>CM055879.1:10232500-12732500 GCA_029582165.1 Portulaca oleracea | reverse complement strand
GAAAAAGAAGCGAGGATGAGTCTTTACTGGCCGTAAAGAATCAATGATTCTCTTAAGGCCTTTCAGGTCTTTAAAATGGTACTTCAGATGATGGTACAGTTTTGGGTCCGCCACTACCAAAAAAGGGGTCATCTGTCTACACTTAAAACGGCTTCTAGCTATGCTTATAAATGAGGCCAAGAATCCTTGCCACGGGTAAATAAGCGTGGAAAGGGAATATGTGGGGAAAATTTTGCCACGCTTACTAAGCGTGGCAAAGCGAATTTCGCCACGTATAATAAGCATGCATGGAGCAACTTTGCCACGCTTATTAAGCGTGCACGGACAAGCAACTCTCCATCTAATATAATTTTTTTTCTTTTGAATGTAGATTCGAACCCCCGACTACAGCACATAAGAATGAGTGACTAACCAAACTCTTACCGCTTGAGTATTAAAGATTATTTGATTCTAATAACTAATTTAATACTATATATAAACGAATACCACTTGACTTTTTTTATCTTCTATTTTAGCTTTAACTGATTATAATTATAATTTTTTAAATATTCTTGAAATTAATATAATACTATATGTACACAAATATCACTTGGTTTCTAATATCAACACGCCCAAAATTCAATATTCCTTAATGTTTCTTTTAATTTTTTTGAAATTATTTTTAAGACTAAATTAATTCCTTAATTAAACCTGGAGCCTAATTAAAATATTATACTTTTTTGTAAAAGAAATTATAATGTAAAATTGTTGTCTGCCACGCATATTATATGTGGAAATATAGGTTTGTTTGGGAGAATGCTATAACCTCACTTAATACGTGTGGCCAAACTCTTACAACGCGCTAGCACACTTATATGCGTGCTTACCATTTAACCACTCTTACTAAGTGTGGCCATTGCATATGGTAGGAATTTGCATGATTTTTTTCCCTCATTTAAATAAACGTGGGAAAATATGCGTGGAAGGATTCATATCTTCTTGTAGTGCGCCCATCGCCGAGCGGCAGGAATACTCCGATCAAGACAATCGTATCAGGACTGTATCGTGGTTTTTGTACAACAAGAAAGAGCTCAATGAGATCAAAAAAGAATTTTTGCACACTACAAAAAATTTCCAAAAAATGTCATAATGCATACCTCCAAGACTTGCCAAAGGCTACAACCCAGGTTGAGCAGCTTTACTTCAGTGGTCCTCGGACGACCAATCGTATCAGGACTGTATCGTGGTTTTTGTACCCCGGTTGTTTATCGTTCATCTCGAGGAGCTAGGGGCCTTGGCTAAGAAACTCGAACTACGGTCGGGCTAAGATCGCTAGGTAAGGCAATTCGGTTTGAAAGGGTCACAATGCAAGAAACCAAACTAAGGTCAGTCAAGGTGAACAATGGGTTTCGGGGGGCTTTTCGGGATGTAAACGGGAACAAGGGGATAAGTTTTACAACAAGAGAGCAATAAGGAAGAAAATCAAGTGGCAATTCCGTTATAAAATACCCACCGGGCTTCCTCTTTCAAGGATAGTCCGGATTAACTTCCCTAAAGTCCACCACGGACCCGGAGGGTTAATGAAACGGAATTCCCTAGTTAGTCTCTACTCACTCTCATGAGTAAAGTGCTAACTATCCCAATTCCAACCTTCCAACACAAGTGTTGGATGTGTTCGGGAGCTTTCGAACCCAAATACATCCCACTTGAGGGAAGGAATGGAGTGGGAAAAGTGATTTCCCAACTAATTACTCACTAATATTGCTAACCCATACCTAATTACCCATTCACACCCTTAATTACCCCCTAACCCATTAGGGTTCTAGCTACTAATCATGATAAAAACTAAGCTAACAACATCCAAAGCAACCCTAAGCATGATTTCTAACATAAAACAACCATAAACAAGCAAAACAATTGAAATAGCAAGCAAAGCAATTAAGCAAGTAAGAAAGTAATTAGCAAAGTAATTAATAAAGGAGTTAAGGGAAGAGAATACTTATCAAAATGCCGTAGATGAACAAAGAAAAGCAAGGGGAATGATAATCCAACAATCTCTCAATTGTTTAAATCTTCAATCCTTGAATCACACCAAAAATCCACCAAAACCCTAGAATAATTAAGGCTAATCTCTCACTAAAACTCACTAATACAAAGTTGGAAATAGAGTCTAAAACTCTCCAAAAGCTTCTCAAGATAATCGTCAAAAGCGGGTATAAATACAAGTGAAAACAGTTGGGCAAAACGCAGCATTTTAAGCCGAAAACACGCGCAGAAAATAGGAGACCGCAGGTGCGGTCTCTTGCTGCCCAGGGATAGTAGCGGGTGCCACGCGCGAAAACTGCTGGGCGATTCAGTCTTCGTAAGACCGCAGGTGCAGTCTTCACTGATCGTAGGTGCGGTCTTCTTTTCTTCCTTTTGTTCCTTCCTTCATCCTCACTAATTAGTACCAAATGAAGGGAAAGTGATCCTGAGTCAACTTCGCCTCGGCTCTCGGTCCGGCTCGGCTCAGGAAATCACAAAAAATGCTCTAAAATGGCCGTTTTACCTCGTTTTTGTGTAAAATGCGAAAACCTACAAAAAACCAAAAACATACTAAAAAGCCATGAAAATAAACACAAAACGAGTCAAAAGCCTAAGAATTAAGGCCTTATACGAAATTGTGTCTAAACACCCCCCCACACTTAAACTTTTGCTCATCCCGAGCAAAACAAAACAAAGACAATAAGAAAAACTAAACACCAACTCCTCTGTCGTGGGAGGAAACGAGTGCATTTAGCATATGCACCAAGCCCTTTGAACCCCTCGGCAGCCCGGGTGGACGAGATGGACTCGTGAGGGTTTGTAGCGGCTATACCAACAAAAGCCAAAGAAAAAGAAGAGAGGGAATGTGAAAACAAAACCGACGAAAACAAAAGAAAAGAAAAACAAAAGCTTCGCTTCAAAGGATCTTGCAATCTCAATTAGGAAAACGTTATTAAACCTCCAAAAGGAACCGTTATGAGCATCTCACAACCACCCATCCCAAGCAAAAGTCAGTCTTAAAGATTTTTAACCCCCTACACCTCATGCCAAGCAAAACCCCATGTGCAAATGTGCTAGTGGGTTCTAACCGAATCCAAAAGACTCCAAGGACTCATTCCCGAGCTCAAAACAACGAAATGAACAAGGAAAAGAAAAGAGTTGCCCTTCCTCACGTTTGGTCGCCCTTGGCTTGGTGAGGGCCATACGTGATGCAAGGAGAGGCCCCACACTTTATTAACGCTTAAACTTTTATTTTTGGGTTGGGTTTTTCCCAACGAATTGTTTTAAAGGTCGAGGCTAGTTTTGCGGGAATTGCACGACCCATAGTGCGGGGTTTACCCTCCCAACACAGTCTTTTCTATACACACCTCCGTCGAAAATTCGATATGAGAGGAGCTTAAGGGGTATCAACGCCGTACCGCTAATACCGGTCCCGTGTAGGTCGTCTAGCTTTATGGTGGTTTGATGTCGTTCAGCCGACTCTCCCCACGTAATCCGGTTATTAAGCTTTTGCTTTCATTTTCTTTCTTTTTGCTTTTGCTTTTGACTTTGTTTTTGCTTTTACTTTTTGGAAAAACAAGCTCCGACACAAATCCCTAGAATCCCCCGATTTCAACCAGAACGTGAAAGGAATCAGGGGTCTCACTAGACACTCAATGTAGGACATCTAAAGAGATAAGTCATGACTAGCACCCGAGACAGGGTCAAAAACGCTTAGACCGGTTTCTTTTAAAGAAGATTAAGAACGGCTTCTCAATTTCGACAACAAGATCCAAGAAACAAATCAAAAACAAAGCGAAAACGAAAACTTTTAAGGCTTTCACTCCCCTTTTTTCTCCTTTTTCACACAAAAGTTTTTCAAATTTTAGCATAAAAAGAAAATAAAAAGCTAAGTGATCTACCCTTGAAGCACATATAATTCCCCCCCCCCCCCACACTTAAAATGCCACAATGTCCTCATTGTGGGAAGGGTGTCACAAGAAAGGGTAGAACAACCACAAAAAGCATAATAAAACACCTAGCAAGCAAGTGGTGGCCACCCGAGCCCACACGGCTCCAACAACAAGAAATACCCAACAAGCACAAACTAAGGGTTCGCCACCAAAAGAAAAATCAATCATACGGCATAGATCATGGGATATTTAACTCAAAAAGAGAAGAGCGGAGAGATATTACCTCGAGTTCTTCAAAACAAATGATTACTCAATCCGCGATTCGTGATAGCCAAGCAAAGGGTTAGGATTTTCAAGTAAAAACAATCAAAGCTCGTAAGATCCGCATGCAAGATTAGAAACATGAAAAAGAGACTAACTAAGAAAAACTAGAAATTAACTGAAAAGAAAGAAATAAAAGTATGGGTTGCCTCCCATAAAGCGCTTGTTTTAGGTCGCTAGCTTGACCTAATTACTTACTTGATTCTCAAAAGGCGTGGTGTACAAGAGAGAAGCATGATTAACTTTTTCCACCAACTCTTCTTCCTTCTCCTCCCGCACATCCCAATAAAACTCATGAATAATTTGAGATAATCCTCTATGGTCTAGTCAACTCCAAAGAAATCAAAGGTAATGGCCTCCTCATCTTACTCCACCAATGTTTCTTCCTCCTTTTCCATCGCTTCCTCTTCTTGCGCAAATATGGAGCACGCCTCTTCGAAGACATAGCAGGCAGGATAGAAAGAGAAGATAACCCCGGCTTGATATTCGGTGATGTGCCGGGTCTCGGGCCTTGAAAAGCCATCTCTCTCAATTTCATATTCTCAATATATGCTTCACCCAAGGCAATCTCCCTCCTCAAAGGTACGGTGTTGAGGAAGTCGCCATGGAAAGTGAAACCATCTCCATGAAGCTCAAAATGAATAGATTTACGGTGACTTTCTCTACCCCAATAATCTGGTTCCACAATAAGTAAGCACGGCTCCTCTTGATGCTCATCCATAATACCAACCATTGCATTGACCTTGAAGCGTGACTCCTTGTGAGGGTTCCTTCTCGAAGGATCAAGATCAAAATCAATATGTTCTCTTCCCACATTTAGAGACAAACAGCCTCTTTTCACATCTATAATTGCTCCCGCAGTGGCCAAAAAAGGTCGACCAAGAATAATAGGGTTTCTCCAATCCTCATCCATCTCCAAAATAACGAAGTCACAAGGGATAAGCAAACTTGCCACTTGAACTGGGATGTCTTCTAATTTCCCAAGAGCTTCCTAACACTTCGGTCAGCAAGTTGCAAGTAATAGCTGTAGGGGTCAAGTCATCAAGGTTCGACTTCTTACAAATTAAGTGTGGCATGACACTCACACTTGCCCCTAAATCGCATAATGCATTATCAATCCTCATATCACCAATTAAGCTCGGTATGGAGAAACTACCCGGATCGGCTAGTTTCTCGAGCGTCTTGCTCCCTATAATGGCATTGCAACTGAGATGAACGGTCGACGACTCTTTGATTCTCCTTCTGTTTGTCAAGAGGTCATTAAGATGTTTCTTGAAAGAAGGGACCTCCGCCATGGCATCTAGAAAAGGAATATTAACTTGGAGCTTCTTTAACATATCAATAAATCGCACAAACTTCGCCTCATTTTTATATTGAATCAATCTCCCAGGAAAAGGTACTGGTGGTCTACATGAATTGGGTTTCTCCAATGGGTTTCCATGATTATCCTCCCTCAAAACTTCCTTCCCTTTCTCTCGTCTTTTCTCAATCTCTACCCTCTCTTCCAACTTCTCTTTTTCCTCATCCTCAGCCTCATTAACTACAACATCATCATCTTTCTCCTCACCTATGTTTTGCTCAACTCCTAAATCCTCCTCTTTAGTACTATCCACCACAACTCCCTCATTCTCTCCTAAAGATCTCTCCTCTTCCACATTCTCCTCCACTACATTAGGCTCTTTAATTTTTCTTCCACTCCTTAGGTAATAGTATCTACTTGTTCCCCTTGGATAGGTTGAGGTTGAATGGGTTGAGAAAGGTATATTTGTTGAGCAAATTGGGTCATTTGGGTTTCAAGGTTTCTAAGGCGAGCACCCTCACTTTCTTGATTAGCCACAATTTGTTGCAACAACTTTTCAATCGTAGAATCATGGGATGGTTGAGAAAATTGAGGTTGTGGGGTGGTTTGATGTGAGAACTCTTCTTGAAAATATGCTTTATGGTCATAAAATTGAGAAACAGGATCGAACACAGGATTTGCAAATGTAGTATAACCAGGATCATAGTCCTCATAAGAGTGGGAATAAAGTTGATTGGAATAGATGGCATTCACATGTTCTACTTGACGATACTCCACACATTGATGCTCAAGATGTGGACCAAAACACAACTTACAAGTATGCATAATAGGAATAGGTGTGGATGCAAAGGCTTGCATACCTCGGGCTAAGTTCAACTGGTTGGAAACCTCGGTGGCCATTAAGAGCTTGGTGGTGGGGTTGTGTTCCAAAGAATGATCCCCATTTCCTAGATTTTGGCCGCCTCCCCAACTAGGAACATTCTGAGATAGCTCATGATGAAAAATGTTTGCTTCCTCCGCAGTCTTCTTTAGGAACATCCCTCCGGAAGCACGATCAACAGGTTCTTTGTACGACTCACAAAGCCCATAATAAAAATGTTGAAGTAGCATCCAATCCGGTAAATTGTGATGTGGACATTGGCGTTGAAAACTCTTAAATCTCCCCCAAGCCTCAAAAAGATCCTCTCCGGGTTCTTGCTTGAAAGACATAATAACTTGCCGGAGTATATAATTTTCATCCGCTGGGAAAAATCAGTGCATGAAATCTCTTCTAAGTACCTCTCATGAAGAATATGTACCGGGAGGGCATGTTTGAAGCCATGTCTTCACTTTCCCTGAAAGAGTTGGAGGAAAGAACTTCAATTTCATAAATTCGGAAGATAAACCGGGAACTTGCACGAAACCAATCCGATCTTCAAATTTCTTGATGTGTGCAATAGGACTCTCGGATTTGTCTCCTTAAAACTGATTGCTCGAAAAGACTTCAAGTAAGTACGGTTTGAACTCAAATACGACATCGGGTGGTAGAGTGATAGGGTTGCCTCCCGTACCTAATGTTGGAACAGCATATGATAGAAGGGTACGGGGTGAACTAGCTTGGCCCTCCGCCATCAGAACTCGAAACCTCCTACAAGAAATGAAGAAGCATCAAATTCATTGGATTTAGAACAAACTAGTTTCTAGCATGTAAGCAATCTCAAACAACTCAAGACCGAGAACCTAAGCTAGGGGCGCTTGCTCCCCGGCAACGGCGCCATTTTGTGTATCGTGGTTTTTGTACCCAGGTTTTGTTTATCGTTCTTCTCGAGGAGCTAGGGGCCTTGGCTAAGAAACTCGGTCTACGGTCGGGTTGAGATCGCTAGGTAAGGCAATTCGGTTTGAAAGTGTCACAACGCAAGAAACTAAACTAAGGGTAGTTAAGGTGAAACAATGGGTTTCGGGGGGCTTTTCGGGATGGAAACGGTAACAAGGGGATAGGTTTTGCAACAAGAGAGCAAGAAGGAAGAAAATCAAGTGGTAATTCCGTTAGAAAATACCAACCGGGCTTCCTCTTTCAAGGACAGTCCGAATTAACTTCCCCAAAGTCCACCACAGACCCGGAGGGTTAATGAAACGGAATTCCCTAGTTACTCTCTACTCACTCTCATGAGTAAAGTGCTAACCATCCCAATTCCAACCCTCCAACACAAGTGTTGGATGTGTTCGGGAGCTTTCGAACCCAAATACATCCCACTTGAGGGAAGGAATGGAGTGGGAAAAGTGATTTCCCAACTAGTTACTCACTAATATTGCTAACCCATACCTAATTACCCATTCACACCCTTAATTACCCCTAACCCATTAGGGTTCTAGCAAATAATCATGATAAAACCTAAGCTAACAACATCCAAACCAACCCTAAGCATGATTTCTAACATAAAACAACCATAAACAAGCAAAACAATTGAAATAGCAAGCAAAGCAATTAAGCAAGTAAGAAAGTAATTAGCAAAGTAATTAATAAAGGAGTTAAGGGAAGAGAATACTTATCAAAATGTTGTAGATGAACAAAGAAAAGCAAGGGGAATGATAATCCAACAATCTCTCAATTGTTTAAATCTTCAATCCTTGAATCACACCAAAAATCCACCAAAACCCTAGAATAATTAAGGCTGATCTCTCACTAAAACTCACTAATACAAAGTTGGAAATAGAGTCTAAAACTCTCCAAAAGCTCCTCAAGATAATCGTGAAAAGGGGGTATAAATACAAGTGAAAACAGTTGGGCAAAACACAGCATTTCAAGCCGAAAACACGCGCAGAAAGTAGGAGACCGTAGGTGCGGTCTAGGAGACGGCAGGTGCGGTCTCTTGCTGCCCAGGGAAAGTAGCGGGTGCCACGTGCGAAAACTGCTGGGCGATTCTTCCTTCGTAAGATCGCAGGTGCGGTCTTCAATGACCGTAGGTGCGGTCCTCTTTTCTTCCTTTTTTCCCTTCCTTCATCCTCACTAATTAGTACCAAATGAAGGGAAAGTGATCCCGGGTCAACTTTGCCTCGGCTCTCGGTCCGGCTCGGCTCGGGAAATCACCAAAAATGGTCTAAAATGGCCCGTTTTACCTCGTTTTTGTGTAAAATGCCAAAACTTAAAAAAAAACCAAAAACATACTAAAAAGCCATGAAAATAAACACGAAACGAGTCAAAAGCCTGAGAATTAAGGCGTTATTTAGACACAAAATTGGGTCTAAACAAGTACCAATGGGACGACAAACGATTCGCATCCCTCTCAGTAAATGGGCATAACTCGCAACTACCCAGCTAAACCTAATCACCTCATCATAACTCAAGAGGTGATGCATCCAGGAAAGAGTAATCGTGTCCCCACGATTCACAAAGATAGTGGTATTGCAAGACTCCGTTCCGACTCGCTTGCGCGGTCGCAGGTCGCAAGAATTCAACTACTTGAGGGTCAGCTTCCCTCCGAAATTCCAGTAGCTGGCCATCCTAGTAGAGCCCCGTGATCATCACAAAATCAATAGGAGTAATCAAAATTTCGCCGACTGGGAGGTGAAACGAGTTTATTGTGTCCTAAAACCGTTCCACCTTGGCTTAGCTAAAAACCCTTCTACTGCGGGTTCTCCAAGTCTCCGGGCAAACAAAGAAGGGTCCAAACCCTGCATTCATTATAGTCAACCTATAGAAAACTCCTACTTAAGGATCCTTTGACAAGTCCATAATACTTTGGAAACTTCCACTTGTTTTGAAGGAGTCATTCTATGGTTAGGCAATCAAGAGAAGAAAGGTTCAAGTTTCCCTAGTGGCATTCTATAAAAACTGGTGCATATGCGCTTAAAGCAAAATTTAGAGTAGTGTCCTACTTTAAATTCAACTTAAAGTGCTAAAACAAGCAGTAGCATGCTAGTCATTTCAATGATAACATGCTATAAAAGACAAGCTTGTGAAAGGAAATGAAGCATATTGATGTATGTGAGCGGAAAAACCAAGCGTGCTCATCCTGACGGAATACTAATTGCACCAGTGTGAATTCCCTACATGGATATTCCCTTTGCACCATCCTTGCATAAGGACATTCTTGCATAGCTGGCTGAGTAGCACGACGACGTCCCTCCACCAAGAAGCTATTCTATTCCAATAAGTAGAAAACACCAAAAGAATTCTAGAGAGAGAAGAAGCTCGAGTATGTGAGTGGTGTTAACCTTGAATTCAACGCACCATTTATAAGCCAAAATGAGCTAACCCACATGGCCCCGTGTCACAGGAAGATTGTTTAGAAATAAAGGTCGATCGGACCTAAGGAAAACCAACAATAATTGCATTCAAATGTCTCCTGTGTGCCCTAGAAAAAGCTACATGATTCTCTCTTTCTTGAAGGTCGATCAACTTAGAAAGAAGAGACATTTGTCTTCTCCTTCATGAACTTTACCGAGAATGACTTGTTTCGTTCTAAGGAGAATTCGACCGTTGCACACCCAATAAGGCATTGGGTGATCTTTCCAAAGGTTGAAGGATCAAGCCCCAAAAAAAATGCAAATCCCAATGCCCATACAAACAAAACTCGAGGTAAGTTATCTGGATTAAATTTTAAATTCTGAAAACTGACAAAGAATGATTATGATTCGGAGAAAACAAGAGCCATCGATATCGCATTCGGTGAAGTCTCAACATCAGAGCCATCGACATCGCGCCCGGTGAGGTGTTTAGACCCAATTTTGTGTCTAAATAGCGCCTTAATTCTTAGGCTTTTGACTCGTTTCGTGTTTTAATTTCGTAACTTTTAATACCTTTTTGGTTATTTTGTAGCATTTGGAGTTTTTACTCAAAACGTGGTAAAAAGGGCTATTTTAGAGCTATTTTGGGACTCCCGAAGTTTCCCGGGTCAAAAGCGAAGTAAAGAAGAAGATCCAAGCCAGTCGAGGAGGACCGCAGCTGCGGTCCCATAGACAGCAGCTGCGGTGGTCGACCAAGGCTGGGGTAAGGAGCAAGTAACCCGAGTGGGACCGCACCCGCGGTCTTGCGAAGGGAGAAGAGAAGAATCGCCTGAGCTTCGGAGGACCGCACCTGCGGTCCCCGAGACCACACCTACAGTCTCCTGTGGGTTCTGCAATTCTGTTATTGTAAAAGGATTGAAATGACTACTTATATCACCAAGGTGCACCTTCTTTTATGGTAGCTCATCCGTTGGGAACTCCTCAATTAAGCGTGCTTGGCTAGGAGTAGTTAAAGGATGGGTGACCTCCTGGAAAGTTTTCCCAAGCAGCGTGTGAGCGGGGACGAAGCACGCTGGAAAGACTCGTGGTGATTTGTTGTGTCATTCAGCGATCCTTAAAGCGGTTATCAGTAATGTCCGCGGCCCGGGAGTGGTCGGTGCGTTACAGATGGTATCAGAGCCGACCCGCGACCGTGAGCTGCGCCAGTGGACGGGAGAGCCATGGGCAGTCACCTAGCGGGGCAAAGATTCTGGAGTGTACTGTGGCACAACGAGGACGTTGTGCGCTTAAGTGGGGGTGACTGTAATACCCCGAATATGTGGTTAAAGTGTGGCTTAAAAGGATTGAAATGACTACTTATATCACCAAGGTGCACGTTATTTTATGGTAGCTCATCCGTTAGGAACTTCTTTTAAGAGCTTTTGATCTCGATTACATCCCACTTGAGGGAAGGATAGGATTAGGAAATTGACTCCACAGCAAATTACCTCCTAAAATTGTTAACCCAATCCAAATCAACCATTCACATCCTTAGTTTCTCCCTAATCCATAAGGGTTCTAGCCTCTAATCATCTTAACTATCATATTATCAACAATAATAACTTCACTATTCATGCTTAAAACAGAGAATGAAGATAATCAAACAACAATCTAGCAACAACAATCACCAAACAACAAAAAAAGAGATTATAGAGTAAATAGATGAATTAAAGAGAGTAAGGGTAAGAAATGCTCATTAAGTTGGTGCCAATGGAAGGATGATCCAGAATAATAAGAAATCCAAGCTCCAAGAATAAGATAAATCTTCAGAACTTCAATGAAATTCGAATAAAATCCACAGCAAATACAATAAACCAAGTGTAATTACTCAATAATCACTACGAAATCACTCTAATCTCTCTCTAATTAAAAGCTAAAATGTTGATATTACCATAGATAGCTTCCTCTTTAAGCTAATCGTTCAAGAGGTAATATATACTACTCAAGGTGGTTACTCAAAACACAGCACTATGTATAACTGTAAAGCCCCGACCCTTCCCGGGCCGCGGACATTACCGATAACCGCTTTAAGGATCGCTGACTGACCCCACAAATCACCACGAGTCTTTCCAGCGTGCTTCGTCCTCGCTTACACGCTGCTTGGGAAAACTTCCCAGGAGGTCACCCATCCTTTGACTACTCCCAGCCAAGCACGCTTAACTATAGTCACCCCCACTTAAGCCACACTTTAAGCAAATATCCGGGGTATTATAGTCACCCCCACTTAAGCGCACAACGTCCTCGTTGTGCCACAGTACACTCCAGAATCTTTGCCTCGCTAGGTGACTGCCCATGGCGCAGCCACGGTCGCGGTCGGCTCGATACCATCAGTAACGCTGACCTCCCGGGCCGCGGACATTACTGATAACCGCTTTAAGGAACGCTGACTGACACAACAAATCACCACGAGTCTTTCCAGCGTGCTTCGTCCCACCTTCTTTTATGGTAGCTCATCCGTTGGGAACTCCTCAGTTAAGCGTGCTTGGCTGGGAGTAGTCAAAGGATGGGTGACCTCCTGGGTAGTTTTCCCAGGCAGCGTGTGAGCGAGGACGAAGCACGCTGGAAAGACTCGTGGTGATTTGTTGGGTCAGTCAGCGATCCTTAAAGTGGTTATCGGTAATGTCCGCGGCCCGGGAGGGGTTGGGGCGTTACAGTTATACATAGTGCTGTGTTTTGAGTGACCACCTTGAGTAGTATATATTACCTCTTGAACGATTAGCTTAAAGAGGCAGCTATCTATTGTAATATCGACATTTTAGCTTTGAATTAGAGAGAGATTAGAGTGATTTCTTAGTGATTACTGAGTAATTACACTTGGTTTATTGTATTTGCTGTGGATTATATTCGAATTTCATTGAAGTTCTGAAGATTTATCTTATTCTAGGAGCTTGGATTTCTTATTATTCTGGATCATCCTTCCATTGGCACCAACTTAATAAGCATTTCTTACCCTTACTCTCTTTAATTCATCTATTTACTCTATAATCTCTTTTTTTGTTGTTTGGTGATTGTTGTTGCTAGATTGTTGTTTGATTATCTTCATTCTCTGTTTTAAGCATGAATAGTGAAGTTATTATTGTTGATAATATGATAGTTAAGATGATTAGAGGCTAGAACCCTTATGGGTTAGGGAGAAACTAAGGATGTGAAGGGTTGATTTGGATTGGGTTAACAATTTTAGGAGGTAATTTGCTGTGGAGTCAATTTCCTAATCCTATCCTTCCCTCAAGTGGGATGTATTCGAGATCGAAAGCTCTTGAATACATCCAACACTCGTTGGAAGATGGGAATTGGGATAGCTAACGCTCGCCCCCGAGAGTGGAAAGAGGTTAACTAGAGAGTCCCGTTCCTCAAACCCTCCGGGTCCGTGGAGGACTTGTAGGAAGTTAATCCGGATTGCCTTGAAAAAGGAAATCCGGTGGGTTGTTTTAACGGGACTGTCATTTGATTCTATTGATTTATTGCTTCCTGATTGTGAAACCCTTGTCCTAATTATTGTTTGCATCCCGAAATCTCCCGACACCCATAGTTTCTTTATTGACCGAACCTTAGCTGTGTTGCGTTCTGTTGTGTAGTCCTTTACCTGAAAACCTCTTGTTGTCTTGTGATCCTTAAACCTCACCTAAAGTCAGATTGACCTAGCCAAGGCCCCTAGCTCCCTAAGAGAGAACGACAAAACCGGGGTACAAAAAACCACGTTACACAAAATGGCGCCGTTGCCGGGGAGCAAGCGCACCTAGCTTAGTTTTTCGTCTTTAGGTTGTTTAAGATCATTTTTGCTAGATATTTGATATCCTTGGTTGTTAGGAATTTGATTCTTCTATTTGTTCTTTTTGTGCATGCAGACTCGATCTCGACGAGGCCGAACGCCTAAAACTCCACCAATTTCGAATCCGAAAAGTATTATTCGCAAGGCAAACGCTAGCTCGAGACGGGAAAGGCGACAAAGGGAGCAAGTGAGAGTTGAAATGCCAATGGATGAGGGAGAAGCAAGTCCACCCCGTACCTTAGCATCATATTCGTTACCATCGTCGGGTACGGGAGGCGATCCCATAATATTACCTACATTACCACCAAATGCATCATTCGAGTTTAAACCATATTTGCTGGAGATATTCGAGAACACTCAGTACCATGGAGGAGAACATGAAAATCCCATTGATCACATCAATAGGTTCAAGCAACGTATCGGTTTTGTGCAAATGAACGGAGTTTCTGCTGAATACATGAAGTTGAAGTTTTTCCCACTCACTTTGAAAGAAAAGCACTATTGTGGCTCAACACGTGTCCACCGGGTACTTATTCTACATGGGATGCCCTCAGTCGTGATTTTCTTCAAAGGTTTTTTTCCCAATGATGAGACGTGTCGTTTGAGGCAAGCCATTATGAGTTTTCAACAAGAGCCCGGTGAGTCATTATTCGAAGCATGGGGGAGATTCAAAGGTCTCCAACGGAGGTTTCCTCACAACAATTTTGAGGATTTGATAGTGTAAGACCCTGAGTTTTTGGGTAGCACCACCGTTAGTTCCGTCTAGCAGACCGTTGGTGTGGAGTTTAAGTTTCGAGGACGAAACTTCTGTTAAGGGGATAATGATGTAAAACCCCGAAAAATCCAAAGATGTTGACCGTGACAACATTAGTAACTTAGGTTTGATTCCGTTAATTGTTAAATTTTCGTTATGATTATTTATGCTAACGTTTGAGCTCGTAGGACCGTTGAGGGACTAACAAAGATATTTTAGTAATTTCTCACATGCATGAGAATTTCTTGGGAGTAAGGGTATATTTGTAATTTCATGTGTTATTATAATTAGATGGTCTGTGTGATTATTATTATTCACGTTTTATTATTATTGTTATTATTATTATTATTGTTATTATTATTGTTAGTATTATTATTATTATTCATTTTATGTGTTATGTAAAAAATTATGTGGGTATTATTGTTTTGTGATTATTATTAGTACTACCATTATTGTTATTATTATTATTATTATTTTTATTATTATCATTAATATTATTATAGTTATTATTATTATTAGTATGACATTATTATGTGGGCATTACCATGATACGTTAGTATTTGTTTTTATAACCATTAGTATCATATATTTTATTATTTTACTATTAGTAGTTATTATATTGGTTAGTGTGGTATTAATTTTAGGCGAAATTAGTTAGTATTAGAGTCTTATTGGTACTAGAATTGGTTAAGCCTAAATTTGGTGCAGTTAGAGGAATTAGAGTGAGATTAAAATTAGATTAGTGAAGGATTAGGGTTAATTAAGGCTTGTTAAACCTAAATAGCAAAAACCCTATGTGACCCTCCCATCCATCCCTCTCTCTCTCCCTCCTCTCCTTGGCAGCAGTTGCTCCACCTGCACCGGCCACCAAGCTGCCGCCCTAGCCAGCGTCGGCGACGGCCACAACCACAACCACCGTCATTCTCCATGACGCGTCTGACACTGTCGCTGGGAACCACCATCTGCCCAGACTGCCTCTACCCTAGCATCGACGTCCTTTACGTATACCCTTTCTTTTTCTCAGTTCAAGTGTTTTATTATGTTATATTTTGATTTTTTGATTTCATTCTTTTAGTTTTTTCTATTCTTATTATTTATGCAACGTGATTATTGTGTATAATCAGTAGGGTGTAAATTCTGGAAAAGTTAGAGGGTTAGTTTGGTTGTGTTCATTATACATGTGCTATTAGGTGAATCTCCTTGAGTAATTTGTGTCTTGATTGGATATGTTCATGCTCTGTTAATCACCATTGTTGTTTTTAAGTGTTTAGTAAATTAGGATTGGAGTTAGTAAGGTTAGTATTCACGTTAGGATTGATTAGGGGTTAAATTACATGAAGTAAATTTGAGTGGAGAAGCAAGTTAAATTATTGGTTGATTGATTAAGTATTTATATGGTTTCCTTGGTCTTTCATGTTGCTAGCTTGTTTGTGTTTGTAAATTAAATCATGTTTTTATGTGAGTTATGGTATGTATACATGGTAATGTTATAAATCATGTTAAAGTTTGGTAATATTCGTATTCGTGTTTAGGGTAATGTTATTATTATTTCATGCATGTTTTAGGGTTAGAGAAAGTATTAAAGTTGTTTTCACGTTTTACAACTTAGTTTTGATGGTAGGAAGTTGATGTTTGGACCTTGGTTGGATGAGATTAAATACCCTTACCCTTAGTCACTTTTTTAAGCCCAAATTAGGACCCCGTGATCGAATGGTGAAAGATAGAACCGAAATTATAAATTAAATAAGAACCGAGATCGGGACAGTTTTGTTAGTTCCTAAAGATCGGGTCACCACGATTAGTATAGTTGTCCTTTAATCAAACCCTTTGGACTGGAGGTTCCCCTAGATGTTAGCTTTCATAGGAAGTTTCCGGAACGGACTTTTGAGTTGTATAGCTTGAATTATAATCGTTTTACCAGAACCTGTCGGAACTGGACCAGTTGGAGAATCTGGTACTTTCAGAGTGTTTAGAGGCTGATATGGGCTTAGTCGTCAACATAAGAGTTTTAGTAGACATCCCGAGGTTTCCGAAAAATCCAAAACCAGACCGATAGGATGTCGGGAAGTCAAGTTTTGACCCTTGTTATGTGGATGCTGTAATCTGTGTTGTTGATGCTTTTCATTAATAAAAATGTTGTATGAAAGTGATGTTTTGATCTGGTTATGTGATTACTCGGAATGTGTTAGATGAATTAAAGTGTAAATTCATGATGATAGGAACCTAAGTGTTCCTAGGGGATGGGTTAGGTAGTTGATAGTTAATACTAACTTCGTTAGAACGCGTTTTGATTAGATAATTATTCTTATTTTAGGCCCGAGCTAATTCGTGTCGTTAGTGAGCTCAAGTGTGTTCGTCATAGCTGTGAAGTGAAGTTAACCAGGTAATGTCTATGCTCTAATTCCCACTGGGATGCTCTTTAAATGTGTTTTAACGTTTTTAATCTGTTTTGATAATTGCATCCCGAAAGGGGACTTTTGTGGAATTATGACCATCAATTTTGGATAACTATTTGTAAATGTTGTACCTTGTTTATGAATGGAAAAATTGAGAAGTTCTTTTATAAGTGGTTTTATCGTTGGTTTTGATAATCTGGGTTGGGTTTGACTTGAGAGTTGCGAGATGAGTGTGAATAATGAATTAGTAATTCAAAGTGGAAACATAAAGCGGGTTGTTGTTTTGATGCCTTTAACAGGTTAATATTCATGCGGGTGATAACCCCGAGATCAGGATTCGATGCCTGTATGGGTTATGTGCTAGGAGATCAGGGTTTCATCCCTGATATAGGATAGAGGTTATGATGCCCTTGATGGGCGACTGTTTGATGCCTTTGAGAGGCTAATATTCATGCGGGTGATAACCCCGAGATCAGGATTCGATGCCTGTATGGGTTATGTGCCAGGAGATCAGGGTTGCATCCCTGATATAGGATTATTGTTATGATGCCTTTGGCAGGCGATGTTCTTTTTGGATTTGATCTCCCGCCCGCGACTTAAAATATGGATTGAATGGGTTGAGGAAAATAGTTAAGGGTTAAAGGTTTGAGAAATGGTTTGACTTGTTCCCTCTCCCCAAAATGAATTGAAATGAACTTAAACTGTTTTAAACGTTAAGGGTAGACATTATTGAGATTTCCCCCTCATTTTTGAAATGTTTTGTTTTCAGGTGAAGATCTGAATGCTGGGGACGGGAATTAGAAGTGAGGACGACGAGTCTAGAAGTCCTTGAATCTTTTTATTTTGTTTTCGTTATGATGTCTTGAAGTTTTGTTTTGAGTTGTTAGTAGTTACCGTTAGCAGACAGTTGTGTTTTCCTTTCTCTCCTTGTGTTCCTTTGGGAATACGGCTGTGACGCCTAAACTAAATTTGAAGTCTTCCGCTAAGTTTTGTCTGTTAACGTTAGTTTGACTTTGACTTTCTATAATTGAATTTCCGGGGCGTTATAGAATGGTATCAGAGCTCTGGGTTGCGACCTAGTAGCTCCTAAGTGTCCCTTAGGTTTAGTTAGACCTTAGGATGCTACGTTCGGAGTAATGAGTGTAGGTTGGGGGAATTGGATGTGTGCCTCCTTTGTTTCTTTTTGTGTTGAAATTGCTTGCTTGTTTGTTATTGACAAATGTTTGATGGCATACCGTCGCATTTGCTATGAGTACCCCACTCTAGCTTCTCTTAAAGACATGAATCCCGAGGAGCATACGGAATATATCCCCGAGGAGGGCCTGGAACCAGAAGAGTACCTTCGATGAGAATTCGAAGGCTGAAAGAGGACCTAACGTACGAGGAGCGGTCGCTGGAGATTCTAAATTGAAGAAAGAAGTAACTACGATGAAAGATTGTCACTCTAGAGAAAGTGTGGCGGGAAAACTATTCCAAAAAGCAGAGTCACCTGGGAAGCCAAGGAGATAGGATCGAAGTATTCGCACCCTTTCAATACATAAGCTGGGTCGAGTTTCGAGGACGAAACTCTTTTGAAGAGGGTAATGATGTAAGACCCTGAGTTTTTGGGTAGCACCACCGTTAGTTCTGTCTAGCAGACCGTTGGTGTGGAGTTTAAGTTTCGAGGACGAAACTTCTTTTAAGGGGGTAATGATGTAAAACCCCGAAAAATCCAAAGATGTTGACCGTGACGACGTTAGTAACTTAGGTTTGATTCCGTTAATTGTTAAATTTTCATTATGATTATTTATGCTAACGTTTGAGCTCGTAGGACTGTTGAGGGACTAACAAAGATATTTTAGTAATTTCTCACATGCATGGGAATTTCTTGGGAGTAAGGGTATATTCGTAATTTCATGTGTTATTATAATTAGATGGTCTGTGTGTTTATTATTATTCACGTTTTATTATTAGTATGACATTATTATGTGGGTATTATTGTTTTGTGATTATTATTAGTACTACCATTATTGTTATTATTATTATTATTTTTATTACTATCATTACTATTATTATAGTTATTATTATTATTAGTATGACATTATTATGTGGGAATTACCATGATATGTTAGTATTTGTTTTTATAACCATTAGTATCATATATTTTATTATTTTACTATTAGTAGTTATTATATTGGTTAGTGTGGTATTAATTTTAGGCGAAATTAGTTGGTATTAGAGTCTTATTGGTACTAGAATTGGTTAAGCCTAAATTTGGTGCAGTTAGAGGAATTAGGGTGAGATTAGAATTAGATTAGTGAAGGATTAGGGTTAATTAAGGCTTGTTAAACCTAAATAGCAAAAATCCTACGTGACCCTCCCATCCATCCCTCTCTCTCTCCCTCCTCTCCTTTGCTGCAATTGCTCCACCTGCGCCGGCCACCAAGCTGTCGCCCTAGCCAGCGCCGGCGACGGCCACAACCACAACCACCATCATTCTCCATGACGCGTCTGACACTGTCGCCGGGAACCACCATCTGCCCAGACTGCCTCTACCCTAGCATCGACCTCCTTTACGTATACCTTTTCTTTTTCTCAGTTCAAGTGTTTTATTATGTTATATTTTGATTTCATTCTTTTAGTTTTTTCTATTCTTATTATTTATGCAATGTGATTATTGTGTATAATCAGTAGGGTGTTAATTTTGGAAAAGTTAGAGGGTTAGTTTGGTTGTGTTCATTATACATGTGCTATTAGGTGAATCTCCTTGAGTAATTTGTGTCTTGATTGGATATGTTCATGCTCTGTTAATCACCATTGTTGTTTTTAAGTGTTTAGTAAATTAGGATTGGAGTTAGTAAGACTAGTATTCACGTTAGGATTGATTAGGGGTTAAATTACATGAAGTAAATTTGAGTGGAGAAGCAAGTTAAATTATTGGTTGATTGATTAAGTATTTATATGGTTTCCTTGGTCTTTCATGTTGCTAGCTTGTTTGTGTTTGTAAATTAAATCATGTTTTTATGTGAGTTATGGTATGTATACATGGTATTGTTATAAATCATGTTAAAGTTTGGTAATATTCGTATTCGTGTTTAGGGTATTGTTATTATTATTTCATGCATGTTTTAGGGTTAGAGAAAGTATTAAAGTTGTTTTCACGTTTTACAACTTAGTTTTGATGGTAGGAAGTTGATGTTTGGACCTTGGTTGGATGAGATTAAATACCCTTACCCTTAATCACTTTTTTAAGCGCAAATTAGGACCCCGTGATCGAATGGTGAAAGATAGAACCGAAATTATAAATTAAATAAGAACCGGGATCGGGACATTTTGTTAGTGCCTAAAGATCGGGTCAACACGATTAGTATAGTTGTCCTTTAATCGAACCCTTTTGACTGGAGGTTCCCCTAGATGTTAGCTTTCATAAGAAGTTTGCGGAATGGACGTTTGAGTTGTATAGCTTGAATTATAATCGTTTTACCAGAACCTGTCGGAACTGGACCAGTTGGAGAATCTGGTACTTTCAGAGTGTTTAGAGGCTGATATGGGCTTAGTCGTCAACATAAGAGTTTTAGTAGACATCCCGAGGTTTCCGAAAAATCCAAAACCAGACCGATAGGATGTCGGGAAGTCAAGTTTTGACCCTTGTTATGTGGATGCTGTAATCTGTGTTGTTGATGCTTTTCATTAATAAAAATGTTGTATGAAAGTGATGTTTTGATCTGGTTATGTGATTACTCGGAATGTGTTAGATGAATTAAAGTGTAAATTCATGATGATAGGAACCTAAGTGTTCCTAGGGGATGGGTTAGGTAGTTGATAGTTAATACTAACTTCGTTAGAACGCGTTTTGATTAGATAATTATTCTTATTTTAGGCCCGAGCTAATTCGTGTCGTTAGTGAGCTCAAGTGTGTTCGTCTTAGCTATGAAGTGAAGTTAACCAGGTAATGTCTGTGCTCTAATTCCCACTGGGATGCTCTTTAAATGTGTTTTAACGTTTTTAATCTGTTTTGATAATTGCATCCCGAAAGGGGACTTTTGTGGAGTTATGACAATCTGCTTGATAAGCTTTTAAATGTTGTACCTTGTTTATGAATGGAAAAATTGAGAAGGTCTTTTATAAGTGGTTTTATCGTTGGTTTTGATAATCTGGGTTGGGTTTGACTTGAGAGTTGCGAGATGAGTGTGAATAATGAATTAGTAATTCAAAGTGGAAACATAAAGCGGTTGTTGTTCGATGCCTTTAACAGTTAATATTCATGCGTGATAACCCCGAGATCGAGGATTCGATGCTGTATGGGTTATGTGCGGAGATCATGGTTTCATCACGATATAGGATAGAGGTTATGATGCCCTTGATGGGCATCGCTTGATGCCTTTGAGAGGCTAATATTCATGCGGGTGATAACCCCGAGATCAGGATTCGATGCCTGTATGGGTTATGTGCCAGGAGATCAGAGTTGCATCCCTGATATAGGATAGTTGTTATGATGCCTTTGGTAGGCGATGTTCTTTTTGGATTTGATCTCCGCCGCGACTTAAAATATGGATTGAATGGGTTGAGAAAAACAGTTAAGGGTTAAAGGTTTGAGAAATGGTTTGACTTGTTCCCTCTCCCCAAAATGAATTGAAATGAACTTAAACTGTTTTAAACGTTAGGGGTAGACATTATTGAGATTTCCCCCTCATTTTTGAAATGTTTTGTTTTCAGGTGAAGATCTGAATGCTGGGGACGGGAATTAGAAGTGAGGACGACGAGTCTAGAAGTCCTTGAATCTTTTTATTTTGTTTTCGTTATGATGTCTTAAAGTTTTGTTTTGAGTTGTTAGTAGTTACCGTTAGCAGACAGTTGTGTTTTCCTTTCTCTCCTTGTGTTCCTTTGGGAATATGGCTGTGACGCCCAAACTAAATTTGAAGTCTTCCGCTAAGTTTTGTCTGTTAACGTTAGTTTGACTTTGACTTTCTATAATTGAATTTCCGGGGCGTTACAGAATGGTATCAGAGCTCTGGGTTGCGACCTGGTAGCTCCTAAGTGTCCCTTAGGTTTAGTTAGACCTTAGGATGCTACGTTCGGAGTAATGAGTGTAGGTTTGGGGAATTGGATGTGTGCCTCCTTTGTTTCTTTTTGTGTTGAAATTGCTTGCTTGTTTGTTATTGACAAATGTTTGATGGCATACCGTCGCATTTGCTATGAGTACCCCACTCTAGCTTCTCTTAAAGACATGAATCCCGAGGAGCATACGGAATATATCCCCGAGGAGGGCCTGGAACCAGAAGAGTACCTTCGATGAGAATTCGAAGGCTGAAAGAGGACCTAACCTACGAGGAGCGGTCGCTGGAGATTCTAAATTGAAGAAAGAAGTAACTACGATGAAAGATTGTCACTCTAGAGAAAGTGTGGCGGGAAAACTATTCCAAAAACCAGAGTCACATGGGAAGCCAAGGAGATAGGATCGAAGTATTCGCACCCTTTCAACACATAAGCTGGGTCGAGTTTCGAGGACGAAACTCTTTTGAAGAGGGTAATGATGTAAGACCCTGAGTTTTTGGGTAGCACCACCGTTAGTTCCGTTGGTGTGGAGTTTAAGTTTCGAGGACGAAACTTCTTTTAAGGGGGTAATGATGTAAAACACCGAAAAATCCAAAGATGTTGACCGTGACGACGTTAGTAACTTAGGTTTGATTCCGTTAATTGTTAAATTTTCGTTATGATTATTTATGCTAACGTTTGAGCTCGTAGGACCGTTGAGGGACTAACAAAGATATTTTAGTAATTTCTCACATGCATGGGAATTTCTTGGGAGTAAGGGTATATTCGTAATTTCATGTGTTATTATAATTAGATGGTCTGTGTGTTTATTATTATTCACGTTTTATTATTATTGTTATTATTATTATTATTGTTATTATTATTGTTAGTATTATTATTATTATTCATTTTATGTGTTATGTGAAAAATTATGTGGGTATTATTGTTTTGTGATTATTATTAGTACTACCATTATTGTTATTATTATTATTATTTTTATTATTATCATTAATATTATTATAGTTATTATTATTATTAGTATGACATTATTATGTGGGCATTACCATGATACGTTAGTATTTGTTTTTATAACCATTAGTATCATATATTTTATTATTTTACTATTAGTAGTTATTATATTGCTTAGTGTGGTATTAATTTTAGGCGAAATTAGTTAGTATTAGAGTCTTATTGGTACTAGAATTGGTTAAGCCTAAATTTGGTGCAGTTAGAGGAATTAGGGTGAGATTAGAATTAGATTAGTGAAGGACTAGGGTTAATTAAGGCTTGTTAAACCTAAATAGCAAAAACCCTACATGACCCTCCCATCCATCCCTCTCTCTCTCCCTCCTCTCCTTTGCTGCCGTTTCTCCACCTGCACCGGCCACCAAGCTGCCGCCCTAGCCAGCGCTGGCGACGGCCACAACCACAACCACCGTCATTCTCCATGACGCGTCTGACACTGTCGCCGGGAACCACCATCTGCCCAGACTGCCTCTACCCTAGCATCGACCTCCTTTACGTATACCCTTTCTTTTTCTCAGTTCAAGTGTTTTATTATGTTATATTTTGATTTTCTGATTTCATTCTTTTAGTTTTTTCTATTCTTAATATTTATGCAATGTGATTATTGTGTATAATCAGTAGGGTGTAAATTCTGGAAAAGTTAGAGGGTTAGTTTGGTTGTGTTCATTATACATGTGCTATTAGGTGAATCTCCTTGAGTAATTTGTGTCTTGATTGGATATGTTCATGCTCTGTTAATCACCATTGTTGTTTTTAAGTGTTTAGTAAATTAGGATTGGAGTTAGTAAGGCTAGTATTCACGTTAGGATTGATTAGGGGTTAAATTACATGAAGTAAATTTGAGTGGAGAAGCAAGTTAAATTATTGGTTGATTGATTAAGTATTTATATGGTTTCCTTGGTCTTTCATGTTGCTAGCTTGTTTGTGTTTGTAAATTAAATCATGTTTTTATGTGAGTTATGGTATGTATACATGGTATTGTTATAAATCATGTTAAAGTTTGGTAATATTCGTATTCGTGTTTAGGGTAATGTTATTATTATTTCATGCATGTTTTAGGGTTAGAGAAAGTATTAAAGTTGTTTTCACGTTTTACAACTTAGTTTTGATGGTAGGAAGTTTATGTTTGGACCTTGGTTGGATGAGATTAAATACCCTTACCCTTAATCACTTTTTTAAGCGCAAATTAGGACCCCGTGATCGAATGGTGAAAGATAGAACCGAAATTATAAATTAAATAAGAACCGGGATCGGGACATTTTGTTAGTGCCTAAAGATCGGGTCAACACGATTAGTATAGTTGTTCTTTAATCGAACCCTTTGGACTGGATGTTCCCCTAGATGTTAGCTTTCATAAGAAGTTTGCGGAATGGACGTTTGAGTTGTATAGCTTGAATTATAATCGTTTTACCAGAACCTGTCGGAACTGGACCAGTTGGAGAATCTGGTTCTTTTAGAGTCTTTAGAGGCTGATATGGGCTTAGTCGTCAACATAAGAGTTTTAGTAGACATCCCGAGGTTTCCGAAAAGTCCAAAACCAGACCGATAGGATGTCGGGAAGTCAAGTTTTGACACTTGTTATGTGGATGCTGTAATCTGTGTTGTTGATGCTTTTCATTAATAAAAATGTTGTATGAAAGTGATGTTTTGATCTGGTTATGTGATTACTCGGAATGTGTTAGATGAATTAAAGTGTAAATTCATGATGATAGGAACCTAAGTGTTCCTAGGGGATGGGTTAGGTAGTTGATAGTTAATACTAACTTCGTTAGAACGCGTTTTGATTAGATAATTATTCTTATTTTACGCCCGAGCTAATTCGTGTCGTTAGTGAGCTCAAGTGTGTTCGTCTTAGCTGTGAAGTGAAGTTAACCAGGTAATGTCTATGCTCTAATTCCCACTGGGATGCTCTTTAAATGTGTTTTAACGTTTTAACTGCTTTTGATAATTGCATCCCGAAAGGGACTTTTGTGGAATTATGACAACTGCTTGGATAATCGCTTTTTAAATGTTGTACCTTGTTTATGAATGGAAAAATTGAGAAGGTCTTTTATAAGTGGTTTTATCGTTGGTTTTGATAATCTGGGTTGGGTTTGACTTGAGAGTTGCGAGATGAGTGTGAATAATGAATTAGTAATTCAAAGTGGAAACATAAAGCGGGTTGTTGTTCTGATGCCTTTAACAGGCTAATATTCATGCGGGTGATAACCCCGAGATCAGGATTCGATGCCTGTATGGGTTATGTGCCAGGAGATCATGGTTTCATCCCTGATATAGGATAGAGGTTATGATGCCCTTGATGGGCGACTGTTTGATGCCTTTGAGAGGCTAATATTCATGCGGGTGATAACCCCGAGATCAGGATTCGATGCCTGTATGGGTTATGTGCCATGAGATCAGGGTTGCATCCCTGATATAGGATAGTTGTTATGATGCCTTTGGTAGGCGATGTTCTTTTTGGATTTGATCTCACGCCCGCGACTTAAAATATGGATTGAATGGGTTGAGAAAAACAGTTAAGGGTTAAAGGTTTGAGAAATGGTTTGACTTGTTCCCTCTCCCCAAAATGAATTGAAATGAACTTAAACTGTTTTAAACGTTAGGGGTAGACATTATTGAGATTTCCCCCTCATTTTGAAATGTTTTGTTTTCAGTGAAGATCCGAATCCGGGACGGAATTAGAAGTGAGGACGACAGTCTAGAAGTCCTTGAATCTTTTATTTTGTTTTCGTTATGATGTCTTAAAGTTTTGTTTTGAGTTGTTAGTAGTTACCGTAGCAGAGAGTTGTGTTTTCCTTTCTCCTTGTGTTCCTTTGGGAATATGGTTGTGACGCCAAACTAAATTTGAAGTCTTCCGCTAAGTTTTGTCTGCTAACGTTAGTTTGACTTTGACTTTCTATAATTGAATTTTGGGCGTTCAGAATGGTATCGAGCTGCAGGTTGCGACTGTAGCTCCTAAGTGTCCCTTAGGTTTAGTTAGACCTTAGGATGCTACGTCGAGTAATGAGTGTAGGTTTGGGAATTGGATGTGCCTCCTTTGTTTCTTTTGTGTTGAAATTGCTTGCTTGTTTGTTATTGACAAATGTTTGATGGCATACCGTCGCATTTGCTATGAGTACCCCACTCTAGCTTCTCTTAAAGACATGAATCCCGAGGAGCATACGGAATATATCCCCGAGGAGGGCCTGGAACCAGAAGAGTACCTTGATGAGAATTGAAGGTGAAAGAGGACCTAACCTACGAGGAGCGTCATTGGAGATTCTAAATTGAAGAAAGAAGTAACTACGATGAAAGATTGTCACTCTAGAGAAAGTGTGTGAAAACTATTCCAAAACCAGAGTCACTGGGAAGCCAAGGAGATAGGATCGAAGTATTCGCACTTTCAACACATAGCCGGGTCGAGTTTCGAGGACAAACTCTTTTGAAGAGGGTAATGATGTAAGACCCTGTGTTTTTGGGTAGCACCACCGTTAGTTCCGTCTAGCAGACCGTTGGTGTGGAGTTTAAGTTTCGAGGACGAAACTTCTTTTAAGGGGGTAATGATGTAAAACCCCGAAAAATCCAAAGATGTTGACCGTGACGACGTTAGTAACTTAGGTTTGATTCCGTTAATTGTTAAATTTTCGTTATGATTATTTATGCTAACGTTTGAGCTCGTAGGACCGTTGAGGACTAACAAAGATATTTTAGTAATTTCTCACATGCATGGGAATTTCTTGGGAGTAAGGGTATATTCGTAATTTCATGTGTTATTATAATTAGATGGTCTGTGTGTTTATTATTATTCACGTTTTATTATTATTGTTATTATTATTATTGTTATTATTATTGTTAGTATTATTATTATTATTCATTTTATGTGTTATGTGAAAAATTATGTGGGTATTATTGTTTTGTGATTATTATTAGTACTACCATTATTGTTATTATTATTATTATTTTTGTTATTATCATTAATATTATTATAGTTATTATTATTATTAGTATGATATTATTATGTGGGCATTACCATGATACGTTAGTATTTGTTTTTATAACCATTAGTATCATATATTTTATTATTTTACTATTAGTAGTTATTATATTGCTTAGTGTGGTATTAATTTTAGGCGAAATTAGTTAGTATTAGAGTCTTATTGGTACTAGAATTGGTTAAGCCTAAATTTGGTGCAGTTAGAGGAATTAGGGTGAGATTAGAATTAGATTAGTGAAGGACTAGGGTTAATTAAGGCTTGTTAAACCTAAATAGCAAAAACCCTACGTGACCCTCCCATCCATCCCTCTCTCTCTCCCTCCTCTCCTTTCTTTGATTGCTCCACTGCACCGCCACCAAGCCTTCTAGCCACGCGACGGCCACAACCACAACCACCGTCATTCTCCATGACGCGTCTGACACTGTCGCCGGGAACCACCATCTGCCCAGACTGCCTCTACCCTAGCATCGACCTCCTTTACGTATACCCTTTCTTTTTCTCAGTTCAAGTGTTTTATTATGTTATATTTTGATTTTCTGATTTCATTCTTTTAGTTTTTTCTATTCTTAATATTTATGCAATGTGATTATTGTGTATAATCAGTAGGGTGTAAATTCTGGAAAAGTTAGAGGGTTAGTTTGGTTGTGTTCATTATACATGTGCTATTAGGTGAATCTCCTTGAGTAATTTGTGTCTTGATTGGATATGTTCATGCTCTGTTAATCACCATTGTTGTTTTTAAGTGTTTAGTAAATTAGGATTGGAGTTAGTAAGGCTAGTATTCACGTTAGGATTGATTAGGGGTTAAATTACATGAAGTAAATTTGAGTGGAGAAGCAAGTTAAATTATTGGTTGATTGATTAAGTATTTATATGGTTTCCTTGGTCTTTCATGTTGCTAGCTTGTTTGTGTTTGTAAATTAAATCATGTTTTTATGTGAGTTATGGTATGTATACATGGTATTGTTATAAATCATGTTAAAGTTTGGTAATATTCGTATTCGTGTTTAGGGTAATGTTATTATTATTTCATGCATGTTTTAGGGTTAGAGAAAGTATTAAAGTTGTTTTCACGTTTTACAACTTAGTTTTGATGGTAGGAAGTTTATGTTTGGACCTTGGTTGGATGAGATTAAATACCCTTACCCTTAATCACTTTTTTAAGCGCAAATTAGGACCCCGTGATCGAATGGTGAAAGATAGAACCGAAATTATAAATTAAATAAGAACCGGGATCGGGACATTTTGTTAGTGCCTAAAGATCGGGTCAACACGATTAGTATAGTTGTCCTTTAATCGAACCCTTTGGACTGGATGTTCCCCTAGATGTTAGCTTTCATAAGAAGTTTGCGGAATGGACGTTTGAGTTGTATAGCTTGAATTATAATCGTTTTACCAGAACCTGTCGGAACTGGACCAGTTGGAGAATCTGGTTCTTTTAGAGTCTTTAGAGGCTGATATGGGCTTAGTCGTCAACATAAGAGTTTTAGTAGACATCCCGAGGTTTCCGAAAAGTCCAAAACCAGACCGATAGGATGTCGGGAAGTCAAGTTTTGACACTTGTTATGTGGATGCTGTAATCTGTGTTGTTGATGCTTTTCATTAATAAAAATGTTGTATGAAAGTGATGTTTTGATCTGGTTATGTGATTACTCGGAATGTGTTAGATGAATTAAAGTGTAAATTCATGATGATAGGAACCTAAGTGTTCCTAGGGGATGGGTTAGGTAGTTGATAGTTAATACTAACTTCGTTAGAACGCGTTTTGATTAGATAATTATTCTTATTTTAGGCCCGAGCTAATTCGTGTCGTTAGTGAGCTCAAGTGTGTTCGTCTTAGCTGTGAAGTGAAGTTAACCAGGTAATGTCTATGCTCTAATTCCCACTGGGATGCTCTTTAAATGTGTTTTAACGTTTTTAATCTGTTTTGATAATTGCATCCCGAAAGGGGACTTTTGTGGAATTATGACAATCTGTTTTGGATAACTGTTTTTAAATGTTGTACCTTGTTTATGAATGGAAAAATTGAGAAGGTCTTTTATAAGTGGTTTTATCGTTGGTTTTGATAATCTGGGTTGGGTTTGACTTGAGAGTTGCGAGATGAGTGTGAATAATGAATTAGTAATTCAAAGTGGAAACATAAAGCGGGTTGTTGTTCTGATGCCTTTAACAGCTAATATTCATGCGGTGATAACCCCGAGATCGAGATTCGATGCTGTATGGGTTATGTGCCAGAGATCATGGTTTCATCACGATATAGGATAGAGGTTATGATGCCCTTGATGGGCGACTGTTTGATGCCTTTGAGAGGCTAATATTCATGCGGGTGATAACCCCGAGATCAGGATTCGATGCCTGTATGGGTTATGTGCCATGAGATCAGGGTTGCATCCCTGATATAGGATAGTTGTTATGATGCCTTTGGTAGGCGATGTTCTTTTTGGATTTGATCTCCGCCATGACTTAAAATATGGATTGAATGGGTTGAGAAAAAGCAGTTAAGGGTTAAAGGTTTGAGAAATGGTTTGACTTGTTCCCTCTCCCCAAAATGAATTGAAATGAACTTAAACTGTTTTAAACGTTAGGGGTAGACATTATTGAGATTTCCCCCTCATTTTTGAAATGTTTTGTTTTCAGGTGAAGATCTGAATGCTGGGGACGGGAATTAGAAGTGAGGACGACGAGTCTAGAAGTCCTTGAATCTTTTTATTTTGTTTTCGTTATGATGTCTTAAAGTTTTGTTTTGAGTTGTTAGTAGTTACCGTTAGCAGAGAGTTGTGTTTTCCTTTCTCTCCTTGTGTTCCTTTGGGAATATGGCTGTGACGCCCAAACTAAATTTGAAGTCTTCCGCTAAGTTTTGTCTGTTAACGTTAGTTTGACTTTGACTTTCTATAATTGAATTTCCGGGGCGTTACAGAATGGTATCAGAGCTCTGGGTTGCGACCTGGTAGCTCCTAAGTGTCCCTTAGGTTTAGTTAGACCTTAGGATGCTACGTTCGGAGTAATGAGTGTAGGTTTGGGGAATTGGATGTGTGCCTCCTTTGTTTCTTTTTGTGTTGAAATTGCTTGCTTGTTTGTTATTGACAAATGTTTGATGGCATACCGTCGCATTTGCTATGAGTACCCCACTCTAGCTTCTCTTAAAGACATGAATCCCGAGGAGCATACGGAATATATCCCCGAGGAGGGCCTGGAACCAGAAGAGTACCTTCGATGAGAATTCGAAGGCTGAAAGAGGACCTAACCTACGAGGAGCGGTCGCTGGAGATTCTAAATTGAAGAAAGAAGTAACTACGATGAAAGATTGTCACTCTAGAGAAAGTGTGGCGGGAAAACTATTCCAAAAACAGTCACATGGGAAGCCAAGGAGATAGGATCGAAGTATTCGCACCCTTTCAACACATAAGCTGGGTCGAGTTTCGAGGACGAAACTCTTTTGAAGAGGGTAATGATGTAAGACCCTGTGTTTTTGGGTAGCACCACCGTTAGTTCCGTCTAGCAGACCGTTGGTGTGGAGTTTAAGTTTCGAGGACGAAACTTCTTTTAAGGGGGTAATGATGTAAAACCCCGAAAAATCCAAAGATGTTGACCGTGACGACGTTAGTAACTTAGGTTTGATTCCGTTAATTGTTAAATTTTCGTTATGATTATTTATGCTAACGTTTGAGCTCGTAGGACCGTTGAGGGACTAACAAAGATATTTTAGTAATTTCTCACATGCATGGGAATTTCTTGGGAGTAAGGGTATATTCGTAATTTCATGTGTTATTATAATTAGATGGTCTGTGTGTTTATTATTATTCACGTTTTATTATTATTGTTATTATTATTATTATTGTTATTATTATTGTTAGTATTATTATTATTATTCATTTTATGTGTTATGTGAAAAATTATGTGGGTATTATTGTTTTGTGATTATTATTAGTACTACCATTATTGTTATTATTATTATTATTTTTGTTATTATCATTAATATTATTATAGTTATTATTATTATTAGTATGATATTATTATGTGGGCATTACCATGATACGTTAGTATTTGTTTTTATAACCATTAGTATCATATATTTTATTATTTTACTATTAGTAGTTATTATATTGCTTAGTGTGGTATTAATTTTAGGCGAAATTAGTTAGTATTAGAGTCTTATTGGTACTAGAATTGGTTAAGCCTAAATTTGGTGCAGTTAGAGGAATTAGGGTGAGATTAGAATTAGATTAGTGAAGGACTAGGGTTAATTAAGGCTTGTTAAACCTAAATAGCAAAACCCTACGTGACCCTCCCATCCATCCCTCTCTCTCTCCCTCCTCTCCTTTGCAGCTTGCTCCACCGCACTGCCACCAGTGCCGCCCTAGCCGTGACGGCGACACAACCACAACCACCGTCATTCTCCATGACGCGTCGACGACCTTGTCGGAACCACCATCCGCCTGCATCGCCTACCCTAGCATCGACCTCCTTTACGTATACCCTTTCTTTTTCTCAGTTCCAGGGTTTTATTATGTTCTAGTTTGATTTGCTGATTTCATTCTTTTAGTTTTTTCTCTTCTTAATATGTATGCAATGTGATTATTGTGTATAATCAGTAGGTGTAAATTCTGGAAAAGTTAGAGGGTTAGTTTGGTTGTGTTCATTATACATGTGCTATTAGGTGAATCTCCTTGAGTAATTTGTGTCTTGATTGGATATGTTCATGCTCTGTTAATCACCATTGTTGTTTTTAAGTGTTTAGTAAATTAGGATTGGAGTTAGTAAGGCTAGTATTCACGTTAGGATTGATTAGGGGTTAAATTACATGAAGTAAATTTGAGTGGAGAAGCAAGTTAAATTATTGGTTGATTGATTAAGTATTTATATGGTTTCCTTGGTCTTTCATGTTGCTAGCTTGTTTGTGTTTGTAAATTAAATCATGTTTTTATGTGAGTTATGGTATGTATACATGGTATTGTTATAAATCATGTTAAAGTTTGGTAATATTCGTATTCGTGTTTAGGGTAATGTTATTATTATTTCATGCATGTTTTAGGGTTAGAGAAAGTATTAAAGTTGTTTTCACGTTTTACAACTTAGTTTTGATGGTAGGAAGTTTATGTTTGGACCTTGGTTGGATGAGATTAAATACCCTTACCCTTAATCACTTTTTTAAGCGCAAATTATGACCCCGTGATCGAATGGTGAAAGATAGAACCGAAATTATAAATTAAATAAGAACCGGGATCGGGACATTTTGTTAGTGCCTAAAGATCGGGTCAACACTATTAGTATAGTTGTCCTTTAATCGAACCCTTTGGACTGGATGTTCCCCTAGATGTTAGCTTTCATAAGAAGATTGCGGAATGGACGTTTGAGTTGTATAGCTTGAATTATAATCGTTTTACCAGAACCTGTCGGAACTGGACCAGTTGGAGAATCTGGTTCTTTTAGAGTCTTTAGAGGCTGATATGGGCTTAGTCGTCAACATAAGAGTTTTAGTAGACATCCCGAGATTTCCGAAAAGTCCAAAACCAGACCGATAGGATGTCGGGAAGTCAAGTTTTGACACTTGTTATGTGGATGCTGTAATCTGTGTTGTTGATGCTTTTCATTAATAAAAATGTTGTATGAAAGTGATGTTTTGATCTGGTTATGTGATTACTCGGAATGTGTTAGATGAATTAAAGTGTAAATTCATGATGATAGGAACCTAAGTGTTCCTAGGGGATGGGTTAGGTAGTTGATAGTTAATACTAACTTCGTTAGAACGCGTTTTGATTAGATAATTATTCTTATTTTAGGCCCGAGCTAATTGGTGTCGTTAGTGAGCTCAAGTGTGTTCGTCTTAGCTGTGAAGTAAAGTTAACCAGGTAATGTCTATGCTCTAATTCCCACTGGGATGCTCTTTAAATGTGTTTTAACGTTTTTAATCTGTTTTGATAATTGCATCCCGAAAGGGGACTTTTGTGGAATTATGACAATCTGTTTTGGATAACTGTTTTTAAATGTTGTACCTTGTTTATGAATGGAAAAATTGAGAAGGTCTTTTATAAGTGGTTTTATCGTTGGTTTTGATAATCTGGGTTGGGTTTGACTTGAGAGTTGCGAGATGAGTGTGAATAATGAATTAGTAATTCAAAGTGGAAACATAAAGCGGGTTGTTGTTCTGATGCCTTTAACAGGCTAATATTCATGCGGGTGATGACCCCGAGATCAGGATTCGATGCCTGTATGGGTTATGTGCCAGGAGATCATGGTTTCATCCCTGATATAGGATAGAGGTTATGATGCCCTTGATGGGCGACTGTTTGATGCCTTTGAGAGGCTAATATTCATGCGGGTGATAACCCCGAGATCAGGATTCGATGCCTGTATCGGTTATGTGCCAGGAGATCAGGGTTGCATCCCTGATATAGGATAGTTGTTATGATGCCTTTGGTAGGCGATGTTCTTTTTGGATTTGATCTCCCGCCCGCGACTTAAAATATGGATTGAATGGGTTGAGAAAAACAGTTAAGGGTTAAAGGTTTGAGAAATGGTTTGACTTGTTCCCTCTCCACAAAATGAATTGAAATGAACTTAAACTGTTTTAAACGTTAGGGGTAGACATTATTGAGATTTCCCCCTCATTTTTGAAATGTTTTGTTTTCAGGTGAAGATCTGAATGCTGGGGACGGGAATTAGAAGTGAGGACGACGAGTCTAGAAGTCCTTGAATCTTTTTATTTTGTTTTCGTTATGATGTCTTAAAGTTTTGTTTTGAGTTGTTAGTAGTTACCGTTAGCAGAGAGTTGTGTTTTCCTTTCTCTCCTTGTGTTCCTTTGGGAATATGGCTGTGACGCCCAAACTAAATTTGAAGTCTTCCGCTAAGTTTTGTCTGTTAACGTTAGTTTGACTTTGACTTTCTATAATTGAATTTCCGGGGCGTTACAGAATGGTATCAGAGCTCTGGGTTGCGACCTGGTAGCTCCTAAGTGTCCCTTAGGTTTAGTTAGACCTTAGGATGCTACGTTCGGAGTAATGAGTGTAGGTTTGGGGAATTGGATGTGTGCCTCCTTTGTTTCTTTTTGTGTTGAAATTGCTTGCTTGTTTGTTATTGACAAATGTTTGATGGCATACCGTCGCATTTGCTATGAGTACCCCACTCTAGCTTCTCTTAAAGACATGAATCCCGAGGAGCATACGGAATATATCCCCGAGGAGGGCCTGGAACCAGAAGAGTACCTTCGATGAGAATTCGAAGGCTGAAAGAGGACCTAACCTACGAGGAGCGGTCGCTGGAGATTCTAAATTGAAGAAAGAAGTAACTACGATGAAAGATTGTCACTCTAGAGAAAGTGTGGCGGGAAAACTATTCCAAAAACCAGAGTCACCTGGGAAGCCAAGGAGATAGGATCGAAGTATTCGCACCCTTTCAACACATAAGCTGGGTCGAGTTTCGAGGACGAAACTCTTTTGAAGAGGGTAATGATGTAAGACCCTGAGTTTTTGGGTAGCACCACCGTTAGTTCCGTCTAGCAGACCGTTGGTGTGGAGTTTAAGTTTTGAGGACGAAACTTCTTTTAAGGGGGTAATGATGTAAAACCCCGAAAAATCAAAAGATGTTGACCGTGACGACGTTAGTAACTTAGGTTTGATTCCGTTAATTGTTAAATTTTCGTTATGATTATTTATGCTAACGTTTGAGCTCGTAGGACCGTTGAGGGACTAACAAAGATATTTTAGTAATTTCTCACATGCATGGGAATTTCTTGGGAGTAAGGGTATATTCGTAATTTCATGTGTTATTATAATTAGATGGTCTGTGTGTTTATTATTATTCACGTTTTATTATTATTGTTATTATTATTATTATTGTTATTATTATTGTTAGTATTATTATTATTATTCATTTTATGTGTTATGTGAAAAATTATGTGGGTATTATTGTTTTGTGATTATTATTAGTACTACCATTATTGTTATTATTATTATTATTTTTATTATTATCATTAATATTATTATAGTTATTATTATTATTAGTATGACATTATTATGTGGGCATTACCATGATACGTTAGTATTTGTTTTTATAACCATTAGTATCATATATTTTATTATTTTACTATTAGTAGTTATTATATTGCTTAGTGTGGTATTAATTTTAGGCGAAATTAGTTAGTATTAGAGTCTTATTGGTACTAGAATTGGTTAAGCCTAAATTTGGTGCAGTTAGAGGAATTAGGGTGAGATTAGAATTAGATTAGTGAAGGACTAGGGTTAATTAAGGCTTGTTAAACCTAAATAGCAAAAACCCTACGTGACCCTCCCATCCATCCCTCTCTCTCTCCCTCCTCTACTTTGCTGCAGTTGCTCCACCTGCACCGGCCACCAAGCTGCCGCCCTAGCCAGCGCCGGCGACGGCCACAACCACAACCACCGTCATTCTCCATGACGCGTCTGACACTGTCGCCGGGAACCACCATCTGCCCAGACTGCCTCTACCCTAGCATCGACCTCCTTTACGTATACCCTTTCTTTTTCTCAGTTCAAGTGTTTTATTATGTTATATTTTGATTTTCTGATTTCATTCTTTTAGTTTTTTCTATTCTTATTATTTATGCAATGTGATTATTGTGTATAATCAGTAGGGTGTTAATTTTGGAAAAGTTAGAGGGTTAGTTTGGTTGTGTTCATTATACATGTGCTATTAGGTGAATCTCCTTGAGTAATTTGTGTCTTGATTGGATATGTTCATGCTCTGTTAATCACCATTTTTGTTTTTAAGTGTTTAGTAAATTAGGATTGGAGTTAGTAAGGTTAGTGTTCACGTTAGGATTGATTAGGGGTTAAATTACATGAAGTAAATTTGAGTGGAGAAGCAAGTTAAATTATTGGTTGAATGATTAAGTATTTATATGGTTTCCTTGGTCTTTCATGTTGCTAGCTTGTTTGTGTTTGTAAATTAAATCATGTTTTTATGTGAGTTATGGTATGTATACATGGTAATGTTATAAATCATGTTAAAGTTTGGTAATATTTGTATTCGTGTTTAGGGTAATGTTATTATTATTTCATGCATGTTTTAGGGTTAGAGAAAGTATTAAAGTTGTTTTCACGTTTTACAACTTAGTTTTGATGGTAGGAAGTTGATGTTTGGACCTTGGTTGGATGAGATTAAATACCCTTACCCTTAGTCACTTTTTTAAGCGCAAATTAGGACCCCGTGATCGAATGGTGAAAGATAGAACCGAAATTATAAATTAAATAAGAACCGGGATCGGGACATTTTGTTAGTGCCTAAAGATCGGGTCAACACGATTAGTATAGTTGTCCTTTAATCGAACCCTTTGGACTGGATGTTCCTCTAGATGTTAGCTTTCATAAGAAGTTTGCGGAATGGACGTTTGAGTTGTATAGCTTGAATTATAATCGTTTTACCAGAACCTGTCGGAACTGGACCAGTTGGAGAATCTGGTTCTTTTAGAGTCTTTAGAGGCTGATATGGGCTTAGTCGTCAACATAAGAGTTTTAGTAGACATTCCGAGGTTTCCGAAAAGTCCAAAACCAGACCGATAGGATGTCGGGAAGTCAAGTTTTGACACTTGTTATGTGGATGCTGTAATCTGTGTTGTTGATGCTTTTCATTAATAAAAATGTTGTATGAAAGTGATGTTTTGATCTGGTTATGTGATTAATCGGAAAGTCTTAGATGAAATAAAGTGTAAAGTCAGTATGATAGTAACATAAGTGTTCCTAGGGGATGGGTTAGGTAGTTGATAGTTAATACTAACTTCGTTAGAACGCGTTTTGATTAGATAATTATTCTTATTTTAGGCCCGAGCTAATTCGTGTCGTTAGTGAGCTCAAGTGTGTTCGTCTTAGCTGTGAAGTGAAGTTAACCAGGTAATGTCTGTGCTCTAATTCCCACTGGGATGCTCTTTAAATGTGTTTTAACGTTTTTAATCTGTTTTGATAATTGCATCCCGAAAGGGGACTTTTGTGGAATTATGACAATCTGTTTTGGATAACTGTTTTTAAATGTTGTACCTTGTTTATGAATGGAAAAATTGAGAAGGTCTTTTATAAGTGGTTTTATCGTTGGTTTTGATAATCTGGGTTGGGTTTGACTTGAGAGTTGCGAGATGAGTGTGAATAATGAATTAGTAATTCAAAGTGGAAACATAAAGCGGGTTGTTGTTCTGATGCCTTTAACAGGCTAATATTCATGCGGGTGATAACCCCGAGATCAGGATTCGATGCCTGTATGGGTTATGTGCCAGGAGATCATGGTTTCATCCCTGATATAGGATAGAGGTTATGATGCCCTTGATGGGCGACTGTTTGATGCCTTTGAGAGGCTAATATTCATGCGGGTGATAACCCCGAGATCAGGATTCGATGCCTGTATGGGTTATGTGCCATGAGATCAGGGTTGCATCCCTGATATAGGATAGTTGTTATGATGCCTTTGGTAGGCGATGTTCTTTTTGGATTTGATCTCCCGCCCGCGACTTAAAATATGGATTGAATGGGTTGAGAAAAACAGTTAAGGGTTAAAGGTTTGAGAAATGGTTTGACTTGTTCCCTCTCCCCAAAATGAATTGAAATGAACTTAAACTGTTTTAAACGTTAGGGGTAGACATTATTGAGATTTCCCCCTCATTTTTGAAATGTTTTGTTTTCAGGTGAAGATCTGAATGCTGGGGACGGGAATTAGAAGTGAGGACGACGAGTCTAGAAGTCCTTGAATCTTTTTATTTTGTTTTCTTTATGATGTCTTAAAGTTTTGTTTTGAGTTGTTAGTAGTTACCGTTAGCAGAGAGTTGTGTTTTCCTTTCTCTCCTTGTGTTCCTTTGGGAATATGGCTGTGGCCAAACTAAATTTGAAGTCTTCCGCTAAGTTTTGTCCATTAACGTTAGTTTGACTTTGACTTTCTATAATTGAATTTCCGGGGCGTTACAGAATGGTATCAGAGCTCTGGGTTGCGACCTGGTAGCTCCTAAGTGTCCCTTAGGTTTAGTTAGACCTTAGGATGCTACGTTCGGAGTAATGAGTGTAGGTTTGGGGAATTGGATGTGTGCCTCCTTTGTTTCTTTTTGTGTTGAAATTGCTTGCTTGTTTGTTATTGACAAATGTTTGATGGCATACCGTCGCATTTGCTATGAGTACCCCACTCTAGCTTCTCTTAAAGACATGAATCCCGAGGAGCATACGGAATATATCCCCGAGGAGGGCCTGGAACCAGAAGAGTACCTTCGATGAGAATTCGAAGGCTGAAAGAGGACCTAACCTACGAGGAGCGGTCGCTGGAGATTCTAAATTGAAGAAAGAAGTAACTACGATGAAAGATTGTCACTCTAGAGAAAGTGTGGCGGGAAAACTATTCCAAAAACCAGAGTCACCTGGGAAGCCAAGGAGATAGGATCGAAGTATTCGCACCCTTTCAACACATAAGCTGGGTCGAGTTTCGAGGACGAAACTCTTTTGAAGAGGGTAATGATGTAAGACCCTGAGTTTTTGGGTAGCACCACCGTTAGTTCCGTCTAGCAGACCGTTGGTGTGGAGTTTAAGTTTCGAGGACGAAACTTCTTTTAAGGGGGTAATGATGTAAAACCCCGAAAAATCCAAAGATGTTGACCGTGACGACGTTAGTAACTTAGGTTTGATTCCGTTAATTGTTAAATTTTCGTTATGATTATTTATGCTAACGTTTGAGCTCGTAGGACCGTTGAGGGACTAACAAAGATATTTTAGTAATTTCTCACATGCATGGGAATTTCTTGGGAGTAAGGGTATATTCGTAATTTCATGTGTTATTATAATTAGATGGTCTGTGTGTTTATTATTATTCACGTTTTATTATTATTGTTATTATTATTATTGTTATTATTATTGTTAGTATTATTATTATTATTCATTTTATGTGTTATGTGAAAAATTATGTGGGTATTATTGTTTTGTGATTATTATTAGTACTACCATTATTGTTATTATTATTATTATTTTTATTATTATCATTAATATTATTATAGTTATTATTATTATTAGTATGACATTATTATGTGGGCATTACCATGATACGTTAGTATTTGTTTTTATAACCATTAGTATCATATATTTTATTATTTTACTATTAGTAGTTATTATATTGCTTAGTGTGGTATTAATTTTAGGCGAAATTAGTTAGTATTAGAGTCTTATTGGTACTAGAATTGGTTAAGCCTAAATTTGGTGCAGTTAGAGGAATTAGGGTGAGATTAGAATTAGATTAGTGAAGGACTAGGGTTAATTAAGGCTTGTTAAACCTAAATAGCAAAAACCCTACGTGACCCTCCCATCCATCCCTCTCTCTCTCCCTCCTCTCCTTTGCTGCAGTTGCTCCACCTGCACCGGCCACCAAGCTGCCGCCCTAGCCAGCGCCGGCGACGGCCACAACCACAACCACCGTCATTCTCCATGACGCGTCTGACACTGTCGCCGGGAACCACCATCTGCCCAGACTGCCTCTACCCTAGCATCGACCTCCTTTACGTATACCCTTTCTTTTTCTCAGTTCAAGTGTTTTATTATGTTATATTTTGATTTTCTGATTTCATTCTTTTAGTTTTTTCTATTCTTAATATTTATGCAATGTGATTATTGTGTATAATCAGTAGGGTGTAAATTCTGGAAAAGTTAGAGGGTTAGTTTGGTTGTGTTCATTATACATGTGCTATTAGGTGAATCTCCTTGAGTAATTTGTGTCTTGATTGGATTTGTTCATGCTCTGTTAATCACCATTGTTGTTTTTAAGTGTTTAGTAAATTAGGATTGGAGTTAGTAAGGCTAGTATTCACGTTAGGATTGATTAGGGGTTAAATTACATGAAGTAAATTTGAGTGGAGAAGCAAGTTAAATTATTGGTTGATTGATTAAGTATTTATATGGTTTCCTTGGTCTTTCATGTTGCTAGCTTGTTTGTGTTTGTAAATTAAATCATGTTGTTATGTGAGTTATGGTATGTATACATGGTATTGTTATAAATCATGTTAAAGTTTGGTAATATTCGTATTCGTGTTTAGGGTAATGTTATTATTATTTCATGCATGTTTTAGGGTTAGAGAAAGTATTAAAGTTGTTTTCACGTTTTACAACTTAGTTTTGATGGTAGGAAGTTTATGTTTGGACCTTGGTTGGATGAGATTAAATACCCTTACCCTTAATCACTTTTTTAAGCGCAAATTATGACCCCGTGATCGAATGGTGAAAGATAGAACCGAAATTATAAATTAAATAAGAACCGGGATCGGGACATTTTGTTAGTGCCTAAAGATCGGGTCAACACGATTAGTATAGTTGTCCTTTAATCGAACCCTTTGGACTGGATGTTCCCCTAGATGTTAGCTTTCATAAGAAGTTTGCGGAATGGACGTTTGAGTTGTATAGCTTGAATTATAATCGTTTTACCAGAACCTGTCGGAACTGGACCAGTTGGAGAATCTGGTTCTTTTAGAGTCTTTAGAGGCTGATAAAGGCTTAGTCGTCAACATAAGAGTTTTAGTAGACATCCCGAGATTTCCGAAAAGTCCAAAACCAGACCGATAGGATGTCGGGAAGTCAAGTTTTGACACTTGTTATGTGGATGCTGTAATCTGTGTTGTTGATGCTTTTCATTAATAAAAATGTTGTATGAAAGTGATGTTTTGATCTGGTTATGTGATTACTCGGAATGTGTTAGATGAATTAAAGTGTAAATTCATGATGATAGGAACCTAAGTGTTCCTAGGGGATGGGTTAGGTAGTTGATAGTTAATACTAACTTCGTTAGAACGCGTTTTGATTAGATAATTATTCTTATTTTAGGCCCGAGCTAATTCGCGTCGTTAGTGAGCTCAAGTGTGCTCGTCTTAGCTGTGAAGTGAAGTTAACCAGGTAATGTCTATGCTCTAATTCCCACTGTGATGCTCTTTAAATGTGTTTTAACGTTTATAATCTGTTTTGATAATTGCATCACGAAAGGGGACTATTGTGGAATTATGACCATCTGTTTTGGATAACTGTTTGTAAATGTTGTACCTTGTTTATGAATGGAGAAATTGAGAAGGTCTTTTATAAGTGGTTTTATCATTGGTTTTGATAATCTTGGTTGGGTTTGACTTGAGAGTTGCGAGATGAGTGTGAATAATGAATTAGTAATTCAAACTGGAAACATAAAGCGGGTTGTTGTTTTGATGCCTTTAACAGGCTAATATTCATGCGGGTGATAACCCCGAGATCAAGATTCGATGCCTGTATGGGTTATGTGCCAAGAGATCATGGTTTCATCCCTGATATAGGATAGAGGTTATGATGCCCTTGATGGGCGACTGTTTGATGCCTTTGAGAGGCTAATATTCATGCGGGTGATAACCCCGAGATCAGGATTCGATGCCTGTATGGGTTATGTGCGGGAGATCGAGTTGCATCCCCGATATAGGATAGTTGTTATGATGCCTTTGGCGGCGATGTTCTTTTGGATTTGATCTCACTGCGACTTAAAATATGGATTGAATGGGTTGAGGAAAACAGTTAAGGGTTAAAGGTTTGAGAAATGGTTTGACTTGTTCCCTCTCCCCAAAATGAATTGAAATGAACTTAAACTGTTTTAAACGTTAGGGGTAGACATTATTGAGATTTCCCCCTCATTTTTGAAATGTTTTGTTTTCAGGTGAAGATCTGAATGCTGGGGACGGGAATTAGAAGTGAGGACGACGAGTCTAGAAGTCCTTGAATCTTTTTATTTTGTTTTCGTTATGATGTCTTAAAGTTTTGTTTTGAGTTGTTAGTAGTTACCGTTAGCAGACAGTTGTGTTTTCCTTTCTCGCCTTGTGTTCCTTCGGGAATACAGCAGTGACGCCCAAACTAAATTTGAAGTCTTCCGCTAAGTTTTGTCTGTTAACGTTAGTTTGACTTTGACTTTCTATAATTGAATTTCCGGGGCGTTACAGATAGAGAAAAGGGAGAGTGAGTTTATTTTTGTGAAGGGAAATGAGGGAATTCATGAGGAGGAGTTAGAAAAATCTAGTATTGAGAGAGAATTCATTGAGAAAGAAAGAGAAGAGATGGAAAAAGTAAGAAAAGGGAAAGGAGTGATGATAGAAGAAGAACCAATTCAAGCTATTGAGAAGCCGAAGTTACCGCCGGTTCCTTTTCCCGAGAGGTTAACCATGCCCAAGTCGGAGTCTAAATTTTTCAAGTTCATAGAAATGCTCAAGAAACTTCAAGTGAATATTCCATTCCTAGATGCTATTTCCGAGGTTCCGTCCTTTAAAAAGCACTTGAAGGAACTTCTCACTAGCAAGAGGAGAATCCCAGAGAAGACTATTATCCACTTGACGGCCGATTGTAGTGTTATTATTGACAACAAAACCCCAGAGAAGCTCGCTGAGCCTGGGAGTTTTTCTATTCCTTGCACCATTGGTCACATGAGGATTAGTCGTACTCTTTGTGATTTAGGGGCTAGCGTGAGCGTTATGCCTTATTCTGTATGTAAGAGGTTGAATCTCGACGATTTAACTCCTACGACCATCAATCTTCAATTGGCCGATCGATCCGTGCAAAGACCCATGGGTATATTGGAGGACATTCCAGTCCAAGTTGGAAGATTTTTGATACCGTATGATTTCGTGATTTTAGAGATGGAGGAAGACCACAACATTCCTATCATTTTGGGAAGGCCATTCCTTGCTACAGCCAAAGTAATAATAGATGTGAAACATGGTAGTACGTCATTGAATGTCGGTGATGAGAGCATTATTTTCAACCTCGAGGGGTCCTTGAAAAATCCTTCGTATAGGGATTCATGTTACGCTACTGATATGATGGAGGTGCTAGTTGATGAATATCTTGAAGAATCTCATCTACTTGAGTCTACTTGCGATGATCCTTTGGGAGCTTGTCTCTTAGAATCTTTCCGATTTGAGACCGACGGCACCGACATCACGTTTCTCACCAACCTCCTTGATTCATCACCAACGCATGAGGAGATTACTATTGACGAGCCTCATATTGAGTGTATGGAAATTCAAGAAGTGATCTGCAAGGGTATGTCTTCTTCCCATGTTAAATCCTCTACTTCTTCTTTAGAGCTTAAACCTTTACCCCCTTCCTTGCAATATGCTTTCTTAGATGATGAAAGATCTTTGCCTGTTATTGTGAATGCTAAGTTGCATGACTCTGATTTGTCTAAGTTGCTTGATTTGTTGAGAAAGCATAGGGGTGCATTAGGTTATAAAATTGAGGATTTGAAAGGTTTATCCCCATCCATTTGTATGCATTCCATTGATTTATTAGAAGATGCAAAGCCAACTAGGCAACCACAATGTAGATTGAACCCTAATATGCAAGATGTGGTTAAGAAAGTAGTTAAACTGTTAGCTGCTAGGATCATCTTCCCCATCGCAAATAGTGAATGGGTAAGCCCGGTTCAGTGTGTGCCAAAGAATGGCCGGATGACAGTCATTGAAAATGAAAAAAAAGAGCTAGTTAGTACCCGAACCGTCACGGGATGGCGGATGTGCATTGACTATCGCCAGTTGAACAAAGTGACCAAGAAAGACCATTTCCCTCTCCCTTTCATTGACCAAATGTTAGAGAGGTTGGCGAGTCATTGATACTTTGTCTTTTTAGATGGGTACTCAGTTTTTTTCCCGATTCCAATCCATCCTACGCATCAAGAAAAGACTACTTTTACTTGTCCATATGGTATATTTGCTTATAGACGTATGCCATTTGGTTTGTGCAATGCACTTGGAAAATTTCAACGATGCATGATGGCCATTTTTAGTGATTTCATTGAACAATGTATGGAAGTTTTCATGGATGATTTTTCTGTCTATGGTAATACTTTTGATGATTGTCTGGCTAAGTTAGAGAAAGTTCTTATTCGTTGTGAGGAGGTCGACTTTGTTTTGAACTAGGAAAAATGCCATTTCATGGTAGAAGAAGGTATTGTTTTGGGGCACTTGATTTCTTCGAGGGGCATCGAAGTCGATAAGGAAAAAGTTGAAGTGATAGAGCGCCTACCACCCCTAATTTCCGTAAAAGGGGTGCGTAGTTTCCTTGGCCATGCCGATTTTTACCGCCGGTTCGTCAATGATTTTTCTAAAATCTCTCGTCCTTTAACTGATCTCTTGTGCAAGGATGACCCATTCTCTTTTACTGATGAATGTCTCGAGTCCTTTTTCAGGTTAAAGCAAGCTTTGATATCCGCGCCGGTTGTCCAACCTCCGGATTGGACATTGCCTTTCGAGATTATGGCCGATGCGAGCGATTTCGCAATTGGAGCATGTTTGACTCAAACCAAAGAGAGGAAGTCGCGGGTCATCTACTATGCAAGCCATGCGCTTGATAGCGCACAGAAAAAATTATACGACCACGGAAAAGGAGCTTTTCGCTATTATCTTTTCTCTAAACAAATTTCGGCAATAACTCATCTTTTCTAAGGTTGTTGTATACACGGACCATGCCGCGATTAAGTTCTTGATGGGAAAGAAAGAAACAAAGCCAAGACTCCTTCGTTGGGTTTTGCTTATGCAAGAGTTCGATTTGGAAATTCGCGACAAGGCCAGGACTAAGAATGTTATAGCCGACCACCTGTCGAGGATCCTTGTTGGTTTGGATGATACTCAACCCATCATGGACTCTTTTCCAGATGAACGCCTGTTGTCCGTCAAGCATTCTCACCCATGGTACGCTAATATCATCAACTACTTGTCTAGTGAGCTGATTCCTAAAAATTTGACCCCTCATCAAAAGAAAAAGTTCTTTCATGTCGTGAAACATTTCTTTTGGGACGATCCATTCTTGTTCCGTTTATGTAATGATGGGATGTATAGAAGATGCTAACCCGAGAGTGAAGTGAAGTATGTATTGACGCATTGCCATGAGTTCCCGGTTGGAGGTCATGCTGGATCTCAAAAGACGGCTGCAAGAGTCTTACAAGCCGGTTATCAGTGGTCGACCCTCTTTCGAGATGCCTATCTTCATGTCAAGTCGTGCGATAAATGCCAAAGGTCCGGAAATATTTCTCGGAAAAATGAGTCACCGCTGAATTTCATTATCGAGGTAGAGGTTTTCGATGTGTGGGGGTTGAATTTCATGGGTCCTTTTCCGTCATCAAGAGGTCATCAATATATTTTAGCAGCGGTAGACTATGTGTCGAAGTGGGTTGAAGCGATTCCATGCGTGAGATGCGATGGAAAATCCGTGTCAAGATTTTTGAAGAAGGTTATTTTCTCAAGATTTGGTATTCCGAGGGTCATTATTAGTGATAATGGAACTCATATTATTGAGAAGAGGTTTGAGTCCCTCTTAGCAAAGTATGGTATCACTCACAAAAGAGGACTCCCCTATCACCCTCAAACGTAAGGTCAAGTAGAGATTTTAAATCGTGCTATTAAGGAGATTTTGGAGAAAACGGTTAGTTCTTCACGAAGAGATTGGGCGGAGAAACTAGATGATGTCGTGTGGGCTTATCGCACCGCTTTCAAAACTCCGATAAGAATTACTCCATATTGCCTTGTCTACGGGAAAACATGCCATTTTCCCGTGGAACATGAACACAAGACGGTGTGGGCAATCAAAAAGATGAATTATGATCTCAAGGCGGCTGGGGCAACTCGCTTATTCCAATTGGAGGAGCTTGAGGAATTGAGACGTCACTCCTATGAAAACAATAGGATTTACAAGGAGCGAACTAAAGCATGGCACGACAAGAGATTGAACCGTCGCGATTTTGTGGTTGGTGATAGAGTCCTCATCTTCAATTTGAGGCTCAAACTCTTTACCGAAAAGCTAAGATCGAGATGGTCAGGGCCTTTGAAATCGTAAAGATTCTTCCCGCCAAAGTTGTTGAACTTAAGAATGCAAATGGAGATTGTTTCAAAGTCAATTCGTCAAAGATCAAGCCATACATTATGGGAGAAGAGTATGCGGGGATGGTTGTGGTGTTCCTCGTTGATTTTGATAGTTGAAGAGTGGATTAGGTCGAGCTAGGACCTAAAACAAGCAACCGGGAGGAGGTACGAGCTACTCTCCTCTTCTTTAGTGTTTTCTTTTATTTCTTGCAACTTTATTTGTTCTAATGTTCTTGTTTCGTTCATTTTTGAAGTTTTTTTTTTAAAGAAAAGAAAAAAAAGAGAGAGTGAAAATTTTAGAAAAGAAGAAAACATTGAGAAAATAGAAAAATTCGGGTGTGAGAAGAAAAATTTGTGAAGAAAGTAGTTTAGTGTGGTTTTGAATGCGGAAAGTTGTTCATGAAAGTTGTTGAGTGTGTAAGAAAAGAGGGTCGATAATGAGGAGAGTAAAATTTTAGGACTTAAACATTATTTTCAAGTTTTTAAGTCTTGTAGGTGCAGGTAATAGACAGGAGAAGACAGCACCTGCGGTGCATAGGACCGCAGGTACGGTCCTGGTATTGCAACCCGAGAATTTCAAGGAGTCAAGCAAGAGACCGCATCTGCGGTAGTCTTGACCGCACCTACGGTCTCAGGAAGACATTTTTCTTCGCAGGAGGTTTCCAGCAGGAGATCGCACCTGCGGTCCACTTTACCGCACCTACGGTATATCGAATGTCTGCGAATTATATCGGGGCTTAAACCGTTCTCCCTCTCTTTTTCTCTCATTCTCTTTCTTACTCACACACTCGAAAAACCTCTCTTCAACCCTAGAACCCTAAATCTTGTCCCAAATACTTCAAACCCTTAACAAATTCCTTCTCCCCTCTCCATTTTCACACGACTTTGTGCCCTAGCCGACACATTTCACCATTTTCGCCCCTTTTGTGGAGCTTTTCAAGTGCAAATTCTGGGTAGAGTTCATTGTGGGGTTCGAAAATGGCAAGGAGGAGTTCCTAAGTCCTCAATTCAGGTATTCCTTGTTTCTTGGTGAATCAAAGTTTATTATTTGCTAATTTTTGGTGTTGTGTGCACATTTCTCTATTTAGACCTAGGGTTCTTGAGTGTTGTATACTAGAATGGTGAAACCCAAAAGGGCTCGACCTAGTAAGCCTTCTCCATCAACACCCCATATGTCATCTTCTCTTGAATTGAGAAGAGCCCAACCAGCTACATTCATCAGGAGTTGCCCTCGTGCTAAGGTTATTTTTCATGGTGAGCCCCATAAGACTCGCTACGATGAACTCCAAGAGCAAAAAATCTACGCTCCGGAGATTTGCAACGATGAGATAATCAATACTCTCTATTGTCGGTCTAGTTTCGACGTTCTCACTCATGTACTTGGTTGGGAAACATTTCTCAACATCAAAGAACCAATTGTAGACCAGCCCATGCTTGAGTTCATGAGTTCAATTCAAGTCTTTACCGATGGGTATCCTGAAGCCATTTTTAACTATATAATGGATGGTAGGGAGATAGATTGTTCCGTTCAAGAATTTTGCAAAGCCTTGGAATTGCCAGAAGATGGGTTACATTTCTGGGAGTGTGAGGATTTCAATGAGCAAGAAGCATGGAAGAGTTTGACTTGCTGGAGAAGAGCACCCGTTGACTCGGAAGAAGGATGTGTGAAATTTCATTGCCCTGAAGAATCTCGAGCACGAGATTTCTGCAATCCCGTTGTCCGGTTATTCCATTTGGTAATTGCTAATTCAGTTTTTGGGTGAGATGAGGAACGCTCGAGTGTCCGTACGGAAGGTCTTTTCATAATTTACAACACTTTGAAGGGGCGCCGAGTGAACTTAGGGTCGTGCATTCTGCATTGGTTATGGGAGATGAGTAGGACGGATAACTTCACCAACTTGGGAATGGGTCATGTCATATGTGATTTCCTTTGGAAACAAGGGTTTGGTTCCTACCTTCGGAAGTGGAAGCCACGCTATGTACCTATCCCCATTGATAGGGAATTGTTGATCCAAATGGAGATAATTTCTGAGCGCCAATCACGCACCGCTTCCATCATGGTTATGACGATAAGAGAACCCACATTCCTCTCGACCCCACTCATGTTGAGGAGTGGCTCCATATTGCAAATACTGAAAATTGGCCGTGCGGACAATTTTATGGTTGGACGAGGAAAATTGTCGGTGCACCTATTCCTATTTCTAGTTTGTTGGAAGAGTTTGAGGAGAGTGATCATGAAGAGATGCCAGGGAGCTCAGCACAACATAGTAATCTGAACCAAGTTATTTCTTCAATCAAAAGCTTGAGTGTTGAGGTTCGTGAGCAGAACAAACTCCTCCGTTCCCAAGTAAAGATGCTCGAGGATCAACAAAAGGAGATCGTGAACATCCGACAACATCTGCAGCGTCATGAAGAGTACCTCCGCCAGTAAAACCACTTCATGCGAGATTGGGGCTTTCACCACTGCACTGTTGAGGGTCATATCCCGGTACCTCCGAACTATGTAAATCCCTACTACCCATCCTTCTTTCCGTTCCAACCTCATCCTCCTCCGGGAGGATCCGCTTGAGGGACAGGTTGTAAGTGTCCCCGCCCCCACTTTATCCCTTTCAGTGTTTTTCATGTTTTACTTTGTAAAATGCAAGTGTGGGGGGGTGCCTCATCGGGGGGGGGGGGGGGTTCGACGAGAAGGCTTTGTGGTTTTGGCGTGTTGGTGTCTCGGGTCCTTTTGGTCTGTTCTGGTGTTGCTCTCAAGGTTGGTTGGGCATGGCTTGTGGTAGTCATCTCTTGATTGTATTTTGGTTATCTTCTGGTTGTGGTTGGGATGTCTTGGTTGGTTGTTGGTTGTTCTTGTGGCCGGTGGTGGTTTATTTTGCCTTGTCTCGGTTGTATTTTGGGCATGTATGGTTGGGATGGCATGTAATGAATGGTTGTTTTTAATGAAATGAAATGAATCAAGTTTGTTTGGTCAGTTTGAGATGAGTCTCACCCTTATATCCCGCCTCAATGAATCAGATTTGGGGATAAGGTTTGTCATTGGCAATGTACATATTGTTAATAGTTTTCTTTTATTCTTTTTAGTTCTTCTTTGTTTAGAAATTTAGTTAGATAGCTTTCTTTTGATTTTGTTTTCGATCTCGCATGCGGATTTTGTCATGTATAAAGTCATCCTTTTGCTCTAATATCAATGTGATTCAATTGAACGACGACTTCAGATCACGGTTTGAACATTTATGAAGAGTCCGAGGTAACATCTTTCCACCTTGCTCTTTCTTATGTTAATTGTTATTTTGATCCGTCACATGCTTGGTTTTCTTTTGGGTGGCGAACCCCTTTGATTTCTGTGTTGGGTTTATCTTGTTGTTGGAGCCGTGTGGGCACGGGTCGCCACCATTTGTTGGATAATTGTATTGTTTGTTTGTTTCTCTAGGTTCTCTACCCTATTTCTTGTGATACCTTCCCACAATGAGGACATTGTGGAGTTTTAAGTGTGGGGGAGGGAGATATTTGCTTATTTGCGTCAAGGGTAGATCACCTAGCTCTTTGTCGTTGCTTATTTTCTTAGTTTTTGCCTAAATTTTGAAAAACATTTGTGTGAAAAAGGAGAAAAAAGGGAGTGAAAACCTTAAAAGTGTTCTTTTGGTTTTCATTTTCACTTTGTTTTTGCTTTGTTTCTTGGGTCTTGTTGTCAAAATTGAGAAGTTGTTCTTAAACTTCTTTAAAAGAAACCGGTATGAGCATTTTCGACCCTGTCTCGGGTGCTAGTTATGACTTATCTCTTTATATGTCCTTCATTGAGTGTCTAGTGAGACCCCCGATTCCTTTCACAGTTCCGGTTGAAACCGGGAGATTCTAGGGGTTTGTGTCCGAGCTTGTTCTTTTTCCTTGTTTAGCAAAAGCAAAAGCAAAGTCAAAAAGAAAGAAAAAGAAAGGAAAAAAACTAAATAATCGGATTAAGTGGGGCGTGTCGGCTGAATGACATCAACCACCATACACTTGGCCAATACACGGGCCCGGTATTAGCGGTACGACGCTACTACCCCTTAAGCTTCTCCTATATCGAATTCTCGACGGAGGTGTGTATGGATAAGACTGTGTTGGGAGGGTAAACCCCGAATTATGGGACGTCCAATTCCCGAAAGTAAGGCTAATACCGACCTTTAAAAAGCAAAAGAAAAAAAAAGAAAGAGAATTTTGTTGGGATTACCCAACCCCAAAAAGAAAGGTTTAAGCGTTAATAAGTGTGGGGCCTCTCCTTGCATCACCTACGGCCCTCACCAAGCCAAGGGTGACCAAATGCGGGGAAGGGCAACTCTTTTCTTTCCTTGTTCGTTTCGTTGTTTTTGAGCTCGGGCATGAGTCTTTGGAGTCTTTTGGAATCAGTTAGAACCCACTAACACTTATGCACATGGGGTTTTGCTTGGCATTAGGTGTAGGACATCGAAAATCTCAAAGACTGACTTTTATTTGGGATAGGTGCTCGTGAGACGCCATAACGGTTCCTTTTGGAGGTTTAATAATGTTTTTCTAATTTAAGATTTCAAGATCCTTTGAAGCGAAGTTTTTGTTTCTCTTTCCTTTTATTTCCTTTGGTTTTGTTTTCACTTTCCCTCTTTCCTTTTTCTTTGGCTTTTGTGGGTACAGCCGCTACAAAACCCTCACGAGTCCATCTCGTCCACCTGGGCTGCCGGGGGGTTCAAAGGGCTTGGTGAATATGCTAAATGCGCTCGTTTCTCTCCCAAGACAGAGAAGTTTGTGTTAGTGTAGGTAGTTTCTTGTTTTGCTTTGCTCGGGACGAGCAAAAGTTTAAGTGTGGGGGGTGTTTAGACCCAATTTTGTGTCTAAATAGCACCTTAACTATTAGGCTTTTGACTCGTTTCGTGTTTTAATTTCGTAACTTTTAATACGATTTTGGTTATTTTGTAGAATATGGAGTTTTTACTCAAAACGTGGTAAAAAGGGCTATTTTAGAGCTATTTTGGAACTCCCGAAGTTTCCTGGTTCAAAAGCGAAGTAAAGAAGAAGATCCAAGCCAGCCGAGGAGGATTGCAACTACGGTCCCATAGACAGCAGCAGCTGCAATGGTCGACCAAGTCTGGGGCAAGGAGCAAGTAACCTGAGAGGGACTGCACCTGCGGTCCCCTAGACCGCACCCGCAGACTTGTGAAGGGAGATGAGAAGAATCACCTGAGCTTCGGAGGACCGCACCTGCGGTCCCCGAGACCGCACCTGCTGTCTCCTGCGGGTTCAGAAATTCTGTTATACAAAGTGCTGTGTTTTGAGTAACCATATTGAGTTGTATATATTACCTCTTGAACGATTAGGTTAAAGAGGCAGCTATCTATGGTAATATCAACATTTTAGCTTTCAATTAAAGAGAGATTAGAGTGATTTCTTAGTGATTAGTGAGTAATTACACTTGGTTTATTGCATTTGCTGTGGATTTTATTGGAATTCCATTGAAGTTCTGAAGATTTATCTTATTTTGGAGCTTGGATTACTTATTATTCAGGATCATCTTTCCATTGGCATCAAATTAATGAGCATTTCTTACCCTTACTCTCTTTAATTCATCTATTTACTTTACAATCTCTGTTTTTGTTGTTTGGTGTTTGTTGTTACTAGATTGTTGCTTTGATTATCTATATTCTCTGTTTTAAGCGTGAATAGTGAAGTTATTATTGTTGTTAGTATGTTAGTTAAATTGATTAGAGGCTAGAACCCTTATGGGTTAGGGAGAAACTAAGGATGTGAATGGTTGATTTGGATTGGGTTAACAATTTTCGGAGATAATTCGCTATGGAGTCAATTTCCTAATCCTATCCTTCCCTCAAGTGGGATGTATTCGAGATCGAAAGCTCTTGAATACATCCAACACTCGTTGGAAGATGGGATTGGGATTGTTAACGCTCGCCCACGAGAGTGGAAAGAGGTTAACTAGAGAGTCCCGTTCCTCAAACCCTCCGGGTCCATGGAGGACTTGTAGGAAGTTAATCCGGATTGCCTTGAAAAAGGAAATCCGGTGGGTTGTTTTAACGGGACTGTCATTTGATTTATTGATTTATTGCTTCCTGATTGCTAAACCCTCGTCCTAATTACTGTTTGCATCTCGAAATCTCCCGATATCCATAGCTTCTTTCTTGACCTAACCTTAGCTGTGTTGCGTTTTGTTGTGCAGTCCTTACCTAAAAACCTCTTGTTGTCTTGTGATCCTTAAACCTCACCCAAAGTTAGATTGACCTAGCCAAGGACCCTAGCTCCCTGAGAGAAAACGACAAAACCAGGGTGCAAAAAACCACGTTACATGAAGTTTCTCGGCATCGAATTACCCGAATTGTTCGACCTGGAAAAAACCGGTCTGGACATAGATTTTTCGTCTGAATTTTGATATTAATCGAATTGACCAAATATTCGGACATAAAATTTCTCTTTTTTTCTATTTTTCGAACCCGATTTTAGCTTCGTCCGAATTGTCCGACCCGAAATAAAACCGGGTCTGGACATGAATTTGTCCGACCCGAATTCACCTGGACCCAAATTTTTGCCAGAGCTACCCAAAACCAATATCTGAGCCATCGACATCTGTGGACATTTTTCCTCGCCGTTCGGGCTTCCGAACGTCCATGTTGGATTGGGGTGTGATTTGGTGGTTTGTGCTAGGGTTTAACCGTTGGAAACTCTTTAAGGAATTAATCATACATTTCATGAATAATATCTTGTAAAATCACTTTCCCTTTACTTACGCATTTTATGAGTCCTTGAATTAAACCTTTAAGAGTAAACATCCACTTGTTCCAAACTCTTCTAAATTCAATCCAATTTGCTCATTTTAATGTTAGGCTTGGAAGAGAGTGATTTATGCAAATATTATTTAGAAACATAGGAAGAAAACCCTAAAGTTACATCGATACATTGTAAAACAATGTTACCATAGTTTATGCAATATTCAATGTGTTTTGGTTCGAAATGGGAGTCGCCACCTGACTTTTGAAGGGAAAATCCAAGAAAAAATAAAGAGAAAATAAAGAAAGACTTCACCTGCGAAACCCAAGAATGGGTTCGGGGGTAATGCTACGAACTCGAAAAGTAAACTGTAAGAGTTCGCCTCTCACAAAAGGAAATACTCTACTAAAAGTTTAAAATGTGCTTTTGATAAAGTTTGGAAGGGAGATAAATAAGAACTTCATAAAATTACTTCATTGAACATGCAAAAGAATCAAAGAATGAAATATACATCATATACAACACTGATTTACATAATGAAAGAACACTTATGAGCTAACATTATGCCTTTCGAAGGGAAACCTTGCCAAGCCTTTGGTTGTAGTGTTTGAACCTCACTTGAATTAGCCTTTGAAAGCCTTGAATACTCCTCTTGAATATGCTAAAGTAGTGTCAAAAATAGATGGAAAAGATGATAGAAAAAGGGATGAGAAAAGGGTATAAAAGGGGCCTTTTGTGGGGTTTTTTGGGTAGTAGAAAGGTATGCTTTTGTGGAGTTTTGTGAGGTTTATGGAAGGATAATGTAAGGTAAGATGATACTGGAGATAAGAGTGCTTAAAGGAGTGGAGAAATGGAGATAATAATGGTAGGAAAGTGATGGAGAAGGATAGGAAAAAGGTAGGAAAAAGGATAGGAAAAAAGACTCTTTTTGTAGTGTTTTAGGATAGATTTGTGATGTTTTTGGGAGGTTTATGTGGAGATGAGGGAGGATAGGTTGAGAGTATGGGTTAGGGGATTTGAAGAAGGTAGAGGAATGGAGATTATGATGGTAAGAATGTGGAGGAAAGATGATAGAAAAGGTGTAGGAAGAAAGGGCTTTTTTGTGGGTTTTTAGTGGTGTTTTAGGATGTTTCTGTGAGGGTTTTATGTAAGAATGGTGGGGATAGTATGAGATTATGGATTAAGGGGTTTAAGAGGATGATGATAGGAGATTAGGATAGTAAGAGAATGGTAGAAAGGTGATAGGAAAAGAGTGATAGAATGATGACATTAGAATAGAGATTAGTAGGGAGTGATATGGGGAAAATGAGAGAATGGATGAATGAGAGTGTAGGAGGAGGAAGGGACGAATGGATGATTGAGTGAGTTTGGCCTTGAGAGGAGGGTGGTATTTATAGGCTTTATGAGGGGCTTCAAGATACATGAACATGCATGCTTGCACACCTCGGAATCTCTGGTTAGTCAACACAGATTGTAAGGCGGCCAGGGGATGTCTTGGAGTGGACGGCAACTCAAAGATGAATGAATCTAGGTGTGAATAAGCCCAAGGTCGACCGACCTTGGGAAAGGGGAGTCTTGACTCAAGCTTTATTCACGTGTTCTAGGACGGTGAGGGAGTGAATGTGATGCCCATGAAGTCAGCCTGTTCACATTGGACGGCGGAAGCATAATTGAGCTCAAATAAGTGTGTTTGTGAGGTCTTGAACTTGAGACCTCTTGGAAGCTTTTTTCATGTGATCTTTACTTAGTTTTTGCATGGCTTTGATGGCTAAATGAAGCTTGTTTGGTTACGTATGTATTGTGCGTGCAATAGGCTAGGAAATTCACATGTAATGATGCATGCATTTTTATCCGAACTTGTGTATGTAGAGTGCATGCAAGCAAGTGTCTTCGCTTGAAAACCCTTGGATAATAATGCTTGCATGGAGGCTTGATCTTAGGACCTTTTGTAGCCCCTTGCATGTTACTTTTATGTAGCCCATACATGGCATGCATGGCTTGGATTTGATCATTTTTACGTAAAAGGTATGCATGTCGTTTCCCTCATAGTCTTGAGCATGTAAAGTGCATGCATGCAAGTCTTTTGGCTTCGGCTCTGGCTTCCCTAATTTCCTTATCTTTTAACTAAAATACATAAAAAGGGAATAATAAAAAATTATAAAAGTATTCAAAAACTATACTGAAATTCGATGCCTGAACTAGCTCATTAATCGACTTTTCTTGCTTATTTATGCTTCATACTATATAGTCCTACTATATATTTATGTGGAGAAATCTGGTGTCTACAGATAGCCCCCACTTTGATTGAATACTGAATAGGATGAAAATCAAAGTAGAACTTATTTGATGGACACCAGTTGAGGATATGACTTTGGATTGCCAAGCCTAGGGATATGACTTTGGAGTGCAAAGCCTGGGGATATGACTTTGGAGTGCAAAGCCTAGGGTGATGCTTGGAAGCTGAGTCATGCATCGCAGTTATGGGCGGCATGCGCCTGTGTAGGGGATGATCGTGAGCAAGTATGATGCTCTACTTGACTGTTGATGGGTTTTTACGTATCGTGCGCTGATCTCAGGCGAGAATGACGCCCTACTTGAAGTGATCTCGGGCGTCTGATGACGTCCTACTCGAAATGATCTCAGGCGCTGGAGGCGTCCTACTTGAAAGTGTGGGCTGACACTTGGCGGCTAAGTCCTATGTCGCGGTTGGCGAACTTACGCCGATAGGTGGTCTCAGGCGAGAATGACGCCTTACTTATTGGAGAGACTTCATCGGACACGATGCCGATGGTTGTTGGTGATGTTGATTTTCTAGTCTTTTCCAGTATCGGTTCCAGTCTTTCCCGGTATCGTTTCCAGTATTTCCCGGTGTCAGTGTTGATGATTGTTGGCATGTTCAATGCCGAGGGACTTCACCGATCGTGATGTCGATGGCCCTAGGGGTTGAGACTTCACCAAAACTCTGTCGGTGCCTCATGATTGGGACTGCATCGAAACTCTGCCGATGGCCCTGGTTGTTGAGACTTCACCGAAACTCTACCGGTGGCTTTGATGCTCATGGGCACTTATGCCGATGGGCTACCCTGTTTTTGGATTTTTTGACGATGATGATGACAACCGGGCGAGGCGGATGCGGACTAACCAGACGCGAGGCTGGAAGCTGACCAACCAGACGCAACGTTGGAGGACAAAGGGACTGCATCGAAACTCTACCGATGGCCCTGATGTTGAGAGTTCACCGAAACTCTGCCGGTGGCTCTGATGCTGATGGAGACTTACGCCGATGGGCTACCCTGGTTTTGGATTTTTGATGATGATGATGGCACTTTTGATGACGACGAGACTTCACTGGGCGCGATGTCGGTGGCTCTTAGTCATGATATTTCTTCGAACCTGATGTTGATGACTCTTGTTGCTAAGACTGCACCGAACTCTTCCGGTGGCTTTGATTTTTATTTTCGGTGGCAACTCAATGCCTGAAGACTTCATCGATCACGATGCCAATGGCTCTTATTTTCCTCAGATTATGTCAGCATAATTATTGGGAAAATGCCCTTATTTGGGAACTTGATGCACCTTTCTGGAGAAGACCACCCCTCCTTATCGGGTACACCTAGCCGTGCTCCTCCTTGAAAATGTGTAAGCTTGAACTCTTAGAAACAAGCATGGAGAAAAGATAAAGGCTCCTTCTTTCCCAAGGTCGGCCGGACACTAGAGAAAATAGAGGAATCTTTGCATTCCCTCAAGCCCTTGGCAACAAGCATGGAGAAAAGACAAAGGCTCCTTCTTTCCCTAGACCGGCCGGACACTAGAGAAAAGAGAGGAATCTTTGCATTCACTCCAGCTTTTGCAGGCCATGCAAGAGACAAATCTGATCACAATTATTGTAGATAGCCCCAAGGTCGATCGATCTAGAGCCTGGGCAAATGAGGGCATGACACGTGGCTGCGTGGACCGAGCTCTTGTGATTATGAATTGGAGCTTTTAGCTACGACATTCTTCTTGTTTTCTGTATTTTCTTCTTTTTTTGTATTTTCGGCTTTTATTGAAAAGTAATGGCTTCTTTTGCTCTCATTCCTCGGTATGCTTCATTTCTTTTACAAGCTTATCTTTATAGCATGTTACCATTGAAATGACTTGAATGCTACTGCTTGTTTTAGCAATTTAAGTTGAATTTAAAGTAAGTGATACTTCAAATTTTATTTTAAGCACATAGATGCCAAAATCTTCTTTGCTCATGGTTGCATGAGTCTGAAATTCAACTGGGGGAACATAGATTCTTGAATTTCGCCCGGTCGCCGATTCGTATCAGTCATTTATGAGGATTCTGTCCTTTGTGTCGGACGGGCGCCATTCATGTTTGGCGGATAAAGATGAGTTTGTCCTTCGTGTCCGACAATCACCATTCGTGTATGGCAGATAATGATTATGTTCTTCGTGTCGGACAGTCGCCATTCGTGTTTGGCGGATTATAATTCTGTTCGTCGTGTCGGACAATCGATTTATGACTTGATTGGATGCTGACTTGACCTGCTAGAGTTGGATTAGAGGTTGCTCTAATCTTGCTCTTAGTGATGGGAAACCATGCCGACTGATATGAATGAGATGGCATATGGGCTTAACCAGCCCCGAGTGTTGCGTTCTAGAGCAACGATGTGCCACTTCTTTGTTTTTTCTTTTTTCTTTTCAATATGCAGGTATGCATGCAAATGATCTACTAGACTCTTGCACAAACAATGCATTTTTTGTGTTTTTTTTTTGACACAAGTATTCATGCACTTATGCATTTATGCATGACTACTGACTTTATGCAGGACGAACTGACCAACACATGACAGACTGACTCTATGCGACTTTGACACACTTTATGGATGCAATGTAGACCTATTATGCTTAGAGGGAACACACACATGATGCTTTATGCTCCTATACATGCAACTTTATATGCAGGTAACTCCCCCGACTCTTTATTTAAACAACAATTTTCAAAGACAATGCATTTCTAAGCTAACACTTTTCTAGATAATGACTTCCTAAGACAATGACTCTTTTTTTTTTTAGACAATACTTTCCTAAGATAATGTTCCTAAGGATCAAGGCCACTTGTGGGGAGTTTCGGGAAAATTCAGGATGAGGAACATTCGATCTATGGCAATAGGGCTCTATCGGTCGCAAGAAAGGGGGGGCGACCGATACGTATCGGTCGCTGTATATCCGTCGTTTTTCGAACCGCGCGACCGATATATATCGGTCGCCAAACTTGCGACCAATAAACGGCAGGGCGACCGATACATATCCGTCGCTAATCAGCGACCGATACAATATCGGTCGCTATCTATCGGTCGCTGATTAGCGACGGATACGTATCAGTCGCAAATTATGCGTCGCAAAATAGTGACCGTTACACAGCGACGGATACATATCGGTCGCAGTTTTAATATTTTTTTTAAAAAAAATAATTCTTAATTGATATCGACTAGGTACTGATCATACTGTATTTGTTGAATTATCGGTCGCTGCTATTATTATATTATCTAATTGATATATATATATATATATATATATATATATATTCAGCTGCGTATTTTTCCACCTGTCAGTTTCATACATAACATAATTAAACATATATAATACTAAACATTCATGCATATGTTTCATAGATAAACTAAGTTTCATACTCTAATATCCACACATATATATAATAACTAAAAGTTCATAAGTTCAAGGTTGGGGAGGGAATTGCGGGGATCCTGACAAGTTCAGATATTGAGATGGGGAAGAAGAACTACCGCCTTGTTGTTGATGTTGGAAAACTTGTGTTAGTTGGCTTTGAAGCTGGGAGAGGGCGGATGAGTGGGCAGCAAGTTGATCACGCACAATGGCATCGGTGAACGGAGTTGCGCCCGCATGCCTCGACGAAGAACTACCCTGGGCGGGGGGTGGAGTATCATAGAAGTACGAGGTCGCACTCCCAAGACCATATACAGTTTGGTCTTTGGGTTTGTACCCCCTGCCAATTGAAGGTACAACTCCCTAGCTTACGGGGAGTTCTCCATTATGCCACGCTCCTCACACTTTTGGCGAAAGGTTTCCTGCAAGCATGCACGGCCACACGCCGTAGTTCAAATACAATCCAAACACAACTTTAAACATGCACGGCCACACGCCGGAGTTCAAACATAATCCGTAAGACACTTTAAACATGACCGGACACATGGCGGAGTTCAAATACAATCCAAAACAAGCTTTAAACATGCACGGCCACACGCCGTAGTTCAAATACAATCCAAATACACATAAAACATGCACGGCCACACGCCGGAGTTCAAATATGTTCCAAACACGCATAAAACATGTACGGCCAAACGCCCTAGTACAAATACAATCCAACACAACTTTAAACATGCACGGCCACACGCCGGAGTTCAAACATAATCCGTAAGACACTTTAAACATGAACGGACACATGGCGGAGTTCAAATACAATCCAAAACAAGCTTTAAACATGCACGGCCACACGCCGTAGTTCAAATACAATCCAAATACACATAAAACATGCACGGCCACACGCCGGAGTTCAAATAAGTTCCAAACACGCATAAAACATGTACGGCCAAACGCCCTAGTTCAAATACAATCCAACACAACTTTAAACATGCACGGCCACACGCCGAAGTTCAAGTTCAATCGAAAAGAAACTTTAAACATGCACGGCCACACGCCGTAGTTCAAATACAATCCAAACACAACTTTAAACATGCACGGCCACACGCCGGAGTTCAAACATAATCCGTAAGACACTTTAAACATGAACGGCCACACGCCGGAGTTCAAATACAATCCAAACACAACTTTAAACATGCACGGCCACACGCCGGAGTTCAAACATAATCCGTAAGACACTTTAAACATGAACGGCCACACGCCGGAGTTCAAATACAATCCAAAACAAACTTTAAACATGCACGGCCACACGCCGTAGTTCAAATACAATCCAAAACACATATACTAAACATGAACGGCCACACGCCGTAGTTCAAATACAATCCAAATACACATAAAACATGCACGGCCACACGCCGGAGTTCAAATAAGTTCCAAACACGCATAAAACATGTACGGCCAAACGCCGTAGTTCAAATACAATCCAACACAACTTTGAACATGCACGGCCACACGCCGGAGTTCAAATTCAAACGAAAAGAAACTTTAAACATGCACGGCCACACGCCAGAGTTCAAATTCAATCCAAAACACATATATTAAACATGCACGGCCACACGCCGGAGTTCAAACATAATCCAAAAGACACATAATACAAGTACGGCCACACGCCGTAGCTCAAATATAATCTAAAACACAAGTTAAAGTTTATGAATATGTGTAAAGGAAACTTACATCGAGTGTGGCATCATGTGGGTTACTCCACACTGGATTCCCCGCAGGATCTCGCCCACAGTGAATGTGAGCGTGGACTTCAGACAGGGTCATGAATTTCCCCTCAGCCATCTACAAGTTAAAATAGTCAATGCAAACAATTGTTTAGAGAGTTCTTAATTGTTAATGTATACATATAACTTTAATTTATTAATTATGCTAGTATAGGATTCACCTTCTTCTTCATATAACTTGCTGCCGAAACCGAGCCGACGTGCGTAATGCAATTGGCGGAGTTTTCATTGTTCCTATTTGCTTTAGCGGCATTGGACCGCCGAATGAAATCCTCGGTTTGAGATTCCTCCTCTATTGCATCACGGTGTTCATCGCTCATGTGAGGTACAGGGTCCGTCCTCTTCTTGGTCCTGACCTTGTACCTCGTATCAGTAGCCCGATCTCACAATTTGGTGTGCCACCCACTAAACACATCTCTTGTTAGTTCTTCATCCCACACATAATGTCGCTGTATAAAGTAATTTATTGGTGATTAGTTAAACGACTATTCCGTAAAAGAAAATCATAACCCGAATTTGCATAATTACTTACACAGAATTGCCCCCACAAAGTTGTTTTCTCTTCTTTGGACCATGTGGAAGGAGGCTTGGTTGGGTGGGAGCAGACTTGCCCTCCAACAAACCGTGCCAAACGGGTATCGGCGAACCTATGCAATCGTTACGAAAAAAACAAATAGAGTTAATAAAACCAATTCTAAATAAATGTACATAGGATTTTATGTGATCATCTTACCAATCTTCCCCCTGCTCAAGTCGTGTACGGTTGGGGTATAGAGCAGGGTCGATCGGAGCTGCTCTTTGCCAAATACTATGTGGCTGTCTCCCCCTAATATAATAGTTAATATCAGGTAAAATCAAAACACAAGTTAGTTCCAAACTTTTATATATATATATATATATATATATATATATATATATATATATATATATATATATATATATATATAACTGCATGTGTACGAGTAGAATGCATTGGCTTCAACCAAGTACATGAAAAATCTGAACTAAGTTGTGAATATAATAAAAGTACAATGACTAGTAATCTACATTGACAAGATAATAGAATTCACTACTCATACTCCTCTTCATCCTCACTACTAATAATCTCGGTACAAATAGGGTCTAACATATTATCCTCCTCTATTCCCACTCCCTCTTCCCCCATAATGGATTCATTAGCATTAACGTTCATGGCTTCCTCATCACTTAAGTCATCTCGATCTTCAATTTGGTCCTCATCAATGCCAGATAGTGTTGGAACATTTTCAGAGCTATCCTCTTGATATGCGGCATCATCAATGCCGTCAATCGTTGACCTCGGCTTTATGATGAGTGTCGCCCACCATTGGTTTCTTTCTCGCCTTACACTAGGATAACGAGTATAAAACACTTTCATTGCTTGGGATGCCAGCACGAATGGTTCATATACTCGATATCGTTTTGTGTGGTTCACATCCACGAGATTGTAATGCTCATGTTTGTTCAAACCATGGACGGAGTTAAACCAATCAACTTTGAATAAAATAACTTTGTAATTGCCAAATTTTCCTAAGTATTCCAACTGAATCACTTCTTGGAGCGTCCCGTAGAAGTCTACACCGTGCATTCCTTTGACATATACCCCAGAGTTGGCGTTCGACTTTCCTTGCCGGTGAACTTGGAAATTGTAGTTGTTAATATAGTAATGGTTCCACCAACGCACATTTTTGTTGGGACCGTAGGCTAACGCTCGAATGAAATCATCTGTTTCATTTGAATTGATAGCCTACACAATATAATTTTAGCAAAGTCGTCAACTTTAAGTCGACAACATTATGATAGTTGAACTAGAATCTTATTAATTCAATCAAACTTGATCGATCACCTTTCGTTTAAACCATTCAGGAAATTGTTTGCCAAATTTACTCCACAAATCCCCTATTTGTGTGCGTGGATGTGATAGGCACATGTCTTCTTCAAATTGCCTTGCAACAAATAATTTAAGGTTTCAACTTGGTAATTAGTTACATTGAGCATGTACATACACATAGCGGCGTGCAATCGTACATACCTTTCATACTTTTCCAACAACTCACTATTTGAAAGAACATATGCATGCGCCGCAACAAACTCTTGTTGGTTGAGGAACCTCTTTCGACCCTCACTAGGCGCATATCCAATGTTTGAGGAAAACACATCAGGGAGTGGTTCGTTAACATCGTTAACGTGCTTCACATCAGGGCATGCGTTTCTTTTAAGTTCCCTAGACTTTGTTTGAACTTCGGGGGCAAAATATGCATCACAGAAGTTTGCTATCTCCTCTGTTAGGTATGCATTGCAGATAGACGATTCTACTCATGCCTTGTTCCCCACTTTTTTCTTTAAGTGGTACAAGAATCTACAATATTTTACAAGTAACAAACATTGATGTTTCCTTAAAATACATATAATTCATCTCATAGTAACTATGAAAGATATGTAAGTTTAGTTGTACCTTTCAAAAGGATACATCCACCTATCTCGCATGTGTCCTCCCATCGCTTCATAAGGAAGATGTACTGGAAGGTGTTCCATGACATTGAAGAAGGCAGGGGGAAATATCATTTCCAACTTGCATAGAATTTCTGGTATGTTTCTCTCTAACCGGATCATGTCACTCACATTTACATTAGAAGCACATAAATCTCTAAAGAACTGGCTGAGTTCAGTCAATGGTTTCCAAACTTTTTGAGGAAGTAGCTCCCTGGTTGCAATTGGTAACAACCTCTCCATGAAAACATGACAATCATGGCTCTTCAAACCCTGCAACTTTGAATTTTTGGGATCGACACATCTGCTCAAATTACTCGCATAGCCATCAGGGAGTTTGAGCCCTTTCAACCACTCACACAAGGCCTTAACTTCTTCTTTACCCATTTGATAGGGAGCGTTCGGCATAGTTTCGGTGCTAGTCCCATCTTGGTGATGAGTTTCTTGAATGTTTAGCCGACGACGCTTGCAATGGGTGGCTTGGTCCCTACGCGAGTTCTTATCATCCTTCGTCTTGCCTTTAACACTCATGATTGTATTCAGCACTTGATCAAATACATTCTTCTCAACATGCATGACATCCAAGTTGTGTCGAATTTTAAGATCTTTCCAATACGGCAACTCCCAAAATATGCTTCTCTTGTTCCAATTGTGAGACTCTAAATACCATCAACACGGTTATGTTGTTCCGTGGAGCTCGGGAAATTACATACACGATCCCAAATTTGTTCCCCGTTCAATCAAGGGGGTGGAGGTGAATTTTCTTCTTTATTCTTTGAGAAAGCGCTCTTGTTTTTTCGAAATGGATGGTTCTCTAGGAGAAATTGTCTTTGGCAATCGAACCAAGAATGTTTCCTACCATGTTGTAACCATCTAGCCTTTGTGTTCTCCATACAGTACGGACAAGACATTTTCCCAGCTGTGGTCCAACCAGAAAGCATTCCGTATGCCGGAAAATCGCTTATGGTCCACAACACGGATGCCTTCATTTTAAAATTTTGCTTCTTGGAGACATCATACGTGTCAATTCCAACCTCCCATAATTGTTTCAACTCATCGATTAATGGTTGCAAGAAGACATCAAGATTGCCCTTTGGACTTTTCGGCCCAGGAATTAACAGGGTCAGAAACAAGTATTGCTTCTTCATGCACAACCAAGGCGGCAAATTATATGGAGTTGCAATCACCGGCCAACATGAATACGTCTGACCGAAATTGCCGAAAGGGGCAAAACCATCTGTGCATAGCCCCAACCGTACGTTTCGGGGTTCGGAAGCAAATTCCTTATGGAGGGCATCAAAATGCTTCCACGCTTCACTGTCGCACGGATGAACCATAGTTCCATCTTCACGTGCATTCATTGAGTCCCACCTCATGTGCTCCGCAGATGTCTTAGTTGCATACAATCTTTGCAACTCGGCCCGATTGGGAAGTAAATCAATTGCTTGTGTGCAATGCGTTTCCCACGCGTCGTCGTTTTAGCATACCTATCGGCTCCGCAGTGGTCACACTTATCTAAGTCAGCTTTCTCCTTCCAAAACAACACGCACCCATTGGGACACGCGTCGATTCTCTCATGTGGAAGTTCTAAAGCACCAAGCAATTTCTTCGCTTGATAGTAGGTGTCTGTCATCTCATTGCCAGGGGGACATACGTCTTTCATTAAGGTTAACAGACTGTCAACGGCTTTATTTGGGAGATTGTACTAACATTTTATGTTAATCATCCGTGAGACAACTGACAACAAAGACATGTCGCTACCTTCATAGAGAGGCTTTTTGGAGGCATCGAGCATTTCTAAGAACTTCTTAGTCCCTTCCTCTGGCTCATTTTCCCTATCGTCACCGCAGCTCGAAGGCATATGGCCCATGGCATCGGTGATCATTTCTTGCATACTATTGATACCTCCAGTACTAGAAGACCCATCAACAACAGTGTTAACAGTTTGACCACTACCCTCGAGAGTGGCAAAAGTCTCCCCGTGACTTATCCAAACATAATAATTTGGACGAAATCCGTGTTTGTACAAATGTAGCTTCACTGTATCCTCGTCAATGTACTTCAAGTTTTTACATTTGCTACAAGGATACCTAAGTTTCCCCAAACTACTCCATTGTTTTGCAACAGGTATAAATTCTTCATTCACCCTACGTACGAATTCCACACAAAGATATTCACCATCATGTCTTTCATACATCCATTTTCTACTACTCTCCATTATGTATTTAACTGCATACAATTTACATATCATTGTAAGGGATTAAGTCACAATTCTATATTTAAACCCTAAAAATTTAAACCCTAAAAATTTTATATTCAAAGCATACACTATTCTATATTTGAATTTCAAACCATAACCACACTAAGATCGAATTCACCCTAATTACTTACACTTAAAGTCATCCAAAAAGTTTACATTCAAAACACAATTCTAAATCAAATTTCAAACCCTAAATTTGACTAACTCTAAACAATGCCCTAAATTTGAATTTCAAACCATAACCACACTAAAATTACTCAAGTAATTACTCAAATTCACCCTAAAAATTTACATTCAAAACACAATTCTAAATCAAATTTCAAACCCTAAACTTGACTAACTCTAAACAATGCCCTAAATTTGAATTTCAAACCATAACCACACTAAAATTACTCAAGTAATTACTCAAATTCACCCTAAAAATTTACATTCAAAACACAATTCTAAATCAAATTTCAAACCCTAAACTTGACTAACACTAAACACTACCCTAAATTTGAATTCCAAACCATAACCACACTAAAATTACTCAAGTAATTACTCAAATTCACCCTAAAAATTTACATTCAAAACACAATTCTAAATCGAATTTCAAACCCTAAACTTGACTAACACTAAACACTACCCTAAATTTGAATTCCAAACCATAACCACACTAAAATTACTCAAATAAATTACTCAAATACAACAATATATATGAAATTTACAATTAAAAATCAACAATTTAACTACATAAATAAATTAGGGACTCACATTGGTGGTCACGGAGATGTTGGAGTCGGTGGTTGCACGGAAAAGTGCGCGCGGTGGTCGCGTGTGGTCGCGGCGTCGATGGTGGTGGCTGGAGTGTCGGTGGTTGGGTCGGTTGTTGTGGTCGGCGTGTGAGAGACCGAGCGAGATGGAGAGAGAAAATGAGAGTGCAACGTTATCGAATGAATTTTTCGGTTGGGCGGTTAAAATGGTGGCCGACCGATATCGGCAAATCGCGTATCGATCACGCTTTAGCGACCGATAGCGAGGCAGATGTATTACATGTTACCATTGTCGAAATTAATTGGGCTCGGCGACCGATACGCAGCGACCGATATGGTATCGGTCGCAATCTCAGCGACCGATAAAGTGGTCACTGCGACCGATACCATATCGCTCGCTAATTAGCGACCGATATCGTATCGGTCGCTAGGTATCGGTCGCCCGTATCGACCTGAGCGACCGATACATATCGGTCGTCTGAGTCGGTCGCCTTAGACGTTTCATGTTGTAGTGGTTAGTCAACACAGATTGTAAGGCGGCAAGGGGGTGTCTTGGAGTGGACGGCAACTTAAAGATGAATGAATCTAGGTATGAATAAGCCCAAGGTCGACCGACCTTGGGAAAGGGGAGTCTTAACTCAAGCTTTATTCACGTGTTCTAGGACGGTGAGGGAGTGAATGTGATGCCCATGAAGTCAGCCTATTCACATTGGACGGTGGAGGCATAATTGAGCTCAAATAAGTGTGTTTGTGAGGTCTTGAACTTGAGACCTCTTGGAAGCTTTTTTCATGTGATCTTTACTTAGTTTTTGCATGGCTTTCATGGCTAAATGAAGCTTGATTGGTCACGTATGTATTGTGCGTGCAATAGGCTAGGAAATTCACATGTAATGATGCATGCATTTTTATCCGAACTTGTGTATGTAGAGTGCATGCAAGCAAGTGTCTTCGCTTGAAAACCCTTGGATAATAATGCTTGCATGGAGGCTTGATCTTAGGACCTTTTGTAGCTCCTTGCATGTTACTTTTACGTAGCCCATACATGGCATGCATGGCTTGGATTTGATCATTTTTATGTAAAAGGTATGCATGTCGTTTCCCTCATAGTCTTGAGCATGTAAAGTGCATGCATGCAAGTCTTTTGGCTTCGGCTCTGGCTTTCCTAATTTCCTTATCTTTTAACTAAAATACATAAAAAGGGAATAATAAAAAATTATAAAAGTATTCAAAAACTATACTGAAATTCGATGCCTGAACTAGCTCATTAATCGACTTTTCTTGCTTATTTATGCTTCATACTATATAGTCCTACTATATATTTATGTGGAGAAATCTGGTGTCTACAGATAGCCCCCACTTTGATTGAATACTGGATAGGATGAAAATCAAAGTAGAACTTATTTGATGGACACCAGTTGAGGATATGACTTTGGATTGCCAAGCCTGGGGATATGACTTTGGAGTGCAAAGCCTGGGGATATGACTTTGGAGTGCAAAGCCTAGGGTGATGCTTGGAAGCTGAGTCATGCATCGCAGTTGTGGGCGGCATGCGCTTGTGTCGGGGATGATCGTGAGCAAGTATGATGCTCTACTTGACTGTTGATGGGTTTTTACGTATCGTGCGCTGATCTCAGGCGAGAATGACGCCCTACTTGAAGTGATCTCGGGCGTCTGATGACGTCCTACTCGAAATGATCTCAGGCGCTGGAGGCGTCCTACATAAAAGTGTGGGCTGACACTTGGCGGCTAAGTCCTATGTCGCGGTTGGCGAACTTACACCGATAGGTGGTCTCAGGCGAGAATGACGCCTTACTTATTGGAGAGACTTCATCGGACACGATGCCGATGGTTGTTGGTGATGTTGATTTTCTAGTCTTTTCCAGTATCGGTTCCAGTCTTTCATGGTATCGTTTCCAGTCTTTCCCGGTGTCAGTGTTGATGATTGTTGGCATGTTCAATGCCGAGGGACTTCACCGATCGTGATGTCGATGGCCCTAGGGGTTGAGACTTCACCAAAATTCTGCCGGTGCCTCAGGATTGGGACTGCATCGAAACTCTGCCGATGGCCCTGGTTGTTGAGACTTCACCGAAACTCTACCGGTGGCTTTGATGCTCATGGGCACTTATGCCGATGGGCTACCCTGTTTTTGGATTTTTTGACGATGATGATGACAAACTGGACGCGAGGCCAGATGCCAGACTAACCAGACGCGAGGCTGGAAGCTGACCAACCAGACGCAACGTTGGAGGACAAAGGGACTGCATCGAAACTCTACCGATGGCCCTGATGTTGAGAGTTCACCGAAACTCTGCCGGTGGCTCTGATGCTGATGGAGACTTACGCCGATGGGCTACCCTGGTTTTGGATTTTTGATGCTGATGATGGCACTTTTGATGCCGACGAGACTTCACTGGGCGCGATGTCGGTGGCTCTTAGTCATGATATTTCTTCGAACGTGATGTTGATGACTCTTGTTGCTAAGACTGCACCGAACTCTTCCGGTGGCTTTGATTTTAATTTTCGATGGCAACTCAATGCTTGAAGACTTCATTGATCACGATGCCAATGGCTCTTATTTTCCTCAGATTATGTCAGCATAATTATCGGGAAAATGCCCTTATTTGGGAACTTGATGCACCTTTCTTGAGAAGACCACCCCTCCTTATCGGGTACACCTAGCCGCGCTCCTCCTTGAAAATGTGTAAGCTTGAACTCTTAGAAACAAGCATGGAGAAAAGACAAAGGCTCCTTCTTTCCCTAGGTCGGCCGGACACTAGAGAAAATAGAGGAATCTTTGCATTCCCTCAAGCCCTTGGCAACAAGCATGGAGAAAAGACAAAGGCTCCTTCTTTCCCTAGGCCGGCCGGACACTAGAGAAAAGAGAGGAATCTTTGCATTTACTCCAGCTTTTGCAGGCCATGCAAGAGACAAATCTGATCACAATTATTGTAGATAGCCCCAAGGTCGATCGATCTAGAGCCTGGGCAAATGAGGGCATGACACGTGGCTGCGTGGACTGAGCTCTTGTGATTATGAATTGGAGCTTCTAGCTACGACATTCTTCTTGTTTTCTGGATTTTCTTCTTTTTTTGTATTTTCGGCTTTTATTGAAAAGTAATGGCTTCTTTTGCTCTCATTCCTCGGTATGCTTCATTTTTTCTACAAGCTTATTTTTATAGCATGTTACCATTGAAATGACTTGCATGCTACTGCTTGTTTTAGCAATTTAAGTTAAATTTAAAGTAAGTGATACTTCAAATTTTATTGTAACCACATAGATGCCAAAATCTTCTTTGCTCATGGTTGCATCAGTCTGAAATTCAACCGGGGGAACATAGATTCTTGAATTTCGCCCGGTTGCCGATTCGTATCAGTCATTTATGAGGATTCTGTCCTTTGTGTCGGACGGGCGCCATTCATGTTTGGCGGATAAAGATGAGTTTGTCCTTCGTGTCCGACAATCACCATTCGTGTTTGGCAGATAATGATTATGTTCTTCGTGTCGGACAGTCGCCATTCGTGTTTGGCGGATTATGATTCTGTCCGTCGTGTCGGACAATCGATTTATGACTTGATTGGATGCTGACTTGACCTGCTAGAGTTGCATTAGAGGTTGCTCTAATCTTGCTCTTAGTGATGGGAAACCATGCCGACTGATCCGAATGAGATGGCATATGGGCTTAATCAGCCCCTAGTGTTGCGTTCTAGAGCAACGATGTGCCACTTCTTTGTTGTTTCTTTTTTCTTTTCAATATGCAGGTATGCATGCAAATGATCTACTAGACTCTTGCACAAACAATGCATTTTTTGTGTTTTTTTTTGACACAAGTATTCATGCACTTATGCATTTATGCATGACTACTGACTTTATGTAGGACGAACTGACCCAACACATGACAGACTGACTCTATGCGACTTTGACACACTTTGTGGATGCAATGCAGACCTATTATGCTTAGAGGGAACACACACATGATGCTTTATGCTCCTATACATGCAACTTTATATCAGGTAACTCCCCCGACTCTTTATTTAAACAACAATTTTCAAAGACAATGCATTTCTAAGCCAACACTTTTCTAGATAATGACTTCCTAAGACAATGACTCTTTTTTTTTTAGACAATACTTTCCTAAGATAATGTTCCTAAGGATCAAGGCCACTTGTGGGGAGTTTCGGGAAAATTCAGGATGAGGAACATTCGATCTATGGGACAAGAACGATGGCGGAGGCGCTAGGCCTGAAAGATGTGCTTCTTGGATGCTCATGCTAATGACCTTGATTGATTACTTGAAAATCTATGTTGATGTACGACAAACCCTCGGTTTGGCATAGACTCTTGATGATACTGTCGTGCTTTGGAGAGCAACTTGGGGATTTGAGAGCTCCCAGTTTGATGTAGACTGACGACATGAGGCACGGAGACCATGGATGGAAGGATGCATTGCTTCCTATGCTGCACTGATCGAAGTCGAGTATATCCTTAGATGTATGTCTCAATCTCTCCTTTTGTCTAACTTGCCCAAAGGGTTTTCAAGTTAGCCTCTCTTTTCTTTCTTTCTTTCCTTCCTTTTCTTTCCTTTCCTTTTTTTTTTCTTTTCTTTTCTTTTTTTGCTCTTTTTTTTCTTTTTTTTTGTCTTTTCCTTCGAGACCACTATTAGGACATCAATGAGAATGAAGATCCAGGACCTTGTGGAATAGGGAGTAGGTGTCCCTCTTTAGAAGTTGTCTCTGGAAAATGTCTTAAACGATGTCACAAATGTAATGCTAGCCCCCAGTTACCGGCCATCCGCTTGATTTGATGGGGACGACTTTTGCTCTTGCTGAGAAATGAGCCACACTCAAATGTACTAAGAGTGAGCATTAAGAACATAACCTCATACTTGTACTAATGACGAGCTGAAAAAATCCTCAAAGGGTGAGATAGGATGAAAAAGATTGGAAAGGTTGGTTAGAAAGCGTTTGGGGAAGGAGATGGTGGACGATGGTTTATTAATGGATGGGATGTGGAGACACTTAAGAATGATCGTGTCTTGAAAGAGATGATATATGAGGGTTTATTTATGAATGGGATAAAGAGACACTTAAGGATGATCGTGGCTTAAAAACGAAGGAGAGATGGTCAAAAGGGATAGACATCATCACTTGGGAAAAGGATGGAACATAGTTAATGGAATGATGTTCAAGTCTGACAGAAGGAAAACGGAAAATGGAGGGTTAATGATGATGCTGAAATCCAGGGTTTCCTCTCCTTTTTCCTAGCCCGCCCAAGTGGGTTTACGGACTAGCCTTTTATTCGATCTCTTTTTTTATTCTCTCAAAGACCAGTTTATTAAACGACGAAACTCTCTAAAGTGAAAAGGTATTGGGACGGGCCTCGAAGAGGTTTTCCTACGTATCCGAGGTGGAATCAGGCCAGTCGTAGTTCTTTTAGCGCAACTTTGATGGGGTAGTGCCTCGAGGAAGGATTAATGGTTCAAAAGATGGTTATAAAGGCTTGAGGGTTCATATGCAGGTTATGGATGGTTATGAAGGTTATTGAAGGATGAAAGGTATGATGAGGTGTATGGATGGTGAGGTGAAGGTTTGAGATCAATGGGGTTATTTTGGCGTGCATGACTCTTATTTCTACCTTCTAGCTTCTTATTCTCTTTTCTTTTCTTTCTTCTTTTTTTTTTGGCTATCTCTCTCTATTTTCTGCTATCCCTCTCAACCTTTTATTGTTTCTCCTTATTTTCACTTTTTCCTTTGTTTTTTTTTGAACTCCTTTCTTTTGAACCTCCTTTTTTCGAACTACTTCACGGTTGCCTCTTGTTCTCCGTTGGTCATAACACACCTTTTGGATTTGGTTAAATGAATGAAAGGGTTTTGAAAAGGTTGAGGTCTGATGGAAAAGGCTAGAAATGTAAATGACAGGTACTAAGTGGTAGGTCGAGATTGGATGAAAAGACGAGGGTAATGTGGTTGGTGAAATGAAGGTTGGGTGGAAGCCCCTTGACCTCGACACATTTGGTTAAGCTGCGACATTTCGAATGAGGAGTGTTCACTTTAGAGAGATTATTGGACTTGGTCTTTCTCGACGACATTCTCTCCTTTTGCTTAGCCTGCTGGATGGGAATGTAGGTTGACTTCTCTCCTCAATTTTATTCTTTCTTTTTGCCCAATTTGCCTCAATGAGGTTTTCAAACCGGCCACTCTATAGTTTTTCACTCTTTTTTCTAATCACCTTTTTTTCAATCACTCTTTTTTTTCGAATATCTCTCTTTATTTCTCTAACCCTGGATTCAAGAAACTAAAGGATGGGAATGAAGTATATGACAAAAATGGAAGGATAAGAGAAAGTGAATTTGTCAGACTTGGTTTGTAAGGATGGCAGATAGATAGGAGAACTTTTCAACTCAAGTTAGAAACACAAGCACAAAGTTCTACCTGAACAAATAGCAACAAGAGCAATTGAATTCAAGAAATGAATCAAGAACTGACTCTTAACACTAACAGACTCTGGAAATGAAATGCTTGACAACCAGGGATGTAACTAACTCTAAAGCTCCTTTTGATAATGTGCCTTCTTGTCTTCGCATAGGGAATCCATGCTCTATTTGGTCCTTTATGCTACTTTTGGTAGGGGTAGTTCCCTAACTGGATCATGTCCTTAATCTTATTCTTCAAAGTCCAATAACTCTCTGTGTCGTGTCCTCGAGATCTATGGTAGCTGGAGAATTTCACGTCATCCGAAAGTTCCCTTTATTGTTGGCTCAGGCCTTTAGCTTGACACGAGAAAAATGAAGAAAAACCCATCCCAATGCATGCATGTCCTAAAAACCCATCCCAAAATGCTTATATGCTGACTCGAGAGAGACTCACCCAGGACGTGGGTTTGAATATGCTAATTGACCTACATGGGACTTCCTAGGATGCAAGGCTTCTATATACTGACTTAAGGAAAAGACTTACCCACAACATGGGTCTATATGTCATAAAATCTATATAAGACTTCCTAAAATGCAAATGCCTATATGTTGACCCTTAAAGACTAACCTACGACAGGGGTTTACACTAGACTTCTTAAAAAAAAGAAAGACACTCACATGATATGCAACACGAAAAAAAGACTCACCCATGACATGGGTGTTCGCTGGACTTCCTAAACAAAAGACAGGTATCTACATGACGACTCTAGACACATACTTACCAATAACTTAGACCTTATACTAGAATTTCTATAAAAAGAAAAACATTTATATGCTAACTCTAGACAAAGACACACTCATGACATGGGTTTGCAATTGACAACCTTAAAGTGGAAGACACATGTCGACTTAGGAAAGGACCTACCCATAACTTAGACCCTATCTGAGACTTTCTAAGGAATGAAAACACTTACTAACTCAAAAAATGACTTAACGACCCACCCGTGGAATGGGTTTTACTTTGGACTTTCTAAAAAATGAAAGACTCACATTGACTTAAGAAAAGATTTGCCTATGACCTAGACCTCGTATGAAAACTTCTTAAAGACTGGAAGACATGCAGACGCTAATACAAAGACTCATCCTAGACCTTTATATGAAACTTTCTAAAGAATGCAAGACACTTACATGCAGACATTAACACAAAGACTCATCCTAGACCTGGGTTTACACGGACACATGTTAACTCAAACAAAGAATCACCCATCACATGGGTTTACATTGGACATCCTAAAAAAGACAACAACATATTCTCCTAAGAAAAGACATACCTATGATCTAGACCTTATATATACTGGGAACAACTTGCATATACTGACCGTGGCTGTGGTGAAACCACCGTGGTCACGGTCTACTTCGGCTTGAGAAAACTGGGAACAACTTGCATATACTGACTGTGGTCATGGTCCAGGCGACCGTGGGCACGGTCCTTTCGGCCCATCCACAGAACCTACAAGGCTCAAAACTTGGGGAAAAAAAAGTTAAGTCCTAAAATCTACCCTCTTGTTATCCACTCCCTTTTCTTTCTCACTCAATTATCATTCAAGGGCATTCTCCCAACACTCAAAATCACTTTCAAACCCCGACCCTCATAGAATCGCTCTCGATTTTTTCTTCTTTTCAAACTTTTCTGATTTTTCTAATTTTTTCTCAATTTTTTCTAATATAAAACAAAGGAAGATGAAAAATGCTAAAACAAGGGAAATAAAATGAAAGAAACGAAAAATGAAAGAAAACACTAAAAGAGGGGGAAGTAGTTCATACCTCTCCGGGGTGCTTATTTTTGTAGGTCCTAGCTCGACCTATCCCGATGTTTTTTTTTCAATCTTCAAAATCCGCGAGGTATGCCACAACTGTCCCGACATATTCCTCGCCCATGATGTATGGTTTGAGCTTCGATGAGTTTGCTTTGAAACACTTTCCTTGTGCATCTTTCAATTCAACCACTCCGGCGGGGAGAATTCTCACAATTTCAAATGGCCCGGACCATCTTGATCTCAATTTCCCAGAGAATAACTTAAGCCTTGAGTTGAAGATGTAAACCCTATCGCCTACCACAAACTCATGTCGGTTCAACCTCTTGTCATGTCATGCTTTCGTTCTCTCCTTGTAGATCTTGTTATTCTCATATGCATGACACCTCAGCTCCTCAAGTTCTTCTAATTGAAATAACCGACTACCTCCGGCCGCCTTGAGATCGAAATTCAACTTCTTAATTGCCCACATGGTTTTGTGCTCAAGCTCTACGGGGAAGTGACATGCCTTCCCATAGACAAGACGGTAAGGGGTAGTACCGATCGGTGTCTTGAAAGCAGTGCGGTATGCCCACAAAACTTCATCTATATTTTCTTCCTAATCTTTCCTTGAAGAGTTGACCGTCTTCTCTAAGATCTCCTTGATGGCACGGTTTGAGATTTCCACTTGACCTTGTGTTTGTGGATGGTAAGGGAGTCCTTCCTTATGCTTGATGTCGTACTTCGCCAAGAGACTCAAATTTCTTTTCAATGAAATGGGAACCGTTGTCACTAATGATGACCCGTGGAATGCCAAATCTTGGGAATAGGGTCTTTTTCAAGAATTTCGAAACGGACTTCCCATCGCACCTTACACATGGTATGGCTTCGACCTACTTCGTGACGTAGTCCACCGCCACTAGGATGTATTGGAAACCCTTCGATGACGGAAAAGGACCAATGAAGTCTAACCCCCACACATCGAAGGCTTCCACCTCAAGAATATAGTTCAATGGTGCTTCATTCTTCCGGGAGATATTTCCGGATCTTTAACACCTATCACATTGCTTGACATGCAAGTAGGCGTCACGAAAAAGAGTCGGCCACCAATAGCCGGTTTGCAAAACCCTCGCTGCCGTCTTTTGGGAGCCACCGTAACCTCCAACCGGAAATTTGAGACAATGGGTCAAGACAGATTGCACTTCACTCTCGAGAATGCATCGCCGGTACATCCCATCGTTGTAAAGACAGAAAAGGAAAGGGTCATCCCAAAAGTAATGCTTCATGTCGTGGAGAAATTTCCTCTTTTGATGATTGTTCAAGTGTTGAGGAATCACTTCGCTTGCCGAATAATTCACAATATCCGCATACCAAGGATGAGAGTTGATAGCCAAGAGTCGTTCGTCCGGGAAAGCATCTACAATCGGTTGGGTGTCTTCCAAGTTGACAAGAATCCTCGAGAGGTGATCGGCTACGACATTCTTCGTGCCCGCCTTGTCGCGGATTTCCAAATCAAATTCTTGCATAAGCAAGACCCACCGTATAAGCCTAGGTTTTGTATCCTTCTTTCCCATCAAGTATTTGATAGCGGCATGATCCGTGTAGACTACCATCATAGAGAACATAAGGTACTGCCGGAATTTGTTGAGCGCAAAAACGATCGCCAAAAGCTCCTTTTCCGTGGTAGTGTTGTTCCTTTGGGCGCTATCAAGCGCATGGCTCACGTAATAGATGACCCTTGGCTTCTTGTCTACCATTTGGGTCAAACACGCTCCCACGGCGAAGTCACTCGCGTCGGCCATGATCTCAAAGGGTAGAGTCCAATCCGGAGGTTGAACTACCGAGGCGGAAATCAAAGCCTGCTTCAACCTATAAAATGACTCAAGGCACTCGTCAGTAAAAGAGAAAGGGGCATCTTTGCACAAGAGATCAGTTAGAGGTCGAGCAATTTTGGAAAAATCCTTGACGAACCGACGATAAAAGCCGGCATGGCCAAGGAAGTTACGCACCCCCTTGACAGAAACTAGGGGTGGTAGGCGCTCTATAACCTCAACTTTAGCCCTGTCCACTTCGATGCCCTTAGAAGAGATTAAGTGACCCAAAACGATACCTTGTTCCCCCATGAAGTGGCATTTCTCCCAATTCAAAACCAAATCAAACTCCTCACAACGGGTTAGAACTTTCTCCAGATTTAGCAAACAGTTATCAAAAGAATTACCGTACACAGAAAAATCATCCATAAAGACTTCCATGCATTTTTCAATGAAATCGCTAAAAATAGCCATCATACAACGTTGAAAAGTACCAAGGGCATTACATAAACCAAATGTCATGCAACGATAAGCAAATGTCCCGTATGGGCAAGTGAAGGTAGTTTTTTTCTTGGTGTGAGGGGTTGATTGGAATTTGAAAGAACCCCGAGTACCCATCCAAAAAGCAAAAATACGAGTGACCCGCCAACCGTTCTAACATCTGGTCAATAAAGGGAAGGGGGAAATGGTCCTTCTTTGTTACTTTGTTTAGTTGGCAGTAATCGATACACATCCGCCAACCGGTGACGGTCCGGGAACTAACTAGTTCTTTCTTGTCATTTTCAATTACGGTCATTCCACCCTTCTTGGGTACACACTGAACCGGGCTTACCCATTCGCTATTTGCGATGGCGAAGATGATCCCAACAGCTAGCAACTTTACTACTTCCTTTTTAACCACCTCTTGCATGTTGGGATTTAAACGACATTGGGGTTGCCTAGTAGGCTTGGCATTTTCTAGCAAGTCAATCGAATGCATGCATATGGAAGGGGACAAACCTTTCAAATCTTCTATCTCATAAACTAATGCACCCCTATGTTTTTTAAGCAAATCAGGCAACTTGGACTATTAAAAATCATTCAAATTCACATTCACAATGACAGGATAAGATCTCTCATCATCCAAGAAAGCATATTGGAGGGAAGGGGGCAAAGCTTTAAGCTCTAAAGGAGTAGAAGATTGAATTTGAGAGGAAGACATACCTTTGTAGATCACATTTTGAATCTCCACGCACGCCAAATAAGGCTCATCAATAATAATCTCCTTATGCACGGGTGAAGAGTCAAGAAGGTTGGTGAAGAAAGTAATGTCGGTGTCGTCGGTCTCAAATTGGAAAGACTCCAATAAGAAAGCTCCCAAGGGATCATCGCAAATAGATTCAAGAAGATGAGAGTCCTCAATATACTCATCAACAAGGAACTCCATCATATCAATGGCATAGCATGAATCCCCATACGAAGGACCTTTCAATGACCCCTCAAGTTGAAAAATGATGCTTTCATTTCCGACATTCAACGACATGCTTCCATTCTTCACATCAATAATTGCTACCGCCGTAGCAAGGAACGGCCTTCCCAAAATAATAGGGATGTTGTTGTCTTCCTCTATCTCCAAGATCACGGTCACATGGAATAAAAAACCGGCCTACTTGGACCGGGATGTCTTCCAATATTCCCAAAGGTCTTCGCACAGAACGGTCGGCCAATTGGAGGTTAATTGTTGTAGGAGCTAGATTGTCGAGATTTAACTTCTTGCAAATCGAATAAGGCATGACGCTTACACTTGCTCCTAGATCGCAAAGGGCACGGCCAATCCGCATATCACCAATGGTGCATGGAATAGAAAAAGTTTCGGGATCGGCTAACTTCTCCGGTGATTTGATATCGATAATTGCACTACAATCCATCAATGGATCGTCGATTTCTCTTGAATCCTCCTCTTGCTCGTGAGAAGCTCCTTCAAATGATTCTTGAAGGACGGGACTTCAGAAATGGCATCAAGAAATGGAATGTTCACTTGAAGCTTCTTGAGCATCTCAATGAATTTTGAAAACTTCGCATCGGATTTTGGCTTTGCTAACCGCTCGGGAAAAGGGACCGGCGGTAGCTTTGGTTTCTTAATAGTTTGGATTGGCTCTTCTTCCACCATCTTTCCTTTCCTTTTCCCTAACTTCTCCATCTCCTCTCTTTCCTTGCTAAATTCTCCCAATTCATCCTTAGTACTCCATCAACCTCCTCACCCAAGACTAACTCACTTTTCCGCTTCTCCATCAAATCTTCCTCCTCCGAAACATCCACCACATCACCTTCTTTGTCACCCAAGACTTCCTCTCCCACCATCCTAGGGCCATCAATCTCCTTGCCACTCCTCAATGTAATAGCATTAAGTTGTCCCTTCGGGTTTGGTTGGGGTTGGCTAGGCAAAGATTGGATAGGTTGAGATTGTTGTGCCAATTGAGCCAATAGTAACTCGAGGTTCTTGATGCGAGTTTGGTCTTTTTCTCGATCTAAGGCCATCTTTTCTTGAGATAAGGCTATCATTTCTTGAGATAAGGCCAATTTTTGAAGAGTTTGGTCAAGGGTTTCTTGATGTGGTGGTTTGGGTGCTTGGGAAGATTGACTTGCTGAGGATTTTGGTGGTGATTTTTGTGGTATTGGCGGCGATAATGATTTGGGAAATCGGGGGTGGGTTTTGGTTTAGTGGAGTTTGTTGGTTGTAGGCGTAATTCCCAAGAGGACGAATGGGGGTTTGATTGGTATAGGAGAGGTTATTGTTGAGATAAATGGCTTGGACTTTCTCGGTTTGATACTCTTCACATCGCTTCAAAGAATGTGGCCCTCCACAAAAATCACTTACAAGAACTCGGGCATCCGGAATAAGCATAGGTACTTCTTGAGTTGCCTTTACTTGCCTCGTGGTTTCCTCCAAAGCTGACTTTTGTTGCATCTCTAAAACTGCATTCATGAGAAATTTAATAGTAGGATTGCTTTCTAGAGGAGGACCATCTCTTGGACCACGGCCGCCTCCCCAATGAGGAGAGTTTTGAGATAACTCATGAAGAAATACGTTTGCTTCCTCCGCTGTTTTCTTGAGGAACATGCCCCCCGAGGCGTGATCGATGGATTCTCGCAAAGAGCTACTCAGTCCGGAATAAAAGTGATGCAATAATAACCAATCCTCAAGATTGTGGTGTGCACACCTCCGTTGGAGACCCTTGAATCTCCCCCGTGCTTCGAATAACGACTCATCGAACTCTTGCTTGAAGCTCATGATGGCTTGCCTCAACCGACACGTCTCATCATTGGGGAAAAACCTTTGAAGAAAGTCGCGGCTAAGGGCATCCCATGTAGAATAGGTTCCGGGCGGACACGTGTTGAGCGATAATAGTGCTTTCCCTTTGAAAGTAAGAGGGAAAAACTTCAGCTTCGTGTATTCGGCGGAAACTCCATTCATTCAGACGTCGTTGCGCGTTGCTCGAACTTGTTGATGTGGTCAATAGGATTTTCTTGCTCTCCTCCATGGTACGCAGTGTTCTCAAATATCTCCAATAAATATGGCTTGAATTCGAATGATGCATTCGGTGGTAATTCTGGTAATATGATGGGGTCGCCTCCCGTACGCGACGATGGTAAGGAATATGATGCTAAGGTACGGGGTGGAACTTGCTCTCCTTCAACCATTGGAATTTCAATCGTCTCTCGCTCCCTTTGTTGTCTACTTCATCTCGAGCCGGCGTTAGCTTGGCGAATAATGCTCTCCGGATTCGGGTTAGGTGGAGTTATAGGTGTTTGGCCTCGTCGAGATCGAGTCCGCATGGACAAAAGGAACAAACAGAAGAATCAAATTTCCAATAACCAAGGATACCAAAATCTCTAGCAGTGAAATGATCTTAAACAACCTAAAGACAAAGAGCTAAGCTAGGTGCGCTTGCTCCCCGGCAACGGCGCCATTTTGTTGTAACGTGGTTTGTAAGACCTCGGCTTTATCGTTCTTCCACAGGGAGCTAGGGGCCTTAGCTACAACTACTTGACTCTAGGTAGGGTTTACGATCATGAAAGGATGATAGAATTCAGGGTAAAATCAGAACGAACACACTAGGTTCGGTCAAAAAGGTGAGACAATGGGTGTTCGGAGACTTTCGGGATGTAAACGGGAATGACGAAATGGGTTTCGCAATAAGAGAGTAACGAGAAAGGGAAATTAAACGGTAACTCCGTTAGAAAATACCCACCGGGCTTCCTCTTTCAAGGATAGTCCGGATTAACTTCCCCAAAGTCCATCGACAGACCCGGGGGAGTTACTGGAACGGAATTTCCTAGTTACTTTCTATTCGCTTTCGTGAACTAGAATACTAACTATCCTAATTCCTACCTTCCAACAAGCATTGGAAGTATTCGGGATGCTTTCGCACCCAAATACATCCCACTTGAGGGAAGGATAGGATTAGGAAATTAATTTCCTAACTAATTACTCACTAATATTGCTAACCCAAACCTAATCACCCATTCACACCCTTAATATCTCCTAACCCATTAGGGTTCTAGCCACTAAACATCCTAACTATCATGATAATAACATCAACAACTTCATTCATGCTTAAAAGAGTAAACAAGATGACAATAAACATTCAACAATACCAACAATACCAATAATAACAAAAACAGAGATTAATAAATAAACAATAAATTAGAGAGAGAAAGGTTAAGAAATGCTCATGGATTGTGATGACAAAGAAGAAAACTCCAGAATAATAAAGCTCCAATGCTCCAAAGTTGAGAATAATCTTCAAACTTCAATTAAAACTCAAGAGAATCCAATACAAGAACCAATAATCTCAACAAAGATCTTCACTAATCACTCTAATCCAAAGCTTAAAATGTGATAAAGTATATGCTAAAGTATGATAAAAGATAGATAAAAGCTGCTTGATAAAAGCCTCCCAGCTAAAATGACCTAAATACATTAAATAGTAATCAAGGTTGTTACTCAAAACTCATCATTTTACACAACAGACAAAAGTGTCCCGCAGGGGACCGTGGGCACGGTCATGGTGACCGTGGCCACGGTCCTGCGTAAGGCGGGCAGAACTTCTCTTCGCTTTGCATCACCGTGGGTACGGTACCCATGCATCGTAGGCACGGTCTGGGCGATTAGGGCAGACAAATTTTCGCTCCTTCGCACAGCCGTGGCTACGGTAATGGGAGACCGTGGCCACGGTCCTGTTCGGCCAACTTCTTCTTTGGGCAGGGTAGTGATCTCACCGTGGCTACGGTCAGACTGACCGCGACCACGGTCCATCTCGGGTGGCAATGTCCCTTCCTTAGGCATTGGCTCAATCACACCGTGGCTACGGTCAATATGACCGTGGCCACGGTCTCTCTCGGCCACAGGTATTCTTCATGGTGCTCTTCAACAGTTGCTTCCGCTTCCGCTACCTTTCGACATGACCGACCCTTCTAATCCTGCTGCCTTCGACACGACCAAGGCTCGGGGAATCTTAGGGAATCTCGGGATTCCCAAGATTGGTGCAAAATTGGCCCATTAAGCATCATTTTGAGTAAAAACTTCGGAAACTACAAAAATAACCAAAACGCATTAAAAGTTATTAAAACAAGCTACGAAACAAGTCAAAAGCCTAAGGATTTAGGCGGTATTTAGACACGAAATCGGGTCTAAACACCCCCCCACACTTAAACTTTTGCTCGTCCCGAGCAAAACAAAACAAAAACCAATTAACTAACACTAACTCCTCTATCGTGGGAGAGAAACGGGTGCATTTAGCGTATGCACCAAGCCCTTTGAAATCCCCGGCAGCCCAGGTGGACGAGATGAACTCGTGAGGGTTTGTAGCGGCTGTGCCCACAAAAGCTAAAGAAAAAGGAGAGAGGGAAAGTGAAAACAAAACCGAAGAAAACAAAAAGGAACAAAAAGCAAAGGCTTTGATTCACAAGATCTCGCAATCCAAACTAAGAAAACGTGATTAAACCTCCCAAAGTAACCGTTAGGAGCATCTCACAAACACCAAAGTCAGATAAAGGTCGATCTTGAAGATTTTCAACTCCCTACACCTTCTAACAAGCGAAACCTCACAACGGAAGCACAATAAGGGTTTTAACGGGAACCAAAAGACTCTAAAAACTCGTGTCCGAATTTGAAAACAACGAAACAACCAAGAGGAGTGTTGCCCTCCCTCGCATTTGGTCGCCCTTGGCTTTTAGAAGCAAGGGGAGGCCCCACTCTTTTTAGAAGCAAAAACTTTTCTTTTCTTTCCTTTTTTTTCTTTTTGGTTTTTAAAAGTCGATATTAGCCTTACTTTCGGGAATTGGACGGCCCATATAAGGGGTATACCCTCCCAACACGATCTTTTCCATACGCCTCTCCGTCGCAAAGCGATATAGGAGGAGGGTTAAGGGGTATCCAATGCCGTACCATGAATACCGGGCCCGTGTAGGTTGGCTAAGTGTAGGTGGTTAATGTCTTCAGCGACACGCTCCACTTATTCAGGTTATTACATCTTATGAAAGCTTTCTTATTTCTTTTTTTTTCTTTTCTTTTCTTTTTGCACTTTTTGCTTTTGCTAAAAGAGAAACAAAACAAACTCAGACACTAGCCCCTAGGATCTCCGGGTTCCCAACAAAACGAGAAAGGAACGGGGGTCTCACAAGACACTTAATGAAGGGAGTCTATTAAGGGTAAATCTCGGCTAGAACCCGAGTTAGGGTCGAAAACGCTCCAACCGGTTACTTTTAAAAAGAAGTTTAAGAACGGCTTCTCAACTTCGATAACGAGATCCAGGAAACAAAGCAAAACAAAAGCAAAACGAAAAGAAAAACCGAAAAAGGTTTTCACTCCCTTTTTCTCCTTTTTCATACAAAAATTTTTAAATTCTAAGTAAAAATTAGGGAAACAAAGAACAAAACGACTAGGTGATCTACCCTTGAAACAGAATATCTCCCCCCCCTCCCACACTTAAAACTCCACAATGTCCTCATTGTGGGAAGGTGTCACATGAAAAGGGTAGAGAACCTACAAAACACAAAAAAAAAAAAAAACGACTAGCAAGTAGAAATGGTGGCGACCCGAGCCCACACGGCTCCAATAGCAATAGATATACCAACACAGACACTCAAAGGGGTTCGCCACCCAAAAGAAAACCAAGCATGCGACGGATCATGATAAGAATTCACATAAAAAGAGTAAGGTGGAAAGGTATTACCTCAAGCTCTTCATAAGCGTTAAAAACAGCGATCCGAAGTCGTCGTTCAAGAGAGTCGCAACAATGTTAGAGTAAAAGGCGACTTTATAACTACGGAATTCGCATGCGAGGCCAAAAGCAAAAGAAAGGAAAAACTAACTTAAAAGACTATGAACAGAAACCTAAAAGATGAAAAACGAAAATATTAACAATATATACATTGCCAATGACTTACCTTATCCCCGAATCTCACTCATTGAGGCGGGAAATAAGGGTGAAACTCAATACACACTAACTGAGACAACCAATTCATTACATTCATCACAAATAACATTCGGTTACAAATCATCCATGACCAAAATACAACCGAGACATGATTAAACAAACAACCCGGCCCATAAAAACAACCAACAGACAACCATAAGATAACCCGAAAATACATGAAAGACAAACAAGACAAGGCGAATCCGAGCATCCTAACCGAACAACCCCAAAATATGCTAATTCGTGCCAAATGAAACCCAAGAGATCAACAACCCAAAACCACCAGACATCGAATCCGAAACCCCGAAGAAGCACTCCCCCACACTTATACTTCACAAAATATAGTAAATAGAAACAGTGATAAAGGTCCGGTGGGGGGTGGAGTGCTTACAAACGGTCCTCAAGCGGACCCTCCCGGAGGAGGATGGGGTTGGAGTAGCGATTGGATGCTAGCTAGCGTCTCCTGTTGGATCTCGATCAACCCTTGCAAGTTTTCGATCAAGATCTGCTGGTTTTGGATGAGCTCCCGTTGTACATGAAACTCATCATGAAGCTCCTGGAGTTGCTCGCTTATACGCTCAAGAGCGGCGTCCCGTAGTCGGCTTCGTCCCCTTGTGCTTGTTCACCCCCTTCTTCCTCTTCCTCATCTTCTTCTTCCTCATCTTCTTCTTCTCCTTAACCCTCCTCCTCGCGATCCCCGGGACCACCCACCACAAAACAATCCCCAAATGTTTTGCCACACGACCAATTGCGTTGGTCGGTGACATCTAGACGTTGCTCGGCATTGTCGTCGCCCAAATGAATCACGACGCTATGGGGGTCGTTTCCGTGACGGTATAATGTTCGCGTCTTGTGTTTCTCCAAGAATTCAATCTTTTGTAAGCGAACACCGTCGATAGGATAGGGAAAATACCGGGGAGTCCACTTGCTTAGATAGGACTCGAACCCTTGCTTCCTTAGAAAATGGGTGATGATGTGACCCATACTAATAGTCATGTTCCGGGTTTCGAGGCTTATTTCCCGAAGGCAATGGAGGTGAATGAGCCAGTGTTGACCCGACAATTGTTGATTGCATTGTAGAGGACGAAGAGATCGTCTTTCCGGATGCTTGAACGCCCGGCGTCATGGCCAAAAATGGAGTTTGATATGATACCGTGGAAGATGCGGACGCTCAGACTACAGAAATCTCTGGCCTTAGAGTTGCTTGGGCAATAGTATTTCGCTCGTTATCATCGAATCTTCGGATAACGTCTCCTCCAGCAAGTGAGTGATTGCATAGCTTCTTGTTCATTGAATTTGACGCACTCGCCGTAGAAGATGTCGTCCTCGGGAAGGCCTAGAGCGTTGCAAAGACCTTTGAGCGTACATTCGACCTCCTTCTTGTTCACAATGTATGAGAAAGAGGCGTTGGATGTGCCGTCTTCCTTTACCACCAAAGAGCTAAGGAATTCGAGCACCAGTTGCTCGATGATTGGTTGGTTGATTGTGGCGAAGACCTCCCATCCCATGACTTTGATGAAAAAGTCCATGCTCGGCTTACAAAAAGACATCGTTAGCCGTCTCTTCATGATAAAGGTGCGGAGCACAGATTTTCCCTTCTTGAGCCGCTCATATCGTGCCTTGTGTATATCGTCCCGGAAATTAACCTTAATCTTCAAGTCGCATTGAATAATCGAGGCCGGTTGACCCTTGTACCGGGTTTTGTCAGGCTCAACAGAGGTAGATGGGGCGGGGGTCGATTCAGTCCGGGCACGTTTTGCTCGACCCATTGAAGTCACTGCAAGACAAACAACCACAACACACCGAAACACAACACAAACACTACCCAAAAATCCCGAGCAATCACAAAATCCCTACCAACGACAAAATCCCAACCAAGAATTCACCAATGACACTCCCAATCTTCAAAAATAGTCACGAAAGTTTCAACCCCAAATTCAACCACACTCGTTCAACCAAATCTCAAGAAATTCGAACCAATTTCAACCCAAATATGCAAGGAAAACAAAAATTTATGCACCAACAATTAAGGAATACCTGGGTTGAAGACTTTGAGAACTTCTCTTGCTATTTTCGAGCCCCACAAGGAACAAAGAACCCAGAATTTTGCTTGAAGAGAATCGAAAATGGCGAAATTCTGTAGCACAGCGCAGCTAGGGCACGAACACAGGAGAGAGTTGAGAGAAATGGAGGAAATTAGTGATAGATTTGTCAAATCTTGGAAGGAATTTGTGGTTTTAGGGTTTAGGAGGGTTTTCGAGTGGGAGGGAATGGAAGGAAATGAAAGAGAAATGAGGGAAAATGAGGATGAACCCCCGACATATTCGCAGTTTTCGACTCACCGTGGCCACGGTCAATTTGACCGTGGGCACGGTCTGGCTCGGGTTGGGGAAAAAGAGGGAAAAACGCAGGGTAGAGACCGTGGCTGCGGTGACACCAACCGTGGTCACGGTGATCTTCGGGACAAAATTTTTCCAAGAATCAGCAGCGATGAGACCGTGGCTGTGGTGAAACCACCGTGGTCACGGTCTACTTCGGCTTTAGAAAACAGGGAACAACTTGCATATACTGAGCGTGGTCACGGTCCAGGCGACCGTGGTCACGGTCCCTTTCGGCCCATCCACAGTACCTACAAGGCTCAAAACTTGGGGAAAAAAAATGGTAAGTCCTAAAATCTACCCTCTTGTTATCCACTCCTTTTTCTTTCTCACTCAATTATCATTCAAGGGCATTCTCCCAACACTCAAAATCACTTCCAAACACCGACCCTCATAGAACCGCTCTCGATTTTTTCTTCTTTTCAAACTTTTCTGATTTTTCTAATTTTTCCTCAATTTTTTCTAATATAAAACAAAGATGAAAAATGCTAAAACAAGGGAAATAAAATGAAAGAAACGAAAAATGAAAGAAAACACTAAAAGAGGGGGAAGTAGTTCATACCACTCCCGGGTGCTTATTTTTGTAGGTCCTAGCTCGACCTATCCCGATGTTTTTTTTCAATCTTCAAAATCCGCGAGGTATGCCACAACTGTCCCGACATATTCCTCTCCCATGATGTTTTGTTTGAGCTTCGATGAGTTTGCTTTGAAGCACTTTCCTTATGCATATTTCAATTCAACCACTCCGGCGGGGAGAATTCTCACAATTTCAAATGGCCCGGCCCATCTTGATATCAATTTCCCAGAGAATAACTTCAGCCTTGAGTTGAAGGTGAGAACCCTATCGCCTACCACAAACTCACGTCGATTCAACCTCTTGTCATGCCATGCTTTCGTTCTCTCCTTGTAGATCTTATTATTCTCACATGCATGACGCCTCAGCTCCTCAAGTTCTTCTAATTGAAATAACCGACTACCTCCGGCCGCCTTGATCGAAATTCAACTTCTTGATTGCCCACATGGTTTTGTGCTCAAGCTCTACGGGGAAGTGTCATGCCTTCCCATAGACAAGACGGTAAGGGGTAGTACCGATCAGTGTCTTGAAAGCAGTGCGGTATGCCCACAAAACGTCATCTAATTTTTCTGCCCAATCTTTCCTTGAAGAGTTGACCGTCTTCTCTAAGATCTCCTTGATGGCACGGTTTGAGATTTCCACTTGACCTTGTGTTTGGGGATGGTAAGGGAGTCCCTTCTTATGATTGATGACGTACATGGCCAAGAGAGACTCGAATTTCTTTTCAATGAAATGGGAACCGTTGTCACTAATGATAACCCGTGGAATGCCAAATCTTGGGAATAGGGTCTTTTCAAGAATTTAGAAACGGACTTCCCGTCGCACCTTACACATGGTATGGCTTCGACCCACTTTATGACATAATCCACCGCCACTAGGATGTATTGGAAACCCTTCGATGACGGGAAAGGACCCATGAAGTCTAACCCCCACACATCGAAGGCTTCCACCTCAAGAATATAGTTCAATGGTGCTTCATTCTTCCGGGAGATATTTCCGGATCTTTGACACCTATCACATTGCTTGACATGCAAGTGGGCGTCACGAAAAAGAGTCGGGCACCAATAGCCGGTTTGCAAAACCCTCGCTGCCATCTTTTGGGAGCCACCGTGACCTCCCACCGGAAATTCGTGACAATGGGTCAAGACAGATTGCACTTCACTCTCGGGAATACATCGCTGGTACATCCCATCGTTGCAAAACAGAAAAGGAAAGCGTCATCCCAAAAGTAATGCTTCATGTCATGGAGAAATTTCTTCTTTTGATGATGGTTCAAGTGTTGAGGAATCACTTCGCTTGCCAAATAATTCACAATATCTGCATACCAAGGATGAGAGTTGATAGCCAAGAGTCGCTCATCCGGGAAAGCATCTACAATCGGTTGGGTGTCTTCCAAGTCGACAAGAATCCTCAAGAGGTGATCGGCTACGACATTCTTCGTGCCCGCCTTGTCGCGGATGTCCAAATCAAATTCTTGCATAAGCAAGACCCACCCTATAAGCCTCGGTTTTGTCTCCTTCTTTCCCATCAAGTATTTGATAGCGGCATGATCCATGTAGACTACCACCTTAGAGAACATAAGGTACTGCCGGAATTTGTTGAACGCAAAAACGATCGCCAAAAGCTCCTTTTCCGTGGTAGTGTAGTTCCTTTGGGCGCTATCAAGCGCATGGCTCGCGTAATAGATGACCCTTGGCTTCTTGTCTACCGTTTGGGTCAAACACGCTCCTACGACGAAGTCACTCGCGTCGGCCATGATCTCAAAGGGTAGAGTCCAATCCGGAGGTTGAGCTACCGGGGCGGAAATCAAAGCCTGCTTCAACCTATAAAATGACTCAAGGCACTCGTCAGTAAAAGAGAAAGGGGCATCTTTGCACAAGAGATCAGTTAGAGGTCGAGCAATTTTGGAAAAATCCTTGACGAACCGACGATAAAAGCCGGCATGGCCAATGAAGCTACGCAACCCCTTGACAGAAACTGGGGGTGGTAGGCGCTCTATAACCTCAACTTTAGCCCTGTCCACTTCGATGCCCTTAGAAGAGATTAAGTGACCCAAAACGATACATTGTTCCACCATGAAGTGGCATTTCTCCCAATTCAAAACCAAGTCAACCTCTTCATAACGGGTTAGAACTTTCTCCAGATTTAGCAAACAGTCATCAAAAGAATTACCGTACACAGAAAAATCATCCATAAAGACTTCCATGCATTTTTCAATGAAATCGCTAAAAATAGCCATCATATAACGTTGAAAAGTCCCAGGGGCATTACATAAACCAAATGGCATGCGACGATAAGCAAATGTCCCGTATGGGCAAGTGAAGGTAGTTTTTTCTTGGTGTGAGGGGTGGATTGGAATTTGAAAAAACCCCGAGTACCCTTCAAAAAAGCAAAAATACGAGTGACCTGCCAACCGTTCTAACACCTGGTCAATAAAGGGAAGGGGGAAATGGTCCTTCTTTGTTACTTTATTTAGTTGGCGGTAATCAATACACATCCGCCAACCGGTGACGGTCTGGGTACTAACTAGATCTTTCTTGTCATTTTCAATTACGGTCATTCCACCCTTCTTGGGCACACACTGAACCGGGCTTACCCATTCGCTATTTGCGACGGGGAAGATGATCCCAGCAGCTAGCAACTTTACTACTTCCTTTATAACCACCTCTTGCATGTTGGGATTTAAACGACGTTAGGGTTGCCTAGTAGGCTTGGCATCTTCTAACAAGTCAATCGAATGCATGCATATGGAAGGGGACAAACCTTTCAAATCTTCTATCTCATAAACTAATGCACCCCTATGTTTTTTAAGCAAATCAGGCAACTTGGACTATTAAAAATCATTCAAATTCACATTCACAATGACAGGATAAGATCTCTCATCATCCAAGAAAGCATATTGGAGGGAAGGGGGCAAAGCTTTAAGCTCTAAAGGAGTAGAAGATTGAATTTGAGAGGAAGACATACCTTTGTAGATCACATTTTGAATCTCCACGCACGCCAAATAAGGCTCATCAATAATAATCTCCTTATGCACGGGTGAAGAGTCAAGAAGGTTGGTGAAGAAAGTAATGTCGGTGTCGTCGGTCTCAAATTGGAAAGACTCCAATAAGAAAGCTCCCAAGGGATCATCGCAAATAGATTCAAGAAGATGAGAGTCCTCAATATACTCATCAACAAGGAACTCCATCATATCAATGGCATAGCATGAATCCCCATACGAAGGACCTTTCAATGACCCCTCAAGTTGAAAAATGATGCTTTCATTTCCGACATTCAACGACATGCTTCCATTCTTCACATCAATAATTGCTACCGCCGTAGCAAGGAACGGCCTTCCCAAAATAATAGGGATGTTGTTGTCTTCCTCTATCTCCAAGATCACGAAGTCACATGGAATAAAAAACCGGCCTACTTGGACCGGGATGTCTTCCAATATTCCCAAAGGTCTTCGCACAGAACGGTCGGCCAATTGGAGGTTAATTGTTGTAGGAGCTAGATTGTCGAGATTCAACTTCTTGCAAATCGAATAAGGCATGACGCTTACACTTGCTCCTAGATCGCAAAGGGCACGGCCAATCCGCATATCACCAATGGTGCATGGAATAGAAAAAGTTTCGGGATCGGCTAACTTCTCCGGTGATTTGATATCGATAATTGCACTACAATCCGCTGTCAAATGGATCGTCGATTTCTCTTGAATCCTCCTCTTGCTCGTGAGAAGCTCCTTCAAATGATTCTTGAAGGACGGGACTTCAGAAATGGCATCAAGAAATGGAATGTTCACTTGAAGCTTCTTGAGCATCTCAATGAATTTTGAAAACTTTGCATCGGATTTTGGCTTTGCTAACCGCTCGGGAAAAGGGACCGGCGGTAGCTTTGGTTTCTCAATAGTTTGGATTGGCTCTTCTTCCACCATCTTTCCTTTCCCTTTCCCTAACTTCTCCATCTCCTCTCTTTCCTTGCTAAATTCTCCCAATTCATCCTCATGTACTCCATCAACCTCCTCACCCAAGACTAACTCACTTTTCCGCTTCTCCATCAAATCTTCCTCCTCCGAAACATCCACCACATCACATTCTTTGTCACCGAAGACTTCCTCTCCCACCATCCTAGGGCCATCAATCTCCTTGCCACTCCTCAACGTAATAGCATTAAGAGTTTGGTCAAGGGTTTCTTGTTGTGGTGGTTTGGTTGCTTGGGAAGATTTTGGTGGTGATTTTGGTGGTATTAGCGGCGATTTTGATTTGGGAAATCGGGGGGGTGGGTTTTGGTTTAGTGGAGCTTGTTGGTTGTAGGCATAATTCCCAAGAGGACGAATGGGGGTTTCATTGGTATAGGAGAGGTTATTGTTGGGATAAATGGCTTGGACTTGCTCGGTTTGATACTCTTCACATCGCTTCAAAGAATGTGGCCCTCCACAAAAATCACTTACAAGAACTCGGGCATCCGGAATAGGCATAGGTACTTCTTGAGCTGCCTTTACTTGCCTCGTGGTTTCCTCCAAAGCTGACTTTTGTTGCATCTCTAAAACTGCATTCATGAGAAATTTAATAGTAGGATTGCTTTCTAGAGGAGGACCATCTCTTGGACCACGGCCGCCTCCCCAATGAGGAGAGTTTTGAGATAACTCGTGAAGAAATACGTTTGCTTCCTCCGCCGTTTTCTTGAGGAACATGCCCCCCGAGGCATGATCGATGGATTCTCGCAAAGAGCTACTCAGTCCAGAAAAAAAGTGATGCAATAATAACCAATCCTCAAGATTGTGGTGTGCACACCTCCGTTGGAGACCCTTGAATCTCCCCCATGCTTCGAATAACGACTCATCGAACTCTTGCTTGAACCTCATGATGGCTTGCCTCAACCGACACGTCTCATCATTGGGGAAAAACCTTTGAAGAAAGTCGCGGCTAAGGGCATCCCATGTAGAATAGGTTCCGGGCGGACACGTGTTGAGCCATAATAGTGCGTTCCCTTTCAAAGTAAGAGGGAAAAACTTCAGCTTCATGTATTCGGCGGAAACTCCATTCATTTGTACGAAGCCGATGCATTGCTCGAACTTGTTGATGTGGTCAATAGGATTTTCATGCTCTCCTCCATGGTACGCAGTGTTCTCAAATATCTCCAATAAATATGGCTTGAATTCGAATGATGCATTCGGTGGTAATTCTGGTAATATGATGGGGTCGCCTCCCGTACGCGACGATGGTAGGGAATATGATGCTAAGGTACGGGGTGGAACTTGCTCTCCTTCAGCCATTGGAATTTCAATCGTCTCTTGCTCCCTTTGTTGTCTACTTCGTCTCGAGCCGACATTAGCTTGGTGAATAATGCTCTCTGGATTCGGGTTCGGTGGAGTTATAGGAGTTTGGCCTCATCGAGATCGAGTCCGCATGCATAAAAGGAACAAACAGAAGAATCAAATTTCCAATAACCAAGGATAACAAAATCTCTAGCAGTGAAATGATCTTAAACAACCTAAAGACAAAGAGCTAAGCTAGGTGCGTTTGCTCCCCGGCAATGGCGCCATTTTGTTGTAACGTGGTTTGTAAGACCTTGGTTTTATCGTTCTTCTACAGGGAGCTAAGGGTGTTAGCTGCAACTACTTGACTCTAGGTAGGGTTTACGATCATGGAAGGATGATAGAATTCAGGGTAAAAACAGCACAAACACACTAGGTTCAGTCAAAAAGGTGAGACAATGGGTGTTGGGAGACTTTTGGGATGCAAACGGGAATGAGGAAATGGGTTTCGTAACGAGAAGGGGAAATCAAATGGTAACTTCGTTAGAAAATACCCACCGGGCTTCCTCTTTCAAGGATAGTCCGAATTAACTTCCCCAAAGTCCATCGATAGACCCGAGGGAGTTAATGGAACGGAATTTCCTAGTTAGTTTCTATTCGCTTTCGCGAACTAGAATACTAACTATCCTAATTCCTACCTTCCAACAAGGGTTGGATGTATTCGGCATGCTTTCGCACCCAAATACATCCCACTTGAGGGCAGGATAGGATTAGGAAATTGATTTCCTAACTAGTTACTCACTAATATTGCTAACCTAAACCTAATCACCCATTCACACCCTTAGTATCTCCCTAACCCATTAGAGTTCTAGCCACTAAACATCCTAACTATCATGATAATAACATCAACAACTTCATTGATGCTTAAAAGAGTAAACAAGATGACAATAAACATTCAACAATACCAACAATACCAATTAATAACAAAAACAGAGATTAATAAATAAACAATAAATTAGAGAGAGAAAGGTTAAGAAATGCTCATGGATTGTGATGACAAAGAAGAAAACTCCAGAATAATAAAGCTCCAATGCAGCAAAGTTGAGAATAATCTTCAAACTTCCAATAAAACTCAAGAGAATCCAATACAAGAACCAATAATCTCAGCAAAGATCTTCAATAATCACTCTAATCCAAAGCTTAAAATGTGATAAAGTATATGCTAAAGTATGATAAAAGATAGATAAAAGTTGCTTGATAAAAGTCTCCCAGCTAAAATGACCTAAATACATTAAATAGTAATCAAGGTTGTTACTCAAAACTCATCATTTTACACAATAGACAAATGTGTCCCGCAGGGGACCGTGGGCACGGTCAAGGTGAATGTGGCCACGGTCCTGCGTAAGGCAGGCATAACTTCTCTTCGCTTCGCATCACCATGGGCACGACACCCATGCACCGTAGGCACAGTTTGGGCGATTAGGGCTGACAACTTTTCGCTCCTTCGCACCGCCGTGGCTACGGTAATGGGAGACCGTGGCCACGGTCCTGTTTGGCCAACTTCTTGCTTGGGCAGGGTAGTGATCTCACCGTGGCTAGGGTCATACTGACCGTGACCACGGTCCATCTCGGGTGGCAATGTCCCTTTCTTAGGCATTGGCTCAATCACACCGTGGCTATGGTCAATATGGCCGTGGCTATGGTCTCTCTCGGCCACAGGTATTCTTCAAGGTGCTCTTCAACAGTTGCTTCCGCTTCCGCTGCCTTTCAACATGACGGATCCTTCTAATCCTGTTGCCTTCGACACGATCAGGGCTCGGGGAATCTTAGGGAATCTCGGGATTTCCAAGATTGGTGCAAAATTGGCCCATTTAGCATCATTTTGAGTAAAAACTTCGGAAACTACAAAAATAACCAAAACACATTAAAAGTTATTAAATCAAGCTACGAAACAAGTCAAAAACCTAAGGATTAAGGTGGTATTTAGACACGAAATCGGGTCTAAACAGTATTATATTTACTCTTGAAGTTTGGCGCTAATCGGGAGTTAAATTCAAACATGAGAAGAAAAAGAAAATCAGTACACGAGCCTTTTTTTCAACCTACAAACTTTAAGGTCCTTTTTTATTCAACCCATAAACTTTAGGGTCCAAAAAATAAACAATGAAAACCATGGGATAAGGAAATAAAGACCCCAATACTTCGGGGTCCAAAATGCAAAAAAAACCCTTTGTTTTACTATTAATCAATTTTCTTTGGACCCAAAATAAGAGAATACCGAGAAGGGCCGAATAAAACCATCAAAGGTGAGTTAAAATGAATCGATAAACAAGCGTAATTAACCTTTAGAACAGATGGGCCTCACAACTAGGCCGGCCATAAAATTTAAGGTTAATTAATTGAGTTTATAAACTCATTTCTTCTCAAACCCAACGGTTATTACGCGGGCTAAAACAATATCTCAAAATTAGGTCCGACTTTAACGAAAACACAAAAACACAAACACATACTTACGCCTAACAAAGACTCAAAAAACTCAAACATGTATGCACACTACCCAAACACATACATATACACATGCACAAACACATGCACATACACATACACATGCACGAACACATACCCACACATGCACGAACACATACACATACACATGTACATGCATACGCACATTCACATATACAAGCACAGATACAGGCACAGGCACACACACATATTTACACATAATCTACAACACACCTTATCTACTTCGTATGGACCTAACTCTATATGGACCCTAAGGACAACTAATCATTCCAAGAGGCCGAATAAATTCAAGCATGGCGAATCAAGCCTAAGTCAAAGAGCACAAATCAGTGTTTCTCAATTCAGATGGGCCCCATCCATAGGCCAACCATTTTAAGGAGAATCCGTAATTTGGGCTACCGACTCAGACTTAATTCGAGCAATGTTGACTGCCATGCGGACTAAAATAACGATTAACAGGACCGACAACCCTTCTTTCTACTTCTTTTTTTATTTATTTAATTACCGGAAAGCTGGTATCATAAAGGACTGAATAAAGCCAACAACTGGCGAGTTATAATTGATTTATGGACTTAATTGCCAAATCTCATATGGTTGGGCCCAACCACGGGCCGACAATAAGTGTGACAGATTCGATAATTAACTCGATAAATTAATTTACTCTAGCCCGGTGATTATTATGCAGTCTAAGACTTTACCCACTAACTTTGTTTTGACTTTTAATCTGATTTATTGGACCTTCGTTAGGGCAGTTCCAGCCAAATTCTGGCAAGCCACCGGGAGTTAAAGCATGCAAAAGTTCTAAAAACCCGGGACCGTACAAGCATGTATGTAGCAAACCTAACCCCGGGTTGTACGAAAGCTAGTCAAGCTCGGGTCTGAACCCGAGACCATACCTGGCAGTATGGGGGCAGTTCCAGCCGAATTTCGGCAAGCCACCGGGAGTTAAAAGCATGACCATACAAGCAGGTATAGAGCAACCCCGAGACCAAACCCCCGGGTTGTATAAAAGTTGACCCGAAAATAGGAGATGGTCAAACTCGGGTTCAAGCCCGGGGCAATACCGCTAGGCATGGGTCAACAAAATTCCGGAATTCGAGTTCGTAATGCTGAAAACCGAACACATGCGAGACCGTAATGAGCTCCGGCGAGCGTAACAGTCAGTGTTTTCCGGGCTCGAAAATCGAGGAATCGTCACCGGCGAGAACCACCTTACCCGACCGTTATACCTGGCGTTATTATAAGAAAATTCGAGTTTTCAACTTCGAGATTCAAAAATGTTATCTCAAAACCGAGACTTGGCTAAGAGCATACCTGCAAGTATTCAGGCCTTGGGCTCGAAATTTCCCGGCAAAAATCCAGATCTGAAACCCGAGACATCCCGCGCCGCAAAATACTTGGCGGTATGGGCTTAAGCTCCGGCAAGGCCCGACGACGGGAACACCCGATGCGAAAACCGAAGAAACAACTGCCACACCTGGCGGTATGGGGCTCCGGCGAACGGCGTCTCTGGCCCGAAAATCGAGGAATCGTCACCAGCGAGAACTAACCCACCTGACGACAATACCTGGCGGTATGGCCATCCACTGGTTCACGGTTTCGATCGACACACAATGGCTTTGAACTGCACACCTGGCGGTATGCTCTACTGCTTGAGATTCTAGAGAGAAAGTGAGTGTAGGGAGAGTCGGAGTGGGAGATAAAATGTTTGGAGTGTGGATATGGATAAGGGTGCCTCCCTTTTAAAGACCACCTTTGCAACCTCCCGCCTACTCATCCTTAAATTCAATTAAATGAATATTTGACCGGTCTAGCCAGATTGACTGGAAAATTATTATGAGGAGAATTTAAAACTTTTGTTTTAATACTCCAATAATAAAAAAGGAGAGAGATATTATTTTCTAGAGAAAATATGGAAATATAATTTTTGTATGACTCAGAAAATAATTTTAATTCGAATTTCACGGCTGTATCATCTTCGACGAACTACATTTCAACGACATCGGGAAAGACTGAGCTACATTTCAATGACATCGCGAAAGACTGAACTACAACGACATCGGGAAAGACTGAACTACATTTCAACGACATCGGGAAAGACTGAACTACAACGACATCGGGAAAGACTGAGCTACATTTCAACGACATCGAGAAAGACTGAACTACAACGACATCGGGAAAGACTGAGCTACATTTCAACGACCTCGGGAAAGACTGAACTACAACGACATCGGGAAAGACTGAGCTACATTTGAACGACATCGGGAAAGACTGAGCTACATTTGAATGACATCGGGAAAGACTGAACTACATTTAAACGACATCAGGAAAGACTGAACTACATTTCAACGACATCGGGAAAGACTGAACTACATTTCAACGACATCGGGAAAGACTGAACTACATTTCAACGACATCGGGAAAGACTGAACTACATTTGAACGACATCCGCAAAGACTAAACTGCATTTCAACAACACCAGGAAAGACTGGAAGATCAATATTGACATCGGGAAAGACCAAAAAACATCAAGAATACTTTGATCAGCGTCCTACTCGGACTCGATCAAAATGGGGGCTAACTGTAGACGCTGAATTTTGTCACTCAATTCAGCTTTGTAATTATGTAATTGATTTTAATCATTTTTTTATCTTTATTTTTAATTTAGGATTAAATGCCAAGATTTTTGAAATGCACACATTTTCCACATGTTAAAATCCCCCAAAATCAAATCAACCCAATCAAATCCCTCTTTATCTTATTTCATTCTTCCTCCCTTTTCCAAATCAAATAAAATCAACCTTTATTTGATTTTATCCTCCCAATATTCTTTCATTCACCACCATAAATAAACTCCCCTCCACCACTATAAATACACCCTCATTTTCACTCTTTTTTCACACCTCAAAATCATCTTAGGAGTATTGACACTAGGTGATTTTTTCTTTCTTCTCCTCCTTACTTCTTCTTCTCATCATCATCTTGCATTCATAATCTTGGCATTAACTTGAGGTTAGTATTATTTTTTTCTTATTTTATTCTCACTTTATTATGATGTAAATCAAAGTTAAATAATAATATTGATGCTCTAATCAAATTGACTAAATGTTAACTTGTAAATGTTTATACTTTTGTTCTTTTATTTCATTCTTCTATTCGCATTTATTTTATTTTTACATTTAATCATTTCATTTGTGTGCACTAAATAATATGATTAATCTAATTAATTCTCATCTTCTACTCTTTTCTTTAAATTAACCGATTTAGTAGAGTCTGTTCTTTGAACGGCCGAATTCGAGGGTTTTTACTTTCGAATTCGTAACCTTACCCCCGGATCCGAATCTCATGGTTCGTGGTTTGTGGAGTTTAAATTTGAGTTTATTAATTCTCATTAAAAATTAATTGGCGACTCTTTTTATTTTTATTATTTTGATTCATTTGAACATCATAATAAAATGTATTTAAATCCCTTCCAAGAAAAGACACCCCTTTCGATTCGCTGTACACCGCGAGGGATAACGGGGATTTTCCCGGGTCCCACAGGGCATATGTAGGGTCTTCCCATCGTTCGATAAATTTTTTCCAAATTTCATCGTTGATAATCCAGTAGGGCTTGCCTTTCCTCATCTTCCAACGCTTCTTCGCTTTCCCGACAGCGTCATGGAATTGTTTGCAAGCTTGGAGGACCTACGTTCACTAGTGACGTATCTCTGCTTCATGTGTCCTCCACCCACGTGTATTTTTTCTACATTGAAACCATACAAACAAGTGAAATTTCACTCAAATTGAAACTATATGTACAAGGGGGAGGTAATTGGTTAAACCCTAAACCATAACCCTAAAACCCCTAAACCCTAAACCCCTTAACCCCTAACCCTAAACCCTAACCCTAACCCTAAACATTCCTTGCTGCATTTTTTTTCAAAAGATTTTGAATTAGCACAAACATAAGTTATTGTATGATTTTGGACGTACGTAGTTAGTGAGCTAATTGGTTAACATAATTAAAACCATGTGTTTGATGCAAATTGAACTATGTTATTGAGAACAAAGCACAGAAGTTCTATTTTTTTATTGACCAGGTTGGCGAGAAATAAGATTGCAGGTGAGTTGAAGACCAAGGAAACTCCACGGTAGAAGTTTGCTTATCTTGGTCCAAAGAATCATGTACAGGCGTGTTTTGGAGTATGGAAATACCAGCAGACCATTCAGATGCTTGTGGTTGACTGGTATTTCGAGACTTCAAAACACACATATACATGATTCTTTGGACCTAGATAAGTAAACTTCACTCGCTGAGTTTCCTTGTTTTTCGACGCACCTGCAATCTTGTTTCTCGCCGACCTAGTCAATAAAACATATAACTGTAGACACCGAAATTTGCACCGATATAATTCTGACCCGTCAAAACGCAACTAGTCATTTTGGGCCGAACACCAAAATGGGTCATTGGGCCCATGGAATCGGCAATATAGGCCCAATAAATCAAAACAGCCCGTGCGATATAATAAAACCCCCGGGGGTTTTAATTCTCAGAAGTAGCCTAGAACTCAAGCCCAAGACGTGCCTCCGGCCCAGTAAAATAGGTAAAACCCGTAGGGGTTTTAACTCCAGTAGAGGCCCGCCCTTTTTGCCAGCTACGTCAGCGATCCAGTGAGATAATTTAAAACCCGCGGGGATTTTATTCCTTGAAGTTGGCGCCAAAATCATCCCATGCAAACTCCATGATTTTAGCCCACGTGGATTGACCTACATTGACCTTCCTAAAACCTGCGGGGGGTTTGTGATTGCATGAGATAGAGGGGCATGATCATGGGGATGTGTCCCCTCCATTTGCCTCCAAAACATCTATCCTTTCACCTATGAATACCCCCTCCATTTCACCCTCATTTCACCAACTATCATCATCATTCTACCTAAAACTCTCTCAAAATCCATCCACACTCCCTCTCTAACTCCTTCTCTAATCCCTCTTATTATCCTCACATTGTCATACCACCCTCTTAATCCTTCTCATACATACCACTTCATCCAAGCTACTAATTTACGTGCAAATCAAAGGGGACAACTCTCATTTCATCCATTACCATTTAAGCAAGGTTTGTTTTTATTTGTTCTTTCATTATTATTGTATTCAAATATGTAATCTATGCTTAAACATTTCTATTTGTGCATGTATTTTGTGAAGTAGAACCTCTTAGTTTTTATAATGCATGTTCGAGATAATAACATTGCGAAATTAATTAAACTTCTCCCCGCTCTCTTTCATTTCAAGTTTCTATTTCAGTAGAGTATGTTTTCAAACAGGCGGATTCGAGAGTTCTTACAATTCTCGGATCCGTAACCTTACCACCAAACTTAGAAATCGGGTTGCGAGGACCGGAGTTATTATTTGATTTTATGGTTTGTCGGTTTCCTTAAATCGACTGGAGACTCTTTAACCTTTTCTTCCGATCCGTTTAATTATTTACAATGTTTGCATTTGCATGAAAATAATTTTAAAAAATGATTTAATACACTCCTCTCACTAATTCAAGGCTAGACCCGAGAGAAATAGGCTAGAAATTGATAAAACCCCTGCGGGTTTTATCAATTTCAACCTAGTTTTCTCTGGGCTGAGGGAAGAAGAGGCCCAGTCCAGAAATCGTTAAAACCCTTACGGATTTTAACGAGTTCTGGCGGCCCGCTTGTTCCTTCGTGGGCATGGATATGGTGTTGGGCTGGTATCAAATTATTATTAAAATAATTTTGTGCAATTTCGAATATTAAAATAATAAAAAATGGATTTGTAAATAAATAAAGTTTCATCAACCCGAAAACAAATTTTGAAAATAAAAAATATCCTTATTTAAGGATTAAGCAACCTTATTCGATTAAAATATTTTGTGTAATTTCGAATATTAAAATAATAAAAAACGGATTTGTAAATAAATAAAATTTTATCACCTCGAAAATGAATTTTGAAAATAAAAAATATCCTTATTTAAGGATTAAGCAATCTTAGTCGGCTCCCGATCAATTAAGTAGCGCATCCGAAACAATTTCCCCGAAAGGAAATTTTTTGGGTCCTACAGATTGGCGACTCCACTGGGGAGTTAAACTAAAAAAGAGGGTAAAACTTGAACAAATCGATTTGATTTGAAATTGTAAAAGGGAGAAGCTTATTTATTTCGCATTTTATTATTCTTTTTAGGCATCCTTTGCATACCGGGCCATTAATCGGGTCTTTTGACACGTTAGCACAAAGGCGACAGTTTAAGTAATAACTAGGACTCTTCCCCCGAGAGCGGGCGGCTACTACTTGTGTGATGCACCCTACATCGCCAAGCATTTGGTCTCTCCTCTCCCCATGTTATACTCAAAGGGCTTCCTTAAAGTCTTATGAGCAACACCTCACACTCCTTACCCACAAATTTTTTGGGGTGAGGTGAACCGAGGCGAGAACGTGCGGTAGGCTATGTTAACCCAACCATAGTAATCCATGAATGTAGAACCTTGGTTTAGGGTACCCTCCTCATGTTGTATGCTATGTGCTATGTGTTCCCCTTCCCCTTTTCTTTTTCTTCTTGTAAAGAGTCGACTTTAATTTAGAGATTTCGTTCTAGCCCATATAAAATTCATTGGGTTGAGAAAAGGATTGTTTATTAATTGGTATAATTAACTCAAAGACATTACGGTTAGCCCAAATGGAAAGGCCCATTTATGTTTGAAAGTTGATTACTTTAATTAATAAATACATATATGGCCCTTTACGATGTTCTCTTAATGAAGGTCCAAAAATTCAATTAAAAAGTCCAACAAAGTTGATGGATAACGTTTTAGACTGCATAATAGTCACTAAGCTTGAGTAAATTAATTTATAGATTTAATTATTAAATCCATCACATTGATGATCGGCCCGTTGTTAGGCCCAACCATATTGGATTCGTCAATTAAGCCTATGAGTTAATTATAACTCGCTTATTGTTAGCTTTATTAAGTCCTTTATAATATCAATTTTGCTTGAGTAAATAAATAAAGCTTGTTGTATACTATGTATAAATATGTGTTTGTATGTTGGGTCTTCATTAGAGTCGGACCTAATTTTGAGATATTGTTTTAGGCCGCGTAATGATCGTTGGGTTTGGTTTATAAGCTCGATTAATTAACTTAAATTTTACGATCGGCCCGGTGGTGAGGCTCATCCATTTTAAAGGTTAATTATCCTTGTTTATCGATTCATTTTAACTCACCTATGATGATTTTATTCGGCCCTTCTCATTATTCTCTTACTCATGGTCCAAAAAAAAAATATTAATAATCAAACAAAGTCAGTGTGTGTTGTTCTAGCCCACATAATAGTCTCATGGTTAGAGAAAATAAATTTATAAACTTGATTATTAAGTCTAACAAATTCATGGACGGTTCGTTGTTAAGCCCATCCATGGTGGAATTAATAATTGAGTTTATAAGTCTGTTTTAACTCACCTTTTGACGACTTTATTCGGTCCTTTACAACATCCACTTTCCTTGAGTTAAATAAATAAATGTGTTGGGTCACAATAAAAAAAGATTGTCAATTTTTCAAGCATTATTCTAGTCCGTATAATAGCTAGCGTAGCTTGAGTTAACCTAAGTTTGTTAGTTCAAGTGACTGATGCCCCTTAAAACGGTCGGCTTGTGGTTTAAGCCCATCCGAATTGAGAAACACTCACTTGCGCTTTCAAACTTATATCAACTCACTATATTTAACTTTATCCGACCCTTTATAATGCTCTTATTGTAAAAAGTGTTGTTTTTGTCATGACACGCAAACCGGTTGTTTCCTGCGTTAGTATATAGGTGTCATACACGTTAGGAGGTGTTATATATAGTCTAGTAACCCAGGTCATGGATGAGTCTTTGTTTCAGAGTCTATATGTAAGTGTTATTCAGTCTTTAGAAAGTCTCATACAAGGTCATGCTATATGTGAGTCTTTTCTTAAGTCAATATGTGTGTTTCATTTTTTGGAAGTCTAAACTCGGGTCATGGGTGAGTCTTTGGTTTAGGTCATAAGTGAGTCTTTTCCTTGGTTAATGTGTGTTTGTCTTTTTTTAGAAAGTCCAATATAAACCCAAGTCAGGGGTGAGTCTTTGTTTTAGAGTCAGGATATGAGTGTCTTTTTCTTTAGATAGTATCATATAAGGTCTAGGATGAATCTTTGTGTTAGTGTCTCAATTAAGTGTCTTGCATTCTTTAGAAAGTATCATATAAGGTATAGGATGAGTCTTTGTGTTAGTGTCTGCATATAAGTGTCTTGCATTCTTTAGGAGGTCTCATACAGGTTCGTAGGGCATGGGTGAGTCCTTTTCTAGAGTCAACATATGAATGTCCTACATTATAGAATTCTCCTATAGGGTCTAAGTCGTCCAAACCCATGCCATGGGTCAGTCGTTGAGTCGTTTCTCGAGTTAGCATGTAAGTGTCTTTCATTCTTAGGAATTCTCGTATACGGTCAAACTCATGGGCAAGTCTGTGTCTAGAGTCATCATGTAAATATCTGTTTTTTTTTAGAAGTCTAGCGCAACTCATGTCACGGGTGAGTCGTTAAGTCTTTTTCTTGAGTTAGCATGTAAGTGTGTTGTCATTCTGAATGTCTCATATAGGTTCATAGGTCATGAAAACCCATGCTATGGGTGAGTCTTTTCTCGAGTTGGTATATCATGTGAGTGTCTTTCTTTAGGAAGTCTAATGTAAACCCATGTCATAAATTAGGATTTCCGTGTCAGCATATAGGCATTTGCACTTTAGGAGGTCTCATATAGAATTTAGGACATGTAGACCCATGCCGTGGGTAAGTCTTTTCCTTGAGTCGGCACGTAGAAGTCTTACATCCTAGGAAGTCCCATATAGATAAGTTAGCTCATTCAAACCCATATCCTGGGTGAGTCTCTCCTAAGTCAGGATATAGGCGTCTTTCTTTTTTAGGAAGTCCATATAGGTCATTTAGGTCATGCATGCATTGGGAGGGGTGTTTCTTCATTTGTCTAGTGTCAACGTCAAGGCCTGAGCTAACCATAAAGGGAATATTTGGATGACGGGAAATTCTGCAACTACCTAGATCACGAGGGAACAACATGGAGAATTGTTAGACTTTGGAGCACATGATCCAGCCAGGAAAACTGCCTCTACCGAAAGAAGCACAGAGGACCAGATATAACATGAATTCCCCATACGAGGACGAGGAGGGCACATCATCAAAGGAGCTTTAGAAGTAGCTACAGTACTGGTTGTCAAGCATTTCATGCTCAGAGTCTGCTAGAGTCAGTTCTTCAATCATTTCTTGAGTTTGTTTGCTCTTGTTGCTATATGATCAAACAGAATTTCGTGCTTGTGTTTTTTATTTGAGTTGAAAAGTTCTCTCATCTATCCATCATCCGTACAAACAAAGTCTGACAAATTCACCTTCTCTTATCCTTCCTTCTTTGTCATATACCTCGTTCCCATCCTTCAGTTTTCTCGAATCCAGGGTTAGAGAGATGAAAAAAAAAGAGAAAAAAAAGAGTGAAAAACTATAGAGTGGCCAATTTGAAAACCTCGTTAAGGCAAATCTGGCAAAAGGAGAGAATAAAAATTGATTGAGAGAAGTCATCCTGCATCTTTCCATCCAGCAGGTTGAGCAAAAGGAGAGAAGACCAAAATCATCAGTCTCTTGAAAATGGACATCTCCATGCTCCTAGACTAGCAGCTGAAATAAAAAGTGCCAAGGACAGGGGGCTACCATCTCACCAACCACATCAGCATCCACATCACTTGTTACCTTCCCTTTTTTCCCTTGCGTATAACCTTCATCTTCATCCCAAATTCCCCTTCAGCAAATCATCCCTCTTTGCATCATTCATCCAACCCATTCATTCTCCTCATCACCAATCCATATCTACCCCAAATCTAAAACGTGTGTTGTGACTAGACCTGTCAATACGGGCAGGCGGGCGGGTTACGGGTCGGGTGTATTTCGGGTTCGGGTAAATACGGGTCGGGTGTATTCCGGTTTCGGGCGGTTTGGGTCGGGTTTACGGGTCATGACCGCCCTTTTTCTCAGTCACTTGCAACTAATAAAATTGATTATAATTAGTCAAAGACGCTTATGTAATATATCATTCCATTCCAAGTTCGACTACCATGATAGTTGTATTGACATATTATTATACACCTAATGGACAAATATTCAAGTCTACAAATATTATGCGGTTTACGTCAACAATCACGAATAACAATACTTATGAAATATATAGGGTTTTGGGATGCTAATACAGTAAGCTTTTGGTGTATTGGACAATAATGTACTGAACTTTGACCTTTGACAATAATACACTATTTTACTGAAGGAGAGGAGAGAGGCGGGACTGTAGGAGTTTGAGGGTTCACTGAAAGAGTGAGTGAGTGACAGTGTTAGGGTTTTGTGTTTGGTTATTTGTTATTTGATTATTTCATTTGTATATCTCTCTCTACGCATAGCTTTCCAAAACCACCCAATATTTTACTTTTGGGCCTTAATTTTCATGGAATGGGCCCATTTTTTTGCACAAGGCCAAAGTAGACAAAACACTTAAAATTAAAGTGTCTGACCCAACGGGTCGACCCAAACCTGACCCGACCTGACCCGTTTTTTACCGGGTTCTTTGGGTCGGGTCATTTTCGGGTCCCGGGTCGGAATTTTGTATTTAAAACCCACTTTTTACGGGTCGATTTGGGTCGGGTTTCCGGGTCGGGTCGAGAATTGCCAGGTCTAGTTGTGACTAATAACATCAGAAAGGCGAACATGAGTCTATCCCATGACGAAGAAAGGCGAAAAAAAGAGAGAGTTGAAAGCAAAAAAAAGAAAAAGAAAAAAAGAAAAAGTAAAAAAAAGAGAAAAAAAGAAAAAGTTCCTAGTTAGTCCACCAACATGGGTCAGCATGAGTGGTACGACGCTCATGTCCCTTAAGCACTTTGTTTGCGTATGGAAAAACCTGTGCTGGGAGAGTAAACCCCATTCGGGCCGTCCAAATCTCGAAACATGCCAACAAAAAAAAATAGAAATAAGAAAGCGAAAAAAAAAGAAAAGAAAAAAGAGAAAAGTAAAAGAAAAAAAAAGTTTGAGAAACTGAAGACAGAGCTAATAGTCACGCGCATTGAAACGCCTTTCATAAACCTTCCAAATTGCTCTCAAGCCTTGCACCTTATACATCGTCATCACGCCTTTGCATCCATAACCTTTGAGCCTCCATTACCATCCTCAAGCCTACCTCACCAAGCCCTCCTCGAGCCACCAATCCTTTGAAGCTGCACCTTATGAACTACGATTGGCCTAATTCCACCTTGGATTCGTAGGAGAACCTCTTCGAGGCCCAGCCGAAATATGTTTACTTTAGAGAACATCTGTCGTTGAATAAACTGGTCTTTGAGAGAAAAAAAAAAGAGAGAATAAAAAGCTAGTCTGAAAACCCTACTGGGGCGGGCTAGGCAAAAGGAGAGGAAACCCTGGATTTCATCATCATCATCAACCCTCCATCTTCCTTCCATCAGACTTGGACATTATTCCATAAACATGTTCCAACCTTTTCTCAAGAGATGACGTCTATCCCATTTGACCATCTCTTCTCCGTTTCAAGACACGATCATTCTTAAGTGTCTCCACATCCCATTCATTAATAAACCATCATCCACCGTCTCCTTCCCCAAACACTTCCTAACCAACCCTTTCATCCCATCTCACCCTCTGAGGACTTTTAAGCTCAATCATTAATGCAAGTATGATGCTCTGTTCTGAATGCCTACTCTTAGCACACCTAAGTGTGTCTTACTTCTCAGCAAGAGCGAAAGCCATTCACATCAGATCAGCGACTAACTGGAAACCACATGATCATGAGCAGACTCAGAAACAAGCTACTCTAAACTAGGGGGCTCGCGCTACCTTTTTGATATCGTTCAAAAGACATTTATCAGAGATAGCTTCTAAGAGGGGCACATACTCCCTATCCTACAAGGTCCTGCATATTCATTCTAGTAGACGTCCTAATAGTGGTCTCATCCAAAAAAAAAAGAAAAAAAAAGGGAGAAAATGGAAAAAATGGAAAAAAAGGAAAAAGAAAAAAAAATAAAGGAAAAAGAGGGGCTAACTTGAAAACCCTTTGGGCAAGTTAGGCAAAAGGAGAGTTTGAGACTCCCAACTAAGGACTATACCTCCTCCTATTCCATGGTCTTCGTGCATCATATCGAAACTGGGGGCTTGCAAATTTCCAAGGTGCTCTCCAAAGCAGGACAATGTCATCAAGAGTCTACACCAAATCGGGGGCTTGTCGTGCATCAGCATAGATTTGCAAGCAATCAAGGTCATCTACATGAACATCCACGAAGTACATTCTTCATGTCTAACGCCTCTACCATTATTCCTTGTCATATGGACCAAAATGTTACTCATCCTGAATTTTCCTCAAATTCCCCACAGGTGACCTTGACCCTTAGGAAGTTATGGTCTTAGGAAAGCATTGTCTTAGTAAATCATTGTCCTAGAGAGTCATTGTCTAAATGTAAAGTCAGGGGGTGTCTGCATGTGGAGTTGTATGTATAGGAGCATAAAACATCATGCATCTATCCTGTCTAAGCGTTAATAGGTTTACATGTTTATATAAGTCTCGTCAAAGTCACTTAGAGTAAGTTTGTCTTGCATTGAGTCAGTCTGCCAGTTTGTCCTATATAAAGTCGAATACTAGTGTAAAAAAAAAATATTTACATTGTTTGTGCAAGAGTCTAGTAGATCACTACATGTATACCTACACATTGAAAAGAAAAAGAAGTGTCACATCGTTGATGTAGAACGCAACACAAGGGGCTAGTTAAGCCCATATGCTATCTCATTCAGACCAGTGGACATGGTTTTCAATCACTAAGAGGAAGATTAGAGCAATCTCTAATCCAAATCTTGCTGGACAAGTTAGCATCCAATCAAGTCATGCATCATCAGCCAGACACGAATGGGACGTGTCCAACATGAAGGACAAAATCTTCACTTGACTGATGCAGATCAACGACTGAGCGAAATTCAAGAATCCTTTCTTGTAACGTGGTTTTGTAACCCCGATATTATATCGTTCTTCTCAGGGAGCGAGGGGCCTTGGTCATAGAAACTCGGTCTAAGGTCGGGTCAAGATTGCTAAGGTAAGTAAAACGGTTTGAAGAGGGTCACAATGCAACAAATAAATCTAAGGTCGGTGAAGGAAAGGAAATGGGCTTTGGAGGCTTTTCGGGATGCAAACGGGGATGAGGAAATGGGTTTCGTAACAAGAGAATAACAAGGAGGGAGAATCAAGCGACAATTCCGTTAGAAAATACCCACCAAGCTTCCTATTTCGAGGATAGTCGGATTAACTTCCCCAAAGTCCACCACGGACTCGGAGGGTTAATGAAACGGAATTCCCTAGTTAACCTCCTTCCACTTTCGTGGGTGAGCATTAACTATCCCGACTCCAACCTTCCACATAAGTGTTGGATGTATTCGGGAGCTTTCGGACCAAAATACATCCCACTTGAGGGAAGGGGAGGAGTGGGAAATTGATTTCCCAACTAATTACTCACTAATGTTGCTAACCAAAACCTAATCACCATTCACACCCTTAATTACCCCCTAACCCATAGGGTATCTAGCCACTAATCATAATAAAAACTATGATAACAACATCCAAACCAAACCTAAGCATGTTTTCTAACATCAACAATCAAGAACAAGCAAAACAATGGAAGTACCAATCAAAGCAATTAAGAAGCAAGAAAATTAATTAGCAAAGCAATTAATAAAAGAGTTTAAGGGAAAGGCGAACTTATCAACTGCTGTAGATAAACAAAGGAAAACAATAGAAAGGATGATTCAACAATCTCTCAATAGTTTGAATCCCCAAATCTTCAAATACCACTCAAAATCACCAAAACCCTAGATTAATCTCTCACTAATCTCTCTCTAAAATCCACTAATACAAAGCTGAAAATTAGAAGTCTAAACTAAAGTCCAACCCCGAAGAAAATCGTCAATAGGATTATTTATACAAGGCAAAACAGTTGGGCAAAACACAGTCGTTTCAAGCCGAAGAAATGCGCAGAAAAAGGGGAGGCGATTCTTAGGCGTTTGAGAGACAGCGGGTGCTGTCCTGGAGATCACAGGCGCGGTCTTCATCTAGACCAGCAGGTAGCAGGCGCTACCTCCTCCAAGCTGACAATCCACGGCTGACTTTGAGCGCAGGTAGCGGGCGCTACCCTGGCGAAATCTACAGGCGATTCTTCGCTTCCTAAGACAGTAGGTGCTGTCTGGGAGACCGCGGCTGCTGTCTCATTCTGGCCAGCCGAGGGTAGCAGGTGTCACCAAAGGGGTAGCGGGCACTACCCTCTTGTTTTCTTCCCCCCTTTGATTCCTTCCTTCCAAGGCATGTAACACCCGCTACAAGGATCGTAGCGGGTGTTACCTCACTGATTTGCACCAAATGAAGGGAAAGTGGTCCTGGGTCAACTCCGCTTCGGCTATCGGTCCGCCTCGACTCGGGAAATCACCAAAAAGACTCAAAAATAGCTCGTTTTACCTCGTTTTATTGTAAAACTCCAAAACCTATAAAACAACCCAAAACATACTAAAATGCACGAAAATAAACCAGAAACGAGTAAAAAAACCTAAGAATTAAGACGTTATTTAGTCCCATAATTGGGTCTAAACACCCCCTCACACTTGAACTTTTGCTCGTCCTGAGCCAAACAAAACAAAAACAAACAAAAACTAAACATCAACTCCTCTGTCGTGGGAGGAAACGAGTGCATTTAGCGTGTGCACCAAGCCCTTTGAACCTCCCAGCAGCCCGGGTAGACGATGGACTCGTGAGGGTTTGTAGCGGCTATATACCCACAAAAGCCAAAGTTAAAGGAGAGAGGAAAGTGAAAAACAAAACCAAAGAAAGAAAAGGAAAAGGAAAACAGCTTGCTTCAAGGAATCATGCAATCGCAATCAAGAAAACGAAACTAATCCTTCAAAAGGAACCGTTATGAGCATCTCACACACACCTAACTCAAGCAACTACCACTCTTAGATGTTTTCGATCCTCTACGCCTCATGTAGAGCTTAATCCCATGTGCGTAAGTGCTAGTGGGTTCTAATTGATTCCGATCGACCCCGAAAACTCACACCCGAGCTTATTTCAAAACGAACAAAATTAGCAAAGAGTTGCCCTCCCTCGCATTTGGTCGCCTTTGGCTTGGTGAGGGCCGCAGGTGATGCAAGGAAAGGCTCCTTGTTCGGTCTCATTTTGAGCCGAATTAAGACCATAAATTGAATATTTTTGCTTGTGATTTCTTCACTTGATTGGAAAGTTAGTGTGATTTACAGATTTTTGTTGAAATTCATAGAAAAGAGAAGAAAAGCCAAGAAAAATGAAGAAAATGAGGAAAGAAATGAAGAAAATAATGGAAAAGGTGAAAGAGAGATTGGGATCAAGACCCCTCGCCAGGGGGTAATTAGACGCCACCAGGGGGTACCCCCCAGCAGCGTCCAAAAACCCCCCACCAGGGGGTACTAACCCTCGACAGCTTCAACATTCACCAGCACCCCCAACAGCGTTCATTTACCCCCTAGTGGTGTCTTACCCCCCACCAGCGTCCATATACCCCTTGGTGGCGGCTGCCCCCCACAGCGCTTCATCACCCGCTACCTGCGCCTCGGTCAGAGAGCAACAAAAAAGCTGGAATCAGAGGCGCGGCCAGCGTCTATTTAGGCGCTGCCAGCGTCTGAAATTTTTTAAGTTGCCGCTAATTTCACGCCGTAGGGTTTCTTTTCTTCTATTTTTCATTATAAATACACTCCGTTGTATACAAGAGAAGGCAATTCTTTTTTTATTTCGTAGGTTTTTCTTTAGTTTCTCCATTCTCTCTAGTTTTTCTTCAATTGAAATTCAACCCTTTTAGATTAATGCAAGTGATTAGTTCTTCAAAGTTCTTGTTCTCTTTTGCTTTCTTGTATTTTCAATTTCATTAGTATTATTCCACCAAAAACCCGATTTTTAGTGAAGAGGAGGATTAAGGTTCCTCAAATTCTCCTTTCAGGTCAGGATTCGAGCAGTCGTAGTAATCCAAATCACGCTTTTCTTGTTTGTTCGGGAGAAGATCCGTGATTAAAGATTCAAGGTTTCAAGATTCAAGATTTGAAGATTCAAGATTAGAACAATGCACGCTAGGTATAATTTCGTTTCCTTAATTTCAGTATTAAATTCAGTTTTTACATTCTTCGTTATTGAGTGTTTTTAATGGCTTTCTCGATTATGTTCTTGTTTTCTTGTTTTCTAAGTTTAATTTCTTTAATTAGGTTTGGTTTCTTGTTCTTGTTTTCAATTCATAATTAATTGTTTAATTAGTTTAATTATTTACTACTTCTTGCAATTTGAAAATCTTCCCAAACCAATTTCCTGAAAACCTAACACACTATCCTTGTGGATTTGACAACCCTTACACTTCTTAAACCCCAAATTACCACAACCGAACAATGGCACCGTTGCCGGGGATTGTGTTATTTGGTAGATTAGGTTATTGATTTGTTTGTGAATAGTTTAACTGCTTTCTTAGATTAGTTTTCAAAATCAAAAACCAAAAAAAAAAATCTATAAAACTGAAAAAAAAGTTGAGACTTCAAGGAAAAAACGGAAAGTACATCAACCTGAGGTTTGGGTTCGTAGTCCTGGTAGTCAAAGATTGGTTAGGAAGGGGGAACCCTCGATAGAATTACCAAAGATGGCGGAAGAAGCACCACCACCTCCACTTAGGGTAACCCTTTATAACCAGTTATACCCATCTTATGACCCACCACCATCATGTTTTGTACTTCCCAACCAGCCTATAGGAGTGACCTTTGACCCTAGGCAACACTACACCCAGAACCTACCACTTTTCACGGGAACTGGGTTAGCATTGATATGGACCGCAGAGTACAAAGAGTACATTAGCATGATAACTCCCCCAGGAGTCCCATTAGACTATGTGCTTTTAAAATACTTACCTTTTGCTCTGAGGAACACTGCTAAGCAGTGGATTTATAACATCAAACCTCAGTCCATTAATTCCTGGGACAGTTTTCTAAAAGTTTTCATGAAAAGGTTTTTTCCAACCTCCTTAGCTACTCAACTGAGGAATTCGATTTTAAAATTTAGACAGGACATAGGAAAGCCTTACTGGAAAGCTTTCAAACGTTTCAAAAACATGTTGTCCCAATTCCCTCATCATGGTCTTGACTTGGCAGGACTTTGTCAGATTGTGTACGAGGGTGTTGACCATGAGACCAGAGTCACACTAGAGTCAATGTGTCAAGGGGGTTTCATGGACAAAACTGCTGATGAGGCCTGGGATTTCTTAGAAAGCATGTCTGAAAGGGCAATGCAATGAGGAACCACTAGAGATGAGTCCTTAGGTGCTCAATTGTCTAATGTTAGAGGGAGTGTACATGCTGTGAGTGAGAGTACAGGGTACGAGGCTAGGTTCGCTTCTCTTGAGAATATGATTAAAACCTTAGCCCAACAACAATTAGCTGCTTCACAACCTAAAACCTGTGCTCAGGTTAACTCTTATGACCAGACTGCTTCTTTTGTTCCCCCACCACCTGTGTCATGTGTCATGTGCCAAAGTGTTGACCATGTTTATTCTACCTGTCCTATTTATATTCAACAATTGGTTGTTAGTACTGAAAATGTGAATGCTATGCATCATAATTACAGGCCTGACTAGTACTAACCCTACCAGCACCAAGGGATGCGCAAGCACCCCTTACTCTCTTATGGCCCCGAGAATCAGAATGTGTTGAGACCACCCAATCAAGGAGGGAGTTTCCAAGGAAATCCTCCCCCTTAGAATCGACCTCAACCCCAGGGAGCTTATCAAGCTCCTCGAGGGCCACCTATCCAACCCAATGTTGCACAAAACCGACCTCCACCAGGATACACCAATGAGGATAAGCATGAGAGAGAGATTAGAGAGTTAAAGAATGGCTTCAAAATTAGGGAGACTTTTTCTCAGGTTAAGGTGAACATCCCTCTTTTAGATGCTATTCAGCAGATCCCTGCATATGCCCGCTTCCTTAAGGAGCTTTGTACCACTAAGAGGACCACCCAAGTACCTACGAAGGCTTTCTTAGCCTCGAATGTGAGTTCCATTCTGTCAAACCAGATGCCCATTAAGTACAAAGACCCTGGATGCCCCACTATTTCTATAACCATAGGTGAAAGTTTGATAGAAAGAGCATTACTTGACCTAGGAGCTAGTGTGAATTTGTTGCCTTTGCATGTGTATGAGATGCTTGGATTAGGTGAACTAAAGCCTACTAGGATGGTATTGCAATTAGCTGACAGGTCCACTAGAGAACCTAAGGGGGTAGTGGAAGATGTTCTGATTAAGGTTGGGGAATTTGTATTTCCTGTTGATTTTATAGTACTAGAAACCGCTATAATTCAGAGAACTAGAGATGAGATTCCTGTTATTCTAGGCAGCCCTTTCCTTGCTACTTCTAATGCCTGGATTAACTGTAAGGATGGTAGACTGAAATTGACCTTTGGGAATCTGACTATGGAATTGAATATTTTTAACCTGCAAAAGTCACCCTTAGGTTTTGATGAGCATGAGCAGAGTACCCTTAATTGGGTGAGTGATTTTGTTGATGATAGTGATAAATCTGACTGTGTTGATATGTCTTTTGCTGATGAGTTCAGTGCACTAGGAATTAATCCTGATGATTTGAATTTTTTGTGTGATTCTGATGTGTTTGATGGTGATGTGCTATATGAATCTTTATTTACATCTCAAACCAAACCTGAGATAGTTGAGCCTGAACCACATTCATCCACCACACTTGAGATGAAACCCCTTCCTTCTGAGTTGAAATATGCTTTTCTTGGCCCCAGTGAGACTTACCCAGTAATCATTGCTTCTGACTTAGGTAGGGACCAGGAAAACCAAGTAATTGAGATTCTTAGAAAGAACAAGGGAGCCTTAGGGTGGACATTAGGTGACATTAAGGGGATTATCCCTTCCATTGTTCAGCATCGAATCTTCTTAGAAGATGAGAATGCTGCCCATAGAGATCCCCTTAGGAGACTAAACCCACAGATGAAGGAGGTAGTCAAGAAAGAAATCCTTAAGTGGCTAGATCATGATATTATCTACCCAATCTCTTATAGCAAGTGGGTGAGTCCAATCCATGTAGTCCCCAAGAAGGCTGGTTTGACTGTTGTTAAGAATGAACAGGGAGAGTTAGTTCCTACTCGTGTCCCTTCTGGTTGGCGAGTCAGCATTGATTATAGAAAACTGAACAAAGCCACTAGGAAGGACCACTTTCCCCTCCCTTTCATGGATCAAATGCTTGAAAAACTTGCAGGGCATGAGTATTACTGTTTTCTAGATGGTTATTCTAGTTATACCCAAGTATCTATTGCCCCTTGTGACGAGGAAAAGACCACGTTCAGTTGTCCTTTTGGCACCTTTGCTTTTCGAAGGATGCCTTTTGGTTTGTGTAATGCCCCTGCAACCTTCCAGAGGTGCATGATTTCAATATTTTCTGACTTAGTGGAGGAATGTGTGGAAATTTTTATGGACGATTTTTCTATGTGGTACCTCTTTTGATGCTTGCTTAGCTAACCTGAATCGTGTGTTGAGTCGATGTCAGGAAAAAGAATTTGACCCTGAACTAGGAAAAGTGTCACTTTATGGTTAAAAAGGGGATTGTCTTGGGGCATGTGATTTCTAAGGATGGGATTGAGGTAGATAAGGCCAAGATTGACTTAGTTAAGAATTTATCCCCTCCTACCTCTGTTAAGGAAGTCCGTTCATTCTTAGGGCACACCGGTTTTTACCGGCGGTTTATAAAAGACTTTAGTAAAATTGCTAAACCCTTGTCTTCACTATTAGCTAAGGAGGTACCTTTCCATTTTTCTGATGACTGTATTAGGGCCTTTAATCAACTTAAAGATGCCCTTATTTCTCCTCCTATTCTCAAACCTCCCATCTGGGGAGAACCTTTTGAGATCATGTGTGATGCTTCTGATTATGTTGTTGGTGTTGTGCTAGGCCAGAGAATTGATAAGAAACTTGTAGTTATTCATTATGCTAGCCACACCTTGAATGATGCCCAATTAAATTACACTGTGACTGAAAAAGAACTTCTAGCTGTTGTGTATGCCTTTGAGAAATTCAGACCTTACTTGGTGCTAAGGTCATAGTTTATACTGATCATTCAGCCATTAGGTATCTGATAGAAAAGAAATATTCCAAACCTAGGCTAGTTACGTGGGTCTTGTTGTTGCAAGAGTTTGACTGTGAGATTAGGGACAGGAAAGGAGCTGAGAATCCTGTAGCTAACCACCTTTCTAGGATTGTGCCTGATACTGTGAAAACCACCCCTATTGCTGCTCAGTTTCCTGATTAGCAACTCTTTAGTGTGGGAGTGGAACCTTGGTTTGCTGATATTGTGAACTTTAAGGTAACTAGAGAGATGCCTAGTGATTGGAATAAGCATGACAGGGACAGGTTTCTTCACATTGTGAAGAATTTTGTATGGGATGACCCTTATTTGTTTAAGTATTGCCTTGACCAGATACTTAGGAGATGTGTTCCTGATGAATCCATTTTGGATGTCCTCTCTTTTTGCCACGACCAACCTTGTGGGGGACATTATAGTGGAAAGAAAACAGCTTACAAGGTCTTACAGAGTGGGTTTTACTAGCCCACTATTTTAGAGATGCTCATGACTATGCCCAAAGGTGCCCTAGGTGCCAAAGCTTGGGAAAGATTACTAGGAGAGATATGATGCCCTTACAACCTGAGATTTTTGTTGATGTGTTTGATGTGTGGGGTATTGATTTCATGGGACCATTCCCTAATTCTTTTGGGAATGAATATATTCTCCTGGCTGTTGATTATGTGTCTAAGTGGGTAGAGGCTATCCCTACTAGGAAAAATGATGCTCAAGTAGTGACCAAGTTCCTTAGGGAATACATCTTTTCTAGATTTGGGATGCCTAGAGCCATTATTAGTGATCAGGGGACCCACTTCATCAATAGATCCTTTGAGGCCTTACTGAAGAGGTACTCAGTTCAGCATAGGCTCACCACTGCTTACCATCCACAGTCTAATGGTCAAGCAGAAGTCTCCAATAGGCAAATTAAACAGATCTTAAAGAAAACTGTGTCTAGGAATAGGAAGGACTGGTCTGTTAAGCTGATTGATGCCTTGTGGGCCTACCGAACGGCCTATAAAGCCCCCATTGGCATGTCACCCTATAGAGCTGTCTTTGGGAAGCCCTGTCACTTACCTGTAGAGCTTGAACATAGAGCCTGATGGGCTTTAAAAACCCTTAACCTTGATTTGTCAACAGCTGGTGAGGTGAGGAGACTTACACTTTGTGAGCTTGAGGAGTTAAGGAGAGAAGCCTATGAAAATGGGCGATTGAGTAAGGAGAGGTCTAAAATCTTACACGATAAGATCATTCATAGAAAGACTTTCTTCCCGGGACAAAAGGTACTCCTTTATGATTCCCGATTACACTTGTTTGCTGGAAAGTTGAGATCTAGGTGGATTGGACCCTTTATTGTGACTCAGTTATTTCCTTCACGAGTGATTGAGATCAAGGACCCATCTAACAATTCTGTCTGGAAAGTGAATGGGCACAGGTTGAAACCTTTCTTAGAGTTTCCTGATACTGCCTAGTATTTGAAGGAAGGTAAGTTGGCATTCTTGTATATATTGTATATCTAACCCTTCTTTTCTTGATTTTTCTTGAGTGCTTCTCCTAACTCGCTTTGTCAAGAGAGAAGGATTGAAACTTTTGGCAAGAAACCATCCAGGTAATATCTTTCCTTGTCTTCTTATTTGAGTTAGTGAGTTGGCCTTTCTTTTCCCTATTTTATTTTATTTTCTTTTGGTGTGTTTCTTCTTCTTTTCTTTTGGGTGCTTGCTTATCTCTATTTCTGATTACAATGAGGACATTGTCAGCCTTTTTGTGTGGGAGTGGGGGAGGCATGCATGCCAGCTTGAGTTTCTTTTCTTTTGAGTGTTTGTTTTTTCTTTCTTTTGTGTGGTGTCGCCTTATTCACAATGAGGACATTGTAGAGTTTTTGTGTGGGAGTGGGATGACACAAGTGCCTTACTAGTTTTTGGCAAAATGTTTTAAAATTTTTAGGTTTAGTTTGTCCGGAACACTTTCAGTTATGATTTGTAAACCAATTGGACTTTCAGTTTATCTTGATTCACCTTGAAAAGTTTGGTTGAGAACTTAAAAGTTTTTGAAACTTAATTTGCAAATATTCTGATTTTGAGTCAAGTAATGAATAGTGTGTGCAACTGTTTTGACTAACTTAGTAAGTGTAAATATGCGTGTCGCAAATCTTTGGGCTTGGTTTAGTTGAATGAGCCCTATCCCGTGAGTCCACATAGCCTAAAAGTATGAACTGATCACTTTTATCAATTCTTTTATTTCCTGAGTGACTCCACCATTAGTTGCACCTCTAGAACTTGTTTTGCATCTTGTTTAAAATTGCATCTTTGCGTTGCATATTGTGACAATATGATTGAGGCATTCTTTTCTTTATTAAATTACATAGCCAAACAGCCTCCCTAACAATATTATTATCGTTCTTTAGCCCCGTCTAGCCTTTGATTACCTTTCTTTTTGTGATGAAACCCTGACAATACAAGCCTTAGCGTTTATTAATTCCTACCCTTTGCCTTGCTTGGATGTTGTGAGCGTTCATTATTCCGGGAGCGAAAATTGGTTCAGTGTTGCTGTGAATGGAATGGAGATATTGGGGGTGTAATTTTGATTTTAATTGAATTGGGACACATTACATATCCCAATTATTTATGAGTTAGCCGTTTGGTTGTGTTGTTATGATATATGAACCTAAGTCAAGGCTATGTTTATACATTAGCATTTCTTCTCCCTGATCACCCACCAAAAAGAGAAGTAGAAAAATAAAAAAAAAATGAGAAAAGAATTCAAAAGAAAAGGGTGATCAAGGAGATTTATTTGAGATTTGTGAAAGCCTTTGACCCGGTTGTAAAGTTTGATAAGGTGTTTTGTTCTTAATGAGGGAGAATTGAGTTCCTTGCATACATTAAGCAAGAAGGTGAATTGAGAGCAAATTCTTATTGAATATCAATCCAAGCATGACTCTTTAAACTCCTCATACCCAAATATTACCACTCCTTTCCCCTGACCTAAGCCTCATTACAACCCTAAAAAGTCCTCTTGATTGTCACTTGTGTATTTGCATACTAGCAGTGGAGAGCGAGATTCTTACCAAGCCTATGTTAGGTTGTTTCTTTTGGTCTGAGTATGAGAAAAACCCACATACACATCCAAATTTGAGTGTTTGAGCGTTTAATTTTTTTTTTTATCTTAAAGTGAGGTTTGCTCTTTTGACTGGCCTATGCCCATAACCAACCGCGCATATTTTCATTTATCTTAAGTCTGTTGGCGGTTTTTCACCTCTAAAGTACTTGTTCTCTCTACTTAATTTCGAAAACTTCATTCTATCTATTTGTACACTGATTTTGTTCCGTTCTAAATTGATCTTGGTATTTGTTTGATGGATTGATGTGTTTGATTGGTTAGCCTGAGGGGGTGTTTCATTGTATTTGTAACCTTTTTATTTCTTTTATTTCTTCTTCCTTTTTCTTTCTTGAGTCTTTTCCTTTTTTTTTTTTTTAATCCGGGTCTACTTTTTTCTTTTCTTTTTCTTTGGCTTTTGAGGGTATATTTGCCAAAAAATTACTTAGGGGTACCCTAACTGTTTGTGAAATGTTTTTCTGGTACCCCAACTTTTAAAAACTAATTTTGGGGTACCCTAACTTTTAGAATTAGAAATAATTAGGTGAATTTTCGGCCAATTATTTGAATTCAACGGTGAGTTTTAGGCGGGAAATTGATTAAGTGTTTTGTTGGATGAAAATGTCCTTTGTTTTCGTGGACAAAAATGATTTGAATCAATCGGAGTTTCGCCGGAAATTCACCTAGTAATTTCAAATCCTAAAAGTTAGGGTACCCCAAAATTAGTTTTGGAAAATTAGGGTACCAAAAAATTGTTTCTTCAAAAGTTAGGGTATCTCTAAGTAATTTTTTGTATAGTTGCTATAAACCCTCACGAGACCTTCCTCGTCCACTTAGGCTGCCAAGGGGTTTAAAGGGCTTGTTGCATACGCTAAATGCAACCATGATTCCTACGAAAGTGAGTTAGGATAGTTTAGTTTTATTTTCTCTTTATTTTTCTTTTAGTTTGCTCCGAGCGAGCAAACCTTTGTGTGTGAGTGTTGTTCGGTCTCATTTTGACCCGAATTAAGACCATATTGAATATTTTTGCTTGTGATTTCTTCACTTGATTGGAAAGTTAGTGTGATTTACAGATTTTTGTGGAAATTCATAGAAAAGTGAAGAAAAGCCAAGAAAAATGAAGAAAATAAGGAAAGAAATGAAGAAAATAATGGAAAAGGTGGAAGAGAGATTGGGACCAAGACCCCACCTGGGGGTAATTAGACGCCACCAGGGGGTTCCCCCCAGCAGCGTCCAAAAACCCCCCACCAGGGGGTACTAACCCTCGACAGCTTCAACATTCACCAGCACCCCCCAGCAGCGTTCATTTACCCCCTGGTGGTGTTTGACCCCCCACCAGCGTCCATATACCCCCTGGTGGCATCTGCCCCCCACCAGCGCTTCATCACCCGCTACCTGCGCCTCGGTCAGAGAGCAATAAAAAAGGTGGAATCAGAGACGCGTCCATTTAGGCGCTGCCAGTGTCTGAAATTTTTTAAGTTGCCGCTAATTTCACGCCGTAGGGTTTCTTTTCTTCTATTTTTCAGTATAAATACACTCCGTTGTATACAAGAGAAGGCAATTCTTTTTTTATTTCGTAGGTTTTTCTTTAGTTTCCCCATTTTCTCTAGTTTTTCTTCAATTGTAATTCAACCCTTTTAGATTAATGCAAGTGATTAGTTCTTCAAAGTTCTTGTTCTCTTTTGCTTTCTTGTATTTTCAATTTCATTAGTATTAGTTCCACCAAAAACCCGATTTTTAGTGAAGAGGAGAATTAAAGTTCCTCGAATTCTCCTTTCAGGGGAGGATTCGAGCAGTCTTAGTAATCCAAATCACGCTTTTTCTTGTTTGTTCGGGAGAAGATACGTGATTAAAGATTCAAGGTTTCAAGATTCAAGATTTGACGAGTCAAGATTAGAACAATGAATGCTAGGTATAGTTTCGTTTCCTTAATTTCAGTATTAAATTCAGCTTTTATATTCTTCGTTCTTGAGTGTTTTTAATGGCTTTCTTGATTATTTTCTTGTTTTCTTGTTTTCTAAGTTTAATTTCTTTAATTAGGTTTGGTTTCTTGTTCTTATTTTCAATTTATAATTAATTTAGTTTAATTATTTACTGCTTCCTGCAATTTGAAAACCTTTCCAAACCAATTTCCTGAAACCTAACACACCATCCCTGTGGATTCGACAATCCTTAAACTTCTTAAACCCCAAATCACCACAACCGAACACTCCTCACTTTATTAACACTTAACTTTCTTTTTGGGTTGGGTATTCCCAACAATTTTTTAAAAAGCTTAAAGGTCGAGGTTAGTTTTGTGGGAGTTGCACGACCCATAACAGGGTTTACCCTACCAACACAGGCTTTTCCATACACCTCTTCTTCGCGAACGATATAGAAGGAGGTTTAAGGGGTAATAGCGCCGTACGGCTAATACCCGTCCCATGTAGGTCGCTAACTTTATGCTGGTTAATGTCTTTCGACCGACACGAACCAATTAATTCATTTATTTAACTTCTTTTTGTTTTTCCTTTTCCTTTTTGTTTTTGTTTTTGTTTTTCCCAGTTTCAACAAGAACGTGAAAAGAATCAGGGATCTCGCTAGACACTCAATGAAGGGAATCTATTTAGATGAGTCATGACAATCGCCTAAGATAGGGTCGAAAATGCTCAAATCGGTTTATTTTAAAGAAGATTAAGAAAGTCTTCCCAATTTTGACAACAAAATCCAAGAAACGCAGCAAAAGCAAAAACAAAGCAAAAACGAAAACTTTTAAGGTTTTTCACTCCCTTTTTTCTCCTTTTTTCGCACAAAAATTTTCAAATTTTAGGCAAAAACGAAAACAAAAACTAGGTGATCTACCCTTGAAAAGTAATATCTTCCCCCCTACACTTAAAACGCCACAATGTCCTCATTGTGGGAAGGTGTCTCAAGAAAAGGGTAGAGAACCTACAAAAACAAACAAACAAAAACAACTAGCAAGCAAATGGTGGCGACCCGAGCCCACACGGCTCCAACAGCAAAATAATCCCAACACAGACACTCAAAGGGGCTCGCCACCCAAAAAGAAACTCAAGCATGCGACATGGATCAGGATATATGCACAACAAAGAGAGCGGAAAGAGGTTACCTCGAGGTCTTCAATTAAAGAATGAACCAATCGACGATCCAAGAAAACATCACACTTGGGGTTAGGAATAAACAAGAAAAACATAATAAGTGTGAATGTTCGCATGCATAAAAGAAAAAGAACAAAAACGAAAACAAGACACTAGAGACTAAAAATTAAAGAAAAGCGAGAATATTTAGAAAATAAACATTGACACTAGCTAACCTCAACTAGGGACTATGGAGACCGATTCAGCAGCACAACAAATCAATTGAAGAGCATGAAGGATGGAAACTAGACCGGATTCACGTGCACATTAGCTCAGACAGGTTGTTCCTGTGTGTACACTCTGACCAAAAACAACGTGGCAACACAACACACAAATATAATGCGAATACACAACCTACAAACGTAATGCACAATGTTGAAGAGTTGTGAATCTGAATAGGAACTGTGAAGCAAGGGTGTATGTGTTTCAACAAATGAAATGCAACAAATAATCCCACAAACACTACACAAGAATCCAGCATTCGAATTCAACACACAGCAAGGCAAAATTATGTGTAGAAAGATTACAAAATCAATCCCTAACTCAACAAGGATGACAAATGAACTAAATGCAAATGAGAGGGGAAGGACTTCGCACAATTGATACAAGAAATACCTCACTTAGATGTGTAGAACGTGTGCTTGAACAATGCCACACACTTTGGACGAATCTGGGCAGAAGTCGCGACCTTAGCAACAGATTTGCGTAGCAAGAAGAAGAAATTAGGGTTTGGGTTCGAAAATGGGGAGAGAGTGATGGTCGAATTGATGATTAAGAGGGATTGAAGGGGTGTGAATAAGGGTTTGTCGCGGGTTTAGGGCTGTTAGAGTGAGAAGGGGACTAATTGAGTGAGAAAGGAAATGAGAGAAGTGAGAAAGGGTTGGGATAGGGCCGAAATAAAACGCCGACAGTGTCTGGTCGCGGGCACGACCGACACTATTTCGGGCGCGACCTCCACTGGAGCTGGGAATCGCTGGGCGCTAATCGCATGTCGCAAGCGCTGTCTTCCTTGGTCGCAGCTGCGGTGAGCTCCTGGAGGACTGTTGTTGCTGCTGTTACACGCTGCGTAGCAGGTGCTACACATTGGGTAGCGCCTACTACCTTACTCTGCTGTCAATTCCAACATTCCAAATAAAATCCAACTCCTAAAAATTTCCGCACTTCAACACTCAATTTTCCCATGGTTCCTCACATTCAATCCAACAATGTTTCTAACTTTCAAACTCTCTCAACACTCATATTGTTTTCAAAACCCACTCACTCACTCTTTCTTCTTTCACTCCAACTTCAATTTTCTTATTTGTAAACTCCAACTCTTTTTCTATTTTTCACCTCATTTTTCCTCTTTGTTTTTTTTTTAAAATTTTCTTTTGAACCTAGAACTAATACCTCAAATTACAAAAGAAAGAAATTAAGAAAAACAAAAAGACAAGAAAAATAGAAAACCTAAAGAAAACTAATCAAGAAAAATTAAAAAGAAACAAAAGAAACAAAATTAGAAAAATTAAAAAACTTGGAAGAAGAATCTCAAAAATTATGGGGTGCCTCCCATAGAGCGCTAGTTTTAGGTTCCTAGCTTGACCTAATTACTTGATTCTTGGAATCCTTGGGACACAAACCAAAAACATCATCAATCTCTTCAACTAATTCTTCTTCCTCTTTTTTCGACGATTCTCAAAGGGATTCGTGGATGAATTGGGGCACTCTTTTGTGGTCTAATCATCCACCTAGGAAATCCTGGTAGCATCTTCCTTGGCTTTCTCCACCAACGCTTCCTTCTTCTCTTCCAACATCTCCTACTCTTAGGCAACAATGAAGCTCGCTTCCTCAAAATCGTGGTAGGCCATGAGGATATAGAAGTAGAAAGTGACTTCATTTGGTGTTTGGTGGTTTACCAGGCCTAGGTCCTTGGAAAACCATCTCGTTGACTTTGTTACACTCAACGTAGGTTTCACTCAAAGAAATCTCCTTCCTCCATGGGATGATTTTGAGAGGATGATCATGGTAAATATCCTCGAATTCACTTAGATTTGGATGCGAAGCCCTTGGATATTTGATTTCTCCCCAATCATCGGGCTCAACTTCAAGGAAATAAGACTCCTTTTGGGGCTCATCCAAGATGCCTACCACCGCATTGACCTTAAAATGAGATTCTTTGTGGGATTTCACTCTTGAAGGGTCGATGTCAAAAACAATATGATCTCTACCCACATGAAGAGACAAGCGGCCTCTTTTCACATCTATGATAGCTCCTGTAGTGGCCAAGAAGGGTCGACCAAGAATAATGGGAATATTCCAATCTTCCTCCATCTCTAAAATAACGAAATCACAAGGGATGAGAAAACTTCCAACTTGAATTGGGACATCTTCAAGAATCCCTAGTGGCCTTCTAATACTTCTATCGGCAAGTTGCAAATTGATAGTCGTGGGGGTCAAATCATCGAGATTGAGCTTTTTGCATATGGAGTGTGGTATGATACTCACTCTTGCTCCCAAATCACAAAATGCTTTATCAATCTTCATTTCCCCAATCAAGCATGGAATAAAGAAACTACCCGGATCAGCTAGTTTCTCGGGGGTCTTGCTTCCCATAATGGTATTGCAACTAACCGTGAGATGAACGGTCGATGACTCCCGGATTCTTCTCTTGTTTGTCAAGAGGTCATTGAGATGTTTCTTAAATGAAAGGACCTTCGACATGGCATCTAGGAAGGGTATATTAACTTGAAGTTTCTTCAACATCAAAATAAACCTAGAGAATTTCTCATCATTCTTGTGTTGAACCAACCTCCCGGGAAATGAAATTGGTGGTCGGTATGGTTTCAATTGCCTAGTGGGTTGATCAAGATCATTCTCCTTCACAATCTCCTTGGATTTCACCAAATCTTCTTTCTCCTCATCATTAGGCATCCCAATCACAACATCATCCTCTTTCACCTCATCAACGGACTGCTCGACCTCCATATCTCCTCCCTCAATAATATTCTCCACAACTCCCTCATTCTCACTAGAAAATCTGTCCTCCACCAACTGTGGTCCCTCAACTTCTTTTCCACTCCGTAAAGTAATGACATTCACCTCCACCTCTTGAACAAGTAGAGGTTAGATAGGTATAGATTGTGGTTGATTGACTTGAGCTAATTTAAGTTCGAGACTTCGAATGTAAGCTCGATCCTTCTCTTGATTATCCATGATTTGCTTAAGCATCAACTCAATCGAGGATTCTTAGGGTGGTGAAGAAATTTGAGGTTGCGGAATCTCTTTTTGGGTTTGATGGAAAGATTCTTCTTGAATAGACGAGTGATGTTCATGGGGTTGAGAGGTAGAAGGGTGATGGTTTGTGATGTGAAAGGATCTTGGTTGATGTGGGAAGAATGGATAGCATTCACTTGCACCGATTGTTGAATTTTTGCAAATTGTTGGGTAGGATGTGGACCATAGCAAAACTCACAAGTATGAACATTTGGAATGGAAGTGGATGCAAAGGATTGCATGGCTTTGGCATTTCTCAACTGATTAAAAGCCTCCACATTCGACTTCTCTTTTTGCATTTCACAAACGGTGGACAAAAGAAATTTTATAATCGGGTTATCCTCCAAAAAATTGCCTCCATCTCCTGAACTTTGGCCACTTCCCCAATGAGGAGCGTGTTGTGATAGCTCATGTAAGAAAATATTGGCCTCTTCCACGGTCTACTTCAAAAACATCCCTCCGGACGCATTATCAATAGATTCTTTAAGAGGACCACGAAGCCCATGATAAAAATGTTGAAGCAACATCCAATCCGGTAAATTATGATGAGGGCACTGTCGTTGAAGACTCTTAAATCTCCTCCAAGCATCGAAAAGACTCTCTCCCGGCCCTTGCTTGAAACTCAAAATTTTTGCTCTAAGTCGGTGTGTCTCCTCCGTCGGAAAGAAACGATGAAGGAAATCTCCTTTAAGTGCCTCCCATGAAGAGTAAAAACCAGGTGGACATGACTGTAGCCATATCTTCGCTTTCCGCATAAGAGTGAGAAGAAAGAATTTCAACTTCAAAAATTCTGATGATATCCTTGGAATGTGCATAAAACTAATCCGGTCTTCGAACTTATCAATATGAGCAATGGGACTTTCAGTAGCATCGTCCCTATGAAACGGGTTTCTTTCGAAGACTTGAAGTAAGTGAGGTTTAAACTCGAACACAACATCGGGTGGTAATGGTGGTAATGTGATTGGACTACCTCCCGTACCCAATGATGGAACGACATATGATAGAAGGGTACGAGGTGAACCAGTTTGAGCTTCACCCATTAGAACGAAAAAACTCCTACAAGAAATGAAGAAACATCAAATTCATTGGGATTGGGACAAACTTATTTCTAGCGTGAAAGCAATCTCAAATAATCAAAAAACCAAGAAACTAAAACTAGGGGCGCTGGCTCCCAGGCAACGGCGCCATTTTGTGTAACGTGGTTTTGTAACCCCTGTTTTATATCGTTCTTCTCAGGGAGCGAGGCGCCTTGGTCATAGAAACTCGGTCTAAGGTCGGGTCAAGATTGCTGATGTATGTAAGCTCACAAAGATCAAAGTATAGAACTTACAATACACCACACAGGTTCACACACACTAGCTGTTTAATTGAAACAAAGCTAATTGGATGCAATTAGCTAGATTAGATGACAAACCGATGAAAATTGAAAAGGATAGACTTGTATCTATTCTGATACAGACACACCACACAATGAATACAAGGGCAAAGGACTTAGTTACCTCAGTAGATACAGACACACCACCATTGAAGCAATCAAGCTCTACACACACCACTAGGAATGCCAGCTCCTAGATACTGAAGTAGATTCAACCCAAATGAGAGTTTATTGACACTCACAAACGAGAGGCTCAACTATGGCACTCAAAATGCTATTGAAAATATCATTGATTGTGTTTTCAAGCTACTGAATACATCACTATATATAGCTACTCCTAAGTAGTTTGATTAGAGGTACTTAATTAAAGTAACCTGCTAATCTCCATTCTAATCCAGCTACAGAAATAAACCAAATACATTACATTGCATCATATCCTAGCTAATATCCTCCGGATACATTTGAAAATAAAAGGAAAAACAACGCTAGCTTCTGATTGGACCAAAATGCCAAAGGTTTGCAATTGCAGCCAATCAGGACCTTTCCTAGCTGGCAGGGTAATTCTAAGTTACCTCAGTAACTTTACCGAGCTTTTCTTAAGTTAGATATAATCTCAATAACTTAAGGAAGGCTGGAAAAGACTAGAATAACCCTCATTGTAGCTGAGAAAAATAGCCTGGCCCCAGAACTGGGGTTCTGGAAAAACTGATAACAAACAACCATAGCATGGTTGCTTGTTCTGGTGCCTGTAACTTAGAGCCTCCTTGCTTGATCATGTTGGGACTTGCTTGGAACTTGAAAATTGCATGTCAAGGAACAAAAATCTCCTAGGAAACCTTTACTGGATCTCACTCAATTCAAAGATATGGAACTAAGAAAGATGCTGGCTTGGAGTGTCTGTGCTGGGAACTGAAATTGACCTGGATGGCCAATGCTGCTGGAATGAGGGCATGTACTGGCCAGGACTTGCTTTTCCAAGGTATAGCAAGTCTGGATGGATGCTGTTGGTGGGCTGGTGACTGCTGAAGAACTCTTGGTTTGATGCTGAGAATGGAAGCCTATTATTTCTGATGGAATTGCTCCAACAGCTACTTAGTTAGGCACAACAAGGCTTGTTGCTGACAATGCTGGTGCTGAAGCTACTGGTGATGCCTCCTTGGGTGATGAAGATGATGAAGAAGCTGCTCAAGCAGCTGCTGTTGCTGAATCATCACCCATTCCTTGGTTTGGTTCTATTGATGATGCTTAATTTGCTTCTAGGCTGGCTGGATGGTCTCCATCATCCTCCCCAGGTTGAGGAAAGTTTGTCCTCAAACTTGGAAGGTCTTCATGCTCTGGAAAATAGGGCCTTAAATCTGCAACATTGAAGGTAGCACTACCTCCACAGTCTTCTGAATGATCCAACTTGTAGGCATTCTCTTCTATTTTCTCCAAGACTTCAAATGGGCCATCTGCTCTTGGGACTAACTTGCCTTTTCTTTTTGCTGGGAACATGTCCTTCCTTAAATGTATCTATACAAGATCTCCTGGTTGGAAAACCATCCTGCTCCTGTGCTTGTTGGCTGAAGTAGCTGCTTACTCAGAGTACTTCATGATTTTCTCTCTGACCTGCTCGTGAAGCTTCTTGATCTTCTATGCATGTGTACCTGCTTCATCACTGAACTTTACAGAATTGGTTAGTGGAGATAAATCCAAAGGAGTGATAAGATTTATCCCATATACCACCTGAAATGGGGAAAGGCCAGTTGCCTTTGAAGGGGCCCTATTGAAAGCAAACTCAGGATGGGGCAATAGAGTGTCCCATCCTGTTTTATTTGTGTTTATCATTGATCTCAGTAGAGTTCCAAGTGTCCTGTTGGTCACCTCTGTTTGCCCATCACTCTGTGGGTGGCATGTTGTGCTATACTTAAGCCTTGTCCCTAGCTTCTTCCATAAGGTAACCCAAAAATGACTTAAAAATTTAGTATCCCTGTCAGACACCATACTCTTAGGGATTCTATGAAGCTTCACTACTTCTTGAATGTAGAGTTCTACCACTCTTACCGCATCATTTGTGGTGTGGCATGGAATAAAATATGTCATTTTGCTGAATCTGTCTACCACCACCATCACTGAATCTTTTTCCCTTTGGGTTCTTGGCAAACCCACAATGAAATCCAAGCTTACATTCTCCCATGGATTGGTAGGGACTGGCAATGCTGTGTATAGCCCCTGGGGTAGGCTGTGGCTGTTTGCTACTTGACCAATTGCACACCTTTTCACCCAATGCTCTACATCTCTCCTCATTTTGGGCCAGCAGTAGAGCTCTTTCAGTATGAGAAGAGTTTTCTCAATGCCAAAGTGGCCTGCTAGGCATCCTCCATGGACTTCTGAAAGTAGTAGCTCCCTGAAGCTGCTCTTGGGTATGCACAATCTTGCTCCTTTAAAGAGAAATCCTTGGTCTATATGATACAGACTCTGTGGGTGTCCCTGGCACTTCTGGAAAATCTCACCAAAATCCTCATCTTCCTTGTACAGGGCCTTCAACTACTCAAAGCCAAGTACCCTTGCATCTAAGACCTGCAACAACAAATATCTCCTTGACAAAACATCAACTCCCTTATTCAACTTCCCTAACTTGTGGTGGATCATAAAATGGAATTGTTGCATGAACTCTACCCAAGCAGCATGCCTGGTGTTGAGTTTGTGCTACCCTTAAATGAACTTTAAGGCTTCATGATCACTGTGCAGTATGAATTCAGCTCCAATTAAGTAGTGCCTCCAGTGTTGAAGAGCTCTAATGATGGCATAGGACTCTTTATCATAGGTGTTGTATCTTCTCTTAGCATCATTCAATTTTTCACTGAAGTAGGTAACAGGTTTGCCTTCCTGGGTCAGGACTGCTCCTATGCCAACACCTGAAGCATCACACTCCACTTCAAAAACCTTAGAGAAGCTTGGTAAAGCCAGGACTGGTGCTGATGTAAGATGTCTCTTAATCTCCTCAAATGCTTTCTGTGCTGCTGGTGTCCAAGAGAAACTTTTGCCCTTCACTAGCTCTGTCATAGGTGCTAGGATGGTGCTAAAATTCCTCACAAATCTCCTGTAAAATGAAGCCAAACCATGAAAACTTCTAATTTGCTGTATTGAACTGGGAATAGGCCATTCCCTGATGGCTTTGACCTTTTCCTCATCCACTTGAATTCCTGCTGCTGTCACAATGTAGCCAAGAAAAGAGACTTGGCTTGCAAAAAATTGGCACTTCTTTAAATTCCCATACAACTTCTCCCTGCTCAATATCTCCATCACACTCTTTAGTGGTCAATATGCTCCAATTCACATTGACTGTAAATAAGTATGTCATCAAAATACACAACAACACACTTACCAATCAATGGCTTCAGAACTTGGTTCATTAGCCTCATGAATGTATATGGGGCATTTGTCAAGCCAAAAGGCATGACTAACCACTCAAATTACCCTCCTTTTGTCCTAAAAGCTGTCTTCCATTCATCCCCTTCACATATCCTGATGTGGTAATAGCCACTCCTTAGATCAATCTTGGAAAACACCATTGAGCCATGCAGTTCATCAAGCATGTCTTCAAGCCTTTGGATGGGATACCTGTACTTAACAGTAATTTTGTTAATAGGTCTACAGTCAATGCACATTCTTTAACTGCCATCCTTTTTAGGCACCAACAAGGCTGGTACTACACAGGGGCTCAAACTTTCTCTGATCATACCCTTTTCTAGTAGCTCATCAACCTGTCTCTGAATCTCATTTGTCTCAGCCAGGGTAATTTTATAGGCAAGTTTATTTGGCAAGATAGATCCTGGGACAAGACCTATCTTGTGCTATATGTCTCTCTTGGGGGGTAAGCCTAGGGGGCATTTCTTCAGGAAAGACATGTAGGTACTGGTTTAGGATAGGCTGAAATAGGGGGTGGTCATTTTGTGGGGATAGGTCTTCCTCAATGTCAAGCAGGATGATTCCACTTTGCTCACTGAACTCATGCTGCTCAGCTGGCAAAAGAACATCATGAGTGCGCTCAATAATAAGGTTTTTCGGTCTTTTTGTAAGCTGGGAAGGTCTAAGAGGGGTAAGTGTGATCTTTTTGTTGTTTAGGTATAGGGAATATGTGTTTGCTCTGCCATTGTGGCTAACAGATCTATCATACAGCCAAGGTCTCCCTAATAATAGGTGACAGGCATCTATAGGGATCACATCACACCACACCTCATCTTTATAAGCTGAACCAATTAAGAAATTGACAAGGCATCTAGAAGAAATCTTGATACCTTTACTTTGATTCTACCACTATATGGTATAGGGGGCTGGTAACCAAATTAAACTTCTTCACCATGGTTTCAGAGGCTGCATTGGTGCAGCTGCCTCCATCAATGATCTCTCATTGGTTAAATGTTCTCTCTTTGTTCTGCTGCTTCATCCACTGCTGAACTGCTCAAGATCCTCCTAATCACTAGCATTTCTCCTTCATCAAGTCCTGCTTCAACCTTTTCACCATCATATATAGGGTCTCCATGAACTTCCTCATATTGGTCTTCTTCCTCCAAAGGCTCAGGGTTAAGCAAAAGAGCTGCTTGAAACTTAGTCAATGTGACTGCTCTCCTGTTGGGACATTCAGATGCTATGTGTCCCAGTCCTTGGCACCTGAAACATCTTCTTTCTGTGAAAGCTTTGCTAACAGGGGTTGGGGTTCTTTGTGGGGCATTTTGTAGCTGATTTTGTGGAGGTCTTGGGGCTGGATATCTGGTTTAAGGTGGGGTTGGGGCTGGATAGGTTCTTTGTCGGGAATTGTAGGGCTTATTGTATGGATTTGGCTTGGTTTGGGTGTAAGGCTTGGCTGGATACATGCTGTTGTAGTCTTTCACTCTAGCTTTCTTCTACTGTTAAACCTTGTGAGCCAAGGAGCTCAGCTCATCAAGTGAATCATAAACCTGCAGCTCAACAAAATTCTTGATGCTTTCATTCAAGCCTACAAGGTATCTGACATAAGTTTGCACCTCATTCTCCTACATGTTACACTTCCAAAGCAAGTGCTCGAACTCTTTGGTATAGTCCTCCACAGATTTGTTTCCATGCACCAGATGTTGTAACTTGAAGTAATTCTCCTTCTTATAGTTATTTGGAAGGAACTTCTCTTTCAAGTTTTACCTCATCTCATTCCAAGTGCTCACCCTATCTTCACCAATCTCCATTCTTCTCCTCTGCAGATTAGTCCACCAAGTAGAAGCATACCTTTTCAATTTTAAAGCAACTAACTTCACCTTATTCTCTTCTGAGACTTCCTTCAAATCAAAAACTCTTTCTACTGTCTGTAACCAATCTAAGAAGACATCAGGATCTAACTCCCCTGCATATTCAGGTATATCAATCTTGAAATCTAGCTTCTCAACCCTCCTGTCTTCTCTCCTTTCCTCCTTTTCACTCTCACTGTTTTCTTCTGGCTCACTAATCCTAGGTGGTCTCCTAACATGCCTTCTTCTTCTGTGTGTAGGCCTAGGACCTCGACCTCCTCTTCCTGTCCTACTGAAAGGATTCTCACCTTCTCCTTCCTCCATCTCTTCATCACTCTCTCTATTAAGCTCATTCCTAAGTAACCTCATATAGTACTGCAGTTGATCACTGAAGAATTTCATTTTTTGCTCCATTTCCTCTTTTTCTTTCAAGGTCTGTTCTATGACTTCCTGAGGTGTTCAACTGGCTTCAGCCATCTTAACTAAGCACAAACAACTCACTCCAAGATAGAACACAGCTCTAATACCAAGATGATGTATGCAAGCTCACAAAGTTCAGAGTATAGAACTTACAATACAGCACACAGGTTCACACACACTGGCTGTTGAATTTAAACAAAGCTAATTGGATGCAATTAGCTGGACTAGATGACAAACCGATGAAAATTGAAAAGGATAGACTTGTATCTATTCTGATACAGACACACCACACAATGAATACAAAGGCAAAGGACTTAGCTACCTTAGTAGATACAGACACACCACAACTGAAGCAATCAAGCTCTACACACACCACTAGGAATGTCAGCTCCTAGATACTAAAGTAGATTCAGCCCAAATGAGAGTTTATTGAAACTCACAAACGAGAGGCTCAACTATGGCACTCAAAATGCTATTGAAAATATCACTGATTGTGTTTTCAAGTTGCTGAATACATCACTATATATAGCTACTCCTAAGTAGTTTGATTAGAGGCACTTAATTAAAGTAACCTGTTAATCTCCCTTCTAATCTAGCTACTGAAATAAACCAAATACATTACATTGTATCATATCCTAGCTAATATCATCCGGATACATTTGAAAATAAAAGGAAAAACAATGCTAGCTTCTGATTGGACCAAAATGCCAAAGGTTGGCAATTGCAGCCAATCAGACCTTTCCTAAATGGCAGGGTAATTCTAAGTTACCTTAGTAACTTTCTCCGGCTTTTCTTAAGTTAGATATAATCTTAATAACTTAAGGACAGTTGGAAAAAACTAGAAAACCCTCATTGTAGCTGAGTTAAATAGCCTGGCCCCAGAACTGGGTTTTTGGAAAAACTGATAACAAACAACCATAGCATGGTTGCTTGTTCTGGTGCCTGTAACTTAGAGCCTCCTTGCTTTCATGCTGGGAGTTGCTTGGAACTTGAAAATTGCATGTCAAGGAACGAAAATCTCCTAGGGAACCTTTGCTGGATCTCACTCAATTCGAAATTATGGAACCGAAAGATCTCGGCTTGGGTATGTCTCTTTGGAGCTGACGAAATTGACCTGGATGGCCAATGCTGTTGGAATGAGGACTTGTGCTGGCCAGGACTTGCCTTACCAAGGTATAGCAAGTCTGGATGGATGTTGTTGGTGGGCTGGTGACTGCTGAAGAACTCCTGGTCTGATGCTGAGAATGGAAGCCTGCTGTTTTTGATGGAATTGCTCCAACAGCTACTGAGTTAGGCACAACAAGGCTTGCTGCTGACAATGTTGGTGCTAAAGCTACTGGTGATGCCTCCTTGGGTGATGAAGATGATGAAAAAGCTGCTCGGCGTTCTGCTTTCTTGAATCATCACCCATTCCTGGTTTGGTTCTCACGATGATGCTTGATGCATGCAGTGCATTTGGATGGTCTCCATCAATTGCTAAGGTAAGTAAAACACTTTGAAGAGGGTCACAACGCAACAAATAAATCTAAGGTCGGTCAAGGAAAGGAAATGGGCTTCAGAGGCTTTTCGGGATGCAAACAGGGATAAGGAAATGGGTTTCGTAACAAGAGAATAACAAGGAGGGAGAATCAAGTGGCAATTCCGTTAGAAAATACCCACCGAGTTTCCTCTATCGAGGATAGTCCGGATTAACTTCCCCAAAGTCAACCACGGACGCGGAGGGTAAATGAAACGGAATTCCCTAGTTAACCTCCTTCCACTTTCGTGGGTGAGCATTAACTATCCCGACTCCAACCTTCCACACAAGTGTTGGATGTATTCGGGAGCTTTCGGACCCAAATACATCCCACTTGAGGGAAGGGGAGGAGTGGGAAATTGATTTGCCAACTAATTACTCACTAATGTTGCTAACCCAAACCTAATCACCCATTCACACCCTTAATTACCCCCTAACCCATAGGGTATCTAGCCACTAATCATGTTAAAAGCTAAGCTAACAACATCTAAACTAAACCTAAGCATGTTTTCTAACATCAACAATCAAGAACAAGCAAAACAATGAAAGTACCAATCAAAGCAATTAAGAAGCAAGAAAAGTAATTAGCAAAGCAATTAATAAAAGAGTTTAAGGGAAAGGAGAACTTATCAAATGTTGTAGATGAACAAAGGAAAACAATAGAAAGGATGATCCAACAATCTCTCAATTGTTTGAATCCCCAAATCTTCAAATACAACTCACAATCACCAAAACCCTAGATTAATCTCTCACTAATCTCTCTCTAAAATCCACCAATACAAAGCTGAAAATTAGAAGTCTAAACCAGAGTCCAACCCCGAAGAAAATCGTCAATAGGAGTATTTATACAAGGCAAAACAGTTGTGCAAAACACAGTCGTTTCAAATCACAATCACACAAACCCTAGATTAATCTCTCACAAATCTCTCTCTAAAATCCACCAATACAAAGCTGAAAATTAGAAGTCTAAACCAAAGTCCAACCCCGAAGAAAATCGTCAATAGGAGTATTTATACAAGGCGAAACAGTTGGGCAAAACACAGTCGTTTCAAGCCGAAGAAATGCGCAAAAAAGGGGAGACCGTAGGTGCGGTCTAGGAGACCGCAGGTGCAGTCTCTGCGAAGAGGGTGAGGCGATTCTTGGGCGTTCGAGAGACAACGGGTGCTGTCCTGGAGACCGCAGGTGCGGTCTTCATCTGGACAAGTAGGTAGCGGGCGCTACTTGGAGGGTAGCGGGCGCTACCTCCTCCCAGCTGAAAATCCACGGCTGAGCGTAGGTAGCGGGCGCTACCTAAAGGGTTGCGGGTGCTACCTACAGGGTAGTGGGCGCTACCCTGGCGAACTCCACAAGTGATTCTTCACTTCGTAAGACAGCAAGTGTTGTCCGGCAGACCGCGGCTGCTGTCTCGTTCTGGCCAGCCGAGGGTAGCGGGTGTCGCCAAAGGGGTAGCGGGCGCTACCCTCTTGTTTTCTTCCCCCCTTTGATTCCTTCCTTCCAAGGCATGTAACACCCGCTACAAGGATCGTAGCGGGTGTTACTTCACTGATTTGCACCAAATGAAGGGAAAGTGGTCCCGGGTCAACTTCGCTTCGGTTCTCGGTCCGGCTCGGCTCGGGAAATCACCAAGAAGACTAAAAAATGGCCCGTTTTACCTCGTTTTACTGTAAAACGCCAAAACCAATAAAATAACCAAAAACATACTTAAATGCACGAAAATAAACCGGAAACGAGTCAAAAGCCTAAGAATTAAGACGTTATTTAGGCCCAAAATTGGGTCTAAACACCCCAGTGAAATTTTTGCATCTGTGTGCTTAAAGCAAAATTTGAAGTATCACCTACTTTAAATTCAACTTAAAGTGCTAAAACAAGCAGTAGCATGAAAGTCGCTTCAACGATAACATGCTTGTAGGAGAAATAAAGCATACCGAGGTGTGAGAATGAAAGAACCACGCATGCTCATCCTGTCAAAAAAACCAACTGCACCGTCCTTACGGATGTTCCTGCACAACTGGTTGAGTAGCACGACGGCGTCCTCTCCACCAAAAAGTCATTGCTTTTCAATAAAAGCCGAAAATACCAAAAAAGGAAGAAACACGGTTGAGTGCGCCCAATAAGATGGAGTTGTTCTTCTCAAGATTGAAGCATCAAGTCCCCAAATAAGAGCATTTTCCAACGATTATGTTGACAGAGTCCGAGGTAATTTATCCGGATAAAAAAATCAAAATTCATTAAACTAACAAAAATATCTTTACATTTTGCAGGAAAAACAAGGGTCATCGGCAGAGTTTTGATGAAGTTTCTTGGCAATCAAATTGCCATCATTAAAATCCAAGAGTCGCCGGCTGAATTCGGCGTAGTCTCAGCAATAAGAGTTGTCGACATCGGGTTCGATGTAATCTCAGCAATAAGAGCCACCGGTATCGCATCCAGTGAAGTCTCGTCGATATAAAAAATGTCATCATCATCAAAAATACCAAAAACAGGGTCGCCGGCGGAGATCGGCGTAAGTCCCCAACATTGGAACCATTGGCATCGTGAACGGTGAAATCGACATTACTATCTGTGGAGTCCCTCGGCATTGAACATGCTAAACAAACGACACCGGGAAAGACTGGAATGACACCGGGAAAGTCTGGAACAACACTGAGAAAGACTAGAACATCAATATCAACCACGACACAGGACAAAGCTTCCAAGTGTCAACCCACACAGTCCAAAACTGCCGGCCCCAACGCTCATGGCCCAAGGGTTTCTGAGGCTCATAATCCTCTCAGGTAAAAATCTGAACCAATAATCCATCTTGCATTTCAGAGAAAAACTAACACTTCAATTTCTTGTGATTTTCAGGTCGCCGCTAAAAGGGACCACGATCATCCAGCCGCCGCATAAAAGGTTGCTGCAGTCCGGTCACCGCTAAAAAGGTTGATGTCATCCGGTCGCCGCTGAAAGGGACCACCACCATCCAACTACGGTTTTTGTCCTCTGGTCGCCAGTAAAAGGGACCACCATCATCCAGCCGCCGCATAAAAGGTTGTTGTCCTCCGGTCGCCGTTAAAGGGGACCACCATTATCCAGCTGCCGCATAAAAGGTTGCTATCCTACGGTCACCGCTAAAAGCGACCACCATCATCTAACCGCCCCATAAAAGGCTAAGGTTGTTGTCCTCCGGTCGCCGCTAAAAGGGACCACCATCATCCAACTGTCGCATAAAAGGTTGCTGTCCTCTAGTCGCCGCTAAAAGGGACCACCATCATCCAACCGCTGCATAAAAAGTTGTTGTCCTCTGGTGGCCGCTAAAAGGGACCACCATCATTCAGCTGCCGCATAAAAGGTTGTTGTCCTCCAGTCGCCGCTAAAAGGGACCACCACCATCCAGCCGCCGCATAAAAGGTTGCGGTCCTCCGGTCGCTGCTAAAAGGGACAACCATTATCCAGCTGCCGCATAAAAGGTTGTTGTCTTTCAGTCGTCGCTAAAAGGGACCACCATCATCCAGCTGCCGCATAAAAGGCTGCTATCATCTGGTTGCTGCATAAAAGAGCACTGACAACACCATCATCAGCATCTTTAGTCGTCAAATGGTTGCCACCTAAAGGCCTCCGACGACATCATCAACATCAAACTGCGACAAAGGACGAAGCTTCCAAGTGTCAGCCTACACCTTCATGTAAGGTTGTCATCAGATGCGTGAGACCCCTTTAAGTAGGGCGTCATTCTCGCTTCAGATCAATGCACGACTCATCAACAGTCAAGTAGAGCATCATTCTTGCTCGTGATCATCCCGAAAGGGGCGCATGCCGCCTGGAACCGAGATGCAGGACTCAGCTTCCTAGACCCCCTCCATTTCACCCTCATTTCACCAACTATCATCATCATTCTACCTAAAACTCTCTCAAAATCCATCCACACTCCCTCTCTAATTCCTTCTCTAATCCCTCTTATTATCCTCATATAGTCATACCACCCTCTTAATCCATCTCATACATACCACTTCATCCAAGCTACTAATCTAAGGGCAAATCAAAGGGGACAACTCTCATTTCATCCATTACCATTTAAGCAAGGTTTGTTTTTATTTGTTCTTTCATTATTATTGTATTCAAATATGTAATATATACTTAAACATTTCTATTTGTGCATTTATTTTGTAAAGTAAAACCTCTTAGTTTTTATATTTCATGTTCGGAATAATAACATCGTGAAATTAATTAAACTTCTCCCCGCTCCCTTTCATTTGGAGTTTCGATTTCAGTAGAGTCTGTTTTCTAACAGACGGATTCGAGAGTTCTTATAATTCTCGGATCCATAACCTTACCCCCGAACATAGAAATCAGGTTGCGTGGACCGGAGTTATTATTTAATTTTATGGTTTGTCAGTTTCCTTAAATCCGCTGGTGACTCTTTAACCTTTTCTTGGGATTCATTTAATTATTTACAATATTTGCATTTGCATGAAAATAATTTTAAAAAAAATGATTTAATACACTCCTCTCACTAATTCAAGGCTAGACCTGAGAGAAATGGGCTAGAAATTGATAAAACCCCTGCGGGGTTTATCAATTTCAACCTAGTTTTCTCTGGGCCGAGGAACAAGAGCCCCAGTCCAGAAATCGTTAAAACCCCTGCGGGTTTTAACTAGTTGTGGCGGCCCGCTTGTTCCTTCTTGGGCTTGGATCTGGTGTTTGGGCCGGTATCAAATCATGATTAAAATATTTTGTGCAATTTTGAATATTAAAATAATAAAAAATGGATTTATAAATAAATAAAGTTTCATCTCCCCGAAAATGAATTTCGAAAAAAAATATCCTTATTTAAAGATTAAGCAACCTTAGTCGGCTCCCGATCAATTAAGTAGTGCATCCGAAACAATTTCCCCGAATGAGAATTTTCCGGGTCCTACTATAACTTCTGCACTTTGTTCTCAATAACACAACTTAATTTGCATCTAGACGGATTGTCTTAATAATGTTAACCAATTACCTCGCTAACTACGTACGTCCAAGTCAAACACTAACTTAAGTCTACGCTAACTCAAAAAATTTTAAATAGCACAGCCTGAAGGAACCCTAACCCCTAAACCATAAAAAACCTTAAACCCTAACCATAAATCCTAAAAACCTAAAACCACAAACCCTAAGTCATATAATTTCAAACAGAAAAATATATTTGCTTGCTTTTCTCAAAATTTAACCCTATACTTTTCTATATTTTTCATGTGATGTTAATAGAAATAATAGGGTTAAATTATGAAAAAAGCATGTAAATTTATTTTTATATTTCTAAACGCTAATGAATGATAAAACAATTTTAAACCCTATACCCTAAAAAACCAAAAACCCTAAACCCTAAATCCTAAAAAACCTAAAACCACAAACTCCAAGTCATATAATTTCAAACACAAAAATATGTTTGCTTGCGTTTCTCATAATTTAACCCTATACTTTCAAAAAATTACTCTGAGGTACCCTAACTTTTGGTGAAACGTTTTTCTGGTACCCCAACTTTTCAAAATTAATTTTGAGGTACCCTTACTTTTTGGATTAGTAATTATTTGGTGCTTTTCGGGTCATTAATTTTATTAAGTGACCAACATGCCCTTGTTCTTCCCTTCTTGAAGAAATACCCTTGAAGAAGAAGAATGAGGGTATTTCGGTCACTTAATAAAATTAATTGTCGAAAAAGCACCAAATAATTATTAACCCAAAAAGTAAGGGTACCTCAAAATTAGTTTTGAAAAGTTGGGGTACCGAAAAATAGTTTCCCCAAATATTGGAGTACCTCTCAGTAAATTTTTACTATACTTTTCTATATTTTTCATTTGATGTTAATTGAAACGTTAGGGTTAAACTATGAAAAAAGCATGCAAATTTATTTTTATATTTCTCAACCCTAAATCCTAAAAACATTCTAAACCCTAAACCCTAAAACCCTAAAACTTAAAAATTTCGGCATAGTTTCCCCTGTAAGTCACAATTTTCCCTCAATTTACACACATAATGCAATCTCAACGGCCACACGCCGGAGAACCATATACAAACATACATCCATCAATTCATATTAATAAAGCTCAACGGCCACACTCCGGATAACTACATATAAACGTACTCAACACAAAAAGAATTAATACATATGCAAAATCAAAAGAAGAAATCATGTAAGGGGTTTGCCTTGAACTCATTGTAGAACATCTCAAGCTCCTCCTTTGGTATATTCTTCCATTGGGGCCAAAATTGTTTGTAATGCTGCTTGACAATTTTCATTATGCCCCTGATTGCGTATGACTCGTAAGGCCATACACTTAAATATTAATCTTTAAAAGGCTTGTTACCATCCCCATTCGTTTGTTGCCTCCTCTGATTGATGATCAACCTCCCATCTTGCGTCCTTGGAGCATTTGTCGGGGGTCTACCAGAATACGATAAGTGTCACCATCCCAATTCGTCTGTTGCCTCCCCTCCCCAGCTTGCTGGGCACCTTGCTGCTCAATTTGACCTCCCTCCTGATCAGTTTGGGCACCCCCTTGATGTGGTTGCCCACCCTTCTGCTCAGTTTGGGTGCTCACCTGTTCCGTTTGGGCACCCCCTTCATCAGTCTAGGCACACCTTGATCCCCTTGATCATAGTAATAAACCCTGTTTGGGGATGACACTGGGTAATTGCTCCCAAAGTACCCCATGAACTCTAGGGTGGCGCTGTCTATACCCTGGGAGACGATGTTGAGGTTGCTCCCATCATATCCATATGGATTAGATTCAAAATGAGGAAAGTAAGGGGGTGGTTATGACTGGGTGGAGGAAGAAGGAATGTATAGGGGTGGTTGTTGCTGGTAGGAGGAAGAAGGGATGTATGGGGGTGGTGGTGGCTTGTTGGAGGAAGAAGGACCTCCGACATTTGGACGGGTCCGACCTCTACGAGATTGATGACGATTTCCATCGTCCTGTTGTGCTAATTGCTCTCTTCCTATCATCTTTCAAATCATCTATGATAAACTCCATCAACATGCGTTACTATATACGAAGTGTTATATACATAAAAACAACTTGGTAACAAAAGGAAGTATAATAATGAGACAACACATGGATGGAAACTAGAATCCACAATTCAATAATATTTATTAAGCTCGAAAATATTCGTTACAGACACGTATTACACATGGATGTCATTGTATTCTTAGTTACAAATTATCATTATCTTCATCATCCTCGTCAACATCATCATCATCACCATCATCATCTTCGTCCTCGTCATCGTCTTCATCGTTCTCATTGGAGACATCCAACATATTATCACCCACTATTACATTGGTGTTGTCCATGTCATCCACCTCATCGTATTCCCCTTCAATTGCGAGTACTTGGGAAATGGTGTCTTCTTTAGAGTTGACCGGGACAACAGTTCTTGGTTGATCATCCTGGAGGGCCAACAGAAGGGTGTACTGCTTGTACTGTGCATATGATGGTTTGTTTGGAACCACAATGGAATAGTTAGCTTTATCATATATTCCTGCTGGGTAATTCATAAACAACACTTGGGTTCCGCAGCCAACCAAGATGAATGGATCATACTTCCAGTATCGTCTGTCCTTGTGTAATTCAACGAACGGGCATAACCTTGGTGAACATACACCTCATACAAGGGTTGTCAAACCAATCACATCTGAACAATATGCACTTCTTGTTGGCTGACCCAACATATTCTAGTGCGATGACTTCTTAGAGAACACTATATAAGTCATCCACATATCCAACCCCCGATGCCTATGACACACACACCAACACAATACGAAGCTACCGAGTTACTCCTTGCTTGGGTGTGAAACAAAAACCTGTTCACTCGATATGCACTCCATGTGGTGACTTTAGGGGAACGTATATAAGCTAAATGGTAAATGTAACGCCCCCAGATTAGTAATCACCGAATTACTACTAAACACTTCATAACCCAATGATTAGCGCAGCGAAAATAGAACCCGAACGCATTACCGCCGTCCATCATCATGGACAAGGCTATAAACCATCAACATGAACACTGATACAATGAGAAACCCCCAAAGCATACTCTAACATGACACATACTCATCAAGAAGAATTTACATTACACCCTTGAATTAAAAATTTTCATAATCAACATAAGAAATTACAATCAACTTCCAAATTGGTAACCACAATGATCCACAACCATAAATGCTAAAAGTAAACCATATGACTTTCGAATAAATGAGACCTCCTGCTTCCCAATCTAATCAAACTTCTTTTCAATACCAGTGCATCGGCATTAAAGCACCACCTAAAACAAACATAAAATAATTTTGCAAATGAGTCGAAACTCAGTAGGCATACCTCTATACAGTATATAAATTTAAATAATTCACTTTATTTCACGCATTTCAATTCATTTTGCAAACAATAAAACAAGGAAACAACTATAACAACAATAACCAAGCTCGCGATATTATTATCTTGATGGTCCCCTGCTCGCGATCATCGGTCTAAGTCTCCGTATGCGCATACCCGGACCGATCGGGAGGTCCGGATGGGTGTATACTGGGCAGGTATTAACTGTGGTAGTGCTGGATGACGCAAGTAACATGGGTCGGGGCAATAATTATGTGATAAAACCATTAAAACCTTACTTAACTTCATTATCCTTATTCACTTGCTTATTAAACTCAAATAAAAGAGTTTAAGAAGAGTACAGGCAATATGCGTACCTTGAACCTGGTCATCTGAAGAATCGCTTGCACTTGAGCGGACTTGAACAGGTAGCGGCAACGACCCCTTGGAGGTTGCTTGAAATAAGAATAAAGAAAAGACTTAGGTTGAATTCTTAGAAGGGAAGATTTCCTTGAACAAACCAATAAAACAAAACTCAGTAAGTTGGAAGATTTCAAGAATTTTCCATACTACTTGGAAAGTATAACACTTCTTTCACGTCCTTGAGAGACCATGTTAGGGGATTCTTTGGAAGGCTCAAATTAAGACTTTTAATTTCCTAGTTAAAGCTCAAACTACGAACAAGTGACAAAGGATGAACTGAAATAAGATAACCAAACAGACTTTTTGGAAAAAACATGCGTAGGAGTGGTGTTTCGAAAGCTTAAAAACAATCTCCAAGCATTGATTGAGTGCACAAAAGTAGTATATGGAAAGCTTGCAATGCATACTATATCTTTTATGTTGACCTTAAACTCAAACAATCCCTAGAAGAAATCTTAAAAATGCCTAGAACATGCTATGGTCACCAATATTTATGGGCAGAACTTAATTTCGTAGCTGAAAAGAATGGTCCATAACTTTTTCTCCTAATGTCCAATGGACGAATAAAACCCCATTTCAGAAAGCTCACAGAACACACTGCAACTTTTATTTACTTGTAAGCTAATAAGGTCTATTTAACGCTTGAAATCGCTCACAAACCTACTGCCTTATGAAAACGTATATAAAGGAAGCCCTTCACAAATTAATTTTGTCATAACTTGAGTTATACCTAACGAAATCCTAAAATTCCGAAAGCGGGTGCAAGATAATACTAAAGGCTACTATTTTTCACAATATTTTTGGTCGTGGGATTCCCGGTTACCTCCAGAAAATTCAGATTACGAAGTTTACTCTAAAACCACCAAATTTGAGGCCCTTCCTTGCTTTTTCACTTGATTTAAGACTCTAATGTATATCTTAAATGTGTCTTCCTTTGCTAAACTGTACCTCACAACAGATTACTTAATTAATCCTCTCAATTTTGGGTCACATAAGTACATGCAAGACCAAAATCCCATAGTTTCTACCATACCGAGCAAGAAGTTTACTTAAACTTGTAATTACAATCAACATTTTGAATCTTATTTAATAATCTACTCCCATTCCCACACATACAACAATTAAATTCCTCAATTCTATTCATAAACTCATAGAAACCTTAGGTTCTTGACATGCATTCACTATTTACCCTAACTTAGTGTAATCCAATCAAACTCCTTACTTTTTTCTTCTCAAAAGTCCCTCAACTTCAGAAAATTCGTCCAAGTAACAATAACGTATTTATTCAATCTAATATTATGTTTAAACATTCATGCATGCTCAAATTACCAAAATTGAAGTCAATTCTCACTTGAATCCCACAACACCTCAACCATCCTTATTCACTAGTAATCAATAAAACCCTAAAAAAAAAAGGAACACCACAATCATACTTGATAGTATCTCAGGAGAACTAAAAAGAACAATAAAATTCATACTTAAATAACCTTCACTCAATTAGACTTGATTTGAGAGAGGGGAGTTTAGAGATTAACTTCAATTGGGGAAGAAAGAGAACAACAGAGAGGGAGAGAGAGGTGACCGACGGCCGGCTACCACCGCGACCGTCGCCGGTGACTGGTGCGGGCGGTCCATGTCCGATAGAAAGGAGAGGATGGTGAGGCAGTGGGGGGGGGGGACGAGATTCAGAGAGGCACGAAGACAGCAGAGGCAGCGAGGGAGTTTGAGATTTTAGAAGAATCTGATTTTCGACTTTGGAAGAAAGAGAATGAGTGTTATAATACTAATGCATCACCTACTTAAACTAATGAGGCTTAGCTTCTTTCAAATATATTGGGCCTTCAAGGAGAGAAAATAATCCAAGCCCAAACACTCACTAATTCTTCATTTGAAATCCGATACCACTAATTTGGGTTCCCGAATAAAAAAAAATCTACAAGACTAAGGGCCTGTTCGGCAGTAGCGTTTTATATAGAGTTTAGAGTTTTGACTGGTCAAAACTCTATCTTGTCCAATTTTATCTATTCGGTAAATTAGCGGATGATATTAATAATTAGCGTTTTATCTGACTTTTTCTAAACGTTACACTGAGTAACGTTTCACCAAGCAAGTTAGCGTTTATCATTTATCTTCCACTAATAACCCTTGTGATTTGGCTTTCAATGAATCTGAGTATCTGACAAATTTCTTTGTGCTCATCTTTGTTGATCATTTTTAATAGAAACACCTTTTTAATCATTACTACTTTATAAATTTTTTATAGAATGTTTTTTCCCTAATTTGGTATTTAATTGTAGATGTTTATGTAAATGTAGTTATTCAAAATTTCATAATAATAATAATAATAATAATAATAATAATAATAATAGTTGTAGTTTGGGCTTTTCTGTCATTTTACATGCACCATACAAAACCGCTAATTGTACCGAACACTTGTTTTCAAAAGTTCGGTTAAACAACTATCCGCTAACAGCTAATATATAACAGTTATCCTCTACTCAAACAACTATCCGCTACCTAAACAGCTATCCGCTACATAAACCACTAGTTTTGCTAAACAGGGCCTAAATCATGAGAAATTTTTTACTAATTGAAATTTCATGAATACTCCCTCTTCCAGTAATAATAATAAATTCAAAGGAACAATTTCAGGTAAAAGATTTGAATATTATAGTTCACTATGAAGGATCGGTAATACTATTTGAGACACATCTATATACATACATACATAAATACATACATACATACATACATACAAACATATATATATATATATATATATATATATATATATATATATATATATATATATATATATATATATATATATATATATATATATATATATATATATATATATAAGCTACTATGGTGGAGAGTCGGTGGTCGTTACGCTCTTCAAGTCCTGCAAAAACAACACAGTTAGGTGAATTGAAATGCACGACTTTGGTTACTTAATCTTGATTACTTAATTAAACAACATTAGGGTCTAGTTAACACTGGGTTATTACAGTCTACCCTCATTAAAAGAAGTTTCGTCCCGAAACTTAGGAAATGCTATTGTTGAACACTAGAACACTGGTTTATTACGTAATGCCACTACCATGGAATAAGTAACTGTGGTTCATGTTGTCACATAACTACTTGAATGTATCCCTACCTTTAACTATCAACCTTATAAGTTGCCGGCACAATGGATTTCGATAAGTTTAGCCACTGTGGTTGACCGGTTTCGTCTCTAGGTATTCGAATAAGAATCACAAGGTGTGCCTTCCAAAATAATTTCCATCCTACTTTAGTCGCCTTTAAAACGACTTATGTACTTTCCACTGGTAATCACATAAGTTCCTTATAAAATCTTGTGTATCATACTCTAAGTGTTTCACTGTATTCACTCATAGGGCATTTACTTTCCCATACTTCTCTTAATTTCATGCTTCGTAGAATTCCTCTAAAATTGATAGCAATCAAGGAAAAAATTGTTATATAATAGTTGGGTGTGGGGAATAGATAGGTTGATGTAAAGACAAAGAGATAAGATAGGTGGTAAGTATGGGTATGAATCTCAAAGATACTAATGGGCCCAAGGTCTAAAATAAAGGTTTTAATATGTTATTGTGGAATAGGGACAACTTACGAGTTCGAAATAAATGTCCAATGCTTCGAAGAAGTTTCGTCTTGAACTTCGATGCTGGTATCTGGTTACGTGAAAGTCACCTCCTACAGATATAGGTATTTAGTCTTTGTATTCCCCTTGGTTCCCCTGGATGGCTTTCGAGGGTGTGCGATTTTCTGATAAAACCTTAACTAAGGAGAAGTCCTTAATGTGCAAGCAATTAATTTTCCTTCCAAATACTCGGTTAGTACTAAAATCTCTTACGTGAAAGACAATAGACGACCCACATGTAGGTAATAGACACAAGTAAAACACTAGAAACCTATTTCTTGGCATGCCTTGAGTGATGTGTCAACCAAATATAAATAACCTAAAACCCCCTTCTTTCAAAAGACTTACCAAATAACATTGTATAGCTAGTCAAAGAGAGATACCTTTCAAAAAGCATGTTGAAATAGTATATAGATCTATGAACCATTTATTATGTTCGAAGACCCCATGCATTATGTTGTCCAAAACACATAAACATAATTGGACATTTCAAAAAATGCATCCTAGACCATTTGATACCCCTCTATCCATATATTCCACCAGAACCAATTGCTTACATTCAACATCCCATATTGTGGATCCCCCTCTTGGCCTACTGAGATGAGCTAACAACAAGTACAACTAGACATAATGTTATGAGAGATATGACCAAGGAATATGATACTAATAACTGAAATGATTAAAGTGTTATCAATGAAAGGTTGTAAAATATCTGGTTAGGAAGTTATGATCAAGATATATGAAAGATGAAAACAAGGGCAAGTACAAATAAAATTTGGAGTGGAAGCGATCCATAATCAAGTATTTCAATAATAAATGCTTCGCTAAAAGAGCGTGATTAAAGGTGAATGCAAAGTAATATGTGCTAGGTTTCCTATCAATATGATGTAGGGGAACATTGATCAAAGGTAATGTAAGCTGGTTCGATACTAATTGGGGCCAACAACGAGAAGGAAAACAAGGCATCAAGAAGGAGGTAAAACATATAAATGTTATGATAACAATTATAGAGGTAGGTTAATTGTGGGTAAATAGGTAGAGAAAGACATAATGGCTTGCCATCGATCTCGAGGAGGGAGGATTTTTAGTAATGCAGATTTTAAGTCTGCCAACGAACATCTCTGAAGGGGAGTGTGGGTGTCCGCGATAAATAATAAGGCTTGAATCCGAAGAATCAATGGGAAACCAAAAAGAACGTCAAGAAGAGAAAGGTTTGACAGACCTAAAACGTATAAGCTCTCTGTGTACCGCAAGTGTACGGGTCTGTGTAGTAATAAAAATATCGTTCTCTCTCAGGGACTTGTGTTCAACTACGCACTAAACTAGTTCACTACAAAGGATGCTAGGTCGATCAAAAGATTGTGGTAACGGTTCAGATAATTAACTACGAAATCAGGTAATTAAAGGGTTTAACCAAGTAATTAAAGGTGTTTAGGGGAGTCCACTCTAGTCAATCAATCAAATTATCAACAATCCCGGTATAGGTAACAAGATAATTCGGGGTCTATAATCTTTCTAGGCCTTATCACTTCGATCTTTCGATCCTAGGTGAGTTATAGTGATTAAACTAAACATTATTTCTAACTATTTAATCTAATCAAAGATAAGAATTGATTATAAATTGACCCTAGGCAAGAATCATTATGTCTAACTATTTTCTAAACCTATTCAATCTACACCATCCAATTCAAGACTCAAACTGTCGTCATGTTGTCAAGAATTTATTACCATGTAAAGGCTCAAACTGTCGTTCTGTTGCCAAATTACTATGACATACAAAACACGCAGATTAAACGAATAAAAGGATAACCTAACATCGAAACTGTATTCAAATTCAATCAATAGATATCGAGTTTATCTCCCAAACAAGGAATCTAAGCACTCATAATAATAAAAAGGAAGACAATAATAAAATCAGAATAACGAAGCATAAAGTGAATAGAGATTAAACCGAACGTTCGAGTCGTCGAATTCGATCTCTTCGTGTCACTCGATTTGATCTCCTTCTCCTCCTCTTTCGTTCCTAATCTGCTAGAACGGCTCCCCGAAGGGAGGAAGTACAAGGAAAACCTATGACTAAGCGTTTGACGGAAAAATAGAATAATTTCTGAATACCCTAAACTTAACTGAACGGCAGAGTTTCCTTTTATAGGGCTGGGCTAGGACACAAAACGCTGGCTGCGTTTTGTCCAAAAAGTGAGAATCTTCCGTGAATGGGCGCTGGCTGCGCCTGAAAACGCCAGCTGCGTTTTGGCATTGTTCGGCCTTAGAGGTTTCTGGACAAGGCGCTGGCTGCATTTTGAAAACGCTGCCTGTGCCTTGTTCTTCCGCTTCAACTGGACTTGGGCCGTGTGATTTTGGGTCGTGCTTCCTTCCTTCTTCTTTTCTTCTTCAACTTCTTTTTTTATTTCCTTTGATTTTTCCCAATTTTCCTTCAACTTTCCATGCTTTTTGACATAATGTCCTTAATTCCTGCAAAACACACCAATCTTGCGAACAAGTGCATAAATCACAGAAATTGACATAAAAATACGGGATTTCGGATATAAAAAGCATAGAACTGACATGATTTGAGCCCTAAAAACTCTATATAAAAACGACTTATCAAATCCCCCCATGCTTAGCTCTTGCTTGTCCTCAAGCAAGTCAGAATTGGAAATAGGAGGATTAGAGCTCAAACAGGAAAAACAGAACCTAAGAAGAAAAAGAATCGGAAAGAGTTTGCGAAAGGATTACAAAAACAAAATCTTAACACCCACTCCGGCTAACCATTCTAACACATCAATTCAACAAGCAAGCACAAAGATCAGTCTGGACAAGATCAAAACTTAGTTCAAAAGAGAAAGAAAGAAATTTTCGAAACCAAAAAGGAGAGAACAAGTACTTCAGAAGCATAAATCCGCCAACAATCTTAAGAATAATGCAAATATGTGCGGTTGGTTATAGACGTAAGTCAGTCAAAAAGAGCAAACCTCACATAGGAAAGAATAAAATCACTCAATCACTCAAATTCCGAAATGTATGTGGGTTTTTACATACTCAAACCAATAGAAACAAACTACCATAAGCTTGGTAAGAACCTCGCTTTCCACTACTGGTATGCAATGCACAAGTGACAATCAAAAGGACTTTTACGGGTTGTAACGGGGCTTAGGCTAGGGGAAAGGAGCGGTAAAATTTGGGAATGAGGAGTTAAGAGCCATGCTTGGATTGATTTTCAACGAGTATAACACTCTAAACTCTCCTTCTTGCTTAATGTATGCAAGGAATTTCACCTTTCACCCTCAACAATAGGAAGCATCTCAACTGAGTACAACCAGGTCAAAGTTTTCAGAACTTTGAATTGAATCTCCCTAATCACCATTTGCTTTTTGGAACTCTTTTTCTCTTTTTTTTATTTTTTACTTCTCTTTTTTTTTTCTTTTTGGTGGGTGATCGGGGAGAAGAAAACTATGGAATTATAACTTCGACCTCGATATAATATATGAACAACATAACCAAACACCAATTATTCCAAAGGTGGGACTTTCAGTTTCTCCCAATCTTGAAACAATAAGCACAATTTATCTCAAGCTTCATATTTTTGTTCATAAACACACCAAACAAACTGTTCCTTAAAAAAAATGACAAACTCTCATTCAACCATCAAGGCAAAGGGATACTGGATATCAAAGGCCAAGGCTTGTATTGTCAGGATTCAATCATGAAAAAAGGGTAAACAAAGGCTAGGCGGGGCAAAAAGAACGGTAAATATAATGTAAGGAAGGCTATTTGGCTATGTAGCTTAACAAAATAAAATGAATGCCTTAATCACTTTGTGACAGCATGCAATGCAAATATGTAGTCTCAAGCAAGATGCAAAGCAAGTTCTAGAGATGCAATTAATGGGTGAGTGTAGACACCGGGATTTGCATCGATATAATCCCGGTTTATCAATAAATCATTTGGGCCATGTAACAAGCAAAGCAGACAAGACAAACTCAAAGCGGCCCAATATTGAAGACAAATCCCGCACGGGTTTTAACCAAGAGAGGCGCCCGGCCAGCATGATCATTTCAAAACCCGCACGGGTTTTCTACTACCTAAACGCGTCGTTTTCCGTCCACATCAGGAATCCGTGTGCCTCGACATTAGAAAATCCGCGCGGGTTTTCTCTTCCAAAAGATAGCGCCATTATCTTGATCATTCCCTTGATTTTAGCCCACATGCCTTGACCCTCTGCTTTGACTTCTGATAACCCGCGCGGGTTATCTGCTTGCATGGGATGCATTGCATGATCATGGGGATGTGTCCCTCATGATTTTCCCTCCATTTCCCTCCTAAACTTCACCTCATTCACCTATAAATACCCCCCTCCATTCCATTCATTTCCATCAACAATCACCCCTCTACTACCCTTACTCTACTAAATTCTCATCAACCATCATCATTATACTCAAATTCCTTACCAAAACTCTCTCAAAATCCTATCATCCATATTATCATCCTAATACCACTTTTCTAAACCACTTCCATATTTCTATCAAGGTCCAAAGTTCAATCCAAAGTCAAGGTTCTTTTTCGACCGGCGCATTCGGGCTCCTAAATCAAAGAGGTTCGCTTTTGTTCCTTTTCGTTATTATTATTTAATCATGTAATTTGTACTTTACATCATATGTGCATATTTTGTAAACCAAAAAACCCCATTCTTTATAATGCATGTTAAGAATATAAATTTGTGAAATTAATCAAACTTCTCCCCGCTCTATTTCATTTTAATGTCGGTTTTAGTAAAGTCTGTTTTCTAACAGGCGAATTCGAGAATTCTTATAATTCTTGAATTCGTAACCTTATCCCTGGACTTGCAATCGAGTTTCGTAGACCGGAGTTATTTTTATTATTTTCATGGTTTGTCGGTTTCCTTAAATCGGCTGGCGACTCTTATCACTTTTTATAAATTCTTTTAGTTATTTAAAATAATCGATAATTACACAAAAAATCATTACAAATATTTTAGTACCACCTTTCATTAATCTAAGGCTACCGAAAGAAAATGCGCTAGAAGATCAACAAGCATGGGTTTTATTAATCTTCATCCCATTTTCCTTGGGTCGAAGTTGCACAGGGCCCAGTCCATGGAGCCATAAAACCCGTGCGGGTTTTAGGGCCTCATGGCGGTCCCTTTGCTACTTCTTGGGCCCGGATGGAATAATGGGCCGGTACTAAATTTATTAGTAAATTATTTTAGTGTAATTTCGTATATTTTATTAATATAAAAGAATTTGTAAAATAAATAAAGTTACCTCCCAAAAATGAATTTCATAAAATAAAAATATCCTTATTTAAGGATTAAGCAACCTTAGTCGGCTCCCGATCACTTAAGTAGGGCATCCGAAACAATTTCCCCGAATGGGATTTTCCGGGTCCTACAGATTGGCGACTCCACTGGGGACTTAAACTTAAAAAGAGGGTAAAACTTGAAAAAAAACGAATTAAATTGAAATTGTAAAAGGGAGAAGTTGATTATTTTCGCGATTTTATAATTCTTTTTTAGGCATCCTTTGCATACCGGGCCACTAATCGCGTCTTTTGACACGTTAGCACAAAGGCGACGGATAAGTTATACCTAGGTGATTCCCTCGAGAGCGGGCGGGCCACTACTTGTGGGATGCACCCTACATCGCCAAGCATTTGGTCCCTCTCTCCCCGCGTTACACTCATAGGGCTTCCAGAAGTTCTTTGAGAAATACCTCACACTCCCTACCCTCGGGTACGGAGAACGGAGATGAAAACGTGCGGTAGGCCATGAAATCCAACCATAGAAAAATCCATGAACATAGAGCCTTGGTTTAGGGTGTCCCTTCATGTGTACGCTATGTGCTATGTGCTACCCCTTCCCCTTTTTCCTTTTGTTTTAGAGTCGACCCTAGTTTGGAGGTTTTGTTCTAGTCCATATAAAAGTCATTGGATTGAGAAAATAATTACTTATTAATTAGAATAATTAACTCCAAAGGCATCATGATTAGCCCAAGTGGAAAGGTCTGTTTGAAGGGTAATTATTTTAATTAATAAATGAAAATTAACTCACCCTTGATGATATTATATGGCCCTTTACGAAATTCTCTTAACAAATGTCCCAAAAAAAAAGTGAATTAAAAGGTCCAACAAAATTAATGGATAACGTTTTAGATTGCATAATAATCACTAAGCTCGAGAAAATTGATTTGTCGATTTAATTAATAAATTCATCATTTGTTATGGTCGACCCGTTGTTAGGCCCAACCTTATTGGATTTGTTGATTAAACCAATAAATTAATTATGACTCTCTTATAGTTGATTTTATTCAATCCTTTACAATATCCATTTTCCTTTACTAAAAAAAATAAAAAGAAAAAAACGGGTTGTCAGTCTTGTTAAGCATTATTCTAGTCCGCATAATAGTCATTATGGCTTGAGCTGTCCAAGTTGTTGGGCCAAGTTACGGATTCTCCTAAAAACGACCGGCTTGTGGTGTGAGCCCATCCGAATTGAGAAACAATGACTTGAACTCATCAATTTATGACCCAGTCGCTATGTTTGACTTTATAATGCTTTGTCCATAGGTCCATATATAGATTAGGTGATGCACTCCCAAAAAGTGGGTGAGTCATTTGTGTCAGCATATATGTGTCGAGTCAGTTAGGATCATATAGGAGTCTTAGGGCATGCATGCATCGGGTAGTATGTGTCAAAGTATGTCATCGAGTGTTCTAACTTTGAATTTCCATGCAGGCATCATTGGTGATCGACTCCGAGCCGGCATTCGAGATCCACGAACTAGTCGTTTGATTCCAAACCCGCATTACGATCCATCTGCAACTAGTGACTGCATCATGTCTGGCGAACAATTCCAAGAAGTCCCGGTCCAAAGCACCGAAGCCAACATCACGAAGCATTTGGACGAGCTTTATACCAAAATGGAGGGCCTTTTGTTTGCTAATACTCTAGTCACTAAGATCAACACGAAGTTAGGGCTGAATGTTGAAGAGGATGATGAAGAAATGCAAGGATATGAATCTGAATCTGAACCTGAAATCATCAATACATCATCGGACTCTGGAGGAATAGGGATATCTAAGGCTAAGTTAACACGCCTGAAGTATCTAAACTTACAAGGGACCCCGCTGTCAAGGCCCTTGAGCAGAAGTTAGAAAGCCTCACCAAAGCAATGAGCTCTATGTCGGCCTTTGCTAACAAATACTTGGAGGTTCCATTGCCTGTTCCACCAACCCTGAAAGTAGCTCACAAAGTTGAAATGCCAAATATCAGGTTCAAACCTTTGGAGAACGCTATTCATCATATTGAGGAGTTCATGAGGTTGACACCTTTGAATCGGATTTATACCGACTTATACTCTACTGTATTCCAATCCACCCTAGATGGAGAAGCAAAGGTATGGTTGTTTAGACCCGATTTCGTGTCTAAATACCATCTAAATCCTTAGGCTTTTGACTTGTTTCGTAGCTTGTTTTAATAACTTTTATTGCGTTTTGGTTACTTTTGTAGTTTCCGAATTTTTACTTAAAACGATTCTAAATGGGCCAATTTTGCACCAATCTTGGGAATCCCGAGATTCCCTAAGATTCCCCGAGCTCTGGTCGTGTCAAAGGCAACGGATTAGAAGGGCCGGTCATGTCGAAAGGCAGCGGAAACGGAAGCAACTATTGAAGAGCACCCTGAAGAAACCTGTGGCCGAGAGAAACCGTGGCCACGGTCATATTGACCGTAGCTACGATGTGATTGAGCCAATGCCTAAGGAAGGAAAAATACCACCCGAGATAGACCGTGGTCACGGTCACTCTGACCGTAGCCACGGTGAGATCACTTCCCTGCCCAAGGAAGAATTTGGCCGAACAAGACCGTGGCCACGGTCTCACATGACCGTAGCCACGGCGGTGCGAAGGAGCGAAAAATTGTCAGCCCTAATCGCCTAGACCGTGCCCACAGTGCATGGGAACCGTGCCCACGGTGCATGGGAACCGTGCCCACGGTGATGCGAAGCGAAGAGAAGAATCGCCTGCCTTACGCAGAACCGTGGCCACGGTCACCTTGACCGTGCCCATGGTCCCCTGCGGGATAATTTTGTCTGTTGTGTAAAATGACGAGTTTTGAGTAACAACCTTGATTACTATTTAATGTTTTTAGGTCATTTTAGCTAAACATCATCTAGGCAGCAGCTTTTATCTATCTTTTATGATACTTTAGCACACTTTATCACTTTTTAAGCTTTAGATTAGAGTGATTAAGAAAGATCTCTACTGAGATTATTGGTTCTTGTATTGGATTCTCTTGAGTTTTATTGGAAATTTGAAGATTATTCTCAACTTTGGAGCATTGGAGCTTTATTATTCTGAAGTTTTCTTCCTTGTCATCACAATCAATGAGCATTTCTTAACCTTTCTCTCTCTGATTTATTGCTTATTTATTAATCTCTGTTTTTGTTATTATTGGTATTGTTGGTATTAGTGAATGTTTATTGTCATCTTGTCTACTCTTTTAAGCATGAATGAAGTTGTTGATGTTATTATCATGATAGTTAGGACGTTTAGTGCTAGAACCTTAATGGGTTAGGGAGATATTAAGGGTGTGAATGGGTGATTAGGTTTGGGTTAGCAATATTAGTGAGTAACTAGTGAGGAAATCAACATCCTAATCCTATCCTTCCCTCAAGTGGGATGTATTTAGGTGTGAAAGCATCCCGAATACATCCAACCCTTGTTGGAAGGTAAGAATTAGGATAGTTAGTATTCTAGTTCGCGTAAGCGTATAGAAACTAACTAGGAAATTCCGTTCTATTAACTCCCCCGGGTCTGTCGATGGACTTTGGGGAAGTTATTCCGGACTATCCTTGAAAGAGGAAGCCCGGTGGGTATTTTCTAACGGAGTTACCATTTGATTTCCCCTTCTCGTTACTCTCTTGTTGCGAAACCCATTTCCTCATTCCCGTTTGCATCCCGAAAGTCTCCCGACACACATTGTTTCAGCTTTTTAACTGAACCTAGTGTGTTTGTGCTATTTTTACCTTGAATTTTATCATCCTTTCATGATCGTAAACCATACCTAGAGTCAACTAGTTGCAGCTAAGGCCCCTAGCTCCCTGTGGAAGAACGATAAAACCGAGGTCTTACAAACCATGTTACAACAAAATGGCGCCGTTGCCGGGGAGCAAGCACACCTAGCTTTGCTCTTTGTCTTTAGGTTGTTTAAGATCATTTCACTGCTAGAGATTTTGTTATCCTTGGTTACTGGAAATTTGATTCTTCTATTTGTTTCTTTTGTGCATGCAGACTCGCTCTCGACGAGGCCAAACTCCTATAACTCCACCGAACCCGAATCCGGAGAGCATTATTCGCCAAGCTAACGCCGGCTCGAGATGAAGAAGACAACAAAGGGAGCTAGAGACGATCGAAATTCCAATGGCTGAAGGAGAGCAAGTTCCACCCCGTACCTTCGCATCATATTCCTTACCATCGTCGGGTACGGGAGGCGATCCCATCATATTTTCAGAATTGCCACCGAACGCATCGTTCGAGTTCAAGCCATATTTGTTGGAGATATTTGAGAACACCCCGTACCATGGAGGAGAGCATGAAAATCCTATTGACCATATCAACAGGTTCGAACAACGCATCGGCTTCATACAAATGAATGGAGTTTCCGCCGAATACATGAAGCTGAAGTTTTTCCCTCTTACTTTGAAAGGGAAAGCACTATTATGGCTCAACACGTGTCCGCCTGAAACTTATTCAACATGGGATGCCCTTAGCCACGACTTTCTTCAAAGGTTTTTCCCTAATGATGAGACGTGTCGGTTGAGGCAAGCTATCATGAGCTTCAAGCAAGAGTCCGATGAGTCGTTATTCGAAGCATGGGGGAGATTCAAAGGTCTCCAACGGAGGTGTCCACACCATCATCTTGAGGATTGGTTATTATTGCATCACTTCTATCCGGACTGAGTAACTCTTTGCGAGAATCCATCGATCATGCCTCGGGGGGCATGTTTCTCAAGAAACCGGCAGAGGAAGCAAACGTATTTCTTCACGAGCTATCTCAAAACTCTCCTCATTGGGGAGGCGGCCGTGGTCCAAGAGATGGTCCTCCTCTAGAAAGCAATCCTACTATTAAATTTCTCATGAATGCCGTTCTTGAGATGCAACAAAAGGTAGCTTTGGAGGAAACCACGAGGCAAGTAAAGGCAGCTCAAGAAGTACCTATACTTACTTCGGATGCCCGAGTTCTTGTAAGTGATTTTTGTGGAGGGCTACATTCTTTGAAGCGATGTGAAGAGTATCAAACCGAGCAAGTCCAAGCCATTTATCCCAACAATAACCTCTCCTATACCAATGAAACCCCCATTCGTCCTCGTGGGAATTACGCCTACAACCAACAAGCTACACTAAACCAAAACCCATCCCCCAGTTTCCCAAATCAAAATCGCCGCCAATACCACCAAAATCACACCAAAATCCTCACCAAGGTCAATCTTCCCAAGCACCCAAACCACCACAACAAGAAACCCTTGACCAAACCCTTCAAAAGTTGGCCTTATCTCAAGAAAAGATAGCCTTATCTCAAGAAAAGATGGCCTTAGATCGAGAAAAAGACCAAACTCGCATTAAAAACCTCGAGTTACTATTGGCTCAATTGGCACAACAATCTCAACCTATCCAATCTTTGCCTAGCCAACCCCAACTAAACTCGAAGGGACAACTTAATGCTATTACATTGAGGAGTGGCAAGGAGATTGATGGCCCTATGATGGTGGGAGAGGAAGTCTTGGGTGACAAAGAAGGTGATGTGGTGGATATCTCGGAGGAGGAAGATTTGATGGAGAAGCGGGAAAGTGAGTTAGTCTTGGGTGAGGAAGTTGAGGGAGTACATGAGGATGAATTGGGAGAATCTAGTAAAGAAAGAGAGGAGATGGAGAAGTTAAGGAAAGGGAAAGGAAAAATGGTTGAAGAAGAGCCAATCCAAACTATTGAGAAGCCAAAGTTACCGCCGGTCCCTTTTCCCGAGCGGTTAGCAAAGCCAAAATCCGATGCAATGTTTTCAAAATTCATTGAGATGCTCAAGAAGCTTCAAGTGAACATTCCATTTCTTGATGCCATTTCTGAAGTCCCGTCCTTCAAGAAGCATTTGAAGGAGCTTCTCACGAGCAAGAGGAGGATTCAAGAGAAATCTACGATCCATTTGACACCAGATTGTAGTGCAATTATCGATAACAAATCACCGGAGAAGTTAGCCGACCCCGGAAGTTTTTCTATTCCATGCACCATTGGTGATATGCAGATTGGTCGTGCCCTTTGCGATCTAGGAGCAAGTGTAAGTGTCATGCCTTATTCGATTTGCAAGAAGTTGAATCTAGACGATCTAGCTCGTACAACAATTAACCTCCAAATGGCCGACCGTTCTGTGCGAAGACCTTTGGGAATATTGCAAGACATACCGGTCCAAGTGGCGCGGTTTTTGATTCCTTGTGATTTTGTGATCTTGGAGATAGAGGAAGACAACAACATCCCTATTATTTTGGGAAGGTCGTTCCTTGCTACGGCGGGAGCAATTATCGATGTGAAGAATGGAAGCACGTCGTTGAATGTCGGGAATGAAAGCATCATTTTTCAACTTGAGGGGTCATTGAAAGGTCCTTCGTATGGGGACTCATGCTATGCTATAGATATGATGGAGTTCCTTGTTGGTGAGTATATTGAGGACTCTCATTTTCTTGAATCTATTTGCGACGATCCCTTGGGAGCTTGCTTATTGGAGTCCTTCCAATTTGAGACCGACGGCACCGTTATTACTTTCTTCACCAACCTTCTTGACTCTTCACCCGTGCATGAGGAGATTATGATTGATGAGCCTTATATGGAGTGCATGGAGATTCAAGATGCGATCTACAAAGGTATGTCTTCCTCTCAAATTCAATCTTCTACTCCTTTAGAGCTTAAAGCTTTACCCTCTTCCCTCCAATATGCTTTCTTGGATGATGAGAAATCTTATCCTGTCATTGTGAATGCGAATTTGAATGATTTTGAATTGTCCAAGTTACTTGATTTGCTTAGAAAACATTAGGGTGCATTAGGTTATAAGATAGAAGATTTGAAAGGTTTGTCCCCTTCAATATGCATGCAGTCAATTGACTTGCTAGAAGATGCCAAGCCTACTAGGCAACCCTAACGTCATTTAAATCCCAACATGCAAGAAGTGGTTAAAAAGGAAGTAGTAAATTTGCTAGCTGTTGGGATCATCTTCCCCATCGCAAATAGCGAATGGGTAAGCCCGGTTCAGTGTGTACCCAAGAAGGGTGGAATGACCGTAATTGAAAATGACAAGAAAGAACTAGTTAGTACCCGGACCATCACCGGTTGGCGGATGTGTATCAATTACCGCCAACTAAACAAAGTAACAAAGAAGTACCATTTCCCCCGTCCCTTTCTTGACCAGATGTTAGAACGGTTGGCGGGTCACTCGCATTTTTGCTTTTTGGATGGGTACTCGGGGTTCTTTCAAATTCCCATCCACCCCTCGCACCAAGAAAAAACCACCTTCACTTGCGCATACGGGACATTTGCTTATCGTCGCATGCCATTTGGTTTATGTAATGCCCCTGGGACTTTTTAACGTTGTATGATGGCTATTTTTAGCGATTTCATTGAAAAATGCATGGAAGTCTTTATGGATTATTTTTTTGTGTACGGTAATTCTGTCGATGAATGTTTGCTAAATCTGGAGAAAGTGTTAACTCGTTGTGAGGAAGTGGATCTAGTTTTGAATTGGGAGAAATGCCACTTCATGGTGGACCAAGGTATCGTTCTAGGTCACTTAATCTCTTCTAAGGGCATCGAAGTGGACAGGGCTAAAGTTGAGGTTATAGAGCGCCTACCACCCCCGGTTTGTGTTAAGGGGGTACGTAGTTTCCTTGGCCATGCCGACTTTTATCGCCGGTTCGTCAAGGATTTTTCAAAAATTGCTCGACCTCTAACTGACCTCTTGTGCAAAGATGCCCCTTTCATTTTCACTGATGAGTGCCTTGAGTCATTTTATAGGTTGAAGCAGGCTTTGATTTCCGCTCCAGTAGTTCAAACTCCGGATTGGACGCTACCCTTCGAGATCATGACCGACGCGAGCAACTTCTCCATGGGAGCGTGTTTGACCCAAACAGTAGACAAGAAGCCAAGGGTCATCTATTACGCGAGCCATGCGCTTGATATATAGCGCCCAAAGGAACTACACTACCACGGAAAAGGAGCTTTTAGCGATAGTTTTTGCGCTCAACAAATTGCGGCAATACCTCATGTTCTCTAAGGTGGTAGTCTACACGAATCATGCCGCTATCAAATACTTGATGGGAAAGAAGGAGACAAAACAGAGACTTATACGGTGGGTCTTGCTTATGCAAGAATTTGATTTGGAAATCCACGACAAGGCGGGCACGAAGAATGTCGCAGCCGATCACCTCTCGAGGATTCTTGTCGACTTGGAAGACACCCAACCGATTGTAGATGCTTTCCCGGACGAGCGACTCTTGGCTATCAACTCTCATCCGTGGTATGCGGATATTGTGAATTATTTGGCGAGCGAAGTGATTCCTCAACACTTGAACCATCATCAAAAGAAGAAATTCCTCCACGACATGAAGCATTACTTTTGGGATGACCCTTTCCTTTTCCATCTTTGCAATGACGGGATGTACCGGCGATGTATTCCCGAGAGTGAAGTGCAATCTGTCTTGACCCATTGTCACGAATTTCCGGTGGGAGGTCACGGTGGCTCCCAAAAGATGGCAGCGAGGGTTTTGCAAACCGACTATTGGTGGCCGATTCTTTTTCATGACGCCCACTTGCATGTCAAGCAATGTTATAGGTGTCAAAGATCCGGTAACATCTCCCGGAAGAATGAAGTGCCTTTGAACTATATTCTTGAGGTGGAAGCCTTCGATGTGTGGGGATTGGACTTCATGGGTCCTTTCCCGTCGTCAAGGGGTTTCCAATACATCCTAGTGGCGGTGGAATATGTCACAAAGTGGGTCAAAGCCATACCATGTGTAAGGTGCGATGGGAAGTCCGTTTCGAAATTCTTGAAAAAGACCCCATTCCCAAGATTTGGCATTCCGCGGGTCATCATTAGTGACAACGGTTCCCATTTCATTGAAAAGAAATTCGAATCTCTCTTGGCGAAGTACGACTTCAAGCATAAGAAGGGACTCCCTTACCATCCACAAACACAAGGTCAAGTGGAAATCTCAAACCGTGCCATCAAGTAGATCTTAGAGAAGACGGTTAGCTCTTCAAGGAAAGATTGGGCATAAAAATTAGACGAAGTCTTGTGGGCATACCGCACCGCTTTCAAGACACCGATCGGTACTACCCCTTACCGTCTTGTCTATGGGAAGGCGTGTCACTTCCACGTAGAACTTGAGCACAAAACCATATGGGCAATCAAGAAGTTGAATTTTGATCTCAAGGCGGCTGGAGGTAGTCAGTTATTTCAATTAGAAGAACTTGAGGAGTTGAGGCGTCACGCATGTGAGAACAACAAGATCTACAAGGAGAGAACGAAAGCATGGCATGACAAGAGGTTGAACCAACGTGAGTTTGTGGTAGGCGATAGGGTTCTCATCTTCAACTCAAGGCTGAAGTTATTCTATGGGAAATTGAGATCAAGATGGTCCGGGCCATTTGAAATTGTGAGAATTCTCCCCGCCGGAGTAGTTGAATTGAAAGATGCACAAGGAAAGTGTTTCAAAGCAAACTCATCGAAGCTCAAACCATACATCATGGGCGAGGAATATGTCGGGACAATTGTGGCATACCTCGCGGATTTTGAAGATTGAAAAGCATCGGGATAGGTCGAGCTAGGACCTACAAAACAAGCACCCGGGAGAGGTATGAACTACTTCCCCCTCTTTTAATGTTTTCTTTCATTTTTTTTAGTTCTTTCATTTTTATTTCCCTTGTTTTAGCGTTTTTCTTCTTCCTTTGTTTTATATTAGAAAAAAAAATTTGAGAAAAGAAAAAAATTAGAAAAATCAGAAAAGTTTGAAAAGACGAAAAAGGTTGAGAGTGGTTCTATGAGGTTCGGGGTTTGAAAGTGTTTTTGAGTGTTGGGAGAGTGTCCTTGAATGATAATTGAGCGAAAAAGAAAAGGGAGTGGATGACAAGAGGGTAGATTTTAGGACTTAACATTTTTTCTCCAAGTTTTGAGCCTTGTAGGTACTGTGGATGAGCCGAAAGGGACCGTGCCCACGGTCGCCTGGACTATGACCACGGTTAGAGTATGCAAGTTACTCCCAGTTCCCTCAAGCCGAAGTAGACCGTGACCACGACCAGTTTCACCGCAACCAAGGTCTCGTTGCTACTCATTCTTGAAAAATTTATGCCCCGAAGTAGACCGTGACCACGGTATGTTTACCGTAACCACGGTCTCCCCCTTGCGTTTTCCCCTCTTTTTCCCCAGTCCGAACCACACCGTGCCCACGGTCAAACGGACCGTGGCCACGGTCTGTTGAAAAACTGCGTATGTATCGGGGACTAAACTCCCATTTTCCCCTCATTTCTCTTTCATTTTCTTCCACCCTCACACTCGAAAACCCTTCCCCAACCCTAAAACCCTAAATCCCTTGCCATTTTTGACAAATCCATCACCAATTTCATCCATTTTTCTCCAATTTCTCCTGCGATTCATACCCTAGCAGCACACCCTGCTGAGTTTCGTCAATTTTCGGGTCTGTCTCAAGCGAAATTCTGGGTTTTTGTTCCTTGTGGGGCTCGAATCTCTCATGAAAAGTCTCCAAAGTCTTCAACCCAGGTATTCCTTGATTGTTGGTGCATAAATTCTTGTTTTCCTTGCATATTTGGGTTGAATTTTATGCGAATTGCTTGTGGGTTTGGTTGGACGAATTGATTGAGTTTGGAGTTTGAATTTTTGGTGAATATTTTCGAAATTGGGAGTGTTATTGGTGAACTCTTGGTTGGGATTTTGTCATTGGTAGTGATTTCGTAGTTGCTCGGGATTTTTGGGTAGTGTTTGTGTTGTGTTTTGTTGTTGTGGTGGTTGTGGTTTTTAGTTGCTATCAATGGGTCGAGCAAAACGTGCCCGGATTGAGCCAGAATTGACCCCCGCCCCATCAACTTCTGCTGAGCCTGACAAAACCCGGTACAAGGGTCAACCGACCTCGATTATTCAATGTGACCCGAAGATTAAGGTTAATTTCCGGAACGATATGCATAAGGCACGGTATGAGCGGCTCAAGAAGCGGAAAATCTGTGCTCCGGATCTCTATCATGAGGAGACGGCAAAGGATGTTTTTTGTAAACCGAGCATGGACTTTTTCATCAAAGTCATGGGATGGGAGGTCTTCGCCACAATCAACGAACCAATCATCGAGCAACCGGTGCTCGAATTCCTTAGCTCTTTGGTGGTAAAGGATGACGGCACATCCAACGCCTCTTTCTCATACATCGTGAACAAAAAGGAGGTCGAATGTACGCTCAAAGACTTATGCAACGCTCTAGGCCTTCCCGAGGACGGCATCCTCTACGGCGAGTGCATCAAATTCAATGAACAAGAAGCTATGCAAGCACTCACTTGTTGGAGGAGACGTTACCCGAAGATTCGATCACAACGAGCGAAGTACTATTGCCCAAGCAACTCTAAGGCCAGAGATTTCTGTAATCTGAGTGTCTGCATCTTCCATCATATCATTTCGAACTCCGTTTTTGGCCGTGACGCTGGGCGTTCAAGCATCCGGAAAGACAACCTCTTCGTCCTCTTTAATGCAATCAACGGTCGCCGGGTCAACACTGGCTCGTGCATCCTCCATTGCCTTCGGGAAATAATCCTCGAAACCCAGAACATGACTATTGGTATGGGTCACATCATCACCCATCTCCTAAGGAAGCAAGGGTTCGAATCCTATTTAAGCAAGTGGACTCCCCGCTATTTCCTCGATCCTATCGACGGTGTTCGCCTACAAAAGATGGAATTCTTGGACAAACACAAGACGCGAACATTATACGGTCACGGGAACGACCCCCATAGCGTCGTGATTCATTTGGGCGACGACAATGCGGAGCAACGTCTAGATGTCTCCGACCAACGCAATTGGTCGTGTGGCCAAACTTTTGGGGATCGTTTTGTGGTGGGTGGTCCCGGGGATCGAGCGGAGGAGGGTGAAGGAGAAGAAGAAGATGAGGAAGAAGAAGATGAGGAAGAAGAGGAAGGGGGTGAACAAGCACAAGGAGACGAAGCCGAGCCAAGTCAACTACGGGACGCCGCTTTTGAGCGTATCAGCGAGCAACTCCAGGAGCTTCATGATGAGTTTCAAGTACAACGGGAGCTCATCCAAAACTAGCTGCTCTTGATCGAAAACTTGCAAAGATTGATCGAGATCCAACAGGAGACGCTGGCTAGCATCCAATCGCAACTCCAACCCCATTCTCCACCTGGAGGGTCCGCTTGAGGACCGTTTGTAAGCATTCCACCCCCCACCCGACCTTTATCATTGTTTCTATTTACTTTATTTTGTGAAGTATAAGTGTGGGGGAGTGCTTCTTCGGGGTTTTGGATGCGATGTCTGGTGGTTTAGGGTTGTTGATCTCTCGATTTCATTTGGCATGAGTTAGCATATCCTGTGGTTATTGCTCGGGTTTTGCCTTGTCTTGTTTCTCTTATGGTTATTTTTGTGGGTTGGACTGTTTGTTTAAGCATGTCTCGTTTGTATTTTGGTCATGGATGGATTGTAACCGAATGTTATTTGTGATGAATGTAATGAATTAGTTGTTTCGGTTAGTGTGTATTGAGTTTCACCCTTATTTCCCGCCTCAATGAGTGAGATTCGGGGATAAGGTAAGTTATTAGCAATGTATATATTGTTAATATTTTCGTTTTACATCTTTTCAATTTCTTTTCATAATCTTTTAAGTTTGTTTTTCCTTTCTTTTGCTTTTGGTCTCGCATGCGAATTCCATAGTTATAAAGTCGTCTGTTACTCTAACATTGTTCTGATTCTCTTGAACGACGACTTCGGATCGCTGTTTTTAACGCTTATGAAGAGCTTGAGGTAATATCTTTCCACCTTACTCTTTCTATGTGAATTCTTATCATGATCCGTCGCATGGTTGGTTTTCTTTTGGGTGGCGAACCCCTTTGAGTGTCTGTGTTGGGATATCTATTGCTGTTGGAGCCGTGTGGGCTCGGGTCGCCACCATTTCTACCTGCTAGTCGTTTTTGTTTGTTTGTGTTTTGTAGGTTCTCTACCCTTTTTCATGTGACACCTTCCCACAATGAGGACATTGTGGAGTTTTAAGTGTGTGGGGGGGGGAGATATATTCTGTCTCAAGGGTAGATCACCTAGTCGTTTTGTTCTTTGTTCCCCTAATTTTTGCTTAAAATTTAAAAATTTTTGTGTGAAAAACGAGAAAAAAGGGAGTGAAAACCTTTTCGGTTTTCCTTTTCATTTTGTTTTTGTTTTGCTTTGTTTCCTGGATCTCGTTATCGAAGTTGAGAAGCCGTTCTTAAACTTCTTTCTAAAAGTAATCGGTTGGAGCATTTTCGATCCTAACTCGCGTTCTAGTCGAGACTTACCCTTAATAGACTCCCTTCATTAAGTGTCTTGTGAGACTTCCGTTCCTTTCTCGTTTTGTTGGGAACCCGGAGATTCTAGGAGCTTGTGTCTGAGTTTGTTTTGTTTCTCGTTTAGCGAAAGCAAAAAGTGCAAAAAGAAAAGAAAAGAAAAGAAAGAAAAAGGAAAAAGAAAGAAGAAAGTTTTCATAAGATATAATAAACTGAATAAGTGGAGCGTGTCGCTGAAGACATTAACCACCATACACTTAGCCAACCTACACGGGCCCGGTATTCGTGGTACAGCACTAGACACCCCTTAACCTTCCTCCTATATCGCTTTGCGACGGAGAGGCGTATGGAAAAGACCATGTTGGGAGGGTATACCCCTTATATGGGCCGTCCCATTCCCGAAAGTTAGGCTAATACTGACTTTTAAAAACCAAAAAAAAAAAAAGAGAAGGAGAAGAAGAAGAAGAAGAAGAAGAAGAAGAAGAAGAAGAAGAAGAAGAAGAAGAAGAAGAAGAAGAAGAAGAAGAAGAAGAAGAAGAAGAAGAAGAAAGAAAATAAAAGTTTTGCTTCTAAAAAGAGTGGGGCCTCTCCTTGCATCACCTACGGCCCTCACCAAGCCAAGGGCGACCAAATGCGAGGGAGGGCAACACTCCTCTCGGCTGTTTCGTTGTTTTCAAATTCGGACGCGAGTTTTTAGAGTCTTTTGGTTCCCGTTAAACCCTTGTTGTGCTTTTGCTGTGGGGTTTCGCTTGTTACAAGGTGTAGGGAGTTGAAAATCTTAAAGATCGACCTTTTTTGCGAGTTTGGTGTTTGTGTGATGCTCCTAACGGTTACTTTGGGAGGTTTAATCGCGTTTTCTTAGTTTGGATTGCGAGATCTTGTGAATCAAAGCCTTTGCTTTTCGTTCCTTCTTGTTTTCTTCGGTTTTGTTTTCACTTTCCCTCTCTCCTTTTTCTTTGGCTTTTGTGGGTACAACCGCTACAAACCCTCACGAGTCCATCTCGTCCACCCGGGCTGTCGGGGGGTTCAAAGGGCTTGGTGCATATGCTAAATGCACCCGTTTCTCTCCCACGACAGAGGAGTTTTTGTTAGTTAGTTAGTTTTTTTGTTTTGCTTTGCTCGGGATGAGCAAAAGTTTAAGTGTGGGGGGGTGTTTAGACCCGATTTCTTGTCTAAATACCATCTAAATCCTTAGGCTTTTGACTTGTTTCGTAGCTTGTTTTAATAACTTTTAATGAGTTTTGGTTACTTTTGTAGTTTCCGAAGTTTTTACTCAAAACGATTCTAAATAGGCCAATTTTGCACCAATCTTAGGAATCCCGAGATTCCCTAAGAATCCCCGAGCCCTGGTCATGTCAAAGGCAGCGGATTAGAAGGGTCGGTCATGTCGAAAGGCAGCGGGAGCGGAAGCAACTGTTGAAGAGCAGCCTGAAGAAACCTGTGGCCGAGAGAGACTATGGACACGGTCATATTGACCGTCGCCACGGTGTGATTGAGCCAATGCCTAAGGAAGGGAAAATGCCACCCGAGATAGACCGTGGTCACGGTCACTCTGACCATAGCCACGGTGAGATCACTTCCCTGCCCAAGGAAGAATTTGGCCGAACAAGACCGTGGCCACGGTCTCACATGATCGTAGCCACGGCGGTGCGAAGGAGCGAAAAGTTGTCAACCCTTATCGCGTAGACCGTGCCCACGGTGCATGGGAACCGTGCCCATGGTGATGCGAGGCGAAGAGAAGAATCGCCTGCCTTACGCAGGACCGTGGCCACGGTCACCTTGACCGTGCCCACGGTACCCTGCGAGACAGTTTTGTCTGTTGTGTAAAATGATGAGTTTTGAGTAACAACCTTGATTACTATTTAATGTTTTTAGGTCATTTTAGCTAAACATCATCTAGGCAGCAGCTTTTATCTATCTTTTATGATACTTTAGCACACTTTATCACTTTTTAAGCTTTAGATTAGAGTGACTAAGAAAGATCTCTACTGAGATTATTGGTTCTTGTATTGGATTCTCTTGAGTTTTATTGGAAATTTTAAGATTATTCTCAACTTTGGAGCATTGGAGCTTTATTATTCTGAAGTTTTCTTCCTTGTCATCACAATCAATGAGCATTTCTTAACCTTTCTCTCTCTAATTTATTGCTTATTTATTAATCTCTGTTTTTGTTATTATTGGTATTGTTGTTATTAGTGAATGTTTATTGTCATCTTGTCTACTCTTTTAAGCATGAATGAAGTTGTTGATGTTATTATCATGATAGTTAGGACGTTTAGTGCTAGAACCTTAATGGGTTAGGGAGATATTAAGGGTGTGAATGGGTGATTAGGTTTGGGTTAGCAATATTAGTGAGTAACTAGTTAGGAAATCAACTTCCTAATCCTATCCTTCCCTCAAGTGGGATGTATTTAGGTGTGAAAGCATCCCGAATACATCCAACGCTTGTTGGAAGGTAAGAATTAGGATAGTTAGTATTCTAGTTCGCGTAAGCGTATAGAAACTAACTAGGAAATTCCGTTCTATTAACTCCCCCGGGTCTGTCGATGGACTTTGGGGAAGTTATTCCGGACTATCCTTGAAAGAGGAAGCCCGGTGGGTATTTTCTAACGGAGTTACCATTTGATTTCCCGTTCTCGTTACTCTCTTGTTGCGAAACCCATTTCCTCATTCCCGTTTGCATCCCGAAAGTCTCCCGACACACATTGTTTCAGCTTTTTAACTGAACCTAGTGTGTTTGTGCTATTTTTACCCTGAATTCTATCATCCTTTCATGATCGTAAACCATACCTAGAGTCAACTAGTTGCAGCTAAGGCACCTAGCTCCCTGTGGAAGAACGATAAAACCGAGGTCTTACAAACCATGTTTCAACAATGGTATCATGCGCTGTCACCTCAAACTAAAGCCAATTGGAGTGAGTTGTTCAAAGCTTTTATCCATCATTACACTCGCATCCAGAAGAAGCAAGCTACGGTCGATGACCTAACCGCCATGAAGCAACGAGAAGATGAGTCCTTTATGGATTACCTTGAAAGATGGCATACAAAGTTGTCCCACATCAATGAGACAATTCCTCTACGCCTGCAGTTATCTACCTTTAAGCAAGGACTCAAGAGTCACTACAACAAAACATAGCTATAGTAACACTAATTTAGGCAACATTTCTCATGAGTATTACAATAGATACCCTGTAGTAACATTTATAAAAAGTGTTACCTAACCTAATACCTAATGCAACACTTAATTATTATATGTTACAATAGGAACCTAACGCAACATTTAATTATTTTATGTTACAGTAGAACTCTAATTTTTTTGAATAAATATAACTAGTTACATTCCCTCTTCACTTTTTCCTCTATAAGCACCAATTATCTCTTAAAATTTTAATTTCCCGGGCAAAGATTGATAGGAAATAAAACTTAAACAAAATAACCAAACCCTAAGGTTCGATTACAACCAGAATCGTTGCCCTCTCCTTCGCTATGCTCTTACTCTCACAGTGGATCTGCTCTCTCGCTGCTCCATCGATCTCCATCGATCTGTTCATCAATCTCTCCCTCTCTCACAACTCCATGTGCACCGATCTCTCTCCCTTCTCCATCGATCTGTGCATTTATGCAATTCCGACGCTCTCTTCAGCCCAAGTCCGGCACCACTTCTAAATCTCTGATTCATTCAATTCAACCCCATCTCAATTCTCAATCTGATTCCCAAATTTCCTTCCACTTTCGTCGCTTATATGCTTCTAACATCACACGTTTATCTCAATCATTAGTTTCCAGATGAATCTCGATTATTGATAGGCGTTTTTAGGGTTTGTATCGCCTGCGTTGCGCCATCGGCGTAGCCAGTGGTGCTCAGTCAGGTGCTTGTTCGATTTTCAGGTTGAGGTTGATGTAAGTTCATACCTTAAATCAGACTTGGCACAAATATTGTTTTTATTGTTGTCATTCAATTAACAATTCACATCCTAACTAATCAATTTAGTGAGTTAGGGGTTGAAATCTGTACAAGTTGGATTAGTCTATTCCAGTTGTTTGTTATGATTTTAAATTCGTTGGTGATATCCTTTTTTGGATGGGTTTCTGTGTGGGTTTATTCTGATGTACACAAAAATTTTTATGCTTACATCTCTGTTTTTCCTCCTTACCCTTGGTTGTGCAACTAGTGATGGACTGATAGCATTGCATGTCTGTAATTTTGATATTCTAACTGAGGGTTTTCAATTAGTGTCTTTGCAAGTCACACAAGGTTGGATTATGTGAAACAAGATCCTACTTACTTTGAGTATGGCATAAATGAATAACTTATTCTTGGGATATAATGTACTTAAATTATACAATTTTTAGTTACTGTTTGTTCATGCTTGTCATAATTGTAGCCGGGGGCTGCAAGAAATCTTAGATCCAATTGACATTGCTTGCTTGACCCATTTATATGGTAGCCTATCGCTGTTTGTGACTTCCTTTTTGTTCTTTTTTATTGTTCGTATATCGATCTTCAGCTTCTTTTGTATGATGTTCTCTATAATTTACCAACTTGATAATTAGCTTGTGTAATTGTGATTACAAAGGTAAGGCGGCTCGTACTAGCATAAATTCTAGAGCACCCACCCTCTTCTAAAGTCGAAGCTTCAATTGGATCCCAGAACCAACAATTTTTGTTCTCTTTTTTCTTTAGATGAATTCGTATTCTCTTTTTTCTTGGTATTTTTGTTGACTCCTTATAGTAATTCAATATGTCTTTATAAAATTCACTACCATGCATAATGTTGAGAGTAGGAATGTTGTGGAGAGTTTGAGAGTTCCTACTTTCAGAGTTGGATGTACATTTACTATTGATAAGCATGATGCATTGTACAAGAAGGTTTATCTCGAATGACTAATTGGTTTTGTGAATTGGTCGTTCTCATTGCCTTTAATCAATTTTTATATCTAGCTGCAGATATGGCAAGAGTTTTGCTTGGTTATAATACTCATACTATCGACGGTTTTGTGAATTGCTCGTATCCCGGCTGCAAGACTCAAAGGATTTTCATATCTTGAAGCATAAGAGTGAGTATAGGACAAGTACTTTTGTTGGATTTTTATGCTTCTATTGAGCTTATACAACATGCTAATGCTGAGATGTCTTCAACTAATTATGAACTTTTAGCCTAGGTGGTCTTGAAGTTGGAATTAAGGAGAATGGGATAAGATTCTGCCCATTGCAAATTTGTCGTGCAACTCCAAGTACAGGTATACAATAGTGAAGTCGTTTTCATTGTGCTAAGCTATATTTCTCTCAGTGTAATGCCTATATAAAATTTTCATTGTATCCTTTCAAGTCTTACATTGAAATATTTTAATTTTTTTAGAAATGGAGATTTTGCATTTGCTTTCACACATTTCGTGAAAGTCTGACTTAGAAACCAATCGCTATAGCAAGATGCTGCCACCAAATGGTAGGGAAAATAAAAATATTGCTTGGTTTAGTATGTTTCTCCAACTTATATAAATTTCAGATTATTTATGATATGGCCTGCGAAGCATAGATTTGACTTGTTGATGTTCTTCTGATGGCAGTAGCTTGTGAATGATTGAGCTTTATGAATGCTTGTATCTCTCTTTTGTTTTCATTAATGCTCGTAGCATAAATATTTCTAACTTGTCCCCTCAAACATTTTGTCTCTACTGTCTGTCTCTCTCTCACTAGCTTTACTCTTATTCCTCACCTCTCATTTTCCTCCTACTAAGGAACTGAATTTGTGAGGGTAGGACTTAATTTTTGTTTAATCTTTGTAGCTATTGCTCTTGAAATCGATCCTGTCTTGTTTCAAAGTGAATTTATAAGGTAGGATTTGATTCTGTTTCTCCGGCAATCGATCTGTCTCTCGAGCGTCTTTCTCAAATCCATGTTGCATCTATGTTTGTCTATGCTTCTCACTCTAACGATTTGTGCTTCTCGTGTTTTGCTTTACTATCCTACATCTTCTTCTGGAACCCTTGCAGCTTTTAATGTTTAATTTGCAGAAAATTTGCAGCTTTTAGTTCATTGCTCTACACCTTGGATGTCGCCTCCAACAAATGCAAAAGAACCACCTCAAAACCAGTAAAATTCTTTGGCCTTAGATTAGAAATTTGTCTGATATCTGATTTGAATTTGTTCTGTTTGATTCTTTAGCTTGTAAAATTATTATGGGATGGGATTATCAGATAGTCCTTTGCACATTGCATTGTTGGATTCTTTGGCTATGCTCGTATTAGTTATTTGTCTCTTTGTCTTTGGGGGTTAGTTATACTGACTGTTTAGTAATAGATCCTTTCTGGTCTTGTTTACCTACTTGCTTAAACGAAGAGATTTATCTTCCATTATGACAAAGCACTCTGGGCCTAACCAAACTGGAAGATAATTTTCAACAAAAAAATTCTACTAGGAGCTCCTACTAAAGGACCACAAAAATTATCCAGCTCTAGCAAACTGTTGGATTTCCATATAGCTCATTTGTAATTATGAAGTCATATATGGTTTGTAGGTACATTTTCTGGGGATCTTGTTGATGGTAATGACAGTTTACTTGTCATGTTAAACTTTTGGTAATCAAAGAATAAGCAGTACTTATTTAAGAGGTCAGGTTATTTACCTTATATTTTGTATTAGTAATAATTTACCTTATATGAAAGGGACATTCAAATTTATGAGGGCAACCTATTTACCTTATATTTAGTACTACTTATTTACCTTATATTTTGTTTTACAGGTTATTATGGTTGATGTTGGATATTTATACATCATTTTTGGACAATGAAGTTCACGATCAAGTTCAAGTTCAATGACGAGTCACATTTCATACCTTTTGTCCATATTTTGCAAATATAAAAACCATTTTTGATATACTTTTGGTGAGGAAGTGCAAATTATTTGTGTAAAGGGTCACTATATTTTGTTTTTTGGGAATGTTAAAATGTTGTATAGTGTTGAATGATTTATAATTGTAATTATACTCTATTCCAATGTTAGTGTCATGGAATTTTATATATCAAATATAATTTATTATATTTTGGTAATCTTTCTTTTAAGAATAGATTAAAACAACAAATTGTTGCCATAGGTCAAGAAATTGTGTTACAATAGACAAGATTCAAAGGTTAGACATCTTGTAAAGTGTTATAGGATGTAGAATTGTTACCTTTGGTAATACCTAAGGCAACGTTTTTTTATTCTATGTGTTGCAATAGCCTAAATATCTAAGGTAACATTCTTTTTGAAGTGTTGCAATAGCCTAAATATCTAAGGTAACATTCTTTTTGAAGTGTTGTAATAGCCTAAATACCTATGGTAACGTTTTTTTCTACAAGTGTTGCAATAGCCTAAAAAGTGTTACAATAACCTATTGCAACACACATCTAATGTAACACTTTGCAAAATGTTGCCATAGACCTAAGGTAACACTATTTGAGCCTCTAGTAACACTTTTGGTGTGTTGCTAAAGCCACATTTTATTGTAGTGAGTAGCCTATCCAAGCGTTTGGGGTACCATGTCGTTAAGGACTTTGATTACCTAAAGGACATCTGTGTTCAGTTAGAGGAAATGTACAATGATAAGACCACTTCGCCTAGATGGAAAGGGTCCAGCTCCAACAGGAGGGCCACTAATACGGCTAGCCACCCTCCTAAGATTATGGAGACTAACTCTATCCAGCACAAGGGGCCTTATGTACCGAAGTATGAGACTTATACGCCCTTTGATGTTCCTTATTCTCAAGCTCTCGACCGTCTAGTCAAGAAGGGTATCTTGGTTTTTCCCTTACCGAAAGAAGAGCCAGAAATCAAAGGCAGAAACTGGGATGCCAACCAATTTTGTCGCTATCACCGTTGCCGAGGGCATGACACTGAGAAATGCTGGACTCTCAGGAACAAAATAGAAGATATGATAAGGGCAGGGACATTAACAATGCCAAAAGCTGCCAAGAAACCAAACAATCAAAGTAATCCTATGCCTGAGCATGCAAATGCTATTTTCTGTGGGGATTTTAGCTTCGACCCTTCTGCCCTGATTGTAGAAACAGGTCAACTTGTCCCCGAAATAGTTGGGTTCCCTGAAGGTCTATTCATCCATGGTATTTGGGATAGTGATGAGGATGATGAGCATGAGCATGAGCATTCTGAGACAGAATGGAGGGAGAAAGATGAACCACATGATGTGGCTTTTCTTACTCGGTCTAGCCGCCACATCCATAGGAACACCACCACACCAGTGACTGTTCCTAACCGAACACCAACGGCTGGTAATGACAATCAGGTCTCCCCTGAAGATCCTCTTCTTTCTCAACTCAAAAAGCCAAGGGCGGAGGTTACCATATCGCAACTCATATGCACGTCACATGCTCATAGACGGAAGATGTTGGATGCTCTTACAGCACTCACTGTATCTCCTACGACAACTCCCGAAACATTGGTTGCTCATGTTACTACCCAACAGGAGATGATTACTTTTGGGATTGAAGATCTGCCTCAAGGGGGAGCATCCCACAACAAAGCCCTGTATCTTACAATGCAATGCTCCAACAAAACTATCCCACTAGTTCTAGTTGACAATGATTCAGCTGTAAATGTGTGCCCTTGGAGGACGGCGCAAAAATTAGGGGTTCAACAACAACACTTGGCTCAAAACGGTATACAATTAAGGGCATATGACAATTCGCCTCGGAAGTCAGTCGGGTCTATAGTGTTGCCCAACACTACTGGCAGCGTCACTCGGAATGTGGAATTTGTGGTGCTAGACATTCCGGCCTCTTTCAATTTGCTATTAGGGAGGCCCTGGCTTCACGAGTGCAACGCAATATCATCAACTCTACATCAAAAGTGAAAATGTTGGTTCAAGGACAAGTGATCACCATCTCAGGAGAGTCTATCAATGTTGTTTTCACTCCTAAACAGTCCACTCTTGAAGTCGAACATGATTCAATGGATGAAGGACTCCACAACTTTGAACTTGTGGCGATGATGAGCAAGGATGAAGCACCTTTTGACTTCGATCCCTACTCAAATCCCAAGGTACATGCTATGCTTAAGAAACAAGGTTATTTCCCTGGAATGCCGCTAGGGAAGAATCCGAAGAACAAAATTTCGCCCGTGTTCAAGACCTTCAAACAGTAGGGAAAGTTTGGCTTAGGCTACAAGCCAACTGAGAAGGTGGTCAGGCTCGCAAAGATGGCTATCGTTGAACAGAAGAGGATGGACAATCCTCCCACTCTATTCCAGATGAAGCCCTATCCACTTACTTTGAACGGGCAGTTTGTTGGGGAAGGTGATGATTTCCCCTATTATGGATTCCCTAAACCATTTTACCTGAAGAATAAAGGAATTCAAGTTGCTGGATTAGAAGTCTTCGATGTTTGCTCCATTAATATGGCTACTATCTTTGTTCCCGCTCGAGACAAACAACCTCCATTAGAATGGACTCATCTTGCTGGGAGCAACATTTTTGGCATGCTGTTTGGACAAGAAGCTGTCCAAGAGAAGTCTGAAGCTGATCCTGTTGTTGCTGCTTTGTCCAACCCAAGTTTTGACCCAAGTCTCATGATTATTGAATACGGAGAAGTTAAAGTGGTCTCGTTGTTCGATGCTGAGGAGAATAACTTTGCTTTATCTATAGTATAGTATGTTCCTAATGACATAAAGTCAAGTCTTAAGGGTCTAGAGTCAAGTGAGTCTGGTCTTGAGTCTGCTGGCGATGTATTCCTTTTTGCATTCAATAAGATGAACCTTTCTGCTTACTCTGACTCTTCTTTCCCCTCTTCCCTGAACTGCTGCGCCAATAATAATCTGGAATTTAATGAACCCTTAAAAGAGTTTTCCAATGAACATGAGCATAAAATGGCGGTGTTGGAAGACACCATCACCATAAACGTGGGCACAGAAGAACAACCTCGGGAGTTGAAGTTAGGAAGCTTACTCACAGCGGAAGAACGGGTAGCATTCACAGAGCTTCTCAAAGAGTTTGTCGACGTTTTCGCATGGTCCTACGAGGACATGCCCGGGATTGATAGGGAAATAGTGGAGCACACCATACCTTTGCTTCCTAATGCAAAGCCAGTTCGGCAGAAGGCTAGAAGGAACAAACCTGAATGGGCAAAGAAGATTGAGGAAGAAGTAATCAAGCACCTTAATGCTAGTTCATCAAAGCAGTCCAATATCCTGAGTGGATTGCTAACATTGTTCCAGTGCCCAAGAAAGATGGGAAAGTGCGTTTATGTGTTGACTTTCGAGATCTCAATAAGGCTAGTCCCAAGGATAGTTTCCCTTTACCTCACATCAATGTATTAGTGGATAACACTTGCGGACATGAGCTTTTATCCTTTATGGACGGATATGCCGATTATAATCAAATCAAAATGGCAGAAGAGGACATGGAGAAAACATCATTCACTACACCATGGGGAACATACTGTTATGTGGTTATGCCTTTTGGTCCCAAGAATGCCGGAGTAACATATCAAAGAACTGCCAATACCCTACTTCACGACATGATGCACTTAGAGGTAGAGGTTTATGTGGATGACATGATTCTTAAGTCCAAAACAAGGGAGGAACACATTCTTAACCTTCGAAAATTCTTTCTGCGACTTCACAAATACAAGATGCGGCTTAATCCAGCAAAGTGCACCTTCAGTGTTACCTCTGGGAAACTGCTGGGTTATGTGGTTAGCCAACGAGGCATTGAAGTTGATCCTTCAAAGATAAAGGCTACCAAAAAGTTGCAACCTCCCAAGACAGAAAAAAAGATAAGAGGTTTCTTATGGCGGGTTCAATACATCAGTAGGTTCATTTCAAAGCTCACCATGACTTGTGAATCTTTATTCAAGAAGCTAAAGAAAGGAAGCAAAATAGAATGGGACGATCAATGTCAAGCGGCCTTTGACAAAATCAAGGAGTATTTGCAACATCCTTCGGTCCTCATGCCGCCAGTACCAGATGAGGCTCTGCTCCTTTACCTTACCGTGACTAGCTCTGCAATGGGGGCTATGCCAGCTCAAAAGGTTAAAGGACAGGAGAGCGCCATCTACTACTTGAGCAAGAAGTTCTTGGACTATGAAAGTCGATATGCAGACATAGAGAAAATGACTCTCGCATTAGTATGGGCCACCAAGAAGTTAAGACATTACATGCTCTCACATATAGTGTATGTCATAGCTGAGAATAATCCCATTAAATTCATCATGGAGCAGCCTACCATCAACAACCGCATCGCTCGATGGGTGGTCATGCTTTCAGAGTTCAACCTTCAGTACATGCCTCATAAATCCATCAAAGGACAGGTTGTTTCAGACTTCCTAGCTGCTTCACCATCACAGGAACCTCCAAGCACTCACTTGGAATTCCCAAATGAGGATGTATTCTTCACTGACGAAATAACATGGGAAATGTACTTCGACGGAGCTTCAAACAAAATGGGTTTCGGAGTAGGAGTGCTACTGATCTCTCCAAAACGGGCACATGTCCCTGTGTCTGTAAAGTTAGACTTTGATGCTACTAACAACGCTGCTGAATATGAAGCATGCATCAAGGGCTTACAAGCTGCATTGACTTTGGGTATACGTCACATAAAAGTCTTCGGAGATTCTAGACTTATAATTAATCAGGCTAAGAATACATGGAAGGTCTAGAATGAATGTCTTATGGCATACCAGTAGAAGCTCTTGCGACTTGCTGACCAATTTGAGCAAATCAGCTTCCAGTACCTCTCAAGGGATCACAATGCGTTGGCTGATGCCCTAGCCAAGTTGTCTTCGATGATATCGATACCATCATGCACGCTCCAATTACCAGTAGTAGTAGAGCGACAGTTTGAACCTGCATATGTGTGCAACATGGAGGCACAAGAGGAAGAGACTGGGGAATGGTTCCATGACATTTACAATTTTCTTCGGAAAGGAGAATACCCAGCTGAATTAGATGTTCGAGGACAATGAGCGATCAGGTCTCTAGCGGCACAATACTACTTGATCCAAGATCGCCTTTACAAGAAATCACCTACGAGCATTAATTTATTATGCTTTAATGCTAAGAGCGCCAAGGTGGTCATGGCTACTATACATGGAGGAGAGCGTGGTCCCCACATGAATGGACGTATGCTGGCAAAGAAAATTCAAAGGGCTGGTTATTATTGGTCCACTATGGACGCAGATTGCTTAGAGTTCGTCCGAAGGTGTCACAAATGCCAAGAATATGACAACCTACAGCATCAACCCCCATCATACCTGACTACTTTGACATCTCTGTGGCCGTTCTCAGTATGGGGTATTGACATCATTGGCAAGATACACCCAACTGGAACAGGAGGACACGAGTACATATTGGTCGCCATCGATTATTTCACTAAGTGGGTAGAAGCAGCCTCTTTTGTTAAGCTCACATCCAAGCAGGTGGCTAAATTTATTCTTCAAAACATCATATATCGATATGGAGTGCCTCATGAAATCATTAGTGACAATGGAAGCCATTTTCGAAAGGAAGTAGAAACTTTGCTCGCCACTTAAAAAATTCAGCATCACCGGTCGTCGCCATACCGACCTCAAGCTAACGGAGCTGTGGAAGCAGCCAACAAGACAGTATCGGGAATCATCAAGAAAATGGTTGTCACTTACAAAGATTGGCCATATAAATTAGCATTTGCCCTATGGGGATACCGAACCTCTATACGAACTGCTACAGGTGCAACACCATACTCTTTGGTGTATGGGGTGGAAGCAGTTTTACCAATCGAAGTAGCAATCCCTTCGTTACGAATAGTGGCCGAAAGTCAGTTGCTAGAAGCAGAATGGGCTAGGGCAAGGTTCGAGGAGTTAATGTTAATGGACGAAAGGCGATTGAGGGCATTGCATAATGTGCAAGTATACCAAAATAGGATCACTCGTGCTTTTAATAAGAATGTGAAAGGTCGTTCACTTCAAGTAGGTGATTTGGTGCTTAAGGATATGAGTGCACCTATACAAGATCCAAGGGGAAAGTTTGCACCCAATTGGAAAGGTCCTTATATGATTAAGGACATCTTGCCAGGAGGAGCGGCTCGACTTGCTACCATCGATGGAGAAGATATAATTCAGCCCACGAATTTGGATCAACTCAAGCGATACTATGCTTAATGTAACCAAGCAACTGGAAAACCAATTTTTAGACACTTGGGATATATTTAATAAATGCTCATGTATATAAAAAAAATAAAGTTTGCAAGAACACAATAATCGTGAACAATATTTCTTCTTTATTAATTGATAAATGCAAGTACACCGCTTGTAACATAAGAAAATTTAAAAGGTATCATTAAATAAAAGACTATTATGGCAAAGTAGTTTCAGTTCCTTCATTTCCATTCCACCTTCTAATCTGGCTTCACTTTCTCTGCTTCGCCAGTTGTCTCATGGTCAGTCTCCGTGTCTCTAGGTCTGATAGGAGCTTTCTCTTTGTCTTTGGGTTTATAAGCCCGCCTGCTTGGTTTTCATGCCTCCACTCTCGGACCGAGCCTATCTTTCCTTGAGTCTCTCGCGCCCAGACGATCCTTCACTGATGTACGGGGACCCAACCTTTCCTTTACTTGTCTCCTTCTCACTTCCCCAGCGCGACGAGATTCAACATCAGCAATTAGCCACCCGTGGTAGTCAGCATCGGCAATATGAGACACGCGTATCTTTGGAGGGGCTTTAAGAGTTGGCCTTCTTTCCCAGTATTTCAACCACGACTCAATCACCGAGCTTCGCAGCCTCAACTGATCAGGAGTCTCACGCAGGAGCTCAGGGATGTCTTGCTTGCGACCCATCTGGCGCTTCACTCGCACCGGAAAATAAAAGGTCATGTGCGTCAAGCCGACGAGACATACATAGGCATTACGGAAATCATGCGTCACATATTCAGATATGTGCCACCATTCGGTCCACCATACGATCTCCCGACACTCCTTCAAGAGCGCAATCCGTTCCGTTACCGAGCGAAGGTCGGTGTACTTCCTCTTTCTCTGACAATAGTTCGCCAACGCCGATGACGTCCGGGGCTCTTCGATGAGACCCAAGTGCTCCATTAACCAGATCTGTCCAACAATTAGCCAGGGTTAAATTACACACCAATTATCCCAAACTAAAAAAAAAAGGGGCAGAAACCCGCGCGGGTTTTGTAACCAGTAGAGGCAAAAATCAAACAGTGGTAGAAAAGGGGAATGACATACCTGAAATAGCAATGGGCTCCCTCGAAAGTCGTGTTCTGGATTGGGATCATCCAAGCCCATCATGGTTTCCGCTAGCATTAGAGGCACGGGATTGTAGCCTCGGGACATGTTATCGATGATTTGGATTAAATTCGCCGGCCCGGTTCTTTTGCCGCCGTGATAAAAACAAAACTCGCCAAGGAGACATAATACAAGCGCTCACACTCGTATCACGGGACCATACTCCAAAGTGTCGGGAGATTGAAAATATTCGACTATGGCTTGGGAGTGTACCTTTTCGTCGAATATAACACTTCCGATGACCCGGGACGGAAGACATAATAGCTCCTTGTACTGCTTCGGGATGTCCGTTGGTGTAGGAGGCGATGTCGGCCGAGCAAAGTGACTTGTCTCGAGGATTGAGGACCATTCCTCCAGAAGCGGACATAACTCTTTCCACGCAAAGCGGAAGACATGCATCTTCCGGTCCCAAAAAGTCTCCGCCGCGCGGAGAAAGTCATGATTGATCCTCACTTGATGAAGACTCATCAGGCTTGATAACTTGTATCTACCAAGCTCTTTCTTCTCTTCTTTGGACAAATTGCTCATCCAAGTCGCAAGCTTCTTCTCGAATGCCATGAGAACCGAGAGGATTTCTTTGAGTTTTGGGAGAATATGTGATGAAGACTTTGAAGTGATGATGATTATATGCATAATGTGGGGTATTTATACGCCTCCATGCATGATCAAAAATGGAGAAAAACAACCAACAATGATCACATAGCCGTTGCCCTCCATATCGCATGATTTTAGCCCATTTGCAACGGCTAGCTAAAAAAAAAAAAAGAAAAGCGAAGTAAAACCCGCGCAGGTTTTTATGATCTTAGACCCAGCGCGCGCCTGTCCAAGCCTAAGCCCAAGGCCTGCTGAAGAGAAAACCCGCGCGGGTTTTCTGATGACATGGGCCGCTTCTCCGCGGCACGGCCCACCTGTTTCTCATTGTATTTGGGCCTTGGAATTAATTTGGTCTGTTTGTGTATTTTTAATGCTTTGGATATTGACCCAATGATGCTCGGTTCCGAATTTTTTGTTCGAGTTTGCTCTGACACTTAGGTTTTTGTTTTCTTTTATTTTCTTTTCTTTTTTGGGGAAGCGGGATTAAGTTGGGATTAATCCCGTCATGTAGAAAATCATTCAGTTATGCATTAATAAAGTCATGAATTCACCGAGTCTTACATATAAACAAAATTAAAAATTCATAAAGAGTCTTGCATTAAAATAAATAAAATAAAAAAAGGGGGTACAAATCAGTCCTGCATAACTACAATCCGGTCGGCAACAGCGTGAGAAGTTCCAGCGTTGGAGGCACCAGCCGTACCGAAATAGGTGTCCCAAGAATAGTAGTCAGGACCAGGAGCCGTCTGCGGTGGCCCGGACAAGGGAATTTTAGAAGGATGCACGCTCGATGGTGATGATACAGAATGCCCTTGTGAACCGGCTAGCCATGAATGATCAGGGACATGCCACTCAACAGAAGGAGTAGGCCATATAGGACCAGCTCCATAACCGGGGGCTGGCCAATCCGAAGAGGAGGGTCCTCCTAGCCAAGAGTGTTGGGGTGCAGACCACTCTTGCGTACCTGTGGGCCATGAAGGACCCATTCCAGGAGTTGGAGCGGCCATCCAGCAGAGTAAGAACCAGAGCCAAATGAGGAGACGTCATATGGTGCAGGACGTGAAGTAGCGTCATCCGCTACGGATGCATCTGAATCATGGTCCCACACCACAATTTCCCGACCACAACGAGCAGAACACATTGAAGCCGGAGTGCGCCGAGAATGAGAAGGCCAGTTGGTAGCACTTGACTCTGAAGCATCTTCCACCCAGTAGGAATGGGGTTGGGTTTCACCACCATACCCAACACTGTGATGTGACCCTCATTGGTCGAGTTCTTCCTCCAAGGACATCTGAGCCATGTCCTCTTCCATAGAACGACGACCTCTGCTGCCAGATCTGCTAAGATGAGACCCAGTTGAATGATGACCCTCGATCATGATGTCTTTGCCACGACCTTCCGGCACAACTGATAGGGGAGGACGAGAGGATCCACCAACCTCTTCCCGAGATCGGCCCCGAGAAGTGTATTCCCCTGCCGAAGAGCGACGTGGGGGCTCAGTGCGAGGGATCCCTGCAATCGAACGTCGAGGAGGATCTCGAGGAACGGACTCTGCATCGGCCTCTACATCAACCCTCTCGGCGGTGTCCCTACGATACCTACCCGAGAGGGTAAATACTCGATCAACGTGCTTCAGCATCGTGCTCCACTCGTTGGTCACTTGACGGAAAATATCCCATCTTGGCTGGAAACTGATGAGGCTAAGGTTAGACATGTATGAGCGACATAAAGGAGAAAAGAAAATAAAATGGGAACTTACTGGTTTCCGGTCAAACTCTCGGAGTGCAGAGCATTGACTACTAGTCTGCACCTCTAAGAAGCCGCCGATCCTTTTTCTCACCGGTTGAGCCTCCGTCTCAATGATCTTGGTATAAGGCCCCAACTGCAAACCTCACGGTCAGGAATCAACCGGAAACATAATGAGAAATCAGAAAGAAGAAGATACCTACCACCTGGGGGGCTAGACGGCTCAGATAGCGTTGGAATTCCTCATCAAACTGCTCCTGGGGAACGTTATGTACAAAGTTATCAAAGTCTTGGCCACGAATCCATTCTCCCAGGGTACATGGAACAATACGCCATGGCTCGAACATGTGTTCCGGAGGATCCAGGGGTATAAGACCCGGGTATCCATCCAAGATTTGCCTCGTGGCTCTCTCTCCCCCAAATACCATATGAAGCCCGAAGGTCCCTCCATCAGGACGCGGAGACGAGTATCGTGCTCCACCGGTTGCAAAGGGGTGGGCAATCCACTTAAGTCGAATTCTTCCCATGGATGCCAATTCACGTGGTCCTGCAGGAGAAAGAGAGTCACTCCAAGGGTAAAAGAAAAATAAATAAGGACGCTAGGTATAAGGAAATACCGGAGTGAGGTTATCCAGCATGCGACGAATGCGATCAAGACTACCCGCTGGAATTTCTTCCCACGAACAGCCTCGTTAGACCAGCGTCCAGCAGCTGGAATTGTCTTATTCTTTTTGGAACGAATGCCCAGAGAGAGAATATACTCATACGCCCATGACTGCATAAACATAAAGTCAAAAAAGAATTGAAAGAGTAGCAAAACTACAAAGAGAAGAGTCTCGGGGACATACCTCGAGCACCTTCCACAGCGAAGGGCCATACTGATGACGAGTATGAGACTCGTGAAGGTAAACCGGATCAGTATCCTGTGAAAGCCGAACGCCGCAGCGAAGCCAGAGGACAAAGTTCGCGTAAGTCGCTTTGCCCCAGTTCAGGTTCCGAACATTGTTGAAGTCCAGAAGATTACGAAACCATGTCAAGGTGATATTATGCCCCCGGTTGGCAAAAATGGTGGCAGAAATGATGTACGCTAGGAAGATGAAGCGGCGTTGATCCACAGGCAAGTTCTGAAAGTTGGCGTCACGGATGGTAGCCTCGAAATGCGCATATGAAAGATTGGAAAGGCCTTGTCCTTCACCTAAGCGCGCTGAGACTGGACCCAGAAGATCCAAGACCATGGGTGGAGTTTCAGCGTCAAAAACTACATTACGCCCACCCCACGGAAGACCAGTAATCATAACGAAATCTATGAGAGTAACCGTCATCTCCCCCACAGACAGATTAAAGGAATTGGTGGTGTCCCAAAACCTCTCAGCTATGGCACGGCCTATGACGAGATACGTACGACCCTTCCAGGCCTCCAAACATTGCCAGAACGGCATAAGCCCCGCCGCAGTTAGAGTATGTTCAACGAAATGCCTAGGAATCGAGGCGGCTACCTTAATTTGATCCTTTAAGGCACCAGAGGTTTTCAAGTTGTCCTCTTAAAAGCAAATAAAAGGGGCCAGTTAAAGTTGGGGGCTCGGCTAAATACTTTAGGCATATTCTTTCAGGCCCTAGCTGGACCCAGCACCAACACTGGGCTCACAACCATGGCCCGTAGGATAAATAAATTGCAAAACAAAAAAAAAAGAAAGAAAAAATTTTATTTGCGGCCCATATGAGCCGGCCCAAGCAAAACAGAAAACCCGCACAGGTTTTTATGCGCTGATGGGACGCACATCCAGGCCCAACTTCCTTTTGTTGGTCTACGGGCCAGAAAACCCGTACAGGTTTTCTCTGTCTTAGTGGGCCGATCTTTTTTTGTTTTTTTTTTGGGGGGCCGAGTATGCATAAAAATCTCACTTTGTTCTTTTAGGCCCGGGTTTGGTCCGTCTCTCAAACTGGATATTCATGGTAAATAAATGCATAGGCATCGATTTAAGAGCATGCTTAAAACAATTAAAAAAATCGACAAGACATGAAAACTAAATTCGTGCTTGCTCATTTTTTATTTAAATAAGCGTAAAAGAGGAGTTTTGAAAATTACCTTGCCATGAGAACGATAGAACAAAGCATGGTTCCAGGGCTGAATAGTAAGGTCGGAAGGGTTGGCATTCGCACTTGGAATAAAGTTGCGTCGTGAAGACATCTCGTGGGACCATGCCGCCGCATGTGGAAGAGGAGGATTCCTATGACTTTGGGGATGCATCTTCCAAAAAGCTCAAATTATCTTCAAGGAACAAATTTTCTAGAGAGAGAAAGAGAAGCTAGAGAGATGATGAAGAGTTGAAGGTGTGAGTGAAAGAGGTGAATGAAGCTTGGTATTTATAGAAATATTGAGTGAATGTGAACCGCTCGTTTCTAGGACCCGCCTCGAGATGCCAAATGCGTTTCATTGGTATTTATAGAAATATTTATTTTTTGATCTTTTTCTAATTTTCTGATTTTTTTGATTTTCGAGAAGTGAATGCAAAAGAAAGAAAAAGAAACAAACTAAGAAAAGAAATAAAGGAAAAACCTACATGCTCTTACTAATGCAATCTAGGTGAATGCAATTCTAAAACTAGAAAGAAACTAAGAAAAGAGAACTAAAAACAATTAAAGAAACACACAAACTAAAAACTCAACAAAAGAAAACACACTAAAAGTAAGAAAAATCAAATTAGAAACAAACTAAAAATAAGAAAATCACTCTAAAAATTGAAAAATAAGCATGAAACAAGAAAAAGAAAATTGAAAATAAAAGAAAAATAAAACGAAAAACAGAGAAACAAGAAAAATATTCACATAAGTGAAATATTCAACCCCCCCATGCTTAAACGTTGCATTGTCCTCAATGCAGAAGACAACGATGAAGGGTAAGGGCGAGCAAAGGATCAGTCATCCTCGCTTGAAGGGGATGGGGCGGTTTGATTTAGAGGTGGTGGAGGGAGTAGCGTTGTGGGCAGTGGAGTTGAGGGTTTTGGGGAAGAAAGGAGGAAGGTTTCCTATTGAAAAGAAAAAGAGGGGCCCCGATTAAAAATTAAAAGGCGGCAAAAATTTATAGGCAAATAGCAAAACGCAGCCAGCGTTTCTAAAACGCGGGTAGCGTTTTGCTAAAACGCCTTACCTGAGCTGTCTGGACGAGACGTTGCCAGCGTTTTGAAAACGCAGGCAGCGTTTTGTCACCTGATGCTTTTACTCGTTTCTTGGCCAATTTTTTGCTTTGTCTTCTCCCTTTTCTTTGTTTCCTTCTTGCTTTCCCTACAATCTGACATACCAAAAATCCCTACAAACATCTACCAACTCAAAAATTATTAGGTTAGAGATAATAATTTCAATAAATAAATAAAAACTTGACTAGAAATTTAAGGAATATTCTAATTATCAAAGACAAAATAAGAAACGAAAACGAAATTTAGCAAAATCGAACGGAAATTTTAAAAAAAAAACTCTAGAAAATTAAAATAGACTCGGTTAGAAAGTCAAGATCCGGGTCTTCATTTCGGATGTCGTCAAAGCCCTTAGTAGCTTGTCAAACTCCTCTTCATGCGGTTTGCAAGCTAGTAAATAAGAGAGCAACTGAAATCTCATAATATAAAACATTAGTAACGCTCTCAGTAATAAATCAAATTTGCTAGAAAAATCAAAAGATTCAAAATATATGGTCCACAAGAATTTTCTAGGAATGTCCTCTAGGTGTATCCAATATGGATCAAGGGAAGAGTAATTATCTAACGACAACTCATCAATAATACTGTTAGTTTCATGATAGGCCGCAAGTGCACGGGTGAAATTGTAGCATAAATCAAGGTCGTTCCCACGTGGACTTTTCCTTTCAACGCACTGAACTAGCCTCCTAGTTGATCGCTATGTCGATCCGGTTTTTGTTTTGAATCAACTAAATCTAATTCTAATCACAATCAAGGTCTAAACAAACGAATATTCACTAAACTATTCTGATTTAATCAAGGTAAAAAGGCGTTCAGGGGATGAAACCTAAGTCAAATAACGAATCAACGATGTGGATTGAACTTTCATTTCATTAATTTGCACAATCAAGGTTCGATAATCGCATAGAACACTTCGCAATGAGATTTTGTCATTAGAGCGAATTGCCAAGACTAACCAAGCACCTACTTTCGTGGTTATTTCAATCTAGTCAAGGTTAAAGATCTAATTATCTCAAGAACCCTAGTTAAAACTTCTATGTCTAGATAATTTTAACTAGTTCAATCTAGGTTTTCGGGCAATCAAACTTCTCCTTTCGGTACTTCATTCAACAACCTATTAACTTGCAATTGGTGATCAAGAAAAAGCAATAACGATTCAATTCAAAGACCAAATAGATTGAAACAAACTAAATTCATGATAATTCAATCTAACAAAGTCAATTCATCAAGCAACTTCAAAGGTTCATCCCCTAAACTAAAAGAAATACTCACAATTCATGATTGAAACTACAAAGCAATTGAAATCTATTCTAGAAAGCATATGAAAATCTATGAGAGAATGAGAAATAAACTAAAGTGAAGAGCAAACTTGCTAGGAATCAACAATGGAGGACTTTTGCTCCTCCACTTCAAAGTATGTTCAAATTGCTCCTCGATCTTCAATCTTCTCTCAATCTTCAATGATGGAAGGGAATATGGATGATGAATGATATGATTAGGGCATGAAATGGATGATGGTCGATGATGATTCCCTCTACTCAGCCGAAAATCAGCATAATATAGGCAAATATCAACTCAAAACCCCCGAAAATGAAAAGACAGGAGAGACACGGACCGTGCCAGGCTAGGCACGGACCGTGCTTCTTTTGACACGGACCGTGTCAGGGTACTGCTTGTATTTTCTCACTCTCTGGCCATAGACACGACCCGTGCCCTTCCTGGCGGCACTCGTGTCACTGTTTTTTTCGGGCCTAGGAGTACTTTGGGCCATTGTTTGGGCCTTGGGCGATCCAACATCTTACTTCTTGGTCCTTTAAGCTCATAACTTGGATCTACACTTGATTTTTGGCTCGGTTTACATCGATTCTTCACAAATTCCCTACAAAACTCACCAAACTCCAAACCAAGCTTAATATGGGAAATTCGGGTATAAAATAACATAATCAAATCAGATATTCCCCAAATTCTCATCAAAACAACCAACTTCTCATATATATAAGAAGTACTTATCAAAATCCCCCATGCTTAGTCCTTGCTTGTCCCTAAGCAAGTCCAAACTCAAAAGAAAAGGCAAAGAAAGAAAATAAAAGAAGATGAAAGAAACCGGGACAAAAAGACTCAAAGAACTCAAAGCAAAAATAAAAAGAAAACTCAAAAGTAAAAATAATAAAACGAAAATCTTATTTAATTACAACTCCTAAGGATGACATCGATAGGAAATTCAATCAACCCAATCTAATCTAAAATAGAGCCCAAGAGTGAAAAAGAAGCCAATTTACACAAGTAAATGAAGACAAACTATTCAAGAATGGTACTCATCAAGTTGAACCAATCACCCTTAATCACCAAATGAGATAAGAAGGCACATGTTAAGCATGAAACTAGGTAAGAATGAAGAGCAAACTCACTTTCTGGGAATGTGGAAACACTCCTCTCATGTGTTTAAATATAAAAAATCATTAAAAGTTCGCTCAAACACTCAAACCAAAGCCACAACCAACCACGTACTTGCTAAGAATCTCAACTCTCCACCGCAATTTGCAAAGCAACAATGACAATCAAGAGGACTTTCAAGGGTTGTAACGGGGCTAGGGTTAAGGGTAAGGAGTGGATAATATTTGGGAATTGTGGAGCTAAAAGCCAAAGCTTGAAATTATTTCGCACCAATTCAACATACATACACTCTCACCACTTAAAATCAATCCAAATCAATCCCACAAACAATCGGAAACTTGCCTCAAAACAAAAGAAACACAATGTCAAACACTTTATTCTTTTTTTCTTCTTTTTTCCGGAATTCTCCGATTTTATTCTTTTTTTCACACTTTTTCTATATTTTTCTGTTTTTTTCTTTTCTTTTTCTCTTTTTCTTTTCTTTGAATAAAACATACACACAAACAAACAAACTCACACTTATATACAACTCACTAGGCAAGTTCCAACTCTACCCAACAACTTTAATGTACATAATTTGGGGAATCAAATCAATATTTACAACTCAAACCAATCCCCATCACAAATCAAACCACTAAAGTAACCATAATCAACCCAACTTCATACTCAACACATTTCAAGCAATGGCTTAAGGGTAGGAAATATATAATCGGCCAAGGCTTATAATATAGGTTCAAGAAAAGAAATGGTCAATGCAAGAAAGGGGCTAACTACGGATTTTCTGATGTAAACAGGTGGTCAAGGCTTGCGGGTTCAATTCCTAATGCCTCTATCATCTTGTTAATGTACAACGCATAGCAATTTCAAGGAGATGCAAAGCAAATGAAGGAGGATGCCACAATGGTGAGTCACTCATGGAAATAAGACTAATAAAAATGATTAGTCTTTTCTTTAAGGCTTATGTGGACTCACGGGTAGCGCTCAACAATCATTACCCAGTTTGAAAGATATGCATATGCACAACTCACTCTTAAAAATAGTGACAAAGGTAATCGATCTCACTATCCTAGCATAATTCTCACAACATTTAGCTTCAAACTCATGTCAATTCACAGTCTTTCACAAACGGGCTATACAAGATCAAATCAAGTCAAAAGAAAACTATCTCGTCAAATCCTATATCAAACAGTCTTTTTTTAATTTTTTTCTAAAATTTTCTTTTTTTTTTCTTTTTTTTCAATTTTCAAAAACTTTTTCCAAGACCAAAGAAGAAAATAAGAAAACGAAAACAACCTACGAAAAGAAGAAATTAAAAACTACAAGAAAATCTAGAATACAAAGAAAATAAAATCAAAACAAAAGAAAAAGACTCAAAACAAGTTAAAAATCAAAGATAAAAACGAATCAAAACACACATATCCACAAAAAGTTACACAAATCCCCCCCCCCCCCATGCTAGAAACGAGCATTGTCCACAATGTGAAACAACACCCGAGAAGCAAAGGAAGAAAACACAAAGAGGTCACAAAGAGGTAATCATGGAGGTGGAGGAGGGGGTGGGTTGCATGTATGGTTAAGCTGCCAATCACGAACGGATCGCATCAAGGCAAGCATCTCATCTTGACTATGCTCAATCCTACCCTGGGAGTCTCGAAGGGCTTGAAACTCAAGCTCACAATAAATTTGGAGGTCGTTAAGCCTCTCTTCAAGGGTAGGCTCACCATCACCCTCATCACTGTGCTCATCACTGCTACTGTCACCACTCTCTCCACCCTCTTGGATGGCTAGTGGAGCCTCAAAATCGGGCTGGTTTGGGTCCATGGGAGGGAGAAAGAGAATGTTAGGGACATGTTGGATGCACACATGGTCATGGGGAAGCCGCATCAACTCATTGTTAGGGTACCGCCACAAAACAACAGCCCCGTCCAATGTACACATTTTCATAGAACAAAAGGTCTTAGCGTCCAAAAGCAAAGGTCAACCAACTAAATCTCGCTGATGGTGACCAGGGTCCCAACCAAAATGTCTTGCTAATACAGTTAGTAGACCCCCCATAACAATATCCCCCTTCCCCAGGCTAGCATGTCGCTCTAAGTGAAGAGCAAAGAGGGCAGCGGGGTTAACATCAGGTTGGGCATAATACATCCCCCAGAACACAAAAAATTCAGCCTTAGATGCAACATTCATGCTATCACCACGACCAAACATACCACATGATAGAATCCACTGAAAAACCCGAAAAGTCGGATTGCGGATGGCAGTGCATTTAGATTTGCGAGGGTTATAATCAGTCCTAGTAGTAAGGAACTGCCAAAAGGCTTTGGGGTTCCATACATCATCATCAGGCATCTCTCGCCTCCCTCTATCAGTTATGACAGGCAGTTGAAAAATCTCAGCAAATTCAGTCAAAGTGAGGGAATGGGTCTCCTCATCGATGTTAAAGCTAATCAAATCGTCCCTAGTGGTCAAATCTACTTCGAAGGTGCTAAGCACCTCCAAGGTCAGGTTGTGAAAGGTAGGTTCTCTCATCCGGGCAAAACACAACAAGCCACATCGATTTAGTAACCATTCAACATCAGTTAACATACCAGTCGCAGCCAAGAAGGGTTCATGCGTATATCTAGTGGCTACGACTTTCCGCTTGCTCAAAGCAAGGTAACGGTCATACATTTCACCTTCAAGGTTGAATGGATTGTTACCTCGATTAGGTCGTGACGAGCGTGCACCTTTGTCCTTCCCTTTGCCTCCATCAGCCTTCCGTCTCTTAGAAGACGGCTCCTCTTGAACTGGACCTTTACCCCTAGCCATCCTTCAATAACAAAGGGTTACAACAATGTTAGTTATATACAAAAGTGCAAAAGACTCAAAATGGATGGAGTTAGTTTGTACGAACCATCATTGACTCAAAAACGAAACAAAGAAACACGAAACGTAGACTCCTAAGACAAAAATCTAACAAAGAGGTAAGCGAAAACAATATGTACATCCTAGCAAACCAAACAAATCAAACTCAAAATCAACACTACTTAAAAACACTACTATGGTGAAGAACCAACTATATACAAATCACCACCATGACTAAACTAAGCTAAAACTAAAGCAAGAAACAAGTTAACTATACACAATGACTAAATTACTACCACCAAAACTCAATGTATATACATCCAACCAAGTATACAAACTAATTCTTGAGACAAACCACACCAAATTCACAACCAAACCAAACCCAAAGCATAGCAATTGGCTCTTCAAACAATTCAACCAAGAAAAGAGAAATCAAAGTTGAACAATTAAAACAAAATTAGCAATAGGATTCGAATTAACCTCAAGAATCGAATAGGGCATCAACCAAATCAAATCAAACCAATTAAGCACAAGAAACCCTAAATTCAAAAACCAAAACAAAGCATCTCAAAAATCAGCAAATTAAACCAAGAAAACTAAAATAAACAAGAATCATACCTTGTACAAGAGAAAAAGAGAAGAAAGAGGAGAAGTGAAGTGTTAGGGTTTGGGCGTGCGTTGCTGCTGTGTGTGCGCTGGGCGAGGGCTGTGGGGGTGTTGATGAGGGCGAGTGCGAACAAGAGATGGGCGCTAGGCGAGTGTGTGCGCTGTGAGGGTGCGTGGAGTGGAGGCTGGGCGAGAGGGAAGGCTGTGCGAGCGAGGACGAGGGCGTGGATGAGGCGAGTCGAGGGACGAGCAAAAAGAGAGAAGAGGAGATGGGCACGGACTGAATCAAGTAAAGCAACAAAATTTTTTTTTAGGAAATCAAGGGAGACACGGACCGTGCTAGATGAGGCACGGACCGTGCCTCAGTTACCTGACAAATTTTTGGGCTGCTGGAGGGGCGCACGACTGGTGCCCATGTAGGCACTACCCGTGCCTCCTCCCCTTCACCTTGTAGGTCTTGAGTTCGAATCCCACAACTCTCCCAACTCTCAATTATGCATTTTTTTTCTTGAATTTCTCTCATTTTTTTTACAATCCATCCTTCTCCACACTAATTCTTTTCACTCATTTATTTTCCTACTCACTCACTTTTATTTTTCCACTCACTCTCAATCTCTTTTTATTATGTTTTTTTCTCTTTTCTTTTCTTTCTTCTCTTCTTTCTTTTTTTCTTTCATTTTCCTAAAACTAATACCTCCAAAAAAAAATAGAAACCCTAGAAAAACCCTAGAAAAAGAAAAATAAAAAGAGAGAAATGTCTAATAACCCTAGAAAAATCAAAATAATATTAAAGAAAAAGCTGAAAAATTCTAGAAAAATAGGGAAAAATCTAGAAAAATCAAAATAAAAAGAAGAAAAATGAGGAAAAAGTTTAGAAAATCCTAAAAAAAATGAAAATAAAATCTAAAAAGCTTTTGTTGCCTCCCAAGAAGCGCTTATTTAACGTCCTAAGCTTGACCAAGTACCTCTCAAACCGCACCGGGAGCGGTGAGGTTGAAGTGTTGGCGATCTTCAAGAGGTTGACCAACCAAGTAGGGCTTAAGTCTATGCCCATTGACCGTGAATGGCTCGGAATCGTCCCCACAAATCTCAATCGCACCATGGGGGAAAACCTTCAAAACCCAGAAAGGACCCGACCATCGGGACTTAAGCTTGCCCGGAAAGAATTTCAACCTCGAGTTGAACAACAACACTTGGTCTCCTTCTTCAAATCTCTTCTTGAAAATATGCTTGTCATGCCATCTCTTAGTCCTTTCCTTGTACAACTTGGCACTATCATAAGCCTCCAACCTCAATTCATCAAGTTCTTGAAGTTGTAACATCCTCTTTTCTCCAACCTTTGCAAGATCGAAGTTAAGAGTTTGAACGGCCCAAAAAGCTTTGTGCTCCAACTCAACCGGCAAATGACATGCTTTTCCATAAACTAACCGGTACGGAGTGGTTCCCAATGGAGTCTTGTATGCAGTCCGGTAGGCCCACAATGCATCATCTAGCTTAAAAGACCAATCCTTCGTTGAACGGTTGACCGTCTTCTCCAAAATGCTCTTGATTTCCCGATTAGAAAGCTCCACTTGGCCACTAGTTTGGGGATGATATGGTGTAGCAACTCGATGTGTCACCCCATACTTGGCTAGAAGAGCATCAAGAGGTCGATTGCAAAAATGAGTGCCATTGTCACTCAATAAGGCTCTTGGAGTTCCAAATCTTGCAAACATCTTCTTGAGGAACTTAATCACCACCTTGGAATCATCAGTGGGTGTTGCGATTGCCTCAACCCACTTCGAAACATAATCGACCGCCACCAAGATGTAGAGGTTGTTGTGAGAAGGAGGGAAGGGACCCATGAAGTCTATCCCCCACACATCAAAGAGTTCCACCTCTAAAATGTAATGTTGGGGCATCTCATTCCTCTTGGAAATACTCCGCTTCTTTGGCACTTGTCACATGAGAGCACAAAACTTCTCACATCCTCGAGAGTGTAGGCCAATAGAACCGGCTTGGAGCACCTTTGCAACGGTCTTGTTTGCTTAAAATGACCACCACAAGTAGTGGCATGACAATGGTGGAGCACACTTTGAATTTCATCTTCCGGCAAGCATCTTCTATACACTCCATCCCCACAAAGCTTGTAAAGTAGAGGCTCATCCCAAACATATCTCCTCAACTCGGAAAGAAACCTCTTCTTTTGTTGCCATGACATCTCCGGGGGAAGTACACCACTAACAATGAAGTTCACTATATCTGCATACCAAGGGGTGACTTGATGAGCAAGAACAAAGAGTTGTTCATGTGGAAAGGAATCGTCAATGGGAATATCATCATCGCTTTGAGCCTCAAGTTGCAATCTCGAAAGATGATCGGCAACCACATTTTGCAATCCCGGTTTGTCTCGGATTTCGAGGTCAAACTCTTGGAGTAAGAGGACCATCGAATGAGGCGAGGCTTAGAATCCGCCTTAGTCAAGAGGTGCCGTAGAGCAGTATGATCCGTGAAGACAATCATCTTGGAATTGATCAAATAGGAGCGGAATTTGTCCAAAGCGAAGACAACCGCTAAGAACTCTTTCTCGGTGGTGGCATAATTAACTTGAGCTCCATCCAACGTCTTGCTTGCATAGTAAATCACATAGGGCTTGTTGTCCTTCCTTTGCCCCAAAACAGCCCCCACCGTATGATCACTTGCGTCACACATCACTTCAAAGGGCAAATCCCAATCCGGTGCTTGTACGATGGGAGCGGTGACCAAAGCTTCCTGCAACCTGAGAAAAGCACTCAAACACTCTTCATTAAAGTCAAAGGGCACATCTTTGATGAGCAATTGGGTGAGAGGTTTTGCAATCTGTGAAAAATCTTTTATGAACCGCCGGTATAAACCAACATGTCCAAGAAAGCTCCTCACACCCTTTACAGAATTTGGTGGTGGTAATTTTTCAATCACCTCCACCTTTGCTCTATCAACTTCAATGCCCTTAGATGAAACAACATGCCCAAGAACTACCCCCTCTTGCACCATAAAATGGCACTTTTCCCAATTCAAGACCAAGTTAACTTCTTCACATCGATTTAACACCTTTTTCAAATTATTTAAACAATGTTCAAATGAGGTGCCATAAACTGAAAAATCATCCATAAAAACCTCCATTATATCCTCAATAAATTGGGAGAATATAGCCATCATGCATCTTTGAAAAGTAGCGGGTGCATTACACAACCCGAATGGCATTCTCCGATATGCAAAGGTTCCATAAGGACAAGTAAAAGTGGTTTTCTCTTGGTCTTTTGGGTGAATCGGGATTTGGAAAAACCCGGAATAGCCATCTAGATAGCAAAAATGGGAATTCTTGGCAAGTCTCTCTAGCATTTGGTCTACAAAAGGAAGGGGAAAGTGGTCTTTCCGGGTGGCTTTGTTCAATTTCCTATAGTCAATGCACATTCGCCAACCCGTTACCGTTCTAGTGGGGATCAATTCATTTTTATCATTTTTCACAACAATCATTCCCCCCTTTTTAGGCACAACATGGACCGGGCTTACCCACTCACTATCGGAGATAGGGTAGATAATACCCGCCTTCAACAGTTTCAAAACCTCTTTTTTCATAACTTCTTTCATGGTGGGGTTAAGCCTCCTTTGATGCTCAATGGATGGCTTATGATTTTCCTCCATGAGGATGCGATGCATGCAAAACGAAGGGTAAATTCCCTTTACGTCATCAAGAGTGTATCCTATGGTATTGCGATGCAATCTTAAAACTTCCAACAAAGCAGAATTTTCAGATTTGTTTAAGTTTGCATTAACAATGACAGGATATGTAGAATTAGGACCTCGAAACTCATACCTCAAAGAAGATGGAAGAGGCTTCAATTCCACTTCTGGAGCCTTTTTCACAGCATGTCTAGGCTCCTCTTCCTCCTCCAGCTTCTCAATCTTGGCAAACCCCGGTGGAAATGGTGGGGATGCTTCCATCAACTCAGCACAAATTGCAACCTCGGGGTTGTCATCCTGCAAATAGTCACAAAACAGCAAACATAGCTCAAGTGGATCATCACTTGGCCCATGGTTAGTCTCATGTTCCCTAACTATTCCCTCAATCGAATCAATGAAGTTACAATCATCGGAAATAGAAGGGAATTTGGAAGCTTTATTCACATTAAACACAATCTTATCACTTCCTACATCAAAGGTCATCTTGCCATTTTTCACATCAACAGAACACCCCGAAGTGGCCAAGAAAGGCCTTCCAAGAATGATTGGGGTGCGCAAATCCTCATGCATATCAAGTATCACAAAATCAACAGGCACAAAGATGTCACCCACCTTGATAGGGACATCCTCAAGTATACCCAAGGGGTATTTCACAGAACGGTCAGCAAGTTGTAGGGACATGGTAGTGGATTTCAGCTCACCCATACCAAGTTTTTGAGACAAAGAAAGGGGCATCAAGTTCACACTTGACCCCAAATCACACAAAGCACGATTAATGAAAATGTTCCCTACAACACATAGAATGGTGAAGCTACTGGGATCCTTAAGCTTAGGAGGAAGCTTGTTTTGGATCGCATCGCTACAATGGTCAGTCAAAGCCATGGTCTCATGCTCTTCTAGCTTTCTCTTGTTGCTTAAAATTTCTTTTAAAAATTTAGCATAGGCAGGCATTTGAGACAAGGCCTCGGTGAATTGTATGCTAATCTCGAGCTTCTTGATGACCTCCAAGAACTTCCCAAATTGTTTGTCAAGCTTAGCCCTAGCCAATCTTTGAGGGAAAGGCACGGGCGGAGTAAAAATTCTTTGGGGAGTTTTCGGTGGGTCATTAAGAGGCTGTCTTTCTTTTTGCACATCAACATTAATCACAGAATCATTGGAGGGCGGAGACACCTCCTCATTAACCACAACATTCTCAGCATCAATCACATCATTTTCAACATCTTTAGGCACATCAATCACCACATGCTCAATCCTAGGATCTTTAGGCCCCTCCAATTGTGTCCCACTCCTTAAGGTTATGGCTTGGCAGTGATCCTTAGGGTTAGGTTCGGGCTTTCCGGGAAGCATTCTCGGAGGGGTAGTGGAGGTACTAGCTTGAATGGCAATTTGATTCTCAAGCATTTGAGTGTGGGTGCTCATAAGGTCAACTTTAGTAGCTAAGGCCTTAATCACCTCATCTTGTCTTTGTTGATGCTCAAGTTGCCGTTGTTGGTGTTGTTGTTGAGACAACATCAAAGCTTGTATCATGGACTCTAGGTTAGGCTTTTGGGGAGCTTGTGGTGGAGGTGGTTGGGGTTGTCTTTGTCCTTGGGGTTGACCCATTTGGTTATTGTTCCGGTAAGAAAAGTTCAGGTGGAACCTAAAACCGGGATTATAAGTATTGGAAAAAGGGTCAAAGTTTTGCCTATGAGAAGGGTTACCAACATAGTTAACCACTTCGGTCGATTCATTGCTAACCAACCCACTAGGATAATTCAAGGTCTCATGCTCATATGATTGACACGACGCACATGGTTGGGGAGGGGGAGCATTCACATTCAACAAATCCATCTTCTTAGTCATGGCATCTAACTTAGCATTCAACATAGAAATAGCATCAACTTCATACTTACCTCCCGTCCTCTTGGAACGGGGCTTTGACCACTAGTAGCTATTGATCGCCATCTCCTCAATCAAAGGTTGGAGTTCCGCCACTGTCTTGGACATGATGTTGCCTCCTGCCGCCGCCAAGATGTTGTCATCCACCCCGTTGTAGAAGGCTTGTATCGGGACCCATGGTTCTAAACCATGGTGGGGGCATGGGACTCATCCGGCTCTTGGACAAATGTTGAGATTTGATTCCGGAGGCTCGTCAACTTGCTAGGAGGAAAGTACTTCGCCAAGAATAAGCTAGCAAGTTGGTCAAAAGTGGTGATGGCAGAGCTTGATGGAAGAGCATCCAACCACTCCCAAGCCTTCCCTTCAAGTGAGAAGGGAAACAATCGCAGCTTGATTGTGACGGCGTTGCACCATTTGCCTTAAAGGTCTCACATGCTTGGTTGAATAGGCGAAGGTGCCGGTTGGGATCTTCATTGGGGAGGCCATGGAATGGGTTGGCCTTCACCAAATTGATGAGTGAACTCCTCAGCTCGAAATCGTCAGCGGCCACTCTTGGAGGATTAATGGCGGAGAGTTGATTTGTGACATTTGGCATCACATAGGAGCCAAGCGTGATTCTAGGCTCTTCGCCACCGCTACCGCCGCCACCATTGGACATGGTGTTCTTTCGCTTGGAGTTCTCTTCTCGTCTTCTCCGGGCGTGCTCTAACTTTTGCTTCTTTCGCCGGGAGCGAAAGGTTCTTTCGATTTCAGGATCAAGCTCAAAGAGTGGAGCCTTTTGCATGCACGTAGAGTAAACCTGGCAAGACAAAAATCAAAACACCAAGGAAAATCAAAACAGAAAATAAATGACTTAGGCAACCTTAGGATATTCGTTCAGTGGCTGGCTAGGGACAAAGTCCCCGGCAACGGCGCGAAAAACTTGATAGGCCGCAAGTGCACGGGTGAAATTGTAGCATAAATCAAGGTCGTTCCCACAGGGACTTTTCCTTTCAACGCACTGAACTAGCCTCCTAGTTGATCGCTAAGTCGATCCAGTTTTTGTTTTGAATCAACTAAATCTAATTCTAATCACAATCAAGATCTAAACAAACGAATATTCACTAAACTATTATGATTTAATCAAGGTAAAAAGGCGTTCAGGCGATGAAACCTAAGTCAAATATTGAATCAACGATGTGGATTGAACTTTCATTTCATTAATTTGCACAATCAAGGTTCGATAATCGCATAGAACACTTCCCAATGAGATTTTGTCACTAGAGCGAATTGCCAAGACTAACCAAGCACCTACTTTCGTGGTTATTTCAATCTAGTCAAGGTTAAAGATCTAATTATCTCAAGAACCCTAGTTAAAACTTCTATGTCTAGATAATTTTAACTAGTTCAATCTCGGTTTTCGGGCAATCAAACTTCTCCTTTCGGTACTTCATTCAACAACCTATTAACTTGCAATTGGTGGTCAAGCAAAAGCAATAACGATTCAATTCAAAGACCAAATAGATTGAAACAAACTAAATTCATGATAATTCAATCCAACAAAGTCAATTCATCAAGCAACTTCAAAGGTTCATCCCCTAAACTAAAAGAAATACTAACAATTCATGATTGAAACTACAAAGCAATTGAAATCTATTCTAGAAAGCATATGAAAATCTATGAGAGAATGAGAAATAAACTCAAGTGAAGAGCAAACTTGCTAGGAATCAACAATGGAGGACTTTTGCTCCTCCACTTCAAAGTATGTTCAAATTGCTCCTCGATCTTCAATCTTCTCTCAATCTTCAATGATGGAATGGAAAATGGATGATGAATGATATGATTAGGGCATAAAATGGATGATGGTCGATGATGATTCCCTCTACTCGGCTGAAAATCAGCATAATATAGGCAAATATCAACTCAAAACCACCGAAAATGAAAAGACAGGAGAGACACGGACCGTGCCAGGGTAGGCACGGACTGTTTCCCATATGACATGGACCGTGCTTCCTGTGACACGGACCGTGTCAGGGTAATGCTTGTATTTTCTCACTCTCTGGCCATAGACACGACCCGTGCCCTTCCTGGGGGCACCCGTGTCACTGCTATTTTCGGGCCTAGGAGTACTTTGGGTCATTGTTTGGCCTTGGGCGATCCAACATCTCACTTCTTGGTCCTTTAAGCTCATAACTTGGATCTACACTTGATTTTTGGCTCGATTTACATCGATTATTCACAAATTCCCTACAAAACTCACCAAACTCCAAACCAAGCGTAATATGGGAAATTCGGGTATAAAATAACATAATCAAATCAAATATTCCCCAAATTCTCATCAAAACAACCAAGTTCTCATATATACAAGAAGTACTTATCATTTCACCAGTCGAAACACAAAAATTAACCTCATCAAAGATATTAATTTGAACATCAAAGGTTTTTTCATCAGGCATAGGTTCCTCAAAGGTTTCTGGTAAAAGTCGAAGGCAGTAAAATAGGAATAGAAGCATGAAACAAATCATTGGAATTAGAGAGTACGATATTATCAAGATCCTTGTTTGAAAAATTTAATTCACTAATAACCTTCTCGCTTGGTTCCTCATTAATAATATCAACATAATCATGATGAAAATCGTCCTCATACCTAGTATCTAACCCAGATGGTTCACTTACCTCAAATCCCGTCGACTGAGAATAAGGTAAGGAAGTATCATGAAAATCAAGAACACCATCAGTAGTGTTTTCAGATAAACAAGGGTATGAAGAATCATCTAGACTGACTTCTAAAGGGGAGGGGGACTTGCTATAACCATATATTCCATCATTAAAATAGGAAGAATTTGAATTGTGGTCAATATCATGGAACAAATCACACCCTTGCATTAAAGATCTAAGTCTAGCAACACCAAGGCAGGTAGAATCATCATGTTCAAAAGAACCACATAAAGCACAAATAACTGAATTATGAGGTTGGATATAGGAATTACACAGAAATGCATAAGGATTAAAGTACTCAGATGCACAATTAGGATTTTCAAAATAATACGTATCATGAGCAAGTCATTCAAGTAATTCCCAAGTTTCATCAACAGATTTATCACAAAAGCCAAAGTAATCTAAATTATTACAGGTTTCTAAATTCACACCTTCAAAACCAATATCAAGAATTTCAGGTTTTCCTAACATGATATCACGTGAAACAAGAAAAGCATATAAACGCTCAAAATAACGCCAGAATAATTCACGTTCATCTTGAAGAAAATAAAAAGGTGCCATATTTTTGGATTTTTTAAATTTTTTATTTTTTATTTGATTTTTAGGGTTTAACGAAAAGCAATAAAAACCTAGTCAACTAGAGTGCGTTCGTCTAATGGCAGTTGGGGGAACAAGTCCCCGGCAACGGCGCCAAAAACTTCACAGACCTAAAACGTATAAGGTGTTTGTGTACCGCAAGTGTACGGGTCTGTGTAGTAATAAAAATATCGTTCTCTCTCAGGGACTTGTGTTCAACTACGCACTAAACTAGTTCACTACAAAGGATGCTAGGTCGATCAAAAGTTTGTGATAACAGTTCAGATATTAACTACGAAATCAGGTAAATGAATAGAGATTAAACCGAACGTTCGAGTCGTCGAATTCGATCTCTTCATGTCACTTGATTCGATCTCCTTCTCCTCCTCTTTCATTCCTAATCTACTAGAACGGCTCCCCGAAGGGAGGAAGTACAAGGAAAACCTATGACTAAGCATTTGACGAAAAAATAGAATAATTTCTGAATACCCTAAACTGAACGGCGGAGTTTCCTTTTATAGGGCTGGGCTAGGGCACAAAACACTGGCTGCGTTTTGTCCAAAAAGTGAGAATCTTCCTCAAATGGGCGCTGGCTGCGCCTAAAAACGACAACTGTGTTTTGGCATTGTTCGGCCTTTGAGGTTTCTGGACAAGGCAAAACGCAGCCAGCGCCTTGTCCTTCCGCTTCAACTAGACTTGGGCCATGTGATTTTGGGTCGTTCTTCCTTCCTTCTTCTCTTCTTCTTCAACTTCTTTTTTTATTTCCTTTGATTTTTCCCAATTTTCCTTCAACTTTCCATGCTATTTGATATAATGTCCTTAATTCTTGCAAAACACACCCATCTCGCGAACAAGTGCATAAATCACAGAAATTGACATAAAAATACAAGATTTCTGATATAAAAAGCATGGAACTATCATGATTTGAGCCCTAAAAACGCTATATAAAAACGACTTATCAAATCCCCCCATGCTTAGCTCTTGCTTGTCCCCAAGCAAGTCAGAATTGAAAACAGGAGGATTATGGCTCAAACAGGAAAAACAGAATCTAAGAAGAAAAAGAATCGGAAAGAGTTTGCGATAGGATTACAAAAACAAAATCTTAACACCCCCTCAGGCTAACCGTTCTAACACATCAATTCAACAAGCAAGCACAAAGATCAGGCTGGACAAGATCAACACTTAGTACAAAAGAGAGGGGAAGAAATTTTCGAAACCAAAAAGGAGCAAAAAATTACTTAGAGGTACCCTAACTTTTGAAGAAATAATTTTTTGGTACCCTAACTTTTGAAGAAATAATTTTTTGGTACCCTAACTTTTAGGATTAGAAATTATCAGGTGAATTTCCGGCGAAACTCCGATTGATTCAAATCATTTTTGTGCACGAAAACAAAGGGCATTTTCATCCACAGAAACACTTAATCAATTTCCCGCCTAAAACTTGCCGTTGAATTCAAATAATTGGCCGAAAATTCACCTAATTATTTCTAATTCTAAAAGTTAGGGTACCCTAAAATTAGTTTTTAAAAGTTGGGGTACCAGAAAAACATTTCACCAAAAGTTAGGGTACCCCTAAGTAATTTTTTCAAAAAGGAGAGAACAAGTACTTCAGAAGCATAAATCCGCCAACAATCTCAAGAATAATGCAAATATGCGCGGTTGGTTATGGACGTAAGTCAGTCAAAAAGAGCAAACCTCACATAGGAAAGAATAAAATCACTCAATCACTCAAATTTCAATATGTATGTGGGTTTTCGCATACTCAAACTAATATAAACAAACTACCATAAGCTTGGTAAGAACCTCGCTTTCCACTACTGGTATGCAATGCACAAGTAACAATCAAAAGGACTTTTACGGGTTGTAACGGGGCTTAGGCTAGGGGAAAGGAGCGGTAAAATTTGGGAATGAGGAGTTAAGAGCCATGCTTGGATTGTTTTTCAACGAGTATAACACTCTAAACTCTCCTTCTTGCTTAATGTATGCAAGGAATTTAACCTTTCACCCTTAACAATATGAAGCATCTCAACTGAGTACAACCAGGTCAAAGTTTTTAGAACTTTAAATTGAATCTCCCTAATCACCCTTTTCTTTTTGGAACTCTTTTTCTCTTTTTTTTTATTTTTTACTTCTCTTTTTTTTTTGGTGGGTGATTGGGGAAAAGAAAACTATGGAATTATAACTTCGACCTCGATATAATATATGAACAATATAACCAAACATCAATTATTCAAAAGGTGGGACTTTCAGTTTCTCTAAATCTTGAAACAATAAGCACAATTTCTCCCAAACTTCATTTTTTTGTTCACAAACACATCAAACCAACTGTTCCTTTCAAAAAAAAAATGACAAACTCTCATTCAACCAAGCAAGGCAAAGGGATACTGGATATCAAAGGCCAAGGCTTGTATTGTGAGGGTTCAATCATGAAAGAAGGGTAAACAGAGGCTAGGCGGGGCAAAAACAACGGTAAATATAATGTAAGGAAGGCTATTTGGCTATGTAGCTTAACAAAATAAAATGAATGCCTTAATCACTTTTTCACAGCGTGCAATGCAAATATGTAGTCTCAAGCAAGATGCAAAGCAAGTTCTAGAGATGCAACTAATGGGTGAGTCAATCAGAGAATCATGGAATTCATAAAGGTGATCAATTCAAAATTTAGGCAATGTGGACTAACGGGATGGGGCTCAATCAACTAAACTTAGCCCAAAGATTTGCGGCACGCACATTTATATTTTCTAAGATAGACAAAGCAGTCAAGTGCAACTTTCATAACTTGACTCAAAATCAGAAGATTTGAAGGAAAAGCTTTCAAAAACTTTTGAGATTTCATCCAGACTTTTCTAAGCGAAACAGTTAAACTGAAAGTAAGAAGGGTTTAGAAATCATCACCGAAGGTGTTTCCGGTTTTAATCTTTGTCCTGTCCTATATTTTTTTTGTTTTTCGAGTCTTTTCTAATTTTTTTTATCTTTTTCTAATTTTCTGATTTTTTTGATTTTCGAGAAGTGAATACAAAAGAAAGAAAAAGAAACAAACTAAGAAAAGAAATAAAGGAAAAACCTACATGCTCTGACTAATGCAATCTAGGTGAATGCAATTCTAAAACTAGAAAGAAACTAGGAAAAAAAAACTAAAAACAATTAAAGAAACACACAAACTAAAAACTCAACAAAAGAAAACACATTAAAAGTAAGAAAAATCAAATTAGAAACAAACTAAAAACAAGAAAATCACTCTAAAAATTGAAAAATAAGCATGAAACAAGAAAAAGAAAGATGAAAATAAATGAAAAATAAAACGAAAAACAGAGAAACAAGAAAAATATTCACATAAGTGAAATATTCAACCCCTCCCCCCCCCCCCCCATGCTTAAACGTTGCATTGTCCTCAATGCAGAAGACAACGATGAAGGGTAAGGGCGAGCAAAGGATCAGTCATCCTCGCTCGAAGGGGATGGGGCGTTTTGATTTAGAGGTGGTGGAGGGAGTAGCGTTGTGGGCAGTGGAGTCGAGGGTTTTGGGGAAGAAAGAAGGAGGAAGGTTTTCTATTGAAAAGAAAAAGAGGGGCCCCGATTAAAAATTAAAAGGCGGCAAAAATTTATAGGCAAATAGCAAAACGCAGCTAGCATTTTTAAAACGCGGGTAGCGTTTTGCTAAAACGCCTTACTCTCGGGCGAGATCTAGACAGCGTCTTAACGCCTTGAAAACGCAGCGCTGCTTTGTCAGTCACCTGATGCTTTTACTCGTTTCTTGGCCAATTTTTTGCTTTGTCTTCTCCCTTTTCTTTGTTTCCTTCTTGCTTTCCCTACAATTTGACATACCAAAAATCCCTACAAACATCTACCAACTCAAAAATTATTAGTTTAGAAATAATAATTTCAATAAATAAATAAATACTTGACTAGAAATTTAAGGAATATTCTAATTATCCTAGAGAAAAATAAGAAACGAAAACGAAATTTAGCAAAATCGAACGAAATTTTAAAAAAAAACTCTAGAAAATTAAAATAGACTTGGTAAGAAGGTCAAGATCCGGGTCTTCGTTCCGGATGCCGTCAAAGCCCTTAGTACCTTGTCAAACTCCTCTTCATGCGGTTTGCAAGCTAGTAAATACGAGAGCAACTGAAATCTCATAACATAAAACATTAGTAACGCTCTCAGTAATCAATCAAATTAGCCAAAAAAATCAAAAGATTCAAAATATATGGTCCACAAGAATTTTCTAGGAATGTCCTTTAGGTGTATCCAATATGGATCAAGGGAAGAGTAATTATCTAAGGACAATTCATCAATAATACTGTTAGTTTCACCAGTCGAAACACAAAAATTAACCTCATCAAAGATATTAATTTGAACATCAAAGGTTTTTTCATCAGGCATAGGTTCCTCAAAGGTTTCTGGTAAAACCGAAGGCAGTGAAATAGGAATAGATGCATGAAATAAATCATTCGAATTAGAGAGTACGATATTATCAAGATCCTTGTTTGAAAAATATAATTCACTAATAACCTTCTCGCTAGGTTCCTCGTTAATAATATTAACAGAATCATATGATGAAAATCATCCTCATACCTAGTATCTAACCCAGATGGTTCACTCACCTCAAACCCCGTCGACTGAGAAAAAGGTAAGGAAGTATCATGAAAATCAAGAACACCATCAGTAGTGTTTTCAGGTAAACTAGGGTAAGAAGAATCATCTAGACTGACTTCTAAAGGGGAGGGGGACTTGCTATAATCATATATTCCATCATTAAAATAGGAAGAATTTGAATTATGGTCAATATCATGGAACGAATCACACCCTTGCATTAAAGATCCAAGTCTAGCAACACCAAGGCAGGTAGAATCATTATGTTCAAATGAACCACATAAAGCACAAATAACTGAATTATGAGGTTGGATATAGGAATTAGATAGAAATGCATAAGGATTAAAGTACTCAGATGCACAATTAGGATTTTCAAAATAATACGTATCACGTGCAAGCCATTCAAGTAATTCCCATGTTTCATCAACAGATTTATCACAAAAGCCCAAATAATCTAAATGACTACGGGTTTCTAAATTCACACCTTCAAAAACAATATCAAAAATGTCAGGTTTTCCTAACATGATATCACGTGAAACAAGAAAAGCATATAAACGCTCAAAATAACGCCAAAATAATTCACGTTCATCTTCAAGAAAATAAAAAGGTGCCATATTTTTGGATTTTTTAAATTTTTTATTTTTTATTTGATTTTTAGGGTTTAACGAAAAGCAATAAAAACCTAGTCAACTAGAGTGCGTTCGTCTAATGGCAGTTGGGGGAACAAGTCCCCGGTAACGCCGCCAAAAACTTCACAGACCTAAAACGTATAAGGTCTCTGTGTACCGCAAGTGTACGGGTCTGTGTAGTAAGAAAAATATCGTTCTCTCTCAGGGACTTGTGTTCAACTACGCACTAAACTAGTTCACTACAAAGGATGCTAGGTCGATCAAAAGGTTGTGATAACGGTTCAGATATTAACTACGAAATCAGGTAAATGAATAGAGATTAAACCGAACGTTCGAGTCGTCGAATTCGATCTCTTCGTGTCACTCAATTCGATCTCCTTCTCCTCCTCTTTCATTCCTAATCTACTAGAACGGCTCCCCGAAGAGAGGAAGTACAAGGAAAACCTATGACTAAGCATTTGACGAAAAAATAGAATAATTTCTGAATACCCTAAACTTAACGGCGGAGTTTCCTTTTATAGGGCTGGGCTAGGGCACAAAACACTGGCTGCGTTTTGTCCAAAAAGTGAGAATCTTCCTCAAATGGGCGCTGGCTGCGCCTAAAAACGACAATTGTGTTTTGGCATTGTTCGGCCTTTGAGGTTTCTGGACAAGGCAAAACGCAGCCAGCGCCTTGTCCTTCCGCTTCAACTAGACTTGGGCCGTGTGATTTTGGGTCGTTCTTCCTTCCTTCTTCTCTTCTTCTTCAACTTCTTTTTTTATTTCCTTTGATTTTTCCCAATTTTCCTTCAACTTTCCATGCTTTTTGATATAATGTCCTTAATTCTTGCAAAACACACCAATCTCGCGAACAAGTGCATAAATCACAGAAATTGACATAAAAATACGAGATTTCTGATATAAAAAGAATGGAACTATCATGATTTGAGCCCTAAAAACGCTATATAAAAACGAATTATCAAATCCCCCCATGCTTAGCTCTTGCTTGTCTCCAAGTAAGTCAGAATTGAAAACAAGAGGATTAGGGCTCAAACAGGAAAAACAAAATCTAAGAAGAAAAAGAATCGGAAAGAGTTTGCGATAGGATTACAAAAACAAAATCTTAACACCCCCTCAGGCTAACCATTCTAACACATCAATTCAACAAGCAAGCACAAAGATCAGGCTGGACAAGATCAACACTTAGTTCAAAAGAGAGAGGAAGAAATTTTCGAAACCAAAAAGGAGCAAAAAATTACTTAGAGGTACCCTAACTTTTGAAGAAATAATTTTTTGGTACCCTAACTTTTGAACAAATAATTTTTTGGTACCCTAACTTTTAGGATTAGAAATTATCAGGTGAATTTCCGGCGAAACTCCGATTGATTCAAATCATTTTTGTGCACGAAAACAAAGGGCATTTTCATCCACAGAAACACTTAATCAATTTCCCGCCTAAAACTTGCCGTTGAATTCAAATAATTGGCCGAAAATTCACCTAATTATTTCTAATTCTAAAAGTTAGGGTACCCTAAAATTAGTTTTTAAAAGTTGGGGTACCAGAAAAACATTTCACCAAAAGTTAGGGTACCCCTAAGTAATTTTTTCAAAAAGGAGAGAACAAGTACTTCAGAAGCATAAATCCGCCAACAATCTCAAGAATAATGCAAATATGCGCGGTTGGTTATGGACGTAAGTCAGTCAAAAAGAGCAAACCTCACATAGGAAAGAATAAAATCACTCAATCACTCAAATTTCAATATGTATGTGGGTTTTCGCATACTCAAACTAATATAAACAAACTACCATAAGCTTGGTAAGAACCTCGATTTCCACTACTGGTATGCAATGCACAAGTAACAATGAAAAGGACTTTTACGTGCAAGTCATTCAAAATAATAAGCTTAGTAGAATCATCATGTTGAAAAGAACCACATAAAGCACAAATAACTGAATTATGAGGTTGGATATAGGAATTAGACAGAAATGCATAAGGATTAAAGTACTCAGATGCACAATTAGGATTTTCAAAATAATACGTATCACGTGCAAGTCATTCAAGTAATTCCCAAGTTTCATCAACAGATTTATCACAAAAGCCAAAGTAATCTAAATTATTACAGGTTTCTAAATTCACACCTTCAAAACCAATATCAAGAATTTAAGGTTTTCCTAACATGATATCACGTGAAACAAGAAAAGCATATAAACGCTCAAAATAACGCCAGAATAATTCACATTCATCTTGAGGAAAATAAAAAGGTGTCATATTTTTGGATTTTTCAAATTTTTAATTTTTTATTTGATTTTTAGGGTTTAACGAAAAGCAATAAAAACCTAGTCAACCAGAGTGCATTCGCCAAAAACTTGATAGACCTAAAACGTATAAGGTGTCTGTGTACCGCAAGTTTACGGGTCTGTGTAGTAATAAAAATATCGTTCTCTCTCAGGGACTTGTGTTCAACTACGCACTAAAGTAGTTCACTACAAAGGATGCTAGGTCGATCAAAAGGTTGTGATAACGGTTCAGATAATTAACTACGAAATCAGGTAATTAAAATATTTAACCAAGTAATTAAAGGTGTTCAGGGGATTCCACTCTAGTCAATCAATCAAATTATCAACAATCCCGGTGCAGGTAACGAGATAATTCGGGCTCTCTAATCTTTCTAGGCCTTATCACTTCCATCTTTCGATCCTAGGTGAGTTACAGTGATTAAACTAAACATTATTTCTAACTATTTAATCTAATCAAAGATAAGAACTGATTATAAATTGACCCTAGACAAGAATCATTATGTCTATTTATTTTCTAAACCTATTCAATCTACTTCTTCCAATTCAAGACTCAAATTGTCGTCATGTTGTCAAGAATTTATTACCAAGTAAAGGCTCAAATTGTCGTTTTGTTGCCAAATTACTATGACATACAATACACGCAGATTAAACGAATAAAAGGATAAGCTAACATCGAAACTGTATTCTAATTCAATCAATAGACATCGAGTTTATCCCCCAAACAAGGAATCTAAGCACTCATAATAATAAAAACAAGGAAGACAATAATAAAATCTGAATAACGAAGCATAAAGTGAATAGAGATTAAACCGAACGTTCGAGTCGTCAAATTCGATCTGTTTGTGTCACCAGATTCGGTCTCCTTCTCCTCCTCTTTCGTTCCTAATCTACTAGAACGACTCTCCGAAGGGAGGAAGTACAAGGAAAACCTATGACTAAGCATTTGACGGAAAAATAGAATAATTTATGAATACCCTAAACTGAACGGCGGAGTTTCCTTTTATAGGGCTGGGCTAGGGGACAAAACGCTGGTTGCGTTTTAGAAATGCTGGTTGCATTTTGTCCAAAAAGTGAGAATCTTCCGCGAATGGGCGCTCGCAGCGCCTGAAAAACGCCAGCTGCGTTTTGGCATTGTTCGACCTTTGAGGTTTCTGGACAAGGCGCTGGCTGCGTTTTGAAAACGCTGTCTGCGCCTTGTTCTTCCACTACAACTGGACTTGGGCCGTGTGATTTTGGGCCGTTCTTCCTTCCTTCTTCTCTTCTTCTTCAACTTCTTTTTTTATTTCCTTTGATTTTTCCCAATTTTCCTTCAACTTTCCATGCTTTTTGATATAATTTCCTTAATTCCTGCAAAACACACCAATCTCGCGAACAAGTGCATAAATCACAGAAATTGACATAAAAATACGGGATTTCGGATATAAAAAGCATGGAACTGACATGATTTGAGCCCTAAAAACTCTATATAAAAACGACTTATCAAGGTTGAGCGTAACCACCATTATATTAAGCAAGTATTAGCACCATTAAGAACTCATACAGTGTGGAGGCTTGCTTTCCTTCCCTAGACGATAGAACCATACCTAGGAACGAGAGTATACAGGTTTCTATCATACCGGACTGTAACGCCCCAACCTAAGGTGGCTAGGCACGTCACTGCCGTGGGGTCCTCCTTTGACACATACAAGGCAACCTAAGCTCCAAAACTATAACTATTCCCAAATATCGTAGAGGAGCGGAAGCTTTTCTCCATAACAAAACTCAAACTTAGGTCGTAGGAGTCAATCTAAAACATACAAATCCATACATGCTTACATTCAGCAAAGTTTACACACAAAATGCAACCACATTATACTTAACATCATTTTTAATATCAAACATATAACTTGAAGTCTCCTTCCTAGCCATAACTCAAGACAAGTAACAAGACTAACTCAGCCATATATGTCCCATACCATGTACGATTTGGGAGCTTTAGCTCTCACTAAAGTCCCCAAACAACTCTATTGTTAGTTTATTCACTAAACTATCCATGGTTGTCCTATACCAACTATGTCCCTTGGGCTCGCGGTCCTCACTCGAGTCCAAAAGGAAGTAAAGCCTACTAAGCTAGACCAATAACTCGAATATAACCATAATTCATATATACATATCATATATTTACACAAACTATCACATTCTTATCAAAGTCACATCACATTTCATAATCAAAGTCACACATAATCACAATCTTCCAGTTTCGGAAAGTTAAACACAAATCACAACATAGCACAATTTTCTCAATCAATTAAAGTAACTTATTGTAGGGGAACTCAACTTATAACTCACTCAATAGACTAGCACCTATATATCACAAGGGTCACAAACACATCCTGGTGGACCGGGCAGTCCCACTCAAGGTACCTACCAGGGACCCAACGTTCTAGAGCGCAGATATCCTCAATTCACAAACTATGCAGTCTCATTCACATCCTAGCAGACCGGGCAAAGCCAACTCAAGGTACCAACTAGGGACTCACAAAGATCCAAAATAAACAGGCCGAAAATCACATCCTGGTGGACCGGGCAGTGCCCACTCAAGGTACCTACCAGGCGACCTGACACAAAGACACTACTACTATGGTCGTAGTCCTAGAAAGACACACAAGTAATAGCCCAAAGCAAGACACAAATCTCATTCCCCAAACTTAGTTTCATTACAACACTAACAAGAAGTCAAGAACAAACTCAAAGTTATTCCTTCTCTTGAAGGTATGTAAATCATAATAGTCAACAAGATAAACATCCATCAAGGCATAATATATATTCTACATCATAATACTTGACATACCTACTGATTTCAAGGCATAATACATATTATATTCACAATTGATAACTACACTTAGCACACAAACATGCCCAATTTACCCCAATTAAGCATATATATTCAAAACTCCATAACTCTTAAAATAAACATCCTAAATTCTTGAAATATTAAACACACATAGTATATACCATCTAGAATATATAGTAAAATTTAGAGCCATGAAATTCAAATACATAATTTACGAAAAATCACACAATTTCATCAAATTTGAACTGACAAAATAGGGCAATTTCAGTCTAAAATACATATCTCAAAGAAGACAACTCCAAAATTCATGAAACTTTACCAAAAGCTGTCTAATAATAAGTTGAACCTATAGTAAAAATTTCGTTCAATTTGCATGAGCCAATAATTCACGAACAATCAAACAGTTGCTCAGTCACATCATATCCAACAAATTTTTTGTTCTCCAAACCCTAAAATTACAAAATCATTCATCCGTAATTTTTGTAAACTCAGATTCACATCATATCCAACAAATTTGATTCAACCCACACAATCAAACAATCTAAAACATGCAATTTATTCTAGTATAAGACCGTCTCGTGATAAAATATCGTGAGACATCCTACATGGCAACTTTTGTCAAAAAGAAAGCACAAGAATAACTAGGAGAGTGAAATCACTCTCTTTAATTAAATTAATTAAATTTAAAAAAGGAATAACATAGACTAGGTGAATATTTTTTATCCGCAACTAACGCACACATTTTCAATGGACGAATTCCCTAAATAACTTTTGCAATTTGTATATTTATAGGTGACTAATAAACCAGTCAGCGGTGACTAATATTATGGTATCTCGAATTCGAAAACAAATCACAACAGATCTGTCAAGCGTATTAAAATAAAGGTGACTAATTTAAATTTTTAGGGCGACAAATATTACGATATCTCAATTCTTAGCGTATATGTGACCAATGATCACATATATATATTTATAATAATGGTGGTCATATAAGTATTAGAATACACCCGACTAATATACGCCCCAATGGTGACCAAACATTATGTTCATTCACGCACATGAACGTTGCTATTGTAGTAGTCATAGTCATATAACTAATAAAGTCACATGTAAAACAGAAATATTTTTAAATTTTCAATAATTGTCAGATTTTTAGATAACATAAATATTGCGATTGTAATGGTCATAGTAATATAACTAATAAAGTCACACGTAAATAAAAAATATTTCTAAATTATAGGATCTTTATAAATAATATCCTATTAGTTAACATATGCGATTTTTAGTAATAACATCTTTAAATATTTGTAATAGTCATAGTCATATAACTAATAAAGTCACATGTAAATAAAAAATATTTCTAAATTTTCAATCACATCAAAGATCTTTAAATAATATCTTATTAATTAAAATATAAGGTTTTTAGTAATAGTATCTTTAATTATTTATAGGATCTTTTCATTAGTTGCAAACCAAAGATTTTTTAACAATAATATCAGAATCACCCATTTTGAGCAATAATAAAATACGCAAGCAACACGTACTGGTCATATTAAATATTTTTTTTCTTCAAATAATCTGTATCATTCAAATAATCCGAATCTTCAAATTTTTATAATATTTTATGTGTGACTAATATTTATCTGAATGTTCAAATTACCAAAACTAAATTATCTAACAAATATAACAAATTTTTAGCCTAAATATAGGTTTAAAAAATATTTTTTTGGAAAATCTATCTATATGCAAGTTTTGGTAACTATGGAAATAAACTAAATTACCAAAATATACATTTAAACTTATTTTTTTCGAAATCTTCCAAATTTTAAGCAAATATTTATTTTCGAAATTTTCAAATTCAAACTTATATTTATTTCCCAAAGTGTGGTCAATATATCTTATATATTTATTTTCAAACTTACTTTCGGAAATAATCCTCGAATAATCCGTAATCTTCAAATTATCCGAATTAAAACATATATATATTTTCGGAATATTCAAATTTATAATGTTTATGCGTGACTAATAATCTATCAGGCAATGACTAATATTGTGTCCTTAGTAAGTTCAACCAATATACTAATATAGTCATACACACTATTATAAATAGTCACACGTATTAGCCATCATTTTTCTATCATGCAAGGACTAATATTGTGTCTTGGGTGAGACAAGATTACGGTCAATATTTATGATTGACTAATTTTCTATTGTGCAATGACTAATATTGTGTCCTTAGTGTGCCAAGATACCTAAGTTTAACCAATATAATAATAGTCATACACACTATTGTTAATAGTCACACATGATTACGTTTAAACGTATATTTTTTTTGGAAATCTACCCAAATATGAACGTATAAATGTTTTTAAACGTATAAAAGCTTTTAAAAATAGTCAGAAAATATTACGTAAAAATAGTCAAATTTAAAAGTGTATTTATTTTCGGAAACTTCAAATTCAAACGTATATTTTTGGCACATACATTTATTTCCCAAAGTGTAGTCAATATATCTTATATATTTTCAAACTTATTTTCGAAAATAATCTTCAAATAATCCGTAATCTTCAAATAATCTGAATCTTCAAATTTTTATAATATTTATGTGTGACTAATATTTATCTGAATCTCCAAATTACCAAAACTAAATTACCAAAATATACGTTAAAACGTATTTTTTTTCGAAATCATCCAAAATGTAAGCAAATATTTATTTTCGAAATTTTCAAAATTACACTTATATTTATTTCCCAGAGTGTGGTCAATATGTCTTATATATTTTAAAACTTATTTTCGGAAATAATCTTTGAATAATCCGTAATCTTCAAATTATCCGAATTTAAACATTTTTTTTTGAAATATTAAATTTATAATATTTATGCGTGACTAATAATCTATCATGCAATGACTAATACTACGTCCTTAGTAAGTTCAACCAATATACTAATATAGTCATACACACTATTATAAATACTCACACTTATTAGCCATCATTTTTCTATCATGTAATGTCTAATATTGTGTCCTGGGTGAGACAAGATTACGGTCAATATTTATGTGTGACTAATTTTCTATCATGCACTGACTAATATTGTGTCCTTGATATGTCGAAATATCTAAGTTTAAATAATAGAGTCATACACACTATTGTAAATAGTCACACGTAAGCGATCAAGAACGACATTCCAACAAATATTATTCTTAACCAAACAAAAAATGCAAAAGTTCTCATCTACTAAACCTAAAAAGTAAACCCACCACAGTTAAATAGTCATATAAAAATATCGTAGATTTAACATATATACTAATATATTAAATCATTTTTTTTGTTTTGGTTCAATTCCTCAACAGCTATGGAGCCATTTACATCACTATTTGCTTGTGTCGCATTTGATTTTTTCCTCCTCTGAAAGTGGCTCTTGATTTTTTGTGATCTTCCATTTGTTGTAGCTCGCACAGGATCCAAAATAACCCTATCCAAACCTGTATTAAGCCTAAATAGTCATTACGGATTTAACCCTATCCAAAATTTCGAAATGATCATATTTATTACCACAATAGTATCCTTATTAAGCCTAAATAGTCATTACGCATTTAAGATTCACAATATTGGTGTGTCTATTACACAATAGTATCCTTATTGTGAAAAAAAACGACAATTTCAAAAATCCGAAGAGTAGTAAACGAAGTTCCTCCATAGTTTGAACATTCAACGTCTCGTACATTCAAACATTTCTCCAATGTTCGAAATTCACAAATTGTTCAAAAATTCACAAATTTGAATATTCAACATCTCGTACCTTCAAACATTTCTCCATTGTTCGAAATTCACAAATTGTTCGAAAATTCACAAATTCGAATATTCAACATCTCGTACCTTCAAACATTTCTTCATCGTTCGAAAATTCACGAATTCGAAGAATAGTCACTAATTCAAATATCCACACGTTTAACACTAAAATATAATCCTGACATCCATAATCGAATATACGTAGCAAGGCTTACTTACCCAAGACGACGACGTTATCCGAGGTCGGTCGACGATCTTCGCGCGGATGCGATTTCTAATTTGCTCTAATTGTTAGTGTTTGACAATAGGAGGAGAGAGAAATTATAGACTTTATATAGGGATAGTGTACCATACACGCAAATCAAGAGAGTGACCTCATTTTTCCATTTTCTGACGTGGCACCCCGTCTTATGTTATTTTAACGTGAGACGGTCCTATATAAGATATACTAATTTAGTTTTGGGTTTCTAAGTACTCAAATTAGGTTTTTTAACTCTTTCAAATCCTAAAAACAACTCAAATTCATGAACTCAATTCCAAATTCGAGTATAAATCACAATCAAAATCTTTCCCTATCAGTTTTAATCAAAGAAAAACAAGAATTACTCAAAATAAACCACAACGTCAAAGTTAGTAAAAAAAAAAAAGCGAGGTGTTACACGGACACATTCTGAGATCATGAGACTGATGAACGCAAGAGAAGCTTTGGAGAAGACCAATAGTGTTAACTCTGTCCTATCCCCATATATTTAGTGGCTCAAAAGAGTATAGATTCTAGAATATCACTAATTAAGAGTTGGAGAGGAGAAAACAATGGTAGGGGTTTACCTTCTGCTTCCACACAGTTCGAGAAGTTTGAAGCATAAGCGTCCGACAATCGAAGCTCTTGTGCCAACTCATAGATGAGAGTTCGCTTATCCTCAGGAAGAACATATTTGGCTCTTGGTTGTAGGGGTTTACCGTTCGGACCAGACATTAGATGGAGCTCCGACTGATGTATAATGGGATCAATGGAATCTCATTATACTTGGAAACAGGATCTTTAAAAACAAAGATAAGAATATTGCTTCTCAAAGTTCTGAAAGATCAACCAAATTGAATGAAATAAGATGGAAAATGAAAAAGATCAATGGAAATCTTTATCAAGGTGGACGAATGGATGAATGGACGAATGGGATGGGTGAATGAATATGAATGGAAATGAATGAATGAATGTGTGAATGAATGGAATGTAAGTTTCTTGGATGTTTAGAATGATAATCGAATGAATCTTGAAATTGAAACAATGTAGAAACAAAAACAAGATCAATGAATCAAAGATTGACACTCACGATTGATATGAATGATAATGGCTTTGAAGACTTCGTTGGAGACATAGGCACACCACTGCAAAGACTTCTCCAATTCTACCTTTCACCACCAAAGGACGCCAACCCAAGGCTAGAAGTAGGGATATTCAAAACTCCCTCAAGAGAATAAAAAACTAACACAAAAGCTAGAGAGAAAACAATACCATGTGTGTTTGATTTGTATTTCATATGTTGAATGAGATGATTACAAAGGCCACCCAAGGGGTCTATTTATAGGATTTTAGGACCCCCTTGGCGTGTACAAATCAAGAAATACAAGGGGTTCTAGCTTACATTATCCTAAACAAGTATGACATCATAAAGAAACAAATGTACATAAGCTAGATTAAAACAATGATAACTTGCTCATTTCTAATCCAAACTTCAAGATTCAAAAACCATTGGAAAGCTCTTTGAATGATCTATCTTTGATTCTAGGATGACTTTCTCAAAAGCTTTATGGTTCTTGAGATATGGAGCAAATTACCGAGCTACCCTTGATGTAGTCATTCGTTTGGGAAAGAGACATGAGTGAATGGGGCTCCTTTTCCATGTAATCAAGTATTTGGCTCCTTTGGTGTGTATTTGATGTCTCCCTTGATGACCTTGATGTATATGGCTATCAAATATACATCACCGACCTGTCACAAATGTCTGTCGTGTCCCTCCTTGCATTTCCGTCATCTTTCGTTTTACCGACCACCCCCATCATAGTGTTTATGATGTTGTCCACAAAGTTTTTCTCAATGTGCATCACATCTAAGTTGTGTGGAAATATGTCATCCTTCCAATAAGGCAACTACCAAAAAATACTTTGTTTCTTCGAGTTTTGAGTTTTCTCTTTGAATCCCGGGACGACTATAAAGTCGTCATGGGTAATCACCTTGGGGAAGTGCTTTACTTCCTCATAGATCTCATAATCGTTTTTTCTACACAGTGAATAGCTCTATCTGGGCAAGTGTAATTTCTTCTCCACGCATGGTCCTTATCAAGAAAATTTCGGTGACAGTCAAACCACAAGGCTTTCCTCCCAAACTTCAGACGCATGGCTTTCATACCCTCCATGCAAATAGGACAAGACATGGCCCCGTGCGTGCTTCACCCAGAAAGCATGACAAGGGCTAGGAAATCATTCACCGTCCACATTAAAGTTGCCCTCATGTTGAAATTTTGTCTTTTGGAGATGTCGTACGTTTCAACTCCCACCCATAAGCGTTGAAGCTCGTCCACCAAGGGTTGGAGAAAGACATCGATTTTATTCATGGGTTCTTCGGACCTGAAATAATACATGTCATGAACATGTACAGCGTTGTCATGCACAATTTAGGTGGCAAGTTGTAAGGAGTAACTACAATCTGCCATATCGAATATGATTTCCCATTCATGTTGAACGGGCTAAACCCATCAGCACACAGGCCTAACCTTGCATTTCGTGATTCCTCCGTGAAGTCTTCATGCACGATGCCAAACATTTTCCTAGAGGCGCCGTCCGACGGATGGAAAAGGACACCTTCCTCGTGCTTGTTCTCCGTGTGCCATCTCATATGCTCTACTGTATTCTTCGAGGCATACAGACGCTGCAACCTAGGTGTCAAGGGAAAGTAAAACATTCTCTTGTAAGGGACGCCTTTCTTTATTGTGGTTGACGAGTTCTGTGGCTTATACCTAGGATGGCCACAAAATTTGCATTCAGTAAGATGAACATCGTCCTTATAGTAGATCATGCATCCACTAAGGCAATAATCAATTGTTTCATAGCCCATCCCCAACTTCTTCACCTTCTTTTTTAACTCATCGAAGTTTTTAGGCACTAGGTTCGGCTAGTGACAGTTCTCGCTCATCAGCTCCATGATATCATTCATTGCTTGCTCCGTTAAATTGTGCTTCGACTTCTGACTCATTAGTCTCACGGTAGTGGACAACTCAGTATGAGTTGCACACCCTTCCCACAGAGGCTGTTGAGTGGCTTCAAGCATATCATTGAAATGTTGAGCTCGTGCATTAGGCGACTCATTCACCGAGATGAAATCATTGATCATCTCTTCCGTTTTGTCTATGAACGTTGGTTGATTGGGTTCCTCATTTGTTGGAGGAGTACTTGTGTTCTCCGACTCACCATCGGTATCGTCATCGCTTCCATCCTCATCTTCAAAGTTACCCATTGCTTCACCGTGACACGTCCAATACCAATATCGTTCCATAAACCTCCGCCTATACAAATGACATTTAACTTCATCGGGACTAAAAACCCTCATATTTTTGCACTTGACACATAAACACCGATACATTCCAGTCCGTGAATACTCATACGACGAACTCTTAGCAAATTCATCAAACGTTTCTACCCTATCCGCCCATTATTACCTAATAATCCTCTAAGGGGGTTCAAACCTCTCATACATCCACCGGTGATGCAATTCATTTAATTAATAGTAAACAACCATTTCAGTACTAATGTTATTAAATTATTCAAACTCCAAACTCATATTTATTGTATTAATTTATTAAAATAATGTTATTAAATTATTCAGTACGTTCAAATAATAGTTCTATTATGAGTTAAAAACAATTAAATGTTATAAATTAATTATTGGTATAAATTCAAAAATTTATTGAACTAATTCAATCACAATCGAAAAAATAAATTATAATCATATTAATAATATTATCTTACAAGTAATTATATCAGTAATTAGAATATAATTAATTTACTCGTCTTAATTTAAAGCAAAACAATTCACACAAAAATATGGTAACCACAGTTCAAAGAAATTAAAATTAATTACTTCACCTAATTATAAAGTAAACAAATGTTTCATTACTCATTTTAATAAATTATTCATTACATAAACTCATATTTATAGTATTAATTTTAAAATTAACATATTATTCAAAAAATTCCAAGTTATTTTATATATAGAATATATATATTTAATTAACACATCATAATTTAAAGTAAAAAACATTTTACAAATAAATAGCGTAATACAATTCAACCATATATAAAATTACTTCACCTAATTATATATACACGTACATTATAACGAAATTATATTACATATAAATATATTTCACATTACCTTATTAAATCATATTTATAATTCCTAAAACCCATATAAATTATAGCATAATACTCAACTTAAACAAATTTTAATTTCACACAATTATAACTACTAAAACTATATATATTTTCTCTGATTACAAAAAAAAGAAATCAAATTTTAAATTACATTATTATATATTTTTTTGAAACATTAAACCTTTTAAATTTTATTTTACCTTCCTACAAAACATACAAAATTTAACATAAAACTAAACTTAAACATACTTAAATTTCACAACACTATCAAATAAAACTCAACTAGAACATACAAACAATATTTAAACTCACAAAATCCACAATATAAACCAACATTCATACATAATAATCGAATTAAACATACAAAATATAACACAATTCATACAAATTAACTCAAACTACTCAATTTTTCAACTTATTCGCACTAAACCAAGCTAGATCTAAAATAAAACTCAACTAAATCGAAACTAAATTACACATATATTCAAATTATTATCTTTTTCAACCACAATTATTCACTTTTAATAATATTAATCAAAATATAACATATCTGAAACAAAAAACAACTGATAAAATTACATGTTTTGAGTTGAAGAGAAGGCATGAAGTAGCTGTTGTCGACATTGATGTCCATTTTTTTTTTTTTTGCGGTTGAGTGTGAGAATGAACTGAGGAAGGCGACTCAACGTATCTTTTTTTTAATTTTAACTATAGTTGGCGTGAGTTTTAGCTAAACTTACGTTAAATTGTCACGCCAACTGTTTGCAACTGACACAAATGCACCAAGATCTCGAGGGCCAATTTTCAAAAGAATTGGCGTAAGTTTTTGGATGAAAACTCACGCCCCTTTAAAATAGGTGTGAGTTTTCATCCAAAACTTTTGCCAATTCTTTTTAAAATTAAACAAAAAAAAAACTGGCGTAAGTTATGTCCAAAGTCACACTACTTTATCATATAATATATGCATAAAATTTTTTTGCTATGGGGCAGGTGAGAGAATACCTAGTTGCCGTGAGTTATTCCTAAAATTACCCCAATTTTTATAGAAAATTCATTTCCCCTTTATTTTTTTATGTCAATTTACTATAAAAAGTATGAGATGGTTTAACCTACGCCATTTTTCTTAAGCAAAACACCACAATTTCTAGTATTGACTCCATTCATAAATATAATATTAATAAAAATGAAAAAGAAATACCTAAAATCATACATAAGTTACCAATATTTAATGCGTACATAATTAGAATATTTTAAATTTTTTCAAAAAAGAAAAAGAAATACATAAGGTGATACATACATAAATTACCAATATCTAATACCAAACTAGAGCAATTTTTACTTTTCCTTTCATCAATTTAGTATTATAATATTATGATCAAAACCTTGGAAATAAAATATAATAATAGATATTAGAGTAAAATTTTCATGAAATGTCTATGCTATTGTTTCATATTTTTAGGCCCTGTTCTTTTATGGGATATTTTGCGGAATGGTGCGGTGAGGTGTGGTGGAATTGTGGTAGGTTATTGGTATGTGGGGTAGGTGAGGAGAGAGAATGTAAAAAGTAGAGGAGAAAAGTGAGGAGAGAGAAAAGTAATGATTTACGGTAAAATGTGGTGGGCTGTGGCAAATTGCGGTAGGCTGTGGCACCACAGTTTGCCAACCGCAAAAAAGAACATGGCCTAACTATCTTAGAAAATAAAAATTTCGTTGAAACCAATATATATTAGATGCACCCGGAGCATGTGCTCTAGATATTTGCAAGTGAACAATCATATGAATCAGAGTGAAGAATCATAATAACTAGAGTGAACAACCTAGTACATGCAGGTGAACAATTATAGAATCTGGAGCACATGCTCCAGGAGCACCTAATAAATTGCACATTGAAACTACTGTATATATATTTTTAACAATAAAAAAAATTAAAACTATATGTAACGTCCCAAAGAAAGAATATGAAATTGGAACAAATATAGATTAAAAAGTTGAAAGAGAGGTTAAAAGCTACAAATATAAACTGAAAAATAATAAGAAAATAGAATTGTCACGTAGTTACTGTCGTAACAATTTTTTCGGAAAACAAACATCCTTCTTACGAAAAAAAATAAAATTAAACCATTTACCCATAATTATCATGATCATGAAATAAAATCAACACAAATGATAGTTTATTCCATAAAAAATAATATTTTTATGAGATTTGATTAATAATCATTATAAAATTACTCTAGAAAATAAACAACGATAAATTATTAAATATCTACCCATGCGTCGCATGGTATATTAAAGACTAGTTATTATTATTATTATTATCATTATTATTATTATTATTAAAAATTTCATTTCATTCCATTCCAATTTCTAGCCCAACAATATTATTAATGCATTCTAATTCCATACCCATCCCTCCAACGTTCTAAATCCACCATTCTATTCCTAGCTAAAATCTCTCCAAACAGGCCCTTACTTCCTCGTCAATATAATCAAATTAATTACATTAGTAAGTAGATTGTAGACACCTCTAATTAATATAAGCCAAATTTATGGTCACCACCGGAGAGTAAACTAAATAAAGAGACAAACTTTGACTTTTTTGTAGGAGCACATGAATTCCACATCACCCAAGTAACTGGGACAAAAGTGTATGCATAACCTAAATGCTCCCTCCGTCCAAAAATAATTGACTTTCATGCTTTTCAAAGTTCATTTTTACACAACAATTTATCACATAATATTTTATTCATTACAAATTCTATTTTTATACTTTTTTAATATTAATTTTTATTACGAATCTAGTGATATCGATTTAATGTCATGAATAATTACATATATATTAAAAAATTACAGACAAAGTTTTTGGTGATGAAAAATAATCGAAGGGAGGTCATACTGTACATGATTATTATGTAAATTACATATTATCACTGTAACATTTTAAATATATACCACGCATGTGTAATAAGGTGAACTACATATACATATTATAATTACCAATCAAATCAATGGGTGAATAAGTATTCCATTAAAAAAATGGATTTAAAAAAAAAGATGGATGAATGAATGGGTAACTAATCTGACGATTGAAGGAAGAGAGGGGTGTGAGCATGATGTACGTGGGTTTGGGAAAAATTTATCAAACATGAATCTAGCGGTTGAGATTAATCTGTAACAACATGTAATCAACAGTTATAATTGATTTAAATTCCTAAAATCACTCTCATGATAGTCAATCCTACATTCCTTTAATATATATATATATATATATATATATATATATATATATATAAATATATATATATATATATATATATATATATATATATATATATATATATATAGGATAATTAGATTATAATAATCCCTACTTTGGCCAATTGACAATGGTACATTCATACTTTCACTTTGTATTACATGGTCAAAAAAATATAATTGGATCTGAGTGGGACGCCGCCGAGTTGAGTGGTGGTGACTTGATGGTTTTTTGACATGGATGTGTTTGACCGGGTTGACTTTAATGTGCCATGTCAGAAAACCACCGAGTCACCACCACTCAACTCGGCGGCGTCCCACTCAAATCCAATTATATATTTTTTTGGACCACCAGAATACAAAGTGAAAGTAGGGACCACCAACATCCAATTAGCAAAAGTAGGGATTATTAAAATCCAGTGTTCCTATATATATATATATTATAGATTATAGAATTATACATATAGATTACAGATAATAGATTTGCCTGACAATTGTTCAAGGTGATATGAGACAACTTTCTTTCATACAAACTATAGAGACAATTCATAGATTCGTTTTCAACAAAGAGAAAAGAAGAAATTCTATAATTTTGGACTGCATTTCTTTCAATTCAGGTTAAAATTGAAGGACCATGATCCATGATGCATATCCATAAGTTTTTATTTTTTTTTTCCATAAGTATTGGTGCGTCATATGGGAAGCACATGAACAATGGAAGATTAATATCAGGATTTTTTTTTTTTGAAAAAAAAAAGGGGGGGGGGGGGGGGGGCCGGGCACATGCATTAGGGAACATAGAATACCTGTATAGTATGATCTTTGTTTAGACATAAGAAGGTCGTTGGGCTTCCATACTTTGGTTATTTTTAAAATGGTCCCTTACCCCTCGTGTCTAAATCTTATGGGCAACCTGGTATGCCCTCCATTCGTTCATGCCTCCCCCTCTACAACATCTTGGGCCATCTGCCCACTACTGTGCTACCTCTTTTCTCACTTCACGTTTTCCACTATTGACAATCACACCTACAGCTATACCGCGAACGTCTTAAGAGGTCCACCAATCTCACACGCGCGCATATATATATATATATATATATATATATATATATATATATATATGGGTACAAAGGGTGAAGATCGAAATATATGAATTCTAATAAAGATATTTTGGAAAATTTATAATTGATTCTATTTAAATTTTTAAAAAAAATTATGTAATATTAAGGGATATTGGATGACAACATACAGACCTTTGGGGTATTAGATTGTTATATACTGACCTTTACTATTGAACAATAATATCACTGTCCTTTTATACTCAGGTGACATTATTATACCAATAGTGATTAAACGAGTGGTGACTGGTGAACTGGTCTCCGTGCAGATGTGGCAGATGGAGGGAAAATAACCAGCCTTTATACAATAACCCCGTTAACCATTCCGTTTATTTCACTAACCTACGTTTTAAAAAAAATTGGCCCCAGTATCATGACTAAGGGGCGGTGAACCGGTCCCAGTACTGACGTGATACACAATCAACCAATGTCTTGTAATGTGGGTTAGTAAGAAAAACGGAGGGGCTAATGGAGTTATTGGGTTGGACAAGTTTTTTTTTCCCCCACATCAAAATGAAGGCCAATTCACCACCCCCTAATAAGTTACTATTGGTATAATAATGTCACCTAGGTATAAAGATCAGTGATATTGTTATCCAATAGTAAAGATCAGTATATTACAATCTAACACCCCCAAAGGTCGGTGATTCGGTATATTATCATCCAAAAACCCTAATATTAATGTGTGCATTAATGTGTGTATATTTGCATTGATCACTCTTCTTTCTTTTCCTTTTTTTCTTACGCATTATTCTTTTTTCTTTTTTCTTTTAAATAATAAGAAAACTATTCTTTTTATTATTCATTATTGCTTTTTTCTTTATTTTTTTTAAATATCAGTTCGATAATATTTTCCATAATACATATGATTTACTTGCGTCCCGTACAATACACGGGTCTAAGTACTAGTAGATTAATATTGTTGGCAAAAAAAAAAATGAACTGCTTGTATATCCATATTATTCAAATAAATTTATTTTGAGATTGATCAATATAGGCTTATTCAAGTATTGTTGTATTTGTTTATTCCAAATGAGCAATGTCACAAATTTGAATTTTTATACATGGATCCGATCTTTGATAATTGTGGGGTTCAAACTATTTTAGGTTTTAAAAGTCGCTTAATTCTTATATTTGTAGTTTATAAACCAGTTAGAAAGGAAATCATCATTAAAGTAGACATGCAGTGGAAATATGTAATATATCATATGCTTCAAATATCGAGAATTGAACAATAATGTAAGAATAACATAAACAAAGGCAGACTAGATTTAATGTGGAAAATCCTAGAACTGAGCAAAAAACCCACGAATGGCGCAAACACGAACAAACTCCACTATCAAGGTTAGAGTACAATAATAGATCTCTACTCTTTCAAGACATTAATAGGAGAGATACAAATCTATCCCAATAGACCAAATTACTTGAGAAGAATATCACTCTGAAAACTCTCACAGTCACAGCATCACAACTCTTCAACCCTATGACTCGATATGCTTTCATCACTGTCCTCCCCCTTAAGGGAGGCGCCTCAAGAAATCCTCTACCATTTTTCCACGATGTTTTCTTCACGAGACATGAATAATGCATTCAGCAACTTAGGAATACATAGGAAGACAAAACTTGGCCACCACTCCAGTAGATTCACCAATTCTAATATGATTAGGAAGCCTAACATAATAAAGTAACCAAAACAATTTCCTAACATTATTAGGAAATAAATCATGTGGCTAACTTAGGGCATTTTAGGACACAATATCCCTAACAAACTCCCCTTGGATTAAAATCGACCAATGCTCATAATCTTCCACCTAATCTACTTGAACGACAACAATCTAAAATCAATAGATTCACTCTCCACTATATATCTTTATTATGACATTGCCCTTTAACTTCTCGAATCAACGATCATTTCACCATTACTCTAAAACCCGGGATCTCACAACCAATCACTTCATTAAATTTCGTTAAACCTTCTCTAATACCACTTGTTAGGGAGGAAAACATTGTTAGAGGAGACTTTTAGATGAAATAGGTAACATATAAAATGTTTCAAATATCGAGAACAATAATACAAGAATAACATGAACTTTGGGAGACAAGATTTAATGAGGGAAACCTAAGAATTAGACGATAAACCCAGGAATGACACACACACGAACAAACTTCACTATTAAGGTTAGAGTACAACAACATGTCTCTACTCTTTCAAGACATCATTAGATGAGATACATATCTACCTCAATAGACCAAATTACATGAGAAAAATACAACACTCAAGACTCTCCCTACGATAATTCTTCAACCATAGTTAATCCATCTACTGATCACATCACTCTCGTCCCCTTGAGGGAAGCCCCTTATGGAATCCACAACCTTTCTGCCACTGTGTCCTTTCCATGACACCACATTACCTTTAATAAGACAGAAATATATTGTACCGCCCTGGCCCCTCTCGGGCCGCAGACATTACCGGAAACGACTTCAAGGATTGCTGACTGGCCCCACAAATCACCACGAGTCTTTCCAGCGTACTTCGTCCTCACTCACATGCTGCCTGAGAAAACTTCCCAGGAGGTTACCCATCCTGAGACTACTCCCAGCCAAGCACGCTTAACTGAGGAGTTCCCAACCGATGAGCTACCATAAAAGAAGGTGCACCTTGGTGATATAAGTAGTCATTTCAATCCCTTTAAGCGACACTTTAACCATATATCCGGGGTGTTACATATATAGGAAGGAAAAACGTCGCCACCAGGCCACTACAATTAGATTTACCCAATTTAATATAATTAGGAAATTTATTGTAATAAGTTAACCTAAATAACCTGCTAGCACAATTAGGAGATAAATTAAGTTGCCAACTTGGTCGATTTTTGGACATAGTATTCTTACCTATAACTGAAAATAAAAGCTTATCATTTTCAGTATGAATATGTTATTCACCCATTTCTTATTTTGGATCGCATTTTGTTTTTGGGTAAATCGGTAAAGGGCATGTTGGTAACTAGCAAGGTTGGTTCCCTACGAAAGTATGGATGCCTATGAAATGATTTGTTCCTACACTATAAAGAGATACATATATAATGCAAGACATTTTATATCAGTCGCGAACAATGTCTCATTAATTTACAACAGTTGGTATCATGATCTAGATTGCCATCTCTTGTGTTCCTTTCTTTTATGGAATACTAGGAACGTGAATGCGTGATGGAGACCAGCACAATACCACAACATTAACCCAGGATTGTGAACTTGTTGTCCTTCAACTCCATGATATTCTAAGTAGATCACACAACAAGCATAGCCACTCAAGCAGTTCCCCAGCTGGTGTGGAACCAAAATTTCTCTTAATTAAGGTCTTTGCAACGGAATAGCCCTAGGAGTGTTTTGAAGGGCATCAATCTAGGTTTCTAGCAAACCTATACTTATCTATGTTGATAAAAAATTAGCCTTTGAAAATAGCCATTTTTCCAGAATGGCTAGTATAGAAATCCAGTTCTGGCAGGCTATTTAGTTTAGCTCGTGCATGCTCATTTGGTGTCCAAAATGATTGCTTCTAATGCCATTAGGATCCTTATTGAGTCCTCTAAAAATGATCCAAGAGTGAAGTTGATTGGTATACTAGAACATCTTCTACATCTCTGGCAGTTCAAGCAAGTTCATTGAGGAGCAATTTGAGTTAGTGTGCATATTTTAACATCTATAGGGATTATTTTGGTATTTTCGCCATATGATCGAATCAGGCTTGGTAAGTATGAGTTACTAGAGTGATGCAACAGTTTAAGATTCACATGGAACGGAATTTATTCATGAGGTGATGTTACGCATTGATTACACTAAATATCAAGTGTTGGACCAGTAAAATGTAGCCAGGTAGCAAGTTCCCATGAAGTGTCATGTTTTGATGCTAATATATGTAATTATGGATGTAATTTAATGTAAGCAGCTCATTTTATTGTATTTTAGCTTAATTAAGCTTGATTAGAGGTTTCCTCATCTTTAGAAAACCTCATTAGCTTAATTCATCTAGCTAGGTGTATGTTTTCTTAGAGGTTTCTTCATCATTAGAAAACAAAAAATTACTAAGGGGTACCCTAATTTTTGGTGAAATATTTTTCTGGTACACTAACTTTTAAAAACTAATTTTGGCGTACCCTAACGTTTAGAATTAGAAATAATTGGGTGAATTTCCGGCCAATGATTTGAATTCGCCGGTGAGTTTCAGGCAGGAAATTGATTAAGTGTTTTGTGGAGGAAAATGCCCTTTGTTTTTGTGGACGAAAATGATTTGAATCAATTGGAGTTTCGCTGGAAATTCACCTAGTAATTTCTAATCCTAAAAGTAAGGGTACCCTAAAATTAGTTTTGAAAAGTTAGAGTACCAAAAAATTGTTTCTTCAAAAGTTAGGGTACCTCTAAGTAATTTTTTGATTAGAAAACCTCATCAGCTTAATTCAGCTAGGTGTATGCGTGCTTAGTTGACAGTGAAGCTTGATTCAATATTAAGGTGGTGAGTCTGTATTCATAAGGGAGAATTCCAGTCTTTCCCTTATATACTTGGCTTCAGTGGTTCTATATCAACTGGAAACACCATCTTTCTATCTCTCTTTCTTTGATGGCTTGATGTTGACTTTGGACATAAAGTCCGCTTCTTGATGGATTTTCATAATGTCGAGCAGTAAGACAGTAGAAGTGGTTGAACATGCTCTAAGGGGAGGCTCTAAGGGGGAAAGCTTAGTTGGAGAAACAGGTGAATTACTGTTAGGAAAGTGTCCTAAAATCACTCAGTTTCTTGATCCCATAATTATTTGTTTCCTAATTGTATTAGGATAATAATTAGGTTTCCTTATTATGTTAGGTTTCCTAATTGTATTAGATTCTAAATCTAATTGGAGTGGGAGTCAAGATAGGTTTATAGGGAGTTTTCCCCATAAATAGTGAGTCTTGTCCGCCTTGTTTAGTGTGGCCAAGTTTGGGGGCACCTCCTATGGGAGGAGGTGTATTCTGATATTCAGAAATTTCGTATTCCCAATGGTGAGAGAGGTTTTGTTGAGAGTTTTGTTGACTAAGAGCATGTGGCTCTTTCGGGTGGATCTCTTTCGGTGTTTGAGATCTTTGTAATACTCTCTTTGTTGGATCTCGGGAGGAGATCGTTCGTTGTACTCTCTACCAATAGTGGATTTGTTTGTGCTTGGGCCGCTCGTGGTTTTTTCCCGATTTGGGTTTCCACATAAAAATCTTTGTGTCCCCTTTATCTTGCACTCATTTATTTTTCTCGATATCAAGTAGTCATCTTATTTTCCGCTTCCGCTGATTACGTCGCTCTTATAATTAAAACCCTAACAATTACCTTTCTAATTAGTTGAAGCACTATCTGTATTTGCAGAGAACCAATCTTAAAGATGAAGAGGAGTATGAAGAACAAGAGTCAGAGTCTAGTAATCCTTATGGTGAAGAAAAGGAGGAGATCATGAGTACCCATAGGAGAAAGTCAGAAGGAGAAAAGGAGGGAAGAGAAGTTGGATTTCAAGCTAGCTATCCCAGAAATTGAAGGCCAACTTGACCCTAAGGTTTTCTTGAATTGGTTTAAGATAGTGGAGAGGGTATTTGATCTCAAGGATGTTTCTGATGAGAATAAGGTAATATTGATTGCCTTGAAGTTAAAAAGCCTTCCTATTTGGTGGACCAACCTAGAGAGGAGGAGAATAAAGGCAAATAGAGATCATGACTAGGGAGAAGATGAGGAAAAACTTTTATCTAAGTTCTGCCCTCCAATTGTCCAAAAGAGAATTGTACCATGTTGCAACCACAATCAAAGTTAGAAGTCAGTTGAAGAGTATACAAAGGAACTTGAGCCATCTGTTATGAAGGTGTGATTTGGAGGAGAATGAAACCCAAACTCTAGTTAGATATCTTGCTGGATTGAAAGAGAAAATCAGGAATGTTGTTGAATTACATCCATATGAATCCTTGGAAAAATTATGCTCTTTAACTTGTAAGGTTGAATTGCTTAAGAAAATGAAAAGGAAGGAGTTTATATAGGCCTCAACATAAGTCCTATCCACAGCAACCTCGAGCCAACCCTTATTCCGAGCCATATACCCTGCCATCGAAACAACCCATCACCACAAAACCCACCACCTAAGGAAACATCCCTGCTACTTCCCAACACACTACCCAATCTACCATAGACCTATCACCACGAGTTCATTGTGGGACTCTTTCTCTATGTTTGATTAACCTAGTCTTACATTCACTTTTGTATAGAAGCATAAAGGCCATGAGAATAGAAAATTGGTAGAAGCAATGGAAAGGCCAAACAACCATAACCCTACTACTAACCGCTTTTTTGGATTAATGATTAGAGGATCACTGGCCTGACCTAGGAATAGCTTTTTTACCTACTGGGTTAGTGTAGTGACCCCCTTTAAAGCATCCTGGGGTCGTTATTCCGCCCTCGTGGCATGGGCGAAGAAGGTCCCTCCAAGGTAGCCTATGCAAGTTCAATTTTGTTCCGATTCGGGCTCGAGAAAAATGATTACGGTCATCCAATGGATGGGCCGAGAGGCCTCTTGGGAGGAATCCCTTTTCCTATCAGCACAAATAATGGTGAAGGGAATTGGAGTGTAGGTGCTAGGGGGGATGGAGACTAAATGTTGAGGTGCAACACCCCTATCACAGATGTGACCCCCAATGTCACGACTTTGGTGCTCTTGCTGCGGTGTCCTTGGCCGGAAGTCAGGGCGTTACGGGCTTGACCTCCTTGGTCGCGACCGTAACCCATTTCCTCCAGCCCCCATGCCTTAGCCAATTTTTTGGGGGAGACTTTTGTCCCGATGGGGGTTATAGTCGCAACGTGAAAATCACAACCACGACATGACAGTCACGACCGCCATAATCTGGAAAGCCCCTGATCATCACGACCACAACATGGTTGTCATGACCATGACATTTTTGTCAACATCCAGCATTGCAACTGCGACATCCTGGGTCGCGGCCATAACACAACGAAGACATTTTTTAGCAAGAATCACCCATCACATTGTCTTGACCGCGACACCTGGCGTCCCGCCCGCGACAGAGCTCCTCGGAAGCTGGCCCCTTGATCAAGAAATCTTGTCATGGCCGCGACACCCTGGGTCATGCTAGCGACGCGCCTGCCTTTTCGAATTTTCTTCTTCTTCATTAAGGGTAGTTTTGTCATTTCCTTTTTAATCAATTTTGTTATGTTTTCAAGCCAAACTTACTCATTCTATATTTGAGTTAATTATAGCTCCAAGACGTAATTAACTTTGGTTAATGGCCTTTTTAGAAGCTAATCTCTCATAGGGTCTAATCACTATCCTTGCCTACAAAAGGATATTTTGAAAAGAGAGGGCATTAGCTCAGTTGAATGAATTAAACAGTATTTTTGAGACCAGCTCAGAATCTCTCTATCAAACATTGTTTACTTTATCTATTTGCTGATGGTGGCGTTGTAAGTATCTCCTTTATTGAATTTGTGGTGGAATTCCTTTATCATTTTCATGGTGGATTGCTAGTTCTTGGTGGTGGTCTAACCTTTATATATCCAATCTTCCTTGTTTTTATTAGCTTGGTGTTATTTCCCTTAAGGTTGTGGTTATTATCTTCAATCAAGGCTATTACTATTATCATCAAGTTCATTATTCTCATCATATTCAAGCATGGTTTCTCTTGATCTCCCACCCACGACACGCTCCATTTGGTATCAGAGCATCCAAGTTATTTCTTGCTTGAGCTTTGTTGTTCTTGATTGATTTTTGGTGATTTTTGGTGTTCCTGAACTTGTTGAAATCCATGGAATGGTTGAGTGTTAATTTTTGTTGAGGATGAATGTCCTTGGGGTTTGATTCATATTAGTGGAGTTTGATCACAATCCTTTTTTTGCTATCATTGAAGTGTTGTTTGGTTGTTGGATTAAAATTTGGTTGATCAACTGTGGCATTTGAGTGTTGTTGGCTTATGATTGTATTGTGGTGTTCGAGCTTTGGTGATTGGTTGTGATTAGTACTGGTGTTGTTCTTGCTCCTTCTACATTATATGGATTGTTACCTATTGTCTCTCTTGTGTAAAAGCTATAAAGAACCCAAGCCAAACACAAATCCAACTACAAAAGAACCTAGCTCTACAAAGTATTCTCAAACACAATATGTCCCTCAGCTTTCTTATTGGTATGGATAACGTCATTGATCCTAATTGACGAGAATCAAGTTAGTGTCAAAGGGACCCGATGAGTTCCCCACTTGAAGAGGCCCCTAACCTGGGCTAAAAGAGGCAGTTCTAAAATGTTCAAATTACTCATTATGCCATCACTACGTAGTTTTATCAAATTGATGCACACCTCCAGGTTTGACCTCAACCTATGAGAAGTCCCCTAGTCCTCTCCATCTTCCTTCTAACTTTGAATCGAGTGACGATGATGTATATACTGGGTATTTGAGCATAGTCATATAAATTATAAGAAGGATAATAAATAGAAGGAGCCAAATTAAGACACTTGCAGGCATATACTATACATGCGCAAGATCACACATGCATCATCACATATGAAAGTGATAAGTGCATTATTTGCACTTATTTTTAGGTATTTTAGAAGCATAATCATGGTGATTTTTGGCTAAAAAGGTGTTTAATCTTCCCCATTTCTCTATTTACACTTGGTCTTTGCATTTTTGGCATTGATTTTCAGGTTTAGGGCAAAAAAGGTGATTTTTGGAACAAATTTGGTAAGGCCAAGGGTACCACGGGCATCGACTACTGTTGATAAGACCGTGGTAAAAATTTCAGCAAGAAACGAGTAGAAAACAGCGAGACAACGCCAACCTCGGGCTGCCCATGGTGACAGCCACAGACCGTGGTTGGAGCTGTTTTCTCGCTGTGGCAGTTATTTTTACGGAAATAACCGGGGAAAAGAAGGGGAAGGCGGTTATCACTTATTGTGGGCAGAAAGGAGAGATTTTTAGAGAGGAATTCTTCACCAAAAACACTTTCATTCATCAAGAATCAATTCAAAGGCATTGAAGATTCGGAATTCGAGAAGAAGCACGCAACACTCTTGTGAAGTTCTTGAGAGAATCCTACGAATTTCTCCCTAGTGTTTGCTTTACTCTTCTCACTTTCTCTTCCTTAATTCTAGAATTGATTACCATGTTTAGAACGTATTTCTTGTTTTCAATGAATACTTGTGAGTAGATTTCGTTCTTTCTAGGGTTTTATGAACCATCAATATGGAGTTTGATTAGAAATGTTTTAGTTTGTACTTGAATTCTCAATTGAATCAATAGAAGGTTGCATTTTTTCTTGCCTACGAATGTTCTTAAGGCCTTGGATGTTTGTAATTCAGAAATTAACCTAAGAAGTACCGAAAGGTGAATTAGGAGAATTTGACCACCAACCCTTCTACCTAGGCCTACGAAAGTTGAAAAAGGAGTAGTAGACTATGGAATCATTAGATAACCCGACCTTGCTTAGACCTTCAATTCTGTTTAACCTGAAAAGCAGACGAAAGTTGTTGATTAGGTTAGTCAGGATAATTCTATTTAGCATCGAAAGGGCGATAGAATTTAGAGGTTATCGATTCTTGATTCGTTTGAGTTACTTTCGGCATGCTTTAATCGGCTTTGGACCAAGTATTAGGTGAGTAAAACCCTTGAAGTCTTCATCCATCGAATTACCTCGAGTTAGTCCTTTCTAGTCCACTTTAGTTCTAGTTAGTTCATTAGGAGTCATAAAAAAATTCATCAACCCGATTGGCTTAGCAATCAAGTAGAGGGATAGTTCACTGAGTTACTAGACCAAGTCCCTGTGGGATCGACCTTGACATTGCTACAATACCCGCGGCGCCATGTCAAGTTTTTGGCGCCGTTGCCGGGGACTTTGTCCCTAGTAGCCATTAAGCGAAGACTCTTAGATTGACTAAGCTGTTTTTTTTTTATTTTTCTTTCTTTCTTTTTCTTTCCTTTACTTGTGATTGATTGTGTTTCATTTCTTGTTTTTCTAGGTACTCTTGGTGTATGCAAAAATCTGCGGAATTTGAGTTCGATCCCGAGATTGAACGCACTTTCCGTTCTCGGAGAAAGAGGCTGCGAACAGAGAAAGCTAGCAAGAAGCAAGAAGAGGAGTCTGCATCACAATCGAAAATGGCCGGTGGAGAAGCACAACCGAAGACATTGGAACAATACATGGCCCCAAATGTCACAGATCCTCCTACGGCCATCAACCTTCCCAACATCGCCAACAATGATTTTGAGCTGAAGAATTCCTTGATTAATCTGGTCAAAGCTTCGCCATTTCGTAGTCACCCTAGTGAGGACCACAACCGACACCTCCGTATCTTTCGCCAGGTGTGTGATACGTTCAAGGCGAACGGGGCCTCACCGGATGCAATCAAGCTGCGGTTGTTTCCGTTTTCCTTGGAGGATCGAGCATGGGAGTGGCTAGACTCTCTTCCGCCGAACTCCATCACCACTTTTGATCAGATGGCGAGCGCATTTCTTAACCAATATTTCCCGCCAAGTAAGCTGACAAGCCTCCGCAACCAAATATCCACCTTCGTCCAAGAGCCGGATGAGAACCTGTACGAGGCTTGGGAATGGTTCAAAGATCTACTTCGCCGGTGTCCACATCATGGTCTTGAGCCATGGGTGCCCATCTATGCCTTCTACAATGGAGTGGATGATCAGTTGAGGGCGATGATTCTCGTAGCAGCTGGGGGGAACATCATGAACAAAGAGGTCGATGATCTCTATTCTTTGATCGAGCAAATGGCGTCCAACAGTTATCAATGGTCCAAGCCCCGTTCCTCGAGAACGGGAGGTAAGTATGATGTCGATGCCATTTCTGTTTTGACTGCTAAAATAGATGCTGTGACTCAGAAGATAGACCGTTTGCATGTAAATCCCAATCCTCCCCTACCGTGTGCTTCTTGTAATTCATTTGAGTATGAGACCTTGTTTTGTCCTGTTGGGTTAGCTAGTCCCGAGACCTCGGACCAGACCAATTATATTGGGAACCCAAGACAGAACTTTGACCCATACTCTAATGTCTACAACCCGGGATTTAGATATCATCCTAATTTTTCCTATCGGAATAACAATCCCGGGATCGCACTAACAACAACAATGCACTAAAGACCACCTGGTTTCCAAAGAAAACAAGCCCAAGCCCAAGCCCAACCTCGACAAACCCAAGAGCCTGACTGGAAGGCATTGGTGGAACCTATGGTTGTGTCCCAAAATCAGCAAGAAGAGACTATCAAGCTTTTAGTTGATAGAGTTGACCAGTTGGCCACTCACAACAAAATGCTTGAATCTCAGATTGCTAGTCAGGCTAGTACTTCCACCACTCCTCCAGGAAAGCTTCCTAGCCAACCTGTTGCGAACCCAAAGGACCAATGCAATGCCATAACCTTAAGAAGCGGGCGGGGCCTAGGGGTGTGTGTGATGAGCATGTTGTTGTTGATGTGCATGATGATGATGTTGCTGAGAATGTAGTTGATGTTGAGAATGTTGTGAATGATGTGAATGCTGATGTGAGTAATGATGTGCATGAAGAGGTAAATGTGCCTCCTAAAGAACCTGTGATTGATGTTGATGTGCAAGTTGAGAAAGAAGTTTCTAAGGATGCAACAAGAGTTCGTCAAAGAGTTTACACTCCACCCTTGCCTTTCCCTCAAAGATTGGCTAAGGCTAAAAGTGATAAGCAATTCGGGAAGTTCTTAGAGGTCCTCAAGAAACTTCATATTAACATTCCATTCACCGATGCCCTGTCTCAAATGCCTTCCTACGCTAAATTTTTGAAAGAAATTTTGACAAACAAGAGGAAGTTGGAAGAGCATGAGACAGTGGCATTGACAGAACAGTGTAGTGTCGTGCTCCAAAATAAGCTTCCCCCGAAGCTTAAGGATCCCGGTAGCTTCACCATTCCTTGTGAAGTTGGAAAGATTTCCATAGACCGTGCATTATGTGATCTTGGTTCTAGGGTGAGTCTTATGCCCCTCTCTTTGTCCCAAAAGCTTGGTATGGGTGAACTAAAGCCCACTACCACTTCCCTCCAGTTGGCCGACCGATCGGTCAAGTTTCCCATAGGAATTTTAGAGGATGTCCCCATTAAGTTGGGTAGCTTCTTTGTTCCTGTTGACTTTGTTATCCTAGAGATGGAGGAAGACACCCGTACCCCCATTATTCTTGGTAGACCTTTCATGGCTACGGCTGGGTGTTGCATTGATGTGAAAAATGGTAGGATGTCCTTTAGTATAGGAGGTGAGAAAGCTGAATTTAATTTGTTTGAAGTTGCTAAATTCCCTGCATTTTCTGATGATTGCTTTAGAGTGGATATCATTGATTCCATTCTTAGGGAAGATAGCACTAACATTCGTTCTCACGATCCTCTTGAGCTTTGTTTGTTGTCTAACAGTAAAACCCAGGATCACGATCCCGAGGTTTCCCATTGTGTGAAGCTCTTGCAGGCATCCCCAGAAGTTCCACCAACGCTGGAAACGGTGGAGGCACTAGAGGTTGAAAGCAAAAACAAGCAAGCTTCGAGCGAGAAGGAATCACCAAAGGTAGAACTGAAACCTCTCCCTTCTTCCCTAAGGTATGAATTTTTTGGCCCCAATTCCTCTTATCCTGTGATAGTGAATGCAAACTTGAATGATGATGAGATTGATTCATTGTTAAGAGTCCTTAGGTCACATCGTAAGGCCATTGGTTATACCATAGATGACCTTAAAGTAATTAGTCCCTCATTTTGCATGCATAGGATTTTGATGGAAGATGATTATAAACCCACCATTCAAAGTCAAAGAAGGTTAAACCCTAACATGACAGAGGTGGTAAAAAAGAGGTCTTGAAATTACTTGATGCTGGGATTATCTACCCTATTTCTGATAGTGAGTGGGTGAGTCCGGTGCATGTTGTGCCTAAGAAAGGGGGGATGACTGTGGTGAAAAATGAGAACAATGAGTTCATTCCTACCAGGACTGTTACGGGGTGGAGGATGTGTATTGATTACCGCAAGTTGAATGATGCCACCCGTAAAGACCATTTCCCTCTCCCCTTCATTGACCAAATGCTTGAAAGACTGGCGAATAATTCATTCTTTTGTTATCTAGATGGGTATTCCGGGTTTTTCCAAATCCCTATCCACCCTAGTGATCAGGAAAAGACCACCTTTACATGTCTTACGTCACATTTGCCTATAGGAGATGCCATTTGGGTTGTGTAATGCACCCGCTACTTTTCAACGATGCATGATGGCTATTTTCTCTGATTTTATTGAGGACATTATGGAGGTGTTTATGGATGATTTTTCAGTCTATGGAAATTCTTTTGATCATTGTTCAAGAAATCTTGCTAAAGTGTTGTCTCGATGTGAAGAAGTGAATTTAGTTTTGAATTGGGAGAAGTGCCATTTCATGGTACAAGAGGGTGTAGTCCTTGGTCATGTTGTGTCAAGCAAAGGCATTGAGGTTGACAAAGCAAAGGTTGAGGTGGTTGAAAAATTACCACCTCCAACTTCTGTTAAGGGTGTTAGGAGTTTTCTTGGACACGTTGGTTTCTACCGACGGTTCATAAAAGATTTTTCGAAAATTGCTAGGCCTCTCACCCGATTGCTTGTCAAAGATGTGCCTTTTGAATTTGATGATGTTTGCTTGAGTGCTTTCAACAGGTTGAAAGAAGCTTTGATCACTGCGCCTATTATGCAAGCCCCGGATTGGAGTTTACCGTTTGAAGTGATGTGTGATGCGAGTGATTACGCATTGGGGGCTGTTTTAGGGCAAAGAAGAGATGACAAGCCTTTCGCCATCTATTATGCGAGCCGAACTCTGGATGAGGCTCAAGTCAACTACGCCACCACGGAGAAGGAGTTCTTGGCGGTCGTTTTCGCCTTAGAGAAGTTTCGACCATACTTGATCAACTCCAAGGTGATTGTGTTCACCGATCATGCCGCCATTCGACACCTCATGAAGAAGTCGGACTCTAAACCTCGGCTCATTCGCTGGGTGTTATTACTCCAAGAGTTTGATTTGGAAATTCGGGACAAGCCCGGATTGTAAAACGTGGTGGCCGATCATCTCTCTCTATTGGAGGATGTTCCGAAGGAGAAGCTCCCTATTGATGATTCTTTTCCGGAAGAGAAGCTCATGGCCGTATGTACCCCATTCATTCCATGGTATGTCGACTACGTCAATTATCTTGTGTGTGGAGTGTTGCCACCGGACTTATCATATCAACAAAAGAAGAGGTTCCTATTCGAGGTGAAGAGCTTTGTTTGGGAAGAACCACTTCTTCACAAGCTATGTGCCGATGGGGTTTACCGGAGATGCATTCCGGAGGAAGAAGTTCAAGGGGTGCTACATCATTGCCATTCCACGACCTATGGTGGACATTTCGGCCCCGATAAAACCGCTTCCAAGGTCTTGCAAGCCGGCTTCTATTGGCCGACCCTCACCAAGGATGCAAGGGAGTATGTGCTAGCATGTGATCGTTGTCAACGGATGGGTAACATTTCCAAGAGGCACGAGATGCCCCAAAGCGGAATTCTTGAGGTTGAGCTCTTCGACGTGTGGGGGATAGACTTTATGGGTCCTTTCCCTCCATGTCACAAGAACCTCTACATCCTTGTTGCTGTGGATTACGTATCCAAATGGGTAGAGGCGATCGCATCTCCGACGAACGACTCAAGGGTCGTCATCAAATTCCTCAAGAAGAACATTTTCGCTCGATTTGGCACTCCTAGAGCCTTATTGAGCGATAACGGCACCCATTTCTATAACCGGCTGCTAGAAACTCTCCTGAAGAAGTACGGGGTGTTCCATAGGGTGGCAACACCTTACCATCCTCAAACAAGCGGGCAAGTAGAGCTTTCGAATAGGGAGTTGAGGAGCATTCTCGAGAAGACGGTTGACTGATCTCGAAAGGATTGGTCATTGAAGCTTGACGATGCCTTGTGGGCGTACCGCACGGCGTTCAAAACTCCCCTTGGAACCACTCCATTCCGGTTGGTGTGTGGGAAGCCATGTCATTTGCACGTGGAGTTGGAACATCGACCATTTTGGGTTGTCCGAACCCTGAATTTTGATGCAAAGGCAACCGGTGAGAAGCGAATGCTTCAATTACAAGAACTGGAGGAATTGAGGTTGCAAGCTTATGAGAGTTCGAGGATCTACAAAGAGAGGACCAAGAAGTGGCATGACAAGTTCATCTTGCCAAAGAGGTTTAAGGAAGGCGACATGGTCCTTTTGTTCAACTCGAGATTGAGATTGTTTCCGGGAAAGCTGAAATCCCGGTGGTCCGGACCATTCCAAGTTATGAAAGCATATCTTCATGGAGCTGTGGAAGTTTGGAGTGAGTCTACCGGCACATTCAAGGTCAACGGGCAGCGACTTAAGCATTACATCACAGGCCAAATCGAGGAGAAGGCCGCATGTTATGCCCATACCAATCCCGTATGACTTGAGGTATGTATCGTCTAGCTTTAGACGTTAAATTAGCGCTTCTTGGGAGGCCACCCAAGCTTTTTAATTACTTTTCTTTCCCTTTTCATTTTTTTTCTTTTATAGGAGTTTATCTTTCTTTCTTTTCATTTTCCTTCCCCTTTCCTAGTTTTTTCTTATTTTCCTTAGTTCATTTCACTTTCGTTTTGTTTCTTTTCTTTGATTTTTCTCTTGTTTTAATTGTGTTTCTCTTTTGTATAGTGTAAATTTTTGTGAGTATTTTTGAGTAAAAAAAGAGAGAGAGTTTGAGGGAGTGTAAGAGTAAGTTTGAGCAAGGAAAATTAGCATGGAGGAGTTGGTCTCTAGGGTGTTTTGATGGTTTAATGAGTGAAAAGTGTTTGAGTTAGAAAGAATGAAGAAAAAAATGAGAGTTTGAGGGAGTTGGGGGAGAAAAGAACTGTAAAAACTTGAGTGAAAAGATAGAAGAAAAAAAGGGTGTGGAAGGCAATTCGAAAACCAGCTCATAATGAAGTTCTAGGGCCAACCTTGGTCTGCCCGTGGTGAAAACCTCGGACCGTGGTGCTCTGGATTTCGTTTGTTCAAGAAGCACAGCTTTCCAGCGCCAACCACGGGCTGCCTATAGTGAAAACCTCGGACTGTGGTTCGTCTCCCTCCCTTCCTCCAATTTTTCCCCTCAAAACTCAATTTACAACGCCACACGGGCTGCCCGTGGTGACAACCACGGACCATGGTGGCTGGAAATCAAAAACAAAAAAAAAAAAAATATTTTTCTGAAACATAGAACCGGCGCCAACCACGCGCTGTCAGTGGTGGCGACCATGACCGTGTGGGTCTCGTGCAGTTCGCTCGTTTTTCCCCCTTTTCTCACTCAATTCATTCATTCTTCCTCCTTCTTTCACCTATTTTCGAACCCTAACTCCCTCACATCCTTCTCCATCTTTCTCCTTCATTCCTCTTCTTCTTCTTCTTCCTTCACAAACCCTAAACCTTAACTCTATCTTCTTTCTTCCTCCTTTCTTTCACCCCCATTCGTCCACCACAAACCCTAACCCCAATCCACCAATTCGACCCAAATCCACCCCCATACCCATCAATCCCTACCCCTATTCGAACCTCCACGCACCACAACTCCACCTCTACCATTCACATTAGCCACCACATCCACCAATTTCACCCATAACCTCCATTTTTACACTCACCCTTCACTCCCATTTCTCCCAAAAATCACCATTGTTGGAGCTTCAAGTTTCCATGGCACCCAAAAAGAGAAGAACTGATGCTGTTGGGTCCTCCATCGAGCCAAATCCGAGGGAGCTTCGTGCTCAACGAGCCGCAAACCGCGCTGCTATGGAGCAAGGTAATGATCCTATCCCTTTTCAGTTCACTAGCCCAATGCATACTGCCAATTACTGGCGTTTGAGAACTCGTGGTTTTGTTGCTACTTAATATGTTGATGATGCTTTGTTGCAATCGATGGGTGTATTGGATGACATTAAATGGTTGTTTGCTAGAGGGGGGATGGGTGATTACCTAAACATCAAAGAACCTTCCTATTCGGACTTGACTTTGGAGTTTTTGAGTACCCTATACACCGAGGTTCAAAATGGGCGTAATTGCCAAGAGGGGGTCATTAGGTTCCGTTTGCGTTGCTAAGACTATCAATTGAATTTGAGTACCTTTAATAGCATTTTCCACCTCCCGCGTCCCCTTGATGTTAGTGAGCGTCGTGTGCCTCCAAGGTATGACCCGGATTCTTTCTGAGAAATGATCACCGGGGAGCAACATTTCGACTCTAGTCGGTCTAAGGCGACCGAAATCAGAAACCCCGTGATTAGGTTAGCTCAACTTATCTTCGCGACGAGCTTCTTCACGAGGGATGATAGCATTAATATGCCTCGGGTAGCGGAGTTGTTTTTCTTGAAGAAAATGTATGAGGGTAGGCAGATGGACCCTGGCTCTTTCTTAATTACACATCTTCAATAGATAGCTAATAGAAAAAAGGGTAAGATCACTTGCGGGGGGATTGTCACGAGGATTGCCAAATCTCTCGGAGTCATGCCAAATGAGAAGTTTAGGATTCCCGGATCTGAGAGGTTTGACCATAGCGCTTTGACCACCATGCTCTTCATTGTTTCTAGGAGTTGTAACATTTACTAGAGGTACCCAAATCAGCAGCTCATGCAGTTGCCCAATGTGGCCCGAACGACTATCCAAAACCGGGCCAACTTCTCCTTCCTACCGGGAGGGGATGGAGACCCGGTTCCCCTAGATCTTATCGCGTATGATCCTGAGTCCGACCATGACGAACCCCAATCCCCTCACTCACCTGGTCCTTCCTCCTCCCACGCTTTCAACATGGATGACGTTTCGACTGCACTTTGCCAGATCCGCGACGAGCAAACCTCCCTTAGGGAGTATGTCCGATCGGAGCACATTGAGCTTCGCGGCATGATTGCGCCGCAAAACCAACATTTGACTAGCATGAGCGAGTGTTTATCCGTGATGCGTGGTTGGTTTGAGAGCCATGGAGCTCAGATCCTTTACCCTTACCCTCCTCCCCCTCCTGATGCGTGATGTTTGCTCATTAACTTTTCCTTCCCCCCTATGATTGTTTGCTTCTTTTTAGCATTGAGGACAATGTTGTGTCCTACATAGAGGGGTTGGTTAGTTTTATCTGATTTGGTTGTCTGGTTGATTTGGTTGCTATGTTTCGATGATTGGTGATAATTTTTGGGAGAATGACTTGTGTATATGCATTTGTACATATTTTTGCATCAGGCATATAGTTTGCACAACATTTAGCATATAGTGGTGTTTCATTAGTCTAGGTATGTCCTTTCTTTCTTTTATTTTTCTTGTTTTTCTTCATAGGTAACCACTTAAGCATGTAGTTTGCATTTATTTTAATTGCATTTAGTTCATCTAGTTAAAAATCGAAAAAAAAGAAAAGGAAAAAACAAAGAAAAGCCAAAAAAATTAGAAAAATCAAGCAAAAGAAAAATATTAGAATAGCCTTAGGATTAGGTCAGGTAAGCCTCCGGTGATGATTGTAAGCCAGCTAGTATTTCTTGTAGCTTTGTTTAGCCTTTGCGTAGCCCGTAAGTGATTCAAAGATTTGAAAAGAAATTTCGAAAACATCTTGATTTGGGTTTACATCTTGATAGTGAAGATTTATTGCCCTTCTTAACCCTTTGATGTGACCTTAGCATTTGTATGTTTATGTTCTTTGATTGGTTGTTGAGCACAAACCCGTGAGACCACTAAGCCAAAATGACTAATCATTTTCATTAGTCTCATATTTCCATGTGTGACTCAACCTTGGTTGCGATCTCTAGAACTTGCTTTTCATCTCTTGGAAACTGCACTTTGCATCATGCATTGACAACATGATTGAGGCATTCATTCGCACTTATTGCAGCTACATAACCAAATAGCCACCCTATTCATGTAATTCTCCGCCTTTAACCCTTCTTCTAGCCTTTGATTACTCCGTTTTCTTGGAATAACCTGAAATTATAAGCCTTGGCCAATTACATATCCTCCTACCTTAAGCCATTGCTTGGAGTATATTGAGTGTGGTTGATGGGGTTAATTGTGAATATATTCGCAAAACAGTGTGTTGGGAAAGTAATAAATAGGAAGTGTTGGGATTTTTTCTCACTTATGTAGCATCAATGTAGTGGCTATGTTAGCAAAACCCGCCAAGTTTTGTAATTAATTTTGTATATGATTTTCACTTGCTAATCACTTGCTTCGAAAAAAAAAAAGATAGAGAACAATTCAATAGCAAATAGAAAATTTAAAAAAAGCAAAAAAAAAAAGAAAAAAAAAGGGAGCACAAGTGTGATGGCAAGTGAGGAGTCTAGTAATGAGGCGGTTTCTAATAAATGTTTCAGGAATGTTATGATTGTTTATGGGCAAGTAAGGTTCAATGACATTGAGTGAGGTTGGAAAAGTATAACTCCAAGCTTGGCTTCGAGCTCCACTTATCCAAATATTTTTGGTCCCTTACCCCTCACCTTAGCCCTTTTACAACCCTTTCAAAGACCTCTTGATTGTCATTTGGATTTTGCATATAGAGGTAGAGAATTGAGATGATCATCAAGCATATGGTAGATTGTTTCCTAGGCTAGAGTATTGAGAGAACCAAACATCGAATTCATTTTGAAAACACATGAGAGGAGTGTTTCCACATCCCCAAAAGTGAGGATTGCTCTCAACCGTTTTAGTTTCATACTCATACATGTGTTCTATCGCTAATTCGGTGACGGAAGGGTGACTAATTTGATCTTGATGGTGTGATTCCCCTAAATCCTTTCGAAAATCTCCCTCTATCTTGTGCTAAAATGTTTTAATCGCTTTTGGGTTGTGTTTTGGTTGGACAAAGTTGCTTGAGAGTTCTGCTAATGCTTACATGAGGGGGCTTGTACATAGGATGTTCGAGTTTTATTTTTTTTTCTTTTTCTTCTTTTGAGTCCGTTTTTCCTAGTTTTGAGTCTAGTACTTGCTTGGGGACAAGCAAGGTTTTAGCATGGAGGGGTTGATAAGTGCATTATTTGCACTTATTTTTAGGTATTTTAGAAGCATAATCATGGTGATTTTTGGCTAAAAAGGTGTTTAATCTTCCCCATTTCTCTATTTACACTTGGTCTTTGCATTTTTGGCATTGATTTTCAGGTTTATGGCCAAAAAGGTGATTTTTGGAGCAAATTTGGTAAGGCCAAGGGTACCACGGGCATCAACTATTGTTGATAAGACCGTGGTAAAAATTTCAGCAAGAAACGAGCAGAAAACAGCGAGACAGCGCCAACCTCGGGCTACCCGTGGTGACAGCCACGGACCGTGGTTGGAGCTGTTTTCTCGCTATGGCAGTTATTTTTGTGGAAATAACCGGGGAAAAGAAGGGGAAGGCGGTTATCACTTATTGTGGGCAGAAAGGAGAGATTTTTAGAGAGGAATTCTTCACCAAAAACACTTTCATTCATCAAGAATCAATTCGAAGGCATTGAAGATTTGGAATTCGAGAAGAAGCACGCAACACTCTTGTGAAGTTCTTGAGAGAATCCTACGAATTTCTCCCTAGTGTTTGCTTTACTCTTCTCACTTTCTCTTCCCTAATTCTAGAATTGATTACCATGTTTAGAACGTATTTCTTGTTTTCAATGAATACTTGTGAGTAGATTTCGTTCTTTCTAGGGTTTTATGAACCATCAATATGGAGTTTGATTAGAAATGTTTTAGTTTGTACTTGAATTCTCAATTGAATCAATAGAAGGTTGCGTTTTTCTTGCCTACGAATGTTCTTAAGGCCTTGGATGTTTGTAATTCAAAAATTAACCTAAGAAGTACCGAAAGGTGAATTAGGAGAATTTGACCACCAACCCTTCTACCTAGGCCTACGAAAGTTGAAAAAGGAGTAGTAGACTAGGGAATCATTAGATAACCCGACCTTGCTTAGACCTTCAATTCTGTTTAACCCAAAAGGCATTTAAAGTTGTTGATTAGGTTAGTCAGGATAATTCTATTTAGCATCGAAAGGGCGATAGAATTTAGAGGTTATCGATTCTTGATTCGTTTGAGTGACTTTCTTGTGCATGCTTTAATCCGGCTTTCAGACCCTGTTGTTAGGTGAGTAAAACCCTAGAAGTCTTCATCAATCGAATTACCTCGAGTTAATCCTTTCTAGTCCACTTAAGTTCTAGTTAGTTCATTAGAAGTCATAAAAAAATTCATCAACCCGATTGGCTTAGCAATCAAGTAGAGGGATAGTTCATTGAGTTACTAGACCAAGTCCCTGTGGGATCGACCTTGACATTGCTACAATAGTACCCGTGCGCTTGCGGCCCTGTCAGAAAGATCCAACCTAAAGCATGCACGATTTACGTAAGAAAAATGTCGAAACCTTAGCCATACATGCCATGCTTGAGCTACATAAAAGCTACATGCTAGTACTACAAGAAGTCTCATGATCGAATCCTCACAAAAGCATCAATCCACCCAAGACTTAAGCTTAAGCATGCATTCACACCATGCACCATCCAAGTGTGAAAAGGGTATTTAGCACATGCACATTTCATACTAGCAGCGACCAAGGATATATGGATGAAGTTGGGTTCATCCCCCTCCTTCCTCCAAGGCCGATTGGCCTTCAACTCGTTCACAACCAAGTTCACTTTTCACACTATTGTCGACCACCATGTGCATGGATTCATCCCCCCTACTTAAGTCTGATCGGCCCTTAGATGATGAAACCTATGTTGGTCGAATTTATGCATGTAGATTCCCTGTTGAACCTCCCTATAGGCTATAAATGCTGCCTAAACTCGAAGCCAAAGACACAACATCATTCTATCCCACACAAACTCATTCATTCACTCATTCTATTCTCTCTTTTCATCTCTAATCTCTCCACTCTACTACTCTCCATTCCTAATCTCTACACCATTCTTGTTATCATTCTTTTTACTCTCTTACTCTCTTAAACCCCAAACACATAAACCCTCCTAAAACACTCCCCCAAAACACCACAAAAGAGCCATTTTCCGATCCTTATTTCCTACCTTTTCCATATATTTTCCTATCCTAAACTTTGGCTTGATTTGGCATTATCAAGGGATGAGTCCAAAGCTTCAAAACAAGTACCTTCAAGGGTGAAATTCAAGCATTCAAGAAAGGCTTGGTAATGCTCCTCCTAAAAACATCATGTAGGTACTTTGTGTGTTTATTTCGTAATGTAAAGTATTCTTGTATATGTTGTAATTCTTTCATTCTTTTGCATGTTAAATGAAATAATCATATAGAGTTTCAATCTATCTTCCTTCCAAACATTATTAAAAGCACATTTTACAAACTCTTAGTAGAGTCTTTCCTTTAGTGAGAGGCGAACTCAAAGGTTTTTACCTTTTGAGTTCGTAGCCTTACCCATGAATCCACTTCCTGGTTTCATAAGCTAAGTCTTTTCTTTCTTTTCTTTTCAATTTTGCCTTGGCTTTTTCCCTTAAAAAAGTTGGGTGGGGACTCTTTTCAAACCAAAACACATCGGGATTGCCTAAATCATGTCTAACATGGTTTTACAATGTACCGATGCAACTTTAGGGTGATTTTGTATATTTTTAGATAGGGGTTACATAAATTTCCTTCTTTGAAGCCTAATATTTTATAAGTAAATTGGACTGATCCTAAAGAGTTGAACAAGTGGATGTTCACTCCTAAAAGTTCAGTTTAATTATGCATGAAATGCATAAAGTAAAGGGAAGTTGATTTTATAATTACTATTCACAAAAGGTTCAAATAATCCTTAAAGAGTTTTAAAAGTAAACCACAACACAAATCCCCCCATCCCGTGGACATTTAGAAGTCTAAATGACGAGAAAAAAAATGTCCACGGGATTTTTGGCGACTCCACTGTGGAGTTTTCTAAAAGTGGGTAAAACTTGAAAAAAAGTTTGGTGTGCTTTAAAACTTTTAGAAGGAAAATAAATTTTAATCTTACATTTTTAAGTAATTCTTTTAGCATAAAGCATTGCATATACCACGCTACTCTTTGCCATGTATTTTACCGTGGGTGCACTCAAAGTGGCGATTTAGGATTTTTCTTTTTAAACCAAAAAAAATATAGCCCATGGGATGTCGGACCGACTATACTCAAATAGTGCATTTAAAATGATTTGAGCCTTAGTCACCACATCCACTCATGCATCACTCTACGAGGTCTCCACTCGAGCCTCCAAGAGCAATACTCCACACATTTGAGTTGAATTTATAGAACGAAAATGTACCTGGGCGGCACATGAGTCGATAAGCCTTTATCCAACCAATAAACCTTTTATACATAGAGACTTGGTTTAGGCTAATTACCCTATCATGTTGTATGCTATATGAATATGTTTGTTTTTTATTTTATTATTTTTTTTTTGTATTGGTCGACCCTAGTTTAGAGGTATTGTTTTAGTCCGCATAACAATCATAGGGCTATGAAGAGATATGTCTATAAACTAAGTTGATTAACCTCAAATTTTAGGGTCAGCCTGGTCGTTGAGCCCATCCATGTTTAAAGGTTATATAATTGGCTTAGTCCATAAAGTAAACTCAACTGGCCTTTGATGGTCTTATGCGACCCTTTATTATATTCTCTCAATCAAGGTTTAAAATCTGACTAATAAATTAAACAATGTTAGTGGATATTGTTTTAGCCCACATAATAGTCATTGGGTTTGAGTAAATTAACTTATAAAGTTAGTTGTCGAATCCATTACACTCATGGTCAACCCATTTATTAGGCCCAACTATGTTAGATTGATAATTAAATTTATAAATTAATTATGCCTCGCCCATTGTTGGCTTTATTCGGTCCTTTACAATATCCACTTTCCTCGGGTAAATAAATAAAAATGTAGAAATGTAGAGTGTAAGTCCTTCCGAACATTATTCTAGTCCCCATAGTAGCCAACACAGCGCGAGACAACTCAAGTTTCTAAGTTCAAGTGACAGATTCTTTTTAAAACGATCGACTTGTGGTTTGAGCCCATCTGAATTGAGAAACACTTACTTGTGCTCTCCGATTTATGTTGATTTGCTATGCTTGGCTTCTCGCCATCTCCAGTTCAACATATCAAGGGGTGAAGAAAACAACAATGACCATATCAACGTTGCGTTGGCCAAGTGTCTACAGGATAAGTTCAACAAGGTTGAAGGGTCGATCACCTTTGTTACCTTACAGCAGGAAAAGAAAGTTGAGGAACACACCGCTGGGTAGTGGACGCTTATTGAGAAACAAAATAGCTGAATTAAGCAACAACAGGAAACCTTAAATGGGGTTTTAGAAGCTCTAAAACGTATCAGTGTGCATGTAGGGTTAGGTGATGATGAAGAAGAAGAAATTCCTGAGAATGTTGCTCCACACTGACTCCCTGCAGCAGAGAAAGGAAAAGGCAAGTTAGGGGATGGTCCCAGTACGGGAGTGGTCCTCTATGTGATAGACGACCCGACACCAAAGCTACAACCACAGTAGCTACTCCACACTTTGTTCCAGTCAAATCATAAATCAAGCTGCAAGATGACCCTGTCATCCAGGAGATGAAATCTCTGCTCGATGGATTCAAGAATGCGGTGAGTAAGATGCCCGCATTCGCTAATCAATTCATTGAATTCGAACCACCTGCTGAAGTCAACACCAACGTCTTTGGGAAAATGGATATATCGTAAAAGATGTTCAGTCAATCTAAAAATCCGACTTATCATGTGTGGGAATTCAACCGAGTAATGCCACTTACGGTCATAGGTAATGAGCACTACAAACAGGTCTTCCCTTCGTCACTAAATGATGAGGGTCTGGATTGTACTATATCCTTCCTTTGGAGGTACGAGGAGATTGGACAACCTTACGAAAAGCCTTCATCGAGCATTATAACAAGACCTAAAAAGACAACGACTCTATTTGATATCATGGAAATCCGACAAGGGGATGATGAGCCATTTTTCGCCTACTATGAGAGGTTACACGCCAAGCTGTTCCAAATGGCTAGTATCATTCCTACTGAAATGCAGCTAGACACCTTTGTTCGTGGGTTGAAACCAACTCTGGCACAACAACTAGACTTTTACGTGGTGGAAAGCTTTGACTATTTGAAGAAGTTGTGTCCTAAGCTAGAGGCACGCAGGGAGGGGAACGCTGTCTCCCAAGGGTGGAAGAATGATGGCGAAAGCAGGACAATGATTAACCCTTCTAAGGTGACTGAGGCGAACGTTATTCAGAATGTGAACCGTAGTCCTACCCCGAGACCATCACCTTTGAAGTTTGAGACTTATACCTCACTTGACATGACTTATGCCGAGGTATTGGACTGATTGCTGAAAACGAACAAAATCCAACTATGGACACCTAGGCCAGAAGTAGTTGGGAAAGGACTTGGGCGGAATGATGCCATGTTTTACATGATTCATCACATGAGGGGTCATGACACTAAGCAATGTTGGAAAAACTTCATTGAGATTATGATCCGTTTCAATGAATTTCCATTACCAAAGGCAGTGTTAAAGCTCAACTACAAAAATAATCCTCTCCCGAATATTGCCTTGGGACAGCTTCAGTGCATCAATGTTTATATCAATGAAGAGGTTCCTAAATACAAGAAGAGAAAAAAGTTGACCCGTTGGTTCTTGTGTTGTCCAATCCTAAATTTGACCCAAGTACCATAATCTCTACTGATGAGATTCGCTATGAAGTGTCCTGGGTCGATTCTGCCGACAATAAATGTACCCTAGTGTTAGGAGAACCTTGTAAAGTCCAGTCTGAGTCGAGCACTAGTGGGTCTATAGTTGAGTCTGAGTTAGCTGGGATTAGTCCCATGTCTGATATTTGTATCTATTCCTACATTCAATAAAGTCAACTCTTATCAATTATGGACGGGCATGCTGGTTATAACTAGATCAAAAAGGATGACAAGGATATGGAGAAAACAACATTTATCACTCCGTGGGTACCTTTCGCTATGTGGTCATGCCTTTCGAACTAAAGAATGTTGGTGCCACTTATCAACGCATCGCAACTATGCTACTCTACGATATGATCCACAAGGAAGTAGAGGTGTATGTGGATGACATGATCATCAAATCCAAGAGACGAGAACATCACATTCCCAACTTGTGGAAGTGCTTCCTGAGGCTTTGCAAGTACAACATGAGGCTGAATCCACAAAAGTGTGTGTTTGGAGTAACTTCGGGAAATTTGCTACGATATATCATCAGTCAACGAGGGATAGAGGTTGACCCATCCAAGATCAAGGCTATTCAGGTCTTAGCATTGGTATGGTCTACAACGAAGTTTTGTCATTACATGCTCTCACATAATCAAAATGCCATGGGTGCCATGCTGGCCCAGAAGGTCGACCGATTAGAAAAGGCAATATATAATATCAACAAGAAGTTCTCAGGGTGCAAGTCACGGCATTCTGAAATCGAGAAGATGGCCTTAGCATTGGTATGGTCTACAAGGAAGCTTCGTCAATACATGCTCTCACATACTGCTATGTGATCCCAGCATGTAATCTAGTCAAGTACGTCATAGAACAGCCAACAATCAAAAACTGAATTGCTCGGTGTTTGGTGATGTTATCGGAGCTTGATCTTCATTTTCTACATCAGAAGTGTATAAAGGGTCGATTTGTCTCCGATTTCTTGGCTAATCTCCTGTTGAAGAGTTCAACAATGGGGGCATGGAAATTAGTGATGAGCAGGTCTTTCAGATGGAGGAGGAAATTTCGAAACTATATATTAATGGTGCTTCAAATGAAATGGGATGCAGAGTTGGTGCTTTGCTAATTTCGCCTAAAGGTTTACATTCCCAGTTAGCCGTTAAGTTTAATTTTGATGCCACAAACTATGTTGCTGAATACGAAGCATATCTCACTCCCTCTATTTCTTCACTTATATTATCTTGTAATATGAATAATCAACAAATAAGATTTATTCATGTTTAATTCCTTTTTACCTTTTGTATATTTATTTCTCGCATTTATTATCGCATTTGCATGCAACTAAATAAAATAAATTACATTGGTTAATACTCCATTTCTACTTTTCTCTTCTCCTCTTCTCTCATCCTTTTTTAACCGGTTTAGTAGAGTTCGTTTGGAGAACGGGCGAATTCGAGAATTTTTATTCTCGAATTCGTAACCTTACCCCCGGATCCGAATCTCATGGTTCGTGGAATCTTTTAATTTCGAGTTTATTAATTCTCGTGTAAATATTAATTGGCGACTCTTCCTCATTTTCTTTTCATTTCTTTTTTTTTTTTGGGTTTTATTTTCGGATTCCAAAACATTGATTTTTAGGCAAAAAGGGAATTTTCCTCAAGTTCGGGCGTAAATGGCAGAAACTCTGAACCAGAGACTAGCGCAATACCTGGCGGTATGCATGCCAGTTCCCTGGTTTGGATCTGGCTCCCAGGTTCAAAAGCAGGCTCCGAGGCTTGGATCGACAGAATACCTGGTATTCTAGCCGGTTCTGTGGCTCGGATCCCACTTCTAGGTTCGGGAATCCTTCCCGGACAACTGACTGGCAAAATACCGCTAGGTATTCTCACGGTCAGTGGTCTCGGTCTCGGTCCCGACCTCGAGCTTCTCTATTTGCTGTCATGTCGTTATTTCTTTTTTCTTCTTTTTTATTTTTTCATTTTCTGTTTGTTTTCTAAATGAGAAAAATTCCCGAATTTTAATAAAATCAATTTGTTTAATTAATGGGAAATTCCAGTAACTCCTTCCAAAGAAAAGACACCCCTTTCGACTTGTCATACAACGCGTGGGACACCAATGGAATTTATTCCCGGGTCCTACAATAGGTGACTTCTTTCCTTTTACTCTACTTTCCTTTGCTAATTGCTTTAACTACTTATTAATTGCTTTGGTGCTTGGTGATTTTATTTGGATTGCCTTGTGATTGTTTTGCTTTATGATTGCTTTCTTGTTCATGGAAATCTTGTTTAGGTTTGGGATTGATGTTGTTAGCTTAGTTTTAGTTATGATTAGTGGCAAGAAACCTTATGGGTTAGGGCGTAATTAGAGGTGTGGATAGGTGATCAGGAATGGGTTAGCTCTTTTATTAAGCAATTAGGTGGAAAATCACCTTCCCACTTCAATCCTTACTTCAGGTGCGATGTAATTGGGATGGTAAGTTTTCGAATGCATCGAAGATTTGTCAATGGATGGTTGGAGAGGGGATAGCTAACACTCGCCCATGAAAGTAGGAAAGAGGTTAGCAAGGGAATTTCGTTATATTAGCCCTTTGGGTTCATGATGGACTTTGAGGTAGTTAATTCGGACTACCCTCGAAAGAGGGAGGCCGGTGGGTCTTTTCTAGAGGAATTCCCTTTTGGTTTTCTTTGCTTCCTTCTCTCTTGTTGCAAAACCCACCTCGTTAATCCTGTTCGCATCCTGAAAATTCCCCGAAGCCCATTTCCCTATCTTAACTGAACCTTAGACTTTTTGTTGCTCTGATACTCTCGCAAAGCAATCAAATTCTGTTTCTTAGTGATCGTAGTTGTGCCTCGACCTAGATTCTCACCCCTTTCTCCTCGAGAAGAACGACAATTAACGGGGTATACCAACCTACTGTACATGCCTCCGGACCCGCTGCCAGCGTCTGGTGCCCTAATCCAGGCCTAGAAAGGTATTTGACCTTGCTGTCACAAGGGGACAATTTTACTTTTAATTTTTCCACAGTTTGTTCGTAGTGCTCTTAGGTTTTTAGATTTAGTTTTTACAAAGAACTATTGTATTATTTTGGAGATTGTTAAGTGTGATTAAAGAGGAGAAGGAGATCGAATCGGGTGACATGAAGAGATTGAATTCGCCGCTTTGGATACTCGGTTATTTTCTATTTACATTATGTCTTGCAATTCGAATTCAGTATTTATGTTGTTAGTTTCTATTATCATGAGTAGCTAAATTCCTTTGTTTAGGGGATAAACTTGATGTCTTTTCACTGATTATGAATGCGATTTCAGTGTGAAGTTCTATTTAATTGTTTAATCTTCAGATTATGTGTGTTATAGTAATTTATTGATAACCTTTTACTTGGTTTAGATTCTTAATATTAGATCAAAAGATTGTTATATTGAATTGGACAGATGAAGATTGAATAGGCGTAAAACACAGTTAGAAATAATGGGTTCTTGCTTAGGGTCACGTTATAATCAGTGTTTATCTTTCGTTGAATTAAATAGCCATGAAAATAAGTGTTTACTTTAATCACTGTAACTCATCTTGGATCAAAAGATTGTTGTGATAGTCCTTATAAAGATTATAGACCCCGATAATCCTAACATTACTTCACATTGGAATTGCTTATTAATTGGTTGAATGACTAGAGGGAACTCCCCTAGACTCCCTTAATTATCTAGTAAAACCCTTTAAAGTTTATATCTTTCCTTGTTTTTATTAAATCTCTTATTCACACAACTATTTGGCCGACCTAGCATCCTTTGTAGTGAACTAGTTTAGTATGTAGTTGAACAATTCCTGAGAGAAGACCTTGATACTACATTGCACCAGTACAATTGCAGAGCACCTATTAGCTTGGGTGCACAAAAAGTGTCGGTTTATGTTTTCTTTTTAACCCACAAAAATAACCCATGGGATGCCAGGCTGGCTATATTAAGAATGGTGCATTTACACGATTTAAACTTTGGTCACCACATCCACTCACGCATCAATCTACGAGGTCTCCTTACGAGCCTCCAAGAGCAACACCCCAGACATTCAAGTTGAAATTATACAACGAGAATGCACCGGGGCGAGACATGAGCAGATAGGCCTTTATCCAGCCAATAAACCCTTTTACATAGAACCTTAGTTTGGGTTACCTGTTTCATGTTATATGCTATGTGAATATGTGTTTTCTTTGTTGTAAAGAGTCGACCCTAGTTTAGAGGTATTGTTTTAGTTCATGTAATGATCATTGGGCTGAGAAGAGGTATGTTTACAAACTAGGGTAATTGACCTAAAATATTATGGTTAACCCAGTGGTTGGGCCCATATACGTATAAAAGTTAATTATCCCAATCCATAAAGTAAATTCAACTCGCCTTTGACGATTATATATGGCCCTTTACATTATTCACCTAACAAAAGGTCCAAAACTTGACTAAAGTCAAACAAAGTTGGTGGATAATGCTTAGGTTGCATAATAGTCATTAGGCTTGAGTAAATTAATTTGTCGAATTAATTATTGAATCCTTCACACTTATGTCGGTCCGTTGTTAGGCCCAACCAGACTAGATTTGGCAATAATTAAGTACATAAATTAGTTATGACTCGCTTATTGTTGGATTTATTTAGTCCTTTACAATATCCATTTGCCTTGAGGAAATAAATAAGAAAATGTGGAAAGTGTAGACTGTCAGCCCTTATGAACATTATTTTAGTCCACGTAATAGCCAGTGTAACTTGAGTCAACCCAAGTTCGTAAGTTCAAGTGATGGATTCTCCTTAAAACGGTCGGCTTGTTGTTTGAGCCCATCCGAATTGAGAAACACTCCCTTGTGCTTTCTGACTTATGTTGATTCACTATATTTGATTTTGTTCGACCATTCATTATGTTCTATTGTTTTAGGATCATGTAGAGTTAGGTCATGAAAACTTGTGTTCCGTGAGAGTCTTTTCCTTGATGTCAGCATGTAGGTCTTGCATTCTAGGTCGCCCCATCCCAAGTAGGTCGAATAGGTCACACATTCATCGGATTGGGTTTTGTTAATATTAAGGTCAATCTCTGAGTTGTATTTTGTTTTCTTCAGTAATAATAGGAGACCAAAGTGTAGCTTGGATCCTAGGACCGTCAGGATGTTTACTCCGTAACCTGAATTACATCCCACTGGTACCTAAACCCAAAGATTCTCGCTGTCTACAGTTCAACATGTTTGTATGTGAGGACAACAATGGTGAGCAGGTCAACTTTGCGTTGGCTAAGTACTTGGAGGAAAAGTTCAACAAGATGGAAGGGTCGATCACCTTTGCTACCTTACAACAAGAGAGGAAAGTCGAGGAGCACACCACTAGGCAACGAGCACTCATCAAACAGTAAAACAATCTAATTGAACAACAACAAGAGGCCTTGAATGGGGTCTTAGATGCTCTGCAATGTATCAGTGTGCATGTAGGGATGGATAATGATGAAGAAAAGAACCTTGAAAATTTTGTCCCAAACCAGGTGTCTGCCGATAATAAAGGTAAAGGGAAGCTAGGGGACTGTCATAATACAAGAGTGGTTATCCACGAAACAGATGAGCCGACACAAAGCTACCACCAACAGTAGCTACCCCTCAAGATGTTCCAGTTAAGACTGAGATGAAACTGCAAATTGACCCCTTCATCCAGGAGATAAAAGCATAATTGAATGGATTCAAGAATGACATGAGTCAAATGCCCGTATTTGCTAAGCATTTTGTCGAGTTAGTACCTCCAGCTGAGGTTAAAACCAATGTGTATGGAAAGATGGATATACCGCTCAAAAAGTTTAGTCCGTTCGAGAATCCAACTCATCATGTGTGGGAGCTTAACCGGGTAATGCCACACCGAGGCATTAGTAGTGAACATTACAAGCAAGTTTCCCCATCATCGCTAAAGGATGAAGCATTAGACTGGTACTACACCCTCCATTTGGAAGTAAGGGAAGATTGGACCACCTTACGAAAAGCTTTCATTTTTACAGTAAGATCCAAAAGGACAAGGTAAGTTTATCTGATGTCATGGCAATCTACCAGGGAGATGATGAACCATTTCTGGCTTATTATAGTAGATGACATGTTAAGTTGTCTCAAGTGACTAGCATCAACTCTACTGAAATGCAACTGGATACCTTCGTTCGTGGTCTAAAACCAAGTCTTGCACAACAACTTGACTTCCTTGTGGTTGAGAGTTTTAAGTATCTGAAGAAGCTATGCCCTAAGCTGGACACATGCAAGGAGAGGAATGTTGCATCTCTATGATGGAAGGGCGCCAATGCAGGAAGGAGAACCATTAATTCTCCCAAGGTGACTGAAGCTAATTGTTCGGTCTCGTTCCGAGCCGAATTTTATCTCCTTTATAGGGTGTTTGTGTTTATTTTAGCCCTTTGTATATATTAGATATAGTGATTTGGTGTTTTGTAGGAAAATAAGGAGTTAGAAGAAGTTTGGGCTTAATTAAAGGTTTTTAGGGAATCCCGAGCGATTTCTCGAGTCATACCAAGTAAACTTGAGCCGAGAAGTAAGTCAACCCGAGCCTAAAACCGAGGCGAAACCGAAGACGGAAATTCTATGTCAAGATTGGCGCAAAACAGGGGAACGGTACAGACTCAAAGGTTTGAAATACGTGTGCCTTCACTCTTTGGATTCTAACTCCTTCGTTACAACTTTGATTGCTCTGAAATTTTGGGAGCTTAAAGTACACACCGAGAGCTTTCCATCGATATCTTACGAGTCCAAAACGGAGTTCGGATGAAGAAGTTATGCGCGTTTAAAGTCGGCAGGGAAAAGCTGCCCGGAACAGTGACTCGCCCGAGTCAGGCTTCTGGGGCAACAAAAACAGAGGCCAAGGGAGCGGGACAAAACACTGACTCGCCCGTATGACTTATCGACTCGCCCGAGTCACCCCAATTTCTGCGGAAATCTGCGAAGCTGATGCGCGTTTTGCTGAGTTAGTTTTAGGGTTTTGGGTTTCGTTCTCCTTCTTCTATAAATACCCAATGTAATTCAGAACTAATTATCTTAGTTTTTATCTTTTAGCTTAGCTTTTATTTAATTTTTAGGAGTAGGATTAGATTAGATTTAATTGCTTTCTTCAATTGCTTTCTTTAATTGTTCTTCAAGTTTTCTCCATTGTTCTTCAAGCTTTCTTTAAGTCTTCTTGCAATTGTTATTAAACTCTTCTTTCAAGTAATCTCATTGAAGTTTTACAAGCTTTCTCTCTCTCTTCCTCTCTCTCTCTCTCTATTCTCCATTGATGTTGATTTCAAAAGCTTTCTAGGGTTAGCCAAATCAAATCCATCTTTTAGTGGGGAGGAGGGTCAAGGAATTCCAATTCTACTTCCTAGTGAGAATTTGGGTGATCCTTGGTAATCCAATCCACAATTTCTTGTTTGTTCGGGGAAAATTGCAAAGGTAGATTGAAGATTTGAAGTTTAGATCATCAAAGGTATAATCTCTTGTGCCTAATTTCATTATTAGTTTTATTTCTTTCTATTATATTGCTTTTTATTGCTTTCTTATTTCTTGTTCTTAATTGCTCTCATCTTTTATTGCTTCCTTGATTATTATCATGTCTAGGTTAGCTTATTGCTTAATTTACTTAATTTATCACCTTCCGCACTTGTGAGAAACCCAAACACAAATCGATTACCTCAATCAAGCCTAACACCCATCCCTGTGGACCGACAACCCTAACTTATAAAACCACAAAAATTACAAGCGAACAATGGCGCCGTTGCCGGGGGTGGCGTTATTTGGTAGATTAGGTGATTTCTTTGTATGTAAATAGTTTAATTGCTTTCTTGATTAAGTTAGAAAAATGTAGTAAAAAAAAATTGAATATCGAAAAAAGAGAAAAAAAATATATACAGAAAAAAAATAGAAAAAGACAAAAAATAGAGAAAAAAAGAGATAGCTTGTTTTAGCTTCCCTCAAAGTGAGCAAGAATTATTTTGTGATTATCGTGATAGATTAAATGATTATCTTGCTTATTGGGCCCCTCATGGTTATATTTATTCTGATTGGGAAGTGTTAGTTGTTATTAATGAGGGATTGAACTTCGAGACCAGTTCTCTTCTGAATTACGTTGATTTCAATGTTGAAAATGAGTATCGGGCTTGGGAATTATTTGATTGGTTGTACATGGATACTTGTCAATTTGGGGAGACTTTTTATTCATCGGGTTCTTGTTTTGATAATCCGTATGCTCTTCATGCTCAATTGCACTATGAGAAACGTTATGTGAAAAACTCTTATGATCTTTCTCCATGTGATATTGTTGAGTCTCGTCATTTGTGTGTACATTGTGAATCTCCGTCTCACGCTTCCGAAGCTTGTATGGACATTAGACTAGATAAACTTGGTGCTGAATTAAATGGTTTACAAGATAGGATAAATGAATGCATGCAAGAATTTGAACACGTGCTTAAACCTAGGGTAGAAACTTATCTTGCACAATTGGTTGATTCGAATGTTGAAAAAGGTCATTCATCATATGTGAGTCATGAAATGCATGATGATTCTTCTGTGTATGATTATGATTATGATGATGACTACGGTAATGGACATAGTTTTGTATGGAGGATTAGCGAGTCCTTAGCTCTAGCTCCACCTAGTGAACATTGTTGATTCTGTGTATGATGATGTAGAACTTGATGAAAATATGCTTGATGATGAACCATTGTCCACACCGTTGTCCATGCTTGTATGTGAAGAAAAGGGTGAGTTATTTGAATACTGTGTTGCTTGTGATGTAATTGAGCATGATTTTGTTGAGAGTGAAATTGAATCTTTTGTGATTGAATGTGTGCTTGAAACTTATTTATTCACTTTCATTGAGAATTATTGCGTTAGTGAAGCATTAACTACCCTTTTATGTGCGCATCCATTGATGTGAAATCTTGTGATGATGAACTTGAGTCTATAGGGATTGATCCTAAGTGTATGAACTTGGTTTGTGACAATGATATTTTTGATGGTGACATGCTTTATGAGTCGTTGTTTGCATCCAAGTTGTTGCATGAAGAGGTTAAGGATTGTGTTGTATTGCCTCCTTCTGTTGATTTGTATTCCCAATCTCCATTTACGAGTCAATGGGAGGATCCATTTGTCATGTCTCATTTCATCGTGCCTAGAAAAGTTGTGTGCATTCCTGTATTTCATCATTTCTTTGACTATTCTAAGGCATTCGATAAACTGTTAAGAGCATTAATGTTTGTTGATGTAATTTTGCGAATGTGCTCTTACCACCACTACTCTGAGATGCATTCACGGATGCATGACTTGTTACTCCGGGAGTTGAATGGTTCTGACATGGTGCCCGATATCTTGAGGTGAGATGGAGTGGGTGAGGCTCCATGGATAGTTGATTATTCTGAGATTTCACTGTTTAGGTATGCTCAATACCCAACCAGGTAATATCGTTCCTGTCTCTTGTAAATAAAGTTAGTAAGTTAGTTTTTTTCTTCTTTTGTTTTCTTTTTGGTGTGTGTGTGTTTTTTTTTCCTTTTATTTTAGTGTGCTTGCTTACCTACTTCTGTTTCCTTTGAGGATACGACAACCTCTTTGTGTGGGAGTGGGAGGGTAGTATGCATTCCGGCTTTCGAGTCTAAGAAAAGAAAAAAAAAGAGTGAGAATCGTTTTGTAAATATTTTAGTTTGTTTTTTTTAGTTCATTAGTCCCTAGTGTCTTGTATAGTTTGTTTTTCCTTTTGATCTTGCATGTGAACCATCACACAGAGTATGTTTATCTTGTTTATTTCTAACCTATGGTGTGATATTCTTTGGACCGTGGATTGGTTATGCTTGTATTGAAGATCTTGAGGTAACCTCCTTCCACCCTCTCTTTGAGTGAATATATTTTGATCCATGTTGCATGCTTGCTTTTCTTTTTGGGTCGCGAACCCCTTGAGTGTGAATGTTGGATATATATGGTTGTTGGAGCCGTGTGCGCTCGGGTCGCCAACATTTTGTTTGTTATTTGTTGTGTGTTTTTAGGTCTTCTACCTTACTTGAGACACCCTTCTCATGATGGAGACATTGTGATGTCTTGTGTTGGAGTAGGGGGGGGATGGTATTTTCCACTTATCATGGGTAGACCACCTAGTTTTTGAGTCTTTTAGTTTTGTTTTTCTTAGTTTGTGTCTAAAAGTTTGAAAATTTTTGTGTTTAAAAGGAGAAAAAAGGGAGTGAAAAACCTCCAAAGTTTTTGTTTTTCGTTTTGTTTTGTTTGAGCTTAGTTTCTTGGATTTCGTTGTCAAAATTGGGAAGCCGTTTTTAATCCTCTTTAAAAGAAACCGGTTTGAGCATTTTCGACCCTATTTCGAGCGATTGTCATGACTTACTTTAAGTAGATTCCTTTCATTGAGTGTCTAGCGGGATTCTGGGGATTTGTACCCGAGCTTGTTTTCCAAAAAGAAAAAGGAAAAAAAAGAGAGAAAAAGCAAAAGCAAAAGAAAGAAAAAGGAAGCAAAGTTAAATAAATTGATTATGTGGGGCGTGTTGGCTTTACGACATCAACCACCATACACTTAGCCAACCTACACGGGCCCGGTATTAGCGGTACGACGCTATTACCCCTTAAACCTCCTTCTATATCGTTCGCGACGAAGAGGTGAATGGAAAAGACTGTGTTGGGAGGGTAAACCCCAGTTTGGGCCGTCCAATTCCCGAAAATAAGGCTAATACCGACCATTAAAAAGTAAACAAAAAAAAGAAAGAAAATTTTGTTAAGAATATCCAACCCAAAAAGAAAGTTTGAAGTGTTAATAAAGTGAGGGGTCTTTCCTTGCATCACCTGCGACCCTCACCAAGCCAAGGGCGGCCAAATGCGGGGAGGGCAACTCTATGTTTATTTTCTGTTGTTCGTTTGTTTTAGGCTCGGGCGTGAGTCTTTGGGGTCGATCGGAATCAGTAGAACTTTCTAAACTTTTACGCAAGTGGGATTTAACTTTACATGAGGTGTAAGGGATCGAAAACCCCTAAGATTGGCAATTGTTTAGGTTAGGTGTATGTGAGGTGCTCATAACGGTTCCTTTTGGAGGATTAATATCGTTTTCTTGATTGAAACATCTTGATTCTTGAAACGTGCAGTTTTTCCTTTCTTTCTTTTCAAACTTGTTTTGTTTTTTGCTTTCCCTCTCTCCTTTTTCTTGGGCTTTTGTGGGTATAGTTGCTATAAACCCTCACGAGACCTACCTCGTCCACCCGGGCTACCGTGGGGTTTAAAGGGCTTGATGCATGTGCCAAATGCATCCGCGATTCCTGTGAATGTGAGTTAGGGCTTTAGTTTTCTTTTTCTAGTCTTTTTCTTTGTTTTTAGTTTGCTCGGGGCGAGTAAACCCTTGTGTTGGAGTGGTGTTCGGTCTCGTTCCGAGCCAAATTTTATCTCCTTTATAGGGTGTTTGTGTTATTTTAGCCTTTTGTATATATTAGATATAGTGATTTGGTGTTTTGTAGGAAAATAAGGAGTTAGAAGAAGTTTGGGCTTAATTGAAGGTTTTTAGGGAATCCCGAGCGATTTCCCGAGTCAAACCAAGTCAACCTGAGCCGAGAATAAAGTCAACCCGAGCTGAGAGCCGAGAGGAAACCGAAGCCGGAAATTGCATGTCAAGATTGGCGCAAAAAAGGGGAACGGTACAGACTCAAAGGTTTGAAATACATGTGCCTTCACTCTTTGGGTCATAACTCCTTCGTTACAGCTCCGATTGGACTGATATTTTGGGAGCTTCAAGTACACACCGAGAGCTTTCCATCAATATCTTACGGGTCCAAAAAAGAGTTTGGATGAAGAAGTTATGTGCGTTTGAAGTCGGCAGGAAAAGTGCACAGAATGTGACTGACCGAGTCATCCACGACTACTCGAGTCGACTGGGGCAACAAAGACAGAAGCCAAGGGAGCGGGACAGAACACTGACTCGCCTGAGTCACTTATCGACTCGCCCGAGTCACCCGAATTTCTTCAGAAATCTGCGAAGCTGATGCGCGTTTTGCTGAGTTAATTTTAGGGTTTTGGGTTTCATTCTCCTTCTTCTATAAATACCCAATGTAATTCAGAAGTAAATATCTTAGTTTTTATCTTTTAGCTTAGCTTTTATTTAAGTTTTAGGAGTAGGATTAGATTAGATTTAATTCCTTTCTTTAATTGTTCTTCAAGTTTTCTCCATTGTTCTTCAAGCTTTCTTCAAGTCTTCTTGCAATTGTTATTAAACTCTTCTTTCAAGTAATCTCATTGAAGTTTACAAGCTTTCTCTCTCTCTTCCTCTCTCTCTCTCTCTCTATTCTCCATTTATGTTGATTTCAAAAGCTTTCTAGGGTTAGCCAAATTAAATCCATCTTTTAGTGGGGAGGAGGGTCAAGGAATTCCAATTCTACTTCCTAGTTAGAATTTGGGGGATCCTTGGTAATCCAATCCACAATTTCTTGTTTGTTCGGGGGAAATTGCAAAGGTAGATTGAAGATTTGAAGTTTAGATCATCAAAGGTATAATCTCTTGTGCCTAATTTCATTATTAGTTTTATTGCTTTCTATTACATTGCTTTTTATTGCTTTCTTATTTCTTGTTTTTAATTGCTTTCATCTTTTATTGCTTCCTTGATTATTATCACGTCTAGGTTAATTTATTGCTTAATTTACTTTATTTATCGCCTTCTGCACTTGTGAGAAACCCAAACACAAACCGATTACCTCAATCAAGCCTAACACCCATCCCTGTGGACCGACAACCCTAACTTATAAAACCACAACAATTACAACCGAACACTAATGTTATCCAGAATGTGAACCGTGGCCCTATCCATAGGCCATTGATAAGTCGTTTTTATATAGAGTTTTTAGGGCTCAAAACATATCAGTTTCATGCTTTTTGTATCCGATGTCTCGTATTTTTATGTCAATTTCCGTGATTTATACACTTGTTCGCGAGTTTGGTATGTTTTACAGGAATTGATGAAATTATACCACAAAGCATGAAGAATTGGAGGAAAAATAGCAACAATCAAAGAAAATAAAAAAAGAGTTGAAGAAAAAGAAAAGAAAGAGAAGAAAGAATGGCCCAAAGGCCACGGCCCAGCCCAGCTCAATGAGGAGGGACAAGACGCAACCTGCGTTTATAAAACGCAGCCCACGTCTCGCCCAGAGGCTTCACAAAACTGGAGAAGAGAAAACGCTACCCGCGTTTTCTCGGCGCAACCGGCGCTTTTTCGCGGAAGACTCTTAATTTTGGCTAAACGCAACCTGCGGTTTATAAACGCAGCCCGCGTTTTATGCCCTAATTTAGGCGTATAAAAGGGTTCTTTCAGTGCCACTTGGAAAAACACTTCCAGAGGGGATTTTGATGAGACTTTTCAGAGAGCTTTTGAGGAGAATTTTAGAGTAGATTTTAGATACTTTTTCTAGGATTAATTCCAAAACATTGTTGCTAGATTAGATTGTTACCTGTGATCGAAGAACACGAAGGAGATCGATTCGGGTGACACGAAGAGTTCGATTCCGCCAATTCGAACATGGTTAGTATTTTGCTTTTATGTTTTCTTGTTCTTGTTTAAATTTCGCAATGTTTATTTCTAGTATCATGAGTAACTACTTTCTTTAGTTTGGGGGATAAACTCAATGTCCTTTGATTGAATTTGAATACAGATTCGATGTTAGGTTATCCTTTTATTCGTTTTATCTGCGTGCGATGTTTGTCATGGTAATTAGACAATAGAACGACAGTTTGAGTCTTTACCTGGTCGTAGATTCTTGACAACAGAACGACAGTTTGATTTTGAATTGGATTGCGTAGATTAAATAGGTTTAGAAAATCGTTAGACATAATGATTCCTGCCTAGGGTCAATTTATAATCAGTTTTTATCTTTAATTTGACTAAATAGTTAGAAATAATATTTAGTTAAATTACTGCAACTCACCTAGGATCGAAAGATGGAAGTGATAAGGCCTAGAATGATTATAGACCCCGAATTATCTTTTTACCTGCACCGCAATTGTAGACGATTCGATTGATTGACTATAGTGGACTTCCCTGAACGCTTTTTAGTATCTAGTTAAACCCTAAAAATTTCAGTCTTCCCTAGTTTATTTTAGAAAACCTTACCACACTCTTTGGATCGACCTAACATTCTTTGTAGTAAACTACTTTAGTGCGTGGTTGAACGCAAATCCTTGAGAGAGAACGATATTTTTATTACTACACAGACCTGTACACTTGCGGGACACAGGCACCTATATGTTTTAGGTCTGTCAAGTTTTTGGCGCCGTTGCCGGGGATTTGTTTCCCCAACCGCCATTGGACGAACGTGCTCTGGGTGACTAGGTTATTTAATTTCTGTTATTTTTCTTTTTTTTCCTTTATTACGTTTGGTATTCTTGTTTTTGTCTTTTTCAGGTTTATGCAAAAAGATTTCTCTTTTGAGTACGATCCCGAGATCGAGCGCATACTCGGAGAGAGAAGGAAAAGAGCAAGGCTGGAGAAAGAATTTAAAGAAAACCAAGAAACGGACGATGAAGAGCAAAAATCGGAATCGGAAAAGGAAGAAGAGATGGGAGAACAGCGACCAATGACATTCGGGCAGTATCTGACTCCCAATGTCAGCAGACCGCAATCAACGTTCCGACCATCCAAGCGAACGATTTCGAATTACGACTATCCTTGATCAACTTAGTATCCAAATCACCATTCCATGGATTGTCCAATGAAGACCCGAACCGACATCTTCGATTTTTTCGTCAAGCTTGTGACACTTACAAGGACAACAACGTGTCGGAAGACGTCATCAAATTGCGTCTCTTTCCGTTTTCGTTGGAAGGCAAGGCGTGGGAGTGGCTAGATACACTTCCACCAAATTCGATCAGGACATTCGATGAACTCGCCATCACCTTTTTGGAGAAATATTTTCCTCCAAGCAAGCTCACCAGCTTAAGGAATCAGATTTCTACATTCACACAAGAGTCGGATGAGTCACTGTACGATGCTTGGGAGAGGTTTAAGGACATTCTTCAACAATATCCTCAGCATGGGTTTGAGTAGTGGGTCCTGATCCAATTATTCTACAATGGAACAAGCGAGTCAACAAGAGGAAGTATCCTCTCGGCAGCCGGAGGAAATATCTTGGGCAAAACAATACCGGAAATCTGGACTTTGATCGAGAATCTGGCGAACAACTCTCGGCAGTGGTCAGAACCCCGCCCTAGAGCGGGAGGTAAGCATGATTTTTGATGCTATTTCGCTATTAACTGCTAAACTTGATTCGTTAGTGAAAAGAAAAACCCACCAAGACTCGTCTGCACCCCTACTTTTATCATGTAATTTTTCTAATGTGACCGATCATGCGACACTTGCTTGTCCTAAAGAATTGGCCCATAGCGACCAAACTCAACAGGGTCACCATGTTGACCAGGGGCCAAACCTAGAATCTCTAGTGAAAAATCTTTTATCAACCCAGCAAGAACAAGCAGGGACAATTAAATGCCTTCTAGAAAAAATTGAAACCTTAACTAACCTGAATGAAAAGTTGACTTCCCAAGAAACTTACCCGAATGACTCTTCTACCTCTTCCACCGATAGTGTATCAGGAGACTACAGTGCCCTAACCCTTAGGAGCGGAAAACAATTAGAAGAACCCAAGCGAAGAATTCCTGAAAATACTTCGTCTGAACCAATTTCACATGACAACACTCCTGATAAGGACCCTGAGTCAGAAAAAGAATCACCTATAGATGAAACCAATAAGGGGAGGAAAAAGAAGGAAGAGGAGCCGCCGGTAATTAAACAGAGAGTCTATGTACCAGCACCACCTTACCCTCAGAGGTTAGTTAGTACGAAACATGATAAACATTTTGGGAAATTTATGGAAATAATAAAACAACTTCAGGTTACTATTCCATTCAATGACGTGATCACGCAAATGCCTATTTATGCGAAATTTCTCAAGAAAATACTTAGTAACAAAAGGAAATTAGAAGAACATGAGATTATGGCCTTAAACGACTATTGTAGTGCCGCAATACAAAACAATTTGCCAACCAAACTTAAGGATCCCGGAAGTTTCACTATTCCTTGTGAAATAGGCAGCCTTCACATTGACCGAGCACTATGTGACTTAGGATCTAGCGTTAATTTAATGCCTCACTCTATGTATAAGAAATTAGGAATAGGCGAATTAAAACCTACCACGAATGCACTGTAATTAGCCAATCGATCCATCAAATACCCGGTAGGTGTTTTAGAAGACGTACCCATTAAGATAGGGGAAATCTTCGTTCCAGTAGATTTTGTTATTTTAGAAATGGACGAAGATTCGCGAACACCAATCATCCTTGGTAGACCATTCTTAGCAACTTCGAGATGTTGTGTTGATGTTAAAAATGGGAAGATGACCTTTAATGTAGGATCGGACAAGATTGAATTCAATCTAAAGCATGCTGCGAAATTTCCCTCTTTTTCTGATGATTGTAATCTAATAGACTCTATTGAGGGAATTGTCACTGGCGCATCTACTAACGACCAGTCAAGTGATCCACTTGAACTATGTCTGCTCAATGATTGCTCGGTGCAGGATGAAGAAGATGCTATAGCAGCCTACGCAAAGCTATTAGATGAGGCACCTGAGGTAACAAATGAGCCTAAAGAGGAATATAAGTTAACTGACAACCCTGACAGCGTGGAGCGTAAAGCCCGTAGTAGAATCGAAACTGCTACGATATGAGTTCCTAGGGCCAGACTCCATTTATCCTGTGATTGTGAGTTCAACTTTGACAAAAGAGGAAACATCCTCATTATTGGAAGTTTTGCGAGCTCACCGAAAGGCGATTGGTTATGTCATCGATGATCTAAAGGGAATACATCCATCTTTCTACATGCATAGAATTCTCCTTGAAGAAGACCATAAACCTTCAGTTGAACATCAAAGGAGACTCAACCCAAACATTAAGGAAGTAGTATAGAAGGAGATATTGAAACTACTCAAAGCAGGGATAATTTATCCTATCTCAGACAGCGAGTAGGTTAGTCCTGTTCATGTAGTCCCCAAGAAAGGAGGAATGATTGTAGTCAAGAATGAGAAAAATGAGTTAATTCCCACCAGGACTGTTACTGGGTGAAGGATGTGTATCGACTACAGGAAACTGAACAAGGCCACCAGAAAAGATCATTTTCCGCTACCATTTGTAGATCAAATGTTGGAGCGTCTAGCAAAGAATTCCTATTTTTGCTATTTGGACGGATATTCGGGATTCTTTCAAATTCCAATTCACCCTAAGGATCAAGAAAAGACAACCTTCATTTGTCCTTGTGGGACCTTTGCCTACAGAAGAATGCCTTTTGGACTGTACAATGCACCTGCCACCTTTCAGAGGTGTATGATGGCAATTTTCGCCGAGTTTATTGAAGATATTGTAGAGGTTTTCATGGATGATTTCTCAGTTTACGGGACCTCATTTGACCTTTGCCTGCAAAATCCAAAACGGGTACTCCAAAGATGTGAAGAGGTGAACCTAGTGCTAAATTGGGAGAAATGTCATTTTATGGTACAAGAAGGAGTAGTTTTAGGACATGTGATCTCTGACAAGGGAATTTCGGTAGACAAAGCCAAGGTTGAAGTAATCGAAAAACTACCTCCGCCAGTATCGGTGAAGGGTATTACAAGCTTCCTAGGTCATATGGGGTATTATCGACGATTTATCAAAGACTTTTCTAAAATAGCAAAACCTCTCACAAACTTACTTGCCAAGGATGTTGCGTTCGAATTCAATGAGGGATGCTTAGTTACTTTCCTGAAATTGAAACAAGCTTTGGTATCTGCACCGATAATGCAAGCACCGGATTGGAATCTACCTTTTGAAATTATGTGCGACGCTAGCGATCACGCCGTAAGGGCAGTGCTAGGACAAAGAATTAATGGAAAACCTTACGCCATCTACTACACTAGCAAAACTCTTGATGGAGCTCAGATGAATTATGCTACTACTGAAAAAGAATTTCTAGCCGTGGTGTATGCCCAAGACAAATTCAGGCCCTATCTAAATAACTCCCAAGTCATAGTCTATACAGATCATGCAGCCATCAAGCATTTAATGACGAAGGCTTATTCGAAACCACGTCTTATTCGGTGGGTGTTATTACTATAGGAATTTGACATTGAGATTCGAGACAAGCCTGGATTACAAAATGTGGTGGCCGACCATCTTTCAAGGCTTCAATCTGACTCTCTAGTCAAGGATGACCTACCTATTAATGAGTGGTTTCCTCATGAACAACTCTTAGTCATAAATCGCCATTCAGCTCCGTGGTTCGCAGATTATGTGAATTACTTGGTTTGCTGAGCCCTTCCACCTGACCTGACTTATCAACATAAAAAGAAATTCCTCTCTGATGTTAAAAGGTATGTTTGGGAAGAACCGTTGTTATACAAACATTGCGGTGATGGGATTTACAGGCGGTGTATACCCGAAGAGGAAGTGCGAAACGTGCTATTCCATCTCCATGCTACTCCTTTCGGTAGATATTTCGGACCCGACAAGACGGTAGCCAAGGTTCTTCAAGCAGGTTATATGCTACTATTACGAGAGATGTCCGGCGCTACGTTATATGCTGCGACACATGCCAAAGAACGGGGAACATATCTCGAAGAAATGAGATGCCTCAAACTGGAATGCTAGAAGTTGAATTATTCGACGTATGGGGAATAGATTTCACGGGACCATTCCCACCGTCCCATAAGAATCTCTACATTCTAGTCGCGGTAGATTATGTCTCTAAATGGGTTGAAGCCATAGCATCCCCAACTAATGACACAAACAGTCATCAAGTTCCTCCAAAAGAATATCTTTTCTAGATTTGGGACTCCTAGAGCGCTCCTTAGCGACAATCGAACCCACTTCTGTAACCGACCACTAGCGTCCCTACTAGCCAAATATGGAGTCAAACATAAGGTGGCAACACCTTATCATCCCCAAACTAGTGGTCAAGTCGAACTCTCGAATAGGGAAATAAAGAGCATTCTCGAGAAAACAGTTAATAGATCAAGGAAAGATTGGTCCCTAAAACTCGATGATGCGCTGTGGGCCTACAGAACCGCTTTCAAATCTCCTCTAGGCACCACACCATATAGGTTAATATTCAGAAAAGCTTGCCATCTCCCGGTTGAAATTGAGCATAAGGCTTTCTGGGCCATTAAAACTCTTAATTTCGACCCTAAAATTGCGAAGGAAAAAAGAATTGTGCAACTTCAAGAACTTGATGAACTACGACAAGAGGCATATGAAAATTCCCGAATCTACAAGGAAAGAACCAAAACATGGCACGATAAGCATATTATGAGAAGAAGATTTCAGGAAGGAGACATGGTGCTCATGTTCAACTCAAGGCTTAGACTCTTTCCCGGGAAACTGAAATCAAGGTGGACGGGACCCTACAAAGTAATACGCGCGCTCCCTCATGGAGCGGTGGAGATTTGGCATGAGAATACTGGTTCATTTAAGGTAAATGGGCAGCGTTTGAAGCCATACTTAGCTGGAGACCCCGACCTCCAGTCAGCAAAAAGACTACTAGAGGACCCCGACGAGTAGGGTCTGTAACGTCGAGCTAACGACGTTAAACAAAGCAACCCCGGGGAGGTACGCTATTATCTACATACTTATTCCTCCCCACCTTTTTGTTTTTGTTTTAATTCAATTATTTTAGCTTCAATTTTTAATCCATAGCAATTTCTATTTTATTTTAATTTTGAAGTTTACTAATATTTTTCTTTTAGTGTGTAGAGAAAAAGGAAGTAATTCGAGAAATTCATGGCTTTTATTGAATTTTTATTCCTAACCTAATAAATTTTATGTTGGTAGATGTTTGTAGGGATTTTTGAAGTGTCAAACTGTAGAGAAAATAAGAAGGAAACAAAGAAAAGGGAGAAAACAAGCAAAAAAATTGACGAGAAACGAGCTGCTAGCATTAGGTAGGAAAACGCAACCAGCGTTTTCCAGGCACTGGCTGCGTCCCAGACAGAAAGTTTGGCAGCCGGAATTTTACAAAACGCAGGCTGCATTTTGTAAAACGCGGGCCGCGTTTTTCAATTTTTCCAGAAAATTTGCCCGCTTCTTCAATTACTCGGCTTCCCCCTTTTTCTTTCAAACAGAATACTTCCCCCTCTTTTGCCCTAACCTCCCGAAGCATCTCCCCCGAAATGCAACCCAAGCGCCACCCGCGCCTCCGACCACCACCGAGCCGCCATCGACGACTCTCGCCGCACTTACCACCACAACCCTCACCTCTCTTTTCTGTCTCACTTCCTCTCACTTGAACTCTCAAACTTAGAATTTTCAACTTCCATCCCTCTTCCCTCTTCAACTCAAGGTATGGAATTCTCAACTCTTCCTCTTGTTCTTTGATTATGTACTTCATTCTTGGTATGAATTTGGTTGAATGCTTAAGTTTATTGAGTAATTTGTTCCAATTATATCATGTATAATGCCCTAGATTAGGATTTCTTGGTTTAGGTTTGATTTGTGGATGAACTCTTGATTAGGGCTTGGTAGAGTTGTTTGATCTTTGATCTTTTTGTTCCAGAATTGAGAGAATTATGTTGTTGGATGTGTTTAGACAGCAATGTGATGATAAAATTGAGGAATTTAGGTCTAAGTTTTGGTTGTGATTAAGTTGTAGTGTTATGCTCTGTTCTTGATAAGGTTTTGGGTTAAATTTATCTTGATTTCAATCCCTAAGTATCAAATAAGCATGGGGGGATTGATAGTACTAATCTTCGCATTATGATCATGCTTATTTGATACCTAGGATTTGTCTTGGTTATTTTACTGATTTGTGAGTATTTTAGATGGTTAGAACTAAGAATCCTAGCTTCTCCGGAGCATCGGGTGATAACAAGGAAGCCGGAAGCGCAAAGCTACGGCGGCAGAGAAGGGAAAGCAAAAGGCCACACCCTCAAAGGACTCTCATAACCTAAACCCCTTCAACTTTGAAGGGGAATCCAAGAAAAGGTATGAATCTCTTTCCCAAAGAGCCATCGTCCCTACTAAATACGTGCATGAACCTTTCCTACGTAGTTGTGGTATGCTGGATGATGATGATTGGATGTTAGGCCGTTGTCACATGACCAACATAGCTAAGTTAGGTGAACCGACCTATAGGGGGATCACCCTTGAGTTTCTTTCGACCCTAGTTGTGAACCTTCAAGGAAGGGATGGGGTTATTCGTTTCTGACTTTTGGGGGTAGAGAGGACCATGACCGTGTCCGAGTTTGCACGTGCCTTTGGCCTTCCTGAACGAACATGCAGGAGTTCATTCCTTATACCCGTAGATTGGGATGGTAAGGGCTTCTTTTTCAGAATCTCAGGTTTCGATGATTGGAACCCTAGCAACACCCCTACGACCAAAATTAGAAATCCCGTGATGAGGTATGTCCACCGCATACTCTCATGCGGCATTTTCGGGAGGGCCGGTAGCTCAAACAAAGCTACCCGGGCTGATTGCTATATGTTATACTCCATGTTGGATGCCGACGCTCGTGCCGACCCTGCAGCTATGTTAGCTCACCATCTTTCTAGCGTCGCCACCTCAACCAACAAGGGCATTGCCATAGGAGGCTATATTACTCACCTTGCACGCCAGTTTGGCTTTAGGCCACCTAGGAATCCCACTGACCTAGTCCAGGGTAGCTTATTCTTGGATGGGGACCAGTGCAATTACTGTGGCTTGTGCAAGTTTGATAAGGACTCGCGTTATCTTTGGATCTATCCCAACAACGCTAGATTCCCTATGCCTAACCCCCACACCTCACCCCAAGTCGTTGAGAACTTGATGTGGATGCCTCCTTTCCCCGAGTTTGACCCTGAACCTGAACCTGAAATTCACCCTGACCCTCAACCCGAACAACCCCAATTAGACTATGAGGCGCAATTTCGCGACCTCCAATCTTCTATTGACTGGACCAAACACCGAGTGAATGAGTTTAGAGATAGTTTTGTTGAGTATAGGGCACAGACTGACCTTCGTTTCGACCGCCTCGACGGGTCGATCTTAAACCTTGCCGGTCTCATTCAGGCCATGTTCGATCGACCATCTCCACCACCATGACCGAGCCATACTAACCCTCCCCCACTGACTGAGGATCCTTGATCCTTTACTTGACCTTACCCTTCATCGTTGTCTTCTGCATTGAGGACAATGCATCGTTTAAGCATGGGGGGGTTGAATATTTTGTGAATATTTTTTTTATTTCTCTATTTTTAGTTTATTTTTCTAGTATTTTCGTTTTTCTTTTATTTTCTTATTCATAGCTTAACATTTCTTGTTAGTTTTTAGCTTGTTTGTTTTCTTTTATTTGAGTTCTAGTGTGTTTTTCTTTTGTTTTCTCGTTTGCTTAAACTTTTCTTTCTAGTTTTAGAATTGCATTCACCTAGATTGCATTAGTTAGAACATGTAGATTTTTCTTTTATTTCTTTTCTTAGTTTGTTTCTTTTTCTTTCTTTTGCATTCACTTTACTCAAAAACACAAAAAAATAATCAGAAATTAGAAAAAGACCAAAAAAATTAGAAAAGACAAAAAACCAAAAAACATATAGGATAGGACTAGGATTAAAACCGGAAACACCTTCGGTGATGATTTGTAAACCCTTCTTACTTTCAGTTTAGCTTGCTTCGCTTAGAAAAGTCTGGATGAGTCTAAAAGTTTTTAAAACCTTTTCCTTCAAATCTTCTGATTTTGAGACAAGTTATGAAAGTTGCATTTGACTGCTTTGACTAACTTAGAAAGTATAAATGTGCGTGCCGCAAATCTTTGGGCTAAGTTTAGTTGATTGAGCCCCATCCCGTAAGTCCACATTACCAAATTTAGGAATTGATCACTTTTATCAATTCATGATTCCCTGAGTGACTCCACCATTAGTTGCATCTCTAGAACTTGTTTTGCATCTTGCTTGAGACTACATATATGCATTGCACGCTGTGACAAAGTGATTAAGGCATTCATTTTATTTTGTAAAGCTACATTGCCAAATAGCCTACCCTACATTGTATTTACTATTCTTTTTGCCCCGACTAGCCTTTGTTTATCCTTCTTTCATGATTGAACCCTGACAATACAAGCCTTGGCCTTTGATATTCAGTATCCCTCTGCCTTGCTTGGTTGAATGAGAGTTTGTCATTTTTTGGAAGGAACAGTTGGTTTGGTGTATTTGTGAAAAAAAAATATGAAGTTTGGGAGAGATTGTGCTTATTGCTTCAAATTGGGAGAAATTGAAAGTCCCTCCTTTTGAACAATTGGTGTTTGGTTATGTTGTTCATATATTATATCGAGGTCGAAGTTATAATTCCATAGTTTTCTTCTCCCCGATCACCCACCAAAATTTTTTAAAAAAAAGAGAAAAAGAGTTCCAAAAAGAAAAGGGTGATTAGGGAGATTCAATTTAAAGTTCTGAAAACTTTGAGTTGTTTATATTCAGTGGAGATTTTGATATTGTTGAGGGAGAAAGGTTAAATTCCTTGCATACATTAAGCAAGAAGGAGAGTTTAGAGTGTTATACTCATTGAAAATCAATCCAAGCATGGCTCTTAACTCCTCATTCCCAAATTTTACCGCTCCTTTCCCCTAACATAAGCCCCGTTACAACCCGATAAAGTCCTTTTGACTGTCACTTGTGCATTGCATTCCAGTAGTGGAGAGCGAGGTTCTTACCAAGCTTATGGTAGTTTGTTTCTATTGGTCTAAGTATGAGAAAAACCCACATACATATTAAAATTTGAGTGATTGAGTGTTTTTATTCTTTCCTATGTGAGGTTTGCTCTTTTTGACTGACTTACGTCCATAACCAACCACGCACATTTGCATTATTCTTAAGTCTGTTGGCGGGTTTATGCTTCTTAAGTACTTGTTCTCTCGTTTTGGTTTCGAAAATTTCTTCCTATCTATTTTGAACTGAGTTTTGACCTTGTCCAGACTAATATTTGTGCTTGCTTATTGAATTGATGTGTTAGAATGGTTAGCCTGAGGGGGTGTTAAGATTTTTTTTTTGTATTCCTATCGAAAACTCTTTCCACCACTTTTTCTTCTTAGTTTCTGTTTCTCCTATTTGAGCCCTAATCCTCCTATTTTCAATTTTTACTTGCTTAAGCACAAGCAAGAGCTATGCAGGGGGGAATTTGATAATTCGTTTTTATATAGAGTTTTCAGGGCTCAAAACATATCAGTTTCATGCTTTTTGTATCCGATATCTCGTATTTTTATGTCAATTTTCGTGATTTATACACTTGTTCGCGAGTTTCGTATGTTTTACAGGAATTGATGAAATTATATCAAAAAGCATGAAGAATTGGAGGAAAAATAGCAAGAATCAAAGAAAATAAAAAAAAAAGTTGAAGAAGAAGAAAAGAAAGAGAAGAAAGAATGCCCTAAAGGCCACGGCCCAGCCCAGCTCAATGAGGAGGGACAAGAAGCAGCCGGTGTTTATAAAACGTAGCCCGTGTTTATAAAACGCAGCCCGCGTCTCGCCCAGAGGCTTCACAAAACTGGAGAAGGGAAAACGCTACCCGCGTTTTCTGGGCGCAGCCGGCGCTTTTTTGGCGGAAAACTAGTAATTTTGGCTAAACGCAGCCTGCGTTTTATGCCCTAATCTGGGCGTATAAAAGAGTTCTTTCAGCGCCGTTTGGAAAAACACTTCGAGAGGGGATTTTGACAAGACTTTTCAGAGAGCTTTTGAGGAGAATTTTAGAGTAGATTTTAGATACTTTTTCTAGGATTATGTCCAAAACATTGTTGCTAGATTAGATTGTTACCCGTGATCGAAGAACACGAAGGAGATCGATTCGGGTGACCCGAAGAGATCGATTCCGCCAATTCGAACATGGTTATCTCTATTTTGCTTTTATGTTTTCTTGTTCTTGTTTAAATTTCACAATGTTTATTTCTAGTATCATGAGTAGCTAATTTGTTAAGTTTTGGGGATAAACTCAATGTCCTTTGATTGAATTTGAATACAGATTTGGTGTTAGGTTATCCTTTTATTCGTTTTATCTGGGTGCGATGTTTGTCATGGTAATTAGACAATAGAACGACAGTTTGAGTGTTTACCTGGTCGTAGATTCTTGACAACAGAACGACAGTTTGAGTCTTGAATTGGATTGCGTAGATTAAATAGGTTTAGAAAATAGTTAGACATAATGATTCTTGCCTAGGGTCAATTTATAATCAGTTTTTATCTTTAATTTGACTAAATAGTTAGAAATAATATTTAGTTAAATTACTGCAACTCACCTAGGATCGAAAGATCGAAGTGATAAGGCCTAGAAAGATTATTGACCCCGAATTATCTTTTTAAGTGCACAGGAATTGTAGACGATTCGATTGATTGACTAGAGTGGACTCCCCTGAACGCTTTTTAGTATCTAGTTAAACCCTAAAAATTTCAGTCTTCCCTAGTTTATTTTAGAAAACCTTACCACACTCTTTGGATCGACCTAGCATTCTTTGTATTAAACTAGTTCAGTGCGTGGTTGAACGCAAATCCTTGAGAGAGAACGATATTTTTATTACTACACAGACCCGTACACTTGCGATACACAGACACCTATATGTTTTAGGTCTGTCAGCCATCACCTTTGAAGTATGAGACTTACACTCCGCTTGACATGACTTACACTGAGGTGTTGGGTCGGCTGCTGAAGTGTAACGTGAAGTAAGATCCAACTTCCAACACTTATGTCGGAGTGTAACGTGATTTTGTAACCCCGGTTTTTATATCGTTTTTCTCGAGGGGCCTAAGACTTGAGTTACTAGGCCAGGATCGATCAAAGATTATTAGAGAACAAGGTTTTTAAAGGCGATAACTAGCGAAAACAGAGCACAAAGTAAACTAAGGTTCAGTCAAGATGTTGAAATGGGTTTCCTGGGATTTTCGGGATGTAAACGGAGATAAGGAAGTAGGTTTTAGCAATGAGGGAGTGAAAACCAAGGAATTCCAAATGGAGATTCTATTGAAGAAGGGCCACGGGATTCCTTTTCTCAAGAGTAATCCCGATTCACTACCTCACAATCCACCACGGATTTCGAGGTTTAATCAAATAGAATCTCCTAGTTAGTCTCTATCTCACTCTCGTGAGCGAGTGCTAACTATTCCCTCTCCAACCTTCCATTAACAAGGAATGCATGTATTTGGGAGCTCTCGATCTCAAATACAACCTACTTGAAGGAAGGATTGGAGTGGAAAAGAGGTTTTTCCATTAACCACTCCCAAATTGATTAACCTACTCCTAATCACACATTCACATCCTTAATCAACCCCCTAACCCATAGGGTTTTAGCCACTAAACATACTAATCAACATACTAATAGCATCAACAACTACAACATTCATAATCAAAACAGTAAAAACAACACTAGCAAATGCAATATTCAAAATATCACGAACACAAAACAATTTAATCACAAACAGAGACTAAACTACTATTAAAGCTAATTAAAGGAGAGTAGGGATGAAAAATGCTCATTAAAATGGCGATGACCGAATGGATGATCAAGAACAATCAAGAACTCCAAACTTCAATGTAGATAAAATCTTCAAATTTCAATAAACTTCAATCAAATCCAATACAATTGCATTAATCTCTCACTAATCATCCACTGATTACTGTGAAAATCCTTTAATCCTTACTCTAATAGTGCTTTTTCTCTCTAATGATCCCTCCTATAATATAATCATTCATTGGGGTATTTATATAAAGAAAAAGAAGTTAAACAAAACGCATCACTTCAGCCGGCCAAAATGCGTAAAATCTAGGTGGTCGCGGGCGCGACCATCCTGGTAGCGGGCACGACTCAGCGAAGTCCCTTTGCGATTTTTCTCCTCTGCGCACGGTAGCGGGTGCTATCTTCTAGGTCGCGGGCGCGGCCTTTGGCTAGAACGTTTTCCCTTGAGGTTTCTTCAGTGACCATCGTTGGTGTCACCAATGAAGTCGCGGGCGCGACCTCCCTCTGGAACATTTTCCTTAAAGTTTCCGATCAATTGCCACGGGTGTCATCTCCAGGGTTCGCGGGTGCGACCTTCTTCTTGCAGACCCTTCCTGTGTGTAGCGCGTGCTACGGTTCTAGGCAATGTCAGTTGGCCTTGTAACGTCCGCTACAATGAATGTAACGGGTGCTACAGTTAGTGAAAACGTTCCTTGGGATGTTCTTTGAACCTGACCTTGTCTTCTATTTAGTCTTTAACTCGGCTTGGCCCGGAAAATCCCTCGGGACTCCTTAAGTGGCTCTAAAATAGCTCCTTTTGCTTCGTTTTCTTGTAAAAATGCTAAAACCTATAAAATGACTAAAAACATAGTAAAAAGAACGAAAATAGACTGGAATCGAGCCAAAAGACTAAGTATAAAGGCGTTATTTAGGCTTAAAAATGGGCCTAAACACGAAGCCTGTAGAGAAAGGACCTGGGTGGAATGAGGCCATGTTTTACAAATTTCACTGTATGAGGGGTCATGACACAGAGCGATGTTGGACGCTCAAGAATATGATTGAGTAGATGGTTTGTTCCAAAGAGCTACCTTCACGAAAGGCAACACGAAAACCAAATAACAAAAGCAATCCTTTCCCAAACCATGTTATTTTCGTAGGAGAGGATACTTTTGACCCTTCTGAATTTATCATGGACAAGGGAGCACCTACAGTCCCCGTCGGAGATTTCACAGCATTTATTGTCTATGGCATATCGGTTAGCGATGAAGAACACATCTACGAGGAAGATTTCGATGGTGATGAGTTTTGGTCTAGTGCAGAGAAAGAAGTACCACCAGTGCTGCATTCTTGACTAGGTCTGGGAGGCACAATCAACCTAAAAATGACCTTGTGGTGCCTACGCCAACACCAAATATCACAAGGACTGAAGTACCATCTACTCCTGAAGATCCCGTCCTCACTCAAATGAAGAAGATTGTGGCAAATGTTTCGATTTGGCAATTGATGTGTGCTTCGAAACCACACCGAGAGCTTGTACTAAGGGCTCTCCAAAATGTTATCACTTCTACTTCTACAACTCCAAAAGCCTTTGTTTCTCATGTTATGGCTAGTCAAAGAACTATTACTTTTGGAGATGAGGATAATGGTTCCGCTGTGAATGTTTGCCGCAGTGCTGCCAAGTTAAGGTGCGGAGAAATCAATTGGTTCAAGATGTTGTGTTACTTCGTGCATATGATAACACTCCTCGACTGTCATTCGGCACGATGACTCTACCCATCACATTTGATCACATCTTTAAGAATGTGGAGTTTATGGTACGGTCTTAGACATCCCGACTGCTTTCAATCTATTGTTAGGAAGAAGCAGTGATATTTTTTTGAGATGTCTTTAGGAAGAAGGCCAGACAAGGTGGCTCGGACGTTTACAACTTTCAAGCATCCCTATCACTTCGGACTAGGTTATAAACCCACCAATTAGGAGGTATTCCATACCAAAGCCTTGTTGGCCCGACAGGGAAGTGACTTTAATCCTCCTACGCTGATGGAGACTAAGCCACACCCGGTGACTTTGATTGGGTAGTTCATGAGACAAGGAGACGAATTTCCTTGGTATGGATTCCCGGAGCGTCGCTATGTCAATGGCTTACGTGTTCCTAGCCTGAAGATCTTCAATAACTATAACACCTCAGTGAAAGGGGTTGTCGAGCCAAGGTCAAATGAGTAACCACATCTCGAGTGGACTCATCTCACTGGAGGAAGTATGTTTGGCCTACTGTTTGGCCAAGGACCGGTGAAAGAAGAAAAAGATGCTGACCCGGTGGTTGCTATGTTGTCAAATCCTGAATTTGATCCAAGCACCATGATCTCTTCTTATGGGGGTCGCTATGAAGTATCCTGGGTCGATTCTACCAACGATAAATGTACCCTAGTGTTGTGAGAACCTTGTATGTTCCAGTTTGAGTGAGCACTAGTGGGTCCATAGTTGAGTTTGAGTCAACTAGGATTAGCCCCATGTTTGATGAGTCTGTATCCGTTTCTACATTTAATGAAGTGAACCTTTTCTGAGTATCCTCATTCTCATTCCCTTCCCTAATATGTTGTTCTAATAATTATTAATTTGATGTTGAACCTTTAAAAGACTTTAAAGAATTAACATAGGTTATGAACGAGCATGAAAATCATATGAAAGTAGTTGAAGAAACGATGACAATCAATGTGGGGACGCCTGAAAGTTAGTGGGAATTGAAAATTGACAAATCATTATCCGCGGAGGAGCAACAAGAGTTCTCCAAGCTATTAAGGGAGTTTGTCGATGTCTTCGCCTGGTCTTATGAGGATATGCTCGGGATTGACAGGGAAATCGCCGAATATACAATAACCCTTTATCCCAATGCTAAGCCAGTTCAACATTGACCGCGCCGACTAAAAAATGAATGGTTAAGATTTATGATGAGGTTCAGAAGCAGTTAGAAGCCAAATTCATCAAGATCGTGGAATTCTCGGAATAGGTAGCTAATATTGTCCCGGTAACGAACAAGGATGGGAAGGTTCAGATGTGCGTCGATTTCAGGGATTTAAACAAAGCTAGCCCGAAGGATTGCTTTCCTTTGCCACACATTGATGTCCTAGTTGATCACACTTGTGGACATAAGCTCTTATCATTAAGGGATGGGTATGTTGGCCACAATCAAATCATGATGGCTGAACAAGATATGGAGCAAACATTGTTCATCACCCTGTGGGGAACCTTTTGCCATGTAGCCATGCCTTTTGGGCTGATGAATTATGGTCCCACTTACCATGGCACCGCGACAACATTACTCCATGGCATGATCCACAAGGTGGTAGAAGAGTATGTGGATGATATGATCGTTAAATCTAAGAGACGAGAAGAACACATTCCCAACTTGCGCGAGTTCTTCCTTAGACTTCACAAGTATAACAAGATATTGAATCCATAGAAGTGCGCATTTCGAGTAACTTCGGGGAAGTTGCTGGGATATATCATCAGTCAATGGGGAACCAAAGTTAATCCATCCAAGATCAAGGCTATTCAAGAGATGCCTATGCCTAGGATAGAGAAGGATATTCGTGGTTTCTTGGGGCGAGTCCAGTATTTGAGCTGATTCATATCCAAGCTTACCATGACATGTGAGCTATTGTTCAAGAAGTTGACGAAGGGTGTGAAGATTGAATAGGACGACAAATGCCAAGCAACTTGTGACAAGGTTACGGCAGACTTGACCAATCCACCAGTGCTTGTCCCACCTGTTCCGGGGGAGCCTTTGTTGCTATACCTCACTATCAGTCTGAACGCCATGGGTGTCATGCTAGTATAGAAGGTCGATGGGTTAGAAAAGGCCATGTACTACATCAGCTAGAAGTTCTCAGGATGCAAGTCTCGATATTCTGTAATTGAGTAGATGGATTTTGCATTGTGTAGGACCACCTCGGAGAGGAGGAGTCCCTTTCCGTGATACGCTACTTAGGTGATCGGGAGCCGACTAAGGTTGCTTAATCCTTAAATAAGGATATTTTTATTTTATGAAATTCGTTTTCGAGGGGTGACTTTTATTTATTTAATAATCAATTTTATTATTCACATGCTTGAAATTAAATGAAATTATTTTATAAATAATTTTACATAAAATCCAATTCAAATTTGGGCTAAGGCCCAACAAAGAATACTTAGAAAATTCAAAGATCATGTGACCTTTGATATTTTCAATTGCATCTTCTCTTGAGTGGGCTCCGGATAGGAATATGGGCATATGTAAATTATTTTATATAAATTCTTTTGACGTAAATAACATATATGTTAGATAATAAAAAGAGATTATATCAAAATGAAAGAGTCTCCAGCCAATTTAAGGATATCGACAAACCATAGATAATATAAAATAACTTTGGTCTCCAAACCCGAATTCTAAGTTCGGGGGAAACGTTACGAATTCGAGAATTAAAATAATTGTTGAATCCACCTGTTAGAAAACAGACGCTACTAAAATCAAACTTGAAATGAAGTTGAGCAAGGAGAACTTTTAATGAACTTCATGAAATTAACTTTCGAACATGCAAATAAAAGAATGAGACTTTCTTTACAAATGAAATAAACACTTAGAAACAAATTACATAATGAAACATAAAAAAGTACGAACCTCACTTTAAGCCTTCTAAGATGGATCCTTTAGGATGAATGCTTCAAGATTGAAATGAAGGCTTGAGGATGATCGGTATGATGCTGATATGGTAATGATGATGGTATTCGGTAGAGATGGATGATGAGACATTAGAGAATGAAGAGAATTATTATGATGGTGGATGGGAGTATTGATAAGAAGAATATGGAGAATAAATGATGATAGAATAGAATAGTATAGAGAGTTTAGGAGTATGGATGATGATTGTTGGTGGGAATTGTTAATGGAATGAGTGTGGACGAGACGGGTATTTATAGTTGGATGATGGATAGTTGAAGATGGAATGGGGGACATGATTCCAAGGATCATGCCCGTTAAACAAATAGGAAGTCCCTTCGGCCTTGCTCAAGATCAAAGGTCAACAAGTCAAAGTTATGATCATGGGATCACAATTGCTTGGGAGGGAAAAAATTGGCGGTAAAATTAGAGATGAAAAGGAAGGCCGCTGAGCCTTCGATTTAAGCAGACACGGATTTCCAGCATGGCAATTCGTTCCCGATCCATAGAAAAAAGGAAGTTCGTCGGGCCTTCCTATTTTCTATGGGCTGGGCGCGTCTAAATGGCCTGGATGGAAGCCGACCAAAAACAGGACGGTCGCCAAGCCTTCCTATTTTTCTACAGGCTTGGTTTGCTGGTGGGCTCGCCTTGGAAATGGGCAAGGCCCAATGACCTTATTTTCTTTGGGCAAAGTCTAGCTGTTTCGGCCCAATTTTCGCAAGAGAATTATATCGGTACAAAATTCGGTGTCTACAGAGAGCCCCCACTTTGATCGAGTCTGAATAGGACGAAGGTCAAAGTAGCCTGAGATGCTGACTGCTTGACGTCTGACTAGGAGATGGATGCTGTCGGTGCTCTTTTAATGGCGACCAGAAGGTAGATGTTGTCGGTGCTCTTTTAACGGCGACCAGAAGGTAGATGTTGTCGGTGCTCTTTTAACGGCGACCGGAGGGTGGATCTTGTCAGTGCTCTCTTAACGGTGACCGGAAGGTGAATGCTGTCGGTGGTCTTTTATCGGTGATCGGAAGGTGGATGCTGTCGGTGCTCTTTTAACGGCGACCGAAAGGATGGATGAAGGACAACGCTCTTTTAACGGCAGCTGGAAGATGATGTCCCGGTTTTCCTGGTGTTGGTGACGCCTCCCTACACAGAAACCAAACAAGAATGTCAAATCATTTTGAACAATGGCCGGAGATATAAAGAATTACCTGTGTACAAGATTGATTCCCATTGATCCGAACTCCCCTTCTCCTTTTTTCTTGTCGATGTCCCAGTCTTTCCCGGTGTAGATGATGCCTTACGGATTTTCCTGAGGCGGATTGGATTTTCTAGATGTGGATAGTGCCCAACGGATTTTCCCGAGACGGTTCGGACTTTTACGATGTTGATGGTGCCCAACAGATTTTCCCGAGGCGGATCAGATTTTCCTGATGCAAATGATGCCCAACAGATTTTCCTAAGGCGGATCAGATTTTCCCGATGTTCATGGTGCCCAATGGATTTTCCTGATGCAGATGATGTCCGACGGATTTTCCCGAGGCGGGTCGAATTTTCTTGATGTTGATGATGCCCAACGTATTTTCCCGAGGAGGATCAGATTTTCCCGATGTTGATGATGCCTAACGGATTTTCCTGAGGAGGATCGGATTTTCCCGATGTTGATGGTAGTGCCCAACGGATTTTCCCGAGACGAATCGGATTTTCCAGAAGTTGAAGATGCCCAATGGATTTTCCCGAGGCAGATCGGATTTTCCCGATGTTGATTATGCCCAACGATTTTTCCCGAGGCGGATTGGATTTTCCCGATATTGATGGTGGTGCCCAACGGATTTTCCCGAGGCGGATCAGATTTTCCCGATGTTGAAGATACCCAACGGATTTTCCCGAGGCAGATCAAATTTTCCGGATGTCGATGAAGAGATGAGGGCTTTTCGGATTTTCCCGACATTGGTGACGATGTTGATGAAGTGATGATGCTCAACGGATTTTCCTGAAGCTAATGACGCCCAATTGATTTGCCCGAAGCGGGTGATTGTGTCGGTGACGTCCATGGCAACTTTTGTTGCTTTGGTAGACGAGAAGATCGTTATAAGGATGATATATAGAAGTCATCTAGAGTATGATTAGAGATTTCTCTAATATTGCTCTTATGACTTGCAACCGAGCTTGGGTCTCTGTGAGAGATAATATTCTTTTATTCTCCCTCTTTTCTCGATGAATATGCATGATCTTGGTCTTCTAAACTCTAGACTCTTATGCACTAATGCAATGACTAGGAGAATATGTATATGAATGGTGTTTTATAATGCATGTTACTCAATATGCAAACAACCCCCAATACCAAGACTAGAACGATGATTCCCTAAGTGTCAGAGCAACTAGACATGTAATTTCAGGATAGGGCAAGATTGGTGAGGCTTGTGACGAGGCTTGATGATGAAGCCATTGTCCTGGATGACTTGTCTTGTCCTCTTGCTTCCTCGAATCATTGTGGAGATAAGTAGAGCCTCGCTGCAGGTTATATGAGGGTTAGGGGAGCCCCCAATTCAAATGAACTCTTCTCTTGAGTCGGATGTTGTTTGCAATTAGCCATCGATGTGGCTGATTTCTTGTCCTTGATGGATGAGCCTCGAAATATCGAATCTTACACTTGCACTAAGGACTGAGTCAAAAAGCTCTGGTGGTATGGGAGGATAAAGAAGGTTGGCAAAAGAAAGGGTAAGTCAGATGATGGTCAGACTGGTTCATGAGGCACTTGGTGAAAAGGAGATGATGGTAGGTCGATGGTCAAATCTAGGTCTGTTATAACTAACAGATGACTATGTTTTAGCTAAGGCTTAATGGTTAGCAAGGGTTAATTCACCTCATAGAAGAATAGGTGAGGGAATGATTGAGATAGATTCGGCTCATAGGGAGAGAGGTGGTTGGTTATGTGAAGGTGATCCAGGTCTAACGGAATGAAGGATAGGAAACTCTTATGGCAGGGACGTGAAAGAACTTCAAAATCAAGGGTTTACTCTCCTTTTGCCTAACCTGCTCGGACAGGTTTTCAAGCTAGCCTCTATTATTCTCTCGCTCTCCTTTTGCCTATCTTGGGATTTCAAGCTAGCCTCTCTTGTTCTCTTTCTCTCCTTTTGCCTAGCTCAGGGTTGCGAGCTAGCCTCTCTTCTTCACTTTCTCTCCTTTTGCCTAGCTCGGGGTTCAGAGCTATCCCCTCTAATTTTTTTTCTCTCAAAGAACAAGATTTTGTGACAAAGGATGGTCCTTGATTGTGAACTGTAGTGGTCGAGCCTCAAAGAGTTTCTCCTACGTATCTGATGTGGAATCAGGCCAGTCGTAGTTCATAAGATGCAACTTCAAACGATTGGTGCCTCGAGGAGGGCTTGGTAGGGTAGGTTTAAGGATGGCTATGGAGGCTCAAAGGTTTGGCGAGTTTTATGGATGCAAAGGCGTGATGACGTTGTGAAGGCTTGGGGTGTAAGGCTTGAAAGTTTATGAATGGTTTTTCCGTGTGTGTGACTATTAGCTCCGTCTCCAGTTTCTCACCCTCTTTTTTTCTCCTTTTCTATCTATTTTTTCGCTTTCTTATTCGTTTTTTTTGGCATGCTTCGAGATTTGGACGGCCCAAACGGGGTTTACTCTCCCACCACCGGTTTTTCCATATGCTACCAAAGTGCTTAAGGAACATGAACACCGTACCACTCATGCCAACCCATGTTGGTGGACCAAGTAGGAACTCTCTCTCTCCTTTTTCTTTTTTTTTTTCGACTCTCTTTTTTTCGCCTTTCTTCGTCATGTCGTTGACTTATGTTCGCCTTTAGTCACAACACACCTTTTGGCTTTGGGCCAGATATGGTTTGGTCATGAGGAGAATGACCGGGTTGGTCGAGGCTAAGGGTTTTCGAACGGTGATGAATGATGCAAAGAGGGATGATTCGGTGAAGGGGAATTTGGGATGGAGATGAAGGTTATAAGCATGGGAAAATATTGTGGGCGAATAGGAAGGTAATAGATGATATGGGTGATGAGGTGGTAGCCCCCTGTCCTAGGCACGTTTTGTTCAAGTTACTAGTCTAGGATCATAAAGATGTCCACTTTCCAGAGATTGGTGGTTTCGATCGTCTCTCCTTTTGCTCAGCCTGCTTGCAGACTGACTCCTCTCTTCTTCTTTTTTTCTTTTTTTTTTCTCTATTCTTTAAATTATTTTAAAACCTGCATTCCTAAGATGACAAGCGTGATGAACGGAAGGGTATATGAGGTTGATGATAGCTGGATATGTCAGACTTGGGTGTTAAGGCTAATGAATGGGTGAAAGAGCTTTTTAAACTCAAGTTAAGAACGCAAGTACGAGATTCTCAAATAATCAAATAGATGTGTCTTATTGAATTCAAAAGACAAGCATATCAAAGGCCGACTCACTGCCACCCCTAATTGACTTTGAAAACAGGATGCTCAACATAATTGGGACCCTTGCTAACTTCTCAATCCTCTTCGTGCAGTATTGTAGGACCCCAGAAAAAGTGTTAATCCGTAAATAAGGATATTTATGCTTTATGAAATTCATTTTCCGGGGGGGGGGGGGGTAACTTTTTATTTATTCAATAACCAATTTTTATTATTCACATGTTTGAAATTACATCATATTAATTTACAAATAATTTTACATAAAATCCGATTCGAATCCGGGCCAAAGCCCAATAGAGAATGCTTAGAAAATTCAAAGGTCATGTAACCCTTAATATTTCCTATCGTATTTTCTCTTGAGAAAAATCCGTATTGGAATATGGAATTATGTAAATTATTTTATAAATTCATTCAACGTAATAATCATTCACGTTAAATAATAAAAAGAGATTGTATAAAAAAAGAAAGAGTCGCCAACTGATTTAAGGAAATCGACAAACCATAAAATATTAAAAATGACTTCGGTCTACGAACCCGAATTCTAAGTTCTGGGGCAAGGTGATGAATTTGAGAATTAAAATAATTCTCAAATCCGCCTGTTAGAAAACAGACTCTACTAAAATCAAACATGTAATGAAATTGAGCGGGGAGAACTTTAAATAAATTTCATGAATTTATTATTCGAACATGCAAATGAAATGAAAGAATAACGGTTTTTTTACAAAGAATATACAAATAACAAGTTCATATAAAATAAACTACCTTTTTGAAATTTAAAGGATGAACAAACCGCACTTAGAACTTCAAGATGATGAATGGAAGATCGAACTCCTTTTGATGATCCTTGACCGTGGCTTGATGATGGCTCGGAATGAAGGTTCTTTGATGATGGATGTGGTTTATGATGATTATGGATGATGAAAGAGATATGATATGATGAGAATATAAGAATGGAGAGAATAGGATGATGATTAGGGAGAGTATTTGGTGGTGAGTGTTGATTGTGTTACTTGATAGTAGGTGGTTGTAGATGATTGTAGTTGATGGAGAGAATAGAGAAGATGGATGATAGTAGAGAATTGAGGAGTGTGGATGATGATTGTTGGTGGGAAGAGTTGATGAAAAGTGTGTGGATGAGAGGAGGTATTTATAGTTGGAGGGTGGATGGATGGAGATTTAAGGAGAGGAACATGATACCATGGATCATGCCTTTTAGATAAATATGCTATGATCATGGGTCAAAATTATCATCCTATGATCATGGGATGATGATACGATGGAGGGAAAAAGTTTGCGGCAAAAATACGAATTAAATAGGAAGGCTGTTAGGCCGTTGATTTAATTAGCACACGGATTGTCATCGTGCCAATCCGTCCCCGGTTGATTTATTACCGGATCAAGAAAGGTTCTTAATTCTGATGATACATGAAACACGTGTAACCAAATAGTGAAGTGGGGGTGGTTCACGAGATTAGGGGGGAAAAGAGAGGAGTAGTTCTCGTGAAAAGAGTTCTTTGTGGAAGCTATTTTGCCGTGAGGGCTTTTGTGGTTTTAAGATTCAAGAAAGATGGAATCTTGAACGGGAAAGAGAGAAAGATGAATGAATCTTGGATGGTGATTATAAAGGGGGGTTGACGTGAGAATGGAAGAGAGCGAGAGGGATTGGCGTTAGGTTTGGTGGAAGGGAGAGAGTATTAGGTTGTTGGATGAGAGAGAGAGTTTGTTGGAAGGTTGTTATGGAGAGAGAAAGAGGGAAGGTAATATTTTGTGAGTGGAGGGAGAGGAGGACGTTTGAGAGGGATGAAGGAGGAGGGTGTGACGTTGGGATGGGAGAGATAAGAGATAAGGTGATAATGTAATTACCTTAACTATATTGATAGAAAGGTAAGAACGGATAGAACTAGGTTTCTAACATGAATCCACAAGATAGACAACCTAGGGCTTACTTGATCTAGACCGCAACCTAGGATCAAACTCTTCCTAACCACTTGGGTGCCATGCCAAGATACAATAGAAGAGAAGGGGTAAGAGTTTATCCAAACACTCGAGAGAAAGATAAAAGCTTGACTATTTTCATAATTCAAAAGGGTCTGTTTGCCTTTGAGAGGCTACAGTCTTATTTATACTAGTAGAGTCCTTAAGGGACTAGAACTCCTACTTGGCGTGCAAGCCAAGCTATCTAACCTTAGGAGACTCTAACTTGGCATGTAATCCAAGTAGAACTCCTCTATCTAGACGCCTAACACTCCTACTCTCCCTTGGATTAGGAATCCTTATCCTAGGGGGAGTTTGTTACAACTAACCTTATCTTAGTTGGTTTGGCTTTCCTAATCCAATATGGATTAGTTACAAAATAGCCAACTATATCTACAAAATAGAAAAGTGACGCCTAATCTAACTAATATCACACGTGATATTATCCTATGATGATTAAGTTTATAATTCACATGTCATCTTACATTTATTCTAAAATAAAAAAACAGCAAAACTATTTAAAGCTATAATTAAATAAATTACATCCAAAAATCAAGATAATAAAATTTGGCTTGAATTCTTGATTTGGACGTGTGATTCTTTGGTCTTGGCGTGATGCTTGGCCCAACTCTAGGATGTTTGGACATCCTCTTGAAATAAGAAACACACCATATGAATAAGCCTTTGTAATTCAGCTTTGTATATTCCTTCTTGGGTCCACTTGGTGTAAATGAACCAAATCTTCCTTATTGATCCTGTATGGGATGAAGTCCTTTGATGAAGGACCCTATCTGTATCTAGGATCTTCAATTGGGCCCTCTTGATTGGGCCTAGGGGAATAAGCGTTGGCTGATTTCCATCACCGGTCCTTGGAAGTGAGGAGGGCCGCCGAGCCTTCTTTTTCCTACAGAAATTCTAGCGCTTTTGGGCCGATTTTTGGGCTAAAATTTGAGCAAGCCACTGGCCCTTCTTATTTGGCTAAGCCAACTTCAAACGACCATAATTCCTTCATCCGGACTCCGATTGAGGTGATTCAAATGGCGTTGGAAAGCCAATGAGACCTGTGGAAAGAATGGAATTCGAAATGGTGGGCACATGTATGTGGAAAAAGGCAGAAAATGATTGTTTTTTTGTAGTGGGTTGGCCCGATAGCTTTTGATTGAGGAAGACCTAGTGGCTTTGGTTTCCTTATAGCCTCTTTTCTTGTTGTACACGGTTTGGTGCTGCGCTTGCCTTAAAAATGGGCAAAGTCTGACTATTTTGGCCCAATTTTCCTAAGAGAAATTTATCGGTACAAAATTCGGTGTCTACAGAGAGCCCCCAATTTGATCGAGTCTGAATAGGACGAAGGTCAAAATAGCCTGAGATGTTGACTGCTTGACGTCTGACTAGAAGATGGGTGCTGTCAGAGCTCTTTTAGCGGCGACCGGAAGGTCAGCGCTCTTTTAACGACAGTTGGAAGATGGTGTCGGTGCTCTTTTATGTGGCAACCGGAAGGTGGAAGCTGTCGGTACTCTTTTATGTGGCGACCCGAAGATGGATGTTGTTGGTGCTCTTTTATGCGGTGCTCTTTTATGTGGCGACCGAAAGGTGGATGAGTCTGTGCTCTTTTATGTAGCGATCGGAAGGTGGATGCTGTCGGTACTCTTTTATGTGGCGACCGGAAGATGGATGCTGTCGGTCCTCTTTTATGTAGCGACTGGAAGGTGGATGCTGTCGGTGCTCTTTTATGTGGCGACCAGAAGGTGGATGCTATCGGTGCTCTTTTATGTGGCGATCGGAAGGTGGATGTTGTCGGTGCTCTTTAATGTGGCAAGCGGAAGGTGGATGCTGTCGATGCTCTTTTATGTGGTGACCGAAAGGTGGATGCTGTGTGTGATCTTTTATGTGGCGACCAAAGACCGAAAGGTGGATGGTGTCGGTGCTCTTTTATGTGGCGACCGGAAGGTGGATGCTGTCGGTGCTCTTTTATATGGTGACCGAAAGGTGAATACTGTCAGTGCTCTTTTATCTGGCAATCGGAAGGTGGATGGTGTCAGTGTTCTTTTATGTGGCGACCGGAAGGTGGATTCTCTCGGTGCTCTTTTATGTGGGAACCGGAAGGTGGATGGTGTCGGTGATGGTTTCCTGCACACAAACCAAAGCAGAATGTTAAATCATTTTGAACAATGAAAGGAGATGTAGAGAATTACCTGTTTAGCAGATTGATCACAATTGATCCGAACTGTCGACGATTCCCAACAGATTTTCTTGAGGCGGATCAAATTTTCCATGATGTTGGTGGCACCCAACGGATTTTCCCGTGGCAGATCGGATTTTCCCGGTGTCGTTCCAGTCTTTCCCTATATCGATCCAGTCTTTCCCGGTGTTGTTCCAGTTTTTCCCTTGTCATTCCACTCTTTCCTAGTATCGTTGTTGATGATTGTTGGAATGTTCAATGCCAAGGGACTTCACCGATCGGGATGTCGATGGCCCTAGGGGTCGAGACTTCATGGGGCACGATCCCGATGGCTTGGAGATTGAGACTTCACCGGTCACGATGCCGGTGGCTCTGATGCTAGGGATTTACAACGATTTTTGCTGGCGACCCTGTTTTTGGTCTTTTTGATGACGATGGCATGTTTTTATGCCAACGAGACTTCACTGGACATGATGCCGGTGGGTCTTAATCCTGAGATTACATCGAACCTGATGTCGACGACTCTTATTGCTGCGATTGCGCCGAGCTCTGCCGGCGGCTCTGGATTTTTGATATGATGATGGCAATTTGATGCCGGGGAACTTCACCAAAACTCTACTGATGGCCCTTATTTTCATGCAAAATGCAAAAATGTCTTTGTTAGTTTTGTAAATTTTAAATTTTGATTCGGAAAACTTAGCTCGGATTGTGTTAGCATGATCGTTGAAACATGCTCTTGTTATGGGGAATTGATGCTTTGATCTTTGAGAAGACTACTCTTTTTTTATTGGGCATAAAAGCCAAGCTTCTTTTTGGCATTCTTGTTTTATGGAATTTCTTCTTTTTTTCGATATTTTTGGCCTTTATTTGAAAAGCGTTGGCCTCTTCCATTCTCATACCTCTGTATGCTTTGTTTCTTCTACAAGCTTATTTTTGTAGCTTGTTATCGTTGAAACGACTTGCATGCTACAACTTGTTTTAGCACTTTAAGTTGAATTTAAAGTAAATAATACCTTAAACTTTACTTCAAGTGCATAGGTGCCAAAATTTCACTGTGGGGAAGGGATTCTTGAATTTGCCCGATCGTTGATCCAAATCAGTCATTTGTGAGGATTATGTCATTCAGGTCTGACGGTCGTCATTCGTGTCTGGCGGATGATAATTCATGACTTGACTGGATGCTTGACTTGCTGGAGTTGGATTAGAGGTTACGTTAATCTTGCTCTTGGTGATTGGAAACCATGTCCACGGATCTGAATAAGATAGCATATGGGCTTAACCAGCCCCTGTGTTACGTTCTGGAGTAATGATGTGGCACTTCTTTGCTTTTTTTTTTTCAATATGCAGGTGTACATGCAAATGATCTACTAGACTCTTGCACAAACAATGCATTTATGCATGACAATCGACTTTATGCAGGACAAACTGACTCAATGCATGACAGAGTGACTCAATGCATGATGAACTTACTAAATGCATGACTGACTGACTCAATCTATGACAGACTGTCTTGATGCAAGACAAACTGACGCTATGTGAATTTGATGCGACTTAAGGATGCAATGCAAACCTATTAATGCTTAGACAAGATAGACACATGATGCTTTATGCTCCTATACATGCAACTCTGATGTAAATCCATCAACACCAAGCCCAACAAAGGAGATCCAATCCATGTACAAGGAGGTAGAACGGGCCATAGAGGAATGAGTCATTGTGGAGGCCCAAAGGCCAACCCATATGGTGTGCACATTGTTCCAAGAGGACGTCCAAACGTCCTAAGAACCCAAAGTCCACGTCCTAAAGGCCCAAGTACAAAGTCCAAGTTGAATTTCATATTTTTGGCACTTTCAAGATGAAGTTCACAATTTTGGCCTTTTCAAGTTGAAGTTCACATTTTTAGTGTTTTCTTTATTATTAGCAAGTTTATTGATGTAATTTTATTATTTTTAGTTGTGTCAGTTGACAAATAATATCTGAAAGCTTGGACATCAAGTTAGATGAGTCTAGAATAGTCTAGAAGGTTCTAAAAGAGTCTAGAGTAGTTTTGAGGAATCCAATTTGGATTCTCCTCTTGCTTTGGCGCCAAGTTCAGGGAATCCTAGATAAGGTTGGCTAATTTTGTAACTAATCCATCTTGGATTAGGAAAGCCAAGTCCTAGAAGGATTCATACTTTTGTAACTAATCCCCTTAGGATTAGGAAACCAATTCCTTGTAGGATTTGGTTGCTTAGGCGTCGAGTCACATAGTCCTATTAGGAGAAGGACTTAGTCTAGTATAAATAGAGCATAGGCTTGTAACATTTGAAACAACCCAGCTTTGAGATATGAATACAAACGAGTGCTAACTCATCCTTGAGAGTCTGTCTCTTTTTTTTTTCTACTATTGTATCTTGAATTGGCTATTCAAGTGGTGAGGTAGAGCCTATTCTAATAGTTAGAAGGTGTTTCTGTAACTAAGTAGAAGAATAAGAAACCTTAGGGATTCAACTTGTGGTGTCTCTGTGTAAAGTTTGATTCCCTTGAACTATCCCAAATTTTCTATCTTTAACGTGAATTCCTACAAAACCTAGCTTTTCATGTGAACTATCCTATACCCTAAGAGTGGTTTCACGTCACCCCTTGATGTGTATTTGATCAAAACCCTAACCTTGATCAGTAATACATCAAAATTGGTATCAGAGCTTAGGTTTCTTCTCAATGCAACCCATCCACCCCAAACACAATCCCAACGCTCCAAATACATCCCCAACCTTTCCCAAACACGTCCCAAACCATATCATGGCAAGCGGAAGTGGAAGCGGAAGTGGTGACCCTAAGCCCACTCGTGAAGAGCTAGAAAAGCAACTGGAGTATCTTTCATCACAGCTCAAACTATACATGCATCTGCAACAAACTAAACTCAAAGATTCAGGAGAAGAGGCGAGTGAAGCTGAATCATTGAGCTCACATAGGAGGTTCCGTCCACCTCGACGTGAACCAAGGGAAGAAAGCCCCGATTTTTGAATTGATATTCCTGAATTCGAAGGTAATCTTGATCCTGAAGTTTATCTTGATTCGATTCAAACTGTGGAGAGAATATTTGATCTAAAAGATGTTCCTGATGTAGAGAAGGTCAAGTATGTTGCTCTTAAACTGTGAAAACATGCTAGTATATGGTGGACTAACTTACAGAAGAAGAGACAACATGTTGGGAACGAAAATATTCGAACTTGGGAGAAGATGAAGAAGAAACTTCACTCTAAGTTTCTTCTTGTGAGCTACTTCAAAGACAACTACTTTAAGCTTCAACAACTCACCCAAGGAGCTAAAAGTTACGAGGAGTACACCAAGGAGTTCGAACATCAACTACGGAGGTGTGATCTAAAGTAGGATGAACCTCAAACTCTTGTGAGGCACCTAGCTGGATTGAATGAAAGTATAAGGTATGTTGTGGAGCTTCAACCCTATACTACACATGATGAATTGAGTACTTTGGCTAACAAAGTTGAGCAGCAACAAAAAAGAAGGGGAAAGGAGATGGTGAGTAGAAACCCTAGAACCCCATACTCCCCTAAACCCTACACTCCACAAAAGAACCCTAACCCTCCCCAGAAGCTGGCCACAAAAGCACCTCAAAGTCAACCTGAAACTGTCCTAAATCCTATTCAAGCCACACCCATGGATTAGAGGAGGTGTTTCAGATGTCAAGGGCTCAGTCATACTGTGGACATTTTTCCTCGTCGTTCGGGCTTCCGAACGTCCACCTTTGGATTGGGGTGTGATTCGGTGATTTGAGTTGGGGTTTAACCTTTGAAAAACTCTTTAAGGAAATCATTCATACATCTCATGAATAATATTTTGTAAAATCACGTTCCCTTTACTTATGCATTTTATGAGTCATGGAATTAAACCTTTAAGAGTGAATATCCACTTGTTCTTAACTCTTCTAAATTTAACCCCGTTTGCTCATTTAAATGTTAAGCTTGGAAGAGAGTGATTTATGTAAGTATTATTTAGAAATATAAGAAAGAAAACCCTAAAGTTGCATCGATACATTGTAAAATCATGTGAACCATAGTTTATGCAATCTCCGATGTATTTTAGTTCGAAATGGGAGTCGCCACCCGACATTTTAAAGAGAAAAGCCAAGAAAAACTAAAGAGAAACGGTCACCTTGACCATAGCCACGGTGTGATTGAGCCATGACCTAAGGAAGAAGCCTTGCAACCGAGATAGACCGTGGTCACGGTCACTCTGACCGTAGCCACGGTGGGATCCTACCCTGCCCAAGGAAGAAGCTGGCCGAACTAGACCGTGGCCACGGTCTCCAATGACCGTAGCCACAGCGGTGCGAAGGAGCGAAAAGTTGTCAGCCCTAATCGCCTAGACCGTGACCACGGTGCTTGGGGACCGTACCCACGGCGGTGTGAAGCGAAGAGGAGAAATCGCCGCTTACGCAGATCGCGGATGCCACGGCCACTGCCCAGCGGGGCCAATTTTGTCTGTTGTGTAAAATGATGAGTTTTGAGTAACAACCTTGATTAATATTTAATGTACTTAGGTCATTTTAGATTAGGGGGAAGAGACATTAGTTTTTATCTATCTTTTATGATACTTTAGCACTCTTTATCACATTTTTAAGTCTTAGATTAGGGAGATTTAGGAAGATCTTTGCTGAATTTATTGGTTCTTGTATTGGATTCTCTTGATTATTATTGGAAGTTTGAAGATTATTCTCAACTTTGGAGCATTGGAGCTAGATTATTCTGAAGTTTTCCCCCTTGTCATCACAATCCATGAGCATTTCTTAATCCCTCTCTCTAATTTATTGCTTATTTATTAATCTCTGTTTTTGATATTGTTGTTGTTGTTGAGTGTTTATTGTTATCTTGTTTACTCGATTAAGCATGAATGAAGTTGTTGATATTATTATCATGATAGTTAGGATGTTTAGTGGCTAGAACTTTAATGGGTTAGGGAGATATTAAGGGTGTGAATGGGTGATTAGGTTTGGGTTAGCAATATTAGTGAGTAACTAGTTAGGAAATCAACTTCCTAATCCTATCCTTCCCTCAAGTGGGATGTAATTGGGTGCAAAAGCATCCCAAATACATCCAACGCTTATTGGACGGTAGAAATTAGGATAGTTAGTATTCTAGTTCGCGAAAAAGCGAATAGAAACTAACTAGGAAATTTCGTTCTATTAACTTTCCTGGGTCTGTCGATGGATTTTAGGGAAGTTAATCCGGACTATCCTTGAAAGAGGAAGCCCTGTGGGTATTTTCTAACGGAATTACCATTTGATTTCCCTTTCTCGTTACTCTCTTGTTGCGAAACCCATTTCCTCATTCCCGTTTGCATCCCGAAAGTCTCCCGACACCCATTGTTTCACCTTTTTTATTGAACATAGTGTGTTTGTGCCGTTTTTACCCTAAATTCTATCATCCTTTCATTATCGTAGACCATACCTAGAGTCAACTAGCTGCAGTTAAGGCCCCTAGCTCCCTGTGGAAGAACGATAAAACCGTGGTCTTACAAACCACTCGAGTAACAAAATGGCGCCGTTGCCGGGGAGCAAGCGCACATAGCTTAGCTCTTTGTCTTTAGGTTGTTTAAAGATCATTTCACTGCTAGAGATTTTGTTATCCTTGGTTACTGGAAATTTGATTCTTCTGTTTGTTCCTTTTGTGCATGCGGACTCGCTCTCGACGATGCCAAACTCCTATAACTGCACCGAACCCGAATTCGGAGAGTATTATTCGACAAGCTAACGCCGGTTCGAGACGAGCTAGACAACAAAGGGAGCGAGGGACGATCGAAAATCCAATGGTTGACGGAGAGCAAATTCCACCCCGTACCTTAGCATCATATTCCTTACCATCGTCGGGTACGGGAGGCGATCCCATCACATTACCAGATTCGAGCAACGCATCGGCTTCGTACAAATGAATGGAGTTTCCGCCGAATACATGAAGCTGAAGTTTTTCCCTCTTACCTTGAAGGGGAAAGCATTATTATGGCTCAACACGTGTCCGCCCGGAACTTATTCAACATGGGATGCCCTTAGCCGCGACTTTCTTCAAAGGTTTTTCCCCAATGATGAGACGTGTCGGTTGAGGCAAGCCATCATGAGCTTCAAGCAAGAGCCCGATGAGTCGTTATTCGAAGCATGGGGGAGATTCAAAGGTCTCCAACGGAGGTGTCCACATCATAATCTTGAGGATTGGTTATTATTGCATCACTTCTATTCCGGATTGAGTAGCTCTTTTCGAGAATCCATCGATCATGCCTCGGGGGGTATGTTCCTCAAGAAGACGGCGGAGGAAGCAAACGTATTTCTTCACGAGCTATCTCAAAACTCTCCTCATTGGGGAGGCGACCGTAGTCGAAGAGACGGTCCTCCTCTAGAAAGCAACCCTACCATTAAATTTCTCATGAATGCCGTTCTTGAGATGCAACAAAAGGCAGCTATGGAGGAAACCACAAGGCAAGTAAAGGCGGCCCAAGAAGTACCTATGCTTATTCCGGATGCCCGAGTCTTGGTATGTGATTTTTGTGGAGGGTCACATTCTTTGAAGCGATGTGAAGAGTATCAAACCGAGCAAGTCCAAGCCATCTATCCCAACAATAACCTCTCCTATACCAATCAAACCCCCATTCGTCCCCGTGGGAATTACACCTACAACCAACAAGCTCCCCTAAACCAAACCCCCCCGGTTTCCCAAATCAAAATCGACGCCAATACCACCAAAACCACCACCAAAATCCTCACCAAGGTCAATCTTCCCAAATGCCCAAACCATCACAACAAGAAACCCTTGACCAAACCCTCCAAAAGTTAGCCTTAACTCAAGAGAAGATAGCCTTATCTCAAGAAAAGATGGCCTTAGACCGAGAAAAAGACCAAACTCGCATTAAGAACCTCGAGTTACTATTGGCCCAATTGGCACAACAATCTCAACCTATCCAATCTTTGCCTAGCCAATCCCAACCTAACCCAAAAGGGCAACTTAATGCGATTACTTTGAGGAGTGGCAAGGAGATTGCTGGACCTAGAATGATGGGAAAGGAGGTTTTGGGTGACAAAGAAGGTGACGTGGTGGATATCTCGGACGAGGAAGATTTGTTGGAGAAGCGGGAAAGTGAGTTAGTATTAGGTGAGGAAGTTGAGAGAGCACATGAGGATGAATTGGGAGAGTCTAGTAAAGAACAAGAGGAGATAGAGAAGTTAAGGAAAGGGAAAGGAAAAATGGTGGAAGAAGAACCAATCTAGATTATTGAGAAGCCAAAGCTACCACCGGTCCCTTTTCCCGATCGGTTAGTAAAACCAAAATCTGATGCAAAGTTTTCAAAATTCATTGAGATGCTCAAGAAGCTTCAAGTGAACATTCCATTTCTTGATGCTATCTCTGAAGTTCCGTCCTTCAAGAAGCATTTGAAGGAGCTTCTCACGAGCAAGAGAAGAATTCAAGAGAAATCTACGATCCATTTGACGGCGGATTGTAGTGCAATTATCGACAACAAATCACCGGAGAAATTAGCCGACTTCGAAAGTTTTTCTATTCCATGCACCATTGGTGATATGTTATTTTGATTTAAGTTCTTTTCTTTCTAAGAGGTGGAATAGAATAACCCGATTGAAGCGTAATGATCATACGGATTGGTCGTGCCCTTTGTTATCTAGGAGCAAGTGTAAGCGTCATGCCTTATTCGATTTGCAAGAAGTTAAATCTCGACAATCTTGCTCCTACAAAAATTAATCTTCAATTGGCCGACCGTTCCGTGCGAAGATCGTTGGGAATATTGGAAGACATCCCGGTCCAAGTAGGGCGATTTTTAATTCCTTGTGATTTTGTGATTTTGGAGATAGAGGAAGATAACAACATTATTTTGGGAAGGCCATTCCTTGCTACGGCTGGAGCCATTATTGATGTGAAGAATGGAAGCATGTCGTTGAATGTCGGGAATGAAAGCATAATTTTTCAACTTGAGGGGTCATTGAAAGGTCCTTCATATGGGGACTCATGCTATGCCATTGATATGATGGAGTTCCATGTTGATGAGTATATTGAGGACTCCCATCTTCTTGAATCTATTTGCGATGAACCCTTGGGAGCTTGCTTATTGGAGTCCTTCCAATTTGAGACCGACGGCACCGATATTACTTTCTTCACCAACCTTCTTGACTCTTCACCCATGCATAAGGAGATTATTATTGATGAGCCTTATATGGAGTGTTTGGAGATTCAAGATGCGATCTTTAAAGGTATGTCTTCCTCTCAAATTCAATCTTCTACTCCTTTAGAGCTTAAAGACTTACCCCCTTCCCTCCAATATGCTTTCTTGGATGATGAGAAATCTTATCCTGTCATTATGAATGCGAATTTGAATGATTTTGAATTGTCTAAGTTGCTTGAGTTGCTTAGGAAACATAGGGGTGCATTGGGTTATAGGATAGAAGACTTGAAAGGTTTATCCCCTTCCATTTGCATGCATTCGATTGATTTGCTACAAGATGCCAAGCCTACCAGGCAACCCCAACGTCGTTTAAATCCCAACATGCAAGAAGTGGTTAAAAAGGATGTAGTAAAGTTGCTAGCTGCTGGGATCATCTTCCCCATCGCAAATAGCGAATGGGTAAGCCTGGTTCAGTGTGTGCCCAAGAAGGGTGGATTGACTGTAATTGAAAATGACAAGAAAGAACTAGTTAGTACCCGGACCGTCACCGGTTGGCGGATGTGTATCGATTACCGCCAATTAAACAAAGTAACAAAGAAGGACCATTTCCCCCTTCCCTTTATTGACCAGATGTTAGAACGGTTGGCAGGTCATTCGCATTTTTGCTTTTTGGATGGGTACTCGGGTTTCTTTCAAATTCCAATCCACCCCTCACATCAAGAAAAAACCACCTTCACTTGCCCATATGGGACATTTGCTTATCGTCGCATGCCATTTGGTTTATGTAATGCCCCTGGGACTTTTCAATGTTGTATGATGGCTATTATTAGTGATTTTATTGAAAAATGCATGGAAGTCTTTATGGATGATTTTTCTGTGTACGGTAATTCTTTCGATGACTGTTTGCTAAATTTGGAGAAAGTGTTAACTCGTTGTGAGGAAGTGGATCTAGTTCTGAATTGGGAGAAATGCCACTTCATGGTGGAACAAGGTATCGTTCTGGGTCATTTAATTTCTTCTAAGGGCATCGAAGTAGATAAGGCCAAAGTTGAGGTTATAGAGCGCCTACCACCCCCAGTTTCCGTTAAGGGGGTGCGTAGTTTCCTTGGCCATGCCGGCTTTTATCGCCTGTTCGTCAAAGATTTTTCAAAAATTGCTCGACCTCTAACTGACCTCTTGTGCAAAGATGCCCCTTTCATTTTCACTGATGAGTGCCTTGAGTCGTTTTATAGGTTGAAGCAGGCTTTGATTTCTGCTCCGGTAGTTCAACCTCCGGATTGGACGCTACCCTTTGAGATTATGGCCGACGCGAGTGACTTCGCCGTAGGAGCGTGTTTGACCCAAACAGTAGACAAGAAGCTAAGGGTCATCTATTACGCAAGCCATGCGCTTGATAGCGCCCAAAGGAACTACACTACCACGGAAAAGGAGCTTTTGGCGATCGTTTTTGCGCTCAACAAATTCCGGCAATACCTCATGTTCTCTAAGGTGGTAGTCTACACGGATCATGCCGCTATCAAATACTTGATGGGAAAGAAGGAGACAAAACCGAGACTTATACGGTGGGTCTTGCTTATGCAAGAATTTGATTTGGAAATTCGCGATAAGGCGGGCACAAAGAATGTCGTAGCCGATCACCTTTCGAGGATTCTTGTCAACTCGGAAGACACCCAACCGATTGTAGATGCTTTCCCGGACGAGCAACTCTTGGCTATCAGCTCGTATCCTTGGTATGCGGATATTGTGAACTATTTGGCAAGCGAAGTGATCCCTCAACATTTGAACCATCATCAAAAGAAGAAATTCCTCCACGACATGAAGCATTACTTTTGGGATGATCCGTTCCTTTTCCGTCTTGGAAATGACGGAATGTACCGGCGATGTATTCCCGAGAGTGAAGTGCAATCTATTTTGACCCATTGTCATGAATTTCCGGTGGGAGGTCACGGTGGCCCCCAAAAGACGACGGCAAGGGTTTTGCAAACCGGCTATTGGTGGCCGACTCTTTTTCGTGACGCCCATCTGCATGTCAAGCAATGTGACAAGTGTCAAAGGTCCGGTAACATCTCCCGGAAGAATGAAGCATCGTTGAACTATATTCTTGAGGTGGAAGCTTTCGATGTATGGGGATTGGACTTCATGGGTCCTTTCCCGTCGTCAAGGGGTTTCCAACACATCCTAGTGGCGGTAGACTATGTCACAAAGTGGGTCGAGGCCATACCATGTGTAAGATGTGATGGGAAATCCGTTTCAAAATTCTTGAAAAAGACCCTATTCCCAAGATTTGGCATTCCACGGGTTATCATTAGTGACAACGGCTCCCATTTCATCGAAAAGAGATTCGAGTCTCTCTTGGAGAAGTACGGCATCAAGCATAAGAAGGGACTTCCTTACCATCCACAAACACAAGGTCAAGTGGAAATCTCCAACCGTGCCATCAAGGAGATCTTAGAGAAGACAGTTAACTCTTCAAGGAAAGATAGGGCAGAAAAATTTGATGAAGTTTTGTGGGCATACCGCACCGCTTTCAAGACACCGATTGGCACTACTCCTTACCGTCTTGTCAACGGGAAGGCATGTCACTTCCCCGTAGAACTTGAGCACAAAACCATGTGGGAAATTAAGAAGTTGAACTTCGATCTCAAGGCGGCTGGAGGTAGTCGGTTATTTCAATTAGAAGAACCTGAGGAGTTGAGGCGTCATGCATATGATAACAACAAGATCTACAAGGAGAGAACGAAGGCATGACATGACAAGAGGTTGAACCGACGTGAGTTTGTGGTAGGCGATAGGGTTCTCATTTTCAATTCAAGGCTGAAGTTGTTCTCTGGGAAATTGAGATCACGGTGGTCCGGACCATTCGAAATAGTGAGAATTCTTTCTGCCGGAGTAGTTGAGTTGAAAGATGCCCAAGGGAAGTGTTTCAAAGCAAACTCATCGAAACTCAAACCATACATCATGGGCGAGGAATATATCGGGACAGTTGTGACATACCTCGCGGATTTTGGAAATTGAAAAGCATTGGAAAAGGTCGAGCTAGGACCTACAAAACAAGCACCCGAGAGAGGTATGAACTACTTCCCCTCTTTTAGTGTTTTCTTTCAATTTTTAGTTCTTTCATTTTTATTTCCTTTATTTTAGTGCTTTTCTTCTTCCTTTGTTTTACTTTAAAAAACGAAAAAAAAATCGTGACTGGTTCTATGACAGTTGGGGTTTGAAAGTGTTTTTGAGCGATTGGAGAGAGTCCTTGAATGGAAATTGACCGAGAAATAAAAGGGAGTGGATGACAAGAGGGTAGCTTTTAGGACTTAACAATTTTTCTCCAAGTTTTTGAGCCTTGTAGATGCTGGAGATGAACCGAAAGGGAGCGTGCCCACGGTGGGAGTCACCGCAGCCACGACCAGCATACTCAAAGTTGGCCCTAGTTTAGCCAAGCCGAAGATCACCGTGCCCACGATTGAAGTCACAGCAGCCACGGTCTCATCGCAGCATGACTCTTGGAAATTTTGGTCCCGACCATGACCGTGACCACGGTGAAGTTTACCGCAGCCACGGTCTCCGCCCTGCTTTTTCCCTTCTTTTTTCCCTCACCCGAATCACACCGTGCCCACGGTCCAATTAACCGTGGCCACGGTCTGTCGAAAACCTGCGATATGTCGGGGGTTCCATATCATTTTCCCCCTCATTTCTCTCTCACTTTCTTCCTAATCTCACCTTCGAAAACCCTCCCCAAACCCTAATACTCGAACTCCCTTCCAAAATTTGCCAAATCTCTCACCAATTCCTCCATTTCTCCCACCTTTCTTCTCCATTTCGTGCCCTAGCTGTTGTGTTCGCCATTTCCGGCTCAATTAAAGCAAGGTTCTTGGCTTTTTATTCCTTGTGGGGCTCGAGTCTCTCAAAGGAAGCTCTCAAAGTCTTAAACTCAGGTATTCCTTGTTTGTTGATGCATCCAAGATCGATTTACTAGTTGATTTTGGTTGTTGTGTGCGTTTTCCTCTACCTAGACATTAGAATGATGGATGAAACCAAAAAGGGGTCGACCTAGGAAGCTCCCTCCATCACCATCACAGCTACCATCTTCTCTCGAATGGAGACGGACTCAACCAGCTTCGTTCATCAAAAGTTGTCCCCGTGCCAAGGTTAATTTCCGTGATGAACTGCACAAGACTCGCTATGCTGAACTCCAGGAGCGACACATCTACGCTCCAGAGATTCTCGGTGATGAGACAATCAACACTCTTTATTGTCGGTCCAGTTTCGACACTCTCGCTCAGGTACTTGGCTGGAAAGCACTTCTAAGTATCAAGGAACCAATTATAAATCAGCCCGTACTCGAATTCATGAGTTCACTTCAAGTCTTTAGTGATGGGTACCCTGAGGCCATTTTCAGCTATAGAGTGGGTGATAGGGAGCTAGAATGTTCTGTTCAAGAGTTTTGCCAAGTTTTGGAACTACCAGAGGACGGAGTATACTTCTGGGAGTGTGAGGAATTCGATGTACAAGAAGCGTTGAAACGGTTAACTTGTTGGAGAAGAGCACCCATTCACTCCGAAGAAGGTCAGGCGAAGTTTTACTGCCCTCAGGAATCTCGAGCACAGGATTTTTGTAATCCCGCTGTCCGGTTATTCCATTTGGTGATTGCTAATTCAGTGTTTGGGCGAGATGAGGAACGATCACATGTTCGTCCGGATGATCTCTTCATAATTTACAATACTTTGAAGGGGAAACGAGTGAACTTAGGCTCTTGCATCCTACATTGGTTAGGGGAGATGAGTATATCTGATAACATCACCAACCTTGAAATGGGCCATATAATTTGTCACTTCCTCCGGAAGCAAGGGTTTGGTGATTACCTGGGACTATGGAAGCCACGGTACATCCCTATCGCCATTGATAAGGAGCTGTTGATCGAAATGGAGATAGTCTCTGAGCGTCATTTACGCACCGTCTACCATCATGGTTATGGCGATCGGAAAACCCGCATTCCTCTCGACCCAACTCATGCCGAAGAATGGCTCGATATTGCAAATAATGAAAATTGGTCGTGCGGGCAATTTTATTGTTGGCCGCGGATAATTGGCGATGCACCTATGCCCATTTCTAGTTTATTGCAAGAGTTTGAGGAGAATACCCATGAGAAGATGCAGGAGAGTTCGGCACAACATGGCGATCTGGACCAAATCACTTCTGAAATCAAAGGCTTGAGTATCGAGATTCGTGAGTAGAACAAACTTCTCCGTTCCCAGGTGAAGTTGCTAGAGGATCAACAAAAGCAGCTTGCGAACATCCAACGACACCTGCAGCACCACGAAGAGTACCTCCGCCAACAAAACCACTTCATGCGTGATTGGAGTTTCCATCATTTCACTGTTGAGGGCCGTTTCCCAGCACCTCCTGACTATGTGAATCCCTATTACCCATCCTTCTTTCCACCACAACCCCGTCCTCCGCCAGGAGGGTCCGCTTGAGGGCCGTTTGTATGCACCCCACCCCCACCCGACCTTTATCATTGACTATTTACTCTATTCTTGTGAAGTATAAGTGTGGGGGAGTGCTTCTTCGGGGTTTTGGAGTTGCGATGTATGGTGGTTTTGGATTGTTGGTCTCTCGATTTCTTTTGGCATGAGCTCGCATATTTTGGGGATTGTTCGGTTAGGTTGCTCGGGTTTTTCCTTTTCTTGTGTGTTTGTCATGCATGATCGGGTTGTTGGATGGCTGTTTGTCGGTTGTTTTTGTGGGTTGGACTGTTGTTTAAGCGTTTTCTTGTTTGTATTTTGGGCATTGATGAATGTAACCGAATGTATTTTTTGTGATGAATGCAACGATGTAGTTATTTCGGTTAGTGCGTATCGAGTTTCACCCTTATTTCTCGCCTCAATGAGTGAGATTCGGGGATAAGGTAAGTTCTTGGCAATGTATATATTGTTCATTTTTTTTTCTTTTTGTTTTTCGTCTTTTCAATTTCTTTTCATAATCTTTTAAGTTAGATTTTCCTTTCTTTTGCTTTTGGTCTAGCATGCGAATTTTACAGTTATAAAGTCGTCTTTTACTCTAACATTGTTCCGACTCACTTGAACGACGACTTCGGATCGCTATTTTCAACGCTTATGAAGAGCTTGAGGTAATATCTTTCCACCTTACTCTTAGTATGTGAATTCTTATCATGATCCGCCGCATGCTTAGTTTTCTTTTGAGTGGCAAACCCCAATGAGTGTCTGTGTTGGGATATCTATTGCTGTTGGAGCCTATGGGCTCGGGTCGCCACCATTTCTACCTACTAGTTGTTTTTTGTTTGTTTGTGTTTTATAGGTTCTCTACCCATTTCATGTGACACCTTCCCACAATGAGGACATTGTGGAGTTTTAAGTGTGTGGGGGGGGGGGGGAGGAGTGATGTATCCTAGCCAAAACAATGGGATTCTCTAAACAGCCGGGATCATCAATGTGGTTTAGCGCCCCAATTTCAGCACAACAACAACCAAAATGGATTGACCAACAACAATGCACATAGAAAACGACCAAAACAGAGGATAGAACAAGTGAAAATCAATCAATACAGACTCACCATGATCGATTGTCAAAAGGGCTCTTTAATCTCCTTCTTAAGAATTCGATTAAGCTCTACCAATCACCTACTTGATCAGCCAAATCAAGTTACAGTAGTAGAAATGAGAGTTGAGGGAAACTCACAACCTTGAGAGCAAGAAGCTTCTCGAATTTTAGGGTAATATTCAGATTGATTGTCCAAAACCGATTACAAAGGGGGTTTATATATACCAAACAGAATATTGTAATTAATCCAGGTAATTAGGGGTTTCTTGAGCAAAAAGAAAACCTCCTAATCTGACTTAAAGATGCTAATAACGTTTTATTATATTAGCCAATATATTTCAAACATAAGCAGCTCCGGATGAACGTCCTTTACCCGCATCCAGAACGTGGTGTGTGAACGTCCTTCAGTCCAAGCAAATGACATGATAAGTGAATGTCCCTCATTCTGAGCAAATTGGCCGCTATGTCTGGAAGATTGAAGTAAACACTCGAGAGGCTTCACGAGGTGAAGGACATTGGCCTGCCAAACGATCAACTCCCTTCTTGGTTTCACCCATAACCAAATAACAAGCTTGGATGACTTGAGCATGCTTGGCCTGATTCCCATCATCCCCCCCAAGTTGAGAAAAGTTTGTCCTCAAACTTGGAAGACCTTCAACCTTAGCATAATAAGGCCTCAAGTCAGACACGTTGAATGTGGCACTTCCTCCATAATCATCCGAAAGTTCAAGCTTGTAGGCATTGTCTCCAACTTTTTCCAGCACTTCAAATGGTCCATCAGCCCTTGGAACCAATTTACCTTTCCTCTTAGATGGAAAACGATCCTTCCTTAGGTGAATCCAAACAAGATCCCCAGGTTGGAAAACCATCTTTCTTCGGTTCTTGTTGGCTGAATTGGAAACCTTCTCATTGAAATTGGCTGTCTTCTCTCGGACTTGTTGATGTAGTGCTTGAATCTCCTTGGCTCTCACACTAGCGTCATGGCTAAACCTGGTTGAGGTAATAATAGGGGCCAAATCCATAGGGGTGATTGGATTTTTCCCATATAATAATTGAAATGGAGACAAACCAGTAGCCTTGCTAGGAGCTCTATTAAATGCAAACTCAGCATGAGGTAGCAAACTGTCCAATCCCCTCTTATTTTTGTTCACCAAAGACCTTAGCAGTGTACCAAGGGTCCTACTGGTAACCTCCGTTTGACCATCTGTTTGCGGGTGACATGCAGTGCTGAATTTGAGTTTGGTACCAAGCTTCTTCCATAAAGTTACCCAAAGATGGCTCAAGAACGTGGCATCCCTATCTAAGACCATAGATTTAGGGATTCCATGCAACTTAACCACCTCTTGAAAGTACAACTCAGCAATTTTCACAGCATCATAGGTAGTGTGACAAGGAATAAAATGGGCCATCTTAGAAAAACGATCAACAACTACCATAATAGAGTCTTTACCTCTGGGCGTTCTAGGCAACCCAATAATGAAGTCTAGGCTGATATCTTCCCAAGGACCTTCATGAATGGGCAGTGGTGTGTAAAGTCCTTGAGGCAATCTGTGACTCTTCGAAAGCTGGCAGATTGAACACCTCCTGATCAGATGCTCAACGTCCTTCTTCATTTTAGGCCAATAGTAATGGTCCTTCATCATCAAGGTAGTCTTCTCAATCCCAAAATGTCCTGCCAAACTACCTCCATGAACCTCCAAGACGAGAAGTTCACGTAAGCTGCTCTTTGGAATGCACAATTTATCTCCCTTAAAGAGAAACCCATGCTCAAGGTAGAATAAACCTTGGGGTCGCTGCTGACATGCTTCATAAACCTCCTTGAAATCTTCATCTTCCGGATACAATGCCTTGATTTTATCAAAGCCAAGTACTCTAGAATCCAGAACATGTAACAGAAGGAACTTCCTTGACAGTGCATCAACTCCTTTGTTCATATGACCGGTCTTGTGATGGATCATGAAATAATATGCAAGGTCATCTACCTGCCTTTGGATCTCGTGGGTATCATTGGAGGTCATGCGGTAAGCTGGTTTATTAGGGAGTATTGACCCAGGTATGAGGTCAATCTTGTGTTGGATATCTCTCTTGGGAGGCAAACCAGAGGGCATCTCTTCAGGAAACACAAAGGAATAGTGTTCCAAAAGAGGGGTAAGAAGGGGGTGGCTATTTGTGGAGCTTAGGCTTGTGTTTTGGTTCAGGAGAATAAGGTCCTTATGTTCATGAAACTCATGGTGTTCAGCAACCAAGAGTGTGATCAAATTGGGTTCAACAACCACATTCTCCTTGGGTTTCGAAAGTTGGGTAGGTTTGAGGGGTACAAGGGTAATCTTCTTGTGGTCAGACACAATGGTATATATATTGGCTCTTCCATCATGATGCACATCTCTATCAAACAACCAAGGTCTACCAAGCAAAACATGACAAGCATCCATAGGTAATATGTCACACCAAAGTGAATCTTGAAAGGATTTACCTATAGATAAGTTTACCAAGCATCTCTGATTCACGTGAATGCCCTTGCCTTGATTAAGCCACTGGATAGTATAAGGAGCCGGATGAGGGTTGGTTTGCAACCTCAACTTGTTTACCATGGACTGTAAGGCAGCATTGGTGCAACTTCCTCCATCAATAATCAACGAACACCTCTTCCCATTGATAGTACATCGTGAATGAAAGATGTTCTCCCTTTGCTCCTGTCCCTCTTGCATAGAAGAGCTACTAAGAACTCTCCTCACCACCAACATTTCCCCTTCATCTGGTTCTTCAATCACCTCATCATAAACTGGTTCACCCAATAATTCCTTCTCATACTCCTCTTCCAAATCTGGTTCAGGTGGAACGAACAAGGTAGTTTGGTATTCCATAAGTGACACCACTCGTTTATTAGGACATTCAGATGCAATGTGTCCTAATCCTTGGCACCTAAAACACCTTCGAGGACTGTATGTTTTGGGTTCAGTAGGGGTAGGCTTTTGTGGGGTATATGGCTGGGTATTTTGTGGGGTTTAGGGGTTGGAAATTTGGATGGGTAAGGATGTTTTTGTGGAGAATGGTTTGGGTTCTGAAATGGATATGAACGTGTTTGAGGTTGGGGTTTATGGGTTACTTCCTTCCCTTTGTTTCTCTTTTGCAACTCAACCTTGTGTGCCAATGAACTCAACTCATCAAAGGTAGAATAAGGATGCAATTCCACAACATTTTTAATCCTTTCATCCAATCCAGAGAGATACCTCACAAGGGTTTGAGGTTCATCTTCCTTGAGGTCACATCTCCAAAGCAAATGCTCAAATTCTTTAGTGTATTCTTCAACTGACTTGTTACCTTGAATCAAGTGTTGGAGCTTCACGTAATTGTCCTTGAGGTAACTAGCTGGAAGGAACTTTGCTTGAAGCTTCTTCTTCATTTTCTCCCATGAACGCACCTTCTCCTTTCCCATAGAAACCCTATTCTTCTGCAAATTAGTCCACCAAATAGAGGCATGTTTTCTCAACTTCAAGGCAATGAGTTTTACCTTCTTATCGTTTGGAATGTCCTTGAGATCAAAGACCCTCTCCACTGTTTGTAGCCAATCTAAGAAAACCTCGGGGTCAAGGTCTCCTTCAAACTCAGGAATGTCAACCTTGAAATCAAGCCTTTCTTCCTGTGGTGCTCGTCTTCTGCGATGGTTTCGTACCCCAATGTCCTCATCCCCAAATGGATTTCCCAAATCAGAATCAACCTCGTCTAAATCCTGGAGCTCTTCTCGGCGTAGATACATATAATGTTTCAATTGATCAGAAAGGAACTTCACTCGCATCTCTAATTCCTCCTTCTCTTTCATAAGTTGCTCTTGATTTTGGGAAACTTGACCAGATGACATTGGTAAAAACAGAGTATAAAATGAAATCGAACAAAACATCCACCAAGACAGAAATCTAGCTCTGATACCAAATTATGATGTATCCTAGCCAAAACAATGGAATTCTCTAAACAACCGGGATCATCAATGTGGTTTAGCGCCCCAATTTCAGCACAACAACAACCAAAATGGATTTACCAACAACAATGCACATAGAAAACGACCAAAACAGAGGATAGAACAAGTGAAAATCAATCAATACAGACTCACCATGATCGATTATCACAAGGGCTCCTTAATCTCCTTCTTAGTTAGAGATTCACTTTCTAAGAATTCGATTAAGCTCTACCAATCACCTACTTGATCGGCCAAATCAAGTTACAGTAGTAGAAATGAGAGTTGAGGGAAACTCACAACCTTGAGAGCAAGAAGCTTCTCGAATTTTAGGGTAATATTCAGATTGATTGTCCAAAACCGATTACAAAGGGGGTTTATATATACCCAACAGAATATTGTAACTAATCCAGGTAATTAGGGGTTTCTTGAGCAAAAAGAAAACCTCCTAATCTGACTTAAAGAAGCTAATAACGTTTTATTATATTAGCCAATATATTTCAAACATAAGCAGCTCCGGATGAACGTCCTTTACCCGCATCCAGAACTTGGTGTGTGAACGTCCTTCAGTCCAAGCAAATGACATGATAAGTGAATGTCCTTCATTCTGAGCAAATTGGCCACTATGTCTGGAAGATTGAAGTAAACACTGGAGAGGCTTCACGAGGTGAAGGACATTGGCCCGCCAAACGATTAACTCCCTTCTTTGTTTCACCCACAACCAAATAACAAGCTTGGATGACTTGAGTATGCTTGGCCTGATTCCCATCAGGGAGATGTTCTATTTTAAGGGTAGATCACTTAGTCGTTTCGTTCTTTGTTTCCTAGTTTTACTAGTTTTTGCTTAAATTTTAAAAATTTTTGTGTGAAAATGGAGAAAAAAGGGAGTGAAAACCTTTTCGTTTTTCTTTTCGTTTTGTTTTTGTTTTGCTTTGTTTCCTAGATCTCGTGTTCGAAGTTGAGAAGCCGTTCTTAAATTTCCTTCTAAAAGTAATCGTTTGGAGCATTTTCAATCCTAACTTGGGTTCTAGTCGAGACTTATCCTAAATAGACTCTCTTCATTAAGTGTCTTGTGAGACTCCCGTTCCTTTCTCACTTTGTTGGGAACCCGGAGATTCTAAGGGCTTATGTCTGAGTTTAATTTTGTTTTTTCGTTTAGCAAAAGCAAAAAGTGCAAAAAGAAAAGAAAAGAAAGAAGAAAGCTTTCTTAAGATATAATAACCTGAATAAGTGGAGCGTGTCGCTGAAGACATTAACCACCATACACTTAGCCAACCTACACGGGCCCGATATTCATGGTAGGGCACTGGATACCCCTTAACCATATGGAAAAGACCGTGTTGGGAGGGTATACCCCTTATATGGGCCGTCCAATTCCCGAAAGTAAGGCTAATACCGATTTTTTAAAAACCAAAAAGAAAGAAAAATGAGAAAAAGGAAGAAAGAAAAGAAAAATTTTTCTTCTAAAAAGAGCAGGGCCTCCCCTTGTATCACCTACGGCCCTCACAAAGCCAAGGGCGACCAAATGCGAGGGAGGGCAACACTCCTTTCGGTTGTTCGTTGTTTTGAAATTCGGACGCAAGTTTTTAAAGTCTTTTGGTTCCCATTAAACCCTTGTTATATTTTTGCTGCGGGGTTTCACCTGTTACAAGGTGTAGGGAGTTAAAAACCTTCAAGATTGACCTTTTTCTGAGTTTGGTGTTTGTGAGATGCTCCTAACGGTTACTTTGGGTGGTTTAATCGCGTTTTCTTACTTTAGATTGCGAGATCTTGTGAATCATAGCCCTTTGTCGTTCTTTTTGTTTTCTTCGGTTTTTTTTCACTTTCCCTCTCTCCTTTTTCTTTGGCTTTTGTGGGTACAGCCGCTACAAACCCTCACGAGTCCATCTCGTCCACCCCGGCTGCCGGGGGGTTCAAAGGGCTTGGTGCATACGCTAAATGCACTCGTTTCTCTCCCACGACAGAGGAGTTTGTGTTAGTTAGTTTTGTTTCGTTCCGTTTTGCTCGGGACGAGCAAAGGTTTAAGTGTGGGGGGGTGTTTAGACCCGACTTCGTGTCTAAATACCGCCTAAATCCTTAGGCTTTTGACTTGTTTCGCAGTTGCTTTAATAACTTTTAATGCGTTTTAGTTACTTTTGTAGTTTCCGAAGGGTTTCACTCAAAACGATTCTAAATGGGCCAATTTTGCACCAATCTTGGGAATCGAGATTCCCTAAGATTCCACGAGCGCTGGATATGTCAAAGGCAGCGGATTAGAAGGGTCGGTCATGAAGAAAGGCAGCGGAAGCGGAAGCAATGGTTGAAGAGCCTCCTGAAGAAAACTGTGGCCGAGAGACACCGTGGCCACGGTCACCTTGACCATAGCCACGGTGTGATTGAGCCATGACCTAAGGAAGAAGCCTTGCAACCGAGATAGACCGTGGTCACGGTCACTCTGACCGTAGCCACGGTGGGATCCTACCCTGCCCAAGGAAGAAGCTAGCCGAACTAGACCGTGGCCACGGTTTCCCACGACCGTAGCCACGGCGGTGCGAAGGAGCGAAAAGTTGTCAGCCCTAATCGCCTAGACCGTGACCACGGTGCTTGGGGACCGTACCCACGGCGGTGCGCAGCGAAGAGGAGAAATCGCCTGCCTTACGAAGGACCGTGGCCACGGTCACCCTGAGCGTGCCCACGGTCCCCTGCGGGCCAGTTTTGTCTGTTGTGTAAAATGATGAGTTTTGAGTAACAACCTTGATTACTATTTAATGTACTTAGGTCATTTTACATTGGGGGGAAGAGACAACAGTTTTTATCTATCTTTTATGATACTTTAGCACTCTTTATCACATTTTTAAGTCTTAGATTAGGGAGATTTAGGAAGATCTTTGCAGAGATTATTGGTTCTTGTATTGGATTCGCTTGATTATTATTGGAAGTTTGAAGATTATTCTCAACTTTGGAGCATTGGAGCTTGATTATTCTGAAGTTTTCCCCCTTGTCATCACAATCCATGAGCATTTCTTAATCCCTCTCTCTAATTTATTGCTTATTTATTAATCTCTGTTTTCGATATTGTTGTTGTTGTTGAGTGTTTATTGTTATCTTGTTTACTCGATTAAGCATGAATGAACTTTAATGGGTTAGGGAGATATTTAGGATATTTAGTGGCTAGAACTTTAATGGGTTAGGGAGATATTAAGGGTGTGAATGGGTGATTAGGTTTGGGTTAGCAATATTAGTGAGTAACTAGTTAGGAAATCAACTTCCTAATCCTATCCTTCCCTCAAGTGAGATGTAATTGGGTGCGAAAGCATCCCGAATACATCCAACGCTTGTTGGACAGTAGGAATTAGAATAGTTAGTATTCTAGTTCGCGAAAGCGAATAGAAACTAACTAGGAAATTCCGTTCTATTAACTTTCCTAGGTCTGTCGATGGATTTTGGGGAAGTTAATTCGGACTATCCTTGAAAGAGGAAGCCCAGTGGGTATTTTCTAACGGAATTACCATTTGATTTCCCTTTCTCGTTATTCTTTTGTTGCGAAACCCATTTCCTTATTCCCGTTTGCATCCCGAAAGTCTCCCGACACCCATTGTTTCACCTTTTTGACTGAACATAGTGTGTTTGTGCCGTTCTTACCCTAAATTCTATCATCCTTTCATGATCGTAAACCATACCTAGAGTCAACTAGCTGCAGCTAAGGCCCCTAGCTCCTTGTGGAAGAACGATAAAATTGTGGTCTTACAAACCACTCGACTAACAGGGCCTTAGACAGTACATCCCTGAGCTATTGTGTGAAGCCCCCGAGCAGCTGAAGCTTCATGGCACTGTGAAAGAGTCATGGCTAAAATATTGGGAGAGCAGACCGACTCCCAAAGCTTCATCAAAGGCGCATGTATCATAGTTTGTCGATGCTAGTTATCACGGATGGCTAATTGCGGCCGTCGAATCTCGCCGCGCTGGGGAGGCAAGAAGGAAACAAACATTCGTGAAGGAGAGATTGGGTCCTCGTTCATCGGTAAAGGTCCGTCTTGGTGCAAGGGTTAGGGTGAAAGAGCGGCTTGGTCCGAGAGTGGAGACGCGAAAACCAAGTAGGCGGGTCTGTAAACCCAAAGACAAAGAGGTAGACTCAAATGGGCCTAGAGACATAGAGATTGATCATGATCCCACTGGCGAAGTGGATGAGGTGAAACAAGATTAGGAGATGGATGAGAGTGAAGGAGCTGAAACTGCTTTGCCAGAATAATCTTTTATTTAACTACGCCTTTTGAATTTTCTTATTTACAAGAAGTGTACTTGCATTATCAATTCATAAAAGAAGAAATATTGTTCGCAGTTATTGTATTCTTGCAAACTTTATTTTTCTTATATACATGAGCATTTATCGAATATACACCAAGTGTCTGAAAATTGGTTTTCCAGTTGCTTTGTTGTATTAAGCATAATAGCGCTTGAGCAGATCTAAATTCGTGGGTTGGATCATATCTTCTCCGTACATAGTTGCTAAACGAGCCGCTCCTCCTGGCAAAATACCCTTAATCATATAAGGACCCTTCCAATTGGGTGTAAATTTTCCCCTTGGGTCTTGTATAGCTGCCCTCGTTTCCTTAAGCACCAAATCACCTACTTGGAATGAACGACTTTTCACCTTCTTATTAAAAGCACGAGTGATCCTACCTTGGTACACTTGCACATTATGCAACGCCCTTAATCGCCTGTCATCCATCAACATCAACTCCTCGAACCTTGCCCTAGCCCATTCAGCTTCTGGCAATTGACTTTCCACCACTATTCGCAACGAAGGGATTACTACTTCAATTGGTAGGACTGTTTCCATCCCATACACCAATGAATATGGTGTTGTACCTGTAGCAGTTTGTATAGAGGTTCGGTATCCCCACAAGGCAAATACTAACTTGTCGGGCCAATCTTTGTAAGTGACAACCATCTTCTTAAGGATTCCTGCCACTGTTTTATTGGCCGCTTCTACAGCTCCGTTAGCTTGAGGTTGATATGGTGAAGACAGGCGATGCTGAATATTGTAAGTGGTGAGAAAAGCCTCCACTTCTTTCCGAAAATGGCTTATGTTATCACTGATGATCTCATGAGGCACTCCATATCGACATATGATGTTTTGAAGTATGAATTTGGCCACTTGCTTTGATGTGAGTTTGGCATAAGAGGCTGCCTCTACCCACTTAGTGAAATAATCAATGGCGACCAAGATGTACTCATGCCCTCCAGTTCCTGTTGGATGTATCTTGCCAATGATATCGATACCCCATACCGAAAATGGCCATGGAGATGTTAAAGTAGTCAAATACGAGGGAGGTTGATGTGGAAAATTGGCATACTCCTGGCATTTGTGACATCTTCGAACGAATTCCAAACAATCTGCTTCCATAGTGGACCAATAGTAACCAGCTCTTTGGATCTTCTTCACCAGCATGCGCCCAATCATGTAAGGCCTACATTCTCCTCCATGTATTGTTGCCATGATCTCCTTTACACCTTTAGCATCGATGCACAACAAATTAATGCTTGTAGGCGATTTCTTATACAAGCGATCTTGGATCAAGCAGTATTGTGCTGCTAAGGATTTGATTGATCGTTGTCCTCGAGCATCTAACTCAGCTGTATATTCTCCCTTCCGAAGAAAATTACATATGTCGTGAAACCATTCCTCAGTTTCTTCTTCTTGTGTCTCCATATTGCAGACGTATGCTGGTTCAGACTGTCGCTCTACTACTAGTAGTTGGAGCGTGCCTGATGGGATTGATATCATTGAAGACAACTTGGCTAGAGTATCAGCTAACTCATTATGATCCCTTGAAAGGTATTGGAAGCTAATTTGCTCATATTGGTTAGCAAGTCCCAAGAGCTTCTACTGATATGCCATAAGGCATTCATTTCGAACTTTCCACGTATTCTTAGCCTGATTGATGATGAGGCTAGAATCTCCAATACCTTTATATAGCGTATACCTAAGGTCAGCGCAGCTTGTAAACCCTTGATGCATGCTTCATATTCGACAGCGTTGTTAGTAGCATCAAAATCCAGGTTTACAAATACAGGGACATGTGCCCCTTCTGGAGAGATTGATAAGACTCCAACTCCACAACCCATTTAGTTAGAAGCTCCGTCGAAATACATTTCCCATGTAATTTCATCAGTGAAGAATACATCTTCGTCTGGGAATTTCAAGTGAGTGCTTGGAGGTTCCTGTGATGGTGAAGCAGCCAAGAAATCTGAAACAACTCGTTCTTTGATGGATTTCTTGGGTAGGTACTGAAGATTGAATTCTGAAAGCATGACCACCCATCGAGCAATGCGGTTGTTGATAATGGTTTGCTCCATGACGAATTTGATGGGAATATTCTCAGCTATGACATATACAATATGTGAAAGCTTATAATGTCTTAGCTTTTTGATGGCCCATACTAATGCGAGAGCCATTTTCTCTATATCCGCATATCGACTTTCATAATCTAGAAACTTCTTGCTCAAGTAGTAGATGGCGCTCTCTTGACCTTCTACCTTTTGGGCCAACATAGCCCCCATTGCGGAGCTGGTCACGGTAAGGTAAAGAAGTAGAGGCTCATCTGGTACTAGCGGCATGAGGACCAGAGGATGCTGCAAATATTCCTTGATTTTACCAAAAGCAGCTGGACATTGGTCGTCCGATTCTATTTTACTTCCCTTCTTCAACTTCTTGAACAAAGGTTCACATGTCATGGTGAGCTTTGGGATGAATCTACTGATATACTGGACTCGCCCTAGGAAACCTCTTATCTCTTTTTCTGTCTTGGGCGGTTGCAACTCTTGGATAGCCTTTATCTTCGAAGGATCAACTTCGATGCCCCGTTGGCTAACCACGTAGCCTAGCAGCTTTCCAGAGGTAATACCGAAGGTGTACTTTGCTGGATTAAGCCGCATCTTGTATTTGCGAAGTCACAGAAAGAACTTGTGGAGATTATGAATATGCTCATCCCTTGTCTTCGATTTAACAATCATGTCATCCACATAAACTGTCACTTCTATGTGCATCATGTCATGAAGTAGAGTGTTGGCAGTGCTTTGATATGTTGTTGCGGCATTTTTGAGACCAAAAGGCATAACTGCATAACAGTATGTTCCCCATGGCGTGGTGAAAGAGGTTTTCTCCATATCTTCTTCTGCCATTTTAATTTGATTGTACCCAGCGTATCCATCCATAAAGGACAGGAGCTCATGTCCGCAAGTGTTATCCACCAATACATCGATGTGAGGTAACAGGAAACTATCCTTGGGACTGGCTTTGTTAAGGTCTCGAAAGTCTACACACATGCGCACTTTCCCATCTTTTTTGGGCACTGGGACAATATTAGCAATCCATTCGGGATATTGAACTAATTTGATAAACTTAGAATTAAGCTGCTTGATCACTTCCTCTTTGATCTTCTTAGCCCATTCAGGCTTGATCCTCCTAGCCTTTTGTCGAACCGGCTTTGCATTAGGGAGCAAAGGTATGGTGTGCTCCGCAATCTCCTTATCAATCCCCGGCATGTCCTCGCAGGACCATGCGAATACATCTACAAACTCCTTGAGAAGCTCTGTAAATGCTACCTGTTCTTCCACTGTGAGCGAACTACCTAAGTTTAACTTCCGAGGTTGCTCTTCTGTGCCCACATTTATGGTGATGGTGTCTTCCAACACCGCCATTTTATGCTCATGTTCATTAGAAAATTCTTTTAATGGTCCATCTTATTGAATGCGAAAACGAATACATCGCCAACAAATTTGTTAGACTCTAGAATCTTAGGGCCTGACTCTATGCCCTTAGGAACAGACTCTCCTACAGATACAACAAAGCTATTCTCCTCAGCATCGACCCACGAGGCCGCTTTAACTCCTCCGTCTTTAGAAATCATAGAACTTGGGTCAAAGCTCGGGTTGGATAATGCATCGTTAACAGCATCAGCTTCAGGCTTCCCTTGGACAGCTTCTTGTCCAAACAACAAATATGTTGCTCCTAGCAAAATGAGTCCATTCCAATGGTGGCTGTTTGGCTCGAGCGGGAACAAAGACAGTAGCCATATTAATGGAGCAATCATTGAAGACTTCTAGCCCAGCGACTTGAATTCCTTTGTTCTTCAGATAAAATGGCTCAAGGAACCCATAGTAAGGGAAGTCATCACCTTCCGTAACAAACTGCCCATTCAGAGTGAGTTGATAAGGCTTTATTTCGAACAAGATAGGAGGATTGTCCAACCTCTTCTGCTCAGCCATGGCCGTTTTTGCAAGCCTGACCTCTTTCTCAGTTGGCTTGTAGCCTAAGCCAAACCTTCCCTTCTGCTTCAATGTCTTGAACACAGGAGGAATCTTGTTTTTCGGGCTCTTTCCCAGTGACAATTTCAAAATCAAAAGGAACTTCACCCTTGTTTAACATTGCCACAATTTCAAAATTGTGGAGTTCTTCATCCATTGAACTGTGGTCTACTTCAAGAGTCGATTGCTTGGGAGTGAAAACACCATTGATAGATTCTCCTGAGATGGTGATTACCTGGCCTTCAACCAGCATTTTCACCTTTTGATGCAAGGTGGACGCTATAGCATTACACTCATCAAGCCATGGCCTCCCTAGTAGCAAATTGAAGGAGGCTGGAATGTCTAGCACTACGAACTCCACATTCCGAATGATATTTCCGGTAGTGATGGGCAATATTATGGATCTGAGTGATCTCCGAGGTGAATTGTCATAGGCCCTGAGTTGTACACCATTTTGAGCCAAGTGTTGTTGAACTCCCAACTTCTGCGCCGTCCTCCAAGCGCACACGTTTACAGCTGAACCATTGTCGACCAAAACCAGTGAAATAGTCTTATTGGAGCATTGCACTGTAAGGTACAGGGCTTTGTTGTGGGATGCTCCTCCTTGAGGCAGATCCTCGATCCCGAAAGTAATCATCTCTTGGTGGGTGGTCACATTAGCAACCAAGGATTTAGGAGTCATCGTAGGAGGTATTGTAAGTGTCATAAGGGCATCCAACATCTTCTGTCTATGGGCGTCCGATGTGCATATGAGCTGCCACATGGTGACCTCCACTCTGGTCTTTTCAAGTTGAGCAAGAAGAGGATCTTCAGGAGGAACCTGATTGTCGTTGCCTACTACTAGCGTAGGGTTAGGGACAACCACTCTCTCTCAAAGTGCTCATGCTCGTCATCTTCATCACTGTCCCAAATACCATGGATGGAGAGTCCTTCATGAAACCCAAATATTTATGGTATAGGTTGGCCTACTTCCACAATCAGAGTGGAAGGGTCAAAGTTGTAACCTCCACAGAAAATGGCATTTATATGCTCAAGCATTGGGTTACTTTGATTGTTTGGTTTCTTTGTAGCTTTTGGCATTGGCAGTGTCCCTGCCCTTATCATATCTTCTATGTTGTTCCTGAGAGTCCAGCATTTCTCTGTGTCGTGCCCTCGGCATCGGTGATAGCGGCGAAATTGGTTGGCCTCCCAATTTCTACCTTTGATTTCTGGTTCCTCTTTTGGTAAGGGCAAGACCAAGATGCCCTTCTTGACTAGACGATCGAGAGCCTGAGAGTAAGGAACGTTCAGCGGCGTATAGGTCTCGTATTTTGGTACATGACGCCCCTTGCCGTGGATAGAGTTAGTCTCCATAATCTTAGGAGGGCGGCTAGCCACACTAGTGGCCCTCTTGTTGGAGCTGGACCCCTTCCATCCAGGCGAAGTGATCTTATCATTATGCATTGCCTCCAATTGGACACTAATGTCCTTCAAGTAATCGAAGTCTTTGACAAAATGGTACCCCAAGTGCTTGGACAGACTGCTCTTGAGCCCTTGCTTAAACGTAGATAGTTGTAGACGGAGAGGGATTGTCTCATTCATGTGAGACAACTTGGTGTGCCATCTTTCGAAGTAATCTAGGAACGATTCGTCGTCCCGTTGCTTCATGGTGGTTTGGTTGTCCACCGTAGCTTGCTTCTTCTGGATACGACTGTAATGGTTAATGAAAGCTTTGAATAACGTATTCCAGTCGGCTTTGATTTGGGGCGACAACGCCTGATACCATACCTTGGCTTCACCATCTAGGGTGGATGGGAAGACTGTGGAGTATAACCCGACATCAGTATGATTCAAGGGTGCCAATCTCATGAATTCTTCAATATGCTGAACATGATTCTCAGAGGGTTTGAACCTGATGTTTGGTACCTCAACTTTGTCAGCTATCTTCAAAATTGGATGAACAGGCAACGACACCTCCAGGTACTTGTCAGCAAAGGCCGGTACGGTGCTCATTGCTTTGGTAAGGCTTTCTAACATCTGTTCAAGGGCCTTAACAGCGGGTTCCTTTGTCGGTTTTGATACTTCAGGAGTATTAACTTTTGTTTTGGATATCCCTATTCCCCTAGAATCTGATGATGTCTTAATGATCTCAGGTTCAGATTCTTATCCATGCATCTCTTCATCATCCTTCTCAGTATTCAGCCCTAACTTGGTATTGATCTTCGTGATGGCTTGCAACATACCATCCATCACTTATTGCTGATCATTCAGTCTTTTTCCAATTTTCTGCTCTTGTTCCAAAGTGCTGGCGAACACAAGACCTTGCATTTTGGTGTAGAGCTCATCCAAATGCTTCGTGATGTTGGCTTTAGTGCTTTGGACCGGGATCTCTTGGAATTTCTCTCCAGATATGATGCAGTCACTAGTTGTAGATGGATCGTAATGTGGATTTGGAATCAAACAGCCGGTGCATGGGTCTCGGATGCGGGCTCGGAGTCGATCACCAATGATGCCTGCATGGAAATTCAAAGTTAGACATTCGATGACATACTCCGACACATGCTACCCGATGCATGCATGCTCTAAGGGGCCTACATGATCCTAACAGACTCGACGCATATATGCTGACACAAGGGACTCACCCACTTTTTGGGAGTGCATGACCTAACTCTATATGAACCTACCAACAGAACATTATAAAGGGCCGAATAAAGTCAAACACAGCAAGCGGATCACAAACTAGGAGGATACAAGTTAGTGTTTCTCAATTCGGATGGGCCTAACCCACAGGCCGACCGTTTTAAAGAGAATCTATTACTTGGCCCAACAACTCAGACACCTCAAACCATGTTGGCTATTATGCGGATTAGCATAATGTTCAACAAGACCGACAACCCACTTTTTTTTATTTATTTTTCTTTTTACTCAAGGAAAACAGATGTTGTAAAGGACTGAATAATGCCAACAATAAGCGATTAATAATTAATTTATGGGCTTAATTATCAAATTCAATATGGTTGAGCCTAACAACGGGCCAACCATAAATATGATGGATTTATTAATTAAATCGATAAATTAACTTACTCAAGCCTAGTGACTATTATACAGTCTAAGACGCTATCCATTAACTTTGTTGGACTCTTAAATTAATTTTTGGACCTTTATTAAGATAATTTCGTAAAGGGCCATATAATATCATCCAAAGCGCGTCAATTTTTATTTATTACTTAACATAAGCAACTTTCAAACATAAATGGGCCTTCCACTTGGGCTAAGCATAATGTCTTTGAGTTAATTATATTAATTAATAAATAATCATTTTCTCAACCCAATGAATTTTATATAGACTAGAATAAAACCTCCAAACTAGGGTCGACTCTTTACAAAAAGAAAAAAAAAGGGGGAACGGGTACACATAGCACGTAGCATACAACATGAAGGGTTACCCTAAACCAAGGTTCTATATTCATGGATTTCTATGGTTGGGTTACATGGCCTACCGCACATTCTCGCCTCGGTTCACCTTACCCTTAAAATTGTTGGCAAGGAGTGTGAGGTGTTATTCAACGAACTTCAAGGAAGCCCTTTGAGTATAACATGGGGAGAGGAGAGACCAAATTCTTGGCGATATAGGGTGCATCACACAAGTAGTGGCCGCCCGCTCTCGGGGGAGAGTCCTAGTTATTACTTAAACCGTCGCCTTTGTGCTAATATGTCAATGGACCCGATTAGTGGCCCGGTATGCAAATGATGCCTAAAAAGAATAATAAAATCACGAAATAAATCAAATTCTCCCTTTTACAATTTCAAATCAATTCGATTTTTTATGGTTTTACCCTCTTTTTAAGTTTAAGTCCCCAGTGGAGTCACCAATCTGTAGGACCCTTGAAAAAGTGACCACTTTTCCCGTGATGTGCTACTTAATGATCGGGAGCCGACTAAGGTTGCTTAATCCTTAAATAAGGATATTTTTATTCTCGAAATTCATTTTCGGGGTGATGAAACTTTATTTATTTATAATTCCGTTTTTTATTATTTAAACACTCGAAATTACACCGAAACATTTTAAGATATAATTCAACATTGGCCTAAACACCAGACCCAAGCCCAACAGAAGACAAACGGGCCGCCACAGACTGTTAAAACCCGCGGGGGTTTTAACAGTCCATGGGTTGGACCGGGCATTTTCATGGGCCAGAGAAGATGGGCTGAAACTGATAAAACCCGCGGTGGTTTTATTAATTTCTGGCCCATTTTCTCTCGGTTTAGCCTTGGATTAGTGGGACGAAAATATTAAACAATTTTTTTAACTAATTTGGTGTAAAATTCGTTTGTTTTAAACAATTAAACGGGTTATAAAAGAATTAAGAGTCGCCAGCCGATTTAAGGAAGTCGACAAACCATGAAAGTAACAAAAATGGCTCCGATCTACGAAACCCGATTCTATGTCCGGGGGTAAGGTTACTAATTTGAGAATTACAATAATTCTCGAATTCGCCTGTTAGAAACCAGAATTTAGTAGAATCGACATTGAAATGAATGAAAGCGGGAAGAAGTTTAATTAATTTCGCAGAATTATATTCTCATCATGCAATATTTAATGAAAATTTTGTTTACAAAATATGTACAAGTAAATGGAATAATATACAAATTACATGATTAAACAACGATAATGATAATGAAAGCGAACCTCTTTTGGTTTTGGAAACCCGAATGCACCGGTCGAATTTCTTGACTTTGCCTTGACTTGGAGGCTTGGAGTAATGAGTATGAGGATGGTGGGAGGATAATATAAGAGTGGTGATTTTATGAGAGTATTAGAAATGGGGTTTTGAGAGAGTTTTGGTATGAAATGGGTGATGGTAGTTGATGATAATTTGGGTAGAGTAATGGTATTAGTTCATGGTAGTTGATGATAATTTGGGTAGAGTAATGGTATTAGTCGATGCTTGAAGGTGAAATGGAGGGGGTATTTATGAGAGGTGAGGGATTTGGAGGGAAATGGAGGGAGGCACATCCCCATGATTATGTCATGCAATCCATGCAATCCCGAACCCCCCACGGGTTTTGAAAGTCAAGGTCAGAAGTCAAAGCACATGGCGATAATATCAAGGGGTGATGATCAAGATTTTCGCGCCAGCACTTGAAGAGAAAACCCCGGCGGGTTTTATATCCTTCACACGGATCGTTGACGTGGACTGATAAAAACGACTCCCCCTGGGCAACAGAAAATCCACGCGGGTTTTGTAGTCTCCTGGGCTGGAAATTCTCCTGGGTCGCTTTTGTTCTGGGCCGCTTATGATTTATTATAACCCCCGCGGGATATATTTCGATTTGTGGCCTGTTGTGCTTTGCCGGGCTTACTTCGTTAACTACATGGGCCCAAACCCAGAACCCAGGGTATGACAGACGCCGCACACCTGTAGAGCAAATCCCACAAGCATGCAAGGCTCAACAGACGGAAACAAACCCAATGTATGAATATATACTTAACTTGGAAAGGAGTACTTTATTGAACATCCAACTAGGAAGGACACTTAATTACACAGCGGATACCACAACAAAAGATATTGAAATCTTCTAACTCACAAAGCAACTAAAATAACAGAAGCCTTATCCTACGCAACCTTTTGGCCCACTACGCTTCACAGCTAAATTCTGATACCATAAAGAATTCGAACACTACCAAGAAGCGAAGAATCATAACCTGAAAAAAATAGGAAGATGAAAGGATGAGCTTGGAAGCCCAGTAAGTAGCATAACACCCCCTTAGCTGGATTAGGCATGCAGGTAAAACATAGGCTGGGTGAGAGTTAATAAATAATTTAATAAAACACGACTGGGTTTTCCAAACACTTTTAATTAGCTCAAAACAATGATCAAACGAATTCCGTCAAAGTAACGTAATGTATATCAAAGCATAGCAATCAAAATCACAAAACACAATTTGGGGCTAAGGCCACTACTAGCCCAGTGGCATGGGCAATAGAAACCACTATTGACCAGTGGCGAGGCAACGAAAACTACTATTGACCTAGTGGCGGGGCAACAAAGAATTCGGCCCAACGGAACACAAATACACACATCGAAACACACAATAGCGCGCATACAAGTCGATCGACAGGTCCAGTGGATACCTTAACTGGCTAAGGCAGAAGACATAGCCCAAAAACAAAACTAGTAACTTGAAAATCAGAACGTATAAACAGTACCCAGTCAATTAATTTCAAATAATAATAAACTATACTAACAAAATCACTTAGAGACGGAAGGTTCAAATAATTCAAATACCAAAACCATTATTCGAAACGGCTACTTTGCAAATAATTTAGTTAAATCGTCACAAAACGTCGCTCGATATATAAAGGCAAAATATAATAAAATAAAATAACTACAACTTATAAAATTACCGTCAAAGGGGTAGCTTTTAAACGCATAAATCAATAGGTCAAAAGTACGAAAATAACTTAGTAATGACATACTTGCAAAGATTAGTTAAAATCGTTACTAAGGGTTCCAATATTAAGTATATATAAAAATACGAACTTAACTTATAAAATTGACATAAAAAAGGATCACGTCGTAAGTATAAAAATCAATACAGGGTTAATCAAATCTTTCGGACATAAATATAACCAAAAATAATATACTTACACAATAGCATGCCAACCCGATTTAATAAAATTACTTTACGAAAAGAACTTTACAAAATAATATTTTTGGCATGAAGAAAGACTAAAGAAGTATCACACCACTTACTTGGAACAACGACAAGGATGATCTACTCCAATGAGAGAGGATCGCCTTAGGGATTCTTTAGATGAAATTCGCTCTTCCTCAATCCTCTGACTGGCGGCGGGAGACACTTTTTTATTTTCTAAGGAGGTAGGTATATATATACTTAGGAGAACTAGGGTTTAGAGTTAGACTCCGCCTAAAATTTGGAAGAGACTAAGTAAATAAATAAACATCTGTTTTTTTTTTTTTTGGGACCGGGGTATTTCATCCTTCCCTCCTTTAAAAAGTTTTGTCCTCAAAACTTATCGGCATCCTATGCAAACCATAAGCTCTCAAGTCTTTCAAGTTCCTCCAATGCGCCGAACTCATAAGTGTCTTTTCACTTTTATTGGACTGCCAAAAAAAATATCATAGTAACATTTGATGTCTATCAAGAACAACCATTATTGAAAATTCTGCTAACATAACCCAACCAAAGTTTACCATGTTAAACCTTTGTACCAAAATTGCCAAAAGTCCAAAATTCCTTGACCCCTGATAAGATATATATAGCAAAGAAGCTCATATCCCAGCAGCCTTCCAATTATTCGAAATCCCAAAGTAAAAACGTCACTATACGATGCAATAGGCTTAGATAAACTAAATCAATATATGAACACATAACAACATTGGCGCAGAAGAACTAAACCTATGAGATTAAGACATAAGCAAAGTACTAACAAATTTGTCTAAAAGAAAGGTTAATGAAAGGTCCTCGAACCAACCCAAATGTAAGAGTAAACTTCAACAATAAGAATCTTAACGAGGAAGAGACATAACCAACATTTTGGTAGCGCGAGCATAGCAATTTTCTAAACCCTAAACACTTTACACCAAATCACCTTATACAGGAACTTTTGGTCCAAAAATGTTTTTGTTCCTGACAAACCTAAAGACAATAGGAATTAAGGAATTCCATTCCCAAAAATAATTCTCCAACCATATTCAAACTTGAAAGGGATATAACGACATAAGAATGACGACAGTAGGAATTTCTAAAGCCCAAAGTACTAGACACAAAGACCTCTATAACCAAAATGTTAATTTCAACTAAGATGAACCCAAAGGCAACAAGAGTTCCCCAAACTTGCTCTATGATAGAGAAGACTTGTATTCCAAATAATAGCCCACATAAGCAATTCGATCCACAAAAATAATTGTTCAACCATACTCACATTTGATAAGAATTTTGCAAACTTAACTTGGTGGGAATTTCTAAACTCAAACGAAGCTTATAGAAGGACTACTACTCCCGAAAGAATTTCTCAAAATACCAAACCAATTACCCAACTACAACAAGAGTTTTCAAAACCCATCTCCTTAACAGAACGCTCCTACTCCACACGACATAGTCACACCGTATTTTATTCCTCGAGGTATTTCTTGAACTACGCTCACAGTTAAAAGGATTTCAAGAACCTAGAGCTCTGATACCACTAAATCTGTCACGGCCCGAACCTAGGGTATGACAAACGCCGCACACCTGTAGAGCAAATCCCACAAGCATGCAAGGCTCCACAGACGGAAACAAACCCAATGTATGAATATATACTTAACTTGGAAAGGAGTACTTTATTGAACATCCAACTAGGGAGGATACTTAATTACACAGCGGATACCACAACAAAAGATATTGAAATCTTCTAACTCACAAAGCAACTAAAATAACAGAAGCCTTATCCCACGCAACCTTTTGGCCCACTACGCTTCACTGCTAAACTCTGATACCATAAAGAATTCAAACACTACCAAGAAGCGAAGAATCATAACCTGAAAAAAAATAGGAAGATGAAAGGATGAGCTTGGAAGCCCAGTTAGTACCATAACAACCCCTTAGCTGAATTAGGCATGCAGGTAAAACATAGGCTGGGTCAGAGTTAATAAATAATTTAATAAAACATGACTGGGTTTTCCAAACACTTTTAATTACCTCAAAACAATGATCAAACGAATTCCGTCAAAGTAACGTAATGTATATTAAAACATAACAATCAAAATCACAAAACACAATTTGGGGCTAAGGCCACTACTAGCCCAGTGGCATGGGCAACAGAAACCACTATTGACCTATTGGCGAGGCAACGAAAACCACTATTGACCCAGTGGCGGGGCAACAAAGAATTGGGCCCAATGGAACATAGATACACACATCGAAACACACAATAGCGCGCATACAAGTCGATCGACAGGTCCAGTGGATACCTTAACTGGCTAAGGCAGAAGACATAGCCCAAAAACAAAACTAGTAACTTGAAAATCAGAACGTATAAACAGTACCCAGTCAAGTAATTTCAAATAATAATAAACTATACTAACAAAATCACTTAGTGACGGAAGGTTCAAATAATTCAAATAAATAACGGCTACTTTGCAAATAATTTAGTTAAATCGTCACAAAACGTCGCTCGATATATAAAGGCAAAATATAATAAAATAACTACAACTTATAAAATTACCGTCAAAGGGGTAGCTTTTAAACGCATAAATCAATAGGTCAAAAGTACAAAAATAACTTAGTAATCACATACTTGCAAAGATTAGTTAAAATCGTTACGAAGGGTTCCAATATTAAGTATATATAAAAATACGAACTTAACTTATAAAATTGACATAAAAAAGGATCATTTCGTAAGTATAAAAATCAATACAGGGTTAATCAAATCTTTTGGACATAAATATAACCAAAAATAATATACTTACACAATAGCATGCCAACCCGATTTAATAAAATTACTTTACGAAAAGGACTTTACAAAATAATATTTTAGGCAGAAGGAAGACTAAAGAAGTATCACACCACTTACCTGGAACAACGACAAGGATGATCTACTCCAATGAGAGAGGATCACCTTAGGGATTCTTTAGATGAAATTCGCTCTTCCTCAATCCTCTGACTGGCGGCGGGAGACACTTTATTATTTTCTAAGGAGGTAGGTATATATATACTTAGGAGAAATAGGGTTTAGAGTTAGACTCCGCCTAAAATTGGGAAGAGACTTAAATAAATAAATAAATAAATAAATAAATAAACATCTGTTTTTTTTTTTTGGGATCGGGGTATTTCAGTCACATTTTGGTATCCAGCCCAACTAACTTGTCGAATTTTGACGGATCTGGATTATGTCGGTGCAAATCCAAGTGTCTACAGTTTTCTACCCACGAGTATGAAATGTCCCCTCCTCCCATACTTAAAACTTCACAATGTCCTCATTGTGAGAAGGGTGTCATAAGAAAATGGGTAGAAAAGCTAGATCAAACAAATATGTACAAAACAACTAGCAAGTTAGCGGTGACGACCCGAGCCCACACGGCTCCGTCAAAAAAATATGCCCAACACATTCATACCAGAGGCACGCCACTAAAAATAAAATCAACCATGCAACGGATCATAATAATCACCTTGAAAAGAGAAGCGTAGAAAGATATTACCTCAAGCTCTTCAATTGCATTCACTTAATCCATGATCTGATGTCATCAAGTCAAAGGAGTAAGATTTCAAGAGAGAAAAACCACTTAAGCTTGATAATAATGCATGCAAGATTTAAAATAGAAAAAAATTACTAGCTACAACTGCGGACTTAAACATATGAACAATATATACATTGTCAATGATATACCTCAACCCCGAATCTCACTCTTTTGAGGCGGGAATTGAGGGTGAAACACTCGCCACACCCAATCATACATCCGATTAAATCGAACGCCAACCATACCAACCCATCCAAGGAACCCAAAGAAATACTTTAACACAAATGCGAAGAACATACCAAGAAAAGGGTAAATTGAACCAACTTGAAGCCAACCATCATTCAAGCCAATGCAAGACAGCACAAACCAAACCCACAGTTGCTTTCCCTCCCCAGTAAGTCCCCGATGAAGCACCCCCCCCCCCCCACACTTATGCTACATGCAGAAAATATGTATAGTCGATTAAAAAGATTAAGTGGGGGCGGGGACGATTACAGTCAATTTACCGATCGGATCCTCCCGAAGGAGGATGGTACTAAAGTCGCAACTGAACATTGTTAAGTGTTTCTTGCTGAACACGGAGAAGGACATGTAAACTCTCAAGCAAATTGTTGTTCGGTTGTGTATTTTTTTGTAGTTTTCAATAGGGGTTATCGGTCTCAGGGATGGGTGTCTGGATTGTTAGGTTCTATGGCTTGTTAATAGTTTCTCAATGCAATAAGCAATAAATCAAGTAAAATAAGCTATTAAATCTATTCTAATCATGCATCATATCTAGACTAATCATTAACCAAAAGCAATCAAAGCATATTCTAGAAAGCAATAAAGCATGAACAAGGCAATTAACACTAAAATCTATCAAATAACTTGAATATCAAAGCAAATGAAAACTAGAGATTATACCTTTGATGAACTTAATCTTCACTTGAATCCTTAACTCAAACTTTCTTCCGAACAAATAAGAAAGTGTGATTTGGATTACTAAGATCCTCAAATCCTCACTTTAAAGTAGGATTTGTGACTCTTAATCCTCCTCCTCACTAAAAGCTAGATTTGGTATTTTTATGGCTAATCTAGAACAATCAAAGCAGGAAAGACTAATGAAAGCATTAAAGAAGCAAGAGACAATGAATAAAACCTGAAAATAGATTGATTGAAATTAATTACAAAGTAGCTTGAAGAACAAACTAAGGAAAACAGGAGAGAGAAAAGAGAATTCAACTTGAAAACATTAAAAGCTCATTAACAACAACGTAGAACTAGGTTAAAAGACTACTGCTGGCTCAATTCGTAGCTGCGAGTATATATAATAGGCCCAATTTGTTACACAAAACGCATCACTTAAATCCCTAATTAAACACAGAAAAGCATGGTGACTCGGGCGAGTCACCCCTTGACTCGGGCGATTCAGGCTTCTGGCCCACTAGAATTGTCAATTTGGCCGGACTTCTTCAGCTGAACAGACAAGCGACTCGGGCGCGCCATACATTTGACTCGGGCGAGTCAACGTTCTGGTTTCGCCCTATACTTAGCCAAATTTCTTGAGTTTTTGCTGGCAACCCTCAGTGGCTTGACTCGACCGAGTTAAGGGGCGACTCGCGCGAGTCAGCCTTCTGGCTTCGCCCTATACTTGGCCAAATTTCTTGAGTTTTTGCTGGCAACCCTCAGAGGCTTGACTCGACCGAGTCAGCCTTCTGGCTTCCCTTTTCGCTGGCTCGATTGAAGTTGGTAAGTTTATTTCCTTCAAGGCTCTTATATGGTTGCTCTTGCTTCCTCTCTTTGATGCATTTTGCTCCACTTTTAGCTCTATATTGGGTCAACCTCCCGATCTCCTATAAAACTAGAAAAACCTCATAACTAACAAACTATAAGAGGTTAGAACAGGTAAAAACTCCTTAATAAAGAGAAATATTCGGCTCGAAACGAGACTGAACACCACTGCCACACAAAGGTTTGCTCGCCCCAAGCAAACTAAAAACAAAGAAAAAGACTAGAAAAAGAAAACTAAAACCCTAACCCACTTTCGCAAGAATCGCGGATGCATTTAGCATATGCATCAAGCCCTTTAAACCCCCCGGCAGCCCGGGTGGACGAGGTAGGTCTCGTGAGGGTTTATAGCAACTATACCCACAAAAGCCAAAGAAAAAGGAGAGAGGGAAAGTGAAAAACAAAACAAGTTTGTAAAGAAAGAAAATAAAACAACTCGTTTCATGAATCAAGTTGTTTCAATCAAGAAAACGATGTTAATCCTCCAAAAGGAACCGTTATGAGCACCTCACATACACCTAACTCAAACAACTGCCAATCTTCGGAGTTTTTGATCCCTACACCTCATGTAAAGTTAAATCCCACTTGTGTAAAAGTTTAAAAAATTCTAACTGATTCCGATAGACTCCAAAGACTCACGCCCGAGCTTAAAAACAACGAAACGAATCAAGGAAAGACAAGAGTTGCCCTTCCCCGCATTTGGTCGCCCTTGGCTTGGTGAGGGCCGTAGGTGATGCAAGGAGAGGCCCCACATTTTATTAACCCTTAAACTTTTTTTTCTTCTTTTTGGGTTGGGTAATCCCAATAAATTTTCTTTCTCTTTTTTTTTTAATTTTTAATGGTCGGTATTAGCCTTACTTTCGGGAATTGGACGGCCCAAAATGGGGTTTACCCTCCCAACACAGTCTTTTCCATATACACCTCCGTCGAGAATTCAATATAGGAAGAGCTTAAGGGGTAATAGCACCGTACCGCTAATAACGGGCCCGTGTCGGTTGGCTAAGTGTATGGTGGTTGATGTCGTAAAGCCGGCACGCCCCACTTAATCAATTTATTTAACTTTGCTTCTATTTGTTTCTTTCTTTTGCTTTTGACTTTTGACTTTGTTTTGCTTTTTCTTTTTGGAAAACAAGCTCGGATATGAATCCCTAGAATCCCCCAATTTCAATCAGAACATAAAAAGAATGAAATGGGATCTCACTAGACACTGAATGAAAGGAATCTAATTAAGGTAAGTCATGACAATCGCTCGAGATAGGGTCAAAAATGCTCAAACCGGTTTCTTTTAAAGAAGATTAAGAACGGCTTCCTAATTTTGATAGCGAAATCCAAGAAACGAAGCAAAAACAAAACAAAACGGAAAAACAAAAACTTTGGAGGTTTTTCACTCCCTTTTTTCTCCTTTTCACACAAAATTTTCAAATTTTTAGAGACAAACTAAGCAAAACAAAAACAAAAGACTTAAAAGCTAGGTGATCTACCCATGATAAATGGAAGAATCACTCCCCACTCCCACACAAATCTTCACAATGTCCTCATTGTGAGAAGAAGGGTGTCGCAAGTAAGGTAGAAGACCTAGAAACACACAATCAAACACAGAACGAACAAAATGGTGGCGACCCGAGCCCACACGGCTCCAACAACCATATATATCCAACATTCACACTCAAGGGGTTCGCCACCCAAAAATAAAAACAAGCATGCATCATGGATCAATGATATATTCACATAAAGAGAGGGTGGGATGAGATTACTTGAAGGTCTTCAAATAACGTCCATCCAATATGCGATCCATGAACATAGCACCATAGATTCAAGATAGACTGCCAAAGCACTCTGTGGTTTCAATTCTTGCATGCGAGATCAAAAGTAAAATAAAACTATACAAGGTAGAAACTAAGGACTAACTACTGAAAGAAAACTCAAAATATTTACAATATTTTCATGATCACTGACTAACCTCAACCCCGAATCACATGATATGAGGCGGGAATTGAGGGTGACGTTTCTCGCCACTATCCCGGTTCTACGAATGAGATAACCCCAAATGCAAACCATACATTCTCCACCCTGCAACCGAAATGCATGATACTCAAGCTTATGATGATAACCAATCCAACCGACGAACCATGACAAAAGCAGTGAAGCGACACACAGCAACTAACAATTCTCAAGAAAGGAAAAATCATACCGGGGAACCTTCCACCACACCCCATCACACATACACACCCCCTACGCATGCATCCCAATTAAATAATGCAATGTAAGAATTAAGTAGCAGGGGTGCGGAATGCTCACAATCACTGCTCATCGCCTCCCGGAGAAGGGTAAGGGTGATGAGGGAAGTAAGTTAGGTAGTATTGGTTGACGTAGTCGGGCGGTGCTGGCGGACGATCAGCCATGGCATAGTGATAATACCCCCAATCTCTCCAGTATTGATTTTGCTGATGGAAGTATTTATCGTATCGCTGGAAACGGTCCTCGTTTCGCTGAAAGTACTCCTCGTGCCTATTGAGCGTAGCTTGCTGGTTACGAAGGAGCTCTTGCTGGCTCTCTAGAAGGTTATGTTGGCTTTGAAGCAAGGTTCGCTGCTCCCTAAAGCCAACATTGAGCTGCTCTAATTGGTAACGAAGGTACCCCATTGGGACGTCCCGTGAGCCACTTCCACTAGCTTCACCCTGGTTAGCCCGTTCCCCTTCCTCTTCCGCATCTTCTTCATCCTCTTCTTCATTTTGGTTCTCTTCTTCTTCCACCTCCTCTTGTAAAAAAGGGTCATCAGGACCCCCAACCCGCTGAAAACTCCTTGAGTTCTCCCTGCAAGACCAGTTATGTTGGTTCCTTACATCCAAGTAGCGCGCTGCCCGTTCATGATCCAAATGAATTGATGTTGCCGATTTATCGGAACCATGCTTGTAGATGGTCTTTGTGGGGTGCCTCTGAAGAATATCCATCCATTGCAAGTGCACGCCATCGATCAGATCTGGGAAATAATGAGGTTTGAACTTCTCGAGGTAAGCCCCAAACCTTTGCTTCTTCAAAAAGTAGCATATTACATGCCCCATACCAATCGTTGTCGTCAAATGCTTCGAGGTGATCTCCTTCCAACAATGCAGAATGCATGACCCATTATTTACCCTTCTCCCTTAGAGAGTGTTGAACATGATGAAAATATCATATCTCTTGACATTAGCTCGTCCATCATCCCTCCCAAATACCAAACTCGAAACCACTCGATGAAAAATCCGCACCGCTAAGTTGTAAAGGTCCCGGGCTTTCGAGTTCTTGTGACAGTATAGAGGGGTGTCCTGAGCATGCGAGGGTTAATGCTTCCTCCTCCGACAGGTCAAGCTCTTCATAGCGATTTGGTCATCAAAGTGAACTGACTCCTATAAAATAGTCCATCCTCTAGTAAACCTAACGTCCGACAAAGCTCTTGCACCATGCAAGTTCTTTCTTTGTTATCCACCTTATATCGAAACTTGGCGCTCGGTTTTCCATCATCCTCTACTATCAACGAACTTAAAAACTCGAGGATGGGTTGATCAAAGATTGACTCGTTGATTTTGATGAACGTGCGCCACCCCAAGACTTGAATGATGTAATCGAAACTAGGCCCACAATAAACTTTGTTTACGGTTGCCTCATCATATATGTCGGGAGCACAGATCTTCCGACGTTAATATAGCTCATTCTTTTCTTTATGATGGGCATCCCTAAAAATGATTCTCACCGCTGCAACTTGAAGCGGTGTGGGTGGTTGTGCTTTATAACGATCCTTGTCCACGGCCGAAGCGGTTTCGGGTGGAGGTGAAGGAGATCGTTCCTCATCATTGCGTACACGCTTAGATCGAACCATGTTCGTGACTTAGTGTGACACAAAGCAACTCAAGTACACCTAATTTCACCCTACTTTAGTACTAAAATTGAACTTGAAGCACCAAAGAAGAAGTTTTACCTCTCAAATGAGCACAAGGAACAAGGATTGTTGAGTGAGAGGTCCAAATCTAGCACCAAAAAGCTCCAATTGAACCCCAAACACTAGAACACCTTGAGCAAGAGTGAATCTTGAGGCACTTGAGGTTGTTTCCAACTAGAACACCCAATAAATCACACCAAAAAGAGCAAGTACTTCTTGTTCCTTTGAATCTTGAGTTGCTCAAACTCCCAACAAAAAAAAAAACAAGATGAATGTTGCACAAAAGAGACACAAATCACTGCAAAGTTCTTGAGGAACATGCACAACATAGAAAATTACACAATTAGGGCACAAATTTTTCAAAATCTAAGAGAAATTGAAGAGATTAGAGAAGATTTGGAGTTAGGGGAAGGTTCTAGGGTTTGGGGGAGGTAAGAGAAAGATAAGAGAGATAAAGAGTATGAGTTATTATGAAAAAATGAGAGCACATCACTTAAAAAATAAGTCAGATTTGCGCCGCTGCTGCCGACTCGGTCGCGCCGTCCAGGTGACTCGCCCGAGTCAGCTCTCTGTTTGCGCTAGGTTGAGTCATCGGGATGGCTCGCCGGAGTCAGCTCTCTGTTCTTGACTTTTTTCTCCCAAAATGATATCAACTGTTGGTAGCTCAGAAAAGCTACTCGGTCGCGCCGTCCCCTGACTCGCCCGAGTCAGTGCTCTGATGCCTTTGCCTTGGCTAATTTCTCACTTATTTCCCTGAAGCATAGTCAGTTATTTCGGTCGATCGACCATTGACTTCTCGAGTCATGTTCTACCAAAAATGAAAAATCGTTTTTGTAGAAACTAAGTATAAAACTCTCATTTTCACTAAAACTTTTCAACTCTCAACACTCTAAAACCTTCCCGGGCACCTTAAAACCCAAAGTACTTAAGCCAAATCTTTGTACAAAATCTACTAAAACTAACCTAACTAAAAATTACGCAAAATCAAAAACACCCAAGACCTAAACAAAAGCTACCCGAAACTTTGTACAAAGATACAAAAGAAAGCCGGCATGCATGCCTCCCCACTCCCACACAAAAAGGTCACACTATGCCCTCATTGTGACCAAAAAGAGAGGGAAACAAGCATCCTAAAAGAAGAAACATCAAGAAATCTCACAAAATAAATAAAAAAGTAACTTCTCATTAACTAAGCTTAAACAATAAGGAAAGATGATACCTGAATGGATTATAATTGAATCATTGCATGACTTGTAAATGGAGATTGATTATACAAGCCACGAATGATGCCCATATGCACAATAAATTGATCCTTTCCTCTTGTTAGTACATAATTAGGAGAAGTAAACAAAGAAGCAAATCAAGAAAAATAAACAAATTTACAATATATACAAGAATATTACCTCACCCTTTCTTCAATCAACGGATGGATCGTGGAATGTCACACACTCCACATCCACCTTCTACGGAAACTGCAAGAAAACCTTCAACCTGTGACCGTTTACTTTGCACATAGACTCGTTAGTTGGGTCCTTAATTTCAACCACTCCCGAAGGGATTACCTGGGTTACAATAAAGGGCCCTGTCCACCGAGATCTCAACTTTCCAGCAAACAAGTGTAATCGGGAATCATACAAGAGCACCTTTTATCCCGGGAAGAAAGTCTTTCTATGAATGATCTCATCATGTAAGATTTTAGACCCCTCCTTACTCAATCGCCCATTCTCATAGGCTTCCCTCCTTAATTCTTCTAGTTCGCACAAGGTAAACTTCCTAACATCCCCAACCTCCGAAAGGTCAAGATTCAAGGCTTTCAAGGCCCACCACGCTCTATGTTCAAGTTCAATTGTTAAATGGCATGGCTTCCCAAAAATCGCTCTGTACGGAGACATTCCTACGGGTGTCTTGTAGGCTGTCCTATAAGCCCATAAAGCATTGGTTAATTTGATAGACAAGTTTTTTCTATTCTTAGACACCGTCTTCTCAAGAATTTGCTTAATCTGCTTATTGGACACCTCAGCCTGACCATTTGATTATGGATGATAAGCGGTGGTCAATCTATTCTCCACAGTATACTTCCTAAGCAAAGCTGCAAAAGATCGATTGTTGAAATGGGTTCTTTGGTCACTAATTATCGCTCGAGGCACTCCAAACCTAGAGAAGATATTTTCCCGAAAGAATTTAGTTACTACCTTTGCATCATTTCCATTTGACGGAATGGCCTCTACCCATTTACACACATAGTCTACTGCTAAAAGGACATACTCGTTCCCAAAGGAGGTAGGGAATGGACCCATAAAATCTATACCCCACACATCAAAGACATCTACAACGATTTCAGGTTGCGGAGGCATCATATCCCTCCTAGATATCCTTCCTAGGCTTTGACATCTAACACACCGCCTAGCGTAGTCATGGGCATCTCTAAAGATGGTCGGCCAATAGAAACCACATTTCAAGACTTTGTATGTCGTTTTCTTCCCAGAAAAATGCCCCCCACATGGTTGGTCATGGCAAAATGATAAAACACCCAAGATATACTCATCGGGTATGCACCTTTTAAGGATTTGGTCGGGACAATACTTAAACAGATAAGGGTCATCCCACACGAAGTTTTTCACTATGTGTAGGAACCTATCTCTATCGTGTTTATTCCAGTCCCCCGACATTTCCCCAGTCACCTTAAAGTTAACTATGTCAGCAAACCATGGCTCTACTCCTATGCCAAGAATACATTCATCAGGAAAACTAGCATCAATAGGAGTTTCTTTCTCATTTTCAAGCACTATTCTAGAGAGATGGTCTGCTATTGGATTTTCAGCCCCTTTTCTCTCCCTAATTTCACAATCGAACTCCTGGAGCAATAACACCCACCTAACAAGTCTCGGTTTTGATTCTTTCTTTTCCATAAGGTATCGAATAGCTAAGTGGTTTGTATAAACAAGACCTTAGCACCAAGCAAGTAGGGTCGAAACTTTTCAAACGCATACACTACAGCTAAAAACTCATTTTCAGTCATAGTGTAATTGAGTTGGGCCTCATTGAGTGTGTGACTAGCATAGTGAATCACTACCGGTTTCTTATCAATGCGTTGACCAAGCACAACACCAATCCCGAAATCAGATGCATCACACATCAACTCAAATGGCTCTCCCCAGGTGGGAGGCTTGAGAATAGGAGGTGATATTAAGGCATCTTTAAGTGTATTAAAGGCCTTCAAGCATTCATCAAAAAAGTCAAAAGTCACCTCCTTGGCCAATAAAGTAGATAGAGGTTTGGCAATCTTGCTAAAATCTCTAATAAATCGACGATAGAATCCAGCATGTCCTAGGAAAGACCTCACCTCCTTAACACAAGTTGGGGGGGTCAAGTTTCTAACTAGGTCAATTTTAGCTTTATCCACCTCGATTCCATCCCTCGAAATCACGTGGCCCAAGACTATTGATAAGTCATTTTTATATTGAGTTTTTAGAGCTCAAAACATATCAGTTTCATGCTTTTTGTATCCAAAATGTAGTATTTTTATGTCAATTTTTGTGATTTATACACTTGTTCGCGAGTTCGGTATGTTTTACAGGAATTGATGGAATTATATCAAAAAGCATGAAGAATTGGAGAAGAAATAGCATAAAATTCAAAGAAATAAAAAAGGGAATTGAAGAAGAAGAAAATGAGAAGAAGGAAAACGGCCCAGAAGCCATGGCCCAGCCCAACTCAAGGCGAAGGGACAAGACACAGCCTGCGTTTTATAAACGCAGCCCGCGTCTCGTCCAGAAACTTCAGAAAACGGAAGAAGAGAAAACGCTACCCGCGTTTTTGGGGCGTAGCCAGCGCTTTTTCGCGGAAGTCTCACTAATTGGGCAAAACGCGGCCTGCGTTTTGTAAACGCTGCCCGCGTTTTATGCCCTAATCCAGGCGTATAAAAGGGGTTCTTCTGCGTCGTTTGGGAGACTTTTTATCAGATTTTCACCCGACGTTTTTGAGAGCTTTGAGAAGAACTTTTAGAGTAGATTTAGATACTTTTTCGAGGATTAATTCCAAAACATTGTTATCAGATTAGGTTGTTACTTGTGATCGAAGAACACGAAAGAGATCGATTCGGGTGACACGAAGAGATCGATTCCGCCAATTCGAACACAGTTATCTCTATTTTGCTTTTATGTTTTCTTGTTTTTGTTTAAATTTCGCAATGTTTATTTCTAGTATCATGAGTAGCTAATTTCTTTAGTTTGGGGGATAAACTCAATGTCTTTTGATTGAACTTGAATACAGTTTCGGTGTTAGGTTATCTTTTTATTCGTTTTATCTGTTTGCGATGTTTGTCATGGTAATTAGACAATAGAACGACATGTTGAGTCTTTACCTGGTCGTAGATTCTTGACAACAGAACGACAGTTTAAGTCTTGAATTGGATTGTGTAGATTAAATAGGTTTAGAAAATAGTTAGACATAATGATTCTTGCCTAGGGTCAATTTATAATCAGTTTTTATCTTTAATTTGACTAAATAGTTAGAAATAATATTTAGTTAAGTTACTGGAACTCACCTAGGATCGAAAGATCGAAGTGATAAGGCCTAGAAAGATTATAGACCCCGAATTATCTTATTACCTGCACGGGAATTGTAGACGATTCGATTGATTAACTAGAGTGGACTCCCCTGAATGCTTTTTACTATCTGGTTAAACCCTAAAAATTTCAGTTTTCCTAGTTTAGTTTAGAAAACCTTACCACACCCTTTGGATCGACCTAGCATTCTTCGTAGTAAACTAGTTCAGTGCGTGGTTGAACGCAAATCCCTGAGAGAGAACGATATTTTATTACTACACAGACCCGTACACTTGCGGTACACAGACACCTTTGGTCTGTCAAGTTTTTGGCGCCGTTGCCAGGGATTTGATTCCCCAACCGCCATTGGACGAACGTGCTTTGGGTGACTAGGTTATTTAATTTCTGTTATTTTTCTTTATTTTTCTTTATTACGTTTGGTATTCTTGTTTTTGTCTTTTTAAGGTTTATGCAAAAGGATTTCTCTTTTGAGTACGATCCTGAGATCGAACGCACACTTCGAGAGAGAAGGAAAAGAGCAAGGCTGGAGAAAGAATTTCAAGAAAACCAAGAAACAGACGAAGAAGAGCAAAAATCGGAATCAGAAAAGGAAGAAGAGATGGGAGAACAACGACAGATGACATTCGGGCAGTATCTTACTCCCAATGTCACTAATCCGCAGTCAGCAATCAACGTTCCGACCATCCAACAAACGACTTCGAATTACGACAATTCTTGATCAACTTAGTATCCAAATCACCATTCCATGGCTTGTCCAATAAAGACCCGAACCGACATCTTCGACTTTTTCGTCAAGCTTGTGACACTTACAAGGCCAACAACATGTCGAAAGACTCCATCAAACTGCGTCTCTTTCCGTTTTCGTTGGAAGGCAAGGCGTGGGAGTGGCTCGATTCGCTTCCACCAAACTCTATCACGACATTCGATGAACTCGCCAGCACCTTTTTGGCGAAATATCAAGTTTTTCGACCCTAGTTGTGAACCTTCAGGGAAGGGCTGGGGTTATTCGTTTCTGACTTTTGGGGGTAGAGAGGATCATGACTGTGTCCGAATTTGCCCGTGCCTTTGGCCTTCCTGAACGGACATGTAGAAGTTCATTCCTTATACCCATAGATTGGGATGGTAAGGGCTTCTTTTTCAGAATCTCAGGTTTCGATGATTGGGACCCTAGCAACACCCTTGCGACCAAAATTAGAAACCCCGTGATGAGGTATGTCCACCGCATACTCTCATGCGGTATTTTCGGGAGGCCCGGTAGCTCAAACAAAGCTACCCGAGCTGATTGCTATATGTTATACTCCATGTTGGATGCCGATGCTCGTGCCGACCCCGCAGCTATGTTAGCTCACCATCTTTCTAGTGTCGCCACCTCAACCAACAAGGGCATTGCCATAGGGGGCTATATTACTCACCTTGCGCGCCAGTTTGGCTTTAGGCTACCTAGGAATCCCACTGACCTAGTCCAGGGTAGTTTATTCTTGGATGGGGACCAGTGTAATTACTTTGGCTTGTGCAAGTTTGATAAGGACTCGCGTTGCCTTTGGATCTATCCCAACAATGCTAGATTCCCTGTGCCTAACCCCCACACCTCACCCCAAGTCGCTGAGAATTTGATGTGGATGCGTCCTTTCCCCGAGTTTGACCCTGAACCTGAACCTGAAATTCACCCTGACCCTCAACCCGAACAACCCCAATTAGACTATGAGGCGCGCTTTCGCGACCTCCAAACCTTCATTGACATGATCGAACACCGAGTCAACGAGTTGAGAGATAGTTTTGTTGAGTATAGGGCTCAGACTGACCTTCGTTTCAACCACCTCGAGGAGTCGATTGCTAACCTTGCCGACCTCATCCAGGCCATGTTCGATCGACCATCTCCACCACCAGGACCGAGCCATACTAGCCCTCCCCCATCGACTGAGAATCCTTGATCCTTTACTTGACCTTACCCTTCGTCGTTGTCTTCTGCATTGAGGACAATGCAACGTTTAAGCATGGGGAGGGGTTGAATATTCTGTGAATATTTTTCTTATTTCTCTGTTTTTAGTTTATTTTTCTAGTATTTTCGTCTTTCTTTTTCTTGTTTCATGCTTATTTTTCAGTTTTTAGTGTGATTTTTCTTGATTTTGTGTGTTTCTTTTATTTGCTTATTCATAGTTTAGCATTTCTTGTTAGTTTTTACCTTGTTTGTTTTCTTTTATTTGAGTTCTAGTGTGTTTTTCTTTTGTTTTCTAGTTTTCTTAAACTTTTCTTTCTAAGTTTTTCTTTCAAATTGCATCCACCTAGATTGCATTAGTTAGAGCATGTAAATTTTCCTTTATTTCTTTTCTTAGTTTGTTTCTTTATCTTTCTTCTGCATTCACTTTACTCAAAAACCCAAAAAAAATCAGAAAATTAGAGAAAAAAAGACCAAAAAAATTAGAAAAGACAAAAAAAAACCAAACAAATGTAGGATAGGACTAGGATTAAAACCGGAAACACCTTCGGTGATGATTGGTAAACCCTTCCTACTTTCAGTTTAACTTGCCTCGCTTAGAAAAGTCTGGATGAGTTCTAAAAAGTTTTTGAAACCTTTTCCTTCAACTCTTCTGATTTTGAGTCAAGTTATGAAAACTGCATTTGACTGCTTGGACTAGCTTAGAAAGTATAAATGTGCGTGCCGGAAACAAGGTTGTTAAAATCGAGATCCTAACTCGAAACTATGGGGAAGTTAGGATCGGAATTTAACCCATGTAGGATCGTGGATCGTGTGTAAATTGTAGAATCGTATCAACGATTTTGAACCATAAAATCGTAGGATCGCAAATCAGAATCGGGATTTTAATAACTATGGCCGCAAATCTTTGGGCTAAGTTTAGTTGAATGAGCCCCGTCCCGTGAGTCCACATTGCCTAAACTTTTGAATTGATCACTTTTATCAATTCCATGATTCCCTGAGTGACTCCACCATTAGTTACATCTCTAGAACTTGCTTTGAATCTTGCTTGAGACTACATATTTGCATTGCACGCTGTGACAAAGTGATTAAGGCATTCATTTTATTTTGTTAAGCTACATTGCCAAATAGCCTACCCTACATTATATTTATCGTTCTTTTTGCCCCGCCTAGCCTTTGTTTACCCTTCTTTCATGATTGAACCCTGACAATACAAGCCTTGGCCTCTGATATCTAGTGCCCCTCTGCCTTGCTTGATTGGATGAGAGTTTATCATTTTTTTAAAGAAACAATTGGTTTGGTGTGTTTGTGAGCAAAATATGAAGTATGGAGGAATTGTGCTTATTGTTTCGAATTGGGAAAATCTGAAAGTCCCATATTTTGAATGATGGTGTTTGGTTATGTTATTCATATATTATATCGAGGTCGAAGTTATAATTTCATAGTTCTCTTCTCCCCGATCACCCACCAGAAAGAAAAAAGAAGTAAAAAATTGAAAAAAAAAAAGAGAAAAAGAGTTCCAAAAAAAAGAAGGAAAAGGGTGATTAGGGAGATTCAATCTAAACTACAGAAAACTTTGACCTGGTTGTGTTCAGTTGAGTTGTTTGATATTGTTGAGGGAGAAAGGTGAAATTCCTTGCATACATTAAGCAAGAAGGAGAGTTTAGAGTGTTTTATTCATTGAAAATCAATCCAAGCATGGCTCTTAACTCCTCATTCCCAAATTTTACCACTCCTTACCCTTAACCTAAGCCCCGTTACAACCCGGAAAAGTCCTTTTGATTGTCACTTGTGCATTGCATTCCAGTAGTGGAGTGCGAGGTTCTTACCAAGCTTATGGTAGTTTGTTTCTATTGGTTTGAGTATGAGAAAACCTACATACATATTCATAATTGAGTGATTGAGTGTTTATTCCTTCCTATGTGAAGCTTGCTCTTTTTGACTGACTTACGTCCATAACCAACAGCGCACATTTGCAATATTCTTATGTCTGTTGGCGGGTTTATGCTTCTTAAGTACTAGTTCTATCCTTTTGGTTTCAAAAATTTCTTCCTATCTACTTCGAACTGAGTTTTGATCTTGTTCAGACTAATCTTTGTGCTTGCTTGTTGAATTGATGTGTTAGAATGGTTAGCCTGAGGGGGTGTTAAGATTTTGTTTTTGTAATCCTATCAAAAACTCTTTCCACTACTTTTTTTTTTCTTCTTAGCTTCTGTTTCTCCTATTTGAGCCCTAATCCTCCTATTTTCAATTTTTACTTGCTTGGGGACAAGCAAGAGCTAAGAATGGGGGGATTTGATAAGGAGTTTTTATATAGAGTTTTTAGGGCTCAAAACATATCAGTTTCATGCTTTTTGTATCCAAAATGTAGTATTTTTATGTCAATTTCCGTGATTTATACACTTGTTCACGAGTTCGGTATGTTTTACAGGAATTGATGGAATTATATCAAAAAGCATGAAGAATTGGAGAAGAAATAGCATAAAATTCAAAGAAATAAAAAAGGGAATTGAAGAAGAAGAAAAGGAGAAGAAGGAGAATGGCCCAGAAGCCATGGCCCAGCCCAACTCAAGGCGGAGGGACAAGACGCAGCCTGCGTTTTATAAACGTAGTCCGCGTCTCGTCAAGAAACTTCAGAAAATGGAAGAAGAGAAAACGCTACCCGCGTTTTTGGGGCGCAGCCAGCGCTTTTTCGCGGAAGTGTCACTATTCGCCAGCACCTTTTTGACAGACCTAAAACTAATAGGTGTCTGTGTACCGCAAGTGTACGGGTATGTGTAGTAATAAAATATCGTTCTCTCTCAAGGATTTGCGTTCAACCACGCACTGAACTAGTTTACTACGAAGAATGCTAGGTCGATCCAAAGGATGTGGTAAGGTTTTCTAAACTTAACTAGGAAAACTGAAATTTTTAAGGTTTAACCAGATACTAGAAAGCGTTCAGGGGAGTCCACTCTAGTCAATCAATCGAATCGTCTACAATTCTGGTGCAGGTAATAAGATAATTCGGGGTCTATAATCTTTCTAGGCCTTATCACTTCGATCTTTCGATCCTAGGTGAGTTACAGTAACTTAACTAAATATTATTTCTAACTATTTAGTCAAATTAATGATAAAAACTGATTATAAATTGACCCTAGGCAAGAATCATTATGTCTAACTATTTTCTAAACTTATTTAATCTACGCAATCCAATTCAAGACTCAAACTGTCGTTCTGTTGTCAAGAATCTACAACCAGGTAAAGACTCAAACTGTCGTTCTATTGTCTAATTACCATGACAAACATCGCACGCAGATAAAACGAATAAAAAGATAACCTAACACCGAAACTGTATTCAAATTCAATCAAAAGACATTGAATTTATCCCCCAAACTAAAGAAATTAGCTACTCATGATACTAGAAATAAACATTGCGAAATTTAAACAAGAACAAGAAAACATAAAAGCAAAATAGGGATAACCATGTTCGAATTAGCGGAATCGATCTCTTCGTGTCACCCGAATAGATCTCTTTCGTGTTCTTCGATCACAAGTAACAACCTAATCTGATAACAATGTTTTGGAATTAATCCTCGAAAAAGAATCTAAATCTACTCTAAAATTTCTTCTCAAAGCTCTCAAAAACGTCGGGTGAAACTCTAATAAAAAGTCTCCCAAAACGGCGTAGAAGAACTCCTTTTATACGCCTGGATTAGGGCATGAAACGTGGGCAGCGTTTAAAAAACGAAAACCGCGTTTTGCCCAATTAGTGAGACTTCCGCGAAAAAGCGCTGGATGCGCCCCAAAAACGCGGGTAGCGTTTTCTCTTCTTCCGTTTTCTGAAGTTTCTGGACGAGACGCGGGCTGCGTTTATAAAACACAGGTTGTGTCTTGTCCCTCCGCCTTGAGTTGGGCTGGGCCGTGGCTTCGGGCCGTTTTCCTTCTTCTCCTTTTCTTCTTCTTCAATTCCCTTTTTTATTTCTTTGCATTTTATGCTCTTTTTTCTCCAATTCTTCATGCTTTTTGATATAACTCCATCAATTCCTGTAAAACATACCGAAGTCGCGAACAAGTGTATAAATCACGGAAATTGACATAAAAATACTACATTTTGGATACAAAAAGCATGAAACTGATATGTTTTAAGCCCTAAAAACTCTATACAAAAATGACTTATCAAATCCCCCCGTGCTTAGCTCTTGCTTGTCCCCAAGCAAGTTAAAGTTGAAAATAGGAGGATTAAGGCTCAAATAGGAGAAATAGAAGCTAAGAAGGAAAAAAAAGTAGTGGAAAGAGTTTTTGATAGGATTTCAAAAACAAAATCTTAACACCCCCTCAGGCTAACCATTCTAACACATCAATTCAACAAGCACAAAGATTAGTCTGAACAAGATCAAAACTCAGTTCGAAGTAGATAGGAAGAAATTTTCAAAACCAAAAGGATAGAACAAGTACTTAAGAAGCATAAACCCGCCAACAGACTTAAGAATAATGCAAATCTGCACGGTTGGTTATGGACGTAAGTCAGTCAAAAAGAGCAAGCCTCACATAGGAAGGAATAAACACTCAATCACTCAATTATGAATAGGGTTTTTGGCCTCAAATAATACGTACTGAGGGGCTTGTGACCGAAAATAATTTAAAGTGACTTTTAGACCACTGGCAGTCTGTACTTTTTCAATATTTTCTCCTAGCATTCCAGATTAGTTTTCCGGCGCCGAAAATCTGACGTGGCCACCGGAGCACGTGGTCCGTTAATGAAAAGCATGCCAAGTCAGATTTTAGTATTTGTTTATGATTTTTTTTTTAAAAGCTAGTGAAGGTTTTTTTAATTCCATGTCATAACTCATAACCGTTGTTTTGTTTAGGCTTATGTGCGGTGGTCGACGACGGAACAGGGGCAGCAGACGAGAGGCACGGCGACAAGGGGTAGAGGTGGTGCTGAGTGTGTGCGAGGAGGGGGTGGATGTCGGTTCAGGGCAGCTTGCCGATCGTGGTCCATGTGAGGGAGAGACAGTGAGGGTGGTTATGGCAGACAACAACAATGGATCTGGACTGAGGTTGCGGTGGTGGCGTAACGCACAAGGGGCGTTGACGCGATGCACAAGATTGTGGCTGCGGTGCGAAAGGCGTGCGAATGGTGGCGGTGGCTGGCCGTCGCGAATTACGCTGGAGTGGGGTGGTGGAGGCTGCGATGCGGCGGCCATGGTGGTGAGAGTGAGGGAGATTTCTGGGCGGATGGAGGGTTGAGCGATGACGTTGTTGGGCGGTGGTGTGGGATGTGGGTGAGAGGAGATTCGAGAGGGAGTTAGGGTTGAGGGAAGAGTAAGAGAAATGAGAGAAGGGGGTAATTGGCGTTGAAATTTTTTTTAATTAAAAAAAACCTTCACTGGCTTTAAAAAAAAAATCAGAAACAAATACTAAAATTTGGCTGGGCATGCTTTTCATTAAAGGACCACGTGCTCCGGTGGCCATGTCAGATTTCCGGCGCCGGAAATCTAATCTGGATTGCTAGGAGAAAATATTGAAAAAGTACAGACTGCTAGTGGTCTAAAAGTCACTTTGAATTATTCTCGGTCACAAGCCCCTCAGTACGTATTATTTGAGGCCAAAAACCCTTATGAATATGTATGTAGGTTTTCTCATACTCAAACCAATAGAAACAAACTACCATAAGCTTGGTAAGAACCTCGCTCTCCACTACTGGAATGCAATGCACAAGTAACAATTAAAAGGACTTTTCTGGGTTGTAACGGGGCTTAGGTTAAGGGTAAGGAGCGGTAAAATTTGGGAATGAGGAGTTAAGAGCCATGCTTGGATTGATTTTCAATGAATAAAACACACTAAACTCTCCTTCTTGCTTAATGTATGCAAGGAATTTCACCTTTCTCCCTCAACAATATCAAACATCTCAACTGAACACCACCAGGTCAAAGTTTTCTGTACTTTAGATTCTCCCTAATCACCCTTTTCCTTTTTTTTTTTGGAACTCTTTTTCTCTCTTTTTTTTTCAATTTTTTACTTCTTTTTTTCTTTTTGGTGGGTGATCGGGGAGAAGAAAACTATGAAATTATAACTTCGACCTCGATATAATATATGAATAACATAACCAAACACCATCATTCAAAATACGGGACTTTAAGATTTTCCCAATTCAAAACAATAAGCACAATTCCTCCATACTTCATATTTTGCTCACAAACACACCAAACCAATTGTTTCTTCCAAAAAACGATAAACTCTCATCGAATCAAGCAAGGCAGAAGGACACTGGATATCAGAGGTCAAGGCTTGTATTGTCAGGGTTCAATCATGAAAGAAGGGTAAACAAAGGCTAGGCGGGGCGAAAAGAACGATAAATATAATGTAGGGTAGGCTATTTGGCAATGTAGCTTAACAAAATAAAATGAATGCCTTAATCACTTTGTCACAGCGTGCAATGCAAATATGTAGTCTCAAGCAAGATTCAAAGCAAGTTCTAGAGATGTAACTAATGGTGGAGTCAGTCAGGGAATCATGGAATTGATAAAAGTGATCAATTCAAAAGTTTAGGCAATGTGGACTCACGGGACGGGGCACATTTATACTTTCAAAGCTAGTCAAAGCAGTCAAATGCAGCTTTCATAACTTGACTCAAACTCAGAAGAGTTGAAGGAAAGGATTTCAAAAATTTTTTATAACTCATCCTGACTTTTCTAAGCGAGGCAAGTTAAACTGAAAGTAAGAAGGGTTTACAAATCATCACCGAAGGTGTTTCCGGTTTTAATCCTAGTCCTATCCTATATTTTTTTGGTTTTTTTTGTCTTTTCTAATTTTTTTGGTCTTTTTTTCTCTAATTTTCTGATTTTTTTGGGTTTTTGAGTAAAGTGAATGCAAAAGAAAGAAAAAGAAACAAACTAAGAAAAGAAATAAAGGAAAATTTACATGCTCTAACTAATGCAATCTAGGTGGATGCAATTTGAAAGAAAAACTTAGAAAGAAAAGTTTAAGAAAACTAGAAAACAAAAGAAAAACACACTAGAACTCAAATAAAAGAAAACAAACAAGCTAAAAACTAACAAGAAATGCTAAACTATGAATAAGCAAATAAAAGAATCACACAAAATCAAGGAAAATCACACTAAAAACTTAAAAAACAAGCATGAAACAAGAAAAAGAAGGACGAAAATACTAGAAAAATAAACTAAAAACAGAGAAATAAGAAAATTATTCACAGAATATTCAACCCCCCCATGATTAAACGTTGCATTGTCCTCAATGCAGAAGACAATGACGAAGGGTAAGGTCAACTAAAGGATCAAGGATCCTCAGTCGGTGGGGGAGGGCTAGTATGGCTCGATCCTGGTGGTGGAGATGGTCGTTCGAACATGGCCTGGATGAGGCCGGCAAGGTTAGCGATCGACTCGTCGAGGTGGTCGAAACGAAGGTCAGTCTGAGCCTTGTACTCAACAAAACTGTCTCTAAACTCGTTGACTCGGTGTTCAGTCCGGTCAATGGAGGATTGGAGGTCGCGAAAGCGCGCCTCATAGTCTAGTTGGGTTTGTTCGAGTTGAGGGTCGGGGTGAATTTCAGGTTCAGGTTCAGGGTCAAACTCGGGGAAAGGAGGCATCCAAATCAAATTCTCAGTGACTTGGGGTAAGGTGTGGGGGTTAGGCACAAGGAATCTAGCGTTGTTGGGATAGATCCAAAGGCAACGCGAGTCCTTATCAAACTTGCACAAGCCAAAGTAATTACACTGGTCCCCATCCAAGAATAAACTACCCTTGACTAGGTCAGTGGGATTCCTAGGTGGCCTAAAGCCAAACTGGCGTGCAAGGTGAGTAACATAGCCCCCTATGGCAATGCCCTTGTTGGTTGAGGTGGCGACGCTAGAAAGATGGTGAGCTAACATAGCTGCGAGGTCGGCACGAGCGTCGGCATCCAACATGGAGTATAACATATAGCAATCAACCCGGGTAGCTTTGTTTGAGCTACCGGGCCTCCCGAAAATGTCGCATGAGAGTATACGGTGGACATACCTCATCACGGGGTTTCTAATTTGGGTCGCAGGGGTGTTGCTAGGGTCCCAATAATCGAAACCTGAGATTCTGAAAAAGAAGCCCTTACCATCCTAATCTACGGGTATAAGGAATGAACTTCTGCATGTCCGTTCAGGAAGGCCAAAGGCACGGGCAAACTCGGACACGATCATGGTCCTCTCTACCCCCAAAAGTCGGAAAGGAATAACCCCATCCCTTCCCTGAAGGTTCACATCTAGGGTCGATAGAAACTCAAGGGTGATCCCCCTATAGGTCGGTTCACCTAACTTAGCTATGTTGGTCATGTGACAACGGCCTAACATACAATCAACATCATCCAGCCTACCACAACTACGCAGGAAAGGTTTATGCACGTATTTAGTAGGGACGACGGCTCTTTGGGAAAGAGATTCATACCTTTTCTTGGATTCCCCATTAAAGTTGAAGGGGTTTGAATTATCAGAGTCCTTTGAGGGTGCGACCTTTTGCTTTCCTTTCTCCGCCGCCGTAGCTGTGCGCTTCCTGCTTCCTCCGGCTTCATTGTTATCACCCGGTGCTCCGGAGAAGCTAGGATTCTTAGTTCTAACCATCTAAAATACTTCACAAATCAGTAAAATAACAAAGATAAATCCTAGGTAACAAATAAGCATGATCATAATGCAAAGATTAGTACTATCAATCCCCCAATGCTTATTTGATACAAGGGGTTGGAATCAAGATAAATTTAACCTAAATTCTCATCAAAAATAGAGCATAACACCACAACTTAATCACAACCAAAACCTTGACCTAAATTTCTCAATTTCAACATCACATTGCTATCTTAACGCATCCAACAACACAATCCTCTCAATTCTGAAACAAAAAGATCAAAGGTCAAACAACTCTACCAAGCCCTAATCAAGAGTTCATTCAAAAATCAAACCTAAATAAAGAAATCCTAGTCTAAGGCATGATACATGATATAATTTGAACAAATTACTCAATAATCTCAAGCATTCAACAAAATTAATATCAAGAATGAAGTATATAATCAAAGAATCAAGAGAAAGAGTTGAAAATTCCATACCTTGAGTTGAAGAGGGAAGAGGGATGGAAATTGAAAATTCTAAGTTTGAGAGTGCAAGTGAGAGGAAGTGAGAGAGAAAAAAGAGGTGAGGGTCGTGGTGGTCGGCGCCAGCGAGAAGGTCGGCGGCAGTGGTGGTGGTGCGAGTGGCGTTTGGTGGAGAGGGGGTCGTCGGGGTTGTTAGGGAAAAATGGTGTGGGAGTATTGTGTTTTGAAGAAAAAAAGGGGGAAGTCGAGTAAACTAAGAAGCGGGCAAAATTTTCAAGAAAAATTGAAAAACGCGACCTGCGTTTTCGAACGCAACCTGCGTTTTGTAAAAATCAGCGCCAAACTTTCATGCGTCTGACGCACAATACCGGAAAAAACGCCGCTGCGATGTCGTTATTATTCTGTTTTTGCAACTTTTTGACTTGTTTTCTCCTCTTTTCTCTGTTTGCTCCTTATTTTCTCTACAATTTGACATACCAAAAATCCCAACAAACATATACTAACATAAAATTCGTTAGGTTAAAAATAATAATTTTAATAAAAGCCATAAATTCCTTGAATCTTCATTTTTTTCCTCTACACACCAAAAGAAAAACATTAGTAAACGTCAAATTAAAAATTATTCTAAAAAGTAAAAATTTAAAATAAAAGTGCTGAATAATTAAAAATGTGGGGAGGAGTAAATTTCAGATAATAGTGTAACTCCCCGGAGTTGCTTTGTTTAACGTCGTTAGCTCGACATTACGGACCCTACTCGTCAGGGTCCTTCATCCGTTTTGGAAACGGATCACCATCATCGTGAATTATCTTTGAAACTTTCTTCTGAATTAACTTGCCTCATCGTACTTCATACTTCGTCATCGACTTTCCTAGCTCGATGATTATCGTTCCTTTCCTCATATCCATCTTACAATTGACATCTGAAACGAAAGACCTCCCTAGAATAATCTCTGGTTCTGGATCTTCTCCTGTATCTAAAATCAAGAAATCAACAGGAAAAACATGTTCCCCTATTTAAAGGGGAGTGTCATATAAGATTCCTAGAGGTTTCCTAGGGGTCTTATCTGCTAGACGAAGAATCTTGTCAGTCACCCTTAATTCCCTATGTTCATATTTCCTTAGGTAAGACTTAGGCAAAACATTCACCTCGGATCCTGTGTCACATAATGCATACTTGATGGGTTTGCCATCTAACTGAACAAGTATCCTAAAGTCGCTTAGGTTTTCCTTTTTAGGTATAAATGACGGAGTTTTAATTCCCTCTAACGGTTTTGGCTTAAGGTAGGTCTCGACTATACCATGAAAAATATGTTCTCCTAAAGGTTCACGCTCAAGGTTTGCCTCCTGACAAGTTATATCGTTACATTGAGCATTCGGATTAGGAACAGGTTGAGGTGGTAAACTAGTAGAGGGAGTAGCTGAATTAGAGATCTAATTTTCTAAAATCTTATTATGGGTTGCTAAAGCCTCCACCTTTTGCATCAAGTCTTTTATGACATTTTCCTGTTTCTGTTGTCCGGCGATAAGGCTTTCCATCAAGGTTTCTAAGTTAGATTTTCGAGGAGGGCCTTGTTGAGGTGGTCTTTGAGGTGGGGGAACATACTTTTGCTGTCCTTGCCCTTGTCCTTGTCCTTGAAGAGGACCAGTAGGATTGTCATTCCTATAGGAAAAATTTGGGTGGTTTCTAAGTCCAAGATGGTAAGTATTGGAATTCATATCATAGTTGTGTCTTTGGTTGCCAACATAGTTGGCCTGTTGGACTTGTTAATTACTAACTCCGCCTGTAGGGCAAGTAAAAGTTTTGTGTTCGGTCGACTGACAGACATTGCAGGTCGGAGGGTTTGGTGGCAAACTCAATCTGTCAATTTTTTGCGTTAAAGAATCAAGTTTAGACGACAATAAAGAAATTCCATCAACTTACCTCCCGCCTTTTGGCAGGGTTTAGACCATTGATATGAGTTGTTCGCTAGATGCTCGATCAGACTCGTCATTTGAGGCACAGGCTTGTCCATGAGATCGCCTCCTGCTGCAGAGAGGATGCTTCCTCTCGTCGACTCATTCGCTCCATTGAAGAAGGATTGGACAGGAACCCAAGGTTCGAATCCATGCTGAGGACATTGTCGAAGAATGTCCTTAAACCTCTCCCAAGCATCGTACAGTGACTCAATCCGACTCTTGCGTGAATGTAGAAATCTGATTCCTTAAGCTGGTGAGCTTTCTTGGAGGAAAATATTTCGCCAAAAAGGTGCTGGCAAGTTCATCGAATGTCGTGATAGAGTTAGGTGGAAGCGAATCGAGCCACTCCCACGCCTTGCCTTCCAACGAAAACGGAAAGAGACGCAGTTTGATGGCGTCTTCCGACACGTTGTTGGCCTTGTAAGTGTCACAAGCTTGACGAAAAAGTGGAAGATGTTGATTCGGGTCTTAATTGGACAATCCATGGAATGGTGATTTGGATACTAAGTTGATCAAGGATTGTCGTAATTCGAAGTCGTTTGCTTGGATGGTCGGAACGTTGATTGCCGACTGCGGATTAGTGACATTGGGAGTCAGATATTGCCTGAATGTCATTTGTCACTGTTCTCCCATCTCTTCTTCCTTTTCCGATTCCGATTTTTGTTCTTCTTCGTCTGTTTCTTGATTATCTTGAAATTCTTTCTCCAGCCTTACTCTTTTCCTTCTCTCTCACTTCGGGATCGTACTCAAAAAAGAAATCCTTTTACATAAACCTAAAAAAGACCAAAACAAGAATACCAAATGTAATAAAGAAAAATAAAGAAAAATAACAGAAATTAAATAACCTAGTCGCCTAGAGCACATTCGTCCAATGGCGGTTGGGGAAACAAATCCCCGGCAACGGTGCCAAAAACTTGACAGACCTAAAACTAATAGGTGTCTGTGTACCGCAAGTGTACTGGTTTGTGTAGTAATAAAATATCGTTCTCTCTCAAGGATTTGCGTTCAACCACGCACTGAACTAGTTTACTACGAAGAATGCTAGGTCGATCCAAAGGATGTGGTAAGGTTTTCTAAACTTAACTAGGAAAACTGAAATTTTTAAGGTTTAACCAGATACTAGAAAGCGTTCAGGGGAGTCCACTCTAGTCAATCAATCGAATCGTCTACAATTCTGGTGCAGGTAATAAGATAATTCGGGGTCTATAATCTTTCTAGGCCTTATCACTTCGATCTTTCGATCCTAGGTGAGTTACAGTAACTTAACTAAATATTATTTCTAACTATTTAGTCAAATTAATGATAAAAACTGATTATAAATTGACCCTAGGCAAGAATCATTATGTCTAACTATTTTCTAAACTTATTTAATCTACGCAATCCAATTCAAGACTCAAACTGTCGTTCTGTTGTCAAGAATCTACAACCAGGTAAAGACTCAAACTGTCGTTCTATTGTCTAATTACCATGACAAACATCGCACGCAGATAAAACGAATAAAAAGATAACCTAACACCGAAACTGTATTCAAATTCAATCAAAAGACATTGAGTTTATCCCCCAACTAAAGAAATTAGCTACTCATGATACTAGAAATAAACATTGCGAAATTTAAACAAGAACAAGAAAACATAAAAGCAAAATAGGGATAACCATGTTCGAATTGGCGGAATCGATCTCTTCGTGTCACCTGAATCGATCTCTTTCGTGTTCTTCGATCACAAGTAACAACCTAATCTGATAACAATGTTTTGGAATTAATCCGCGAAAAAGAATCTAAATCTACTCTAAAATTTCTTGTCAAAGCTCTCAAAAACGTCGGGTGAAAATCTGATAAAAAGTCTCCCAAAATGGTGGAGAAGAACCCCTTTTATACGCCTAGATTAGGGCATAAAACGTGGGCAACGTTTACAAAACGCAGGCCGCGTTTTGCCCAATTAATGAGACTTCCGCGAAAAAGAGTTGGCTGCGCCCCAAAAACGCGGGTAGCGTTTTCTCTTCTTCCGTTTTCTGAAGTTTCTGGATGAGATGCGGCTGCGTTTATAAAACGCAGGCTGCGTCCTATCCCTCCGCCTTGAGTTGGGCTGGGTCGTGCCTTCTGGGCTGTTTTCCTTCTTCTCATTTTCTTCTTCTTCAATTCCCTTTTTTATTTCCTTGAATTTTATGCTATTTCTTCTCCAATTCTTCATGCTTTTTGATATAATTCCATCAATTCCTGTAAAACAAACCGAACTCGCGAACAAGTGTATAAATCACGGAAATTGACATAAAAATACTACATTTTGGATACAAAAAGCATGAAACTGATATGTTTTGAGCCCTGAAAACTCTATATAAAAACGACTTATCAACTATACCCCTCTATACCATGAAATGGCACTTTTCCCAGTTGAGAGTCAAATTTTTATCTTTACAACGACTCAAGACTCGATTCAAGTTATTCAAACAAGCATCAAAAGTAGTGCCAAATATAGAAAAATCATCCATGAAGATCTCGACACAATCATCAACAAGGTCATAGAAAATAGACACCATGCACCGTTGAAAAGTGGCGGGGGCGTTACAAAGTTCGAAGGGCATCCTACGGAAAGCGAACATCCCAAATGGACAGGTAAACGTAGTTTTCTCCTGATCACAAGGAGCTATCGAAATCTGAGTGTACCCCGAATACCCGTCTAGAAAACAGTAATAATCATGCCCCGCCAACTTCTCTAGCATCTTATCCATGAAGGGTAATGGAAAATGATCTTTTCTCGTGGCCTTTTTAAGTTTTCTGTAGTCAATACACACTCTCCATCCCGAAGGGATACGGGTCGACACCAACTCTCCCCTCTCGTTCCCCACAACAGTCAAACCCGTCTTTTTAGGAACCACATGTATTGAACTAACCCACTTGCTGTCAGAAATAGGATATATAATCTCATTATCTAGCCACTTCAAAATGTCTTTCTTGACCACCTCTTTCATTTGGGGATTGAGTCTCCTTGAAGGATCCCTATGGGCCACGCTATCGTCTTCCAAGAATATCCTATGCTGCACGATAGATGGACTAATTCCCCTAATGTCTCCAAGCGTCCAACCCAAAGCTCCCTTATTTACCCTAAGAACCTCAATCAGCTTAGTCTCTTGATCCTCACCTAGGTTAGAAGCAATGATAACCGGGTAGGTTTCACTAGGGCCAAGGAATACATACTTCAATTCATATGGAAGAGGTTTAAGTTCAAGGATTCTAGAGGATCGTGGCTCAGGCTCTACTGTTTCAGGCACATTTTGGGAGGCAAACAATGATTCATACAACAATTCACCATCGAAAACATCGGAATCACATAATAAAGTCACACAATCTGGGTCAAATCCTAACTCAACAAGCTCATCCACACTAGAAACATCAGCAAAGTCAGAATGATCACTATCCCCAAAATCACTCACCCAATTCAAAGCATGACACTCTCGCTCATCAAAGCCTAAGGGAGACTTCTGCAAATCAAATATGTTCAATTCATGGTCAAGTTCCCAAAGGTCAATTTCATTCTCTCGTCCTTACAATTAATCCAAGCATTGGACGTGATAAGGAAGGGTCTACCTAGAATGACAGGTATCTCGTCACGGGTACTATGAACCCTAGCTGTCTCTAACACGACAAAGTCTACGGGAAATACAAAGATTCCAACTTGGATCAGCACATCCTCAACTACCCCTTTAGGTACCCCCGTAGACCGGTCGACTAATTGAAGAACCATTCTAGTAGGTTTCATCTCCCTCAAGCCTAAAGTCTCATAAACATATAAGGGTAACAGGTTGACACTCGCCACTAGGTCAAGCAAGGCTCTATCGATTTGGGTATCCCCGATGGTGATAGAAATGATCGGGCATCCTGGGTCCTTATACTTCATCGGAACTTGACTAGACAAGATTTAACTCACATTAGAAGCTAAGAAGGCTTTTTTAGGGACTTGGGTTGCTCTCTTGGTAGTGCACAACTCCTTAAGAAACTTAGCATAGGACGGGCACTGTTGGATAGCATCTAACAAAGGGATATTGACCTTAACCTGAGAGAATGTTTCTCTAATCTTTTCTAGGTACTTTTGATCCTTATTCCCCCTTAACCTTTGAGGAAAAGGTAGGGGAGGCTTGTATGCCACATGCGGTAAAGGACTAGACACGGGAAGTACTCTAGGTAAAGTCTTGACGCTCGGAGGCTCAACTAAGTTAGTTGGCCTCTCCTCTTCATATGGCTCATCCTCAACTGATACTAGCTCATCACTAGATCCAATACTCACAGATTGTTATCTAGGCAAGTCCGAAGGTGATTCCTGAACTCTATTATCGACTTCCCTCGCGGACCTAAGAGTAATTACCGTATTAAGGCCTCTAACCTGGTTCGGGTCACAAGAGGACGAACTAGAGGCTTGCCCATTGGGGTTTTCCTCCGGTTGTCCAGGGAATGTACCCTTATCCTTGTTAGACATCATTAGTTGAGGATTGTTTCATCATTCAATTGTTTCAATTATTTCATCATTTTTGCCCCTATCCCTGTTACCCCTATCCCAGGCGACACTCTCATTCAATTGTTTCATCATTTTTGCCATATCACTCATGGAATCCTGAACCACTTTCAACCCAGACTCTAACTCCTTATACTTTGTATCCCCCTTGTCCTCACTTTGGTACCCCGGTGGAGGTCGGGTATGTGCAACTTGAGGATGAATGGTCTGCCCTCGAGGTGCTTTATAAGCCGCCTGAGGGGGTGGTCTAGGCTGGACCGAAGGTTGGTGAGGAGGAGGTGGGTTTCCTTGGAAACCTCCTCCCTGATGCGTTGGTGGCCTCAAGACATTCTGATAGTCCGGCCCATATGACAAGAAAGGGTGTTTTTGCACCCCGGGAAATTGGTAGGGTCGGTACTGATTGAACATAACATTAACATTTTCTACATTGGAAGACACATGTTGCATATACAAAGGGCAGTTAGCATATACATGGTCTGGTCCCTGACACAAGCACAAATCAAAGGAGATGGGTCGGACAAATGGGTCGCTCTAAAGAACTCACTTGTGCACAAGGCTGAGTCTTAGAAGATGCAAGTTGCTATTGGGCGAAGGTTTTTATCATGTTTTCCAAGGAAGCAAACCTAGCCTCGTACCCCATACTCTCACTCACGACATGAACTCCCCCTTTTGCATTGGACAAATGCGCTCCTATGGACTCATCCCGGGTGTTCCCCCATTGTATAACTCGCTCACACATGCTCTCTAAGAAGTCCCTTGCTTCTTCCGCCGTCTTATCCATAAATCCCCCTAAACACATGGACTCTAAAGTCACCCGGGTCTCTTGATCTACCCCCTCATACACTATTTGGCACAGTCTCACAAGGTCAAAACCATGATGAGGGAATTGGGATAACAAATTTTTGAATCACTCGAAAGCTTTCCAATAAGGCTCCCTTTTATCTTGCCTAAACTTCAAAATCGAATTTCTCAACTGAACTGCTAAAGAGTTGGGGAAATACTTTTTCATAAACACTTTTAAAAAGCTATCCCAAGAGTTTATTGACTCCGGCTTAATGCTATACATCCATTGTTTGGCGGAATCACGCAAGGCGAAGGGCAAGTACTTCAGCAAGACATAATCTAATGGCACTCCTGGAGGTGTGACCATATAAAGGTATTCCTTGTACTCTGTCGTCCATATCAATGCTAACCCCGTCCCAGTAAACAGAGGCAGATTTCGAGTTAATACTGCCTAGGATCGAAGGTAACCCCTGGAGGTAAGATTGGTAATACAAAACAGGATGGAGGCGGATCGTATGAAGGGTAGAGCTGGTTGCTCAAAGTCAGCCTTGGTTCTTCCTCACCCATGCTAGGCGAGTCAACTAAAGGCACCTCTAATCTAACCGGTTTATTGGTTTTGGGAATGCGAACCCATCCTAAAGGTCGACGCACCTTCTCTCTTTTTGGTTTTTCTATTTTTCAATTTTTAGTGGTTTTAACTTAACTTTAATCTATCAGAGCAAATAACAATTTACACTATGCACAAAAAAACCAATAACCTAATTTCCAAAATAACGCCATCCTTGGAAACGGCGCCATTGTTCGGTTGTGTATTTTTTTATGGTTTTCAGTAGGGGTTGTCGGTCTCAGGGATGGGTGTCTGGATTGTTAGGTTCTATGGCTTGTTAATAGTTTCCCAATGCAATAAGCAGTAAATCAAGTAAAATAAGCTATTAAATCTATTCTAATCATGCATCATATCTAGACTGATCATTAACCAAAAGCAATCAAAGCATATTCTAGAAAGCAATAAAGCATGAACAAGGCAATTAACACTAAAATCTATCAAATAACTTGAATATCAAAGCAAATGAAAACTAGAGATTATACCTTTAATGAACTAGTCTTCACTTGAATCCTTAACTCAAACTTTCCCCCGAACAAATAAGAAAGTGTGATTTGGATTACTAAGAATCCTCAAATCCTCACTTTAATGTAGGATTTGTGACTCTTAATCCTCCTCCTCACTAAAAGCTGGATTTGGTATTTTTGTGGCTAACCTAGAACAATCAAAGCAAGAAAGACTAATGAAAGCATTAAAGAAGCAAGAGACAATGAATAAAACCTGAAAATGGATTGATTGAAATTGATTACAAAGTAGCTTGAAGAACAAACTGAGGATAACCTAGGAGAGAGAAAAGAGAATTCAACTTGAAAACAGTAAAAGCTCATTAAGAACAACTTTGAACTAGGTTAAAAGACTACTGCTAGCTAAATTCGCAGCTGTGAGTATATATAATAGGCCCAATTTGTTACACAAAACGCATCACTTAAATCCCTAATTAAACGCAGAAAAACAGGGTGACTCGGGCGAGTCAGGCTTCTGGCCCACTGGAATTGTCAATTTGGCCGGACTTCTTCAGCTGAACAGACAGGAGACTCGGGCGCGTCGTACATGTGACTCGGGCGAGTCAATGTTCTGGTTTCGCCCTATACTTGGCCAAATTTCTTAAGTTTTTGCTGGCAACCCTCAGAGGCTTGACTCGACCGAGTCAAGGGGCGACTCGGGCGAGTCAGCTTTATGGCTTCCCTTTTCCCTGGCTCGATTGAAGTTGGTAAGTCTATTTCCTTCAAGGCTCTTATATGGTTGCTCCTGCTTCCTCTCTTTGATGCATTTTGCTCTACTTTTAGCTCCATATTGGCTCAACCTCCCGATTTCCTATAAAACTAGAAAAACCTCATAACTAACATACTATAAGAGGTTAGAACAGGTAAAAACTCCTTAATAAAGAGAAATTTTCGGCTCGAAACAAGACCGAACAATTGTGTTGGGTTTTGAATTAATGCTCGTTGTTCTTGAAACCCGGCATTCAATTGCTCAATTTGAGCACTAAGACGTCCAAGTAAAGCATTTTTTGCTTGGTCTCCACTTGTATCGCCTTCTTGCACATTTTCTTCCTCATTCTCATTTCCAACTCTTTCTTCGTCTTCCGCTTCTTCATCTTCATCACCATTCGACGCATCCGGCCCACCTACCAAACGGCATCGTCTTTGTTTTTTACCACACGACCAATTACGCTTGTTAGTGATATCCAACCGACGCTCGACGTATTCGTGGTCTAAGTGTATGGAAGCCTTATAAGTCCCATGGCCATGTTGGTAAATGGTACGGGTTCGATGTTTTTCCAAGATCTCCATTTTCTGCAACCGGACACCGTCAATGGGATTGAGAAAATATCTCGGCTTCCACTTGGCTAAGTAACACTCGAAGTCTTGATGCTTGAGAAAATGGCAAATGATATGCCACATGCCAATTGTCGTAGTCGAACCTCAATGCTTATCTCCCGAAGAGAGTGAAGGATGGAGGAACCGGTGTTTACATGTCGGCCATTTACAGCTTTGAAAATCAGAAAAAGATCGTCTTTGCGAACTTTTGGCCATCCATCATCTCGGCCGAAAACAGAACTCGTGACGATACGTTGAAGAATCCGAACAGTCCAATTACAAAAGTCGCCAGCCTTAGAATTCTTGGAGCAATGGAACATTGAATGTTCGTGTCGAGACCTTGAGTACATGCGCCTCTAGCAGGTAAGGGCTTTCATCGCCTCCTGCTCGTCGAAATTAGCACATTCTTCATAGTAAATTCCATCCAAATGTAGACCTAATGCCCGACATAAGTCTTGTACTGAACATGTCACCTCCTTGTTTGCCACCCGAAATTAAAAGTTGCATTTGAAGTTTCGTCTTCCCTTGCCACTAACGAACTCAGAAATTCAAGCACAGGTTGGTCGATGATGGGATCGTCAATATTGACAAACACTTCCCATCCCAAAGTCTTTGTGAAATAATCCATAGTAGGCTTGCAATAAACTGACTTTGCTGTCTTTTCATTGTAGACATCGGGGGAACAAATTTTCCCTTGCTTGCACCTCATGAAACATTGTTTATGCATATCATCACGAAAAGTGACTTTTACCTTTGGGTCACTTTGAATAAGGATAGCCAGCTAGGCTTTATAGCGATTTTTATCTTGCACAGAAGACTCGGGTGGTGGAGAGGGAGGTTGTTCATCGGTTTGGGCTCGTTTTGATCGACCCATTTCAGAAAGTAAAGAACAGAGGACGATTGGGAAGGTTTGACTCAACATAAACCCTAAGTCTCAACAAGAACACTCACAAACAACACCCAAAGTTAGCTAACAAAAACGTAATTAACACACAAGGGTTCAAGAAATACCTGAAATGGAGACTTAAGAGTGATGCTTTGCCCTAGTCGACCCGCAAGAAGAATGAGGAGGTAAAAGGGTTTTAAAAGCCACGATAATTTTCTGCAGCTCGACGAGTTACGGCCGCAAAGTGTAAGTACCGCGGGGGCAAACTCTGTCTGGAGGAAAAATGAGAATTCTCAGCTTGAACCCGTCGTGTGCGCGAAGCAAGAGGGTGACGCCTGCAAAGTCCTTCTGGCAGAAATCTGGGTTGAGCGTCACGGGCGTTACCGCTGTTGTGACGGGCGCGACGAACTTGGATTTCAGCACTTGAAGCTTCTTCCAGCCAGATGTAGCAGATGCTACCAGGACTGTCGCGCTTGCTACCTTGCTCTGTCCTAAAACTTGAAATTCTCACTTACACCAAAATAAATCAAAGTCCTAAGATTTTTACTTCCTCTTATCATTAAGCTCTATTTTCTTCATACTCTCAAACACCCTAAACCATAGCCTAACACTTAAAAACTTCAATCAACTACTTTCTTCATAAAAATTTTACCTCTCACTCTTACTTTCACTCTCAATTTTTCTGATTTTACCAATTTTCTCATTTCTTCTTTATTCTTTCTTTTTCTTTCTCATTTTCTCTCTTCCTAGAACTAATACATCAATAAAAGTTGAAGAAACAAAAGAGACATAAAATAGAAAAAAAAGAACAGCCAAAAAGAAAAACTAAAGAAAGGGAAGTACCATATACCTCCTTAAATGTTGCTTGTTTTAGGTCTCTAGCTCGACCTAATACTCCATTCAATCATCAAAATCAGCGAGGCACACCACCACGGTCCCCGCATACTCCTCTCCCATGACATAACGCTTGATTTTAGAAGAATTCACCTTGAAACGATCTCCCTTTTCATTTTGGAGTTCCACAACTCCGGTAAAAAGGATTTTTACGATCTTAAAAGGTCCCGACCATCTTGACCTCAATTTCCCGGAGAAGAGTTTAAGTCTTGAGTTGAAAAAGAGAACTCGATCACCAACTACAAATTCACGATGATTTAACCTCTTGTCGTGCCAAGCTCTAGTCCGCTCTTTGTAAATCATATTGTTCTCGTAGGATTGTCGTCGCAATTTCTCAAGCTCCTTCAATTGAAATAGTCGATTCACCCCCGCTGCCTTAAGACCATAGTTCATCTTCTTAATGGCCCACATCATTTTGTGTTCAAGCTCTACGGGAAAATGGCATGCTTTCCCATAAACTAATCAGTATGGGGTGGTTCCTATAGGCGTTTTAAATGCGGTGCGATAAGCCCAAAAAACATCGTCGAGCTTGTCTACCCAATCTCTTCGCGAGGAATTGACAGTCTTCTCCAAAATTTCTTTAATAGCGCGGTTTGAAATCTCAACTTGCCCTTGAGTTTGAGGATGAGAAGGGAGTCCTCTCTTATGGTTGATACCATACTTGGATAACAAAGACTCGAACCTTCTCTCAATGAAATGAGATCCGTTATCACTAATGATAACTGTTGGGATGCGAACCTAGGAAAGATTACCTTCTTCAAGAAATTAGACACAGACTTTCCATCGCATCTTACACAAGAAATTACTTAAATCCCCTTTGACACATAATCAACTGCTACTAGAATGTATTGGTAACCTCTTGAGGATGGAAATGGACCCATCAAAAAACCCCCACTTCAAGGATAAAATTCAGCGGTGCTTCATTTCTATGGGAAATGTTCCTGGATCGTTGACATTTGTCGCATGCTTGGATATGGAGATAAGCATCTCGAAATAGGGTAGGCCACCAATAACCCACTTGTAATACTCTAGCAGCTGTCTTCTGGGAACCTCCATGACCTCCACAAGGAAGTTCATGGCAATGAGTTAGCACATATTGCACTTCACTTTCAGCAATGCATCTTGTATACATGCCATCATTGCACAAACGGAACAAAAACGGATCATCCCAATAGAAATGCTTCACATCATGAAAGAACTTCTTCTTTTGGTGTGAAGTGAGGTTTTGAGGGACTACCTCACTTGCCAAGTAATTGATAATATCCGCATACCATGGGAGAGTGTGCTTGATGGACAAAAGATGTTCATCCGGGAAATAATCTTCAATGGGTTGGGACTCCTCCAAATTAACAAGTATTCTTGACAAATGATCAACCACTACATTCTTGGTTCTGGCCTTATCTCGGATCTCCAAGTCAAATTCTTGCATAAGAAGAACCCACTGATTAAGCCTCGGCTTTGTCTCTTGCATCCCCATCAAAAACTTAATCGCTACATGATCCGTATAAACTATGACTCGAGAAAACATAAGGTATTGCCGGAATTTGTTTAGGGCGAAAATGATGGCCAAGAGCTCCTTCTCCGTTGTTGTATAATTCTTTTGAGTGCTATCAAGTGCATGGCTCGCATAATAAATAACCCATGGCTTCCTATCCTTGGTTTGAGCTAAACAAGCTCCAATTGCGAAGTCACTTGCATTGGTCATGATCTCAAATGGTAAGGTCCAATCCGGGGGTTGGACAACCGGTGCAGATATTAGCGCTTGCTTCAACCTATAGAAGGACTCGAGACACTCGTCAGTGAAAGAGAATGGGGCATCCTTACACAATAGATCAGTCAAAGGACGAGCGATTTTTGAAAAGTCCTTGACAAACCGGCGGTAAAAACTGGCGTGTCCAAGGAAGCTACGCACCCCTTTAACGGAAATCGGGGGTGGTAGGCGCTCAATCACTTCAACTTTAGCCTTGTCAACCTCGATGCCCCTAGATGAAATCAGACGCCATAAAACAATACCTTCTTCAACCATAAAATGACACTTCTCCCAATTCAAGACTAAATCAACTTCTTCATAACGAATGAGAATCTTCTCCAAATTTCTTAAACAATCATCAAATGAATGGCCATAAACAGAGAAATCATCCATGAAAACTTTCATGCAATGCTCAATGTAATCACTAAAAATTGCCATCATGCATCTTTGAAATGTGCCAGGTGCATTACACAAACCGAAAGGCATCCTCCTATATGCAAAAGTGTCATATGTACAAGTAAAAGTGGTGTTTTCTTGATGTGCGGGATGAATAGGAATTTGGAAAAATCCTGAATATCCATATAAGAAACAAAAGTAAGAATAACATGCTAACCTCTCTAACATTTGGTAAATAAAGGGGAGGGGAAAGTGATCTTTGTTGGTAACTTTGTTTAATTGACGGTAATCTATGCACATCCTCCATCCCGTGAGGGTTCGAGTACTAACAAGCTCATGCTTTTCATTTTCATGAACTGTCATCCCACCTTTCTTTGGTACACATTGGACCGGTCTTACCCATTCGCTATTTGCAATGGGGAAGATGATCCCGGCGGCCAAAAGCTTAACCATCTCTTTCTTTTCCACTTCTTGCATATTAGGGTTTAATCTACGTTGTGGTTGCCTAGTAGGTTTTGCATCATCCAAAAAGTCAATAGAATGCATGTCAATAGATGATGAAATACCCTTCAAGTCCTCAATCTTATACCCCAATGCACCCTAATGCTTCCTCAAAAGATCAAGCAATTTAGACAATTCAGGTTCTTGCAATTTGGAATTCATAATCACAAGACAAGACTCATGCTCATCTAAGAAAGCATAGCACAAAGAAGGGGGTAAGGGTTTAAGTTCTAATTTAGGGGGACAGGGTTTACCTTGAGAAGAAGACGTACCTTTGCATAGAACTTCTTGAATTTCCATACACTCAAAATAAGGCTCATCAATAGAAATCTCATCATGTGTCGGTGTCGAATCGAGAAGGTTGGTAAGAAATGTGATATCAGTACCTTCGGGATCAAATTGAAAAGATTCAAGAAGACTTGCCCCCAAAGGATCCTCACATGATGACTCAAGCATATGAGATTCTTCCACATATTCGTCGACTAACATCTTCATGATGTCAATAGCATAGCACGAATCCCCAAATGGAGGATTCTTCAAAGTCCCTTCAAGGTTAAAAACGATGCTCTCATTCCCGAGTCATGTGACCATTCTATACATCTATCATTGCTCCAGCCGTAGAAAGGAACGGACGTCCCAAAATAATGGGGATGTTGATATCCTTATCCATCTCCATGATAACAAAATCACATGGTATCAAAAATCTGCCCACTTGAACCGGAATATCCTCTAGAATACCCAACGTTCTACCCATAGAATGATCGGCTAATTGAAGATTGATTGTTGTGGGGGTCAAATCATCAAGATTCAACTTGCGGCATATGGAATAAGGCATAACACTCACACTAGCCCCCAAATCACAAAAAGCATGACTAATCCTCATATCACCAATAGAGTAGGGAATAGAAAAACTCCCGGGATCAGCGAGTTTCTCCGAGGTTTTGTTTCCAATGATGGCACTACAATCGGCTGTCAAATGAATAGTAAACTTCTCTTGGATTCTTCGCTTGCTTGTAAGAAGTTCCTTCAAATGCTTCTTAAAGGAGGGAACCTCAAAAATAGCATCTAAAAATGAAATATTCACTTGAAGTTTCTTGAGAATATCTATGAACTTCGAAAACTTAGCATCTGACTTTGGTTTGGCCAACCGCTCGGGAAAAGGAACCGGCGGTAGTTGGGTTTTTGGTTTTTCTATAACATGACTTGGTTCTTCTTCTATCATAACTCCCTTCCCTTTTCTTACTCTCTCCATCTCATCTTTCTCTTTCTCAATCAACTCATCCTCAAAACTAGACTTTCCTCCTTGATCTTCTTCACAATCCTCCTTGGTTCCCTCTACTAACTTAAACTCACTCTATTTTTTCTGCTCCAAATCCTCCTCCTCCGTAATGTCCACCACATCACCTTCTTTCTCTCCCAAGACACTCTCATCCACCATCTTTGGACCTTCAATCTCTCTCCCACTCCTCAAGGTAATTGCAATTAGTTACCCCAGAGGGTTGGGTTGTGGTTGGCTAGGAAGTGATTGGATAGGTTTGGCTTGTTGGGCCATTTGAGCCAATTGCATTTCAAGGTTTTTGATACGGGCTTGATCTCTATCTTAAGTCAAAGAAATCTTTTGCAACCATTGCTCAATGGAAAGCTCTTGAGGTGGTTTTGAGGTTTGGGATGATTGACCATGATGGGTGTTTTATTGGTATGGGCGGCAGTTTTGGTTTTGAAATCCAGGAGGTGGGTTTTGGTTTTGTGGGGGTTGTTGGTTATATGCATGGTTCCCACGAGGGCGAACTGGATGTTGTATGGAATAAGAAAGATTATTGTTAGGATACACAACTTGAACGTGCTCCGATTGACATTCTCCACATTGTTGTGAAAGATGTGGTCCTCCACAATAATCACACATAACAACTCTAGCATCCGGGGTAGGAATAAGCAATGGTATCTCTTGGGCAGCTTTAACTTGCCTTGTAGTCTCCTCTAGGGATTTCTTTTGTTGCATCTCCAACACGGCATTTATAAGAAACTTGATTGTTGGGTTGCTCTCCAAAGAAGCACCTCCATCTTTTGAACCACGGCCTCCTCCCCAGTGTGGAGAGTTTTGAGATAACTCATGCAAAAATACATTTGCCTCTTCCGCTGTTTTCTTGAGAACCACGCCTCCCGAAGCATGATCAATAGATTCTCGCAAAGAGCCACATAATCCTGAATAGAAATGATGAAAAAGAAGCCAATGTTCTGGATTATGATGAGGAAACCTCCGTTGAAGGCCTTTGATCCTCCCCCATGCTTCAAATAACGTTTCACCGGGCTCTTGTTTGAAACTCATAATAGCTTGCCTCAAGCTGCATGTCTCATCAGTAGGAAAGAACCTTTGAAGAAAATCACGGCTGAGGACGTCCCATGAAGAATAAGTACCCGCGGACAAGTATTGAGCCACAATAATGCCTTCCCCTTCAAGGTGAGAGGGAAGAACTTGAATTTCATGTATTCGGCGGAGACACCATTCATATGCACGAACCCAATATGTTATTCAAATCTGTTGATATGGTCGATGGGGTTCTAATGTTCACCTCCATGGTATGGAGTGCTCTCAAATATATCAAATAGATATGGTTTAAACTCGAATGACGCATTTGTAGGTAAATCTGTTAGAACGATTGATCGCCTCCCATACCTGAGGATGGCAATGAATATGAAGCTAGGGTACGAGGTAGATCGGGTATGCCGTCGGACATTGGAATTTCGAGTCTCCTTTGCTCTCTTTGTTGTCTCTCTCGTCTCTAACTAGCGTTCGCTTGGCAAATAATATTTTTCGGGTACGAATTCGGTAGAGTAGATGACGGTCGACTACGTCGAGAATGAGTCTGCATACACAAGAGAACGACAAGAAAATCAAAATCCTTAACAACCTAAGACACCAAATCTCTAGCAAGGAAAGTAATCTTAAACAACCTAAAACCAAGAAACTAAGCTAGATGCGCTTGCTCCCCGGCAACGGCGCCATTTTGTGTAACGTGGTTTTGTAACCCCGGTTTTTATATCGTTCTTCTCGAGGAGCTAGGGGCCTAGGACTTGAATTACTAGGTCAAGGTCGGTCAAAGATTACTAGAGAATAAGTTTTTTAAAGGCGATAGCTATCAAAAACAAAGCACAAAGTAAACTAGGTTCAGTCAAGATGATGAAATGGGTTTCGGGGGATTTCCGGGATGTAAACGGAGATAAGGAAGTAGGTTTTAACAATGAGGGAGTGAAAACCAAGGAATTCCAAATGGAGATTCTATTAAAGAAAGGCCACGGGATTCCCTTTCTCAAGGGTAATCCCGATTAACTACCTCGCAATCCACCACGGATTCCGAGGTTTAATCGAATAGAATCTCCTAGTTAGTCTCTATCTCACTCTCGTAAGTGAGTGCTAACTATTCCCTCTCCCACCTTCCATTAATAAGCACTCCTTAATTGATTAACCTACTCCTTAATCAACCCGCTGAAGGAATGATTGGAGTGGAAAAGTGGTTTTCCCATTAAACACTCCCTAATTGATTAACCTACTCCTAATCACATATTCACATCCTTAATCAACCCCCTGACCCATAGGGTTTTAGCCACTAATTAAACATATTAATCATCATACCAATAACATCCACAACTACAACGTTCATAATCAAAATAGTAAAAACAACACTAACAAATGCAATAATCAAAGTATCACAATCACATAGCAATTTAATCACAAACAGAGATTATACCACTATTAAAGCTAATTAAAGGAGAGTAGGGATGAAGAAATGCTCAGTAATATGGCGATAATCGAATGGATGATCAAGAACAATCAAGAACTCCAAGCTTCAATGTAGATAAGATCTTCAAACTTCAATAAAACATCAACCAAATCAAGTACAATTGCATTAATCTCCTACTAATCACAAACTATTTACTATGAAAATCCTCTAATCTGTACTCTAATAGTACTTTTTCTCTCTAATTATCCCCCCTAATATAATCGTTCATTGGGGTAATTATGTAAAGTAAAGGAAGTTAAATAGAACGCATCACTTCAGCCGGCCAAAACGCATGAAATCCAGGTGGTCGCGGGCGCGACCATCCTGGTAGCGGGCGCCACCCAGCGAAGACCCTTGGCGATTTCTCTCCTCCGCGCAAGGTAGCGGGTGCTACCTTCTAGGTCCCGGGCGCGACCTTTGGCTGGAACATTTTTCCTTGAGGTTTCTTCAGTGGCCATCGCGGGTGTCACCTATGAGATTGCAGGTGTGACCTCCCTCTGGAACATCTTCCTTAAAATTTTCCATCAGCTGCCGCGGGTGTCGTCTCTAGGGTCACGGGCGCGACCTTCTTTTGAGCAGACCCTTCTCGGGCGTAGCGCCCACTACAAGGAGTGTAGCGGGTGCTACGGTTCTAGGCAATGTCAGCTGGCCTTGTAACGGGTGCTATGCTTGGTGGAAATGTTCCTTGGGAAGTTCTTTGAACCCGACCTTGTCTTCTATTTAGTCATTGACTCGGCTTGGCCTGGAAAATCCCTCGGGACTCCCTACTCAAGAGCGACGTGGGGGCTCTGCGCGAGGAGGAACCACATTGGAGCGTCGCGGTGGTTCCCTAGGGGCGGACTCCGCATCAGCCTCCATGTCCGCACCTCTAGCTGCGTTGCCCTGATATCTACCAGTACCATTGAACACCTGATTGATGTGTTTCTTCATAGTGCTCCACTCCTTGACAATGCGTCGAATGGTTGGCCACCTTGGCTGAAAGAAGGCAAAACCAGGGTTATTCACAAATAAAGTGAAGAATGACAAGGCAACAGTACAAAACGAAGGTTACCGGTTTCTGTTCAAAGTCCTGTAATGCGGAACACTCGCTGCTATGTTCCACATCCAATAAACCACCAATTTTCTCCTCTCCCGGTGGAACCTCCATTTCGGCAGCCTTGGCATAAGGCCCCAGCTTTAATTTTATGGTTAGAATCAGCAAAAGCATGATAGAGGAAAAGAAGAAAGGAAAGGAGACATACCACTCTGGGGGCTAAGCGGCTGAGGTAGCGATCATAATCCTCGTCAAATTGATCTTGCGGAACATCCTTAATGAACTGCTCGAAATCCTAACCTCGAACCATGTCCCTCATAATGCACGGGTCAATACACCACGGTTCAAACATATTCTTTGGAGGATGTAAGGGGATCAGGCCAGGATGGCGTCCCAGGATCTGCCTTGAGGCTCTTTCTCCCAGGCGAAGGCGAATGTCATGTTCTACCAATTGTAAAGGGGTTGGCAAGCCACTCACATTGAAACCAACCCACCGACGCCAATTTACCTGAGCCTGCAAAGAAAAAAAGAGAATTTTGGATCGAAATGCAAAGAAAAGTATGGGAAAATAATTTGGTATGAAACAATACCGGAGTAAGGTTTTCCAGCGCGCACCGGACAAGGTCAAGAGTCCCTGGCTGATATTTCTTCACGTGAATGCCCTTGGTGGTCCAACGCTCAACGGCTGGTACTGTCCTATCCTTTTTCGATTTGACACTCTAGGACAAAATGTATTCATAGGCCCATGACAACATAAACAAAATGTCTGAAAGAAGAAAAGAAGATTGACATCAAGTAAGAAGAGTCTCGGGAAAGGTACCTCGAGCACCTTCCTCAAAGAAGGGTCGTACTACAAGCGAGTCTGAGCCGCGTGAAGGAAGATGGGTTCGTCATATTGTGAAACTCTCACACCGTGACGGAGCCCATAAATGAAGTTTGCATACGTCGCCTAACCCCTGTTCAGATTTCGAATGTTGTCGAAATTCAAAAGGTTGGAGAACCACGACAAGACAACATTATCCCCACGGTTGGCGAAGAGGGTCGCAGAAAGGATATACGCCAAGAAAATGAAGCGTCGTTGCTCTTCAGGAAGGTTTTGAAAGCTTGCATCACGAATGGCCATTTCAAAATGTATATAAGAAAGGTTGGACAGGCCTTGTCTTTGACGCAGGCGTGCTGTCACTGGACCAAGCATATTCACGACGGCGGAGGAATATCCACATGGAATGTCACATCTTGTCCGCCTCAAGGAAGACCCATGATCATGACAAAGTCCTTGGGCGTCACAGTCATTTCACCCACAGGTAGGTGGAGAGTGTTGGTGGTGTCCCAAAACCTCTCACCCTACTTATAATACGAAAAGTCTGGCTTTTCTAGGCCAACAAACATTTCCAGAATGGCATAAAATGTGACGCGGTCAATGTATCATGCACAAACCCCCCATGGATCGATTCCGCAACTTTCAGGGGATCTTTTAAGCTACCACAAGTTGTTAAGGCATCCTCCTAAAACGACAAACAGAATTTCAGTCTAAAATAGGGGCTCACTTGGTATTACGGCCTTGAATAAAGTCTGCTGGACCCTAGCAGGACCCAACATAAATTAGAATACTGGGCTCACTGCCACGACCCACGAGACGGCACCCACGGCCTGGCAATAATTAGCAAAGGCCGCATGACCTTTGCTGAATAAATGGCCCAACGCTTCGGTCCAGGTCGCATCAAGAAACCCAGCAGAAATTCACAAGGGCCGCCTGACCTTTGTGTATAAATGAATCATGGGTCCGGCCCGAAAACACACCAGAAGCCCGCGAAAATTAATAACGAAATTTTTCTAGAAAGAGAAGAAGGATCTTGAGAGATAAGGAAGAGTTGAAGATGTGAGTGAATGAGGTGAATGAGGCTTGGTATTTATAGAAATGTTGAGTGAATATGAACCGCCTCGAGATACCAAATGCATTTCATTGGTCGAAAATCCAAAGGTCATCCCTTTGCCACCCAAAGAGGAGACACGGCTGCGTGGCACATCCTTATCAACACAAAGACATGGCCCACATCGATTCCCTTCATGGAAAAAAAAAGAAATAACAGAGCCAAAACCCGCGCGGGTTTTGAGCGCTCTACAGGCCCAATTGCTGCGGCCCAGCTCCTTTCAACGACCCAATGGAGGTTATAAAACCCGCACGGGTTTTATACCAATATATGTTAAAATTCAGCGGCCCAAGGTCCCACAGCCCACTTGAAGCAAGCCATGCAACCTAAAAGACTGACGACCCAAAGACTGTGGCCCAAGGGTTCTCAAAATGCAGGTAAAAATCTGAACCGATTGGAATTTCCAAAAAACAATACTTAATTTTCTTGTGATTTTCAGGTTGCCGCATAAAAGAGCACCATCATCTGGTTGCCGCTAAAAAGGGACCATCCACTATCTGGTTGCCACATAAAAGAGCACCATCATCAGGTTGTCGCTAAAAAGGGGCCATCCGTCATCCGGTTGACACATAAAAGAGCACCATCAGCGACAATCGTCAAACGGTTGCCACCTAAAGGCCTCCAACGATGTCGTCAGCGACAATTGTCCAACGGTTGCGGCCTAAAGGCCTCCAACGACGTCGTTAGCAACAGTCGTCCAACGGGTTCCACATAAAGGACTCTGACGATATTAGCAACAACAATCGTTCAAACGGATTCGACTTAAAGGTCTCCAAATGACATTCTTAGCATTGGTCGTCCAACGGTACCACCTAAAGGTTACCGACGATCTCTTCATCAACAGCAGTCGTTCAAACGGATTCCACTTAAAGGTCTCCAACGACACCCTCAGCATAAGTCGTCCAATGGTTGCCACCTTAAGGTTACCGATGACATCATCATCAGCAACATCACACGGTTGCCATATAAAAGAGCACCGCCAGCATCAAGACAGACATCAAGTCTACTTTGACCTTCGTCCTATTCGGACTCGATCAAAGTGGGGGCTCTCTGTAGACACCGGGATTTGCACCGATATAATCCTGACTTGTTAAAAGGGTTGGATACATCTTTGGGCCAATATATCAAACAATGCAAACAAATCAAATCAAGCCGGCCCACTACAAGAGATACAACCCGCAGGGGTTTTGTCGAAGGAAGAAACGACCCGGGACCGGGACGGGCCAATGGCGCTTCACCCGAGCACTCCAATACCCGCGCGAGTTTTCTCCAGCTTGATGCGCGTCTTTTTGCTCTGCCCACGGTAGCAATCCTTGTGTAGGATTTATAAAACCCGCGTGGGTTTTATCTTTAAGAATTCGGCGCCAACACTTGATCATCATCCCATGATATTAGCCCATGTGTTTTTGACCTTAAGCTTTGACTTGGTGATTGCATGGGGATAAGGGCTTGATTATTGGGATGTGTCTCCCTCCATTTCCATCCTAAACACTACCCTCATCACCTATAAATACCCCCCTCTATTCCATTCATTGGAACCAATTATCATCATAAACCCACCAACTACACTCATATTCTCAACTAGTCTCTCATCATATTCTCTTATTACCATCCCCTTACTCTACCAAAATCATCACTCACATATTATCCTACTACCATTCTCACATTCTTTTCTCCATCCACCAAGTCAAGGCAAAGTCAAGATTTCCGGACGGTGCATTCGGGCTTCTAAATCAAAGAGGTTCGCTCTCATTTTCTTACCGTTGTAGTATTTAATCATGTAATTTGTATTTCGTTACCATTACTTGCGCATATTTTGTAAACAAAAACCTTGTTTTATAATGCATGTTAAGAATATAAATTTGCGAAATTAATTAAACTTCTCCCCGCTCTTTTTCATTTTAATGTCGATTTTAGTAGAGTCTGTCTTCTAAACAGGCGAATTCGAGAATTCTTATAATTCTCAAATTGGTAACCTTACCCCGGACTTAGAATCGCGTTTCGTAGACCGGAGTTACTTTTATTTTTATGGTTTGTCGATTTCCTTAAATCGGCTGGCGACTCTTTTATTCTTTTTATAATCTGTTTAATTATTTAATATTGAAATTTACACTAAAAGGATTATGAAATTACTTAATATATTCATCTCACCCAATTCAATGTGAAAACCCGAGAGAAAATGTGTTGGAATCAACAAAACCCCGACGGGTTTTATTTTTTCCAATCCGTGTTCTCTGGCCCAAGGGAAACTGGCAGCCCGGCCCAAGACTCGTCAAAACCCGCGCGGGGTTTGACAGTTCTAGCGGCCCGCCTGCTCCATTTTGGGCCTGAATTCGGTGTTTGGGCTGATTTTAAGTCATTATTAATGTATTTCGGTGTAATTTCAAGTATTTAAATAACAAAAACGGATTTAAAAAATAAATAAAATTTCACCACCCCGAAAATGAATTTCATAAAATAAAAATATCCTTATTCAAGGATTAAGCAACCTTAGTTGGTTCCCGATTGTTTAAGTAGCGCATCACGGAGAATATGGGTGCCCCCCCCCCCTCTTTTTCCCAGGGTCCTACACACATCGAGGATTGCATAAACTATGGTTGCACACGGTTTTACAATGTATCGATGCAACTTTAGGGTTTTCTTCTTTCTTATATTTCTAAATAATGTTTGCATAAATTGCCTTCTTTCGAGCCTAACATTTAAATCAGCAAATTGGGTTAGATTTAAAAGAGTTTGGATTAAGTGGAAGTTCCCTCTTGGAGATTTAATTCAAGGACTCATAAAATGCATAAGGTAAAGTGAAAGTGATTTTACAAAATATTATTCACGAAATGTAAGTTTGATTTCCTTAAAGAGTTTTCAAAGGTTAAACCCCAACACGAATCAACTAATCACACCCCAATCCTAACGTCGATGTTCGGAAGCCCGAATGGCGAGGAAAAATGTCCACAGGATTTTTGGCGACTCTACTGGGGAGTTTTCTTAAAGTGGGTAAAACTTGAAAAAGTTTGTGTGCTTTAATTCTTTTGGAAGGAAAATAAATTTTACTTTATATTATTAAGTCATTCCTTTTAGGCATAATGCATTGCATATACCTGGGCACTCCCTTGACATGTAATATGTCGTAGGAGCACATAAATCGGCGGTATTAGGCTTTTTCTTTTTAAACCACAAAGAATAACCAATGGGATGCCGGACCGGCAATACTCAATTGGTGCACTTACACTGAGAGAGCCTTGGTCACCAAATCCACTCATGCATCACTCTACAAGGTCTTCACACGAGCCTCCAAGAGCAACACCCCATACATTCAAGTTGCCTTTACAACAAGAATGCACCGGGGCGAGTACATGAGCCGTTAAGCCTTATCCAGCCAATAAACCCTTTTGTACATAGAGCCTTGGTTTAGGATACCCCTTGTTCATATGTATGCTATGTGGTATGTGTTTAAATTCGTTGTAAAGAGTCGACCTAAGTTTAGGAGTGTTGTTCTAGTCCGTATAGAAGTCATTAGGCTGAGAAGAGTTATATTTACCAACTAAGTTAATTAACCTCAAAAATTATGGTTAACCCAGTGGTTGGGCCCATTTATATATAAAGGTTAATGTTCTTGGTCCATAAAGTAAACTCAACTCGTCTTTGATGATTGTGTGTGGCCCTTTACAACATTTTCTCAACAAAGGTCCAGCAAACCTGCTTAAAAGTCCAACAAAAGAAAATGGGTAAAATCTTAGACTGCATAATGATCATCAAAGTTCGAGTAAATTAATTTATCGAATTAATTTTTGAATCCATCACACTTATGGTCGGCCCGTGGTTAGGTCCAACCATATTGGATTTGTCAATCAAGTCCACAAATTAATTATAACTCACTTGTCGTTGGTTTTATCCGGTCTTTTATAATACCTATTTTCCGAAACAAATAGATTAAAACAAAAATAAAATAGAAGAACCTTAGGGGGTCAGTTTTGTTGATCATCATTCTAGTCCACATAATAATCAGTACGACTTGAGTTGGCCCAAGTAGGGTGTCTAAGTTACGGATTCTCCTTAAAACAGTCAGCTTGTGGATGGGGCTTATCCGAATTGAGAAACATTGACTTGTACTCCTATACTCGGTTTTGACTCGCTGTGTTTGGTTTTATCCGGCCCTTTATGATGATCAGTAGTCTTTAGGACCATGTAATGTTAGGATCATGCAAACCTGTGTCCCGGGTGAGTCACCCCGTCCAGTCAACATGTAGATCGTGCATATTAGGAAAGTCCCATGTAGGTATACTAGGTCATGTATTCACCAGGTTGGGTGTTTGGGTCAATAAAGGTCAATCTCTGAGCTGTGTGTGGTTTTACTGTAGTCAACATAGGAGACCCGAGTCTAGCTTGGATGCCCGGCCCAACAGGTCGCTTGATTCGTAACCCGGTCTTCATTCCGTCAGCACCCAGGTCCAAAACCTCCGTCGTCTACAATTCGACATGTCTGCCGAAGAGAACCATAGAGACAACTGGATCCAAGAAGCCCTAGTCAAACTTCTGGAGGAGAAGTTCAAGCAAGTTGAGGGCTCAATCACTTCTACTGCCTTACATCAAGAGAAGAAAGCCGATGAACACATCGCCCGACAGCGAGAACTCATCGAGAGGCAAAACACTCGTATAGAGCAACAACAGAAGACTCTAAATGGTGTTTTGGAAGCTGTGCAACGCATTACATGCGAGTGGGAATGACAGACAATGATGAGATGGAAGTTCTTCCCAACCCTACTGATAACAAAGGCAAAGGAAAGATTGGTGAAAGTTCCAATGCTGGAGTGGTCATTAAGTTGTCTGATGACCTAACACCAAGGCCACCACCGTCAGTGACTGTTCCTCAAACTGTCCCAGTCAAGGTTGAGTTACACGATGACCCTGTCATCCAAGACATAAAGGCTCAACTGAATGTGTTCAAGGATGCTGTGAGCCAGATGCCAACTTTCACCAATCAGTTCGTCGTGTTCGAACCACCCGCTAAAATCAATGCTAATATAGTGGGAAAGATGGACATTCTGTTGAAGAAGTTCTACCCATTTGAGAATCCAACCCATCATGTGTGGGAGTTCAACCGAGTGATGCCGCTCCGAGGTCTCACCACTGAGCATTACAAGCAGGTCTTCCCGTCATCACTGAATGATGAAGCATTGAACTGGTATTATACCCTTCCCCTGGAAGTACGAGGAGATAAGAGTACTTTGCGTAGGGCATTTATCGAACACTACAGTAAGATCCAGAAAGATAAGGTAACCCTAACAGACATCATGGCTATTCAACAAGGAGAAAACGAGTCGTTCACAACTTACTATGAGAGGTGGCATGCTAAGCTATCTCAAGTGACCAGCATTATTCCCACAGAAATGCAGTTAGATACATTTGTCCGTGGGTTGAAACCGAGTCTAGCGCAACAATTAGATTTTCATGTGGTTGAGAGTTTTGAGTACCTGTAGAAGTTATGTCCTAAGCTAGAGGCAGGCAAGGAAAGGACCGCTGTGTCACAGAATTGGAAAGGCAACAATGTGGGAAGAAGAACCACCAATGCTCCTAAGGTGGCTGAGACAAGCTTTGTACATAATGTGAATGGTGGTCCGCCTCCGAAGACGACCTAATTCCAATATGATTCGTATATATATATATATATATATATATATATATATATATATATATATATATATATATATATATATATATATATATATATATATATATATATATATATATATATATATACAAGAGGCTAAAATCAAACAAGATTCAGTTGCCGAAGACGACCTCCTTGATATGACTTATGCCAAAGCTTTGGACCGACTGCTAAAATCAAACAAGATTCAGTTGCCAGTACCTAGACCTGAACCTAAGACTAAGGGACCAGGATGGAACAACAGTGCTTATTGCAAGTTCCATCGGACCAGAGGTCATGACACTGAGCGATGCTGGACGCTCAAGAATCAGATTGAGAAGATGATTCGTTCTGGGGCACTGCGAATACCCAAAGCCGCAAGTAAGCCCAATAACAAAAGCAATCCTCTCCCAAATCATGCTATCTTTGTAGGAGAGGGTACTTTTGATCCATCCGAATGTATCACCGACGAAGGAGCACCTACACTCCTTCCTGAAGATTTGAGAGACTTTACTGTCAACAGTATTTGGGTTAGTGACGAAGAGGACATGTACGAAGAGGATCCTAATGATGATTTTTGGTCCGATAAGGAAGAGCAAATTCCACCTAGTACTGCATTCTTAACTAGGTCGGGAAGGCATAACCAAGCGAGGGCTGAACTTGAGGCTCCTCTATCAAATCCAAGTCCTACGAGAACAGAAGTGCTTGCTGCTCCTGAAGGCTTAACAGTTGTTCGGTTGCGTATTTTTGTGGTTTTATGAGTAAGGGTTGTCGGTCCACGAGGATGGGTGTTAGGCTTGTGTAAGATCAGGGAGTTTTATTAAGAGTAATTACCTTAGTTAAGGGTCTAATTTGGGTTTAGTTATATATTTATGGGATTAATTGTTGTATTCTATATTATGTGGATATTATTTTATTTATTTATTTATTAGAATTAGAATTTTATTAGAAAGTTTGATTTGTTATATTATATGGTAATTAGGTTATAGATTGAGAAAGGAAGAAGTTATTATTATTTGGAGAGATCAAAATGGATAATTAAAAGGGATTAACTCCCTTTTATTCACTTGGGTTTTACGACAAATAGGAAAAAAGAAGGAAAGGGGGCAAGCCCCTATTTCCTTTCTAGACAACGCACGCACAGAGTTGAAGGTGCACGGTGGCGGTGCAAGCAGCGGTGGTGGAGGTGTCGCCGGGTTGTTGGCAGCCGGCCGCCGGCACGCAAGGAGAGGGTTGGGCGGCTTCACCTTGTCCCTTTCGAACAACATATACAAAGAGAAAGAGAGGGTTCGGCGTCGATGAAGGTAGCGGCGCCGGTCGCTTTTACCGGCGGTGGTGGGTTGGTAAAGGACAACCGTGGTGCCGGTGATGATCCAGGCAGTGGACCTCGATGGCAGCGGCGAAGGTCACGGGGGTTGGGTGCACGAGATGGATTAACGGCAGGGGTGGTTCGAGCGAGGTCTCCGGGCAATTTTTCGGGTTGAGTTTAACGTGTTTGGATGCTTCTGATGCATCTCAACCAACTTTGGCCCAAATAGAAATTGTAAGCTGCGAATTAGGAATCAAAGTTGGTAATCTCTGTCCCCTCTTAATAACTGTTAAGTTTCAGGTTTAATTAGTAGATTTTGAATACTGAGTTTATACTTGAAATTGTTAATTATATTGGAGTGGTTGGATTGGTATATGTAACAGAGTTAGAAGTTGGATGGTATTTGAGTTCAACATTGAGTGTCGAGGTTTGTTTGGGACGGTGTATGTGATGAGGGAGCTCGGGCTGATTTGTGAAATTAAAATGTCTTGGGTTGAATAAGTAATTGTAGAGGATTGTTTAATTATTTTATGTCTTTCTTCTGTTGCAATTTATGCCAATATTATTTGACTTATGGCCTAATTGACCCTTATATATGCAAATATGTATATATCGTATTAGACTGGACGAGTTTTGTTTGGAATGATGTCAATTTCGCTATTTATGAGCAATGTGTGCTTGGATGGATCTTGGATGAGATACAATGCACAACTTGGATAGGATATATACTTAAAGAATGAGATTTTGAGCTTGATTCGATGGTTTGGTGTCTAATACATTGTAATTATGCTCTAATCTTGGTGTGAATGGAAACTAGATTGCTTGTTCACCGTTATATGTGAAGTTAAGTCTCTATGTACATCCTTATATCCCTTTTATTATGGGTTTGTGTGATTGAAAGGTGTTTGTGTGATTCTTGGTTCGAAAGGAAGAGTTTCAAGTGAATATTTTAGGGGGTGTTGAAAAGCATTTGCGTTTTCAAGTCGTTAATACTTAATAAATGGATTTAGCGTAATTAAAGAAAACTTATTTGAGTTATTCGAGCTTTTGGATTTCCTAAAAGGGAAAAAGGTGGGAAAATTGGCCAGTTGAGCTATTTTAATTTGAATGAAAGGCATACCTCTACTTTATATACATTTATATACTATTTGGAAATCTATTTGGATGGGAAGTGTATCGTATGGAATTGTTATGCGATTTACGAGTTTGAAATTGTTTTCGGGCTAGGTGTATTGCACTAGGTACTGTGGACTAATTGGAAAGCCGGAGTTACACCTGTAAAGGGTAACTGAATCAGCTAGGTATATAAAATTCATTGACGTTAGAACTCCCGGGAAGTTAAACTAACTGTCTTAAGGGGGAACCGGCCCCGATTGGAAAGTGCTGAAAGTACCCTACGCTCATGGTGTCGATATTTTCGTACAATGGAAAGAAGAAATGATTATTTGAAACCGTTGGTTTATTGAAACGATATATATTATGGTTGTGGAAATTTGGAAAAGTGAATTTTAGTAATTTTTAATACCTGGTTTAAAGTGCGTGGGTTTTTCTTTATATGTTGAAGGTGCTATGTTTTTATTCAGAATGGTTTTGAAAAGTAGTGAAGTATGAATTATATGTTACTTAAGGATTACTAAACTTATGAATTGTGTTTGATTATATTCAAACTAAGTTTCAAAAGGTCTTTTGATTTACATAAATAACTTACCTTGTTATTATTGATTTGTATGCATGATATTTAAAGGTCTTCGTGAGCGTCTTTTAATTAGATGGATGCATTGCATGTGAATCTTGTTTTAATGGTTTACCTTGGGAGGCTAAATGAAATTTACGAGTCACTTGAAAGATCCCTATGTTGGGAGAGGATGTGTACTGTGTTGGTTGCGATCTACTAGAACACTAGAGTACCTGAGATGCTTCTCTGATGGCTTCCTGACTGTTTTCATGACTGAAAGGTTATCCCATTTCCCCCGTGGTTTATTTGGAGGATATGAGATTGTTTAATTACCTCACAGGAGACATATAAATGCTTGAATATAAACCTTATGCCTAGTCACCTACTTGATAAGTTATGAAGTGACCAAGAGATGCATTTTTATTCTGATTGTACTTGGGTGAATACGGAATTAAGCTGACTCACTATATGAGTTGGCTCGAATCTTAATGGTTGCTCCAGGGTACAGGTTATCCACTGAGCTATGGTTTGCTCATACCCCTCTCTCCCTCCCCCTTACAGGTCAATATGAAGATCGGGAGTTGACCAGTTGTTTAGAGATTGAAGTATTTCTAGTTGCTTTATGTATATGTATAGGAAGTAATTGTTTTGTAATTGAATTGTAATTGTATTTGGTATGCCTGGGTTGTTGATACATTTAGATTGTAATCCGAGCGTGTGGCTCGTGATATGCTCCGGCGTGTGGCCGTTGAGTTCTATTTTGGTTTAGTTTGTTTATTTTAGGGTTGTAAGGCTTTAAGCCTGGGAAACGTCCATTTTACAGAAGGAACTCTGCCGAATTTTCCTCGGAAAATTTTGGGAATTAGTTTCTAAGTTCTTCCTTTTTACCTTTCTCAACCTTAATTAGGTTGCGATTGACCTTAACAGCCCCTATTAGGGAGCGGGCTGTTACAGATGGTATTAGAGCAAGGATTCTGCGACCTTAGGCGGTGCATTCATTCATTGCATGCTTGCTTGCTTGGAAATATTTGATTTATGTGAACTTTATGTTCCTTACGTTCTCAATGTGGTGAAGCTAGATAGAATTGCAAGTTTGCAACAACATTTGTGTTGGAAGTGTCTAAGTTTCGCTTGTTTTCTCTTATTAGATCTTCTGTTAGTTGCTCGATTAAGCAAGTTAGACTTTAGAAATCGTAGCTTTGTTTTCACTTGGGTGATGTAAGTTTACCTTACCCCATAAGCAATGAGCGTAAACTATATAATGACGTTGCTCTTGAGGTTGTTGGACTAGCCTTTCAATTAGGAAGGCGAAATAAGAGTTTGTCTTGTTTAGGGTCCAGTATTGGTGGAAAATGGTTACATTGCCCTTGTTTTTCCCTCGGTTCATGTATTTAGGAAGGGGATAAGCGCCTCTACGTATGTGTCGAAGAGGTAGGAAACAAGGACGGGTTAAAGTGAAGTATTATGAGAATCAACAATATTTGGAGATATTTAAGTTAAAAGAGCACTATTTCATACAATATAGTTATTTACAGCAGTAGCTTCGAATTCTCACCGCTTAAATCCCTATCTTGAGTGGTTATTTTGGGTCAAATGGACATGTGTGATATGATATGGTCCATATCACTTGAGTAAATTTAAGAAGTATTTAAGGAATTAGAATCAGAGGTGTAATTTACGTGAGTTATAGGTTCTTAAAGTCGTTAATTTACTTGAGTTATAGCTTCGTACATCTGCTAATGTTTTTAGCTAGGAAGTACCCGAGCTTCCCTACTTTCACTTAGCTAGATCCTTGGTTAATAACTTGATTTCGTAAATTAGACTTCAGGAAGTATATGCCTTCCACTTGGTTTTGGTGAATTAATCTTAGTCTTTAAGCTGTAAGCACGAGTTACTACATTGCATTGCTATTGAGATCTAGGGTCATTCTCTCAATTTGGGATTTCATATGGGTCTTTCATGCTTAAGGCCTGGTATGGAAAGTACGACATTGCACTCTCAATGTTTCCCTTAGGTTTATACGCCCCAAAAGGAGATAAATTCCCTCTACTCATGGGTTAGCGAGATAAAGGGGGATGAATACTTCAATATAGTATATTGTTGTGCTAAGTTGGTGTGTTTAAGATTAATCTCTTGAGCGGATGAGTTGGGGGTTGAAATAAGTAGTAATGTGAAACATGCTATGGATCATATCACTTGAATAAGCTGAGAAGTAATCTTGAGAATGGGATCTGAGGTGTGTAATAGTGAAAGAAGCACTAAGCCATCATGACAGTGGTCTTTTGGTGGTGCAGTACATCTAAGTTTACTATAGTGATTTATTAGATAGCAATCGAATACTCTGTTGGAGATACCTACCCTTCAATGACGAATCATAAATAGCAAATAGCTTTTTGAAGTAATCATTACACACCCTTAAGCTCGAACAGTGCATAGGGATCTTGTTTATTTGGGTAGTAACTAGAGTCGTGATTAGAGTACACGGTTTAGTTCTTCCTAAATTGACTTGCTAATTGATATCGGGATGCCCCTACCGTTAGGTATACATATTGATTATGTAAGCACCCTCTAGTTGCCAAGTTTAGAAGTCGGAACATTCGGGGTTTTCTCATTCCAACAGTTGAGGTTCAAGGAAGTGACAAAGACAAGATGAGCACCGAGGTTTCTCTTGGATTCCATATTTTCAAGAGCTTCTTTTTAATTTTATGGTCATCTTTATACTTCTACCTCAGTTATTTCCTTCCTCGTAAGTACTCTAATTCTCCAAAATCTAGGGTTTCTATTGGTAATTCCTAATTGTTCCTCAATTTTGGTTGCCAATAATGCAAGCTAGCATTTTCCGACATCAATCTTCTGAAATCCCTCTTCCATCAAGTGCTTTTTTTCCGCCATCTTTCTTTCATTGTTGTCTTGATTCAGCTACTTACCGCTAAGCTTTGAATGGTTGGGTACATAAATTGGAGACGAATAGTAATCCAACATTGGTGGAAAGAGAATCGAATTTAGCAAGAAGTCTGTATCCAATCCTTGATAAAGTAGATTGAGGAGGTCATTGTCAAGTTAGATGTGCGTCTAGCTTTAGTTGGATTGTTAGCAGATTTTGTATTCGGGAACTACGTGAGAATCAAGTAAGACTAGCTATAGTGCATTGCTTTTATCAGTTGAGCACCAAGTGATTCTCTTACGCATGAGAGTTCTACGGTTCCAAATGTTTTGATGGTTGTGTAATGCCGACTTATTTGCCCTTCTTTGAATAGTTTGCTCCTCGGCGTCTAAAATAGAGTGAGTAGACATTTAAAGAAAGTTGGCGAGATGGAGGCTACATGCCACAAAACTCGTTCAAAAAAGATATAAACTTGAGGTAATACTCTTTCCTCAGCTGGTGCATGTTATATGCTATATGATTACCAACGTGATTTGGACATTACTGTACTAGACCCTTCGACCTTGAAGTTTCAAGGAAGAAACTTTTTTAAGGGGGGAAGAGTGCAAGATCCGGGAGTTTTATTAAGAGTAATTACCTTAGTTAAGGGTCTAATTTGGGTTTAGTTATTTATTTATGGGATTAATTGTTGTATTCTATATTATGTGGATATTATTTTATTTATTTATTTGTTAGAATTAGAATTTTATTAGAAAGTTTGATTTGTTATATTATTTGGTAATTGTTGTATTCCATGGAGATAGCGGCGCCGGTCGCTTTTACCGGCGGTGGTGGGTCGGTAAAGGAAAACCGTGGTGCCGGTGATGATCCAGGCAGTGGACCTCGAGCGCAGCAGCGAAGGTCAAGGGGGTTGGGTGCACAAGATGGAGGAATGGCAGGGGTGGTTCGAGCGAGGTCTCCAGGTAATTTTTCGGGATGAGTTTAACGTGTTTGGATGCTTTTGATGCATCTCAACCAACTTTGGCCCAAATAGAAATTGTAAGTTGCGAATTGGAAATCAAAGTGGGTAATCTCTGTCCCCTCTTAGTAACTGTTAAGTTTTAGGTTTAATAAGTAGATTTTGAATACAAAGATTATACTTAAAATTGTTAATTATATTGGAGTGGTTGGATTGATATATGTAACAGAGTTAGAAGTTGGATGGTATTTGGGATGAACATTGAGTGTCGAGGTTTGTTTGGGACGGTGTATGTGAGAAGGGAGCTCGGGTTGATTTGTGAAATTAGAATGTCTTGGGTTGAATAAGTAATTGTAGAGGATTGTTTAATTGTTTTATGTCTTACTTCTGTTGCAATTTATGCCGATATTATTTGAGTTACGGCCTAATTGACCCTTGTATATGCGAATATGTATATATCGTATTAGACTGGACGAGTTTTGTTTGGAATGATGTCAATTTCGCTATTTATGAGCAATGTGTGCTTGGATGGATCTTGGATGAGATACAATGCACAACTTGGATAGGATATATACTTAAAGAATGAGATTTTGAGCTTGATTCGATGGTTTGGTGTCTAATACATTGTAATTATGCTCTAATCTTGGTGTGAATGGAAACTAGATTGCTTGTTCGCCGTTATATGTGAAGTTAAGTCTCTATGTACATCCTTATATCCCTTTTATTATGGGTTTGTGTGATTGAAAAGTGTTTGTGTGTTTCTCGGTTCGAAAGGAAGAGTTTCAAGTGAATATTTTAGGGTGTGTTGAAAAGCATTTGCGTTTCCAAGTCGTTAATACTTATTAAATGGAGTTAGCGTAATTAAAGGAAACTTATTTGAGTTATTCGAGCTTTTGGATTTCCTAAAATGGAAAAAGGTTGGAAAATTTTCCAGTTGAGCTATTTTAATTTCAATGAAAGGCATACCTCTACTTTATATACATTTATATACTATTTGGAAATCTATTTGGATGTGAAGTGTATCGTATGGAATTGTTATGCGATTTACGAGTTTGAAATTGTTTTCGGGCTAGGTGTATTGCACTAGGTACTGTGGACTAATTGGAAAGCCGGAGTTACACATGTAAAGAGGAACTGAATCAGCTAGGTATATAAAGTCCATTGACGTTAGAACTCCCGGGAAGTTAAACTAACTGTCTTAAGGGGGAAACGGCCCCGACTGGAAAGTGCTGAAAGTACCCTACGCTCATGGTATCGATATTTTTGTACAATGGAAAGAAGGAAAGATTATTTGAAACCGTTGGTTTATTGAAACGATATATATTATGGTTGTGGAAATTTGGAAAAAGGGAATTTGAGTAATTTTTAATACCTGGTTTAAAGAGCGTTGGTTTTTCTTTATATGTTGAAGGTGTTATGTTTTTATTTAGAATGGTTTTGAAAAGTAGTGAAGTATGAATTATATGTTACTTAAGGATTACTAAACTTATGAATTGTGTTTGATTATATTCAAACTAAGTTTCAAAAGGTCTTTTGATTTACATAAATAACTTACCTTGTTATTATTGATTTGTATGCGTGATATTTAAAGCTCTTCGTGAGCGTCTTTTAATTAGATGGATGCATTGCATGTGAATCTTGTTTTAATGGTTTACCTTGGGAGGCTAAATGAAATTTACGAGTCACTTGAAAGATCCCTATGTTGGTAGAGGATGTGTACTGTGTTGGTTGCGATCTACTAGAACACTAGAGTACCTGAGATGCTTCTCTGATGGCTTCCTGACTGTTTTCATGACTGAAAGGTTATCCCATTTCCCCCGTGGTTTATTTGGAGGATATGAGATTGTTTAATTACCTCACAGGAGACATATAAATGCTTGAATATAAACCTTATGCCTAGTCTCCTACTTGATAAGTTATGAAGTGACCAAGAGATGCATTTTTATTCTGATTGTACTTGGGTGAATACGGAATTAAGTTGACTCACTATATGAGTTGGCTCGAATCTTAATGGTTGCTCCAGGGTACAGGTTATCCACTGAGCTATGGTTTGCTCATACCCCTCTCTCCCTCCCCCTTACAGGTCAATATGAAGATCGGGAGTTGACCAGTTGTTTAGAGATTGAAGTATTTCTAGTTGCTTTATGTATATGTATAGGAAGTAATTGTTTTGTAATTGAATTGTAATTGTATTTGGTATGCCTGGGTTGTTGATACATTTAGATTGTAATCCGAGCGTGTGGCTCGTGATATGCTCCGGCGTGTGGCCGTTGATTTCTATTTTGGTTTAGTTTGTTTATTTTAGGGTTGTAAGGCTTTAAGCTTGGGAAGCGTCCATTTTACAGAGGGAACTCTGCCGAATTTTCCTCAGAAAATTTTGGGAATTAGTTTCTAAGTTCTTCCTTTTTACCTTTCTCAACCTTAATTAGGTTGCGATTGACCTTAACAGCCCCTATTAGGGAGCGGGCTGTTACAGATGGTATTAGAGCAAGGATTCTGCGACCTTAGGTGGTGCATTCATTCATTGCATGCTTGCTTGCTTGGAAATATTTGATTTATGTGAACTTTATGTGCCTTACGTTCTCAATGTGGTGAAGCTAGATAGAATTGCAAGTTTGCAACAACATTTGTGTTGGAAGTGTCTAAGTTTCGCTTGTTTTCACTTATTAGATCTTCTGTTAGTTGCTCGATTAAGCAAGTTAGACTTTAGAAATCGTAGCTTGGTTTTCACTTAGGTGATGTAAGTTTACCTTACCCCATAAGCAATGAGCGTAAACTATAGAATGACGTTGCTCTTGAGGTTGTTGGACTAGCCTTTCAATTAGGAAGGCGAAATAAGAGTTTGTCTTGTTTAGGGTCCAGTATTGGTGGAAAATGGTTACATTGCCCTTGTTTTTCCCTCGGTTCATTTATTTAGGAAGGGGATAAGCACCTCTACTTAAGTGTCGAAGAGGTGGGAAACAAGGACGGGTTAAAGTGAAGTATTATGAGTATCAACAACATTTGGAGATATTTAAGTTAAAAGAGCACTATTTCATACAATATAGTTATTTACAGTAGTAGCTTGGAATTCTCACGGCTTAAATCCCTATCTTGAGTGGTTATTTGGGTCAAATGGACATGTGTGATATGATATGGTCCATATCACTTGAGTAAATTTAAGAAGTATTTGAGGAATTAGAATCAGAGGTGTAATTTACGTGAGTTATAGGTTCTTAAAGACGTTAATTTAGGTGTAGCTTCGTACATCTGCTAATGTTTTTAGCTAGGAAGTACCCGAGCTTCCCTACTTTCGCTTAGCTAGATCCTTGGTTAATGACTTGATTTCGTAAATTAGACTTCAGGAAGTATATGCCTTCCACTTGATTTTGGTGAATTAATCTTAGTCTTTAAGCTGTAAGCACGAGTTACTCCATTGCATTACTATTGAGATCTAGGGTCATTCTCTCAATTTGGGATTTCATATGGGTCTTTCATGCTTAAGGCCTGGTATGGAAAGTACGACATTGCACTCTCAATGTTTCCCTTAGGTTTATACGCCCCAAAAGGAGATAAATTCCCTCTACTCATGGGTTAACGAGATAAAGGGGGATGAATACTTCAATATAGTATATTGTTGTGCTAAGTTGGTGTGTTTAAGATTAATCTCTTGAGCGGATGAGTTGGGGGTTGAAATAAGTAGTAATGTGAAACATGCTATGGATCATATCACTTCAATAAGCTGAGAAGTAATCTTGAGAATGGGATCTGAGGTGTGTAATAGTGAAAGAAGCACTAAGCCATCATAACAGTGGTCTTTTGGTGGTGCAGTACATCTAAGTTTACTATAGTGATGCATTATATAGCAATCGAATACTCTGTTGGAGATACCTACCCTACAATGACGAATCATAAATAGCACATAGCGTTTTGAAGTAATCATTAGACACCCTTAATCCCGAACAGTGCATAGGGATCTTGTTTATTTGGGTAGTAACTAGAGTCGTTATTAGAGTACACGGTTTAGTTCTTCCTAAATTGACTTGCTAATTGATATCGGGATGCCCCTACCGTTAGGTATACATATTGATTATGTAAGCACCCTCTAGTTGCCAAGTTTAGAAGTCGGAACATTCGGGGTTTTCTCATTCCAACAGTTGAGTTTCAAGGAAGTGACAAAGAGAAGATGAGCACCGAGGTTTCTCTTGGATTCCATATTTTCAAGAGCTTCTTTTTAATTTTATGGTCATCTTTATACTTCTACCTCAGTTATTTCCTTCCTCGTAAGTACTCTAATTCTCCAAAATCTAGGGTTTCTATTGGTAATTCCCAATTGTTGCTCAATTTTGGTTGCCAATAACGCAAGCTAGGATTTTCCGACATCAATCTTCTGAAATCCCTCTTCCATCAAGTGCTTTTTTTCCGCCATCTTTCCTTCATTGTTGTCATGAGTCAGCTACTTACCGCTAAGCTTTGAATGGTTGGGTACATAAATTGGAGACGAATAGTAATCCAACATTGGTGGAAAGAGAATCGAATTTAGCAAGAAGTCTGTATCCAATCCTTGATAAAGTAGATTGAGGAGGTCAATGTCAAGTTGGATATGCGTCTAGCTTTAGTTGGATTGTTAGCAGATTTTGTATTCGGGAACTACGTGAGAATCAAGTAAGACTAGCTATAGTGCATTGCTTTTATCAGTTGAGCACCAAGTGATTCTCTTACGCATGAGTTCTACGGTTCCAAATGTTTTGATGGTTGTGTAATGCCGACTTATTTGCCCTTCTTTGAATAGTTTGCTCCTCGGCGCCTAAAATAGAGTGAGTAGACATTTAAAGAAAGTTGGCGAGATGGAGGCTACATGCCACAAAACTCGTTCAGAAAAGATATAAACTTGAGGTGATACTCTTTCCTCAGCTGGTGCATGTTATATGCTATATGATTACCAACATGATTTGCACATTACTGTACTAGACCCTTCGACATTGAAGTTTCGAGGACGAAACTTTTTTAAGGGGGGAAGAGTGCAAGATGCGGGAGTTTTATTAAGTGTAATTACCTTAGTTAAGGGTCTAATTTGGGTTTAGTTATTTATTTATGGGATTAATTGTTGTATTCTATATTATGTGGATATTGTTTTATTTATTTATTTATTAGAATTAGAATTTTATTAGAAAGTTTGATTTGTTATATTATTTGGTAATTAGGTTATAGATTGAGAAAGGAAGGGAATAAGAGAAAGAAGTTATTATTATTTGGAGAGATCAAAATGGATAATTAAAAGGGATTAACTCCCTTTTATTCACTTGGGTTTTACGACAAATAGGAAAAAAGAAGGAAAGGGGGCAAGCCCCTGTTTCATTTCTGGACAACGCAGCACAGTGCAGAGAGAGAGAGAGAGCTGGACAACGCAGCACAGTGCAGAGAGAGAGAGAGAGAGAGAGAGAGAGAGAGAGAGAGAGAGAGAGCGAAGGTGGACGGTGGTGGTGCAAGCAGCGGCGGTGGAGGTGTCGCCGGGCCCGTAGGGAGAGGGTTGGGCGGCTTCACCTTTTCCCCTTCGAACGACAAACACAAAGAGAAAGAGAGGGTTCGACATCGATGGAGATAGCAGCGCCGGTCGCTTTTACCGGCGGTGGTGGGTCGGTAAAGGATAACCGTGATGCCGGTGATGATCCAGGCAGTGGACCTCGAGGGCAGCGGCGAAGGTCACGGGGGTTGGGTGCACAAGATGGAGGAAGGGCAGGGGTGGTTCGAGCGAGGTCTCCGGGTAATTTTTCGGGATGACTTTAACGTGTTTAAATGCTTCTGATGCATCTCAACCAACTTTGGCCCAAATAGAAATTGTAAGCTGCGAATTGGGAATCAAAGTGGGTAATCTCTGTCCCCTCTTAGTAACTGTTAAGTTTTAGGTTTAATAAGTAGATTTTGAATACTGAGATTATACTTAAAATTGTTAATTATATTGGAGTGGTTGGATTGATATATGTAACGGAGTTAGAAGTTGGATGGTATTTGGGTTGAACATTGAGTGTCGAGGTTTGTTTGGGACGGTGTATGTGAGGAGGGAGCTCGGGTTGATTTGTGAAATTAGAATGTCTTGGGTTGAATAAGTAATTGTAGAGGATTGTTTAATTGTTTTATGTCTTACTTCTGTTGCAATTTACGCCGATATTATTTGAGTTACGGCCTAAATTACCCTTGTATATGCGAATATGTATATATCGTATTAGACTGGACGAGATTTGTTTGGAATGATGTCAATTTCGCTATTTATGAGCAAAGTGTGCTTGGGTGGATCTTGGATGAGATACAATGCACAACTTGGATAGGATATATACTTAAAGAATGAGATTTTGAGCTTGATTCGATGGTTTGGTGTCTAATAAATTGTAATTATGCTCTAATCTTGGTGTGAATGGAAACTAGATTGCTTGTTCGCCGTTATATGTGAAGTTAAGTCTCTATGTACATCCTTATATCCCTTTTATTATGGGTTTGTGTGATTCACTACAAAAAATCATAACTTGTGCCACGAATTATGCCACGGGAAATCTAAAATCGTGGCAATTTCTTAGTCTTGCCACGGGAAAGTTTTATAGTGCATTTGATGTTTAAAAATATACCACGGACTACAACTCCAGTGGCAAAAAAGTACTTATGCCACGGGAAAGTATCACTCGTGGCAATAACATGCCACGGACTAGAACATCCGTGGCAAAAAAATACTTATGCCACGGGAAAATATCACCCGTGGCAATAACATGCTACGAACTATAACTCATGTTGCAAAGAGTACTTATGCCACGGGATAATATCACCCGTGGCAATTTTAAGCCACAAACTAAATAAGGTAGTTTTCTACTCAATAAAATTAGGGATGGTAGTCAAATCCGACTTGGAAGCGAACTTGCTCCGATGCGAAGCAGAAAAATCCAATCCAAATTCGATAAAAAGAAATTTGTTTCTGAATCAGATTAAATACGCCCCACTTCGATCATGACTTGATCGAAGCTGATATGGAGGTGGTCTTACCACCTCTAATCTGATTAAGTTCGATTATGACTGATTAAAATAATAAATATATAAAAAATTTGAAAAATCATAATATGATTGAATTTGATAATTGAGTGGAAAATATGAAACTTAGTTTTTTTTTTCTTTAACGACTACGGGGTGTGTGTTGCCAATATTTTGATGGTTAATAGACTTTTAATTTCCTGACATATATTACATGTCTGTTGTGTTATGTATTTTGGTTGTAAAAATATTTTTAGGTTTATTGTTGGTGTTTTTTTTAACAAGTATGATATATTAAATTAAACAGCAAAAATTTTGCCAAAAAATGTAGAAAAATTGAGAAAAATATAATTAATTGCACCTCTGATTATAGTCCCAGTACCTCCAACTCCGATTCTATAATTGGACGTAATGCTTATTGATTTAAGTGATTTAGCATTGTGTCTATTGCCTTTCTATGTTGATTTTAGTATAATAAAAATTGGGCGCTCCATCCATAAATTGAAAAACCAAAACCTTCGAACGAAAAACCCAGCCCTTGGACGGTTTAAGCCACCTCCGCCGCACTCACAATCTCATCCTTGATCTTGAAATTCTTTGAACAAACTCTAATAGGCAGCACAAACAAGAATCCAAAGGCCAAGATTCAATATTTATTCTCTCAAATAGGTTTTTATGTCAAGTTTGTTAAAAGATTGACGATTGAGTGATAGAAGAAACTAGATTAAATTGAGAGGTTCTTCTTTTCTAATAAAACAAAGGGTTTCAATAAGCAATGGCGAGAATTGCCATAGATCTGTTGAAGAAAAATCCCAACTGTTATTCAACACATGCGCTGCATTCTTGGTTCCTTCTCAGCTAAAGTTATAATTTCAGGAGAAACTGTTGTTGCTGTCTCTATAAAAACCCGCCTCAAACCCAATATAATCAAATTAATTAATGAGTTTAAATTTATTAAATTGTGTATTTCAATTTAGTTAATCATTTATGTTTTTATAAGACTTGAACAGTACAAAGACCGTCACATAACAGTTTAACACTTTGTATACACTTTATTTGTGAGCCAACTAAAGCGATTCATGTTAATCTTGAATTATTCAAGATATTTATCTTGTTAAATTTCAACAATCGATTGATCTAAAGTTATTATTATTATTATTATTATTGTTATTATTATTATTATTATCATCTTTTTTAGATTAATTTAACTTTTAATTTTATTTCATCTCCCCATTATTTCAACATTTCTCCCTATTATTTTAGTTTTGTAATTTATTTTTAATTTCGAGACCTTAAATTTTGTACTGTTGGAATATAGCAGGAAAACTAGTAATTAGATAGAGATGGAGTTAATATAATAAATTTGGGTTTTGGGCTTTAGTAATTAGACAGAGATGGAGTAGGACAACGTACATTTCCCAACCAGAAAAAAGAGAGAGAAATTACCCCTTTTACAGTTTTACTCCCTCTTCGCTGCCCTCTTGCCCCTGTCGTGCGCCGCCCGATGGAACACCGCCGACGAGTTGCCGTCGACCTCCGCACAACACGTCCTGCCACCAATCACCGGCTTCCTGTCTTTCTCCCTGCTCAAACCCCCTCGGTTCCTCTCGTTTTGTCCCTCGTCCCCGCCTCTGTCGGGGTTTCGCCGGCAATCGCCAGCCAGATTGGCCGCCGGAGCCATCTGCCAGGGCCGTCGTCGTCGTCAGCCACCCCCCTGCCATCTGCCAGGTAAACCCTAACCCCTCCTACATCATATTTCTAAATTTCAATTTCAAAACTGGTTGGTTTTCTTTGTTAATTTTAGTTTACAAGTGTAATCCTTTGTCAAATTATCAATTAGGGTTATTTTGGATGTACTCTTGAGCATGAAGTAGTGATGAAATTTGTGACTTGTGCTGTGTAAATGATGGGCTGTGTAAGATTAGCTTGGAGTTTTATGCCTGTAAGATTAGTAATGTTTAATGGTGTTTTCAATTGTTTAAGTAGGAATTATATTTGTTATAATCTAAAAAGGCAAGAGAGAAATCAAATTGTGTATGTCCTTTAAGCAAAATAATGATGAATGGAACAAGAGGGTGTCTTTTGGTTTTAGCTCTACAGAGAAACACAGTAGCATAGCTTTTGTCTTAAAATTTTGAGTTGACAATAGCTTTGTTATGAGTTAGTTTGATAAATGAAGAGAAGTGCATGAATGGAATTTTTTAGAATGCTTGATTACTGTATAGGTGTACACTAGCGTGTCCATGCCAAGAACAAATAACTCTAAACCTTTCAACTAGTAGATGAAAGCAGGACAACTAACTGAGTCTTAAACATCAAAATATAAAGGCAGCTTATCTTTTTCTTTATGCAATTAAATTATGAATTGATCAAACGCGATATAGGAAAATCAAAGGAAGGCAAGTTTAGGAAATTGAAGGCCACCTTCCGTACTACAGTACCAAATCATCAGCAGGACACAAACATCCCCTACAATTCTTTTGGGGTGTTTATTATGTCAGAGTTTAATGAATAATACTTTTGATTGATGAGAGTATTACAAAATTAATGGCCTGATTAATTAATCTGGCGCTTAACTACACCTTAGTTTATGCTTTATGTCAAGTAGGAGTTATCTTTTTCTACGCAAGACACTATTTATACCATCACTCAACTATGTTTTTATTTCTACTGCTGATTGGTATCTGTATATGACTTATGACTAGTTATGAACCAAATTATATGGACTAAGATCAGTTATGAATCATCACGCAAGACAATAATATGGATTATGATCAGTTATGAACCAAGTTACTGCTGATTGGTATCTGTTGGTATTAGTGTTGCACAATTGGTTGGGATTATGGCAAAATTGTTATTGATGCATTTATTATAAAAAAAACGAGTCATAGGTACCCTACGTTATGTGGAAACTATTTTTAGGACTCTGTGTTTCTAGAAAGCATTTTTAGGTCTCTAGATTATACGGTGATTATTTAAAACAACATTTCGGTGAGAAAACTTTATTCTCCGTCAATTTAAGTTGATATCGGTGAGTTTAACCATGCTTGGATTAAAATGAAGGGAACTTGTAAAATATCAAACTAGCCCCTTAAAAATTAAGTTCAAAATCTTTTATTTGCACCTCTCCATCTCTTCCTTTCTTCCCTTGAAGTGTCCAGATTCACTTGAAGTGCCTGGAATCAATGTTTTCTCACCACAAATGTTGTTTTAAATAGTTACCTCATAACTTAGGGACCTAAAAATTCATTCTAGAAAAACAAGGTCCTAAAAATAGGTTCCACAAAATATAGGGTACCTATGAATCATTTTTTGTTTTATTATATTGAATATAATTTACTGCAATGTAGCCAAAATGGTTTGATTGAATGTTCTTCTATTATGGTCATAGATGGGAAGAAATTGTTGATATTTATTGGTAAGTTTTACAAATGTGTGCTTATTTCTATCATTCTTTGCTTTTGGGTTATGTTTATACTTTGCATGTTATTCTTTGAAAGAATGGCATTGTGACTTGTTTCCCACAAAGAACACAGTTTGAAACACAATCATTGATGTGAATTGGTTTTGGGTTTAGTTATTGATCGAAATAGAGGTTCAATAAATGTAATTACTGGTGATTGTAATATATTGGTGTGTGACCCATTTTAATAGCTATCAATGTTCTTTGACTTGCAGGGGTTTTGTGCTTAGTGTTAACCATTGGGTAGCTCAATTTATAGGGAAGGTGTTGACGAAATTTTTTCTATCCATATGGGTGTGTGACCTGTTTTAGTATACCTATCAATGTTTTTTTAACTTGCAGGTGATGCTCAATTTATAGGGGAGGGTTGCCCAACTTTCTGCATTATTTTCTATATGGGTGTGTGACCCATTTTAATATACCCATCAACACTTTTTAACTTGCAGGTGTTTTATGGTTAGTGTTAACCACTGTGTAGCTCAGTTTATATATGAGGTTTTGCTGGAATTGGTTCTATGTTTTCTATATGGATCAGTATTCATAAATAAGTCTTAGGATTCTTAACTATAACTTGTGTGATTTACTGTTTTTGTTTTACAATTTTTTGAATAATGCTAATATTGTTATTTTACCTATTACGTTCTCTTTTTTTATAGGAAAATAATTTGTCATCTTGTAGACCGTGTAAAAATTGAAGTCAAGTTTGTTTTCATGGATAGTTCCACTCGAGCAAGATTTATTAGTTTTTGGATTGCTAGTTGTGCGAATTTACTTTATGAGCTTTGCTCAGTTAATTGATGTTTGTATAAGGTATTAGTGTGACTTTTTTTTTTTAAAAAAAAAAACTATTTGGGTATATTGTGGAATACCTTTTGATACTATATGTATATTTATAATTTTTGTTTTTTTTATTCTATTACAATTATTACATAGTTGAATAACATATGTTATATCAATTAATATTTATATTAATTATTGTAATTTATTGTACAATCTATGCTAATTGTAAGGCTTGTCACGAATATTGTTATCGTATATGGATTATCCTACCACGATATTCTTATGGCTAGAAACAAACTTACGATGGACGTTGGTTTCTTTATAAGGTACATTGCCACGGAAGTGCTCGTGGCTAGATGTGTACTTGCCACAAGCCTTAACATGGCTCGAAAAGTGATTGCCACGGGACTTTACGTGGCAAGAAAAGTGATTGCCATGGGCCTTCACGTGGCGAGAAAAATGATTGCCACGAGACATCACGTGGCGAGAGAAGTGATTGCCACGGGACTTTATGTGGCAAGCAAATTTGTTGCCACGGGACTTCACGTGGCCAGAAACGTGATTGTCATAGAACTACACGTGGCAAGAAAAGTGGTTGCCACGGGCTTTCCCGTGGCAAATGAAAGTGCTTGCCACGGGAGCTCCCGTGGCAACGATTTTTCATTTAGCCACAGTAGCGAATTTCCCATGGCTACATCCTTGCCACGGCCACTTGTGCCACGAGACTAATTTGAAGAACACCCGTGGCAAGTCGGCTTTGCCACGGGAATTTCGAACTTGTGCCACGAATTTTACGTGGCATAAGTGATGCTTTTTTGTAGTGATTGAAAAGTGTTTGTGTGTTTCTCGGTTCGAAAGGAAGAGTTTCAAGTGAATATTTTAGGGTGTGTTGAAAAGCATTTGCGTTTCCAAGTCGTTAATACTTATTAAATGGAGTTAGCGTAATTAAAGGAAACTTATTTGAGTTATTCGAGCTTTTGGATTTCCTAAGAGGGAAAAAGGTGGGAAAATTTGCCAGTTGAGCTATTTTAATTTCAATGAAAGGCATACCTCTACTTTATATACATTTATATACTATTTGGAAATCTATTTGGATGGGAAGTGTATCGTATGGAATTGTTATGCGATTTACGAGTTTGAAATTGTTTTCGGGCTAGGTGTATTGCACTAGGTACTGTGGACTAATTGGAAAGCCGAAGTTACACCTGTAAAGGGGAACTGAATCGGCTAGGTATATAAAATTCATTGACGTTAGAACTCCCGGGAAGTTAAACTAACTGTCTTAAGGGGGAACCGGCCCCGACTGGAAAGTGCTGAAAGTACCCTACGCTCATGGTATCGATATTTTCGTACAATGGAAAGAAGGAAAGATTATTTGAAACCGTTGGTTTATTGAAATGATATATATTATGGTTGTGGAAATTTGGAAAAGGGAATTTGAGTAATTTTTAATACCTGGTTTAAAGTGCGTGGGTTTTTCTTTATATGTTGAAGGTGTTATGTTTTTATTTAGAATGGTTTTGAAAAGTAGTGAAGTATGAATTATATGTTACTTAAGGATTACTAAACTTATGAATTGTTTTTGATTATATTCAAACTAAGTTTCAAAAGGTCTTGTGATTTACATAAATAACTTACCTTGTTATTATTGATTTGTATGCGTGATATTTAAAGCTCTTCGTGAGCGTCTTTTAATTAGATGGATGCATTGCATGTGAATCTTGTTTTAATGGTTTACCTTGGGAGGCTAAATGAAATTTACGAGTCACTTGAAAGATCCCTATGTTGGGAGAGGATGTGTACTGTGTTGGTTGCGATCTACTAGAACACTAGAGTACCTGAGATGCTTCTCTGATGGCTTCCTGACTGTTTTCATGACAGAAAGGTTATCCCATTTCCCCTGTGGTTTATTTGGAGGATATGAGATTGTTTAATTACCTCACAGGAGACATATAAATGCTTGAATATAAACCTTATGCCTAGTCTCCTACTTGATAAGTTATGAAGTGACCAAGAGATGCATTTTTATTCTGATTGTACTTGGGTGAATACGGAATTAAGCTGACTCACTATATGAGTTGGCTCGAATCTTAATGGTTGCTCTAGGGTACAGGTTATCCACTGAGCTATGGTTTGCTCATACCCCTCTCTCCCTCCCCCTTACAGGTCAATATGAAGATCGGGAGTTGACCAGTTGTTTAGATAACAAGATTTCTAGTTGCTTTATGTATATGTATAGGAAGTAATTGTTTTGTAATTGAATTGTAATTGTATTTGGTATGCCTGGGTTGTTGATACATTTAGATTGTAATCCGAGCGTGTGGCTCGTGATATGCTCCGGCGTGTGGCCGTTGATTTCTATTTTGGTTTAGTTTGTTTATTTTAGGGTTGTAAGGCTTTAAGCTTGGGAAGCGTCCATTTTACAGAGGGAACTCTGCCGAATTTTCCTCAGAAAATTTTGGGAATTAGTTTCTAAGTTCTTCCTTTTTACCTTTCTCAACCTTAATTAGGTTGCGATTGACCTTAACAGCCCCTATTAGGGAGCGGGCTGTTACAGATGGTATTAGAGCAAGGATTCTGCGACCTTAGGTGGTGCATTCATTCATTGCATGCTTGCTTGCTTGGAAATATTTGATTTATGTGAACTTTATGTGCCTTACGTTCTCAATGTGGTGAAGCTAGATAGAATTGCAAGTTTGCAACAACATTTGTGTTGGAAGTGTCTAAGTTTCGCTTGTTTTCACTTATTAGATCTTCTGTTAGTTGCTCGATTAAGCAAGTTAGACTTTAGAAATCGTAGCTTGGTTTTCACTTAGGTGATGTAAGTTTACCTTACCCCATAAGCAATGAGCGTAAACTATAGAATGACGTTGCTCTTGAGGTTGTTGGACTAGCCTTTCAATTAGGAAGGCGAAATAAGAGTTTGTCTTGTTTAGGGTCCAGTATTGGTGGAAAATGGTTACATTGCCCTTGTTTTTCCCTCGGTTCATTTATTTAGGAAGGGGATAAGCACCTCTACTTAAGTGTCGAAGAGGTGGGAAACAAGGACGGGTTAAAGTGAAGTATTATGAGAATCAACAACATTTGGAGATATTTAAGTTAAAAGAGCACTATTTCATACAATATAGTTATTTACAGCAGTAGCTTGGAATTCTCACGGCTTAAATCCCTATCTTGAGTGGTTATTTTGGGTCGAATGGACATGTGTGATATGATATGGTCCATATCACTTGAGTAAATTTAAGAAGTATTTGAGGAATTAGAATCAGAGGTGTGTTTTACGTGAGTTATAGGTTCTTAAAGTCGTTAATTTAGGTGTAGCTTCGTAGATCTGCTAATGTTTTTAGCTAGGAAGTACCTGAGCTTCCCTACTTTTGCTTAGCTAGATCCTTGGTTAATGACTTGATTTCGTAAATTAGACTTCAGGAAGTATATGCCTTCCACTTGATTTTGGTGAATTAATCTTAGTCTTTAAGCTGTAAGCACGAGTTACTCCATTGCATTGCTATTGAGATCTAGGGTCATTCTCTCAATTTGGGATTTCATATGGGTCTTTCATGCTTAAGGCCTGGTATGGAAAGTACGACATTACACTCTCAATGTTTCCCCTAGGTTTATATGCCCCAAAAGGAGATAAATTCCCTCTACTCATGGGTTAGCGAGATAAAGGGGGATGAATACTTCAATATAGTATATTGTTGTGCTAAGTTGGTGTGTTTAAGATTAATCTCTTGAGCAGATGAGTTGGGGGTTGAAATAAGTAGTAATGTGAAATATGCTATGGATCATATCACTTCAATAAGCTGAGAAGTAATCTTGAGAATGGGATCTGAGGTGTGTAATAGTGAAAGAAGCACTAAGCCATCATGACAGTGGTCTTTTGGTGGTGCAGTACATCTAAGTTTACTATAGTGATGCATTAGATAGCAATCGAATACTCTGTTGGAGATACCTACCCTTCAATGACGAATCATAAATAGCAAATAGCGTTTTGAAGTAATCATTACACACCCTTAAGCCCGAACAGTGCATAGGGATCTTGTTTATTTGGGTAGTAACTAGAGTCGTGATTGGAGTACACGGTTTAGTTCTTCCTAAATTGACTTGCTAATTGATATTAGGATGCCCCCACCGTTAGGTATACATATTGATTATGTAAGCACCCTCTAGTTGCCAAGTTTAGAAGTCGGAACATTTGGGGTTTTCTCATTCCAACAGTTGAGGTTCAAGGAAGTGACAAAGAGAAGATGAGCACCGAGGTTTCTCTTGGATTCCATATTTTCAAGAGCTTCTTTTTAATTTTATGGTCATCATTATACTTCTACCTCAGTTATTTCCTTCCTCGTAAGTACTCTAATTCTCCAAAATCTAGGGTTTCTAATGGTAATTCCCAATTGTTCCTCAATTTTGGTTGCCAATAATGCAAGCTAGGATTTTCCGACATCAATCTTCTGAAATCCCTCTTCCATCAAGTGCTTTTTTTCCGCCATCTTTCCTTCATTGTTGTGTTGAGTCAGCTACTTATCGCTAAGCTTTGAATGGTTGGGTACATAAATTGGAGACGAATAGTAATCCAACATTGGTGGAAAGAGAATCAAATTTAGCAAGAAGTCTGTATCCAATCCTTGATAAAGTAGATTGAGGAGGTCATTGTCAAGTTAGATGTGCGTCTAGCTTTAGTTAGATTGTTAGCAGATTTTGTATTCGGGAACTACGTGAGAATCAAGTAAGACTAGCTATAGTGCATTGCTTTTATCAGTTGAGCACCAAGTGATTCTCTTACGCATGAGAGTTCTACGGTTCCAAATGTTTTGAAGGTTGTGTAATGCCGATTTATTTGCCCTTCTTTGAATAGTTTGCTCCTCGGCGCCTAAAATAGAGTGAGTAGACATTTAAAGAAAGTTGGCGAGATGGAGGCTACATGCCACAAAACTCGTTCAGAAAAGATATAAACTTGAGGTGATACTCTTTCCTCAGCTGGTGCATGTTATATGCTATATGATTACCAACGTGATTTGGACATTACTGTACTAGACCCTTCGACCTTGAAGTTTCGAGGACGAAACTTTTTTAAGGGGGGAAGAGTGCAAGATGCGGGAGTTTTATTAAGTGTAATTACCTTAGTTAAGGGTTTAATTTGGGTTTAGTTATTTATTTATGGGATTAATTGTTGTATTCTATATTATGTGGATATTATTTTATTTATTTATTTATTAGAATTAGAATTTTATTAGAAAGTTTGATTTGTTATATTATTTGGTAATTAGGTTATAGATTGAGAAAGGAAGGGAATAAGAGAAAGAAGTTATTATTATTTGGAGAGAACAAAATGGATAATTAAAAGGGATTAACTCCCTTTTATTCACTTGGGTTTTACGACAAATAGGAAAAAAGAAGGAAAGGGGGCAAGCCCCTGTTTCCTTTCTGGACAACGCAGCACAGAGCAGAGAGAGAGAGAGAGAGAGAGAGAGAGAGAGAGAGAGAGAGAGCGAAGGTGGACGGTGGCGGTGCAAGCAGCGGCGGTGGAGGTGTCGCCAGGCTGTGGACAGCCGGCCGCCTGCACGCAGGGAGAGGGTTGGGCGGCTTCACCTTTTCCCCTTCGAACGACATACACAAAGAGAAAGAGAGGGTTCAACATCGATGGAGATAGCGGCGCCGGTCGCTTTTACCGGCGGTGGTGGGTCGGTAAAGGATAACCGTGGTGTCGGTGATGATCCAGGCAGTGGACCTCGAGGGCAGCGGCGAAGGTCACGGGGGTTGGGCGCACAAGATGGAGGAAGGGCAGGGGTGGTTCGAGCGAGGTCTCAGGGTAATTGTTCGGGATGAGTTTAACGTGTTTGGATGCTTCTGATGCATCTCAACCAACTTTGGCCCAAATAGAAATTGTAAGCTGCGAATTGGGAATCAAAGTGGGTAATCTATGTCCCCTCTTAATAACTGTTAAGTTTTAGGTTCAATAAGTAGATTTTGAATACTGAGATTATACTTAAAATTGTTAATTATATTGGAGTGGTTGGATTGATATATGTAACGGAGTTAGAAGTTGGATGGTATTTGGGTTGAACATTGAGTGTCGAGGTTTGTTTGGGATGGTGTATGTGAGGAGGGAGCTCGGGTTGATTTGTAAAATTAGAATGTCTTGGGTTGAATAAGTAATTGTAGAGGATTGTTTAATTGTTTTATGTCTTACTTCTGTTGCAATTTATGCCGATATTATTTGAGTTACGGCCTAATTGACCCTTGTATATGCGAATATGTATATATCGTATTAGACTGGACGAGTTTTGTTTGGAATAATGTCAATTTTGCTATTTATGAGCAAAGTGTGCTTGGGTGGATCTTGGATGAAATACAATGCACAACTTGGATAGGATATATACTTAAAGAATCAGATTTTGAGCTTGATTCGATGGTTTGGTGTCTAATACATTGTAATTATGCTCTAATCTTGGTGTGAATGGAAACTAGATTGCTTGTTCGTCATTATATGTGAAGTTAAGTCTCTATGTACATCCTTATCTCCCTTTTATTATGGGTTTGTGTGATTGAAAGGTGTTTGTGTGTTTCTCGGTTCGAAAGGAAGAGTTTCAAGTGAATATTTTAGGGTGTGTTGAAAAGCATTTGCGTTTCCAAGTCGTTAATACTAATTAAATGGAGTTAGCGTAATTAAAGGAAACTTATTTGAGTTATTCGAGCTTTTGGATTTCCTAAAAGGGAAAAAGGTGGGAAAATTTGCCAGTTGAGCTATTTTAGTTTGAATGAAAGGCATACCTCTACTTTATATACATTTATATACGATTTGGAAAGCTACTTGGATGGGAAGTGTATCATATGGAATTGTTATGTGATTTACGAGTTTGAAATGGTTTTCGGGCTAGGTGTATTGCACTAGGTACGGTGGACTAATTGGAAAGCCGGAGTTACACCTGTAAAGGGTAACTGAATCAGCTAGGTATATAAAATTCATTGACGTTAGAACTCCCGGGAAGTTAAACTAACTGTCTTAAGGGGGAACCTACCCATCGAAAGTCTTTGAAAGTACCCTACGCTCATGGTGTCGATATTTTCGTACAATGGAAAGAAGAAATGATTATTTGAAACCGTTGGTTTATTGAAACGATATATATTATGGTTGTGGAAATTTGGAAAAGTGAATTTTAGTAATTTTTAATACCTGGTTTAAAGTGCGTGGGTTTTTCTTTATATGTTGAAGGTGTTATGTTTTTATTCAGAATGGTTTTGAAAAGTAGTGAAGTATGAATTATATGTTACTTAAGGATTACTAAACTTATGAATTGTGTTTGATTATATTCAAACTAAGTTTCAAAAGGTCTTTTGATTTACATAAATAACTTACCTTGTTATTATTGATTTGTATGTGTGATATTTAAAGCTCTTCGTGAGCGTCTTTTAATTGGATGGATGCATTGCATGTGAATCTTGTCTTAATGGTTTACCTTGGGAGGCTTAATGAAATGTACGAGTCACTTGAAAGATCCCTATGTTGGGAGAGGATGTGTACTGTGTTGGTTGCGATCTACTAGAACACTAGAGTACCTGAGATGCTTCTCTGATGGCTTCATGACTGTTTTCATGACTGAAAGGTTATCCTATTTCCCCCGTTGTTGATTTCGAGGATATGAGATTGTTTAATTACCTCATAGGAGACATAGAAATGCTTGAATATAAACCTTATGCCAAGTCTCCTACTTGATAAGTTATGAAGTGACCAAGAGATGCATTTATATTCTGATTGTACTTGGGTGAATACGGAATTAAGCTGACTCCCTATATGAGTTGGCTTACAGGTCAATATGAAGATCGGGAGTTGACCAGTTGTTTAGAGATTGAAGTATTTCTAGTTGCTTTATGTATATGTATAGGAAGTAATTGTTTTGTAATTGAATTGTAATTGTATTTGATATGCCTGGGTTGTTGATACATTTAGACTGTAATCCGAGCGTGCGGCTCGTGATATGCTCCGGCGTGTGGCCGTTGAGTTCTATTTTGGTTTAGTTTGTTTATTTTAGGGTTGTGAGGCTTTAAGCCTGGGAAACGTCCATTTTACAGAGGGAACTCTCCCGGATTTTACTCAGAAAATTTTAGAAATTAGTTTCGAAGTTCTTCCTTTTTACCTTTCTCAACCTTAATTAGGTTGAGATTGACCTTAACAGCTCCTATTAGGGAGCGGGCTGTTACAGCTTGATACGAAAATCGGTTCGTTTAAGGGTTTTTCTCAAATGCGGAAAAGCGGTAAATTATATAAATGAAAGCAATAAAGCTATCTAGAAATGGAATCAAAGAAAGCAATAAAAGCGTCAAATAAAAATGAAATTAAGAACGCAAGTAAAAGCATGAAATCAAATAAAGCAAGAAATTATACCTTCGATGAACTAACTTCTTCATTAATCTTCAATCTACTTGGATTTCCCCCGAACAAACAAGAAAATCATGGATTGGATTACTAAGAATCCCTAAATCCCCACTTGAGAGTGGAATTTGTGACCCTTAGCCCTCCTCCTCACTAAAAGTGGATTGGGTGAGATTTTCATTAGAAAGCTTTGAAATCAAATCATCAATGGAGATTAGAGAGAGAGAGAGAAAGAGAGAGAGAAAGAAAGAGAAAGCTTGTAAATACTTCAATGGAAATTCGCTTGAATTGAGAAAGCTTGAGAAAGTTTGCTAGAAATCAAAGAAAGCTTGAAGATCAAAGGAAAACTTGAAGAATAATTAAAGAAAGCAATTAAATCTAATCTAATCTTACTCCTAAAACTATGAAAAACTAAGATAAAAACTAGAATGATTAGGTCTGAATTACATTGGGTATTTATAGAAGAAGGAAATTATAACCCCTAAACCCTAGGATTTAATCGCAGCACACGCGCAGCTCCGACAGTGAGTCGGGCGAGTCGGCAGTGTCACGGGCAAGTGGGCATTCTGGCTTTTCGTCAATTGTCGCTGCCCAGCATAGGTAACGGGCGCTACCCAAATAGTCGCGGGCGCGACCTGCTTGTCACTCGGGTGAGTGAATGCCATCCACGGGAGAGTCGGTCGTCTGTCCGCAGCCCTTTCCTTCTCTTCGCAGCAGGTCGCGGGCGCGACCCCTTGGTTAGTGGCCTGACTCGAGCGTAAGCAGCGTGACTCGGCGTGAATTGAGTCTGACTTTCTGCCCTGTTTTGCGCCAGAAATGGATATGAGATTCCGGGTTGGGTTCGCCTTGGGTCTTGGCTCGGGTTGACTTTATTTGACTCGGGAAATAGCTCGGAAGTCCCTAAAGAGCCTCATTTAATCCCGATTTCATTCTAACTCCTTATTTTCCTACAAAACACAAAATCACTATATCTAATATATATATACAAGAGGCTAAAATAAACACAAACATCCTATAAAAGAGATGAAATTCGGCTCGGAACGAGATCGAACAACACTCCAACACAAGGGTTTGCTCGCCCCGAGCAAACTAAAAAAACAAAGAAAAGGACTATAAAAACAAACTAAAAACCCTTACTCACTTTCGTAGGAATCGCGGATGCATTTAGCTTATGCATCAAGCCCTTTAAACCCCCCGGAAGCCCGGGTGGACAAGGTAGGTCTCGTGAGGGTTTCTAGAAGCTTTGCCCAAGAAAGCCACAGAGAAAGGAGAGAGGGAAAGTGAAAAGAAAAACAAATTTGAAAAGGAAAAGGAAAACGGATTTGTTTTAAGGAATCATGCAATCTATATAAAGAAAACCATATTAATCCTCCAAATGGAACAGTTCTGAGCATCTCACAAACACCTAACTCGGGCAAATGTCAATCTTTTAGGTTTTCAATCCCCTACACCTCATGTAAAGCTACTTCCCTTGTGCGCAAGTGCTAGTGGGTTCTATCTGATTCCGATCGACCTCTGAGACTCAAACCCGAGCTTAAAAACAAAACGAACAAGAACTGCAAAGAGATGCCCTCCCCCGCATTTGGTCGCCCTTAGCTTGGTGAGGGCCGCAGGTGATTCAAGGAAAGACTCCTCACTTTTGAACACGCAACTTTCTTTTTGGGTTGGGTTTTCCCAACAATTTTTTAAAGCTTAATGGTCGAGGTTAGTTTTACGGGAATTGCAACGACCCAAAATTGGGGTTTACCCTCCCAACACAGTCTTTTCCATACACCCCTTCGTTGCGAACGATATAGGAGGAGCTTAAGGGATATTAGTGTCGTACCACTAATACTGGTCCCATGTCGGTCACTAACTTTATGTTGGTTAATGTCGTTCAACCGACACGCCCCACTTAATTCATTTATTTGAGAATTAACTTCTCTTTTTGTTTTCTTTTGTTTTCCTTTTTTTCCGATATTCAAAAATTTTTTTTGACTACATTTTTCTAGCATACAAGAAAGCGGTAAACTATATATACACAAACCAATAGCCTAATCTTTCAAATAACGCCATCCCCGGCAACGGTGCCATCGTTCGGTTGCGTATTTTGGTGGTTTTATGAGTAAGAGTTATCGGTCCACGAGGATGGGTGTTAGGCTTGATACGAAAATCGGTTCGTGTAAGGGTTTTTCTCAAATGCGGAAAAGCGGTAAATTATGTAAATGAAAAGCAATAAAGCTATCTAGACATGGAATCAAAGAAAACAATAAAAGCGTTAAATAAACATGAAATTAAGAAAGCAATTAAAAGCATGAAATCAAATAAAGCAAGAAATTATACCTTTGATGAACTAACTTCTTCATTAATCTTCAATATACTTGGATTTCCCCCGAACATACAAGAAAATCGTGGATTGGATTACTAACAATCCCCAAATCCCCACTTGAGAATGGAATTTGTGACCCTTAGCCCCCCTCCTCACTAAAAGTGGATTGGGTGAAATTTTCACTAGAAAGCTTTGAAATCAAATCAACAATGGAGCTTAGAGAGAGAAAGAGATGGAAAGAGAAAGAAAGAGAAAGCGTGTAAATACTTCAATGGAAATTTGCTTGAATTGAGAAAGCTTGAGAAAGTTTGCTAGAAATCAAAGAAAGCTTGAAGAACAAAGGAAAACTTGAAGAACAATTAAAGAAAGCAATTAAATCTAATCTAATCCTACTCCTAAAACTTTGAAAAACTAAGATAAAAACTAGAATGATTAGGTCTGAATTACATTGGGTATAGAAGAAGGAAATTATAACCCCTAAACCCTAGGATTTAATCGCAGCACATGCGCAGCTCTGATTGTGACTCGGCCGAGTCGGCAGTGTCACTAGCGAGTCGGTAGTGTCACGGGCGAGTCGACAATCTGGGTGTTCGTCAATTGTTGGTGCCAAACATAGGTAACGGGCGATACCCTAATAGTCGCAGGCGCGACCTGCGAGTCACTCGGGTGAGTCAATGCCATTCAAGGGCGAGTCGGCCGTCTGTCCGCAGCCCTTTCCTTCTCTCCGCAGCACGTCACAGGCGCGACGTCAAAGGTCGCCTTTTTGACCCCTTGGTCAGTGGCCTAACTCGAGCGTGAGCAGCGTGACTCGGCGTGAATTGAGCCTGACTTTCTGCCCTATTTTGCGCCAGAAATGGATATGAGATTCCGGGTTGGGTTCGCCTTAGGTCTCGGCTCGGGTTGACTTGGTGAGACTGGAGAAATAACTCGGAATTCCTGAAAAGCCTCATTTAATCCCGATTTCATTCTAACTCCTTATTTTCCTACAAAACACAAAATCACTATATCTAATATATATACAAGAGGCTAAAATAAACACAAACACCCTATAAAAGAGATAAAATTCAGCTCGGAACAAGACCGAACAACACTCCAGCACAAGGGTTTGCTCGCCCCGAGCAAACTAAAAACAAAGAAAAGGACTAGAAAAGACCTAAAAACCCTAACTCACTTTCACAGAAAACGCGGATGCATTTAGCGTATGCATCAAGCCCTTTAAACACCCCGGTAGCCCGGGTGGACGAGGTACGTCTCGTGAGGGTTTCTAGAAGCTTTACCCACAAAAGCCACAGAGAAAGGAGAGAGGAAAAGTGAAAAAACAAAACAAGTTTGAAAAGAAAAAGGAAAATGGCTTTGTTTCAAGGAATCATGCAATCTCAATCAAGAAAACAACATTAATCCTCCAAAAGGAACCGTTATAAGCATCTCACAAAAACCTAACTCGGGCAAATGTCAATCTTTTAGGTTTTCAATCCCCTACACCTCATGTAAAGCTACTTCCCTTGTGCGCAAGAGCAAGTGGGTTCTAACTGATTCCGATGGACCTCTGAGACTCACACCCGAGCTTAAAAACAAAACGAACAAGAACTGCAAAGAGATGCCCTCCCCCGCATTTGGTCGCCCTTGGCTTGGTGAGGGCCGCAGGTGATACAAGGAAAGACTCCTCACTTTTGAACACGCAACTTTCTTTTTGGGTTGGGTTTTCCCCACAATTTTTTAAATCTTAATGGTCGAGGTTAGTTTGCGGGAATTTCAATGGCCCAAAATTGGGGTTTACCCTCCCAACACAGTCTTTTCCATATACCCGTCCGTTGCGAACGATATAGGAGGAGCTTAAGGGATATTAGCATCGTACCACTAATACCGGTCCGGTGTAAGTCACTAACTTTATGTTTGTTAATGTCGTTCAACGGACATGCCTGTTCGGTTGCGTATTTTTGTGGTTTTATGAGTAAGGGTTGTCGGTCCACGAGGATGGATGTTAGGCTTGATACAAGAATCGGTTCGTGTAAGGGTTTTTCTCAAATGCTGAAAATCGGTAAATTATGTAAATGAAACCAATAAAGCTATCTACACATGGAATCAAAGAAAATAATAAAAGTGTCAAATAAACATGAAATTAAGAAAGCAATTAAAAGCATGAAATCAAATAAAGCAAGAAATTATACCTTCGATGAACTAACTTCTTCACAAATCTTCAATCTACTTGGATTTCCCCCGAACAAATAAGTAAATCTTGGTTTGGATTACTAAGAATAACCAAATCCCCATTTGAGAGTCGAATTTGTGACCCTTAGCCCTCCTCCTCACTAAAAGTGCATAGGGTGAGATTTTCACTAGAAAGCTTTGAAATCAAATTAAATCAACAATGGAGATTAGAGAGAGAGAGAGAGAGAGAGAGAGAAAGAGAAAGAAGAGGAAGCTTGTAAATACTTCAATGGAAATTTGCTTGAATTGAGAAAGCTTCAGAAACTTTTGTTAGAAATCAAAGAAAGCTTGAAGAACAAAGAAAAACTTGAAGAACAATTAAAGAAAGCAATTAAAGAAAGATATTAAATCTAATATAATCCTACTCTTAAAACTATGAAAAACTAAGATAAAAACTAGAATAATTAGGTCAGAATTACATTGGTTATTTATAGAAGAAAGAAATTATAACCCCTAAACCCTAGGATTTAATCGCAGCACACGTGCAGCTCCGACAATGACTCGGGCGAGTCGACAGTGTCACAGGCGAGTCGGCATTCTGGCTGTTCTTCAATTGTCGCTGCCCAGCATAGATAACGGGCGCTACCCAAATAGTCGCGAGCGCGACCTGCTAGTCACTCGGGCGAGTCAATGCCATTCACGGGCGAGTCGGCAATCTGTCCGAGACCTTGTCCTTCTCTCCGCAGCACGTCGCGGGGCCGACATCAAGGGTCGCTGGCGCGACACCTTGGTCAGTGGCCTGACTCGAGCCTGAGCAGCGTGACCCGGCGTGAATTGAGTCTGACTTTCTGCCTTATTTTACGCTAGAAATGGATATAAGATTCTGGGTTGCGTTCGCCTCGGGTCTTGGCTCGGGTTGACTTTGTTTGATTGGGAAATAGCTTGGAATTCCCTAAAAAGCCTCATTTAATCCCGAATTTCCTTCTAACTTTTTATTTTCCTACAAAACAGAAAATCACTATATCTAATATATATACAAGAGGCTAAAATAAAATTCGGCTTGAACGAGACCGAAAACCACTCCAACAAAAGGGTTTGCTCGCCCCGAGCAAATAAAAACAAAGAAAAGGATTAGAAAAAGAAACTAAAAACCCTAACTCACTTTCGCAGGAATCGCGGATGCATTTAGCGTATGCATCAAGCCCTTGAAACACCCCGGTAGCCCAGGTGGACGAGGTAGGTCTCGTGAGGGCTTCTAGAAGCTTTACCCACAAAAGCCACAGAGAAAAGAGAGAGGGAAAGTGAAAAACAAAACAAGTTTGAAAAGTAAAAGGAAAACGACTTTGTTTCAAGGAATCATGCAATCTCAATCAAGAAAACAACATTAATCCTCCAAAAGGAACCGTTATGAGCATTTCACAAACTCCTAACTCGGGCAAATGTCAATCTTTTAGGTTTTCAATCCCCTACACCTCATGTAAAGCTACTTCCCTTGTGCGCAACTGCTAGTGGGTTCCGATCGACCTCTGAGACTCACACCCGAGCTTAAAAGCAAAACGAACAAGAACCACAAAGAGATGCCCTCCCCCGCATTTGGTCGCCCTTGGCTTGGTGAGGGTCACAGGTGATGCAAGGAAAGACTCCTCACTTTTGAACACGCAACTTTCTTTTTGGGTTGGGTTTTCCCAACAATTTTTTAAAGCTTAATGGTTGAGGTTAGTTTTGCGGGAATTGCAACGGTCAAAAATTGGGGTTTACCCTCCCAACACAGTATTTTCCATACACCCGTCCATTGCGAACGATATAGGAGGAGCTAACGGTATATTAGCGCTGTACCACTAATATAGGTCCCGTGTAGGTCACTAACTTTATGTTGATTAATGTCGTTCAACTGACACGCCCCATTTAATTCATTAATTTGAGAATTAGCTTCTCTTTTTGTTTCCTTTTCTTTTCCTTTTTTTTCGATATTCAATTTTTTTTTTACTACACTTTTCTAGCATAATCAAGGGAGCGATAAACTATATACACACAAACCAATAGCCTAATCTACCATATAACGCAATCCCCGGCAACGGCGTCATTGTTCGGTTGTGTATTTTTGTGGTTTTATGAGTAAGGGTTGTCGGTCCACGAGGATGGGTGTTAGGCTTGATACGGAAATCGGTTCGTGTAAGGGTTTTTCTCAAATTCGGAAAAGCGGTAAATTATGTAAATGAAACCAATAAAGCTATCTAGACATGGAATCAAAGAAAGCAATAAAAGCGTCAAATAAACATGAAATTAAGAAAGCAATTAAAAGCATGAAATCAAATAAAGCCAGAAATTATACCTTCGATGAACTAACTTGTTCACTAATCTTCAATCTACTTGGATTTCCCCCGAAAAAATAAGAAAATCTTGGTTTGGATTACTAAGAATAACCAAATCCCCACTTGAGAGTCGAATTTGTGACCCTTAGTTCTCCTCCTCAATAAAAGTGGATAGGGTGAGATTTTCACTAGAAAGCTTTGAAATCAAATCAACAATGGAGATTAGAGAGAGAGAGAGAGAGAGAGAGAGAGAGAGAGAAAGAGAAAGCTTGTAAATACTTCAATGGAAATTTGCTTGAATTGAGAAAGCTTCAGAAAATTTTGCTAGAAATCAAAGAAAGCTTGAAGAACAATTAAAGAAAGTAATTAAATCTAATATAATCCTACTCCTAAAACTATGAAAAACTAAGAGAAAAACTAGAATGATTAGGTCTGAATTACATTGGGTATTTATAGAAGAAAGAAATTATAACCCCTGCACCCTAGGATTTAATCTCAGCACACGTGCACCTTTGACAATGACTCGGGCAAGTCGGCAGTCGGCGATTCCGCAGGCGATCGGCCGATTCGTAGATAATTGGCGCGCTACCCAAATAGTCGCAAGCGCGACCTGCTAGTCACTCGGGCGAGTCAATGCCATTCACGGGCGAGTCGGCCGTCTGTCCGAGACCTTTTCCTTCTCTCCGCAGCACGTCGCGGGCGCGACGTCAAGGGTCGCTGGCGCGACCCCTTGGTCAGTGGCCTGACTCGAGCGTGAGCAGCGTGACCCGGCGTGAATTGAGTCTGACTTTCTGCCTTATTTTACGCTAGAAATGGATATAAGATTCTGGGTTGAGTTCGCCTCATGTCTCGGCTCGGGTTGAATTGGTTTGATTGGGAAATAGCTCGGAATTCCCTAAAAAGCCTCATTTAATCCCGATTTCCTTCCAACTTTTTATTTTCTTACAAAACACAAAATCACTATATCTAATATATATACAAGAGGCTAAAATAAACAAAAACACCCTATAAAAGAGATAAAATTCGGCTCGGAACGAGACCGAAAACCACTCCAACAAAAGGGTTTGCTCGCCCCGGGCAAATAAAAACAAAGAAAAGGACTAGAAAAAGAAACTAAAACCCTAACTCACTTTCGCAAGAATCGCGGATGCATTTAGCGTATGCATCAAGCCCTTGAAACACCCCGGTAGCCCGAGTGGACGAGGTAGGTCTCGTGAGGGCTTCTAGAAGCTTTACCCACAAAAGGCACAGAGAAAGGAGAGAGGGAAAGTGAAATACAAAAAAATTTTGAAAAGTAAAAGGAAAACGACTTTGTTTCAAGGAATCATGCAATCTCAATCAAGAAAACAACATTAATCCTCCAAAAGGAACTTTTATGAGCATCTCACGAACACCTAACTCGGGAAAATGTCAATCTTTTAGGTTTTCAATCCCCTACACCTCATGTAAAGCTACTTCCCTTGTGCGCAACTGCTAGTGGGTTTTAACTGATTCCGATCAACCTCTGAGACTCACACCCGAGCTTAAAAACAAAACGAACAAGAACCGCAAAGCGATGCCCTCCCCCGCATTTGGTCGCCCTTGGCTTGGTGAGGGTCACAGGTGATGCAAGGAAAGACTCCTCACTTTTGAACACTCAACTTTCTTTTTGGGTTGGGTTTTCCCAATAATATTTTAAAGCTTAATGGTCGAGGTTAGTTTTGCGGGAATTGCAACGGCCAAAAATTGGGGTTTACCCTCCCAACACAGTATTTTCCAACAGCCCTCCGTTGCGAACGATATAGGAGGAGCTTAAGGGATATTAGCGTTGTACCACTAATACCGGTCCCGTGTAGGTCAGTAACTTTATGTTGGTTAATGTCGTTCAACTGACACGCCCCACTTAATTCATTTATTTGAAAATTCGCTTCTCTTTTGCGTTCCTTTTCTTTTCCTTTTTTTTCGATATTCAATTTTTTTTTTACTACATTTTTCTAGCATAATCAAGAGAGCAATAAACTATACACACAAACCAAGAGCCTAATCTACCATATAACGCAATTCCCGGCAACGGCGCCATTGCTCGGTTGCGTATTTTTGTGGTTTTATGAGTAAGGGTTGTCGGTCCACAAGGATGGGTGTTAGGTTTGATACGGAAATCGGTTCGTGTAAGGTTTTTTCTTAAATGCGGAAAAACGGTAAATTATGTAAATGAAACCAATAAAGCAATCTAGACATGGAATCAAAGAAAGCAATAAAAGCGTCAAATAAACATGAAATTAAGAAAGCAATTAAAAGCATGAAATCAAATAAAGCAAGAAATTATACCTTCGATGAACTAACTTCTTCACTAAACTTCAATCTACTTGGATTTCCCACGAACAAATAAGAAAATCTTGGATTGGATTACTAAGAATACCCAAATCCCCACTTGAGAGTCGAATTTGTGACCCTTAGCCCTACTCCTCACTAAAAGTGGATAGGGTGAGATTTTCACTAGAAAGCTTTGAATCAAATCAACAATGGAGATTAGAGAGAGAGAGAGAGAGAGAGAGAGAGAGAGAGAGAGAGAGAGAGAGAGAGAGAGAGAGAGAGAGAAAGCTTGTAAATACTTCAATGGAAATTTGCTTGAATTGAGAAAGCTTCAGAAAGTTTTGCTAGAAATCAAAGAAAGATTGAAGAACAAAGGAAAACTTGAAGAACAATTAAAGAACGCAATTAAAAAAAGCAATTAAATCTAATATAATCCTACTCCTAAAACTATGAAAAACTAAGATAAAAACTAGAATGATTAGGTCTGAATTACATTGGGCATTTATAGAAGAAAGAAATTATAAACCCTAAACCCTAGGATTTAATCGCAGCACACGTGGAGCTCCGACAATGACTGACTCGGCGAGTCACAGAGTCACAGTCGGCCAAGACTGGTGTTCTTCAATTGTCGCTGCCCAGCATAGATAATGGGCGCTACCCAAATAGTCGCGAGCGCGACCTGCTAGTCACTCGGGCGAGTCAATGCCATTCACGGGCGAGTCGGCGTCTGTCCGAGACCTTTTCCTTCTTCTCGCAAGACGTCCGCGGCGCGCGACGTCAAGGTCGCCGGCGCGACCCTTGGTCGATGGCCCGACGAGCGCGAGCAATGACCGGCGAATTGAGTCTGACTTTCTGCCTTAATTTACGCTAGAAATGGATATAAGATTCTGGGTTGGATTCGCCTCGGGTCTCGACTCGGGTTGACTTGGTTTAATTGGGAAATAGCTCGGAATTCCCTAAAAAGCCTCATTATTCCCGATTTCCTTCTAACTTTTTATTTTCCTACAAAACACAAAATCACTATATCTAATATATATACAAGAGGCTAAAATAAACATAAACACCCTATAAAAGAGACAAAATTCGGCTCGGAACGAGACCGAACAACACTCCAATAAAAGGATTTGTTCGCCCCGAGCAAATAAAAACAAAGAAAAGGACTAGAAAAAGAAACTAAAAACCCTAACTCACTTTCGCAGGAATCGCGGATGCATTTAGCGTATGCATCAAGCCCTTGAAACGCCCCAGTAGCCCGGGTGGACGAGGTAGGTCTCGTAAGGGCTTGTAGAAGCTTTACCAAAAAAAGCCACAGAGAAAGGAGAGAGGGAAAGTGAAAAACAAAACAAGTTGAAAAAGTAAAAGGAAAACGGCTTTTTTCAAGGAATCATGCAATCTCAATCAAGAAAACAACATTAATCCTCCAAAAGGAACCGTTATGAGCATCTCACAAAGACCTACCTCGGGCAAATGTCAATCTTTTAGGTTTTCAATCCCCTACATCTCATGTAATGCTTTGTGTGCAAGTGCTAGTGGGTTCTAACTGATTCCGATGGACCTCTGAGACTCACACCCGAGCTTAAAAACAAAACGAATAAGAACCGCAAAGAGATGCCCTCCCCCGCATTTGGTCGCCCTTGGCTTGGTGAGGGTCACAGGTGATGCAAGGTAAGACTCCTCACTTTTGAACACGTAACTTTCTTTTTGGGTTGGGTTTTCCCAACAATTTTTTAAAGCTTAATGGTCGAGGTTAGTTTTGCAGGAATTGCAACGGCCAAAAATTGGGGTTTACCCTCCCAACACAGTATTTTCCATATACCCCCCGTTGCGAACGATATAGGAGGAGCTTAAGGGATATTAGCGCTATACCACTAATACCGGTCCCGTGGAGGTCACTAACTTTATGTTGGTTAATGTCGTTCAACCGACACGCCCCACTTAGTTCATTAATTTGAAAATTAGCTTCTCTTTTTGTTTTGTTTTCTTTTCCTTTTTTTTCGATATTCAATTTTTTTACTTCATTTTTCTAGCATAATCAAGAAAGCGATAAACTATATAAACAAACCAATAGCCTAATCTAACATATAACGCAATCCCCGGAACGGGGCCATTGTTCGGTTGCGTATATTTGTGGTTTTATGAGTAAGGGTTGTCGGTCCACGAGGATGGGTGTTAGGCTTGATACGGAAATCGGTTCGTGCAAGGGTTTTTCTCAAATGCGGAAAAGCGTTAAATTATGTAAATGAAACCAATAAAGCTATTTAGACATGGAATCAAAGAAAGCAATAAAAGCGTCAAATAAACATGAAATTAACAAAGCAATTAAAAGCATGAAATCAAATAAAGCAAGAAATTATACCTTCGATGAACAAACGTCATCACTAATCTTCAATCTACCTAGATTTCCCCCGAACAAATAAGAAAATCTTGGATTGGATTACTAAGAATACCCAAATCCCCACTTGAGAGTCGAATTTGTTACCCTTAGCCCTCCTCCTCACTAAAAGTGGATAGGGTGAGATTTTCACTAGAAAGCTTTGAAATCAAATCAACAATGGAGATTAGAGAGAGAGAGAGAGAGAGAGAGAATGTGAAAGAAGGAGAAAGCATATAAATACTTCAATGGAAATTTGCTTGAATTGAGAAAGCTTCAGAAAGTTTTGCTAGAAATCAAAAAACGCTTGAAGAACAAAGGAAAACTTGAAGAACAATTAAAGAAAGCAATTAAAGAAAACAATTAAATCTAATATAATCATACTCCTAAAACTATAAAAAACTAAGATAAAAACTAGAATGACTAGGTTTGAATTACATTGGGTATTTATAGAAGAAAGAAATTATACCCCCTAAACCCTAGGATTTAATCGTAGCACACGTGCAGCTCCGACAATGACTCGGGCGAGTCGGGAGTGTCACAGGCGAGTCGGCATTCTGGCTGTTCTTCAATTGTCGCTGCCCAGCATAGATAACGCATTAACGGGCGCTACCCAAATAGTCGCGAGCGCGACCTGCTAGTCACTCGGGCAAGTCAATGCCATTCACGGGCGAGTCTGCCGTCTGTCCGAAACCTTTTCCTTCTCTCCAAAGACGCGTCGCGGTGCGGCGTCAAGCGAATTGTGGCGACCCGACTTCGAGCGCGCAATGTGACTCGGCGTGAATTGAGTTTAACTTTCTGCCCTGTTTTGCGCCAGAAATGGATATGAGATTCTGGGTTGGGTTTGCCTATGATCTCGGCTCAGGTTGACTTGGTTTGACTCGGGAAATAACTCGAAATTCCCTAAAAAGCCTCATTTAATCCCGATTTCCTTCTAACTCCTTATTTTCCTACAAAACACAAAAACACTATATCTAATACATATACAAGAGGCTAAAAAAAACACAAACACCCTATAAAAGAGATAAAATTTGGCTCGGAACGAGACCGAACAACACTCCAACACAAGGGTTTGCTCGCCCCGAGCAAATAAAAACAATGAAAAGGACTAGAAAAAGAAACTAAAAACCCTAACTCACTTTCGCAGGAATCGCGTATGCATTTACCGTATGCATCAAGCCCTTTCAACCCCCCGGTAGCCCGTGTGGACGAGGTAGGTCTCGTGAGGGTTTCTAGAAGCTTTACCCACAAAAGCCACAGAGAAAGGAGAGAGGGAAAGTGAAAAACAAAACAAATTTGAAAAGAAAAAGGAAAACGGCTTTGTTTCAAGGAATCATGCAATCTCAATCAAGAAAACCATATTAATCCTCCAAAAGGAACCGTTATGAGCATCTCACAAACACCTAACTCGAGCAAATGTCAATCTTTTAGGTTTTCAATCCCCTACACCTCATGTAAAGATACTTCCCTTGTGCGCAAGTGCTAGTGGGTTCTAGCTGATTCCGACCGACCTCTGAGACTCACACCCGAGCTTAAAAACAAAACGAACAAGAGTCGCAAAGAGATGCCCTCCCCCGAATTTGGTCGCCCTTGGCTTGGCGAGGGCACCAGGTGATGCAAGGAAAGACTCCATGCAACTTTCTTTTTGGGTTGGGTTTTCCCAACAATTTTTTAAAGCTTAATGGTCGAGGTTAACGATATAGGAGGAGCTTAAGGGATATTAACGCTGTACCACTAATACCGGTGCCGTGTAGGTCACTAACTTTATGTTGTTTAATGTCATTCAACTGACACGCCCCACTTAATTCATTTATTTGAGAATTAACTTCTCTTTTTGTTTTCTTTTTTATTTTTTGACTACATTTTTCTAGCATAATCAAGAAAGTGATAAACTATATACACACAAACCAATAGCCTAATCTACCATACAACGCCATCCCCGGCAACGGCGCCATTGTTCGGTTGCGTATTTTTGTGGTTTTATGAGTAAGGGTTGTCGGTCCACGAGGATGGGTGTTAGGCTTGATACGGAAATCGGTCCGTGTAAGGATTTTTCTCAAATGCGGAAAAGCGGTAAATTATGTAAATGAAAGCAATAAAGCTATCTAGACATGGAATCAAAGAAAGCAATTAAAGCGTCAAATAAAATGAAATTAAGAAAGTAATTAAAAGCATGAAATCAAAAAAAGCAAGAAATTATACCTTCGATGAACTAACTTTTTACTAATGTTCAATCTACTTGGATTTCCCCCGAACAAATAAGAAAATCGTTGATTGGATTGCTAAGAATACCCAAATCCCCACTTGAGAGTCGAATTTGTGACCCTTAGCCCTTCTCCTCACTAAAAGTGGATAGGGTGAGATTTTCTCTAGAAAGCTTTGAAATCAAATCAACAATGAAGATTATAGAGATAGAGAGAGAAAGAGAAAGAAAGAGAAAGCTTGTAAATACTTCAATGGAAATTTTGTAGAATTGAGAAAGTTTTGCTAGAAATCAAAGAAAGCTTGAAGAACAAGGGAAAACTTGAAGAACAATTAAAGAAAGCAATTAAATCTAATATAGTCCTACTCCTAAAACTATGAAAAACTAAGATAAAAACTAGAACGATTAGGTCTAAATTACATTGAGTATTTATAGAAAAAGGAAATTAAAACACCTAAACCCTAGGATTTAATCGCAGCACACGTGCAACTCCGACAACGACTCGGGCGAGTCGGCAGTGTCGTCGGCGAGTCGGCCTTCTGGCTGTTCCTCAGTGATCACTGTCCAGCATATGTAACGGGCGCTACCCAAATAGTCACGGGCGCGAGCTGCTACTCACTCGGGCGAGTCAATGACATTCACGGGCGAGTCTGCCGTCTGTCCGAGACCTTTACCTTCTCTCCGCAGCAGATCGCGTGCAAGACGTCAAGGGTCGCTGGCGCGACCCTTTGGTCAATGGCCTGACTCGAGCGTGAGCAACGTGACTCGGATTTGAATTGAGTTTGACTTTCTGCCCTATTTTGCACCAGAAATGGATATGAGATTCTGGGATGGGTTTGCCTCGGGTCTCGGCTCGGGTTGACTTTGTTTGACTTGGGAAATAGCTCGGAATTCCCTAAAAAGCCTCATTTAATCCCGATTTCCTTCTAACTCCTTATTTTCCTATAAAACACAAAATTACTATATCTAATATATATACAAGAGGCTAAAATAAAAACAAACACCCTATAAAAGAGATAAAATTCGGCTCGGAACGAGACCGAACAACACTCCAACACAAGGGTTTTCTCGCCCCGAGCAAATAAAAACAAAGAAAAGGACTAGAAATAGAAACTAAAAACCCTAACTCACTTTCGCAGGAATCGCGGATGCATTTAGCATATGCATCAAGCCCTTTAAACCCCCCGGTAGCCCGAGTGGACGAGGTAGGACTCGTGAGGGTTTCTAGAAGCTTTACCCACAAAAGCCACTGAGAAAGGAGTGAGGGAAAGTGAAATACAAACCAAGTTTGAAAAGAAAAAGGAAAACGGCTTTGTTTCAAGGAATCATGCAATCTCAATCAAGAAAACCTTATTAATTCTCCAAAAGGGACCGTTATGAGTATCTCACAAACACCTAACTCGGGCTAATGTCAATATTTTAGGTTTTCAATCCCCTACACCTCATGTAAAGCTACTTCCCTTGTGCACAAGTGCTAGTGGGTTCTAACTGATTTCGATCGACCTCTGAGACTCACACCTGAGCTTAAAAACAAAACGAACAAGAACCGCAAAGAGACGCCCTCCCCCGCATTTGGTCGCCCTTGGCTTGGTGAAGGCCGCAGGTGATGCAAGGAAAGACTCCTCACTTTTGTACACGCAACTTTGCTTTTAGGTTGGGCTTTCCCAACAATTTTTTAAAACTTAGTTTTGTGGGAATTGCAACGGCCCAAAATTGAGGTTTACCCTCCCAACACAATCTTTTACACACAACCCTCCGTTGCGAACGATATAACTTTATTACCGTCGTACCACTAATACCGGTCCCGTGTAGGTCACTAACTTTATGTTGGTTAATGTCATTCAACCGACACGCCCCACTTAATTCATTTATTTGAGAATTAACTTCTCTTTTTGTTTTCTTTTCTTTTCCTTTTTTTTCGATATTCAAATTTTTTTTTTGACTACATTTTTCTAGCATAATCAAGAAAGCAATAAACTATATACACACAAACCAATAGCCTAATCTACCAAATAACGCAATCCCCGGCAACGGCGCCATTGTTCGGTTGCGTATTTTTGTGGTTTTATATAAGTAAGGGTTGTCGGTCCACGAGGATAGGTGTTAGGCTTGATACGGAAATCGGTTCGTGCAAGGGTTTTTCTCAAATTCAGAAAAGCGGTAAATTATGTAAATGAAAGCAATAAAGCTATCTAGACATGGAATCAAAGAAAGCAATAAAAGCGCCAAATAAACATGAAATTAAGAAAGCAAGTTAAAGCATGAAATCAAATAAAGCAAGAAATTATACTTCGATGAACTAACTTCTTCACTAATCTTTAATCTACTTGGATTTCCCTCGAACAAACAATAAAATCGTGGATTGAATTACTAAGAATCCCCAAATCCCCACTTGAGAGTGGAATTTTAGACCCTTAGCCCTCCTCCTCACTACAAGTGGATTGGGTTAGATTTTCACTAGAAAGCTTTGAAATCAAATCAACAATGGAGATTAGAGAGAGAGAGAGAGAGAGAGAGAGAGAGAAAGAGAAAGAAAGAGTAACCTTGTAAATACTTCAATGGAAATTTGCTTGAATTGAGAAAGCTTGAGAAAGTTTTACTAGAAATCAAAGAAAGCTTGAAGAACAATGGAAAACTTGAAGAACAATTAAAGAAAGCAATTTAATCTACTTCTAAAACTATGAAAAACTAAGATAAAAACTAGAATTATTATGTCTGAATTACATTGGATATTTATAAAAGAAGGAAATTATAACCCCTAAACCCTATTATTTAATCGCAGCACACACGTAGCTCCGATAGTGACTCGGGCGAGTCGGCTGTGTTATGGGCGAGTCGGCATTCTGGCTGTTCGTCAATTGTCGCTGCCCAGCATAGGTAACAGGCGCTACCCTAATAGTCGCGGGTGCGACCTGCTAGTCACTCGGGCGAGTCAATGCCATTCACAGGCGAGTCGGTCGTTTGTCCGCAGCGCTTTCCTTCTCTCCGCAGCACGTCGCGGGCGCGACGTCAAGGGTCGCGGGTGCAACCCCTTGGTTAGTGGCCTGACTCGAGCGTGAGCAGCGTGATTCGGGCGTGAATTATGTCTGACTTCCTGCCCTGTTCTGTGCCAGAAATGGATATGAGATTCTGGGTTGGGTTCGCCTCGGGTCTTGGATTGGGTTGATTTGGTTTGACTTGGGAAATATCTCGGAATTCCTTAAAAAGCCTCATTTAAACTCGATTTCCTTCTAACTCCTTATTTCCTACAAAATACAAAATCACTATATCTAATATATATACAAGAGGCTAAAATAAACACAAACACCCTATAAAAGAGATAAAATTCGGCTCGGAACGAGACCTAACAATAGTTCTTACCATAAACGACATATAGGCCAGCGATACTGAAGACGATTATCATTATAGAGGAGTAACTCAGCAACACTTAGAAGAGCTAAGGGTCAATGTGCAAGGTATGGTCATACATTCGACTATTTGCCATGTGAAAAAGGTTGGGGAACACCTCGAGTCTCAAGACCAGCAGATAGAACAATAACGAGAGGCTATGGACAACATGTTGGAGGAATTTCGCCGCCTTAAGAATGATTCCGATCCAAAGCCCTAAAGAAAAGGAGGTGGACCCGATGGTTGTTGTGTTGTCCAACTCTGCATTTGACCCAAGCACCATGATCTCTACTGATGGAGGTTACCACAAAGTGACATGGGTCGATGCTGTTAACAATAAATGTACCCTAGTGTTAGGAGAACCTTGTAAGGTTCAGTCTGAGTCGAGCACTAGTGAGTCTGTAATCGAGTCTGAGTCAGATGGGATTAGCCCCAAGTCTAATAAGTTTGTATCCGTTTTCGTATCCAATGAAGTGTTTTTGAGTATCTCTATTCTTGTTCCCTTCTCCCTAATTGTTGTGCTAGTAACTATGAATTTGATGTTGAACCTTTAAAAGACTTTAATGAATTAACACAAGCCATGAATGACCACGAGAATCACATGGCACCTGTCGAAGAAACCATCGCCATCAATGTGGGGACGCCTGAAACGCCTCGGGAACTAAAAATTGGCAAATCATTAACCTTGGAGGAGCAACAGGAGTTCACCTCACTTCTAAGGGAGTTCATAGACGTCTTCGCTTCGTCTTAAGAAGACATGCCTAGAATCGACAGAGAGATCGCTGAGCATGCAATTCCTCTATACCCGGATGCTAAGCCGGTACAACAACGACCTCGCAGAATTAAGAATGAGTGGTCGGATAAAATTCTCGATGAAATCAAGAAGCAGTTAGAAGCTAAGTTCATCAGAGCAGTAGACTTCCCGAAGTGGGTAGCTAACATTGTGCCTGTCCCGAAGAAGGACGAAAAGGTTCGGATGTGCGTTGATTTCCGGGACCTAAACAAAGCTATTCCAAAGGATTACTTTCCTTTGCCACATATTGAAGTTTTGGTCGGTCATACCTGTGGACATGAGCTACTATTATACATGGATGGGTATGCTGGTTATAATCAGATCAAAATGGCTGAAGAAGATATGGAGAAAACTTCATTCAACACTCCGTGGGGAACTTTCTGCTACACTGTCATGCCTTTCGGACTGAAAAACGCTGGTGCTACTTACCAACGCACTGCCACTACCCTGCTGCTGACATGATCCACGTAGAGGTTGAAGTATATGTGGAGAACATGATTGTCAAGTCAAAGAGGCATGAGGATCACATTCCAAACTTACGCAAGTTCTTCCTCAAGCTCTGCAAGTACAACATGAGATTGAATCCGCAGAAATGTGCATTTGGAGTAACTTCGGGAAAATTGCTGGGATATATCGTTAGTCAACGCGGGATAGAGGTTGACCCATCCAAAATCAAAGCAATACACGGCATGCCTCTACCTAGGGTAGAAAAGGAGATTCGTGGTTTCCTAGCGCGAGTACAATATTTGAGCAGATTCATTTCCAAACTCGCAATGACTTGTGAACCATTATTCAAGAAGTTGAAGAAGGGAGCAATGATCGAATGGGACGACCAGTGTCAGGCAGCATTTGAAAAGGTTAAAGCCGACTTAACCAATCCACCAGTACTAGTCCCGCCTATCTCCGGGAAACCATTGTTGCTTTATCTCACCATCAGTTCAAGCGCTATGGGTGCTATGCTAGCACAGGAAAGCGATGGTCTAGAGCGAGCTATTTATTACATCAGAAACAAGTTTCTGGGGTGTGAGTCCCGCTACTCGGAGATCGAGAAGATAACTTTGGCATTAGTGTGGTCTACAAAGAAGCTTCGCCACTATATGCTCTCACACACTGTGTATGTGATCGCAGCATGTAATCTGGTCAAGTACATCATGGAACAACCTACCATCAACAGCAGGATTGCTCGATGGGTGGTTATGCTGTCCGAGTTTGATCTACACTCCCAACCACAGAAGTCCATAAAGGGGCATGCAGTTTCCGATTTTCTGGCTGAGTTTCCTACAGGAAGCCCTAACACTGAGGGCTTGGAGTTTAGTGATGAACAAATGTTTCAAGTTGAAGAGGAAACCTGAAAGCTATACTTTGATGGTGCTGCTAATCAGATGGGATGCGGGGCCGGAGCTCTGTTAGTTTCTCCCGAAGACATACACTTTCCTTTGGCTGTCAAGCTTGACTTTGAGGCTACCAATAATGCCGCTGAGTATGAAGCTTATATTTTGGGTTTGCGTGTGGCCTTGGAGATGGGAATTCAAAGGCTACGAGTGTTTGGGAACTCCAGTCTGATTGTCAATCAAGCCACTAATATATGGAAGGTGAAGAGCGAATCTTTGGCGCTATATCAGCAACATTTGTCCAAGCTAGCTGAGAAGTTCAACCATATTAAGTTCACATATCTACCAAGGGGTTACAATGAGTTAGCTAATGCGCTAGCCAAGCTTTCATCCATGGTAGCTATGCCCGAAAAGGATCAAGCCTTAGCAGTGACAGAGGAGAGGAGAACTCGTCCTGCTCATCAACAGCTAATGATCGGTTCGGTCAGTACTGGTGCATGGTTCTTTGATATTTTTGCATTTCTGAAAGACGGTGCATATCCACCAAATGCCGAGTGTCGAGCCAGCAGGGCTATCCGGTTAGTTGCCTCTCAATATTGCATTATTCAGGGCCGTCTATACAGGAAGACCGCTACGGGGATAAACCTCCTATGTGTTTATAAGGAGGAAGCGGAGGAAATAATGAAATCCACTCACGGAGGGGAGTGTGGACCACATATGAACGGCAGAATGTTGGTTAAGAAGATCCAGAGAGCAGGGTATTTCTAGTCGACTATGGAGTCTGATTGTCTCCAATTTGTGAGGAAATGTCAGAAATGTCAAGAGTATGCTGATCTCACCCGTCTTCTTATTTGACCACTTTGGCCTCATCTTCGCCATTTTCAGTATGGGGAATCGACATCATAGGGAAGATTTCGCCCCAAGGTACAGGAGGACATGAATATGTGTTGGTAGCCATGGAGTACTTTACCAAGTGGGTAGAGGTTGCTTCATACTCAAAAATCACTTCGAAGCATGTGGCCAAGTTCATGTTGAGGAACATCATTTGTAGATACGGGGTGCCACATGAGGTGATCAGTGATAACGGGAGTCATTTCATGGGCGAGTTTGCAGCTCTTTTGGCCAAGTACAAAGTCCAGCATCACCATGCTTCTTCCTATCGGCCAAAAACCACTAGAGCGGTGGAGGCTGTAAATAAAACTCTGGTGAAAATTATCAAAACGATGGCTGTCACTTACAAAGATTGGCCCGAAAATCTTCATTTTGCACTATGGGGATATCGAACGTCAATTCGGACTGCAACTGGAGCTACGCCATACTCTTTGGTGTACGGGATGTAAGCAGTCTTGCCAGTAGAACTTATCGTTCCTTCCTTAAGGATCATTGCTGAAAGTCAAATCCCTGAGACCGAATGGGCCCGAGCTAGGTATGAGGAGTTGGTTTTGTTCCATGAAAGACGACTCTGTGCTCTACATAACATCCAGCTTTATTAGAGTCAGATTTCCCGAGCATTCAATAAGAAAGTCAAAGACCGGGGTTTAAAGGAAGGAGATTTAGTATTGCAAGAAATGACGGCAGCCCGTTAGGATCCTCGACGCAAGTTCGGCCCAAACTAGAAGAGTTCTTACATCCTCATTTCTATCACTCTAGGAGGCGCCACCCAATTGGCCACACCTGAGGGAGAGTAACTCAGTCAGCCTGTGAACTTGGATCAGTCGAAAAGATATTATGTTTAAGCCTCTAAGGGTTGGTATCCTTAGCTACTTAGACATGCATTATCTCATAAAAGTAAGCAACCAAACTGTCAACCGGCCACTTGCTTGTAAGAAAAAAAAGAGTGAAAAACTATAGAGTGGCTGACTTGAAAACCTCTTTGAGGCAGGCCAAGCAAAAGGAGAGTAAAAAAAAAGAAAAAAAGAAAGAGAAAAAAAAAAGAGAAAATGAGAAACTAGCTTGAAAATCCTTCAGGACAAGTTAGGTAGAAGGACAGAATAAAGGTGTTGCAGCCGAAGTTGTGCTTTTTAAGGACTGAAAGAAGAAGAGCATGGCTTGTGTTGATTCTTATAAAACATAAATGTAATACTTTACTTCTTATATCAATAAAAGGAGTACATCTTTTAATACATTTTGTTTTATCAATTTTTTAAAGGAAAAAGCATCAAATAATAAAAATATATAGCACACGCATTTCTTTCATTACATTTCTTTCCCTCCACCCTACTTATTTTAGTATTAAGTCTAGTCCTAGTTGAGTTGGAGTCGATATAGGCCCATTAGTGCTCATTCAGTTGGACTTGATTGTTTCTCCTTGCTTAAGTGCGTTTCTTCTTTAGATCCCGACCCAGGATCGTTAGCCACGATCATGCTCTTCAGTTTCGGGGTGTCTCGAAGAGGTGAAGGCGAATTTCTTTCACGCCAACGGTAGTAGCAAGCCAGCTATGATAGGCATCCGTCGTAGTAGTGGAGATACGGTTAGGAGCAGGCGCTTCCTTTCCAGCCCGTTTCTTCCAATGTTTGTCCCATGATTCGATCACCGATCCTTGGAGATGGGTAAGATCGGGAATCTCGCATGGAGGAAGGGGAATGTCTTGAGAATGCCCCATTTGTCGCATGACTCGATCGTGGAAGTAGTATGTAAGCTCCGTAAGGCCAAGCAGAGTGATTTGGGTCGTCTTACGAGAGTGGCTCAAGAAGCATGGCACTTTCCACCATTGAACCCACCAACGAGTCTCCTTGTGATTCTTAAGAAAAATGACCCATTCGTCAAAGTTACGGTGGGTGTCAAACTTCCTTTTACGTTGGCAAAAGTTCGCCAATTCCGAAGAGGTGATGGGAGAGAAGACCATGTCTAAATGCTCCATAAGCCACATCTACGGGTGAAAGAAGAAAAGTGAGAATTCTGGTTGCACAAAAAAATATATTACAACCAAAGCAAAAAGAAAGAAAGATCGACACATGATTCCACATGGATTACTCGGGTAATCCATGCAATATCAAAAAAAATATATATAAAAAAAAGAATCAAAAAAAAGAAAAGGAACAAAAGAAAAAGAAGAGGTGTCGATACTCACTTGAAGAGCGAGGTGACTTCCGCGAAAGGTCTGCATTGTAGCCCATGAATCGACACCAAGGAGTGTCTCGGAAATCATCATTGGAGCAAGATTATAACCCCGGGACATTTCATCTACGACGTGGATGAGAGAGATAGGTGCAAAACCCAAACTGCCATGATAAAATAAAAATTCGGAAAGAATGCAAAAGACCAAACCTCGCACTCGCGACGTCGGGTTAAGTCTAAGCACCTTAGGCGATTGGAAGAATTCCACTAAAGCTTGCAAATTAACCTTGTTGCCGACCAAGATGTGTCCTAATGCTCGGTGATTGAAATTCGTTGATTCCTCGAATTTTTCACGATGATTGTGAGCAAGGCTAAGAGTTGTTGATGGAGCATAAAGGTCGAACTTGAACATGCAAGCCCACTCTTCAGGAAGAGGGCATAATTCGTTCCAAGAGAAGCGAAAGACATGGAACTTAGGGTCCCAAAAGGTCATAGCCGCTTTGAGGAACACCCAGTCAATTTTCGCTTGCTTTAGACTCAAAATCAAAGAGAGTTTGTAGTAAGTGAGGAGTCGTTTTTCGGGTTTGTTAAGTGTGTTCATCCATGAGTTGAGTTTCCTTTCGAAGGCCATAATTGCAAGTTGGAGGAAAAGGTTTGAAGGGGAACAAGATTGTGAGGAAATCTCAAAATGACAAGACAAACTTAAATAAGCCACGGTTCTGTCTAGTGCACGGTTGCTTAACTGGATGAAGGGGGATATATATGGCATCCAGCAACACGCATTCGGATGAACCACGGTGCCTGGCACCATGTGTAGGCCGACCGGCCACTACAAAGGGGATGAACTCGTTTTGTGAGTTCACACCCCTACGTGCATGCATCCAGAGGAAAACAGACGCGTTTTTCCATGGTTCTCTACGTGTTTGCATAGTATTTTGTTTTTCCTTATTCATTAGTGTAAAAATGTAATTTTATTTTTCCTCTTTTAGTTTTAGAAATTGTAATTTATGTTGTACATTATTCTTTTTATTATTTCTCCTTTGTAAACAGTCAGAGGTTGACCTAAAAAGTGAATAAAAATGGGAGCTTGCATGTCGCATCATTAGAGAGTCAAAATCACATAAAATCGAGTCTTCCTAATTACATTTAACTATGCATTTCTTTACTACATGGCATTTCTTTTACATTGCATAAAAAGAAAAAAAAAAGAAAAAAAGGAAAAGCCTTGCCACAATGCCTAGAAGTTCCCGCCAAAACCACCACTGCCAAACAAGCTCTCGACAAGAGCATCGCAAAGAATCCATTGATCGTCCCGAGTACGAAGGACCGACAGAATCGCTAGAAGGCATGCCATGAAAACCAAAGCCTGAATAACCCTGGATGAAGCCAGGGGGCTGACTGTAAGGGACAATAGATTGAGCATGATACTGAGGTGCCGATGGACTAGGCACTCTCTCTGTTGAACCCTAGAATCCACTAGATTCTGAACAGTCTTCCACCATGAACTCTGGGATACCAGGAGACCTTCGCCGCGAAGAGCTGGCATAGGGATCTCGTGGCACATTCATGAGATCTTGATCCTTGCGCCTAAATGGTCCTGCCCCTGAATCTCCGCGAAAACCCCCGCTACCCGTTTCTCCTGCTGAAGAGTGGCGAGGGGGACGTCTTGACGAGCTCCCAAAGCGTGGCAAGCTCACATGGGAGTGAGCTTCGTTATCTTCATCACCAGCAGCTGGCATCAGACCCTGATATTGACCATTTTCGAAGTTCTGGTCAATGAACTCCCGAGCCGTGATACCTTGCCTTAACAGGACGCGGATGTGGGCGTACGGTTGTTGTGCAAAAGGAAGATCCATACGAATCAAACGGTGTAAGATAAAGAGTGGTAAAAAATGCAACTTACTGGGTTGGCATCAAAGAATTGCAGTACTTCATGATCATTAAGCACAAGAGGAATGAATCCGAACAGCATATCTTCCCCCTCCGCCTGCTCAGGTTCCTTCGCATGCTGGTCCAGAAGAGGATCATAATATCCTCCCAGCTACAGAAGGACGAACATCATTAGGATGCCAAAAATTCACAATTGATACAACAACGGAAAAAATGCTAAAACTTGAGCAAAAGAAACGCGTCCTCTATGCTAAAGAGCCGCTTCTTTCAAGTTATTCGTCGGTATCACGAGATTGACTGCTGGTTCACCAACCATCATCCGAGCTATTTCATCCACCCCTAAGGCCTGCCTATCAAAGATGAACTCGGGAGGATCCGTGGAAACCCTTGGAGGCCATTCCCCAGTATATTGAAAGAAGAAGTGTTCCCCTAAACAGAAAGCAAGACTAGAAGGACCTTCCAAACAAGTGACGCTCGTTTGCTTCCCTTGCAAGGTGTTTGTCATAATGAAGGTCCCCTGCATTGTATCCATTCCATGGGAATCGGGCAATGTCCTCCTGCAGCAGCAGTCATCACCAAAGACCTGAAGAGGGAAAAGGAAAAAAAAAAAAAAAAGCAAGACATACTGGTCGGGGATTGTCAATAATCCTCCTAAGCTCGTTCAAATCCTTGAAATGGAATTTCGACCGACGGTAGCTTGATGATTCTGACCATCGTTGAGTAGCAGGAACGCACATATCACCATTGTTGGTTCCACCAACTACAGGTAGGAAATAGGTCATAACCCACACCTGCACACCATTGTTGGTTCCACCAACTCGCCAAAGGCTGCTCCCTCTTAACCTCCATCGCTCTTGTACGCGCCACTGTGTCACAAGCGGTGGGTCGGCAGGCAACTCGCATTCCCCTGACCAAATGAGCATATGCAGTAGCTGCTTAGTTGAAAAGTCTCATCTCGCCGAAATTCAGGAGATCATGCGCCCAGGAGAGAGTAATGGTGTCTCCGCGGTTTGCAAAAATTGTTGCATTGATGAAGTGCACCAACACAATGAATTAACGCTGAGGAAGAGGAAGGCTCTCAAATCCTTCACTTTTTATAACAGCCGCCAGATACGTGTACAGCAAGCCGCCAATTCGTCCTACCAGCGCGATAACCGGTTGCAAGATTGCATGAACTCGAGGGTCGACATCCTTCTGAAATTCCAATAGCTGGCCGCTCCAGCTAATACCTGTAATCATTACGAAGTCAAAAGGGGTAAGCATCATCTCCCAATTTGGGAGGTGGAACGAGTTCGTGGTATCCCAGAAACGCTCTACGATAGCTCGACCGTATGTCCGTATGTCCTCTTGCTGCTACGGATCTTCCATGCCCTCAAGCAGTCTAGAAAAGGACCAAAAACCAGCATCCCTCACAACGCTCGAATAAAGTGCGCCCACCTTCGTATGGAAGGACAAGGTTATTACACCCCGAATGCTCCCACATGACTTGAATGAGTCTTCCTACAATAAAGTCAAAAGAAGAATCTAAGGTGTAAAGTACTTCAAGCAAAATTCAGAGTAGCTAAGGTTGCATTAGGATTCAACTTAAAAGTAAGACAGTAAATAGCATGCAAAGCAACTGCAAAAGCAAAACATGCTATATGAAGGAGCATACCGAGTCATGAGAACGAAAGAACCATGCGTGCTCATCTTGGCGAAAGACTAACTGAGCCGGAATGAAATCCCTGCTAAGATACTCCCGCTGCACTGTCCTTACGTACGGACGTTCTTGAACCGCTGGTTGAGTAGCACGTCTGCGGCCCCTCCGAAAGAAATGCATACTCTCGTGAAGAAATTCAAAAACAGCCAAAAAGATTTTTAGAGAGAGAATAAGAACCAAGAAGAAGGAAATCGGCTATGAATGATGAAAGAATGTCGAGCCTGAAGCTATTTATAGGCAAAATGCATGAGCTCTCACTGCCACGTGTCGGACCAAGATTTATAAGCTATATATAGGTAAGTTTCTCGGACCAAGATTTAAAATCCATCAGAACTGACGAAAACCATTTTTGCATTTTGCAGGAAAATAAGGGCCACGATCAGTGAAGTCCCTCGGCATTGAGTTGTCATCATCACCATAATGATCATCATCATCATTCTTGAGCCACCGGCAGAGTTTCGGTGAAGTCTCAACAACCAAGGCCATCGGTAGAGTTTTGATGCAGTCCCAATCTTGAGCCATCGACAGAGTTTCGATGAAGTCTCAACCCCCAGGCCATCGACATCGCGATCGATGAAGTCCTTCGGCATCAAACATGCTAACAAAATCATCAACATCGATACCGGGAAAGATTGGAACCGACACTGGGAAAGACCAGAAAATCAATCCCAAGAGCCATCGACATCATGTTCGATGAAGTCTCCCCAACAAGTAAGGCGTCATTCTTGCCCGAGAACACTTATCGGCGCAAGTGCGCCAACCGCGACACAGGACCTAGCTTCCAAGTGTCAGGCAACATCTTCAAGTAGGATGTGATCAAACGCCCGAGATCAAGTCAAGTAGGATGTCATCAAACGTCCGAGATCACTTCAAGTAGAGCATCATTTTTGCTCGAGATCATTAAAGTCATACCCTCAAGCTTTGCATCCCAAAGTCATGTCCTTGACCGGTGTCCATCAAATCAAGACTACTTTGATTCTCGTCCTATCTTCGGACTCAATCAAAGTAGGGGCTCTTGTAGACACCGGGATTTTGACGCATAAAATAACATAAAAAGAAGAGCGGAAGAAATAATAAAGAGTCGATAAATACATGCATGATCACATGTAGGCCATCCTAGCTACATGCACATTTTTTTATATAAAAATGGAGCCATCTAAACCCTACAAACAAGAGCTAGATGTCGCGGGATCAAATCATCACAAAAGCACTCAAAAAAGCACTCTCAAAAACCAAATAATATTAGCTATCTCCGTCCAGTTTGAAGGTCAGCTTCCCTAGGCAGAATGCCTTCACACTCCACCGTCCATGTATGCATGGACGAAGCTGGATCCCTCCCCCCTGGCGCAGTGGCTGACCTGCCTACACGCCGTCAACCACACGTGGTTAATTGACCACGTGCTACCGTCCACTCCAAGTTCACTCCCCTACTGCCTAGCTATCTGTGCCTTGACTGCCTTGGACGAGAGATGAGATGTATGTGATTGCATGCATGTATCCTACTACTCTCCCATTCTACTATAAATACCTCCTCTCCTCAAAGCCAAACTCACCAATGCATTCATTCACTCAATCTTCACATCCCATCTCATTCACTCTCTACTCAATTCTCTCTAAACTCTCACTACTTCTTCTTATACTTCTATATTATCCTTTCCCTACATTTTTGTCATCCTATTCTATCATATTCCCTACTACCATAATCCTCATTCTTTCATCACAAAAAGCCTAAACACATATCCTACTTCATTTATCCAAAACTCCACAAAAAACCTAGCTTAAAGACATCCTAAAACCACAAAAAGAGCCCTATTATTCCCCTCTTATCACACTTTTCTTATCACCTTTTCATCAACTTTTTCTATCATCATCTTGGCACTTGGAGAGGAGGATTCTTAAGGCATCAAGGAGGATTCATCAAGCATTCAAAGGCTAGGCAAGGTCTTTTCCCACAAAGTGGCAATGTAAGCCCTTAAGTGTTCATATTTCCTTGTAAATAAGTGTATATTTGTATCTTCTTTTTATCTTGTACCTTTTATTCTTGTTGCATATTCAATAAATTAAATTTATAAAGTATTCTTCAATTCCCTTCCAAACTTTATCAAAAGCACATTTTAAACTTTTAGTAGAGTATTTCCTTTAGTGAGAGGCGAACTCTTAAAGTTTACTTTTCGAGTTCGTAGCCTTACCCCCGGATCCATTCTTCCGTTTCGCAGGCGGAGTCTTTCTTTATTTTCTCTTCAGTTTTTTTCTTAGCTTTTCTCTTTAAAAAGTCGGGTGGCGACTCCCATTTCGAAATAAAACACATCGAGGATTGCATAAATTATGGTTGCACACGGTTTTACAATGTATTGATGCAACTTTAGGGTTTTCTTCTTTCTTATATTTTTAAATAATGTTTGCATAAGTTGCCTTCTTCCGAGCCTAACATTTAAATGAGCAAATTGGGTTAGATTTAAAAGCGTTTGGAACAAGTGGAAGTTCACTCTTAGATATTTAATTCAAGGACTCATAAAATGCATAAGGTAAAAGGAAAGTGATTTTACAAAATATTATTCACGAAATGTAAGTTTGATATCCTTAAAGAGTTTTCAAAGGTTAAACCCCAGCACGAATCAACTAATCACACCCCAATCCTAACATGGACGTTCGGAAGCCCGAACGGTGAGGAAAAATGTCCACAACATCCCAGCTAGCGTCTTAGTCATCTCGTATAAAAGGGGATGTCCGACGCACAGTACAAAGATCGAAGAATTCATTAGTTTTTTATTCCTCCGTTTAGTTCTAGTTTTTCTTTGTATTTTCCTCCCTTCGGGCAGTCGACTATTAGATTAGGAATTGAAAAGGAGGAGAAGGAGATAAAATCGGGTGACACGAAGAGATCGAATTCGACGACTCGGATATTCGGTTTGTTTTCAATTTTTATTATGTTACGCAATTCAGTTTTCGTATTAGCTTTCCTAGTTTTTATTATCGTGAGTAGTTAGTTCCCTTGTTTAGGGAATAAACTCGATGTTTCTTGATTGATTATTGATGTAGTTTTAGTTTTAGGTTTCAATACAATAGTTTAATCTTCGTGCTTCTTATGTTGTAGTAATTGATTACCTACCTCTTACTTGGTCTAGATTCTTAATCTTGGAACGACAGTTTGTTATTTTGAATTGGAAAGACGAAGATTGAATTGGAGTAGAAAACAGTAGAAATAATGGGTTCACCCTTAGGGTCATGTTATAATCGGTTCTTATCTTTGATTAGATTAAATAGCCATGAAAATAGGTGTTTAGTTTAATCACTGTAACTCACTTCGAATTCAAAAGATTATTGTGATAGGCCTTAGAAAGATTATAGACCCCGACACTACTAATACTACCTCGAACTGGAATCACCTCTTGATTCATTGATTGACTAGAGTGGACTCCCCTACACACCCCTAATTATCTGGTAAAGCCCATAAGATTATATCTTTCTTATTTATTTCCTTAAATTTCTTATTCACACAACTTTTTGGCCGACCTAATATCCTTTATAGTGAACTAGTCTAGTGTGTAGTTGAACACAAGTCCCTAAGAGAGAACGACCTTGATATACTACATTGCACCTGTGCACTTGCGGAAAGACCTATCAAGTTTTTGGTACATTAGGGGCAAATCCCCAACCCCCGTGATATAATAAAATTTCCACGAGAATGCAAAATACCAAAACCTCGAACCCTTGATGTCGATCAGAGTCTAAGAGCTTGCTTGGGAGGAGGGTGAGGGGGGGGTTACGGGGGAATAGGGAGGGTACTTACTCCTCCTTAACCCTGCTTGGCAAGAGAGTGAGAGAAGGTAAGGGAAAGTAAGAGGGAGTGAGGTTTACCCCCCTTTACCCCTCTTAACCCTTATTTTTTTAAAATTCCAATTTGGGGTGTAAAGAGGTGTTCAATTAGATTATAACTTACATACAATAAAAAATGACTATATTACCCTTAACCTAATTGAATCATAAGATATACACATGTATCTCTCTCTGCAACTCTCTCTCTCTCTCTCACACATACACACACATCAGTCTCTCTCTCTCATATCTATTTCTCCCTCATTCTATCTTTTACACACACACATCTCTCTCTCTCTTCTCTCTCTCTCTCTGTCTCTCTCTCTATCTCTCTCTCTCTTTCTTCTCTCTCTTTGTCTCTCTCCCTCTCACGCTTGCATTTCTCTCTCTCTCTCTCTCTCTGTCTTTCTCCCTCTTTCGCTCGCATCTCTCTCTCTCTCCCTCTCTCTCCCTACCTCACTCGCAGCTCTCTCTCTCTCTCTCTTTGGCTCTCTCCCTCTCTCCCTCTCATCTTTCTCTCTCTGCCTCCCTCACTCACATCCCTCTCTCTACCTCTCTCTCCCATCTCTCTCTCTATCTCTCTCTCTCTCTCTCTCTCTTTCTCTGTCTCCATCTTTATCTGTCTCTCTCTCTCTCTCATTAGAGAGTGAAAGAGAGATGGAGAGAGAGAGAGAGAGGGAGAAAGATAGAGAGCGTGGAGAGAAAGAGAGAGAGAGAGAGAGAGGGACAGAGAGAGAGAGAGCGAGAGAGAGAGAAAGAGAGAGAGAGAGAGAGAGAGGGGAGAGTAGAAAGAGAATGAGTATTATAGCAAATTTGTGGGTATTATATTGAATTACATATAATATGAAAGGGCAAATATGTCAATTAACATTTTACTTTTATGAACTCTCCAAATTATTCTCTTAAACAGGGGTAAGTAATTTACCCTTATGAACCCTCCTATACCCTCACCCTACTTTACTCCTATGAACCTTTACTCTCCATTTTAACTCTCCTCCGAAGCAGAGTGTAAGTGCCTCGGGAGACTGGAAGAATTCCACTAATGTTTGTAGATCAACCATGTCATCCAGGAGGATGTGCCCCCAAAGCTCGATGGTTGAAATTCATCAATTCTTCGAACTTCTCCCGATGATTGTGATCAAGTGAAGGAGTTTTAGGAGGAGCATAAAGATTGAACCCAAAGATGAAAGCACATTCTTCAGGAAGAGGACAAAGCTCGTTCCATGAAAAGCAAGAAACAAGGAATTGGGGATCCCAACACGTGAAAACGGCTTTCAGAAAATCCTAACTAATATTAACTTGTTTAAGGGCTCAAAATGAGAGGAAGGTTATAACATGTGAGAGGTTGTTTCTCGGTTTTGGTTAAGGTGTTAATCTAAGTGTTTAATTTTCTTTCGAAAGCCATGATTGAAGAAAAGAGAAGAGGCAGAATGTGGCAGCAGGGTCATGCTTAAAAAGTATTTGCTAGGGCCTTAAGGGTTTGCAACAAATACATCCCTTAAGTGTGAAGTCCGTTCGGCCTACCAAGGGATTAACCACGCTGAAGTAACCCTAGAGGGGGGTGAATAGGGTTGTATTATAAATTCTGCACTTAATCAACACAAATTGGTTAGTAGCACTTTTATAAACTGAATAATACTTCTTTATTCATTGAATATAAAGTGCTAAAATAGAAGGAGGTTACAACTCGGATCTTTGAGGATCGCTAGGTCCTCAACAGGCTTACGGAGGCAGAGGACTTCACAGATGTCTTCTGCACTTGAGGCCTCACAAAAGAGGCGATTACAAAAGGGGGAAACAACCTTGAAGGGAGAACACTTTCTCACTTCAAACACACGATCTTAGAGGTCCTTACTAGAACACTCACTGGTTACAAAAACTCACCACTCAATATAGTGGCTACAACTCAAAAAATATTGTCACTCCAATATCCTTACAACTCAGAACTTTCTACCCAAAGTTCCTACTCTGATTTTCTTCCTTGGAAATCATTGTTTTACGTGGAAGAGGTTGACATAATATATAGTCTTGAGAGCTTCTAATCAGCAACGACTTCTTTCCTTCTCCAAGGATTGTTTCCTTCTTTGGAGGATCTTCAATCTTTCACAATATTTGCAAGTTGCTGCGATTTCCTTCCTTTTCTTTTAGAATCTGAAAAGGAATATGAGTTGTTATAATATCAACTCCAGAACAAAAGGAAAGAATAAGATTAGGATTTGAGTAATACTTCCCTAAATTAATTTTGACGATCTTTCAAACAAAATACTTGCGCTGACGTTGGAGGTCCTCATAGCATAATGTGGTGAGGTCATCAAAGCAGCCTGAGATTCTTCAATCTTCCCAATTTTGTTTGAAAGACAAAATTCCAGAGTGGCTCTATACATGTATTCTCATAGTGCTACAAATGCTAAGAGCAAGGGTAATAGAAGCAATAGTGCATACACATTAGTGCGATTACAGGCCAAGGACTTCTCCCCCTTTTTGTCTTTCAGACAAGAAGGAAACAGGAGAATACAAGCACTGAGTTGTAAGGCCAAAAAGAGTTAAGAAAGAGAGAGGGAGGAGAATAGGAAGGTAAAAGGTAAGAATCTGAGTTACCTGTGGGAAAGGTAGTCAAACGACTTCGATCAGACCCATTTTAAATTGTGAGGTGCTTGAGAGGACATACTGATGGAAGCATCAGAGGTCCAGATATGCAGAGAGTTGACGTACCTGGGAGGAGGAGAGGGACCACATATAAGGAGAAGGGATGATAGGACTCCCCCTCAATTTGACAGCCTGTGCATAGGTTGAGGTCCTATGATAGAAGGCTCCCCCTCGAATGGTGCGGGTGGAGTTGTTTCGCGACCTTCCCAATGTCTAGGATCTTGTCTTGGCTTTTGTCTCCAAAGTTTACTCTTCAAATCTTGTTGCTTTTCAGTTTGCAGAACTTGGTTGGATCTCTGGTAATGTATCTAAGGCATACCTGCAGTAGAGGACACCATACCTTTCTTGGTCTCTGACCAAGGATGAGATCTTTGCAATGAGGTCTTTGGGACCCAAATTTTATTGATGCACGGAGGTCTAGTTCCTTTAGACAGGGGAGTTGGTGAGGTCTTTATTTTATTTTCTGTTGGAGGTCCTCTATGATAGCTAGAGGTATGATAGGATCTCTTCTCTATCTTACCGCAAATCGTCCTGATATTGTGTTCAGTGTTTGCTCATGTGCGTGCTTCCAAAGCGCCCCAAAAGAATCTCACCTCTCTGTTGTCAAAAGAATTTTGCGTTATCTTGCTGGAACCAAAAGTTTAGGCCTTTGGTACCCCCGACACCCAGACCTCCATCTTTGTGGTTACACTGATGTGTGGATTTTGCCGGATACAAAGTTGATAAAAAAAGCACCACAGGAGGTTGTCAAATGCTTGGAGCCTTATTTGTCTCCGAGCAATCCAAGAAACAGACCTCAGTAGCACTATCTACTGCTGAGGCTGAATATGTAGTAGCCGGATCATGTTGTGCCCAAATTCAATGGATCACACACATTAAGTGTGAAGACCGAGCCTTACTTGAATTTGGAGGTTGTCAAGTGAAGACCGAGGTCCTCCAATTTGAATGACAACATGAGTGCCATTTGGAGGACCTCGGTCTTCACTTTACAAATGTGCCCATCAAGTGTGACAACATGAGTGCCATTCAAATCACAAAAAATTATGTACAACACTCACGGACAAAACATATTGAAATACGCCACCACTTCATCCGTGACCATGTTTAAAAAGGACTTCAGCTTGGAATTTGTCCCAACTTATCATTAACTAGCTGATATCTTCACCAAACCACTGCCAGAGGATCAGTTTACATTCATTCGACGTGAGCTCGGATTGCTTCACCTAGATCCATAATCCTCATGGCACATGTTGACGGGGAGTTGCTTCTCCTGAGGACCTCCTTAAACTCCCCAGCACCATCTGAGGGGAAGCTAACGTCTAAGATCTTCAAACCTGTCAGGTATGCCTATTATCTACTTTTTGGACAACTAATGTCCTCATCAGATCGCTCAACCTCTCAAATCTCAAAATTAAAATTGGCCTTATCAATGACTTGACTACATTTTCCATATGTATCTCAGTCGTTGATTTTTTTTTAAAAATCTAGTTTCCTTTTAATTTGTTTTTCTTTCCTTCTTTGTCTTTTCAAATGTGATTTCAAAAAACTCTTTTCAAGTTTTTTTACCTTCACTAGATTCCTTTCCTCCTCACTCACCTTCCGTAATTACTCCTCTTCCCATCAATAATCGTCTTATCCATCCAATCACCGTTACTCTCCATCCTCCTCCCGTCATCTTTTCTCTCTCACCATCAACTGCCTTCCGTTTCTGTCATCACATCTCCGTCTCTCTCATCATCACTCCTTCATCCTCAAAGCTACTCTATTTAACCCAGCCCTCCTTCTCTCACTTTTACCATCTGCAAACTTTTTTTATCTTCTCCTGTCTCTTTCCTCTCAGTCCCTTTCCAGATTACTCTTGATAAGTGGTTTTTATATAGTGTTTTTACGGCTCAAAACATATTAATTTCATGTTTTTTATATCGGAAATTCCGTATTTTTATATCAATTTCTGTGATTTCTTCACGTTGCGAGATTGGTACGTTTTGTAGGAAACATTGGAAATACATCAAAAAGCATGGAAATTCAAGGGAAAATGGGGAAAATCCAAAGAAAATAGAAAAGAGCTGAAGAGAAGAAGAAATTGAAAGGAGAAGCGGCCCAAAACAGCCAAGGCCCGGCCCAGCTTGGGCGTAGTAGCAAGGCGCGGCCAACGTCTCCTCTAGAGACTTCATGCACTTCTCAACTGGAAAACGCTACCAGTGCTTTCTCCGGCGCTACCAGCGCCTAGTTGTGGAGAAGTTTTCCCCGAGCCAAACGCTGCCAGCGTTTTATGCCCTAATCCAGCCCTATAAAAGAAATTCACGGCAGTCGTATCAAGATATCGCTTTTAAGTCTTATTTTTCACCAGTTAAAAGAGAGAATTTTTAGAGAGCTTTGAGAGTAGTTTTTAGATAATTTCTTTCTAGTTGATTCTAAAACATTGTTATTAGTTTAGATTGTTGTTAGTGACCGAAGGACACGAAAGTGATCAATTCGCGTGACACGAAGAGATCGACTCCGCCAATTCGAACACCGGTTATTTCTATTTTACTTTCATGTCTTCTTGTTATTGTTTAGTATCTACGATGTTTATTTTTAATAATATGAATAGCTAATTTCCTTTGTTTGGGGGATAAACTCGATGTCCTTTGGTTGATTCTGAATGCAGTCTCAGTGTTAGGTTATCCTTTTATTCGTTTAATCTGCATATATTGTATGTCATGGTAAAATCTGGCTTACTGCCTTTTACTTGGTATTAGATTCATGATAAAATGACGAAAGCTTGAGTCTTGAATTGGAAAAGCGAAGATCAAATAGGTTAGAAAATAGTTAGAAATAATGATTCTTGCCTAGGATCAATTATAATCAGTTCTTTATCTTTGATTGGATTAAATAGATAGAAATAATGTTTAGTTTAATCACTGTAACTCATTCGGATCGAAAGATCGATGTGAAAAGGCCTAGAAAGATTATAGACTCCGAATTATCTTGTTACCTGCACCGGGATTATTGATAATTTGACTGATTGACTAGAGTGGACTCTCCGAACACCTTTTATCATCTGTGAAAATCCCTAGAAATTACTGCTTTCTTTGTTTAGTTTCCTGAATCATTACCACAAACCTTAGATTGACCTAGCATTTTTTGTAGTGAACCAGTTCAGTGCGTGGTTGAACGCACATCCCTGAGAGAGAACGATATTTATCACTACACAAACCCGTACACTTGCGGTACACAAACACTCTATTTAGTTTAGGTCTGTCAAGTTTTTGGCGCCGTTGCCGGGGATTTGTCTCCCCAACCGCCATTGGACGAACGCGCTCTGGGTGACTAGGTTATTTGTTTTTCATTATTTTGTCTTTTTCAGGTTTATGCAAAAAGAATTCTCTTTCGAATACGATCATGAGATCGAACGCACACTTCGAGAGAGAAGGAAAAGAGCGAGACTGGAGAAGGAACATCAAGAAAATCAAGAAACGGACGAAGAGGAGCGAGAATCGGAAAAGGAAGAAAAGATGGGAGAACAAAGACCAAGAACATTCGGGCAGTATCTGACTCCCAATGTCACCAACCCAGAATCAGCTATCAACGTTCCTACCGTCCAAGCGAACGATTTCGAGCTACGTCAGTCATTAATCAACTTTGTGTCAAAAGCACCATTCCATGGACTGGCAAGCAAAGATCCGAATCGACATCTGCGACTTTTTCGTCAAGCTTGTGACACTTACAAGGCCAACAACGTGTCGAAAGACGCCATCAAACTGCGACTCTTCCCATTCTCATTGGAAGGAAAGGCATGGGAGTGGCTCAATTCACTTCCACCAAATTCAATCACAACCTTTGATGAACTCGCCAGCACTTTCTAGGCGAAATACTTTCCTCTAAGCAAGCTCACCAGTTTGAGGAATCAGATTTCAACCTTTACGCAAGAGCCGGATGAGACACTGTAGGATACTTGGGAATGATTCAAGGACATTCTTCGACAATGTCCTCAGCATGGATTCGAATTATGGGTTCCAGTCCAATCATTTTTCAATGGAGCGAACGAGTCGACGAGAGGAAGCATCCTCTCTGCAGCCGGAGGCGATCTTATGGACAAGACTGTGCCTCATATTACAAGTTTGAATGAGCATCTAGCGAACAACTCATATCAATTGTCTAAACCCCGCCACAAGGCGGGAGGTAAGCTTAATGTTGATGCAATTTCTTTATTGTCATCTAAACATGATTCTTTAACGCAAAAGATGGATCGATTGAGTTTACCTCTAACCCTCCAACATGCAATGTTTGTCAGTCGACCGAACATGAAACTCTTACTTGCCCTTCAGGTGGAATTAGTAGTGAGCATGTCCAGCAAGCCAACTATGTTGGCAACCAAAGACAAAACTATGATATGAATTCTAACCGCTATCATCCTGTGTAACGACCCGCCCTAAACCCGTATTAATTAAGGCCTTAATCCCAGTGATTAACGAAATTACGCTGTTCAAAATTTTCTTTCTTTTACGTTAATATGGTTATTACTGTTATTATTATTATTATTATTATTTATTTTTATGCGCGACAGGTCTCGAGCAAGGCGATGGTTAAACGGGTTGAATTTATGTTATCGCGGATTTAAAGTTATAAGTATTATTACGAGTTTATGAATACTTTTACGATAAGTTATATAATTTATTTTATCATTCTCAATTTTACGCTTGTAACCGAAGAAGGTTATATTAATTTTAATTTCCGTTTCAATTACGATTTACATTTATCCAACCTTTCTAATGGTAATCTTTTGGCCAACCTATTCTATTAATGTGTCCTACCAATTTATTTTATGTGGTTTAATACTAGTTGATTTTACCCAATTTATTCCCTAGTAACTTTATTTAATCATCTACTAAATTATTTTACCAAGTTTATGTTCGCTAATTTTATTTTAGTTGATACCAATTATTTTACCTAGCAAGCTAATTACACTTTTGGGTAGCCTAAATTACTAATTAGGGGGTTAAGTAATTAAGTGGGAGTGTTTGATATATGAGGGGGTGAGTTAGTATGGGTGTATGTCATTTTATTTGGATGAAACACAATAGCATTCACTCCTCTCTTCCTCCCTCTTCTCCAGCAAGCCATACCCCCTGTTTTCCGGCCAGAATCCGGCGGCCGGAGGTCTCGTCGGCGACCACCAGGCGGTGGCCGTGTTTCCCCTTCCACCTCTCTCTTGTTGTTCTCCTTCAATTTCTTCTCCAAGTGGTATAATCTCAAACCCTAACTTTATTCTTTATGTTTCAAATCTGAATTTCACTTATAAATTGTGTGATTCTTATTGTTCTTCATCTCTTTTATGTTTTTAAGCATGAATTTATGTTGTGGTTAAGTTAGGTTAATTAGGGTTTAAGTTTTGGGTTGAATGCATGTAAATTTTGGGTGTTCTTGAAGAGTTCTTGATAGATTTATGGTGGATGATGATTCTATCTTTGTGCATGTGAGTTTGTTGAAGGAATATTGAATTTTGGGACTGATTATAAGTATTGGCTATGTTAATTATGTGATTTTGTGCTTAAATGATATGAATTTGTGAGAATTTGGGGAAGGATGCTAGTACAAGCATTGTTTCAAGTAGCATGATTTAATCCATGGTTGCATGTGAGATTTATGATGTTATTTGAGTAAGTTTTGAATGTTCATTTCTGGAAATATGATGAATGTTAGCTAATTTGAAGTCTGGTTGTGTATTGGTATGATTTAGAAGCTTAAACAAACATTAGAAGTGGGATTAAGGGCATTAAAGTTTCTGTTTGGGAATCTGATTTTTACAGAGGATGAAAAATGTGAATTTTGCCCGGATTTTTACTGGAAATGATAGCCCAAGTGATTATCTAACTCTAGGCTTTGGAATTTCGAGAACTGATATATAGCCCGAGATACGAGCAAAACCGTGAAAGGGTGGAATTATATACGTTTTCTGAGTCAGTAACTTCTTGCTAAGTTTTCGTCCATTTGGAGACTTTATTGGCTTTAGTGATAAACATAAAAGTTTTAGGTCGTTCCTCAAGCTTTCCGGAAACATAAAGTTTGCATCCATACGATATCGGGTGAGTGAGATATGAGGCTGAGAAGGAGGGACGTCAGCAAAGTCGCTGCCCAGAATTTTAATAGTTAATTCTAACTTTAAGGTTGCATTTTGATCTCCTAGGAGGCTTTAATGAGATGTCGACCTTTATGTCATTGTTAAGATGGATTGAGTAGGTTTTCTAAGTTAATTTAAGCTATTTTAGTATTTGGGATTACCTCCTAAAGGTTTATGGAAATACTAGCAAACCATGGGGTAAAATGATGAGGTTTTGAGTTCGTTTAAGTGGTGTTGATGGCTAAGTGGTACCTTGACTTCCTAACAAGTTTATGGGTTTCCTCGATGTCTAAATAGTCCAAGGACCATTCCTTCTATGTTTCCAAATCACCGGTCATCGGTTCGTAAACTTTCCAAAATTCATAATCATGTCCTTATCTAATTTCCGTCGCTTGACAACGTTTCTTTCATGTTTTCGATGACCGAGAAACTTCTCTTCTTAAGCCTTCAAGGACTCCAATTCTATGATCATCGAAGCTGGTTATTAAGGATGCTTTTTACATCGTAAGCCTCTTTGATCCTATTCAAGTTTCACCATAAGTTTCGCTTTAAATTTCCAAGCCGCATGATTAATTCCAAGTGCTCTGCTTCTGTCCGGGCCTTTTTCCGAGCCTTTCCTTTCATTTTTAGCCTTTGGGCCAGTAGACAAAATTGTAGGGCATGATTTTCCCTTTCCGAAAAGTACTCGTTTGCAAAAATCCGAGTTTCCGAACTCAAGTTATCACCAAATCTTTGATTGATCAAAAACTGAAATTTCTATTTTCTCATTTCCTTTTAAGTTATCAAGTTTTAAGTACTTTCATCCTAGCCTGTAAATGCAAGGACTTTATTTAAATTCTCAATTTTCTTAGGCTCTTATTATAGTTTCCAAGTCGCCCAAACCGTCCCAAGCTCGAGGCACGTCGCTAGATCTTTCTACTACCGAAGGTACGCGAATTGTCCAACTTTTCGCTCCTTATTATCATTTAATGTTTTCATGGTTATTTTAAGTTGTGCTTTAATGTTTATGTTACGGTTTTAAAAGGTCCCATTTTTTTTATGTTTTCTTTGTGCTAGTTACTTATAGGTGCTAGCTCTCTTTTTATGTATGATAGTCCTGATCAAAGTGTCCAGGACGCTGTCGATCGCTTTCGATCACCCAATCCAAACTTCGATCAGTTTGGGCATGTGCGTGTGTGAGATGCATTGCATCGATCGTAAGGGGCCAAATACTTATGTTTTAGTAACTTTCATGTACTTTACCTTTTACGTTGATGAATCAAGTTATTTTATTCTTGTTTATCCCTTTCCCCGTTTTCAAAATGAATTTAAATGCCGGCACTAAAACCGTTTTCGGACGGTTTGACGTGTTGGAGGTTTACGTACTGAGTGTTTCCCCACTCATTTTTGCGTATGTTTTAATGTTTTGTTTTAGGCGGTCCGAGCTCCCTGGTTAAAGGCAAGGATAAGCAAAAGTAGGCGTGTACCCAAGCAAGGTAGTCTCGAATGGAAGTTTGGCCGACTCTGGTGGTTTCCTTATGGTTAAAAGACCCCTTAATAATGAAATATGGGATGTGGTTATTTCTCTAATGGTTGTATAAGTTGAATTATTTATGTCTTGGTGGTTTTTAAGTATGAAGTTTATGTTTAAAGTTTGGTTGTGATTATTGTGTATTTAAATGGTGTATTTGGGTTTGTTGCCTTGTCCCGAGTCGGGACGGCGGTAATACCTCCACCCTAGGTGTTCCGCTGCGCTAATCACAGGCTTAGTGTTTGTATTATGTTAATCTTGTGATTAAGGGTGTTGGGGTGTTACATCCTGGACTTAAGAATCACCCGAACTTTTCTTATTGGAATGACAATCCCACTGGTCTTCTCCAGGACAAGGTCAAAAGAAGTATGTACCCCCACCTCAAAGACCACCTCAACAAGGCCCTCCTTGAAAGTCTAACCTAGAAACTATGATGGAAAGCCTTATCGTCGGACAACATAAACAGGAAGGTGCAATAAGAGACTTAATGCAGAAAGTAGAGGCTATAGCAACACATAATAAAATTTTGGAAAATCAGATTGCTAACTCAGCAACTCCCTCTACTAGCTTACCACCTCAGCCTGTCCCTAATCCGGGTGCTCAGTGTAATGCTATAATTTGTGAGGAAACTGACCTTAGGTGTGAACCTTTAGAAGAACAGTTTATACAAGGGGTAGTCATGACCAATCCTGAACATGACCTATTGGAGGGAACCACAACGCCCTCAATTATACCTAAAAAGGAAGACCCAGGTAGTTTTAAGATCCCTGTTTAGTTGGATGGTAAACCCATCAAATATGCCTTATGTGACACAGGATCTGGGGTAAATGTCCTGCCTATATCTTACCTGGGGAAGTATGACCAAAAAGAGTTAAGGGTGACCAATACATTCTTCATTTAGCAGACAAGACACTTAGGAGACCTCTGGGAATCTTACATAACACTCCCTTCAAGATAGGAGAGCAAGTTGTTCCTGTTGATTTCATGGTATTAGATACAGGTGAAGATCCAGAACCGGAGATTATTCTAGGGAGATCCTTCCTTTTAACTGTTAATTGCAAGATGGATATGAGGAAAGGAACAATGATCATCGAGTTAGGAAAGTCGATGACGGAATACGAAGTGCGAGAAGGCAAGTTAGTTCCAAAGCAAGTTCCAAAAATAATTCATGATGATGGAGATCCAGTTCCGAAGTGGATAAGGACCCCGATTGAGTAGGGGGTCCATAACGTCGAGCTAACGATGTTAAACAAAGCACCACGGCGATGTACTTCACCATTTAATATTCATTACTCCCCACATTTTTTTCTTTTATTTCAGTTCTTCCTTTCAGTTTTTATCGATTAGTAATTTTTATTTTGTTATTTACTAATTTTACTTTTTAGTGTGTAGAGAAAAAAGAAGAGATTCAAGAAAAAAAAATTTGGTTATTAATTGAAGTTATTATCTCTGACCTAATAATTTTTGAGTTGTTAGATGTTGTAGGGATTTTTGGTATGTCAAATTGTAAGGAAAGCAAGAAGGAAACAAAGAAAAGGGAGAAGACAAAGCAAAAATAGGCTGAAAACCGAATAAATACCATCAGGTGGCAAAACGCTGCCAGCGCTTGGTAAACGCTGGCGGCGCCTCTCCCAGAGAGTTGAGGTACGTGTTTTATTAAAAACGCTGCTAGCACTTTTATGTTTTGCTGGAAATTTTTGCCCGCCTCTTTAGGTTTGGTCGGCCCCATTCCTTCAAAACTAAAATCCAACTCTCACTTCTCTTTCTCCCAAAACCATCGACACCGAAGCCCCCAAACGCTGCCAGCTTTCTCCCAACCCTCAACCTCCTCCCTTCTTCTTGGTCGACGCACGCCACACCACCGCACCACCATCTTCGACTTCTCACTTCTTCTCTCTTGCGCTCTTGCACTCTTGCACTCTCAAGTTCCATTACTCTTCTCACATTAACTTCAAGGTATGAATTTCTCAACTCTTTCTCATGCTCTTCTGATTATCAACTTCGATTGTGGTATGATGTTTGGTTGAATTCTTGAAATTCTTGAGTAATTTGCTGAATTTATACAACATACCATGTCCAAGATTCCAATTTCTTGATTAGTGTTTTTAGGGCTCAAAACATATTTATTTCATGCTTTGTATCCGAAATTCCGTATTTTTATATCAATTTCTGTGATTTCTTCACTTGGTCGTAAGATTGGTACGTTTTGCAAGAAACATTGGAAATACATCAAAAAGCATGGAAATTCAAGGGAAAATGGGGAAAATCCAAAGAAAATAGAAAAAGAGTTGAAGAGAAGAAGAAATGAAAGGAGAAGCGACCCAAAACAGCCAAGGCCCAGTCCAGCTTGGGCGGAGTAGCAAGGTGCGGCCAGCGTTTGCTAAATGCGGCCAGCGTCTCCTCTAGAGACTTCATGCGCTTCTCAACTGGCAAACGCTACCAGTGCTTTCTCGGGCGCTGCCAGCGCCTAGTCGGAGAAGTTCTCCCCGAGCTAAACACTACCAGCGTTTTTGGAACACTACCAGCGTTTTATGCCCTAATCCAACCCTATAAAAGAAAATCACATCTGTCGTTTCAAGAGATCACTTTTAAGTTGTATTTTTCACCAGTTGAAAGAGAGAACTTTTAGAGAGCTTTGGGAGTAGTTTTTAGATAGTTTCTTTCCAGTTGATTCTAAAACATTGTTATTAGTTTAGATTGTTGTTAGTGATCGAAGGACACGAAAGAGATCGATTCGGGTGGCACGAAGAGATTGATTCTGCCAATTCGAACACCGGTTATTTCTATTTTACATCCATGTCTTCTATTTATTGTTTAGTATCTGCGATGTTTACTTTTAATAATATGAGTAGCTAATTTCCTTTGTTTGGGAGATAAACTCGATGTCCTTTGGTTGATTTTGAATGTAGTTTCGGTGTTAGGTTATCCTTTTATTCGTTTAATCTGTGTATATTGTATGTCATCGTAAAATCTAGCTAACCGCTTTTTACTTGGTATTAGATTCATGATAATATGACGAAAGTTTGAGTCTTGAATTGGAAAAGCGGAGATCGAATAGTTTAGAAAATAGATAGAAATAATGATTCTTGCCTAGCATCAATTATAATCAGTTCTTTATCTTTAATTGGATTAAATAGTTAGAAATAATGTTTAGTTTAATCACTATAACTCACTTCGGATCGAAAGATCGATGTGAAAAGGTCTAGAAAGAATATAGACTCCAAATTATCTTGTTACATGCACCGGGATTGTTGATAATTTGACTGATTGACTAGAGTGGACTCCCCCGAACACCTTTTATCGTCTGTGAAAAACCCTAGAAATTATTGCTTTCTTTGTTTAGTTTCCTGAATCATTACCACAAACCTTGGATCGACCTAGCATTCTTTGTAGTGAACTAGTTTAGTGCGTGGTTGAACGCAAATCCCTGATAGAGAACGATATTTCTTACTACACAGCCCCGTACACTTGCGGTACACTGACACCCTATTTAGTTTAGGTCTGTCAATTCTTCTACCTTCCCCACCTTCCTTCACCATGACTAAACGTTCCACCAAACCTGCCGCCCCTTCCAGCATCGCCAAAAGACTTCGTTCAAGCAAGCCTCCTGCCACTCCCGACACGACGCCAACCAACGCATCTTCCAATGAATTAGCAATAAATAGCAAGGAGAGGTCCTTTGTTGGTTGGAAGGGAGGACTTTTGGACGGATAGTTTTTGAGAGGTGGTGAATTGGGTGTGGGAAGAAGAGGTCCTCTGGGAGGATGATTTGTAGGAACTTAGCTCCGAGGTTGAGAAGAGGGGGTTGTGGAGACTGGTTTGCTTTCGTAAGGATGGGAATTAGTGACTGCCTCATTGGATAATTTAGTGATGGTTTTATGGCAGTCTTTGACCTTAAGAAATAGTCTATTGCTTTCTGTGAACAGGAGGTCATTTTGAAAGTTCAGGCTTTCTATGGCCTCATTGAGACTTTGAACATGGTTGGTAAGGTGCTTAATTCTTTCTATCAAGGACTTAGAGTATTTAAAAAGATGCATACACTTATGAACAAGATGTAATAGTGAAAGATTAAGGAGGTCATCAATATTTACCTCGTCTTGAGATGAGGTTGGATCTTGATCCTCACTTGTGTTTGCCATCGGACATACATTTGTTATTTCATCTACCTCACTATGGCCTTCGCTGGAATCACTATCACTCCATGTTTCCATCATTGCCTTACTATTTTGCCGTTGAGGTTGACTGTTTCTCTTGTCTTTGTTTCTTCTAGCGTGAGGGCAGTCCTTCATAATGTGTTTTGAGCTGCCACAAACAAAACAAGTAAACGGGTCAGCATCTTTTCTTAATGAGGACTTTTTGAGGTTGTTTTTCTGTTTTGTCCATCCTTGATGTAGCCTCTGAAGGTTGGATTTTTCTTGTATAACTTTCTGAACCCTCTTGCTAGCATAGCTATTGTTTCTTCCTCATCTTCATCTGGTTCACTATCAGATTCACGTGTTGCTTTGAGGGCAATCCCTTTGGGTTTCGAGAGGTCATTCAATTGGATCTCATAGGCCAATAGTTTTCCAATGAGTTCCTCTACTTTGAGGGCCTTGAGATCTTGAGCTTCTTCAATGGCTGTGACTTTTGGACCCTATTTTCTTCTAGGCAGGCATCGGAGGACCTTTCTAACTTGTTCCTCATTTGGGTAGGTTTTTCCTAGAGATATGAGGTGGTTGGTGATGCCGCTGAATATTTTGAACATCTCTTCAATAGTCTCAATTTCCTCCATTCTAAAGGCCTTATACTTTTGGACAAGGATATCTGCTTTGGTGTCCTTGACTTGACTTGTGCCTTCATATGAGGTTATCAAGTAATCCCAAACCTGTTTCGCAGTTTCACAATTAGATACACGTTCAAAATCATTCCAATTTAAACTGCAATAAATCAAGTTTAGGGCATAAGTATTTTTTCTCAATGGCTCCAACTCTTTTTTGGTCATTTCAAATCTTTTCTTTCGGACACTTGACCATCACTGTTCTTTTTCGTGGGTGTGGGATAATCTCCCTTGGTAACCACAGTCCAGAGGTCCTCATCTTGGTCCTTGAGGTAGACCTCCATTTGTCTTTTCCATGACCTGTAGTTTTCTCCAGTAAGTAGTGGAGCTATTGTCCATGAACGTCCTTGAGGAGCTTAATTTGTGTTGATAGCGGCCATGATCTTTTCCACAAGTGTTTAAACTCTTGAATTTGTGGACCCGCCCTTATACCAATTGAAATAACCCTAGAGGGGGGGTGAATAGGGTTGTATTATAAATTCTGCACTTAATCAACACAAATTGGTTAGTAGCACTTTATAAACTGAATAATACTTCTTTATTCATTGAATATAAAGTGCTAAAACAGAAGGAGGTTACAACTCAGATCTAATGAGGATCGTGAGGTCCTCAACAGGCTTACGGAGGTAGAGGACTTCACAAATGCCTTCTGCACTTGAGCCCTCACAGAAGAGGCGATTACAAAAGGGGGAAACAACCTTGAAGCAAGAACACTTTCTCACTTCAAACACACGACCTTAGAGGTCCTCACCAGAAAACTCACTGGCTACAAAAACTCACCACTACAACTCAAAATATTGTCACTCCATTATCCTTACAACTCAGAACTTTCTACCCAAAGTTCCTACTCTGATTTTCTTCCTTGCAAATCATTGTTTTACGTGGAAGAGGTTGACAGAATATATAGTCTTGAGAGCTTCTAATCAGCAACGGCTTCTTTCCTTCTCCAAGGACCGTTTCCTTCTTTGGAGGATCTTCAATCTTTCAAAATATTTGCAAGTTGCTGCGATTTTCTTGCTTTTCTTTTAGAATTTGAAAAGGAATATGAGTTGTTATAATATCAACTCCAGAACAAAAAGAAAGAATAAGATTAGGATTTGAGTGATACTTCCCTAAATCAATTTTGACGATCTTTCAAACAAAATACTTACGCTGACGTTGGAGGTCCTCATAGCAGAATGTGGTGATGTCCTCAGAGTAGCCTGAGATTCTTCACACGCTTCACAATGCACATTCACACAAGCCACCCTCGTCTCCGACGAGTGAAGGCCAATCGGCCTTGAGAGGGGGGTGAATCTATAGCTTCACATTCACACTCGACGTACGCGCATGGAGATGCAAGGGTGTTACCGCGGCTAAGCCTAGTAGTGTATTAGTATTGTTGGAAAAGAAAAAAAGAGTACATTTGTAATATTATATTAGTTAAGTGTTATGTCTTTGTCTTAATCCTTTTTGTACCTTTATTTGTGGCAGCATAGATTGACAAAAAATTACTTAGGGGTACCCTAACTTTTGGTGAAATGTTTTTCTGGTACCCCAACTTTTAAAAACTAATTTTGGGGTACCCTAACTTTTAGAATTAGAAATAATTAGGTGAATTTCCGGCCAATTATTTGAATTCATCGGTGAATTTTAGGCGGGAAATTGATTAAGTGTTTTTGTGGATGAAAATGCCCTTTATTTTCGTGGACGAAAATGATTTGAATCAATCAGAGTTTTGCCGGAAATTCACCTAGTAATTTCTAATCCTAAAAGTTAGGGTACCCCAAAATTAGTTTTGGAAAGTTAGGGTACCAAAAAATTTTTTCTTCAAAAGTTAAGGTACCTCTAAGTAATTTTTTGATAGATTGACTTATGTAATAATAAACTTGGGGGTTGGCATGTACTTTGCATTAGTAGTCAAATTATGTGCATTAACAAGAGGGTCTACTTACTTGCATTCTTTCGGCATATAATAATTCCCGTACATTGGATTAGTTAACACTGTTAATATAAAATAAAAAAGAAGCCTTGCTGATGATGCCTAACAATTCCCGTAGGAGCTGCCGTCGAAGATGCTTTTGAATGCTGTGTATGCAAAAGAGATGGTCTAAGATTCATCCTATGTACCAGAAGGACCGGGCAAGCACTAACTCGGAGGTGCATCATAAGGGTCAGGACCTTGATAGTCCTGACCATAGACAAGGGGTTGGCTATAGAGAACGATGGAGTGAGGATGATATTGAGGCACCAATGGACTAGGCACCCTATCCATTGAACCGTAGAATCCACTAGATTCCGAGCAATCCTCCACCATGAACTTTGGTATGTCATGAGATCTTTTTCTACCTCTCGAAGATCTGGAAGAGCTAGCCCGAGGAGCTTGACATTCTCCCATCAAATCTTGGTCACTCCTAAAGTATGGTCCTTCTCTTGGATCACCACGATGAGCTCTCCTACTAGCTTGTCCCTTTGAAGAATGGCGAGGAGGCCACCTCGAAGTACTCCTAGAGCGCTGAGAGCTCGCATGGGAGTGCGCGTCTCCAGCATCATCCTCAGGAACCGGCATAGGACCTCAATACTGGTCATTCACGAAGTTCTAGTCAATGAATTCTCGAGCGGTTATTCCTTCTCTCAACACAAGGCGGATACGAGCATTGATTGCTGCATGAGAAAAAAAATCATGAGAACCTGCATGGATAAGTAAAGCTCGAGATGTTCCACTTAACGGGTTAGAATCAAAGAACTGCACTACTTCATGGTCATTTAGCACGAGGGGACTAAAGCCAAACAGCATGTCTTCACCCTCCGCATACTCCGAGCCTTCTGCATGCTGACTCAGGAGAGGATCACAATATCCTCATAACTACAGAAAGGTGAGTCGTCAGCAGAAAGAACAAACTAAAGTGCCAAGTTGCAAATGGAAGAAGTAAAAATGATACACGAGAAAAAGCCAGGCGTCCCCTGTGGCGGGCCGTTGCTTCCTCCAAGTCGTCATTAGGAACGTTAAAATTTCCAGCCATGAGACAGGCCATTCCAGCTCCAGTCAGAGTCTGCCTGTCAAAGATAAGCTTGGGAGGATCCATAGAAACTCTTGGAGGCTATTCTCCTATATACTTGAAGAAGAAGCGCTCACCCAAATTGAAAACCAAACCAGAAGGGCCCTCAAGCAGCAGACAAGACTGGCTCGCTTGTCTTGCCGAACACAGATCAAAGTGCAAGCCTTCTAATCGAAAGTCATCCCATGGAGATCGGACAATATCCTATTGCCAAGCCTACTGTTACTTCTAAAGGTCCAAGAAAAAGGAAAAGGAAACAAGAAAGAAACGTTACCGACCAGAGAGAATCGATAATTTTCCTGAGACCATTCAGGCCTTGAAATGATACTTCAAACGATGGTACATTTTCGATTCCGACCATCGCCGAGCTGCAGGAATACTTCGATCAAGGTTGTTGGTCCCACCAATTACAGGAAACAAGTACTCAAAGGCCCACATCTGCACAACGGGAAAGGCCTTAGTGAGATTAAAAAGGAATTTTGCACACTCCAAAATTTCTAAAAGAAATGTCATGGAGCGTACCTCTAAGACTCGCCAGAGACTGCTACCCAGGTTCAGCAATACTGCTTCATTGGTCCTCGAGTGACCTACTGTGTTAGAGCCAGTAGGACGACAGGCATCCCGCATCCCTCTCACCAAATGGGCTTAATGAGCAACTGCCTAATTAAACCTCCTCACCTCATCGTAATTTAAGAGGTTGTACATCTAGGAAAGAGTAATCGTGTCCTCACAATTCACAAAAAGAGTGGCATTGATAAAATGCACCAAACAAAGGAATTGTCGCTGTGGAAGATGAAGGTTCTCAATATCCGGACTTTTCAAAATGGCCACCAAATGGGTGTACCGTAAAACGCCATTTCGACCTGCTAACGCAGTAGTAGGGCGCAAGATCTCAATAACTCGAGGGTGGACTTCCCTCCGAAATTCAAGTAGCTGGCCACCCCAGCTAAGGCCAGTAATCATCACAAAAGCGACAAGAGTGAGCACCATTTCACCCACGGGAAGGTGAAACGAGTTGGTGGTTTCCTAGAAACGTTCCACCATGGCTCCACCAAACATTCTCTTGTCGCGAGTTCCCCAAGCTTCCAACAAGCCAAGAAAGGACCAAACCATGCATTTCCCACAGTGGTTCGATAGAACTCCCCTACCTGAGGATCTTTTGACAAATCTACAGCACTTTGCAGGCTCCCACATGTTCTGAAAGAATCATCATATGATCAAAAAGTAAAAGAAAAAAAAAAAGGGTTCAAGTTTTCCCCATAAGAATTCTAAAGGTGACCACATGCGCTTAAAGAGAAATTTAGAGTACCATCCTACTTTAAATTCAACATAAAGTGCTAAAGCAAGCAGTAGCATGCAAGTTGTTTCAAATGATAACATGCTGTGAAAATAAGCTTGCAAAGGAAATGAAGCATACCGAGGTTTGAGAGAGGACGAACCATGCATGTTCATCTTGTTAGAAAACCAACTGCGCTGGTGTAAATTCTCTGCTGGGATATTCCCTCTCTACTGTCCTTGCATATAGACGCCCCTGAATAGTTTGTTGAGTAGCACAACGACGTCCTCTCCACCAAGAAGCCATTGCTTTTCAATAAAACCCAAATACCCAAAAGAGATTCTAGAGAGAGAATAAAGAGAAAGCTAAAGTAGAGCTCGGATTGAAGTAGTTGTGAATGTTGAAACCCAAGCTCACCATTTATAGGCAAAGTGAGCTGACGCACGCAGCCACGTGTCAGCATTACGTTGGTTGAAGCTAAAGGTCGATTGGCCTACAGGAAGATCACAATAATTGCATTCAAATAGTCTCCTGCATGGCCTGCAAAAGATGAATGGTACGGAAAGAAAAGATTCTCTTTGACTTAAAGATCGGTCGACCTAGGAGAGAGGAAAAATTGTCTTCGTCCTCATGCCCGTTACCAAGGTCAAATATGCATATTTCTAAGGGAAGCTCAACTGTTGTGCCCCAATAAAATACAGAAGGCCTTCTCAAAGTTGAAGGAACAAGTCCCAAACGGAATGCATTTTTCAATGATCATTCAAACGCACTCCGAGGTATGTTATCCGGATTAAAATTTAATTTCTTAAAAACTGACAAAAATTGCTTGTGGTATACTGGGAATAAGAACCATCGGCATCGTGCCCGGTGAAGTTTATTGGCATCAAATTGCCATCATCAAATTCAAACCAAAATCAAAGCCATCCACATCGCTTTGGTGAAGTCTCGACCTCAAAGCCATCGACATCGCACCCGGTGAAGTCTCTCAGCATCAAATTGTCATCAAATCAAAACAACAGCCATTGACGTTACGTACAGTGAAGTCTCGATCTCAGAGCCATCGGTATCGCGCTCAGTGAAGTCTCTCGACATCAAATTGCCATCATCAAATTTAAATCAAAATTAGAGTCATCGACATCGCGTTTGATGAAGTCTCAACCTCAGAGCCATTGGCATCGCACCTGGTGAAGTCTCTCGGCATCAAATTGCCATCATCAAATTCAAACAAAATTCAGAGCCATTGAGATCGTGTTGGGTGAAGTCCTGACCTCAAAGCCATCGGCATCACGCTTGATGAACTCTCTCGGCATCAAATTGCCATCAAACATCAAACTTAAACACAGAGTCATCGACATCACATTGGATGAAGTCTCCACTTCGAGTAGGGCTTCATTCTCGCCTGAGATCAGTCATAAACTTTGAGTATGGAGTCATTCTCGCCTGAGATCATCAAATTGCATCCTCCAGTTCCCAGTAAGGCGTCATTCTCACTCGAGATCATCATCAAAAGACGCATGCGTTAATAGTCAGGCGCAGGACTCTAGTTTTCAAGCGTCGCCCAAGCTTTGCACTCTAAAGTTATATCCCCAACCGGAGTCCTGTTTTGGGCTTGGTTTTGAGCCTAAATGCATCTCTTTCCCTTGGCATTTTCCTTGGTAACATGAATAATTATATTATTTTTATGTTACTTGAAAAATCTCAATACAGCTCTGAGGACCTTAGCATATCCAGCAGTGAGGACCTCCAGTTTCAGCAGCAGTATCAACTTAAAGATTTTGTTTGAAAGATCTTTGTCAAAATTAAATCGAGGAAGTTATCCATATCCTATATCTATTTTATTCCTTTTTATTCTGCATTCATATTGTAGTAAGATTATATCTGTTTTTCAGACATCAAAAGGAAAGGAAAGAAATCGCTTGGAATTGGATGATATGAGAAGATTGAAGATTGACTCAAGAAAGGAAAAAATCATCCATCAAAGGAAGTAGAACGTTGCTGTTCATGCTTAAATACAACCAGAACTTCTTGTGAGAATGAACGATTTCCAAGCAAGAAACTCGTTTGTAAGAATTTTGGCTAGAAAATTATGGGTTGTAAGAATATTGTGAGAAAATATTCTGAGTTGTAGCCACTAGGATGTAGTGGTGAGTTTGTAGTCAGCGAGTGAAAACTGGTGAAGGGCCTCTAAGGCTGTGTTTCTAGAGTGAGATAGTGTTCTCACTTTAGGTGTGTTATTTCCCTTAAAACGCCTCTTCTGTGAGGCCTCTTCATAGGTCAAATAAAGCCACATTTGAAAGGCTCCACTGACAGAACCTCCTTCTAAGAGTTCTGCCTTTGTAAGCAATGTTGAGGACCTCAACAGTCCTGATATTGTTGAGTTTCTGATCTCCTCTATTCTACTTGTATTTCAAGTTAAATTCAATAAAAGAAGTATTATTCATTTTATGCAAGCGCTATTTAACGAGTTTGTGTTGATTAAGTGCAGAAATTCATAACAACCCTATTCACCCCCCCCCCCCCTCTAGGGTTATTTCAGTTGGTATCAGAGCAAATACACAAATTCAAGAGTTTAACCACTCGTGGAAAAGATTATGGACGCTATCAACACAAATGAAGCTTCTCAAGGACGTTCGTGGACAAGAGATCCACTTCTTCCTGGTGAAAATTATAGGATGTGGAAGAGACGGATGGAAATATTCTTCAAAGATCAAGATGAAGACTTATGGATTGTAGTCACTGAAGGAGATTTCCCCACTCTTACAAAGAAAGACAGAGAAAATAAGGATGTCCCAAAGAAAAGATCTGAGATGACGGCTACAGAGCTTGAACCATTGAAGAAAAATACTCGAGCTCTAAATCTGATTTATTACAATTTGAATTCCAATGATTTTGGCTGTGTTTCTACTTGACAACCTCATACGAAGGCACAAGCCAAGTTAAGGACATCAAAGTCGACATTCTCGTCCAGAAGTATGAGGCTTTTAGAATGGAAGAAAATGAATCCATTGAAGAGATGTAGAAGAGATTTAGCAGCATCGCTAACCACCTCAATTCCCTTGGAAAGAACTACTCCAACGAGGAACAAGTTAGGAAGATCTTCAGATGTCTGCCAAGAAGAAAATGGGGTCCAAAAGTTACAGCCATTAAAGAATCTCAAGATCTCAAGGCCCTCAAACAGGAAGAACTCATTGGGAAACTGTTGGCTCATGAGATCCAACTGAGTGATCTCTCAAAACCAAAATAGATTACCCTCAAGGCAACACGTGAATTTGATAGTGAATCAGATGAAGATGAGGAAGAAACAATGGCGTTGCTAGCAAGAGGGTTCAGAAGATTGTATAAGAAAAATCCAATCTTTTGAGGCTACATCAAGGATGGACAAAACAGAAAAGCAAGAGGTAAGGCCTTAATGAAAGAAGAAACTGACCCATTTACTTGTTATGGTTTTGGCAGCTCAGAGCATTTGGTTAAAGATTGTCCTCACGCCAGGATGAACAAGGACAGAAGAAATATGAGGCCCAAACAACAACATCGTAAGGCAATGCTTGCAACCTGGAGTGACAGTGATTCAGGTGAAGGAAATAGTGATGTTGAAGAGGTTGTAAATGTCTGCCTAGTAGCATAAAACAATGAGGATCCAGATGTGACCTCATCTTAAGATGAGGTAAATATTGATGACCTCCTCAATCTTCCTTCAGTACATCTTGCTCATAAATTATTGCACCTCTTTAAATATTCTAAATCTCTAATATAGAGTCAAGCATCTTATAAAGCATGTTCAAAATCTGAGGGAGACCATAAATAGCTTGAACTCTCGAAATGACCTCTTAGTTACAGAAAATAATAGACTATCTTTTGAGGTCAAAGACTGCTACAAAACCATCACTCAATTATCCAATGAGGCAGTCACTAATTCTCATCCTTTCCAAAGCAAACCAGTTCTCTTAACACCAAATCCTCCCCTCTCTTCTCATCCTATGACCAAAGTTGCTGCAAATCATCCTCCCGGAGAACCTCTTCTTCCCACTCCAAATCTGACTCCTCACAGAAAGCAACATCACAAAAACTGTCCAATTTCCAATACTCAAAACTCACAACAAAATATGGATCCCTAAATCTGACTCCTCACCCAAGCCCTCTAAATCCTCAATGTTCTTTCAAGTAGGCAAAATATGGATCCCTAAACCTAGCGTCACAACTTGTCTGTCAAAAACCAACATAATGTTTTCTGATGCAGGTATGCTTCAAAACTCACAACGACCTGTGGTATTTGGACAGCGGTTGCTCTCGCCAAATAACCGGAGATCCAACCAAATTTTGCGAGTTGAAAACCAGCAAAAAAGGGAAGGTTACATTTGGAGACAATAGCCAAGGCAAGATCCTCGGCATTGGGAAGGTTGGTAAGGACCTCAACAATTCACTAAATGATGTATATCTTGTAGAAGGTCTAGAGTATAATTTGCTTAGTATTTCTCAATTTTGTGATAAAGGTAATAGAGTCAATTTCGATAAAAATGCATGTGTAGGGTCTTCAGAGTCTCATCAAATCATTTTGCATGGTCATCACATGAATAATGTTTATTTTATTGATCTAAGTGAGTCTTCAGAGGACCTCTCCTGCCTTAAGGCTAGTCCATTGTGCATGAGTGTTCATGTTGACTTTCTCATCATACAAATGTTATCATTTCTAAATTACACATGAGCCATCTTAAATCATCTATAATTTTCTTTCCTTGTCAAACTCCAGATCAAGAAAATTATATGATTCTGTTTAGGCTCAGTTTTGAGCCTGAATGCATCCTTTTACCTTCAAAAAATGACTAAAGGATCCTCATATTTTGATGTAAATATTTTAAGGGCCCTGTATTTTGATAAATAATAAATTGTAGGGTGACATTATCTTTGTTGTAATTATTTTGGGGGGACATTCCGATCTATCAACGCATTAATTGCAATACTTATTGTTGATTAGGGTTATGTATATTTGACCAACCCTAAATACTAAGGCCTAAAATGATAGTTGACTACAATTAAAACAACCTTAAATACAAAAATCATTGTTTTGCGCATTTTTAGATCGGAAATTTGGTCAGAATGTCCCAAATAAATAATTACCGCAAAGATAATGTCACCTCATAATAATTAGTCAAAATATAGTGCCCTTAAATAATTACATCAAAATATAGGCAACTGTTAGTCGTTTTCTATTTTACATTGTCATTTTCCTTGGTTCCATGAATAATTATAGTATTTTTACATTACTTTTCGTCCCTTTTAGGTTCCTTTGGCAATAATGTGCAAAAGGAGGAAAAGTGCACAAAAAGAGGCAAAACTGGGATGAATCAAAGGATAGATGAGCTTCGAGTGTCAACCCCGAGGAAACCCGTCTCAATAAGGTGGAAGCAAGAGCCTTCGGCTCAAGGACTTTAAGAAGACTCAGGACAGGAGAGACATCATGGCTGTGACACACTGTGTCATAGTCGTAATAGAGTTGTCCAAAGGCCAGGGAAAGGAAAGTCAAGCAACCTCGGACAGAAGGTGTGTCACGGTCATGACACACCACTTCACGGCCATGACAGAACCCCTCATGAACATAATGTAACATCATCTTATGCACATGTACAGTTTAATATATTAGTGGCATATGTTAAATCAAGTCAAGTTAAATGTATAGTGCACTGAATTAGCTCTAAGAAGCTAGGACCAACTTCTTCCTATTGAAGCCATCCAATTTACCATGAATTATTAATATAAGCTCTATCACTAAACTATATTTTAGGTCATGTACCTCTAGTTGGATTTTAATCATCTACCTTACAAAGTAAACCTTTCTTGGTGGCTATTTGACAAGGCCGCAAGCGCACGGTGTACGGAGTAGCACGTCAAGGTCGATCCCACAGGGACTCAATTAGCAAGGCAGTAAACTAGCTATCTATGTGATTGCTAAGCTAACAGGGTTTTGATTTTAGAAAGGTTTTAACTACCAATTAAGACTAATAAAGCAGGGAAATTAATCAAAGGTTCAATCAATGGAGAAAGACTTCTAGGGAATTGCTTTCCTAACAACGAGCATGATAATTAGAACTCAGGTTGCACAATCATTCATTCAAGTCAAACCAACAACGATAATCATAAGAACTCTATTGCTCTTTCGATGCTAATATAATTACCTCAACTAACCTAAATTACAACTTTCGTATGCTTTTCAAGTTAATCAAAGTTGAAGTCTCAAATATTCTGGTTATCAAAAGGTTCCCTAATCTGCTATTCTTTTCTCAAATTTCACAAAACTAGGTAGAATGGTTGGTAGTCATATTATCCTAATTCACCTTTCAGTACTTCTCAGGTTAATCTCGAATCACAAGTATTCGAGCACTCAAATAACACCCATGAACATGAAGAACAAAACCTTCTATTGATTCAAATCAAGAATTCATGCACAAACTAGAAACATTCAATCAAACTACATTGTTTCGGGTTGCAAAACCTTAGAATTCAAGAAATCTACTCACTCATATTCAATATAAACATGAAAAAAGTTCCAATCAACATAATCAAGTCTCAAAACAAAGAAGGAAATCGAATAGGAAGAACAAACTACGATGAATACGTCCCGTCGATCTTTCGATCCCGGGATAGAACCTTCTCCACGAGCACCGCTACTTTCTTCTCGAATCTTGATCTTGGCTTGACTCGATTCGATCTTGAATCATGATTGTAGGATCAATATAGTTAAAGTAATTACTTTGTGAGCTTTCTATCAATATAGTTAAGTCACAACCAAATCCTTACCTCCTATCTATCCCACCCAACACCACCTTCCACCACCTCTTTACCCCCTCAAACGTCCCCCTCTCCCTCCTCTCACAAAATATCACCTCCTCTCTTTCTCTCTCTCCATAATAACTTGCCAACAAACACTCTCTCTCATACAACAACCTATTATTCACTCCCTCTCCATCAAACCAAACATCAACCCCCTCCCTCTCTTCCCCTACCTCACGTCAACCCTCACCCAAACCTCATCCAAGATTCACATATCTTTCACTCTTTCCCATTCAAGATTCAACCTTTCTTGAATCTTGAAACCACAAAAGCCCTCATGGTAAAATAGCTTCCACAAAGAACCCCTTTCACGAGAACTACTCCTCTCTTTTCCACCCTACTCTCGTGAACCACCCCCACTTCCCTGTTTGGTTACGCGTGTTTCATGTATCATCGGAATTAAGAACCTTTCTTGATCCGGTAATACATCAAAAGTAATGATGTAAATCAGCCCACGCTAAGTCCCCCAAGCCCAATCAAGAAGGCCCAATGGAAACTCCAAGATACAGATAGGGTCCTTCATCAAAGGACTTCATCCAGTACAGGCCCAATAAGGAAGATTTGGTTCATTTACATCAAGTGGGCTAAAGAAGGAAGATACAAGGCAGAGGTCCAAAGGCCCATTCACATGGTGTGCTTCTTGTTTCAAGAGGATGTCTAAACATCCTAGTTGGGCCATTGTCACGTCAAACCAAGCCCAAGGAGAGCACAAGTCACGTCCAAGATCAGTCCAAGCTTTGAATTTTACAATTATTATATCTTTAGGATGTAACTTTATTTTTGTTATCCTTTAATTGTTTTGTGTAATTTAAATTATCTTTATAGTTTTAGAATAATGTAAGATGCCAAGTGAGTTATAAACTTCAACATCAAGTCATAGGAATGTGTGTGTATGTCATGTGTGGTAAGGCTATTTAGGCGCCAAGATTAGTAAGTTATCCTAGAATAGGATGGACTATTATGTATCCATATTGGATTAGGAAAGCCAATTCAATTAGGATAAGGTTTGTTGTAACAAACTCACCCTAGGATAAGGATTCTAATCCAAGGGAGACTAGGAGTAGTTGACGTCTAGGTAGAGGAGTTCACTCTTGGATTGCACGCCAAGATTGAGTCTCCTAGAGTAGAATAACTTGGCTTGCACGCCAAGTAAGAGTTCTAGTCCATATAGTTGGCGTCTAGGTAGAGGAGTTCATCTTGGATTGCACACCAAGATTGAGTCTCCTAGGGTAGAATAACTTGGCTTGCACGCCAAGTAAGAGTTCTCAAAGGCAATCAATCAACCTTGAATTATGAAATCAGTTAAGCTTTTAGCTTTCTCTCGAGTGTTTGGATAAACCTCACCCCTTTCTTCTATTGTATCTTGGTATGGCACCCAAGTGGTTAGGAAGAGCTTGATCCTAGGTTGCGGTCTAGATCAAGTTAGCTCTAGGTTGTCTTTCTTGTGGATTAAAGTTAGAAACCTAGAACTATCCGTTCTTATCTTTCTGTCAATACAGTTAAGATAATTACATCTGTGTCTTTCTATCAATATAGTTAAGACAAAACCCTACCCTTACTTCCCTTCCACCAAACGTCCACCCTCTCTTTTTCCCCCTCTCAAATCGTCCTCCCCTCTCTTCCCTCGCAAAAGATCCCTAACCACCTCTCTTCTCTCTCCATAACAAACTCTCAACAAACTACATTCCTCTCTCCTCTCCCTCAACCAAGCGTCACCCTCACCTTTTTCTCCTGCCATCTTCCACACGTCATTCACTCAACCCCTCCCATCCAAGATTCAAACATTCATCCTTTTTTCCCGTTCAAGAATCGATCTTTCTTGATTCTTGAAACTACACCTCAAGACACAAAAGCCTTCCCTTTTCACGTGATATTCCCTCTTTCTCACCCTTTCACGTGATCTCTTCCCCTCTCTCTCTGTCTTGGTTGCACGTGTTTCATGTGTTACTAGATTTAAGAGTTTTTCTTTGTCCCGTAATACATCAAAAGTGGTATCAGAGCTCTAGGTTAGCATTGAGTGCAACCCTGAACTCCACAGAGTTAACCTAAACACATAACCTTCAAATTCTCAGTTCCAAAAGCTTAACCTGCAAGTCCAAAAGCTTAACCTGCAATACCAAACACGTAACTTTCAAATCTTCAGAGTCAACCTGGCATTCCAAACCTGTCATGGCTCATGAATTGTTCTTCATGAGGAGGATCCTCAGCAGTTCAATTGTTCCTGAAGATTAACAGCAAAGAGAGGCTATCTTTAAGTCTCGTTGCACGATCAAAGGGGAAAGGTCTGTTCTTTGATCGTTGATGGAGGAAGCTGCACCAACGTGGCTTCAACGACTATGGTGGACAAACTTCAGCTGGAAACTAGTCCACATCCCAAACCCTACACCATTCAATGGCTTCATCAGGGTGAAGGATTACAAGTTACTCAACGATGTTTGGTAAGCTTTTCCATTGGCAAATATTATCAAGATTCTATTTGGTGTGATGTATTGCCTATGGATGCTTGTCATATCTTGCTGGGAAGACCGTGGTTATTTGACAGGAGCGTGATGCATGATGGAAGAGCCAACACCTACACATTCAGGCTCAACAACAAGAAAATCACCCTAGCTTTACTAAAGATAGCCAATCCGTCTCCATCCAAAGAGAGTGATCTAACTCCCACCACTTCTATGACTACTGAACGCCCTGAGTTTAGTGAGAATAAGGAGATCACTCCCTTAGACCCAAACATAAACCCTAGCCACAAAGAGCCAACTCACGAAAATCCAAGCCACAGCAACCCTCTCGTCACCCACCCATCCCAACGTGATGTTCAAGATGATTTGGTCCCTAAACCTGTCGTGCTTCATGAGAAAGCAACTCACGAAAACCCTAGTGAACCTCCAAAGGTTCAAAAGCAAGCTGATGATCTTCAAGCAAAGGGTATGTTAAGAGAAAACTGCAATCCATGTGATGTCCCTGCCCTTTTGGTTCCGAGAGAAGATGGAAACCAGCGTCTGTGTACCAACAAGGCTACTAGCAAGTACAGGTTTCCTAGAATTCAAGATCTAATGGACGAACTAGATTGTACCCAAGTCGTTTCAAAGATTGGTCTAAAAAGTGGGTACCTCGATCCAATTCGCATTCAAGAAGGGGACACTGCTATCAAAACTAAAGGAGATCTCTACGAATGGTTAGTCAAGCTTCTTGGTCTAACTAATGCTCCCTCAATTTTTATGAGATTGATGAATCATGTTTTGAAGCCCCTTATTTGCAAGTGTATTGTTATCTACTTTGGTGATATACTTGTGAATAGCAAGAGTGAGACAGGTCACATTGATGGAGGTCCATCTACACCAGCAAGGAAGGAGGAGAGGAATTTCTGTCCTGAGGTCCTCAGCAGGTCCTTCACCCAATGGGACTTAGCTGGGAATTTAGGAGGGATCAAGTCCTTCCTGCAGGAAGCATGAAGTGTTATAGCAGAAAGGTCCTAGGGGAATTTTGAAGTATTCAATGGAAGTAAGGTGATAACCCCAGGATCCTGTGCAGAAGGCAGCCTTGGCCTTAGAACTTAAGTCCAGTTGGTGCAATTGGACCTTGGCAGAACCCCAACCTATGAAATCAAGGTTCAGGTTATCTTAAGGTCTATTACAAGTTGCAACAACTCAAGGCAATGACATTTGGTGGTTTCCATATGTCCCTAAGGTCATTTACTACTACTGTTTGCGGAGTGCAGGTGACTGATGTCCTTGGGCATTTCCTACAGCATGTTGGTTCATAAAGTGCAGGCAACATCATGCAGCTGGGACAGTGTTAGCATTTTCAAAAGTATTGTGGTCATTTGGTCATTTTCCTTTTAATAATCGAATGTCCTTAGTTGCTAATATCACCAGCCATTTCAGCAGCCAAGAAGAAGATTATAATACACTTAGTGGAAGCATGACTAATGCTCGATAAGCATCTGCTGGCACAATCTGATCCAGCCAGCAACATTTATATTTCTTTTGCTATTTTCTTCATATAATCTGATGTAATTAAGTATTAAATAGCTTTCTTATGTATCTTAAGTTAGCTTACCAGTAGATTAGAGGTTTCCTAATGCTTACGAAAGCCTTAATCAGTCGGTACAGCCAGCTACTTGCTGAAAGTAGCAATATAAGCAGCTCCTATTGCATTTTGGCATTCAACTTTGAGTGAATGAATGAGAAACCAGTCGAGCTTGCTCCTCTGTGTTTGTGAGTGTATCTAAAAACTCTCCATTGTTTCTACTTGTCTGTAACTAAGCTTTGGCAACCTTAGAAGGTGTTAAGTAGAGCTTGGTGCATGTTCTGGTGGTGTGGACTGTATCCAGTGCATAGCTGAGTTTGCCATTGTGCTTCTTGCTGTGGTGTGGTCTGTATCACAGGTTGTCTATCTTCTTTTATTTGTTTTTCGTTTCTTGATGCTATTCCATCCCTAGGAAGAGCTTAGGTTGAACAGAAAACAGGACAGTAAGGTCCTTGGTGTAGTCCAGGCCAGTGCACTCTGATTTCCTTTGGTCTGCACATACATCAGCTTTGGTATCAGAGCTGTGTGACTTTCTTGGTGAGCTTCTTGCTGGTTACATGATGTCTGCTAGTAGAACTGCCGAGGAAGTGGCTGAACAAGCTCTTAGGGAGAAGGCTGAGTTGGAGAAACAGGTACAATATTTGACAGATCAGTTGAAGAACTATTTATATTTAAAGAAGTAAAATTTTAAGGAAGACTCTGATTATGAAGAAGAAGGGAGTACTTATTCCAATAATCCTTTTAGTGAAGAAGAGGGTCCTAGTGGAAGTAAGAAAGTTAGGACTAGACAGAGGAAGGCTGGAATGGATGACAAATTAGATTTCAAGGTGGAAATTCCTGAATTTGAAGGTCAGTTGGACACTAAGGTGTTCTTGGACTGGCTGCAGACTGTAGAAAGGGTTTTTGATCTGAAGTAGGTTTCTGAAGAGAAGAAGGTTAAGCTTATTGCTCTAAAATTGAAGAAACATGCTTCAATCTGGTGGTCTAACCTGCAGAAAAGAAGAGTAGAGAAGGGAAAAGAGAAAGTTAAGACTTAGGAACAGATGAGGGAAAAGCTGAAGTCTAAATTCTTGCCTGTGAACTACCTTAAGGAGAATTATGAAAAACTGCAACATTTGGTGCAAGGTAGCAAGTCTTTGGAGGAATACACAAAGGAGTTTGAACATCTTTTGTGGAGGTGTGATCTCAAGGAGAATGAAACACAAGTTCTGGTGAGATTTCTGGCAGGATTGAATGAAGGCATTAGGAATGTGGTGGAACTGCATCCCTACACTACTTTAGATGAGCTTAGTTCTCGGGATCACAAGGTAGAGTTGCAAAGGACGTCCAAAGGGAAGGAGTTTGCTGCTAAAACCCCATATAAACCTCAACCTAAACCTTTTACCTATCCCAGAATCTACCCCACAGCCCAAAGAACCCCCTTTACCCCAAGATATCCAACAAAACAATCTACTCCCCCACAAAAACAACCCCCAGCTCCTCAAAGAAACCCAAACCCCATTGCTACTGATAACAGGAGGTGTTTCAGATGTCAAGGATTAGGGCACATAGCTTCAGAATGTCCTAATAAGAGAGTGGTGACCTTGGCTGATTATCAAGCTTCATGGTTTGCTGAACCTGAAGTTGAGGAAGAAGAGGAAGTACATCTAGAGGGAGAATTACTTGATCCTGTGTATGATGAAGTAGAGGAAGGTCCTGATGAAGGAGAGCTATTGGTGATAAGGAGAGCCCTTAGTAGTTCTTCTGTGGAGACAAGACAGGAACAAAGAGAAGCCTTATTTCATACAAGATGCACTGTGAAAGGGAAGGTATGCTCTATTATTGTGGATGGTGGCAGCTGTACAAATGCAGCTTCACAGGAAATGGTGAGGAAGTTGCAGCTGGAGACTTCATTACATCCAGCACCCTATTCTATTCAGTGGTTGAAGTCTAGCAGAGGTATCCCTATTACAGAAAGGTGTTTGGTGAGTTTTTTAATAGGCAAATCTTATCATGATTCTGTTTGGTGTGATGTCTTGCCTATGGATGCATGTCATTTGTTGTTGGGAAGGCCTTGGATGTTTGATAGGTCTGTGCAACATGATGGAAGGGCTAATACTTATACCTTGGTGGTGAACCACAAGAAAATAACCTTAACCCCACTCAAACATACCAAGCCTACAAAGAACCTTTACCTTGAGCCTACCCTTGATCTTTTACTAGCTGCTGAGCATCATGAGTTCAGTGCTTGTAAGGATCTCATCCTACTATCCCCTGATGAACCACAAATCCCACAAAATAACCATCCCCTACTTGTTCCACTCCTGGAAGAGTATACATTTTTATTTCCAGATGAGATGCCCACAGGATTGCCCCCCACAAGAGATATCCAGCACAAGATTGATCTAGTCCCAGGATCAGTCTTGCCCAATAAACCTGCTTACAGGATGGCTCCAGCAGAAACTGTAGAGATTCAAAGGCAAGTGGATGATCTTCTTAGCAAAGGAATGATCAGGGAGAGCCTAAGTCCATGTGTAGTACCTGCTCTGTTGGTTCCTAAGAAAGATGGTAGCCAAAGAATGTGTATGGATTGTAGAGCTATAAATAAAATCACAATCAAGTACAGGTTTCCAATACCTAGGCTTGAAGATCTTCTTGATGAGCTCCATGGGTCTCAGGTGTTTTCCAAGATAGATTTGAGAAGTGGTTATTATCAAATCAGAATTTATAAAGGTGATGAATGGAAGACATCATTCAAAACAAAGGGAGGTCTGTTTGAATGGCTTGTAATACCCTTTGGTCTTACAAATGCTCCTTCTACATTCATGAGGCTTATCAACCAGGTACTGAAGCCTTTGATTGGAAGTTGTGTAGTTGTTTATTTTGATGATATTTTGATTTATAGTAAGACAGAGGCAGAGCATCAACAGCATTTGAAGCAAGTGATGGAAGTTCTGTCTAAGGAGAAGCTTTATGGGAATTTGAAGAAATGTCAGTTCCTTACAGACCAAGTTATTTTTCTTGGCTATATAGTATCTGCTAATGGCATTCGAGTTGATCAGGAGAAGATCAAGGCCATTCAAGAGTGGCCTATCCCCAGCTCTATTCAGCAAGTAAGAAGTTTTCATGGGCTAGCTTCATTTTTTAGAAGATTTGTGAGAAATTTCAGCACTATTATGGCACCCATAACTGAAGTTATCAAAGGGAAGTCTTTTCATTGGACTTCAGCAACACAAAGGTCCTTTGAACAGATCAAAGAGAAGCTTACAACAGCACCAATTCTTGCTTTACCTAGCTTTTCTAAAATCTTTGAAGTAGAGTGTGATGCCTCAAGAGTTGGCATAGGAGTTGTCTTATCTCAAGAAGGCAGGCCTATAGCTTACTTTAGTGAGAAACTGAATGAAGCAAAGAAGAAATACAGTACTTATGATAAAGAATTTTATGCAATTATTCGAGCTCTTGAGCATTGGAGACATTATTTGGTTGGAAGAGAGTTTATTCTGCATAGTGATCATGAAGCCCTGAAATATATTCAAGGACAGCACAAGCTTAATCCCAAGCATGCTAAATGGGTCGAGTTTATGCAGTCTTTTCATTTCATGATCCATCATAAGTCAGGCAATATGAACAAGGGAGCTGATGCACTTTCTAGAAGATTTTTCTTATTGTATATCTTGGATTCAAGAATCCTAGGATTTGAGCAACTCAAGGTCCTTTATGCTACAGATGATGATTTTAAGGACAAGTTTCAGGCTTGTCAATAGCATCCTCAGGGTCTGTATCACACAGATCAGGGATTCTTATTTAAAGGCAGCAGATTATGTATTCCTAGAAGTAGTATAAGGGAATTATTAATCTCGGAAGTACATGGAGGAGGATTAGCAGGACATTTTGGCATAGAGAAGACATTGCTTATGCTCAAAGAACATTATTTCTGGTCAAAGATGGGAAGAGATGTAGAGCATTTGGTCAAGAGATGCAGCATATGCCAATTATCCTAGAGTCAAAGTCTACCTCAAGGACTTTATACCCCTTTGCCAGTTCCTAAAGGTCTCTGGGAAGATGTCAGTCTTGATTTCATCATGGGACTTCCAAGAACTCAGAGAGGTAAAGACTCTACTATGGTTGTTGTTGATAGATTCTCAAAAATGGCTCATTTTATTCATTGTAATACTACCTATGATGCTGTTAAAGTTGCTGATTTATATTTTCAAGAGGTAGTCAAGTTACATGGCATTCCTAGATCTATGGTTTCAGACAGGGACACCAAGTTTCTTAGCCATTTCTGGGTTACACTATGGAAGAAGATGGGAACTCAAGTCAAGTTTAGCACTACCTGTCATCCCCAGACAGATGGTCAAACTGAGGTTACTAACAGAACCTTAGGTGCACTCTTGAGAAGCCTTGTAGCAAGAAACAAAGGAAGTTGGGATACTAGGCTACCACAGGCAGAGTTTGCTTTTAATAGAACCCCCAGCAAAGCTACTGGTTATTCACCTTTTCAAGTGGTTTATGGTCTGAATCCAATTACTCCTTTGGATTTGGTACCCCAAGCTACTTCAATCAAGTTTAGCTATGAAGCTGATTTAAGGGCCAAGCAAATTAAAGAGTTCCATCAACAAATCCAATAGCAAATTGAGAAGCATAATTAGAAGGTGGCAGCAGCAGCAAATCAAAAGAGGAGAAGAGTTGTGTTTACTCCAGGTAACTTGGTATGGGTACACCTCAGGAAAGACAGGTTTCCTAGCAGGAGAAAAGGGAAGCTTGTTTCCAAGGCTGATGGTCCATTCGAGGTGCTTGAGCAAGTTAATGAGAATGCTTATAAGTTGGCTCTATCTGAAGACTATGGAGGAAGTGCAACCTTCAACATTGTTGATATTAGACCTTATTATCCAGCAGAGGAGGGTTTACCAAGTTTGAGGTCAAACTTTTCTGAACCAGAGGAGGATGATGGAGGTCCATCTACACCAGCAATGACAGTTGGCACAGCAACGAAGGAGGAGAGGACTTTCTGTCCTGAGGTCCTCGGCAGGTCCTTCACCCAATGGGACTTAGCTGGGAATTCAAGAGGTATCAAGTCCTTCCTGCACCAAGCATAAAGTGTTATAGCAGAAAGGTCCTAGGGGAATTTTGAAGTATTCAAAGGAAGTAAGGTGATAACCCTAGGATCCTGTGCAGAAGGCAGCTTTGGCCTTAGAACTTAAGTCCAGTTGGTGCAATTGGACCTTGGCAGCTGCTGGCACAATCTGATCCAGCCAGCAACATTTATATTTCTTTTGCTATTTTCTTCATATAATCTGATGTAATTAAGTATTAAATAGCTTTCTTATGTATCTTAAGTTAGCTTACCAGTAGATTAGAGGTTTCTTAATGCTTAGGAAAGCCTTAATTAGTCGGTACAGCCAGCTACTTGCTGAAAGTAGCAATATAAGCAGCTCCTATTGTATTTTTACATTCAACTTTGAGTGAATGAATGAGAAACCAATCGAGCTTGCTCCTGTGTGTTTGTGAGTGTCTCTAAAAACTCTCCATTGTTTCTACTTGTCTGTAACTAAGCTTTGGCAAGCTTAGAAGGTGTTAAGTAGAGCTCGGTGCATGTTCTGGTGGTGTGGTGTATTTGAGTTTGCCACTTGTGCTTCTTCACGCGTGGTGTGAGTGCAGTATGAGAGTCACAGGTTGTCTATCTTCTTTTCTTTGTTTTTCGTTCCTTGGTGCTATTCCATCCCTAGGAAGAGCTTAGGTTGAACAGAAAACAGGACAGTAAGGTCCTTGGTGTAGTCCAGGCCAGTGCACTCTGATTTCCTTTGGTCTGCACATACATCACACATCTTTCACCTCCAGCCTGTTTTGGAGAACTTAACTCACATGAATCTACATCAAAATCTACCCAAGTATGGCGTCGTCAACAGCATAGTCTCTCTTGGCTATACTCTTTCGGCTAAAGCGATCAAGGCTGATGTAGAAAAGGTCAAAGCTATCAAGGAGTGGTCTACTCCGACCTGTATTCATGATGTTTGAAGCTTCTCCAGCTTAGCCTCTCTCTCTAGGAGGTCAGTGAAGAATTTCAATACTATTTTATCTCCTATGACCAAGCTATGGAAATCCAAAGAGTCCTCAAGGACTCAAGCAGCCCAGCAAGCATTCAAATTCGTCATCAGATAACTCTGCACCACACCAGTCCTAGTCCTATCAAGCTTTAATAAGAAGGTTGAGGTCGAGTGTGATGTTTCTGGAGTTGGTATTGGAGCTGTTCTATCAATTCTACCTCAAGAGGGCCGCCCTTTAGCTTATTTCCGGGAGAAGTTCGGTGATCCTAGATTCATGGAAGATAATGGAAGCCAACTCCGCTTATACAGTAATAAGATCTCTTTCAGTCCATAGAGTTCTTGGAAACCAGGGAAGAATACTAGAGATCTAACTAGCCTTGGCCTCACCTTTGGGGACCCAAGGTTCATGGAGAATAATGGAGGGCAGCTCAAACCATCTACTGAGGAGATCACAGTTCACGTGAAGGTCCTGATTCACGTGAAGGTCCTGATTCACGTGAAGATTACAGTTGGGCCAATCGAAGTCTTCAGACTTGAACCTCCAAGTTTGAGGACAAACTTCTTTCAACAAGGCGGGAATGATGTAAATCAGCCCACGCTAAATCCCTCAAGCCCAATCAAGAAGGCCCAATGGAAACTCCAAGCTACAGATAGGGTTCTTCATCAAAGGACTTCATCCAGTACAAGCCTAATAAGGAAGATTTGGTTCATTTACATCAAGTGGGCTAACGAAGGAAGATCCAAGGCAGAGGTCCAAAGGCCCATTCACATGGTGTGCTTCTTGTTTCAAGAGGATGTCCAAACATCCTAGTTGGGCCAATGTCACGTCAGACCAAGCCCAAGGAGAGCACAAGTCACGTCCAAGATCAGTCCAAGCTTTGAATTTTACAATTATTTGATCTTTAGGATGTAACTTTATTTCTGTTATCCTTTAATTGTTTTGTGTGATTTAAATTATCTTTATAGTTTTAGAATAATGTAAGATGCCAAGTGAGTTATAAACTTGAGCATCAAATCATAGGAATGTGTGTATATGTCACGTGTGGTAAGGCTATTTAGGCGCCAAGATTAGTTAGTTATCCTAGATTAGGATGGCTTATTTTGTAACTAATCTATATTGGATTAGGAAAGCCAATTCAATTAGGATAAGGTTTGTTGTAACAAACTCACCCTAGGATAAGGATTCTAATCCAAGGGAGAGTAGGAGTAGTTCGCGTCTAAGTAGAGGAGTTCATCTTAGATTGCAGGCCAAGATTGAGTCTCTTAGAGTAGAATAACTTGGCTTGCACGCCTAGTATAAATAGGATTGTAGCCTCTCAAAGGCAATCAATCAACCTTGAATTATGAAATCAGTTAAGCTTTTAGCTTACCCCCTATAGTGTTTGGATATACCTCTCCCATTTTCTTCTATTGTATCTTGGCATGGCACCCAAGTGGTTAGGAAGAGCTTGATTCTAGGTTGCGGTCTAGATCAAGTTAGCCCTAGGTTGTCTAACTTGTGGATTCAAGTTAGAAGCTTAGTCTATCCGATTTTATCTTTCTGTCAATACAATTAAGATAATTTCTCTCTTATCTTTCTATCAATATAGAAGATAAGCCCTTTGATTACCCCCTCCATCCAAATATCTCTCTCCCATCCTCCCTCTCAATCGTTCACTCTCTCTCTCTCTCACAAAACCCTCCACAAACTCCCTCTCTCTCCATAACAACCTTCCAACAACCTTTTCTCTCTCCTCCAACAAACTCCCTCCATTAATACGCTCACCACCTCACAAAATACCTCACGCCATCCCTCCATACTCCCTTAATAATTCGTCCACCTTTCTCCCACAAGCCCCCATCAAGAATCCCTCTTCCCTATTCAAGATTCAATTCTTATTGTTTCTTGAATCCACAAAAGTCCTCACTACAAAATAGCTTGTATTCCCTCCACTTTCTCTCTCCTATTCACGTGAACCATCCCCTCTTCTACCCTAATTCACGTGAAGAGTCCCATGTTGAGATTGGTTGCACGTCTCCCCTTGATGTGTAATTGATCACGGTTCAATCTTTGATCCCATTATACATCACAATTTTGGTATCAGAGATCTACGTTGTAGTTGAGTGCAACCTTGAACCCCAGGGTTAAACCAAACACATAACCTTCAAATCTTTGGTCCAATGGCTTAACCTGCAAGTCCAAAGCTTAACCTGCAAGTCTAAAAGCTTGACCTGCAAGTCCAAAGCTTAAACCTGCAACCCTAAACTCCTCAAACAGCCAAAACACATTCCCCTCCATACCCAAAATTTCGAAAACACCATCCTATGGCATCTGGAAGCCAGAGCAACGAAAGTGATGATCCTACTGAGCAAAGGAAGCATGAGAAGGCTGAACTGAAAGGAAGGATAGCTTATCTTTCTGATCAACTGAAGTGGTACATGAATCTGCAATTCAGGACACCCCGAGAGCCTGAAGAAGAGGACGTCCCTGACAATCCTAGTGAAGTTGCTCATTCAACACACTCCTCAAGAAATTCATGCCGCCCTAGACGTCCCCCAAGGGAAGAAAGACTAGACTTCAAAGTTGACATTCTTGAATTCGACGGTAATCTTGATCCTGAAATCTTTCTTGATTGGATTCAAACTGTCGAACGAGTCTTTGATTCGAAAGATATTGTTGATGATAAGAAAGTCAAGTATATTTCTCTTAAACTGCGAAAGCATGCTAGCATATGGTGGACTAACCTACAGAAGAAGCGACAGCATGCCGGGAAAGGAAAGATTCGCACTTGGGAAAAGATGAAGAAGAAACTCCACTCCTAGTTTCTTCCAGTGAGTTATTTCAAGGATAACTACTTCAAACTGCAACAACTCTCCCAAGGGACGAAATCTGTTGAAGAGTATACTAAAGAGTTCGAACACCTACTCTAGAGGTGTGATCTGAAAGAAGATGAACCTCAAACTCTTGTGAGGTATCTTGCTGGCTTAAACGAAAACATAAGGTATGTGGTGGAACTTCAACCTTATGAAACTCTTGATGAATTGAGTACTTTGGCTAACAAAGTGGAACAGCAAAAGAAAAGAAGAGGCAAGAAGACCCCAAACAGGAACCCTAATTCCCAAAGAACCTCCTACTCGTCTCACTCTTACACCCCACAAAAAAGCCAAAGCCACTCCCATCGGTCCGCCACAAAAACGCCTCACCCTACGCCCCAAACCGTGACTAAACCTCCACAGGTCACACCTATGGACAGGAAGAGGTGCTTCAGGTGTCAAGGGCTCAGTCATATTGCTTCTGAGTGCGCTAATAAGAGAGCCATCACACTTATGGAGTTTCAAAACGCTCTCTTTGAACCTGAACCGGGGGATGTAGAAGAAGAACCATGCACTGATCATGAGGAACCTACTGATGAGGTTGTAGAAGAACCAGATGAAGGAGAAATGTTGATCATAAGGAGAGTTCTCACTAATTCTCCCATTCCTAAGGATCAACAACAACGAGAAGCCATCTTCCATTCTCGTTGTACTATACAGGGAAAAGTCTGTTCTTTGATCATTGATGGTGAAAGTTGTACCAATGCAGCTTTCCTTACTATGGTGAACAAGCTTCAACTCCCGACAAGTCCTCATCCTTCGCCATACACTTTTCAATGGTTCAACCAGGGTAAAGGATTAAGAGTGGATCAACGCTGTTTGGTAATCTTTTTTATCGGAAAGTCTTTTCAAGATTCAATATGGTGCGATGTACTACCTATGGATGCTTGTCATATTTTGCTTGGAAGACCATGGCTATTTGACAGGAGCGTTATGTACGATGGAAGAGCAAACACCTATTCTCTCATGGTGAAAAACATGAAGGTGACCTTAGCTCCTCTAAAAGCATCCAAACTCAAAGAAGGTGACCCAAAGCTCATCTCTTTTATGATCACTGGATGCCTTTAGTTCAGTGAGCACAAGAAAGTCACTCCAGAAGATACTAGCCACGAAATACTGCAGAAGAGCTCCCTCTAGCCGTCCATCACGTGAGCTTAGTGGCTAAGGCAACATCAGACTCCAGTCAACGTGAGGTCCAGTATGTGGAATATCACGTGAACCCTACTGCTGCTATAAGGGTTCGAAGTCTAACTGTTTACCATGCCAAGGGTACAATTGAGAAGCAAATTGTTCATCCAAGTGCCTTAGTGACTGCAAGGAAGAAGGAAACCAACATGATTCAGATTCAGTTAGGGATTACTGTTGTTCAAATCCCAAGAAGTCTCCTTGTATGGTTAGTCACACCTTGTGATCTAATCTATGTACTTTATGTTATTATGAGACTTATGAATCAGGTTCTGAAGTCCTTCATCAACAATGTGTCATGGACACATTTATGCATAGCAAGAGTGTGAAAGATCGAATCTTTCACACCAACATAGTTCACGTGAAGGCCCTTATTCGCGTAGAAAGTGTGGAAGCAACCTTGGTTCATGTGAAGGTCCTGATTCACATGAAGATTACAGTTGGGGCAATTGAAATCTTTGAACTTAACCCTCCAAGTTTGAGGACAAACTTCTTCCAACAAGGGGGGAATGATGTATTTTGGCCCACGCCAAATATATCCCAAGAGGCCCAAAACAATTTCAAAGAAACAAAGCAAGCTATGGAGGAAAAGTTGAGCATAGAGGCCCAAAGGCCCATTCATATGGTATCTCTTTATGGCAATAGGATGTCCAAACATCCTAGAACATGCAAGATCACGCCAATCAGCCCAAGAACAAGGCCCAAGTTCATGTCCAAGATGATATCCATTCTTGATTTTAATCTTTTGGATGTAACTTTATCTTTATTAGCTTTTTTGAGCTTATTACTATTTTGGTGTGATTTAATTAGCTTTTAGTTTTATTTTAGAATAATGTAAGAGGCCAAGTATATTATAAACTTGAGCATCAAGTCATAAGAAGTCCAATAGGAGTCTAAATAAGTCTAGAATATTCTAAGTTGTTCTAGAATATTCTAGAAGTGTGTGTGTGTGTGCTATTAGGCGTGTGATAGAGGTAGAGTAGGCGCCAGTTTTGGTCAATATTATCCTAGATAAGGTTGGCTATCTTGTAACTAATTCATATTGGATTAGGAAGCCAATTGCAATTAGGATAAGGTTGTTGTAACCAACTCTCCTTTGGATAAGGAGTCCTAATCCAAGAGGAAGTTGGGATAGTAGGCGTGTGGCGCTAAAAGTCTTGGCTTGCACGCCAAGCTAGGGTTTACTAGAAGCCCTAGGTTTGAGTCTAGTACAAATAGCTTAGGCTTGTAATCGTTTGAAGGACAATCCAGTTTAGAAATATGAATCAAGCTTTGAGCTTACCCCCTAGAGTGTTTGGATAAACCTCTCCCCTTTTCTTCTATTGTTTCTTGGCATGGTACCCAAGTGGTTAGGAAAAGCTTGATAATAGGTTGCGGTCTAGATCAAGTTAGCCCTAGGTTGTCTAACTTGTGGATTCAAGTTAGAAGCTTAGTCTATCCGATTTTATCTTTCTGTCAATACAATTAAGATAATTTCTCTCTTATCTTTCTATCAATATAGAAGATAAGCCCTTTGATTACCCCCTCCATCCAAATATCTCTCTCCCATCCTCCCTCTCAATCGTTCACTCTCTCTCTCTCTCACAAAACCCTCCACAAACTCCCTCTCTCTCCATAACAACCTTCCAACAACCTTTTCTCTCTCCTCCAACAAACTCCCTCCATCAATACGCTCACCACCTCACAAAATACCTCACACCATCCCTCCATACTCCCTTAATAATTCGTCCACCTTTCTCCCACAAGCCCCCATCAAGAATCCCTCTTCCCTATTCAAGATTCAATTCTTATTGTTTCTTGAATCCACAAAAGTCCTCACTACAAAATAGCCTGTATTCCCTCCACTTTCTCTCTCCTATTCACGTGAACCATCCCCTCTTCTACCCTAATTCACGTGAAGAGTCCCATGTTGAGATTGGTTGCACGTCTCCCCTTGATGTGTAATTGATCACGGTTCAATCTTTGATCCCATTATACATCAGAAGAGTAGGAGGAATTTTGGCTCTCTTTTCTCTCTTGATAACCCTAGAACCAATGGAGAATGATAGATATCAAAAAAAAAATGGTCACTTTCTTCTTTTTCTACTCGCGAAAACAAGCTGGCGTGCCCTGTTCGTACAGTCTGTACACAGACCATGGGGATCACCACAGGAAGACCATGGTGGGTTCTGGCCAGCCATTCTCTGCTCCATTTTGGGTGAAATTCATGTCACGCTCCGTGGGTCAATGGAGGATGTCCGTGGTGTATTCGTTCTTGCCAAAAGTTGAGGGAATGTTGGTGTTTTGGCCTCAAAACCTATAAGTTTCCATCAAAACCAACAACACCAAGCGTAATAGAGAAATAGGGGGTATGTATATACGTTTTCAATCCAAAACTTCCCTAATCTATTATCAGAACCCCTAAAGAATCAGGGTAAAACATGCACTTATCAGTACTCTCTCCTGAATGTCCCTTAAGAATAATCAAAGACGTAAAAGAATGGATGCGTAAATTGTTCAATCATTCACTGCAAGTCTGCAATAAATTAGAAATGGGATAAGATTCAAGCATATTAGCATAACAACACTACCTTAAAGTCTTGTATCTAATCTCAAAAGATAAACTATATTACCGTTAGCTTAATAGTGACAGAGAAATTGCACCTGAAACAAATAACCCCATGACAATTCAACAGACAACTACCTCAATCCCAGCCAACTTTTAACAATGACTAAATTTAAGTCTTTGATTACTGATCAAAACACAACTAGAAATACCATAGAAAGAGACAAACTTCAGATAAAATTCTATTCCACAGTAATCCAATTTAACTGATATCTTTCTTGGCCTTTAAGCAAACCTAGATTTTCTATCTTTTCTCTTGCCCTTTTCCATTTGCTGCCATTCTTCAAAAATAGTTTGTGTGCATCGAAATACCTCATTTGGAACATGTTGTAACTGGCACAGTCAAGTACAAAAGGCACAAAATCAATGCATTAACACTAACAATTTTCTAAATTTCAAGCAAACCCCAAACCTAAAAGTTTATGAATTAAAAAAAAAAGAAAAGAAAACTCCTAAAGTTAGGATACAATCATCAATGCGTTGATCATAAAAGCATAAAGTTGGAGGTTCAACTTGCCTATCCCTGATGGATAGAGGCCACAATATTGGAAGGGTTTTAATTGTATTTGTAAAGTTTCAAACTAACCTAGGTTAAAACACAAGTCTTAGAAAGTATTGACCGAATGAGAAAGCACGGATTAAAACTTTATGCAAACAAGTTAGAAAGCTTTAGATATTAACGATTAGTTATGTCATTTGATTAGGTATTTAACCCATATTCCCAAATCATATAACAAATTACAAGAACTCAATTACCTCACTGAAAGCACACTCAAGCAATAGGAAAATTTGATACGTAAGAACAAATTTAATGAAAAAAAAAACCCTAAACTGACTTCTATTCAAAAATTTTATAATTTGTTCCACTAAATCAGACAATACATACCTAAACTACGATTTCTAACACAATTACATATTATGTCAAACTTTGTTGTGGTTGGCGTCGACTTGCAGATGATAGGCGGTTGTCAACATCTGACATAAAGCGGATCGGAAGACGGCTTCAACTAAACCTTGAATCTAAACAACAAATCCGAGCATCAATTGAACTCAGATTGAGCGAATAAACATCAATCAGGAGACAAAGGTGAGATTGAAAGAAGACATGACGCAAACAGATGAGCGAAGACAAAAGATGAGGAACGAAGCAAGCAAGAGCACATGTAAGGGTGAGATGTGCGATTTAGTGTTTAATGCGAGCAGATAGAGGGGTCTCAGTCTCTCAGACATGAAATAAAACATGGGCATAGATGAAAATTAGTAATTTTGATGAAGGGATTTGGGACATAGCTTCTGCTTAGCTGCTTTTAATATAGTTTTTTGATATATTAATTCATTCTCTACTCAAATTAATCCTTTTTTCAGCCAATTTGTTTCTCATGAAGTCATAGTTGGTAATTTCATTGGATCTCGGTCCTTATATCAATCTCTTTAGAGATAGATCATACCCTCATATTTTTCTAGTTTTGTTCTATGTTCTAGGTGCTACTACTTAGCTCTGTCTCACGTGAACGATTATTGTTTTGGGTTGATTTTCTTCTGAGTCTTGGAGCTTTATTCATGCTAAATCAATAGCTAGGTGGTTGGTAACCTTTGAAATTCATTATTTAAGGTAGGTTGGAACATGTTTGTTCATCATACATCGACACAAAATTTTTGGGGTTGATTTGAGATACATGTACGAAGTTTATTTGGGATCAATTTTACTTAAAATTGGTTCTTATGCCTAGATATTGATCCTTAGGACATAGTAGGCGATTAAAGATCAAACTTTAGCCTCAAAAACACATCAAACAAAAACATCAAAGTGAGAGAGGAAGTGGGGAATGTTTTGTTGGAGGGCAATGGGAGAGGGAAGAAGTGAATGGGGAAGAGATCATGAAAGAGTTGAAGGGTAGAGATAAATAAATTAAATTAAAAATAAGGGCATTTCGGTCTTATCATACAATTTCACCAGATTCCGGTCAAAATTGGTTGAATTGTCCCTTCCAAGCCATTTATTAGAAATAAGGGAGACGTAGATTATATTGAAAAAATGTTGCCGACAGACAATCTGTTTTTTAATACTTTAATCAACTCTTAGCAATTTTTAAAAAGAACATGCCCTAAATAATTTTTTTTTAATAGGCAAACGGACCAATCCATCGGGGACCTTATCTCAGGGGAATAATCCAACAAATCTGTAGCAGACGGGGAACAGGGATGCTAATGACATAAAGTTGTGCCCCTCTTCTACCCACAGCATTCTCCGAAATGGTAAGGGAGAATATCAACAATATTCGAACCTTAAAGCGCAATGATAAGAAAGGATGACCTCTTAATTGTCACTCAAATAAGAGGTGATTAACATGCCCTAAATCAAATTGCAATGTGAAAGAACATATAATAAACTACAACTTAATTTATTGAAACAATGATTAATCTTAACAAAGTCAGAATTGTTTTATGCCATTTATATGAAGTCAAAAGCCAATAACATGGTTGTTCAATTAGTTTGATTTCAATTTGCAAAGAATTGTTATTTCAATTATTAGCTTTTGACGCTATCTTGCAATGATAGATTAATCGTTGATTAACGTAAATATAAATAATCAATAACCTAATAATGTTTGATATATTTTGATCTAATTGTTTCAAATTTGTGATATGTTTCAATCCATCGAATGAATTAAGTTGAGTAAGACTGCCTGTTTTGTACTTGAAGTTTATGTTTAATTAAGTAGTATGTTTTCCTTAAGTTCAAAAAGAAAAAGGTTTAAATGTAGTAAGAATTAGAGGTACCGTACTTAATTTGTTTGTGCAGTGGCAGAATATTTCTCTTTTGTAGCACTTTGTTACATTTTGCTTATTCACACTTAGAAGGTGTAGAATGATCCAAATTAAGCATAAGCTATTTTTTTTGGCAACTATAAATGTTTGTTGCCACACGTAAATTTCAAATGTAGGCTAATTATGCACCATTCACATTGTATACCTGTACAATACTCCCTCCGTTCTTTTTTATCTGTCATTTACGGTTTTTAGTGCCAAACTTTAATCAATAATTTCTAATATAAAATTATTAACAAAAATTATAATATTATACTTTTTTAATATTGTTTTTTATTACGAATCTGATGAAATCAACTTTGTACGATAAATCATTATACAAATTAAGATATTAATGGTCAAAGTTTTACTACAATTCCATAGGCGACAGATAAAAAAGAACGGAGGTAGTAAATCTCAAATAATCATTAAATTATCTTGAAAGAAAAAAGGTATTTATGTCTTATCATTTTATCTGTCACTTTGATGTACGCATCAGTCAAACTTTAAAATTTTAAAATTGTTATTATAATATATATAATGTTCTATTGTACAAAAATACTATCATGATATTTATAATAAAAAGTAATATTATAAAAATATAATATTACAATTTTTAATAGAATATGTGAGAAATTATAAATCAAAAATATATATCGAAAGCTTTATATAATATTTATTAAGTGACAAACGAAATGGAAAGGAGCCATGGTTAGTATTGGCAACGAATTGAAGTCAACCACCCTGTGATTACTTTGTGCAAATGTTCGAATAGGATGGTTGTACAATTTGTGCCAAGTTTATTATAATTATTTACTCTCTACTTTGTGCAAATGTTCGAATAGGATGGTTGTACAATTTGTGCCAAGATTATTATAATTATTTACTCTCTCATCCGTAAAATAATTATTCTAATTTGATTAATAAGGTCAAATTTTATAATTTTTGATCGTTAATTTATTAAATTATATGATGACTTAGTGTAAAACACTATCATTGTTAGATTATCATTATTAGATTTATCATTGAAAAATCCTTATATCTACATACAAAGTTAGGCTTGTGGATCACCATGCAAAGTCAAACGAAATAAATTATTGGGGATGGAGCGAGTAATATGTATGTTTTTCTACTATACAATAAAACAAGTTTAAATCCTTGGGTGAATGAAAAATTGTCTGAAGGAGCTGCTTGCCTGGTAGCTTACCTTGTATCTTGTATTCACACTCGAATTTACTCTTTTGATGGAGTCTAGCATCAAATGAAACTTTATGTCGAAACCAATCAATTCAAGAAGCGGGTTAAATACGTGTCGGGTATATATCTAGATAAGGTAAATACGGATTCAATATATTCCTAGTTCGGGAAAACACAAGTTACGTGTATGTCGAGTTCAAGTAAATATGGGTCAAGTGTATTTCGGGTTTGGGTCAATACGGATCGAGTATATTTCGGATTCGGGTAAATATTGGTTCGGTATGAGTCAATTTTTAAATTGTCATAATTTTTAAGAATATGCTGATTAAATTAGTGTGCACTGTATTTGAAAAATAAATATAATATAACATATAAAATTATAATACTTGTATTATTGTTTGTAATTTTTCATACTTATTAAAATGATACCTATTCTTTTCTTTCAAATAAATTATGTGAATTGAATAAAAGAATTTTAATATAAATTACCTAAAATGTATGATCATGTTCTTTAGAATGGTAAGGTGAGATAACATAATGCAAGGTAAATTTTATTTACTTTGTAAGAAAACACAATCTAAAATTAGGTAAGGAAATGTAAATAAAGTATTGGAAGTAATTAAATGTTACATCACCTACTTTTTTATTTTTAAATAAATTATGTGAGTTGAATAATAATTCTAGATATAAATTATGTAAAAGTGTACTCATGTACTTTTGGATGGTAAGACAAGATAAAGTAAGGTAATATAAAATTCAATTTACCTTACAAAAGAATCTGACTTTATTTTACCTTTATATCTCCATTAATAAGTAAAGAGGAGTTGAAGTGTATAATGAAGACATACATGCACATTAAACTAGACAAGTAAACATTTTTTTTTTTGTTTTTTTTGCAAATCAAATAATCTTTAGTTCTGAAATTTTTATACAATCATAATCATTTCCTAAAATAGTGGTATAAAATTTTTCATCGTGCTCGGAACAAATATAAAATAGTGGGATTCCTTATTTGTTAATGGAAAATGATACACATCTTGTTTTAAGATGGTTAATAATCATCCTAAATTGTACATATTTCACATTTTTGTAACTTTTAATAATATTTTCTCTAATAATTATATATTTATCAACTCTATAAAAATATAATATTTATTAACAAGGTCAAAAAATATAAATAATAGCCTAATTTTATCAATCATATTAGAAAATGCATATTTTATGTATAGTTTTGTATTTATGAAAAAAATACTAATAAATAATTATTTTTATATTATTTATAAGTTGTAATAACCTTCAAAGTAATGAAAAATAATTTTATAATTATTTAAATATACTTATATTTAAATTTATAAGTGATTTAGATAAAATACAAGATAGTCGGCGCAAGATGTTCATCATTTTTATTTGTTAATCATGTAAAAAGTATACTACTTTTATACGAGTAAATTACATTTACCCTACCTGACATTTGTGGTAATAATTTTTGTACACCCGACATTTGTGAAATAATTTTTACCTTACATCACATTAAGTGAAAGTGATTTTTAGTGGTAAAATCTGGTCACTTCTCATCGGAAATGAGGAAATACAATAATGCTCCTATATGACTATGTGAATGTATCATGTTGTCCATTAATATTGAGAAGAAAATGACTTAAATGACCATTTTATCGTTTTATTTCCAATGAGAAGTGACCAGATTTTGCCACTAAAAATCACTTTCACTTAATGTCAGGTAAGGTGAAAATTATTTTATAAATATCAGATGTGCAAAAATTATTACCAATCAGGTAGGGTAAATGTAATTTACTCACTTTTACACAGGACAAGTGGCTAATCTTATTAGACAAAGGTGGCAACGTACAATTAACTTTCGTTCTTTTTAGTAAATAAAAGAAAAAGTAATTCCAATGAAAACAGAGTTTGTCTACCCCTGAAGGCTCAAGTCAAAAGTGGCTTTAGTCAAGCCATGACTTGGCACCCCCTGAACTCCCCTCTATCTATATATACCCCTTCAACTCCCTTCCTATCTTCCCCAACCAATTTACCTTCCCCGCACACACACACACACTCTCTCTCTCTCTCTCTCTCTAAAACCTCTCTCAACACCCTTCTCTCCACAAAAATCTCTCTCTCTGTTTTCTTTTTGTTGCACACTTTAAGCATTACAATTCGAATCAACCCAAAAGAGGGAAAACAAAAAGAAATAGAGAATGACGATGTTGTCAAGATTAGCTGAAAGCAATACACACGGGCAAGACTCATCCTATTTTCTGGGTTGGGAAGAGTACGAGAAGAACCCGTACGATCAGACTCAAAACCCGGATGGTATGATCCAAATGGGTCTTGCTGAAAATCAGCTTTGTTTCGATCTTCTTGAGTCTTGGCTCGCAATAAACCCAGAGTCAGCTAACTTCAAGCAGAATGGTAGATCCGTGTTCAGAGATTTGGCACTATTCCAGGATTACCATGGCCTCCCTAAATTTAAGAAGGTAGGTATCCAGTTGTATTATGTTTTACTATTAGATATAATCAACCGATACTTATTATTATTCCCGTATTGAAAATGATGGAATTTTCTAGCTGATTTGACTGATGGATTATTGACTTTGGTTGGTTATTCAGGCTTTTGTGAGCTACATGTCCATGTTAAGAGGAAACAGAGTCAAATTTGATCCAAGCAAATTGGTCCTGACTGCTGGTGCTACCTCGGCCAATGAGACCCTCATTTTTTGCCTGGCGAACCCTGGGGAGGCCATTCTTATTCCTACCCCCTATTATCCAGGGTAAGTATGGAGAATATATAAATGTGTAAAAAAAGGGATGATGAATTAATGCAGAATATATAAGTGTCTCATTGTTTGGTGTGATATTCAGGTTTGATAGGGACCTGAAATGGCGAACGGGGGCTGAGATAGTTCCCATAAAATGCAGCAGCTACAACAACTTTAAGATAACGAAAACGGGGTTGGAAGAGGCTTACAACTCAGCCAAGAGGCAGGGGCTGGTAGTTAAGACGGTTCTAGTGACGAACCCATCGAACCCTCTTGGAACCACCTTGTCAAAGGACGAGATTGCACTCCTCCTCAACTTCATATCCACCAAGAACATCCACCTCATCAGTGATGAAATCTACGCTGGGACGGTGTTCAACACCCCGGCCTACACAAGCATCATGGAGGCAGTAACAGACGATCCAAAGTGGACCCACCTGTCAAAGCGTGTACATGTGGTGTCCAGCCTGTCAAAGGATCTAGGCATGCCAGGGTTCCGGGTGGGAGCCATCTACTCAAACGACCCACTGGTAGTGTCAGCTGCGACCAAGATGTCGAGCTTCGGTCTGGTGTCGGCCCAGACACAGCACCTACTTGCAGGCCTGCTCAGCGACTACAACTTCATGGAGAAGTACATTGCTGAGAACAAAGCTCGTCTCAAGGCCAGACAAGCAATGCTTGTATCAGGGCTAAAACGGGCAGGGATACACTGCCTGGAGAGTAACAGCGGCCTTTTTTGCTGGGTCGACATGAGGCACTTGTTAAAGTCCAGGACATTTGAAGCAGAGTTGGAGCTATGGAAAGACGTAGTTTATGAAATGAAGCTCAACATATCACCAGGGTCATCATGCCACTGCTCCGAACCCGGTTGGTTTCGGGTCTGCTTCGCCAACATGTCAGATCAAATACTTCACCTTGCCATGCAACGTGTCAACACCTTTTTAGACTCCAAAATCAACAAAAACTCTCACTCCTATTTGAAGAATTCTAGACGGGCCAGGTCACTCAGTAGTTGGGTTTTTCGCCTGTCCTTCGACGATAAGGAGCCGGAGGAACGCTAATTATTTCCACCATGCCAACCATCACCAACTGTGAATCACTATTCATCCATTATTTCCTTTTTTTTTTATTTATTTATTATTATTTCAAAACACCGATCCTAATTCATTTTTTCATTAGGGTCTGTGTCAATATATACGTCCCTTTTTTTTTTTTCCTTGAGTGTCTGTTTACTAGTTACTTGAGAAGCGGGGTAACGAGTTTTTCTTTTCCAGGGGGGAGACTTGTTTTTGAAGGAATTGATTGATGTTGTGAGTTGATAATCAATTCCTTTTAGAGGTTTAAATCAAGGGTTTTACTTAATTACCATATATATATATATATTGTAGAGTCAGCTGCACTCGGTCCTTATCTTCTGGACAGTGGACACGGAGTGGCTTTTACTTGAAATCTCATTTTATTGTATACCCATGTTAATTAATTATATTTATACTGTATATTTTTCCTTTAATTTTAATTCAATTCTCCTTCCTTAATTAAATTAAATATTTTGTGTTAGTTATTCTTTACTTTGTTCGTTAGGATCCCGTCCTATCGGCTGGTATTGGTATTGATATTGGTCGACTTTAATTACTAAAATTATACTTCATAATCGGCCGTTCTTTAATTAAATAAATTGATGATTACACATGAAATTATTAGCTCTACTTCATAATTCGCTAATCACGCATTTAATTGTACCGAGACCATAGTAATAAATACACAATTTAATAATCTTCAGCGACATAATACCACGTGGGCAGGTTTCCTAGCTAGTGCAGCAGCAATACTACAGAAATTATACTCCTTTATTCCCATATTGTTATTTTCTTTTTTCTTATGATATCTGTCATTTTATATTTTCAATAATATATTAATTATTAATTTATTAAATTAACCATATTAATTACATCTTTATCTTAAACTTTTCTTTTTTTATTCACCTTTTCCCTTTTTTACTCACTATTTTATTCAACATTTCTACATTTTCAATGCAAATTAATGCAAATAAAAAGTTTTTTTTGTCTTTTAAATTGTGTCCAAAGTGACATATAATTTGGAAAGGAGGGAGTAATTATTCTAGTATTTATTTTTTTAAAATGAATATAATTTTTGGGACAAGATAATTTTAAAAGTGTCTGGTCTTGGGCTTGTAACATTCAAGGGTAAATTAATCTTGTAAGTGCTTAGTATTTACTAAAAGTTATCAGAACTTACAAAAATTTATCAAGATTTATATATCTATCGATACTTATTTTTTCTTTAAAATGCTTCTACTTTATCACTTTTTTCTATACTTACCAAAATTTAACATAATTTACCTCAATGTATCAAAATTTAGGCCATGTTTTTTTGTGCAGTTAATAAGATGCGAAAATGGTGCAGTGTGATGAAATTATAGAAAATGCAATATGGTATGGACTGATATGATAAAAATTGTGAAAATGTGGTTGATGTGTTAGATAAATAGAGAGAATGTGAAAAGTAAAGGAGAAAAGTGAGTAGAGAAAAAAGTTATGAGATATATTAGTAATGATTATGGTAAAAAAATCATGTTATTTTAGAGTGGTAGGACTAAATTAGGTAAAGATCGGTGAGGAAAGAAACTATAAGGAAAATAAAATAAAATAACATTGATTTGAGTATTTTTTTTTTTTTCGAGATTAAGGTAAGGTAAGGTAAATATGGGATAAATCTAACTTACAATTATAAAGAATCGGGCCAAAATGTGGAATGTTATGGTAAAGTGTAAAAGAATATTGAATAGTATGATAAATTTTAATTTGGTATCACACCGCACCTTACTGTACAAAATAACATGGCTTAATTTTTTTACCATGTCATTCATTTATCTAGGAATTTTAAGGCCCTTAGTAAGAAATTTATATTATATGCATTGAATTAAAAATAAATGATATTGATCGATTGGTATGACTAATGCATATAAACTTTCTCACGATTAATAATTAGTATTTATTATTAAGAAAATTAATATCAATGTTTATAATGAATATTAATTTTATAAAAATTGAGACACTTAAAAATATTAAAATAAGACCTGATATCATTGCCGTGTCTTTTTTTGGGCAATGATATGATGGTGGAGATATCAAGGGCGGGGGTAAAATTAACCTGAAGATGGAGAGAGAAGTGGGGATTGGGCGGTTTTACTACGCGGGAGACGTGACCGACCACTATTCTTATTCATGGAGCATCTCCCTGTTATTTGGTGCAACGTCATTTGAGCCGTTTTACAAGGTTGTCACTTGCTACCTCCGTCCTAATTTGTTTGTCATCCCAACTAATTTGGCAAAATCAATATATATTGAAATTAAGGTGAAAAATTTGAATATTAGCCAAATTACCCTTATATTTATGGATATAATAGTTGTTGGGATTGTAAAAAGTGATACTACCTCCGTCCCATATTGTTTGTCCATCCAACTATATTTAAAAGTCGAATGGTCATGGGAAATGGGGTGAAAAATGTGTAATATACAATAATTGCCCTTACTTTTCTCATATGAAGAAAAATAAAAAAGAAACAAAAGAGTATTTATTAGGGGTATAATAGGAATTACAATCATTGGAATTATAAAATGGACAAATATTTTGGGACAAGGGAGTTAGGTAGATGGACAAACAATTTGGGATGGAGGTAGTAAATAAAGTTATTAATTAGGGGCAAAAATGGAATTACAATCATTGAAATTATAAAAATGATAGGGACAAACGAATTAGTTATTTTGACAAACATTTTGGGACGGAAGTAGTATATGACTTAATGACCCCATGAGTTTTTATTATTATGACTAAGAACTACCTCCAGCTGCTACTGTAACACCTTTTTTTTTTTTTATAGATGGACAGATAACAACATAAGAAATACTCGCTCCATTCCATATTAATTGACACTTAAACTAACTTTTTTTGTTCCAAATTAATTGTCACTTTTCATTTCCCAATACTTAATTTAATTATTTTAACTTTAATAACTTAGTTAACTTTTTACTTTTTCAATTAATAAAAGCTATTATTATTCACATTTTCTCACTATTTACACCTTGATATCCAAAAAAACACATTGGAAAATAATTCTATTTGATCATGTGGTTAGTTTTTTAAGTTAAACATTGGTTAGTTTACTCAAGGAAGGGTTCTTCTCGTTACTCTAGTGGCAAGGATGTAAACTTCCTTGATGCAAGACCTAGGAACAAAAATAAAACTCAACGAATCTACAAGACTTAAAATGTCTAAACAATTATTGTCCATATTGGGATCAAACTCTAATATTGTTTGCGACTGGAGCTGAGGAACCTAAACATTAGTTGTAGAATGAAGCCTTTTTACAACGGATTGGTTCACATGAGCATAGTGGTGGATCCAGAATTTAAATTTAGTGGAGTCAAAAATCATTCGTAAATAATTTTTCAAAATCTAACCAAAAAAATCATCATAAGGTGGAATGGATACGACACACACTTGGATGAACAAGTATTCAAATTCTGTGTAAAAGTGATTGCTGTATAGATTGTCTTTCTTTTCTTCCATAAACTAATGATGTGATAAATATTTATGATAGTGTATTTTAACTTATAAATTAACATATTATGTGTACTTTTAGTTTTATAAGAATATTATTAACGTACAATAATAAGGAATGAATACTTTTTTTTGAGGGGAAAACAGTAGCTTAAATTACAAGTTTGTCCATCAGCACATATGGTTTGATTTACTCTAGGCATACATCTACCCAAATCTGTTCTTCCCCAATGGGATCAACCCTGGCCAAGTTATGTGCCACAAGGTTTCCTTCCCTCCTAACATGAGTGCACCTACAATTATTGAAATCCCTTGACAGAGTATAAATGTCTTCCAGAACTACATCAGTTTCACTAAGAAAAAAATTCAGACTATTCATATGAAGAATGAGGGCTTCACAATCTGATTCCAGAACCACTAAGTTGCAGTTGAACCTCCGTGCCAGCTGGATTGCTACAATCGCCGCCTTTGCCTCTGCAATCATGGGGCTCCATCTTGCTCGGCATCTCCTTGTTGTTGCCAGTAAGACTTCTCCGCTATGGTTTCTGCAGATGGCTCCCAACCTTACTACCCCTGACTCTGACAACGAGGCATCGAAATTTATCTTCACCCATCCCTCCAAAGGAGGCGACCACGTTGTGTTTCTCCTTTCCTGACCTCCTCGACTTTGTCGGGTTGTCCCGTCTCTTAATCTGGCCTGTGCAGTTCCTAGCTCCTTCACTGTCTGTGCTATTCTTTGGGGAGTCTTGCTCCTGTGATCGAATACGAACTCGTTCCGAGCTCCCCAAATCTTCCATGATGCTGTCATTCTTAGTGTAAGGGTGTTCTCGTCGCACCTCTCGTGCCAATTTAGTACTAGTTCTTCAGGACGTAAATTCGGTGCCGCATCTGCCATATTTTCCACCCCGATGTAGCGCCAAGTTTCCTTCGCATTTTTGCAGGTCACGATCGCATGCCAGCTGCTCTCCTCTTCACTTGTACAGCGTGGACATTTATTGTCCTGGATTATATGTCTGCAATGCAGCAAGAATCTCGTGGGGAGCACTTGGGACACCCACTGCCACCAGAAAAATTTCACTCGAGGTGTACATGGTGCCCCCCATAGCTTTGGCCAATATGTCTCGAACTCTTCAGAATTCAGGCTGGCACCTAGCATGTAAGGTGATATAACTGAATATACCCCTTTATCTTCAAAGCACCATGCTAGGACGTCCGGTTGTTTCCTGATGCTGAGTGGTATGGATAAAATTATATCCTTGTCTCTTTGATTGAATATTTGTTCTACCAATTGTACCTTCCAACTTTTTCCATCTTCATGGATGAGGTCGCTTATTGTATTCACCTCTGTCTCCATTGGTTTTGGGGTCGTAGCCTTCTTTCCTTTTTCGTCAAACAACCAGTCATCCTCCCAAATATTAATTGACCTTCCATCCCCTACTCTCCAGTACAATCCTTCCTTGAGTAGGGCCTTGGTGGCCCATATCCTTCTCCACGCATAGCTCGGGGAGTGTCCTAGCGACGCTTCTAAAAAAGACTTTCCGGGAAAATACTTGGCCTGAAAGACCTTATGGCAGATTAAGTCCGTGTTGTGGATAAGACGCCAGCCCTGCTTAGCCAACAAAGCGTCGTTGAATATGTCCAGGCTGCGAAATCCAAGATCTCCAAGGCATTTGGGTTTGCAAAGGATTTCCCAGGATTTCCAGTGAACCTTTCGTTCTCTTCCCGTCGACCCCCAGAAAAACTTTAAGCACATCATATGTATTTCCTCCACCAGAGATACCGGGAACTTGAAGATACTCATAAGGTATGTCGAAATCGATTGGATGACCGCCTTGATCAACACCTCTTTCCCTGCTCTAGACAACCACCGTTCTTTCCATCCGCTTAGCTTTTTCCCAATCCTGTCTCTGATCACGCCAAAAATGACCTTCTTGCTCCTTCCCACAACCGTGGGAGTACCAAGGTACTTGTCATGTTTGTCTACTATTCTCATTCCCAGTAGTGCAGCAAGTTCACCCCTTTTCTCCCCGCCGACTCCTCTACTGAACGTCACCTCCGATTTATCGAAATTTACCAGTTGGTCCGATGCTCGTTCATATAGTTTGATGATTTCAACAATTTTTGAGCATTCTTGGGTTGTCGCTCTCGAGAAGAGGATACTATCATCAGCGAAAAAAAGATGTGATATGGTCGGACCATTTCTACTTGCCCTTGCTCCATGAATAAGTCCTTCAGTGGTCGCTCTGTGTATGAGCCCTGAAAAAGCCTTTGCAACCATAATGTCGAGGTAAGGCGATATTGGGTCTCCTTGTCGGAGTCCCCTATTTGGGTTCAATACATCTGAAGGGTGCCCATTCACTAAAATCTGGTATGATACTGATGTGACAGAGTTCATTACTGTCCGAATCCACCCCTCCACAAAACCCATTTTCTCCAAAATTGCTCTGAGGTAACTCCACTCCACCCTGTCATATGCCTTGCTCATGTCGAGCTTGGCGGCCATCAGATCTCTTCTACCCATGGACCTCGTCTTCATGGTGTGATATAACTCCACAGCCACGAGGACGTTATCCGTTGTTAGGCGACCCGGGAAAAAGCCGCTTTGGTTTTGGGATATGATCTTGGGTAGAATGGTTTTCAGTCTGTTTGCTAGGTTTTTAGAGGCTAGTTTATACAAGACATTATAGAGGCTAATGGGTCGATACTGAGTCATATTATCTGGGCTTTTGACCTTGGGTATTAGAGTGATCAAGGTCCTGTTGGCTTCCACTGGGACATTCGAGCCAGACAATACAGATCGCACAAAAGACACAATATCATCCTCCACAACATGCCAAAAGTGTTGAAAAAATAGGGCATGCGTACCGTCTAGTCCCGGCGCTTTAGTCGGATGCATTTGGAACAGTGCTTGCTTAATCTCTTCTCTCGTGTATTCCTTTGTAAGGTCAGCATTCATTTCCCCTGTAACCACCCTATCAACCCCTTTGAGAGCCGCCTCGAAGCTGCCCGGACTGCTGGATTCAAAGAGATTTTTAAAATATTCTACTACCGTTTCCATTATCTCATTCTGATCGGTGGCTCTCCCCCCATCTGTCTTTTCCAGGCTGACAATTGTATTTCTTTTCCCCCTTTGCTTGGCTGTATGGTGGAAATAGGATGTATTCTTGTCTCCATCCTTCAGCTCATTTGTTCTGCTCCTCATAAACCAAATATGCTCCTGTTGGCCCAAAAGCATTTCCATCCTAGCCTCCAATTCACCTAGTTGTCTTTCTGAAGTAACGGACATTGGGCCTGATTGTGCTTGGCCCAGCGCCTGCTCCAAATATTTTATGTCATGGCCCAATTTCCCAAAATTTTTCCTCCCCCACTCTCCTAGTCTTTCCATGCATTTCTCTATCTTCTGCATAACAGTTATATCCCCCCTCCATGTCTCCCTAACCAAATCCTGGCACTCATCATTCTCTAGCAACACCTTCTCAAAGTGTATTCTCCTCCTTTTTCCTACTCCCGTTCGAGCCGGACTTGTGTTTAGGACGATCGGAGAGTGATCCGACTTGAATTTTGCTAAAACTCGGGCCTCTGCATCCGGGTGAGCCAAAAGCCACGCGTCATTTGCTGTGTAGCGGTCAAGTCGTTCCCTTATGCCTCCTCTCTGCCATGTGAACCACAGACCTTTTCTTCTTAGATCGTGTAGGTGACATCCGTTCAACGCGTCTCTGAATTCGGCCATGCATCGCGCCCCTCTTGGTGCACCCCCTTCCTTCTCTTCCCCACAAAGAATCTGATTGTAATCCCCTCCCACTACAGACTGTATCGCGGGGTCTGACGCCACTTCCCTTAGCAGCTCCCATGTACACCATTTATCCTGTGCAGCCGGCCAACCGTAGAGGCCAACAAACCTAAAACTTTGTCCCTCATTATCTCTCACATCTTCACAAATGTGGTTATTTGAAAAGGACACCAGTGTAAAGTCTACGTCTTATTTCCAATATATCACCAGCCCACCACTTCTTCCCCTACTACTCACTCCAAAGCTCCTCGTGTAACCACAACGTCTACCAAGTCTCTCCATTCTTCCACTGTCTAACATAGTCTCGGAGAGAAAAACTATGTTAGGGCTAACAGTGCGACTCCAGTATCGGAGTGCTTGTACTGCACGAGGGCTGCCACCCCCTCGGCAGTTCCAGCATATTAGTTTCATGGTGCTAGGTGGGGTTAGGTGCTGCCAACCTCCACCTCTAATTTGCTTGTTGAAGTCCCACCTGGCATGAATGTATACTTGCATTGATTAACAATTCCACCTGGCAATTTCATTGAAAAATAAATAAATAAATAATAAAAGAAAATATAGAGTTGACTAAATCACATCGGTCTTTTCCCAACCATTTTGGTTGTCGTACTTATTTTGATATTGAAATCTTCTTGAAATTACTTTTAAGCAAACAAATTAAATGGTTCAACCATACCTAGCATAAAAAATTTCAATATTAGAACTTCAATTCAAATTTCAGTTTCTCATATATTAGTTTCAAACTACTGTCCGATGCATCAAAATTTGTAAATTTAAAATATGTATAATCAATTGAGTCATGGAGTTTCACTATTCGAATAATAAATTTTAAACTATAGTTGTAAAAGAACCATTACTCATACAAAGATGATCGAGATTAAGTTAATAAAGTCAAAATAAAAAACATAAAAATTCTCATTAATATGTGAGGTTAGGATAATAGAATTGGAGATCAAATTAACACAACAGAAATTAAAAACACAAAGAAAATCTAATAAATTAATAAAATTATAAATAATGAAATGAAAGATAATATTTAACATATTGGGGAAGTAAGCAAACGAGGGAATTAAAAGTTGGAACAAGCAGAGAAACCAAGCATAGGAAAAAGAAATTGCATTAAACCAAGCAAGAGATGAGCATCGAACTTGGGATCCATTGGAAGAAATGCACTCCAGCGTTAATTTAGCTTGCTACCACTAGAGCACTTCATAAATTATGATTTGGGATGCATTAATCAGTAAACAAAATACTTATTGTTTTTCTACAAAAATTTTCTCCCAAAATTTTAGTGGAGCCACTTGACTCTACTTCCTTGCTTGGCTGGGCTTGCAAACTGTCGACACTTACCATGTATGCGTTGCTTGTTAGCGTTTTGTTTAACCTTGTTGAGCTGCTGAACAGTACCTTTTGACAATCTCTACCGCTTGCTGGTTGCATGGTTCCTCTCCTAAGTAGATGTGTGATTAACACAGACGTCACTATGCTGTAACTATTGGGATGTACCTGCCAAAAAAAAAAAAACTTGCATATCTTCTGGATGATCCACTTGTTCATCGATAATTACTCGTTCTTCAACCTTTTCTTCTCTAATGTTAACAACTTGTGACACACTGGGATTAGCTTGGACCTTCACTTTCAAATAACTCAAATTCACCAAATCAAAAACTTCAACAAACTTTCCTTTTAGCAATCCTTGATATGGTTCAACATTCTCATTTTCAAAAAGGCAAGATGGCCAAGTAATTCCGTTCTTCACTTCTCCTCTTCTTAGGATCTTCCAAGTGTCCCACAACTATTGCTCCTAATAACACATGTACTACCTTTTTATCGATAAATTGGGCTTGCAGCTCCATTTTATTTCACCAGGGTGGCACAATGCCCTATAGCATGCAAACAGTGCACACACTAAAAACCAGCAGTACATTTCCCGCAGTACATGGCCTTTCTCACAGGATATTCCACTGAATAGGAAAATTAAGGCCAAAATACCCTATCAAAATACACATATCAGAAGGAAAGATCTTACTTTCTTGGATTCCTTGCTCCTTGTGTAGCCTTCCTTCTTTTCATCAGTTTATATGCAACTTTCTCCCACCTTATATCTCCAGGCATAAATAACGGGGATAGCATTAAAGTTCACCACCATAGATGTTGTTGAATATGTCACTCCATCCTTCTAAGTCGTTGCCCATATTGCCACCCTCCATTTTATCTCTGAAGAACCTCAATTTTTCAATCTCAGATTAATCAAAGACCAATTTGTTCCTTTCGTTCCATAAAGTCCAAATCACAACAAACCATGTTGATATCCATATCTTCCTCCTCAATCTATTATGGAAGAAAGCTAGCATCATGTTCTCATACATCACTTTGAAAGACTGAGGTTGCCTGAGAACATGCCTCAAATCGTTCATTAGGGCTTGCCAGATGCTCCATGAGAACAGACAGTGTAGAAAAAAGTGATCAATTGCATCGCTTTGGCTTTGGAAGAATGGATAGACGTCATCTTCATCTGATATGAACCTTTTCCTTCTCAATAAGGACATGATATTGAGCTTTCCCAAAAGGGTTAAGCAGGCCATGATTTCAATCTTTGGAGGGGCTATTTTTTTTTCCCAGACTGATTAGCACACAATGATATCAACCTAGATGTTTTGGCTGGCAATCTCTTTAGCCTCCATTACAAGGTTCTTGACTGTGAAAGTACTCCCTCCTCTCCACTGGATTATATCCTGCCCATCCTTGCTCGAATGATAGCATTGGATTTTTTCTATCAATACCAGTTCCATCTCTATTTCGTCGAGACTCAATTCTTTAACATGTAAGTATCCATCTCCACATGTTCCCCTTAAACAAACCCATCTCTTGTATTGTGCATCTTTTCTGGGATGAAGCTTTGTACAATCTTGGGAACTCATCTCTAAGTATGATTTATCCAACCACTTGTCCTCCTAAAAGCTTGTTTTCCTACCTTCACCCAATTCAATTTTTAGGCATTGCCTAAAAGCCTTGTGAGTTGGGTCTTCACTTCCTCCTATCCTTCTAATATCATTCCAGGGGCTAGCCACATATGTTTTGAATTTTGATGGTAGGATCGAGTTGTCCTCATTGTAGATGGTAGTGACAACCTTTTTCCATAGCGCTCCTTCCTCAGTGCTAAACCTCCACCAGCACTTGAACAATAGCGTTGAATTCATGTTTATTATGTCTCTTACTCCTAGTCCTCCCAGTTGTTTTGGCCTTGTATGACCTCTCACTTTACTTCCTTCCCAGCTCACAAGAATCTCTTATGTATTTTAATGATCTCTTTTACCACTAATTTGAGCATCTTGTATAATGAGAGATAATATGTCGATACACTGTTCAAAACAATCCTCAGGAGCACCAGCCTTTTCACTTTAGATAAATAGCAGGCCTTCCAAGTCTTCAACCTTGTTGGGATTCTTTGAGTAACCGACATACAAGCCTCCTTCTTTTTTCATGTTTACACCCAGTAGCAGGCCTAACTATGTCATTGGTAGTTCTGTTAGAGTACATTTAGGTTTCTTGCCATCTGCTGTCCCCAAGCCTAATCTTTCCCAAAGACTATTAGACTGGATTTTGAGTAATTTATTCTCAATCCTAAAAATTACTCAAACGCATTAAGCACCCCTTTGACTGTTATAAGCTCCTCTTCGTCATCCTTATAGAGGATAATCGAATCATCTGCAAACTGCAGATGAGACAATTTTACCTTTCTTCTTCCACTAATCTCTAGGCCCTGTATATATCCACTTTTCACATAATTGCTCATCAGCTTGTTCAGTACCTCTCCCATCAGTACAAATAAGAAAGGTGATTTTGGATCACCTTGTCTTAATCTTCTTCCCATTTTGAAAGGCTTGGTAGGTTCTCCATTTACTAAGATTGAATTGCTGGTTATCCAAATACAGTTGCTTATCCATGCAATCTACCTTTGGCCAAAGCCCATCTGAGTCAACACTAGTTCAAGTGCATTCCATTTAATTGAGTCATATGCTTTTTGAAAATAAACTTTCAGTAGTTCACATTCCTTCCTTTTTCTTTTTAACCACCCGACAACCTTTGTTTCTATTAGTGCTCCATCTAGAGTTTTCCTCCCATCCATGAATGCAGTATGTACCTCATCCACAAGCTTTGGCAATACTTCTCTGATTCTTCAGCTCAAGATTTTTTCTATAATCTTGTATATACATCCAACCATACTTAGTGGTCTGAACTCCTTGATATCTTCTACATTCTCCTTTTACGGAATAAATGTAGCCAGTGTGGTATTAATTCCTTTTAGAAGTTCTCCATCTTCAAAAAGCTTCATGATGAAGTTTGTAACATCCGCCCCAATAACTGGCTAAATATGCTTAATGCAATTCATGTTGAATCCATCATATCTTGGATCTTTACTAGGATCACATTGTGTTGACTGCTTATAGTATTTCAGGGTTACCTCCTTTCCCGCCAGCTCCTTTCCTCATGTGACAAGTACATTAAGATCTAGGTTAGTTACATCATATTGAATAACTCTTTTCCTTGCCTGGAAGTGCTTCCTGAAATGATCTTTGATTCCTCTTTTTATCTGTTCGTGCTCTAATATTCTGATCCCATCAATTTAAATATATTCAATCAACTTCCTCCTTCTCCTCATTGTTGCAAGCAAATGCAAGTACCTGGTGTTTTTGTCCCCATCTTTAAGTATTTGACATCTTGATTTCTACTTCCACATCCTCTCTCTTTTTAACTTCCATTTTGATAGCTGACTTTTAAGCGCTTCTCTTCGACTGTGCTCACTTTCATTGTTCTCTACCACCATAGCTGCATCATCTAGTTCTTCAACTCCTTCTCTAATTTGGCAATTATTATCAATATTGCGAAATAATTCCTTATTCCATGCCTTTAAGGGCTTCTTTATGGCCTTAAGCTTTTTATGTATGGGTAACTGTGCCAACTTTTTATATTTCGCCTCAAAGTGCTTTAAGAAACGGGGGTCATCCAACCATAGCTTGATTTGAATGGGATTGGACCCAATTTAACTGTTGTGAGTATTATGAGGATGTGATATGACATCTTGCATTCCCCACAATGCACTTTCACGTGCTGAAATCTTGCTAATATGCTTATATCAACTGGAAATTTTTCGATTATGCTTGCAACATTTTTCCTAATCTAGGTGAATTATACATTCATTGGTACATCTTCCACTTGCAGGTCCTGGATTAGCTCTTGTAGATCCCTCATACCCTGAGTAATCTGTGTAACTCCAGGTCTTTTATTTGGGATCATAACTTCTTTAAAGTCCCCCATGATGATCATGGTAGCCTGTGCATTTTTATCTTGATGTTTCTAATCTCATTCCAAAGTTACAACTTCCCTTCTTGAGTATTCGGTGCATAGATCAGGCATACCGCACACATGAGATAATCCTCCATCAGCTTCTCCTCTATGCATATCCATTTGTCCCCTTTGCTCATCTTACTACAGTTGAATTCATCCTTGTGCCACATAATCACCAAACCACCCGATCTTCCATCTACAGGGATGTCCATAGCATCCTTTTTTTCATTTCTCTAGCATCTTCTCATATCCCATTGACTAAAGTTTTGATGTTTTGTTTCAAATATACCCATCACTATCAATGTTTCCTTTCTTATTAACTTCCTGACCTTTGGCTTCTTATCAAAGGAGCCTAGCCCGTGAACGTTCTAGGCGACCAGTCTCATTTTGTAGGGAGTGCTTACTGTTGGTATGCGTCCGTGCCTGGTCTTTCTCTTCCTTTGATCTCATTCTTTTCTTTTTTCTGCTCTCTCGATTCTCCTTTCCAACTTCTCTACTGGTGCTTCAACACATGTACTACCAATATCTCATGAATTCAAGATTTTCATGTTTGAATTCTTTGATTTAACCTTTTTGCCTTCTCTTTTTCTGATACTTGGAGATAGGGGTGGGCAATGGATCGCATTCCCATAGGGTCAAGAGGGTTGGATGTAGAAAACAGGGGGTGCTAAAGGGTTGGGTCGTAAAAGAGTCGAGTCATTAAAGGGAGGACCCTTTTAATAACATGAAAGGGTCGGTGAATGGGCCAGACTGGGTCGGTCTATCAATAATTCAAAATAAATAGTTTTTCCTATTAATTTAGATGCTTAACTTACTTAAGTATATTCACATTAATTAATAATGAACATAACTACTTTTTTATCGGTACAAGTATACTTCATTTTGACTTTAGGGTCGAAACAGTCGCTTCATGAGCCGACCCCTATTTTCGCTAGAAAACACTAACCTGACCCACAATCTCATGGATCAGCCTTGACCCAACCCGACCCTACAAAACCAATGGGCCAACCCTAACTCTCACCCAACCTGCCATTGCCCACCCCTACTTGGAAATATATATGTACGCTTAGGACAGCAAAATAATCAACCTCGGTCAGCAAATTACACATTGGCCAGATCAACTTTGTTAAATTTTGAAAATTAGGCTCAACAAATTATATATTACTAGCTAGGTTAGATTAACTTGGTCAAAGATTGAAAGGTGGCTCCTTGGACGATTATATGTTCAGCAAATAATAAGTTGGACTCAACTTCGTTAAAGTTTGACTTAAATTATATTTTTTTTTATTAAAGTTCAGCTTGGCTCATATGCCTAGTTAGACAAGATCAAGACTAAGGATTAGGAGGTTTGATTCAATTTCACGAGTCTATTTTGACACAATGGGTGTAAAGTATCTTATGTTTTATAAATATGCATATATAAGCTCAATCAAGACTCGGCTCAACCGATACTTTACTAAAAAATTAAGTTTGATTAAAGTCAAATAAGTTTGTGACTAGCTGAATCAAGTCTAATAAAATATATGTGTTTGACTCAGCTTATTTGACTGTCTATGTACTCCCTTGTAAAATTAAAAGCCAATAGCATACTATCTATTAAAAGGTAGGAGTTTTTGCATTTTGGATTTTTATGTTAGTATACTTAATTTTCTGAACTTTTGATTTTCAATATTAATTTTTTAAATATTAAAGTTTTGGGTCGAATAAAAATGAATCTTAAAATTTGTAGGTTGTAAAAAAGGCCTATGTCCCATTCATTTTTTTCACATGTGTGAATTTATTTCTCGATTGACGTCAAACGTCAGGATTAAGGTTAAAATAGATATTGACGCTATAATACACCTATCTAATTCATGTCGAAGCTACTTAGTTCATCTAAGTAACCTTGGGAGTAGCCAAAACACACTTCAAGTCCAATCGTCAAATACAAATCAATTACAAAGAGATTGATAGGCAAGATAACCATTGTAAAGTGTATTATAGCTTTAGTATCAGTTTTAACTACCTTACTTATTTCCATTTTATCTATCAATTATTAAATATTTTATGTCTCTAACAAGTTAATTTCACCAAACATTGCTTAAACGTTAAAACTTATCAAATATTGAATGACGCCGAAATTCACGATTAACGTTAAAACTAATATTGAATCTATAATACACTTTGTAATGATCATCTTACCTATAATCCCTTTATAATTGATTCATGTTTGACACTTGGATCTAAAGTGCATTTTGGATTACTCCAAAGGGTACTTAGGGGTCTAAGTTACTCCAATATGAATAAAAGAGATTTATCATAGCGCTTCAATATCAATTTTAGCCTTAGTCCTGAAATTTGACACTAATCCGGAAAGAAATTCAAACATGAAAAGAAAAAAAGAATGGGACAAACCTTTTTTTTCTGTCCAAAAACTTTACAGTCTTTTTTATTCAGTTCATAAACTTTAAGGCCCAAAAAATTAACGTTGAAAATTAAGTTTTAAGAAAAATAATTATTCTAAAATACAAAGTCCAAAATGCAAAATATTCTCGACATCTATAATACATTGCAAAATTTTCACATAAATTTCTATTCATTAACAATTCTATTATTAGTTTATATATTGCAACGAAGATTTATTTAGATTACTTTTTACTTTTTCTCCTCAAGTATCTCTCATGTTCATCACATAATTAATCTCATTATATGATTTAAACAAAAAAATAATAATCTCATTGTTCAAAATTGTATTTCGATTGAATGTTTAGCTTTTACACAGTAATAGTTCTAAACATTTCGCCCCTCCGTAATGTTGATTTGATGATCCTTCAATAGGAGAGATCTTAGATATAATCTAGATAGTGAGTTTTTTTTTATTTTTTATTTTTTATTTTTTATTTTTTTTTTGCATTTGGGACTTTTCATTTTAGGGTAATTAATTTTTTTGACCAAAGATTTTAAATGTTAACTTTTTGGACCTTAAAGTTTATGAGTTGAATAACGAAGGATATTTGTGGGCCGAAAAAAATGCTCATGTCTGGTTCTTCATTTTCATCCCATATTTGAATTTCTTTCCTGATTGACGCCAAACTTCAGAACTAAGGTTAAAATTGATATTGACATTATAATAAATCTCTTTTATTCATGTCGGGGATACTTAGATCCCTAAGTACCATTGGAGTAGCCCAAAACTTACTTTAAGTCTAAAGGTCAAATATGAATCAATTACAAAATGATTAATAGATAAGAAGATCATTACAAAGTATATTACAACTTCAATATCAGTTTTAATCTTAATCATAAAATTTGACGCCAATCAGTATTTTAAAAATTTGACAATCTGACCATATTTGGTAAAATTAGCTTGTTAGAGACCATAAAATATTTAATAAATGATAGATTGAATGGAAGGAAGTGAGTATGATTAAAACAGATATTGAAACTATAATACACTTTACAATGATCATCTTACCTATCAATGACTCAATCTGTTTGTAATTGATACGTATTTGACCTTTGAACCTAAAGTATGTTTTGGCTACTTGCAATGGTACTTAGAGGTGTAAGTAGCTAAGACATGGATAAAAGAGATGTATTATAACTTCAATATAAGTTTTAACCTTAGTCTTGTTTGACGTCAATCGGGAAAAAGATTCAAACATGAAAAGAAAAAGAAGAACGAGACACATGCAGTTTTTTCAGCCCACAAATTTTTTAAGTTCCTTTTTAATTCAACCCATAAACTTTAAGATCCAAAAAATAATTATTAACAATTAGAGATCTAGAAAATTAATTCCCTCAAATGAAAGGTCCAAAGTGCAAAAGACTCTCTAAATAACACATCTTGACATTACATCTACATTGCAACCAGAACGAATGTACTAGTTTATCCAGGAACCCTAGTCCAATTGTATTTTTTTTAATCAGGGTGTGTTTGGTAAGATTTCTAGGAAAATTTTCCACAGGGAAAAGTTTTCTTGAAAAGTTTTCCATTGGAAATATTTCCCTGGGAAAATTTCCCTTAACACCACCAAAGTAAATTTTCTCTAGGAAAACCATGCAAATGGTGGGCCCCTTGTAAAAACTTTCCCGAGGTCAATGTACAACCAAACATAAGGAAAATAAGTCAACTCGGAAAAATTGACCATTTCCCCGGGATTTTTGACTAAACAAACGCACTCTCAATTAGAACGTGCATTTTTTCATCCTATCGTATTCTTTACCTCTAAAACGTAATGGGCTTCTTGAAGATTAAATTAGGAGATAAAGTAAGGAGGGTTTAATTAGTTCAATAGCTATTGTTAGTTCATTGGACTTGGGTCAAATTAATGTTGAGCATATGATATCTTATTGACAAGCGCAAGCCTTTAATACGAATCATCATTGTAATTTGCAATGCATTGCATTTGCATGCATTTGATGAAGGATTGATCATACATATCATATGCTCGATGTCTTCCCAAGTTATGTACAATACCTGCCCCCTGGCCATATAATTAATTGCTACATTAAGGAATTGCCAATAATTTAGCTATCAAAGAAACACCTTTTTTTCTCTTATTTTACATTTTAAATTTAAAATTAAAATCATGCACTCAGTCATTTGTTTATGTTTACCTTTGTGACAAATTTTACATTTTATCTTATAAACTTAGTTTTTTTTTTTTTTTTTTTGGGTCAGCTAGCCTATCAAATTCAGATGTTACACACATGCATGCTTTAGTTATGTTGCTTTATACACAAAAAAGTAAATAAATATGTATATGAGTGTGCGCAGATATGCTCTTTTTAGTTTGTAACAAAAATTTTGAAATATAATAAATCGAAAGCTTTATAGGTTTGTGATATGAACATTCTGGAACATCTGTCAATAGCTGGGACTAAAGTACAATCATTTATCCTCCTTGATGTTTTTAGTAATTTTTTTTTAATTAATCTTCTGAATTAGTACGTCCTGTACAACCTAATATTTTGAGTGAAATAAATTTTAATTCAATATCTCACCAAAATGTTCTCCCAATTTGTTGTGAAGGTTTTGATTGAATTAGTACTCCTAGTTTTTTGATATTGAATTTCTTTTGCCATTTGGACCTTGTAAGATATAAATATTTACTTTCTCGACTCTTGGTTTTCAATATTTAATTCTTGGACGTGAAGGTTTGTATGCTGAATAAAAAAACCAAAAGTCTTTTATTCCATTTGCAATTTGGGTTGCCTTCGCATATTAATTATTTCCTATTTACCAGTCATTTCCCTCATCCAATGGTTGTATCTGGTTATGGACATACATTTTGTAATGACTATTATAATGGTTAACTTACCTATTAAAAGAACCCTAGGGAGGGGGAGTGAATAGGGTTATTGAGAAATTTTGCACTTAATCAACAAGGAAGTTAACAATCAAAGATTACGGTTGCTGAAATTCAACTAAGCAATAATCAAACACTTTACTATATTTTATTGAATTCATAAATAGAGGACAAAACAAAGAAAGAAGTAACAGAGGATTCGGCAGAATAGAGATCGTGAAGACCTCAATTTCTCCTTACATAGGAGGATCCCAGATATGGATCCAAGAAACCTTCTTCACCAATTAACAGGTGAAGCAATTACTCACTGAAGACAGATTCAACGGTTCTTCAGTTACAAAGGAATTGGAGTCCTCACCAGAAGACACTCTAGCTACTAAGCAACTCGTTGTAATCACAAATGGCCACACTCATAAATTTTTCACTAAAAACTTCCTACATGCGATTTCTTCTTCCTTCGAATCGAATGAATTCTTAAGCAATGTGGTTGAGCCGTTTTATACTCATCTTCCTTTATTCCTTTCCTTTTTGTGCTGCAATGGCTTAGGAGCTAAGATATCCCAGATTTGCGGATCCTTGCCTTATTCATCTTGATCCTCAATCAACACATATTGGAAAGTTCTTTTCACCATCTTTTATGTTTATATACTGCGAGTAAGAGAAAGAGAATTATACCAAGGAACTTGATGAACGATGGACATAATAAAGGTCAAGATACTTCCACGAGTGGTTTCACAATTTTTTCTGCTTTTAATCAAAATCCAGGCGGAGGTCTTCCGTAGGGAATGCGATAAGGGCATCATGAAGGTTGTTGTGGAGGACGTTGGGTCTGTGGAGAGGAATCTACACCTATCACTCCCTTTGTAATTGATTTGTATTTGACCATTGGATATAAAGTTTTGGGTTACTCTCAAGGAAACGTGGGAGAAGTTGTAGGGTACTTAGGGCTTGATGTGGCTCCAACATGAATAAGAGAGGTGGATTATTACTTCAATATTAATTTTAAGCTCAGTCTTGAAGTTTGGCACCCAATCGGAAGCAAAATTCAAACATGGAATGTGGAGGTCCCTAGTCCTCGAGGCTTTCCCCGCAGAATGGGTTGTGACGGTTCGTTGCTTGTGGAATTTTTGGGAATTTACTCATGCTTTATTTTAAAAGACCTTTTGAAATTGTATTGCACATTTTATGAATAGTTTAATTTCAAAATCGTATTTCCTCCACCATGAACACTTTGAAAATATTCAAACCAAACTCAAAGAGAGGGAACTACCACTTGCTCTTTCCTCCTCAAATTTGATCATCCAATTTTCAAAATGCAAAGGCTCAAAAAAACGTAATTTAGGCAATTTCAAATATTTAAAAACATACATTACATTTCTAAAGTTGCATTATTGTAAGACCATAAATCACACCAAACAAGTTTTAAGGTTTTGAAAATATGGTCTAGGTAATAAGAATAATGTATTTTCGAGAGAGTCACTGGCCAACTTCTTAAAAGGAAAAGTTGAGAAAACCTAAAGAAAAGATTTCGCCTGCGAACTAGATTACCGAGTTCAGGGGTAAGGTTACGAACTCGAAAGGTAAAGACCTTTGAGTCCGCCTCTCACTTAACGAAAGATTCTAGTAAAAGCTTTAACATGTGACTTTATAAAGTTTAAAAGAGAGATAAAATAAAACATCAAATCTTAAAATCAACCAACATGCATTTGAATAAAAAAGGATAACATATGAACATATTATAACATGATAAATTAAAGAATGCTTACATGAGATGGATTTACACATAAAAAAGCAATAAAATACCTTATGACGTTTTGCTCAGGAAAGTTTCCTACCCTTAGCAAGATGTTAATCTTGGTTCACGGATCGCAAAGGTCACACGTCCTTGAAGGTTCAATCACTTTGATACTTGAATTGAGTACATGATAAGAGGAAGAAAAGTCTTTTTGAAGTTTTGGGGTGTTTTATGTGTGTAGTTTAGAAGAAGAAAATGATTAGAATGGATGGAGAGATGAATGATGAATAGGAGGAGAAGATGAGTGCTTGATGGTTTAGGGTTTACAGAAGAAGAGAGATTTGGAAAGTAAGATAGGAGTAAGAAGAAGAGGATGGAATGTGTTGATAATTGTCCTTCGATCTTGGCTTTTTATGGTATTCGGTATTCAATGAATGGAGAGATAGCTAGGATATGGGATAGTGATGGTTTAAGGAAAATGGTTTAGAGGAATAAGATGGAGGATGAGTAAGAGAAAAGGAATATGAGAGGATCCTTGTTTTATGGTCCTCCTTTGCATAAAAAAACAATAGGTATTCATAAGTAAATAGCTTTGGTTGAGGCAGATGTATTTGTCCAATCTTGAGCACTAAGGCAGCATAGGAGTCATCAATGTCATGGACGACCACGCGACCACCGATGCAGCACATGGTTTTTGATGGATGCTCGGTTAGATGAGTGGATGATGGACGTTGGGAAGGCCGCTCGACCAATAGCACGTGTTATTTGCTGCAAACTGTTGGACGGTGCTAAGTTGGCGAGTTGACTGCATTAATGGCCGCGCAACTTTCACACATGCATAAGATTTCTGCTAGTTTGAACGGTGTTGGACGATGGGGTTGGTAGCAAGATTTGAACTTGTGACTTCGTTGGTGGCCAAGAGGCTATCAGGTGCATGCATGGGGTTTTCTGCCACCTTATGTCCACTTTTGCATGTAATTTGCATGCACTAGGTGTTTACCACTTTACTTGAGCTCATGCATGTAACATGCATGCATGGCTAGTGTTTCAAGATTCAGAGCTCCCCTTAATTCTATTTATAAAATAAAATAAAACAATAAAATGTTACAAAAATAAAAATATAAACTAAACTAGACTACAAATCCCGTGGTCTATAGGGAAGGAAAAAAGAACATAACACAAACCATTTTTATTTAACCAACAAACCTTCAAATCCAAAAAATAAACATTGAAAACTAAGAGTTCAGAAAATAAATATACATCTTATAAAGTCCAAAATGAAAAACCCTTGTGAAATCTAGTTATTTTTAAATGAACTAATGGAGTAGCGAATATAATCAATAATTTTACTAAGGGTAAAAGAAGTATCATAATTATCTTTACAGAAACGTTAATAGAAATTTGTAATTTAACATACAGTGGTTCATAATACATCCACAATCTATGAATGTCGCATCTAATCCATATTATAAGTAGTAGAATAGTTGTGCTCTCCTTCCTTCCCTCCCCCGATCGTGAAATATATCATGCATTTGACGATAAAAGCCATTGATTACTTTAATATCAAATCTCCACCGTTGGTTGAAAACATTAAAAGGAAAAAGCTGCATTGTTGTTATCTTTGCATTTATTTTCTTATCAGTTTGTAGATATTGTACAATGGTGGCTTTGAGTTCCGAATGATCCAATGACTTAAGCATGTGTTCTTTTTATCATTTTTCCTGATCTTGATTCACACATTGATCTGTTCGACTGCAGATCAATTCCAAGATTCTAATGATATGAAACTAACTAGACTTTGTGTTAGGGCCAATTATGCCTTTGTTGAATGGTACCTGATATTCTTGATGCTTACAAACTCAGAGTATCTTATACATTTGCAAACTCTGAATTGCTACTTGCCATATTACTTCATCAATCTTGTTATTTATACATTTATCTGCCTTTTATTATTTCTATATGCATTTTGGCCGCCATTTCTTTCCATCATCAGAGGCCATTTTTGTCCCCCCTCCAGGCTGAACCGAGTTGCTTTATAAAACGGGTTTTTTGCATTTTGGACCCTGAATTTTAGGGGTATTTATATTCTGAACCTTTAGTTTTCAACTTTAACTTTTTGGACCCTAATGTTTGTAGCCTGAAAAAAAAGGACTCTAAAGTTTGTGAGGTGAAAAAAAAGCTCGTTTCCCGTTTTTCTTTTTCTTTCCATGTTTGAATTTCTCTCCCAATTGGCATCAAACTTCAAGACTAAGGTTAAAACTGATATTAAAGTTATAATAAACCTCTTTTATTCATGTTGGAGTTACTTAAAACCATGTACTCAGGGGTCTAAGTAGCCTCAACACGAATAAGAGAGATGTATTACCATTTCTTTTCACGACATGTAACTTACCCTCTCTTTCCTAAGCTTGACACTCCAATTTCTCTCAACTAACACTAGCCCCATTGGAGATCTCCAACAATGCAAGGGTACTGGGGGTTGGTGTTTTGACTATGATAAAATCATCCTAAATTATATAATATAGATTACATCTAAACAGATTGTATTTTCCTATTTTTCCCTTTTCTCCTTTTGTCCTTTATTATTTAAAAAATTTGTGCTATGTGTATTGTGAATTCCATTTTCTAGCAGTTTTGGGATCAAAACTTTTGAATGGGGTAATTCAATTTTATTTGGGTATATTGATGTATACAGGGTAAACACATTGGAAATTTTTGTCTGGATATGGCGGATGAGGGATATAGGCCAATTGCTCAAATTATTTCCTTAAACCATCCTAAATTCGATTGCATCTTACATCTAAATTTTTAGAAATAAAAAATTAGGTTAAATGGTTGATTGTCAACATTAATATTCAACTTGACTTAAGGCAATTTTAATTAATGGCTTCTTTCAATTTTGTGCATATAGGAAGGAAACGCCACAATGAGGTGGCCACCAGTAGGTAGTACTGTCGTATAGAAGGAATCTCCGTTACTATGATGACTAGATGATGTTAGCACCCATCAAGCATCCAAAAAATTGCTAGGGGGTGCCACACATCTTCTTTAACTGACTCGTGGGTCACAACTTTTTTTTAATGCATTCCCAGGTGACATTAAACTTACTTAAGTAACTGGGGGGTGACATTCCGGTTATTTTGACTGAAATCCGGCTAAATATGTTGAAAATGACAAATATACCCTTATTTTTATCTCTAATTTAACTTAATATGCCATTATCTCTCTTCCGTTCTTCTCTTCATCCTCTTCCTCCATAATTCTCTTTCCCTCTTTTCTCTGCTCTATCTATCTCCGGCGGACCCAATCAGGCGCCCTGCACCAAGGCATCCGCCACCCCCACCGCCCATTCAAGAATCAACCTCACCTTCCCAATTCTCATCACCCAATACTATCACCATCACCATCACCATCACCACCACCACCACCAACACCATGGTTACAATTGAAGTGAGGTGAGTCATGGCTGTCACTGACCTCTTCGCCGGCGAGATAGCGACAGAGCTCCTTAAGCAGCTCTTCTCCATCCTCCGTAAGTCCACCCTTTGTCGTGCCAGTGCCGAGCAACTCATCGTCCACGTCAAAGAACTCCTCCTGATCATCCAAGAGATCAAGTACTCCGGCGTCGAACTCCCCCAGTTCCGGCAGTCCCAACTCGACCGCGTCTCCGAGATCCTCCGCTCCGGCCTCGATCTCTCCTACAAAGTCCTCGCTTCCAACCGCTGGAATGTCTACAAGAATCTCCAGCTTGCCATGAAGATGGACAAGCTTGAGAAGCATATCGCAAGGTTTGTTCTGGGCCCTATGCAGGCTCATGTTCTGGCGATGTTCATCATCTTAGGTTTGGGTCGGGTGAGAAGTTCGACCGCCTTGAAGGGTCCACTCGCAGGATTGAGAGGCAGCTTGGGTCGTTGGTGATTGAAAGGGAGAGTGGCGGAGGAGAAAGGTGGTGGGAGGAGGAGCTAATGAGGATGGAGGAATTTGAGGAGGAGAAGTTTTGAGCCGGGAAATCAAGGGCAAATGGGACATTTCACTCATTTTTTGACGGGTAAATAAGACTTTTCAATGATTTCGGCCAAAACGCGCCAGAATGTCACCCCCCAATTACTTAAGTAAGTTTAATGTCACCTGGGAATGCATTAAAAAAAGTGGTGACCTGCGAGTCAGTTAAAAAAAATGTGTGGCACCCTTCAGCAATTATTTGTTAAGCATCTCCTTTGGTCTTTCAAAGTGCATGTGGTTAAATCTTGATATATATTTACATTAATAATGTATAAATCTAATAGGAGTATCATATTATTATTTTATTATTCCCATCCTAAAAAAAACTTATTACTATATTATTATTAGGGATGGCAGTCAAGTCCGAATCCGAAGCGAATCCGATTCGCTCCGACTAAAAAATCCGAATCCGAATTCGACTAAAAAAACTCCGAATTCGAATCCGATTAAAAAAATCCGACTCCGATTATAATTGGGGCGGGTATGGAGGTGACCACCTCCGATCCGATTAAGTCCGATTATAATAATTAATATAAAAAATTTTAAAAAATAAAATTAAAATGACCAAATTTTTTTATAGTAGATTGTAAAAGTTTATTTTTTTCTTTTTTTTTAAAGGTAAATCGTGTATTACTATTAGTCATTAGGGTTTCATTTCATCAATTTCACTTTACCTGCACTGCGCATCCCAGCGCCCGCCCCCAGGCTCCCATCGTCCCCTTCACTTCACTGCCCTCTTCTGCTCTTCACCTGCGCATCCCAACCCCTAGGCTCCCATCCCAGCGTCGTTACCACCATCATCCACCACCTTCACTTCACCGCCTTTGATTTCTTCTTCCGAATTTCGAGTTCTGAGTTCAACGTCGTTACCACCATCATCTCCAATTCAGTCTCCTCTAACCTCTGTCCTCACTACCTCTCTTTGTTTACACCTGCCCTCTGGCCTCGTCTCCTCTCTCTGTCTCAGCCGACTCTCCTCTCTCTGTCTCAGCCGACCGCCGCACCGCCTAACAACACCCGACCGCCGCATCCCCTCACGACACCCGACCGCGACGTTAGGACCACCGCACATAAACATTTTTAAGAATTATTGTTGGTGTTTTATTTTAACAAGTATGATATATAATCAGAGGTAATCGGAGTTAGAAGTAATCGGAGTCGAAGGAAATCATTTTATGGAAATGTAATACAGCTAATCGTAGTCGGAGGTAATCCGATTACCTCCGACTCCGATTAGCTCCGATTGAATTTGGATTTGGAGGTCCTCCGACCTCCGATTAATCGGATTTGGAGGAGGACCTCCACCTCCGATTATTAATTGGAGCGAATGTGGAGGTACCTACCTCCGATTCACCTCCGACCCATTGCCATCCCTAATTATTATTGTTTAATCTTAACAAAATATGCATATGCTCCCTTCATTTTAAAAAAGATGTCTATATTTAACTAATGAGATCAAACTTTGTAAAGTATAACCATGAACTTATTAAATTATTTATTAAATTACTGTATAAAATTATCATTATTAGATTTTTGATAAAAATTACTTTTACATAAATATAATATTACAAGGCATGTTAAGATAATACGTGACAAATTAATGATTAAAGGATTACATATTGAATATTGTGAAAAAATAAAGTGGAAATTTTTTTTAGAATGGAGGGAATATGATAGTAATTGAATTCTAAGCTCTTTCTTTAAACAAAATTTTTAGATATAGTATTGTCCAATATTCGTAATTCTGTACTATTATATCTTTCTCTCTTATTTTATCTATTAATATAAAAGATAATTAGTTGAAAAAATTATATTGAAATTATAAAGTAACAAATATTGTAAAATAAAAAAAAGTTAGTTATTATTTATTAGTGACAATAATTACTCCCTCTATTTCATATTAATTGTCATTTAGTTGACTGTCATAGTATCTAATGTCACTCTTTTATTGATAATTTTTTATATAATATTTTATTAACAGTTATAGTATTATACCTTCAATATAAAATTTTTTGTTAAAAATTTAATCATAGGACCAGATAGTATACTATGACATTAATGCGTAAAGCAAATCTTAATACAAAAGAATCCGGTAAATCACGAGAACACAGAGTAGTTGACCAATCAATGTGAACTATTAATAAAGAACTAAAAACAAAAAAAGAAAGGAAAAAAAATAAAAAAAAAATGTATAAAGTCAGAAAAAACATGAAGTTGGCGGTGCATGTTGGTAGTCGGGTTTCACACCAATTACAAATTGCATTTCTGGGGGATTCAACCCATTAATTAATCATAATTAAGCTACTCATCTTTGCTTCAGATCAACAATGGCGGCCGTCATTAACTGCAACTTCACGCATTCGTGACTAGTGAGACGGTGGAGTCACTTACAAGTTACACGCAAATTTCAAATTAAAAAGTTAAACTAGCCGTCCAACAACATTTCTAGCAAGTTATACTTTTACATGCTCCTGTGTGTGTTAGAACCCCTTGAGAATCTGAAGCAAAGATTTAGACATAAGTGAAAGTCCAAATTTGAATATTATTGGCATATAATTGAATATTTTAGATGATGTTACATTCTGTCGTGATAATCAAATCAATATCTAAATCCAATATTATACTTACTAATTATTGATTTATCTCTGTTGAAAGGTACCCAATTATTTAAGTTAGACTTGATTACTGAGATTCCAGCAAATATTATATGAGCCTTTGTTTCCAGTAAGAAATAAATGAAAAACCATTTTAGTGAAGATCTCCAACAACATCTTACCAATTGAAGGTTCCTTCCAAATTCCGACATTCACCTCACCTCTTACGTATAAGAAGAGGGTAAAGCTAGAGAAGAAAAATAAGGAAACACTCCCCTCCACAAAAGAGACGCAATGTAATTTCACTTCATCTGGTCTCTTGTATCATGAGGTACTTGGTTTGAAAGTATACTTTTGTAATGAGACTTATATTAACTGAGTTGAAAACTCACTTGGGTAGCTAAGTATTGTTAATGCTTAGTGAGTTGTTGATCTAGGGGGACATGCCTTCTTGATTGACTTCTTTGTAAGATTGCCTTGGAGGTACTCAAGGGAGCCGAGATTGTGGACCTAATTGTACTTCTTAAGTGAACAAGAAGTGAAGTGGTTCGAAATCCTACGTGAAGAGAAGCTAATTAGATCTGGTGATGTAGCCCTATTTGGAAGGGTGAACATTAACTAAATTTTAGTGTATTATCTTCTTTTATTTTCATCATTTACATTTCATTTTTTTACCTTATCCTTGGCATAGTGTGTTAAGTTTTGTAGTATTGACTTAATTTTAGCCAATCACCTCAATCAACCTCTTTGAAGGGTTCTTTCAGTGCGTGCGGTGCCATACACATCTACTATAATTTCTCACATTAACTACAAACCATCATATATTATCATTCATACCACACATTACCACAACTATAATTTTCTTTCATCACTTTTCTCTCTCCTCACTTTTGTAGCTTATTTTCACTTGTCACTCTCCTCACTTACTACACCAACCATTCTTATCACAAAATTTACAACAACTTACCACACTTTGTCACATCATATCACACTATCCAAATTTTTACCATATCATATCATTATCACATTTTACCCACCGCAGAAAAGAACATAGCCATGTAAATGCAATACATTCACGTTCAAAATTATAGTTTGTTACTGTTATATAATTAGTGAAAATTATTACATATTCTTGCGAGAGTATACATCAACTTCTTACTCTCACTACTATAGGCACGAAAAATAAATTTAACACGCATGAATTCCATTTATTATTGTGATTGTACTTGACTGGTAACAGTGCGTCTATCATCACAACAGAATGCCCAGTAGTGGCATCTATTTTGGACATGGGCAACATTTATAAATGCTGCAATAACTTATCCTAACGAATAAATAAATGTCGTTAGAAGCAGTTTCGCCGTAGCCTTGGAAAGCATATATTGTATTTGCTGGTTTTGGGCTTATTAAATAATGCTAGAGATCATTTTTTTCAATAACACTAATTACCCATATTTTAATTATATTTCTTAAATAGTTTTTATTTATCCAATAATTAATATAAACTCAAAACTAAACAAAATGTAGAAACTAGAGAATGCAAATTTTTCTCCAAAATAAATGTAGCTTACCAAAAAATTGTATTCACATTGTATTGAATTAGATACAACAATAGAAATACAAAATCTTAATATACAATTTAACAATATAACTTTGTATTGTAATTGAGCATAAGATAACATCCAAATTTTGTACTTGTTTGTTGCTTGGTTCTTTAGGAACGAACGAATGTTCGCCTCCGTGTTTAAGCTTTCCTAACCCTTTCTTCTTCTTCTTCTTCTTCTTCTTCTTCTTCTTCTTCTCCTCCTCCTCCTCTTTTAGGATTTTCTTATCTATTTCCTACAACCTATGATTACATTTCTTAGAGAATTGTGTGAACATAGTTATGTTGAAATAATAATTGTAGGGGAAATGTATTGAGATGCTTACATCAGCTAGTTTTCCCTTGAAGCTATGTGAAAAGATGACTGACCTAAGTGCTGAGAATTAGTTTTCTTTCTTCCCTAATTTGCTCAAATTATTGCGATTCAGTGACCACCACCACAAATGAGAAAACAAAACTGTCCCTCTGCAGCAGGGGAAAATAACGCTTTCAATTATAAGGGAAAATAGAACTATATCTAGACTTAAATTCCGAAAGAGCTCATTTTGAAGTATAGTTTTTCCTTATTCATCATACCCCTAGTCCAATAGGCAATAGTCTATTACAAGGCAAATAGAAGTACAATTTTGCTCTGTTGATCAGTAGTTAATCAATTATTGTTCTACGAAGAATGGATAAATGTATATAGAAATGCAATTTTTCATTTCACAAAGTTACAAGGTGTTCAAATAATCATGAATTTAATACTTGCATCAGGTTATTGGGGTTGTGAATATTGATGTTGTAGTAAGTAATGTATATACATATGGGCATTTTGTAGGAACTCAAATATGTCCATTGGGCATGTTGGGCACTTCATAACAATTTTCTCGGTACTGAGTGAGCCTAACCTGTATTCCTCTCCCTAACTAACTTTTGACCTCCAAATGCTCCACCAAGCAAGACTTGTAGAAGTTGTGAGCACAAGGAGTTGTCATTGGAAGGTTCAGTACCTTACGGCAAAGAAGACAACTAAATTCTGCACAAGACAACTATATATATATATATATATATATATATATATATATATATATATATATATATATATATATATATATATATATATATTAGAAGATAAACATACAACATAACATTTCTGTTGTCAAGTTTATACATAAACATTGTGAGAAATTCAACTCAATAAACACCTTAACAAAAAGCACATGACAACTCTATAGAAAGAAAACCCTAAGATGAGAATAACCATCCATTCACAATCTTAGCTTTAAGGTCCTTCCTAGCACAAGTATGTCCTATCGTCCCCTTTCCTTTTGCTGATCTATTGGGTAGTGGAGGATTTTTCCACCTAACTGTCCTTTTTTCCTTAGGCTTGCCCAAAAGGACTAGTAAGCAGAGTAACACATAAGCACAACTTACCATTCTTTAGAAATCGAGGGCACTTTGTCAAATGAGCTTGTTATAAAACCAAAGTAAGAGGGGAAGGTATGACCCCGGAAAAAATCCTTTTTTCCCATGTTGCGCTACGTAACTGATCGGGAGCCGGCTAAGGTTGCTTAATCCTTAAATAAGAATATTTTTACTTTTCGAAATTCATTTTCGGGGTGAGGAAGCTTTATTCATTTATACACCTATTTATATTACAAAAATACTCGAAATTATACAAAAAAATATTTTTGTTAATGATTTACATTTTATTATTCCATAAATCTTGGGCTGGAGAGGAAGGACGAGACTCACCTAGAAGAGTTAAAGGCTATGGAGCCTTTTAACAATTCTTGGCTTGGGCCTGTCTGTCCTCGACCCAAGAGAAAATAGGCAGAAAATGATAAAGGTCAGGTGGTCTTTATCATTTTCTAGGCCCTTTTCTCTTGGCCAATTCCTTAATTTATGTAATGCAAAACCATTAGCTAATATTTTTTTAATAATAACGTGTATTTTTAATAATTAAATGGGTTTATAAAAGAGAAAGAGTCGCCAACCGATTTAAGGAAACCAACAAACCATAAAACAATAAGAATGACTCCGATCTACGAACCCGAATTCTAAGCTCGAGGGTAAGGTTACTGTTCGGTTGCGGTATTTTTGTGGTTTTTGTGAGGTAAGGGTTGTCGAATCCATGGGGGTGGATGTTTAGGCTTGACAAGGGGATCGGTTTGCGTTAGGGGTTTTCTCAATGCGGAAAGTGGTAAATAATTAAGAGAGCAATTAAACTAACCTAGACATGGATTCAAAGAAAGCAATAAAGCATGAAATTAAGAAGCAATTAAAAGCATGAATGAAGAACTAGAATGAACAAAGAAATTAGGAGCAAGAAATTATACCTTCGATGACCAAAATCTTCACTAATTCTTCAATCTTCACTTGGATTTTCCACCGAACAAACAAGAAAATGTGAATTGGATTACCAAGGATTCCAAAATCCTCACTAGGAAGTAGAATTTGTGACCCTTGATCCTCCTCCTCACTAAAAGTGGATTGAGTGTGATTAGAACTAGAAAGCTTTGAAATCAAACATCAATGGCAACCAAAGAGAGAGAAAGAGAGAGAGAGAGAGAGAGTGGGAGAGAGAGAGAGAGAGAGAGAGAGAGAGAGAAAGCTTTGTAAACACTTCAATGGAAATTTTCTTGAAAGAGAGATTGAGTACAAAAATTGCAAGAGGAATGAAGAAAACTTGAAAAACAATTAAAGACTTGAAGAACAATTAAAGAAAGCAACTAAACCTAATTCTACTCTAATCCTACTCCTAAAACTACTCCTACTTGATAACAGTGCTGAATGTATGGGGGTATTTATAGAAGGGAATAAAATACAACCCAAAACCCTAAAACTAAACCCAGTAGTCGCGCGTCAGTTTCCCATAAACGCCAGGTCGCGGGAGCGACCAGACTCGTCGAGGGCGCGACGGGTCTCTGGCGTCTTCCATCCATCCATGTTTCCTCAGCGTTGCAGGTGTGACAAAACCCGTAGCAGGCGCTACCTTCGTCTGTCGCGGGCGCGACACTACCGATAACGGGCGCGACTAACTCCTGTCCGCGGGCACTTCCTTCTCACAACAGCGCGTCACGGCGCGTGAGAGTTCAGGACTCGGGCGCTACGATGTTCTGCCTCCTTCCTTGTCGTCCTCCCTTGGGCTGTAGCGCCCGCTACCAGGGTTGTAGCGGGTGCTACGCCCCTGTTTTGCACTAAAACTTGACAAGGGGTTCCCGAGTTGGTCTCGCCTCGATTCTCGGCCCGATTTGACTCGGGTCGGCTTGGGTTGACTCGGGTAGGCTTGGGTTGACTCGGGCTGGCTCGGGAAATCGCTCGGGATTCCTTAAAAAGCCTCAATTAAGCCCGATTTCCTTCTAACTCTTTATTTTCCTACAAAACACAAAATCATCATAACTAATATATAATTAAGGGGCTAAAACAAGCAAATATACCCTATAAAAGATAAGAATTCGGCTCGGAACGAGACTGAACAGTTACGAATCCGAGAATTAAAGGAACTCTCGAATCTGCCTGTTAGGAAACAGACTCTACTAAAATCGAACTTGAAATGAAAAGAGCAGGGAGAAGTTTAAGGTAATTCGCAACGTTATATTCCTGAACATGCAATATAAAGCAAATGCAGTTTTCTTTTACAAAACACGTTCAAATAAAGGAATCAAAGCACAATTTACATAATTAAGTACAATAATAATGAAAAAAGCAAACCTTGCTTAAAGGTGATGGATGAGATGAAAGTTAATCCGTTGACTTGACCTTAGTTTAGAGCTTGTATGGAAGGATGTATATGAGAATGGTTAGGAGGGTGGTATGATAATGATGATATGGAGATGATAAGAGTGATTATAAGAGAATTAGAGAGGGAGAGTGGATAATAGAGAGAATTTTGAGAGAGTTTAGGTGGAGTGATGAATGAGTGAAAATGGTGAGGTATTTATAGGTGGAGAGGAGAGGGATTTGGAGGGAATCATGAGGGACACATCCCTACAATCAAGCCTTCTCCATGCAAAATATCATAGGTCACCCATGGCATGGGTTTGCATGACCTAGACCCTATTGAGACTTCTATAATACAAGACATTCATATATTGACATAGGAAAAGGACTCTCCCATGACATGGGCTTACATTGGACTTTCTAAAATAAAGACACTTATACGCATACTCTAAAACAAAGACTCTTACATGTTGACCTTAGAACAAAGACTCACCCATGACCTGGGTTTGCATGCCCTACAAAACTACATGAGACCTTCTAAAGAATGCAAGACACTTACATGTAGACTCTGAAACAAAGACTACCCATGACTTGGGTTTAGTAGACCATATATGAGACTTGCTAAAGACACTTACATCCTAACTCTAAAAAACTCACCCATGACCTGGTTTTACACTAGACTTCCTAAATCGAAAAATACATGTTGAATCAGGAAAAGACTCACTTATGACCCGGGCCTACTAGACCATACATGAGACTTGCTAACGTGTAAGACACTTATACACTGACTCAGAAAATGACTCAACTATGATACATGTTTACGTGTTCTATCTTCTATATGACTCTAAGACAAACAATAAAACTTTTTACAACATGAGCATTATAAAGGGCCGAAAAAAGTCAAACATAGCGAGTCGACACAAGTTGGAAAGCGCAAGTGAGTGTTTCTCAATTCAGATGGGCTCAAACCACAAGCCGACCATTTTAAAGAGAATCCGTCACTTGAACTAACAAACTTGTGTTAACTCAAGCTACGTTGGCTATTATACGAACTAGAATAATGCTCGACTCATTGTCTTCTAGACTTCTATTTACACACTCTTTTTTTTTTTTTTAATTTAAGACCCAACATATTTATTTATCTAACCCGAGGAAAGTGTATGTCGTAAGGGACCGAATAAAGCCATCACAAGGTGAGTTAAAACAGACTTATAAACTTAAATATCAAATCCAACATGGATGGGCTTACCAATGGGCCGGCCATGGATTTTGTTTGAGATTTAATAATCGAATCTATAAATTTATTTTCTCTAACCTTGAGACTATTACGCGGGCTAGAACAACACACTGACTTAGTTTTATTACTAATCATTTTCTTTGGACCCAAAATAAGAGAATACTGAGAAGGGCCGAATAAAACCATCAAAGGTGAGTTAAAATGAATCGATAAACAAGGCCAATTAACCTTTAAAATGATGGGCCTCACAATCGGGCCGATCATAAAATTTAAGGTTAATTAATCGAGTTTATAAACTTATTTCTTCTCAAACCCAATGATTATTGCACGGAGTAAAACAGTATCTCAAAATTAGGTCCGACTCTAATGAAGACTCAACAGACAAGACACAAACACACATTTACACCTAACGAAGACTCAACAAACTCAAACACGTGTAAACACAACCACATATTTACACATAACAAAGACTTAGCAAACTCAAAGACGTGGTACAACAAGCTTTACTTATTTACTCAGCAAAAGAAGATAATGTAGAGGACTAAATAAAGTCAACGATAAGCGAGTTATAACTAATTTATGGACTTAATTGCTAAATCCAGAATGGTTAGGCCTAACCACGGTCGGCCATAAGTATGATGGATTCAATAATTAAATCGATAAATCAACTTACTCAAGCCTAGTAACTATTACGCAGTCTAAGACATTATCCGCTAACTTTGATTGATTTATTAGTCAAATTTTTTGAACCTAAGGACAACTTAATCATTACAAGAGGCCGAATAAAGTCAAGCATGGCGAATCAAGCCCAAGTCAAGGAGCACAAATCAGTATTTCTCAACGGATGGGCCCTATTCACATGCGGCCCGTTTAAAGGAGAATTTGTAACTCAAACTCAATTCGAGCCATGTTGACTGCCATGCGGACTAAAATAATGATTGACAGGACCGACGACCCTTCTTTCTGCTTCGTTTTTATTTATTTAATTACCGGAAAACAGGTATCATAAAGGACTGAATAAAGCCAACAACAAGCAAGTTATAATTGATTTATGGACATAATTGCACTACAAAAAAAATGACTTTTACCAACAGGTTACTAGTGACAGATATTTTAATTGTTGGTAAAAGTGTTTATTTACCAACAGATTAGGTATGTGTTGGTATTATTAATAATTCATTAACACTTATATTATCTGTTGGTGAAATTATTTTAATACCAACAGATGAAGGTTTAACTGTTGGTATTCTTTTTACAGTACCAACAGTTAGAAAACTTTGGTTCCTAATTATCTAGGTTTACCCTCCTGCTGAGGTTTTGGTTCCTATTTGACTGCAATGGATGAGAGGACATGTAATCTCATTGGTCCTGATTATCCGGGATATCGAGCAGAAGATGGTTACTTACAACACTGCCCAGGTTCATAGTTTGCTTGCCTTTTTTCCCCCTCTAGTTAAAATTAAAGAACAAGTAATCTGAATTAAAGTACCAAGGTGCTTATGGTAGTTGGTTAGGTAATGGAGACCCTAGTACCATTAAAATTGAAGTATTGTAGGATAGTTTATTTGTGCAGTCTTCCTCTACTATAATCTAAATTGAAAAAAAAATCTTGAGATTGACATTTTGTAATTCTTTGGGTCCTCGAGACTCTACAAGATACATCTTAGTTAAAGAAATATCTTGATTCATTAGTGTTACAATTGTAAAACTCGTTGCAGTAGATTTCTCTTAAAGACTGTTTTGAAAACCTTTTAAGTGCTTGAAGTGAACCTGACATTGTTGCTTACAAAATCACCCTTGACTTGCATATGTAATGCTCTTGGTACTCAGAATCGTAGGTCATGGAGACCTGCAGATGGATACTAGAAAATTTAAAGCTGTGATAGGTTTTACTTACAGTTATGAATAAAGTAGCAGCAATTTGGTTGTTAGTAGTTTTAGTTGATCATTTTCCAAGAGTGACTGGAAATTTCATAGTGTTTTCATGGATCCTTCATTGATATCACGTTATGAATTCCAAATAATGCTCAATGAGGTCAAATATTTTAAATTGAAGGGCAAGATAATCAGGAAATCTAGGTCAGTAAAATATTGAAAAGAACCCCATGACTTGGACAGGACAACAAGAGAAGTGGTTGACATGATTTAATCTTAGTCAAGTTAGAGTTTAGTTTGATCAATTCATATGCTTATTCATGGAACCTATTTGTCATAATATGTAAGAAAATTTATTTATTTTGGTGAGAATTTACGGTAACCAGAATAAGGGAGTTTCGGCAAAATCACATTCCACTAAGTGGTGGAACTTGAGTCCAAGTAGTAGGCTATGACTCATTCTTTACTAGTTAACTTGAGCGCAAATATGGGAATTTCAATGAACAGTGTCCCCCTTCAAAAATAAACCTTATATTGTCAAAATGCTTTTGTCTCACTTCTTTTTGCTTCATGTAGATAGCCTATCCCTAGGTAGGATTACAGAGTCTTTTGGATGCTTGGTTGACATCTTTCTCTTGTCATTTCTTGAATTAATGAATTCATCATTTTTCTATCAAAATAATATTGCTAAACTGCTGTAAAATGAAGCAAATGTCACCAAAAAGAATATATAGCGCGATAATGATAAGTATTACGAAAGGGTGGACTAACTCTGATCTGATCACTCTGATGTGTTTAGTTTAATGTACTTACTTCGATAAGTGAATATTTCTTGATTATGATTGTTATAATATAAATGACAGTTTTAGGTGTTTGTGTGTGGTGTGAATATCCCTTTATAAGTTTAAAAAAGGATTAGATGTTGTTCTAAATGTGAATAGCTTGTGGAAACTGGTTTTGACAGTTTTATCTTGTACAGGATTCTTGTGTATTGGAGAGTTAAGGTTAATCATTTGCTTTTGTAAAGAGAGTTCTCACTTGTTAAGACTAGTGTCTTTTCTAAAGTCTGTAACAAGAATAATGTCCATGAAAACTTGAATAATGGACCCACATTGGGTTCTTGTTGGAGTTTAGATTTATTTTGGCATCACTTTGGGTAAGTGTAGTTATACCAAATTGACCTCATGAGACGACTTGGTTTTGAGTAATCTACTTGTTGGTTTTGAATAAGTGCGCACACTAGATGGATTTCTGATGTTTCAGATTGTGATCTACTTAACGGTTCTGAGTTAGTGATTAGCTTTTTTACAAAAATATGGTGACCTTGACTTTTAAATGAATTAGTAGGATCATCTACTGCTCTTTGTTTATGTTCTTGTGAATTAGATGAGTATACTTGATTTTCCTGTATTTTTCAGCCTATATTGTCTTGAGTTTAAGGCTACTTGGTATGCACTGCATATATTCTCAATGTCAGCTCTTGTTGAACTTTACTTACTGGTTTAACAACCGAGGTAGAGGCTATAGAAACAAGCCAACAGCCCTTCTCTGATTCCCTTCAAACCCCCAACCGCCGGGGGGGGGGGTTTATTCGGGCTTGACTTCATCATATAAGGAGAAGAATTTCGGAAATCGATCACACCAATTAAACCCACATAATGGCAGGTGATTTGACTACTATTCTCAAAGTTTAATTTTTCGTCCCATATTTGTTCTTTTTTTTTTCCCCTTTCGATTCTAATTATTACCTAGATTTTCAATCTTTTTAGCCTAATTGATGGCTAACTATGTTTGAATTGCGATTTCATAGGTTTTCGTCAAGTGGGTGAAAACAACATTGGAGCATTTGATATTTGCTGCAAAAACTAGACTAGTAATTAGCTAAATTTTCAATTTTAGCTTCTTTTCGAAAAATAGCTGAAAGTTTATCATTGAGCTAAATCATTTTTAAAAGTCTAAAAAAGCAATGCCAATTCGACTTATCAAGCTTTATAGTACTACTGATTTATCACTTCCAACTAGAATTGGTCTTTTCGTATTGTTCCATGATATCTATGAATTCGTCAAAGCAGAACTCTTTTTATATAAATTTAGACCTACAATGTGCTTAGATAGTTCCCTCTTTTGTTTAAGGAAGGTTTCTACTTTGAACTCATGTCCTAGGGATTTTTATGTCTTGTAGATGTTTCTGTGAAACAGAAATGGCTACTTAGATTTATTGAAGGAAAATTTATCTTGAATATCTTATTTCAGTTAAATGAGATTACATGAACTCATGAACCTGCTCTACTTTCCTTATATGCATTCATATATATTTTCTTCTTATAAATTTGCAGGAGATACCGGAAGGTCTCCATGATTTATTTGAAAGATGTGCCGATGTTGATGAATATGACTAAAATATCGTTGAAGGAAATGTAAATCGAGAACATTAGATTTAGGTTTTTTGCAATATTACTCAATATTAGCAAGTGCAATTTAGGTACTTTGCACTTGATTAAGTGACATTTAAACTTTGACATTATGTATTTAGCAATTTGAGATATCCAATGAATACAATTTGAGATTGTCTTATATTGTAATTAAAATTAATTAGTTGTGTACATGTATAATATATTGTAATAACATATTTATAGATGCATAAGACTATCGTCATTATTTCCAAGAAATATTTTTGTTTTAAATAGTAGCAATTGTATTACCAACACATATATTTGTAGGACAATGTTTTTGAAATTTGACGAAAAATGTATTACCAACAGATAAAGTGTGTGGGTAATAATTTTACCAACATTTAAAGATGTTGGTATATATTACTTATCCTCGACAGATATTAACTGTTGGTATAAAATTTCCAACACCAACAGAACAATACTATTGGCATTAATTAGCAATACCAACAAATTACAATATCTGTTGGTAATACTTTTACAATCAGGTTTATTTCCAACAGGCTAGTGACAGATAATTATCTGTTGGTAAAACTTTTTACCAACAGATATTGGACTTTTACCAACAGATAAGCCCTGTTGGCAAAAGACCTTTTTTTTTGTAGTGTTGCCAAATCTGATATGGTTGGGCCTAACCACGGGCCGACCGTAGGTGAGACAGATTCGATAATTAACTCGATAAATTAATTTACTCTAGCCCGGTGATTATTATACAGTCTGACACTTAACCCACTAACTTTGTTTTGACTTTAATCAGGTTTATTGGACCTTCGTTAAGAAGATGTCGTAAAGGGCCATATAGAATCGTCAGAGGTGAGTTGAATTAACTTTATGAACCATGAGAATCAACCTTTATAGATAAATAGGCCCAACCATTGGGTTAACCATAATTTTTTTGAGGTTAATTAACTTAGTTGGTAAACATGACTCTTCTCAGCCCAATGACTACTATATGGACTAGAACAACACTCCTAAACTTGGGCCGACTCTTTACAATGAATTTAAACACATAGCACATAGCAAATATATGAATAAAGGGTATCCTAAACCAAAGCTCTATGTACGAAAGGGTTTATTGGCTAGATAAGGCTTTATCGGCTCATGTACTCGCCCCGGTGCATTCTTGTTGTAAAGGAAACTTGAATGTGTGGGGTGTTGCTCTTGGAGGCTCGAGTGGAGACCTCGTAGAGTGATGCATGAATGGATGTGGTGACTAATTCTCTCTCAGTGTAAAGGCACCAATTGAGTATAGCCAATCCGACATCCCATGGGTTATTTTTTGTGGTTAAAAAGAAAAAAACCTATACCGCCGATTTATGTGCTCCTACGACATATTACATGTCAAGGGAGTGCCCCAGTATATGCAATGCATTATGCCTAAAAAGAATGACTTAATAATATAAAGTAAAAATTTGTTTTCCTTCCAAAAATTTTAAAGGACACTAAACTTTTTTCAAGTTTTACCCACTTTAAGAAAAACTCCCCAGTGGAGTCGCCAAAAATCCTATGGACATTTTTCCTCGCCGTTCGTGCTTCCGAACGTCCACGCGGATTGGGGGTGTGACTTGGTGATTTGTGCTGGGATTTAACCTTTGAAAAACTCTTTAAGGAATTAATCATACATTTCATTAATAATATTTTGTAAAATCACTTTCTTTACTTATGCATTTCATGAGTCCTTGAATTAAACCTTTAAGAGTGAACATCCACTTGTTCCAAACTCTTCTAAATATAACCCAACTTGGTCATTAAAATGTTAGGCTCGGAAGAAGGCGATTTATGCAAATATTATTTAGAAATATACAAAGAACCCCTTAAAGTTGCATCGATACATTGTACAACATGTTAACCATAGTTTATGCAATCCTTGATGTGTTTTGGTTCGAAATGGGAGTCACCACCCGACTTTTTAAGGGAAAAGCCAAGACAAAACCAAAAATAAAATAAAGAAAGACTCTGCCTGCGAAACCAAAGAATTGATTTGGGGGTAAGGTTATGAACTCGAAAGGTAGGTACCTGTTAGTCGAGTGGTTTGTAAGACCACGGTTTTATCGTTCTTCCACAGGGAGCTAGGGGCCTTAGCTGCAACTAGTTGACTCTAGGTATGGTTTATGATCATGAAAGGATGAAAGACTTTAGGGTGAAAACAACACAAACACGCTATGTTCAGTCAAATTAGTAAAACATTGGGTGTCGGGAGACTTTCGGGATGCAAACGGGAATGAGGAAATGTGTTTCGCAATAAGAGAGTAACGAGAAAGGGAAATCAAAGGATAATTCCGTTAGATAAAATACCCACCGGACTTCCTCTTTCAAGGATAGTCCGGATTAATTTCCCCGAAATCCATAGATAGACCCGGGAAGGTCAATAGAACGGAATTTCCTAGTTAGTTTCTATTCGCTTTCGCGAACTAGAATACTAACTATCCTAATTCCTACCTTCCAACAAGCATTGGATGTATTCGGGATGCTTTCACACCTAAATACATCCCACTTGAGGGAAGGAAGGATTAGGAAGTTGATTTCCTAACTAGTTACTCACTAAAATTGCTAACCCAAACCTAATTACCCATTCACACCCTTAATATCTCCCTAACCCATTAAGGTTCTAGCCACTAAACATCCTAACTATCATGTTAATAACATCAATAACTTCATTCATGCTTAAAAGAGTAAACAAGATGACAATAAACATTCAATAACACCAACAATATCAATAATAACAAAACAGAGATTAGTAAATAAGCAATAAATTAGAGAGAGAAAGGTTAAGAAATGCTCATTGATTGTGATGAAAAGGGAGAAAACTTCAGAATAATAAAGCTCCAATGCTCCAAAGTCGAGAATAATCTTCAAACTTCCAATAATAATCAAGAGAATCCAATACAAGAACTAATAGTCTCAGCAAAGATCTTCGTTAATCCCTCTAATCGAAGACTTCCCAAAATGTGATAAAGAGTGCTAAAAGTATCATAAAAGATAGGCAAAGCTACTTTCTAATCTCTCCCCTTGCTAAAATGACCTAAATACATTAAATAGTAATCAAGGTTGTTACTCAAAACTCATCATTTTACACAACAGACAAAACTGGCTCGCAGGGGACCGTGGGCACGGTCAAGGTGACCGTGGGCACGGTCCTGCGTAAGGCAGGCGATTTCTTCTCTTCGCTTCGCACCGCCGTGGGCACGGTCCCCATGCACCGTGGTCACGGTATAGGCGATTAGGGCTGACAACTTTTCGCTCCTTCACACCGCCGTGGCTACGGTCTTGGGAGACCGGGGGCCACGGTCTAGTTCGGTCAGCTTCTTCTTTAGGCATGGTGAAGATCCTACCGTGACCACGGTCAAAGTGACCGTGACCACGGTCTAGTTCGGGTGCAAGGCATCTTCACTTTGGTCTTGGCTCCATCATACCGTGGCTACGGTCCATGTGACCGTGGCCATGGTCTCTCTCGGCCACAGTTCCTTCCAGGGTACTCTTCAGCTGTTGCCTCCGCTTCCGCTGCCTTTCGACATGGTCGGCCCTTCTAATCCTCTGCCTTTGACACGACCAGGGCTCGGGGAATCTTAGGAAATCTCGGGATTCCCAAGATTGGTACAAAATTGGCCCATTTAGATTCGTTTTGAGTGAAAACCCTTCGGAAACTACAAAAGTAACTAAAACTCATTAAAAGTTATTAAAACAAATACGAAACAAGTCAAAAGCCTAAGGATTTAGGTGGTATTTAGACACGAAATCGGGTCTAAACACCCACCCACACTTAAACCTTTTCTCGTCCCGAGCAAAACAAAATAAAACAAAACTAACTAACACAAACTCCTCTGTCGTGGGAGAGAAACGAGTGCATTTAGCGTATGCACCAAGCCCTTTGAACCCCCCGGCAGCCCGGGTGGACGAGATGGACTCGTGAGGGTTTGTAGTGGCTGTACCCACTAAAGCTAAAGAGGAAGGAGAGAGGGAAAGTGAAAACAAAACCGAAGAAGACAAAAAAAAAAAGAACGAAAAACAGGGGCTTTGATTACAAGATCTCGCAATCCAAACTAAGAAAACGCGATTAAACCTCCCAAAGTAACCGTTAGGAGCATCTCATAAACGCCAAACTTAGAAAAAGGTCGATCTTGAAGATTTTTGACTCCCTACACCTTGTAACAAGCGAAACTCCACAGCAAAAGCACAACAAGGGTTAACGGGAACCAAAAGACTTTAAAAACTCGCGTCCGAATTTGAAAACAACGAAATAACCGAGAGGAGTGTTGCCCTCCCTCGCATTTGGTCGCCCTTGGCTTGGTGAGGGCCGTAGGTGATGCAAGGGGAGGCCCTGCTCTCTTTTTAGAAGCAAAACTTTTCTTTTCTTTCTTCTTTTTCTCTTTTTTCTTTCTTTTTGGTTTTTAAAAGTCGGTATTAGCCTTACTTTCGGGAATTGGACGGCCCATATAAGGGGTATACCCTCCCAACACGGTCTTTTCTATACGCCTCTCCGTCGCAAAGCGATATAGGAGGAGGGTTAAGGGGTATCCAATGCCGTACCATGAATACCGGGCCCGTGTAGGTTGGCTAAGTGTATGGTGGTTAATGTCTTCAGCGACACGCTCCACTTATTCAGGTTATTATGTCTTATGAAAGCTTTCTTCTTTCATTCTTTCTTTTTCCTTTCTTTTCTTTTCTTTTTGCACTTTTTGCTTTTGCTAAACGAGAAACAAAAACAAACTCAGACACAAGCCCTTAGAATCTCCGGGTTCCCAACAAAACGAGAAAGGAACGGGAGTCTCACAAGACACTTAGTGAAGGGAGTCTATTAAGGGTAAGTCTCGACTAGAACCCGAGTTAGGGTCGAAAATGCTCCAACCGATTACTTTTAGAAAAAAGTTTAAGAACGGCTTCTCAACTTCGATAACGAGATCCAGGAAACAAAGCAAAACAAAAAACAACACGAAGAGAAAAACGAAAAGGTTTTGACTCCCTTTTTTCTCCATTTTCACACAAAAATTTTAAATTTTAAGCAAAAACTAGGAAACAGAGAATAAAACGACTAGGTGATCTACCCTTGAAACAGAATATCTCCCCCCCCCCCAACACTTAAAACTCCACAATGTCCTCATTGTGGGAAGTTGTCACATGAAAAGGGTAGAGAACCTACAAGACACACACAAACGAAAACAACTAGCAGGTAGAAAATGGTGGCGACCCGAGCCCACACGGCTCCAACGGCAAACGAAATCCCAACACAAACATCATAGGGGTTCGCCACCCAAAAGAAAACCAAGCATGCGACGGATCATGATAAGGATTCACATAAAAAGAGTAAGGTGGAAAGATATTACCTCAATCTCTTCATAAGCGTTGAAAATAGCGATCCGAAGTCGTCGTTCAAGAGAGTCAGATCAACGTTAGAGTAAAAGACGACTTTTCAATTATAGAATTCACATGCGAAACCAAAAGCAAAAGGAAGGAAAATCTAACTTAAGAGATTATGAAAAGAAATTGAAAAGATGAAAAACTGAAAATATGAACAATAAATACATTGCCAGTGACTTACCTTATCCCCGAATCTCACTCATTGAGGCGGGAAATAAGGGTGAAACTCGATGTATACTAACCGAAAAAACTAATTCATTGCATTCATCCCAAACAACAGTCGGTTACATCCATCCATGACCCAAAATACAAACGAGAGGTGCTTAAACAACAGTCCAACCCACCAAAAACAACAAACAAACAACCCTAAGACAACCATTCAACAACCCGACAAACATGAATGATAAACAAGAGAAGGAAAAACCCGAGCAACCTAGTCGAACAATCCCCAAAATATGTAAGCTCATTCCAAAAGAAATCGAGAGACCAACAATCCAAAACCACCAGACATCGCAACTCCAAAACCCCGAAGAAGCACTCCCCCACACTTATACTTCACAAAATAAAGTAAATAGACAATGATAAAGGTCGGGTGGGGGTGGGGTGCTTACAAACTGTCCTCAAGCGGACCCTCCTGGCGGAGGACGGGGTTGGAGCTGCGACTGGATGTTAGCCAGTGCCTCCTGTTGGATCTCAAGCAATCCTTGTAAGTTTTCGATCAATAGTTGCTGGTTTAGGATGAGCTCGCGTTGGACTTGAAACTCATCATGAAGCTTCTGGAGTTGATCGCTGATACGTTCAAGAGCGGCGTCCCGTTGTTGAATCGACTCGGCTTCATCCCCTTGTGCGTGTTCTTCTTCCTCTTCTTCCTCTTCTTCCTCCTCTCCTTCGTCTTCGTCTTCACCTTGGTCCGCTCGATCCCCGGGACCACCCACCACAAATCGATCCCCAAAGGTTTGGCCACACGACCAATTGCGTTGGTCGGAGACATCTAGACGTTGTTCGGCATTGTCGTCGCCCAAATGAATTACGACGTTGTGGGGTTCGTTCCCGTGACGGTACATTGTTCACGTCCTGTGTTTCTCCAAGAATTCCATCTTTCGTAGGCGAACACCGTCGATAGGATCAGGGAAATAGCGGGGAGTCCACTTGCTCAGATAGGACTCGAACCCTTGCTTCTTTAGAAAATGGGTGATGATGTGACCCATACCAATAGTCATGTTCCGGGTTTCGAGGCTTATTTCCCGGAGGCAATGGAGGATACATGAGCCGGTGTTGACCCGGCGACCGTTTGATCGCATTATAGACGACGAAGAGGTCGTCTTTCCGGATGCTTGAACGCCCGGCGTCACGGCCAAAAACAGAGTTCGAAATGATGCGGTGGGAGATGCGGACGCTCAGATTACAGAAATCCCTAGCCTTAGAGTTGCTTGGGCAATAGTACTTTGTTCGTTGCGATCGAACCCTCGGGTAACGTCTCCTCCAGCAGGTGAGCTCTTTCATAGCTTCTTGTTCATCGAATTTGACGCACTTACCGTAGGGTATGCCGTCCTCGGGAAGGCCTAGAGCATTGCATAAGTCGTTGAGCGTACATTCAACCTCCTTTTTGTTCACGATGTATGAAAAGGAGGTGTTGGATGTGCCTTCTTCTTTTACCACCAAAGAGCTAAGGAATTCGAGCACCGGTTGCTCGATGATCGGTTCGTTGATTGTGGCAAAGATTTCCCATCCCATGACTTTAATGAAGAAATCCATGCTCGGTTTACAGAAAACATCCCTTGCCGTCTCCTCATGATAGAGATCCGGAGCACAAATTTTCCGCTTCTTTAGCCGCTTATACCGGGCCTTGTGCATATCGTCCCGAAAATTGACCTTAATTTTCGGGTCACATTGAATAACCGAGGCCGGTTGACCCTTGTACCGAGTTTTATCGGGCTCAGCCGAGGTTGATGGGGCGGGGGTTGATTCCGGCTCGGTCCGGGAACGTTTCGCTCGACCCATTGGATACTCTGCAAGAAAATCAAGCACCAAACATCGAAACACACAACAACCAATACCCCAAAAATTCCGAGCAACATAAAACACAATCAACTACAAGATTCAATCCCAAAAACAAGCAATACACTCCTAATCTCGGCAAAATCAACCAAAAACTCAAACTCCAAACTCAATCAATCCATCCAACCAAACCCACAAGCAATTTACATGAGGTTCAACCAAAAGTTCACCAAAGATACTCCCAACAATCAATTTCAATCCAAAATTTCAACCCCAAACTCCACTTACTCACCCAACCAAGACCCAACAAGTAATTTCACCATATTCAACCTAAATAAACAAGAAATCTAGTGTTTAATAATCAATAAGTCAAGGAATACTTGGATTCAAGTGATGGGGAACTCCTCTTGCTAATTTCGACCCCCACAAGCAACAAGAGAACTGAAATTTGCTTGAAGATGGTCCGAAAATGGCGAACACAGTAGCTAGGGCACAGTTGTAGGAGAAAGTTTGGGAGAAATGGAGGAATTGGTGGTGGTGTTGTCGAATTTTGGAAAAAAGCTAGAGGTTTAGGGTTTGGTGAGGGTTTTCGAAGGTGAGAGTGAGGAAGAAAGTGAAAGAGAAATGAGGGGGAAATAATATTGAACCCCTGACATATCGTAGGTTTTCGACAGACCGTGGGCACGGTGTGATTTGGGCGAGGGAAAAAAGAAAGGAAAAAAAAACAGGGCGGAGACTGTGGCTGCGGTAAACCTCACCGTAGTCACCGTGATGTTCGGGACCAAAATTTCCAAGAATCATGCTGCGATGAAACCGTGGCTGCGGTGACTTCCACCGTGGTCACGATGAGCTTCGGCTTGGCTAAACTGGGAGCAACTTTGAGTATGCTGACCGTGGCTGCGGTGACTCCAACCGTGGGTACGGTCCCTTTCGGTTCATCTCCAGCATCTACAAGGCTCAAAACTTGGAGAAAAAAAATGTTAAGTCCTAAAATCTACCCTCTTGTCATCCACCCGCTTTTCTTTCTCGCTCAATTATCATTCAAGGACACTCTCCAATCGCTCAAAAACACTTTCAAACCCCGACTCGCATAGAACCACTCTCAATTTTTTTTTTCATTTTTAACTCAAAAAACTTTTCTAATAAGATAAAACAAAGGAAGAAGAAAGGCACAAAAATTAGGGAAATAAAAATGAAAGAACTAAAAATTTAAAGAAAACACTAAAAGAGGGGGAAGTAGTTCATATCTCTCCCGGGTGCTTGTTTTGTAGGTCCTAGCTCGACCTTTTCCGATGCTTTTCAATTTCCAAAATCCGCGAGGTATGTCACAACTGTCCCGACATATTCCTCGCCCATGATGTATGGTTTGAGCTTCGATGAGTTTGCTTTGAAACACTTTCCTTGGGCATCTTTCAACTCAACTACTCCGGCAGAAAGAATTCTCACTATTTCGAATGGTCCGGACCACCGTAATCTCAATTTCCCAGAGAACAACTTTAGCCTTGAATTGAAAATGAGAACCCTATCGCCTACCACAAACTCACGTCGGTTCAACCTCTTGTCATGCGATGCTTTCATTCTCTCCTTGTAGATCTTGTTGTTCTCATATGCATGACGCCTCAACTCCTCAAGCTCTTCTAATTGAAATAACCGACCACCTTCGGCCGCCTTGAGATCGAAGTTCAACTTCTTGATTACCCACATGGTTTTGTGCTCAAGTTCGACGGGGAAGTGACACGCCTTCCCGTAGACAAGACGGTAAGGAGTAGTGTCGATCGGTGTCTTGAAAGCGGTGCGGTATGCCCACAAAACTTCATCCAATTTTTCTGCCCAATCTTTCCATGAAGAGCTAACCGTCTTCTCTAAGATCTCCTTGATGGCACGGTTGGAGATTTCCACTTGACCTTGTGTTTGTGGATGGTAAGGAAGTCCCTTTTTATGCTTGATGTCGTACTTCTCCAAGAGAGACTCGAATCTCTTTTCGATGAAATGGGAACCGTTGTTACTAATGATGACCCGTGGAATGCCAAATCTTGGGAATAGGGTCTTTTTCAAGAATTTCAAAACGGATTTCCCATCGCATCTTACACATGGTATGGCCTCGACCCACTTTGTGACATAGTCTACCGCCACTAGAAAGTATTGGAAACCCCTTGACGACGGGAAAGGACCCATGAAGTCCAATCCCCATACATCGAAAGCTTCCACCTCAAGAATATAGTTCAATGGCGCTTCATTCTTCCGGGAGATGTTACCGGACCTTTGACACCTGTCACATTACTTGACATGCAAATGGGCGTCACGAAAAAGAGTCGGCCACCAATAGCCGGTTTGCAAAACCCTTGCCGCCGTCTTTTGGGGGCCACCGTAACCTCCCACCGGAAATTCATGACAATGGGTCAAAATAGATTGCACTTCACTCTCGGGAATACATCGCCGGTACATCCCGTCATTTCCAAGACGGAAGAGGAAAGGATCATCCCAAAAGTAATGCTTCATGTCGTGGAGGAATTTCTTCTTTTGATGATGGTTCAAGTGTTGAGGGATCACTTCGCTCGCCAAATAATTCACAATATCCGCATACCAAGGATGCGAGTTGATAGCCAAGAGTCGCTCGTCCGGGAAGGCGTCTACAATCGGTTGGGTGTCTTCCAAGTCGAAAAGAATTCTCGAAAGGTGATCGGCTACGACATTCTTCGTGCCCGCCTTATCGTGGATTTCCAAATCAAATTCTTGCATAAGCAAGACCCACCGTATAAGTCTCGGTTTTGTCTCCTTCTTTCCCATCAAGTATTTGATAGCGGTATGATCCGTGTAGACTACCACCTTAGAGAACATGAGGTATTGCCGAAATTTGTTGAGCGCAAAAACGATCGCTAAAAGCTCCTTTTCCGTGGTAGTGTAGTTCCTTTGGGCGCTATCAAGCGTATGGCTTGCGTAATAAATGACCCTTGGCTTCTTGTCTACTGTTTGGGTCAAACACGCTCCTATGGCGAAGTCGCTCGCGTCGGCCATAATCTCAAAGGGTAGTGTCCAATCCGGAGGTTGAACTACCGGAGCGGAAATCAAAGCCTGCTTCAACCTATAAAACGACTCAAGGCACTCATCAGTGAAAATGAAAGGGGCATCTTTGCACAAGAGGTCAGTTAGAGGTCGAGCAATTTTCGAAAAATCCTTGACGATCCGGCGATAAAAGCCGGCATGGCCAAGGAAACTACGCACCCCCTTAACGGAAACTGGGGGTGGTAGGCGCTCTATAACCTCAACTTTGGCCTTATCTACTTCGATGCCCTTAGAAGAGATTAAGTGACCTAGAACGATACCTTGTTCCACCATGAAGTGGCATTTCTCCCAATTCAGAACTAGATCCACTTCCTCAGAACGAGTTAACACTTTCTCCAAATTTAGCAAACAGTCATCGAAAGAATTACTGTACACAGAAAAATCATCCATAATGACTTCCATGCATTTTTCAATGAAATCGCTAAAAATAGCCATCATACAACGTTGAAAAGTCCCAGGGGCATTACATAAATCAAATGGCATGCAACGATAAGCAAATGTCCCATATGGGCATGTGAAGGTGGTTTTTTCTTGATGTGAGGGGTGGATTTGAATTTGAAAGAAACCCGAGTACCCATCCAAAAAGCAAAAATGCGAATGACCAGCCAACCATTCTAACATCTGGTCAATAAAGGGAAGGGGGAAATGGTCCTTCTTTGTTACTTTGTTTAATTGGCGGTAATCGATACACATCCGCCAACCGGTGACGGTCCGGGTACTAACTAGTTCTTTCTTGTCATTTTCAATTACGGTCAATCCACCCTTCTTGGGCACACACTGAACCGGGCTTACCCATTCGCTATTTGCGATGGGGAAGATGATCCCAGCAGCTAGCAACTTTACTACTTCCTTTTTAACCACTTCTTGCATGTTGGGATTTAAACGACGTTGGGGTTGCCTAGTAGGCTTGGCATCTTCTAGCAAGTCAATTGAATGCATGCATATGGAAGGGGATAAACCTTTCAAGTCTTCTATCCTATAACCCAATGCACCCCTATGTTTCCTAAGCAAATCAAGTAACTTAGACAATTCAAAATCATTCAAATTCGCATTCACAATGACATGATAAGATTTCTCATCATCTAAGAAAGCATATTGGAGGGAAGGGGGTAAAGCTTTAAGCTCTAAAGGAGTAGAAGATTGAATTTGAGAAGAAGACATGCCTTTGAAGATCGCATCTTGAATCTCCATACACTCCATATAAGGCTCATCAATAATAATCTCCTTATGCATGGGTGAAGAGTCAAGAAGGTTGGTGAAGAAAGTAATATCGGTGTCGTCGGTCTCAAATTGGAAAGACTCCAATCAGCAAGGTCCCAAGGGATCATCGCAAATAGATTCAAGAAGATGGGAGTCCTCAATATACTCATCAACAAGGAACTCCATCATATCAATGGCATAGCATGAATCCCCATACGAAGGACCCTTCAATGACCCCTCAAGTTGAAAAATTATGCTTTCATTCCCGACATTCAACGACATGCTTCCATTCTTCACATCGATAATGGCTCCTGCCGTAGCAAGGAATGGCCTTCCCAAAATAATAGGGATTTTGTTATCTTCCTCTATCTCCAAGATCAAAAAATCACAAGGAATCAAAAACCGCCCCACTTGGACCGGGATGTCTTCCAATATTCCCAACGGTCTTCGCACGGAACGGTCGACCAATTGAAGATTAATTGTTGTAGGAGCAAGATCGTCGAGATTTAACTTCTTGCAAATCGAATAAGGCATGACGCTTACACTTGCTCCTAGATCACAAAGGGCACGGCCAATCTGCATATCACCAATGGTGCATGGAATAGAAAAACTTCCGGGGTCGGCTAATTTCTCCGGTGATTTGTTATCGATAATTGCACTACAATCCGCCGTCAAATGGATCGTAGATTTCTCTTCAATTCTTCTCTTGCTCGTGAGAAGCTCCATCAAATGCTTCTTGAAGGACGAAACTTCAGAAATGGCATCAATAAATGGAATGTTCACTTGAAGCTTCTTGAGCATCTCAATGAATTTTGAAAACTTTGCATCGGATTTTGGCTTTGCTAACCGATCGGGAAAAGGGACCGGTGGTAGCTTTGGCTTCTCAATAGTCTGGATTGGTTCTTCTTCCACCATTTTTCCTTTCCCTTTCCTTAACTTCTCCATCTCCTCTTATTCTTTACTAGACTCTCCCAATTCATCCTCATGTGCTCTCTCAACTTCCTCACCCAATACTAACTCACTTTCCCGCTTCTCCAACAAACCTTCCTCATCCGAGATATCCACCACGTCACTTTCCTTGTCACCCAAGACCTCCTCTCCTACCATTCTAGGTCCATCAATCTCCTTACCATTCCTCAAAGTAATCGCATTAAGTTGCCCCTTTGGGTTAGGTTAGGATTGGCTAGGCAAAGATTGGATAGGTTGAGATTGTTGTGCCAATTGGGGCAATAGTAACTCGAGGTTCTTAATGCGAGTTTGGTCTTTTTCTCGGTCTAAGGCCATCTTTTCTTGAGATAAGGCTATCTTCTCTTGAGTTAGGGCCAACTTTTGGAGGGTTTGGTCAAGGGTTTCTTGTTGTGATGGTTTGGGTGCTTGGGAAGATTGACCTTGGTGAGGATTTTGGTGGTATTGGCGGTGATTTTGATTTGGGAAACCGGGGGGTGGGTTTTGATTTAGGGGAGCTTGTTGGCTGTAGACGTAATTCCCACGGGGACGAATGGGGGTTTGATTGGTATAGGAGAGGTTATTGTTGGGATAGATGGCTTGGACTTGCTCGGTTTGATACTCTTCACATCGCTTCGAAGAATGTGGCCCTCCACAAAAATCACGTACCAAGACTCGGGCATCCGGAATAAGCATAGGTACTTCTTGGGCCGCCTTTACATGCCTCGTAATTTCCTCCAAAGCTGCCTTTTGTTGCATCTCAAGAACGGCATTCATGAGAAATTTAATGGTAGGGTTGCTTTCTAGAGGAGGACCATCTCTTGGACCACGGCCGCCTCCCCAATGAGGAGAGTTTTGAGATAGCTCGTGAAGAAATACGTTTGCTTCCTCCGCCGTCTTCTTGAGGAACATGCCCCCCGAGGCATGATCGATGGATTCTCGCAAAGAGCTACTCAATCCAAAATAGAAGTGATGCAATAATAACCAATCCTCAAGATTATGATGTGGACACCTCCGTTGGAGACCTTTGAATCTCCCCCATGCTTCGAATAACGACTCATCGGGCTCTTGATTGAAGCTCATGATGGCTTGCCTCAACCGACACGTCTCATCATTGGGGAAAAACCTTTGAAGAAGTCGCGGCTAAGGGCATCCCATGTTGAATAAGTTCCGGGCGGACACGTGTTGAGCCATAATAATGCTTTCCCCTTCAAGGTAAGAGGGAAAAACTTCAGCTTCATGTATTCGGCGGAAACTCCATTCATTTGTACGAAGCCGATGCATTGCTTGAATCTGTTGATGTGGTCAATAGGAATTTCATGCTCTCATCCATGGTACGAGGTGTTCTCAAATATTTCCAATAAATATGGCTTTAACTCGAACGATGCATTCGGTGGTAATTCTGGTAATGTGATGGGATCGCCTCCAGTACCCGACGATGGTAAGGAATATGATGCTAAGGTACGGGGTGGAATTTGCACTCCTTCAGCCATTGGAATTTCGATCGTCTCTCGCTCCCTTTGTTGTCTAGCGCGTCTCGAACCGGCGTTAGCTTGTCGAATAATACTCTCCGGATTCGGGTTCGGTGGAGTTACAGGAGTTTGGCCTCGTCGAGAGCGAGTCCGCATGCACAATAGGAACAAACAGAAGAATCAAATTTCCAGTAACTAAGGATAACAAACTCTCTAGCACTGAAATGATCTTAAACAACCTAAAGACAAAGAGCTAAGCTAGGTGCGCTTGATCCCCGACAACGACGCCATTTTGTTAGTCGAGTGGTTTGTAAGACCACGATTTTATCGTTCTTCCACAGGGAGCTAGGGGCCTTAGCTGTAACTAGTTGACTCTAGGTATGGTTTATGATCATGAAAGGATGAAAGACTTTAGGGTGAAAACAACACAAACACGCTATGTTCAGTCAAATTGGTAAAACAATGGGTGTCTGGAGACTTTCGGGATGCAAACGGGAATGAGGAAATGGGTTTCGCAACAAGAGAGTAACGAGAAAGGGAAATCAAATGGTAATTCCGTTAGGAAAAATACCCACCGGACTTCCTCTTTCAAGGATAGTCCGGATTAACTTCCCCGAAATCCATAGATAGACCCGGGAAGGTCAATAAAACGGAATTTCCTAGTTAGTTTCTATTCGCTTTCGCAAACTAGAATACTAACTGTCCTAATTCCTACCTTCCAACAAGCATTTGATGTATTCCGGATGCTTTCGCACCTAAATACATCCCACTTGAGGGAAGGATAGGATTAGGAAGTTGATTTCCTAACTAGTTACTCACTAAAATTGCTAACCCAAACCTAATTACCCATTCACACACTTAATATCTCCCTAACCCATTAAGGTTCTAGCCACTAAACATCCTAACTATCATGTTATTAACATCAACAACTTCATTCATGCTTAAAAGAGTAAACAAGATGACAATAAACATTCAATAACACCAACAATATCAATAATAACAAAACAGAGATTAGTAAATAAGCAATAAATTAGAGAGAGAAAGGTTAAGAAATGCTCATTGATTGTGATGACAAGGGAGAAAACTTCAGAATAATAAAGCTCCAATGCTCCAAAGTCGAGAATAATCTTCAAACTTCCAATAATAATCAAGAGAATCTAATACAAGAACTAATAGTCTCAGCAAAGATCTTCCTTAATCCCTCTAATCTAAGACTTCCCAAAATGTGATAAAGAGTGCTAAAAGTATCATAAAAGATAGGTAAAGTTGCTGTCTAATCTCTCCCCTTGCTAAAATGACCTAAATACATTAAATAGTAATCAAGGTTGTTACTCAAAACTCGTCATTTTACACAACAGACAAAACTGACCCGCAGGGGACCGTGGGCACGGTCAGGGTGACCGTGGCCACGGTCCTGCGTATGGCAGGCGATTTCTTCTCTTCGCTTCGCACCACCGTGGGCACGGTCCCCATGCACCGTGGTCACGGTATAGGCGATTAGGGCTGACAACTTTTCGCTCCTTCGCACCGCCGTGGCTACGGTCTTGGGAGACCGTGGCCACGGTCTAGTTCGGTCAGCTTCTTCTTTAGGCATGGTGAAGATCCTACCGTGACCACGGTCAAAGTGACCGTGACCACGGTCTAGTTCGGGTGCAAGGCCTCTTCACTTTGGTCTTGGCTCCATCATACCGTGGCTACGGTCCATGTGACCGTGGCCACGGTCTCTCTCGGCCACAGTTCCTTCCAGGGTACTCTTCAGCCGTTGCCTCCGCTTCCGCTGCCTTTCGACATGGCCGACCCTTCTAATCCTCTGCCTTTGACACGACCAGGGCTCGGGGAATCTTAGGAAATCTCGGGATTCCCAAGATTGATACAAAATTGGCCCATTTAGATTCGTTTTGAGTGAAAACCCTTCGGAAACTACAAAAGTAACTAAAACGCATTAATAGTTATTAAAATAAATAAGAAACAAGTCAAAAGCCTAAGGATTTAGGCGGTATTTAGACACGAAATCGGGTCTAAACAGTACCTAAAGAGTTCGCCTCTCACAAAAGGAAAGACTCTAATAAAAGCTTTAAGTGTGCTTTTGATAAAGTTTGGAAGGGAGATAAATAAGAACTTTATAAGATTACTTCATTGAACATGCAAAACAATGAAAGAAAAGGATGATACATCATCCACAACAGTTTATTTACATAAAGAAGAAACACATAAGAGCTTACAATGTGTCTTTTGAAGGGAAGCCTTGTCTAGCCTTTGTTTGGTGCTTGAAACTCACTTGGCTTAGCCTCTTGAAAGCCTTAAATACCCCTCTTGAATATGCCAAAATGGTGCCAAAATGGATGGAAAGAATATGGAAAATGAGGGTAAAAAGATGGTAGAAAAGGGCTTTTTGTGAGGTTTTTGAGTTATTTAGGTTAGGCTTTTCGTGGAGCTTTTAGGAATTTATGGGGGGATGATGGACGGTAATATGGTAATGGAGATAAAGGGGCTTAAAGGAGTCAAGAAATGGATTTGACGATGGTAGCGAAGTGATGGAGAAGGATAGAAAAATAAATGGTAGGAAAAAGGAACTCTTTTTATGGGTTTTTAGGATAGTATTGTGATGTTTTTGGGAGGTTTTATGGGAAATTTATGTGCGGATGGATAGGATGAGGGATTGGAGGTTTAGGGAAGGATGGAAATGGAGATTATGGAGGTAAATAAAGTGGTGGAAAGATGATAGAAGAGGTGGTAAAAAGAAGATAGTAGAATAGAGATTAGAGAGAAGATGAGAGAATGAGAGGATGGATGAATGAGAGTGTAGGAGGAGGAATGGGTGAATGTTGAGTGCCTTTATCCTTGAGAGGAGGGTGGTATTTATAGGCTTTTAGGAGGGAGTAGAGATACATGTATGCACATCACATACATCCACTCTTGCGAGACGTAGTCAAATGCACAAGTCACTAGGCAACAAAGGGGGGTGGGTGTCTTGGAGTGGACGACAGCTCGTGGTTGAATGAACCACGTGTGAATGAGCTAAAGGCCGACTGACCTTAGGAAAGGGGAGGGATGAACCTCGCCTCGTTCATGTTTCCTTAGACGGTGAGGGTTTGTACGGAATGTATTCGAAGTCACCTGTTCACACCATGGACGGTGGGGGTTTATTTGCAAGCTTTGCACATGTTTTTGCGAGGTTTTGAACTTGAGACCTCTTGGAGGCTTTTGCATGTGATCTTTACTTAACTTTTGCATGGCTTTCATGGCTCCATGATGCTTAATCCACTACGTAAAGAATGTGCATGCAATAGGCTAGGAATTTCACATGTAACGGTGCATGTGCTCTCATCCGAACTTGTGCATGGAACTGTCTTGGCTCGACTCTGACTTGGGTTTGGCTTGGCTTTGGCTTCTCTAATTTCCTAATTTTCTAACTGAAAATACATAAAAAAATAAAAAATAAATTTTATTACAAGTATACAAAACTATGCTAAAATTCGATGTCTGAACTAGCTCATTTTCTTCTTTATTTCTGCTTCGTACTATATAGTTTTACTATATATTTATGTGCCAAAATTCAGTGTCCACACCTATGCGAACATTATTGGGCCGGATCGATGATTTGACGAACAAAGGCAGGCCGCTTCCTTCTGCGTAGGTCAAGCGGCCTACGTGAATAATTCTGGGTCGGATTTGCATACTACGGTTGGTTTCTGGGCCTGAGAGTTGGTGTAGGCTGCTTAGCCTATGCAATTGGCTAAGTGCAACTTCGAACGACCATAATTTCTTCATCTGGACTCCGATTTAAGCTATTCAAAAGGTGTCGGAAAGCTTAGGATGTGTCTTTACTCTCATCAAATGAAATAGGGCCAACGATACTTGTGGAAAAAATGGGACTCGAAATGGTGGGCACATGTATGCAGAAAGGGTGAAAAATAAAGGCTTTTGTGGTGGGTTGGCCCGATAGCTTTTGATTGAGGAAGGCCCGTTGGATTGACTTTCATTCTAGCCTGTTTTTTTTTTATTGCTCCCGGTTTGTACACTTGTCCCCCTGCAAAATCTGGTGTCTGCAGAGAGCCCCCACTTTGATCGAGTCCGAATAGGATGAAGGTTAAAGTAGCCTGATTGTGGAGATGACTTGAAACCTGGAGACAGATCTCGACAGTCTCTTAGCGGCGGTGGGATGATAACGGTGCCTTTTAGAGGTAGTTGGAAGAGAGTGACACCTTTTAGCGGCGGAATGGTGGCAGCAACCTTTTAGTGGCGGCTGGATGAAGGGTGGTCCCTTTTAGCGAGGCCTGGCGACAATAACCTTTTAACGACAGTTGGATGAAGGTGGTCCCTTTTAGCGGGTCCGGCAACAGTAACCTTTTAGCGGCAGCTGGATAAAGGTGGCCCCTTTTAGCGAGTCCAGGCAGCAACAACCTTTTAGCGGTAGCTGGATGAAGGTGGTCCCTTTTAGCGGGTTCTGGCAACAACAACCTTTAAGAGGCAGCTAGATGAAGGTGGTCCCTTTTAGAGGGACCGGGCGACAACAACCTTTTAGAGGCAACTGGAAGAAGGCGGTCCCTTTTAGCGCCGACCTGAAGGATGTCAGCGACCTTTTACCGGTAGCTGGCCTGGATGAAGGCGGTCCCTTTTAGCGGTGACCTGAAGGGTGTCAGCAACCTTTTAGCAGCAGCTGGATGATGGCGGCGCCTTTTAGCTGCGTCCTGAAGGATGCCAACAACCTTTTAGCGACAGCTGGATGATGATGTCCCGGTTTTCCGGGTGTCGTTGATGGTTCCCTGCATAGAAACCAATGTAGAATGTTAGATCATTTTGAACAATGGTTGGAGATAAAGAGAAATACCTGTCTGGCAGATTGATGACGATCCCCAACGGATTTTCCCAAGGCAGATCAGATTTTCCCGAAGCACTTGATGGTGCCCAACAGATTATCTCGAGGTGGGTCCGATTTTCCCGATGTTTAAGATGCTCAACGAATTTTCCCGAGGTGGATGATTGTGTCGGTAGCGTCCATGGCAACTTTTGTTGCTTTGGCAAATCAGAAGATCGCCATGAAAATGAGCTTTGGACGATAGTCCGCTTGAACTTGAAAGAACTCATCCAGAGGGTGATTAGAACTTCCTCTAATCTTGCTCTTGATGATTAGCAGTCGAGTCTGAGCCTCTGTGTGAGATGAATTTGCTCTTTTCTTGATGAGCATGCATGCACTTGATCTTCTAGACTCTATAGTCTTATGGACGTATGCGTGACTGTCGGCTTTATCCATGATCTCCTGATGCAATGCAATGACTTGGAGAATATGCACAAGAACAGTATTTTACAATGCATGTGACTCAATATGCAAACAACCCCCAATACCAAGACTACAACGATGATTATGCAATGAACGATATGCATATGACTCAATATGTAGACAACCCCCAATACCAAGACTAGGACGATGATTCCCTAAGTATCAGAACAACTTGACATGCAATTTCAGGACAGGGCAGGATAGATGAGGTTTATGATGAGGCTGATGACGAAGGTGTTATCCTGGATGACTTGTCTTGTCCTCTTGCTTCCTTGGTTCATTTAGGAGATAGGTAGAGCAACTTTGCAGGTTATGTGATGGTTAGGGGAGTCCTCATTTCAAATGAAGTCTTCTCTTGAGTTGGATGTTGTTTGCAATTAGCCATTGATGTGGCTGATTTCTTGTCCTTGATGGATGGGACTCACTCATACCTGTTGAGAATGAGCCTTGAAATATCGAATCTCGCACTTGCACTAATGATTAAGTCAAAAAGCTATGGTGGTATGAGAAGATGAAAATGGGTTGGCAAAAGAGGGTAAGTCTGATGATGGTCAGATGGGTTCATGGAGGTTCTTGGTTAAAAAGGGAGATGACGGTGGGTCGATGGTCGAATCTAGGTCTATCATGATTGACAGATGTCCATGTTTCAGCTAAGGCTAGACAGATGGCAAGGGTTAAGTCACCTCATAGGAGAAGAGGTAAGGGAATGGTTGAGATGGATTTGTGTCACAGGAGGAGAGCTAGTTAGCTATTCGGATGTGAAGGTGATCCATGTCTGACGGAAAGAAAATTGAGAGATTATGATGGCGGGGATGTGAAAGAACTTCAATATCCAGGGTTTACTCTCCTTTTTCCTAACCTGCCCTGACGGGTTTTCAGGCTAGCCTCTCTTATTCTCTCGCTCTCCTTTTGCCTAGCCTAGGATTCTAGGCTAGCCTCTCTTTTTCTCTCTCTCTCTCTCCCCTTTTGCCTAGCTCGGGGTTCCGAGCTAGCCTCTCTAATTTTATGTTCTTCTCTCAAAGACCAACATTTTGAGGACAAAGGATGCTTCGTTAAGGCTAATTATAGTGGCCGTTATTCGGTCTCATTTCGAGCCGAATTGATACCTTTTATAAGGGATTTTTCTTGCTTTTAGTCCCTTAATTATATATTAGTTATGATGATTTTGTGTTTTTCTAGGACAATTGAGAGTTAGACGGAAAACCGAGCCAAAACAGTAAAAAAAACAGCCCAACGACACATGTGTAGCGCCCGCCACAGGGGACATAGCGCCCGCGACAGCCGGGTAGTACAAGGTCACGCCCGCGACGGACAACAAGCAAAACAACACTTGGCCCAGAAGAGTGTCGCACCCGTGACAGATTTGTGGCACCCGCGATGGCTGGGCAGAAGGGGGTCGCACCCGAGACGCATTTGGTCACACCCGCGACGACGGTGTGCTGATCAATGAAGGAGCCAGAACAAGGTTGCGTCCACGACACAATTTGCCACACCCGCGACGACCATCGAACAAAGAAGTGACGGAAATTCGACAGCTAGGGGTCGTGCCCGCGACTCAAGGCGTCGCACCCAACGACGACAAGTTCTGAAATAAATTTTCGCATGGCGGCAACATCTAGGGGTTTTGGGGGAATTTTTATTATTTACCTTCCCTATTATTTTCTTCATAAGGACACTTGGAGAAATTAATCTGGCATCTTAGTTTTTTTTTTTAGTTAGTTCTTAGATACTTAGTTTTACATAGATTTTATAATGATTTTTCTTTAAAGTTTCTCTAGTTTTCGAATGTAATTCAATTCTTCTAAGATCAATGCAATTCCTTTCTTCAAGTTCTTGTTCTCTTTCGCATTTGTTTTATTTTCAATTTCATTAGTATAATTAGTTCCACAAAAATTCCACTTTTTAGTGAAGAGGAGGATTAAGGTTCCCCAAATTCTCCCTTCAAGTGAGGATTCAGACAGTCTTAGTAATCCAAATCACGCTTTTTCTTGTTTGTTTGGGAGAAGATTTGTGATAATTCAAAGATTCAAGATTCAAGATTGGAGTAAAGATCAAACTTTCAGGTTAATGTTTTATGTCTTAAATTTTGTACTCAATTCAGTTTTTATTTTCATTGCTATAATTTACTTTCTTGAATATGCATTCGTTTTCTTGTTCAGTTTCTTGTTCTTGTTTCTTTAGGTTAAGTTTTGTTTTCTAGTTTATGTTTCTTTAGTTTTAATTGTTTTCAATTCATAATTAGTTTAATTAATTTAGTTATTTACTGCCTTCTGCAATTTGAACCCTACCAAACAAATTTCCTAAAAACCTGACACACCATCCCTGTGGATTCGACAATCCTACTTAGGAAACCCAATGTACACAACCTAACAATGGCATCATTGCCGGGGACACAGTCGTACCAGGTCAAGACCATGATGAGGGAATTGGGATAAGAAGTTTTTGAAACGTTTGAAAGCTTTCCAGTAAGGTTCTCCTACGTCTTGTCTAAATTTCAAAATTGAATTTCTTAGTTGAACAGCTAAGGAGTTTGGAAAAAAAACCTTTTCATGAAAATTTTTAGAAAACTATCCCAAGAATTAATGGACCGGGGTTCGATGTTGTACATTCACCTCTTAGCGGCGTGTCTTAGAGAAAAAGGTAGATATTTTGAAAGCACATAATCTAAAGGAACTCCGGGTGGACTTATCATGCTAATGTATTCTTTGTACACTATGGTCCATATGAGTGCTAACCTAGTACCTGTGAAAAGTGGTAAGTTCTGGGTGTAGTGTTGCCTAGGGTCAAAGGTGTGGACCATGTTATGTCTGCTTGTCCCTTATACATTCAACAACTGGCCACTGGTACTGAAAATGTGAATGATATGCATCATAATTATAGGCCTGACCAATACCAGCCTTACCAACACCAGGGGATGCGCAAGCACCCCTTACTCTCTTATGGACCCGAGAATCAGAATGTGTTGAGACCACCTGGTCAAGGAGGCGGTTTCCAAGGAAATCCTTCTCCTCATAATCGACCACCACCCAAGGTAGCTTATCAAGCTTCTAGAGGGCCACCTATCCAAACCCATGTTGGCCAGACCCGACCTCCACCGGGGTACAATAATGAGGATAGGCATGAGAAAGAGATTAGGGAATTCAAGAATAGTTTGAGAGATGTTAAGGATTCTTTGATTAGTAACATGGAGAAAATGCAGGTGAAAATGATGAAACAAATGCATGAACAATTCTCTCAATTGTTGTTGGCCAATAGGGATAGAGGTTCCTTTCCTGGACAACCTAAAGCAAACCCCAACAGGAAAGCTTCAAGTTCGTCATCTTGTGACCCTAATCATGTTAGAGATTTGAATGGTGTAATTACTTTCCGTTCTAGGAGAGAAATTGATAATAAGGTGCAACTAAAATCTTCTGAATGTGTGTGACAAAAGGACTATGAATGATGAATCTGCTGATGAGACTGTTTCAGTTAATTACGAGTCAGATGGAGCGAGGCCAACAGCTATAGTTGAGCCTCCTCGCTCCAAAACCTTACCTAAGGCAAACCATGTGACTAGTCCATCACCTCCAGGGGCCTAAAGCCCCCTCCACCTTATCCTCAGAGGTTAAAGGGGAGTAAAGACAAAAAATATCTGGACAAAATTTGGGAGACCTTTTCTCAGGTTAAGGTGAACATTCCTCTATTAGATGCTATTCAGTAGATTCCCCTATATGCCCGCTTCCTTAAGGAGCTTTGGACCACTAAGAGGGCCACCCAAGTACTCAAGAAGGCTTTCTGAGCCTCAAAGTGAGTTCCATTCTATTACCATAGGTGATAGTTTGATAGAAAGGGAATTTCTTGACCTAGGAGCTAGTGTGAATTTGTTGCCTTTGCATTGATGGAGACCATCATGAAGAACAGCAAGCAGCAGCAGCTTCATCAGCAAAGGAGGAATCCATAGGAACTTCACCAGCACTTTCAGCAGTAGCACAAAGAGGAGACCATGTTGAATTACCAAACTCAGCAGCTAAGGAAGCATCTCCAGTAGAAACAGCAGGCTTCCCAATCCTAGCAAGGACAACAGGTCATTCAACATGTCACTCAGCAGTTCAGCTACCCAGCAGGAGGTTCACAACTTCACCAGCATCCACCAACCCACCAACAGCATCCATCCAAGCTTGTTACACACTTGTGAGGCAAGTTTTGGCACCTCTGACCATCCAGCCAGCGGCATTGGTCATTGGACCAAATCCGGTTCCAAAGACAATAGTCGAGCAGTCTTTCTCAATATCATATCTATTGATTGAGGAAGATTCAGCCAAGGTTCCCTAGGAGTTTTTTGTTCTTTGTCATGCAATTTTCAAGTCCAAACCAAGTCCCAGCATGTTCGAGCATGGCAACAGCAAGTTTCAAGTGCCAAAACAAACAATCCCAGCAGGGTTGTTTGTTATTAGTTTTTGCAGAACCCCAGTTCTGTGGCTAAGTCTTGTGCCTTCTATCCATGGGGGTTATTTTGGTCCTTTCCAGCCTAATTCTATCTTGTTGAGATTACTTCCAGGTTAGCAATTGCGCGGGAATTACCTTAATAACATTACTTTTACCCCCTTAGGCAGGAAAGCCTCTCATTGGTCCATTTAGCCACTCTTTTGGCATTTGGTCCAATCAAAGCTTAACTAGCATTTTCCTTTTTATTTTTCTTCAAATTGTACTCGAGATTATTAGGATGTAATCAGTTGTACTTGTTTTAAAGCTTTGTAGATTAGATTAAATTAGGGAGATTAAGCATATTAGCTTATGTTAAGCAATTGCTAATCAAACTGTAGGCAGTCTTTATATTCTGATGTTTTCAGCAATGAAAGGATATCAGTGTTTATTTCAATAGTATGCTCGAGTGTCTTAGAACCTCTGAAAGTTTATGAGTGTCCTACAACTCTCAGTCATGGTTAAATCAGCTCCTGTCACTGGATATTGGGAAGAATCCAGCAAGTGTCAGTTGTGCTTGATCATCGATGCTTTGGTGTGTCTGTAGAGGCATGAATGTGATAGTCCCTTGCCCTTGATTACAGTTGTGGTGTGTCTATATCAACTGTAAGCAAGCCTATCCTTTATTTTCCTCATTGGGTTGTCTTCTATTCTAGCCAATTGTTTCCAGTTAGCTATTGTTATTACACTCATTCTGGTGTGTATGTGAGTTGTATGATGCATTCTAGTTCAGTACTCTGATGTTTGTGAGCTAGCATACATCATCTTGGTATCAGAGCATTGTGTTCCATCTTGGAGTGTGTTGTTTGTATAGTTTGAAATGGCCGGAACTAGCAAAACACTACAGGAAGTCTTAGAACAGACGTTAAAAGAAAAAGAAGAAGTAGAGCAGAAAATGAAATTCTTGAGTGAGCAATTGTAGTATTATATGAGATTGCATAGAAATGAGTTAAATAGGGAGACTGATGAAGAGATGGATGAAGGAGAAGGTGAGAATCCTTTTAGTAGGTCAGGGAGAGGAGGTCGAGGTCCTAAACCTACACACAGAAGGAGAAGAGTTAAGAGATCACCTAGGATTAGTGAACCAGAAGAAAATAGTGAGATGGAAGAAAGGAGGGAAGACAGGAGGATAGAGAAGTTAGATTTCAAGATTGATATACTTGAGTATGTTGGAGAGTTAGATCCTGATGTTTTCCTAGATTGGTTGCAGACAGTAGAAAGGGTTTTTGACCTAATGGAGGTTTCAGAAGAGAATAAAGTGAAGCTAGTAGCCTTAAAATTAAAAAGATATGCTTCTACTTGGTGGACTAATCTGCAGAGAAGGAGAATGGAGATTGGAGAAGACAAGGTGAGCACTTGGAATGAGATGAGGCAGAAACTGAAAGAGAAGTTCCTTCCAGATAACTATATGAAGGAAAACTACTTCAAGCTACAACATTTAGTGCAGGGAAACAAATCTGTGGAAGACTATACTAAGGAGTTTGAGCACTTGCTTTAGAAGTGTAATATGCAAGAGAATGAAGTGCAAACTTATATCAGATATCTTGCAGGTCTAAATGAAAGTATCAAGAATGTTGTTGAGCTGCAGGTTTATGATTCACTTGATGAGTTAAGCTCTTTAGCTCATAAAGTAGAGCAACAGAAGAAGGCTAGAGTGAAAGAGTACAGCAGCAGATACCCAGCTAAACCTTATATCCCAGCTAAGCCAAATCCTTACAAACCCTACAATTCCCCCAAAGATCCTATCTACCCCCACCCCCACCTCAAGCCAGACATCCAACTCCAAGACCCCCACAAAATCAGCTACAAAATCCTCCACAAAGAACCCCAACCCCTATCAGCAGAACCTACCCAGAGAAAAGGTGTTTCAGGTGTCAAGGGCTAGGGCACATTGCCTCAGAATGTCCAAACAAGAGAATGGTTACTCTTGCTGAGTACCAAGCAGCTTTGTTTATTGATCCTGAACATGTGCAGGGAGAAGAACAGGATTATGAAGAGCCTGAACATGATCCAGTTTATGATGATGATGCTATAGAAGAAGGTCCAGAGGAGGGAGAAATGCTTGTGATCAGGAGAGTTCTGAGTAGCTCAATTGTAGAAGAAGCAGAAGAGTAGAGGGAGAATATCTTTCATACAAGGTGTACCATTGGAGGGAAGGTATGCTCTATGATTGTAGACAGTGGGAGCTGTACCAATGCAGCATCCAGCACCATGGTGAAGAAGCTAAGCCTGGCAACCAAGCCCCACCCAGCTCCATACACCATTCAGTGGCTCAGCTCAAGGAAAGGTATCCAAATCTCTACTAGATGCCTTGTTAGTTTTTCAATTGGGCAGCCATACCAAGATGAGGTCTGGTGTGATGTATTACCAATGGATGCATGTCATTTGCTTTTGGGTCGACCTTGGTTGTATGATAGATCAGTGAGTAATTGCGGTGGAGCCAATACATATACCTTTATCATGAACTACAGAAAGATCATTCTTACCCCCATGAAACCCTCACAGTTATCCAAGAAATCCAAGAACCTGTGTCTTGAACTTAGTCTTGATGTGTTGCTTTTATCTGATCACCATGAGTTTAGCACACAAAGAGACTTAATCCTTCTAGACCTTGAAGAAACCCCAGCCCCATAAAATAACCACCCCTTATTCCTACCCTTACTTGTACAGTTTCAGCATGTGTTTCCTGATGAAATGCCACCTAGTTTGCCACCAAAAAGGGATATCCAGCACAAAATTGACCTAGTGCCTGGATCAGTGTTGCCTAATAAGCCATCTTATAGGATGACACCAGCAGATACCAATGAGATACAGAGGCAGGTGGATGAGTTGTTGGAAAATGGAATGATTAGGGAAAGTCTGAGTCCATGTGCAGTACTAGCCTTGTTAGTACCTAAAAAGGATGGAAGTCAGAGGATGTGTATAGATTACAGGGCTATTAACAAGATCAGAATCAAGTATAGGTACCCAATACCTAGGCTTGAAGATATGTTGGATGAGTTACATGGGTTAGCAGTCTTTTCTAAGATAGATTTGAGGAGTGGATATTATCAAATACGGATCTATGAGGGAGATGAGTGGGAAAACAAGATTCAAGACCAAGGGAGGTTTGTTTGAATGGTTGGTCATGCCTTTTGGCCTGACTAATGCCCCATCTACATTCATGAGACTCATGAATCAGGTCCTGAAACCACTCATAGGCAAGAGTGTTGTTGTGTACTTTGATGATATTCTTGTCTATAGCAGGTCTGAGCAAGAGTATGTCAAGCATTTGCAGGAGGTTTTAGAAATTCTGAGCTAGGAACAGTTGTTTGGAAATCTCGAGAAGTGTCACTTCTTTACATCCCAAGTGAACTTCTTGGGGTACATTGTCACAACAGCAGGTATCCAAGTTGATGAGGAGAAGATTAAGGCAATTAGGGAGTGGCCAGTGCCCACTTCTATTCAGCAAGTCAGGAGCTTCCATGGCCTGACTTCTTTTTACAGAAGATTTGTCAAAAATTTCAGCACCATTTTGGCCCCAATGACTGAAGTGGTGAAAGGGAAGTCCTTTATTTGGACAATAACAGCCTAGAAAGCCTTTGTAGAAGTCAAGGAGAGGCTTACTTCAGCCCCAGTTCTAGCACTACCCAGCTTCAGCAAAATTTTTGAGGTAGAATGTGATGCTTCAGGAGTTGGCATAGGACCAGTATTGACCCAGGAGGGCAAGCCAGTTGCCTATTTCAGTGAGAAGTTGAATGATGCAAAGAGGAAGTACAACACCTATGACAAAGAGTTCTATGCCATCATTAGAGCTCTTCAGCACTGGAGACACTACCTTATTGGAGCAAACTTCATTCTACACAGTGATCATGAATCCTTGAAGTTCATTCAAGGACAGCATAAGCTCAACACCAGGCATGCTGCTTGGGTCGAGTTCATGCAGCAGTTTCACTTAATGATCCACCACAAATCAGGAGTGTTGAACAAAGGAGCACATGCATTGAGTAGGAGGTATATGTTTCTTCATATACTTGATTCTAGAATTGTTGGTTTTGAGAATTTGAAAGCTTTATATCAGGAGGATGAAGACTTTAAGCAGGTGTACCAGAAGTGCCAACAAGAACCTCAGGGTCTGTATCACATAGACCAAGGTTATTTGTTCAAGGGAAACATACTGTGTGTTTCCAAGAGTAGCTTCAGGGAGTTGTTGATCTCATAAATTCATGGAGGGAGTCTAGCAGGTCACTTTGGAGTTGAGAAGACCTTGGTGATGTTAACAGAGCATTACAGTTGGCCAAAGATGAGAAGAGATGTGGAGCATATATTGAAGAGGTGCAACATTTGTCAGTTGGCTAAGTCACACAGCCTACCTCAAGGTTTATATACACCATTGCTAGTTCCCAGTTGCCCTTGGGAAGATGTCAGTCTTGATTTTATTGTGGGTTTGCCAAGAACTCAGAGAGGAAAGGATTCAATCACGGTGGTGGTTGATAGGTTTTCAAAGATGGCACATTTCATACCATGCCACACCACTTTTGATGCCACCGGAGTTGCTGAATTATTCTTCCAGGAGGTTGTAAGATTGCATGGAGTGCCAAAAACAATGGTGTCTAACAGGGATACCAAGTTTTTGAGCCATTTTTGGGTTACATTGTGGAAGAAATTGGGCACCCAGCTCAAGTACAACACCACTTGACATCCACAAACTGATGGACAGACAGAGGTTACTAATGGAATACTTGGAGTCTTATTGAAAGCATTGATTCAAACACATAAAACAGGATGGGACACACTTTTGCCCCATGCTGAGTTTGCTTACAACAAGGCACCATCCAAGGCCACAAGCTACTCTCCATTTCAAGTAGTCTATGGTAAAAATCTAATTTCCCCTTTGGATTTAGTTCCACTAACTACTTCTGCCAAATTTAGTTTTGAAGCAGGTAAAAGAGCAGATCAAATTAGGGGACTTCATCAGCAAGTGAAGGAGAAAATTGCCAAGTATACTGAGCACGTGTCTACATCAGCCAACAAACACAGGAAGAAGGTCACTTTCCAGCCAGAAGATTTAGTTTGGATCCACTTGAGGAAGGACAGGTTCCCCAGCAAAAGAAAGGGAAAGCTGCTACCAAGAGCAGATGGACCATTAAAAGTGCTTGAGAAGATTGGAGACAATGCCTATAGGTTGGACCTATTTGAAGAGTATGGAGGTTCAACAACTTCACCAGCATCCACCAACCCACCAACAGCATCCATTCAAGCTTGTTACACACTTGTGAGGCAAGTTTTGGCACCTACAGCCATCCAGCCCAATAGCATTGGTCATTCAAACCAAATCCAGTTCCCAGCAACAACAGTCCAAGCAACAGTCTTTCTCAATGTCATATCTGTTGATTGAGGAAGATTTAGCCAAGGTAAGGAGTTTTTTGTTCTTTGTCATGCAATTTTCAAGTCCAAACCAAGTCCCAGCATGTTCGAGCATGGCAACAGCAAGTTTCAAGTGCCAAAACAAACAATCCCAGCAGGGTTGTTTGTTATTAGTTTTTGCAGAACCCCAGTTCTGTGGCTAAGTCTTGTGCCTTCTATCCATGGGGGTTATTTTGGTCCTTTCCAGCCTAATTCTATCTTGTTGAGATTACTTCCAGGTTAGCAATTGCGCGAGAATTACATTAGTAACATTACTTTTACCCCCTTAGGCAGGAAAGCCTCTCATTGGTCCATTTAGCCACTCTTTTGGCATTTGGTCCAATCACAGCTTAGCTAGCATTTTCCTTTTTATTTTTCTTTAAATTGTACTCGAGATTATTAGGATGTAATCAGTTGTACTTGTTTTAAATCTTTGTAGATTAGATTAAATTAGGGAGATTAAGCAGATTAGCTTATGTTAAGCAACTGCTAATCAAACTGTAGGCAGTCTTTATATTCTAAAGTTTTCAGCAATGAAAAGATATCAGTGTTTATTTTAATAGTATTCTCGAGTGTCTTAGAACCTCTGAAAGTTTGTGAGTGTCCTACAACTCTCAGTCTTGGTTAAATCAGCTCCTGTCACTGGATATTGGCAAGAATCTAGTAAGTGTCAGCTGTGCTTGATCATCGATGCTTTGGTGTGTCTGTAGAGGCATGAATGTGATAGTCCTTTGCCTTTGATTGCAGTTGTGGTGTGTCATTATCAACTGTAAGGAAGCCTATCCTTTATTTTCCTCATTGGGTTGTCTTCTATTCCAGCCAATTGTTTCCAATTAGCTATTGTTATTACAGTCATTTTGGTGTGTATGTGAGTTGTATGATGCATTCTAGTTTAGTACTCTGATCTTTGTGAGCTAGCATACATCATGCATGTGTATGAGATGCTTGGATTAGGTGAACTAAAACCTACTAGGATGGTATTACAATTGGCTGACAGATCTACTAGAGTACTTAAGGAGGTAGTGGAGGATGTTCTGATTAAGGTTGGGTATTTTGTTTTTCCTGTTGATTTTGTAGAAGTAGAAACTGCTAGAGTTCAGAGTACTAGAGATGAGATCCTTGTTATTGTAGGTCGCCCCTTACTTGCTACTTCTAATTCCTGGATTAATTGTAAAGATTGTAGGATGAAATTGACCTTTGGGAATTTGACTATGGAATTGAATATTTTTAACCTGCAAAGTCATTCGTAGGTTTTGATGAGCATGAGCAGGGTACCCTTAATTGGGTGAGTGATTTTGTTGATGAGAGTGAGAACAATGACTGTGCTGATGTGTCCTTTGTTGACTGCACTAGGAATTGATCCTGATAGTGTGAATTCTTAGTGTGATTTTGATGTATTTGATTGTGATATGTTATATGAATCCTTGTTTGCTTCTCAAACTGAATCGTGTACTGAGTCAATGTTAGGAAAAAGTCTAACCCTTAATTAAGAAAAATGTCACTTCATGGTGAAGAAGGGTATTGTGCTAGTTAGGATTGAAGTAGACAGAGCCAAGATTGACCTAGTTAAGAATCTGTCCCCTCCAACTTCTGTTAAGGAAGTCTGTTCATTCCTAGGACACGCCGGTTTTTACCGGCAATTCATTTAGGACTTTAGCAAAATTGCTAAGCCTCTATCCTCACTGCTAGCTAAGGAGGTACCTTTCCACTTTTCTGATGACTGTATGAGGGCCTTTAATCAACTCAAGGATGCCCTTATTTCATCTCCTATTCTCAAGCCTCCCACTTGGGGAGAACCTTTTGAGATCATGTGTGATGCATTGGACTATGTTGTAGGTGTTGTGCTAGGACAGAGAATTGATAAGAAATATGTTGTTATTCATTATGCTAGTCATACCTTGAATGATGCTCAACTGAATTACATTGTGACTGAGAAAGAGTTTTTAGTTGTTGTATATCCTTTTGAGAAATTCAGACCATACTTGCTCGGTTCTCGAGTCATAGTTTACATTGATCATTCTGCTTTGAGATACTTGACGGAGAAGAAAGGTTCCAAACCTAGGCTACTTAGGTGGGTGTTGTTATTGCAAGAATTTGAGACAGGAAAGGAGCTGAGAATCCTGTAGCTGACCACCTATCTAGAATTGTGTCTGATACTGTGAAAACCACCCCTATTGCTGCTCAGTTTCCTGATGAGCAACTCCTTAGTGTGGGAGTGGAACCTTTGTTTGCTGATATTGTGAATTTCAAAGTGACTGGAGAGATGCCTAGTGATTGGAATAAGCATGACAAGGATAGATTTCTTCATATTGTCAAGAATTTTGTGTGGGATAACCCTTACTTGTTTAAATACTGCCCTGACCAGATACTTGGGAGATGTATTCCTGATGAATCCAGTATGGATGTCCTCTCTTTTTGCCATGACCAACCTTGTGGGGGACATTATAGTGGGAAGAAAACTGCTTATAAGGTCTTACAGAGTGGGTTTTACTGGCCTACTATCTTTAGAAAAGCCCATGCCTATGCCCAACGGTGCCCTAGGTGCCAATGTTTGGGAAAGATAACTAGGAGAGATATGATGCCCTTACAACCAGAGATTTTTGTTGATGTGTTTGACGTGTGGTGTATTGATTTTATGGGGCCATTCCCCACCTCTTTTGGGAATGAATATATTCTCCTTGCTGTTGATTATGTGTCTAAGTGGGTAGAGGCCATCCCAACTAAGAGGAATGATGCTCAGGTAGTGACCAAATTCCTTAGGGAGTACATTCTTTCTAGATTTGGAATGCCTAAAGCCATTATTAGTGATCAGGGAACCCACTTCAATAATAGATCCTTTGAGGCCTTACTGAAGAGGTACTCAGTTGTGCATAAGCTCACCACCGCTTACCATCCATAGTCTAATGGTCAAGCGGAAGTTTCCAATACGCAAATTAAACAAATCTTGGAGAAAACTGTGTCTAGGAATTGGAAAGACTGGTCTGTTAAGATGATTGATGTCTTGTGGGCCTACCGATCGTCCTATAAAACCCCCAATGGGATGTCACCCTATAGAGCTGTTTTTGGGAAGCCCTGTGACTTGCTTGTAGAGCTTGAATATAGTGCTTGGTGGGCTTTGGAAGCCCTCAATCTTGATCTGTCTGTAGCAGGTGAGGAGAGGAGATTAACCCTTTGTGAGCTTGCGGAGTTGAGGAGAGAAGCCTATGAAAATGGGCGATTGAGTAAGGAGAAGTCTAAAATCTTGCACGATAAGATTATTCATAGAAAAACCTTCTTCCCGGGACAAAAGGTACTCCTTTATGATTCCCGGTTGCACCTTTTTGCTGGAAAGTTGAGATCTAGGTGGACAGGACCTTTTATTGTAAATCAGGTATTCCCTTCAGGAGTGATTGAAATCAAGGACCCATCTAACAATTCTGTATGGAAATTGAATGGGCACAGGTTGAAGCCCTTCTTAGAGTTCCCTGATACTGCTGATGTGGAATGTGTTATATTCCACGATCCACCAAGTGCTTGAAGGAAGGTAAGTTGAGGTTCTTGTATATATTGTGCATCTGATTTCTTTTTTCTTGGTTTTTCTTTATTGCTTGTCCTAACTTTGCTTTGTCAAGAGAGAAGGAATGAGTCTTTTGGCAAGAAACCATCCAGGTAATATCTTTCCTTGTCTTCTTATTACAGTTAGTGAGTTGGTTTTCTTTTCTTTTCTTCTTTTGTTTTCTTTTGGTGAGTTCTTGATCTTTTTTTTAGGTGCTCGCTTATCTCTATTTCTGATTCCAATGAGGACATTGTTGGCCTTTTTGTGTGCGAGTGGGGGTTTTTCTTTTCTTTTGTGAGTTTTTCGTTTGTGTGTGGTGTCACCGTATTCACAATACGGACATTGTAGAGTTTTTGTGTGAGAGTGGGGTGGCACAAGTGCCTTACAACTTTTTGGAAGAGAAACATCTTTAGTTACCATTGAAATTAGGCGAAAAGTTTAAAATTTTTATCAGCTAGAGGTAGTCTGTATGTATGGTTGGGTCGTTAATTGCTAGAATAGTGCAATTGCTTAGTTAGGAATAGTTAATGAATGTTTGACAGGCTTTAGGCTTGATTGTTGCTTTTCCTAAACATAATAACTTCACCTGTATTTGCAACCATGTGGTATCCTTAGAAAATCACTTCTAGGCAAGTTAATGTGATGGTCTTGGTTTAGGAGGAAAGTTTTAGCTTCTTGAATATCCATGCTCTAAATAAAGAAAAACTATAAAAAAAATTTGAAAAATAAAAAGTTAGTACACCTAAACAGGTTGGTATGAGTCGTACGACGCTCTTACCCCTTAAGTACTTCGTTTGTGTATGGAATTGCATTTTTGTTGGGAGGGTAAACCCCATGTATGGGCCGTTTAATTCCCGAAAATTGTAACACAAAAATAGTGATCTAAGATATTTTGAAAATTGTTGGTTCACCTACATAGATCGGTGTAAGTGGTGCGACACTCATGCCCCTTAAGCACCTTGTATGTGTATGGAAAGGATCTATATAGGAAGAGTAGACCCCTTCCAGGTCCGTTCAATTCTCGAAAAACCCAATATAAAAAATATTAATGGTAATATATGTGGAAACCTAATCCATGTAACCTGCAGCCCTCATCAAGCTAAGGGCGATACTAAATAGAGAGGGGAACCACTAATAATTCATTAAATAAGAGCATGGGTGTTTGAGTAGTTATTTCTAACAGATTGAACCTTGATTTAAACAAAAACATGCCGAAAACACTGCACTTGAGCACGAGGAACCCATCAAGCTTATGCATGAGTGAGGTGAAAATTGTAAAGTCTAGTAACAGTCTTGCTTGGTTCTTTGATAGTGCTTGTTAACTGTTCTGAGATGAGTGAATGCATTGTTTGAGTAGTTAGCCTTGCGACCGTGTGTGTGAACCTCCTTTGTGCTGACCCTTTTCTTGATTTCGCCTCTTATCTTTTCAAAGTGTTTCTCATCCCTTTGTTTCTTTAATTTTTGAGTTTTCTTTCTCTTCTTTTCTTTTCTTTCTTTTTCTTTTCCTTCCTTTCCTTTTCTTTTCCTTTGCTTTTGTGGGTATAACATCTATAAACCCTCACGACACCTTCCTCGTCCACTTGGGCTGCCAAGGGGTTTAAAGGACTTGTTGCATACGCTAAATGCAACCGTGACTCCTACGAAAGTGCGTTAGGGTAGCTTAGTTTCTCTTTATTTTTGTTTGCATGGGGCGAGCAAACCCTTGTGTGGGAGTGTTGTTTGGTCTCATTTCGAGCCGAATTGATACCTTTTATAAGGGATTTTTCTTGCTTTTAGTCCCTTAATTATATATTAGTTATGATGATATTTTGTTTTTCTAGGACAATCGAGAGTCAGAAGGAAAACCGAGCCAAAACAGTAAGAAAACAGCCCAACAACACATGTACGTATAGCGCTCGCGATAGCGGGCAGTACAAGGTCGCGCCCGCAACCTGGGCGTAGCACCCGCGACGGATAGCAAGCAAAACAGCACTATGCCCAGAAGAGTGTCGCACCCCTGACAGATTTGTGGCACCCGCGACGGCCGGGCAGAAGGGGGTCGCACCCGAGACGCATTTGGTCACACCGGCGACGACTGTGTGCTGATCAACGAAGGAACCAGAAGAAGCTCGCGTCCGTGACACATTTTGTCACCCCTGCGACGACCGTCGAACAAAGAACTGACGGAAATTTCACAGCGGGGGGTCGCGCCCGCGACCCAAGGCGTTGCACCTGCGACGACGGCAAGTTCCGGAAATAAATTTTCGCGTGGCGGCAGCAGCTTGGGTTTTTGGGCGAATTTTTATTATTTTCCTTTCGTATTATTTTCTTTATAGAAACACTTAGAGAAATTACTCTGGTATCTTAGATTTTTTTTTAGTTAGTTCTTAGATAGTTTTATTTAGATTTTAGAAGGAGTTCTCTTTAAAGTTTCTCTAGTTTTCGATTGTAATTCAATTCTTCTTAGATAAATGCAATTCCTTTCTTCAAGTTCTTGTTCTTGTTCTCTTTCGCTTTTGTTTTATTTTCAATATCATTAGTATTAGTTCCACAAAAATTCCACTTTTTAGTGAAGAGGAGGATTAAGGTTCTCAAATTCTCCCTTCGAGTGAGGGTTCAGGCAGTCTTAGTAATCCAAATCACGCTTTATCTTGTTTGTTGGGGAGAAGATTCGTGATTCAAAGATCAAGAACTAAGATTAGTGTAAAGACCAAACTTTCATGTTAATGTTTTCTGTCTTAAATTTAGTATTCAATTCAGTTTTTATTTTCATTGCTATAATTTACTTTCTTGAATATGCATTCGTTTTCTTGTTCAGTTTCTTTTTCTTGTTTTATTAGGTTAAGTTTTGTTTTCCAATTTATGTTTTCTTTAGTTTTTATTGTTTTCAATTCATAACTAGTTTAGTTAATTTAGTTATTTATTGCTTTTTGCAATTTGAACCCTACCCAACCAATTTCCTAAAAACTTGACACACTATCCCTGTGGATTCGACAACCCTACTTAGGAAACCCAATATACACAACCGAGCAGGCCTTAAAGAGGTTCTCCTATGTATCTGATGTGTAATCAGGCCAGTCCTAGTTCATAAGTTGCAGCTTCAAAGGATTGGTGCCTCGAGGAGGGCTTGGTGAGGTAGACTTGAGGATGGTTATGAAGGCTCAAAGGTTTGGCGAGGTTTACGAATGCAAAGGTGTGATGACGATGTAAAGGCTTAAGATGCAAGGCTTGAGAGCAATTTGGAAGGTTTATGAACGAATTTTCGGTGTGCGTGACTATTAGCTCCGTTTCCAGTTTCTCACATTTTCTCCTTTTTTCACATTTTTGTTCTTCTCTTTTTTTTCGCCTTTCTTATTCCTATTTTTTTTTGTTGGCATACTTCGAGATATGAACGGCCCAAAAAGGGGTTTACTCTCCCAGCACAGGTTTTTTTCATACGCAAACAAAGTGCTTAAGGGACATGAGCACCGTACTTCTCATGCCGACCCATGTTGGTCTTCCAACATGGAACTCTCTTTTTTTTCTCCATTTTTTTTCGACTCTTTTTTTCGACTCTCTTTTTTTGCCTTTCTTCGTCATGGGGTTGACTCATATTTGCCTTTAGTCACAACACACCTTTTAGCTTTGGGGTAGATATGGAGTTGTCATGAAGAGAATGACCGGGTTGGTCAAAGCTAAGGTTTTTTTTCGAATGGTGACCATTATGGGTGATGCAAAGAGGGATGATTTGGTGAATGGGTTCATGGGATGGAGATATAGGTGATAAGTAGGTACAGATGTTGTGGGTGAATGGGAAGGTAACAGGTGATATCGGTGCTGATGTTGGTGGTGAGATGGTAGCCCCCTATCCTAGGCACAATTTATTTCAGCTGCTAGTCAAGGAGTATAGAGATGTCCACTTTCAAGAGACTGATGGTTTTGATCCTCTCTCCTTTTGCCCAACCTGCTTGATGAATGCAGACTGACTTCCCTCTTTTTTTTTCTCTCTTTTCTTTAATTTTATTTTAAACCCTGGATTCGTAGGATGAACACTTGATGAATGGAAGAGTATGCGAGGGTAATGATAGACTTGGATGTGTCAGACTTGGGTGAATCGGTCAAGGAGCTTTTCAACTCAAGTTAAGAGTGCAAGCACGAGATTCTCAAACAATCACAATAAAATAGATGCATCTTATTGAATTTAAAAGATAAGCATATCGCAGACCGACTCAATGTCTCCCCTAACTGACTCTAAAACAGAATGCTCAAAGGAATTCAGACCCTAGCTAACTTTAAAGTCCCCTTCCTGTGGTGTTGCCCTTCCCTTTTGACTGCTTTTGGAGGGTCATTGCTCCAGTTGGCTTCCTCACTAATTTACATTAGTCTTCACTGCTCCTAGAAGGGTGGCTGGGTGAACCAATAGCCTTCCTATTTGGACTAGAATTTTTCAATCCTTGGATGGTGGCCTTCTCATTGTTCATGGTCTCAAGTTGGATACATACGTCTTTAAAGTAATCAAAGTCCTTGATGACGTGATATCCTAAATGATGGGATAGGCTGCTTTTGAGACCTTTTTTTGAAGGTGGTCAGCTGTAGGCGCAAAGGTATAGTCTCGTTGATGTGAGACAACTTGGTGTGCCATCTTTCGAAATAATTCAGGAAGGATTCGTCTTCTCCCTGCTTCATGGCCGTTAGGTCATCCACTGTGGCATGCTTCTTCTGGATATGACTTTAGTGATTATTAAAGGTCCTAAACAGCTTATTCTAGCCAGCCTTGATCTAAGATGACAAGGCATGGTACCATACTTTGGCTTCTCTATCTAGGGTGGATGGGAAGACTGTAGGGTACAAGTCAACATCAATCCTGTGAAGAGGTGCCAGTCGCTTGATCTCCTCGATGAGGTGAGTAGGATTCTCAGATGGCTTGAATTTAATGTTAGGCACCTCAATCTTGTCAGCAATTTTCATGACAGGGTGGATAGGCAAAGGTACATTTGTGTACTTGTTAGTAAAGGCTGACACAGTGCTCATTATCTTGGTGATGCTCTCCAACTTTTTCTCTAAGGCCTTAACAGTTGGGTCCTCCATAAGCTTGGGAATCTCGAAGTAGTTTTGGGCTTCCCTTTGAATGATATTAAGCCCCCTGACTTATCCTCTACATGTTGCTTGAAAAGTTCGGGTTCAGATTCATGCACTTCCACCACATCATCGTCTCCTTCAGCACTTAAACCCAACTTCTCATTGATCTTTGTGATGGCCAACAGCATGCCATCCATTACTTGTTGTTGCTCATGGAGCCTCTTCTCGATCTTTTGCTCCTGTTCGAAGGATTGTATCTTAGTGTAAAGACCATCCGGCTGTTTCGAGATGTTGGCTTCAGCGCCTTGGACATGGATCTCTTGGAATCGCACTTCAGCCATGATATAGACTCTGACTCGAGTGACGGACAGATCGCGGTTTGGATTTGGGACTAGTCGGCTGGGATGCGGATCTTTGATGCGGGCCCGGAGTCGACTCGATAATCAACTCTGAAACTTTCTACCCGATGCATGCATGTCTTAAGAGACTTAAATGAGACCTTAACAAACTTGATGCCTACATGCTGACATAAGAGACTCACCCACTTTTTGGGAGTGCATGACCTAACTCTATATGGACCTAACAACAAAACATTATAAAGGGATGAATAAAGTCAAACAGAACAAGTGGATCATAAGTTGAAAGGCACAAGTAAATGTTTCTCAATTCGGATGGGCCCAATCCTCTAGCCGACCGTTTTAAGGAAAATCCGTAACTTGGTCCAACAACTTAGACAGCTTTAGTTATGTTGGCTATTATGCGGACTAGAATAATTTTCAACAAGATTGACGACCCATTTTCTCTATTATATTTTTTAACTCAAGGGAAACAGATAATCTAAAGGACTGATTAAAGCCAACAATAAACGAGTTTTAATTAGTTTATAGGCTTAAAATGACAAATCCAATATGGTTGGGCCTAACAACGGGTCGACCATAAATGTGATGGATTTAGTAATTAAATCTATAAATTAATTTACTCGAGCTTAGTGACCATTGTGCAGACTAAAACGCTATCCATTAATTTTGTTGGACTTTTAATTAGATTTTTTTGGTCCTTTATTAAGAGAACATCGTAAAAGGCGATATAATATCATTAAAGCTGAGTCAAAATTTTATTTATTAATTAAAATAATCAACCCTTATACATAAATGGGCCATTCCATCGGGCTAGCCATAATGCCTTGGGGTTAATTATGCTAATTAATAAACAGTAACTAACAACTAATTAAATGGAGTAATGAGCAAGAAACCAGTAACTAACAACTAATTAAATGGTAGTTAAACTAGTAATTAACAACTAATTAACTAGTAACTATCATGATCACAACACTATCCAAACAAGAAACTAGAAATTGCAATAACCAAAGATCAATCAATCACAAAAAAGGTAGTCAAACTAGTAACTAACAACTAATTAAATGGAGCAATGAGCAAGAAATACTAAGCAAGATGTTTGGAACCAGGGATGAACAAATTGGTTGATGAACTTCACAATCGAATGTAGAAAATAACTTCAATCTAATCAAGAATCCAAGTACAAACTCTCTAGTCTCTCACTAATCTCTCATAATTACCTAAGATGAACACTAAAAACTCACTAATTCTCCCTCTAAAAGTCCTCTCTAAAAGCTCCCAACAAAATCGTCACAAAACATATATATACAAAGCATGGAGGTTGCATAAAATGCAGTTGTTTTAGTCGACAAAACACGTGAAAATCTTTGTCAACGCGGGTGCAACACAACGAAAATTGGAGGCAATTCTATAGACAGCGCGAGGTCGCGACCACTGCCATGTTGGTCGCGGGCACGACCTTCCTGGGGAAAATTTTCCTCGTGACTTTTCTCCAACTGACGTCGCAGGTGCCATAACTGGTGTCGCGGGCGCGATGACCTCCTGAAAAATCTCCTCTAGAGCGTGGCGCCCGCTACAAAAATATAGCGGGGGCGACCAACTTGGCATGAATCATCTAGGCTTGTCGCGCGCGCTACAAAGCTGGTAGCAGGTGTGACAGCCTTTATTTGGCTCCTTAAGAGGGGTCTCGCAGTCTCAGCTTTGTCTTTGCTCGTTCTTTGGCTTGGCTTGGCCCGAGAAATCCTTCAAGATCCCCTAAAAGGCCTCAAAATGACTCCTATCCCTTGTTTTTCTCCATAAGTGCAAGAAACCTATAAACGAACTAAAAACCATGAAAACAAAACGAAATCGAGCCAAAAGACCAAGTCATAGAGCATTTTTTTGGCCTAAAAATGGGCCTAAACACCCCCCTACATTTGACCTTTTGTTCGTCCCGAGGAAAACAAAAAAAAACTACCTAAACTAACAACTACTCCACTGTCGTGGGAGGAAATGAGTGCATTTAGCGTATGCACTAACCCTTTAAACCCCCTGCAACCCAAGTGGATGAGGTAGGTCTCGTGAGGATTTGTAGCGACTATACCCACAAAAGTCATGAAAAAGGAGAAAAAAGGGAAAGAAGAAAAGGTGAAAACAAAAACAAGGACAAAAACTAAGGAGAACAAGATAGTCTCGTCCCCAAACATACGCTTAGTTTCCCAACCTGCCTCATCAATAAAATGGAAGAAGCAAACATGAACAAGCAAGGACACTTAGGTTGGAAAATTTCCAATCTTTGAGGTTTTCAACCCCGACACTTCATGTTGAGCAAGAGTCATCGTGCACATATACAAATAGGCCCTAATCGATCCTTTCTAACTTAGGTCGGTCAGCTAAAGTTGTTTTCATGCTCGAGCACATGATTTATTTACTAACATAACTTCCACTCTTTATTTTCTTTTCTTTCAATTTTTCTTTTCCTTCTTTTCTTTTCTTTCTCTTTCTCATCTCTTTCTCTTTTTTTTTCCTTTTTTCTTTCTTTGTTTTACTTTTTCTCTTTTGCCATTCTTTTTTTCTTCTTCTTTTTTTTCTCAAAATTTTAGGGGTGTCAGCTTTTTCGAGAATTGGACCGACCTTCGCAACCAATTCGGGTTGCTCCATCCGTAAACATTGTACTTAAGTGGTGTGGGCGTCGTCCACCCACACCAACCCTCATTGGTAAGTCCGACATTATTCAATTAATTAAGAAGAGCAAGAGAATTGAACAACTAAAACTGTCCAACTTTGGGCACGTAAATCACAATCAGGGCATGTAATAGGGTGGGGACTCTACTTTCACACTTAATATCAAGGTCTAAAATAAGTAAGTCATGGCAGTAATCCTTCCTAGAGGCTATTATTGTTCATATCGGCCACTTCCAAAAGATTAACTTGGCCAATTAAGCAACAACCTACACGATTGTTAACGAAAGCATCTTCTAGAAGAAAAAGAAACTCTTTTGGGGGGTGTTTAACGACTTTTTCTCTTTTCTCTTTCATTTTCCACGAAAATTTTTCAAATTTTAATAGAAAACTAAGAAAAAAACAAAAACAAAATGCTAGGTGGACTACTCTCAACATGAATAACTCCCTCCTCCCCCCCCCCCCACACACTTAAAATGGCACAATGTCCTCATTGTAGAAAGGGTGTCTAATGAAAGGTAGAAAAACTAAGAAAAACATATATACAAAAACCTAGCACGACAAAAAGTGGCGCCCCGGTCCCACACGACTCCAACAACAAAATAATCCGAACACATTCGTACTTAGGGTGCGTCACCAAAAAGTAAAATCAAGCATGCAATAAGGATCACAAATATATACACCTAAAAAGAGAGCGGAAAGAGGTTACATCGAAGTCTTCATTTACGAACAACTCAATCCGCGATCCAATAGTCACGCACAAGGGTTAGTATATGAAAATAAATGCAATCCTAAGTGCACAGACTCTAGCATGCAAGATTAGAACATAAAGGGAAACTAACTAACTAAAAAGAAAAGTAATGAAATAAAAACTATTAACAGAATATACATTGCTTGGAATAAACCTCAACCCCGAATCTCACTCATTGAGGCAGGAATTGAGGGTGGAATACTCACCAAACCTGGTCCTATGTTTGATAAAATCAAATGCAAACCAACCTCCCCACCAAATAACTCAAGGGAAAGACTTTTAACATAACAACTGGGACTACGCCATGACAAGGGCACAATAAAAGAGATAAAGCACCCACCCACACTTACTTAACATGTTGAATTCATGCATAAACAATAAAAGAGATGAATGGGGGCGGGGATGCTTACAAACTCATTATCGGATCCTCCGTAGGAGGATATGGGTAGTACGAGAAATAAGTGGGGTAGTATGGGTTTGTATAGTCGTCCAGCGCCGAGCTGTGATCAGCGACGATGTAGTGATAGTACCCCCAGTCTCGCCAATGCTGATTCTGCTGTTGAATGTAATCTTCGTGTCGTTGGAGTTGCGTATGAACATTGTCAAGTGTTTCCTTGTGGGCACGAAGGAGTTCTTGTTGACTCTCGAGCAGATTATGCTGACTTTAGAGCAAAGTCTACTGCTCCTGAAAGTTAACACTCAACTATTCAAGTTGAATGTTAATTTGCCCAAGTGAAGCATGCCTAAATTGGCTCCCACTTGCTTCACCTTCCTAAGCGTGTCCCTCTTCTTCCTTTTCCTCTTCTCCATCATCTCCCTCTTCACCTTCTTCCTCTTCCTCACTAATATCGCCTTCTTCTTCCTCTTCGTCATTGGACATGTTCGGCCCCCTACCTTGTGATGTCTTCCATAATTTTGGCCAAATGACCAATTGTGCTCGTTGGTAACGTCTAACAAACGCTCGGCATGCTCGTCATCCAAGTGAACTGATGCTTTATGGGCCTCATATCCGTATAACCAGATGGTGCGTGTCCGGTTTTTGGCAAGGATCCCCCTTTTTTGGCAGCCAGATTCCACCGATGAGATCGATAAAGTATCTCGTCTTCCACTTGTTAAGATAACCTTCAAAACCTTTCTGCTTGAGCAAGTGGCATGTGATGTGGCCCATTCCTATCGTCGTGGGTTGACTCTCGATACTTATTTCCCTAAGGCAATGAAGAATGCATGATCCGATGTTTACGCGACGACCTTGCACAGTATGGAAGATCACGAATAGGTCATCCTTGCGGACTTTTGGTCATCCATCATCCCGGCCAAACACGGAGCTCGTGACAATACGGTGAACAATTCGGACGGCAAGGTTGCAAAAATCTCGTGCCTTAGAGTTCCTTGGGCAATGATGCTTCATGTGACTACTTCGAGACTCGGCATACATCCGCCGCCAATAAGTCTGTGCTTTCATTGCTCCCTGCTCGTCAAACTTGTCACACTTCTCATAGTATTTCCCATCCAAGGGCAAATGAAGCGCCCCGCATAAGTCATGAATGGTACACGTCATCTCCTTATTTTCCACTCGGTAGTTGAATGTTGCTTTCGGAGTACCATCATCTTGCACTAGCAACGAGCTTAGAAACTCTAGGACTGGTTGGTAAACGATCGAATCGTCCATCGTTATAAACACTTCCCAACCCAATGTTCGAATGAAATAATCGAAACTTGGCTTGCAATAGACAACTTCTACTGTCCGCGCATTATATACATCTGCGGCACATATTTTTGTTCCTTAAACATCATATAACGATGGTTGTATATTTCATCTCGAAAAGTGACTTTGGCTCGTGGGTCACTCTAAATTAGGGTGGTCGGCTGAGCTTTGTAACGGTTTTTGTCCTGAGATGATGACTCAGGTGGTGGTGAGGAAGGAGACTCAGTAGTGCGGGCTCTCTTTGATCAACTCATGACTCGATCATGTGTGAAATGTGATGGGGAATGATGAAGAAACTCAACTAGCACAATACCTAGGTCTTAACAAAAATTTTCAACACAAGCAACACACCAAGTAATTGGAAAAATGAACTTGAACAACAATTTACTTGTGAGTTACCTAAAATAAAGGCTTAGGGGCACAATGCTGCCACAATTGAGCCTCGAGGGGTGAATCTCCAAATGAACTTCACACGTTGAGAGGTAGAAGAGATGGAAATAGGACAATGGAGAGGGAGGTATGGCGAATTAAAGGAGGGAGAGGGGAACTTTTGTGAGGATTGGAGTGTTTACGTCGTGGGTGCTAGGGTTTTGGAAAGGGAGTGGGTCGTACGAGGTGAAGGAAGAAAGAAGAAATGATTTAGAAAGAGGGGAAATAGGGTTTAAAAGCCCGACAAATTTCACAGTTTCGACCTGTCACGGTCGCTACACACCCTGTGACGTTTGCGAAGTTGTTCTGGAGGAAAAAAAATTGCATCGTGGCCGCTACGAGTCAGGTCGCGGGTGCGAAGAACTGGAATTCTGCCTTGATTCTTTTTTTCGTTTTAGCCTCTGTTGTAGCGGGTGCTACGATCTGTGTAGCGCCTGCTACGTCATTTTGCCTCCAAACCTGAAATTCTTAGATTTTCAAAATTAAACTAAGTCCTAGAAACCGAACTCCCTCTTATTTTGAGATTTCCTTCACTTACACTCTCAACACTCTCAAAACCCAAAAATTTCATTCACTCACACCTCTACAAAAATTACTCCTCTCACACTTTGACTTTTTTTTTTCCTAAAAGCATTTTTTTTCATTCTTTCCACTTTCTCTCTTTTCTTCTCTTTTCGCCATGCTTTTTCTCTTTTTTTTCTTTCTTTTCATTCTCCTATAACTAATACATCAAGGTAAAACAAACAAAATAAATAAAACCACAAAAAATCTAAAAGGAACTAAGATAAGACTACAGAAAACTAAAAAACTAGGAAAGAAGGAAAATTAAGAGAAAAATAAAAAATCTAGAATCAAAGAGGAAAGACAAAAAGAAGAACAACAAAGAAAAAGATGTGGTGCCTCCCATAGAGCGCTTGTTTTGGGTCCCTAGCTTGACCCATGTACCTACTTGATCCTTGAGAGACGTGGTGTGCATGAGAGAAGCGTTGTCAACTTTTCCAACCATTTCTTCTTTTCCTCTTTCCATGCTTCCCAACTAACTGCATAGATGGATGAAAATGATCCTCAGGTGGTCTAGTCGGCCATAAAGGAGACAGGGGTTATTGTTTTCTCAGCTTCTTCCCCCTACGTTTCCGCTTACTTTTCCAAATATTGCCTCCCATTCTTGTGTAAGTAAGGAGCATGCCTCCTCGGAAACTCGATAGGTCGGAGGAAGGTAGGAGATAGCTTCCGCTCGATATTGGGTGGTTTACCGGGTCTCGGACCCTTGAATATCCCCTTCAGCTTCGTACTCTCAACGTAGGTTTCACATAACACAATCTCCTTCCACAAAAGAACGATGCCAAAGAAGTTATTACAGGAAGTGTCTCCATCCTACATAGCTCGATTTGAATAGATTTAGGGTGATTTCTCCACGCCAATCATCCGGTTCCACCTCAAGTAAGTAGGCCACCTCTTTATGCTCATTCGTGATCCCAACCACTGCGTTTACCTTGAAATATAACTTCCCGTGAGGTTTTCTCCTCAAAGGATCAAGGTCAAAATCGATACGCTCTCTCCCCACATGAAAGGATAAACGACCTCTTTTTACATCTATCATAGCGCCTGCAGTGGCCAAGAAGGGTCGACCTAGAATGATGGGTATATTCAAATCTTCATCCCTCTCAAGAATAACGAAGTCGCAAAGTATAAGGAAGCTTCCCACTTGTACCGGAACGTCTTCTGATATCCCCAATGGCCTAGTAATAGTTCGGTCAGCAAGTTGCAAGTTTATAGTCATGGGAGTCAAGTCATCGAGATTCAACTTTTAGCAGATCGAGTGTGGCATAACGCTGACACTTGCCCCCAAGTCGTATAGTGCTTCTCAATCATCATATATCCAATTGAGCACGGTATAGAGAAACTACCAAGATCGGCTAGTTTCTCGGGAGTTTTATCCCCCATGATAGCATTACAACTAACCGTGAGATGGATGGTCGACGACTCCTTCATCTTCCTTTTGTTCGTCAAGAGGTCCTTGTTTTCGTAATCATCTTCCCTCATAATTTCTTTCCCTTTCTCCTGTTTCTCCTTAAGCTCTACCCTCTCATCCAACTCATTCTTTTTCTCATTTCTAGCTTCATCAACTACGACATCATTCTCCTTCTTCATAACACTAGCTCTCTCAACTTCCATGTCCTCCTCTTCGGTAATATCCACAACATCTCCCTCTTTCTCTCCCAAAGGACTCTCCTCTTCCACATTCTCCTCCACTACCTTCGGTCCTTCAAGTTTTCTTCAACTCCGTAGGGTAATAGCATTCACTTGCGCCCCGTGGATAGGTTGAGGTCAAATGGGTTGAGAGAGACATGTTTGTTGGACAACTTTAGTCACATAGATCTCAAGGTCTTTGAAGAGAGCCTTATCACTTTCCTGGTTCGCCACATTTGTTGCAACAACTTCTCTATCATGGATTATTGAGATGGTTGAGAAATTTGAGGTTGTGGAATGGCTTGTTGGGTTTGATAGGAGAACTCTTCTTGGATATATGCATAATGGTCACAAGGTTGAGAGGTAGAAGGGTAATGGTTAGTGGTATAGCTATGAGCATGGTCTCTATAAGAATGGGAGGAAGGTTGGTTGGAATATGATGGATAGATAGCATTCACATGCTCTACTCGACGAAACTCTGTACATTGTTGCTTGGGATATGGACCAAAGCACAACTCACAAGAATGGGCGTTGGCAACGGAAGTGGATGCAAGAGTTTGCATTCCTTGGGCTACTTTCAACTGGTTGGGAGCCTTATCAATCGCCATCCTCTGTTGCATATCAAGGACGATGGCCATTAAAATCTTAATAGTGGGGTTGTCCTCCAACGAATAGCCCCCATCTCCTCAACTTCGGCCACCTCCCCAATGGGGAGCGTTTTGAGATAGCTCATGAAGAAAAATGTTGGCTTCCTCTATAATCTTCTTAAGGAACATCCCTCCGGATGCATTGTCGATAGGTTCTTTAAGTGAACCACAGAGCCCATCGTTGGAGACCCTTGAATATGGAGCCCATGAAGAAAAATGTTGGCTTCCTCTAACAATGTTGAAGTAGCATCCAATCAGGGAAGTTATGATATGGACACCATCGTTGGAGACCCTTGAATCTCCCCCTGGCTTCGAAAAGAGCCTCTCCGGATTCTTATTTAAAAGACATAATAGCTTGCCGGAGTCTATAAGTTTCATCGATCGGGAAGAATCTTTGAAGGAAATCTCTCTTAAGTGCCTTCCATGAAGAATAAGTTCCACGCAGGCACGTTTGAAGCCATATCTTCATTTTCCCTTTCAGAGTTAGAGGAAAGAATCTTAATTTCATGAATTCTGATGATAATCCAGGAATTTGCAAAAAACTGATCTGGTCTTCAAATTTATCGATGTGGGCAATAGGACTTCGGGAAATGTCTCCATGAAACTGATTGCTTTCAAAGACTTCAAGCAGATACGACTTAAATTCGAACACTGCATCGAGTGGTAATGGTTATTATGTGATGGGACCGCCTCCTGTACCTGAGGATGGAACGGAATACGAAGCCAAGGTACAGGGTGAATCAGCTTGTCTTTCAGCCATAAAGATCAAGACTTCCCATGAAGCTCGATAGGCACTAGGATGAACCTACATGCACCAAAGAGAACATAGGAAGCATCAAATTCCTTTAAACATCAAACAATCTGATTTCTAGCGCGAAAGCAATCTTAACAACCTTTAACAAAAGAAACTAAATCTAGGGGTGTTAGCTCCCCGGCAACGGTGCTATTTTGTGTACAGTAGGTTGGTATACCCGATGAATTTTCGTTCTTCTTGAGGAGCAAGGGTCCTTGGTTGAAGTATCTAGGTCTAAGTATGAGCTAAGATTGCTAGGAAATAGGATTTGGTTGATTTGTAAGAGAAACAGAACAATGAACAATCTATGGTTTAGTCAAGGTAGGACAATGGGCTTCGGGGGTTTTTAGGATGTGAACAGGATCAAGGAAATGGGTTTTGCAACAAGAGAGTAACAAGTGAGGAAAACCAAATGTGAATTCCGCTAGAAAATACACACCGGCCTCCCTCTTTCGAGGGTAGTCCAGATTAACTACCTCAAAGTCCACTACGGACCCGGAGAGTTAATATAACGGAATTCCCTAGGTAACCTCCTTCCAATTTCATGGGCGAGCGTTAACTATCCCCTCTCTAACCTTCTATTTACAAGTGTTCGATGCATTCGGGAACTTTCGGACCCAAATACATCGCACTAGGAGGAAGGATTGGAGTGGGAATGTAATTTTCCACCTAATTACTAACCAGAAAAGCTAACTCATTCCTAATCACCTATCCACATTTCTAATTACCCCCTAACGCATAAGGTTTCTAGAAACTAATCATTCTAATCACTAAGCCAACATTAACATTCTCAAAGCTAATCATGATCACAACACTATCCAAACAAGAAACTAGCAATTGCAATAACCAAATATCAATCAATCACCAAAAGGTAGTCAAACTTGTATTTAACAACTAATTAAATGGAGTAATGAGCAAGAAATACTTAGCAAGATGTTTGGAACCAAGGATGAATAAATAGGTTGATGAACTTCACAATCCAATGCAGAAAATAACTTCAATCTTCAATTAAAACTTCAATCCAATCAAGAATCCAAGTACAAACTCTCTAATCTGACACTAATCTCTCACTAATAACCTAAGATGAATAGTAAAAACTCACTAATTCTCCCTCTCAAAAGTCCTCTCTAATAGCTCTCAATAAAATCGTCACAAAACATATATATACAAAGCATGGAGGTTGCATAAAATGCAACCGTTTCAGCCGACAAAACGCGTGAAAATCCAGGGCGTCACGGGCGCGTCAGCGGGCATCGTGGGCGCGACACAACATAAGCTGGAGGCGATTCTGTACACAGCGTGGGGTCACGGCCGCTACCATGTTGGTCGCAGGCGCGACCATCCTGGGGGAAATTTTCCTCCTAACGTTTCTCCAACTGACGTCGCGGGCGCCGTCACTGGTGTCGCGGGCGCCATGGCCTACTGAAAGATCTCCTCTTGAGTGTGGTGCCCGCTACAAAAATGTAGCGGAGACGACCAACTGGATGTGAATCATCAGGGCTTGTCGCGCCCGTGACAAAGCTTGTAGCAGGTATAACAACTTGTATTTGGCTCCTTAAGGGGGGTCTCGCAGTCCCGACTTTGTCTTTGCTCATTCTTTGGCTTGGCTGAGCCCGGGAAATCCTTCGGGATACCCTAAAAGGCCTCAAAATGACTCTTATGCCTTGTTTTTCTCCTTAAGCGCAAGAAACCTACAAACGAACTAAAAACCAAGTAAAAAGTATGAAAAAAAACCAAAATCGAGCGGAAAGACCAAGTCCAATAGCGATATTTAGGCCTAAAAATGGGCCTACACAATTCCTTAGATCATCTCTTAAGGAGAAACCTAATTGAGTTGCCTTTATCGAGACTAGAGCTAGAAACGAAGTACGCAAGTTGGGATGACAATGCATTCTGCAGCTATCACTGGTGTAAAGGACATGAGACTGAGAAGTGTTGGACTTTAAAGAATAAGATTGAAGGCGTGATTCGGTAAACTAAATTGCCTCTATCGTAAGCAACACAAAAGCCAACTAGGGCAACAACCCTACAGGAGTAGTCAACAGGGAAAGGAAAAACCGCAAGAAGAGGACTTTGAAGTTAGTTAGGGTCTTAATTCCTTTGAGCATTCTGTTTTAGAGTCAGTTAGGGGAGGCGTTGAGTCGGTCTGTGATATGTTTGTCTTTTGAATTCAATAAAATGCATTTATTGGATTGTGATTGTTTGAGAATCTCGTGCTCCTTTACCTATTTGCTAGCCTTAACATCCAAGTTTGACATATCCATCAACTTGATATACCCTTCCATTCATCAAGTTTGTCATCCTACGAATCTGGGGTTTAAAATAAAATTAAAGAATAGAGAGAAAAAAAAGAAAGAAAAAGACCAAAAAAAATAGAGAAGTCAGTCTGCATTCATCAAGTAGGCTGGCCAAAAGGGAGAAGACTATAACCACCAGTCTCTTGAAAGTGGACATCTCCATGCTTCTAGACCAGCTACTTGAACAAAATGTTCCTAGGACAGGGGGCTACCATCTCACAACCCACATCAGTCGAGATTAATATGCAAGACATGTAATTCTCTATATCATTAGCCACGGTTAAAGATGATCTAACATTCTGCTTTGGTTTCTGTGTAGGGAGCCATCATTGACACCGGTAAAACCGGAACATCATCCACCTGCCATTAAAAGAGCGTTGACATCATCATCTACCAGTTGCCATTACAAGAGCACTGGCATCCCTCTTTCGGTTTCCATTAAAAGAGCACCGACAACATCCACCTTTCAGTTGCCATTAAAAGAGCACCGACATCATCCACCTTCAGGTCGCCGTTAAAAAGCACCGACACTAGCTGCCATTAAAAGAGCGTTGACATCCATATTTCGGTCGCCATTAAACGAGAACGAACAACATCTATCTTCCGGTCGCCGTTAAAAGAGCACTGACATCATCATCCAACTCCCATTAAAAGAGCGCTAAAATCATCATCTTCCAGTTGCCATTAAAAGAACACTAACATCCATCATCAGGTCGCCATTAAAAGACCACCAATAGCATTCATCTTCCGCTCCCCGTTAAAAGAGCACCGACATTATCATCCAGCTACCATTAAAAGAGTGCTGACATCATCGTCTTCCAACTACCGTTAATTCCGGTCGCCATTCATAGAGCACGGACAACGTCCACCCTTTGGTCATTGTTACAAGAGCACCGAGATCATTCACCCTGAAAAGAAGGAAAGGCAATTAGCACCTCAAGCTACTTTGACCATCGTCCTACTCGAACTTCATCAAAGTAGGGGTTCACTGTAGGCACCGGGTTTTGTACCGGGAAAAGTGTACAAAAACAAACCAGGAGAAATAAGAAAAGAGGCTAAAATAAAAGCAAAGCCACTCGACCTTCCTCAATCAAAAGCCACCGGGCTCTAATTAAAGCCACCGGGCCAACCCACCACAAAAGCCTTAATTTTTCGCCCTTTCCATATATATGTACTCACTATTTCGAATCACATTTTTTTCTCAAGTCTCATTAGCGTTATTTATTTTCATGAGGGTAAAGTGCACATCATAAGCTTCATTTTCCGCCCTTTCCATCTGTAACTTTTTCTTTCACAACAAAACTTCATTCAAGGTCTTTGGTGTATCCACGTGGAACGTCCTTGCCCAGAGGCCAGATCTGTGTTAACGTCACTGTACCTACGATCGAGGTTCTACACTTATGAAAATCATTGTAAATTTTATACTACTCTTTGAACTACAGATTGAACAAAGGAAAAAAAATACACTTGCAATTAAATCAAAAAACAACAATTTATAGAAAATAATAAATACATTATATGGATACAAAGACTAGTTTGATAGTATAAAGGGAATCCTTGATACGCGGCTAATGGCAATGGAATATGGCCCCATGATACTGGCATGTGACTACAGTAGTTAATCAGTTTGGTAGCCTTCAAAATAAAAGCAAGAGAATCATTTTTAATAATGATGTTTGGGATTGAATAAGAATTGTTAAAACAATTTGCAAATGAAAATTGAGCAAACATAGGAAGTGGGAATTTTGGTCGATCTCCATCTTCTCGTTGACTAGATCATGCCATGTGCCTTAGATTTCCGGCCCTCGCTCATTAAGCTAACTAATTATTCAATAACTCAAATATTTACTTCATTAATTAATCACAACTCTCTTTTTTATTTTATTTTTTTTTAAATAAAAACTGATCCTCCTACCGAGTTTGGTGTGCAATTATCAAATCATGATTACACCTGAACCATTACAATTAAAATAATAATACCCTTCTCATTTTAAAATGGATTTTTAAATGCTAATATATTGAACTTTTGATATATTAGACAATAATGCACTGAACTTTAACCTTGGACAATAATGCACTGAAATTTGAGGAGTGTTGGACAAATGCACCCGGAACAATTTCGACGGTGACAGACTTGGTGGCGATCTTATGTGGCAAGCCGAGAAGATAAATTGGTTTAATAATATTTAAAGTAATACGTACTGAGAGGCTTGTGACTGGGAATAATCCAAAGTGACTTTTCGGCCACTGACAGTCTGTACTTTTTCACTATTTTCTCATAGCAGTCCAGAAGCAATTTCCGGCACCGAAAAGCTGACGTGGCGACCGGAAAGTATGTTTTTTCACACTCCAAAAAGAAGATTTCCGGTCGCGTCGCTTTCGTCTTGAAATTGATTTTGGACTGCTACAAGAAAATTGTGAAAAAGTACAAACTGCTAGTGGCCAAAAAGTCACTTTGGATTATTCCCAATCACAAGCCCCTCAGTGCGGATTATTTGTGGCCAAAAACCCTTAAATTTATGACATGGAAGCTAACTTACACAAGGAAAAGGTGATTTTGTACAACTACAATAACAATCTCTCAAGGAAAACACGTTGGTGCAAATGTGATTTTGTGTTTTTTTATTCTTTTCAAAGTTGATTCCTTTTGCTTATGTGTGAATTAGCTGACATGTCAAAAATTTAAATATTTTTGGGTTAATTCATCTCCTCTACCTGCTACATAGAATTACTACCAAGTTAACCACTGTCGGAATTGTTCTGGGTGCATTACTGTTCAACACCCCCAAAGTGTAGTGTATTATTGTCCAAGATCAAAATTCAGTATAGTATAGTTCAATACCTCAGAAATCCAGTATATTAGAATCCAAAAAACCTTTCAAAATTACTCGCTTTTGCGGTTTTGTCAAACAAATGTTGATATAGGTAAATAAATGTAAGTAAAAACTTATGAAATTTTTTTAGGCATGGTGAAATAATACAAAGACAATATGAATTTCTCCTTTCGTATCTTATTACATGTTATTCAATAAATATTACATAGTTTTCAATGTCTTTCGATCGAAAATTTCTTATAACATACTTTATAAAAAAATTGTAACATTATATTTTTGTGATATTATTTTCATTACGAATCTAAATGTAACACTCTCATACATATAAAATATATATTGCACATGTTGAGAAATTAAAGATCGCGTGTTGACGAAGGTGACAATGATCTTTATAAATATTTTTTGCACCCAAAATAATACTGCGTAATTATAAAAAAAGTAGGGAATGTACGATGATAATGGCATTTATGGTCTACACCCAAAATAATACTGCGTAATTATCCTCTCTAATCCTAAATATTTTTTGTAACACCCCACAATTAAACCTGTGATTAACTTAAACCATCAATTAAACCTGTGATTAGCGCAGCGGAAAAGACAAGTATTGAGGCATTACCGCCATCCCCACTCGGGACAAGGCACACGAACCACCAAACTATACATGAATCATCCAAATGAACGCTACACTTAAACCCATACATAAACAATCACTAAAAACATATATATATTAAGCTATATACATCCATCAAGAAATATATATATATTAAACTTCCTCCCATATGAATCAATCTCTGGCACCAAGAAGACCACCGATGTTGGCCAAAACCGCCCTTTAAGACTACCTTGGTCGGGAAAACTCCTACTTTTGCTTATCCTTGCCTTTAACCGGAGAGCTCGGACCGCCTAAAACAAAACATTAAAACATATGCAAAAATGAGTGGGGAAACACTCAGTACGTAAACCTCCAACACGTCAAACCGTTCGAAAACGGTTTTAGTGCCGGCATTTAAATTCATTTTAAAAACGGGGAAAGGGATAAACAAGAATAAAATAACTTGATTTATCAACGTAAAAGGTAAGGTACATGAAAGGTAAGATATGTACTAAAACATAAGTATTTGATCCCTTACGATCGATGCAATGCATCTCACACACGCGCATGCCCAAACCGATCGAAGTTTGGATTAGGTGATCTAGAAGCGATCGACATCGGCAGTCTGGACACTCTGATCAGGAGTATCATGCATAAAAAGAGAGCTATCACCTATAAGTAACTAGCACAAAGAAAACATAAAAAAATGGGACCTTTTAAAACCGTAACATAAACATTAAAGCACAACTTAAAATAACCATGAAAACATTAAATGATGATAAAGAGCGAAATGTTGGACAATTTGCGTACCGTGGGTAGTAGAAAGATCTAGCGACGTGCCTCGAGCTTCGGACGGTTTGGGCGACTTGGAAACTATAATTAGAGCATAAGAAAATTGAGAACTTTAATAAAGTCCTTGAAATTTACAAGCTGGGATTAAAATAATTAAAACTTGATAACTTAAAAGGAATGAGAAAAATAGAAATTTCAGTTTTTGATCAATCAAAGATTTGGTGATAACTTGAGCTAGGAAACTAAGATTTTTGCAAACGAGTACTTTTCGGAAAGGGAAAATCACGCCTTACAACTTTGTCAATTGGCCCGAAGGCTAAAAATGAAAGGAAGGGCTCAAAAAGTAGCCCGGACAGAAGCTGGTTTGTCGGCACATAAAAACAAATCCTATGGTTTGAACTTCCGATATGAAACTCATATATAGGCTCGTAAATAATCGATGGAAAGCTTGTGAATTGAAGAGTAGACTTGGACAATAACATGGATGGAGTATGAAACTCAAGAAATGGAAGGCTAAAATGAGGATTAACGAGTTCTTTGACTTTATTTGGGAATCTCGTCAAGCGACAAGGAAGACAATTATGAGAATGAAATATTAATTTCGGGACCATTTGAAACGATGAACTAGAGTTAAGTACTTAGAAGAAGATTATTTCTTGAGACTATTTAGAGATCAAAGAAGCCTTAGGCTAGACAAGCATCCCGAATTCTAAACCAAACATCAATATGTGATAATAACTCTTTTAATTCTTCAATAGTATAACCATGACTTACTAATGACAATTACACCTTTAGGAGAAAACCATCCTCACCAAATGATCATACTTGCAACCTAAAATACATATCTTGATTATCCTAACATTGACATACAATTCGCCCATTGATTAGAACTCCTTAATGATTGAATTATGGCCCCAAAGTCAGAAATCGGAAATAATATTCTGGGTAGAAAACTAAATTGACAGCCGTTAAACACGGCCTCATATCTTTCACTCCCGATATCGTATGGGCGCAAATCTTATCTTTCCGGAAAGCTTAAAGAGTAACCTAAAACTTTTATGTTTATCACAAGAACCAACAAGGTCTCCAAATGGACGAAAAAGTAGCATTTAGCTACTGACTCCAGAAAACGTATATAACGGTACCCCTTCACGGTTTTGCTCGTATCTCGGGCTATACATATCAGATTCTCAAAATTCCAAAGCCTAGAGTTAGATAATCACTTGGGCTATCATTTCCAGCAAAAATCCGGGCAAAATTCACACTTTTCATCATCTGTAAAAATCAGATTCCCAAACAGAAACTTTAATGCCCTTAATCCCACTTCTAATGTTTGTTTAAGCTTCTAAATCATACCAATTCACAACTAAACTTCAAATTAGCTAACATTCATCATATTTCCAGAAATGAACATTCAAAACTTACTCAAATAACATCATAAATCTCACATGCAACCATGGATTAAATCATGCTACTTGAAACAATGCTTATACTAGCACTCCTTCCCCAAATTCTCACCAATTAATATCATTTAAGCACAAAATCACATAATTAACATAACCAATACTTACAATCAGTCCCAAAATTCAATATTCCTTCAACAAACTCACATGCACAAAGATAGAATCATCATCCACCATAAATCTATCAAGAACTCTTCAAGAACACCCAAAATTTACATGCATTCAACCCAAAACTTAAACCCTAATTAACCTAACTTAACCACAACATAAATTCATGCTTAAAAACATAAAAGAGATGAAGAACAACAAGAATTACACAAATTAGAAGTGAAATTTCAGATTAGAACATAAAGAATAGAGTTAGGGTTTTGAATATATACCACTTGAGAGAGAAATTGGAGAAGGAAACAAGAGAGGAGGGAAGGAGGGTGGCTCGGTCACCCCTGGGCCGCCGGCCGGTCATCGGAAAACGCCCGGACAGGGCTGCCTGGGCTGGGCAGAGGAGAAAGGGGGAGGAGGGTTGAGGTGAGATGAATTTCTGATTTGTAAATAAAATAAAGTAGAAGGCCTTATTACTCCCCCCTTGTATATATAAATATACTCCCTTAATTAAATTAAAACACTACTTAAACCATTCTTCTAATTAGTGATTAGGCTAACAAAGGTGTCATTAAAATTAGCTAGATAAGGTAATTGGTAATAAACTACATAAAATTAATCAACATAAAACTTGATAAAATAGTTTAGCATAAATTAAATAAAATTACTTGGGAATAAATTGGGTAAAATTAACTAATACTAAACCACATAAAATAAATTGGTAGGACATATTAATAAAATGAATTGAGCAATAAAATGTACTTAGGAAGGTTGGGTAATATAAATCGTAAAAGAAACGGAAATTAAAATTAATATAACCTTCTTCGGTTACAAGCGTAAAATTGAGAACGATAAAATAAATTATAAAACTTATCGTAAAAGTGTTCATAAACTCGTAATAATAACTTTAAATTCGAGTTAACATAAAATCAACCTGTTTAACCATCGCCTTGCTCGAGACCTGTCGCGCATAAAAATAAATAATAATAATAACAGTAATAACCATATTAACGTAAAAGAAAGAAAAATTTGAACAGCGTAATTTCGTTAATCACTGGGATTAAGACCTTAATTAATACGTGTTAGGGCGGGTCGTTACATTTTTACTATGGGAATTGTGAATTGTAAATTTGGAGAGCACATTTATCAAATTCCCCAAGAAATTGGTGTTAGAAAACTGAGACCCAATTCATCTCATCCTTCTATGTTTTTATCTGTCATACACGTTTTATAATATCCATCTTTAATCAATAGCTTTTCCCATAATATTTTTATAGAAAAATACAATATTATACTTTTTTAAATGGATTTTTAGATGGTAATATATCAACCTTTAGGGATATTGCATTGTAATATACCGACCTTTATTATTGGACAATAATATCTTTAACTTTTATACCTAAGTGATATTATTATACCAATCGTTACTAAGAGGGTGGTGAATCGGTCGCCGGATTGACGTGGCTGAAGAAGGGAGAAAAAACCTACGCCAACCCAACAATCCTGCTAACCCCTTCATTTTTCTCATTAACCCATGTTATAAGACTTTGGTTGGTTCAGCACAAAGATCGTTTCAACACCCCCTTAGTCGCTACGTTGGGGTAGGTTTTTTTAACGTGGATTAGAGAAAAAACGGAGGGGTTAATGTGGTTACTAGGCAGAGACTCGTTCTTCTCCTCCGCCTGCCACGTCACCAGGGAGACTAGTTCACTAGTCACCACCCGCTTAGTCATTGTTGGTATAATAATCTCACCTAAGTATAAAGGTCAAAGATATTGTTGTCCATTAATAAAGGTCGATATACTACAATTCAATGCTCTTAAAGGTAGGTATATTGTCATCTAATATTTCTTTTTAATATTATTTTTTTATTACAAATTTAATGATATCAATTTTATTTAATAAATTATTATACAAATTAAGATATTAATGGTTTTTTTTACATAATTATCTAGATGATACTTATTAAACAAAACCGGGTTGAGTAATACCCCCTCTGTTTGTTTTTATCAATCGTCTTGGAAATTGTGCCAAAAACTATGATTGTTAATATTTTAATTTGTATAATGATTCATCATACAAAATTGATGTCATTAGATTCGTAATAAAAAATACTATTAAAAAAGTATAACATTATATTTTTTTTGTAAAACATGTATATTAGAAATTACTGATTAACAATTGACACGAAAAATTGTAAATGACTGATAAAAAAGAACGGAGGGAGTATCAAAATATAATTTAGTTGATAAATCCCAACCAACAAATCATAGGCCGTAACGACCAAGCATATGCAAATACCGGCCAGTGTTGAACTTTCATCATTTCCTAGAAAGCATTAATTTATAAAAATGGCCAATGCATTTTTCCATATAAATTATTCCTTTATTCTATTCTATATATACTCCATGCGTTTTATGTTAATCGTCATAATTTTGATTTTCATGATCTTCAATATCACTCTTTAATTGGTAATTTCTTATATAATGTGTTACTAACGTACAATTGCAATATCATACTTTTATCATAGTATTTTTCGTTATGACTCTAATAGGGACAATTTTATAAATCAACTCACTGTATATGTTGAGAAACTTAAGGTCAAAATTTTGAAAATTCGATAACACGATTTTCAAAAATGACAATTAATATGAAATAAAGGGAGTAATTCGATGAATATACTCATACTAATTAGTCATAAATTATAATAATTTATAAGGTAAGCTTATTAACATTCAAAAGTTGGGGTTATTTGCATTTTAGACTCCGAAGTACAAGGGTATTTATTTTCTGCACCATTGATTGCATTTTTTATTTTTGGGACTCTAAAATTTATGGGTTGAATAAAATAGGACCTTAAAGTTTGTAGGTTCAAAAAAAGGCATGTATACTGTTTTTTCATTTTCTTCTCATGTTTGAATTTATTTCATGATTAGCGTCAAACTGCAGGACTAAGGCTAAAACTAATATTAAAGTTGTAATACACATCTCTTATTCATACCAGAACTACATAGACCTTGCTTACTTCAGGGTCTAATTAGTTCCGACATAAATAAGAGAGGTCTGTTATAACTTCAATATTAGTTTTAACCTTACTCCTAAAGTTTGACGTTGATTGGGAGATAAATTCAAGGGTTTTTGGATGATAATATACCAACCTTTAGGGGTGTTAGATTGTAATATACCAACCTTTATTATTGGACAATACTATCCATGACCTTTACACCTGGGTGACATTATTATACCAACAGTAACTAAGGGGGTGGTGAACCGGTCTCCATGTGCACTAACGTGGCTGGCGAAGGAAAAAAATATTGTCCTAAGCCAAAAACTTCATTAACCCCTTAGTTTTTCTCACTAACCCACATTACAAGACATTGGTTGGTTGTGTTTTATATCAGTGCGAAGACCGGTTCACCAACCCGTTAGTTAATGTGTTAGGGCCGATTTTTGTTAATGTGGGTTGGTGAGAAAAACGGAAGGGTTAACGGGGTCATTGGGTAAGGGCCGGTTATTTTCTCTCCATCTGTCATGTCAGAATCAAGACCAGTTAACCAGTCACCACCCTCTCAGTCACTATTGGTATAATAATCTCACCTAAGTATAAAGGTCAGAGATATTGTTGTCCAATAGTAAAGGTCGGTATATTACAATCCAATACCCCCAAAGGTCATTATATTGTCATCCAATATCCCTAAATTCAAACATGGGAAGAAAAAGGAAAACAGAACACGAGCCTTTTTTTTAACCTACAAACTTTAAGGTCATTTTTTATTCAACTCATAAACTTTAGGGTCCCAAAAATAAACAATGAAAACCAAAGGTTAAGAAAATAAATACACCTATACTTTGGGATCTAAAATGCAAAAAACCCTTCAAAAGTTGTGTATCAAAATATTCCATATTTCCTATTTTTTGACATTTACGATGTTAATTATATCCAAAGTAAGAGTATAATGTCATGAACTTTTGATCAAAGATTGAGTTAAATGCTTTCCGTGCCACATCACTTTTAATATTTTTTAAAAATACCACTCAACTTTTTCAAATGAGTCAATTCTACCACTTAACCTTTAAAACTTATCAAAAGTGCCATAATAACCTGCTATTGCAAGTAACCTTCAATTTTTTTAAATAAAATTTTACTTTTACCGGTTAGAAGAGTATAAAATTGACAAACAAAACAAAAAAAAAAAGAGGGATCTGATGCGTCTTCCATACGCTGAATCATCCTCTTCCCATGCTCTGCTCCTCTCCTTTGTAAAACCCAGTTTAAGCACAGGAAACTACCCTGGATTTTTTCTCTTTCTGTCAAATTTCATCTTCATTGAAGAATTGGGGTGTTGATTAGCTTCTCATGTAAGTTTCAGTTTTGATTTTTGGATTTAGGGTTTTACCATTGTAATTGTAAATTCGATTTTTTTTTCAAGGTTTGGGTGTAAGTTTGTCATCTTTCTTGATTGGGTCTCACTAAAATTTGTATATGAGGCATGGAAAATTTCTTAATTTGAATAATTAAAGTGTTATGAACTAGTGTATTCTTTTGTTTTGATTATTAATAGCCAAATGGCTAGAAGTTCATAAAAAAAAAAAAAACAGCACCCCGCATACAAAACAGCAAGCAACCACCACCAAAAGAAAAAGGGTTACAACCAAACTGCTAACAAAATAACACCGCAAGGACTTTATCATGCACCACGGCCATACAAAACCATTACATCACAAAAAGAAGCAAGATCAATGAATTTAGCTTCTTGAGCCATCAAGGACTCGCACACCAATAGTGTTGCCGATAATCACCTTCCTTCGTTCAATCTCAGCTTCAAGGTCATCAAAACTGTCATTTTCTAACAAGTTCGCACGCCTATTGATCCTAACCTTCTGACCACCCTTTTGTCCACGAGGAACTCTACAAGTTGCATCTCTAACAAGCTGGCACTTAGATTTCATTAACATGTTCAATTTTCTCTTACTCCGGCCTTTACTCTTTGAAGTCTCAAGGATGGATTCTTCAAGATCGGCGATTATGTCATGCTCAACCACTTCATCAAAGGATTCAATCGGGTTGCTATGAGTGCGATCACTGTCAGAGTCGGCCTCCAGATCCCTTAAAGCGGACCGATTGATTTTGGAATCATTCAAGAGAGCATCTTTATAAGACAGCGTGCTTGCATGCGTTTTACAATCCAAAACAATATTTACAGGGTCCGTAATGGTTTTGCTAGAAGCATCCACAGACCCATCAAATCGGGAGCCGTAAGAGAGTTAGGCACAAGCGTGTCATCATTTCCAAGATTACTTAACCCATTGAAAGCCTCGCAACTAGAGGAAGAAAAGTGAACATTATTCGTAAAGTGACCACCAATAATCTTCTTGGGAACCCACTTCTGGACGAATTTCGCAGCAGCAGAAGGCTTAACTGCATGCTTTTTATTGAATTTAGTCTGTGAAACAAAGATCTTCCTATGATCAACAATACTAAAATTCATCCCTTCAATGACTTTCCTCCCTTCATCCTTATTGACATACCGCACAAAACCAAATTTTCTACCATTTTTAACAACCTTTGCGGGGATATATGCATCAACAACACCACTGAACTTTCTAAATAAACACTTGAGCCTTGAGTTACTTAAATTGATAGGCATATTATCATGAATAAGGAGAACAAATGCATTTCCTTGGCAAGCCCCTCGGCCACATGTCTCTCAATCCCAGAAGGGTCAACGATGAGAGGCAAACCATTTACAACAACACTTTCGTGAACCCCCCTCAACTCCTTTAAGACAACAAGAATTTCACAAGCCCTATTTAAAGAGGCCAAACTCACAAAATTTGAAGCGTTATAATTCAAAGAAAGGGAGGAAACAAGACTCTCAAGCTTAAGTTTCAATAACTTAAACCTATCAAGTAAATAATTCCCAATAGCCATGACTAATACAACTTGATTGTAGCACTAGTCCACAGCAGGAAATGACCACTAAAAGTCTAAAAGAAGGAATGTCTAAAACCAAACCAAAACACAGCAAACACAAACCCACCCGAGCGAATCGCAACCCCGAAACCAACCCAACACCAGGGAACTAAAAGTAGAGAGAGGGAACCTGGAGTCCCAACAGAGGCAGGAGTGACGCTGAAAGTAGAAGATACCCAGATGAACAACCAGATACAACGGTGACGTCAGAACCGAGGGCCAGCGAGGACAGTAAGAACCAATCGAGAACTGAAGAGGAACCCCGAAAACAGAGAGGAGACTGACCGGAGAGAGAAAGAGGAGAAGCGCATGGCCAACCCGGTAACCATAGCACTGACATCCCGGGAGGCCGATGAACCCTCCGATGACCGGACGACGGCCAAAAGGTGGGAGGGGTTTGTAGTCAGGAAAATGTGAAAGGTTGGGAGGATTTTTGAAAGCTACGTGTTTTGTTTCTTCACTTATTCCTTCTTTAGGTCGCTCATCTCTCTCTCTCTCTTCTCTTATGAACTAGTTTATATGAGGCAAACAGAAAGAAGAAGCAAAGGGCATAGATTTTAAGGGAGATGACATGATTTCTATGTCAAAACAAAATTCATTTTGTTCCTCAACCCACTCCTTCCTAATTCCAAAGTATAAAATAAAGGAAAAATAAAAAAAATCACAATTTACCTGCTTCAATCGATTAAAAGGAATCCTTATGGCACAATTGACAAATTTTAAAAGTTGTGTTATATTTGACAAATTTTAAAATTAAATGACATTTCTGAAAAAAAAAAAATAAAGAGTTGTGTGATAGTCTCAACATTTAACTCATCAAAGATTATCTAAGAATTAACAAATCATGGTTAACTTTGAATACCATACACTGATTAATAAATGACAAATAAAATGCAAAAGATCGAAGGAGTTACAATATCATGAAGACATGAAATAAATGTATACATATCATTTAAATAATATTAAGTTACAAAAATCGAAGTTTAAGTTGGTCAAACAAATTCAATTAAAATATTGTTGACACCAAGGTAGTAATAAACAATATAATATCAATTAAAATATTGTTCTTTTTTATCTATTATTTACAGTTTTTACTGCCAAACTTTAATCAATAATTTCTAATATAAAATTTTTATAAAAAAATATAATATTATACTTTTTTAATAGTATTTTTAATTACGAATCTAATGAAATCAATTTTGTATGATGAATCATTATACAAATTAAGATATTAACGGTCAAAGTTTTTAACACAATTTCCTAGGCGACAGATAAAAAATAATCGAAGAAGTAATTACAATCAGAAATTTTACATGTTCCTTGAAGCTAGGCATAATTACAAATCTAAGTTACTTGAATTGATTTGAAATTCCCTCGGTCACCGAAAAAGTTACTTACAATCGTGCAACTTTTTAACAAAAATTTGAAATTCCCCCTCAATCAATTGTACTCGATATTCATTTTTGATTTTGTTTTACTCTATTGTTGGGATTTACTGCTTTGAAAAGAAAGTAATCCAACCCAGTAAAAAGCTGAAGTCATGAGAGAAAGCGAGGAGAGCGAGAGAGGCCCCTGGAGTCGACGTTTTTTCACAATATTTGTTGGAAATCTTCCAAAGGATCTTGATAAACATGGATTGAGAGGCATATTCAGAAAGGTCGTAGGGGTAAAAGCAACTTCTATCATCAATAGAAGAGAAAGAAATTCAAACTTTGGGTTTGTTCAAATTCAAAAGCGGCAAGATGCTGCATCATGTATCCGCCTATTCAATGGGAGAATGATCAGAGGAAGAAGAATCATTGTTGATTGGGCCAAGAGCAATCAAAGAGCTCCAAAGAAATCCAAATTCATTTGGATTCCAAACAGAAGACCTTCAGTTGAAAATGGTGAACAGGAAAATGTAAGCTTCAGAATTAAAGGAAACACTAATGTCGAATTTATGAATTGGCTCCAAAGAAGCATTGTCTGTACATCGAATGTTCCTATAGATCTAGATGCTCTTATATCACTAATCAGAGATAATTTTGGCTCATTCTCAAAAATCACGGCACTTAGAGGCGTCAAGTTTTTGCTCACCTTTGCCTCTGTCCATGAAATGGAAGAAGTGCTTGCAAATCCATTAGAGCTCAGGGTGTAACAACCCGCCCTAAAACCGTATTAATTAAATCGTTAATAACCGTAATTAGCCAAAGTACGCTACTAAAATTTTTCGTCTTTACTTTATAAGTTATCTACCGGTGACAGGTCTTGAGCAAGGAGATGGCTAAAGGTGCCAAGTCTACCAGTTTTACATTTACGAATATTAATTTATACCCAACTATTTAATTTATTTCGAGTTTCGTTATTTAAGTTAATTATTTCACCGTAAGGAATTTAATAAATTCCTTTTCTAATATTACCATTTTATCATTCATCCTCTAGTTTAATTGTTACCATTCCTTTTATCTTATTTTTTTTTTCAAGTATTATACTACCATTTGATTTTATTTAATTCAATCTCCATTTTTTATTTTATCTAGTAATATCAATCTTTTTTTTTTTTATCTTGAACCAATTAGTTTAACCTAACATATTTTACCAACACTTTTAACTAGTGTAATAACAATTTATTATTTTTACATAGTTAATATAAGTTGTGTTTATTTAGTCCAAATCCTATTTATTTGTCTAAGTTAAGTAGGGGGGTAGTAGTTATAAGAGAGTTTGGGGCCTCTAGCCTCATTTTATTTCAATCAATTTCAAACCCAAACACCAAACTCCCTCATTCTCTTCCTCCCTCCTCTCGTCCGGCCAAACCCTCCCTCCGCCCTCTGTTTTCCGACGCCGGCCGGCCCAGTCGCCGCCGTCCAGTGGTGGCCGCCGCCTCCTCCACTCCTCTCTTGTGTTTTTCCTCAACTTTTTCTCAAGAGGTAATCTTCCTAAACCCTAATTCAATCCTAACAAGTTTTAATATGAATTTAACTTCCCTTTTGTGTTATTCTTGTTGTTTTTCATCTCTTTTATAATCTTTAAACATGAATTCATGTTGTGGGTAAGTTAGGATTTGGAATTGGGAGTTATACATGTGAATTTTGTAAGGTTTTGGAGTGTTTGGTATTAGTTCTTGAAGGGGAGTTGATTTTATCTTTATGCATGTTAAATTGGTGAAGAAATCTGAGTTTATGGACTGTTTTAAGTTACTTGTAATGTTATTTAAGTTATTCTACACTTGGATGATGAGTTTTTAGTGTAAAAGTGATGGAAGAGGGCTATTTTCAAATGTGAATTATGGTGCATGTGATAATCTATGATTGCATGTGGGTCTTATGAACTTATTTGAGCAAATTTGAGTGTTCAAATCTGGAATAAATCATGAATGATGCTTACTTTGGGCTTTGGTTATGTTTTGGTGCAAATTGGAGGCCAATAGAGACATGCGTAGTGAAATCAAGAGTGTAAAAGTTTCTGTATGAGTTTCTGATTTTTACAGAGGCTGTAGCTATGAGTTATGCCCGGTTTTTCTCTTAAAATGATAGCCCAAGTCATTATCTAACTCTAGGCTTTGGAATTTCGAGAATCCGATATGTGTTGCCCGAGATATGAGCATAATCGTGAAAGGGTACAATGTTATACGTTTTCTGAGTCAGTAGCTAAATGCTGAATTTTCGTCCATTTGGAGACTTTGTTGGCTTTAATGATAAACATAAGAGTTTTAGGTCACACTTTGAGCTTTCCAGAAATATAAGATTTGTGTCTATCCGATGTCGGGAGAGAAAGATATGAGGCTGAGAGTAAGGACTGTTAGTTTAAGTTTCTGCCCAACGTATTACTTCAATTTCCATCTTTAGGGCCTTGTTTAAATCAATTAAAGGTTGTTAGTCAATTGGTGACTCATGTATCAATGTTAGAGTCTTAAAATATGTATTCAAGGTTTGAGAGTATCATCATTGGGAGATTAAAGTTATGTTCTAAAGGGTTTTTATCAGTAGTAAGGTCATAGTTACAATGAGTGAGAATTAAGTTATCCATTGGTTTTTATCAATGTTTGGTTAGATTTGAGAGGCTTATCAAAACCCAGGGCCTTTTTAATCTCTAAATAGTATAAAGGATTAATCTTCTTCTAGGTTCTTAACTCTAGTTGTCGTTCAAAAACACCCGAGATCTATAATTCATTCTCTTAATTGTCTTCCTTGTCTCTTGATGACATTTTCCAAATAAACTCAAGGAACGCTTGAATCCTCTTAATAACCTTCCACTTCTTGACTCCCATGCTTCATCAATCTAATTATCTAAGTTATGCTACAAGGTTCGAGCTTCCATAAATTTCTTACAAACCTCTTTTCGAGGGTCTTAGCGCAATTTCAAACCGCACGTTTTAATCACCGGAAAATCCAGTTTCTGTCCGGGTCATTTTTAGAGCCTTTCCTTTCATTTTTAGCTTTTGTTCCGGTTGACAAAGTTGTAGAACGTGATTTTTCCCTTTCCGAAAAGCACTCGTTTGTCAAATTCCGAGTTTTCTAGCTCAAGTTATGCTAAACACTGTATTTAGAAAAAACCTGAAATTTTCTTATTTAATTTCGTTACTCCTAATTTCTCTTTAATGCTAAACACGTATGACTTACTAAGAACCTTCTTCGGTTCTCGTTTCCTACTCTTTTTATTTTAGTTTTCAAGTCACCCAAGTCATCCCAAACTCGAGACGAACCACCCAGTTACGCACCGGTTCAAGGTACGCAAATTGTCCAACGTTTAACTCTTACTTATCATTCAATATACATATATATATATATATATATATATATATATATATATATATAATGATATATATATATATATATATATATATATATATATATATATATATATATATATATATATATATATATCTTTATCATATCAAAGTGTGATCTAGTATCATTTATTCATATTATTTTCAAAAGTGGTCCCGTCTCTTTATATACTAGCTAGCTACGTGATGTGCTAGTCTTTACGTTTAGATGCTCCTGATCAGAGTGTCCTAATGACCTAGCCAGTGTCGACTGCCTAGCAGTCACCCAATCCAAATCTAGATCGGTTTGGGCATGCGCGTGTGTGAGGTGCTTTGCACCGATCGTAACGGATACCACTCTTTTCAATTACTACAAGTTTATCTTTTTATTGATACATATACTTTTTATCTATGCAACAACCCAACTTATTCATGTTATTTCCCCTTCCCCGTCTTCAAAATGTTTTAGAACGCCGACACTAAAACTGCTTTCGAACGGTTTTACGTGTTGGAGGTTTGTGTGCTGAGTGTTTCCCCACTCACCTTGCGTTTGTTTCAATATTTTGTTTTAGGAGGTCCGAGCTCACAGGATAAAGCCAAGGCTAAGCAAAAGTAGATCGTTCCGTGCAAGGTCGTTTCTAAGGTGGTTGCTAGTCGATCATCAAGCGCTTTTATGGGATATTGGAGACTTTTCTTTTCTCTTGTGGGGAAATCTTTATATAAATGTTTAAAGGGTTGTTTATGTTGTATTTCAAAGCTTGGTGACCGTTTTGTATGGGGTTAAGTATTTGTTATTTTTGGGTGATGTGTGGTGTTTGTGTTTGCCTTGTCCCGAGTGGGGACGGCGGTAATACCTCAACACTGGTGTTCCACTGCGCTAATCACAGGTTTAATTGATGGTTAATCTTGTGGTTAAGGGTTTTGGGGTGTTACAATTGTGGTATCAGAGCAGAGTTATAGGAAGTATTTTGGGGGTGTAGTTTCCATAGGAATGTGATTTATGAATATGGGAAGTGTGGGTTTGTGTATGGGATTTGTGTTCCTTATGGAGTGGTTTGGAAGCATTATGAATATGTTGGGGATGATGTGAGCTTGAAGCTCTAGATGTGTTTATGAATATAAGTTGTTTTCTTGTAGGAATACAGGTTATGTAAAATTTGGGATAACTTTATTTATAGGGGAAGTTCTGCTGAAATTTCTCCAGGATTCTAGAAAGCCTTAGTAAAAACTTGAGGGAATTTTTAGAGAAAGTGTGTATAACCTAGTGGATTGGAGCAAGTGAGGATTGCCAAGTGTTTATGGGAATATGAGGCATGTTTATCAACCCTTAGAGAGAATTACAAGTGGTCAAGGGGGAAAGTTTATAATTCAAATCCCAAGTGGGGATGGAGTAGGGTGTAAATGGGGTGTTTAATTTTGATATGTCAGTAATCATTTGAAGATGTCCAAGATGACGTGACGTAATGGGTACGAGAAATCGCCAAGTGAATTTATGGTGAATTTAAGAATGGACAAGAGCCTCTTTAGTTGCTCATAAGGGTTAAGTTAGTTGAGTCTTGGACCTTGCTTTAGTTTTCTTTTCTTATTTTTTTTTCTTTCTCAACGAGCTTACCGATGTCGAAATTCCTACAATTTTGTGTTAACGCTATATAAACAATGCAGATGGACCACAATGGTGACCCTCTTCCCAACCCCTTCGCGATGTTCATGGAACCTGAAACCAACATACAAGTTCATCTCAAGAAGCTGCAAGACGCCTTTGACGCGCATTGTGCGGCCAATCCGCAATCTGAATATCGTGATGACGTGTGCCGAGCTCGTTGCTTGCTGGCCACCCTTCCCCACGAGAGCCCGTGGGACGATGTAAGAAGCCGCTATCGCCAACTACTTCTCCGGGGAGAACCTGGTCGACATGCGTGGTGCTTCAATTACCTTGGGGCATGGAATCAAATCGCATTGGAAGCTGTTGTCATTCAAGCCGCTCTTTCAATGCGTCTACACGTGAGCGAGCTAGGGCCTTTCCTTCATGAGATGTTGTCGTTGCCTGCTCCTCCAAATGCAGGTTTAGCCCCTCCGCACGTTTTCCCACCACCAGCGGACGAGGTTCAATTACGATTTACACCCCTTATCACGGGTTGTCCGACATCTCCTATACCATCTCCACGACGCGAGCCGACACCCTCAAAGCATGAGCCCAAGGAAGAAGAAGATCCAGAAATGGATCTAGAGGAGGATGAGGTAAACCAGAAGTCCGGGAGTGCGAGCAATTATTGTCGAGGGACGTCACACCATACGGAGCACGTGGCAAGGGACCCTAGAAAAGGGAAGATGAAGGCTAATCTGGGGCCCATAATCATAAGGACGAAACGCAAGAGAGTTTGACAAAGCCTTGGGAAGCGGTATGATCCGGAAAGCAAGGGGACATGCAAGGGTCCAACAACCGCGTTTGAAGAATCCGCTCCAACTGACTTTTGTGCAGGGATAGCTAGGAGGCTAACCTATTTCTAAGCTAGGAAGGAAGTCGGACAAGGAAGTCGAACTGGTTTCCGATGCCTCTTTGGCTTGGGATATAAGCCAACTAATCAGGAGGTTCATCTTGCCAAGATTGCGTTAGCTCATCAAAGAAACCAGTTCGATTCTCCTATGCTGATGGAGACTAAGCCATATCCATTAACCTTGAATAGAAAATTCATAAGGCATGGTGATGATTTCCCTTGGTATGGGTTCCTAGAACCCCGATATTTTAATGATATTCCCATTCACGGATTGGAGGTCTTCAATGACTACGACGTTTCGTCAAAGAAAGTTGTCAAGCGTAAGGCAAATGAGCAGTGACCTCTTGAATGGACTCACCTTTCTGGAGGGAGTATGTTCGGTCTACTATTCGGTCAAGAAGCTGCTAAAGAAGAAAAGGAGGTGGACCCGGTGGTTGCTGTGCTGTCCAACTCTGAATTTGACCCAAGCGCCATCATTTTCCGCTAATGGAGACTGCCACTAAGTGACCTGGGTTGATGCTGTCAACAATAATTGTACCCTAGTGTTAGGAGAACCTTGTAAGGTCTAGTCTAAGTCTAGCACTAGTGAGTCTGTAATCGAGTCTGAGTCAGCTGATATTAGCCCCAAGTCTGATAAGTTTGTATCCGTTTCTGCATTCAATTAAGTGAACGTTTCTGAGTATCTCTGTTCTTCTTCCCTTCTCCCCAATTGTTGTGCTAATAACTATGAATTTGATGTTGAACCTTTAAAAGACTTTAATGAATTAACACAAGCCATGAATGACCACGAGAATCACATGGCACCTGTTGAGGAAACCATCGCAATCAATGTGGGGACGCCTGAAACTCCTCTGGAACGGAAAATTGGCAAATCGTTAACCCTGGAAAAGCAACAGGAGTTCACATTGCTTCTAAAGGAGTTCATAGACGTAGACGTCTTCGCTTGGTCTTATGAAGACATGCCCGAATCGACATGGAGATTCTTGAACATGCGATTCAGGTCTACCCGGATGCTAAGCCGGTACAGCAATGACCTCGCACAATTAAGAATGAGTGGTCAGACAAGATTCATGGTGAGATCAAGAAGCAGTTAGAAGCTAAGTTCATCAGGACAGTGGAATTCCCGGAGTGGGTGGCTAACATTGTGCCTGTGCCGAAGAAAGACGGAAAGGTTCGGATGTGCATTGATTTCTGAGACCTGAACAAAGCTAGCCCAAAGGATTGCTTTCCTTTCCCGCATATTGACGTCTTGGTTGATCATACTTTCGGACACGAGCATCTATCGTTCATGGATGGGTATCCTGGTTATAACTAGATAAAAATGGCTGAAGAAGATATGGACAAAACATCTTTCATCACTCCGTGGGGAACTTTTTGTTACACTGTCATGCCTTTCGGATTGAAGAACGTTGGTACTACTTACCAACGTAACGCCACTACCCTGCTTCATGACATGATCCACGTAGAAGTTGAGGTATATGTGGACGACATGATTTTCAAGTCGAAAAAGCGTGAAAATCATATTCCAAACATACGCAAGTTCTTCCTTAGGCTCCGCAAGTACAACATGAGGTTGAATCTGCAGAAATGTGTGTTTGGAGTAACTTCGGGAAAGTTGTTGGGTTATATCGTCAGTCAACGTGGGATAGAGGTTGACCCGTCCAAGATCAAAGCAATTCAAGACATGCCTCCACCTCAGATAGAAAAGGAAATTTGTGGTTTCCTAGGGCGAGTATCTGAGCAGGTTCATTTCCAAGCTTACAATGACTTGTGAACCATTATTCAAGAAGCTGAAGAAGGGAGCAACGATCGAATGCGATGACCAGTGTCAGGCAACATTCGAGAAGGTTAAGGCTGATTTAACTAATCCACCAGTACTAGTCCCACCTATCTCTGGAAAACCATTGTTGCTTTACCTCACCATCAGCTCAAGCGCTATAGGTGCTATGCTAGCACAAGAAAGTAATGGTCTGGAACGAGCTATTTAATACATCAGCAAGAAATTTCTGGGGTGTGAGTCCCGCTATTCGGAGATTGAGAAGATAGCCTTGGCGTTAGTATGGTCTACTAAGAAGCTTCATCACTATATGCTCTCACACACTGTGTATGTGATTATGGCGTGTAATCCAGTCAAGTACATCATGGAACAACGTACTATCAACAGCAGTATTACTCGATGGGTGGTCATGCTGTCCGATTTCGATCTACACTTTCCTTTAGCAGTCAAGCTTGACTTTGAGGCTACCAATAATGCTGCTGAGTATGAAGCCTACATATTGGGTATGCATGCGGCCTTGGAGATGGGAATTAAAAGGCTACGAGTGTTTGGGGACTCTAGTCTGATCGTCAATCAAGCTACTAGTGTATGGAAGGTGAAGAGCGAATCCATGGCACTTTACCGGTAACATTTGTCCAAACTAGCTAAGAAGTTCAACCATATTGAGTTCAAATATCTACCGCGGGGCTACAACGAGCAAGCTAATGCGTTAGCCAAGCTTTCATCCATGGTAGCTATGCTAGAAAAGGATCAAGCTCTAGTAGTGACAGTAGAAAGAAGAGTATGTCTGGTTCATCAACGACTAATGATCGGTATCGTCATTACTGATGTTTGGTACTTTGATATTTATGCATTCCTGAAAGATGGCTCATATCCGTTGAACGCCGAGCATCGAGCTAGGAGGGCTATCCGGTTAGTGGCCTCTCAATATTGCATTATTCAGGATCGTCTTTACAAGAAAACTGCTACAGGGATAAACCTCCTATGTGTTGATTAAGAGGAAGCTGAGGAATTAATGAAATCCACTCAAGGAGGGGAGTGTGGACCGCACATGAATGATAGAGTGTTGGTTAAGAAGATCCAAAGAGCAGGGTATTTCTGGTCGACCTTAGAATCCGACTGTCTCTAATTTGTGAGAAGATGCCCGAAATGTCAAGAGTATGCTGATCTCAAGCATCATCCATCCTCTTATTTTACCACTATGGCATCACCTTGGAAATTCTCAGTATGGGGGATCAACATTATAGGAAAGATTTCACCTTAAGGCACAGGAGGACATGAATATGTGTTGGTAGCCGTGGAGTACTTTACCAAGTGGGTAGAAGTTGCCTCAAACTCAAAAATCACTTCGAAGTATGTGGCCAAGTTCATGCTGAAGAACATCATTTGCAATACGGGGTGGCACATGAGGTGATCAGTGACTACGGGAGCCATTTCATGGCCGAGTTTACAGCTCTTTTGGCCAAGTACAAAGTCCGACATCACCATGCTTCTCCTTATCGGGCCACAAACCATTGGAGCAGTAGAGGCTGTAAACGAAACTCTGGTGAAAATTATCAAGAAAATGGTTGTCACATACAGAGACTGGCCCGACAAGCTTCCCTTCGTACTATGGGGATATCGAACGTCAATTCGGACTGCAACTGGAGCTACGCCATACTCTTTGGTGTACGGGATGGAAGCGGTCTTGCCAGTCGAACTCGCCGTTCCCTCTTTAAGAATCATTGTTGAAATTCAAATCCCTGAGATCGAATGGGCCCAAGCCCGATATTAAGAGTTGTTATTGTTGGATAATAGACGGCTCCGTGCTTTACATAATATCCAGCTTTATCAGAGTCGGATTCCCCAGTATTGAATAAGATAGTCAAAGATCGGGATTTAGCAGAAGGGATCTAGTATTACAAGAAATGAGGGCAGCACGTCAGGATCCTCGAGGCAAGTTTGCCCCAAACTGGAAGGGTCACTATGTCATTATTTCTGTCACTTCAGAGGGTGCCGCCCGACTAGCCACGCTTGAGGGAGAGGAGCTTCCCCAACCTGTGAACTTGGATCAGTTAAAGAGATATTATGTTGAAGCCTGTAAGGGTTGGTATCCTTAGCTACTTAGACATGCACTATCTTATAAAAGCAAGCAACCAAACTGCCAATAGGTCACTTGCTTATGAGATAAAAGAAAAAAAAAGAAAAAAAAAGGTGAAAAATTATAGAGAAGCTGAATTGAAAACCTTTTTGAGGCGAGTCAGGCAAAAAAAACAGTATAGAAAGAAAACAAAAGGAAAAGAAAAGAAAAATGAGAGACTAACTTGAAAATCCTCCGGGACAAGTTAGGTAAAAGGAGAGAATAAAAGTGTTGCAGTTAAAGTTGTGCTTTTGAAGGACGAGAAGAAGAAGAGCATGGCTTGTGTTGATTCTTATAAAACATAAATGTAATACTTTACTTCTTATATCAATAAAAGGAGTACATCTTTTTAATACATTCTTGTTTTATCAATTTTCTAAAAGGGAAAGCATCAAATAATAAAAATACAAAGCACATGCATTTCTTCCATTTTATCTCTTTCTCTCCATCCTCCTTATTTAGTATTAAGTCCAGTCCTAGTTGGGTCGGAGTCGGTATAGGCCCAGTAGTGCTCATTCAGTCGGACTTGCTTGTTTTTCCTTTCTTGGGTGCGTTTCTTCTTTAGAACCCGACCCAGGATCGTTAGCTACGATGATACTCTTCAGTTTCGGGGTGTCCCAAAGAGGTGAGCGTAATGATCTTTCCCGCCAATGGCGAGCGCCGATAGTAGTAGCACGCCAGCTACGATAACCGTCTGTTGAAGTAGTAGAGATACGGTTAGGGGTGGGTGCTTCCTTTCCCGCTCTTTTCTTCCAGTATTTGAGACATGACTCGATCACCGACCCTTGGAGATGGGTAAGGTCGGGAATCTCGCAAGGAGGAAGAGGAATTTCTTGAGAATACCCCATTTGCCGCATGACTCGATCGGGGAAGTAATATGTGAGCTCTGTGAGGCCAAGTTGAGTGATGTGGGCCGCCTTACGAGAGTGGCTCGAGAAGCATGGTACCTTCCACCATTATACCCACCAACGGATTTCCTTGTGGTTCTTAAGAAAGATGACCCACTCATCAAAATTACGGTGGGTATCAAACTTTCTTTTGCGTTGGAAAAGTTTTGCTAGTTCCGAAGAGGTGATGGGAGAAAAGATCATGTTTAAATGCTCCATAAGCCACATCTACAGGTAGAAGGAAGGAAGTGAGAATTTTGGTTGCACAAAAAAAAAATATATTACAACCAAAAAGAAAAAGAAAAAAGAAAAATCAATACATGATTCCACATGGACCACTTGGATGATCTATGCAAAATAGAGAATAATAATATCAAAAAAAGAAGAAAAGAAAGAAACAACAAAAAAAAAAGAAAAGAGTGTTGATACTCACTTGAAGAGCGAGGGGACTTCCGCGAAAGGTTTGCTTTGTAGCCCATGAATCGAGTCCAAGGAGGGTCTCAGCGATCATTATCGGAGCAGGATTGTAACCCCGGGACATCTCGTCTACGACATGGATGAGAGAGAGAGGTGCAAAACCCGAACCACCATGATAAAATAAAAATTCAGCTAAAATGCAAAAGACCAAACCTCGCACTCGCAACGTCGGGTTGAGTCTAAGCGCCTCTAGTGATTGAAAGAATTCCACTAGAGCTTGCAAATTGAGTGTGTTACCCACCAGAATGTGTCCTAATGCTCGATGGTTGAAGTTCTCAGTTCCTCGAATTTTTCACAGTAATTGTGAGTAAGAGGAGGAGTTGTTGGCGGAGCATAGAGATCAAATTTGAAAATACAAGCCCACTCTTCGGGAAGAGGGCACAATTTGTTCTAGGAGAAGCGAAAGACATGGAATTTAGGGTTCCAAAAGGTAAGGGCAGATTTGAGAAACACCCAATTGATTTTCACTTGCTTTAGGCTCAAAATCAAGCACAAAATGTAGTAGGTGAGGAGCCGTTTTTCGGGTTTAGTGAGAATATTCATCCATGAGTTGAGTTTTCCTTCGAAAGCCATGATTGAAATGAGAAAGATTGAGAAGAGATGAGAATGTGGTGAATTCTCAACAACAAGGCATGCTTATATATAGCCTCGGTTCTGCCCAGTACACGGTTGCTCAGCTGGACCAAAGGGGATGTACATAATACCCGGCAACACGCATTCGGATGAACCACGGTGTCTGTCACCGTGTGAAGGCCGACCGACCACCAGGAAGAGGGGATGAACTCGTTTGAGAGTTCACACCCCTACGTGCATGCACCCATGCAGAAAACATGGTTTGCTACGTGTTCTGTTTTGTTTTATTCCTTTATTTTGTTTTCTTTTCCCTTTTTATGTAAAAAATGTAATCCTATTTTCCTTAGTTTAGGAAATTATAAATTCTTGTGTACATTATTTTTATTTTTTCTTTTTATCTCTTCCTTGTAAGCAGTCAGAGGTTGACCTAAAAGGAAATAAAAAATGGGAGCTTGCATGTCGCGTCTTTAGAGAGTCAAAATCACCTAAAATTGAGTCTGCATTTAACTGCACATTTTCTGTTTATTACATGACATTTCTTTTACATTGCATAAAAAAAAGGGAAAAAGAGAAGGGGAAAGCCTTGCCGCAATGCCTAGAAGTTTTCGCCAAAACCGCCACTACCAAATAGGCTCCTGACAGTGGCATCAACGAAGGAGTCCGGCTGTGGATCATTTGGAGTACCAGAAGGACCGGGCAGGAATTGGCTGGAAGGCATACCATGAAAACCAGAGTTTGGATAATCCTGGCTGAAGTCAGGGGGCTGATGATAAGGGATAACAAAGTGAGCATGATATTGAGGCGCCCATGGACTAGGCACTCTCTCCTTTGAACCTTGGAATCCACTAGATTCTGAACAGTCTTCCACCATTAACTCCGGGATATCAGGAGACCTTCGTCGCGAAGAGCTGGCATAGGGATCACGGGACACACTCATAAGATCTTAATCTCTGCGCCTAGATGGTCCTGCCCCTGGATCTCCGCGAAAACCTCTGCTACCTGTTTCTCCTGCTGAAGAATGGCGAGGAGGACGTCTTGACGAGCTCCCAAACCATGGCAAGCTTACATGGGAGTGAGCCTCGTTATCGTCATCACCAGCAGCTGGCATCGGACCCCGATATTGGCCGTCTTCAAAGTTCTGATCAATGAACTCCCGACACACTCATAAAGAACGCAGATATGGGCATACGCTTGCTGCGCGAAAGGAAACAAAAAGGTCAATGAGAGTCAATGATGTAGGATAAAAGATGGTCAAATATGCGACTTACTGGGTTTGCATCGAAGATCTGTAGCACTTCCTGATCAATAAGCACGAGAGGGATGAATCCAAATAGCATATCTTCACCTCCCCGCCTACTCAGGCTCCTCTGCATGTTGGCCCAGAGAAGGGAAATAATATCCTCCTAGCTATAGAAGGGCAAACATCGTTAGAATGCCAGGAGTCCGCAGTGTTAATACAAAAGCAGAGGAAAGACTGTACATGGGCAAAAGCAAGGCGTTCTCTATGCTGAAGAGCTGCCTCTTTCAGGTCATCCGTAGGCACAATAAAATTAACCGCTGGTTCACCAACCATCAGCCGAGCTATTTCTTCCACTGCCAAAGCTTTCCTATAAAAAATGAGCTTGCGAGGATCCATGGGAGCTCTTGAAGGCCATTCCCCGGTATGTTGAAAGAAGAAGCGTTTCCCCAAGAAGAACGTGAGCCCAGAAGGACCTTCCAATAACAAGCGAGGCTCGCTTGCTTCCCGTGCAGGCGTATATCGTAATGAAGGTCCTCCGCATTATATCCATTCCATGGGAATCGGACAATGTCCTCCTGTAGTAGTAGTCGTCACCAAAGGCTCGAGAGAAGAAAAGACAAATAACGAAAAACAAAAATGCAAGACGTACCGGTCTGTGGCTGTCGATAATCCTCCAAAGTCCATTCAAGTCCTTCAAATGGAATTTTGGCCGATGGTAGCCTGATGCTTCTGACCATCGCCGAGCAGCTGGAACGCGCAGATCGCCGTTGTTGGTCCCACCGACTGCAGGGAGAAAATAGGCCAAAACCCATACCTACATACCAGGGAAGGTTCTTAGCAAAGAAGAAATTTGCACATCACAAATTTCCAAAGGAAAAGACCTGGAGCATACCTCCAAATCCTTCACTTTTTATAACGACCACCAGATGTGTGTACCGCAGGCCGCCAATTCGTCCCTCCAACGCGATAACGGGTTGCAAAAGCGCACGAACGCGAGGGTCAACATCCTTTCGAAACTCCAGCAGCTGGCCGCCCCAACTAAGACCTGTAATCATCACAAAGTCAAAAGGAGTAAGCATCATCTCCCCAATCGGGAGGTAGAAAGAGTTCATGGTATCCTAGAAATGATCAACGATAGCTCGGTCGTAGGTTGTTTTGCTACGGATCCTCCATGCCCTCAAGCAGCCCCAAAAAGGGCCAAAATCAGCATCCCTCACGGTGCTTGAATAAAGTGCACCCACCTTCGTATGGAAGGACAAGGTTACTACACCTTGAATACTCCCACATGCCTTGAAAGAGTCTTCCTACAATGAGGTCAACGGGGGAATCTAAGGTGTAAAGTACTTCAAGTAAAATTCAAAGTAACTAAGGTTGCTCTAAAATTCAACTTAAAGTACTACAGTAAATAGCATGCAAAGCGACAAAAAAAAAATGAAACATGCTATATGAAGTTAGAAGAAGCATACTGAGTCATGAGAACGAAAGAACCATGCGTGTTCATGTTGGGGAAAGACCAACTGAGCCGGAGTGAAATCTCTGTTAGGATATTCTCGCTGCACTGTTCTTGCATACGTACGCTCTTGGACCGCCGGTTGAGTAGCGCGTCTGCGACCCCTTCGAAAGAAATTCATCCATTCACAGCAAAGTTCCAAAAAACCAAAAGATTTTCTAAAGAGAGAATAAGAGCCAAGATGAGAAAGGAGAACTCGTCTATGAATTATGAACAAGTGCCGACCTTCAAGCCCCATTTATAGGCAAATTGTATGAGCCCCTGGCCCTACGTGTCAGCTCACCATTGGTCCCAGCTCAAGGCCGATCGGCCTCTAAGACTAACTTCAATAATTGCGTTGAATGGTCTCCTGCATGGCCTGCAAAAGTTACATTATACGAGTTGAAAGATTCTCTCCCAAGCATAGGTCGGTCAGCCTTGGAAAAGAGGAGCTTTTGTTTTCTTCCTCCTTCATCATCTTCCCAACGACATGCATCTTCCTAAAGCCATGCATGACCGAACATCAAGCGTGCCCAATAAGAAGAGTGTGATCTTCTCAAAGATCAAAGTGCCCATTCCCTAAAAGGGAACAAGTTCCAGTGGCTGTTTAGCCGCAATCCGAGGTAAGTTTACCGGATCAAAAATTTAAATTCATCAGAATTGACAAAAACCTTTTTTGCATTTCGCGGGAAAATAAAGGCCACGATCGGTGAAGTCCCTCGGCATTGAATTGCCATCATCATCATAATCATCATCATCATCATCAATCCTGAGTCACCGGCAGAGTTTCGGTGAAGTTTCGACAATCACGGCCATCGGCAGAGTTTTGATGCAGTCCCAATCCTGAGCCACCGGCAGAGTTTCGGTGAAGTCTCAAACCCCCAGGCCATCGACATCGGGATCGATGAAGTCCTTCGACATTAAACATGCCAACAATCATCAACATCGACACCGGGAAAGACTGGAACTGACACTAGGAAAGACAAGAAAATCAACGTCTCCAAGAGCCATCGGCACCATGTCTGATGAAGTCTCTCTAACAAGTACAACATTATTCTTGCTCAAGATCACCGATCAGCGCAAGTTCGCCAACCGCGACACAGGACATAGCTTCCAAGTGTCAGCCCACACTTTCTAGTAGGACGCCTCAAACATCCGAGATCATATCAAGTAGGATGTCATCAAACATCCGAGATCACCTCAAGTAGAGCATCATTCTTGCTCGAGACAACCAATCGGCGCAAGTTCGCCAACTGCGATGCAGGACTCAGCTTCCAAGCGCCACCCCAGGCTTTGCACTCCTCAGGCTTTGCATTCCAAAGTCGTATCCCAACCGGTGTCCATCAAATCAAGACTACTTTAATTCTCGTCCTATCGTCGGACTCAATCAAAGTGGGGGCTCTGTAGACACCGGGATTTTGACGCACAAATGATACGAAAAATAAGAGCGGAAGAAATAAGAGTAACTCGATAAATATATGCATTAACATGTATTTTGTTCACCTAAAATCACATGCATGATCACATGTGATTCTTCCAAGCTACATGTACATTTTTTATATAAAAATGGAGCCATGCAAACCCTAAAAGCAAGTTCCAGAGGTCGCGAGATCGAACCCTCACAAAAACACCTAAAAACACTTCAAAAAGTTAGCTAAATAATATACACTCTCCGTCCAGTGTGAATGGCAGCTTCCCTAGGCAAACTCACTTGACACTCCACCGTCCATGCATGCATGGACGAAGATGGATTCCTCCTCCCCTACTTGAAGGCCGGTCGGCCTTGGTGACTCCACTACACGTGGTTAGTTGACCACGTGCCACCGTCCATGCAAGGTGAGCTCACCCTACTGCCTTGGTATCATGCATCCATCTGGAGAATACGAGGTGGTGTATGTATGTTCATGCATGCCTACTACCTCCCTAGCCTATAAATACCTCCTCTCTTGAAGCTAAACACACCAAGTCATTCTCTATCTCAATCCTCACTCATCCATTCTTCCATTCTTAATCTCTCTAAACTCTACTTCTCTTTACTTCTTATACTCTCAAATCATCTCTCTTATCATCATTCTATTACTATCCTTATTATCTTCTATCATCTTTCTTACCACCATAATCTTCCCAATTCTTCCATCATAAAAAGCTTAAACACATACCCTATCCATTCACTCCAAACACCACAAAACCCTAGCCTAAACACATTCAAAAACTACAAAAAGAAGCTTTCCTACTACCTTTTCTACCCTCTCTTTAATCCCTTTTCCTAGCATCTTTTTCTATCATCATCATGGCACTTTGAGAGGAGTTTTCTAAGAGCATCAAAGAGAATTCATCAAGCATCAAATGGCTAGGGAAGGTTTTCCCAACAAGGGTAGCAATGTAAGCTTTTAAGTGTTCTTCCTTTCTAGTAAATAATTGTCTATTTGTACTTTTTTTCATCTTGTATATTGCATTCTTGTTGCATGATTCAATGAAATAATTCTATAAAGTATTCCTTCAATTTCCTTCCAAACTTTATCGAAAGCACATTTAAAACTTTTAGTAGAGTCTTTCCTTTTGTTAGAGGTGAACTCTTAAAGTTTACTTTTCGAGTTCATAGCATTACCCCCGGATCCATTCTTGGGTTTCGCAGGCGGAGTCTTTCTTTATTTTCCTTTTGGTTTTGTCTTTGCTTTTCCCATAAAAAGTCGGGTGGCGACTCCCATTTCGAACTAAAACACATCGGGGATTGCATAAACTATGGTTAACGTGGTTTTACAATGTATCGATGCAACTTTAGGGTTTTCTTTTTTATATTTCTAAATAATGGTTGCATAAATCACTCTCTTCCGAGCCTAACATTTAAATGAGCAAATGGGGTCAAATTTAGAAGAGTTGAGAACAAGTGGATGTTCACTCTTAAAGGTTTAATTTCATGACTCATAAAATGCATAAGCAAAGGGAAAGTGATTTTACAAAATATTATTCATGAAATATATGATAGACTTCCTGAAGAGTTTTTCAAAGGTTAAACCCCAGCACAAATCACCGAATCACACCCCAATCCAAACGTGGACGTTCGGAAGCCCGAAGGGCGAGGAAAAATGTCCACATCGGGCCTCAAAGAGGTTCTCCTACGTATCCAATATGGAATTAGGCCAGTCGTAGTTTATAAGGTGCAACTCCAAATGATTGGCGCCTCGAGGAGGGCTTGGTGCGGTAGGCTTTGTGGATGGTTATGAAGGCTCAGAGGTTATGGATGCAAAGGTGTGGTGACGATGCAAAGGCTTGGGGCGCAAGGCTTGAGAAGAATTTGGAATGTTTATGAACAGTTTTCTCGATGTACGTGACTATTAGCTCCATCTCCAGTTTCCCACCCTCTTCTTTTTTCTCTCTTTCATTTCTCTTTTTCTTTTCTCTGTTATTTTTTCTCATTTTTTTTCACTTTCTTGTTCCCTTCTTTCTTTTTTTGTTGGCATGCTTCGAGATTTGGATGGCCCAAACAGGGTTTACTCTCCCAGCACAGGTTTTTCCATACGCAGAAAAAAGTGCTTAAGGAGCATGAGCGCCGTACAACTCATGTCGACCCATGAGCACCAACTAAGAACTCTCTCTTTTTTTTCCACTTTTTTTTCGACTCTTTTTTTTCAACTCTTTTTTCAACTCTCTTTTTTTCTTGCCTTTCTTCGTCATGGGGTTGACTCATGTTCCCCTTTCTGATGATACACCTTCTGCCTTTGGGGTAGATAGGGAGTGGTTACGAGGGAATGACCGAGTTGGTCAAGGCTAAGGGTTTTCAAACGGTGATTGTGATGAATGATGCAAAGAGGGATGATTTGGGGAAGGGGAATTTGGGATGGGGATGAAGGCTATAAGCAAGGGCAAATATTGTGGGCGAACAGGTGATATGGATGCTGATGTGGGTGGTGAGATGGTAGCCCCCTAGCCTAGGCACATTTTATTCAAGCTGCTGGTTTAGGAGCATAGAAATGTCCATTTTCTAGAGACTGATGATTTTGGTCCTCTCCTTTTGCCCAGCCTTCTTGATGAATACAGACTGGCTTCTCTCTTCTTTTTTTTTCTCTTTTTTTTTTAATTAAACCCTGGATTCGGGGAATGACAAACTTAGTGAATGAAAGAGCATATGAAGGTAATGATAGATGGTTGTGTCATACATGGATGTTAAGGCTAATGATTGGGTGAAAGAGCTTTTCAACTCAAATTAAGAATGCAAGCACGAGATTCTCAAACAATCAAATAGATGCATCTTATTGAATTCAAAAGATGAGCTTATCAAAGATCGACTCAATGCCACCCCTAATTGGGACCCTAGCCAACTTCAAAATCCCCTTCCTGCGGTGTTTCCTTTCCTTGTTCACTGCTCTTGGAGGGTCGTTGTTCTAGTTGGCTTCCTAACTAAATTACACTAGTCTTCAATGATCCTAGAAGGGTGGCTGGGTGAACCAGTAGCCCTCCTATTAGGACTGGAATTCTTTCATGCTTGGATGGTAGCCTTCTCATTGTTGATGGTATCAAGTTGGCTACAAATGTCTTTAAGGTAATCAAAGTCCTTGATGACGTGATATCCCAAATGATGGGATAGGTTGCTTTTGAGACCTTGTTTGATGGTAGTCATCCGTAGGCGCAAAGGTATACTCTCGTTGATGTGAGACAACTTAGTGTGCCATCATTCAAAATAATCCAGGAAGGACTCATCTTCCCCCTGCTTCATGGCCGTTAGATCATCCACTGTGGCATGCTTCTTCTGGATACGACTGTAGTGATTGATAATGGCCTTAAACAGCTCATTCTAGTCAGCCTTGACTTGAGGTGATAGGGCATGGTACCATACTTTGGCTTCTCCATCTATGGTGGATGGGAAGACTATAGGGTACAAGTCAACATCAATCCTGCGAAGAGGTGCTAGTCACATGAACTCCTCGATGTGGTGATTAGGATTCTCAGATGGCTTGAATTTAATGTTAGGCACCTCAATCTTATCAGCAATTTTCATGACAGGGTGGATAGGCAAAGGTACATCTGCGTACTTGTCAGCAAAGGTTGGCACAGTGCTCATCATCTTAGTAAGTGGAGCATGTCGGGGTGGGGCCCGAGCCTCGACACTCATGTTCGCTAAACCGACTCGCACCCCCTCTACGAAACACGACGAGAATAACTCCAATGACGGGTGTGGGGTCCATTTCAAGATAGACTCGGGACCCTGGAGTCATGGTTTGGTCGGCAACGGATGTGGGATCCACTTCAAGTGGAACCCGGGACCGTCCCGGGATACGAAGCTACAAGATAAAGGGGTTCGGACGAGGCCCAAGTTGACAAAACCCAAGGTGAAGAAGCGACAGAGAAAACTGGCGTCCGTAGCGCCGCTACCAACCACCCTCGCGCCCGCTACACGTGCCGGACAGGACGTCGCGCCCGCTACCTCGACCGGACAGGAGGAGACAGCAGCCGCGGTCTCCCGGACACCAGCTGCGGTCGCTCGAAGATCGAAATCGCTCGATGGATTTAGCAGCATCGCGCCCGCGACCCTCTTGGTCGGGCCTGCGACCTCCCCTGTTCTGCGCGTGTTTTCCCGGCTTGAAACGCTGAGTTTTGGTTTATTTCTTTTTAGTATAAATACTTTATTCTAGCCTCTTTTTTGGAAGCTTTTGATGATTAAGAATATGCTTATGCATTGGTGTTAGGGTCTCCCTAAGTTTTCTCTCAAAATCTTGTATTTACCTATCCATTTGGGGACTATGGTGTTTGCAAGTCTTTCCTTGTGATTATTTAGTGGATTACCTTGGATAATCATTGTGGATTGCTAGGCCTAGTGTTGTGGATTACCTAGCTCAAGGTCATATCCCTTCCTTAATGTTCAATTTTCATTCGTGTGTTGCATCAAGGATACAACTCAAGCTAAAATTATCAATTCCCCCACTGCGCCACGCTCCATCTAGTATCAGAGCTCAAGGTTTATCATCTAGCTTGAGTTTTTTCCATTGTTCTTGCTAGTTTGTTCTCTATTATTGGATTTTGGTATTTTGATTGAAATATTGGTGTTCCCCATCCCTTGTGCCACCAAGTGTGTTAGAGAAGTTGTTATCGCTATTGTGTTTGTTGATTTTGATGCATATTAGAGCTTTGAGGTGATGTTGGAAATTGGTAAATGGAAGGTGTTCGATGAAATTACTGAGTGAGAAAAACACAAAGAACCCTTAGCCAAACACTAGCCAACTACAAAAGAACCCCCAAACTCCACAAAAACAACCCAAACACAATCCGTCCCTTACCTTTCCTTCGATATGGATGGTGAAAATAGGTCCAATCGAAAGGAGTCAAGCCGACGCCGAAGTCCTCGAGTTCACGCTATCGAACATCGAATCTACGCCTACGAGGACCGACTCTCCGCCTATGAGAACCGATTCTCCACCATCGAGCAAACTCTTGAGAACCTTAAGGTCAAAGTGAATAACCTAGCCCAAGAGTATCAAAGAACACCTCGAGACGAATGAAGAGGGTCAACTCGTATCCATGTTCGTCCTCCTCCTTCCTACGAGTCGAGTGACGATGATAGAGGGTCACCTCGATGCCATCATTAACAGGAAATGATTGAGAAGCCATTCTACTATTCCCCACTTGAAAATTTTGAGAAGGTTGAGAAAAGCGAAAGTTCGACGGATGGAGTTAATGTCCATGCGGCCGTTGAAGAGAAACCCCATAAGCTTCTTGGTGTATATGGTGAGCTTGGTGAAGTTCTATGCCAAGGGGAGGATAAGAACATCGATCTTGCCCTTCCCCTCATCCTTGTTGATGAACCCCCTAGAGGAAGCTCCTTTGGTTTTAACATTACCACCAATCGAGGAATTGAACATCAATGGAGACGACGCCCATTTCCTTCCACCCATGGGCACTCAAATTCTTCTCCATGGGAAGAATAAGGTAACCGAAGATTCTCCTTTGACGTTTATTGAATCATGCTTGAAAGATGGTCGCTGTGATGTAGAGTCTTTGGGTGAGTCGTACATGATTTTTGGGAGGCATTGGTTGTTGGATGATGTTCGTTGGCATGATAAGTTATATGATGACTATTTGGTATCGAAGTTGGATGAATCTCTATGCTTGAAGTGGCATGCTAGAAATCTTGGTGCCCATTTGACGTTTAGTGGCGAATTTGGGGTTGATGATGCCTTAATTCTAGTTCAACCTAACTGTTTGAGCTCTTTATTTGTGTCATCCCTCGACGAGTATTGTTTGCACATGGATTGTATTGATATGAACTCTTTGAATGGGTCGTAAACGTTGTTTGGTCATCATTAGTTGTTCGAGGCTTCTATTTGGTCGTTGGCTGAGTTATTGTCCATTACTCCCCCGCTACTTCCCCTATGTCGCAGCTATGCTGACGCTCTTATGGCCCTCGTTTTGTGTTTCCTACACCGTGTCCTTCCCAAGCCTTTGAAACCACCGTTAACCGACAAAAACAAAACCTAGGTGGGAAGTGAGTTAAGGAACCTTCTCCTTTCTAGCGAAACACGGGATGAGTGTGCTCTTGGTGAGGACAAGCGATCCCTAGCTTTGTTTTTACCGAGTGGCAAGCTTAGTGATGTTGAGCGTTCCCTAACTCCTTAAAATTTTCCTAATTCCATCATTTGTCCTTCACCCCCAAACCTCTTCAAGAACTCCTATTTCTTCAAGCAAGGTGGAGATCATAGCATGAATCATGATTGGTTTATTGGTGGGTTCATGCAATGGCTGGTCGAGCCCGAGAGCGAGCTTTCATTTTAACTCCCAAGAGTTGAGGGCAACTCTTTTTCAGGAGGGGGAGTATGGAGCTTATCGGGGTGGGGCCCGAGCCTCGACACTCATGTTCACTAAATCGACCCACACCCCCTCCACGAAACATGACGAAAATAACTCCAATGACGGGTGTGGTGTCCATTTCAAGGTGGACCCGGGACCCTGGAGTCATGGTTTGGTCGGCACCGGATGTGGGATCCACTTCAAGTGGGACCCGGGAGCGTCACGGGATGCGAAGCTACAAGGTAAAGGGGTTCGGACAAGGCCCAAGTTGACAAAATCCTAGGTGAAGAAGCGGTAGAGCAAACTGGCGTCAGTAGCGCCCGCCACCAACCACCCTCGTGCCCGCTACACGTGCCGGACAGGACGTCGCGCCCGCTACTGCTGTTGTCGCGCCGGCTACCTCGACCGGACAGGAGGAGACAGCAGCCACGGTCTCTCGGATAATAGCTGCGGTCGCTCGAAGATCGAAATCGCTCGATGGATTTCGCCAGGTCAGGCCCACTACCCTTTCAGTCGCGCCCGCGACCTCCCCTGTTCTGCGCGTGTTTTCCCGGTTTGAAACACTGAGTTTTGGTTTATTTCTTTTTTGTATAAATACTTTGTTTTAGCCTCTTTTTTGGAAGCTTTTAATGATTAAGAATATGCTTATGCATTGGTCTTAGGGTCTCCCTATGTTTTCTCCCAAAATCTTGTATTTACCTATCCATTTGTGGTTTGTGGTGTTTGCAAGTCCTTCCTTGTGATTATTTAGTGGATTACCTTGGATAATCATTGTTGATTGCTAGGCCTAGAGTTGTGGATTACCTAGCTCAAGGTCATATCCCTTCCTTAGTGTTCAAGTTTCATTCGATTGTTGTATCAAGGATACAACTCAAGCTAAAATCATCAATTCCCCCACCACGCCACGCTTCAGTAAGACTCTCATGTTTTTGTTCCAAGGCCTTGACTGCAGGATTTTCAATGACTTTGGGAACTTCTAAGACTGCCTTGGATTTCCCTTTGAACGACCCTGAGCCCCCTGACTTATGGACTTTTATAACATCATCATCTCCCTCAGCATTTAACCCAACTTCTCATTGATCTTTGTGATGGCCTGCAACACGCCATCCATTAGTTGCTCTTGCTCATGGAGCCTCTTCTCGATCCTTTGCTCCTGTTCAAAGGAACTTGCAAAGACTAAGCCTTGCATCGTAGTGGAAAGGTCCTCCAGTTGTTTCGAGATGTTGGCTTCGGCGCCTCGGACAGGGATCTCCATGGTATGATTTCGAGCCATGGTAGATGGGTTGTAGCTTTTATTTGAAACCAACCGGTCCTGTACGTAGATCTTTGATGTGGGCCTGGAGTCGGTCTCCTGTGTTGCCTGTAAGGAAATTTAAAGTTAGAACTCGATGACATACTCCGACACGTACTACCCAATGCATGCATGCTCAAATGGACCTATATGACCCTAACAAACCTGATGCCTGTATGCTAACACCAGAGAGTCAGAGACTCACCCACTTTTTGGGAGTGCATGGCCCAACTCTGTATGGACTTGACAACAGAACATTATAAAGGGTCGAATAAAGTCAAATATAGCGAGTTGATCACAAGTTGGACAGCACAAGTCAGTGTTTCTCAATTCGGATGGGCCTAATACACAGACCGACCATTTTAAGAAGAATTCGTTACTTGGCCCAACAATTCAGGGAGCTCAAGCTATATTGGCTATTATGCGGACTAGAATAATGTTCAACAAGACTGATGACCCATCTTTTTTATTTTATTATATTATTATTTTTTTAACTCAAGGGAAATGGATATTGTAAAAGACTGAATAAAGTCAACAATAAGCGAGTTAAAATTAGATTATAGGCTTAATTGGTAAATCCGATATGGTTGGACCTAACAACAGGTCGGTCATAAATGTGATGGATTTATTAATTAAATCGATAAATTACTTTACTCAAGCTTAGTGACTATTATGCAGTCTAAGACGTTATCCATTAACTTTGTTGGACTTTTTAATAAACTTGGACCTTTATTAAGAGAATTTCATAAAGGGTCATATAATATCATCTAAGGTGAGTCAATTTTATTTATTAAAATAGCTAACCCTTGAACATAAATGGGCCCTTCCATTGGGCTAAACATAATGCCTCTAGGGTTAATTATATTGATCAATAAATAACCCTTTTCTCAACCCAATGAATTTTATATGGACTAAATGAAACGTCCAAACTAGGATCGACTTTTTACAGAAAAGAAAAGGGGAAGGGAAACACATAGCACATAGCATACAACCTGAGGGGGCACCTAAACCAAGGCTCTTATGGACATTTTTCATCGTCGTTCGGGCTTCCGAACGTCCACGTGGACTAGGGTGTGATTCAGTGATTTGTGCTGGGGTTTGAACCTTTGAAAAAGACCCTTTAAGGAATTTTAATTACATATTTCAGGAATAATATCTGTAAAGTCACTTTCCCTTTACTTGTGCATTTTATGAGTCATTGAGATTAAACCTTTAAGAGTGAACATCTACTTGTTCCAAACTCTTCCACATTAAATTCAATTTGCTCATTTAAATGTTAGTCTCGGAAGAAACCAATTTATGCAAGCATTATTTAGAAACATATAATAAAAAAGCCTTAAAGTTGCATTGGCACATTGTAAAACCATGTTTTACCATAGTTTATGCAACCCGATATACTTTTAATTCGAAATGGGAGTCGCCACCCGACTTTTTAAGGGAAAAGCCAAGACAAACCAAAGAGAAAAGAAAGAAAGACTCCGCCTGCGAAACCCAAGAATGGATTTGGGGGTAAGGCTACGAACTCGAAAAGTAGGAACTTTAAGAGTTCGTCTCTCGCAAAAGGAAAGACTTTACTAAAAGTTTTAAGTGTGCTTTTGATAAAGTTTGGAAGAAAGATAAATAAGAACTTTATAGAATTATTTCATTGAACATGCAAAAATAGGAATGAAAAAATGAAATATACAACATGTACACTTTATTTACATAAGGAAGAAACAATTAAAAGCTTACATTGTGACCTTTCTTTATGGAAGCCTTGCCTAGCCTTTGTAGAAGCCTCTTTGGATGCCTTTGAAAGCCTTGAATACTCCTCTTGAAGATGCCAAAATGGTGCTAAAATTGGATGGAGAAAGGTGTAGAAAAGGGGTGAGAAAAGGGTAGGAAAAGATTCTTTTTGTGGTGTTTTAAGTAGTAGAAAGTTTAGGCTTTTTGAGTTTTAGGGTTTTCTGGAGGAATAATGGAAGAAGGAATAAGAATAGAGATGAGAGGGCTTAAGAGAGTAGAGAAATGGAGATAATAATGATAGGAAAGTGATGAAAAAGGATAGGAGAAGGGAGGAAAAATGATAGGAAGAAAGACTCTTTTTGTGGGTTTTTAGGGGTAGTTTTGTCATGTTTTTGAGAGGTTTTATGGGAGATTTATGTAGGGATGAGGGAGGATGGGATTAGAGTGTGGATTATAGGATTGAAGAAGATGGATAAATAGAGATTAGGATGGTGGGAATATGGTGGAAAGATGATAGAAAAGGTGTAGGAAGAAGGACTTTTTTTATAGCACTTTTAGGATGTTTTGGGTGGTGTAAGGCTAGGCTTTTTGTGGTGTTTATGTAAGAATGGGTACGATTAAGGTTTAGAGGTTTAGGGAAGGATGGAAACGGAGATTATGGAGGTAAGAAAGTGGTGGAAAGATTATAGGAAAGATGGTAAAGTGAAGATATTACAATAGAGATGATGATAGAAATGAGAGAATGATAGAATTGAGAGTGTAGGAGGGAGAAGGGATGAATGAGTTAATGAGTGAGTGAGTTTAGCTTTGGCAAGAGGGGGTATTTATAGGATTTAGGAGGAGCTTGAGATACATGAACATACATCACATATCAATCGCGTGGTCCTCGGCAATCAACAGCACAGGTTGCAAGGCAGCAAGGGGGAGTGTTTTGGAGTGGACGACAGCTCGTGGTGAATGAATATGGGTGTGAACAAGCTTAAGGTCGACCGGCATTGGGAAAGGGGAGATATGACTCGTGCTTGGTTTATGTATTCTTGGACGGTGAGGGAGTGAATGTGATGTACACGAAGTCAACTATTCATACCGTGGATGGTGGGAGCTTATTTGCAAGCTTTATGCATGTTTTTGTGAGGTCTTGAACTTAAGACCTCTTGGAAGTATTTTGCATGTGATCTTTACTTAGCTTTTGCATGGCTTTCATGGCTAAATGAAGCTTATTTGCTTACGTAAAGATCATGCATGCAATAGGCTAGGAAATTCATATGTAATGGTGCATGTGTGCTGGTCCGAACTTGTGCATGTAAAGTGCATGTGAGCCAGTGTCTTGGCTTATCTTTGGCTTGGCTTCCCTAATTCCCCTAATTGTAACTAAAATACATAACTAAAGTACATAAGGAGGAAATAATAAAATTTACACTCAAAAGCATATAAAATCTATGCTAAAATCCGATGTCTGAACTAGCTCATCGATCGGCTTCTTCTGCTTTGTTTATATGGATATTCTATATATTTATGTATCAAATCCTGGTCTCTATAGAGAGCCCCCACTTTGATTGAGTCCGAGGATAAGACGAAAATCAAAGTATTCTTGATTTTATAGACACCGGTCGAGGTATGACTTTTGAATGCAAAGCCTGGGGATATGACTTTGGAATGCAAAGTCTAAGGTGATGCTTGGAAGCGGAGTCTTGCATCGTGGTTGTGGGGCGGCATGCGCCTCTTTCGGGGTTGATCTCGAGCAAGAGTGATGCTCTACTTGAAGTGGTCTCGGGCGTCGGATGGCATCCTACTCAAAGTGATCTTGGGCTGCTGAAGGCATCCCTACTTGAAGGTGTGGGCTGACACTTGGAAGCTGGGTCCTGTGTCACAGTTGGTGAACTTACGCCGATAGGTGATCTCAGGCGAGAATGACGCCTTGTTGGAGAGACTTCATCAGACATGATGTCGAGGGCTTGGATTTTGATGTTGATTTTCTAGTCTTTCCCAGTATCATTTCAAGTCTTTCCCGGTGTCGGTTCCTGTCTTTCCCGGTGTCGTTTCCAGTCTTTCCTGGTGTTGATGTTGATGATTGTTGGCATGTTCAATGCCGAGGGACTTTACCGATCGCGTTGTCGATGGCCCTGGGGATCTTCATCGGGCACGATGTCGATGGCTCGGAGATTGAGACTTCATCGGGAACGATGCCGATGGCTCAGGATTGGGATTTCATCGAAACTCTGCTGATAGCCGTGGGTGATGATGATGATGATGATGGCGGTAATTCAATCCCGAGACTTCACCGGTCACGATGCCGATGGCTCTGATGTTGGGGATTTTCACCGATTGACGATCCTATTTTTGGTCTTTTTGACGATGAAGGTATTTTTGATGCCGATGAGACTTCACTAGACGCGATGCCGGTGGCTATTATTCCTGAGATTCCATCGAACTCGATGTCGATTACTCTTATTGCTGAGACTACGCCGAGGTGCGTCAGCGGCTCTGGATTTTTTATTTTAAGTGGTAATTCAATGCCTGGACACTTCATCGGACGTGATGTTGATAGCTCTTATTTTCCTCAGATTATGGCAGCATAATCATTGGGAAATGCTCTTATTTGATGCTCCATTCTTGAGAAGAGCCCCTCCTTAGCCGGCCTCCTCCTTGAAAATGTCTAAGCTTGAGCTCTTGGAGACAAGCATGGAGTAAAGACAAAGGCTCCTTCTTTCCCTCGGCCGGCCGGACACTAGAGAGAAGAGAGGAATCTTCGCATTCACTCCAGCTTTTTCAAGGCCATGCAAGAGACAAATCTCGTCACAATTATTGTAGATATCCCCAAGTCTGATCAGACTTGAGCCCGGGCAAACTAGGGCATGACGCGTGGCTTTATGAATCGAACTCTTGTGATCACAAATTGGAGCTTCTAGCTACGACATTCTTCACTGCTTCTTCTGCTTCTCTCTCTCTTGAAGGTCTTTTGGGTATTTCATTTTCATCGCAAAAAGATGAATTTTCTGAGAAGAGGACGTAGACGTGCTTCTCTGCTAGCAGTCCAGGACGACGATACAGAGGAAACATCCCAGTAGGGAATTCACACCAGTACAATTTGTTTTCCGACAAGATGAGCATGCGTCGTCCCTTCGTTCTTGCACCTCGGTATGCTTTATTTCTTCGACAAGCTTATTTTAAATAACATGTTGCTGTCGAGACAACTTCATGCTACTGCTGGTTTTAACACTTTAAGTAGAATTTTGCTTCAAACGCATATATGCCGCCTTTAGAATCTCATTGGGGGGAAAGGGATCCTTGAATTGCGCCCGGTCGTTGATCTGTATCAATCATTGATGAAGATTTTGTCATTTGTGTCTGGCTGAGGAAGATTTTGTCCTTCGTGTCAGACAATCGCCATTCGTGTCTGGCGGGTGAAGATGATCCTGCCATTCGTGTCCGGCAATCGCCATTCGTGTCTGGCGGAAATGATTCTACCCTTCGTGTCAGACAATCGATTTATGACTTGATTGGATGCCGACTTGGCCTGCTAGAGTTCGATTAGAGGTTGCTCTAATCTTGCTCTTAGTGATTGAAAAACCCTTCCTGAATGAGATAACATGTGGGCTTAACCAGCCCCCTAGTGTTGCGTTCTGGCGCTTCTTTGCTGTTTCTTTTTTTTTTTCTTTTCAATATGCAAGTATGCATGCAAAGGATCTACTAGACTCTTGCATAAACAATGCATTGATGCATGACTATGGACTTTATGTATGACAAACTGACTCAATGCATGTGACTCTGACATGACTTATGGATGCAATGCAAATCTATTATGGTTAGCTAGGACACACACATGATGCTTTATGCTTTTAAACATGCAATTCTATATGCAGGTAACCTCCCGACTCTTTATTTAGACAATGACTCTATGAAAAAAGCTTTCCTAAGACAACGTTTTCCTAGGACAATGATCTCCTAAGACAATGACTCTTTTTTTTCGAACAATGCTTTCCTAATACAATGACTTTCTAGGATCAAGGCCATTTGTGGGGACTTTCAGGAAAATTCAGGATAAGGAACATTTCGGTCAAGGGGACAAGGAATAATGGCGGAGGTACTAGGTCTGAAGGATGTGCTTCTTGGATGCTCACGTAGATGACCTTGATTGCTTACAAATCTATGTATGACAAGCCCCGGTTTGGCGTAGAACCTTGATGACGTTATCCTACCTTGGGAGGACATATTAGGGGTTTGTAAGCCCCTAGTTTAATGTAGACTCTAGAGACATTGTCCGATTTGGAGAGCACCATGGAGATTTGCAAGCCCCCAATTTGATGTAGATTGACGATATGATGTACGAAGACCATGAAATGGATGGAGACATTGCTTCTTATGTTGCACTGATAGAAGTATGTCCTTAATCTTGAGTCTCAATCTCTCCTTTTACCTAACTTGCCCAGAGGGTTTTCAAGTTAGCCTCTCTTTTCTTTTTCTCTTTTTTTTTTCTTTTTTCTTTTGCTTCTTTCTTCTATCTTTTTTCTATTTTTTTTTTCCTTTTTTTTCTTTTTCTTTTCTTTCTTTCGAGACCACTATTAGCACACCAATGAGAATGAAGATCTAGGACCTTGTAGAATAGGGAGTTGGTGCCTCTTATAAGTTGTATCCGAAAAATGTCTTGGATGATGTCATAGAAGTAGCGCGAGCCCCTAGTTTAGAGTAGCTTACCTCTGAGTATGCTCATGATTGCGTACATCGCCAGTTAGTCGTTGATCTGATGTGATCTGCTTTTTCTCTTGCTGAGAAGTAAGACACACTGATGTATGCTTAGAGTGGGCATTTAAGAATAGAGCCTCATACTTGCATTAATGATTGAGCCGAAAAAGTCCTCAAAAGGATGAGATGAGATTAGAAAGTGTTTGGTGAAAGATATGATGGGAGAGGTATTATTAATGAACGGGATCTGGAGAACTTGAGAATGAACGTGCCTTAAAAAGGAATGAGAGATGGTTAAATGGGATAAACATCATCACTTGGGAAAAGGTTGGAAGACACTTAAGGTAATGATGATAGTGTCTTGAAAGGGTGAAGAGATGGTCAATGGGGTAGACATCATTTCTTGGGAAAAAGTTGGAACATGCGTGATGGAATGATGTTCAAGTCTGACAGAAGGAAAATGGAAAATGGAAAATGGAGGGTTAATGATGGTGATAGAAATCCAGGGTTTCCTCTCCTTTTGCCTAGCCCTCCCAAGTGGGTTTTCGGACTAGCTTTTTATTCTCCATTTTTTAATTCTCTCAAAGATCTGTTTATTAAACAACGAAACTCTCTAAAGTGAAAAGTATTGGGCCGGGCCTCGAAGAGGTTTTCCTACGTATCCAAGCTGGAAACAGGCCAGTCGTAGTTCTTTAAGCACAGCTTTGATGGGTAGTGCCTCGAGGAAGGCTTAATGGTTCGGACAGATGGTTGAGGGTTTATATGTAGGTTATGATGGATGGTTATTGAAAGATGGGAAAGGTTATTGAAGGTTGAAAGGATCGATGAGGTGTATGGATGATGAGGTGAAGATTTGAGATAGGAAAGGTTTGAGATGGGAAAGGTTTGAGATGGGAAAGGCTCATGAGATTTCGTCCGGTGTGCATGACTCTTATCTGTGCCTTCTAACTTCTTATTCTCCCCCCCTTTTCTTCTTCTTCTCTTTTGTTTCTTTCCCCGTTTTTTTTGTTCTTCCTTTTCCTTTGTTTTTTTGCTATCTCTCTCTATTCTTTTGCTATCCTTCTCAGCCTTTTTCTTTTTTTGTTTTTGCTCTAACTTTTTTTTTATCCCTTTCAACTCCTTTTTTGTTCTAACTTCTCTTTTCTTTTAAATCTCCTCTTTTTTCGAACTCCTTCATGGGTTGCCTCCTGTTCTCCATTGGTCATAGCATACCTTTTGGGATTTGTTTAATGAATGAAAAGGGTTTGACGGAAAAGACTATAAATGTAAATGATAGGTAGTAAATGGTAGGTCAAGATTGGATGAAAAGACGAAGGTAATGTGGTTGGTGAAATGAAGGCTGGGCGGAAGCCCCCTGTCCTCGGCACATTTGGCTAAGCTACGAGATTTGTAATGACGAGTGCTCACTTCAGAGAGATTATGGGACTTGGTCATTCCTGACAACACTCTCTCGTTTTGCTTAGCTTAATGGATGAAGGTACAAGCTGACTTCTCTCATCAATCTTATTCTCTCATTTTGCCCGATTTTCCTCAATGAGGTTTTCAAACTGGCCACTCTATAGTTTTTCACTCTACTTTTTTTAATCACTCTCTTTTTTTTTTGAATTCCTCTTTATCTCTCTAACCTTGGATTAAAGAAAATGAAAGGATGGGAATGAAGCGTATGACAAAAATGGAAGGATAAGAGAAGATGAATTTGCCAGACTTGGTTTATAAGGATAATGAAGGGACGAGAGAACTTTTCAACTCAAATCAGAAGTACAAGCACGAAATTCTACTTGAACAAATAACAAGAGAAACTAAATTCAAGACATGAATTAAGAACTGACTCTTAACTCTAACAGACTCCAGAAGCAAAATGCTTGACAACGAGGACCCTTGCTAACTCTAAAGCTTCTTTGACAATGTGCCCTCCTCGTCTTCGTTCTACCTGGTCTTTTGTGCTGCTAAATGTAGTTTCCCTAATTGGATCATGTCCTCAATCATATTCTTCAAAGTTTATCAATCCTCAATGTAGTGCCCCCTTGGGTTTCATGGTAGTCGTAGAATTTCCCGTTATCTCGAAAGTTCCCTTTATTGTCGGCTCATGCCTTGACCTTGACGCTAGGCAAATGAAGAAAAACCCATCCCAATGCATGCATGTCCTAAATGACCTATTCGGGACTTCCTAAAATGAATTACGCCTATATGCTGACTCGAGAAAGACTCACCCAGGACATGGGTTTGTATGTACTAACTAACCTAGATGAGGCTTCCTATAATGCACGACTTCTACATACTGACTCATGAGATTCACCCAGGACATGGTCTTGAACGTGCTAATTGACCTACATGGGACTTCCTAGGATGCAAGACTTCTATATGCTGGCTCAAGGAAAAGACTCTCTCACGACATGGGGCTATATATCCTAAATTTTACATGAGACTTTCTAAAATGCAGATGCATATGTGCTGACCTGGACAAGCTACCTTATAGCATAGACCTACATTAATCTTCCTAGAAAAAGAAAGACACTCACATGATATGACAACACGAGAAAAGACTCAACGACTCACCCATGACATGGGTTTACACTGGACTTCTTAAAAAAAAAGGTATTTACATGATGACTCTGGACACAAACTTACCTACGACTTGGACCTTATATTAGAATTCCTACAAAAAGAAAAACACTTACATGGTAACTCGAAAATCGAATCAACGACTCACCCATTGCATGGGTTTTCATGACCTAGACCCTATATGAGACCAATATAATGTAAGGCATTCATATATTGACACAGGAAAAGGACTCGCCCATGGCATGGGCTTACACTGGACCTTCCAAAACTAAAAGACACATGCACGTTGACTCTAAAACCAAGACTTAAGAATAAAGACACTTACATGCAGACTCTAAAACAAAGACACTTACAAGCAGACTCTACAACAAAGACTCGCCCATGACTTGGGTTTAAAAGGGACTTTCTAAAAACTGAAAGACACATGCATGCAGGCGTTAACACAAAGACTCATCCTAGACCTTTATATGAAACTTTCTAAAGAATGCAAGACACTTTCATACAGACACTAACATAAAGACTCACCTTAAACCTAGGTTTACATTTGACTAAAAAATGCAGGACACATATTGATCCTAAACAAAGACTCACCCATTACCTGGGTTTACACAGACACATGTTGACTTAAACAAAGAATCACCTATGACATAGGTTTATATTAGACCCTTGAAAAAAACACACATCTTAAAGACTGAACGACATTAACACCGACTCTAAAACAAAGACTTACTCATGCATGGATTTGCATGAGAATAAAAGACACCTGCATGTAGACTCTAAAACGAAGAGTGTAAAATAAAGACGCTTGTTTACTGACATTGAAATGCAAGAATCTTTCATCCAGACTCTGAAACGAAGACTCGCCCATGACTTGGGTTCACATGACCATGTATGGAACTTTCTAAAGAAAACGACACTCACATCCTGACTCTTAAAACGAAAACTCCCTGGTGACCTAGACTCTATATGAGACTTGCTAAAGACACTCACGTCCTGACTCTAAAAACTTACCCATGACCTAGGTTTACATACATGATACCTCCTAACATGTAAGTCACCTATTTACTGACTTAGAAAATGACTTAACTATGACACATGTTTACATGTTCTAACCTTTATGAGACGTCCTAAAGAATGAAAGACACTTTTTTACTGACTCAGAAAGGCCTACCCTCTGTACAACTCTAAGCACACAACAACGACACTTTTTTTTTTTTACAACAAGAGCATTATAAAGGGCCGGATAAAGTCAAACATAGCGAGTTGACATAAGTTGAGCACAATGAGTGTTTCTCAATTCGGACGGGATTAAACCACAAGCCGACCGTTTTAAGGAGAATCCGTCACTTGAACTAACAAACTTGTGTTAACTCAAACTAAATTGGCCATTATGCGGACTAGAATAATGCTCGACACACTAACAGACTGACTTTTATTTATACACTCTTCGTTGTTTAAGACCCAACATATTTATTTATTTAACTCAAGGAAAGTGGATGTCATAAAGGACCGAATAAAGCCATCAAAAGGTGAGTTAAAACAGACTTATGAACTCAACAATTAAATCCAACATGCACGGGCCTACCAACGGGCCGACCATTGGTTTATTTTTGGACTTAATAATCTAGTTTATAAATTTATTTTCTCTAACCTTGTGACTATTACGCGGGCTTAGAACAACACACACTGACTTTGTTTTATTATTAATCATTTTCTTTGGACTCAAAATAAGAGAATACTGAGAAGGTCCGAATAAAACCATCAAAGATGAGTTAAAATGAATCGATAAACAAGGCCAATTAACCTTTATAACGGATGGGCCTCACAACTAGGCTGGCCATAAAATTTAAGGTTAATTAATCGAGTTTAGAAATTCATTTCTTTTCGAACCCAATGATTATTACGCGGACTAAAACAGTATCTCAAAAATTAGTTCCGACTCTAACGAAGACACAACAAACACAAACACAAACACATATTTACACTTAAAAAAGACTCTAACACGTATTTACACTTAACAAAGACTCAAAACACGTATTAACAAAACCCTACCAAAGACATAAACACGTATTAACCAAAAACTAAGAAAGACTCGAAGCACGTGTTAACAAAACCCTAACAAAGACTTAAACACGTAGCAAAGACTCAATAAACTCAAACACCTAACAAAGACCCAACAAACTCAAACGCGTGGCAAAGACTCAACACTTTCAAACATTTGGTACAGACTCAACAAACTCAAACACGTAGTACAGACTCATCAAACTCAAACACGCGGTTACATAGACACATACACATGCACATACACATACACATGCACATGCACAAACACAAACACATACACATGCACATGCACAGGTACAAACACATGCACATGCACAGGCACAAACACATACTCATGCACAAACACATGCACAAACAGAAACACATGCACAAATGCATACGCATACAAATGCACAAACACATGCACAAACTCATATACATGAACAAACACATGCACATGCACACACACAGGCACAAACATATACACATGCACACACACAGGCACAAACTCATACGCATGCACAAACACATGCACAAACACAAACACATGCATACGCACAAACACATAATCTACAACACACTTTATCTACTTTACGGACCTAACTCTATATGGACCCTAAGGACATCTGATCATTATAAAGGACCGAATAAAACCTGGTATGACGAGTCAGTGTTTCTCAATTCAGATGGGCCCCTTCCACAGGCCGACCATTTTAAGGAGAATCTGTAACTCCGAAAATTTATCAGTCCAACTCAAGCTATACCGACTATTACGCGAGCTAGAATAATGATCGACAGGACTGACAAACTACTATTTCTATATATTTTTTATTATATTTACCAGGAAAGCGAATATCGTAAAGGACTAGATAAACCATCAATGGGCGAGTTATAGTTGATTTATGGACTCAACTATCAAATCTGATATGGTTAGGCCTACCAAGGGCCGCCCATAAGTGCGGCGGATCTGATAATTAATTCGATAAATTGACTTACTCAAGCTCGGTGATTATTATGCAGGCTAAAACATTATCCGCTAACTTTGTTTGATTTATTAGTCAGATTTTTTGGACATAAGGACAATTAATCATTACAAGAGACCGAATAAAGTTAAGGACGGAGAATCAACCCTAAGTCAAGGAGCACAAATATGTGTTTCTCAATTCAGATGGGCCCCATCCACAGGCCGACCGTTTTAAGGAGAATCCATAATTTTGGCTACCGACTCAGACCTAATTCAAGCCAGTTTGACTGCCATGCGGACTAAAATAACGATTAACAAGACCAATGACCCTTCTTTCTACTTCGTGTTTTATTTATTTAATTACCGGAAAGCAGGTATCATAAAGGGCTTAATAAAACCAACAACGGGCGAGTTACAATTAATTTATGGAGTTAATTGCCAAATCTGATATGGTTGGGCCTAACCACGGGCCGACCAAAGTGTTACAGATTCGATAATTAACTCGATAAATTAATTTACTCGAGCCCAGCGATTATTATGCAGTCTAAGACTTCACCCCCTAGCTTTGTTTTGACTTTAATCAAGTTTATTGACCTTCATTAAGGAGGCGTCGTATAGGGCCATTTAGAATCATCAGAGGCGAGTTGAGTTTACTTTATAAACCAAGGTAACTAACTCTTATAGATAAATGGGCCCAACCACTAGGTCAACCATAATTTTTGAGGTTAATTAACCTAGTTGTAAACATGACTCTTCTCAGCCCAATGACTACTATATGGACTAGAACGGCACTCCTAAACTTGGGTCGACTCTTTACAACAAACTTCAACACATAGCACATATCATACATATGAACAAAGGGATCCTGACCAAGGCTCTATGTACAAAAGGGTTTATTGGCTAGATACGCTTATCGGCTCATGTACTCGCCCCCAGGTGCATTCTCGTTGTAAAGACAACTTGATTGTAAGGGTATTGCTCTTCGTGGCTCGTGTGGAGACCTCGAAGAGTGATGCATGAGTGGATGTGGTGACTAAGTCTCATCCGGTGTAAAGGCACCATCAGAGTATAGCTGGTCCTGCATCCCATAGGTAATTTTTGTAGTTTTAAGGAAAAAACTAAACCGCTGCTTTAAGTGCAACCCAGTCCACATACGTGGCCGAGAGGTAGCCCGGTATATGAAATGTATTTATGCCTAAAAAAAAGAATGACTTAATACTATAAAGTAAGAATTTATTTTCTTTCCAAATTTTTAAAGCACACTAAACTTTTTTCAAGTTTGACCCACTTTTAAAACTCCCCAGTGGAGTCGCCAAAAATCCTGTGGACATTTTTCCTCGCCGTTCGGGCATCCGAACGTCCATGTGGATTGGGGTGTGATTCGGTGATTTGTGCTGGGGTTTGAATATTTGAAAAAGACCCTTTAAGGAATTTTAATTACACATTTTAGGAATAATATTTGTAAAGTCACTTTCACTTTACTTGTGAATTTTATGAATCATTGAGATTAAACCCTTAAGAGTGAACATCCACTTGTTCCAAACTCTTCCAAATTTAATTTAATTTGCTCATTTAAATGTTAGGCTCGAAAGAAGGAAATTTATGCAAGCATTATTTAGAGACATATAAAGAAAAAGCCTTAAAGTTGCATTGCCATAGTGTAAAACCATGTTTTACCATAGTTTATACAACCTGATGTACTTTTAGTTCGAAATGGGAGTCGCCACCCAAATTTTTAAGGGAAAATCCAAGACAAACCAAAGAGAAAAGAAAGAAAGACTCCACCGGTGAAACCCAAGAATGGATTTAGGGGTAAGGCTACGAACTCGAAAAGTAGGAACTTTGAGAGTTCGCCTCTTGCAAAAGGAAAGACTCTACTAAAAGTTTTAAGTGTGCTTTTGATAAAGTTTGGAAGAAAGATAAATAAGATCTTTATAGAATGATTTCATTGAACATGCAAAAATAAGAATGAAAGAAAGAAATATACAACATGTTCACTTTATTTACATAAGGAAGAAACAATTAAAAGCTTACATTGTGACCTTTCTTTAGGGTAGCCTTGCCTAGCCTTTGTAGAAGCCTCTTTGGATGCCTTTAAAACCCTTCAGTAATCCTCTTGAAGATGCCAAAATGGTGCTAAAAGTGGATGGAGAAAGGTATAGAAAATGGGTGAGAAAAGGGTACGAAAAGGCTCTTTTTGTGGTGTATTAAGTAGTAGAAAGGTTAGGCTTTTTGTGGAGTGTTAGTGTTTTGTGGAGGAATAATGGAAGATGGAATAAGAATAGAGATGAGGGGGCTTAAGAGAGTAGAGAAATGTAGATAATAATGATAGGAAAGTGATGGTAATGGATAAGAGAAGGTAGGAAAAATGATAAGAAGACAAACTCTTTTTGTGGGTTTTTAGGGGTAGTTTTGTGATGTTTTTGGGAGGTTTTATGGGAGGTTTTATGTAGGGATGAGGGAGGATGGGAAAAGAGTGTGGATCAGAGGATTGAAGAGGATGGATAAATGGAGATTAGGATGGTTGGAATATAGTGGAAAGATGATAGAAAAGGTGTAGGAAGAAGGACTACACGGGACATTGGCCTTTTTTATTCAATATAGCCTAAAAATCAGGTTTAAGCTTATGCTAGAAGTTTGATGTCAATCAAGAGAGAATTTCAAACATGGAAAGAAAAAGAAGAGTGGCACACATGCCTTTTTTTATTCACCCAAACGCTTCAATTATGTCCAAAAAATTAATATGAAAACCAAGGGTCACAAAAATTAGTCATCCTAGCTATCTTCCAAGGTCTAAAGACTAAAAATGCAAAAAGCCCCTAGAATGATACCATGAGCACACTAAATTGATAACATATCATACCAACACACTAAGATAATACTATAAGCATACTAAAATAATACCATAGGTACACTAATTAATGATATATGCACACTAAAATTTTAAGTAAATATCAATATGGTTTATTGCAAACCATATATATATATATATATATATATATATATATATATATATATATATATATATATATATATATATATATATATATATATATATATATATATATATGATGGAGACCATCCAGCAGCAGTTCAAGCATCACCAGCTAGTTCAGACCAGGAGATGGGAGATGATTCAGCCGAAACAGCAGCCCGAGCAGCTTCTACATCATATTCATCACCCAAGGAGGCTACACCAGCACCCTCAGTAGCAGTATTATCAGCAGATAGACCTGATGTTTCAAACTCAGCTGTTGTTGGAGCAATTCCACGAAGCAATGAGGTTCCAACCCCAATGATAGATCAAGGATACTTGGCGATCCACCCACCAACATCATCCATCCAGGCTTGCTATGCCTTAGTAAGGCAAGTCCTGGCTAGCACAGTCACCCATCCCACCAGCATTGGCCATCCAGGTCAAATCCAGTTCCCAGCAACATCAGTCCAAGCAGGCATCTTTCTCAATTCTGTACCTTTGAATTGACTGAGATTCATTAAAGGTTCCCCAGGAGAATTTTGTTCCTTGTCATGCATTTTCCAAGGATAAACCAAGTTTCCAGCATGTTCAAGCAAGGAGGCATTAAGTTGCGAGCTTCAGAACAAGCAACCCTACAATGGTTGTTTGTTATCAGTTTTTCCTGAACCTCAGTTTTGAGGCTAAGTTATTTTGTTCAGCTACAATGAGGGTTATTTAAGTCTTTCCCTACCTTCCTTAAGCTGTTGAGATTACATCCAGCTTAGGAAAGGCCCGGAAAGTTATTGAGGTAACTTAGATTTACCCTCCCAGCTAGGAAAGGTTCTGATTGGTTATAATTGCCAACCTTTGGCGTTTTGGTCCAATCAGAAGCCAGCTTTGTTTTCCTTTTAATTTTCAAATTTATCCGGATTGTATTAGTTAGTATAGTTTGTAATATGATGTATTTGGTTTAGTTCAGCAACTAGATTAGAAGGGAGATTAGCACGTTACTTTAATTAAGTGCCTCTAATTAAATTGATTAGAACTAGCTATATATAGGGATGTATCCATGTGTAGACCTAATTTTGTGTCTAAATAACGCCTTAATTCTTAGGCTTTTGGCTCGTTTCTTGTTTATTTTCGTGCTTTTTAGTATGTTTTTGATTTTTTGTAGGTTTTGGCATTTTACTCAAAAACGAGAGACTACACCTGCGGTCTCCCCCTTTTCTGCGGGTATTAATCGGCTTGTGCACTGCGTTTTGGCCAACTGTTTTCTCATATATATATACTCCTCTTTGACGATTTCTTAGGAGGATCCAATTCTAGGACTTAGACATTATTTCTAGCTTTGTATTAGTGTGTTTTAGTGAGAGATTAGCCTTAATTATTCTAGGGTTTTGGTGGATTTTTTGTGTGATTCAAGGATTGAAGATTCAAACAATTGAGAGATTGTTGGATTATCATTTTCCCTTTGCTTTTCTTTGTTCATCTACAGCATTTTGATAAGTTTTCTCTTCCCTTAACTCTTTTATTAATTGCTTTACTAATTACTTTGCTTGCTCTTTAATTGCTATGCTTGTTATTTTCATTGTTTTGTTTGTTCTTGATTGTTGGATGTTAGAAATCATGTTTAGGTTTGGTTTGGATGTTGTTAGCATAGTTTTTATTATGATTAGTGGCTAGAAACCTTATGGGTTAGGGGCTAATTAAGGGTGTGAATGAGTGATTAGGTTTGGGTTAGAAATATTAGTGAGTAATTAGTTGGGAAATCAATTTTCCACTCCTTTCCTTCCCTCAAGCAGGATGTATTTGGGTCCGAAAGCTCCCGAACACATCTAACACTTGTGTGGAAGGTTGGAGTCAGGATAGTTAAGCTCACCCACGAAAGTGGAAGGAGGTTAACCAGGGAATTCCGTTTCATTAACCCTACGAGTCCGTGGTGGACTTTGGGGAAGTTAATCCGGACTATCCTTGAAAGAGGAAGCTCGGTGGGTATTTTCTAACGGAATGGCCACTTGATTCTCCCTCCTTATTATTCCCTTGTTGCAAAACCCATTTCCTCATCCCCGTTTGCATCCCGAAAAGCCTCCGAAGCCCATTTCCTTCCCTTGGCCGACCTTAGCTTTGTTTCTCGCTTTGTGTCCCCTTCAAACCGATATCCTTACCTAGCGATCTCATCCCGACCATAGACCGAGATTCTATGACCAAGGCCCCTAGCTCCTCGAGAAGAACGATATAAAAACCGAGGTCCAAAAACCACGTTACACAAAATGGCGCAGTTGCCGGGGAGCCAGTGCCCCTAGTTTTAGTTTCTTGGTTTTTGGTTCTTTGAGTTTGCTTTCACGCTCGAAATTAGTTAGTGCTAATCCCAATGAATTTGGTGCTTCTATTGGTTCTTGTTGGTGCATGTAGGTACGCCCTAATGTTCTATCAGCATCGTAGGAGGCTTCAAGTCCAATGGGTGAAGTTCAAGCTGATTCACCCTGTACTCTCCTATCATATGTCGTTCCATCTTCGAGTACGGGAGGCAACCCTATCATTTTACCACCATTACCACCCGACGCGGTATTTGAGTTTAAGCCGTGTCTTCGTGAAGTTTTTGAAAGCAACCCGTTCCATGGAGATATTTCCGAGAGCCCTATTGCTCATATGGAGAAATTCGAAAAGCATATCAGTTTCATACATATGCCTGGAATATCTTCCGAATATTTGAAGTTGAAGTTCTTTCCTCTTACTCTAAGGGGAAAAAGCTGAAATGTGGCTTGATAATCTACCCAACTGGATGCTTCTTCAGCACTTTTATTGTGGACTCTTTGATTCTCTCAAAGAATCGATCGATATAGCATCCGGAGGGACATTTTTGAAGAAGACTGCGGGGGAGACCGAACAATTCCTTCATGAGCTCGTTCAATATGCTCCTGATTTTAAAGGTTGTAAATCAAGATGAGGAGATTCATCTTTGGAGCATAATTCTATTATTACTCTTCTTTTGGCCTCTATTTACGAAATGCAAAAAGAGAAGGCAAATGAGGAGACTTCTAAGCATTTGAGAATGGCTCAAGAAACACAAATTTTCAATTTTCAACAATTAGAGCAAGTGAGTGTCATTCATTCTTCCCATGTTGAACAAGATCCCATTTCTTATGATTTAACCACCAACTTTTACCCTTCTACTTTTTAACCCATTGACCATCACTCATTTATTCATAAAGAAACCTTCCATCTAACCCAACAAGGCATTCCACAACCTCAAATTTCACGACCACCCCAAGAATCTTCATTTGGGTTGATGTTGGAGCGAATCATGGAAGACCGAGAGGAGGATGAAGCTTATATCCAAAGTCTAGAGCTCGAATTGGCTCAAGCCAACCAATTTCAACTTGCATCCATCCAACCTACTCCTATCCAAAAAGTGGAGGTGAATGCTATTACTATGTGTGGTGGAGGAGAAGTTGAGGAATCTGAGATGGTGGAGGAGAGAACTCTTGGAGAGAATGAGGGAGAATTTGAGGGTAAAATCGAAAGAGAGGGTATGGAGGTTGAGCAAGTGGTTGATAATAAGAAGGAGGATTTGATTGATGAGGAAGTCAGTTGCATAGTGTTAGTCGAGTGGTTTGTAAGACCACGGTTTTATCGTTCTTCCACAGGGAGCTAGGGGCCTTAGCTGCAGCTAGTTGACTCTAGGTATGGTTTACGATCATGAAAGGATGATAGAATTTAGGGTAAAAACAACACAAACACACTATGTTCAGTCAAAAAGGTGAAACAATGGGTGTCGGGAGACTTTCGGGATTCAAACGGGAATGAGGAAATGGGTTTCGCAACAAGAGAGTAACAAGAAAGGGAAATCAAATGGTAATTCCGTTAGAAAATACCCACCGGGCTTCCTCTTTCAAGGATAGTCCCGATTAACTTCCCCAAAATCCATCGACAGACCCAGGAAAGTAAATAGAACGGAATTTCCTAGTTAGTTTCTATTCGCCTTCGCGAACTAGAATACTAACTATCCTAATTCCTACTGTCCAACAAGCGTTGGATGTAATCGGGATGCTTTCGCACCCAAATACATCCCACTCGAGGGAAGGATAGGATTGGGAAATTGATTTCCTAACTAGTTACTCACTAATTTGCTAACCCAAACCTAATCACCCATTCACACCCTTAATATCTCCCTAACCCATTAAAGTTCTAGCCACTAAACATCCTAACTATCATGATATTAACATCAACAACTTCATTCATGCTTAATCGAGTAAACAAGATGACAATAAACATTCAACAACAACAACAATATCAAAAATAGAGGTTAATAGATAAGCAATAAATTAGAGAGAGAGAGAGAGAGAGATTAAGAAATGCTCATGGATTGTGATGACAAGGGAGAAAACTTCAGAATAATAAAGCTCCAATGCTCCAAAGTTGAGAATAATCTTCAAACTTCCAATAATAATCAAGAGAATCCAATACAAGAACCAATAACCTCAGCAAAGATCTTTCTTAATCTCCCTAATCTAAGACTTAAAAATGTGATAAAGAGTACTAAAGTATCATAAGGCAGGCGATTTCTCCTCTTCGCTTCGCACCGCCGTGGGTACGGTCCCCAAGCACCATGGTCACGGTCTAGGCGATTAGGGCTGACAACTTTTCGCTCCGTGGCTACGTTCATGGGAGACCGTGGCCACGGTCTAGTTCGGCCATCTTCTTCCTGGAGCAGGGTAGGATCCCACCGTGGCTACGGACAGAGTGACCGTGACCACGGTCTATCTCGGGTGCAAGGCTTCTTCCTTAGGTCATGGCTCAATCACACCGTGGCTATGGTCAGGTGACCGTGGCCACGCGGTTTCTCTTGAGAGGCTCTTCAACCATTGCTTCCGCTTCCGCTACCTTTCTACATGACCGGCCCTTCTAATCCGCTGCCTTTGACACGTCCAGGGCTCATGGAATCTTAGGGAATCTCGAGATTCCCAAGATTGGTGCAAAATTGGCCCATTTAGAATCGTTTTGAGTGAAACCCTTCGGAAACTACAAAAGTAACTAAAACGCATTAAAAGTTATTAAAGAAACTATGAAACAAGTCAAAAGCTTAAGGATTTAGGCGGTATTTAGACACGAAATCAGGTCTAAACACCCCCCCCACACTTGAACCTTTGCTCGTCCCGAGCAAAACGGAACAAAACAAAACTAACTAACACAAACTCCTCTGTCGTGGGAGAGAAACGAGTGCATTTAGCGTATGCACCAAGCCCTTTGAACCCCCCGGCAGCCCGGGTGGACGAGATGGACTCGTGAGAGTTTGTAGCGGCTGTACCCACAAAAGCCAAAGAAAAAAGAGAGAGGGAAAGTGAAAACAAAACCGAAGAAAACAAAAAGAACGACAAAGGGCTATGATTCACAAGATCTCGCAATCCAAACTAAGAAAACGCGATTAAACCTCCCAAAGTAACCGTTAGGAGCATCGCACAAACACCAAACTCAGAAAAAGGTCGATGTTGAAGGTTTTTAACTCCCTACACCTTGTAATAAGCGAAACCCCGCAACAAAAATATAACAAGGGTTTAACGGGAACCAAAAGACTCTAAAAACTTGCGTCCGAATTTGAAAACAACGAACAACCGAGGGGAGTGTTGCCCTCCCTCGCATTTGGTCGCCCTTGGCTTTGTGAGGGCCGTAAGTGATGCAAGGGGAGGCCCCGCTCTTTTTAGAAGCAAAAATTTTCTTTTCTTTCTTCCTTTTTCTCATTTTTCTTTCTTTTTGGTTTTTTAAAAATCGGTATTAGCCTTACTTTCAGGAATTGGACGGCCCATATAAGGGGTATACCCTCCCAACACGGTCTTTTCCATACGCCTCTCCGTCGCAAAGCGATATAGGAGGAGGGTTAAGGGGTATCCAGTGCCGTACCACGAATACCGGGCCCGTGTAGGTTGGCTAAGTGTATGGTGGTTAATGTCTTCAGCGACATGCTCCACTTATTCAGGTTATTATCTCTTATGAAAGCTTTCTTCTTTTCTTCTTTTATTTTTTTCTTTTCTTTTCTTTTCTTTTTTGCACTTTTTGCTTTTGCTAAACGAGAAACAAAAACAAACTCAGACACAAGCCCTTAGAATCTTTGGGTTCCCAACAAAGTGAGAAAGGAACGGGAGTCTCACAAGACACTTAATGAAGGGAGTCTATTTAGGATAAGTCTCGACTAGAACCCGAGTTAGGGTTGAAAATGCTCCAACCGATTACTTTTAGAAAGAAATTTAAGAACGGCTTCTCAACTTCGATAACGAGATCCAGGAAACAAAGCAAAACAAAACGAAAAGGTTTTCACTCCCTTTTTTCTCCATTTTCACACAAAAATTTTAAAATTTAAGCAAAAACTAGTAAAACTAAGAAACAAAGAACGAAACGACTAGGTGATCTACCCTTAAAATAGAATATCTCCCCCCCCCCCCCACACACACTTAAAACTCCACAATGTCCTCATTGTGGGAAGATGTCACATGAAAAGGGTAGAGAACCTACAAAACACAAACAAACAAAAAACAACTAACAGGTAGAAATGGTGGCGACCCGAGCCCACACGACTCCAACAACAATATATCCCAACATAAACACTCAAAGGGGTTCGCCACCCAAAAGAAAATCAAGCATGGGACGGAGCATGACAAGGATTCAGATACAAAGAGTAAGGTGGAAAGATATTACCTAATTCTCTTCATAAGCGTTGAAAATAGCGATCCGAAGTCGTCGTTCAAGAGAGTCAGGTCAACGTTAGAGTAAAAGATGACTTTTCAATTATAGAATTCGCATGCGAAAGAAATGAAAAACTATCTTAAGCGATTATGAAAAGGAATTAAAAAGATGAAAAACTGAAAATATGAACAATATATACATTGCTAGTGACTTACCTTATCCCCGAATCTCACTCATTGAGGCAGGAAATAAGGGTGAAACTCGATACGCACTAACCGTAATAACTAAATCATTGCATTCATCACAAAATAACATTTGAATACATCCATCCATGACCTGAATACAAGTGAGAAATGCTTAAACACAGTCCAGCCCACCAAAAACAACCGACAACCAACCATAAGACAACCATCCAACAACCTGACAAACAGGAAATGATAAACAAGACAAGAAAAACAACAAGCAACCCAGCCGAACAATCCCCAAAGTATGCGAGTTTATGCCAAAAGAAAGTGAGAGACCAACAATCCAAAACCACCAGACATCGCAACTCCAAAACCCCGAAGAAGCACTCCCCCACACTTATACTTCACAAAATAAAGTAAATAGACAATGATAAAGGTCGGGTGGGGGTGCTTACAAATGGTCCTCAAGCGGACCCTCCTGGCGGAGGATGGGGTTGGAGCTGCGACTGGATGCCAGCCAGCGTCTCCTGTTGGATCTCAAGCAATCCTTGTAAGTTTTCGATCAATAGTTGCTAGTTTTGGATGAGCTCCCGTTGGATCTGAAACTCATCATAAAGCTCCTGGAGTTGCTCGCTGATACGCTCAAGAGCGGTGTCCCGTTGTTGACTCGGCTCGGCTTCATCCCCTTGTGCTTCTTCTTCTTCCTCCTGATTCTCTTCTTCCTCCTCTTCTTCGCCTTCATCCTCACCTTCCTCCGCTCGATCCCCGAGACCACCCACCACAAATCCATCCCCAAAAGTTTGGCCACACGACCAATTGCGTCGGTCGGAGACATCTAGACGTTGTTCGGCATTGTCGTCGCTCAAACGAATTACGACGCAGTGGGGTTCATTCCCGTGACGGTATAATGTTCGCGTCCTGTGTTTCTTTAGGAATTCCATCTTTCGTAGGCGAACATCGTCGATAGGATCGGGGAAATAGCGGGGAGTCCACTTCCTTAGATAGGACTCGAACCCTTGCTTTCTTAGGAAATGGGTGATGATGTGACCCATACCAATAGTCATGTTCCGGGTTTCGAGGCTTATTTCCCGGAGGCAATGGAGGATACATGAGCCGGAGTTGACCCGGCCACCGTTGATCGCATTATGGAGGACGAAGAGGTCGTCTTTCCGGATGCTTGAACGTCCGGCGTCACGGCCAAAAACAGAGTTCGAAATGAGGCGGTGGAAGATGCGGATGCTCAAATTACAGAAATCCCTAGCCTTAGAGTTGCTTGGGCAATAGTACTTTGCTCGTTGCGATCGAACCCTTGGGTAATGTCTCTTCCAGCAAGTGAGCTCTTTCATAGCTTCTTGTTCATCGAATTTGACGCACTCGCCGTAGGGTATGCCGTCTTCCGGAAGGCCTAGAGCGTTGCATAAGTCTTGAGCGTACACTCAACTTCCTTTTTGTTCACGATGTATGAAAATGAGGCGTTGGATGTGCCGTCTTCCTTTACCACCAAATAGCTAAAGAATTCGAGCATCGGTTGCTCGAGGATCGGTTCGTTGTTTGTGGCGAAGTCTTCCCATCACATGACTTTGATGAAGAAGTCCATGCTTGGTTTATAGAAAACATCCCTTGCTGTCTCCTCATGATAGAGATTCGGAGCACAAATTTTTCGCTTCTTTAGCCTCTCATACCGGGCCTTGTGCATATCGTCCCGAAAATTGACCTTAATTTTCGGGTCGCATTGAATAATCGAGGCCGGTTGACCCTTGTACCGAGTTTTATCGGGCTCAACCGAGGTTGATGGGGTGGGGGTTGATTCCAGTTCGGTCCGGGAACGTTTCGCTCGACCCGTTGGATACTCTGCAAGAAAATCAACCATCAAACACCGAAATGCAACACAACCAATACCCACAAATCCCGAGCAACACGAATTTACAACCAACTACAAGATTCAATCCCAAGAACAAGCAATACACTCCCAATCTCAGCAATATCAACCAAAAACTCAAACGCCAAACTCAATCAATTCATCGAACCAAACCCACAAGCAATTCACATAAGAGTCAACCACAAGTTCACCAAAAACATTCCCAACAAGTCAATTTTAATCAAAATTTCAACCCCAAATTCTACTTACTCATCCAACCAAGACCCAACAAGCAACTTCATCAAATTCAACCCAAATAAACAAGAATTTTAGTATCTAAGCACCAATAAATCAAGGAATACCTGGATTTAGGTGATGGGGAACTCCTCTTGTTAATTTCGAGCCCCACAAGAAACAAAGAGCCAAGAATCTTGCTTGAATAGAACCGGAAATGGCGAACTTCAGCAGCTAGGGCTCGAACTGGAGAAGAAAGCTGAGAGAAATGGAGTAATTGGAGGTGGGTTTCTCGAATTTTTGGAAGAGAATTCGAGTTTTAGGGTTTTAGGGAGGTTATCAAGTGTGAGGGTGAGGAAGAAAGTGAAATAGAAATGAGGGGGAATGAGAGTGAAGCCCCGATATATCGCAGTTTTTTGACAGACCGTGGCCACGGTCCATTTGACCGTGGGCACGGTGTGATTCGGGTGAGGAAAAAAAAGAAGGGAAAAAAACAGGGCGGAGACCGTGGCTGCGGTGAACCTCACCGTGGTCACGGCGATGTTCGGGACCAAAATTTCCAAGAATCATGCTGCGATGAGACCGTGGCCACGGTGACTCCCACCGTGGGCACGGTGATCTTCGGCTTGGCTAAACTGGGAGCAACTTTGAGTATGCTGGTCGTGGCTGCGATGACTCCCACCATGTGCACGGTCCCTTTCGGTTCATCTCCAGTATCTACAAGGCTCAAAAACTTGGAGAAAAATTGTTAAGTCCTAAAATCTACCCTCTTGTCATCCACTCTCTTTTCTTTCTCGGTCAATTTCCATACAAGGACTCTCTCCAATCGCTCAAAAACACTTTCAAACCCCGACTCTCATAGAACTACTCACGATTTTTTTTTTTTTGATAAGATAAAACAAAGGAAGAAGAAAGGCACTAAAATAAAGGAAATAAAAATGAAAGAACTAAAAATTGAAAGAAAACACTAAAAGAGGGGAAGTAGTTCATACCTCTCCCGGGTGCTTGCTTTGTAGGTCCTAGCTCGACCTTTTCCAATACTTTTCAATTTCCAAAATCCGCGAGGTATGTCACAACTGTCCCGGCATATTCCTCACCCATGATGTATGGTTTGAGTTTCGATGAGTTTGCTTTGAAACACTTCCCTTGGGCATCTTTCAACTCAACTACTCCGGCGGAAAGAATTCTCACTATTTCGAATGGTCCGGACCACCGTGATCTCAATTTCCCAGAGAACAACTTCAGCCTTGAATTGAAAATGAGAACCCTATCGCCTACCACAAACTTACGTCGGTTCAACCTCTTGTCATGCCATGCCTTTGTTCTCTCCTTGTAGATCTTGTTGTTCTCATATGCATGACGCCTCAACTCCTCAAGTTCTTCTAATTGAAATAACCGACTACCTCCAGCCGCCTTGAGATCGAAGTTCAACTTCTTGATTGCCCACATGGTTTTGTGCTCAAGTACTATGGGGAACTGACATGCCTTCCCGTAGACAAGACGGTAAGGAGTAGTGCCAATCGGTGTCTTGAAAGCGGCGCGGTATGCCCACAAAACTTCATCCAATTTTTCTGCCCAATCTTTCCTTGAAGAGTTAACCGTCTTCTCCAAGATCTCCTTGATGGCACGGTTGGAGATTACCACTTGACCTTGTGTTTGTGGATGGTAAGGAAGTCCCTTCTTATGCTTGATGTCGTACTTCTCCAAGAGAGATTCGAATCTCTTTTCGATGAAATGGGAACCGTTGTCACTAATGATGACCCGTGGAATGCCAACTCTTGGGAATAAGGTCTTTTTCAAGAATTTCGAAACGGATTTCCCATCACATCTTACACATGGTATGGCCTCGACCCACTTTGTGACATAGTCTACCGCCACTAGGATGTGTTGGAAACCCCTTGACGACGGGAAAGGACCCATGAAGTCCAATCCCCATACATCGAAAGCTTCCACCTCGAGAATATAGTTCAACGACGCTTCATTCTTCCGGGAGATGTTACCGGACCTTTGACACTTGTCACATTGCTTGACATGCAGATGGGCGTCACGAAAAAGAGTCGGCCACCAATAGCCGGTTTGCAAAACCCTTGCCGCCGTCTTTTGGGGGCCACCGTGACCTCCCACCGGGAATTCATGACAATGGGTCAAAATAGATTGCACTTCACTCTCGAGAATACATCGCCGGTACATCCCGTCATTTCCAAGACGGAAGAGGAAAGGATCATCCCAAAAGTAATGCTTCATGTCGTGGAGGAATTTCTTCCTTTGATGATGGTCCAAATGTTGAGGGATCACTTCGCACGCCAAATAATTCACAATATCCGCATACCAAGGATACGAGTTGATAGCCAAGAGTTGCTCGTCAAGGAAAGCGTCTACAATCGGTTGCGTGTCTTCTGAGTTGACAAGAATCCTCGAAAGGTGATCGGCTACGACATTCTTTGTGCCCGCCTTATCGCGGATTTCCAAATCAAATTCTTACATAAGCAAGACCCACCGTATAAGTCTCGGTTTTGTCTCCTTCTTTCCCATCAAGTATTTGATAGCGGCATGATCCGTGTAGACTACCACCTTAGAACATGAGGTATTGCGGAATTTGTTGAGCGCAAAACGATCGCCAAAAGCTCCTTTTCCGTGGTAGTGTAGTTCCTTTGGGCGCTATCAAGCGCGGCTTGCGTAATAGATGACCCTTGGCTTCTGTCTCATTTGGGTCAAAGCGCTCCTCTGTGAAGTCGCTCGCGTCGGCCATAATCTCAAAGGGTAGCGTCCAATCCGGAGGTTGAACTACCGGAGCGGAAATCAAAGCCTGCTTCAACCTATAAAACGACTAAAGGCACTCATCAGTGAAAATGAAAGGGGCATCTTTGCACATGAGGTCTGTTAGAGGTCGAGCAATTTTTGAAAAATCTTTGACGAACCGGCAATAAAAGTCGGCATGGCCAAAGGAAACTACGCACCCCCTTAACAGAAACTGGGGGTGGTAGGCGCTCTATAACCTCAACTTTGGCCTTATCTACTTCGATGCCCTTAGAAGAAATTAAATGACCGAGAAAGATACCTTGTTCCACCATAAAGTGGAATTTCTCCCAATTCAGAACTAGATCCACTTCCTCACAATGAGTTAACACTTTCTCCAAATTTAGCAAACAGTCATCGAAAGAATTACCGTACACAGAAAAATCATCCATAAAGACTTCCATGCATTTTTCAATAAAATCACTAAAAATAGCCATCATACAACGTTGAAAAGTCCCAGGGGCATTACATAAACCAAATGGCATGCGATGATAAGCAAATGTCCCATATGGGCAAGTGAAGGTGGTTTTTTCTTGATGTGAGGGGCGGATTGGAATTTGAAAGAAACTAGAGTACCCATCCAAAAAGCAAAAATGCGAATGACCCGCCAACCGTTTTAACATTTGGTCAATAAAGGGAAGGGGGAATTGGTCCTTCTTTGTTACTTTGTTTAATTGGCGGTAATCGATACACATCCGCCAACCGGCGACGGTCCGGGTACTAACTAGTTCTTTCTTGTCATTTTCAATTACGGTCAATCCACCCTTCTTGGGCACACACTGAACCGGGCTTACCATTCGCTATTTGCGATGGGGAAGATGATCCCAGCAGCTAGCAACTTTACTACCTCATTTTTAACCACTTCTTGCATGTTAGGATTTAAGCGACGTTGGGGTTGCCTGGTAGGCTTGGCATCTTCTAGCAAATCAATCGAATGCATGCATATGGAAGGGGATAAACCTTTCAGGTCTTCTATCCTATAACCCAATGCACCCCTATGTTTCCTAAGCAAATCAAGCAACTTAGACAATTCAAAATCATTCAAATTCGCATTCACAATGACAGGATAAGATTTCTCATCATCCAAGAAAGCATATTGGAGGGAAGGGGGTAAGGCTTTAAGCTCTAAAGGAGTAGAAGATTGAATTTGAGGAGAAGAATACATACCTTTAAAGATCGCATCTTGAATCTCCTACACTCCATATAAGGCTCATCAATAATAATCTCCTTATGCATGGGTGAAGAGTCAAGAAGGTTGGTGAAGAAAGTAATATCAGTGTCGTCGGTCTCAAATTGGAAAGCTTCCAAAAAGCAAGCTCCCAAGGGATCATCGCAAATAGATTCAAGAAGATGGGAGTCCTCAATATACTCATCAACAAGGAACTCCATCATATCAATGGCATAGCATGAATCCCCATATGAAGGACCCTTCAATGACCCCTCAAGTTGAAAAATTATGCTTCCATTCCCGACATTCAACGACATGCTTCCATTCTTCACATCGATAATGGCTCCCGCCGTAGCAAGGAATGGCCTTCCCAAAATAATAGGGATGTTGTTATCTTCCTCTATCTCCAAAATCACAAAATCACAAGGAATTAAAAATCGCCCCACTTGGACCGGGATGTCTTCCAATATTCCCAACGGTCTTCGCACGGAACGGTTGGCCAATTGAAGATTAATTGTTGTAGGAGCAAGATCGTCGAGATTTAACTTCTTGCAAATCGAATAAGGCATGACGCTTACACTTGCTCCTAGATCACAAAGGGCACGACCAATCCGCATATCACCAATGGTGCATGGAATAGAAAAACTTCCGGGGTCGGCTAATTTCTCCAGTGATTTGTTATCGATAATTGCACTACAATCCGCCGTCAAATGGATCGTAGATTTCTCTTGAATTCTTCTCTTGCTCGTGAGAAGCTCCTTCAAATGCTTCTTGAAGGACGGAACTTCAGAGATGGAATCAAGAAATGGAATGTTCACTTGAAGCTTCTTGAGTATCTCAATGAATTTTGAAAACTTTGCATCAGATTTTGGTTTTGCTAACCGATCGGGAAAAGGGACCGGTGGTAGCTTTGGCTTCTCAATAGTCTGGATTGGTTCTTCTTCTACCATTTTTCCTTTCCCTTTCCTTAACTTCTCTATCTCCTCTTGTTCTTTACTAGACTCTCCCAATTCATCCTTATGTGCTCTCTCAACTTCCTCACCTAATACTAACTCACTTTCCCGCTTCTCCGAAAAATCTTCCTCGTCCGAGATATCCACCACGTCACCTTATTTGTCACCCAAAACCTCCTCTCCCACCATTCTAGGTCCAACAATCTCCTTGCCACTCCTCAAAGTAATCGCATTAAGTTTCCCTTTTGGGTTAGGTTGGGATTGGCTAGGCAAACATTGGATAGGTTGAGATTGTTGTGCCAATTGAGCCAATAGTAACTCGAGGTTCTTAATGCGAGTTTGGTTTTTTTCTCGGTCTCAGGCCATCTTTTCTTGAGATAAGGCTATCTTCTCTTGAGTTAAGGCCAACTTTTGGAGGGTTTGGTCAAGGGTTTCTTATTGTGATGGTTTGGGCATTTGGGAAGATTGACCTTGGTGAGGATTTTGGTGGTATTGGCGGCGATTTTGATTTGGTAAACCGGGGTGTGGGTTTTGGTTTAGGGGAGCTTGTTGGTTGTAGGCGTAATTCCCACGGGGACGAATGGGGGTTTGATTGGTATAGGAGAGATTATTGTTGGGATAGATGGCTTGGACTTGCTCGGTTTGATACTTTTCACATCGCTTCGAAGAATGTGACCCTCCACAAAAATCACATACCAAGACTCGGGCATCCGGAATAAGCATAGGTACTTCTTGGGCCGCCTTTACTTGCCTTGTGGTTTCCTCCAAAGCTGCCTTTTGTTGCATCTCAAGAACGGCATTCATGAGAAATTTAATGGTAGGGTTGCTTTCTAGAGGAGGACCATCTCTTGGACTACGGCCGCCTCCCCAATGAGGAGAGTTTTGAGATAGCTCGTGAAGAAATACGTTTGCTTCCTCCGCCGTCTTCTTGAGGAACATGCCCCCCGAGGCATGATCGATGGATTCTCGCAAAGAGCTACTCAATCCGGAATAGAAGTGATGCAATAATAACCAATCCTCAAGATTATGATGTGGACACCTCCGTTGGAGACCTTTGAATCTCCCCCATGCTTCGAATAACGACTCATCGGGCTCTTGCTTGAAGCTCATGATGGCTTGCCTCAACCGACACGTCTCATCATTGGGGAAAAACCTTTGAAGAAAGTCGCGGCTAAGGGCATCCCATGTTGAATAAGTTCCGGGCGGACACGTGTTGAGCCATAATAATGCTTTCCCCTTCAAGGTAAGAGGGAAAAACTTGACCATGTATTCGGCGGAAACTCCATTCATTTGTACGAAGTCGATGCGTTGCTCGAATCTGTTGATGTGGTCAATAGGATTTTCATGCTCTCCTCCATGGTACGGGGTGTTCTCAAATATTTCCAATAAATATGGCTTGAACTCGAACGATGCATTTGGTGGTAATTCTGGTAATGTGATGGGATCGCCTCCCGTACCCGACGATGGTAAGGAATATGATGCTAAGGTATGGGGTGGAATTTGCTCTCCGTCAGTCATTGGAATTTCGATCGTCCCTCGCTCCCTTTGTTGTCTAGCTCGTCGAACCGGCGTTAGCTTGTCGAATAATACTCTCCGGATTCGGGTTCGGTGGAGTTACAGGAGTTTGGCCTCGTCGAGAGCGAGTCCGCATGCACAAAAGGAACAAACAGAAGAATCAAATTTCCAGTTACCAAGGATAACAAAATCTCTAGCAGTGAAATGATCTTAAACAACCTAAAGACAAAGAGCTAAGCTAAGTGCGCTTGCTCCCCGGCAACGACGCCATTTTGTTAGTCGAGTGGTTTTGTAAGACCACGGTTTTATCATTCTTCAACAGGGAGGTAGGGGCCTTAGCTGCAGCTAGTTGACTCTAGGTATGGTATCAAAAACAGAGGTTAATAGATAAGCAATAAATTAGAGAGAGAGAGAGAGATTAAGACATGCTCATGGATTGTGATGACAAGGGAGAAAACTTCAGAATAATAAAGCTCCAATGCTCCAAAGTTGAGAATAATCTTCAAACTTCCAATAATAATCAAGAGAATCCAATATAAGAACCAATAATCTCAGCAAAGATCTTTCTAAATCTCCCTAATCTAAGACTTAAAAATGTGATAAGAGTACTAAAGTATCATAAAAGATAGATAAAAACTGCTGTCTCTTCTTCTTCAATCTAAAATTACCTAAATACATTAAATAGTAATCAAGGTTGTTACTCAAAACTCATCATTTTACACAACAGACAAAACTGGCCGGTAGGGGGCCGTGGGCACGGTCAGGATGACCGTGGCCACGGTCTTGCGTAAGGCAGACGATTTCTCCTCTTCGCTTCGCACCACCGTGGGTACGGTCCCCAAGCACCGTGGTCACGGTCTAGGCGATTAGGGCTGACAACTTTTCGCTCCGTGGCTACGGTCATGGGAGACCGTGGCCACGGTCTAGTTCGGCCAGCTTCTTCCTTGGGCAGGGTAGGATCCCACCGTGGCTACGGTCAGAGTGACCGTGACCACGGTCTATCTCGGGTGCAAGGCTTCTTCCTTAGGTCATGGCTCAATCACACCGTGGCTATGGTCAAGGTGACCATGGCCATGGTGTCTCTCGGCCACAGTTTTCTTCAGGAGGCTCTACAACCATTGCTTCCGCTTCCGCTGCCTTTCTACATGACCGGCCCTTCTAATCCGCTGCCTTTGACACGTCCAGGGCTCGTGAATCTTAGGGAATCTCGGGATTCCCAAGATTGGTGCAAAATTGGCCCATTTAGAATCGTTTTGAGTGAAACCCTTCGGAAACTACAAAAGTAACTAAAACGCATTAAAAGTTATTAAAGCAACTACGAAACAAGTCAAAAGCCTAAGGATTTAGGCGGTATTTAGACACGAAATCGAGTCTAAACACGTAGAAGAGAAGGTGGAGGAACAACAAGTTATAGTTTTGAATGAAAATATTAGTGAATGTCCTGAAGAGCAATCTGATCCCCACCAAATACAAATTCCTCTCCCAAATTGGTTGATTCAACATTTGATTGATGAAAGACATATTGAATCAAAGTTTGATGTTCCTATTGAGACACCCTTCTTCATGCCACCTTGTGTTGAAATCAATATAATAGAAACAGTTGTTCATGAGCGTCAAGAGGAAGTCTACATTCTTGAAGTGGAACCCGAGAATGGGAAAGACAACAATCATCCCAAGGCATTATGTTCCGGACCCGAGGTAAATGAAGATGCATCTCGTGATGATTCTCTCAAGATTGTTCCATTAAGGAGGGAGATCTCATTGGATGAAGCTTATATTGATGGTGTAGAGTTTGAGGAGATCGTTCCCAAGTGCTTGAAACTTGGAGCTCCATTTGAAGAAGAACCCCAGTTGCTTCTTCATTCCCATCACCAAATCAAACCGCCGGAGGAGACTCTTGTTCTATTTACGGAGGTGATGAGGAGGCATTGGAAAAGGAAGAGAAAGCGACATTGGAAGAAATCGAAGATATCATCACCTCTTCCTCGCTTATGGTCAACCAAACGACTGGAAGGACATCTTGGTTTGAGGTTATCCAAAGATGGAAAGGAAGGAAAAAGAAGCGATCATGGTGGAAGAAGCTGAATATGTACCTCTCATGTGCACCACGTCTCTCTAGAATCAAACGGGTATTTAGGTAGAGCTAGAGACCTAAAACTAGTGCTCTATGGGAGACACCCAATAATCTTTGAGTTTCTCATTTCAAGTTTTTAAGTTTTTGCATTTTTCTAATTTTATCTCTTTTTCTTCTCTTTAATTTTTCTTTTCAGTTTTCTTTAGTTTTTTCCATTTTTCATGTCTTTTTAGTTTTTCTTTATTTATCTCTCTTGTAATTTGAGGTATTAGTTCTAGGTTTAAAAGAAAGAGTTTGAAAAAAAAGGAAAAATGATGGGAAAAATAGAAAAAGATGGAGTTGAAAATAAGAAAATTGAAGTTTGAGTGAAAAGTAGTGTGAGTGTATGAGGTTTTAAAAAGAATTTGAATGTTGAGAGAGCTTGAAAGTTAGAAAAAAACTTTGGATTGAATGTGAGGAAGCATAAGAAAATTGAGTGTTGAAGTGTGAGAGTTTTTAGGAGTTGGAATATTTTTGGAGGAGTTCTTGGAGATGCCAGCAGAAGGTAGCAGGCGCTACCCAAGAGGTAGCACCCGCTACGTGAAGCAACATGATAGTAGCGGCAGAAGTTCAGAACACACCGCACTGCGCACTGCGCCAAAGATTCGAAATTTCAACAGACGTGTCGCGCTCGCGACTGACATCACAATGACTTATTTTGGCCCTAAAACCCGACTTCATTCTCATTTTTTTTCATTCCTTTTCTCACTCACACTCGACTCTCACTCTCTACATCCCTAAGTGACTGCGAACAACCCTCATCCTCACCCAATCCTTCCTCTCAACTCTCAAATCTGACCCTTCCTCCCTCCATTTTCGAAATCCAAACCCTAATCTTCTCCATTGTTGTGCAAATCGTTTGTTGGTGTTCGAAATTTTGCCCAGATTTGTCCCAAAGTGAGTGCTATTGTCCAAGCATATGTTCTACACATCTAAGTGAGGTACTTCTTGTTTAAATTGTGCGAAATCCTTTCCTTCTCATCTACATCGGTTCGTTGTTCATTCATGTTGAGTTAGGGATTGATTTTGTTAATTTTCTACACATAAATTCTGCCTCATTGTGTGCTGAATTCAATTGGAGTGTTCTTGCTTAGTATTTTTGTGATTAGTTTCTGTTTTTTACCTGTTGGAACACACACATCTAGTGACCGATTTCAGTGTGTTGATTTCATACCCTTGTTGTGTACTGAGTTGAATGCCATGTTCTTGCACTAGTGTTTTGAGTGTTTAGTTGTGTTTCTTCATCTGTCAAAACACATACACGCTTGTTGCACTATGTCCATGATCACAGTATTTTTGCACTAGATTTTGTGTTCGTATGTTGTTTTGGTATTGTGATTTTGTTTGCTGTGGGTATTGTTCACTGAGTTGTGCAAGAATCAATCCTCCTTGCTGAATCCCTCTTCAAGTGCTCCAATCTGAGGTAACCTCTTGTGAATTTTGTGCATAAGCTTTTCAAACTCACTTGTTTGTTGCTTGTGACAAATTTTTGGTTCACCTTTATGATTTAGGCACTATTATTGTCAAAAATCTAGCCAAGTCTTGCTTTTGTTCATCATGAGTGGAAGGAGCAAGCGTTCACGCGTCGAGGAAGCTTCTTCATCACAACCCGGATCATCTTCATTTACAAAGGATCGTTACAAAGCGCAACCGGCCACCCTAATTCGGTGTGAACCAGATGCGGATGTAACTTTTCGGGATGAAGAGCATAGATAACGGTACTAAGCTCTCCAACCACGAAAAATATGTGCACCGGATATTTATGATACGGCGACGATTGAAGCCATCCATTGCAAGTCGAGCTTCGATTATCTCATTAGCATTCTTGGTTGGGAGGTATTCATCATGATCGATGAATCGATTGTGGACCAGCCCATCCTCGAATTTCTAAGCTCTTTGAAGGTTCACGATGATGGCAAGAAAAATGCGCATTTTGAATACTGAGTCGCCAACAAAGATAAGAAATTCACCTTGAAGCGTTTTTGCCAAAGGTTGGGGTTGCCCGAGGATGGTAGATTTTATGAGCGATGCGCAAATTTTGATGAGCAAAAGGCAATGAAGGACAAAACTTGTTGGAGGAGGATGAATCATGGCACGAGAAATGGAGAACCACGTTATCATTGCTCTCGCAACTCTAAGGCGCGTGAATTTTGCAATCCGGTCATTCGAATCTTCCATAGGATCGTGACAAGTTCACTGTTCGGGAGAGATGATGGATGCCCCAAGGTTCGGAAAGATAATCTCTTTGTGATCTACAATGCAGTGAGGTGTAAAAAGGTAAACACCGGATCTTGCATTCTACATTGTCTGTGGGAGATTAGCATGGAATCTCGACGTACTACTATCGGGATGGGGCACATCATTTGCCACTTCCTAGTTCAATAGGGTTTTGGGAAATATTTGAAGAAGTGGACACCGCACTATCTTCCGGATCCTATCGACAAGGTCCGGTTGCAGAAAATGAATATCCTCGCCCAGCACCCAACTGGCACATCTATTGCCATGGACACGACAAAAAAAACGAAGATTCTCTTGGATCCAAACTATGCCGAGCAATGGTTGGATATCACTAAGGAGCATAATTGGTCTTGTGGTCAGGTTCCTAGTGACTGCAAGGTGGGTGGTCCGGATGTGTCCAGTGGTGAGGAGGAAGAGAACGACAATGAAGAAGAAGGGGAAGAAGAAGAAAATGAGGAGAAAGAAGAGGAGCATACGGGTCACGGTGAAGCTAGTGGAAGTGGAAGTCATCCATGGGAGGCTTCACTTGAGCATCTCAACTCTCAATTTGATCAAATGAGAGTTGATCTTCAAGAACAACGAACGCTACTCCAAGGTCAGTACAATCTGTTGGAGACCCAACAAGAGTTGCTACATGTCCAGCAGTCTACACTCAACAATGTGCATGCACATCTTCAAAGGCACGAGGACTACTTTCATCAGCAAAATCAGTATTGGCGTGACTGGGGGTATTATCACTACTCCATTGCAAACAATCCCCCGGTACCACCAGAGTACATACACCGTCACTATCCCGCCTACTTTCCATATTATCCATATCCTCCCCCAGGAGGATCCGAGCAATGATTTGTAAGTGTCCCCACTCCCACTTTACTCTTTTTATCGATTTTATTTACATTGTTAGTGTTAGATAAGTGTGGGGGGTACTTTATAGGGAAGTTGGGGAGGTGTGCTGGTTAGTTGGTTCTGTTGAGTTTGTTGTCCCCGTGGTTTGAGTTGTTTCGCTTCCATTGCTACGTTATTGGTTAGGCCACTCATGAGAGATGTTTCACCCTCAATTCCCGCCTCAAACTAGTGAGATTCGGGGTTGAGGCTAGCTAGTTCAATGTAAATTTTGTAAATAGTTTGTTTTTCGTAAAGTTCTTTAGCTAGTGTCTTGTTTTTTTATTTTTTTTTATTTTTGTTCTCTTTCTTTTGTGCATACAAACACTCACACTCATTATGTTTTCTTGTTTATTCCTAACCCAAGTGTGATGTTTTCCTGGATCGCGGATTGGTTCTGTTCTTTAATTGAAGATCCCGAGGTAACCTCTTTCCACACTCTTTGAATGTGTACATATATTGATCCTTGTTGCATGCTTGATTTTTCTTATGGGTGGCGAACCCCTTTGAGTGTTTGTGTTGGGATAATATTGCTGTTGGAGCCGTGTGGGCTTGGGTCGCCACCATTTGCTTGTTAGTTGTTTTTTTTTGTTTGTTTTTTGAGGTTCTCTACCCTTTTTCATGTGACACCTTCCCACAATGAGGACATTGTGGCGTTTTAAGTGTTGGGGGGGGGGAGAAATTCTGTTTCAAGGGTAGATTACCTAGCATTTTTGTTTTTGTTTCTCCTAGTTTTTGCCTAAAATTTAAAAATTTTTGGTTGAAAAAGGAGAAAAAAGGGAGTGAAAACCTTAAAAGTTTTCTTTCATTTTCGCTTTGTTTTGCTTTGTTTCTTGGATCTTCTTGTTGAAATTGAGAAGCCGTTCTTAATCTTCTTTAAAAGAAACCGGTCTGAGCATTTTCAACCCTGTCTCGGGTGATTGTCATGACTTAACTCTTTAGATTTCCTTCATTGAGTGTCTAGTGAGACTCCCGATTCCTTTCACGTTCTGGTTGAAACCGGGAGATTCTAGGGGTTTGTGTCCGAGCTTGTTCTTTTTCCTCTTTAACAAAAGCAAAAGTCAAAAGCAAAAGTAAAAAGAAAGAAAAAGAAAGCAAAGTTAAATAAATGAATTAAGTGGGGCGCGTCGGCTAAACGACATTAACCACCATAAAGCTAGACAACCTACACGGAGCCGGTATAAGTGGTACGGCGTTGTTGCCCCTTAAGCTCCTCCTATATCGAATTCTGGACGGAAGAGTGTATGGAAAATCCATGTTGGGAGGGTAAACCCCACATTTTGGGTCGTTGCAATTCCCGCGAAACTAGCCTCGACCTTTAAGCTTTAAAAAAAAATGTTGGGAAAACCCAACCAAAAAAGAAAAGTTTTTAGTGTTAATAAAGTGTGGGGCCTCTCCTTGCATCACCTACGGCCCTCACCAAGCCAAGGGCGACCAAATGCAGGGAAGGGCAACTCTTTTCTTTTCTTATTCGTTTTGTTTGTTTTTGAGTTCAGGCATGAGTCTTTGGAGTCTTTTGGAATCGATTAGAACCCGCTAACACTTATGCACATGGGGTTTTGCTTGACATTATTTGTAGGAAATCGAAAATCTCAAAGACTAACTTTTGCTTGGAACAGGTGCTTGTGAGATGCTCATAACGGTTCCTTTTGGAGGTTTAATAACGTTTTCCTAATCGAGATTTCAAGGTCTTTTGAAGCGAAGCTTTTGTTTTTCTTTTCCTTTGTTTTCTTCGGTTTAATTTTGTTTTCACTTTCCCTCTCTCCTTTTTCTTTTGCTTTTGTGGGTATAGCCGCTACAAACCCTCACGAGTGCATCTCGTCCACCCAGGCTGCCGGGGGGTTCAAAGGGCTTGGTGCATACGCTAAATGCACTTGTTTCTCTCCCATGGCAGAGGAGTTTGTGTTAGTTTAGGTACTTTTTTTTTGTTTGGATCGAGACGAGCAATAGTTTAAGTGTGGGGGGGGGGGGGTGTTTAGACCCAATTTTGTGTCTAAATAACGCCTTAATTCTTAGGCTTTTGGCTCGTTTCATGTTTATTTTCATGCTTTATAGTATGTTTTGGGTTATTTTGTAGGTTTTGGCATTTTACACAAAAACGAGGTAAAAAGGGCCATTTTAGAGCATTTTTTGGTGACTTTCCGAGCCCAGTCGGACCGAGAGCCGAGGCGGAGTTGACTCGAGACCACTTTACCTTCATTTGGTGCAAATCAGTGGGGTAACACCCGCTACGATCCTTGTAGCGGGCGTTACATGCCTTGGAATGAAGGAAGGAATAAAAGGAAGAAAAGAGGAGGGTAGCCCCCGCATCCCTTAGGCGTGGCACCCGCTACCCTCATCTGGACAGCACCTACGGTCGATCGAAGCTCAAAATCGCCTTAGGTTTTCGCTAGGTGGCACCCGCTACCCTCCTGGTAGCGCCCGTTACCTCCCCTGGACAGCGAGAGACCGCACCTGCGGTCTCCTCCTTTTCTGCGCGTATTGATCGGCTTGTGCACTGCGTTTTGGCCAACTGTTTTCTCTTGTATATATACTCCTCTTTGATGATTTCTTAGGGGGATCCAATTCTAGGACTTGGACATTATTTCCAGCTTTGTATTAATGAGTTTTAGTTAGAGATTAGCCTTAATTATTCTAGGGTTTTGGTGGATTTTTGGTGTGATTCAAGGATTGAAGATTCAAACAATTGAGAGATTGTTGGATTATCATTCCCTTTGCTTTTCGTTGTTCATCTACAGCATTTTGAGAAGTTTTCTCTTCCCTTAACTCTTTTATTAATTGCTTTGCGAACTACTTTGGTTGCTCTTTAATTGCTATGCTTGTTATTTTCATTGTTTTGTTTGTTCTTGATTGTTGGATGTTAGAAATCATGTTTAGGTTTGGTTTGGATGTTGTTAGCATAGTTTTTATCATGATTAGTGGCTAGAAACCCTATTGGTTAGGGGTAATTAAGGGTGTGAATGGGTGATTAGGTTTGGGTTAGAAATATTAGTGAGTAATTAGTTGGGAAATCAATTTCCCACTCCTTTCCTTCCCTCAAGCAGGATGTGTTTAGGTCCGAAAGCTCCCGAATACATCCAACACTTGTGTGGAAGGTTGGAGTCGGGATAGTTAATGCTCCCCCACGAAAGTGGAAGGAGGTTAACTAGGGAATTCCGTTTCATTAACCCTCCGGGTCCGTGGTGGACTTTGGGGAAGTTAATCCGGACTATCCTCGAAAGAGGAAGCTAGGTGGGTATATTCTAACGGAATTGCCACTTGATTGATTCTCCCTCCTTATTATTCCCTTGTTGCAAAACCCATTTCCTCATCCTCGTTTGCATCCCGAAAAGCCTCTGAAGCCCATTTCCTTCCCTTGACCGGCCTTAGCTTTGTTTCTCGCTTTGTGACCCCTTCAAACTGATATCCTTACCTAGCGATCTCATCCCGACCATAGACCGAGATTCTATGACCAAGGCCCCTAGCTCCTCGAGAAGAACGATATAAAAACCGGGGTACAAAAATCACGTTACACTCCAGCAGCTTGCAAACCAATCGGTGATATTTTCAATAGCATTTTGAGTGCCTTAGTTTAGCCTCTCGTTTGTGAGTGTCAGCAAACTCTCATTTGGGTTGAATCTACTTCAGTATATAGGAGTTGGCATTCCTAGTGGTGTGTGTAGAGCTTACTTGCTTCAGTGGTGGTGTGCCTGTATCTGCTGAGGTAACTAAGTCCTATGCCCTTGTGTTTATTCTGTGGTATGCCTGTATCAGAGTGAATACAAGTCTATCCTTTTCATTCCTTATCGGTTTGTCATCTAGTCCAGCTAATTATTTTCAATTAGCTTTGTTTTAAATCATCAGCAGTGTGTTTCTGATCTGTGTGGTGTATTGTGAGGTCAATACTCTGATCTCTGTGACCTTACATACATCAATATAATATATATATATATATATATATATATATATATATATATATATATTATATACATCAAAAGTAAGGATGTAGGTCCACAGGGATGGATGTTTAGGATTTTAGTTCAAATGGCTTGCTAAGGGTTTTTCAAGTGCAAAAAGCAATAAACAATTAAAGGAAGCAAATTAAACTATCCTAATCAAGAAATTATAACATCAACCATCAAGCAAAACATGAATAAAAGTTGGATTACTCTACTTATCTAGGAATAAAACTAACTAAACTAGCAATTGAAAGCAAGAATCAAGAAAACAATTAAACCTAAACCTAATATTGAAATTAAGAACAACAAATCATACCCTTGATGAACTAAGTCTTCAATCTATCCTCTAACCTTCATCTCTAATCTTCATCTTGACTTCTCCCGAACAAACAAGAAGATGTGAATTGGATTATTAAGAATCCCCAAATTCTCACTTGAGAGTAGAATTTGTGACTCTTATTCCTCCTTCTCATTAAAACTGGATTTGAGTTTTTGTGGCTAATCTATGAACTAGCAATGACAGCCAATAATGAAAACAAGATAAAACAAGGGAATGAAGAAAGATTTCTAAAATTAATTGCAAGAAAAGTTGATTACAATCAAGAACTAGAGAAACTTCGAGAACAATCAAAGCTTAAAACCCTAATCAAGAGAAAAGCATAATGATAAAAACTAAGATAAAATGTAATTTAGACTAATAAAAACCTAGCTGCTCCTAAATTCGTCACTTAGAGTATATATACACAGCCAAGACAGTTACATAAAACTCAATCGTTTCGCCCCAGAACATAGCACAAAATTTAGGTCCGTCGCGGGTGCGGCAGTTCCCGTCGCAGGTGTAGAAACATGTTTGCTCTCCGCAGCACATCGCGGGCGTGACAATAGGTAACTCGGGAGCAACGTAGTTCTGGCTTCTTCCATCAAAGGTATCCAAGATTTTGATCTTTGATTGTCACGGGTGTGACACCTTCCGTCGCGGGTGCGACACCTTGCTGGTCCTTTTTCCTTAGCTGAGGTATTGACGCCACAGTAGCTTGTCACAGGTGTGAAAGATTACGTCGTGGGTACGACGGCCTTCTGGTACCTTTGCCTTTAGAAGTTGTCTTGATACCCTAGAAGCTGGTCACGGGCGCGACCCATAGTGTCACGGGTGCGACGCCCGTCTGACCAGTGCCTTTGCTGCTGCACTGCAATCTTCATGGACTTTTGCTCAGTTTTTACCACTTTTGTCTCGGTTTTGACTCTAACACATTATTATCATACAAAACTCAAAATCACCATAACTAATATATACTTAAGTGGTTACAACAAGCAAAATACCCTATATAAGATAAGAATTCGGCTCGGAACGAGACCGAACAACACTCCCGCACAAGGGTTTACTCGTCTTGGGCAAACTAAAAACAAAGAAAAAGAAAGAGAACAAGAAACTAACTACCCTAACTCACTTTCGCAAGAATCGCGGATGCATTTAGCACATGCATCAAGCCCTTTAAACCCCTTGGCAGCCTAAGTGGAGGAGGAAGGTCTGTGAGGGTTTATAGAAGCTATACCCACTAAAGCCAAAGAAAAGGAGAGAGGGAATGGGAAAAACAAAACAAGTTTTAAAAAGAAACAAAGGAAAAACTGCTTGCTTTAGGAATCATGCAATCGCCGCAAGGAAAACAATACTAATCAACTAAAAGGAACCATTATGAGCACATTAAATTACTTAACTCAAGATATTTCAAGTCTTTAAGGTTTTCGATTCCCTAACGTTTCCTACAATACAAGATCCTATGTGCTCAAGTGCAAGTGTTATTCTAATAGATTTTGATTGATCTAAAGCAAATCACAATCCAAGCTTGTATCAAAGAAAAAGATTATTCGAGTGTCATCCTCCCTCGCTTGTGTCGCCCTTGGCTTGGTGAGGGTCGCAGGAGATGCAAGGAAAGACTTCACATTTATCACGACTCTTTTTGTTGTTGGGTTTTTCGAAGATTTAAACGTCCCAACATTTTCAACTTAAATTAACGGTATTTGATGTTAGTTTTTTCGGGAATTGCACGGCCCATAAATGGGGTCTACCCTCCCAACACGAGCTACTCCATACGCAAACGAAGTGCTTAAAGGGTAAGAGCATCATATCGCTCATACCAACTCGTGTAGGTGTACTAACTTTAAAAATACACTTTCAAGGTTAATGTCAGTTTTTCAGGATTTGGAACGATCCTCCGAAAAGGGGTCACCCTACCAAGTCAGGCTACTCCATTCATAAACGAAGTGTTTAAGGGGCGTGAGTGCCGCTGTGGACATTTTTCCTCGTCATTCTGGCTTCCGAACGTCCATGTTAGGATTAGGGGTGTGATTTGTTGATTCGTGATGGGGTTTAACCTTTGAAAACTCTTTAAGGAAAATCAAACTCACATTTCATAAATAATATCTTGTAAAATCACTTTCCCTTTACTTGAGCATTTTATGAGTCCTTGAATTAAACCTTTAAGAGTGAACATCCACTTGTTCCAAACTCTCCTAAATTTAACCCAATTTGCTCATTTAAATTTAGGCTCGGAAGAAGGTGATTTATGCAACTATTATTTAGAAATATAAGAAAGAAAAACCCTAAAGTTGCATCAATACAATGTAAAACCATGTTTAGCCATAGATTATGCAATCCTCGATGTATTTTATTTCAAAATGGGAGTCGCCACCCGACTTTTTAAGGGAAAAGCTAAGAAAAAACCAAATGGAAAATAAAGAAAGACTCCGCCTGCGAAACCCAAGAACGGATCCGGGGGTAAGGCTATGAACTCGAAAAGTAAACTTTAAGAGTTCGCCTCTCACAAAAGGAAAGACTCTACTAAAAGTTTAAAATGTGCTTTTGATAAAGTTTGGAAGGGAATTGAAGGAATAATTTACAAAATTACTTCATTGAACGGGCAACATGAATGTAATACAAGATAAAAGGTACAAATATACAATTATTTACAAGATAAAAGAACACTTAAGGGCTTACATTACTACTTTTTGGGAAAAGACCTTGCCTAGCCTTTAAATGCTTGATGAATCCTCCTTGATGTGTTTAGAATCATCCTCTCCAAGTGCCAAGATAATGATAGATAATGGTGAAAAAGGGATGAGAAGAAAGAGGGTGAAAATAGGGTATAAGAAGGCTTCTTTTTGTGGTTTTGAATGTGTTTAGGCTAGGGTTTCTTGTGGAGCTTAGGATGGATAAGAAAAGGATATGTGTTTAGGATTTTGTGATGGAAAGATTAGGAAGATGATGATGATAAGAATGATGATAGAATAACAGGATGATAGTAGAATAGGATGATAAGAGAGATTATATAAGAGTATGAGAAGTAGAGAGAAGTAATGAGAGAATGAGAGGGAGAGATGATGAATGAATTGGTGAGTTGATGAGCGAATGAGTGAATGTAAGGGGAAGAATGAATGAATGATTGAGTGAGTTTGGCCTTAAGAGAGGTAGTATTTAAAGGTGAAGGAGGGACTATTGATACATATGCATGCATGCAGTCACATAGTAATCTCCGAGCTTGGCACAAAACTCTAAGGCAGTAGGGGGTGAACTTGGAGTGGACGGTAGCACGTGGTCAATTGACCACGTGTGGTTGACGCCGTGTAGGCCGGTCGGCCAGTGCTCCAAGGGAGAGGGATTCTCCTCGTCCATGCATGCATGGTCGGTGATAGTGTGAAGGTAAATTGCCTAGGGAAGCTGCCATTCACTGGACGGAGAGTGTATATATTATTTAGCTTTTAGGAGTGTTTTTTGAGTACTTTTGTGAGGGCTTGATCTCGCCACCTCTAGCTCTTGTTTGTAGGGTTTCCATGGCTCTATTTTTATATAAAAAATGTGCATGTAGCTAGGATGGACTACATGTGATCATTCATGTAGCTTTAAGTGAACAAATACATGTAGAATGCACTTATTTATTTAATCTTCTTTTATTTCTTCCGCTCTTCTTTTTATGCTATTTTATGCGTTTAAATCTCGGTGTCTACAGGATCCCCCAATTTGATTGCGTCCGAAGATAGGACGAGAATCAAAGTAGCCTTGATTTGATGGATATCGGTCGAGGATATGACTTTGGGATGCAAAGCCTTAGGGTATGACTTTGTCGAGTGCAAAGCCTAAAGTGATGCTTGGAAGCTGAGTCCTGCATCGCGGTTAGCGAACTTACGCCGATAGGTGATCTCGAGCAAGACTGATGCTCTACTTGAGGTGATCTCGTACGTTTGGTGACATCCAACTTGTTATGATCTCGGACGTTTGTCGACATCCTACTTGAAGATGTGGGCTGACACTTGGAAGCTAGGTCCTGTGTCGCGGTTGGCGAACTTGCGCCGATAGATGATCTCGAGCAAGAATGATGCTCTACTTGTTGGAGAGACTTCATCGGTAACGATGCCGATGGCTCTTGGGGTTGATTTTCTAGTCTTTCCCAGTGTCGGTTCTAGTCTTTCCCGGTGTCCATGTTGATGATTTTGTTGGCATGTTTGATGCCGGAGGACTTCATCGATCGCGATGTCGATGGCCTGGGGGTTGAGACTTCGTCGAAAATCTACCGATGGCTTAGGATTGGGACTGAATCGAAACTTTGTCGATGGCCCTGATTGTCGAGACTTCACCGAAACTCTGCCGATGGCTCAGGATTGGGACTGCATTGAAACTCTGCGATGGCCCTAGTTGTCGAGACTTCACCGAAACTCTGCTGATGGCTCAGGATGATAATGATGACAATGATAATGATGATGATGGCAATTTCAATGCCAAGGGACTTCACTGATCGTGGCCCTTTCTTTTCTACAAAATGCAAAAATGGTTTTTGTCAGTTTTGATGAATTATAAATTTCAGTCCGAGAAACTTACTCGGGTTGTGGCTGATCAGCCATTGGAACTTGTTCCCTTTGGGGAATGGATGCTTTTTACTTTGAAAAGAGCACCCTCTTCTTATTGGGCACGCGTTGGCTTGTTCATGCATGGCTTTGGGAAGATGCATGCTATTGGGAAGGTGACAAAGGAAGAAGAAGGGATTCTCCTTCCCTAGGCCGACCGACCTACACTCTTGGGAAGAATTTTTTGGCTCGTTTAATGTAGCTTTTTGCAGGCCATGCAGGAGACCATTTAATGCAATAATTGTGGTTGGTCTTGTAGGCCGATCGGCCTCTACTGGGGACCAGTGGTGAGCTGACACGTGGCAGTGGGAGCTCATCTATGTTGCCTATAAATGGGGCTTGAGCTCGGCATTCTTTCATTACTCCAAATTTGAGCCTTTATATTTTGGCTTCCCACTCTCTCTTTGGAAAATCTTTGGGGTGTTTTTTGAAGTTCCTTCATAAAAGTATGAATTTCTTTCGGAGAGGACGCAGACGTGCGCCTCAACTAGCGGTTCAAGAACGTCCGTATGCAAGAACAGTGTAGCGAGAGTATCCTAGCAGGGATTTCATTCCGGCTCAGTTGGTCTTTCGCCAAGAAGAGCACGCATGGTTCTTTCGCTCTCGTGACTCGGTATGTTCCTTTATATAGCATGTTTTGCTTTTGAAGTTGCTTTGCATGCTATTTACTGTTGTACTTTTAAGTTCAATCCTAAAGCAACCTTAGCTACTTTGAATTTTGCTTGAAGTACTTTACCCCTTAGATTCTTCCTTTGACTTCATTGCAGGAAGACTCCTTCAAGTCATGTGGGAGCATTCAGGGTGTAATAACCTTATCCTTCCATGCGAAGCTAGGCGCATTTTATTCAAGCGTTGTGAGGGATGTTGGTTTTGGCCCTTTTCTAGACTGCTTGAGGGCATGGAAGATTCGTGGCGGCAAGAGGACATACGGTCGAGCTATCGTAGAGCATTTCTGGGATACTACGAACTCTTCCCACCTCCCGGTTGGGGAGATGATGCTTACTCCTTTTGACTTTGTGATGATTACAAGTCTTAGCTGGGGCGGGCAGCTACTGGAGTTTCAGAGGGATGTCGACCCTCGCGTTCATGCGCTTTTGCAACCAGTTGTCGCCTTGGCGGGATGAACTGGCGACCTGCGATACACGCATCTGGCGGCTGTTATAAAAAATGAAGGATTCGGGGGCCTTCCGCTTCCTCAGCGTCAATTCATCGTGTTGGTGCACTTCATCAATGCAACAATTTTTCCAAACCGTTGAGACACCATTACTCTCTCCTGGGCGCATCATCTCCTGAATTTCGACGAGATGAGATCTTTCAACTGGGCGGCTGCTGCGTATGCCCATTTAGTTAGAGGAATGCGGGTTGCCTGCCGGCCCACTAATTGTGACAGTGGCGCGTACAAGAGCGACAGAGGTTAAGAGACTCAACCTAGGGAGCAGCCTTTGGCGAGTGTTGGAGGTATGCTCCAAAATTTTTCCATTTAGAAATTTGTAAGGTGCAAACTTCTTTTTAAAGACCCTTCCCTGGTGTGCAGGTGTGGGTTATGGCCTATTTCTTGCCTGTAGTTGGTGGAACCAACAATGGTGATATGCGCGTTCCTGCTGCTCGTGGAAGGTCAGAATCATCAAGCTACCGTCGGTTGAAATTCCATTTCAAGGATTTGAACGGGCTTAGAAGGATTATTGACAACCTCCGACCGGTATGTCTTGCATTTATTTTGTTTTGCCTTTTCCCCTTCGAGCTTTTGGTGACGACTGTCGCTGCAGGAGGACATCATCCAATTCCCATGGAATGAATACAATGCGAGGGACCTTCATTATGACATACGCCTTGCAAGGGAAGCAAGCGAGCGCCGTTTGTTGTTGGAAGGTCCTTCTGGTCTTGCTTTCTATTTGGGGGAACACTTCTATTTTCAACATACTAGGGAATGGCCTCCCAGAGTTCCCATGGATCGTCCCGAGCTTATCTTTGATAGGCAAGTCTTGGCGGCGGATGAAATAGCTCGGCTGATGGCTGGTGAGCCAGCAGTCAATCTCGTGATACCAACGGATAACTTGGAAGAGGCGGCTCTTCAGCATAGAGGACGTCTTGCTTTTGCTTAGGTTTTAGCATTTCTTCCATTTTTGTATCACTTGTGAATTTCTGGCATCCTAATGATGTTCGTCCGTCTGTAGCTGGGAGGATATTACGACCCTCTTCTAGACCAGCATACAGAGGAACCTGAGCAGGCAGAGGAAGAAAATATGTTGTTCGGATTCATCCCTCTCATGCCTAATGATCATGAAATACTGCAGTTCTTTGATGCAAACCCAGTAAGTTGCATATTTGACCACCCTTCACCTTGCACCCTTTGATTCTTATGGAACTTCCTTTCGTGTAGCTAGCGTACGTTCACATCCGTGTCCTATTAAGGGAAGGTATCACAGCTTAGGAGTTCATTGACCAGAACTTTGAGAACGACCAATATCGGGGTCCGATGCCGGCTGCTAGTGATGAAGATAGAAACTCACTCTCATGTGAGCTTGCCACACTCTGGGAGCTCGTCAAGACGTCCTCCTCGCCACTCTTCGGCAGGAGAAATGGGTAGCAGGGGTTTTCGCGGAGATTCAGGACCATCTTGGCATAGGGATCAAGATCTGATGGTTGTGCCATGCGATCCCTCTGCTAGCTCTTCGCGGAGAAGGTCTCCTGGTATCCTGGAGTTCATGGGAGAAGACTGTTCGGAATCTAGTGGATTCCAAGGTTCGATGGAGAGAGTGCCTAGTCCATGGGCGCCTCAGTATCATGCTCAATCTATCGTCCCTTACAATCAGCCCCCTGGCTTCAGCTACGGTTATTCAGGCTCTTATTTTCCTGGCATGCCTTACAGCCAATTTTCTGTCCGGTCCTTCTGGTACTCAGGATGATCCACAGCCAGACTCTTTTGTTGATGCTACTGTCATGAGCTTGTTTGGTAGCGGCGGTCTTGGAAGAAACTTCTAGGAATTATGGCAAGGCTTTCCCTTTTTCTTTCTTTTCTTTTTTCTTCTTATGCAATGTAAAAGGAGTGCCATGTAATAAAGAAATGCGCAGTTAAGATGCAATCAGGCAGACTCGATTTTATGTGATTTTGACTCTTTAATGATGCAACATGCAAGCTCCCATTTTTATTTATTTTTAGGTCAACCCCTGACTGTTTACAAAGGAGAAATAAAAGAAAAGAATAATGTACAACGAAAATTACAATTTCTAAAACTAAAAGAGGAAAATAAAATTACATTTTTCATCAATAAAGGAAAAATACTATGCAAACACGTAGCCACCCATGCATAAATGCGTCTAGATGCATGTACGTAGGGGTGGAAGTCACAAAATGAGTTCATCCCCTTTGTAGTGGCCGGTCGGCCTACACGCGGTGCCAGGCATCGTGGTTCATCCGAATGCGTCTTGCCGGATGCCATGTACATTCCCCTGCCTCCAGTTGAACAACCGTGTACTGGCAGAACCGAAGCTATATAAGCTTGCTTTGTCATTTTGAGCCTTCATCCCAATCTTGTTCTCTCTCAAACCCCTTTTCCCTTGCTTACAATCATGGCCTTCGAAAGGAAACTCAACTCATGGATGACCACACTCACAAAACCCGAGAAACGGCTCTGTACTTACAACAACCTTTCCCTGATTTTGGGCCTCAAGCAGGTGAAAATTGACTAGGGGTTCCTTAAAGCGGCCCTGACCTTTTTGGACCCTAAGTTCCATGTCTTTCGCTTCTCTTGGAACGAATTGTGCCCTCTTCCTGAAGAGTGGGGCTGCATGCTCAAGTTCAACCTTTACGCTCCATCGACAACTCCTTCCCTCGCTCACAATCATTGTGAGAAATTCGAGGAATTAACGAATTTCAATCATCGAGCTTCAGGACACATCTTGGTTGGCAATACCGTCAATTTGCAAGCTTTAGTGGAATTCTTCCAATCACCTGAGGCGCTTAGACTCAACCCAGCGTTGCGAGTGCGAGGTTTGGTTATTTGCATTCTTTCCGAATTTTTATTTTATCGCGGTGGTTCGGGTTTCGCACCTATCTCCCTCATCCATATCATAGATGAGATGTCTCAGGGTTATAACCTTGCTCCAATGATGATTGCCGAAACACTCCTTGGCCTCGATTCATGGGCTACAACGCAGACCTTTCGCGGAAGTCCTCTCGCTCTTCAAGTGAGTATCGACTCCTTTATTTTTCTTCTGTTTTTTTTGTTTGTTTTTTATTTTGATATTATTTTTCTCTTATTTTGCATGGATTATCTGAGTGGTCCATGTGGAATCATGTGTCGATTTTTCTTTTCTTTTTGCTTTGGTTGTAATACATTTTTCGTGCAACCAAAATTCTCACTTTCTTTCCTTCACCTGTAGATGTCGCTCATGGAGCATTTAGACATGGTTTTTTCTCCCATCAGTTCTTCGGAGCTAGCAAACTTTTGCCAACGCAAAGGGAAGTTCGATACCCGCCGCAATTTTGATGAATGGGTTATCTTTCTCAAGAACCACCAGGAAGTCCGTTGGTGGGTGGAAAGTACCATGTTTCTTGAGCCATTCTCGCAAGGTGGCCCACCTTACTCTGCTTGGCCTTACGGAGCTGGCATATTATTTCCCCGATCGAGTCATACGGCAAATGGGGTATTCTCAAGACATTCCCCTTCCTCCATGCGAGATTCCTGACCTTGCCCATCTCCAAGGGTCGGTGATTGAATCATGGATCAAATACTAGAAGAAACGGGCTGGAAAGGAAGCACCTGCTCCTAACTGTATCTCCACCACTTCGACGGATGCCTATCGTAGCTGGCTTGCTACCACCGTTGGTATTGGCCATTGGTGTGAAAGGATGTCGCATTCGCCTCTTCGAGACGCCCTGAAGCTGAAAAGTATCATCGTGGCTAACGCACTTGGGTCGGGATCTAAAGAAGAAACGCACTCAAGCAAGGAAAAACAAGCAAATCCGACCGAATGAGCACTAATGAGCCTATATCGACTCCAACTCAACTAGACCTAGACTTAGTACTTAAATAAATAGGGTGGAGAGAAAGAAATATAATGAAAGAAATGCGTACGTATGCTATATATTTTCATTTGATGCTTCTCCTTTAGAAAGTTCATAAAACAAAATGTATTAAAAGATGTACTTCTTTTATTGATATAAGAAGTAAAGTATTACATTTATGTTTTATAAGAATCAACACAAGTCATGCTCTTCTTCTTTCCGTCCTTCAAAAGCACAACGTCAGCTGCAACACCTTTACTCTCCTATTACCTAACTTGTCCCGAAGGATTTTCAAGTTAGTCTCTCATTTTTTTTTTCATCATTTTTTTTGTACTCTCCTTTTGCCTAACCTGCCTCAAAGAGGTTTTCACGTCAGCCACTCTATAGTTTTTCACTCTTTTTTTTCTTTTTTTTTCTTTTTTTTTCTCTCATAAGCAAGTGGCCTATTGGCAGTTCGGTTGCTTGCTTTTATAAGACAATGCATGTCTAAGTAGCTGAGGATACCAACCCTTAGAGGCTTAAACATAATATCTTTTCAACTTATCCAAGTTCACAGGCTGAGTGAGCTCCTCTCCTTCAGGTGTGGCCAATCAGGCGGCGCCCCCTGTAGTGATAGAAATGACAATGTAGGGACCCTTCCAATTTGGGGCAAACTTGCCTCGAGGATCCGAACGGTCTGCCCTCATTTCCTACAATACTAGGTCTCCTTCCGCTAAATCTCGATCTTTGACTTTCTTATTGAATGCTCGGGAAATCCAACTTTGATAAAGCTGGATGTTATGTATAGCACGGAGTCGTCTTTCATTCAACAACACCAACTCCTCATACCTAGCTCGGGCCCATTCGGCCTCAAGGATTTGACTTTCAGCAATGATCCTTAAAGAAGGAACGACAAGTTCTGCTGGCAAGACTGCTTCCATCCTGTACACCAAAGAGTATGGCGTAGCTCCGGTTGTGGTCCGAATTGACGTTCGATATCCCCATAGTGCAAAAGGAAGCTTTTCGGGCCAATCTTTGTAAGTGACAGCCATCTTTTTGATAATTTTCACCAGAGTTTTGTTTACAGCCTCTACAGCTCCATTGGTTTGTGGCCGATAGGGAGAAGCATGGTGATGCCGGACTTTGTACTTGGCGAGAAGAGCAGCAAATTCGCCCATGAAATGGCTCCCATTGTCACCCATCACCTCATGTAACACCCCGTATCTGCAAATGATATTCCTCAGCATGAACTTGGCCACATGCTTCGAAGTGATTTTTGAGTATGAAGCAGCTTCTACCCACTTGGTAAAGTACTCCACGGCTACCAGCACATATTCATGTCCTCCTGTACCATGGGGTGAAATCTTCCCTATGATGTCGATTCCCCATACTGAAATGGCCACGGTGAGGCCAAAGTGGTCAAATAAGACGATGGTTGATGCATGAGATCAGCAAACTCTTGACATTTCTGACATTTCCTCACAAACTGGAGACAATCGAACTCCATAGTCGACCAGAAATACCCTGCTCTCTGGATCTTCTTAACCAACATTCTGTCGTTCATATGCGGTCCACACTCCCCTCTATGAGTGGATTTCATTAATTCCTCTGCTTCCTCCCTATCAACACATAGGAGGTTTATCCCTGTAGCGATCTTCTTGTACAGACGGCCCTGAATGATGAAATATTGAGAAGCAACTAACCGGATAGCCCTCCTAGCTCGACGCTCAGCATTTGGCGGGTACGAACCTTCTTTAAGAAAAGCATAAATATCAAAGAATCATGCATCAGTACTGACCGAACCGATCATTAGTTGTTGATGAGCAAGACGAGTCCTCCTCTCCACTCTTACTGCTAAGGCTTGATCCTTTTTGGGCATGGCTACCATAAATGAAAGCTTGACTAGCGCGTCAGCTAGCTCATTGTGACCCCTTGGTAGATATTTGAACTCAATATGGTTGAACTTCTCAGCTAGCTTGGACAAATGTTGCTGGTAAAGTGCCAATGATTCGCTCTTCACCTCCCTTATATAGTAGTTTGATTGACGATCAAACTGGAGTCCCCAAACACTTAGTAGCCTTTGAATTCCCATCTCCAGGGCCACACGCAACCCTAAAATACAAGCTTCATACCCAACAGCATTGTTAGTAGCCTCAAAGTCAAGCTTGACTGCCAAAGGAAAGTATATGTCTTCGGGGGAAACTAACAGAGCTCCAGCCCCGCATCCCATCTGATTAGCAGCACCATCAAAGTAGAGCTTCCAGGTTTCCTCATCAACTTGAAATATTTGTTCATCACTAAACTCCAAGCCCCCAGTGTCAGGACTTCTTGTAGGAAACTCAGCGAGAAAACCAGAAACTGTACGCCCCTTGATGGACTTCTGTGGTCGAAAGTGTAGATCAAACTCAGACAGCATAACTACCCATCAAGCGATCCTACTGTTGATGGTAGGTTGTTCCATTATGTATTTGACCGGATTACATGCTGCGATCACGTACACAGTGTGTGAGAGCATATAGTGGCGAAGCTTCTTTGTAGACCACACTAATGCTAAAGTTATCTTCTCGATCTCCGAGTAGCGGGACTCTCACCCCAGAAACTTCTTGTTGATGTAGTAAATAGCTCGCTCGAGACCATCGCTTTCCTGTGCTAGCATAGCACCCATAGCGCTTGAACTGATCGTGAGATAAAGTAACAAAGGTTTCCCAGAGATAGGCGGGACTAGTACTGGTGGATTGGTTAAGTCAGCCTTAACCTTTTCAAATGCTGCCTGACACTAGTCGTCCCATTCGATTGTTGCTCCCTTCTTCAGCTTCTTGAATAATGTTTCACAAGTCATTGTGAGTTTGGAAATGAATCTGCTCAAATACTGCACTCGCCCTAGGAAACCACGAATCTCCTTTTCTGTCCAAGGCGGAGGCATGTCTTGGATTGCTTTGATCTTGGATGGATCGACCTCTATTCCATGTTGACTGGCGATATAACCCAGCAACTTTCCCGATGTCACCCTAAAGGCACATTTCTGTGGATTCAATCTCATGTTGTACTTGCGGAGCCTAAGGAAGAACTTGCATAAATTTGGGATGTGATCCTTATGCTTCTTCGAATTGACAATCATGTCGTCCACATATACTTCAACCTCGATGTGGATCATGTCATGCAACAGCGTAGTGGCGGTGCGTTGATAAGTAGCACGAGCGTTCTTTAGTCCGAAAGGTATGACAGTATAGCAGAAAGTTCCCCATGGAGTGATGAATGATGTTTTCTCCATATCTCCTTCAGCCATTTTGATCTGATTATAACCAGCGTACCCATCCATGAATGATAGTAACTCATGTCCACAGGTATGATCGACCAAGACGTCAATATATGGCAAAGGAAAGCAATCCTTTGGGCTAGCTTTGTTCAGGTCCCTGAAATGAACACACATCCGAACCTTTCCATCCTTCTTTGGCACAGGCACGATGTTAGCTACCCACTCGGGGAATTCTACCGCTCTGATGAACTTAGCCTCTAACTACTTCTTGATTTCCCCGTGAATTTTGTCCGCACCACTCATTCTTAATTCTGCGAGGTCGTTGCTGTACTGGTTTAGCATCCGGGTAGAGTTGAATTGCATGTTCAGCGATCTCCATGTCGATTTTGGGCACGTCTTTGTAAGACCAAGCGAAGACGTCTACGAACTCCCTTAGAAGTGAGGTGAACTCCTGTTACTCCTCTAGGGTTAATGATTTTCCAATTTTCAGTTCCGGGGAGTTTTAGGCGTCCCCATATTGATGGCGATGGTTTCTTCGACAGGTGCCATGTGATTCTCGTGGTCATTCATGGCTTGTGTTAATTCGTTAAAGTCTTTTAAAGGTTCAGCATCAAATTCATAATTATTAGCACAACAATTAGGGAGAAGGGAAGAAGAACAAAGATACTCAGAAATGTTCATTTCATTGAATGCAGAAATGGATACAAACTTATCAGACATGGGGTTAATCCCAGCTGACCCAGACTTGATTACAGACTCACTAGAGCTCGACTCAGACCAGACCTTACAAGGTTCTCCTAACACTAGGGTACATTTATTGTTAACAGCATCGACCCAGGTCACTTTGTGGCAATCTCCATCAGCCGAGATCATGGCGCTTGGGTCAAATTCAGAGTTGGACAACACAGCAACCATCGCATTCCTGGCCAAACAGTAGACCGAACATACTTCCTCCAGATAGATGAATCCACTCAAGAGGTGATTGCGCATTTGCTTTAGGTTTGACAACTTTCTTTGACGGGACATCACAATCATTGAAGACCTCTAATCCAGGAATGCGAATACCGTTAACATATCGAGGTTCTGGGAACCCATACCTAGGGAAATCATCTCCCCGCCTTATGAATTGTCCATTCAAGGTTAACGGATATGGCTCGGTCTCCATCAGTGTAGGAGAATCGAAGTGGTTTCTTTGACGAGCTAATGCGATCCTGGCAAGATGAACCTCCTGATTAGTTGGTTTATACCCCAAACCGAAGCGACAAGAGTAAATAGAAGTAGAAAACTGCGGTGCAACCCTGTATGGTTTCTTCCCTAAAGACATCCCCGGGAAATACCATTGTCTTCTCATAATAGCATGAATCTTCAGGTTAGAGTAAGGAGCGAAGTCAAAGGGTGCTCCGTCCTGTATAACGGCGATCATCTCAAAGTTGTGAAGCTCCACATCAGTAGAGGTGTGCTCTACTTCCAATACTGGTTGTTTGGGTTCGGAAGTCCTAGAGATCGCCCCTCCCGAGAGGGTGAACACTTGATTGTGTATGACCATTTTCACCTTTTGATACAGTGTTGAAGCCACGGGGTTACAGTTGTGCAGTCATGGGCGTCCCAATAGCAGGTTAAAAGCGGTAGGAATATCCAGTACCATGAATTCCACATTCTGAACGATGTGGTCAAAGGTGATAGGCAATGTTACTTTTCCTAATGACTTTCAAGGGGTGTTATCATATGCCCGATGTAACACATTATCTTCAGCCAGTTGACTCTTTTGGACCCCTAGCTTGGCAGCAGTTCACCAAGGACAAACATTCACAGCGGAACCATTATCCACCAAAATTAATGGAATCACTTTATTAGAACAAAGTGCAGTTAAATACAAGGCTTTGTTATGATTCATTCTCGACACTGGTAGATCATCATCACTAAAGGTGATGGCACCTTGGCTAGCAGCGATGTGTGAGACCAAGGCTTCTGGAGTCGTGGAGGTAGGAATGATGGCGTTCTGGAGATCCCCCAGTAGAAGCTCTCTGTACGGCTTAGAAGCACATATCAACTACCAAATTGACACATTCGCCACAGTCTTTTTCATTTGCGTAAGGACAGCATCCTCAGGAGTGGCAGGTACTTCTATTCTCGTAGGACTTGGATTTGACGGAGGAGCCTCAGGTTCAGCCCTCGTCTGGTTATGCCTTTCCGACCTAGTTAAGAATGCAGTACTAGGTGGAATTTCCTCTTCCTTATCGGACCAAAAATCATCATTAGGATCTTCTTCGTACACGTTCTCTACGACACTAACCCAATACCGTTGATAGTAAAGGCTGTCAAATCTTCAGGAAGGAGTGTAGGTGCACCTTCGTCGATGATGCATTTGGATGGATCAAAAGTACCCTCTCCTATAAAGATAGCATGATTCAGGAGAGGATTGCTTTTGTTATTGGGTTTACTTGCAGCTTTGGGCATTGGCAGTGCCCCAGAACGGATCATCTTTTCAATCTGATTCTTGAGCGTCCAACATCGCTCAGTGTCATGACCCTTGGTCCGATGGTACTTGCAATAAGCACTGTTGTTCCATCTTGGTCCCTTAGTCTCAGGTTCAGGTCTAGGTACAAAGCTTCGGCATAAGTCATGTCAAGTGGGGTATATGAATCGTATTGGAAGTAGGTTATCTTCGGAGGCGGACCACGATCCAAATTCTGTACAAAGCTTGTCTTAGCCACCTTAGGAGCACTGGTGGTCCTACTCCCGACATTGCTGCCTTTCCAATTTTTTCATACAGCAGTCCTTTCCTTACGTGCCTCTACCTTAGGACATAACTTCTTCAGGTATTCAAAACTCTCGATTACATGAAAGTCTAATTGTTACGCCAGACTTGGTTTCAAACCACGGACAAACGTGTCCAACTGCATTTCGGTGGGAATAATGCTGGTCACTTGAGACAACTTAGCATGTCACCACCTCGTAGTAGGCTGTGAACGACTCGTTTTCTCCTTGACGAATAGCCATGATGTCTGTCAAGGTCACCTTATCTTTCTAGATCTTATTGTAGTGTTCGATAAACGCCCTACGCAAAGCAGTCCAATCTCCTCGTACTTCCAGGGGAAGGGTATAATACCAGTTCAATGCTTCATCATTCAGTGATGACGGGAAGACCTGCTTGTAATGCTCAGTGGTGACCTCGGAGTGGCATCACTCGATTAAACTCCCATTCATGATGGGTTGGATTCTCATATGGGTAGAACTTCTTCAACGGAATGTCCATCTTTCATTAACTATGTTGACTACACCAAAACCACATACAGTTCAGAGATTGACCTTTCATTAACCCCAAAACCTGTCTTGATGAATGCATGACCTACTAGACTACATGGAACTTCCTAATATGCATAATCTATATGCTGAGTGGACGAGGTGACTCACCCGGGACATGGGTTTGCATGACCCTAACTCTATATGATCCTAAAGACTATTGGTCATCATAAAGGGTCAGATAAAACCAAACACAGCGTGTCAGAACCGAGTATAGGAGTACAAGTCGGTGTTTCTCAATTCGGATAAGCCTCATCCATAGGCTGACTGTTTTAAGGAGAATCCGTAACTTAGACACTTGGGTCAACTCAAGCCGTACCGATTATTATGCGGACTAGAATGATGATCAACGAAACCGACCGCCTAACGTCTTTCTATTTTATTTTCATTTTAATCTATTTGTTTGGGAAAATGGGTATTATGAAGGACTGGATAAAACCAACGACAAGTGAGTTATGATTAATTTATGGACTTAATTGACAAGCCCAATATGGTTGGGCCTAACCACAGGCCAGCCATAAGTGTAATGGATTCGAAAATTAATTCGATAAATTAACTTTCTCGAACTTTGACGGTTATTATGCAGTCCAAGATTTTACCCATTTCCTTTTGTTGGACTTTTAAACAGGTTTATTGGACCTTTGTTGAGAAAATGTTATAGAGGGTCATATAGAATCATCAAAGGCGAGTTGAGTTTACTTTATGTACCAGGAAAATTAACCTTTATATATAAATGGGCCCAACCACTGGATTAACCATAATTTTTGAGGTTAATTAACTTAGTTGGTAAACATAACTCTTCTCAGCCCAATGACTACTATGCGGACTAGAACAACACTCCTAAACTTGGGTCGACTCTTTACAACGAATTTAAACACATAGAACATTACATACATACGAACAAAGGGTATCCTAAACCAAGGCTCTATTAACAAAAGGGTTTATTGGCTGGATAAGGCTTAGCGGCTCATGTACTCGCCCGGGTACATTCTTGTTGTAAAGGAAACTTGAATGTGTGGGGTGTTGCTCCGGGAGGCTCGTGTGGAGACCTCGTAGAGTGATGCATGAGTGGATGTGGTGACCAAGACTCTCTCGGTGTAGGTGCACTAATTGAGTATGGCAGGTCCGGCATACCATGGGTTATTTTTTGTTGTTTAAAAGAAAAAACCTAATACTGCCGATTTACGTGCTCTTACGACATATTTCATGTCAAGGTAGTGCCCCGGTATATGCAATGCAGTATGCGTAAAAAGAATGACTTAATAATATAAAGTAAAATTCATTTTCCTTCCAAAAGATTTAAAGCACACAAACTTTTTTCAAGTTTTACCCACTTTAGAAAAACTCCCCAGTGGAGTCGCCAAAAATCCTGTAGACATTTTTCCTCACCTTTCGGACTTCCGAACGTACACATTAGGATTGGGGGTGTGATTTGTTGATTCGTGCTAGGGTTTAACCTTTGAAAACTCTTTAAGGAAAATCAAACTCACATTTCATGAATAATATCTTATAAAATCACTTTCCTTTAACTTAGGCATTTTATGACTCCTTGAATTAAACCTTTAAGAGTGAACATCCACTTGTTCCAAACTCTCCTAAATTTAACCCAATTTGCTCATTTAAATGTTAGGCTCGGAAGAAGGTGATTTATGCAACTATTATTTAGAAATATAACAAAGAAAAACCCTAAAGTTGCATCGATACATTGTAAAACCATGTTTAGCCATAGTTTATACAATCCTCGATGTATTTTATTTCGTAATGAGAGTCGCCACCCAACTTTTTAAGGGAAAATACAAGAAAAAACCAAAAGGAAAATAAAGAAAGACTCCGCCTGCGAAACCCAAGAATGGATCCGGGGGTAAGGCTACGAACTCTAAAAGTAAACTTTAAGAGATCGCCTCTCACAAAAGGAAAGACTCTACTAAATGTTAAAAATGAGCTTTTGATAAAGTTTGGAATGGAATTGAAGGAATACTTTACAAAATTACTTCATTGAACATGCAACATGAATGTAATACAAGATAAAAGGTACAAATATACAATTATTTACAAGAGAAAAAGAACACTTAAGGGCTTACATTGCTACTTTATGGGGAAAGACCTTGCCTAGCCTTTGAATGCTTGATGAATACTCCTTGATGTCTTTAGAATCCTCCTCTCCAAGTTCCAAGATAATGATAGAAAATGGTGAAAAAGGGATGAGAAGAAAGAGGGTGAAAATACGGTATAAGAAGGCTTCTTTTTGTGGTTTTGAATGTGTTTAGGCTAGGGTTTCTTGTGGAGCTTAGGATGGATAAGAATAGGATATGTGTTTAGGATTTTGTGATGGAAAGATTAGGAAGATGATGATGATAAGAAGGATGATAGAATAATAGGATGATAGTAGAATAGGATGATAAGAGAGATTATATAAGAGTATGAGAAGCAGAGAGAAGTAATGAGCGAATGAGAGGGAGAGATGATGAATGAATTGGTTAGTTGATGAGTGAATGAGTGAATGTAGGGGGAAGAATGAATGAATGATTGAGTGAGTGAGTTTGGCATCAAGAGAGGAAGTATTTATAGGTGAAGGAGGGAGTAGAGATGCATATGCATGCATGCACTCACATAGTAATCTCCGAGCTTGGCACAAAACACTAATGCAGTAAGGGGTGAACTTGGAGTGGGCGGCAGCACGTGGTCAATTGACCACGTGTGGTTGACGCCGTGTAGGCCGGTCGGCCAATGCTCTAGGGGGGAGGGATTCTCCTCGTCCATGCATGCATGGTCGGTGATGGTGTGAACGTAAATTGCCTAGGGAAGCTGCCATTCACACTGGACGGAGAGTGTATATATTATTTAGCTTTTAGGAGTGTTTTTTAAGTGCTTTTGTGAGGGTTTGATCTCGCGACCTTTACCTCTTGTTTGTAGTGTTTGCATGGCTCCATTTTTATATAAAAAATGTGCATGTAGCTAGGATGGACTACATGTGATCATGCATGTAGCTTTAAGTGATCAAATACATGTAGAATGCACGTATTTATTTAATCTTCTTTTATTTCTTCCGCTCTTGTTTTTATGCCATTTTATGCGTCAAAATCCCGGTGTCTACAGCCGCCCACTCACACCGGCCCTTGTTGGTTTAGCCGACAAATAACCAAATTAACCAATTTAATTAGCTTTCACTTTTTCAACAAGCTCAGAAGTGATCTACTAAAGTCTCTCAATTTCAAAAAGAACGTGAAATAAACAAGGATCTTGTTAAGCATTTAACGAAAGGAACCTACACAAGTGAGTCATGACAATACTTAAATCTAGGGACGATAATGCTCATACGGGTTGCTTTCAAGGAGATTAAGAAAGTTTTCGAAGCATTGACTAAACTATCCTAAAAACAAAGCAAAAACTAAGAAAAAATGAAACTTTAAAAGTTTTTCACTCCCTTTCTTTTTCTCCTTTTTCACACAAAATTTTTCAAAATTTTCAAATTTTAGCAAAAACTACAAAAAACAAAATCAAAAGACTAGGTGATCTACCCATGAGCATGGAAATATCACCCCCATTCCCACACCAAACTTCACAATGTCCCCATTGTGGGAAGGGTGTCACAAGTAAGGTAGAAAACCTATGAAAGACACAAAAAGAAACAACTAACGAGCAAAAGTGGTGGCGACCCGAGCCCACACGGCTTTGTGGACATTTTTCCTCGCCGTTCGGGCTTTCGAACTTCCACGTTGGATTGGGGTGTGATTCGGTGGTTTGGTGCTGGGGTTTAACCTTTGAAAACTCTTTAAGGAAATCCAACTTGTATTTCATGAATAATATTTTGTAAAATCACTTTCCCTTTACTTGTGCATTTTATGAGTCCTTGAATTAAATATTTAAGAATGAACATCCACTTGTTCCAAACTCTTCTAAATTTAACCCAATTTGCTCATTTAAATGTTAGGCTCGGAAGAAAGCAATTTATGCAAATATTATTTAGAAATATAAGAAAGAAAAACCCTAAAGTTGCAGCGATACATTGTAAAACCATGTTAACCATAGCTTATGCAATCCTTGATGTATTTTAGCTTGAAATGGGAGCCGCCACCCGACTTTTTAAGGGAAAATCCAAGACAAAACCAAAAGAAAGAAAGAAAGACTCCGCCTGCGAAACCCAAGAATGGATTCACGGGTAAGGCTACGAACTCGAAAAGTAAACATTAAGAGTTCGCATCTCACAAAAGGAAAGACTCTACTAAAAGTTTAAGATGTGCTTTTGATAAAGTTTGGAAAGAAGATAAATAAGAACTTTATAGAACTATTTCATTGAACATGCAAAAGAATAAAAGAAAGAAAGATACATCATATACAACAATTTATTTACGTAAAAGGGAAATACTTAGAAGCTTACATTGTGACCTTTCTTTAGGGAAACCTTGCCTAGCCTTTGTTGTAGCTCTTTTGAATGCCTTGAATCGCCCTTTTAAAGATGCCAAAATAGTGCCAAAAGTGGATGGAAAGAATATGGAAAGGGAGAGCGAAAAGATGGTAGAAAAGGGCTTTTTGTGAGGTTTTTGGATTATATAAGGTTAGGCTTTTTTGGAGTTTTATGAGGTTTATGGAGGGATGATGAAACGTAAGATGAGAATGTAGGTAAGAGGGATTAAAGGAGTGGAGAAATGGAGATAATGATGGTAGGAAAGTGATGAAGAAGGATAGGAAAAAGGTAGGAAAAAGGATAGGAAGAAAGGAGCTCTTTTTGGTGGGTTTTATGTAAGAATGGTGAGGATAGTATGAGAGTATGGATTAGAGGTTTAAGAGGATGAAGATATGGAGATTAGGATGATAAGAAAATGGTGGAGAAGTGATATAGAAATGGTGGTAGAATGATAACTACTAGAATGGAGAGACTAAAGAGATGAGAGAATAGAAGTGTGGGGGGAAGAATGAATGAATGATTGAGTGAGTTTGGCTACAACAAGAGGGGGTATTTATAGGTGTAGGATAGGATTTGAATACATGCTGATACATGTACATTCACACCCTCGAACTTGCGCAATTGACTGGCACAGACAACTAGGTGGCAAGGGGAGTGTTCTTGGTGGTCGGTGGAGCTGGGAGGGTGAATCTACGGTGTGGACAACGTGGAGGCCGACCGGCCTATACAAAAGGGAGGGATGAACCTAATTTCCTTCATGCATTCTTGGACGGTGAGGATTTTTGTATTCGAAGTCGGCTGTTCACACTGAACGGTGGAAGCTTATTTGATGTATATGAGATGTCTTTGAATGCTTTTGTGAGGCTTTGATCTTGAGACCTCTTGGTGGCATTTTGCATGTGATCTTTACTTAGCCTTTGCATGGCTTGCATGGCTAAATGAAGCTCAATTGCTTACGTAAAGATCATGCGTTCAATAGGTTAGGAAATTCACATGTAATTGTGCATGTGTGCTCGTCCGAACTTGGGCATGTTGAGTGCATGCGAGGAACTGTCTTGGCTCAGTTTTGGCTCGGCTTTGGCTTCCCTTATTTTCCTTATTTTCTAATTTTCTAACTAAAAATACATAAAAGGGAAGTAATAAAAATTACATTAAAAAGTATATAAAATTTATGCTAAAATCTAGCTTATCGACTTACTTCTCCTTCTTTATTTTTGCTTCATTATATATAGTTATGCTATATATTTATGTGCCAAAATCCGGTGTCTACAAAGAGCCCCCACTTTGATTGAGTCCGAGGATAGGATGAAAATCAAAGTAGAATTGATTTGATGGACACCGGTTGAGATATGACTTTAGATTGCAAAGCCTAGGGTGATGCTTGGAAGCGGAGTCCTGCATCGCAGTTTTGGGCGGCATGCACCTCTTTAGGGGTTAATCTCGAGCAAGAATGATGCTCTAATTGAGATGATCTCGGACGTTTGATAACGTTCTACTTGATATGATCGCAGACGTTTGATGACGTCCTACTTGAAAGTGTTGGCTGACACTTGGAAGCTAAGTCCTGTGTCGCGGTTGGCGAACTTGCATCGATAGGTGTTCTCAAGCAAGAATGACGCCTTACTTGTTGGAGAGACTTCATCAGACACGATGTCGATGTCTCTTGGGTGTTGGTGCTGATTTTCTAGTCTTTCCCGGTGCCGTTTCCAGTCTTTCCCGGTGTCGATGTTGATGATTGTTGGCATGTTTATTGCCGAGGGACTTCACCGATCGCGATGTCGATGGCCTTGGGGGTTGAGACTTCATCGGGCGTGCTGCCGATGGCTCGGGGATTAGGACTGCGTTGAAACTCTGCCGATGTCCTTGGTTTACCGAAACTTAGCCGGTGGCTCTAATGCTGATAGAGACTTACGCCGATTGGCAACCCTGTTTTTGGTCTTTTTGATGATGACGATGATAGTGGTGACAAAACTGGGCGCAAGGCCAGATGCCGAGACTAACCAGACGTGAGGCTGGAAGCCATTAACGATGATGATGATTTCGGTGACAAACTGGACGCGAGGCTGGAAGCCGTTGATGATGATGATGATGACGATGATGGCAATTCAATGCCGAGAGACTTCACCGATCGCAATGTTGATGGCCTTGAGGGTCGAGACTTCACTGAAACTCTGCCGGTGGCTAAGGATTGGGACTGCATCGAAACTCTACCGATGGCCCTAGTTGTTGAGACTTCACCGAAACTCTGCCGGTGGCTCTGATGCCGATGGGGACTTACGCCGAGTGGCTACCCTGTTTTTGGATTTTTGATCATGATGATGGCACTTTTACTGGTTACGATGCCAATGGCTCTTAATCGTGAGATTTCATCCAACCTGATGTCGACGACTCTTGTTGTTGAGACTGCGTCGAGCTCTGCCGACGACTTTGGATCGATGATGATGGTGACATTCAATGCTTGGAGACTTGGTCGGGCGTGATGCCGATGACTCTTATTTTCCTCAGTTTATGTCAGCATGATCATTGGGAAAATCCTCTTTGTTTGAGAACTTGATGCTCCATTTTTTAGAAGGCCACCCCTCCTTGTCGGGTACACTTAGCCGTGCTCCTCCTTGAAAATGTACAAGCTTGAGCCCTTCAAAATAAGCATGGAGAAAAGACAAAGGCTCCTTCTTTCCCTAGGCCGGCCGGACATTAGAGAAAAGAGAGGAGTCCTTGCATTCACTCGAGCCCTTGGCAACAAGAATGGAGAAAAGACAAAGGCTCCTTCTTTCCTTAGGCCGGCCGGACACTAGAGAAAAGAGAGGAATCTTTGTATTCACTCCAGCTTTTGCAGGCCATGCAGGAGACCAGCTTGCTTGCAATTATTGTAGATAGCTCCAAGGCTGATCAGACTTGAGCCTAGGCAAATGAGGGCGTGACATGTGGCTGTGTGAATCGAACTCTTGTGATCACAAATTGGAGCTTCTTCTTGGCCTTCTTCTTGTTTTTTGGATTTTCTTCTTTTTTGTATTCTCAGCTTTTATTGAGAAGTGATGGCTTCTTCTGCTCTTATTCCTTGGTATCCTTTATTTCTTCTACAAGCTTACTTTTATAACATGTTGTTGTTGAAAGAACTTGCATGCTACTGCTTGTTTCAGCACTTTAAGTTGAATTCAAGGTAAATGATACTTCAAACTTTGCTTTAAGCGCATGGACGCCAACATCTTCTTTGCTCATGGTTGCATGAGTTTTGAATTCAACTGGGGGAACATGGATTCTTGAATTTCGCCCGGTCGCCGATTCGTATCAGTCATGTGAAGAATCTGTCCTTCGTATTGGACAGGTGCCATTCGTGTTTGGCTGAAGAGGATGTTGTCCTTCGTGTCGGACAATCGCCATTTATGTCTGGCTGAGAAAGATTTTGTCCTTCATGTCGGACAGTCGATTTATGACTTGATTGGATGCTAGCTTGACCCACCTGAGTTGGATTTAGAGGTTTCTCCAATCTTGCTCTTAGTGATAAGAAACCATGTCAACCGGTCTGAATGAGATCATAGCATACGGGCTTTAACAAGCCCCCAGTGTTGCGTTCTGGAGCAGCGATGTGGCACTTGTTTGCTTTTTTTTTTTTTTTTGATATGCAGGTATGCATGCAACTAGTCTACTAGACCCTTACACAAACAATGCGTTTTTTTGAGACAAGTATATAAGCACTTATGCATTTATATATGTATGACGGACTAATCTGTACATAACAGACTGACTCTATGCAAGACAAACTTACTCTTTGTGACTTTGACACACTTTATGGATGTTATCCAAACCTATTATGCTTAGACACGACACAAACATGACGCTTTATGATTCTAAACATGCAATTCTAGATGCAGGTAACCCTCCGACTCTTTATTTAGACAATGATTTTCTAGGACAATGCTTTCCTAAGATAATGACTTTCTGGGACAATGATCTCCTGAGATAATGACTCTTTTTTTTTTATAGACAATGTTTTTCCTAAGACAATGACTTCCTAAGAATCAAGGCCACTTGTGGGGAATTTTAGGAAAATTCAGGATAATGAACATTCGGTCCATGGGACAGAGAATGATGAAGGAGGCACTAGGCCTGAAGGATGTGCTTCTTGAATGCTTCATGCAGATGACCTTGATGTTGCAAATCTATGATGATGTGCGACAAGCCCCCGGTTTAGCGTAAAACCTTGATGACATTGTCCTGCCTTGGAGGACACATTAGGGGCTTACAAGCTCCCAATTTAATGCAGACTGACTGTATGATGCACTGGGACCATGGAATAGAAGGAGGTATTGCTTCTTATGCTGTAGTGATGGAATTCGGTATGTCCTTAGTCGCGAGTGTCGATCTCTCCTTTTGCCTAACTCGCCCAAAGGGTTTTCAAGTTAGCCTCTCTTTTTCTTTTTCTTTTTTTCTTTTTTCTTTTCTTTTCCTTTTTTTCTCTCCTTTTTTTTTTTGAGACTACTAGGACGTCAATGAGAATGAAGAGCCAGGACCTTGAAGGATAGGGAGTAGGTGTCCCTCTTAGAAGCTTTCCCCGATAAATGTCTTGAATGATGTCACAAGGGTTGCACGAGCCCCCAATTTAGAGTAGCTTGTTTCTGAGTCTGTTCATGATCATGTATGTTGCTGCCAGTTAGCCGTTGATCCGATGTGGATGGCTTTTGCTCTTGTTGAGAAGTTAGTCGCACTCAGGTATGTTGAGAGTGGGCATTAAGAGCAGAACCTCATACTTGCATTAATTATCGAGCTGAAAAGTCCTCAAAGGGTGAGAAGATATGAAAAGGCTAAAAAGAACAGTTAGAAAGTGTTTAGTAAAAGAGATGATGAGAGAGGTATTATTAATGAATGGGATGTGGAGACACTTAAGAATGAATGTGCCTTAAAAGGGAGGAGAGATGGTCAAATGTGATAAACATCATCTCTTGAGAAAAGGTCGGAACATGGGGATAAAGACACACTTAGGGTTGATGGAATGATGTTCAAGTCTGACAGAAGGAAAACTAAAAGTGGAGGGTTAATGATGGAGATAGAAATCCAGGGTTTCCTCTCCTTTTGCCTAGCCCTCCCAAGTGGGTTTTCAGACTAGCTTTTTATTCTCTCTTTTTTTATTCTCTCAAGGACCAATTTATTAAATGGCGAAACTCTCTAAAGTGAAAAATATTGGGTCGGGCCTCGAAGAGGTTCTCCTGCGTATCCAAGGTGGAATCAGGCCAGTCGTATTTCTTTAAGCGCAACTTTGATGGGTAGTGCCTCCAGGAAAACATAATGGCTCGAAAGGTGGTTATGAAGGCTTGAAGGGTACATATATGGGTAATGGATGGTCATTAAAAGGTGGGGAAAATTATTGTAGGTTGAAAGGTTTGATGAGAAGTATGAATGATGAGGTGAAGGATTGAGATGGGAAAGGTTTAGGGGATTTTTTTGGTGTGCATGACTCTTATTTCTGCCTTCTAATTTTCTTATTCTCCCGTCCTTTCTGCTTTTTTGTTTCTTTCCCCCTTTTTTTTCTTTTTGCTTCCACCTTTTTTTCACCCATTTTTTGTTATCTCCCTCTATGCTTATCGCTATCCCCCTCAACTTTTCTTTTTTTCTTTTGAATCTATTTTTTCGAACTCCTTCATGGGTTGTCTCCTGTTCTCCATTGGCCATAACACACCTTTTGGGGTTGGTTTAATGGATGAAAGGGTTTTGAAACGGTTGAGATTTAATAGAAAAGACTAGAAGTGTAAATGATAGGTAGTAAGTGGTAGGTCGAGATTGGATGAAAAGACGAGGGTAATGTGGTTGGTGAAATGAAGGCTGGGCGGAAGCCCCCTGTCCTCGGCACATTTGGTTAAGCTGCGACATTTCTAATGAGGAGTGTTCACTTTAGAGAGGTAATTGAACTTGGTCTTTCCTGACAATACTCTCTTCTTTTGCTCAGCTTGCTTGACGGGAATGCAAGCTGACTTCTCTCATCAATTTTATTCTCTCCTTTTACCCAGTTTACCTCGACGAGGTTTTCAAACCGACCACTCTATAGTTTTTCACTCCTTTTTTTTCAATTCTATATTTCTTTTTTTTTTTTTGAATTTCTCTCTTTATCTCTCTAACCCTGAATTCAAGAAATGAAGGGATAGGAATAGCGTATGACAAAAATGGAAGGATAAGAGAAGATGAATTTGTCAGACTTGGTTTGTAAGGATGGTGAATGGACGAGAGAACTTTTCAATTCAAATCAGAATTATAAGCATGAAGTTCTATTTGAACAAATAGAAACAAGAGCGACTAAATTCAAGAAATGAATTAAGAACTGACTCTTAACTCTAACAGACTCCGAAAATGAAATGCTTGACAATCAGGGATGTAGCTAACTCTAAAGCTCCTTTTGATAATGTGCCCTCTGGATTTGTCTTCGTATGGGGAATTTATGCTCAAATTGGTCCTTTGTGCTGCTTCTGGTTGGGGCAGTTCCCTAACTAGATCATTTCCTCAATCTTATTCTTCAAAGTCCAACAATTCTTTGAAACAGCCAAGACAGTTACATAAAACTCAGTCGTTTTACCCTAGAACACTGTGCAGAATTTAGGTCCTTCGCATGTGCGACAGGTTTCTATCAGCAGCACATGTTTGCTCTCCGCAGCACATCGCGGGCATGACAATAGGTGACTCGGGCGCAACGTAGTTCTGGCTTCTTCCATGAAAGGTATCTAAGATTTTGATCTTTGATTGTCACGGGTGCGACACCTTCCGTCGCAAGTGCGACACGTTGCTGGTCCTTTTTCCTTGGTTGAGGTATTGACGCCACAGTAGCTTGTCACGAACGTGAAAGATTACGTCGCGGGTGCGACGACTTTCTGGTATCTTTGCCTTTGGAAGTTGTCTTGACACCCCAAAAGTCGGTCACGGGCACGACCCATGGTGTCGCGAGTGTGACGCCCATCTGACCAGTGCCTTTGGTGGTGCACTGCAATCTTCATGGACTTTTGCTCAGTCTTTGCAACTTTTGTCTCGGTTTTGACTCTAATACATTATTATCCTACAAAACTCAAAATCACCATAACTAATATATACTTAAGGAGTTAAAACAAGCAGAATACCCTATATAAGATAAGAATTCGGCTCGTAACGAGACCGAACACATAGATTATAATAAATATGAAAAATTACAAACAATAATACAATATCATGTAATTTGTGTATAGTATTATATTTTGGCCTTGTTCTTTTATGCGGTTGGCTGGCTGCGGTAACACACCGCACTGCAACTTGTCATATTCCATCACAACTCACCACAATCTACCACAACCTACCACAATCTACTTTTTCTAATTTAATTTATTAAAAGATAAACTTTTCACAACCCACCACAATTTCACATTTTCCAAAACATTTACAATTATTAAAACCAAAACCCACCAACAACTTTCCACAACCCACCACAATCCATCTCAACTTTTCCAAACCCACCACAATTCACCACAATTCCATCGCACCGCATCGCGTCACACCACAACCAACCGTATAAAAGAACGGTGCCTTATTTTTCAAATACGATGGGCAATAATTTATAGTTTTCAAACTATATAAATCCTTTAAAGATTGTCGTATGTTAAGAATTCAACGAATTCATTGTAAAGATATTATAATTGTATCAAAATATATTCACATAAAACTAAAAGAAATTTGTATTGTCAAAGAACATCTGACCTGTACTTACCTGAATTTAAAATACACGCGATCATATTTACCTAAACTCGAAATACACTCGAATAAGGTTTTTATAGTGAAATTTACCTGAAACCAATATACACTTGTATTTACCCTAAAAAGAATTTTTCACTATCAAATAACATCTGACCCGTATTAACATGAATTTGAAATACACCTAAGTCAAATTTTTAGAGTGAAATTTACCTGAAATAAAAATATACCTGACCCGTGTTTACCTGACCAGATATACATTCAACTATATTATTTAGTTATTATACTTTAGGGTAAAAAAATAAAGTCGTGTGTTAACACAAGTTCAAGGTAAGTTACTGATTAATTATTATATCTAAGGGCGAAATAGTATATTTATGTGTGAACACAAGCAAGTAAGTAAGCAGACTAAGCTCCGCAACGACAACAATGAAACTGTCCTTTTTTAATAGTTAATGAAAGGATAACAAGCAATAATATGGAGTGCGAGATTAAGAAGAAAACTCATACTCTAAGTACTGATGATTTTCACCACTTATATAAACAAGCTACTTTTTTTTTACCATAGTTGGGATAGGTAAAAAGTACTTTTTTTAAAAAAATTAAATTGTAGTGGACTAAAATTAAATATTTTATTAAAGCTCCTCTACATCTTTTTTAAGGAGTGGTAGGTAGTAAATGATTTTTGAATTTTGGTTCAGTTGAAACTAGGGTTTTTGCATTTTAAACGCCGAATTTTATAGGTATTTATATTCTGGACCCTTGGTTTTCAACTTTAACTTTTTGGACCCTAAAGTTTGTAGGCGGAAAAAAAAAGGACCCTAAAGTTTGTCAGCTGAAAAAAAGCTCGTTTCCCATTTTTCTTTTTCTTTTCATGTTTGAATTTCTCTCCCGATTGGCATCAAACTTCAAGACTAAGGTTAAAACTGATATTTAAGTTATAATAAACATCTCTTATTCATGTTGGAGTTACTTAAAACCATGTACTCAGCGGTCTAAGTAGCCCCGATATGAATAAGAGAGATCTATTATAACTTCAATATCAGTTTTAACCATAGTCTTGATGTTTGACGTCAATCGGGAGATAAATTCGAACATGGGAGGAAAACAAATAATGAGATAGGGGTCTTTTTCTTCAGCCCATAAACTTTAAGATCCTTTTTTATTCAGCCTATAAACTTTTTGTTCCAAGGGTTCAAAATATAAATACCCCTAAAATTTGGGGTCCAAAATGCCAAAAACCCTTGAAACTAGTCTATCTAAGTTTCAACATTTAAGGATAAATTGTTACATTAGTCCCCGTCATACCACCTCACCAAATAGGATTTGGAACATTGTTTTGATTTTGGTAAATAAGCAAATTGTTAAAAAAAACGGATCGATAAGAACCTGTTGTTCAAGTGCTCAGTTATCCCTATGATAGCGTTTTAATAAGCTGAAAGTTGGATTATATTGTCACTCTCGTGTGTCCAAGTTAACATAGTAATTATGAGCATTTGACATAAAGTTTATAAACACTATAGCAAAAAATTAGACCGAGATATCCTATGTTTCATGAAAATAAATTTTTGGTACTAATACTTTTGATAATGATTTTTAGGTAGCTTAATTTATTGATGTAAGATTTTTTTTTTTAACCCTGAACCCCCAGATCGTCGCCTGAAAATCGCTTATTTGATTCAAATCGGTTGACTTCGTTTGTTTGCCAAATTGAGTTATGGGTTTCGTTAGATACATGTGTATAACATGCTTTCATGCAATTAGTTTTATTTTTCACAGATTAAATTTTGAGATTGCAATTTTTAAGATGAACACTAGAAATTTCAATTGGGTAATCTTGAAATTTTGATTTATTTTCATTCATATTTGCTAAAATTAAGTTAAAGTTTTTTATTGTTACATGTTGAATCATGTTTATGTGCCTTTAATTTTGATTTTCATGTCTTAAATTGGGTAATCTTTAATTTAAATTTGGCCTATTTCGGTTTTGCCACTACTAAAAATGTGTGTATTGCCAACCACTTTTTTCCAACTAATTTAAAATGATTGGAAAAACCAATCATTTTAGAAACAATTTCATATTCCAACTATTTTTCAAAAAATTTAGTAGGAAAAAATCTTCGAAATTCCAACCAATTTTGCTAAATTTGGTTTGAAAGTTTTCCTACCATTCATTTTCCTACTATTTGAAATTGGTTGGAAAAATGTTTAGTAAATTTTAGCTAATCAAGCCTCAATTTGAGCTGTTAATGCAAAATTATTTTTGGATTTTTGTTGTATGTATGTTAAGTCATGTGCATGGAGAGAGATTTTCAAATAAATGCAATAATAATTTGTTGGTGTGCATGTTAAATTAAGAACCCAAACAATTTCCGGCAAGATAATCGGATTTCTGGTGACATTCCGACAGTTCAGGGTCAAAAATATTCTTACATCAGTAAATTAATCAGATACCTAAGACTCACTAGTAATTTAATTGGATTTTTGGACGTTAATATACTGAACTTTTGGGGTATTGGACAATAATGCACTAAACTTTGAGGGGTGTTGAACAATAATGCACCCAAAACAATTTCGACTGTGGCAGACTTGTTGACGATCTTACATGACAGACCGAGAAGATGAATAGGCTAAATAATATTTAAATTTATGACATGTCAGCTAATCTACACAATCAAAGGTGATTTTATACAACTACAACAACAATCTATCAGCAGAAACACGTTTAAACAAATGTGATTTTATGTTTTTTTTTACTCCATTCAAAGTTGTTTCTGTTTGCTTATGTGTAGATTAGCTGACATATTATAAATTTAAATATTTTTGGACCAATTCATCTCATCCATCTGTTACGTAGGATTGCCACCAAGTTAGCCACCGTCGAAATCATATTAAGTGCATTATTGTTCAACACCCCCAAAGTACAGTGTATTATTGTCCAAGGTCAAAGTTCGGTGCATTATTGTCCAATACCCCAAAAGTTCAGTATATTAGCATCCAAAAACCCAATTTAATTAGATACCTAAGTGTCCAAAATATATTCTTACTTTTCTCTCTCCTCACTTTTCTTATCTTTTTTTTTTTCCATTCTCTCTCCTCACATCCCCCACTTACCACAACTCTCACGATAATTCACCACAGCCCACCACACTTGATCACCACACCTTTTTAAATTCCACCGCACCGCACCATTACCACACCGTACCGCACTGTATAAAAGAACAGAGCCTTAATATACAATGTCTGTCCCAAATTTTTTAAATCCTTTAATTTCACTTTTATTCTTTTAAAAAAATTCATAATAATTGCTCAGATTCTCAAATAAATATTTTTAAAGTTCTTTTATTTATTACACTTCATAACCTTCTTAGAGGTAGGAATGAATAAAATAATATATATGTGTATATATATATATGTTGCAAGATTGAAAAAATATATTAAAAAAAATGTAATAGTAGATTTGATATCATTAGAATACATTTTTTTTGAAGCACTAGAATACAAAAGTAAAGTAGAAATTATTGAAATGCAAAAAATGAAAGTAGCTGGATACTATTAGAATCCAATTTTTCCCAAAATAAAATAGAGAAACCATATTTAATCTAAGAGGGGGTCCCAGAGAAGAGAGAGTCCAAGCCTAGCCTAGGTCACCATGCCCTAATATTCCAAAAAGGGAACATTGCCATGCCTTATGCCTAATTTGGCCCATTTGTGTTCGCTGTTGTAGGCCCCTCCTCCTCTCCTCCTCATCCTCCATATTTCTTTCATCGTGCTTACATACTCAGCTATTCATTATTATTCTCTCTCTCTCTCTCTCTCTCTCTCTCTCTCTCTCTCTCTCTCTGTCTCTCTCTGTTAGTCGTATACTCGCATTGGCATGCAGGTGGGGGAGGCTAATAAGCCAATGTGACCAAACATGTAGGGAATTATTAATACGATCTCAAACTACCAACTGTATCATATTCATACATGAGACAGACAAACAGAGAAACAGAGAGTTGCAAATTGGGCCAGCAGTTATGGAAATCCATGCCAATGCCATGCCACATCATATCACATCACGTTATACTTGATATCAATATGATGATCATGATCATTATACTCTATACATTATTCTATCCATAGCATTGATTAATAGATACAAGATTTTATTTTCCAATGAACAACACCTCAATTCTATAGTTCTGTTGCCACTTTAACATATGATGGACCAAGATTTTTACGATAATTAGTACGATATATATGTATTAATGATCACAAGAATTATGTCTAGTTAGTTGCCTACCATATCATATGCTTTTCTTTTAAAAAATAATACGTGAAATTATATTATATGAGTTTCTCATAATATACCATCATGTTAAGCACCTCAACTACTGCATGATCTTATGATCATCATTCCTCATGATATTCAAAACTTAAATTATTGATAGTTCAATAAAGCTTACATATCGCGCAGCTCATTAGCTAAATGAAAGCAAATCCATACACTTGTGAGAGTAGTCTAAGAGAATATTTAGTAAGTTGTGTTGTCAGTGGTTGAATGAATTATTACGTTTAATGGTATTGAATAATCCATGTTGAAATTAATCTGTTGCATAAAAATTACTCGGAGGTACCCCAATATTTGAAGAAACTATTTTTCGGTACTCTAACTTTTCAAAACTAATTTTGAGGTATCCTTACTTTTTGGGTTAGTAATTATTTAATGTTTTTCCGACCATTAATTTTATTAAGTGACCGAAATACCCTCTATCCCTCATTCTTCTTCTTCAAGGGTATTTATTCAAGAAGGGGAGAATAAGGACATTTTGGTCACTTAATAAAATTAGTGACCGGAAAAACACCAAATAATTACTAACCCAACAAGTAAGGGAACCTCAAAATTAGTTTTGAAAAGTTGAGGTACCGGAAAATATTTCACCAATAGTTAGAGTAACTCAGAGTAATTTTTCATTTTTTTTGTATTACTAATTGGCACTTGCGATAAGCATGACTTTATTCTAACAATATTGTCATTACTTATGATCTTCTTATCAAAATTCATGTTGCGTTTGCAATTAAACATTTCAAAACATGCACTTCTAATTAATATTATTGGCCACGACGACCTCATACTGATACTATACATTTAACACACCATGTAAAAGAAATTCCGGCCCAGAGAATATATACATGCGTCAGTCGTCGGAATTGAATATCATGGCCACAGTTAGCCAAATAATGGTGATAAGGCAAAAAAAAAAAAAAAAAAAAAAAGGTACTTCGTACATGATTTAATTTGTAAGAAATGGGTATCAATTTATTGAAAAAGTTAGATTGTAGGATCCCATCCTAATCCTATGGGCGTTTAATCAACTGGGAAATTGACCACTCAAATTTTGAATTTAACTTCTTCATTGAATCATTATGAAATTGAGAAAGACTGAGAGAGAATAGCTGTCAATCAAAGCTGGATTGGCCCGCTGTCCCATGAAGCACAACATGGATCAAATCTAAATTGATGGCCCAATAATTAATCTGCTCTAGACTGTTGTTTATGTCAAGCAACAAAGATGAGTACCTCCCTCCCAAAATATTTATTCTTCTACTTAATTTTTCTGTCCCAAAATACTTGTCTCATTTATAATTCCAACAAATCTACTTATTTTTCTACCCTAATTAATAAATTCATTTCCCACATTTTACAATTTCAACAATTATTATCTTCAATTATAATAGGGTTTTTGGACATCAATAATACCAACTTTAGGGGTATTGGATATTAATAATACAAACTATTTTCTTGGACACTAGCAGTACGAACTATTGACCTATTTTCCTCTAACAGTACACCATCAAATTGTTATGGTTTAAACTCATCGAAAACATGATGTAACTCCATAATATGTGACATGGAAGACATGTTAGTGTCCACGTCAACATTTTCCACCCAACCTCCGCCTTCCACGTCACACATCATGGAGCCACGTCATCTTTCCGATGAGTTAAAACTATAACAACTCTGTCGTATACTGTTGGAGGAAAATAGGTCGATAGTTGGTACTACTAGTGTCCAAGAAAATAGTTTGTATTATTAGTCTCCAATACCCCCAAAGTTGGTATTATTGGCGTCCAATAATCCATTATAATAAGGGTATTTTGGGTAAAGTACAAACTTTTGACCTCAATATTCATTATACATTGTTCTTCTCAAGTTAGCTAAATAGACAAATATAATGGGACAGAGGTAGTATATATTTTATTTTATTGTTATTGTTAGTATTATAATTAAGGATCATGATAACCATCTTGACTCAAGATGGTTCTTAACCATCTTGAGTTATTCATATTTCACATTTTTGTAACTTTTATTAATATTTTCTTTAATAATTATATATATTTATCAATTATAATAATATAATACTTATTAGGTAGGTGAAAAAAATATAATAATAGCTTAATTTTATCAATCATAATAGAAAATCCACATTTTGTACATAGTTTTATATTTATGAAATAAATATAAATAAATAATTATTTTAAAATTGTTTATAAGTTGTAGTAACCCTGAAAATGACGAAACATACCTTTAGAATGATTTAAATACACTTACATTTCACTCTATTAGTGATTTAGATTCATTACTTAACATTTGCAGTTGCAATAATTATTCATTTCACCGTTTCTACCATAATATATGTGAAAATATGTTACTAAAAGGCATTTTCGAATCTAATTAGAATATATATTTACTTTCCTGATTGGTAATGCCCTAAAAATAATTAAAACACTTTAAGTTAAAAGTTGTCAATACATTTTTGGACTATGATAAACATCTTGACTTAAGTTGCATCTTGAATTATCTATATTTCACATTTTGTTAACTTTTAATAATATTTTTTCTAGTAACTATATATATTTATCAACTACAAGAATATAATACTTATTTGCTAGGTCCAAAAAATATAAATGATAGCTAATTTTATCAATCATAGTAAAAAATGAACATTTTATACATAGTTTTATATTTATGAAAAAAATAAAAAAATAAAAATTTTTATATTATTTATAGGTTATAATAACCCTCAAATTAATGAAACATACCTTTATAATGATTTAAATATACTTACATTTAATTTTATGAGTGATTTAGATGAGATACAAGATGGTTAAGAACCATCTTGAGACAAGAAGTTTATCATTTTCGTACATTTTTATATTGGATAAAGAAAATTTGATAAAGAAAAACAAATATGATATTTACATAGAAACTAATATAATAAAGAAAACACTAAAACATCAAAATAAATTCTCATAATCAAACAGATATCAGTTACTCCCTCCGTCCCAAATTAATTGACACTTTGACTAAATTTTGACCGTTAAGGCCCCAATCTTTTTTGCGGTTGGTTGCGGTGCGGTTAATTTGGTGGAAATTTAAAAAGTGTGATGGGTTGTGGAAAGTTGTGGTGGAATGTCGAAGGCTGTGGTGGAAATAATTGTAAGTGTGCTAGTATAATTTTTAATAAAAAGATAACTAAATATTGACATGGTAAAAATTGTGGTGGGTTGTTGTGAAAATTGGAAGGTTGTGGTGCGGTGTGAAACCGCAATCAACCAATCGCATAAAAGAGCGAAGCCTAATTATTCATAAACTACAATGGGTAACAATATGAAACTACCTCCATTATAATATTTAGTAAAGTATCTTTCTAATGACAATAATTTCATATTGTAATTCATTGTAATTTGTGAGTAATTAATGGTCAAAATTTATTCAAAGTGTCAATTAATTTGGGACGAAGGGAGTAATAGGTTGTCACCCAACAAGAAATTTGTACAATCATTTTTGCCTTCAATTGCTTTAACCTCATTATATTATGTGTCTTTCTCGAATTCCAGCATGTTGTAGTGTAACGCCATGAATTAAAAGTCCACTTGATACAATAGATTAAGATGTATAGTATAGTATAACCATGTCAATTTTCATTATCAATTCCTAATCCATCAAAGCAAGTAGTAATGTAATTGTGAAACCAACGAGTTAAATTATTTGTATGCCACATGACTTTCAATTTTTGTCACTTTTGTCATCAAACTTTTAAATTTGTCAAATATGCCATATAATTTTGAAAACTTGTCAAAAATGTCACCTAGCTTGTCAATTTATCAAAACGCCACTTAAGTTTGAGAATTTGTCAAAAATGCCACCATATGTGATTTAATTTAGACCTATTATAACAAATAAAATTTATTTTTGATTTTATTTTTAATTTAGAATAGTGAAAAAATAGAAGAAAAAGAACTTAATATATTAATATTATTTTATTTTATGGTGTTGAAGAGGAATAAAAAGAATTATGAGATGGGGTGGATATGTTAGTTGAATATAGATTAATATATTAAAAAAATATTCTAACTATTCTAAATTAAAAAATTAAATGAATATAAATTTTACTTGTTATAATAGATTCAAATGTCATTTGGTGGCATTTATGACAATATTTCAAAGTTAGGTGACATTTTTGACAAGTTTTCAAAGTCATGTAGCATATTTGACAAATTTAAAAATTTGGTGGCAAAAGTGACAAAAATTGAAAGTTATATGGCATACAAATGATTTAACTCAAATAAAGGCCTAAGTTGATGGTTGAAAGATGATAAGTGCTTCTTGTATATATGAAAACTTGGTTGTTTTGATGAGAATTTGGGAAATATTTGATTTGATTATGTTATTTTATACCCGAATTTCCCATATTACGCTTGGTTTGGAGTTTGGTGAGTTTTGTAGGGAATTTGTGAAGAATCGATGTAAACCAAGCCAAAAATCAAGTGAAGATCCAAGTTGTGTGCGTAAAGGACCAAGAAGTGTGGAGTTGGATCACCCAAGGCCCAAAGAGCTCTTAGGCCCGAGTCTGCTGTGGCACGGGTGGTGCCAGAGGAGGCACGGGTAGTGCCTATGACCAGAACTTGAAGAAACTTGTGCAGGGAGCTGACATGGGTAGTGCCTGGGGGGCACGGTCCGTGTCACTATGGAGCACGGTCCGTGTTACCCCTGGCACGGTCCGTGTCTCTCGTGTCCCTTCATTTTCGGCGGTTTTGAGTTGCAATTTGCCTATATTATGTTGATTCCGGCTGTTTATGGAGGCAATCATCATTCCACCATCTTCCATTCCATGCCCTAATCATATCCTTCATTCATCCATATTCCATCCATCATTGAAGATTGAGAGAAGATTGAAGATCGAAGAGCAACTTGAATACACTTTGAAGTGGAGGAGCAAAAGTTCTCCATAGTTGATTCCTAGCAAGATTGTTCTTCCCTTTGGTTTATTTCTCATTCTCTCATAGATTTTCATATGCTTTCTAGAATAGATTTTAATTGCTTTGTAGTTTCAAATATGAATAGTGAGTGGTTCTTTTTAGTTTAGGGGATGAACCTTTGAAGTTGCTTGATGAGTTGACTTTGTTGGATTGAATTATCATGAATTTAGTTTGTTTCAATCTATTTGGTCTTTGAATTGAATTGTTATTGCTTTTGCTTGATCACCAATTGCAAGTTAATAGGTTGTTGGATGAAGTACAGAAAGGAGAAGTTTGATTACCCGAAAACCTAGATTAAACTAGTTAAAATTATCTAGACATAGAAGTTTTAATTAGGGTTCTTGAGATAATTAGATCTTTAACCTTGACCAAATCAAAATAACCACGAAAGTAGGTGCTTGGTTAGTCTTGGCAATTCGCTCTAGTGACAAAATCTCATTGCGAAGTGTTTTATGCTATTAACGAACCTTGATTGTGCAAATTAATGAAATGAATGTTCAATCCACATCGTTGATTCGTTATTTGACTTAGGTTTCATCCCCTAAACGCCTTTTTACCTTGATTAAATCAGAAAAGTTTGTGTGAATATTAGTTTGTTTAGTTCTTGATTGTGATTAGATTTAGAATTAGTTACTTCAAACCAAAAACGGATCGACTTAGCGATCAACTAGAAGGCTAGTTCAGTGCGTTGAAAGGAAAAGTCCCTGTGGGAACGACCTTGATTTATGCTACAATTTCACCCGTGCACTTGCGGCCTATCAAAAGACCAATAATAGTTTATATTCTAACATTCCCTCGTATGCAAATGTCCCTTGTGCTTAAAGTGTGGCTACTACTGCGAAAATCCTCTTGACCATACCCTAACAAACATAAGAGTTGTTGACATTTAAAATTAAGACCTTCTTACTCAGCCTACCTCTGATATTAGGTGGAGTGCTTGGTTTCGTTCACCTATGCTAGGAGCCTAGACAATATATTTGTAGTCAATATATAGAAGTTTGATTGTATAAAGATTATGTCCACTATTGCATACACCTGTTCAATCTATATAGGAGAGGGAACGAAGGAAAACAGGACTTTAAAAGAGTAAATTGATTAGAAAACTGTTCAATCAATATAGGAGAGGGAACGAAGGAAAACGGGACTTTAAAAGAGTAAATTGATTAGAAAACAACCGTGTGGTAAAAATATTAGCTAATTGAAGCTTAGTGGGAATATAACAAAAGAGAGATCTTTATGGGGAACACACCCATAAACAAAATGGTAGTCGACAGGTTTACTCTATGTGCATGCAAAAAGCTCTCTTGGGTATACTTGAGGATGTCCCTATAAAGGTGGGTGACATCTTTGTGCCTGTTGACTTTGTGATACTTGATATGAATGAGGATTTGCGCACCCCAATCATTCTTGGAAGGCCTTTCTTGGCCACTTCGGGGTGTTGTGTTGATGTGAAGAATGGCAAGATGACTTTTGATGTGGGAAGTGATAAGATTGAGTTTAATGTGAATAAAGCTTCCAAATTTTCTTCTATTTCCGATGATTGTAACTTCGTTGATTCGATTGAGGGAATAGTTAGGGAACATGAGACTAACCATTGGCCAAGTGATGATCCACTTGAGCTATGTTTGCTGTTTTGTGACTATTTGCAGGATGACAACCCCGAGGTTGCAATTTGTGCTGAGTTGTTGAAAGCATCCCCACCATTTCCACCGGGGTTTGGCAAGATTGAGAAGCTGGAGGAGGAAAAAGAGCCTAACATGCTGTGAAAAAGGCTCCGGAAGTGGAATTGAAGACTCTTCCATCTTCTTTGAGGTATGAGTTTCTAGGTCCTAATTCTACATATCCTGTCATTGTGAATGCAAACTTAAACAAATCTGAAAATTCTGCTTTGTTGGAAGTTTTAAGATTGCATCGCAATGCCATAGGATATGCTCTTGATGACCTAAAGGGAATTCACCCTTCATTTTGCATGCGTCGAATCCTCATGGAGGAAAATCATAAGCCATCCATTGAGCATTAAAGGAGGATTAACCCCACCATGAAAGATGTTGTGAAAAAAGAGGTCTTGAAACTGTTGAAGGCCGGTATTATCTACCCTATCTCCGATAGTGAGTGGGTAAGCCCGGTCCATGTTGTGCCTAAAAAGGGGGGAATGATTGTTGTGAAAAATGATAAAAATGAATTTATCCCCACTAGAACGGTAACGGGTTGGCTAATGTGTATTGACTATAGGAAATTGAACAAAGCCACCCGGAAAGACCACTTTCCTCTTCCTTTTGTAGACAAAATGCTAGAGAGACTTGCAAAGAATTCCCATTTTTGCTACCTAGATGGCTATTCCGGATTTTTCCAAATCCCGATTCACCCAAAAGACCAAGAGAAAACCACTTTTACTTGTCCTTATGGAACTTATGCATGTTGGAGAATGCCTTTCGGGCTGTGTAATGCACCCGCTACTTTTCAAAGATGCATGATGGCTATATTCTCCCAATTTATTGAGGACATAATGGAGGTTTTTATGGATGATTTTTCAGTTTATGGCACCTCATTTGAACATTATTTAAATAATTTGAAAAAGGTGCTCAATCGATGTGAAGAAGTTAACTTGGTCTTGAATTGGGAAAAATGCCATTTTATGGTGCAAGAGGGGGTAGTTCTTGGTCATGTTGTTTCATCTAAGGGCATTGAAGTTGATAGAGCAAAGGTGGAGGTGATTGAAAAAGTGCCGCCACCAAATTCTGTAAAGGGTGTGAGGAGTTTTCTTGGACATGTTGGTTTTTACCGGCGGTTCATAAAAGATTTTTCAAAAATTGCAAAACCTCTCACCCAATTGTTCATCAAAGATGTGCCCTTTGACTTTAATGAAGAGTGTTTGAGTGCTTTTCTCAGGTTGAAGGAAGCTTTGGTCACCGCTCCCATCGTACAAGCACCGAATTGGGATTTGCCCTTTAAAGTGATGTGCGACGCAAGCGATCATGCGGTGGGGGCTGTGTTGGGGTAAAGGAAGGACAACAAGCCCTATGTGATTTACTATGCAAGCAAGACGTTGGATGGAGCTCAAGTTAATTATGCCACCACCGAGAAAGAGTTCTTAGCGGTTGTCTTCACTTTGGACAAGTTCCGCTCCTATTTGATCAATTCCAAGGTGATTGTTTTCACGGATCATACTGCTCTACGGAACCTCTTGACTAAGGCGGATTCTAAGCCTCGCCTCATTCGATGGGTCCTCTTACTCCAAGAGTTTGACCTCGAGATCCGAGACAAACCGGGATTGCAAAATGTGGTGGCCGATCATCTTTCAAGATTGCAACTTGAGGCTCAAAGCGATGATGATATTCCCATTGATGATTCCTTCCCACATGAACAACTCTTTGTTCTTGCTCATCAAGTCACCCCTTGGTATGCGGATATAGTGAACTTCATTGTTAGTGGTGTACTTCCCCCGGAGATGTCATGGCAACAAAAGGAGAGGTTTCTTTCCGAGTTGAGGCGATATGTTTGGGAGGAGCCTCTACTTTACAAGCTTTGTGGGGATGGAGTGTATAGAAGATGCTCGCTGGAAGATGAAATTCAAAGTGTGCTCCACCATTGTCATGCCACTACTTGTGGTGGTCATTTTAGCACCGACAAGACCGTTGCAAAGGTGCTCCAAGCCTGGTTCTATTGGCCTACACTCTCCAAGGATGTGAGAAGTTTTGTGCTCTCATGTCACAAGTGCCAAAGAACCGGGAGTATTTCCAAAAGGAATGAGATGACCCAACATTACATTTTAGAGGTGGAACTCTTTGATGTGTGGGGGATAGACTTCATAGGTCCCTTCCCTCCTTCTCACAACAACCTCTACATCTTGGTGGCGGTCGATTATGTTTTGAAGTGGGTTGAGGCAATTGCAACACCCACCAATGATTCCAAGGTGGTGATTAAGTTCCTCAAGAAGATCTTTGCAATATTTTGGAACTCCAAGGGCCTTATTGAGTGACAATGGCACTCATTTTTGCAATCGGCCTCTTGATGCTCTTCTAGCCAAGTATGGGGTAACACATCGAGTTGCTACACCATATCATCCCCAAACTAGTGGCCAAGTGGAGCTTTCTAATCGGGAAATCAAGAGCATTTTGGAGAAGACGGTCAACCGTTCAAGGAAGGATTGGTCTCTTAAGTTAGATGATGCATTGTGGGTCTACCGGACCGCATGCAAGACTCCATTGGGAACCACTCCGTACCGGTTAGTATATGGAAAAGCATGTCATTTGCCGGTTGAGTTGGAACACAAAGCTTTTTGGGCCGTTCAAACTCTTAACTTCGATCTTGCAAAGGTTGGAGAAAAGAGGATGTTACAACTTCAAGAACTTGATGAATTGAGGTTGGAGGCTTATGATAGTGCCAAGTTGTACAAGGAGAGGACTAAGAGATGTCATGACAAGCATATTTTCAAGAAGAGATTTGAAGAAGGAGACCAAGTGTTGTTCAACTGAAGGTTGAAATTCTTTCCGGGCAAGCTTAAGTCCCGTTGGTCGGGTCCTTTCTGGGTTTTGAAGGTTTTCCCCCATGGTGCGATTGAGATTTGTGGGGACGATTCCGAGCCATTCACGGTCAATGGGCATAGACTTAAGCCCTATTTGGTTGGTCAACCTCTTGAAGATCGCCAAAACATCAACCTCACCGCTCCCGGTGCGGGTTGAGATGTACTTAGTCAAGCTTAGGACGGTAAATAAGCGCTTCTTGGGAGGCAACCCAAGCTTTTTAGATTTTATTTTCATTTTTTAGGATTTTCTAAAATTTTTCCTCATTTTTCTTCTTTTTATTTTGATACTTCTAGATTTTTTTTCCCTATTTTTTCTAGAATTTTTAGGCTTTTTCTTTAATATTATTTTGATTTTTCTAGGGTTATTAGACATTTCTCTCTTTTTATTTTCCTTTTTCTATGATTTTTCTAGGGTTTCTATTTTATTTTTCTTTTTGGAGGTATTAGTTTTAGGAAAATGAAAGAAAAAAGAAGAGAGAAAAGAGAAAAAAAAACATAATAAAAAGAGATTGAGAGTGAGTGGGAAAAAATAAAAGAGAGAGAGTTGAAAAATAAATGAGTGAAAAGAATTTGTGTGGAGAAGGATGGGTTGTAAAAAAGGGTGAGAGAAATTCAAGAAAAAAATGCATAATTGAGAGTTGGGAGAGTTGTGGGGTTCGATCTCAAGACCTACAAGGTGAAGGGCAAGGGGCACGGGTGGTGCCACCCTCGGCACAGTCCGTGCGCCCCTCCAGCAGCCAAAAATTGATCAGGTAACTGAGGCACGGTCCGTGCCTAAGGTGGCACGGTCCGTGTCAACATCGAAAACCCTAAAAAAAAGACTGTTTTTTTTTCTCTTTGTTTCGGTCCGTGCCTCTTTGAATCTAACCCCAGCGCCTCCTCTTCTCCATTCTTCTCCATTCGCTCCCCTTCGCTTCTCCTCGTGCGCCCTTCTCTTCTGCCCCTGCCTTCTCCCAGCCTCCACTCCACAAAGCGTCGTCCACACAGCACACTCACGCCACACTTCCTCTTCCCCTTGCTCTCCCTCACCATCTCGCATTTTCCACGCCTTCGCCCAACACAGCGCAAGCCACATCCCTTTCACTCGGCCAAACCCTAACAACTCCACTTCTTCACTTTCTTCTCATTTTCTCTTGTAAAAAGGTTTGATTCTTGTTTCTTTTTAGATTTCTTTGTTTAATTTGCTGATTTTTGAGATACTTTGTTTTGGTTTTTGAATTTAGGGTTTCTTGTGCTTAATTGGTTTGATTTGGTTTGGTTGATGCCCAATTCAATTACTAAGGTTAATTCGAACCCTATTGCTATTTTGGTGTAAATTGTTCAACTTTGTTTTGGTTGAATTGATTGGAGACTAATTTGAATGCTTTGGGTTTGATTGTGAATTTGGTGTGGTGTGCCTCAAATTTTAGTGTGGTTGTTTGGTTGATTGTATATACATTGAGTCTTTGGTGGTAGTAATTTAGTCATTGTGTATAGTTAACTTGTTTCTTGCTTTAGTTTTAGCTTAGTTTAGTCATGGTGGTGATTTGTATATAGTTGGTTCTTCACCATTGTAGTGTTTCTAGTAGCATTGGTTTTGAAGTTTGGTTTGTTTGATTTGATAGGATGTAAATATTGTTTTAGCTTACCTATTAGTTAGATTTTTGTCTTCGGAGTCTAGTTTCGTGTTTCTTTGTTTTGTTTTTGAGTCAATGATGGTTTATAAAAACTAACTCCACCATCCATTTTGAGTCTTTTGCACTTTTGTACATAACTAACATTGTTGTAACCCTTTGTTATCGAAGGATGGCTAGGGTAAAGGTCTAGTTCAAGAGAAACCGTCTTCTAAGAGGCGGAAAGCTGATGGAGGCAAAGGGAAGGACAAAGGTGCGCGCTCGTTACGGCCGAATAGAGGTAACAATCCATTCAATCTTGAAGGTGAAATGTATGACCGTTATCTTGCTTTGAGCAAGCGTAAAGTTGTAGCCACTAGATATATGCATGAACCCTTTTTGGCTGCGACTGGCATGTTAACTGATGTTGAGTGGTTGTTAAATCGTTGTGGCCTGTTGCGTTTTGCTCGGATGAGAGAACCTACCTTTCACAATCCGACCTTGGAGGTGCTTAGCACATTCGAACTAGATTTGACCACTAAGGACGGTTTGATTAGTTTTAACATTGATGAGGAGACCCATTCCCTAACTTTGGCTGAATTTGCTGAGATATTTCAACTGCCTGTCATAACTGATAGAGGGAGGCGAGAGATGCCTGATGATGATGTATGGAACCCCAAAGCCTTTTAGCAGTTCCTTACTACAAGGACAGATTATAACCCTCGCAAATCTAAATGCACTGCCATCCGCAATCCGACTTTTCGGGTTATTCAGCGGATTTTATCCTGTGGAATGTTTGATCGTGGTGATAGCATGAATGTTGCTTCTAAGGCTGAATTTTTTGTGCTGTGGGGGATGTATTATGCCCGACCTGATGTTAACCCCACTGCTCTTTTTGCTCTTCATTTAGAGAGACATGCTAGCCTGAGGAAGGGAGATATTGTTATGGGGGGTCTACTCACTGTATTAGCGAGACATTTTGGTTGGGACCCTGCTCGCCATCAGCGAGATTTAGTTGGTGGACCTTTGCTTTTGGATGCTAAGACCTTTTGTTCTATGAAAATGTGTACATTGGACGGGGCTGCTGTTTTGTGGCGGTACCCTAACAATGAGTTGATGCGGCTTCCCCATGATCATGTGTCCATCCAACATGTCCCTAACATCCTCTTTCTCCCTCCCATGGACCCAAACCAGCCCGATCTTGAGACTCCATTTGCCATCAGAGAGGATGGAGAGGGTGGTGACAGTAGCAGTGATGAGCATAGTGATGAGGGTGATGGTGAGCCTACCCTTGAAGAGAGGCTTAACGACCTCCAAATTTATTGTGAGCTTGAGTTTCAAGCCCTTTGGGACTCCCAGGGTAGGATTGAGCGTAGTCAAGATGAGATGCTTGCCTTGATGCGATCCGTTCGTGATTGGCAGCTTACCCATACTTGCAACCCACCCCCTCCTCCACCTCCATGATACCTCTTTGTGACCTCTTGGTGTTTTCTTCCTTTGCTTCTCGGGTGATGTTCTGCATTGCGGACAATGCTCGGTTCAAGCATGGGGGGGATTTGTGTAAACTTTTTGTGGATATGTGTGTTTTAAGTCGTTTTATTTTTGATTTTTTTAACTTGTTTTGAGTCTTTTTATTTTCTTTTGTTTTGATTTTATTTTCTTTGTTTTCTAGATTTGCTTGTAGTTTTTAATTTCTTCTTTTCGTAGTTTGTTTTCGTTTTCTTATTTTCTTGTTTTCATCTTTAGTCTTGTAAAAAGTTTTTGAAAATTGAAAAAAAAGGAAAAAAATTAGAAAATTAAAAAGTTAAAAAAAAAACTATTTGATATAGGATTTGGCGAGATAGTTTTCTTTTGACTTGATTTGATCTTGTATAGCCCGTTTATGAAAGACTGTGAATTGACACGAGTTGTGAACCTAAATGTTGTGAGAATTGTGCTAGGATAATGACGTCGATTACATTTGTCACTATTTTAAGAGTGAGTTGTGCATATGTATATCTTTTAAACTGGGTAATGATTGTTGAGCGCTACCCGTGAGTCCACATAAGCCTAAAAGAAAAGACTAATCATTTTTATTAGTCTTATTTCCATGAGTGACTCACCATTGTGGCATCCTCCTTCATTTGCTTTGCATCTCCTTGAAATTGCTATGCGTTGTACATTGACAAGATGATAGAGGCATTAGGAATTGAACCCGCAAGCCTTGACCACCCGTTAACATCAGAAAATCCGTAGTTAGCCCCTTTCTTGCCTGGACTTTTTCTTTTCTTGAACCCATATTATAAGCCTTGGCCGATTATATATTTCCTACCCTTAAGCCATTGCTTGAAATGTTTTGAGTTTGAAGTTGGGTTGATTATGGTTACTTTGATGGTTTGGTTTGTGATGGGGATTGGTTTGAGTTGTAAATATTGGTTTGATTCCCCAAATTATGTACATTGAGGTTGTTGGGTGGAATTGGAAACTTGCCTAGTGAGTTGTATATAAGTGTGTTGTTTGTTTGTGTGTGTGTTTGAATTGAAGAAAAAAAAGAAAAAAAAATTAGAAAAAAACAAAAAAAAAGTGAAAAAGAAAAAAATCTGAGAATTCCGGATAAAGAAAAAAAGAGAATAAAGTGCTTGAATTTTGGTTTCTTTTTTTCTTGGCTCCCGTCCAGCTCTTAGGTGGGCCTCTTCAGCATTTGGGCCTTCACATTGGGCTTGGGAGGATTCAACTTATCTTTTCTTCATCTTTATGCTCCACTTGGATATTTAAGCTCGATTACGGCTCGATTTCTTCATTTCTCCTCAAACTACAATATCAACCAAACTCTAACCAAGCATAAAATGGGAAATTGAGGTATAAAATAATACAAACTTATCAAATATCACCCAAATTTCTCATCAAAATATCTAAGTTCACATACACAAAAATAGCACATATCAAATCCCCCCGTGCTTAGACCTTGTTGTCCTTGAGCAAGACAAGAGTCACTAAGAAAAAGGAAAAGAAAGAAAAGAGAAGAAATTGGGATAAAAGACTCAAATCAAAAGAAAAAGGTTCAAAAGAAAAAGGAAACTTTTATTTACAAATATCCTCAAGAAAGCATCGATAAGACATTCAATTAACCAAAGTTAACCAAGCATGGCCCAAATATGAAAGAAACTCAATATACAAGAGAAAGGAGAGCTTTGGAAAGATTTACAAAAACTGCACTTATCAAGTTCAAACCATTTATTGGGATTATTTCAAGAGTATAAGAAGATTATATAGCATGAGGAATCATGTGGAACAAGTATAAGAGTTATTTATAGGATAAACATAAGATATATTATCAATATAGGTGAAGACAAGACCAGCACAGGTCGTGCTGGTCTTTAGAGAGCAATAATAATCTCCCTAGGCTCAACACGGACTGTGTTGAGGCACCACGGACTGTGGTGCTTGTTTAGGCTCGGTTTCGAGCTTAAATATGTCCTTTTCCCTAGGCATTTTCTTCGGATCCGTGTGTAAATATTAGTGTTTTTATGTTATTTTCCTTCCTTTGTAGGTTTCTTGACATTTGAATGCTTGTGGATGAAAAGTGCGCAAAACAAGGCCAAACTAGGCCAATCTACAGAAGGGTCAAGACATCCCGAGAAGACCCGACCCGAGATGAAGAAAACTCAAGCCTTGATCCCGGGGAGAACGAAGAAAACAAGGTCATCAGCAGGGGTGCCACGATCGTGACAAAGGACCTCAAAGTCGTGACCCCCATTGAACCGTGGCAATCAAAATAAGAAAGAGGACTCCTGGGCAGAATGGGTGTCACGATCATGACACCATTTCACACGACCATGACACAGCAAGAGACGTGACTTACGGTTAAGCAATGTCACAACCATAACACCATTTCTCACAGCCGTTGCACAACAAGAGGCGTGATTCTGGGTTAAGCAATGTCGCAGCCATGACAACATTCCTCACTACTGTGACTCTCAAGAGAAGTGTAGATAGAAGGCCCCTCGCGACCATGACATCTACTTGTGACGCCTATGAGGGATCCGGAGTTGTTCCACCATTATCAAGCCTCACGGTCGTGGCACACATTTCTCACGACCGTGACATTCAAAGAACACCCCAGACTAGACAACCCCTCACGGCCGTGACCTTTCTAGTGTCATGCCCGTGAGTGAGGTGAAACAAGCAGATCCCTACTAAAATTTCTGGCCGTCACGGCCGTGACAGCCCATGTCACGCCCGTGACGACCCTGTTCTGCCGACCCTCTTTCTGGCCAAAACGACTTCCTTTTGGCCCTTTTTCTCCCAAGTATCTAATGTATTTTTCTGGTTTTCGATAGGACACAACCTTAGAAAGAGTTTGTAGTTAATAGTTTTGAGTTTTTAGGTCTTCCTTAATCACAATTAGTATTGTTAATCACTCTTGTATTGGATTGAATTTAAATTTTTGTTGAGTTTTTTGACGTTCTTCCTTGCAATATCTGAGTGCTTTCTCGTATTCCTTACTCTCCAAACCCTAATTAATGAGTATTACCATTCTCCTTCAGATTTGTGTGCTTTGATTATTGCAATTTGATTTTTTTTTTCCACAAATTCAGAACACAAGAAAAATACATCAGAAAATACAAAGGAACAAACAAACCAGAAGCAGGAGCCACCCTAAGGCGCTCCCTCCCAGTCCAAGGAATCTTTATTGGCTTGTTTCGTCAACTTATGTGCCCTACTAACCACACCCCGGCTGACCTTCCTTATCCGCCCAGCTACAAAATCAGAACCAAGAGACACACCCATTAGTTCCACACCACTATATGCCACAGGAGCCACTTCCGGCTTATGAAGGCAGTCCATCGCCACCTTACAATCCGTGAAAATACTAACTCCCTGAACTCCCCTAACCTTGGCAGCACAGAGAGCTAGATAAATTGCTAACAATTTGACCTGTAAGGCCAACTCCACCCAGAAGCTTTCCACCCCAGTAAACCCATCCCCAGTAATGCTTTTAATAACTTTGATTATTGCTTTTATGCTAGTGTTTGGTTGTTTTGTTAGAATTAGGTTAAATATTGTTATGATTATTGAGTTTATGTTCATAATGAGTATGAGTAGCTAAGTTTCTTAGGTTTAGGGGGTAACTAGGGCCTCTAATGCTGGATTAAGCATAAAATATATTAGTGGGATTAGGGTGATTAATGAGGTAATTGGGTGTCCTTCCTCAATTTTCACTCGATGTTGGAGAATTTTGGTGCCGAGAGGTTATAAACTTCCCCAAACATCAAGTTGGAGATAGAGGTGAAATTAATTGGTTGCTAACCCACTCGAGAGAGGGATTTTAGAACTGATTAGCTAGAATTGCGTTCAAATAATATCAACCGTCATATGCGAGAGTGTGGACTTTGGGAAGTAAGTATCGATTTACCACTCGAGAGTGGGAAATCGATGCTAGTTCATGCATGCAATTCTCACACCTAGCTAGTAACTGAATACCGATCGTTCATAAAACCACGAAATCCGTGTTTAGCCTTTAACAAGGTTGGCCCAATACTACCCCCGGGGCCCTTATTTCTCCTTTTTTTGATCAAAACCTTACTCGAAACCATACCAAACTTTATTCTTAGAACCTCCTTTGAGACCAAAGACCAATCTTGAATATTACTCCAACTCCTCAAGTCATAACAACCGTTGTCCTAGTTGTTAGGAAAACGTTAAACAAATTTTTGCTAGGGATGGCAATGAGGCGGGGAATCCTCGAACTCGCGGGGGCCCAGCCCCGCTCTGGGGAAAAATCCCCACCCCCATTGGGGATGGGGATGGGGACGGGGACGATTTTTCAAAATTCGCTCAGGGACGGGGGCGGGGATGGGGACAAAATTTTCCTCATCCCCGTCCCCATTTTCCCCACCGGGGAAAATTTCCCATCCCCATCCCGGAATCGTCGTCCCCAAAAATTTTAAAATTACCAAAAAAACCTTTATTCTAATTCACTATATATATTAATAGCAAGGATAAAGTAGTAATTTTCGAATTTTAAGTACGTTGTATTATTGCTTGATGTATTATTGTTTGATTTTGATGTATTATTGCTTGAGAAAGTTAAATACGTTGTATTATGAACAGGTTAAAAACCAGGTCCGATTAAAAATCGTGTCCAATTAAAATTTGGTTAGATTTTGGATAGCTTTAAAAAATTCCCATAGGGGATGGGGATTACACAGGGATGGGGATGGGGATGGGGCAAGAATCATTCCCCAATGCGAGGATGGGGACGAGTTTAGGGAGCGGGAATAGGGACGGGGATATACTCCCCCGTCCCCGATCTGCCCCATTGCCATCCCAAATTTTTGTGCCGTTGTTGAGGAGTTATGCCCTGTAGTATTTTTCAGGTCTTTATTTGTTTCAAGTCCGATTTGTTCTAGTTGTTAGGTTTAGTGTAGACCCTAGGGTTGGTTAATTTGGGTTGTTGTTTGAGTGTATATGTAGGAGAGATCAACCGGTTTTGGAGATTGATCCTGAGATAGAACGTGTAGCTTGACAAAACCTCGCCAACGCCCGTAGGAGACGCCAACGACAGCTTATGGCGGAAGAACCACAACCACAACCACTGCCCCGTCCCCTTCTTTCATATGCTTTACCAACAGCCACCGCGGGTGGCTCTGCTAAAGTCCTTCACGCTACCTTTGATTTCAAGCCGGCCTACGTGAACCATATTGAGCAAGCCCAATTCCACGGGCTGAAGGCCGATAAGCCATTGGAGCATATCTTCAACTTTTTAGAGAGACGTGGGATGATCAAGATCAACGACATCTCTGATGACTACCTGCGAATATGATTCTTCCCATTTTCTCTGGTTGAGAACCCGAAGGCATAGCTCAACAACTGCCCGAGGGATTCTTTTACCACTTGGCAATCTCTTAGTTTTGCATTGTTGAAGAGGTTCTTCCCACCGCAGAAGACCATCAGGCTAAGGAATCTCCTCATGAACTCTACTCAAGAGCCTGGGGAGTCTCTTTATGATATGTGGGAGCGCTTCAAGAGCCTCCAACGAACATACCCGTATCATGAGCTTCCACCGCATATGGTCTCGCACATATTCTACAACGGAGTCAACACGGCCACCAGGAAGATGATCGACAATGCATCCAGTGGCCAGTTCCTCAACAACACTTCGGCTTAGGCGGATGCTCTTTTGGCGCAAATGGTTGAGAATGCATGCTACTGGGCACTGATTCAAGGGATATGTAGGAGCATCTTGGTAAGGAGAATGTTAACTCATTCTCAAGGCTATTGACAGGATATCCTAGGACATGGCGGAGTTCAAAACTGCCCATCAGTTGAAGTCGGTCATGGAGATGCAAGCCTCACCCACACCATTTGTCGTAGTTACTTTGGGGTGTGAGATCTGCGGCGGCGCCCACGCGTCACTCATGTGTCAGCGAGAGGTAGTGGCCAATGAGCAGGCTAATGCAATGTACCACAACAACCTCTCATACACCACCCAAACCCCCATTCGTCCTAAAGGAAATCTAGCGTATAACCCTCCAGGCTTCTAATACCAAAACCAGAGGAGGTCGTCGAAACACAACCAAACCCAAAACTAGCAAGCCCCCATTTCTCATCAACCTCAATTCATGCAACACATTCCCTACTACCACCTCAACAAATCACCTACAACCCTAATTTTTTCGAGGCATACCTGAAGAACCAAGATGCCTTCAACACCTCTCAGCTCAAGCACAATGAGCAATTGGTTCAATGCAATGAGGAGCTCCTGAGATAGAATGAGTAGCTGCAAACCAATCAGAAGCTATAGGAGAAACAGGTTGCACATCTCGCTTAGTAGTTTTCCCAGCTCCAAGCCACCTCTTCGCAGGGATTTCATATCTAACCTTAACCGAATCCGAGGTGGGAGCTTAATGCCATCACACTACGGAGTGGCACCGAGCTTGCAAGGCCAAGCGACCCAATGAAGCGGGTAATGTAGAATGAGGTGAATCTTGAGGAGGCTGCAGCGGATGAGATGGTAGAAGGAAGAGCTTCTGATCAAGGAGCGATAGAGCAAGCGGTCAAGGGGAAGGAGTAGAACAAAAAGGGGTCGATTAAGGAGGAATATAGCGAGCATGTTGCACAGCAAGCTCGTACCTATAGACCTCCCCTACCATTCCCATCGAGGCAAGCCAAAGCGAAGGAGAACGCTAACTTCGCCTAATTCCTGGAGTGCTTCGTAAGTTGCATATCGACATCCCTTTCATTGATGCAATCAGTGATATGCAAACTTACAATAAGTTTTTGAAAGACCTCTTGACCAACAAGAGGAAAGTCAGCGATCATGCTATGATTCCTATGACCGCGGAGTGCGGCGCCATCATCGACAACAAACCACTGCGGAAACTAGCTTATTCGGTAAGCTTCTTAATCCCGTGCTCGATCGGTGATTTAGAGATCAGTCGCGCCCTATGAGACCTTGGGGCGAGTGCGAGTGTGATGTCATATTCGGTGTGTAAGAAGATCAATTTGGATAATCTCACTCTCACCTCCATTACTCTACAACTGGTAGATTGATCTATTCATCGTCCTCTCAAAATCATGGAGAATGTCCTAGTGCAAGTCGGGAAGTTCTATAAACCATGTGACTTCGTGGTTCTCGACATGGAGGAAGATGTACGGATTCCCATCATCTTGGGAAGGTCGCTCCTCGCCACTACTAAGGCCATCATCAATGTGCGCAACGGTATGTTGGCACTCAACACCTGCGATGAGATGCTGGAGTTCAGTTTGGGAAAGTCTATGGCTGCACCAAACACGAAATTCCCTTGCTATCGGATCTATGTGATGGAAGAATGGCAGGGTGAACATGATGAGAATGATAAATCGCGCAATAAACCGGTCGAGGTAAGTCTACTTGAGTCTGATATTTTCAATGATTCATATGATAAACTTGTTTGTGATGAAAATGCTAAGAATGTGTTTGAGGTTAAGTCTAATGTATCTGTGAAACATGCTAATGTTGTTGAATTTGACCCTCCTCCTCCGAAAGGAGAGAGTGAGGTGACATTTGAGATCTTAATGTTTGATGAGTCTGAGTGCCTTAAATTATCCTTGACGTTACCAATGTTTATATATGAGTGCATGAGAATTTGATCACTTGTTCGCAAGAATGAAAGGCATTCGGGGTTCAGTGACAAGCCCGAGAAGCACTGCAAAATGTTGGGATCAAGCTATCCAAGGTCAAGGATCAAGAACTAGACAAAGAAGGCAAGATCGAGGGAGACATTTACTACGTTGACCTCAACGCTGATTGATAGTGGTGAGCATGGTCAGGCTCGGGACATTAAACAAGCGCTTCATGGATGGCAACCCATGTTTTTATAGAGGTATTAGTTCAAAGTTATTGACAAAACAAGAAAAACCAGAGAGAAAAACAAGAGAAAAGATAAAAAAGAGAAAATTGAAAGAAAAAAAATTGAGCGAGAGTGAGAGTCGAGAGTTATGAGAGTCATGGGGGTGAGTTTGATAGAAAAAGATGACATTTGAAGGCCCTAAAGGGGGGCATGAGTGAGTGTGAGTAAAAAGAGGTGGCAAAGAGGTAGAAAAATTTAGGAAAGATTGCAGCAAACAAGGGGGCAGACAGAATAGGCCTCACGACTATGACCTTGCATGTCACGCCCGTGAGGCCTTAAGCAACAAACATTGAGATTTCCAACAAGCATGAGTCACGACCGTGAGACCATCTGTCACGGCCATGACCCTCAAAACCCAGCTGAAGGTCCCTAGGCAGAACACACCTGACAGTCATGAGGGTCATTTGTCATGGCCGTGAGCCTCAAGCGACCACGTTACAGCACCTTTCCAGAAGCCATGTCACAACTGTGACCCTTGGGTATCACGCCCGTGAGAGCCATGCATCACTCTTTTCAGCAGCTGTCCAGAACATGCCTCACGGTCGTGACACACTGGTGTCATAACCGTGAGGTCCTCACGGCTTATTCCCAGATTTTTCCCAAAACAAGCCTCACGGTCGTGACACCCACATGTTACGCCCGTGAGGTCCAAACGACATCCATCAGGCCTGAGGTCAGAACCCATGTCACGGCCATGACACCCACATGTCACTCCCATGACCAACACAGAGTTTCAACTGAGATTTCACATGTTACGGTCGTGACAGAAGATGTCACGCCCATGACGTTTTCGAGGAGCAGCCATTAATTTGAAACTCGAGGCTTCTTCTTCATTATTCTCAGACCCCTCAAGCTCTCTCTCTCTCGCTCTCCCCCCCCCCCTCAGCCGTCCACCGCCGCCTCATTTGTCGTCAACGTCGTCGTCCGCCTGTTGTCGCCACCGTCGCCGCTGGTCACGCCACCATTCTCCGGTACCCTCTCTCTCTCTCTCTCTCTCTCTCTCTCCTCGCTCTGTCCTTTACTCCCCTTCCCCTCTATTGTGCAAATCCCTTATCCAAACCTAAACCACTACCTTCCGTTATTAATTTCAGTCGACTCTCGCCGGTAATTCCTAACTTCGTCCACCCATCACCTCCGTCTTCCCTCGACCACCATAGCCCAGAAAAAGACATCCTTTGACCCTCCTCTTTACCAAGAAACCGAACCCACTTCCATCCTCCGACCACCACAAACCACCAAACCCTAACTGTCACTCTCCCTCACCTCAACCCCAGCAACCTTAAGCTTCTACCCTAAACCCTAACCCTTCTCACTCATAAACCCTTAACCCTACCCTTCAACCCTAAAACCCAACCCTTTCCACCCCAATTCTTAACCTAGCCTTCAATTCCGGTTTCAACCAAGGGTTGGTGTAGACATTTTTCCTCGCCGTTCAGGCTTTCGAACGTCCATGTGCATTGGGGTGTGATTCGGTGATTTGTGATGGGGTTTGAACTTTTGAAAACTCTTTAAGGGTTTAATTATACATTTCAGGAATAATAATTTGTAAAATCACTTTCCCTTTACTTTGTGCATTTTATGAGTCATTGAATTAAACTTTTAAGAGTAAACATCCACTTGTTCCAAACTCTTCTGAACTTAACCCAATTTTCTAATTTAAATGTTAGGCTCGGAAGAAAGCGATTTATGCAAATATTGTTTAGAAATACATAAAAGAAAGACCTTAAAGTTGCATCGGCACGTTGTAAAACCATGTTTTTACCATAGTTTATGCAACCCGATGTGCTTTTAGTTCGAAATGGGAGTCGCCACCGACTTCTTAAGGGAAAAAGCCAAGACAAACCAAAAAGAAAACAAGAATGACTCCGCCTTCGAAACCCAAGAATTGATTCGGGGGTAAGGCTACAAACTCGAAAAGTAAGAACTTTAGGAGTTCGCCTCTCACAAAAGGAAAGACTCTACTAAAAGTTTTAAATGTGCTTTTATAAAGTTTGGAAAGAGAATAAATAAGAACTTTATAGAGTTATTTCATTGAACATGCAACATGAATTATAAGAAAGAAAAGGTGCAACATATACACTTTACAAGAAAAACTAAGGAACTTTAAACCTTACATTGTGCTAATCTTGAAGAAGAGGCCTTGCCTTGCTCTTTTTGCTAGTGAATGCTCCTCTTAATACCCTCGGATAATCCTCCTCAAACGCGCAAAAAACAAACCAAAGGAATGATGAGAATAAGTGGTGAAAAAGAAGGTAGAAAAGAGGGCTTTTTTGTGGTTTTTATGTGTTTAGGATTAGGGTTTTTTGTGGTGTTTGGGTTAAGATGAACTTAGAAGATTGGAGGGGTAGAAGTGATGATAAGATTAGAAGAAAGATGAGTAGAATAGTGATATGATAGTAGTATAAGAATGGAGATTAGGATAATATGTGTAGAGAGAATGAAAGAATAGAGAGGATAATGAGTGTAGAGAAGAGAAAAATGGATGAGTGAATGTGTAGAGAGTAGAAGAGAGGGATAGAATGAATTGTTGTTGGTTTGCTTTGAGAGGAGTAGGGTATTTATAAGAGAAGAGAGTTGTAAAGAACACATGCACATACATGCCCTCTCGTTCAAGGCAGTCAACGCACAAATTCCTAGCCAGTGAGGGGGGTGTACTTGGAGTGGACGGCAGCACGAGGTCAATTGACCACGTGTGGTCAATGGTCAAGGGCGACCGGCCACCAGCTCGTGGGGGATGAACCTCCTCTCATCCATGCATCCATGGACGATGGGAGAGTGAACGCATTTGCCTAGGGACTTGGTGTTTCACACCTGGACGGTATGCAATTGTATTTGAGTTCTATAAAGTGTTTTTGTGAGGGATCGATCTTGTAACCTCTTGGCATTGAATTTGTATGGCTTTTATTTTACGTAGTAATTTTGCATGTGTGATCTTGCATGCACATTAAAGCAATATCGTACCAGTAAAGTGCACGTACTTTAGCTTTTATTTTCCAGCTCCTTCTTCTTTATAATTTAATCCTTTTTATATATAGATATGCTATATATTTGTGTGACAAAATCTGGTGTCTACAGCTGGGCATCTTCCATTTGGGTTTTCCAAGGGTTATTCATCACCATTTTCAGGGTTTTCATCTCGAAAGGTATCGATGGCACCCCAAGGAAAGAGAGTGTGTCACACTTCGCACGCATTTGAGCAAGTTGCCCCTTCCTCATCCTTCAAAGCACTTCTTGAGCACCTGAAGGAAACGGGCTATGATGCTAATGCTCGGCTCACCTTTCATGGTGATGAAATGTTCAAGGCCAAGAACATGTCTTTTAAGAATCGTAAAATCTGTATGCCTTACGTCTACCATGACAGCACTTGCGAACAATTCTACATTAGGCGTAGCCTCCAGGTTTTGTTCGAGTGATTGGGATGGCATACATTCATCAACATCGACACCCCTATCTAAGACCAAAATATCTTGGAGTTCTTGAGCTCCTTAAGGGTTGAGAGAAATGGTCGTTACGATGCAACAATGAGCTTAAGGGTTGGTGGTAAGTTGACCACCCTAACGCTAGATGAGCTCAACCAAAAGCTTGGCCTCTTCGACGAACAGAAGGCCATGAAAGCCATTACTTGCCACAGGCGCAGAGAGTTGGTCTCTAAAGTATTCGGAGAGACCCGATATCATGACATGGCCTTGTCAAGGACTACTGACGTATGCAATCCGCCGACCGTTCGATATTTACACCATCTCGTCTCTAATTCAGTGTTCGGGATAGATGAGAACTAGAACCATGTGCAGAAAGACGATCTATTCATCATCTCTGGTGCCCTAGAGGGTGAATTGGTGAACACCAGTTCGTGCATCCTCAACCAGCTCGTCTCTATCAGCATCCTTGCCTCCAAGTTGACCATTGGGATGGGGCACATCATTTGTGTCATCCTCGAGCGCACCGGCCACCAGAACTACATGCGAAAATACCGATCACACTTCACCTGTATGTGGCTGGATGGCGCGACCCTCTTTAACTTAATGTGGACATTTTCCCTCGCTGTTCAGGCTTCCGAACGTACACGTTGGATTGGGTGTGATTCGATGATTTGTGTTGGGGTTTAACCTTTGAAAACTCTTTAAGGAAATCAACCTTACATTTCATGAATAATATTTTGTAAAATCACTTTCCCTTTACTTGTGCATTTTATGAGTCATCGAGTTAAACCTTTAAGAGTGAACATCCACTTGTTCCAAAATCTTCTAAATTTAACCAAATTTGCTCATTTAAATGTTAGGCTCGGAAGAAAGCGATTTATGCAAATATTATTTAGAAATATAAAAGGAAAACCCTAAAGTTGCATCGGTACATTGTAAAACCATGTTAACCATAGTTTATGCAATCTCCGATGTGTTTTGGTTCGAAATGGGAGTCGCCACCCGACTTTTTAAGGGAAAAGCCAAGACAAAACCAAAAGGAAACGAAAGAAAGACTCCGCCTGCGAAACCTAAGAATGGATTCGGGGGTAAGGCTACGAACTCGAAAAGTAAACTTTAAGAGTTCGCCTCTCACAAAAGGAAAGACTCTGCTAAAAGTTTAAAGTTGTACTTTTGATAAAGTTTGGAAGGAAAATGAAGGAATACTTTATAAGATTATTTCATTGAATCATGCAACATGAATTCAAGATATATGATAAAAAAAAAGGTACAAATACATAATTATGTACAAAAAGAAGAACACTTAAAGCTTACATTGCTACTGTGTTGGGAAAAAGCCTTGCCTAGCCTTTAGATACTTGTTGAATCCTCCTTGATGCCTTAAAACCTTCCTCTCCAAGTGCCAAAATGATGATAGAAAAGGTGGAAGAAAGAGGGTAATAAGAGGGCTTCTTTTGTGATTATGAATGTGTTTAGGCTAGGTTTTTTGAGGAGTTTAGGTGAATAAGATAGGATATGTGTTTAGGACTTTTTTTATAAGGATAGAAGATGAAGATTATGAAGGGGGGATAAGATAGATTAGAGAATGGATATGATAGAAGATGGATATGAGGTGAAGAATGTAATAGATAGAGAGATTGTAAGAAAGATTAGAGAGAGTAAGAGAGTGAGTAGGGATGGCAGTGAGTGTGACCCGGTTGGACCCGCCCCATTAAGACGGGTCTGGGTCCAAAACTTTTAGAACCAGCGGGTCTCGGGGCGGGTCCGGGTCTAAAAATAAATTTAACGTGTCTGGGTCCGGGTCTAAGCATGGACCCGTGGACCCTACCCATGGACCCGTTACAATATAAACATTTATAATTTTCCTAAAAAAAAAAACCCAATTAGTTAATTACAAGTCTTCTCTACTGTGCACTACACTAAAATACTAAATCTAAAAGGTTAAAACTCCTAGTCTCACATAGTCACACTCACTGACTCACGCATACCACCACAACCGCACTACTGGTCTAGTGCCCATCCCATTCTCCACTATAAAGATATATATATATATATATATATATATATATATATATATATATATATATATATATATATATATATATATATATATCTTTATAATCATGAACTTTTTTTTAGCATTTTGAGTTGTGTTGTATTTTGAGAGACTTTTGTAATGTTTTGGCGTTGGAAACTTAGAATTCGCTCGTATCATAGTATATTGATGTTTTGATCTTTTTATTATGTTAAAAATAGGTGTTTTAAATAGAATAGTTACTATTATACATGTATACAAGTATAAAATCAACCCTAAAAGTTAATAAATTTAGTAAAAAAATCCATAATATAGTTGGACCCATTAAGGGCCCGCTAAGGACCCATGGACCCATGAACCCATTGAGTCCGGGTCCGGGTCTGAATTTTTAGGATCTATCGGGTCTTGGGGCGGGTCCAGGTCCCAAAAAAAATTGACGGGTCCGGGTCCGGGTTCAGCAGGACCCGCCCCAGACCCTGCCCATTGCCATCCCTAAGAGTGAGTGAGAGGGATAGATGATGAGTGAATTGGTGAATGAAGATTGAGTTGAAGTGAGAATGAGATGGAGTGCCTTTAGCTTTGAGAGGAGGATGGTATTTATAGGAGGAGGAGGTAGTAGAGATTCATACACATGCATGCATTCACCTCGTAGACTCCCGACTGGCACAGAACACGAAGCAACTAGGGGGAATATCTAATGTGGACGGTAGCACGTGGTCAATTGACCACGTGTGGGTAGAGCTGCCAAGGTCGACTGACCTTCAGATAGGGGGGAGGAATCCCTTCTCGTCCATGCATGCATGGACGGTGGGGGTGTGATGAGAGATTGCCTAGGGAACATGTTATTCACATTGGACGGAAATGATAATTGTATTTAGCTCTTGTGAGATGTTTTTGAGTGTTTTTATGAGGTTTTGATCTCGTCACCTCTGACACTTGCTCTTAGGGTTTGCATGCTTCATCTTTTTATAAAAAAGAAAAAAAACACATGTAGCTAGGAAGAATCACATGTGATCATGCATGTGATTTTAGGTGAGAAAAATACATGTAAATGCATGTATTTATCGAGTTTCTTTTATTTCTTCCGCCTTTACTTTTCATATAATTTATGCGTCAAAATCCCGGTATCTACAGAGAGCCCCCCCTTTGATCGAGTTCGAAGATACGACGAGAAGCAAAATATTCTTGATTTGATGGACACCGGCTGAGATATGACTTTGGAATGCAAAGCCTGGGGATTTGACTTTGTGGAGTGCAAAGTCTGGGGTGATGCTTGGAAGCGGGGTCCTGCATCGCGGTTGTGGGCGACCGCGCCTCTGTCGGGGATGATCTCGAGCAAGAATGATGCTCTCATCTCGGACGTTCAATGACGTCCTACTCGATATGATCTCGGACGTTTGAGGCGTCCTACTAGAAGGTGTCGGCTGACACTTGGAAGCTAAGTCCTGTGTCGCAGTTGTCGAACTTGCGCCGATAGGTGATCTCAGGTGAGAATGTCGCCTTACTTGTTAGAGAGATTTCATCGAACATGATGCCGATGGCTCTGTTGATTTTTTGGTCTTTCCCAGTGTCGGTTCCAATCTTTCCCGGTGTCGATTGTTGATGATTGTTGGCATGTTCAATGTCGAAGGACTTCATCGATCGTGATGTGGATGGCCTGGGGTCGAGACTTCATCAGGCGTGTTGCCGATGGCTCGAGGATTGGGACTACATTGAAACTCTGCCGATGGCCCGGGTTGTTGAAACTTCACCGAAACACTGCCGGTGGCTCTGATGTCGATGGGGACTTACTCCGATGGGCTACCCAGTTTTTCGCCTTTTTTTATGATGATGATGATGATGATGATGATGATGGTGACAAACTGGACGCGAGGCCAGATACCAGACTAACCAGACGCGAGACTGGAAGTCGTTGATGATAACGATGATGATGACAAACTGGACGCAAGGCCAGATGCCAAACTAACCAGACGCGAGGCTGGGAGCCGTTGATGTTGATGATGAAAAACTGGATGCGAGGCCAGATACCAGACTAACTAGACGCGAGGCTGGATGTCGTTGATGATGATGATGATGGCAATTCAATACCGAGGGACTTCATCGATCGCGATGCCGATGACCCTTATTTTCCAGCAAAATACACGGAAGTTCTTTTTTGTTAGTTCTGATGAATTTTAATTTTCGGTCCAGAAGACTTACCTCGCATTGTGGCGATACAGCCATTGTGAATTGCTCTTTATTTGGGGAATGGATGCTTTGGTCTTGAGAAGAACAACTCCTCGTCACTGGACATGGCCTTAGAAAGTTGCACACCATTGGGAATGGGCAAGGAGGAAGAAGACAAAAACCACTCCTTTCAAGGCCGACCAGCCACCGAATCAAAAAGGAATCTTTTGGCTCGTACTACTCAGCTTTTGCAGGCTATGTAGGAGACCATTCAAGCAATTATTGAAGGCAACCTTGTAGGCCGATCGGCCTTGAGTTAGGACCAATGATGAGCTGACACGTGGCAGTGGGAGCTCACTCGTTTTGCTTATATAAGGGAGCTTGAATCCGGTTACATTACATTCCAATTCGAGCTCTTTATCTCCAACTCCTTATTCTCTCTCTAAAGAAATCTTTTGAGCTTTTGAATTTTATTGCAAGAGAATGATTTTCTTTCGGAGGGGACGCAGACGTACCACTCAACCAGCAGTTCAAGAATGTCCTTATGCGAGGACAGTGCAACGAGAGTATCCGAACAGGGATTGCAAGAGAATGAATTTTTTTGCATGCTATTTGTCGGAGTACTTTAACTTGAATTTTAAAGCAACCTTAGTTACTTCGAATTTTGCATGAAGTACTTTGCACTTTGGATTCTACTATTGACCCTACTATAGGAGGACTCCTTCAAGGCATGCGGGAGTATACAAGGCATAATAGCCTTATCCTTCCATGCGAAAGTGGGTGCATTCTATTCGAGCACTGTGAGTGACGTGGGCTTCGACCCCTTCCTAGACTGCTTGAGGGCATGGAAGATTCGCTGGAAGAGAACCTATGGTCGGGCTATCGTAGAGCGTTTTTGGGATACAACTAACTCGTTCCACCTTCCTATTGGTGAGATGATGCTCACTCCTTTTGACTCTGTGATGATCACAGGTATAAGCTGGGGCAGCCAAATATTGCTCGAGTTTCGGCGGGACGTCGACCCCCGTGTTCATGCGCTTTTGCAGCCAGTTACTACATTGGCGGGACGAGTTGGCGCCATGCAGTACACGCACCTGGTGGCAGTCGTAAAAAGCGAGGGATTTGAGAGACTTCCCCTTCTTCAGCGTCAATTTATTGTGTTGGTGCATTTTATCAATGCAACAATCTCTTCGAACCGTGGAGATACAATCACTCTCTTCTGGACACATCACCTCTTGAATTTCGGTGAAGTGAGATTTTTCAACTGGGCAGCTGCTGCTTACGCCCATTTGGTCAGGGGAATGCGGGTTGCCTGCCGTCCTACTGGTCGTGACACAGTGGGGCGTACGAGGGCAACAGAAGCTAAGAAACTCAACCTTGGGAGCAGTCTTTGGCGAGTCTTGGAGGTATGCTCCAAGATCTTTTCTTTTAGAAATTTGTGATGTGCAAATTCCTTCTTTACTAAGAACCTGTCCTGGTGTGCAAGTGTGGGTTTTACCCTATTTTCTTCCTGCAGTTGGTGGAACCAACAACGACGAGCTGCGTGTTCCAGCTGCTCGGCGATGGGCAGAGGCATCAGGCTATCATCGACCAAAATTCCATTTCAAGGACTTAAATGGCCTTAGGAGGGTCATTGACGGTCTCAGACCGGTATGCTTGCTTTTCTCCTTCTCCATTTTCCTTGAGCTGGTCATGACAATACTTTTCGCAGGAGGACATCGTCCGTTTTCCATGGAGTGGATATAGCTCTGAGGGTCTTCACTTTGACATTCGCTTTGCAAGGGAAGGGAGCGAGCGCCGCTTGCTGTTAGAGGGTCCTCTTGTCTTGCTTAATACTTGGGGGAGCGTTTCTTCTTTCAGCACACAGGGTAATGGCCTCCAAAAGTACCCATGGATCCTTCTGAGCTTATCTTTGATAGGCAAGCTTTAGAAGAGGGCGAGATGACCCGACTGCTGATTGGTGAGCCAGCGGTCAATTTTGTTGTGCCTACGGACAACCTAGAGGAGGCGACTCTTCAGCACAGAGGACGCCTTGCTTTTGCTCAAGTATAGCTTTTTTTGCTTTTGCGCTAATACTGCGGACTTCTGGTGCTTTAACAATATCGTCTTTGTGTAGCTGGGAGAATATTATAATCCTCTTTTGGACCTGCATGCGGAGGAACCTGAACAGGCGGAGGGTGAGGATATGTTGCTTGGATTTATCCCGCTCGTGCCTAACGATCATGAAGTTCTGCAATTCTTTGATGTAAACCCGGTAAGTCTTATATTTGACAATTAACATGTCACATTGATTGATTTGATTCTCATTGTCCTTTCCCTTATGCAGCAAGCATATGCCCATATCCGTGTCCTATTAAGGGAAGGCATCACGGCCCGGGAGTTCATTGATAAGAACATCGAGAATGGCCAAAATCGGGGTCCTATGCCGACTGCTGCTGATGAAGATAAGGAAGCTTATTCCCATGTGAGCTTGCCACGTTTAAGGAGCTCATCAAGACGTCCTCCTTGCCATTCTTTAGCAGGAGAAACAGGTAGCAGAGGTTTTCGTGGAGATTTAGGGGCAGGACCATCTAGGCGCAGGGATCAAGATCTAATGTGTGTGCCTCGCGATCCCTATGTCAGCTCTTCGAGACGAAGGTCTCCTGATATCCCGGAGTTCATGGTGGAGGACTACTTGGAATCTACTGGATTCCAAGGTTCAATGGATAAAGTGTCTAGTGTTCGGTCTCCTTTCGAGCCGAATTTATATCATTTTATAAGGTGTTTTGCTTGTTTTAGCCCCTTAATTATATATTAGTTAGGATGATTTTATGTTTTGTAGGAAAATAAAAAGTTAGAAGGAAATTGGGCTTAATTGAGGCTTTTTAGTGATTTCCCGAGCCGACCCGAGTCGAGAACCAAGGCGAGACCAACCCGGGAATTCCATCTCCATTATTGGCGTAAAACAGGGGAAAGAGGCAGACGGGTGTCGCACTCGAGTCACAATGGGTCACGCTCGTGACAGCTTTCTGCCACGCCAACACAGCGAGCCAAGGGTTCTGTCAGAGTCACACCCGCGACGTGAACTGTCGCATTCCCGACCTGCCACGGAGAGAAGAAGTTGCCCGCGTAAAGAACCACTTTGCGCCCGCTACAAGCTGTGTCGCACCCGCAATAGAGATGTGTCGCACCCGCGACCTGTTTGGTCGCACCCGCGACAGACATTGAGTGAGTGATGGACAAAGTAGGCAGAAGAGGGTCGCGCCCGCGAAGACGGCCCAATTCCGGAAACGAATTTTGCGGCAGTTGTGCTAGGGTTTTGGAGGGTTTTTATTATTTTCTTTTCCCTAATTCTTTTCTATATAAACCATATTATATTTCATTAGTTAGATACTTAGTTTTTATCTTAGTTTTATCTTTCTTAGTTTTGCTTAGTTTTATTTCTAGTTTTCACTTAGGTTTATTTTAATGGCTTAGTTCTTAGTTTCTTTAAGTTTTCTTTAAACCTTTGATTGTAAGTTACATTCTTCCAAGATCAATGCAATTATTTTCATCAAGTTTTTGTCTCCTCTTTTTGTCTTTTAATTTCATTAGGATAGTTCTACACCAAAAATCCAATTTTCAGTGAAGAGGAGGATTAAGGTTTATCGAATTCTCCCTTCAGGTAAGGATTCGAGCAGTCTTAGTAATCCAAGTCACGCTTTTTCTTGTTTGTTCGGGGGAAGATTCATGATTAAAGATTCAAGATTTCAAGATTAGCATAATGCAATCTAAGTATAATTTCCTTTCCTTAATTTCAGTATTGAATTCAGTTTTTACATTCTTCGTTCTTGAGTGTTTTTAATGGCTTTCTTGATTATGCTCTTGTTTTCTTGTTTTCTAGTTTAGTCTTTAGTTAGGTTTTAATTTCTTGTTCTTGTTTTCAATTCATAATTAGTTTAGTTTAATTATTGACTGCTTCCTTCAATTTGAAACCCTAACAAACCAATTCCCTAAAAACCTGACACACCATCCTTGTGGATTCCACAACCTTTACTTAGGATACCCAATTTCTACGACCGAACACCTAGTCCATGGGCGCCTCGGTATCATTCCCAATCCATTTCCCCTTACAGTCAGCCCCCCTGGCTTTAGCCAGGACTATCCGCACTCTGGTTTCATGGAATGCCTTCCAATCAATTCTTGCCCGGTCCTTCTAGTACTCAAGATGAATCACAGTCGGACTCTTTTGCCGATGCAACTTTTAGGAGCTTGTTTGGTAGCGGTGGCATTGGAATTATAAAACTCGTAATCTCTAAGAATATTATGGGTTTTCTAATTTAGGAGTAGATGAAACATTGGAATTTCTTGAATGGTTGTCTAGGGATACTTATGAATCTGAACAACAAAATTCTCCCTTTGACCCCCATATTTCAAATTTTGCACCACCCTCTGAGACTTTAGCCATACCATGTCATGAATCCCCCAAAACCTGAATGGTCAATCTAGTGGTGGGGAGTATGTTTCGGAGACCTTAACTGAACAATCATGTAATTATCACATGTATTTTGATGACCAATCATATTGTAGGGATTATCCAGAAAACTCTTATGATCCTTCCCAATGCGATGTTGTTGAGTCTCATCCTTTGTGCTCACATTGTAATTCTCCGAACCATGATTCTGATTTTTGTTTTCAACGTAAAATCGATGAATTATGCGCTTTTGCAGCCAGTTACTGCATTGGCGGGCGAGTTAGCGCCCTAGGGTACACGCACCTAGTGGCGGTCAAAAAAAGTGAGGGATTTGAGAGCCTTCCCCTTCTTCAGTGTCAATTTATTGTGTTGGTGCATTTTATCAATGCAACAATCTTTGCGAACCATGGAGATACAATCACTCTCTTCTAGACACATCACCTCTTGAATTTCGGTGAGGTGAGATTTTTCAACTGGGCAGTTGCTGCTTACGCCCATTTGGTCAGGGGAATGCGGGTTGTCTGTCGTCCTACTAGTCATGACACAGTGGGCTGTACGAGGGCAACATAAGCTAAGAAACTCAACCTTGGGAGCAGTCTTTGGCGAGTCATGGAGGTATGCTCCAAGATCTTTTCTTTTAGAAATTTGTGATGTGCAAATTCCTTCTTTACTAAGAACCTGTCCTAGTGTGCAGGTATGGGTTTTAGCCTATTTTCTTCCTGCAGTTGGTGGAACCAACAACGACTAGCTGCGTGTTCCAGCTGCTCGGCGATGGGCAGAGGCATCAGGCTATCATTGACCAAAATTCCATTTCAAGGACTTGCATGGCCTTAGGAGGGTCATTGACGGTCTCAGACCGGTATGTCTTGCTTTTCTCCTTCTCCATTTTCCTTGAGCTGTTCATGACAATGTTTTTCGCAGGAGGATATCGTCCGTTTTCCATGGAATGGATATAGCTCTAAGGGTCTTCACTTTGACATTCGCTTTGCAAGGGAAGCGATGGAGGGTCCTCTGGTCTCACTTTCTACTTGGGGGAGCGCTTCTTCTTTCAGCACACTAGGGAATGGCCTCCAAGAGTACCCATGGATCCTCCTGAGCTTATCTTTGATATGCAAGCTTTGGAAGAGGGCGAGATGACCCGATTACTTATTGGTGAGCCAGCGGTCAATTTTGTTGTGCCTACGGACAACCTAGTGGAGGCGTCTCTTCAGCACAGAGGACACCTTGCTTTTGCTCAGGTATAGCTTTTTCTACTTTTGCGCTAATACTGCAGACTTCTGGCGCTTTAACAATATCGTCTTTGTGTAGCTGGAAGGATATTATGATCCTCTTTTTTCCTTTTAATTTCATTAGGATAGTTCCACACCAAAAATCTGATTTTTAGTGAAGAGGAGGATTATGGTTTATCAAATTCTCCCTTCAGGTGAGGATGCGAGCAGTCTTAGTAATCCATATCACGTTTTTTCTTGTTTGTTCGGGGGAAGATTCGTGATTAAAGATTCAAGATTTCAAGATTAGCATAATGCATTCTAGGTATAATTTCGTTTCCTTAATTTCAGTATTAAATTCAGTTTTTACATTCTTCGTTCTTGAGTGTTTTTAATGGCTTTCTTGATTATGCTCTTGTTTTCTTGTTTTCTAGTTTAGTTTCTTTAGTTAAGTTTTGATTTCTTGTTCTTGTTTTCAATTCATAATTAGTTTAGTTTAATTATTTACTGCTTCCTGCAATTTGAAACTCTAACAAACCAATTCTCTAAAAACCTGACACATCATCTCTGTGGACTCGACAACCTTTACATAGGATACCCTATTTCTACGACCGAACACCTAGTCCATGGGCGCCTCAGTATCATGCTCAATCCATTGTCCCTTACAGTCAGCCCTCTGGCTTTAGCCAGGACTATCCGGACTCTGGTTTTCATGGCATGCCTTCCAGCCAATTCTTGCCCGGTCCTTCTAGTACTCAAGATGAATCACAGACGGACTCTTTTGCCGATGCAACTTTTAGGAGCTTGTTTGGTAGCAGTGGCAGCTCCGACAGAAACTACTGGGCAATGTGGCAAGGCTTCCCCTTTTGTTGTTGTTTTCTTTTTTATGCGATGTAGGAGAAATGCCATGTAATAAAGAAATGCACAGTTAATAAAAAAGCAATCAGGCAAACTCTATTATGTGATTTTGACTCTCTAATGATGCGACACGCAAGCTCCCAGTTTTATTTATTTTAGGTCAACCTTTGACTGTTTAGAAGAAAATAAAAGAATAAAAATATAAAAGGATTTACACTTAAGACAATATCTAAACTAGAAGGAAAATAAAATTACATTTTTACACAAAACGAAGAAAAAAGAATAATATTACATAAACACGTAGCCAGCCGCGTTTTCTGCATTGGGTGCATGTACGTGGGGGTGTGAACTCTCAAAACGAGTTCATCCCCCTTGCCTGGTGGCCGACCGGCCTTCACACGATGACAACCACCGTGGTTCATCCAAATGCGTGTTGCCGGACACTTCATACATTTCCTAGGGTCTGGTTGAATAGTCGTGTGCTGGGAAGAACCGAGACTATATAAGCATGCTTTGTCAATGAGAATTCATCACATTCTCATCCCTTCTCAATCCTTCTTTCTTGCTTCAATCATGGCTTTCGAAAGGAAACTCAACTCATGGATGAACACGTTCACCAAACCCGAAAAAAGGCTCCTTACATACTACAATTTGTCCTTGATTCTAAGCCTTAAACAAGTGAAGATCGATTGGGTGTTTCTCAAGGCGGCACTAACTTTTTGGGACTCCAAATTCCATGTCTTTTGCTTCTCTTGGAATGAACTGTGTCCTCTTCCTGAAGAATGGGCTTGTATGCTCAAATTCGATCTCTATACTCCACCTATGACTCCTCCTCTTGCTCACAATTATCATGAAAAGTTCGAGGAACTGAAGAATTTCAACCATCGGGCACTAGGACATATTTTGGTGGGTAACATGGTCAATTTGCAAGCTTTAGTGGAGTTCTTTCAATCACCAGAGGCGCTCAGACTAGCGTTGCGAGTGCGAGGTTTGGTTTTCTGCATTTTGGCCGAATATTTATTTTATCACGGGGGTTCAGGTTTTGCACCTCTTTCTCTTATCCACATTGTAGATGAGATGCCCCGGGGTCACAATCCTGCTCCGATGATGATCGCTGAGACCCTTCTTGGCCTTGATTCATGGACTACAAAACAAACCTCTCGCGGAACCCCCTTGCTCTTCAAATGATTATTGACATTTCTCTTTCTTTTTTTTTGTTTCTTTCTTTCTTTTTTTTTTGATATTATTTTTCTTTATTTTGCACCGATCATCCGAGTGGTCCATGTGGAATCACTTGTTGATTTTTCCTTTTTTTTTTCTTCTTCGGTTGTAATTTTTTTGTGCAACCAAAATTCTCACTTCCTTCCCTTCGCTTGTAGATGTGGCTTATGGAGCACTTGGACACGATCTTCTCTCCCATCACCTCTTCGGAACTAGCAAACTTTTGCCAACACAAAAGGAAATTTGACACTCGCCGCAACTTCGATGAATGGGTCATCTTTCTCAAGAATCACAAGGAAATTCGCTGGTGGGCTCAATGGTGGAAAGTACCATGTTTCTCGAACCATTCTCGTAAGGCTGCCCATATTACTCTACTCGGCCTAATGAAGCTCACATATTATTTCCCCGATCGAGTTATGCGACAAATGGGTCATTCTCAAGACATCCCTCTTCTTCCGTGTGAGATTCCTGACCTTACCCATCTCCGAGGGTCAATAGTCGAGTTGTGGCTCACATACTGGAAGAAACGAGCGGGAACAGAAGTATCTGCCCCGAACCGTATCTCTACTGCTTCAACTGATGCTTTTCGGAGTTGGCTTGCCACTATTATTGGTGCTGGCCATTGGCGTAAGAAGTCGTCACGCTCACCTCTTCGAGACACCCCAAAGTTTAAGAGCGTCATCGTGGCTAATGATCCTGGGTTGGGTTCCAAAGAAGAGACGCACCCAAGGAAGGAAAAACAAGCAAGTCCAAACGAACGAGCATTAATGGGCCTAAACCGACTCCGATTCAGTTAGGACTAGATTTAGTACTAAATAAGTAGGATGGACAAAAAGAAATGTGTGTGCTATGTATTTTTGTTATTTGATGTTTTTCCTTTAGAAAATTTTTAAAACAGAAAATGTATAGAAAAGATGTACTCCTTTTATTGATATAAGAAGTAAAGTATTACATTATGCTTTATAAGAATCAACACAAGCCATGCTCTTCTTCTCGTCCTTCAAAAGCGCATCTTCAACTGCAACACTTTTATTCTCTCCTTTTACCTGACTTGTCCCTGAGTGTCTGTGTTGGAAACTTTGGATGTTGGAGCCGCGTATGCTCGGGTCACCACCAATTTTGTGGTTTTGCTTGTTTCTTTGTTTGTTTTTTTACCCTTTTGAGGCTCTTCCCTCACAATGTGGACATTGTGAAGTTTACATGTGCACGTAGGGGGGTAAGTATTCTTGTTTGGTGTAGTTAGTTTAGCTTTTTGTTTTTGTTCCCTTTAAAAAAAAAAGGGAAAAAAAATGGAGAAAAATCCAAGTGAAAATCCTAAAATGTTTTCATTTTTTCCTCTTTCGGAGTAGTTTATGCTTATCTTTATAGTTTTAACTGTTTAGTGATGAAGGCATATATTGACTTAGTTTTTGGAGCATTTTGATAGTGAGATTTGGGGATTATTGCGCTTAACTGATCTTTTATTAAGATGGAGATTCGCCTTGCCCTGATCTCACATTTGGAGACCCAAGGTTCATGGTGTATAATGGAGATCAGCGCAGCCCATATATTGAGTTCTATAACTCAAGATGACGTCCAAGTCCAAGCAAGCCAAAGGGAGGAGTAAAGTCACGTGCAAGGAGGCGTCACAGAAGAGAAGTTTTAGTAATATTTGTGTTTTCTTTATTAATAGCTAAGTTTGTTATAGTAGTATTTGTATTTTCCTTATTAGTAGCTAAGTTTGTTAGAAGGCATAATGCCAAGTTAATATTACGTTTTCCTAGTTTAGCTCAGGCGTCAAGCTAGAAGAGTCTAGATGAGGTAAAAGAGTCTAAAAGAGTTTACGAGAGTGTAGAAGAGGAGAATCCTAGTAGGATTCAATATCTTGGACGCCAGTTTTGTCTAATCCTAGTAGGATTTGGAAAGCTAAAGGGAATCCTAGAAGGATTCATCCTTAGGCTACTTAGGCGCCAATCTTAGTAGTCCTAAAAAGATTAGGTTTTATTCTAGTATAAATAGGGGATGCTTGTAACCTCTAGAGACACACTTTTTACAATGAATACAATCAAGCTTTCACTGACCTTGAGAGTTTCTTACAACCCTCGTTCCTTTTCTACTATTGTATCTTGAAATGGCTATTCAAGTGGTGAGGTAGAGCTTGTTCATATACTTAGAAGGTGTTTCTGTAACTAAGTAGAAGATCAAGAAGCCCTAGGGATTCAACTTGTTGTGTTTCTGTATCAAGTTCAATTCCCGTGAACTATCCAAGTTATCTATCTTTATTGAGATATCCTACAAAAACCTAGGCTTACGTAAATCCTACCTACTTTTAGATTGGTTGCACATCAATCCCTTGATGTGTAATTGATCAAACCCTAGATTTGCATCAGTTATACATCAAAATTGGTATTAGAGCTAATCTACCCTCCAGGTGGGTTAATCCTTGATTCCTTTTCAGCCCAAACACAATCCTTTTTATTTCCTCCACGAAAGAACCTTAGCCATGTTGTCGAGCAAACCTACATCTCAAGAGAGTTGTCAGATTTTGAAGGAGGAAAGGAGACTGAGGAGATTGAGACGTGAGTTTAAACTCCTTGATCTCAAGGTACTATAGTTGGAGATAGATTGGTATGAATTTATTTATAACTACAAGAAGGCACATAAATTGCCCTTGGTTTATGAAGAAGACCATCAAGTTCAAGAGGAGCCAGAGATTAATCATAATCTCCCTCTAGAAGTTGATGATGCTGCAGAAGTTGGCAAGGTTCTTTTTTAGCCTTTTGAAGTTCAATGTTTAAAAGATAAGCCAGAGGTCTATTTTAATCTTCCTCCAAAATTTGATGAAAGCCCCAATTGTTTTGACCAACCACCAATCTTTGATGACGAGGAAAATCTTGTGGAGTTAGAAGAACACGAAGATCCAAGAGAGGCCATTGTTCAACTTCGATAATCAAGAACAAAGCTTGTTCTTTGATTATTGAAGGAAATGGCCGGATAAATGGTGTAGCACAAGCTTTGGTGGACGAGGTAGAAGTGCCCAATATTCCCCATCCAGCCCCATGGGTTCATCAAAACGAGGACATTCATGTGACCAGAAGATGTTAAGTGCAATTCGCTACAGACTAGAAAAGGATCACCCTTAGGTCCATGAGGAGTCAATTCATCCAACTGAGTTTGAGGGCAAACTTTTTGTAACCAGGGGAGAATGATGGAGATTCGCCTTGCCCTGGTCTCATATTTAGAGACCCAAGGTTCATCGAGAATAATGGAGATCAGCCCAGCCCATATATTGAGTTCTATAACTCAAGATGACGTCCAAGTCCAAGCAAGCCAAAGGGAGGAGTCAAGTCATGTGCAAGGAGGCGTCATAGAAGAAAAGTTTTAGTAATATTTGTGTTTTCTTTATTAATAGCTAAGTTTGTTATAGTAGTATTTGTATTTTCCTTATTAATAGCTAAGTTTGTTAGAAGGCATGATGCCAAGTTAATATTACGTTTTCCTAGTTTAGCTTAGGCGTCAAGCTAGAAGAGTCTAGATGAGGGAAAAGAGTCTAAAAGAGTTTACGAGAGTGTAGAAGAGGAGAATCCTAGTAGGATTCAATATCTTGGACGCCAATTTTGTCAAATCCTAGTAGGATTAGGAAAGCTAAAGGGAATCCTAGAAGGATTCATCCTTAGGCTACTTAGGCGCCAATCTTAGTAGTCCTAAAAAGATTAGGTTTTATTCTAGTATATATAGCGGATGCTTGTAACCTCTAGAGACACACTTTTTATAATGAATACAATCAAGCTTTCACTGACCTTGAGAGTTTCTTACAACCCTCGTTCCTTTTCTACTATTGTATCTTGAATTGGCTATTCAAGTGGTGAGGTAGAGCTTGTTCATATACTTAGAAGGTGTTTCTGTAACTAAGTAGAAGATCAAGAAGCCCTAGGGATTCAACTTGTTGTGTTTCTGTATCAAGTTCAATTCCCGTGAACTATCCAAGTTATCTATCTTTATTGAGATATCCTACAAAAACCTAGGCTTACGTAAATCCTACCTACTTTTAGATTGGTTGCACATCAATCCCTTGATGTGTAATTGATCAAACCCTAGATTTGCATCAGTTATACATCAAAATTGGTATTAGAGCTAATCTACCCTCCAGGTGGGTTAATCCTTGATTCCTTTTCAGCCCAAACACAATCCTTTTTATTTCCTCCACGAAAGAACCTTAGCCATGTTGTCGAGCAAACCTACATCTCAAGAGAGTTGTCAGATTTTGAAGGAGGAAAGGAGACTGAGGAGATTGAGACGTGAGTTTAAACTCCTTGATCTCAAGGTACTATAGTTGGAGATAGATTGGTATGAATTTATTTATAACTACAAGAAGGCACATAAATTGCCCTTGGTTTATGAAGAAGACCATCAAGTTCAAGAGGAGCCAGAGATTAATCATAATCTCCCTCTAGAAGTTGATGATGCTGCAGAAGTTGGCAAGGTTCTTTTTTAGCCTTTTGAAGTTCAATGTTTAAAAGATAAGCCAGAGGTCTATTTTAATCTTCCTCCAAAATTTGATGAATGCCCCAATTGTTTTGACCAACCACCAATCTTTGATGACGAGGAAAATCTTGTGGAGTTAGAAGAACACGAAGATCCAAGAGAGGCCATTGTTCAAACTCAGTGTATAATCAAGAACAAAGCTTGTTCTTTGATTATTGAAGGAAATGGCCGGATAAATGGTGTAGCACAAGCTTTGGTGGACGAGGTAGAAGTGCCCAATATTCCCCATCCAGCCCCATGGGTTCATCAAAACGAGGACATTCATGTGACCAGAAGATGTTAAGTGCAATTCGCTACAGACTAGAAAAGGATCACCCTTAGGTCCATGAGGAGTCAATTCATCCAACTGAGTTTGAGGGCAAACTTTTTGTAACCAGGGGAGAATGATGGAGATTCGCCTTGCCCTGGTCTCATATTTAGAGACCCAAGGTTCATCGAGAATAATGGAGATCAGCCCAGCCCATATATTGAGTTCTATAACTCAAGATGACGTCCAAGTCCAAGCAAGCCAAAGGGAGGAGTCAAGTCATGTGCAAGGAGGCGTCATAGAAGAAAAGTTTTAGTAATATTTGTGTTTTCTTTATTAATAGCTAAGTTTGTTATAGTAGTATTTGTATTTTCCTTATTAATAGCTAAGTTTGTTAGAAGGCATGATGCCAAGTTAATATTACGTTTTCCTAGTTTAGCTTAGGCGTCAAGCTAGAAGAGTCTAGATGAGGGAAAAGAGTCTAAAAGAGTTTACGAGAGTGTAGAAGAGGAGAATCCTAGTAGGATTCAATATCTTGGACGCCAATTTTGTCAAATCCTAGTAGGATTAGGAAAGCTAAAGGGAATCCTAGAAGGATTCATCCTTAGGCTACTTAGGCGCCAATCTTAGTAGTCCTAAAAAGATTAGGTTTTATTCTAGTATATATAGCGGATGCTTGTAACCTCTAGAGACACACTTTTTATAATGAATACAATCAAGCTTTCACTGACCTTGAGAGTTTCTTACAACCCTCGTTCCTTTTCTACTATTGTATCTTGAATTGGCTATTCAAGTGGTGAGGTAGAGCTTGTTCATATACTTAGAAGGTGTTTCTGTAACTAAGTAGAAGATCAAGAAGCCCTAGGGATTCAACTTGTTGTGTTTCTGTATCAAGTTCAATTCCCGTGAACTATCCAAGTTATCTATCTTTATTGAGATATCCTACAAAAACCTAGGCTTACGTAAATCCTACCTACTTTTAGATTGGTTGCATATCAATCCCTTAATGTGTAATTGATCAAACCCTAGCTTTGCATCAGTTATACATCAATTATCTTATTTCGCTACCTTAATGAAGTTCTCGGTGTATTACTCAATTTGTATGATTAATACTCTGAACTCCATGCTTCACAAACATTACTTGATTCATCATTAAAATAGCTTTCTGACTATTTATTATAAGGTTAATTCTAAATTCAAATGAAAGAGTTATGAGTAACATAGCATAAAGTGCGTGAAAGCTGATACATGTCCACTATTTTGGTTATCATCTTTTCCACAAGTATGCTATGACTTTAGAGCTTATGCCAATGAAAATTAGACTCTTATAGCTTTCCAAAAAGTCAAGAACCAAGTCAATCAGACGTCGGACGAAAGGGATATGGCCAAAACACGACCCGTGGTAACCCAACCACGGTCAGTGCATTCCAAAGAGCTCAATTTCCCCAGAAACCATCAACACGACCCATGTTGAGGTTGACACAGGTTGTGGCCTCACTGACATGGCCCGTGTTGACCCCAATAAGGTCCATGGCGAGCGCGATTGTTGAACTTTTGTCGTTTCTCTCTCATTAATGTTATATAATCAATGGATTCGGCTGTTTCATTCTTCATCCACCATCATCCACGATCATCCACTCCTTCCATGTTATCCACCTCCATCTTTACCTTCATCCATCTCCCATAATGCAACAATAATCAAGAATTTGAGAGCGAATTGAAGATTGAGTATTTCTTAAGATCAATTCGGTGTTGAAGGAGCAAAAGTCCACAATTGCCAAATTTTTTTAAGGGTTTTCTACACATCTTTGGTTATTTCTTCATTCTCTTTAGATTTCAATGCTTTCTAGAGTAGAATTTATGTGCATTTGTAGTTTGGACTTGGTTAGTGAGTTGTTTTTCTTTTGTTTGGGAGATAAACCCTAGTTGTTTTGATGGATCGAATATTGTTGGATTGAACATGTTTTGAATCTAATTTAGATGCAATTTTATTTAACCTATGAGTATGTATGTCATTGCTTTTTCTTGATCACCTTTAGTATGGTTGTAAATTCTTCAATGAAGTACGGAAAGGAGAAATTTGAGAATTGGAAAGCTTAGGTCGAACTAATTATAAAATGAACTAGACAGATTTTTAGTTAGAGGTCATTTGATAATTTGATCATTAACCTAGTTAAAGTTGAAAAACCACAAAACTAGGTGATTGACTTTGCTAGGCAATTCGCTTCATTTCCAAAAGAACGCTGCGAAAAACTTTATGCGATTATTGACCCAAAAAGTTGTCCGAAACGGTGAAATTCTTGTTCAATCCGCTTTGTCTGTTTCGCTAGCAACTTTGGTTTGTCTCCCGAGTGGTTTCATTTGTTTGATTTCATCCTTAAAATTATTTTTGTCGTAGTTAGAAGTAGTTTGTTAGAAAAAACCATCTCCAAACTAGATCAACTTAGCAATCAACTAGAGGGCTACTTTGGTGTGTTGTTGACCAAGTCCCTCGGAGAACGACCTTGATACATGCTACATCTACACCCGTGCATTTGCGGCATATCAAGTTTTTGCGCTGTTGTCGGGACTTCGTCCCAAGCAGCCACCGAACGAATACTCTACGGTTGACTAAGTTTTATTGTTTTTCTCAAAAAATAAATAAATAAATAAAAAATGGCAATTCTCGATTTTCCCTAGTTTGAGAATGAGCCATTTTGGCGCTATTTTGAGCGATTACTTGCTTGTCCTGTTCCATGTGGTATTGTGTTTGAGAAATCGGATATTCTTGATATTATTGTTGAGGGGGTGAATATATAGACTCTTACTCTATTAGAGCTTTTGGGTTTTTATACTAAAACTGCTTATATTCTAAATGTATGAGGTTATGTAAGAAAAATTTAAAATATAGAAAATAACAAAATAGAAAGATGGTTAAGGAAGATAAATAAACATAAGAGGTATGTTCTTAAAAAGTAGAATTAATGAGCTCCTATAAGGAGCTCCTCCTACTACCATCATATATCTAATTTCCCTCTTATAATGATCTTCAATTCTTCACTTCCATATCTAAATGTTAAGTTTTATTTTCGAATTCCATCTCATTTCACTTCTACTATTCTTCTCTCAAAATTTTCAAAAGTATCGTATAAGTGTATTATTCTCAACATATATATTGCAAATATTAAGCTCAATCATAATTCCTACACCTCAAGGGTTCAACAAGGTCAAGCAAAATACTGAATTAGTAATAACCAATTAACTGATAAAAAATAATTAGTTATGAAACAAGACGTGTAGAACCAATATTATTTTGCTGAATATCATGAAATTAATATAAATACTTCTAAGTGTATAGTTATAACGGTTTTGCTAAATGTCCCCCTAGTGGCGATGGATAAGAGATATCTGAATTTGTTTTAGTATTTATTTTGGATGTGAATCTAAATTTATTTTATATCAATATATTACTTTCCTATTTAGACAAATAAAATATTTCCTAATTAAGCTATTTATATTTTGATTCTCATCATTTCTTGAATTCAGTCAAAATTTTATTTTCAACGTGATTTCTTCCACATGAAAATCATAATTTTCTATCTTAGGGTTTTTTTTAAAAAAAAATTGGAAGCAAAATACGGTAATTGCCCATTCTAATTGAGTAGTTGTATTCATAGTGAAGTTTTTTAGATGGAAATCAGGTTTGCTACGTATTGCATTAGATGCAGATTTGAAAAAATGGAAATAAAAATATTCACTCCTTTTATCATAAAGTATTTTTAAGTGTAGATTGCGTAATGACTTAAATCTAAGGGTGCGTTTGCAAATGGTGGACCCCTTGTAAAAACTTTTCCGAGGTCAATGTAGAACCAAACATGGGGAAATAAATCAACTCAGGAAAATTGACCATTTCCCCGGGGTTTTTGACTAAACAAACGCACTCTAACATGACAAGATTTTATTTGTCCAACTAGGAAAGAAATATACAATAAATGTAGTGAGATAAAATAAAGGCTTTAGATTCACGTCCAACATAAATCATAAAACAAATTTAAATATTTCTTACCCATTGCCTAGGGCGACATTTAGCAAAACCGTAATTCTAAAAACAAAAGTGCAAAAATTGGGTTCCAGCAATGATATCCTACACCAATCTAAAACTACGTATAAAACTATTAAAACACAACCAAAGTTGTATTTCTCCAACAATAAGTGTAAGCCTCAGATGCCTTCCCTTGTGTTTGAGCCAAAGCTCAGTTAAAGATCATCATGACACTGAACTCGTGACGATGATGATGATGATGATGATGATGATGATGATGATGATGATGAAGATGTACCAAAATGTCAATGGGATGGCCTGAGATGGAAAACTTGGCAAGAAGGTTTGTAGGAGTTCTTAGTTGCAACCTCATCAAACTTCTTCGCGGCAGCTTCGTTTATCTCCGCCCCCACTTGGCCAAAGAATTTTACCCACCATGATTGGCTTCGCATTTTGGCCTATCATTCCAAAAAACACAAAATCAGATAAAGTCGTCAGTTGCTTCCCTACCATAAATAATTAGACGCTGTTCTCTGTGAAATGACATCGGGAGCTTGTCCACCCACCTAAAGTGCAACGTAAAACAAATACTCATAAAAGAAGCTCAACAAAAGGGGTAATCTCCTCAACAGTCTCATAACTTGGCATATGACTAGAGTTGGCATCGGGACGGACTCAGACATTCGGAATAAAGGTAGTCACTATACTCTTGCACTCACATGATAAAACAAAATCCATACCTTTTACCCGTAAGTCTAGTAAAACTTTCATTCTTTTTTTCTTTTTTTTTTAGCCTAAAGGTGGCCAAAGGTAACCCCAACTAATATGGGGATCTGCCAATAGGCATCAAGTTGGGCCCCGTCTATCCCTTTAGAAACACCTGAAATTTACTCAAAAAATTGAAAAAACATGTTTTTGAAGCTAAGCGGTTTAATGATACCAACTTCATGCAAAATTGGTTCAATTCAAGTAAGGTTTGGGTTTGTCTCGGGAATTTAACGTAAGGTCTGACTTTCCCACAGCTCTAGTAATGACACTGCACTTCTGCTAAAAGGCTAACAGCATGGCAAGCTTCACAGCTTTTGAACCACTCTAACATGCAGGGGCAGTGTCCCTTGTCCAATGTATTGAGAAGTTCAAGAAAAAAAGAATTTAAAGAAGCCACCTACAATTTGGTGATCTAGTAGAAGGCTTTGATCTCGAACGTACCATCCTTGATCCTGCTGAAGACCAAGGCTTTGCACTCTCCTTGACTTAGGTTGATACTCCATTTCTTTGCTATCATCTTATTCGATCTCAAAACAAGAGACATGTTCACAACTTCAACTTTGTCAACTATTTCAAGCAACTCAATTGGACCAACTTTTTGTTTCTTGATGACTTTAAGCGTCTTTCTTTTTGTTTAAGGTTGCAGGATGGTTCTTCTCCTTTGATGCCTTTAGGGTGATGGTGTTTGGACTTCCCTTTTCCCTAGTCTTCTTCCGAGTCACCGAGCTTCGTCCTTCATCTTCACCAAAAGCTTCTGGTACTTTCTAATGTTCATCTCGAGGAACCTGGACTAGTATAGCAAGAGGAAATGGTTTTGGCATCCAAACTGAATCATCAAGCATTCACTTCCCCTGGCTACAAAATTGGTCGCGTTGAGACATAATTGTCTTCGTTATTATCATCCAAGTCCAATATTATCTTTCCTTCCTTAGCTAGCTTCATGATCCGCTCCTTGAGCGTGATACACTTCTCAAGAAGGTTGTTGGCTACTCTATGATAATGACAATATCTTGGATCCGCGGTTCTTCTCGCTTCTTCTGGCCTCTTTGATTGTGGGAGCTCAATAACACCTTTCTCTAACAAGTCGTCGAGCATTCCTAGCATGTCTGCGTCTGGAAATGGATGCTTCTTTTCTTAAAGCTCCTTCAGTGTATGATGTTTCCTTTCAGCATCTTTCGAGAAATTGACTTTCTTCCTTTATGGTTTAGGATTAGAAGAGATACGTACTGGCTCACAAGCGAAAATAATCATGGACTCCTCTTTCGAAGTTTTTGGTGACTTGCCATTCTTCTTATACACATTGTTGTTCCTTGCATCCTATGAAGATGAGACCTTCTTTGTCGACTTGCTATGGTGATCTCCATATTATGTGCCTTAGTTGCCAATACTTGGAAGGTCCTTAGCTTGGCCATCTTAGGACATAGAGTAAATCCCAGTGCATTCCTTGAGCATACATATCGACGGTCGAAGCTTCGGTGAGGCAATCCTTGCATTCAAGACTAAGAGCCTTCCAACGATGGATGTAGTTAAGGACTAGCTCACCCTCCCACTGTTTCGTGTTTGTCAGCTCTATCATACTGATGACCCGTTGAGAGCAGTGGAACCTGTTGAGAAACTCTTACTCCATTTGTTCCTAATTGTTGATAGATTTAGGTTCTAAATCCGTATACTAGTCGAATTCGATCCCTTTCAAAGAACGAACAAACTGCTTCACCAGTCGATCTCCTTTTGTGCCAGCATTGGTACAAGTTTCGTTGAAGTGAGCGATATGTTGTTTGGGATTACCCTTTCCATCAAATTGATTGAACTTCGGGGGTTGATATACTTGTGGCATTCGAAGGGCATCAATCTTATTCATGCATGGCTTCGTGTATAAGTGAGTCTTGTTTGATCCCTCTTCAAATTGAGCCCTCACTGCATTTGCCACCAAATTTTGAATTTGTTCCACAGTTAGTTATCCTGAAAATGAACTTTTCTTTCCTTCCCCATCGCCATCACCCTTAGAGGACTCTTTGTCATATTCTTCCTTGTCAGCCTCCTCATCAGATTCTTGATATGGGCGCTTCTCAATTTTCTTCATCAATTTTGCAATCTACTCACTTTGTTCACTAATCTTCTTGTCTTCCTCTTCGCTTTTCCTGGTGAGCCTGTTTAACGTATCCTCAAGTTCATTTATCCTTTCTTCCATATTAAAAGCTCCAATCGTCATAGTTGGCATGATGATTGTATGGGTAGATTCAATCTATGCTTGAGAGAAGATATATTCTTCTTCGAAGATCGGGGATAGCCATGGTCTTCAAAGCCTTTAAATCCGAAGAGTGGATTTGTGCGAGTGTTGATTTCGTCCATCCCGCGAGATTTAGTCTTCACTAAGCCGAGGTAATAGAAGTTGACTTCCACGAGCGAAGATCCCTTGAAGGTGCCGACAGTATGTTAGAGTCAACATCAGCTGAGTTAATTTATTTGTTGGGTTAGGTGGTCTAGTCCTAACTAGGCCACAAGCAGAGGTGGGCCGATCTAATCAGGACCATCCCGATTAGGGGCGGAATAGGAATCCTTATTATTAGGATTCCCACCTAATCTAAATTAAACTAACCCAAAAATAAATAAAAGAAATGAAAAGATAGTAGGAGCTTAGTATTACCTCGTGTCTCTTAAAATGATTGCCTCGGTCGGTCTTGTACTCTTGAATGCTCTGGACTCCAAAGGGACTCTTAGTAGAAGATTCCAAATAGGAATCTTCCATAAAAGGTCCATGCAACACCTTTCGGCACGGCTATTAGACCATTTCAACCCTGGTCAAATCGAGGTCAAAAGAGTATGTTTGACCGTATCTTATATGGTTTGTCCTGCCTTCCTTAGGGAGGTTTCCTGGAAATCACCCTGAGACTCCAAAAACCGGGAACTTTTAAAGGAAAGGATTCCCCGGTATCCCTTAAATCTCAAATTAAGAGACTAGCCTTTGATATGGCCACTTGGGATAAAAAGACAAGGTTTACAATCTCAAGAGGACCCCTTATACAGGGGAGAGAGGGGGAAGAAAGACACAATCCCCAATGTGGGACGCGCCTCCTGGGCTTCACCAGAGACTGTGGTGACCCCACCACAGACCATGGTGAGGTGGAGATTTAGAATCTACTTCCCAGGAGGTCACCACGGACCGTTGTGGCTCTGTGGTGTCTCCTTTTCACCCCTAGGGGTTTTCTGGCCTCCCTGGTTTAATGCTCTATTGATCCGACCCTCTTTGCAACATACTCTTGCCTTAGGTTACTAGCTTATGTGACCCTGTGGGACCAACTTGCACGGCTGTGATTGAATTGTTCAATCACTGATTAAGAGATTTTCTAGCAAAGACGTTAATCATCGTGCCACGTTGGCTTGAGTAATCGGTTGTATTTGAACATTGTCGGGGCACTCCCAACAATCTCCCACTTGTCCCATAAGCGTTCAAAATACAAAATTCCCTTATCACTTTAATGTCTCGATTCGGGTAAGTTAAGTCCAAGTCATCCTTATTTTGCCCGAATGTTTCTCGGCCTCTAAGTTAGACTTGAAAACAGATGATCAACTATTAATACATCCTGGTTTGGTGTAGAGCAAGAGGTTGGTATACCCGGTTGATTATCATTCTTCACGAGGAGCAAGGGGCCTTCGTCAAAGTTATCTAGGTCTAGGTATGGATTAAGATCACTAGGGAACATAATTTTGGGTCGATTGGTAGCGAAACAGAATAAAGAACAAATTACGGTTCAGTCAAGGTGAGACAATGGGCTTTGGGGGATTTTCAGAACGCGAACGAGATCAAGGAAGTAGGTTTTGCAATAAGGGAGCAACAAGAGAATGAAACCAAATGGTAATTTTGCTTGGGAAGACCCACCGGCCTCCCCCTTTCGAGGGTAGACCGGATTAACTACCTCAAAGTCCACCACGGACCTAGAGGGTTAATGAAACAAAATTCCCTAGTTAACCTCTTGCCCACTTTCATGGGCGAATGTTAGCTATCCCCTCTCCAACCTTCCATTGACAAGTGTTCGATGCATTCGGGAACTTTCGGACCCAAATACATCGCACTTGAAGGAAGGATTGGAGTGGGAAGGTGATTTCCCACCTAATTACTCACTAAAAGTGCTAACTCATTCCTAATATCCTATCCACATCCCTAATTACCCCCTAACCCATAGGGTTTCTAGCCGCTAGTCATGCTAATTACTAAACTAACATCCACATTCACAAAGCAATTCATGATGACAATACTATCATGACAATAAGCTAGCAATTGCAATAATCAATGAGCAATCAAACACAAAATGATGATCAAACTAGTAACTAACACTAATTAAAAGAAGTAAAGGGCAAGGGATAATTAGCAAAGTAATTAGAACCAAGGATGATCAAGAATATGGATGAACTTCACACTCCAGTACAAAAAAATAATTTCGATCTTCAATAAAAACTTCAATCCAATGAAGAATCCAAGTACAATCTCACCCTAATCTCTCACTAATTACCTAAGATGAACGGTAGAAACTCTCTAATTCTCACTCTAAAAAGTTCTCCTCAATAAAATCTTCACAAAACATATATATACAAAGCATGGAGCTAGGTTGTATAAAACGCAGTCGTTTCAACCGGCAAAACGCGTAAAATTCCAGGCCGTCGCGAGCACGACAAAGCGAAGACCAAGGGCGATTCTTCAGAGAGCACAACGCCGCGGCCGCTACCATATTGGTCGCATGCGCGACCCTCTTGGAGGAAGTTTCCTCCTTAGATGTCTCCAACTGGCGTCGCGAGCGTCACCTCTGTTGTCGCGGGCGTGACGGCCTCCTGGAAAGATTTCTCTTGTGTGTGGCGCCCGCTACAAAGTTGTAGCGGGGGCAACCATCTGGGCATGCATATTTGGCTTTGTCGCACCCGCTACAAAGCTAGTAGCGGGTGCGACGGCCTGTGATTTGCTCCTTAAGAGAGTTTTTTTGCCCCGCCTCTGTCTACGGCTCGACTTAGCCCGGGAAATCCTTCGAGACTCCCTAAAAAGCATCAAAATGGCTCTTATACTTTGATTTTCTCCAAAAACGCATGAAACCTGCAAAAGAACTAAAAACCAAGCAAAAAGCATGAAAGTAAACCGGAATCGAGCCAAAAGACCAAGTCCAAGAGCGTTATTTAGGCATAAAAATGGGCCTAAACACTTGACCAAGCACTTTCTAGTCTAAGCTCACCGAGTGGCTTTTGAGACATGAAACCCTCAGAGAGGGCAAACAATATCGTCATGTTTAACTATAAACTACTACACGATCGAAACTAACCCAGACAACGCCCACTTCACCTCCTTTTACAAGAGGTTTCGAACGCGCTCCAAAGACATAACGAACCATGTATGCAGTGTAAAGAACTCAGGATTGAGGAATTTCTTTGAGTTAGTGGGAATTCTTATGACATCACAATAACTTAAAGAATTTCTCACCGTGGGTCAGTTCAGTAAATGTTCTCCACCACTTTACCCATGTGATTTACTCTTGACATCCAATGTTCCAATGATCATGAAATTCAATCGTCACATCAATCCTACATGCTAATTAGGAACACAGTCGACATTCGACCAGGTCTAGCAAATCCAATTTAACCAAACGGGGCTTCATAAGACCAGATATCATCTGTCCTTCCCATTTTGGAACAAGCTAACCTTTTGGACATTCATTTAATTCTAAACCTTAAATGAAATGAACTACTAGGGTCCATTTGGACCTAGGAAAACAGCATGGAAAAAAAATAATTTGGAAATGAGAATTTTTCCTTTATTTGGATTGAAGAAAAATGAATGGAAAAAAAATAGTTGGAAAAGTATATGGAAAATTTGGGGAAACAAAGAACAAAAATTTATTCCCTTCAAAAATGAAAGGAAAGTTGAGAGAAAAATTTTGGATCTAAAAGTCAACCGTTCCCTCCTTCATCTCTCGCGACTCTCTCTCTCTCTCTCTCTCGCTCTCCCCCTCTCTCTCTCTCTCGTCTCTCTAAGTCTCTCTTCTGTCTTGCTCTCTGTCTCTCTAAGTTTCTCTCTCTAACTTTCTCTCTCTCTCCTAAATCACATCATATGATTTAGAAAAATAAAGCTTGACATTTACAAGTTTTCATGCAAATTTTATGTTTCCATGTATTTTTCCTCAAACCAAACAATGAAAATAAAGTTGAATAGAAAATCATTTTTTTTCCTTCAAAATTTTACTTAAACCAAACAACAAAAAAAAAAAATTTACTTTACCCCAAAAAATCTTCCTCCTAATTTGTTTTTCCACGAGATCTTTTTCCATCGTCTACAAGCCAACTGTTCCCTCCTTCATCTCTCGCGACTCTCTCGTCTCTCTCTCTCTCTCTCTCTCTCTCTCTCTCTCTCTCTCTCCCCCCCCCCCCCTCTCGTCTCTCTAAGTCTCTCTTCTCTCTTGCTCTCTGTCTCTCTAAGTTTCTCTCTCTAACTCTCTCTTCCAAATCACATCATATGATTTAGAAAAATAAAGCTTGACATTTACAAGTTTTCATGCAAATTTTATGTTTCCATGTATTTTTCCTCAAACCAAACAAGGAAAAGAAATTTGAATAGAAAATCAATTTTTTCCTTCAAAATTTTACTTAAACCAAATAAAAAAAAGAAATTTACTTTACCCCAAAAAATCTTCCTCCTAATTTCTTTTTCCACGAGATTTTTTTTCATCCTATTTTCCTAGATCCAAACGGACCCTTAGAGTTTTATTGATGAATAAAACAACTTGTGAAAACAGCGTTAACATGAGAAGCAAGTTAGCCCCATTCTCGAATGCGATTGCAACTCAAGAACTGTTCATACAAGAGCATTAAACACACGCATTCTCAAATGCATCTCATGACCTATTACCTTAACATAACCATTATGTTAAGTTAAGCATAATCATTATGCTTTCCAAAAAAATAGGGGTTTAGAGTGTGACATTCATGTTATCATGAACCTTGCACACCCATTAATCATTCATCTCGAATAACATTCGAGTGATGTGACTTAATTCAGCTTTTGCCATTGATGAATACTAGAAGAAGCTTTTGGCTTTCTCCCCCTCTCTTAAATCCTGTTTACTTTATTCATTAATTGATTAATGGTGGTGCTGGAAGTCTTCTCTTTATAGAATTTGTGGTGTTAACCTTTATTAAATTCTTGGTGGGTTGTAGTCCTTTGGTGATGGTTTAACCTTTATCTCAAGTCCATATCCTTGTTCTTCTTGATTTCCAACTTCGTGTTGTTCATTATCACCACCTTCATCATCTTCCAACTCAAGCATCTTCGAATTCCACCGCATTATGCTCCAGTTGTCTAACAAGTTTCCTAGGGGATCGACCTTGATATATGCTACAATTCACACCTTACACTTGCGGTGTATCACCAGTTTTCAAGAACCTTTTTATCACTGTCAATCTCCACAGCATTGCAGATAAATAGAGCATTGGTAGTTTTGTTACTTGATCTTGGATTCTTGGGCCCAAATACGAAAACTATTGTCATTTTACTTGTTACAATTTACAAGTGATTTACTAAAACTTACGTTACTGGTGATACAATGTTGGCTAATGTTCATTGTTGAATGTAGATAGTAAGTCAAAATACTTATGATAACTCTCGATAAGAACATGTTTGTTCACTGCTAGGGAGTGATTTACAAGCTACAAGTAGTGGCTAGGGCAATATCCAAAATTAGAGAGGGAAAAACAAGCAAAGCATGTTCAGGGCTCCGCAACTCGAGGAGGCCGCCATTTGCGATGATAGATACTCCTTTCAACCACTGTCTGCGATTGTTTCTGCTCTTTCTCGATCATGGTCAACTTTTCGTCAATCAACTCAAGCAGCTCCTGCAAGCCTACCCTTGTCACTGTGGAGGTTTTGACGCGTGGCAAGTGCTCTGCTAGGGACTCATCATCTTCTCTTTTTTCATCAACTGGTGTTGTGTTCTGATCACCGGATCCCAACCGTCCCATGCTGGAATGAGCCTGCTCTTCTTCATCAGATTCTGGATCGGTTCCTGCTTCAAGCCAAGCATCCAAGTCTACACCTGCCTTGTTCTCCATATCATCTTCTTGCAGCTCTACTTCATCACCAATTTCACCTTCCTCGTCCGAGCTGTCGGCATTGTTGTCCTCAACATTTTCTCCTTCAGCATACTCTTGAAGATCAATCTGAGTTGACAAACGGATTCACACACATGCACATGATGACCATCCTTCTTATGATGAGAATCCATTTTATCTATTAGTTGGGGGGGGGGGGGGGGATTAAGACTAAGGACAATGTGATATCAAGAAGCTCAAGTGTTTTAAGTTCTTGCCATAATACAACAAACTTGGGTTCAAATCCTATCTTCCTCTACTGCTATGCCTCCCTCGAAACACAAATCAAAACATGACAAACTCGGAGATTGTTCTTTACAACTTGTTAAAAGTACTTATCATCTTGGTCATATATCTTCCAATTTATATTTTAAACTCCAATTAGCACTGGCCAATACAGATTAAAAACTTATAAGCACCAAGCAGAGCATCGGTTCAGCACTCATTGACAACAAGTTACCTGCCATAAGTTGAAAAGAACAACTCTAAGCATGGGTCCCATTTTAGCAAGAATTTCGGAGTCACAAATATTAGCAGCACTGCCTCTGCAAACACATCCATACTAGTGGGGAGGCTAATTTTTAGACACCCACAACCACAAGAAAAGGTCAAAGTTACCAAAAAATATTAAGAAACATCAATTAGCCCAGCTAGTTAAGCTCTTTCCTTGAGGTGACATTGTATTATTGTAAACCTGGTTCCGGGCCTTTCTCCACGTAATGGCTACAAAGAATCATGCAACAATAAAAAGAGAATCGATAAGAGCATTAGATGAAGGTACCTTGTTCCAAACCTCAATCATGTCCTGAATTTTTGTTTCTGAAACACCAATTTGTCCAAGGACATCTAATACAGCTTTCCAGTGTTCCTCAAGATTAGTTGCACTTGAGTCCAACACATGCTGTGAAAATTTTTAAATTGCCAGACAATATTATGACAGTGAAGGAAACATATAATGAATTAATGAAGCAGATACTGGCCTAAAAAAGATTCTTACCACTAGCAAGTCAGCTTCAACAACTTCTTCCAAGGTAGCATGAAATGCTTCAACCAGCTGCAAATTATAGATGTAAGGAGCCGGAAACAAAATCAAGTACATAATCACAAATCGATTCATTTCATGTACAACCACTAACCTGCACCGGCAAATCTGATATAAATCCTACAGTGTCACTTAGGAGGATCTTCCTCCTAAACAATTATATTAGCAACATTAGTTAGCAGCTAGCACAGAATTGAAGTATTATCCTTTCAGCATATTCTGTAACTTACAACTGTACAGCTATGAAATATTACCCTGATGGAAGAGTCACACCTCTTACCCGTGGGTCAACTGTTGCGAACAATCTGCAGTTATAGGAATATTAAATCGGTGTAAAATTCAGTACCTTATAGTAATAAGAGAATCTCAGGGTAAAACTTTACTGGTGAAGAATATACCTATCATCGCTATATAGGTTACTGTCTGACAGAGCACTAACTAATGTGGACTTCCCCTGTAGTTAAGGAACTAACCAATTATGGGACAGACAAACTTATTTGAGTTGTTGAGTTGCAAAAGAAATGAAAGGGAAAACATGTTATAGGGGAAATGTTGGTCACTGACAGCATTAGTGTAGCCAACAACAGCCACAGTGGCAAGCCCCAGGCTATCCGAAGCCCCGTGCTTTCTCCTTGCAGCACGCTGCACTGCACGTGTTCTACGCACATCAGCAATTTCAGATAAAAGGCGTTTTCTTCGTTCTGAAATCCTGCCATTACGAGACCAAATTATTTTTTTTCTAAATCATTGTTGACATACAGCACCGCTTGGGGCCAGTAACTAATTTAGTTCCTAACCAAAATCTAACGACGAGGAAAGAAATCACTTGTGAAGAATGCCCACCTTCGACGTTGAAGTTCAAGCTCAGTTTCTCCAGCACCACTAATAAATCCACGACCACCACTTCCTCCTCTCCTGTAATCGGCATTGAATCACATCAGAGACTGTTTTTGCAAGTGAACCGATAAAGATAATCATAAAATAACAGAGCAGGGTTGTAGGTATATGCTACCAAGTTTTCAGAGATAACTACATTGGAAGCACAAGGCGCTCACCAGAATCAACTCAACTACTAAAGAGACCTTAAACTGATTTTGACTGGTCCATAAGCCATTTCTTGGACTCCTCATTTTTGTCCTAGTACCCATGTTAGGCATATGACAATCTCAGACATGCGTGTGGACACTCAACATTTGAACAAAAGTTTTCAGAAAACATTGTTGGGTTCGACAAGACACTAGTGTCAGACTCTCAAATGGTCCAACTCATTCCCCCAAAAAAAAAAAAAAAAAAAAAAAAAAACCTTCAGCTGGAAGGAGTTACTATTGAATTTAGAACTCACCCTCGGGCACTGACAACCTCAGCTTCCCCAGTTGCTCCAAAGGTGTACTGTCCATCATGACTACGTACTCGGACCAGCCGGGATTTCTTATACATCAAAGCAGCTAACTCAGCCTGAAAGTACAAGACAATGATAAGAAAATATCATCAAATTGGTCACCAACTTCCTGATGGGGGGTAACAAAAGGAAGTTATATTAGATATGCCAGTAAGAACTCATACCTGCAGTTTTGCTTCCCTGGTGAAGGCATGAGCATGAAATATTTCTATTATCAGACCAACACGATCCAACACAGGTTTGCCCCAAACCCGCTGGAAAAAGGTGGACGCTTAATTAGCAGTTTAGCATTAATGAACCCCTCATTCGCAGAAATGTAAAATGTAATTAATAACTTTTCCTGGGGTTGAAGAACAAGATACTAACTAGGTATTACTACAGCCAAGCAACTTGCCTCCAGATTTCTCTGCTGAATCGCACTCAGTATTGCATTGACAAATATAGCATCCAATTCATCTTGCTAACATGATCACAAGAAAGCAAGCAACTGAATTAACCCAATTCATATAAACAGTAAGCAGAACCATCCAGGACATGGAAGAAGCTCCTTACTTGTGATTCTACTGCATTAATATGGCATTTTATATTGTTCACCGTCCCCGGTCCAGAAAATGTATCTGCATTGCCCTCATCACAGTATAGTTTCAGTTTAACAAGAAACAATCCACATCAATGACATGAGATATATATATATATATATATATATATATATATATATATATATATATATATATATCAAAAGTAAAAAGATCAAATTTTACATCCTCAGGGCGAATTCACCGATTCACTCATACAGAGCGAAACGAAACAATGTGAAATTTTCATTGTCTCCATACTTCACTTTTTGATATTGATGTCTAGTATCGCAAATCTTGCAGGTTATCTGGGATTCAAGCAGCATAGAAGTCTAACAAATATTCTCGCTATGAAATGGACCTAGCTACCCAAATGCCATTGGAACCCAGGAAAGATTTACCAACAGCCGAAAAGTTTCATGTTTGGATGAGAAAAACACATAAAACGATGAAAAATGGCAGAAAATTGAAAGAAAAAAGGCAACCTGCACGACCCTTGTTAGAAGCGGCAAGTGGGTTCTGGACGACAAGATGAGGAGGGATCTGCTTGTCACTAAAATCAGCAGCAAAATAGCCATCTCGCTGTTGTTCAAGAGAATTGGCGAGGTTAAGAGCTTCAGTGAGCTTAGCCTGCAATAGGCGTTTGGGTTGAATACGAGGTTGAATAACAAGAAGCTTTGGGGGGGCTTCTGGGTCTCGATTGTGGTCCTCCTCCCTCGGGTTTCTGCACACAAACGGTGTATGCCAGAACTGAGCAAATGGGGTTTTGAATCGTGGATTTTGAGTTTGGGATACTGGTAGGATTGGAATGGTCAGTGATCGGAGAACACAGTACGATCTTCGCACCTCACTTTTCACCATTTTTCTTGATTTTGTTTGAGATTCAGTGTTATGTTCCAAACTGATGACTGAATTTCGGTGCTGTACTGCTGTCCAAGGAGTCGAGTTTTTTTTTTTTGTTTTGTTTTTTTTTTTTTTGGTAGGAACGGTGGGGATTAGCCCATTTTATTCAAGTAAAATAAAGAGCTTACATCGTAATAAATAACCGGGCCTTCATTCGGTCCTCGTGGAGGAAAAATTGAACCTCATTGGGTGGTTCCTCCGGATGCATAACCAAAGCCATTTGCAACCTTGTTTGTTTCACGGTAGCAAGACTTCACCTCAACCGACCACCCTGACATCTTTAGCCATGTGCGACTGTGCAAAACGAGGTTGTTGAAGATGTCATAATGTGGTTCCTGATGTATGCTAGCTCACAAAGATCAGAGTATTGAACTAGAATGCATCATACACTCACACACACACAGTTGTTGACTAAAGAAACAATAGTTAATTGGAAACAATTAGCTGGACTAGATGACAAACCGATGAGGAAATAAAAGGATAGACTTGCTTACAACTGATACAGACACACCACAGTTGTAATCAAGGGCAAAGGACTCTCACATTCATGCTCCTACAGATACACTAGAGCATGGATGATCAAGCACATCTGACACTTGCTGGATTCTTGCCAAAATCCAGTGACAGGAGCTGATTTCACCAAGGATTGAGAGTTATCTGATACTCACAAACATACAGAGATACTAGGACACTCGAGCATGCTATTGAATGATTAATGAGATGCCTTTCATTGATGGAAAACTTCAGAATATAAAGGAAACTAACAGTTTGATTAGCAGCTGCTTAACATAAGCTAATCTGCCTAATCTTCCTGATTTAATCTAACTTACAAGGCTTAAAATAAATACAACTGATTACATCCTAATCTATCTAATATGATCCGGATTACTTTTTCTTAGAAAATAAAAGAAAAATGCTAGCTAAATCCTGATTGGACCAATTTGCCAAAGGGTGGCAAAATCAACCAATGAGAGGCTTTCCTGCCCAAAGGGGTAAAATTTGATGTTACTGAGGTAATTCCCGCGCAACTACTAACCTGGAAATAATCTCAACAGGTTAACATTAGGCTAGAAAGACCAAAACAACCCTTAGGGACAGATAACAAAACATATAGCCTCAGAACTGAGGTTCTGCAAAAACTGATAACAAGCAACCCTGCTTGGACTGCTTATTCTGGCATCTGAATCTTATTGTTGCCATGCTCGATCATGCTAGGACTTGGCTTGGACTTGAAAATGGCATGACAAGGAACAAAAAACTCCTTGGGAACCTTGGCTGAATCTTCCTTAATCAATAGATATGACATTGAGAAAGACTGCTGCTTGGGATTCTTTGAGCTGGAGTTGGTCCGGATGACCAATGCTCTGGAAATTTGAATGGTCAGGTGCCAGGACTTGCTTAACAAGTGTGTAGCAAGCCTGGATGGATGCTGTGGATGGATTGATGGTTGCTGGTGATGCTGTAAACCTCCTGCTGGGTATCTGAACTGTTGAGAAACATGCTGAATAGCCTGCTGTCTGTGCTGGGATTTGGAAGCCTACTGTTTCTTCTGGAAATGCTTCCTTAGCTGCTGAGTTTGGTAAATCAGCATGGTCTCCTCCTTGTCTTCACTTGAAAGTCCGTGAAGCTCCTATAGATGCCTCCTTTGCTGATGAAGCTGCTGCTGCTGGTTGTTCTTCATGATGGTCTCCATCATCCTCCCCAGGTTGAGGAAAGTTTGTCCTCAAACTTGGAAGGTCCTCATCTGCTGGATAGTATGGTCGAAGGTCTGCTACATTGAATGTTGCTGAGCCTCCATACTCTTCGGATAGGTCCAACCTATAGGCATTATCTCCAATTTTCTCAAGCACTTCAAAGGGCCATCTACTCTTGGTAGTAGCTTGCCTTTTCTCTTGCTGAGGAACCTGTCCTTCCTTAGGTGGATCCAAACTAGATCTCCTGGCTGGAAAGTCACCTTCTTCCTATGCTTGTTTGCTGATGTAGACACTTGTTCAGTATACTTTGCAATTTTCTCCTTCACTTGCTGTTGAAGCTCCTTGATTTGATCTGCTCTTTTACCTGCTTCAAAACTAAATTTGACAGTAGTTAGTGGAACTAAATCCAAAGGAGAAATTGGATTTTTACCATAGACTAGTTGGAATGGAGAATAGCATGTGGTCTTGGATGGTGCGTTGTTGTAAGCAAACTCAGCATGAGGTAAAAGAGTATCTCATCCTGCTTTATTTTTGTGGATCAGTGCTAGGACTCCAAGTGTTCTATTAGTAACCTCTGTCTGGCCATCAGTCTGTGGGTGGCAAGTGGTGCTATACTTGAGCTGGGTGCCCAATTTCTTCCATAAAGTAACCCAGAAATGGCTCAAAAACTTGGTATCTCTGCCAGACACCATTGTCTTTGGCACTCCATGTAACCTGACAATCTCATGGAAGAATAATTCAGCAACTCTTGTGGCATCAAAAGTGGTGTGGCATGGTATGAAATGTGCCATCTTTGAAAATCTATTAACCACCACCATGATTGAATCCTTCCCTCTCTGAGTTTTTGGCAAACCCACAATAAAATCAAGGCTGACATCTTCCCAAGGGCTGCTGGGAACTGGCAATGGGGTATACAGGCCTTGTGGTAGGCGGTGTGACTTAGCCAATTGACAAATATTGCACCTCTTCAACAGATGCTCCATATGTTTCCTCATTTTTGGCCAACTGTAATGCTCTTTCAACATCAAAAATGTCTTCTCGACTCCAAAATGCCCTGCTAAACTCCCTCCATGGACTTCTGAGATCAGTAGCTCTCTGAAACTGCTCTTAGGGACACACAGTCTGCTCTCTTTGAACAAATAACCCTGGTAAATGTGATACAGACCCTGGGGTTGCTGCTGGAACTTCTGGTACACCTGCTTAAAATCTCCATCCTCCTGATACAAAGCTTTCAAATTCTCAAAACCCAAAATTCTAAAATCAAGTATATGAAGCAACATATACCTTCTACTCAATGCATCTGCTCCCTTGTTTAGCACTCCTGACTTGTGATGAATCATGAAGTAAAACTGCTGCATGTACTCTACCCAAGCAGCATGCCTGGTGTTGAGCTTGTGCTGCCCTTGAATGAACTTCAAGGCCTCATGATCACTGTGTAGGATGAATTCTGCTCCAATAAGGTAGTGCCTCCAGTGTTGAAGAGCTCTAATGATGGCATAGAACTCTTTGTCATAGGTGTTGTACTTTCTCTTTGCATCATTCAACTTCTCACTGAAATAGGCAACTGGCTTGCCCTCCTGGGTCAATACTGCTCCTATGCCAACTCCTGAAGCATCACATTCTACCTCAAAAACCTTTGCTGAAGCTGGGCAATGCTAGAACTGGTGCTAAAGTAAGCCTCTCTTTAACTTCTTTAAAGGTTCTTTGGGCTGCTGTTGTCCAAATAAAGGACTTTCCTTTCACCACTTCAGTCATTGGGGCCAAAATGGTGCTGAAATTCTTGACAAATCTCCTGTAAAATGAAGCCAGACCATGGAAGCTCCTGACTTGCTGAATAGAAGTGGGCACAGGCCACTCCCTAATTGCCTTGATCTTCTCCTCATCAACCTGGATACCTGCTGCTGTGACAATGTATCCCAAGAAGTTCACTTGGGCTGTAAAGAAGTGACACTTCTTGAAGTTTCCAAATAACTTCTCCCTGCTCAGAATAGATAAAACCTCCTGCAACTGCTTGATATGCTCTTGCTCAGACCTGCTATAGACAAGAATATCATCAAAGTACACCACAACACTCTTGCCTATAAGTGGTTTAAGGACCTGGTTCATAAGCCTCATGAATGTAGATGGAGCATTAGTCAAACCAACGGGCATGATCATCCATTCAAATAATCCTCCCTTGGTTTTAAAAGCTGTCTTCCACTCAACTCCTTCATAGATCTTAATCTGGTAATATCCACTCCTTAAATCAATCTTAGAAAAGACTACTGACCCATGTAACTCATCCAACATGTCTTCAAGCCTAGGTATAGGGTACCTATACTTGATTGTGATTTTGTTAATGGCCCTACAATCAATACACATTCTTTGGCTTCCATATTTCTTAGGCACTAACAAGGCTGGGACTGCACATGGACTTAAACTCTCCCTAATCATTCCCTTTTCCAACAACTCATCCACCTGTCTTTGTATCTCATTGGTATCTACTGGTGTCATCTTATAAGCTGGCTTATTAGGCAGCACTGATCCAGGCACTAAATCAATTTTGTGTTGGATATCTCTTTTAGGTGGCAATCCAGGTGTTATTTCCTCAGGAAATACATGCTGAAACTGCTGGAGCAAAGGTAAAAATAAAGGGTGGTCATTTTGTGGGGCTGAGGGTTCTTCAAGGTCTAAAAGGATAAAGTCCTTCTGTGTGCTATATTCATGTTGATCAGATAAAAGCAACACATCAAGACTAGGTTCAAGATATAGGCTCTTGGATTTTTTGGCTAACTGTGAGGGTTTCATGGGGGTAAGAATGATCTTTCTATGGTTTAGGGTCAGGGTGTAGGTATTAGCTCTACCACAATGACTCACTGATCTATCATATAACCAAGGTTGACCTAAAAGTAAATGGCATGCATCCATTGGTAAAACATCACACCAGACCTCATCTTTATATGATTGACCAATTGAAAAACTCACAAGGCATCTAGCAGAAATTTGGATACCTTTCCCTGAGCTGAGCCACTGAATGGTGGTGTATGGGGCTGGGTGGGGCTTGGTTGCCAAGTTGAGCTTCTTCACCATAGTGCTGGAGGCTGCATTGGTACAGCTTCCACTATCAATAATCACAGAGCACACCTTTCCTTCTATAGTGCACCTTGTATGAAAGATATTCTCCCTCTGCTCTTCTGCTTCTGCTACTGCTGAACTGCTCAAGACTCTCCTGATTACCACAACTCCCCTTCATCTGGACCCTCCTCTATGGCATCATCATAGATTGGATCATGTTCATGCTCTTCATAAACATGTTCTTCTTCCTGCACATTTTCAGAGTCAATAAACAAAGTTGCCTGGTACTCAGCAAGAGTAACCATTCTCTTGTTTGGGCATTCTGAGGCAATGTGCCCCAGGCCTTGACATCTGAAACATCTTCTTTCATTAAATGGCCTTCCTGCTGGAGCTGGGGGTCTTTGTGGATAGGTTTGTGGCTGATTTTGTGGGGGTTTTTGGAGTGGGGGTCTATTTTGTGGAATTGGGTTAGACTGTGGTCTAGGGGGTGGATTGTAGGCTGGCTTTTGGTAAGAATAGGGCTGTTTTTGGGGGTAGGTTCCAGTGGTTCTGGATTGAGGCTTGGTTTGGTACTCCTTGAACTTGCTCTTCCTTTGCTGTTCCACCTTGTGAGCCTTAGAGCTCAATTCTTCTAAGTTGGAGTAGGGCTGAAGCTCCACGACATGCCTGATGCTGTCATTCAGACCCATCAAATACTTCACCAAGATCTGCACATCATTCTCCCTTATGTCACACCTCCACAACAGATGCTCAAACTCTTTAGTGTACTCTTCCACATATTTTCCTCCCTGATTCAACTGCTGAAACTTAGTATAGTTAGACTGCAAGTAGTTTTCAGGCAGAAATTTTTCTTTCAACTTCTTTTTCATTTTCCCCCAAGTTCTGATCTTATCTTTCCCAGGCTTTTCTACTCTTCTTTTCTGTAAATTACTCAACCAGGTTGAAGCATGTCCTCTCAGTTTGAGAGCAACAAGCTTAACCTTACTCTCATCAGAAACCTCCTTAAGATCAAACACTCTCTTAATGGTCTGCAACCAGTCTAAGAAAACTTCAGCATCTAAATCTCCCTTAAACACAGGTATCTCCACCTTAAAGTCTGATTTTTCCACTCTTCTTTCTTCCCTATCCTCCCTGTCTTCTCTATCACTTCCTCTTCTATCATACTGACCTCCTCTACCTCCTCTTATTCTATAATTTCTCCTAATGAACCTTCTATTTGCTGGAACCCCTCTACCAACTTCTCCTATGAAACCAGAATCACCAAAGGGATTCTCCTCCTCCTCTTCCTCATAGACATTCTCTGCTTCTTCTCCTCTTCATAACCTTGCTCTTTCTCAAGCTCATCTTCTTGAATCTGCTTTTGCTTCAAATAAACATAATGCTCCATTGATCTTTCAGATACTTCACTTGCCTCTCCATTTCATGCTTTTCTCTCAAAGCCTGCTCTGCTATCTCCTGGGGTGTCTTACTGTTGCTCGACATCCTGAAAGATTAGAAACAAACTTCCTCCAAGACAGAACACAATGCTCTGATACCAAGATGATGTATGCTAGCTCACAAAGATCAGAGTATTAAACTAGAATGCATCAGACACTCTCACACACACAGTTGCTAACTGAAGAAACAATAGCTAATTGGAAACAATTAGCTGGACTAAATGATAAACCGATGAGGAAATAAAAGGATAGACTTGCTTACAACTGATACAGACACACCATAGTTGTAATCAAGGGCAAAGGACTCTCACATTCATGCTCCTACAGATACACCAGAGCATGGATGATCAAGCACAGCTGACACTTGCTGGATTCTTGCCAAAATCCAGTGACAGGAACTGATTTCACCAAGGATTGAGAGTTATCTGATACTCACAAACATACAGAGGTACTAGGACACTCGAGCATACTATTGAATGAACACTGAGATGCCTTTCATTGATGGAAAACTTCAGAATATAAAGGAAACTAACAGTTTGATTAGCAGCTACTTAACATAAGCTAATCTGCCTAATCTCCTTGATTTAATCTAACTTACAAGGCTTAAAATAAATACAACTGATTACATCCTAATCTATCTAATATGATCCGGATTACTTTTGCTTAAAAAATAAAAGAAAAATGCTAGCTAAATCCTGATTGGACCAATTTGCAAAAGGGTAGCAAAATGAACCAATGGGAGGCTTTCCTGCCCAAGGGGGTAAAATTTGATGTTACTGGGGTAATTCCCGCGCAACTACTAACCTGGAAATAATCTCAACAGGTTAATATTAGGCTAGAAAGACCAAAACAACCCTTAGGGATAGATAACAAAACATATAGCCTCATAACTGAGGTTCTGCAAAAACTGGTAACAAGCAACCCTGCTGAGACTGCTTATTTTGGCATCTGAATCTTACTGTTGCCATGCTCGATCATGCTAGGACTTGGCTTGGACTTGAAAATGGCATGACAAGGAACAAAAAACTCCTTGGGAACCTTGGCTGAATCTTCCTTAATCAATAGATATGACATTGAGAAAGACTGTTGCTTGGACTGTTGCTGCTGGGAACTGGAGTTGGTCTGGATGACCAATGCTGCTGGGCTGAATGGCTGTGGGTGCCAGGACTTGCTTAACAAGTGTGTAGCAAGCCTGGATGGATGCTGTGGATGGATTGGTGGTTGCTGGTGATGCTGTAAACCTCCTGCTGGGTATCTGAACTGCTGAGAAACATGCTGAATAGCCTGCTGTCTGTGCTGGGATTTGGAAGCCTGCTGTTTCTTCTGGAAATGCTTCCTTAGCTGCTGAGTTTGGTAAATCAGCATGGTCTCCTCCTTGTGCTGCTGCTGAAAGTGCTGGTGAAGCTCCTATAGATGCCTCCTTTGCTGATGAAGCTGCTGCTGCTGCTTGTTCTTCATGATGGTCTCCATCAGTTCCCCTTCATCGTTAATCATATGGATTACCACCAAGGAGTCCGTTCTCACTTCAAGACTATTGATACCCATCCCTTTTTCCATTTTGAGGCCTTCCACTAAAGCATGAAGTTCAGCCATGAGGGGAGATTGGTATCCAAGACCATTCATGAAACTGCGAATCCAGTTCCCAACCGCATCCCTTATCACACCTGTGGCGCTGCCATGAAGTTCAGCCATGAGGGGAGATTGATATCCAAGACCATTCATGAAACTGCGAATCCAGTTCCCAGCCGCATCCCTTATCACACCTGTGGCGCTGCCCAGTTTTGGTTCCCCCTTAGTCGCGCCATCCGTGTACAGCTGGTAGCATCTGAAGCCGGGACCAACCAAGCACCAAACTTGCCCATCTAGATCATAAAAATCACATCTCGAACACATGTCTCGGTTCAAGTCATTTGTGAAAGCTTCTCTAGTCCTCACTACTTCCTCCAAGGAGTCGAGTTTAAATGAGCCATCATGCAACGTTTTTTTTGACAAATTTTAAAAGTTAGATGATATATTTGAGAATTTTGACCCACCAAATTCATTTAACTAACAAAAAAATAAAAGTTACATGGCACCAAGTTCATTTAACTCACCAAAGAAAGTTTGTCTAAAACACATGCGGCCAAAAGTGCACACTCTTATATAATCCTTCCCTCCCAAATTAATTGTTGACTATTCTATTTTTCATGTCCTGATATTATGTGCAATTTTCTAAAATGAAAACATTTATTTTATTGAAATTACTAAAATACCTTTAATTTGAATTTCAAAAATATTTAAATATTAGAAGGAAAAATATAGATAGTATTTTTTAATTTAAAAGTACCGGAATTATTTCTATTTGTCATGAATTGTCATTAATTTGTTAATTTTTCCTGAGATGCATATTAAATCAAAGTGGACAAATATTTTACGACGCTGGGAGTATTAAAAATGATGAACACATATCTACTATTTTAACTAATTTTACTAAATTATAGGGAAAAATTAGATTCTAATAATTCTATTTCTACTTTACTTTTGGATTTTGGTAATCCAAAAAAAATTTATTCTGGTGGGATACCACCGAGTCAAATGATAGTGACTCAGTGAAAAGTTGACTATATCAAACGCACTTTTGCGGGTACACGTCAACTTTCTACCGAGTTACCGTCACTTGACTCAATGGTGTACCACCAGAATACAATTTCATTTTTTTGGGATCACCATAATCCAAAAATAAAGTAGGAAGTAGGAATTATTAGAATCCAATATCCAATTCTAGTAGTTATTTTTTTGAAGATTTTTTAGGTATCCACTTTGAAGAGTGATTTGGTTGTATGATTTTTTAGGTCTAAGCTTTTATGGAGATGGAGTTTCTCTCTCTGCCTTCGGTTGTAGATGGACGAAAAGTGATGGATGAGTTGAAAGGAAAAAGACATTAATAGAAGCTAATTTTTATTTTTCTTTTTTAATATTAGCAGTTATCCCTAGGGATACAATTCAATTCCCCCCCATAAGTGAGAGGTATCCAATTCCCCCCATTTGGGAGGGATTAGAAATCGCTTGGAATTACAATCTCATTTCATAATATACTGATGGAGAATTAGGGTTGTTCATCGGTTCGAAACCGAACCAAATAATCCGGAAACCGATTAAGGGGTAAAGTCCAAACCGAAAACCGAGCCGAATAAACCGGTTCGGTTTCGGTTCTCGGTTTATCCGGTTCAAAAACTGAATAATGCACACATTCATACGGGACTTTCACCGGAAGGAGTCAAACGAATAAACCGAAAACCGAATAAGGGTTAAAGTGCAAACCGAAAACCGAACCGAATAAAAATCGGTCTGGTTTGAATCGGTTCGAACCGGTTTGGTTCTCGGTTTATTCGGTTCAGAACCGAATAGTGCACACCCCTATGGAGAATCGCCTTGCCTTGGTCTCACATTTGGAGACCCAAGGTTCATGGAGAATAATGGAGATCAATCCTGCCCATATTTTGAGTTCTATAACTCAAGATGACGTCCAAGTCCAAGCAAGCTAAAGGGAGGAGTCAAGTCACGTGCAAGGAGACGTCCTAGAAGAAAAGTTTTAGTAATATTTGTGTTTTCTTTATTAATAGCTAAGTTTGTTATAGTAGTATTTGTATTTTCCTTATTAGTAGCTAAGTTTGTTAGAAGGCATAATGCCAAGTTAATATTATGTTTTCCTAGTTTAGCTTAGGCGTCAAGCTAGAAGAGTCTAGATGAGTTAAAAGAGCCTAGAAGAGTTTAGGAGAGTCTAGAAGAGGAGAATCCTTGTAGGAGGATTCAATATCTTGGACGCCAATTTTGTCTAATCCTAGTAGGATTAGGAGAGCTAAAGGGAATCCTAGAAGGATTAATCCTTAGGCTGCTTAAGCGCCAATCTTAATAGTCCTAGAAGGATTAGGTTTTATTCTAGTATAAATAGGGGAGGCTTGTAACGTCTAAACACACACTTTTTGCCATGAATACAATCAAGCTTTCGCTTACCTTGAGAGTTTCTTACAACTCTCATTCCTTTTCTACTATTGTATCTTGAATTGGCTATTCAAGTGGTGAGGTATAACTTGTTCCTATACTTAGAAGGTGTTTCTGTAACTAAGTAGAAGAGCAAGAAGCCCTAGGGATTCAACTTGTGGTGTCTCTGTATCAAGTTCGATTCCCCTTGAACTATCCAAAGTATCTATCTTTATTGAGCTATCCCTACACAACCCTAGGTGCATGAACCTTACCCTAACACTAGATTGGTTGCACGTCTCCCTTGATGTGTAATTTATCAAACTATAGCCTTGCATCAGTTATACATCATATACTCTCTAAACAGCAAAAAAGGAATTAGACTCCATTTCACCCTTATCTCATTCCTTTTTATCTCTCCAAACAGGGCCTAAGCTTCTTATATTATTTTGTTTTCATTTATTTTGCTTCTTAAATATTAAAAATTCTACGTGTATTTTTACTATTCAAAATACATTTGACACTATTCATATGACATATACTCCTAAGTTGAAATTTTATATTATGATTTAATAATTGAGTTATTTATCCTTTATTTCTGTTGCCTAGTTCCAATGCTAGAACTTTGCACTTTGCTTCAAGCATTGTTATGTGTATTGTTCATATGACATTTGACAAATTTACACACTTGAAAATTTATTCTATATTGTTATCATTTTATGTTTGTTATTTGAAGGGTTGATTTAGGTTAGGGGATTTTTGATAAATATTGGTTGGCAAGGAGTTGGGGGGACATGTAAATTTTGAAAATTTTACTAACATATAATAAATACTCGTATTATACATTAGGGCTGTTCATCGGTTCAAAACCGAACCGAATAAACCGAAAACCGATTAAGGGGTAAAGTCCAAACCGAAAATCGAACCAAATAAACCGGTTCGGTTTCGGTTCTCGGTTTATCCGGTTCAAAACCGAATAATGCACACATTCATACGAGACTTTCACCTGAAGGAGTCAAACCGAATAAGGGTTAAAGTGCAAACCGAAAACCGAACCGAATAAAAATTGGTCCGGATTGAATGGATTCGAACCGGTTCGGTTCTCGGTTTATTCGGTTCAGAACCGAATAATGCACACCCCTATTATACATTACCCAAAACACCAAACTTTTCAATATTTTACACATCATTAGATTGAAATTTATGTTGGACCAATTTCCTTTTCTTTATTACCTTTCTCTGTTAATGTTCTATTACAAAATGTACTTACTGCATGCAACGCGTGCTTTCTTCTAACTCATTTGGAGAAAGTTATTCATAAACAACATCGTCGTGAAATTGTTGATAGAAGTTGATAGTAGATAAGATGATCTTAAAAGTTAAGGTAATTTCTAATATCTGGGAATTACGGTAATTATGGTAATTTCTACAATATCAACTGTACGCATATGATTAAATCACATACGTTGATTTTATTTATTTTAAAAAATCTTGAATTTTAATCATTAAAATTGTAGAAATTTGTGTATAATTAATGAAAAAATATTTTACTTTGTACTCAATTTAAAAGTAAAGCAAATCTTTCTCCAACCGAAATCAAGTCAATGGTTTCGGTAGACCCACAAAAGGTCGTTGGAGTTATAGTCACCGCAAGATGGATTCCTCCAACATCGCCATTGTCACTAATTTGTCACGCCATCAACACCGCCACCGTGAGATATAACAGATAGTGGGAAGTCGATAACCATGGCGGTTGGTCATTCACGACGGTGTTTGTCTTGCTAAGTTGGTAACCATAGCAGCTGGTGGTGACGAGTCGTATGTATGAAAGATGTAGCTAGCTATCGTGGGAACATGAACCCGGAAATGTAGAAAGTCGTTTGTAGTGCAAATTCTCAGGTCTTCTACTAGAGTTATGATTATATTGCAAAGGAATTCAAAAAAAAAGGTGTGTGGTTGGCATAGGAATCACTTATTAGAGGTTAGATTTAGAGGTCGGTTTGAGTCTCTTTGCTAGACGTACGTATTTAAGTTTTCATGGCTCAACAGTTCAATATCATTGGAGTTTATGGTCCGTTTAAATAAAGGTGTATGGGTGAATGGAATATCATTTGCAAGTTTTACATGAGGTCTCTAGTTTGCATCTTAGTGTTTGGAAGTTTATCTTATGGTGTTTATGTTTTGTTATTTGTGAAATTTTGTTTTATTATGTTTGCAATATTTTTATACGGTGGGACTAGCTTTTTTAACTTTATATATATACTAGTCAGGGAAACGCGCGCGATGCGCGCGGTAAATATACTAAGTAATATATATAACATTATGAGGAGAAGGTACGTAATAAAAAGGATAAAAAATTGTCTCGCATACCCCTTAAACAGTTTGCCCTAAAACATGATAAAGTGAAAACGAAGCTAAGATGATAGACAAAAGACAATTCAGCAAATTAGACACAATATTATACACAGACTTCTATTTTTAGTCAAAGACAAAATACCAAATGTATAATTTTTTTGCTGGAAAAGTATTAACTCACCAAGTTAGAAGTTGATACAATAGATTGTATGCAATCTATCCATTCTTTGAGGATATGTTAGTACTACAAACTCGCAGATGAGAAATTAGGCTTGCATGCTCCGACAACATGTTTCAACAAATAAACTAAGGGCGCTTTTGGTTAGTAAAAAATCCTGCGGAAATGGTCAATTTTCCCAGGTTGACTTATTTTCTCTATTTTTGGATGTATCATGTATAATGACCTTGAAAAAACTTTACAGGAGGCCTATCATTTTTCACATTTTTCTAGGGAAATTTCCTTTAGGCGGGTTTAGGGAATTTTTTCCCAGAAAATATTTCCCATGAAAACTTCCCACGGAAAATTTTCCCCGAGAAAAATTTCCCTAGTGTTCCTATCGAATGTGCCTAAGATTCATCTATAGTATTAGCATGCCACAACAAAATGAATTCAGCTATCACTTTCTTTTGAGATAAAGACGTGGTGAAACTTTTATCTTCATACTCATTAGAAATCTGCATTAAAAGTAATACATTGGTGTTCCTTATAATATATAACATAGCTAAGATAATTCCCTAAGACAGAGAACAAATACGGATAGCGACATATCCATCACAATTTCCTCCCTATGTACTTATGGATACAACTTTTTCCTACAACAACCATGTTAGAGATAATTGAAAAACTTAATCAAACAACCATAAGAACATACAACATGAATATACAACACAAGCAAGCCTTATATATAATGGAGGGGACATCAAAGGAATGGATTGCATTTTAGCAAAAAGATAAGATATATTGCAACCATTAACTTGACCGTGCAGTTTTTTGCCATTCTTCTGTCAATCTATTTCTAAATTTCTCACAACTTCATACAAGAAATAATAATGATTTTACTTTTTTTTTCTTAATCAACTTCATCAAACCTCAAATTAGGAAATATGGCAAACTATGACGTAAATGAAATTCTTAGTTAACTAAGAATACCAGGAACTTTCAGGAAAAAAATCCTGAGAAAGACTATAATGTCGTAAGCCATCAAATCCAATAAAAAACTTCATGGCTAGACATCAACTAAGAAGTCTAGAACAAAAATGCAATATCAAATTTAAAGCAAACATACCCCAATCAACCACAAATATTTTATGCAACCAAATCTTTATACATAGATTCTCCAACCATGTCCAAACATTGAATCGTCAAGCACAATCAGAAATTTTCCTTACATAACACAAATAAAAGAACTCCTAGCTACCTACAACATTTCATTCTTTAATACGGTTGGTTGCGGTGTGGTAATGGTGTGGTGCATTGAAATTTGAAAAAGTGTGGTGAGTTGTGAAAGTTGTTGTAAGTAGGGTAGGTTAAGAGAGAGAATGTGAAAAATATAGGTGAAAAGTGAGGAGAGAGAAAAATGAAAAGATACATTGGTAATAATTATGGTGTGATGTGGTGTGATGATGTGTGGTGGAAAATTAAAGAGTCCGGTGCAATGTGGTACCACACCGCAACCTATCGCATAAAAGACAGGGCCTAAAAATTAAAACACATATTGAGCCGCTAAACTGTCGAAAGTAAATATACATAATGTCAGGATAGACGATAGGATCATTAGATACCTCCTGACACAAACAATAGCTGTGATTTATGAAAGTATACTCTATCCCTAGACAAATTAAGTTAGGCCCTAGACGCTAAAGCATAATGTGGAGATTGGAAATTGCAAATTTCTGCAAAATAACTTATAATTGCACATAAAATTGTATTTGCATAGTACAGGTTTTGAATACAATAAAAGCATATAAAAATCCTCATATAAAGTTTAACAGTACAATTTTGTATAATAATTAAGTATAAAATAAGATCCAAATTTTATACTTTTTGCATCCACCTTCATGCAATAATGTTGGGGCTTCTTCACTTGCAATAACCTGAAAGAACCTGTAAAAAAAAAAGAAAAAAAAAGAAAAAAAAAAAGAAAACAAACTACATCAAACTACCTTTCCACTAAATAGTTTCTCATTTATTCAAATAAATCAATAAACAGGATGGCTAATGTTTGGCAATTGGCAGTAACAACAATAACTTCAAACCAATAGTCCATCGCAAAACATGGGAAATTCTTAACCCCAAAAGGGCAACAAGTATTGAAAACTACATATCATTAAGCTACCACCATTCACCACCGACAGGAAATCATAAAGCAGGAAGAAAAAAACAGCATAAGCAGATATACAACATAGAGGAGAAATAACAAGCCCTAGATCTGTACAAAGAGGGGAAAAAATAGCAGCCTAACTTTATATTGGATTTATACTACTTCCTATATGCACCTACATTATCTATCATCAGCCATGTCATTACGCAGATGAAATTCTCTAGATTCAGTCCAAATGAAATTCTCTAGATTCAATCCCTGCTAAGTTTTTGCCAACATTGATTATGAGCTAATGATTAAGTATGACTACAGTTTCATTTCTTTGAATGAACATTAAGAAATTAACAGAGTACAACAGTATGACATCAAGGCTTATGCCACATAAAGCAAACACATATGCAACGTCAATAGGGTACATCTTATCTTCAAATAGAAATCAGATAAATAAGATTGTCAATCACATTATAGGATGCCTTTAAGTGGTGCAGTGACACCCACCAAATAAGTGATCCTGTAGGGATTCCATTTCCATGTACTCAGACACCAAAAGCCTCTAATATCCATTCCTATCTATAACTGCTTCACAACTACAATTTTCACAACATAATTCAAAAGTCAACTATTCCCTCAAAGACATACTCGAATCCCAATTCTTAAGGGATTTGGCTTCAATGTCAATTACTCCCTAAAAGCAACACAAAAGAAGTTATTATGCAATTTGTCATTATGGGATTTGGCTTCTCGGAAACAAGAAATAATGGCCGAGGTTTATCTTTCAGAAGTGATCACCGTAGGTACCCATAGATTAGGTGATATCCATAGAGTAAAGTCAAGTAATAGACCAAAAATATCATGGAGCAACATAATCAGTTCCTGACCAAGTCAAGACAAGAATCAAACCTGCAATCTTCATACACTAAAGTTTCACTAACAAGAATCAAACCTGCAAAATAGAGCAATAAACATGAAAATTAGATTAGAAAATAAGTAGTATTCCTAATTTACTACATCAGAGATAATACCATTTTTGGAAAGAAGCTTAGCAATTTCAAGATGAAGAACAAAGTGCCTAAATATTCTTTAAATTTAGCAACTTTCGTAACTTTAAAAACAATAAACAAGCGAACATGTAAACATGTAAACAATCAAAAGAGAATGTACAGGAGTTCTACGAATTAGATCTTTACAGGCCAATACCCAAAAGCTAAGAAATCAAAGAAAATCAACTGAATATTAGCAATAAACAAAAAACCACCAAAACAGTCATACCTGGTTGAAAACCACACAGTCAGAGGTTCTTCACCACCGCGATTGGATTATGTTTCCAGTAATAATGTCTCAACATTTAGCATATTGATTTGAAACCAAAAGGATATTAAAAACATTTAAGTTTTTATTAAGGAGGCTAAACAAGACTAAAGAACATTGTAGTCATTCTAGAACAAAAAAAAAGAAAAAAAAAACTGGATTTTCATTATTAGTTGTGCACCTATTCTAAAATCTAAACCGTAAATAGTGCTGAAAAAAGAGGAAAAAATGAAGTACCATTTACCTTCATCTTCAATGGCCAATTGGCCATTGCTGCAGAACATGACTAATTTGTAATGTCGTGAATGTGTTGAACTATTTCTCTGAGTATTGGATCTAACCTAGTTTCCACGAGCACTAATGCTGAATTAATGTTCAAATTTCAGTTAGCGTTTAGCAAAACCAAGCAAAAGAATGCACAAATTAAGGGAGTTGAGGGAGTAATGGCTTAAGCGTTTAAGAAAGGTCAAATAGTCGTCAACAATCATTCAGAGTGAAATTTAGTTAGAAACTTCCATCAAATTTGCCAAGAAAAATTATTTACCAGATTGCTTCATCTTTGATGGCCATGGCAGCTGAACATGAAAGAGAACTGTTTCAAAAAGTGGCAAAAAAAAAAAACAGCAAATAAAAGAAGAAAGGAAGCAAGAGAGCCCAAAGAGAGAAGAATTAGAGGAAGTTGATCTTTTTTATAAAAGAAAAAAAATTAAAGCATATGAGCTCAAAAAGTGGCAGTGGAGGGAGCTGAATTGCCAAAGAGGCAAGGAGAAGTATAGTACTCCTACCAAGATTCAAGCGATTTCACGCACCAAAATCCAAGACATACCCAAAACCTCAGCACCAAAATGAAAATCTCAACAAAATTACTCATAAACTCGCCAACCGTCAAGCTTAAGCTTCCACACCGTCATACATTCATCAAAAAAAAGTAATTCAACATGCAAAACAAAGTCAAAGGACTTGATCCTACCAAGATTTGAGCAATTCCAGGCACCAAAATCCACATTATAACCAAAACTTCAATACCAAACAACAAATCCTTCCAAATCAACTCCCAAATCACTAGCGTCAAGCTTAGTCCTCCTCACCACCACACATCTAATCAATTTCATTTTCAGACAAGCAAACAAAAGTCAAAACTTGACATTTGATCCAACCAAGATTAGAGAAATTTCGACACCAAAATCAACAATAAAACCAAGATCTCAACAGCAAACCAGAAAACCCTAGAAATCGAACGAGTAATTCACCAGCCTTAGGCTTGGCCTTGGCCTCATATGTCCCAACCATGGCGCAACCTCAAGTAGAGCTAAATAAGTACCTGCGATGTACAAAGAGGTCAACAATGGTGTCCGATTCATATAATCATTATGTTGAGGGTATGTTCCAGAAGGTTCGTGAAGAGCTTCAATTTGTAAAAAACGGTTATGAAACAAAACTACAATAGTTGTATATGGACTAATAAGTATGAGATTGACTGGAACAGAGCAAAGGATGGTGGAAAAGGAAGAGAATCTAAGCAAACCTAAATCATTTTTTTTTAGAAAGCAAGATAATCTAAATCACAATAACCACAGAGGTCATAGCTTACTGCAAAAGAGGGCTAAACTAAATGTAACAAGGTGTGCTTAAATTTACACACTAAGTACACTATTGCCTCTCCATTTCCCTATGGCATATTATGAGAGAGGTTGAAGTACAACCAATGACCAATTATTCTAAGACAATAGAGACCTCTATGTTTAGCTGCGTACTCCACGGCCAATGGACACTGTTTCTTAGCTAAGGTATCTCCTTTCTTCATGTAAATATCTCTTACTCCTTCCGTTCCAAATTAATTGTCATATTTCATAATTTTGCATATACCAATATTCAACTAAAAAAACTACTTAGGTAATTAAATATCATTATTTTTCAAAATGTTTTTAGCATATCAAGGTATGGGTAGTGAGAGAATGTGAGTGAGAATAGTTTTATTGATTGAAAAAGTACAAAGTTAACATAATTATTAAAGTGAAAATAATTAAGTTAAGTATTGGGAAATGAAAAGTGACAATTATTTTGGAACAGAAAAAGTTAGTTTAAGTGTCAATTAATATGGAACAGAGGGAGTACCATTTTAACAAAGAGAAATGACCAAAACCAATGCATCTGTAACCAAGTAAAAGGGTTTGCTTTCCAATAATGTTCAAGAAGCAAACTCCTTTTATACTAAAATGCACACCAGTGATATGTTTGGATTAGTATAATCTAATGCAACCAACTTGAACATCTAAGTAATTACACTTACCTAGTTTGTGGTATTAATGCTTAAATGGTAGTCAGCCAAAAAAAAAAACTACAGAGAAAATAAATAGCTAAGGCATCTCCTTTGTTCATGTAAATATCTCTTACCATTTTAACAAAGAGAAATGGAATATCCAGAATCATCCACCAAGAGTCAGCCAAAAGACAACTACAGAGAAAATAAATTGCATTCATCTAATAACAGGAAAGGAATAAGATAAAGCAAGAGAAGGTGGGGGAGGGGGAATTACCAGCGAGACTGAATTGATTCAGGCATTTCTACAAACAGTTGGTGCTCATTCCCTACAAGTAATCTAGCAACTAAGGAATATCACCTACGATTTACTCTTAGGAAACTTGGAAATCAGATATGAGGGTGTTATTGAATCTAATTCCAAGCGTAGCATCATCATCACTGGAATAACCATGATCACCAACATCATAGTTGTCGTCGACAACACTGGCCATTAAATCATCGATTTCGGCAGAATCTTCATCATAGGTAACGAGAAGGTCCTTGTCGGAATACATCCCCTACCTAAAACCCTAATTCGCTCACTGATTCCTCACCAAACACTGGACACTGGATCAAGAAATCCACAACGAAATAAATCAATCTGCAACCGACGAGGACAGTGATAGAAGAAAGAATCATGAATTGTGATGCTTGGTGATCGATGAAGAGAAATGTATGCAGCCTGCTGGTGAAAGGAGAAAGGTGACCCAAAAATGCCAAAGGTCTGCTCAAACGTACAAATGAAAGAAATGATGTGCTTTAGGAAGTAGGTAATTAATAAGCCCTCAAGTTTGATAAATCTACTAAACTGCCATTTGAACAGTACCCAACCAATTTGAACAGTAAATGTGAATATGGGTTTTTTAATGTTTAAGGATATATATAAGTTTAGGTAAACAATATCTTCTATGATTAGATTGTTCCATCTATAAGTTCCAATAGGATTAATTTAGTTAATATTTTTTTTCATGGATTCCTTCATGTTATCTAACTCCCAAACTTATAAATATCATAGTCCATGACTTTGTTAGAGCATGTTTGGACAAGCTTTTGCTTTTGAAAAACAACTTTTTGGAAGCAGTTTCTAGAAACTTATTCTATGGGAATTACTAGGTGTTTGGTAGACTTATTTTTTGGAGCCCTTTTAAGAATAAAAAACATTATCAAGTGTTTGGTTAATATTTTCATGAAAGCTTCCACTTTTTAAATATTACTTTAATAAATTACATATATTCACCTTGAAGGCTGTTAGAATCGAGATCCTAATAAGATTGATAAGGGTAGCCAGAATCAAATCAAAGATAGTAAGATTCTAATAAATTATGCAAGTAGCAAAAAATTTCTATAATAGTAAAAATCCTATCAAACATTCACTAGAATGAAGTGGTATCTTAAATTGTATTTTAATGGACAAATTTAATACAAGATTTATATTGTTATGACAAAATTTAGTACTGATAAAGTTCGCAAACATTTTTAAGTTTATGTAGGGTCGCAGACCGGAGAATAGGATTGTAAAATCGTATGGAGGATTTTTAGACCATACAATTGTAGGATCAAGATCCGGATCGAAATTTTAATAACTTCATGTCACCGGCGGGTAAATAATGTCATGGGGGATTTATGGAGAGAGGGTCTCCCTTCTCTCTAGAAATCATTTCCCAGAAAATCGTAACTCTTCATCCTCTATCCTAGCCGCTCAACGCTATGTAATTCCTCTTGTTGCCATGCTTAAACTCATCGAACAGTTGTGAATGTTGGGCGTCGGTGGAGGTGGAGAGGAAAGAGAAATGCAAAGGGGAGGGTATCGCGGAAGTAGTTTTGCCCGTTCCAAAAGACGGGGTGACCATTCAATTGAACGGTTACAGGGTTTAAATAAATGATCGCTATTACCGATCAGCTAAACGGTAACAAACCTAGCGACCGTTAAACTGAACAGTCGCGCAGTTAAAATGAACGATCACCAATTAGCGACCGTTTAACCTTGTGACCGTTCAATTGAACGGTCAAAAATATTACGAGCGTTCAAATGAACGGTGGTCCATTCGAAAAATGCGACCATTCAATTAACGATCGCAACGGTCGGTCTTATATCAGCTTCCATCTTGTAGTGTTTGCCGTATTCATTTCTATCGATGATTACCATCATAAATCGCCATGCTAAATTACAATCACTAGGTCCAAGCTAATTCCAGCATCGTTAAGCGATATATCAGTTCTTCCTCATGAAAATTTTGAATAAGATCGATTCTCGCTAAGCAAGGTCGCATCTTTCTTGCTTATTCTTCTCATCTTCTTGGTTTTTCTATTCTTGAATGAATTTCACCCCTAGAGAGAGGTATTTTGATGAGGGAAAAATCTTGGTCGATCTCTTAACAATCGTTTGTTTCCCTGCTACATCTATGCAAAGCCTAGTTATAATTGTCCTACTTCAACCTTTTCTAGGTGCGTTCATTCCAATTTCTGAGTTGTCTTAATGAATTTTTAGAGATTGAATGCTTCTATATTTTTACAAGTTCTTTGAATTTTTAATGAAGGATTTATGGATCTTCTATGTTAGTATCTTTTGTTAGATCTAAATTGCTAAAGGATTGGCTCTTTTCGATTGAGTTGAGATCTGGATGGGCTAATGTGTGTTAGTAACAATCGGCTGTTTGGATTTGTGGAGCCATGTATTTTTGTGCGTTATTATGTATTTCTGGGTTGTGATTTTACGTGTAGGTCTTTGAGTTTCTATTATCCTTGTTACAACCGACGAAGATGCTTCTATTATTTCAGGTACATCTGGGTATATGGCTAGTAACTTTGGTAGGCCTTTGGTTGTGATCATGCCTAATTCTTTGTATGCTCCCCCTCCCCCACCCCCCCGGTTCGTAGGTCCTTGACCTGGTCTGTGGACCTTGTAAATAGTAGGAGGTAACTAACGAGGTATTGTATTTTCGGGATGTTGTTAGTGAAACCCCCTTCCCTGTCAATGATGAACATTAAATCTTTTCGGTTTTATGCAACCCGAGACTATATATCCTCTCTCATTCTATTGGTCAGCTTACCTATGACAAATTGTTCATGATGAGTGTGGTGGTGCAACACACGAAAAATTCAATTATTCAAAAGTCAAGAAGTCAAACAAGTGAATCCCTACCCATAATAACACAGTAGCTTTCAGTCAGAGTAACTTCAACATAAAAAAAATCAGAAATTAGAGTAACTTCTCAATTCGGAATAAATCCATTATCAGAAATCAAATTAGTTTTATTATATGGCTGACCTTTTAGAGGTCTTTCAGAACACAGGATATCAAATCCCCATAATATCAAAATATCAGAACTAGAACGAGATACCAAATCCCTAGAATACCAGAATTTGGATTCAGAATTAGAACGGGGTACTTGATCCCCAGAATATCAAACACGTGTATACACTTAACCTCGAGCGAGGCATCCCTTAATCTCTTGATAAACTCCCCTGCAGGAACAAATCTTGGTCTCTGGGTTATTACCCGATACATGCTTAATGTTTCACTATGCAGTTTAATATCATATGAATTTTCAATCATCAGAGTCTTACAAAACCATCATGTTCCCTAAAACAAGCAGAATAAATCAGAATTCAACACAATTGTCCTGCTTTGACTCAGGTCAGAAATCACTAGTAAAAACATGAAAATCAGAAACAATTGAGATTTCATAGAAAGTTCCCTACGGGATGCATACCTCAGAAAACATATTAAAATCACAAAACAAATAAAAGAGCATCCCAATGGAGATTAGAGCATAAACATTACTTGAACACCTTTGCTTTACTTCTACTTGAGCTCAACTAACGCAACAAACCTAACCCTAACCTATAAATAAATAGGTTCCAATTAATACGGGTCTTAGAAGTTAGTGTGGGCAATACCTAGCCTTATGTAACTTTAAGGACACTTAAAAATTTCTAACTTTCAAAGAAAAGTTATTTTTAAAAGGTTACACAACACTTCCTTAAATTTCTTTTTGAATTTTGTAGACCTCGAAAAAATCTCTATTTAAGAAATTGTTTTCATTATGCTAATTTAAATTAAGAGTCGAATGAAATTCCTTAAGACTTAATCAAAATCCAATTATGATTAAAAAGAGTTTTTGAGAAATTTTAAAAACTATTCATGCCTCGAATCATAACTAGAAACCAATAGTTAATTATTGAAGTTAGAATTTATAAGATTATTAACAAAATCAAACCGAACCAAAGAAAACCAGTCACTTGACTGGACAACTAACAACAGGTTAGTCTATCTAGGCCCACGACCCAAGAAAGAAGACACAACCCATCCTCCAACCGATGGGTTAGGATACTGGGCAATGGCTACAACTTGTGTTTATGTTTTGTGATAATTTTACAAATTCAAATTTTTAGAAATTAATTAAAAATTTCCAGAAAATAATCCGACATAAAATAAGAGGAAAGAGTCTCCAGTTAATTTTAAACATAAATTAACAAACTAAAAATAAACTTCAGTATATGAATCAGAAATCAGATTTGGGGGTGAGGTTATGAATAAGAAATTAAATAACTTCTAATCCGCCCGTGTATGAAACGATCTCTACTAAAATCAGGTATATTTTGAGAAGAGTACAAGAAGAAGAATTTAAAGATTTCATCAATTTAAATTATTATGCATGGAAATAAATAAAAAGACAAGAATAGAAAAGTTCTACATATTATAGAAGTGGAAGCGTCAAATTATGGGCTACATCATGAATATGAAAATGCAAAATAATAGAAATAAATCTAACCTCAAATATGAAAATATACAATTAGCACACAGAAAAAAGTAGAGAGATAAGAGAATTCCACAATGTCAATACTCATGAGAATTCTGAGGTGTCAAATGTGAAGGAGAGTGGTATCTATTTATAGTGGGGGATGGATTTTTTTTAAGCCAAAATAGTCACGTTTTTATTGATCTATAAAAATTACAACACACTAGATTGTTTATAGATATCTTTAGGTAATACATGTGCCAATGTATTGTATCCCTAGGGACCTTGTATATTCAGTACATCTGGAAACCTCTAAGTCAGTTAATTACATTAGCTATTAATGACGCACTTTGAAAATAGCATTCATCCGGTTTATATAAAAACTTTACATTAGCTACTAATGTGAAGGAGAGTGGTATCTATCTATAGTGGGGGATGGATTTTTTTTAAGCCAAAATAGTCACGTTTTTATTGATTTATAAAAATTACAACACACTAGATTGTTTATAGATCTCTTTAGCTAATACATGTGCTAATGTATTGTATCCCTAGGGGCCTTGTATATTTGGTACATGTGGAAACCTCTAAGTCAGTTAATTACATTAGCTACTAATGATGCACTTTGAAAATAGCATTCATCCAGTTTATATAAAAACTTTACAAAAACTTATTTAGAGGTATCCCAATATATGAGGAAATTATTTTTCGGTGCCCCAATTTTTCAAAACACATTTAGAGGTACCCTTAATTTTTGGGTTAGTGATTATTAGGTACTTTTCCGGCCATCAATTTTGTTAGGTGACCGTGATGAGTTATAGGGGTTCCCTGGGCCCAAATCCAATATGAGCCCAAAAGGTGGCAGGCCCAATCTAATTGGGCCCACCCGACTAGGGGAAAAAGAAGTCCTAACACTTAAGACTTCGTCTAATCTACCCTAACCAAAAACAATAAATAACAGGAAAGAAAACAGATAATATAGGCTAAGCTATTTACCTGATAGTATCTCGAACAGACAAGCCTTGGCCGACCTTCAACTCTTGAACGTGTCTCTTTAACTCTTGAACACCTCACTCTGGGTGGGAAGTCCCCAAAATACGAGACCTCCACAGCTGTCCACGCAACACTTGAGACGTCGACTGCTAGACCTCCCAATCTCGATTCAATCGAGACCGGATGAGTATGTGGACCGTATGAAATACGGTTAGTCTTTCCTACTCCAGGATCTCGAGGAATCACCCTCGTAGTCTTAAACCGAAAGCTTTCACATAGAAAGTTTTCCGGTTTTCCAAAATCTCTGAAGGGAGATTACCTAAAGGGGCCTCATGGGATGAAAAGACACTCTTTAGCATCCCATGGGTCATATGTGTGTGTATATATATATATATATATATATATATATATGGGAGACAGAAGAGGTGAAGGAGGTCCTCCGCCGATGTGGGACACACACTTGGGGTTCACTACGGACCGTGGTGGACAGCAGAATCAAATTCTGCTGAAGAATAGGTTGCCACAGACCGTGGCAGGGCTACCGCAGACTATTGATCTATCCACGTCTAGCCAGACATTTCAAGTCCAAGCTCGTCGAGTGACCTGTGAGATAGCTACCCCTCAAAGAGGGAGGACAATGTCGTCTTGTTCAACTACAAATCAGCACATGACCAAAAGTAACCCAGACACTGCCCACATCACCTCCTGTTACGAGAAGTTTCGGACGCGCTCCAATGTCACAGCGAGTCATGCATGAAGTGTAAAGAACTCAGGATTGAGGAATTTCTTGAGTTTAGTAGGAGCCACTTATGACATTCACAAACGTAAAGTGCTCCCACTACGGGTCAGTTCAGTTAGTGTTCCCCAACACCTTATCCATGTGATTGACCTTGACATCTAATGTCCCATGATCACGAAACTCGATCATTATGTCAATCCTACATGCTAATCGACAGCAATCATCATTGTCCCAACATGATGATCCAATTAGGAACTTAGTCGACATTCGACCAGGCTTAGCATTTCCAAGTTCACCAAATGGGGCTTCATAAGATTGGACATTATCGGATCTTCCCATTTTGGATATGCTAATCCTTTTGGACGTTTGTTCAATTCTAAGCCAAAAAATGAATAGAACATATATATATATATATACATATATATATATATACATATATATATATATATATATATATATATATATATATATATATATAATTGATGAATATCTTTACTACTCGAGAACAGTATAACCATGAGAAGTAATTAGACGCACTCATCAATGCGATTACAACCCACTAATTGTTTCTCCAAGAGAAGTAAATCATTATGCATTCTCCAATGCAACAAAGGCCTATGCCTTGGCGTACTATTATGCTACAGCTGTGCATAACCCTTTATGCTCAGCATGTGATACATTTGGATATCACCTTGTGTACATTGCCACCCATTCTGGGTAAGCTGAAATGCTCCTTGAGCATGTCTAGGGTCTTGTTGATATCGAAATGGTCAACAAGACGACCGCCATGAACTTCTTTTACAAGTAACTTCCTTAACGAGCATATAGGAATGTACAGTTTGTTCCCTTTGAAAAGGAACTCATCTTGAAGCACATATGGACCATTATCTCCTTGTAGATGAGATTGAAAATCCATATCATCCTTGAAGAATTTTTGAATGTGCTAGAAGCCAAGAACCCGGGCTCCCATCACCGATAATAGAGTATGTCGCCTCGAGAAAACGCCGGCTACTGTATTGACGCTCCCCTTCTTGTGCTTTGCCATAAAATTAAGGCTCTTGATGTATTCCACCCATTTGGCATGATGGGTGTTAAGTTTAAGTTGGCTGCTGAAATACTTGAGCGCCTCGTGATCGAAGTAAAGAACGAATTGACTAGGCCTCAAGTAATGTGACCAATAATCGAGGGCATGAACATGGGTATATAAGTCCTTATCATATGTGGAGTAGTTCTTCTTCGAACCATTGAGTTTCTCGCAGAAGTAGGTTATAGGGCGTTGAGTTTGCATGAGAACGACCCTGATTCTCACTTTGCTTACATCGCAGTCAACCTCAAAAAATTGATTAAAGTATGGGAGGGTAAGCATTGGAGCTTCACAAATCTTGGCCTTAAGCTTCTCAAAGGCCGACTAGGCCGACTTGGTCCATTCAAAGATTCCCTTCTTCATACACTCAATGATGGGGGTGATGAGGGTACTAAAACCTTTGACGAACCTCCAGTAGAAAGAAGCGAGGTTGTGGAAGTTCTTCACCTCCGTGAGGGTGGAGGGATAGGCCATGATCAAATAGTTTCCACGTTTGAAGGATCCATAGAAATTCCTTGGTCGGAGACTATGTACCCCAGAAAGGTGACTTGAGAGGTGAAGAATCCACACTTCTCCAGCTTGCTGAACAATTGTTGCTGACATAGGATCTTGAAGACGGACTCCTAGTGCGAGAGATGATTGCTCTCATACCTAGAGTAGATGAGGATGTCGTGAAAGTATACAACCACAAACTTGCCAATATAGGGCCTTAAAACTTTGTTCATAAGTTTCTTGAAAGTGGTAGGGGGCGTTGGAGAGGCCGAAAGGCATGACGAGTCACTCGTACAACCCACCCTTGGTCTTAAAGGTCGTCTTCCACTCATCGCCTTCCCGCATCCGGATCTGATGGTAGCCGTTGTGCAAATTGATTTTGGAGAAGATTGGGGAGCCATGCTACTCATCTAGCATGTCGACGAGCCTCGGTATAGGATATCGATACTTGGCGGTGATATAGTTAATGGCTCAGCTGTCGACGCACATGCGGTAGGACCCATCTTTCTTCAGAATTAAAAGAGTCGGGACTGAGCAAAGAATTATGCTTTCTCTCACGTATCCCCTACAAATGAGCTCGTCCACTTACCGTTGGAGTTCCTTGGTCTCTTGTGGGTTGCATCGATTGCCCGCTTTGTTGGACAAGGGAGCCCCGGGCACAAGGTGGATCTGATGCTCAATGCCGCAAACGGGAGCGAGGTTGGGCGGCAAATCTAAAGGAAAGGTGACGTTGAAGTTGGCGATGAGGGGAGCAACGAGAGGGTGGAGTGGTATATCCTCTTCACACTTGTTAGCCTCTACTAGAAGTAAGGCGAGAACCTCATTTCCCTTTCTTAGTGTCCTCTCTACCCGAGCTTCACTCAGGTGCTTTGGTTTCTTACACCCCACCTCGGGTCTTGAAGATATCACTTCATGTGGCGCTAACGGAAGGATTCATACCCTCTTGGCTCCATGAGAAAAAGTGTAGGTATTTTCAACCTGTCATGGATAACATGCTTGTCGAATTGCCACGGTCACCCCAACAGGATATGCCATAGGTTCATGCGAACCACATCACAAACAATAGAGTCGCGGTAGGTAGGACCAATTGACAAGTTGCCATGGACTTGCTTGGTCACCTTAATGTCACCATGTTCGTTGAGCCATTTGAGAGAGTAAGGCTTCAAGTGGGGCAACAGTGCAAGATCTAGTTTTTCGACCATGAGGGTGGAGGCGACATTGGTGCAACTTCCGCCATCAACAATCATGTTTCACACCTTCCCTCCAATGAAGCATCAGGTTTGCAAGATTATTTCCCATTGTGCCTTGTCTAGAGGGGATTCGTGAGTGTGGAGTACCCTCCTCAAAACAAGTAGTTTCCCTTTCGCGACTGGGGCGGGCTCAAGATTCTCATCAGAATCATTCCAATCCTCCATATATAGTGGTTCCCTATGCGGTTTTGAGTTCCTCGTCGATTTCCTGAACCTCTTGACGGTCAAGGTTCTCCATGTTGGGCAATCAACCTGAAAATTGTCATAACTATGGCACTTGAAACACTTCATGCCCTCCATTTTTTTAGGGAAATCCGCGGGAGAAGGAAATGCGATGCTCTTTCGCTTGTCCACTCTAATGGGAGGAGTGGACTTGGGAGTCTCACTTGGCCTTGGAGTAGCCGGGTAGAAAGGTCTAGGAGGAGGGAAAAAAAGGTCGATTTAAAGGTTGTCGGCCGCCTTCTTTTTCCTTCGTGGCTCAACCTTGAGGGCTAAGTTGCAGAGTTCATCCAGGGAGTGGTAGGGTTGGATTTCGATTTTATCGACAATGGCGGGGTCCAACCCATTCAAGCTCACTCTTGATAAGGAGTTTCTCTTGATAATGGCAGGGTTCAACCTCACTATAGTGTGACCATCGGGTTCTTAAAGGTCACTCTTGATAAGGAGTTGCTCGGAACCTGGATGTATTCACTTACACTTCTCTTCCCATGTACAAGGACAAAGAGTTTTCTCATGACGTCTTGTTTGTAAGTGTTCGGCAGAAATCATCGGTCCATCAATTGTTTCGACCTCGCCTAGGAGGTTATTCGACTCTTACCCTCCTTAGTTTGTTGTGCTTTCACATTCTCAAACCAAAGTGACGCGATTGGGAGCTTTAGGTTGGTAATTTTAGATGCCTTCTCGTCATTGTACCCTTTGGTATCAAAGATTCTCTCTATGATCGAAGCCACTCCAGATAATCGTTGGGGTCGGCAAAACCACTCAAGACCGGAATCTTGATTTTTACATCATGCAAGTCATCCCTTAATGGTCTCTTGCCTGTTCTCCTTCAATGGTGAGGGGGAGTGGAACCTTTTTCATTGTCACTCAACTCAAATGTAAGACAAACAGGGTTGCGGGATTGACCTCACCTTTCCACTCGAGGTCAACCTTGAAGTTGATTCGAGACATGGCCGAGTTTGTGGGGGTCAAGCTCAACAACACGCTCGAGGGACAAGAAACGTTGTTCATTACCAGGATCATGGGTTTCACCGTTTGGGCTCCAACGGTATCAACTAGATCCCACTTGATTAGGGTTAGCTTCATCGCTCATATAGAGATGAAGGTTAAAGACGGAATGTGTTTGGGAGAAATTTGGTAGAGTTTGGTTCTTTGTAGTTGGCTTGTGTTTGGGTTTTCGGGATTCTTTGTGGCTATCCCAATAACAACCAACAACGACACAACACAACTAATAATAATAACTCCAACAGATCGATTGACCCGAATTAATGGTCAAATCCGGCACAACCCTGTGATGAGTAGAAATAAATTTCATGTAACTCTTTTGCAATTCATCATCGAATTTCATTGGCATGATCAAATTAAATCTATCTTGCTAATTATAGACCAAAGTCCTTGTACCATGTTTAGCCACCCCGAAGAATAAAAAAGAAAAATATGAAAACAAGCTGTGTAAAAAGAATATATATATATATATATATATATATATATATATATATATATTGCAACAGCAAAAACATGGCAATTTATTATCCAAACAAATCAAACATATTACAAACAGAGAGGAAACAATCCTCAGAGCCTATAGCATTTGGGAGAAAACAATGTCAAGGATTGCTCTATATTTTTTCTTCTTTTTTGTACAAACAATTACTCTAGTTTGAATATCTCTCTTGATGGCTTTAGCTATCTGCTCAGCCTCTATTGCACTGGCTCCATGAACAATGTTGTTCCTATGCTTCCAAACATGATAATTGATCGCACAGTATGTAGCACTAATTAGGTCCCTAAGAGCCTTTGTCTTTCCCAAGATGATTATTTTGTCAACCCATGTAGTCACCTCTGAGATGCTCTCCAGATCAGGCTGCTAAATCCATTGAGCGATCAGGGAAGCCACCCTCTGTGTGTAGGTGCAGCTAGCAAATAAATGATTCACAGTTTCAGACTCCTGCTTGCATAGCACACAATGATTCTCTCTTCCCTCCCCCCCCCCCATCTGCTTGTTCTTTCATGGACAGGGAGTTTGTTGTGGATCATCACCCAAGTGATAAATCCATGTCATGGCACCGTGAGTGTATTCCAGGGGATGGAGGTCCATCGAGGCCCATCAGTGCAATTGATGAGCCATTGATATCCCTCCTAAACTTTGTACTCTCCCGAGTCTGAGTCTTTCCAGAACCATTTTTTCCCAGTTTCACACCCACACTTGATGATTTCTTTGACTTCACAAAGGTGCTTCCAGTAGGGACAAGTATCATACGGTGGGATATAATCCCACAAAGAGCGATTCCTGATATACCGAGCATGGATCCACTTCACCCAAAGCACGTTTTTATTATTCTCAATATCCCATATGAGCTTTGCGATATTAGCATTGTTCCGAGCAGACAGATGCCTGAGGCTAACCCACCATTGCGCTTAGGCTTGCAGATAGTATCCCACGATACCATGGGGTTATGGCGATGGTCTGCAGACGACCCCCATAAGAAACCCCGGGCAATGTTTTACAATGGCATTTATGACAGTGGGAGGGACTACAAAGGTCCTTGCCCAGAAGCTAAAAACCCCCCATCAGCACAGAATTAATGAGAACCACTCTTCTTGCATAGGAGATATGGTGTGAGGACCACGTTCTGATTTTTGCAAGAATTTTATCTATGAGTAACGCACAGTCATTGACTGTCATACTGCTTGCAGTAATCGGGAAACCAAGATACTTAAACGGGAATTTCCCCATAGCATACCCCGCGTCTTCTCTCAATAGGCTAGCTTGATCATTAGCGACCCCACCGAATACAACCTCGGATTTCTCAGGGTTTGTAGTGAGACCCGTGACCACTGAGAAATGGGAGAAGGCCTTCATAATAAGTTGAATTGAATGTCGTTTAGCCACTGAAAATATGACTAAGTCGTCAGCAAACATAAGATGAGTCATCTTTAGATCCTTACATCGGGGGTGGTAGTTGAAGTTATCTTGGGTGTAATAAGCTAAGGAACGAGATAGATATTCCATTGTAATAACGAAAAGAAGAGGGGAGATGGGGTCCCCCTGCCTTAGCCCCCTACCACCCTGAAATTTATCGGAGTTCTGCCCGTTAACAAAAACAGAGAAAGTTGTGGTAGTAATACTGCTCATAATGCAATTCACGATCCATTGGAGAAAACGGAAATGGTGGAGAGCTTCCTCGATAAATTTCCAATGAACTGAATCAAAGGCTTTGCGAAGATCGATTTTCATCATGCAGCAAGGTGTAATAGTGCTCCTATTGTAACCCCTAGCAATTTCCTGATAGAGGAGGACATTGTCTAGGAGCTCTCGTCTTGGGATAAAGGCCCCTTGACTGAGATTAATGATTGATGGAAGTACCTCTTTTATGCAGGCTGCAAGGATCTTTGAAATGCATTTGTAGAAGGTATTACAATAGGAAATTGGCCTGAAGTCCCCCGAGTTGTTCGAATTTTGAATTTTCAGGATCAAAATCAGGTTCATTGTATTAAATTCCCGAAGAAGAGAGCCTTTAGAGAAGAATTCTTGTGCTGCATCAATGATAAGCGGACCAATATAATTCCAAGCGGATTTGAAAAAACCACTTGAAAAACCATCCGAACCGGGGGTTTTAGAATTTGGAATAGCAAACATTGCAGCTTTGATATCTTGGGGGGTGATGGGTCTGCTCATACTTAGCTGCTGCTCAACAGTGAGAATTGGACTCCTCAAGCAATGACTGATAATAATTTGTCATGAGGCTGTTGACTCCTCAAGCCCACTGATTTCATTCCCGCTGCTGTCATGAAGACTGAAGACATAAGAGCTTGCCCGTTATTCCACATTTTTTCAAATAAAAGCTTGGAGCTTGTGTCACCCATATTCGCCCAATCAATTTTACTTTGCTGCTTTTTGAGCGGAAGAGCATAATGTAAAATGTACTATATCTATCTCTTGCTTCCTTTTCATCAGCAATTAGCTGGGCATTCAAGGAATTAGCATAGAGTTGATCTTGGATATTTGCAAGCTTGCATCTTTCGATTTTCTCATGCAGGTGGAAGTCAGCGAATTTTTCCTTGTGAAGGGTTTTTAGCCTTGGTTGCAGAGTCTTTAGGAACTAGGCAAGCCTGTACATTTTATAGCCAATCGGGACATTTGTGATCTCCGATCTGACAATATGTTTAGACCCAATTTTGTGTCTAAATAGTGCCTTAATTCTTAGGCTTTTGACTCGTTTCGTGTTTTAATTTCGTAACTTTTAATACGTTTATGGTTATTTTGTAGATTTTGGAGTTTTTACTCAAAACGTGGTAAAAAGGGCTATTTTAGAGCTATTTTAGGAATCCCGAAGTTTCACGGGTCTTGACCGAGTCAAAAGCGAAGTAAATAAGAAGATCCAAGCCAGCCGAGGAGGACCGCAGCTGCGGTCCATAGAACGGCGGTCAAGGTCAAAGGCGAGCAAGTAACCCGAGAGGGACCGCACCTGCAGTCCCCTAGACCGCACCCGCGGTCTTGCGAAGGGAGAAGAGAAGAATCGCCTGAGCTTCGGAGGACGGCACCGGTCCCCAAGACCACACCTGCGGTCCCCTGCGTGTTCAGAAATTCTATTATACAAAGTGTTGTGTTTTGAGTAACCACCTTGAGTTGTATATATTACTTCTTGAACGATGAGGTTAGAGAGGCATCTATCTATGGTAATATCAACATTTTAGCTTTCAATTAGAGGGAGATTAGTGTGATTTCTTAGTCATTAGTGAGTAATTACACTTGGTTTATTGCATTTGCTGTGGATTTTATTGGAATTCCAATGAAGTTCTGTAAATTTATCTTATTTTGGAGCTTGCATTTCTTATTATTCAGGATCATCCTTCCATTGGCATCAAATTAATGAGCATTTCTTACCCTTACTCTCTTTAATTCATCTATTTACTTTACAATCTCTGTTTTTGTTGTTTGGCATTTGTTGTCACTAGATTGTTGCTTGATTATCTAGATTTTCTGTTTTAAGCATGAATAGTGAAGTTATTATTGTTGTTTGCATGTTAGTTAAGATGATTAGAGGCTAGATCCCTTATGGGGTGGGGAGAAACTAAGGATGTGAACGGTTGATTTGGATTGGGTTAGCAATTTTAGGAGGTAATTCGTAGTGGAATCAATTTCCCAATCTTATCCTTCCCTCAAGTGGGATGTATTTGAATACATCCAACACTCGTTGGAAGGTGGGAATTGGGATAGTTAACGCTCGCCCACAAGAGTGCAAAGAGGTTAACTAGAGAGTCCCGTTCCTCTAACCCTCCGGGTCCGTGGAGGACTTGTAGGATGTTTTAACAGGACTGTCATTTGATTCTATTGATTTATTGCTTCCTGATTGCGAAACCCTCGTCCAAATCACTGTTTGCATCCCGAAATCTCCCGAACACCCATAGTTTCTTTCTCGACCGAACCTTAGCCGTGTTGCATTCTGTTGTGCAGTCCTTTACCTAAAAACCACTTGTTGTCTTGTGATCCTTAAACCTCACCTAAAGTCAGATTGACCTATCCAAGGCCCCTAGCTCCCTGAGAGAGAACGACAAAACCGGGGTACAAAAAAACCACGTTACAAAAAAATGGCGTCATTGTCGGGGAACAAGCGCACCTAGCTTAGTTTTTTTTGTGTTTAGGTTGTTTAAGATCATTTCATTTTCTAGAGATTTGATATCCTTGGTTGTTGGGAATTTGATTCTTCTATTTGTTCTTTTTGTGCATGCAGATTCGATCTCGACGAGGCCGAACACCCAAAACTCCACCGATTTCGAATCCGAAAAGTATTATTCGCAAGGCAAACGCTAGCTCGAGACGGGAAAGGCGACAAAGGGAGCAAGTGAGAGTTGAAATTCCAATGGCTGAGGGAGAAGCAAGTCCACCCCGTACCTTAGCATTATATTCGTTACCATCGTCGAGTACGGGAGGCGATCCCATAATATTACCTACATTACCACCAAACACATCGTTCGAGTTTAAACCATATTTGCAGGAGATATTCGAAAACACTCCATACCATGGAGAAGAACATGAAAATCCCATCGATCACATCAATAGGTTCGAACAACATATCGGTTTCGTGCAAATGAACTGAGTTTCTGCCGAATACATGAAGCTGAAGTTTTTCCCTCTCACTTTGAAGGGGAAAGCATTATTGTGGCTCAACACGTGTCCACCGAGTACTTATTCTACATGGGATGCCCTCAGTCGTGATTTGCTTCAAAGGTTTTTTCCCAATGATGAGAGGTGTCATTTGAGGCAAGCCATTATGAGTTTTCAACAAGAGTCCGGTGAGTCATTATTCGAAGCATGGGGGAGATTCAAAGGTCTCCAATGGAGGTGTCCTCACCACAATCTGGAGGATTGGATACTTTTACACCATTTTTACTCGGGATTATGTAGCTCTTTGCGAGAATCTATCGATCATGCCTCCGGTGGCATGTTTCTCAAGAAGACGGCGGATGAAGCAAACGTATTTCTCCATGAGTTATCTCAAAACTCTCCACATTGGGGAGGCGGTCATGGTCCAAAAGATAGAGGTCCTTCTTTAGAGAGTAACCCTACAATTAAATTTCTTATGAATGTCGTATTGGAGATGCAACAAAAGAAGGCCTTAGAAGAGACTACGAGGCAAGTAAAGGCAGCTCAAGAGGTACCTATGCTTATTCCGGATGTCAGAGTTCTTATGTGTGATTTTTGTGGAGGGCCACATTCTTTGCAACAGCGTGAAGAGTACCAAGCCGAGCAAGTTCAAGCAATTTATCCTAATAATAACCTTTCCTATTCCACTCAAAATCCAGTTCGTCCTCGTGGAAATTATGTCTACAACCAACGAGCTCCACAAAACCAAAACCCACCCCCCCCGGTTTCCAAAATCAAAATCGTCGCCAATACCAATAAAACCCTCACCATGGTCAAACTTCCCAAGCACCCAAACCACCACAACATGAATTTTCCATCGAGCAAATATTACAAAAGATCTCATTAACTCAAGATAGAGACCAAGCACGCATCAAAAATCTTGAGTTACAACTTGCTCAAATGGCACAACAAGCCAAGCCTATCCAATCCCTTCCTAGCCAACCTCAACCAAACCCTAAGGGGCAACTTAATGTTATTACATTGAGGAGTGGTAGGGAGATTGAAGGCCCTAAATTTGTGGAGGAGGATGTTTTGGGAGAAAAAGAAGGTGATGTGGTGGATGTCACGGATGAGGAGGATTTGATAGAGAAAAGGGAGAATGAGTTTGTTTTTGTGAAGGGAAATGAGGGAGTTCATGAGGAGGAGTTAGAAGAATCTAGTATTGAGAGAGAATTGATTGAGAAAGAAAGAGAAGAGATGGAAAAAGTAAGAAAAGGGAAACGAGTGATGATAGAAGAAGAACCAATTCAAGCTATTGAGAAGTCGAAGTTACCGCCGGTTCCTTTTTCCGAGAGGTTAGCCAAGCCCAAGTCGGAGTCTAAATTTTTAAAGTTCATAGAAATGCTCAAGAAACTTCAAGTGAATATTCCATTCCTAGATGCTATTTCCGAGGTTCCGTCCTTTAAAAAGCACTTGAAGGAACTTCTCACTAGCAAGAGGAGAATCCAAGAGAAGACTATTATCCACTTGACGGCCGATTGTAGTGCCATTATTAACAACAAAACCCCGGAGAAGCTCGCTGACCCCGGGAGTTTTTCCATTCCTTGCACCATTGGTGACATGAGGATTAGTCGTGCTCTTTGTGATTTAGGGGCTAGCGTGAGCGTTATGCCTTATTCTATATGTAAGAGGTTGAATCTCGACGATTTAACTCCTACGACCATCAATCTTCAATTGGCCGATCGCTCCGTGCGAAGACCCATGGGTATATTGGAGGACATTCCCGTCCAAGTGGGAAGATTTTTGATACCGTGTGATTCGTGATTTTATAGATGGAGGAAGACCACAACATTCCTATCATTTTAGGAAGGCCATTCCTTGCTACAGCCAGAGTAATAATAGATGTGAAACATGGTATTATGTCATTGAATGTCGGTGATGAGAGCATTATTTTCAACCTCAAGGGATCCTTGAAAAATCCTTCGTATGGGGATTCATGTTATGCTATTGATATGATGGAGGTGCTAGTTGATGAATATCTTGAAGAATCTCATCTACTTGAGTCTACTTGCGACGATCCTTTGGGAGCTTGTCTCTTAGAATCTCTCCAATTTGAGACCGATGGCACCGACATCACGTTTCTCACCAACCTCCTTGATTCATCACCAACGTATGAGGAGATTACTATTGATGAGCCTCATATTGAGTGTATGGAAATTCAAGAAGTGATCTCCAAGGGTATGTCTTCTTCCCAAGTTAAATCCTCTACTTCTTCTTTAGAGCTTAAACATTTACCCCCTTCCTTGCAATATGCTTTCTTGGATGATGAAAAGTCTTTGCCTGTTATTGTGAATGCTAAGTTGCATGACTCTGATTTGTCTAAGTTGCTTGATTTGTTGAGAAAGCATAGGGGTGCATTAGGTTATAAAATTGAGGATTTAAAAGGTTTGTCCCCATCCATTTGTATGCATTCCATTGATTTATTAGAAGATGCAAAGCCAACTAGCAACCACAACGTAGATTGAACCCTAATATGCAAGATGTGGTTAAGAAAGAAGTAGTTAAACTGTTAGCTGCTGGGATCATCTTCCCCATCGCAAATAGCGAATGGGTAAGCCCGGTTCAGTGTGTGCCAAAGAAGGGCGGGATGACAGTCATTGAAAATGAAAAGAAAGAGCTAGTTAGTACCTGAACCGTCATAGGGTGGCGAATGTGCATTGACTATCGCTAGTTGAACAAAGTGACCAAGAAAGACCATTTCCCTCTCCCCTTCATTGACCAAATGTTTGAGAGGTTGGCGGATCATTCATACTTTTGCTTTTTAGATGGGTACTGAGGTTTTTTCCATATTCCAATGCATCCTGTGCATCAAGAAAAGACTACTTTTACTTGTCCATACGGTACATTTGCTTATAGACGTATGCCATTTGGTTTATGCAATGCACCTGGAACATTTCAAGGATGCATGATGGCCATTTTTAGTGATTTCATTGAACAATGTATGGAAGTTTTCATGGATGATTTTTCTGTCTATGGTAATACCTTTGATGATTGCTTGGCTAACTTAGAGAAAGTTCTTATTCGTTGTGAGGAGGTCGACTTAGTTTTGAACTGGGAAAAATGCCATTTCTTGGTAGAAGAAGGTATTGTTTTGGGGCACTTGATTTCTTCGAGGGGCATTGAAGTAGACAAGGCAAAAGTTGAAGTGATAGAGCGCCTACCACCCCTAGTTTCCGTTAAAGGGGTGCGTAGTTTCCTTGGCCATGCCGGCTTTTACTGCCGGTTTGTCAAGGGTTTTTCTAAAATCGCTCGTCCTTTAACTGATCTCTTGTGCAAGGATGCCCCATTCTCTTTTACTGATGAATGTCTCGAGTCCTTTTTCAGGTTAAAGCAAGCTTTGACATCCGCGCCAGTTGTCCAACCTCCGGATTGGACATTGCCTTTCGAGATTATGGCCGATGCGATCGATTTCGCAATTGGAGCATGTTTGACTCAAACCAAAGAGAGGAAGCCGCGGGTCATCTACTACACAAGCCATGCGCTTGATAGCGCATAGAAAAATTATACGACCACGGAAAAGGAGCTCTTGGCTATTATCTTTGCTCTAAACAAATTTCGGCAATACCTCATGTTTTCCAAGGTTGTTGTATACATGGATCATGTCGCGATTAAGTTCTTGATGGGAAAGAAAGAAACAAAGCCAATACTCATTCGTTGGGTTTTGCTTATGCAAGAGTTCGATTTGGAAATTCCCGACAAGGTCGGGACTAAGAATGTTATAGCCGACCACCTGTCGAGGATCCTTGTTGATTTGGATGATACTCAACCCATCATGGACTCTTTTCCGGATGAACGTCTGTTGTCCGTCAAGCATTCTCACCCATGGTACGTTGATATCATCAACTACTTGTCTAGTGAGGTGATTCCTCAAAATTTGACCCCTTATCAAAAGAAAAAGTTCTTTCATGACGTGAAACATTTCTTTTGGGACAATCCATTCTTGTTCCGTTTATGTAATGACGGGATGTATAGAAGATGCTTACCCGAGAGTGAAGTGAAGTCCGTATTGACGCATTGCCATGAGTTCCCGGTTGGAGGTCATGGTGGATCTCAAAAGACGGCTGCAAGAGTCTTACAAGCCGGTTATTGGTGGTCGGCCCTCTTTCGAGATGCCTATCTTCATGTCAAGTCGTGCAATAAATGCCAAAGGTCCGGAAATATTTCCCGGAAAAATGAGTCACCGCTGAATTTCATTCTCGAGGTAGAGGTTTTCGATGTGTGGGGGTTGGATTTTATGGGTCCCTTTCCGTCATCAAGAGGTCATCAATATATTTTAGTGGCGGTAGACTATGTGTCGAAGTGGGTTGAAGCGATTCCATGCGTGAGATGCGATGGAAAATCCGTGTCAAGATTTTTGAAGAAGGTTATTTTCTCAAGATTTGGTATTCTGAGGGTCATTATTAGCGACAATGGATCTCATTTTATTGAGAATGGGTTTGAGTCCCTCTTAGCAAAGTATGGTATCACTCACAAAAGAGGACTCCCGTATCACCCTCAACCGCAAGGTCAAGTAGAGATTTCGAATCGTGCTATTAAGCAGATTTTAGAGAAAATGGTTAGTTCTTCACGAAGAGATTGGGCAGAGAAACTAGATGATGTCTTGTGAGCATATCGCACCGCTTTCAAAACACTGATAGGGACTACTCCATACCGCCTTGTCTACGGGAAAGCATGTCATTTTCCCGTGGAACTTGAACACAAGACGATGTGGGCAATCAAAAAGATGAATTATGATCTCAAGGCGGCCGGGGCAAGTCGTTTATTCCAATTGGAGGAGCTCGAGGAATTGAGACGTCACTCCTTTGAAAACAATAGGATTTACAAGGAGCGAACTAAAGCATGGCACGACAAGAGATTGAACCGTCGCAATTTTGTGGTTGGTGATAGAGTCCTCATCTTTAATTCGAGGCTCAAACTCTTTTCCGGAAAGCTAAGATCGAGAGGGTCAGGGCCTTTCGAAATCGTAAAGATTCTTCCCGCCGAAGTTGTTGAACCTAAGAATGCAAATGGAGATTGTTTAAAAGTCAATTCGTCAAAGATCAAGCCATACATTATGGGAGAAGAGTATGCGGGGACGGTTGTGGTTTTCCTCGCTGATTTTGATAGTTGAAGAGTTGATTAGGTCGAGCTAGGACCTAAAACAAGCAATCGGGAGGTGGTACGAGCTACTCTCCTCTTCTTTAGTGTTTTCTTTTATTTCTTGCAACTTTTATTTGTTCTAATATCCTTGTTTGGTTCATTTTAAAGTTTTTGGAAAGAAAAAAAAAGAGAGAGTGAAAATTTTAGAAAAGAAGAAAAAAAATTGAGAAAATAGAAAAATTCGGGTGTGAGAAGAAAATTTGTGAAGAAAGTAGTTTAGTGTGGTTTTTGAATGCTGAAAGTTGTTCATAAAAGTTGTTGAGTGTGTAAGAAAAGAAGGTTGATAATGAGGAGAGTAGAATTTTAGGACTTAACATTATTTTCAAGTTTTTGAGTCTTGTAGGTGCAGGACATAGACAGGAGAAGACCGCACCTGCGGTGCACAGGACCGTAGGCACAGTCCTGATATGCTAACCCGAGCATTTTATGGAGTCCAGGAGAAGACCGCACCTGTGGTGACCCTGACCGCACCTACGGTCTCAAGAGGTGATTTTTCCTGCGAGGAGGTTCCAGTAGGAGACCACACCTGTTGTCTCCCTTACCGCACCTGCGGTCCCTCGAAAGTCTGCGATTTCTGTCGGGGCTAAAACCCCTTTCTCTCTCATTTTTCTTTCACTTCTCTTCTTTTCCTCTCACTCGAAAAACCCCCTTTCTCCCCCTAAAACCCTAAAACTTCCCCCAAATACTTCAAATCCTTCACAAATTCCTTCTCCCCTCTCCAATTTCCCGTGATTTTTGTGCCCTAGCTACGCCTTCACCATTTTCGCACCTTTTGTGGAGCGTTTCAAGTTCAAAATCTGGGTTTTGTTCATTATGGGGTTCGAAAAGGGCAAGGAGGAGTTCCTAAGTCCTCAATTCAGGTATCCCTTGTCCCTTTATGCATCAAAGTTCATTTTTTTGCTAATTGTGGGTGATTTTTGTGCACAATTTCATCTTTTACTCCTTGGATATTGTTGAGTGCTCTTGGTTGAGGCTTGGGGGTTTCGAATTAGGTGCAATTGTGTGTGAAGTTGGTGATTGGTGTTTGGTTGGTAACATTCTTGGTGGATATTAGGGGTTTAGATATTGCGTGTGCATATTGTTGTTTTTGCTCCTTGTTCACTCTAATGGGTCGAGCTAAACGAGCCCGGACCGAGAAAGAACCGACCCCTCCTCCATCTTCGTCGGCGGAGCCCAATAAGAATCGCTACAAAGCACAACCCGCCTCCTTGATTAAATGTGACCTGAAGGTAAAGGTTACTTTTCGGGATGAGATGTATAAACAAAGGTATGCAAGGTTGAAAAAGAGGAAGATTTGTGCTCCTGATATTTATGATGAGCAAACAGTGAAAGATATCTACTGCAAGCCGAGCATGGATTTCTTCATCAAAAGTTTGGGTTGGGAAGTTTTCATCACCATCAGTGAGCCTATCGTAGATCAACCAGTGCTCGAATTCTTGAGCTCTTTAGTGGTAAAGGAGGATGGCACATCGAATGCATCTTTTTCCTTCCGGGTTGCTAAGGAGGAAATTTAGTGTTCAGTCCAGGATCTTTGTGATGCTTTGGGTCTCCCTGTGGATGGATTGTACTACGGAGAGTGCGTTAGATTTAATGAACAAGAGGCAATGAAGGCTCTCACCTGTTGGCGGAGGCGATATCCAAAGTCTCGGAATCGTTAATCGAGGATTCATTGCCCGAATAACTCCAAAGCCCGGGATTTCCGCAATTTAAGTGTTCGACTCTTCCATCGGATCATTTCAAGTTCTGTCTTCGGCCGCGACATTGGGCGATCAAACGTCCGCAAAGACGATCTTTTCGTCATCTTCAACGCAATCAATGGTCGTCGTGTCAACACTGGCTCTTGGATTCTCCACTGTCTTCGGGAAATCATCCTCGAACTCTACAACATGACCATTGGCATGGGTAATATAATCTGTCACTTTCTCAAGAGGAAAGGCTTCGAGTCTTACCTCACCAAATGGACTCCACGGTATTTCCCCGACCCTATTGACGGTGTGAGATTTCGGAAGATGGAATTCTTGGAGAAACACAAGACGCAAACCCTATACCACCACGGGTATGGCTCCCACAGTATCGCAATTCGATTGGATCATGATCATGCTCAAGAATGGTTGAATGTCACCGACCAACGAAACTGGTCGTGTGGGCAAAGGCACGGAGGTCGTCGAATAGTGGGTGGTCCTTTTGAACCCGTGGAGGGGAGTGAAGAGGAAGAGGAGGAAGAGGAAGAACAAGAGCAAGGAGAAGATGTAGGTGCAAGCCAAGCTGGAGATTCTACATTGGAGCGTATCAGTGATCAACTCGAGGAACTACACAATGAGTTCCAAGAGCAGCGAGAATTAATCCAAAACCAACAAAGTCTGATTGAGAATTTGCAAGAGCTTCTTGAGGCGCAACAAGAGATCCTTATTGGCATTCAATCGCAGCTCCAACCCCATCCTCCTCCAAGAGGATCTGCTTGATCCTTTTCATTGTTTTTCATTGTTTTACTTTGTAAAATGTAAGTGTAGGGGAGTGCCTCATCGGGGGGTTTGGACAGGAAGGCTTTGTGGTTTTGGCGTGTTGGTGTCTCGGGTCCTTTTGGTTTGTTCTGGTGTTGCTCTCAAGGTTGGTTGGGCATGGCTTGTGGTGGTCATCTCTTGGTTGTATTTTGGTTGTCTTTTGGTTGTAGTTGGGATGTCTTGGTTGGTTGTTGGTTGTTCTTTTGGCCGGTGGTGGTTTATTCTGCCTTGTGTCGATTGTATTTTGGGCATGTATGGTTGGGAAGGCATGTAATGAATGGTTGTTTTTAATGAAATGAAATGAATCAAGTTTGTTTGGTTAGTTTGAGATGAGTTTCACCCTTATTTCCTGCCTCAATGAATGTGATTCGGGGATAAGGTTTGTCATTGGCAATGTACATATTGTTAATAGTTTTCTTCTCTTCTTTTTAGTTCTTTGTTTAGAAATTTAGTTAGATAGTTTTCTTTTGATTTTGTTTTCGATCTCGCATGCGGATTTTGTCACGTATAAAGTCGTCTTTTGCTCTAACATAGTTGTGATTCAATTGAACGACAACTTCGGATCACGGTTTGAACATTTATGAAGAGTCCGAGGTAATATCTTTCCACCTTGCTCTTTCTTATGTGAATTGTTATTTTGATTCGTCGCATGCTTGGTTTTCTTTTGGGTGGCGAACCCCTTTGAATGTCTGTGTTGGGTTTATCTTGTTGTTGGAGTCGTGTGGGCTTGGGTCGCCACCATTTGTTGGATAATTGTTTTGTATGTTTGTTTCTCTAGGTTCTCTACCCTTTTTCATGTGACACCTTCCCACAATGAGGACATTGTGGAGTTTTAAGTGTGGAGGGGGGGAGATGTTATGTTTCAAGGGTAGATCACCTAGCTCTTTGTTTTTGTTTTCTTAGTTTTTGCCAAAAAATTTTAAAAAAAATTGTGTGAAAAAGGAGAAAAAAGGGAGTGAAAACCTTAAAAGTTTTCTTTCGGTTTTCGTTTTCGCTTTGTTTTTCCTTTGTTTCTTGGATCTTGTTGTCAGAATTGAGAAGCTGTTCTTAAACTTCTTTAAAAGAAACCGGTTTGAGCGTTTTTTACCCTGTCTCGGGTGCTAGTCATGACTTATCTCTTTAGATGTCCTGCATTGAGTGTCTAGTGAAACCCCCGATTCCATTCACGTTCTGGTTGAAACCGAGAGGTTCTAGGGGTTTGTGTCCGAGCTTGTTTTTTTTTTTTCCAAAAAGCAAAAGCAAAAGCAAATTCAAAAGCAAAAGCAAAAAGAAAGAAAATGAAAGCAAAAGTTTAATAACCTGATTAAGTGGGGAAAGTCGGCTGAACGACATCAAACCACCATAAAGCTAGACGGCCTACATGGAGCCGGTATTAGCGGTACGGCGCTATTGCCCCTTAAGCTCCTCCTATACCGAATTCTCGATGGAGGAGTGTATGGAAAAGCCGTGTTGGGAGGGTAAACCCCACATTATGGGCCGTTGCAATTCCCGAAAAGCTAGCCTCGACCTTAAAAAATTCGTTGGGAAAATCCAACCCCAAAAACAAAAACTTCTAGTGTGCGTAAAAGCGTGGGGCCTCACCAAGCCAAGGGCGACCAAATGTTAGGAAGGGCAAATCTTTTCTTTTCCTTGTTCGTTTCTTTGTTTTTGAGCTCGGACATGAGTCTTTGGAGTCTTTTGGAATTGGTTAGAACCCACTAGCACATTTGCACGTAGGGGTTTTTGCTTGGCATTATGTGTAGGGCATCGAAAATCTCAAAGACTGACTTTTATTTGGGATAGGTGCTCGTGAGACGCTCATAACGGTTCGTTTTGGAGGTTTAATAACGTTTTCCTAATTTATATTTCGAGATCCTTTGAAGTGAAGCTTTTGTTTTTCTTTCCTTTTGTTTTCTTTGGTTTTGTTTTCACTTTCCCTCTCTCCTTTTTCTTTGGCTTTTGTGGGTATAGCCGCTACAAACCCTCACGAGTCCATCTCGTCCACCCGGGCTGCCGGGGGCTTCAAAGGGCTTGGTGCATACGCTAAATGCACTCGTTTCTCTCCCACGACAGAGGAGTTTGTGTTAGTCTAGGTAGTTTCTTGTTTTGATTTGCTCGGGACAAGCAAAATTTTAAATGTGGGGAGGGTGTTTAGACCCAATTTTGTGTCTACGCCTTAATTCTTAGGCTTTTGACTCGTTTCGTGTTTTAATTTCGTAACTTATAATACATTTTTGGTTATTTTGTAGATTTTGGAGTTTTTACTCAAAATGCGGTCTTGCGAAGGGAGAAGAGAAGAATCGCCTGAGCTTTGGAGGACCAGACTGCGTCTCGGGTCTGTAAATTCATTATACAAAGTGCTGTGTTTTGAGTAACCTCCTTGAGTTGTGTATGTTACCTCTTGAACGATTAGGTTAGAGAGGCATCTATCTATGGTAATATCAATATTTTAGCTTTCAATTAGAGGGAGATTAGTGTGATTTCTTAGTGATTAGTGAGTAATTACACTTTGTTTATTGCATTTGCTGTGGATTTTATTGGAATTCCATTGAAGTTCTGAAGATTTATCTTATTTTGGAGCTTGGATTTCTTATTATACAGGATCATCCTTCCATTGGCATCAAATTAATGAGCATTTCTTACCCTTACTCTCTTTAATTCATCTATTTACTTTACAATCTCTGTTTTTGTTGTTTGGTGTTTGTTGTTACTAGATTGTTGCGTTGATTATCTAGATTTTCTGTTTTAAGCATGAATAGTAAAGTTATTATTGTTGTTAGCATGTTAGTTAAGATGATTAGAGGCTAGAACCCTTATGGGTTAGGGAGAAACTAAGGATGTGAATGGTTGATTTGGATTGGGTTAGCAATTTTAGGAGGTAATTCGTAGTGGAATCAATTTCCCAATCTTATCCTTCCTTCAAGTGGTATGTATTCGAGATCGAAAGCTCTTGAATACATCCAACACTCGTTGGAAGGTGGGAATTGGGATAGTTAACGCTCGCCCACGAGAGTGGAAAGAGGTTAACTAGAGAGTCTCGTTCCTCTAACCCTTTGGGTCCATGGAGGACTTGTAGGAAGTTAATCTAGATTGCCTTGAAAAAGGAAATCTGGTGGGTTGTTTTAACGGGACTGTCATTTGATTCTATTGATTTATTGCTTCCTGATTGCGAAACCCTCATCCTAATTACTGTTTGCATCCCGAAATCTTCAGATTTGCTCCACATATCACAATATCAGAAAATGTAGGGCGGCCTCAAATCGTTCTTAAAATTGATCATCATGGCAGTATGATCAGATAAACCATTGCTTTTATATGTTACCTGAGAGATATCAGTCAGGGTATACCACAATGGATTGACAAAAAAATGATCTAACTGGGAGAAGACATGCGAATTTGTCCAGGTATAATAAGCGCCTTGATAAGGTGGTTCTTGCAACTCACAGTAGGCAATACAATTATTGAACGACCTGGTCATAAACGCCTCAACATCTGCACCTCCTACTCGATCGTTCTCACAGAGAATAGCGTTGAAGTCACCCTGGACTCCCCAAGGGTTGTCCATTGTGTCTACTATATGACAGAGATCTTCCCAAAGAGTATTTCTTTCACTTGCACCATTGCTACCATACACCCAAGTAATATAAAAGCTCTAATGATTAACAAGGCTCGTAATATGGGTATGTAAGAGTTGAGTTGTTTTCTTGATAGGTCTCACCATGTATTGATGTGGGAGCTAGGAGACCCATATTTGAATTTTACTATAATCTGCAACATTTGTAATACTATTCCAGCCAGAATAGACGAAGTTCTTAACAGTATCATAATTAGCAAAGCTCACTTTTGATTCATAAAGGGCGGCCAAACCTACCCTATTCTCCTGCAGGAAGATTTTGAGATCTTCCTGCTTCTTCAGGCTGTTAAGCCTGCGAATGTTCCATCCTAGTATTGACATCGATGGGATTTGATATGTTTGCAGTTTCTTCAGTCTCATCCCCATCAGATTCATAGTCCTCCTCACTCATATCATCACTATTATCCTCCTCATTGTTATCGTCCTCAGAGCTTATCGAAATGAATGCATTGGAAGTACTAGCGCTGCTCTAATGTTTCTCCATCTGTTTCCTTGGTCTGACAGTTTTTGTTGGCACGATAAAATCATCCTCTGTGACAACCCTGTTTTGGAGAATCTGTTGCCGCTTCTCTTTACTACTTAGTTCATTGCTTTTGCCTTCGTTTCTTGTTTTCTTCTTTGGGCGCCATATTCTCTTCACCACCTGTGTGCCCTGTTTCTTGCGGCATTCTTTATCTTCATGACCATACATATTGCAGTGCGAACAATATGTTGGTCGCCATTCATATACAACCTGTTGCCGTGCCAGATTGTCGTTATCATCTAGAAAATCAATATGTTCTGGGAAAGCTCCTTTAAGAGGCATCTCAACCAACACCCTTGCAAAACCAAGAAGGGTTCTTTCACTATTCTTATGAGTTTTAATTGGAACCCCAATTGCACTTATAATCTTGCTGAGACATTCTACGTTCCAGAATTTAATAGGCAAATTCGGCAGTTGGACCCAAATAGGAAGAGATAACACATCATCCAGCTCCAAATCCAATTTGTCGTTCCATCTTTTCACTATGAAAGGTTTTTTATCAAAGTAAAAATCCTGATGAAGTGCAGATTCCCTATCCTCCTCATTCTTGAACCTTACAAGGAAAATCCCTTTTTTGGCCGCAGAAATAGATTCAATATCCAGGTTCTTCCAAATTCTATGAATAAAACCATTCATCAACTCAAAGGGGGGGGGGTTTGCGCCCAATACTGTGCATATAACCGAGTTCTTCCAGTATTCCACAGTCTCCAAGATATCCTCTTTTTCAATTTTTGCACATGGAACTCCATTGATCACCAGTGCTTCAACAAATTTAAGAGTCATACCATCTCCTTCTTTGAAAAGAGAAGCAAAGGAAGGCCTTTTATCTGAAAACGAGTCTCTATTTTCCGATGACTTCTGTGTTTCTGTATTGACCAACACATGCTCATGCTGGGTCTTTTCTGGTTGATCAGAATTGACATTCTTGACATGCTTCATCTTTCTTGATTGGTTTGAACGGACTGTAGGATGAGACTTTTTTCTGGCATTGGGCTGCTTTGCATCCCCTTTCCTGGTCGCCACCATGACGGCGCCAGGGAGAGGGCAGAGCGAAAATTTTATGTATATATATATATATATATATATATATATATATATATATATATATATATATATATATATATATATATGGAAAAAGTAGATATTTATTCCAAACGAGGGGAATTTCCCCTGAACAATACACCCTAACCGCATAAGATATCTATACATCTATTGTATCTGTGTGTTCTACTATTTAGGTACTAAATCCTATCTCTCAGAGTTCTTCTGGTTGCTTGTACAACCTCAGAACTGGAGTCATTTTTGTGTTTGAACACTTTTTTGTTCCGGGTCATCCAGATATGGTAGATATAGTTGCTGAAACCTGTAATCACCATTTCCTTTTTCCATTTGGGAGCTTTCATTCGATTGATTTTAGCACGCCAGTGTTCCCAGTTATCTGCCCGAGGGATATCAAGCCAATCATGGATGTTCTCTCTAATTGGTGTTGTGAACTTGCAGTCATAGAAAATGTGAGCTGTGGTTTCCTCTTGTTCTTGGCAAAGGGGGCATTCCACAGGTATGCGGCAATTGTATCTTCGCAGCCTGGTTCTAACTGGAAGTCTATCGTGAAGAGTTAGCCAGGTGCAAGAAGAATGTCTAGGGGTGCTGAGCTTATTCCAAGTGAGTTTTGTCCAGGCCCAGTAGCCCCTATCTCCTAGGAGTTTTTTATAGCCATCCCCTACCTTGTATCTTGTAGTATGGTCCATCGGTCTCCCTATTTCGTCCTTCACTCTGCATAGTTTCTTAAAATACCAGCAATATATATATATATGTGTGTGTGTGTATGTGTGTGTGTGTGTGTGTGTGTATTATGTATGTATGTATGTATGTATGTATGTATGTATGTATGTATGTAAGGCCCAAAAGTGGTAGCCCAAGAAAGTACAGAAAGTTCCATCAAAAAAGAAAAAGAAAATGAAATCAATGGGAAAATCCTAAATGACATACACAACTTAATTGTCTGATATTGCTATTTGCATTTCTATTTCCTTCACTCTCCCTCTTACTCACTCAAGGTCCCTTTCTCATTCACTCCCCCCTTTCAATTTTCTGTAACCATCATTTCTGCTTTATCAAATTACCATGTGAGTGTCCTACCTCCCTTTCTCTCTTACAATTTGTTTGTATTGGGGGTTAAAGAAGGAGAGGAGAAGGGAAGGGGAATGGTCTAATTTTTCATGTTTGGGAATACAATTAGAGGGTGAGGGGAGGGGAACACTTAACCCCGATTCCCTTTCATTTTTTAACCCTCAAAATGAAGGGGAATGAGGGAAAAAGGAAGAATTTTAACACTTGTCCTCTCTTCCCCTCATTAATAAATCCAAACAAGGTTAAACTTAATCACTTCCCTTCCCCTCCATTACCTTACCCTCCTTTTCCCTCCCTTCCCCCCTCTAAACTAAATCCAAACACACCGTTAGTCTCTTAAGATCATCCTCCATTTTCCATTGTTTCCTTGGTTAAACCCTACGAAGCACGGACACTCCTATTAGCCTCACGTATCCGTGTCGGATACGTATCCGACACCGACACTTTCGGATACTCCTTGGATACATGTCGGACACGCGAAAAAACGTTTCCCCTAAATAATAACCAAAATAAACATCTGACATTTGGTGGACTCATGGTGGACATGCGTATCTCAACCTTAGGATACCTCTAAATCATCGACAGGCATCACATTTTTGACTAGCTACATCCATATACATCCTCAACTATCATCTCATTTTTTCAATATATCATTGTTTTTTCATATTGCTTTACCATCTTACACATACCTTTGTCTCTCTTTCATATAACTTTGTCCGTGTTTCATTATTTTATAAGATTTTATGTTTTATATATATAGTTTTACGATTCATAAACTATTAAAGAAAATATATTCATTAACAAACATTTTTCAAAATAAACTTTGATATTTTTTGAAGTACTATATAAAATTAAGGTATATGTCGGACGTGTCGTGTCATTTATTTTTCAAAAATTACATGTCCCTATATCTGTGTCGTATCGTATCAATGGGTTAGCCTTAGAATCAAACCAGCCAGACAACCGACTCCCATTTGAACTGGTTAAACTGGTTAAGGGTAACCAGGAGGCATCAGAGATTTTTTTTACGCAGGGCACAAGTGAGCTCAAAATAAATGCCAAAGCTAAGTGACTAAGTGAGTCAATGACCCCCTGTACTCGGTACTGTCACTCGAACGATATTTAGGCATCAAAAGCCATGAATATTGAGGTCAAAGTGACTAACATGACATGGTGGAGATGCACAGAATAGGACCCAAATTGTTTTTTAGATTCTCAAGATTTAGGATTCCAATGATACAAAGAAAACCTTTCTTAAACCTGTGCAGCAGATCATACAAGGGTTCGCTGCTGAGAACCAGAAGCTCAGATTTTGAGAAAACGTAAGATCAAATGTGCCAGATACAAATGAGCTGTATTTGCCCTTTTGGGAATCAAAAGCAGTGCAGCAGACAAAACCAAGACCAACATGTGAGACCGAATGTGCAAGATGATAAAACAAGATGTGCATTATCTGTTGCGATACAATACTTAGAGCTCAGCAAGGGAGACGGGGGTGGCCGGATCTACTATCACTCTTGTAAATGAACACTATTTGATCTTTTAAACCGGCAGTTTCTTCATTGAGGTCTTTGTTCTGCCAACTGGATGCACAACCCTTCTACAATAGTGTGACACACCAAATCTGGCTCCACCTGATCTCCCTATGTAAATCCTGTTGATTAGGAGGCCATTTGGGCAAGATTTGTCACAATTGTTGAGCACAACCTGAATATGGAAACTTTTCTTAGCTAAGAGCAGAGCAGGAGATATCACATACAAAGAACATAGTTGGCAGATTCAAGTGCCAGGCTGCTACTTGAGCTTGGCTTATCAAAAATCATATGTAAAGAACGTATTTTTAGCTAAAGCTGGAGAACAAGCATGAAGTAAACAGGGCCAAATGCTGAACACAAGCACCTCCAAGAAGTAAGATTCTTAGATTATTTCTTTTCTTTTCTTCTTTCCTCTTTTTTTTTGCCGGGGGGATGGGGGGGGGGGTGCGGGGTTGCCTTCTCAGCCCTGCAGGAAGTCCGAAACAAGCTATGAATCATAAAAATGACGAATATGAAAATCAATATGTTAGGAAAGTGTCCTAAAATCACCAAATCTCTTGATTTCACAATTATTTGTTTCCTAATTGTATTAGGATGTTATTTAGGTTTCCTTATTGTGTTGGGTTTCCTAATTGTATTAGATTCTAAATCTATTTGGAGTGGGACTCAAGTTAGGTTATAGGGTTTTTCTCCGAGTTCTTCGGTTTCCCACGTAATTCTGGTGTTTGATTTTATCACTTATTTTTCGTTCCTAAATTTTGTCGTAATATCCGTCATCTCGTTTTCGATTCTATTATTCGCTTCCGTTGTTACCTTGCTACTCACTTTTCTCTAACAAGTGGTATCAGAGCAAGGTGGAGATGGCTTCAATCATGAAGTGCGATATTCCAAAATTTGATGGAACGAGGAGTTTTACTATGTGGAGACTGCAGATGAAGGCGGTCCTGATTCAAAGACGGGTTATGGATGTGATTGAGTATCCCACACGAAGATCGATGCGACAATGAGCGATGATGAATTCAAAAACTCTGAAGGATATCAAGGGGAATCGACTCAAGGGAGGAAGAAGCTTGAAGATAAGACTGGCAGAGGGATTCGTTGTGCTGAATGAGCACATTTAGAGAGAGGTGATGCATATCGAGAAACCCTGAGCTCGGACCAAATGGAAGAGCTGTACATGTCGAAGAGTCGTGCAAACAAGTACCGAATGAAGGAGAAATTCTACAGGCTGAAGATGCCCCAAGGTACTTCTATTCAGGCACATCTTAGTGAATTTGATTCTATTATTACTGAATTGGAATCAATGGATATAAAACACATTGATGAGGATAAGGCTTTTCATTTAATTTTGTCCCTACCTACATCACATAAACAATTTAAGGAAATCATGTTGTATGGGAATCGTGGTGACCTTAACCTTAGTGAAGTAAATGCTAGTTTACTGTCTAAGGAGAAACTTGATACCGATGGTGATGACCAGGGTGGTGATGCTATGGTTGTAAGGGGTAGAAATACTGAACATAAGGGAAACGGGTCTAGAGGGAGGTCTAAACACCGTTCAAAGTCTAGGAATCCTCACAAGAATAAGAAGTGTAACTACTGTAGTAAGATGGGGCATATAGAGAGAGACTGTTGGGCAAAACAGAGAGACCAGAAGCAGGAGAGTAAGGATAATCACACCAAACTTGGTACCTCAAACTGCGTAGAGTCCGAGTCAGATGGTGATGGGTTTGTAGTTACGGATGATGCCTTGGCTACCACATCGAGTAGGATAGCTAGAGATGAGTGGGTTCTTGACACGGGGTGCACCTATCATATGTGTCCTCATAAGGACTGGTTCGAGACTTATGAGAGTGTTGACACCGGGGTCGTAGTCATGGGTAACAACACAGCTTGCAAGGTTGCAGGAATCGGTAGCATCAAAATCAAGACTCATGATGGCATCGTTAGAACTCTCAAGGAGGTTCGTCATATCCCTAACATGACTCGAAATTTAATTTCTTTGGGTACTCTTGAAGCTAACAGCTGCAGGTACAAAGGAGAAGATGGTGTTTTGAAAGTGTGCAGGGGTTCCATGGTTCTTATGAAGGGAATCGGAAGGGCGATATACATCCCGCAGGGTCTCTGATGACGGATCTGCGGGCGATCCTAAATCTTGATGAGTCCGAAAGACAAAATCGTGCGGCACATGAGACTAGGCCAGCGGCGAGAAGAGAATGTCAATGTTGAGCAAGAAGGGATACCTTGAAGGCGCAAAGATCGGCAAGTTGGAGTTTTGCGATCACTGTGTCTACGGGAAACAGAAGAGGGTTAGCTTTTCAAGGGCTAAACATACAACAGTAGGGATCCTTGATTATATTCATTCAGATTTGTGGGGTCCTGCTAGAGTGCCACCACTGGGTGGCAAGCGCTACATGTCGACATTCGTGGATGACTTCTCGAGGAAGACTTGGGTTTATTTCCTGCGGCACAAGAATGAGACATTCTCATATTTCAAGAAATTCAAAGCTTTGGTGGAGAACCAGACAGGCAGGAAAATCAAGAAACTCAGGACTGACAATGGGTTGGAGTTTGTTGATTAATTTCTTCAATCGCGAGGCGTGGATTGCGAGGCATCGAACCTTGGTGGGTAAGCCTCAGCAAAACGGGGTAGCCGAGATAATCAACAGGACACTCCTGGTGAAAGCCCGCTGCATGCTCTCGAATGCAGGGCTTTGGAAGAACAGATCGTTCTGGGTAGAAGTGATATCTACTGCCTGCTACCTGCTGAACAGATCACCTTATGCCTCTATCGAGTACCAGATTCCAGAGGAAGTATGGACAGATAATCCAGTTAATTATTCTAACTTGAGAATTTTTGGATGTCCTGTATATGTCCATGTGAATGATGGGAAGCTGTCTCCCAAGGTTGTTAAATGCATGTTTCTAGGTTACGGGTCTGAGTTTAAGGGATATAGAATGTGGTGTCCTAATTTGATAAAAGTTATTCAGTCTAGAGATGTAACCTTTAATGAAACTGCTATGTTATCTGGAATGAAATCTACCGGTACTTCTGATTATGCAGGAAATTAGGAGAAGGATGCAGGAAGAATTGTGTTCGAGGTGGAGCAGCTCGAGTGGAGCTGTTGAACTCGCAATCGAGCAACCATCGATGCTCTGAACCAACTCGAGTTGATGAGTCCGAGATTGAGACGAATGTTCCTCAGTGGAGGAACAACCACGCATCGCTAGAGATCGTCCCGGAGAGAGATCAGAGAGACCAGCGATATCTTGAAGAAGATGATGCTATGATTGCATGCTACGTGTGTGTTGCAGAGGAGACTCTGAAGGTGCCGAACCTTCTACCTATCGTGAGGCCATCTCTTGTCCGAATGCCTCAAATGGATAGGAGCTATGCAAGAGGAGATGGAGAGTCTGCAGAAAAATCATACATGGGAGCTATGTGAGTTGCCTAAAGGCGACGAGCTCTTCATCGAAGTGGATGTACAAGAGAAAGGAAGGTATCCCGATGTAGAAAGTGCAAGTGGAAGGCAAGATTAGTGGTAAGGGGTTGGAACCGTAAAGAAGGAATCGACTACAACGAGGCATACGTCGATCCGCACTCCCGCTTGCCTTTGTTGCTCTATTTAATTTGGAGTCGAGCAACTTGATGTCAAGATGCCTTTCCTCCGTGGCGAGTTGGAGGAGGAAATATATACGAGGCAACGAGGGTTTTATCGTCATGGTAGTAGCGAATGTATGCAGATTAAGAAAGTCCTCAGTATGGACTTAAACAGCACCAGTGGTACAAAAGGTTTGATACTTTTATGGTAGGCAGGGTACACAAGAAGTCACTATGATAATTGTGTGTACTACAGAGCAATTTGAAGAAAGGTCTTTCATTTATTTATTATTGTGTGGATGACATGTTGATTGCCTCGAGGATATGTCACTAATAAAGAAGCTAAAATCTCAACTCAATCGGGAGTTTGAGATGAAAGACCTGAGCGCGAAGAAGATTTTGGGTATGGAGATCCAAAGGGATAGAAAGCGGGAAGTTGTTCTGTCTCGGAAGAAATATCTGGAGAAGGTGTTGGATGATTCAACATGAAAGCGTAAAGCGGTTTGACTCCTTTAGCCGCACACTTCAAGTTATTCGGTGAAGCCCTAAATCGATTTGGAGGTAAGGAGGATGTCTAATATTCCTATGCTAGTGCGATTGGTAGTTTGATGTATGCTATGGTGTGTACTAGACTGACTGTCCCACGCAATTAGTGTGGTGAGTAGATATACGAGAATCCGGGAAGGAGCATTGGGAAGGAGTGAAGTGGATATTTCGCTATGTGAAGGGTACTTTGGAGAAGGGCATCTGTATGATAGAGGTAGTCGCAACGCGTCGATGTTGCAGGTTATGTTGATGCTAATTATGGTGGAGATCTGGATAGGAGACGCTCAATTTCAGGGTATGTGTTCGTCATGTGTGGAGGAGCAATATCTTGGAAAACTTCACTTCAATCTATAGCAGTCTTGTCTACTACAGAGGCTGAATATATTGCTGCAACGGAAGGAGTGAAGGAGGCCATCTGGTTGAGAGGATTGGTCATGGAGCTTGGAGTACCACAAGGCGAGACTGTGGTTTATTCAGACAGTCAGAGTGTTATACATCTGACAAAGAATGACACTTATCATTCGAAGACCAAGCATATAAGCGTCAAGTATCACTTCATCAGAGATACAGTTGCCGCAGGAGAGATCGTGGTGAAGAAGGTTCATACTTCTGATAATCCTGCAGACATGTTAATCAAGCCTCTATCTATAGCTAAGTTCGAACATTGTTTGGACTTAGTTGGTGTTCTAAACATGTGAGAGCCCTGCGGAGGGGCGTGTTGATGGCGACAGTCAAGATGTTTATCTGGACCGATGATTCGTTGATTTTAGTCCAAGGTAAGTTTGTTAGGAAAGTGTCCTAAAATCACCAAATCTCTTGATCTCACAATTATTTGTTTCTTAATTGTATTAGGATATTATTTAGGTTTCCTTATTGTGTTGGGTTTCCTAATTGTATTAGATTCTAAATCTATTTGGAGTGGGAGTCAAGTTAGGTTATAGGGAGTTCTCCTTATAAATAGGGTGCATGTTTCTCCACCAAAAAACACATCGGTAAACACAGAGAGCTAGAGAGAGAGAAAAATATTGAGAGAGAAAGGGATCTCACCAATATTTTCCCCAGTGTATCCTGAGAGATTGTGAGTTGAGTTTTGAGAGATTGTTATTGTAATCTTCTTTGTGGATCGCATCACACCCTGTGATAATGATCAGGTTGTACTCCTCATTTCTCATAGTGGATTATTTTCTGGCTGTCGCCGTCTGTGGGTTTTTCTCCGAGTTCTTCGGTTTCCACGCACTCAGTGTTTGATTTTATCGCTTATTTTTCGTTCCTAAATTTTGTCGTAATATCCGTCACCTCGTTTTCGATTCTATTATTCGCTTCCGCTGTTACCTTGCTACTCACTTTTGTCTAACACAATAAATGGCAACACAAGCATTACTCCAGCAAGTTACAGCATTTGGATACAACATTTCACGCAATCATTATGGTCCAATGGTGGGAAAGTTAATGAGAATTCAATAAGACAACAAGATCTTCAATACATGGTAGTGAGATAGATAAAAGGATCCTAGGAGGATAAAATACTATTTTGTGTATTTCTACCTTCGCCATCAATGTCTCTCTATCTCTGCCTGTTATTCTGCTTAATTAATGAAATCGCAGTATCACTAAGTCTCATAGCAGCAACATTGTGTTAAATTGAGAATGGTCAATATCAGCGGAAGCTTGCTAGCGAAAAACGAAATAAACAAACAAAAAAAAACAAAACAGAACAATGGAATATAAGTGCAGCCTATAACACTTTGTGGCCTATTTGTTTCCAAAAGCATAAACACAAAAAAAAAAATCTTGCATGGAATAACACAAAATTGCTTTTTGGGTGACTTTAAACCACCAACAGTAATTGTCTTTAGTCCAAAAGAAGGAACATTTTCCACCGTTAGCATAAAACAATAAAGCATCTTAGCACAGGCACACTTATTAGCAAACATTAATCATCATGCTAAACTTTGTAATATAAGATGAAGAAAAAATTGAGTGGTGTTCCAGCCATTAGTTGAACGTCAAGAATGTCACGCACTCTACATTGAATATTAATGCAAGCATACTTATTTCCAGAGAGGGAAGGGTTTTCGTTATCATCATACCAGATACAAAGCAGCATTAATGTCCCAGCTATCATCTGCATCTTAGCAGCTGGCACTACGCTTTTGGTACGGTTACATTCAGAATCTTCACATCTTGATAAGGTTTATCATTTTTGTCAGTCTTCACCTTCTCTATGGCCTGATTTAAAAAAACAAAAAAAAAATGAAAGGATGGTTCGTAAACAGTTTGGTGCAAGAAAAGTATGGAGATCAAATTATCTTACCTCTAAAGAAACAGTATTATATAAAACCAAAATCTCTTTCACAACATGCCCCTCTCTGTCCGTAAAATATTGCCAATATTGATTTTTGGGTTCAAACTACGTAACTTTGACCATTAATTTATCAAAGATTACTTTTATTCAGGATATGAAACTAGAGCCATAAGAGTATTGTAAATAAATATTCTCATAAAGGCATAATTCAATCATCTTTTTTTGCAACCATTTATTTTTTTTAGCAATTGATGTTCAAAGAGTTACATTGGGGACTGTAAAAATGTCAACCAAGCAATACTTATGGGACAGAGGGAGTCGCATTTATTGTCTCACCCCCATAACTTTAACATATTAGTTAATTGATGGAAACAAAAGAACTGAATTATACCTGCACCACATCCATTCCTTTGATAACTCTACCAAAAACTGTATGCTTATTGTCTAACCATGGAGTGGCTACTGTGGTAATGAAAAACTGTGAACCATTAGTATTTGGGCCAGCATTTGCCATTGAAACTGTGAAGGGCCTGTCATGTCGCAAACTGCAGAGCAAATGACAGGAGGGGGAAAACCATGTAAGTAGAGAGAGGTTGAAAAAGCATCCAGTGACCAGGAAAGCATATGTAAAGGCATCTAAGCATCCATAAAAAGGCAACAGCCATCATGCTTCCCAAGTGACGACACATTTAAAACATAGTGCATACAACTGACCAATGCGCCACAAAGGAGAAATAGGCTGGCCAAAACAGAGTAAAGCATTGTTAGAAAACATCAGTAACTTCAAAATTCATCATGTTTCCATGTTTAGTAGGGCTGAGAGCATGCTAAAACATTAGTAACTTCAAAATTCAGTATAGCTCATTAACGAATTCCATATCCTCATTCATAAAATAACTAAAAACAAGAAATGATGAGCATTTACGTCCACAGTGTACACAAATGTAAACAACTGAGAGACCATTAAACAAATTATGATGTGTAGACCTTTTGTGAAATTCATCCTCAAATTCTCGCCCCCAAATTGATTGTCCGCCAGTACCATCTCCAAGTGGATCCCCAGTCTGTATCATGAAACCTCTGATGACACGGTGGAAAATTAGATTATCATAATATCCATTCCGACAATGTGTGGTAAAGTTCTCCACTGTTTTTGGACATTCCTCTGGATAGAGCTTCATATGAATATCTCCCATTGTTGTGTGCAAGATCTGCATGATAGAGGAAATGATCATCATATTTTTGTGTTTTTCTTTCACAAGAATATAAAATGATGATAAAAATGTAAGAAAATTAAACAAGAGTATGCACACCTTTTGTTGGACACAAAATTATCTCACTCAAGCAATTGCTAACCAACATGATATGTTACCAAAGTTATGCAGAAAGGACAAAGTGATGCCATGTTCATACAGAGGGACTTCTTAAAAGAATGACAAAAATAGAGTCAGCTTATTTGTAAACTCTAGTGAAGTTTAAAAAAATTGTCCGATGGATCTGTTTTCTTTTAGGATGATTTTTGGGACAAGACAGGGAATAGCAACTAGCAACTTACCACATTATCAGGAAGGGATGTTGTAGCTGATTTTCCTAATTCTGACACAGCCAAAAGTTCATCTGGAGGAGGCTTTTCGTTGAAGACATCTCGTCCTTTGGTGGCATCTTCAGGCTCTTCTGGTTCTCTCCGACTATTTCAGGACATGACTGGTGAGTACTGAAACATATATAAAGCTAAAGGAAAAAAAAATGCTGATTTCTAAGAGGGTAGAGACAACCGAGATATACCTGAACAAATATAATCTATGTTTCTTGAACGCACAACAGAGCAAGGTGGGATCTGTCAAGGGCTCCTTGCTTTCATTGACATTAGCAGCAGCACTAGGTATTTTTCTCACTTTTTTACTACTTCGGTCGCCTTGATACAGCGCAATCCTCAAGAATCTATCATTGCTTTCCACCTTCCCAAGGATCCGTACTACCTTATTTGTGTGCAAATTTATCACCTACGATGGGGTGTTCGGTTGTTGGTAATGCAATTGGCTTCGCAGGACAAAACAACCAATAAAGTGTTTGGTAAACAGCTTTTTGTAACAGCTGTTTTAACCGGAAAAAAAAAAAAAAACAATTTCCAACAGACTGAAAGAAGTAACCTTTTGGAATGACATTTTAGATTTTGACATCTAAATGACGAATATGTCCAAGTAATAACCTAAGCTACATCACGTTTCTTTCCAACAAAATGATGAAATTATTTACAAATATTAATTGCATAATAATTTTAGAATTGGTTTTTGTTATTGCTCTCCAAAAGGGTTTTTGGATCCGTCAGAATCAGCCTCCGCATGCACTTTTATGCATGGGGCGAAGGTCGGGACAGGGTTGCTGTTGTTTAATTAATTGCATAATGAATATCCTAATATCCAAAAAAAAATCCACTCGTTATTAGAATAGGTAAACTAATAATAACTAAAATAAAAGAATCTCCAAGTGGCACCCAAAACTGTAAGGGTATTAGCTATCATTTAGATTTGAAGGCATATTGGGAAAAAAAATGATAAACTAAAGGCATATATACTACCCAAATTATCATTTCCTTGATTTGATACCATGGGCAAGCTCCCTCTCTCTATTAAGTCGTTCATAGTGATCATTGCAGGTAACCTGAGGCTTGCTGGGCCTTGGGTCTTCAGCAGTCCCCAGCATTCATCTTTTGAGCGCCCTATTCATTTTTTTCATAGATTTGTGTTCTGTGGTTGGGTGGTTAGCTTTGGTCGACCATCTCTAGTGCCATTGGTGGTGAGTTTTTCGCCAATCTCCTAATTGCTGGCAAATTTTCAAGTCACCTGAATCTTCCCAAAAACTGCAAATTGCTTTTGTTTCTCCATGATAAAGTGCGTACATGCTCAGCTGTAGTTGTAGTTTTCTCGTCCAATCTCCTGTTTATAGGCCTGAGTTTGCTGCTTTCGTTTCACTTGCCTTTGTGGCTCTTATGCAACCTTGTCTTCTTTGCATTTTTCTTCCTTTTTTCTGAGCTTGAGGTGCTCTTCCTTTGCCTTGGCAGGTGCATTCTGGGCTTCAAGGTTTCACCATTTGTCAATACTCACTTTGTTTCTATAAAGTTGTTTTTGGATTTCAGCTTCTTTGCAGTCCAGTCTTCTCCATGGAAACTTCTTTCATAATGGGAAATTGTTTGAGTTCAGTGGGGGAGAGGAACCAGCAATTCCTTTCAAGGTCTCTAAAAAATGAAGAAATGAGGACTTCCTTTATCAAGTCGGAAATTTGTAAGATTAGATAGTTAGCCACGGAGTTGGCGAAGTTCTTATTTTGAGGGAGATCAGCTATGGGTGAGGACTCTTAAAGTGGGTAATGGTTCTTTATTGCTGCAATTGAGAAAGAACAGAAGATTCATTCTAGATTCATTGTCTTCTCTAAGTTTGATAACTGTGGTAGTTGTAGGACCATCATCTTTAGAAAGGCCAGCTTGCTTATTACGGAGTAACCACAAAGGACCAGGAAATCCTAAAGGATCAGCTCCATCTGTTAGGCAGCACAAGTTTACACATTCTTATGTTGATGTTGTCAGTGGCAGACTCGATGCTGACCATTCCCAGCTTTTTAAGGGGTTGAAATGTAGGTCTTGTAGGCCTTAGGTGGTGGGCCTTGGGACATCTCTTCTCCTTTCGGAGAAGATGTAGAGGTAGAAAAGTCAGCCTATGTTAGTTTAAAAAAGCACACCTGAGGCATGTCTAGGTGCAAGGAGGCGGAAGGTGTCAGAAAGGGTGAGGCGAGGCTCATCCAAAAATTCCAGAAAAAGCTCCTTTTTGTTCGCGAGACCTTTTGTGCGCCTTTGGGATCGCAATGAAAAAAATATAATAAAGGTTTATTTTATTGTAATTCAACCCCTCCACCCGCAAAACACCTCCAAAGACACTCACAATTACTCATCTCAAGTGTATTCATGTGGGAATCACACACACACACATACAAACATATATATATATACAGATATACACACACACACACCCGCCATGAACTTTCTTTTATTTAGTTTGGCACACACGCGCGCGCGCGCAGGCGGATTTGTATGTAGTGTAGGGGTGTCCCAAAAACTTGTGATTCTCTAATATTTATCGGAAAAAGTTTTCTTAATTGGAGCAAGCGGACACCGTAAAAGAAAATCCCAAAAAACATAACAGGGGTGTCCAATTTAGTAGCAACCCAAAAACCTTAAAATATTAGAGTACCAAATTACTTTTATATAGACAAAAAGTGTTAGCCAACGAATTGGGTAGGTATCAGTATAAATTTAAGATATAAATATCTAGTTAATGTGAAATTTCAATTTATTTGGTGGGCATATTTATATGATGATGTGAAATTTTGTTTAGCTTGTGAATATCACATTTAATATTTATTTTTATTTTTATTGTTATTAATTTAAATTTTATTATTTTACTTTTCAAAAGTGCTTATGTAATAACAAGTATATTGGACACCATAGGTTGAATGTCTGGATCCACCATTAAAGAGAGTTTAGAGAACATGAGGAATGCTAGAGTGCCAAAAATGGTTTGGTTACAACTTCAAGAACATTGGACCATGGATAGGCTTCTTATATGGAATATGAGGGGCCTAGATGGCCGTAATAAGTAGGTAGGGGTACACCACTACTTGCAAATGAATAAAGGCAACCTAATTGGGCAGGTAGAACCAAACATTGACAGAAGTGTGAAATAGTAGCCTCTGCCGCCCCACTAGGCTAGTCAATGGCTCATAATCACACCAACAATGATTAAAGAATGCAGCAACGAAGTCATTCTAAGATGAGTAGGAAGTTTCATAAGTTAGTAATCTTAACTTAAGCAAATAATATATCTTTTTGTTATCAATTAATTCCCCATATTAACTTTTAGTTATCTTAGTTTCTTTACTGCGTTTTAGTTATTCTAGCTTCCTTATTATGTTGGATTGTAGGCTATTTAATCTCCCATCCCCTCTTTGAAGAAGCAGACTTTGATGATTATTGAATTGAATTGAGTGAATTCCTTTGTGAGATTTCCCTTGGTTCTACATCACTTGGCCACTTGAATATATTGTTATCAATTTGATTAGCAAATTCCCTATATTTTATACTTCATTTCCAATAGTTTAAGTTCACATTTTATTAAGCTAAGCATTGATTAAATCATTAATTAATCAACTGACTTAATCCTAATTAATGGGCCTATTTTGCTTATGAAGAGACACCCTCATTGCTTGTATGGACACGAGATATATGACAGCTCGAGCTTTTAAACCCTTTTACGTTGTATCTGAATTCATTGGTGCTGTTCCTTAGGTCCTCTATGTGTGTGTTAATGGTGATTTCTATATCTCACCTTAGGGGATCTGCCTTGGTGTATTCTTGAGTGTGAGGTTCCTGTATTACTTTAGAATCATATGAACTATCTTGCATATCTTGCATATTTTATTTTATTTTTGCTGACCACGTTTCTGAACTTCAAACTTTTCTGTAAGACCTATGAGATGATTAAGGAACTTGATAAGAAATAATAGCATGTACCAAAATGCTACCTACAGCAGAATAGGGTCTTGAACCATAATCCTAGACCTCAGGAGATTCCTATCTTACCCCACAACCCCAGGAAGTTTCAAGAAGCCAAAATCTACTGTAATAATCTCATCCAGGCTCCAAATCAGCTGTTTTCACTACATTATATCACCATAGAAAATACGAATACAGTAAAACTTAAAGACATACTTTAATCCCAAGAAGTGTTGCATATATAAGAAAGTTTGAGCTTTCATCAAAGACTGCATTTGCATGTGGTGCTGTTTCTGTTTGCTCAATTTGCTTTTCAACAGCCATTCGTCTCCCGAAATCAATCGCCTCCAGCCGATACATAGGAGCATCACTTCTTTGTAGATCTTGTGCCACCTAATCAATGAAGTAAGAATTTTAAACTCACCTTTATTGAATAAATACTACTCAAGTAAATTCATAAGAGTCCCAAAAACCCTACCTCAAGTGATTCATCATAAACCCTCCTCAATTTACCCGTTCTATACCAAAATACACGTATCCTGCGATCAGGAGATGTAACAGAAAATTGCTTACCATCAGGGCTCACCTACGGACCAAGATAAAAATACATGTTAATTGTTCACAAAGGAGACAACCCAACCATATTTATTTTCTTTTCTAATTTAATCACAATCGTCTTATGAGTGCAGCTTAAATAGCATTGACAAAATTCAAATATACAGTGCATGGGTATATATGCAAGGGAGATGGAAGCATTTATGTCACAATAAGTGTAACAAAAAAATACAAGAAGAAAATTACCTCAATTGTGGAAACAGTTGTCTTACACTTGAGGATTTCAAGTAGATTGGTATCAGTTTTAAGCTTGAAATTAACCCTGCATTAAGAAAGTAAAAGTTTTATCATAGAAAGTATAATATCCAGGTATGAAGGACATGAGCCATCCCTTTCTAGAACATGGTACATAGGAAATAGCACCCAAAGGAAAAGTTCATCTGAGCTTTTTGATAAATCCCTTCAAATTTCGAGCATCTTAATGTTCTAGGGAGAATGCATCAGAGTTCAATATTTTATTAACTGTTGACAGTTCCCACTATTTTATGTTCCTTTTCAGGAATGTATAATAAGAATAACTTTCAACACTTTCCTGCAGCGATAGATTCATTGGTGTCGCAACATATGATATAAGAGCAAGAAGACTATCAGTCTGTTTGGACTCAATTTACAGGGGGGAGGGGAGGATAATGAAGGGGAAGGGAAAGAAGGGGAGGGAAAGGGAAGAGAGGTGATTAACATTAAACTTCGATATCCAATTTTGTCTTCTCTCTCTGCACCCATTGAATCCAATGGCCATCTGCTGCCAATCAAACTTTCCATCCCAATTTCAATTTAGTAAACACAGAGAGAGAGGTGGTCACTCTATTCAACCCTAATGCCACATGTCGTAAATCCCCATTCATCTGCAACTTCTCCCTATCCTCCAAATCCCACCCCAGATCCCTCATCGCCAAACAGAACCTGTCCTGCCATCCATCCATGCGTTTTGAGGGTTAAGAAAATGGAGAGGAATGGAGGAGAAGGGAGGTAAGATATGCCCCTCCTTTCCTCTCCCTTCACCACCTATTTTTATTCCCAAACAAGAAGAAAATGAATAATAACCTCCATTCCCCTGCCCTCCCCCTCTTTTCCCTCCAAAACAAACAGACTCTATAGCCAGAAGAAACACCGTTGTTTGCCGGTAGAAATTGCTATTCTGATTGTGACCATTGATTGGGATTCAATGACATGCCACTTTGGCTTAACTGTTCTTTTTCTTACAAGCAGCTACATCAGCACATGCATATAGGAAAGTAGAAGTTATAAAAAAAGAACATACCCACTTTCAGGAAAATCAAGAGTTGATGGATTCCAGTATTCAATTATTCCCCTTGCATCTGCAGATATCACAGCATCAAATACAGGATTGTACTTCATTACTTTGATAGGCCCCATGTGTATCTGTAAGGGACAAGGAGAGCAACTTCCAGATAAACAGTAGTGCTTTACAAATTAATAAGAGAAGTCACAGGGTAGAATATAGGTCTCTTCTTTTCTTCATTACAAGCTTTCAACCCCTCTTCCCTCTGCTGAAGTGCAAGGATTAAGATAGCTAAAGTGCATACCTCTTTGGAAACGAGTGGTTGATTTGTACCAGCTCTCACATCATATACATGCACAAATGATGAACTGCGATCACTAACTGCCAGCTTAGCTTTTATATCGCCTTGTTTGTAAACCCACTCAACAGCACCAGGAATATATGGCAAACGTAGCATGACCATCATATCAAAGTTCACCACATCATAAACTTTCACAGACGGATCACTGGAAATGGTACAACAAAGCAATCCATCATTGCTAACCTGCAAAGCTGAAAAAAGGTCATTTCTGAGAACAGCATAGGGCTCAAATGCTTCACAGTACTAGAAATGAGATACTGCAGTTTACAGAAATGCAACACATATAAACTACAGTTATGGCTTGCTAATGGTTTAACTTCTCGTTCTAAATATTTTGACACAATTAACTGCAGAGTGCACACTCTAGTACAATCCTCTCTGTACTACAAGCATCAACTGATCAGAGGACTGTACACAGTAATTTACGGACTGGCTTATCACTCTCTCTCTCTCTCTCTCTCTCTCTCTCTCAAATCAAAACAAGTCCACATGAACTTCAAATGCTACCAAATCAAAATGATCAACTCCCAAACCACTACCAACCAGATATTAAAACTCAAATCAACCAAATGAAGAGTACCATGCAAGGTTCACATGCCAAGGAAGAGCAAGACAGATTTAAAGGATATAATCAACAATAAATAGAATAAATCAACAAGTGGATCTAAGGAAAATCACCAAGGATTGGAAAAATGCCTAGCCACCACCAAACCTCTAAAGGTTTCTACTCAAACACCGCCACAAAACTTGGATAAATTAATGAGATTCCAGATTTTAAAATGGGTATTCAAAACTTTCATTCAACCACCAAACCTCTAAAGATTTCCACTCAAACACCGCCAAGAAACTTGGATAAAGTAATGAGATTCCATATTTTAAAATCGGCATTTGACCCTTTAGTTTTCATTCAACGTAAGTTTAACCCCCACCCCCCACCCCCCCCCCCCATGAGCTCTCCTATATATAGAGAAAGGCTAGCCCTTGGATCGGGTGCAAACCCTGGGGAGAGATTAACAATCCAATGGCCAAAAGTGAGCCTAGCTAGTTGTCTTTGTCACCAAGGGAAAACTAGTACAAGAGAACAATCAAAGGGCACTAGCGAATTCAGAAAATTTTCTCTATGCAGTGTGAGTGCGACTTACGTTTACAGCACTATAGATATATTTTTTTCATGACTCAAACCACTTTTATTAGCTCTACTTTCATTGTGAAGGTTGCTTCCATGTTTTCTTTTTGAACAAAAAGCTAATATACGAAATTTCATCTTTGGTTTAGTTTGAACTAATAATCTTCAGATAGTAAATAGAATTTGAATAATTTACTAAAAAGATTCACAATTAAATCAACATACTGTTTGCAAATTTGTAGATAAAACATGTGTTACTATATCTTTATATCTTGTCTCCAATTAATATTTAGAGACCAATGAGATTAATGAAGATAATAATTTATAGAGAATAGATATCAAAAATGCCTTTTATAGGGTCCAATTAACATAAATACATTTTTTTCACCTAATAACTCTACATATAACAAATTATATTTTTTATTTGGGTCCATGGACCCCCAATATTTGTGATGTGGCTCTGCCACTGATCAAGGGTGAGGGACCATTACAAATTAGGCTAAAAATTGAAAAAAGAAAAAAAAAAGTTGTACAATGACATAATAGGGGTATACAAGGATCATTTTCTCTCTATTTGAATCTCCCTTGAACATCCACAATTATCCCTTGAATATCCTTGACCTCCAAGGCAGTCATAAAAATGTTGAAGTTACAAATAATTTGCTGGAAAAGACCACTTTACCCCTGTTAAATGCTCTTTGGTCTGACCTTGACAATCCGACCACCAAACTGCTGCCAACTTCCTTGAAAACTGAAAACTAAGTCCTAACGACTTTATTGGAAGCAAATAAACCTACTACTCTCCTTAATTATGCCAAGGCTGCTAAATGCCCAAAACAGTCCATTGGAAAATGATTATTCTGGCCTTGACAGCTTCCTTGACCATTCCTTGACAAAATTGTGACCAACCTACCTCCAACTTAAAAATAAGCTTTAACCAAGTCTTAATGACTTTATTGAAAGCAATAAAACTTTCCAGACCTTCATTGATCAAGTCAAGCTCAAGATGAGTTTCCAAGCGCTGGCCAAAGTCCCAAGTCTGACTGGAAGGGCTTAATAGAAGTGACATTGGTACCTTGAAATGAGCAGAACATCTTGGGAAAGGGCCTTGACTTCCATTTCCTCCTAGAGGCTAGCCATGGCTATCAAAGTACTTAAGATAGGGCTAGCACAATATGTATCAACACATTTTGGGCACTAAGAAAAAGTAACAAAAAAAGAGTGCACGCTTCACGATTGTGCTTTGCTCAAGCACAAAAACGCATAGCTCTGCGACTTGCGCTTCAGTGGTCCCTTTTTTTTGCACTTCATGCGCTTTTTTAAACTAAAACCACAACCCAACACAATCAAACTCTGGATTATTGGTTTGTATTTTGGAAGTCAGTATTAACAGGCATCCTACTGCTAAAGGGATCATTTCAATCCAAGACCTTGTTTTAATCATGTATAATATAATATATATCACGGAGATATTTTCATTTTAAATTTTAATTAAGATCCAACAACTGCACAAATCAATAAATAATTGCCAACTCGCCATTCCAGTGGGAAGTAAGCTAACTATATAGTAGCTAATGAACAATGACCCCAGTTAAGAAAATACACACACTAACTATTTCTTATGGATCAGAAATAGATAAATTGGTCAAGCGAGTTTTGCAGTTAATCGAACTATGTTTTGTCCATTTATCTTGCGTGGTTATGAAATAAAAACATCGATGAATATTGCGCCTTTGACTTCAGCAATTATCCAAAGATTACAACGTGAAAGCAAATCCAATAACAAACAATAGACAACAACCTCAACAACTAACTCGAAGGAACTCACCGCTAATCCTTCAATAGGCCCAAGATGAGACCTAAAGTGCTTTGCAAACTCTACACCAATAGGCTTCTTCTTCCAGAACTTCAGGTGCCCTGCATGAAATTATGCAATAGGTAGGAAGCCATGAACATTGCACACAATTAGGTGATCGAGAAACAATCAAACAAGGGGACAATTTAACAATGAGAAGGAAGAAAAGGAAGGGATTAGCAGCATATTTAAGTTTCACAACAGGGCTAACTCATAATATCAAAATGTAAAAGACATTGACTCATGAAGATCTATAACTAAACAATATTATTTTGGTCTTACATCCAACAGTTCTCCAAGGAATACTGACTACATGTTCCACAACAATCTTATGGGTCAATTCAATACATAATAGTTTGTCAAATCCCCATCAACATAAAACCGGACCAGCACGTAACAGTTAACAATTAAGCTAAATCTCCCATAATTCACTAGAATAACCGTTGTAACCAAACAAGCTATGAGTAGTTTGACAGTGCTCCAACAACATCGCACGTCCAACATTCTTTTTCCATTACTTAGTTTCTAAAGGGGGAAGGCTTTGAGTTTCAAGGGAACCTCCCAGTTTCGCTAGGAAAATGATGTTTAAATCTCCACAATTTCTACTGCAGCAAGATAGTCGCTTTGTCCTGGTAACAAAGAGGCAACTGTGGAACTGTCTCTTCCACATCATTTGGTCGGAAAGGGGGCAATCCTCACACATTAGAAAGCTAAAGAGTGGGCATCAGATTCTAAGAAATGCCATTAACTGTGATCACAAGCCACTATCTATCATTGATAATGAACTTCTCCATCATATAAATAAGCACAATATAATGACTTATGCCCAACCAAACAACAAATACATGCCAGAAAAAATGCACCTAACTGCATAGTATTCATTTTGTGCAATCTATGTGTAGGCAAATAAAGTAAATAAGACGAGCACTGACCATCGCAGCTGCCTGTAATGAAAAAATCAGCGCATGAAACAGCAACATGGGTAACCACATCACGATGCATATAACTCTTCTCATACCTGTTGAAATGAGCACACAATCCCTTGTGAATCTCCCAATAAGCTACAACTTACAACCTACCCCCCCCCCCCCAAAAAAAACGCAAGAATTATCAATAAGAGCTATGATTGTTTAATAATTTAGCGAGAACTGTTGAGGCCAAACAAAGCATCGTACTGCCCTGTCAAAGTGTCAATTGCTATCACGCATCATAGAATTACTCAATTTAAACATCAGATAGGCTAAGCAGAGAAATATCAACTGGCTTAATAACAGTCCTTAGATTTAATTATCTTCTCATCTAGCAAAGGATTTTGCTCAATCAAAATCACAATTGCAACTAATTTTCATAACTCCTGCTAAAGTTTACTTGCAAGTATATGCTTTTCCATGCAAATAAAGTATCCAGTAAACTTTTTCCAATTGTGAAGGCTCTCAATGTAAGAAGCACAAGAGATGAATTATTCTATTTGGATTAGACTCAGCAATGCGGATTTACTCCATCATACAAATTCCAGTGCAACTATTTGATCCAAATCAACATTTCCACAAACTCCACCCATTCAAACCTAAACCTACACAAATAGCACAACCCTAAAACCCTAAACCCTACAGAGTATACGAAAGAGGGGGGGGGGGAGAGAGAGAGAGAGAGAGAGAGAGAGAGGTTACATGTTAGCGCAGGGAAGAGCGTCGAGGTAAGCCTGCTCGAACTGAAGAGGTCGTTTGGGACGACGTTGAGGAGCAGGAGCTGGACCTACTGCGACGTCGTCATCTTCTTCCGCTCCTGCTCCTACTCCTGCTACTACTCCAACAGTTCCATATTCGGGATTCTTGTCACTCGCTACAACTTCCTCCATTTTTCCATTCTCATTCCGAGCTTGAGGATCCTCCATAACCAACCCTTCGAGAAAATTAGGGTTTTCACTTTTCTGAGATCAGAGTTCACGGCGTTTGCTGAAAATGAATCTTCACTTAAAGAGTTTGAGTTCTTGGATAAATTGCAAATTTGCCACCGAAAAAAACATGTTATAAAACTGTCACTGATTTATGTTTATGGTAACATAAATGTCACTTTGCCGAATCAGAACCTGTTGTAGCCGGTTAACCCCCCAATCATCTTCTTCCTCATCCATCCCCTATTTCTCTTGCTTTATCTGCCATAACCAACCTTCTCTCTATTTGTTCCAAGCCCAAAAATTAGGGTTTTTCTTCTCCTTTTTCAATTGTTTGTTCAAGAAACCTTAATTTCTCACAAAAAACAACAATGGTGGCTGAACAGAGGAGAGAGAAAGTGAGTTTTGGGGCAGTTTTCAGAGGCAAGATTGATGTTTTCCGGAACGTTTTGAGTTAAAATCAGTAAGTATAATTTCCAATTGATGATTTTTTAAGATTAGAGGATGTGGGTGTATGTGATTTGGTTCGATTTGCACAGTTTAGATGGGTGGTTTTGATTCATTTTTATTGGGTATTGGTAGCTTTTTTGCAACAATGGTGGATGATGGTGGTGTTAGTAGTGTCAGTTATGGTGATGTTGGGTGAGGGTGGCTGCGTCGGTGGTTTTGGTGGTGGCAAGCAGTGGTGATGGTGTAATGGTGGTAGTGAAGGTGGAAGGAGTGGGGTTAGATAGGGGGTGTTAGTTTTTAGGGTTTTTTTTAGTTAATTAGGTAATTAGTGAAAGTAATTAGTGAATTAGAAGGAGTTTACCTACTATACTAGGTCACTCAACAATTCCAGTAGGTTAAGTGACATTTTTGTCACCATAAACATAAATCAGTGGCAGTTTCATAACATGTTTTTTTCGGGTGGCAAATTTGTCATTTTGACATAGTTCAGTGACATTTTTATCTAAAAACTCTCACTTTAAATGAGTTCGTGGATAGAAATGTCACTTAGCTATGTAAAAATGATAAATTTGTAAAAAAACATATTATGAAACTGTCATTAATTTATAAGTAAGCACCCTCTAATTCACTAATTACCTTTACTAATTATCTAATTAACTAAAAAAACCCTAAAAACTAACCACCCCTCTAACCCTCTCCTTTTATACCTTTTCTTTGTTCCTTTTTTGGTTCTATTCCACCATCCTCAGTCCCCTTCTCACTCCACGCAACACAGAGAAGAAATAGAGGAAATTTGGGCAGCGGACAACGATAGTCTCGGGTGGCAGCGATAGTGGCTGGGTGTCGGAAATCCGAATATGGTCGTGAAACCAGCTGAAGGTGGTGGTACCCCACAGTGGCGCTGAACGACAGAATAAGGCATGAAACAGGGGATATGTTGAGGTGGTGTGTGGCGGTTTCGGGCAGTATTAATGGTGTTTTCCGACGGATTTTTGGGTATTGGTTGATGAATTGATATTAATGGAGATTTTGGTGTGATTTTTGGTGAAAGTTTGGTTCGAATCTGAGGGAGAAATTGTGAGTGAATTGGGTTGTATTTGTGGTTTGGTTTTTCGGTGGGTGAAGATGGTTAGAGTGTTGGGGGTTGTTTGGTCTGGAGGGTGACGCACGATGGTGACAGTAGCGGCAGAGAATGAGCTTTGGGTCTCTTTGAGGGCAATTCAATTGAGCGTTAGGCCTTCTTCTTTGAGAAATTGTTTGAGCAAGAGCTGGTAGGTTGGAGATTCTGCAATTTGGTGAAGTGGATGCTTGCCTTTGGCCTCCATTTTTGAGATTTCTGAGAGATTGTAAACAGAGAGAGAAAAGAAGAGAAGAGAAAGAGAAAAGAAGAGAGGAGAGCAAAAAAAGATGAAGATTGAAGAGGAGATGAATATGATTGTTGGATGAAGATGATGAAGATGAATATGACAGTGAAAGTGAGAGATGAAGATGAAGATGAGAGTTGAAGAGGAGAGAGAGAGAGAGAGGAAATGGTGGAACAAGGGTTAATTAAATAAGATCGATTTAAGTAAAAAAAGAAAAAAAAATCAACCGGCAAAAATAAGTCGCCGGTAGGTGAAGTGGTATTTTTGGTTGTCATAAACATAAATTAATGGCAGTTTCATAACATGTTTTTTTCGAGTGACAAATTTGCCATTTTTACATAGTTTAATGACATTTTTATCCGAGAACATGACTTTAAATTGGTGCACTACACTATATTTGGATTCGTGGAGTGTTTGGATGGGGAAGTTTCCTAGGGAAGTTTATCAACTTTCCCAAATTGATCAAACTTTCCTATGTTTGGTTGCAAAATAAGGATGAGGAAGTTTTTAGGTGGGATATAATATTTTTCTATTGTTGATGGGAAATATTTTTCCATGGGGGTGTTGGGAAAGTTTTTTTTCCCTATAGGAAAGTAAACTATCATAGTATATTTTCCCAACATGCCACATGAAATTTTTTTTATAAATTTTATACATAAGGGTATTTTGGACATTTTTAACAAACTTTCCCACAAACTTTCCCATATTTTCAAATATAAATCAAACATTGTAATATTTTCTTTCTCGAGGAAAATTTTCTCAGGAAAAACTTTCCCAGGTAAAGTTTCTTGAGAAAGAATCAAACACATCCTAAGGTTATAGGAGGGCAATACCTATTATGTGCACTTGGAGCATTTGCTCCAAGTCCTACGTGGCAATTTAGGGGGAAAAAATAGATTCATCAGTTACAGATTAGTTACCTCCCTTTTCTGTATATATAACCTCCAAGTCATGCATGTTCAATCTTTTTCTTCCTTAACCAGCAACTCTCTCTCTCTCTCCCCCCCCCCTTCTCTCTCTCACCTGCAGTTTAGAAAAATTACGTTCATCATCATCAACATCTTGTCATCATCATCTTTATCACAATCACATTCATGATCATCTTCATTTGTACAATCACGTTCATCATCATCAGCTTCAGCATCTTATCATCATAATCTTCATCACAGTCACGTTCATCCTCATCATCATCATCATCATCACTTCTTCTTCTTCTTCTTCTTCTTCTTCTTCTTCTTCTTCTTCTTCTTCATCAACATCAAGTGAACAACAAATTTTACTTCAGAATCTCAACAATTGAAATGGGTAGTCCAGAACATCATTATCTTTATGGTCATCATCATCATCATCTTTATGTTCATCATCATCATCATCTTTATGTTCATCATCATCATCATGACGCAAAGGATAACATATCATATTTGTATCTATTGGGAGCTTTCCCAAGTGGGATATCATTGTTCACTGATAGGCATAAATTGTTCACTAGATATGTCATAATTCTTTGTCAGATAACTAATGGTTGTTCATCACAAATGCTTCTATTGTTCACTATACAAGTTTTCATTGTTCACCATATTATCATTGTTCATCTTATACATTATTCAATTTATTAGGGTTCCTCTCATACTTCCAATGATAGTGAACAACATCAAATGAGCCAGTGAACAATATTGAATGATTCGGGAAACAACCACTTTAATGACTTCTAATAATAGTGAACAACAACAAATATATCAGTGAACAACATTGAATGTGACAATGAACTATATTAAATGAGTTAGTGAACAACAACTTTATTGACTTCAAATGATAGTGAACATCATCAAATATCAGTGAACAACGTCGAATGAGCCAGTGAACAATATTAAATGAGTAAGTGAACAATGACTTTACTGACTTCTAATGATAGTGAACAACTTCGAATAAGTCAAATGAGCCAATAAACAATATTGAATGAATTGGTGAACAACTTGTAAAAGGTTCAGTGAAGAATTCAATCCATATTACTGAACGAAATGGGGAACAATGACACTACTATTAGCATATATGAAATTCTCAGTGAACAATGTAATTTAAGTTAGTGAACAACGTATGGTGAACAATAAAGTTATAGCCGGTGAACAATCAGGTTTTCTAAACAAAATCATGTGTAATCAATGATCAAACACTGCCTGTTGATGGTAACCACCTACAACTGCGTAGACAGTTCACTCCACAGTTGACTTGATAACTTTCATGTAACCTGATGTATTGTGGCCCACGCCAAAAACATCAAAGAAGGCCTATGATGGAGAACTACTTGACCTAGGTCTCACCTTTGGGGACCATAGGTTCATAGAAGGAGATGGAGGCTCACATAGCTCTGGGCTCGCCTTTGAAGACTCAAGATTCATAGAGGATAATGGAAATCCATCCATGCTCCTCACACCAAGCCCAACTCAGGAGGCCCAATTTGATCATATAGGAGTGGAGAAGGCATTAGAGGAAGGATGCAACATTCTAGGCCCAACAAAGGAGATCAAGGAGGTAGAAGAGGCCCGGAAGGAAAGGATGAGCATAGAGGCCCAAAGGCCCATCCATATTGTGTGCTCATTATGGCAAGAGGACTTCCAAACATCCTAGGAAGATCAAGTCCACGTCAAAAGGGCCCAAGTGCAAGTCCAAGAAGTACTTTCCATCTTTAGCAGCTTCTACTTTCCCTTTTAGAATTTCACAATTTTGATATTTTGGATGTAAACTTCACATTTCTAGCTTTTAGTTGTTTTTAGTGTGTTTTATATTATCGTCATAGTTTTTTGAGTCATGTAAGATGCCAAGTAAGATATATAAACTTGAGCATCAAGTCATAGGAGTCTAGAATAATCTAGAAGATTCTAGAAGCCTCTAGAAGTCATATGCTAGGCAGGTGATGTGAGTCTTGGCCGCCAAGTCAGAAACCCTAGGAGAGAAAGTCAGTTTTGGCGCCAACTTGGTGCCTTGGCCGCCACTCTAGGTGCTTTTGGCGCCAAAAGAGTCCTAGGAGGTTTAGGACTTTAGTAGTATAAATAGCTAGACTTATAGCCTCTCAAAGACATCCAACTTTGAATTATGAATACATCCAAGCTTTTAGCTTACCCCTTGAGTGTTTCGTGAGAACCTCGTTGATCTCTTCTATTGTATCTTGGTTTGGCAACCAAGTGGTGAGGAAGAGCTTGATCCCTAAACCTAGAAGGTATTTATGTAACTAGGTTGAAGGTCAAGTTAGCCCTAGGGTTTCTTTCTTGTGGTGTATCTGTATCAAGATAGATCCCTTGAACTATCTTGTTACTCTTTTTCTATATATCTTAGTTAGAAAAACCCTAAGGCTATCAAATCTCTCAAATTCCCCTCTCAAACGTCAACCCTCTCTCCCCGAAAACCCTAGCTCACGTCAACCCCTTCTCTCTCTCCCAAATCAACGTCCCTCCCTTTCTCTCTCTCAAATTCAAACCTCCCCTCCACAAAGGCCTCACGCCAACTCCCAAATAGCTTCCCTAATTTCGCCCATCTCCCTCTCTCAAACTCCACAAAGATTCCATCTTTCTCAAACCCTAATCCATAATCCCTCACAATCCATTCAAATCCCTCAAAATCCTCACCTTTCTCACGTGAATCACCCTCCCTTTTGCCCTAGTTCACGTGAAGTGTCCCATATTCAGATTGGTTGCACGTCACCCCTATGATGTGTAATTGATCAATCTATTCTTTGATCCCATTATACATCATAACCGTCGCTAATAACCGCCAATTTTTTTGCTGAAATTTAAAAAAAATGACATGTGGCTGCCATGTCATCTCTTGGAGCATGTGCTCGAGGAGCATACAATAATTTGCAATAGGAGGGGAAGTGTAAAACCCCGAAAAATGTTTGTTATTTTATTATTAAATTACCTGACGTGCGTTTTCTTTCTGTTAAATATATATCTGTTTTCACATGGAGCTTTTAGGACCGCGAGTGGGTTACTTGGAATTTTTAGTAACTGAAAAATATCAATTAGAGAATTTTCGGTTATCGGTTAATTTCATTAGGATCAGTTTGTAGAATTCGTTTTAGAAAAGGTGTTGTTTTTAGGAGAGAGTTTTTATGAGATGTGTTAAATAAATTTAGGTTTTTTTTTTACTAACTCTCTAACTTAGTTTACTCTACAAAATACCCTAATTTTCCCTCCATTTGAAAATTTGAAACCAGATTATTTACAAATCTTCTTATGCACGTTTCTCTCTTCCTCTCTCTCTTTCTCTCTCTCCTCCCTCCCTTTTTCTATAAACTGTTGTGCACTATAGCTGCATTTCGCAGCTACCCTACGTCCGTCCCCTGTCACTCTCAACATCACCATCACACCACCTTCTTTTCACCTCCCTCCTCCCTCCGTTCTTCTTTATTCCGACCACCGCGCCACCTTGCCACCGACCATCGCAGCGCCACTGCACCACCACCAACCTCGGCCTCCCTCTGTCTTTCTTTTTCCAACCTGACGCAGGCGTGCACACACCCAACAACCACCATCACCGCCACTTCCTACCTCCTCCTTCTGCCTGAAACTCGTCGCCAGTCACTACCCCACTGCATTGCGACCACCACCGCACCATTTTCTGGCCGTCACTGCCACTTCAAACCCCACAAAAATCCCTCCTCACTGACCCGTTTCTACCCTGCAGCACCTAGCTCGACGCCGCCGTCTCCGACGCCGCCACCGTGTACCACGAGAGCTACGACACCCTCAACGCCCTCAGCTATGACGAGAAGACAACCGACACCCAACTCCGGCGAGGACGAAGCCCGACCCCCTCTGTTTTCCTTCGGTCTTGCTGGGCTCCTGCTGAGCTCCTGCCGCTGCTGACCGTTGCTGTCACCGCCGACGAACCCGACGTCGGAGATCTCCTAGTCGTCCTTTCTACCGCCATAGCACCACCGCAAGCGCTGCCACCCTTCGTTGCTGTTCGGTTGTGTATTTTTGTGGTTTTTAGTAGGGTTGTCGGTCCACAGGGATGGGTGTTAGGCTTGATAAGGGAATCGGTTTGCATAGAGTGGTTTTCAGATTCGGAAAGCGGTAAATAATTAAGAAAGCAATTAAACTAACCTAGACATGGATTCATAACAATCAAGAAAGCAATAAAGCATGAAATAAGAAAGCACAACTAATAATGAAATTGGGAACAAGAAATTATACCTTTGATGACTAATCTTCACTTGAATCCTTCAATCTACACTTGTAATTTCCCCCGAACAAACAAGAAAAGTGTGAATTGGATTACTAAGAATCCCCAAATCCCCACTTGAGAGTGGAATTTGTGACCCTTAGCTCTCCTTTTCACTAAAAGTGGATTGGGTGAGAGTTTCACTACAAAGCTTTGAAAAAACAAGACATCAATGGAGACTTGAGAGAGAGAAAGAAAGAGAGAGAGAGAAAGCTTGTAAAATGCTTGAATGAGAACTTGCTTGAAAGAGATTGAGTACAACTTGCAATAAAACTTGAAGAACAATGAAGAACAATTAAAATCTTGAAGAACAATTAAAGAAAGCAATTAAAGAAAAACAATTAAATCTAAACTAACCTAATTCTGAACTATGAAAAACTAAGCTAAGACTAAGATAAAAACTAAGATAATTAGGTCTGAATTACAAATGGGTATTTATAGAAGAAGGAAAACAAAACCCAAAACCCTAAAAGAATCATAGCAGAGGCGCGCAACAGTTTCCGTAGATTCGGCCTGTCGCGGGCGAGTCAGTATCTGTCGCGGGCGAGTCGGCATTCTGCCCATCGTTCACTAGTCGCTGCTCAGCATAGGTAGCGGGCGCTACCCTATAGGTCGCGGGCGTGACCTAGGCATGACACGGGCGAGTCACCAAGTCACTCGGGCGTGACTAGCGACTGTCCGCCGGCTTCTTCTCTTTCCAGCAGAGCGTCGCGGGCGCGACGGCTGGGGTCGTGGGCGCGACCTCCGGTTGCTTGGTCTGCTGTTTTGTCGCGGCAGTCAGCTTCCCCGGGTACGACAACTTTGACTCGGGCGCGACTTTCTTCTGCCCTTTTTCCCTGTTTCACTTCGGTTCTCGACTCGGGTCTCGAGTTGACTTGGGGTGACTTGGGAAATCGCTCGGGACTCCCTAAAAGCCCTCAATTAAGCCCAAATTCCTTCTAACTCCTTATTTTCCTACAAAACACAAAATCATCATAACTTATATATATATATATATATATATATATATATAAGGGGTTAAAACGAGCAAATATACCCTATAAAAGAGAAGAAATTCGGCTCGGAACGAGACCGAACAACACTCCCACACATGGGTTGCTCGCCCCGAGCAAACTAAAAACAAAGATAAAAACAGAGAAAATGAAACTAAAAACCCTAACTCATTTTCGCAGGAATTGCGGATGCATTTAGCACATGCATCAAGCCCTTTAAACCCCCTGGTAGCCCGGGTGGACGAGGTAGGTCTCGTGAGGGTTTATAGCAACTATACCCACAAAAGCCCAAGAAAAGGAGAGAGGGAAAGTGGAAAACAAAACCAAAGAAAGAAAAGGAAAAGGAAACAACTTGCTTCAAAGAATCATGCAATCTCAATCAAGAAAACGATACTAATCCTCCAAAAGGAACCGTTATGAGCATCTCCAATACACCTAACTCAAGCAATTGCCATTCTTAGAAGTTTTCGATCCCCGACACCTCATGTAAAGCTAAATCCCATGTGCGTAAGTGCTTAGTGGGTTCTAACTGATTCCGATCGACCCCAAAAACTCACGCCCGAGCTTATTTCAAAGCAAACAAAATTAGCAAAGAGTTGCCCTCCCCCGCATTTGGTTGCCCTTGGTGTAACGCCCTGGAAATTAAACTCTAAACTTAACGGTCAAAGTCAAACATTGACTAACATTAACAGCGGAAGACTTTTTTTTTTGCTTTTTAATTGGGCGTTACTGCCGTATCCCCGAAGGAATACAAGGCAAGAAAGGAAAACTAACAACTAATCATTAATTACTTCCATTTAATGAACGAAAGAAACTTCAATTCTAAAAACAACACAAACTAAGCATTACTAACTTCAAAGCTAAAACATTAACTAAACTTATTCTTTAACTAACTTCGCCGTACTCACTTCTAGTTCCCTTTCCCAGCATAGAACTCTTCACCTGAAAACAAAACATTTAAAAACATGAGGAGGACTCAATAATGTCTACCCCTAACTGTCAAAACAGTTTAAAATCCATTTCAATTCATTTTTGGGGGAGAAGTGAACGAGTCAAATCTTTTCGAAACCAACTTTCTTTCCCAAACCAACCATAACCGTCCTTCAAATTTATTAAGCGGGCGGACCTTGCTTATTTGGCCCTCGAAGTCCAAGACTTCACCATAATCAAATCTCAATATCAATCTCAATCAATCACAATCTCAACATACGGATGGCCATCCATTTCACACACGTGCATATAACTAACCCCGGGGAGGTAGCACCTATCAGGCATCCCTGATCTCTTGACAACCTCCCTGCAGGAACAGATCCTGGTCTAAGGGGCATTGCCCGAACACACAACCATATCAGGGCATCCCCCGATCTCTTGACAACCTCCTCAGAGCAGATCTCGCCCATGGGCGTTGCCCGAACCCGCATTTACGTCTCATTTGAATTATTAGTCCGGTTTAATAACACACCTTTCCAACTCAGTCAGTCCACTCCCAATTCCAAAACCATTTCCAAATCACATGTAAAAGACTGTCCACATTTCATCAACTCAAAAACAACGTAACCAACATCCAAAATAGACAGCCCATTTTCACCATAAAATCCCTTCGGATGCAAATCGCAAAACAACATAAAAATCGACAAAATAATTAAAGTGCACCCCAGCGGGATTTAGGACATAGACATTACCTGACAATTCTTCTCCTTACTTCAGAACACACTTGAGCTCACTAGATCGAACGGTTTATAACGCGCCTAAAAATAACGAAATTTCTAAAATTAAAACGCGTCGTACGGAGTTAACGCAAAAATCTAATTTCCACCTAACCCACCCCTAGGAACACTATAAGGTTCCCATCATTTATAAATTAACATTTTAACATACCTCGCATCATCTAACTATCACATATCTCAAGCACTCCCATATTATAATCAATTGAATAATACACACATAACAACACATTAATTCAAAAGAATAAACTGGGCAGAATTCAATACTCCAATAAAACGAACCATAACTTGACTTCCCGACATCCTATGGGTATGATTTTGGACTTTCTGGAAATCTCGAGATGTCTACTAAAACTCTTATGTTGACCCCAAGACCTAAAACACACCTTAAGATCCTCAAAAACAGCCTACTATACAACATGTCCAGTTCTGACCTAGGTGCGCTATTTGGGTCGTAACTTAGAATATACACCTCAAAATCCCGATCCGCAAAATTTCTATGAAAGCTAACATCCTAAGGTACTTCCAGACCAAAAGGTAAGGCTAAATATTAACTAAAAAATAAATGGTGACCAATTTAGTACGACTTATGAAATCTGTCTAATGTGACCCGTTTTGATTTCGTAATTTTCGATCCTAGTTCTGACCATACTATCCCGGGACTCCAAATTGAGGTTCTAACCAGCCTACTAGGGTCCATTACTTCTTCTTTCACCCCCATAGCATCACTAAGGTCGGCTTGCACATATAGACTAACATAAATTGCGACGATGACACACTAATTCTCAAACAAACACATAAACTTAAAATTTACACTAATAATCGAAATAAGAGAAACGAAACATGGACCCCTAAACTTCAAAACACATAAGAAATCAGCAAGGTGCTATTTTACTAAAATATAAACAAATTAAACCTTTTTAAAAAATATAAAGAACTCGATAAACCTCTTAATAACAATATAACAAACAATAACGATTCAAAAATCATACGATTACTATATTAACTCAAATCTTTATTTATCAGCGTAATTTAATTTGTAAAAACAATAAGAACATTTAACGAATACCCTTTTTAAAAGATATAAGATAATCAAAATAATTATAACCAAGGTTTTAACTCAAAATATTCCAAAATTAATTCACACTTTGTAAAATACCTTTTAGAATATACATCACACATAAATCACGATGCATAAAACCAATTGCATAACTCCAATCAACCTAACTCATGCACAACGTTAGTGAAACAGTGACTATTTGCAACTATTGCTTGCAACTTACGACTTTGTAAATGTATAATATTTTACAATCAAAGCTTTGTAAAATAACTTTGAGAAATACGACCCTAAACATAATTCATTCACAATACACGATATCAATCATATTTCCTACATATGAACAACTAGTAATAAAATTATAATCATAGCATCACACATAAACAGAAACATAAACACACATAAACTATATTATAAACCACATATAATAACCAAACATTATATATACTAGTTAGGAAAGATACATAATTTAGTTATAGCAATAAGCATCTACGACAACCAGGTATAAACATGAATTTAATTACAAGCATGAGTAATACAATAACATCAGATTATAAGAAAGTAATAGTAATCAAATAATAATAATGACTATAGTAATGAAGAATGATGAATAAACCTAATTTAGGTTTAGGGTCAGACGTAATCGGGCAAGACAGCGGCAAAGACGCGCGACGCTGTCGGGGCGGTCGTCGGAATGTCGGGAGGCGGTGCTGGGGTGGTCGGCGTCGGGTGTCAGGCCGCGGCGGTTGTCAGGATGCGGCGGTGGTGGTTTTCCGGGTTTGATGCACAGCGCTAGTAGCGGCTGTTATCTCCTCTCGTTTCTGGGCGACGACGACGTGCGGTGGCTCCGGGGGTGTCGCGACGGTCGTCTGGTGGTCGGGAGTCGGCGACGACGGCTGGGCAGCGGTGGTGGTGGCGCACGGTGGAGAAACCCGAGGGTGAGAGAGAATAATGAGGGAGGAGGAGTAGAGAGAGAAAGAATACTTGCGGTGGTTGCAGCGGTGGTCGGGCGGTTGCTGGGCGGTTTCCGGCGAGGCGGAGGTGGCGACGGTTACAGGCGGCGCTGGTGACTGGGCGGTTACTCAGAGAGAGAGGAACGAGAGAGGGAGAGGGGGAGGGATTAGGGTTTGTGATTTTCTTTTTGGCTAATTAAGCATAATTAAAGAAATTAACCACCTAATTTAGTAATTAGTGGCTTGGGAAACAAGGCCCTTACCGGCCACTCACAAGAATTTAGGGAAAAAAAAAAATTAAAATTCTGAAAATAATAATTATACTAATTTTATACTAATAATAATGATAATAGTAGAAAAATACACACATAATTAACTAAATAAAACTAAGACATAATCATCAATTATTAACATGTAATTTACCAAAATACCCCTCTTTCCATGCATATCCATGCATGTAGAAAAGACTATACTACCCTTGGTAATCCCACGATGGTCCTACGAGCTCAAGTGTCAGCAAGATAAACGCCGATAAAATCTCAAAATTTAACGGAGTCAACTTAAACAACTAGCGACGTAACAGTCAACACCTTCGAATTTTTCGGGGTTTTACACTTGGCTTGATGAGGGCCGCAGGTGATGCAAGGAAAGGATCCTCACTTTATTAGCACTTTAACTTTCTTTTTGGGTTGGGTTTTCCAACATTTCCAATTTAGTTTAAAAGTCAGCGTTAGTTTTGCGGGAATTGCAACGGCCCTAAATGGGGTTTACCCTCCCAACACAGGTTTTTCCATACACCTCTTCGTCGCGAACGATAGTAGAAGGAGGTTTAAGGGGTATTAGGGTCGTACCGCTAATACCAGTCCCATGTAGGTCGACTAACTTTCTGCTGGTTAATGCTATTCGACCGACACGAACCAATTAATTCATTTATTTGAGAGTTTACTTTTTTTTCTTTTCCTTTTTTCTTTTTTTTCCTTTTCCTTTTTAGAAAACAAGCTGGGATGTGGGCAACTAGAGTCTCCCAGTTTCAACCAGAACGTGAAAAGAATCAGAGATCTTGCTAGACACTCAATGAAGGGAACCTAATTAAATGAGTCATGACAATCGCCCAAGGTAGGGTCGAAAATGCTCAAACCGGTTTCTTTTAAAGAAGATTAAGAAAGTCTTCCCAATTTTGACCACACTATCCAAGAAACGAAGCAAAAACAAAATGAAAAACGAAATTTTTTGAGGTTTTTCACTTCCTTTTTTCTCCTTTTTCACACAAAAATTTTCAATTTTTAGACACAAACTACAAAAAACGAAAACAAAAGACTAAAAAACTAGGTGATCTACCCATGACAAATGGAAGAATCACTCCTCACTCCCACACAAAACTTCATAATGTCCCCATTGTGAGAAGAAGGGTGTCACAAATAAGGTAGAAAACCTACAAACACACAAACAAACACATAACAAACAAAAATGGTGGCGACCCGAGCCCACACGGCTCCAACAACAAGATAATCCCAACATTCACACACTAGGGGTTCGCCACCCAAAAAGGAAAATCGAGCATGCAACATGGATTAAGATATATACACTCAAAGAGAGGACGGAAGAGGTTACCTCAATATCTTCAATAAAAGCATAACCAATCCACGATCCAAAGAACATCACACGATAGGTTAGGGATAAACAAGAAAATCATAGTATGTGTGAATGTTCACATGTAAGATCAAAAGGAAAAACAAACTATACAAGACACTAAGGACTAAAGAACTAAAGAAAAACTAAAATATTTACAAGACGAATCTCACTCTTTTTTTTCTTTTCTTAGACTCGAAAAACCGGAATGCAAACTACCCTCCCACTCCCACACAAAGAGGTTGCCATATCCTCAAAGGAAACAAAAGTCGGTAAGCAAACACCCCAAAATAAAAGAAAAAGAAACACACAAAAAGAAAATAAACGAAGAAAAGGACTACTCACTAACTGTACAAGAAAGGTAAGGAAGGATATTACCTAGAAGGCTTCTTATCAATAACAACACTCCTTCTCACCTCAAGATATCGAGCACCATGTCAGAACCATTCAACGCCCGGAGTAACAAGTCATGCATTCTCTCATGCATCTCAGAACGGTGTAAGTAAGAGCACACTCGCAATAGCACATAAACAAACATTAGTGCCCTTAACAATTGATGTAATGCCTTAGAAAAGTCATAGAAATGATGAAATGCATGAATATACAAGACTTTCCTAGGCACGGTGAAGTGAGACATGACAAATGAATCCTCCCATTGACTCGTAAATGGAAATTGGGTATACAAATCAACGGAAGGAAGCAATACAACACATTCCTGAACATGCTCATGCAAATACTTGGATGCCAACAATGATTCACACTCAATATCCATGTAATTTTCACCAAACACAAATTCTAAATCACAACTTTCATCCAAATAATCATCATAATCATCAATGGGTGATAAGGAAAAAGTAGGGTTAGACCACATAACACTCCCAACATCACAGACAAGCACATCTTCAACTTCGTCATCATCAATATCAGACTCACTAGAAGAACTATCAACATCAAAAGACAAAGGTGCATCATTCAAAACAACATCAAAAATGAAAGTGGAAGGCTCCGGGTCATAACTCATAGTGAATGACTCATAAAGCATGTCATCATCAAAAGCATCATTGTCAACAACCAGGTTCAAACAATCACGATCATTCCCCAAAGAATTAAACTCATCATCACAAGAATGCACATTAATGGACTCACATGCAAGGGTAGTTAATGCCTCACTAATGCAATGACCCTCAATGAAAGTGAACAAATCGGTATCAAGCACACATTCAATCACAAAAGATTCAATTTCACTCTCAACAAGATCATACTCAATTACATCACAAGCATCATGACATTCACTAAACTCAACCTTTTCTTCACACAAAAGCATGGACAATGGTGTGGACAATGGTTCATCATCAAGCATGTATTCATCAAGTTCTTCATCATCGCACACAAAATCATCATGTTCCTCATGCTCACTAGGTGGGGCTAGAGCTAAGGAATTGCTAAGTAGTCCAAGGCATGGTCGGTTATAGTAGTCATCATCCTCATCATACACAGAAGAATCAACATGCATTTCTGGACTCAAAGATGAATGATCTACTTCAACATTCGAATCAACCATTTGTGAAGAAGAAGTTTCTACCCTATGATTAATCTCATGGAAAAATTTACGCATGCATTCATTCATTTTCGCACATAATACTTCTGCTCCCGCACTCACGGTAGCTTCAATTTTAGCTTCCAAACAAGAAGCAGAACTATGGCACGACGAATCACAAAATAAACACAATGGATGAGACTCAACATCGGCACATTGGGAAAGATCATAACAATTTTCCACATAATCCCCACCATAAGATTGATCATCAACACACACGGGGTATTCACATGATTGTTCAGTTTCGGTCCCGGAGGGTGGTGCATAAGGAGGTTGAAAGCTAGGACTAACACTTTGTTGCTCAAATTCATAGGAATCCCTAGACAACCATTCACGTAACTCCCATGCTTTTTCTTCACCTAAACTAGAAAACCCGTAATGATCTAAGAGGTTTCGAGTCTCATAATTCACACCCTCATTCACAATTCCCAAAAGATCTAAAGTATCATAAAAGACACCATATAATTCACATTGAGCACGGTAATCATGTAATCTAGAAAAATACCTCCAAAATATTTCATGCTCAAATTGGAGGAATTGTGGACTATCCATAACTTCTTTTTTTTTCTGTTTCTTTTTTCTTTTTCGATATTCAAATTTTTGTGCTACATTTTTCTAGCATAATCAAGAAAGCAATAAACTATATACACACAAACCAATAACCTAATCTACCAAATAATGCCATCCTCGACAACGGCGCCATTGTTCGGTTGTGTATTTTTGTGGTTTTTAGTAGGGTTGTTGGTCCACAGCGGGTGTTAGGCTTGATAAGGGAATCAGTTTGCGTAGAGTGGTTTTCAGATTCGGAAAGCGGTAAATAATTAAGAAAGTAATTAAACTAACCTAGACATGGATTCATAACAATCAAGAAAGCAATAAAGCATGAAATAAGAAAGCGCAACTAATAATGAAATTGGGAACAAGAAATTATACCTTTGATGACTAATCTACACTTGAATCCTTCAATCTACACTTGTAATTTCCCCCGAACAAACAAGAAAAGTGTGAATTGGATTACTAAGAATCCCCAAATCCCCACTTGAGAGTGGAATTTGTGGCCCTTAGCCCTCCTCTTCACTAAAAGTAGATTGGGTGAGAGTTTCACTACAAAGCTTTGAAAAAACAAGACATCAATGAAGACTTGAGAGAGAGAAAGAAAGAGAGAGAGAGAAAGCTTGTAAAATGTTTGAATGAGAACTTGCTTGAAAGAGATTGAGTACAACTTGCAATAAAGCTTGAAGAACAATGAAGAACAATTAAAATCTTGAAGAACAATTAAAGAAAGCAATTAAATCTAATCTAACCTAATTCTAAACTATGAAAAACTAAGCTAAGACTAAGATAAAAATTAAGATAATTAGGTCTGAATTACAAATGGGTATTTATAGAAGAAGGAAAACAAAACCCAAAACCCTAAAAGAATCGCAGGAGAGGCGAAGCCAAGATACTGTCATGCGCGAAGCGTCAAGATTCTCGCCTGGCTGCTCACCGCCCTCGCCACCATAGGTAGCGGGCCCTACCCTATTGGTCGCGGGCGCGACCTAGGCATGACACGGGCGAGTAACAAAGTCACTCGGGCGTGACTAGCGACTGTCCGCCGGCTTCTTCTCCTTCTAGCAGGGCGTCGCAGGCGCGACGGCTGGGTTCACGGACGCGACCTCCGGTTGCTTGGTCTGCTGTTTTGGCGCGGCAGTCAGCTTCCCCGGGTGTGACAACTTTGACTCGGCGCGACTTTCTTCTGCCCTTTTTCCCTGTTTCGCTTCGGTTCGCGACTCGGGTCTCGAGTTATTGACTTGGGAAATCGCTTGGGACTCCCTAAAAACGCTCAATTAAGCCCAAATTCCTTCTAACTCCTTATTTTCCTACAAAACACAAAATCATCATAACTAATATATATATATAAGGGGTTAAAACGAGCAAATATACCCTATAAAAGAGAAGAAATTCGGCTCGGAACAAGATCGAACAATTGCTTACCTTTTTGTCTAGTATAACCCTCTAAGTCTCTCTTTAATTTTTGTGTTTTTATTTGGTTATGTTTATATAATATGTGTGATTAAGGTTTAGAAAGTGTAGGTACCCGGAAAAATTCCCGTTCGGGAAAATTGTTCTCAGATGCGCTACTTATTTGATCGCAAGCCGACTGAGGTTGCTTAATCCTTAAGTAAGGATACTTTTATTTTCAAAATTCATTTTCGGGATGATGAAAATTTATTTATTTACAAATCACTTTTATATTATTTAAATACTCAAAATTGCACCAAAATATTTTATCAATGACTTAATAATAACCCATTATCGAATCCAGGCCCAAAAGGAAGCAGATGGGCCACCAGAAATCATCAAAAGCCGTAGGGGTTTTGATGATTTTCTGGCTGGGCCATTCGTTTCTTCGGCCCAGAGGAAATGGGTAGAAATTAGCAAAAGCTATGCGACTTTTGCTAATTTCTGGCCCATTTTCTCTCGGGTTGGCCTTGGAATAGTAAAAGAGAAGGTATTAAATCATTTTCAACTATTTTAATGCAAATACGAATATTTTAAATAATTAAAAGGATTGTAAAATAGTAAAAGAGTCGCCAGCCGATTTAAGGAAATCGACAAACCATAAAATAAAATAAATAACTCAGGTCTACGAAACCCGACTTCTAAATTCGGGGGTAAGGTTACGAATTCTAGAATTATAAGAATTCTCGAATCCGCCTGTTAGAAAACAGACTCTACTAAAATCGAACTTGAAATGAAAAAGAGCGGGGATAAGTTTAATTAAATTCACAACATTATATTCTTGCTAGAACTAGGCAATGGGGGCGCGGCAGTAACCGTGACCTGTCGGCGAGCCCCGACCCGATGGGTCGCGGCCATGGTCGGCCTGGGTCGGTAATTATGCAACCTAGATTTTTCTAGATAATAAAAACACGAATATTCTTTGCATTTTAAAGCTGATTTCAATATGAATTAACCACCTAATTCCATAACGCACAACTACCTGGAATCCTGGGACCTGGATATAACATTCAACATTCCGAAATTCAAACATACAAAAAAAAACTTGAAATTTAAATTGTTCTACAACACTTGGCCAAACCAAATAAAAGTTCAAGTCCAAATAAAAGTTCAATGTTCAAATTATCACAACACTAGACCAAATAACAATTTGATCTTCCTCATCTCATCATCCTTGTTCACCTCCATCTTCATCTCCATCATCATCATCTCGATGACTTCAAGAACTATTAGATAACATTTAAATATCAAATAAATAACTATTAGATAAACATTTAAATATCAAATTAATAACTAACAAATAAAAAACCAATATTCAAACTATTTCCATCTTACATTATTCAAGAATCAAGAACCATGACTTCGTCGTCTTCATCTCTATCTTCATCATCATCATCATCATCACTGCTTGAGCTACTATTATCTACATATTCACCATTAAAGAAAGTAAAATACAAAACTATTAGATAAACATTGAAATATCAAATAAATAACTTAAAATTTACAAATGATTCATATAAGTTAATTACCTTCTCCCATTGCTAGCATCCAATCACGAAGATAAACTAAAGCTTGCACGGTCTTTGGCTTCAAGGAGCTTCTTGTAGGGGTTATTGTTTTCCCACCAATGCTAAAAGTTGATTCAGAGGCTACTGTTGAAACAGGAATAGTCAATAGGTCACGAGCCAAAGCTGAAAGATTTGGAAACCTAGCTGAAGTCTTGAACCAATAATCCAATATGTCCAAATCTTCATCCACACTTTTGACTCCTTCTTGTAAATACTCATCAAGCTCATTCTTACCAACTTGGGAAATTTCTCTCTCTTGAGTGACATAGTTAACATAATCAACAAGATCACCTTGTTTGTTTCCGCTAGGCATGTTGCTACTTGAGGAACCAGAAGTTGCAACATTTTCACCTGCTGCATCCCTAGAAGAAGAACCTTGGCAATACTCCTCATACCAATTTCTAAGACAATTAATGACATTCTTAACATGATCCTCCATATCTTCAGTTCCATATATCTTGAAATAAGTGAACTTCAAAAATTGCACCTTGTATCGAGGGTCCAAGTCTGTAGCACAACTCAGCACTGTATTATACTCACCCCAATACTTGTCAAACTTACTTTGCATGTCCCGCACCATATCAGCAAATTCAAAAAAATGATTAGGGGCCAAAGCCATGTCCTTTAAAGCAGTTTGGATCTTCTAAACCCCATAGACATACCAGTTCGAAGTAGGAGACTTGGTAGCAGAAAATAAATTGGTCACAAGATAAAACACCTTCAAAAAGTTATGCACATAACGAATTTTCTCCCAATCATCCAACGAAGGTGCAAGGGATCTCACAGCACCATCCCTTTTAGCACAATAGATGAACACATCTTTATAGTAAAGCACACGATCAAGCAACATGTAAGTAGAATTCCATCTAACAGGCATATCAAGCCTAAACCTCTTATTAGTTGCCAAGTCAAAATTCTTCTCCGCCACATTAAAAAACTTTTTCTTTCTAACAGGAGATCTATCAATGCACTTCACCATATTACGAATACAAGTGAGAATGTTTGACAACGAATTCAATCCAGCTTGCACAATTATATTCAGAATATGAGCACAACAACGAATATGAAAGAAAGCACCTCCACCCACAAGTTTGCTTTTTGTTAGTACATGTCGTTTGACATGATTCACCATAGGCAAATTATATGAAGCATTATCAGTGGTGATTGTAAGAAGCTTGTGCTCCAACCCCCATTATCGTAAAAACAAAATAATCTCATCAGAAATGCAAGTGGCATCATAAGGAGGAACCAAACACCTAAACCTCAAGATTCTCTTTTGCAATTTCCAATTAGCATCTATAAAGTGTGCAGTCACACAAATATACTCTTCAAAAGTGCTATCATTTCTCCAATTATCAGTTGTCAATGCCACTCTCCCCGGTGCATTATGAATTAAATCCCTCACATTGTCTCTCTCTCTTTTGCATACAAATTAAAAAGCTCTCTACTTGCGGTGTGCAAACTAAAAGGTTTAAATCTTGGATTGAACCCTTTTATCATCTTGTGAAATCCTCTCCTCTCGACAGTTTCAAAAGGGCGTGAATCTTCAACCAAGTATGACATTATAAGCCTCTTACCACGAGCATCATCATACTTCCAATTACTCAAAACAGTTGAGCCATCAACATTTGTTTCAGATCCCAACATATAACTCCTAATATCATGATTCACCTTTTTAGGACATCTATCTAAATGTCGTTTTAGATGAGTAGTCCCATTTCTACTATATGCACTCAACAATTCAGAACAATGTTTGCATTTTGCTTTATCTTCCTTTTCAATTCTACCACGAATTTTTTCAAAATCGTTCTATACCTTGGATACTTGTCTTTGCCTCTTTGGTGCTTGTTCATACTCCGTAAAACCATCCTCATGTGGTGCTTGTGAATCTTGGTGTACTGATGTAGATTGTGGGAAACCTGAACCACTTCCCGTCTCCATAGCTGCAAAAAGGGAAAAAAAAATCATAGTTAGCAAGAATCCTACAGAGACATTTGCGTAAAACAAATCAAGCAAAACCTATGTAGTATGTACGATCGACAATTCGACACAGAACCAGCAAATGCAAGAAGGCCTTCAAATGCCTTCAAGCAAACCACTTGCGTGTGTGGAGTAAAACAAGCAAGAATCAACAAACCAGAAACAAAATGCTTGAGGAATTTGAATAAAACAAGCAGAAACAAAATTCAAGTAAAACAAACTTCAAACTTCAAACACAAAACCAACAAACCGATGCCTGGCGTAAACTAAACAAATGGAAACAAATGGAAACAAATCAAAACAAACCAGAAAGATACAAAGATTAGGACGAAGAAGGCAATAAATCGAAACAAACCCTATGTACGATTGACGGTTACCTGTGTGCTGCATAACCAGATCGACTTGCGATCGACGGTTGCAGCGTCGACCGTCGAGTAGAGAGGACGAGCAGGCGAGCAACGTGCAGGCGAGCGGCGAGCAGGCGAGCAACGACCAGAGGGAGAGCGACAAGCGACGAGCAGAGAGAGAAAGTGAGAGTCGACACCGATCGAGGAGCGACGAGTAATGAGCGATTGAAATTGAAACCTGACCTAGAAAGAAAGAGGAAGAGGCGCTGAGGAGGCTGACTGGAGGAGGCAGGCGCATATGATATCATAAAACCCTAATTGTAAATTTGTAATGGGTTTTGCTGGTTTTTTTTTAACATATATTAGCGGGTCGCGGGCCGGGCCGGGTCATAGAACCTCAGCCCGAGCCCGGCCCGTCTACTCATCGGGGCCTCGGTCTTTACAGGCCGGGCCGGGTCGCCTTCAAAAAATTTGACCATGACCCGCTATTTTTCGGGCCGGGCCGGGCCGGGCGGGTCCCCGGCCCATTGCCCAGGTCTAATTCTTGCACATACAACGTTAAAACAATGAGGTTTTCTTTACAAAATAATGTACAAATAAGCAAATTGAAGGAATAATTACATGAATAAAATACAATAACAAAGATGAGAAAACCTTGCTTGATGGTTGATGCGGCGGAAAGAAGATCGATCCCTTGATTCGACCTTGATTTAGGACTCAGACGGAAGGATGTGTATACGGATGATTAGATGAATGGTTAGAAGGGGTGGTGTAAGAATGTAGATATGATAAGATTGATTATAAGAGAATTAGAGAGGGAGTATGGATAATGGAATTTTGAGAGAGTTTAGGTGGAATGCTGATAATAGTTGGTGAGAATGGGTGAAGGATGATGGGGTATTTATAGGTGGAGGATGGATGTTTTGGAGGGAAATGGAGGGAGACATATCCCACCAATAAAGTCTTCTTCACCATGCAAAAGAAAAACCCCAGCGAGTTTTTATTAGAGTCAAGCAAAGTCAACTCACGTGGACAAATATCATGGGACTACATGGGAAAAACTGGTGCAAACTTTTGAAGATAAAACCCCAGCGGGTTTTTATTGTAGTCACACGGATCGCTGACGTGTCTGGAAAAAAGGCGCGGCGCTCCTGCAGATAAAACCCGAGCGGGTTTTATTTGTATTTCCTGGGCCAGATCCGCGTCTTCGCGTTTTGGGTGTACTTGTGATCTTCTAAAACCCCAACGAGTTTTATATTGTAATGTGGGCTATCTTGTTCTGCTGGGCCCACCTTGCTGATTCCATGGGCCCAATGATCCATTTTGGTGTTCGGCCCAAATGACTTGCTGAGTTTTGACGGGTCGGAATTGTGTTGGTGGAAATTCTGGTGTCTATAGAGAGCCCCCACTTTGATCCAGTCCGAATAGGATGAAGGTCAAAGTAGCATGAGATGCTGGCTGCTTGATGTCTGAGACCAGGAGATGGATGCTGTCGGTGCTTCTTTTATGTGGCGGCCGGAAGATGGATGTTGTCGTCGGAGGCCTTTAGGTGGCAACCGTTGGACGACTGAAGATGTTGGTGATATCGTCGGAGGCCTTTAGGTGGCAACCGTTGGACGACTGAAGATGTCGATGATGTTGTCGGAGGCCTTTAGGTGGCAACCGTTGGACGACTGAAGATGTCGATGATGTTGTCAGAGGCCTTTAGGTGGAAACCGTTGGACAACTGAAGATGTTGATGATGTCGTTGGAGGCCTTTAGGTGGAAACCGTTGGACGACTGAAGATGTCGATGATGTCGTTGGAGGCCTTTAGGTGGCAATCGTTGGACGACTGAAGATGTCGATGCTCTTTTATGTGGCAGCTGGATGATGGTGGTGATGGTTCCCTGCATAGAAACCAAAAGAGAATGTTAGATCACTTTGAACAATGACTGGAGATACAAAGATTTACCTGTCTGGCAGATTGATCGCAGTTGATCTGAAATGTCGATGATGCCCAATGGATTTTCCCGAGGCGGATCAGATTTTCTTGATGTTGATGGTGTCCATTTTGATTGAGTATTAGATCAAAGTAGAACTGTTTTGATGGATACCGGTTGAGATATGACTTTGTGGTGCAAAGCCTGGGGTGATGCTTGGAAGCTGAGTCCTGCATCGTGGTCGCGGGCGGCATGCGCCTCTTTGGGGATGATCTTGAGCAAGAATGATGCTCTACTTGATTGTTGATGAGTATTTTTGCGTATCGTGCGCTGATCTCAAGTGAGAATGACGCCCTACTTGAAGTGATCTCAGGCGTCTGATGACATCCTTACTTGAAGGTATGGGCTGACACTTGGAAGCTTCGTCATGTGTCGCGGTTGTTGATGTTCTAGTCTTTCCCAGTGTCGTTCCAGTCTTTCTCGGTGTCGTTCCAGTCTTTTCTGCTGTTATTGTTTGGCATGTTCAATGCTGAGGGACTTCACTGATCGCGATGTCGATGGCCTTGGGGTAGAGTCTTTACCGGTCACGATGCCGACGGTTCTGATGTTGATGGGGCCCAACAGATTTTCTCGAGGCGAAGCAGTTGATGATGACCAACGGATTTTCCTGAGGCAACTGACTGTGCTAGTGATGTCCATGGCAAATATTGTTGTTTTGGCAGACTAGAAGATTGTCATAATGATGAGCTTTGGACAATAGTCCGCATGAACTTGAAAGAACTCATATAGAGTGTGATTAGAACTTCCTCTAATCTTGCTCTTAATGATTTGCAGTCGAGCTTGAGTCTCTGTGAGAGATAACATTATTTGATTCTCCCTCTGTTCTCGACGAGCATGCATGCGCTTGGTCTTCTACACTCTAGACTTTTATGCACTTATGCATGACTGTTGACTTTATGCATGACCTCCTGATGCAATGCAATGACTAGGAGAAAATGTAAATGAACAGTATTTTACAATGCATGTGACTCAATATGTAGACAACCCCCAATACCAAGACCAGAACGATGTTTCCCTAAGTGTCAGAGCAACTCGACATGTAATTTTAGGACAGGGCAAGATAGGTGAGGCTTATCACGGGGCATGATGATGAAAGCGTTGTCCTAGATGACTTGTCTTGTCCTCTTGCTTCCTCGAATCACTGTGGAGATAAGTAGAGCCTCGCTGCAGGTTATGTGAGTGATATGGGAGCCCCCAATTCAAATGAACTCTTCTCTTGAGTCAGATGTTGTTTGCAATTAGCCATTGATGCGGCTGAATTTCTTGTCCTTGACGAATGGGCCACGCTCAGATGTGCTGAGAACGGACCTCGAAATATCGAATCTCTCACTTGCACTAGTGACTGAGTCAAAAAGCTCTGGTGGTATGGGAGGAAGAAAAGGGTTGGCAAAAGAAAGGGTAAGTCTGATGACGGTCAGACAGGTTCATGAGGCGCTTGGTGAAAAGGAGATGATGGCGGGCTGATGATCGAGTCTGGGTATGTCATGATTGACGGATGACCACATTTCAGCTAAGGCTAGACGAATGGCAAGGGTTAAGTCCCCTCATAGGAGAAGAGGTGAGATGGATTTGTGTCGTAGGAGGAGAGATGGTTGGCTATTTGGATGTGAAGGTGATCCAAGTCTGATGGAAAGAAGGTTGGGGGAATTATGATGGTGGTAGAGATGTGAAAGAACTTCAAAATCCAGGGTTTACTCTCCTTTTGCTTAACCTGCCCTGATGGGTTTTCAAGCTAGCCTCTCTTATTCTCTCTCTTCTTTTGCCTAGCTTGGGATTCCAAGCTGGCCGTTCTTGTTCTTTCTCTCAAAGACCAACATTTTGAGGACAAAGGATACTCCGTTAAGGCGAATTATAGCGGCCGGGCCTCAAAGAGGTTCTCCTACATATGCGATGTGGAATCAGGCCAATCGTAGTTCATAAGGTGAAACTCCAAAGGATTGGTGCCTCGAGGAGGGCTTGGTGAGGTAGGCTTTGAGGATGATCATGGATGCAAAGGTGTGATGATGATGTAAAGGCTTGGGGCGCAAGGCTTGAGAACAAATTGGGTGGTTTACGAATGGTTTTCTCGATGTGTGTGATTATCAGCTCCGTCTCCAGTTTCTCACCCTCTTCTTTTTTCTCTCTTTCTTTTCTCTTTTTCTTTTCTCTCTCTTTTTTTTCTCTCAATTTTTTTTTGCACTTTCTTGTTCCTATTTTTTTTATTGGCATGCTTCGAGATTTGGACGACCTAAACGAGGTTTACTCTCCCAGCACAGGTTTTTCCATACGCAACAAAGTGCTTAAGGGACATGAGCGCCGTACCACTCATGCCGACCCATGTTGGTGGACCAACTAGGAACTCTCTCTTTTCTTTTTTCTCTTTTTTTTTCTTTTTCTTTTTTTGCTCTCTCTCTCTCTCTCTCTCTCTCTCTCTCTCTCTCTCTTTTCTCTTTTCCTTTCTCTTTTTTTCGAATTTCTTCTTCATGGGATTGACTCATGTTCGCCTTTCTGATGTTATCAGTCACAACACACCTTTTGGCTTTGGGGTAGATATGGAGTGGTTATGAGGAGAATGACCGGGTTGGTCAAGGCTAAGGTTTTTCGAACAGTGACTGTTATGAATGATGCAGAGAGGGATGATTTGGTGAATGAGAACTTGGGACGAAGATGAAGGTTATAAGCAAGGGAAAATATTGTGGGTGAATGGGAAGGTAACAAGTGATATGGGTGCTGATGTGGGTGGTGAGATGGTAGCCCCCTGTCCTAGGCACATTTTGTTCAAGATGCTGGTTTAGGAGCATAGAAATGTCCACTTTCAAGAGACTGGTGGTTTTAGTCTTCTCTCCTTTGCCCAACCTGCTTGATGAATGCAGACTGACTTCCCTCTTTTTTTTTTCTTTTTTTTTCTTTTTCTTTATTTTACTCTTTTTTAAAATTTATTTTAAACCCTGGATTCATAGGATGAACATTGGATGAATGGAAGAGTACGTGAGGGTGATGATAGACTTGGATGTGTCAAACTTGGGTGTTAAGGCTAATGAATGGGTGAAAAAGCTTTTCAATTCAAGTTAAGAGTGCAAGCACGAGATTCTCAAACAATCACAATCAAATAGATGCATCTTATTGAATTCAAAAGACAAGCATATCACAGACCGACTCAATGCCTCGTCTATCTGACTCTGAAATAGAATGCTCAAAGGAATTCAGACCCTAGGTAACTTCAAAGTCCCCTTCCTGTGGTGTTGCCTTTCCTTGTTGACTGCTCCTGGAGGGTCGTTGCTCTAGTTGGCTTCCTGACTAAATTACATTAGTCTTTAGCGCTCCTAGAAGGGTGGCTGGGTGAACTAGTAGCTCTTCTATTAGGACCAGAATTCTTTCATCCTTGGATGGTAGCCTTCTCACTGTTCATGATCTCAAGTTGGATACATATGTCTTTAAGCTAATCAAAGTCCTTGATGACGCGATATCCCAAATGATGTGATAAGCTACTTTTGAGACCTTGTTTGAAGGTAGTCAGCTGTAGGCGCAAAGGTATAGTCTCGTTGATGTGAGACAACTTGTGTGCCATCTTTCGAAATAATCCTGGAAGGACTTATCTTCTCCCTGCTTCATGGCCGTTAGGTCATCCTCTGTGGCATGCTTCTTCTGGATACGACTGTAGTGATTGATAAAGGCCTTAAACAGCTCGTTACAGTCGACTCGACTTGAGGTGAAAGGCAATGGTACCATATTTTGGCTTCTCCATCTAGGGTGGATGGGAAGACTGTAGGGTACAAGTCAACATCAATCCTGTAAAGAGGTGCTAGTCGCATGAACTCCTCAATGTGGTGAGTAGGATTTTCAGATGGTTTGAACTTGATGTTAGGTACTTCAACTTTGTCAGCTACCTTATGACCGGGTGGATAGGCAAAGGTACATCTGTGTACTTGTTAGCAAAGGCGGGAACAATGCTCATCATCTTTATAAGACTCTCAAGTTTATAGCAGGATTTTCAGTGACTTTGGGAACTTTTAAGACTGCCTTGGACTTCCCTTTGAACGACCTTGAGCTCCCTGACTTATCCTCTGCGGGTGTCTTGAAAAGTTCGGGCTCAGATTCATACCTATCGATACCCTCAGTATTTAGGCCCAACTTGTCATTGATCTTTTTGATGGCCTGCAGCATGCCATCTATTACTTACTGTTGCTCATGGAGCCTCTTCTCGATCTTTTGCTCCTGTTCAAAGGAACTTGTAAAGACTAAGCCTTGCATCTTAGTGTAAAGTTCCTCCAGCTGCTTCGAGATGTTGGCTTCAGCGCCTCGGACTGGGATCTGCACGGTATGATTTCGAGCTCTGGCTTGGATGGTAGGCGGGTTGCAACTTGGATTTGAAACCAACCGGCCGGTACGTAGATCTCTGATGTGGGTCCGGAGCTGATCTCCTATCTTGCCTGTATGGAAATTTGTTAGTGACTCGATATTGACTTTGACACTTACTACCCAATGCATGCATATCCTAGAAGACCTATATGGGACCCTAATTGACTCGACACCTACATGCTGACAGTGACACTCAACTGACTCACCACTTTTTGGGAGTACATGACCTAACTCTATATGGACCTAACAACAGAAGATTAAAAGGGCCAAATAAAGTCAAATGTAGCGAGCTGGTCATAAGTTGGAAAACACAAGTCAGTGTTTCTCAATTCGGATGGGCCCAATCCACAACTGACCGTTTTAAGGAGAATCCGTAACTTGGCCCAACAACTCAGACAACTCAAGCTATATTGGCTATTATGCGGACTACAATAATGTTTGACAAGACTGATGACTCCTTTTTCAAAAAATTACTTAGGGGTACCCTAACTTTTGGTTAAATGTTTTTCTGGTACCCCAACTTTTAAAAACTAATTTTGGGGTACCCTAACTTTTAGAATTAGAAATAATTAGGTAAATTTCCCGCCAATGATTTGAATTCACTGGTGAGTTGTAGGCGGGAAATTGATTAAATGTTTTTGTGGATGAAAATGCCCTTTGTTTTTGTCGACGAAAATGATTTGAATCAATCGGAATTTCGCCGGAAATTCACCTAGTAATTTCTAATCCTAAAAGTAAGGGCACCCCAAAATTAGTATTGAAAAGTTAGGGTACCAAAAAATTGTTTCTTCAAAAGTTAGGGTACCTCTAAGTAATTTTTTGCTCCTTTTTTTTATCTTCTTTTTTTTATTTACCCAAGGAAAATGGATGTTGTGAAGGACTGAATAAAGCCAACAATAAGCAAGTTATAATTAGTTTATAGGCTTACTTGACAAATCCAATATGATTGGGCCTAGCAACGGGCCGACCGTAAATGTGATGGATTTATTAATTAAATTGATAAATTAATTTACTCAAGCTTAGTGACTATTATGCAGTCTAAGACGCTATCTATTAACTTTGTTGGACTTTTAATTTTTTTTTGGACCTTTGTTAAGAGAATTTCATAAAGGGCCATATAATATCATCTAAGGTGAGTCAATTTTTATTCATTAATTAAAATAGCTAACCCTTGAACATGAATGGGCCCTTCCATTGGGATAACCATAATGCCTCTAGGGTTAACTATATTAATCAATAAATAATCATTTTCTCAACCCAATGAATTTTATATGGACTAAAACGAAACCTCCAAACTAGAGCCGACTTTTTACAAAAAGGAAAAGAGGAAGGGAAACACATAGCACATAGCATACAACATGAAGGGTATCCTAAACCAAGGCTCTATGTTCATGGATTACTATGGTTGGGTTAACATGACCTACCACACGTTCTCGCCTTGGTTCACCTTACCCCTAAAAATTTATGGGTAAGGAGTAGGGGTGGGCATAACAGGTTAACCGCATATGCGGTTAACCGCATTTGAGGTTTTTGGATTTTGAAAACCTAAACCGCAACCGCAATATGCGGTTAACCGCTTTTGAAATCTGGAAACCTAAACCAAACCTCGAAACCGCAATTTAGAAGCGATGCCGGTTAACGGCTTTTAAAATATGAAAATTTACCCGGTTAACATACACGGTTTATGATTAACCGATTTCCTGGAAATTTACAATAACATTTATGCAAATAAATGCAATCATATTACTAATAAATTCATATTCCGATACGACGATACGCATGCGCACGACACCGCCGCAAGATTTGCTACCCATCGGCATCACGCTCGCTTTGAAAAACAAATGAATGTCAAATGACCAACAAGTCAACCAAACATCCAAGTTTCCACACTTCCACACAAGTTTTTTTTTCAACTTAATTGAGAGCGGTTAACCGCGGTTAACCGTTTCATGAAAATCCAAAACCAAAACCTAAACCGCTCATAGCGGTTTGGTTAACCTAAACCGCTTTTATGCAAAAATCAATTCGGTTAACCGCATTTTGCGGTTTGGTTTATGTGGTTTTGTGGTTCAATTTGCGGTTTATGTTTATGGTGCCCACCCCTAGTAAGGAGTATGAGGTGTTGCTCGTCGGGCTTCAATGAAGCCTTTTGAGTATAACATGGGGAGAGGAGATACCAAATGCTTGGCGATGTAGGGTGCATCACACAAGGAGTGGCCGCCCGCTCTCGGGGAAGAGTCCTAGTTATTACTTAAACCGTCGTCTTTGTGCTAACGTGTCAAAATACCCGATTAATGGCCCGGTATGCAAAGGATGCCTAAAAAGAATAACAAAATGTGAAATAAATCAACTTCTCCCTTTTACAATTTCAAATCAATTCTATTTGTTTAAGTTTTACCCTCTTTTTAAGTTTTAAGTCCCCAGTGGAATCGCCAGTCTGTAGGTACCCGGAAAAATTCCCGTTCGGGGAAATTGTTCTCGGATGCACTACTTATTTGATCGGGAGCCGACTAAGGTTGCTTAATCCTTAAGTAAAGATACTTTTATTTTCGAAATTCATTTTCGGGATGATGAAACTTTATTTATTTGCAAACCCTTTTTATATTATTTAAATACTCGAAATTGCACCAAAATATTTTATCAATGACTTAACACTAACCCATTACCGAATCCAGGCCCAAAAGGAAGCAGATGGGCCACCAGAAATCATCAAAAGCCGCAGGGGTTTTGATGATTTTCTGGCTGGGCCATTCGTTTCCTCGGCCCAGAGGAAATGTGTAGAAATTAGCAAAAGCTATGCGACTTTTGCTAATTTCTGGCCCATTTTCTCTCGGGTTGGCCTTGGATTAGTAAATGAGAAAGCATTAAATCATTTTTAACTATTTTAATGCAAATACGAATATTTTAAATAATTAAAAGGATTGTAAAATAGTAAAAGAGTCGCCAGCCGATTTAAGGAAATCGACAAACCATAAAATAAAATAAATAACTCCAATCTACGAAACCCGACTTCTAAGTTTGGGGGTAAGGTTCCGAATTCTAGAATTATAAGAATTCTCGAATCCGCCTATTAGAAAACAGACTCTACTAAAATCGACCTTGAAATGAAAAAGAGCGGGGAAAAGTTTAATTAAATTCACAACATTATATTCTTGCACATGCAATGTTAAAACAATGCGGTTTTCTTTACAAAATAATGTACAAATAAGCAAATTGAAGGAATAATTACATGAATAAAATACAATAGCAAAGATGAGCAAACCTTGCTTGATGGTTGATGCGGCGGAAAGAAGATCGATCCCTTCGGCCTTGATTTAGGACTCAGATGGAAGATGTGTATAGGGATGATTAGATGAATGGTTAGAAGGGGTGGTGTAAGAATGTAGATATGATAAGAGTGATTATTAGAGAATTTGAGAGGGAGTATGGATAATGGAATTTTGAGAGAGTTTAGGTGGAATGATGATAATAGTTGGTGAGAATGGGTGAAAGATGATAGGGTATTTATAGGTGGAGGATGAATGTTTTGGAGGGAAATGGAGAGAGACATTTGGAATTTTTTTATGACATGTTTTGTAATTCTATGAATAGTAGCATGCAAGGTTTTCATACCTAGGTTTAATGACGTTAGCTTTAGCTAAAGAAAGTCTTAAAATGAGGTTAAAGGTGTTCTAAAGTTTTTATAAAGTTTTCTAGTTGTTATGTTGTTATATGAGTTAAGTTGGAGACCTTACTTTAATGTTATTAAGGTCGTGGCAATATCGTTTATTACTTTAAACGTGTCGTATCGATTCTATTAATTTTCTTTTAGAAAAGGTGTGTTGGGATGTTCGTGTTTTCATGATAGTTACGTTGTTACATGGCTAACTAACTAATAAGAAAAGGTTAAGTTTGGGGTAGGGTAGGATTTGTGAGTAACTAATTATTGTAGAGAGTATTAATTTTAAAAGTTTACTTTCAATTCTAGGACCGAGCGAGACCGCGTAGTAGCTCCTGTGAATTTGCGACATGAAGTACAACATCTTCAGGTAATATCTATGCCCTAATCCCCCTTTGGATGCTCTTTATTGGTTTTATTGATTTCTATATTGATTTCAGAACTTGCATCCCGAAGGGGATTTTATTTGAAATTTGACTGTCTATTTTGTTAAGAAGGTTGTGTTCTTTGATTCTAAAAGTATGGAGAGTCCTTTGATTTTTGTGTTGAAAAAGTATTGGTTTGGAATTGTGGTTTGGTAGTGTTGGTTTTGGAAAATGTTGGATTCGGAAATGTTGGTTGATACTGGAATGAACTGAGATATGAAACCTGACTAAATAAACGGTATGACTAAATGCTGTTAAGAGACCAGGTTACGCCTAGTAGTTTGGAATGAATGTTGCAATGGCCATCCGGGATGTGGTTGTGATTAGTTATGATGATGAGAAAAGATGTTTGCGATGGCCATTCGTGAGTTAGATTGAGTTTGGATTGATGATGAGAAAAGAATGCTGAGAAAAGATTGTGGAATGTTTTTGGCGAGTCTATTGACTCCGAGGGGCAATATGGAAGCCCCGCTCGCTTTAAAATATGAACGGTAAGGTTGTCTGGTGAAAGTATTTTGAAATGTGTGAACTGTTTCCCCTTCCCTTAAAATGTGTTGAAATGAATTATTTTTAACTATTAGGGGTAGACATTATTGAGGTTTCCCCCTCATGTTTGTAAATATTTTGTTTTCAGGTGAAGACTTCTGTGATGGGAACGGGAACTAGAAGTGAGGACGTCTAGAGTTTTGTTTGAATAAAGTGTTTAGTGGTTTAGTTATTTATGTGTGTGTGTGTATATATATATATATATATATATATATATATATTTGCGCAGAATCCAGGCTATATTACAAACAAAGTAAGAGGAGAGGGCCTCTGAACCACATACAATTATATCTTAAGCATCAAATCACAACAATTGGAATATCCTTTCCTAGTTTTTGAGAACATTATAACTCTGTTTTTGACATCTTTCTTAATCTGTTCAGTAATTGCTTTGGGCTGTCTTCTGTTGCCTCCATGCACTCTGCTGTTTCTTTCCTTCTAAACTTGATAGATGAAAGCCCCAAAGATAGCAATAAGTAGTTTCTTGAGTTTGGCATTCACAGTGCCATTATGTAATTGCTCCCACCAAAGATGGGGGTTTTGAAAATGAATGCCACTGCACAGTGACCATCCTTTAATTTCTTGGATTATTTGAAAAGCCAGAGGGCATTCTCTAAATAGGTGCTCATGGGTCTCATCTGCAGATTCACAGATTGGGCAAACTTTTGGAGCTGCTTCTCTCCAGTTGCTTGTTCTACTTCGAACTGGTAAGCGATTCTGCACATATAGCCAAGTAATAAATGTATGCCTCGGCACAGTCAGATAATTCCAAACCAAGTTATACCACCAATGAGTTTTAGCAGAAAGGAGGCACCAAATATACCCTCTATTGGCTGTGTATTTTCCTTCTTCCTCCCACTCCCATCTCCTTCCGGGCTTGCAACCCCATTTGAAGATATCTTTCACCTCGCAAAGATGTTTGAAGTAAGGACAAACGTCGTAGGGAGGGGTATAGTCCCACCATGAGTGATGCATGATGTATTTGGTGTGGATGAATTGCCCAGACAAGTTCTGCAATTATAGCTTGATTCCACACCCTTAGATTCCTACAGCCAAGGCCCCCATGGAATTTGGGAGTACATGTTTTCTGCCAAGACACAGCGGGAGGGGTTTTGTATTGGTGTGTTCCGCTCCAAAGGAAATTCCTACAGTAGGAATCAACTGTTTTCACAACCTTCTTAGGGAGGATTAAGATTCTTGCCCAGAAGCTATACACCCCAAGCAAAACCGTGTTGATGAGAGTATTTCTGCCAGCATATAAGGTATGCCTTGCTTCCCAGCTCTGCACGCTTGAGAGTATTTTCCCTGTGAGTTGTTGGCAGTCCACAGCGGAGAGGTTATAGGCAGATATAGGCATACCCAAATAGCGGAATGGAAGGCTGCCAAGGGTGAACTCTGTCTCTCTAAGGAGTTCCTCTGTGTTCTGCGTCCCTCCAAAGACCACTTCAGACTTCTCCTTATTTGTAGTTAGACCCGTGACATCCGAAAAGTGATGGAAGGCCTCCATAATTGTGCGAATGGAGTCTCTCTGTGCTGAAGAGAATAATATGAGATCATCAGCAAACATCAAGTGGGTGAGTTTGAGCTTTGTGCAGTTTGGGCGGTATTTGAAGTTGCTTGATCTCGAGATGTAATAATTGAGCGATCTAGAGAGGTATTCCATGGTGAGGACAAAGATCAGGGGAGACATCAGATCACCTTGTCTAAGTCCTCTACCCCCCGAGAATGGCTCAGAAATGCTTCAATTTGCATTGACAGCAAAGGTGGGCGTTGTGATGCAAGCCATAATACAATTGATGATCCATCCAGGGAATTTATAGGCTCGAAGAGCCTCTTCGATGAACTTCCAGTGGACGGAGTCAAAAGCTTTTTTGAGATCGATCTTCATCAAGCATCTCGATGAAATTTTGGATCTCATGTACCCTCTTGAAATTTCTTGGCCAATAAGGACATTATGTAAAAGTTGTCGGCCTAGGATGAATGTAGCTTGACTTGGATCTATAAGAGAGGGAAGAATCTCTCTAGTTCTGTTTGCCAACACCTTAGTAACACCCTTATAAAAAGTGTTACAGCAAGATATAGGTCTGAAATCAGATGGCTTCTTTGGATTGGTTACCTTGGGGATGACCACAAGATGGGTTTGGTTGAACTTCTTAAGCAACTTTCCAGAGTTGAAGAATTCGTGTGCAGCCTCAATCACAAGCTTCCCAATCTGAGTCCAACCCTTTTTATAGAAGCAGTTGGTATACCCATTTGGACCCGGGGTTTTGTCATCCGGAATTGAGAAAAAAGCATCTTTTATCTCTCTCTCAGTGATAGGTTTGCTGATTTGAATCTATTGCTCAACGGTAAGAATGGGACCACTGTTGAAAACATCATGATTTGCTCTACTGTGTTGAATTTGTTGTTTGCCAAGGAGATTTTGGTAGTAAGCTCTAAGGCAATCATTTACTTCCTCCAACCCTGTAATTCGTTTTCCATCGCTGTCTTCCAGTTCATGAACGTAATTATTTACTCTCTTCTGACGCATCTTAGCGAAGAATAATTTACTGTAGGTATCCCCCATATTGCTCCAATCCATCTTACTCTGTTGATTTTTGAGCTTTAGGGCCAAATGAAGAATTTCCCAATGAGATCTTCTAGCATCCTTCTCTTTTTCTTGAAGAGCAATGTATGTTGGATTTGCTGCAAGCTCCAACTGGACTTGAGTAAGCTTATCTCGACTTCTCTCCTCCTGATGAAAAATATCCGCATATTTTGTTCTATAGAGCAGCTTGAACTTTTCTTCCAGACGAGTAAGACTCTCAGAGAGCCTATACATTGCGTGTCCGTTAGGAAGATTTTGAAGTTCATGCAAAAGGATTTCAGTAAATTTGGGGTCATCAACCTACATGTTGCAAAAATGGAACGGAGCTGGCTTCTTCGGGCAATGGGGAAAGGAAATTTGCAGGGCAGAATGATCTGAGAGGCCCGCACTTTTGTACACAACTTGGATGTAGTCGGCAATAAGATACCAGCAAAGATTCACTAGTAAACGATCAGCCCGTGAACGCACATGATTATTTGTCCAAGTGAAATGATTACCTGTGGATGTTGGTTCATGGAGATGACAGTCAGCAATGCAATCTTGAAAAGCTTGTAGAGTAAACGCCCCAACCTCAACTCCACCAACTCTATCATGGGGATTTATAATTGCATTAAAGTCTCCCAAAACACCCCATGCTTCATCTGTAGAGGTTGCAATGTTTCTCAAGGCAGACCAGAGATCGATGCGCTCTGAAGATTGATTACTTCCATATACCCAAGTCACTAAGAATTCGTATGCATCATGACGTCTCGTGACTTTGGAGTGTATCAATTGGGATGTAGTAAATAACTTCTGGACATGGTAGAACCTAGGATTCCAAGAAACAAGAATTCTGATCCTACTACAGTGCGCCTCATTTATGATGGTTCCCCAATTTATGAAAACTTTTTGAATAACCAAGTTTTTGTTTTTAGGGAGAATCTTCGTTTCATATAAACCAATTAGGCCCACCCCCTGTGTTTGCAAGTAGACTTTTAAGTCTTCTTGCTTCTCCGGGCTATTAAACCCGCGTATGTTCCAGCTGATTATATTCATGATCAGTGGAGTGGGTGGTTTCTTCTTTTTCATCCTCTGTTCCATCCCTGTTTCTGAGTCAGTCAAACCGATTTGAAGTGTCTCCTGTTTGATCCTGCTTGGTTAGTGGAGTGATTTGTTTGATTATGCTGAAGCTGTTGATCTTTTCTTACCCATATTTGTCGAGGCACAATGAAGCCTTGATCATCAACAATCCGTTCTCTTCGAATCCGTTTCTGATCCTCTGCATTTTTCTTGCTCAGATTGCTTTCATCATATATTTTCTTCTTGCAAATCTTCTCTTCATGTCCTGTTTTTTTTTTTTTTTTTGCAATAATCGCATAGGATCTTCTTCCTATAGTTAGCTTCTTCGTGCCCAAACATTCCACAATGAAGACATTTCTTTGGAATCCAATCGTAATGGATTTGCTGTCTCTGCATCTGATCATTGTGTTCTATGTAGTCTACAAAGTCCGGGAAAGGACCTTGGATTGGCATCTCAATCAAGAGCTTCACATGTCCCAGTTTGATCCTATCATTTGTTTGCCGATCAGTTTTGATTGGAACCCCCAAGAGACTAGCAATCTTGCTTAGACTATCTTGATTCTAAAATTTGAAGGGTAAATCCTTCATTGTTACCTAGATGGGCAAGGTTTTAATTCTGTCAATTTTCATATCTAAATCCTCATTCCATTCCCTCACTATAAATGGCTTCCCATCAAAAAAATGAAAACGCTGTTTCATTGCCAAATTCTTGTGTTCCTCTGATTTGAAACGAACCAAGATGATGCCTTTCTTGATATCCGATATGTTTCTATATTTAAGGCCATCCAGATTTGATTTATGTAGCCACTCATAACCTCATACGAGGGATTTGAACCCAGTACACAGCAAATCACCGAATTATTCCAATATTCAATCGATTTTGATATCGCCCGCCTTTGTCAATCCTCATAGCAGAGTTCCATTGATGACGATCGGCTCAATAAAGCGAAGTTCCAACCCTCCGATTCGTAAATAATTCGACATAGGTACTTTTTTCCTTGTCTGCTCCTCAAACCTTCTCCGACGCCTGCTTCAAATTTAGGCTCATCGCACACCCTTGATCTTTTGTTGCTCAATGACTTCCCCTTCTTGAAGTGTTAAAACCGTACCTGCTGTATCATCACCAATAGCCTTCTGATTGCTTGAAGAACCCTTATCTTGATGTTGCTTTTGTTTTGTTGTAGGAGTCTTCCTATTCGCATCATCAACAGAGGTAGCCTGATTTCTTGGGAGCCCCTATCTTGCTGTTGTTTCTGTTTTGTCGTTGGAGTCCTCCTCACCGCCGGTGATGAGGCTTTCGGCCCCCCCTTCCTCGTCTTCACCATGAGAGGAGGTAGGGCAAAGCGAGATTCATACCATCCCTGTTTCTGAGTCAGTCAAACCGATTTGAAGTGTCTCCTGTTTGATCCTGCTTGGTTAGTGGAGTGATTTGTTTGATTATGCTGAAGCTGCTGATCTTTTCTTACCCATATTTGTCGAGGCACAATGAAGCCTTGATCATCAACAATCCGTTCTCTTCGAATCCGTTTCTGATCCTTTGCATTTTTCTTGCTCAGATTGCTTTCATCATATATTTTCTTCTTGCAAATCTTCTCTTCATGTCCTTTTTTTTTTTTTTGCAATAATCGCATAGGATCTTCTTCCTATAGTTAGCTTCTTCGTGCCCAAACATTCCACAATGAAGACATTTCTTTGGAATCCAATCGTAATGGATTTTTGTCTCGCAGATTCGATCATTGTGTTCTATGTAGTCTACAAAGTCCGGGAAAGGACCTTGGATTGGCATCTCAATCAAGAGCTTCACATGTCCCAGTTTGATCCTATCATTTGTTTGCCGATCAGTTTTGATTGGAACCCCCAAGAGACTAGCAATCTTGCTTAGACTATCTTGATTCTAAAATTTGAAGGGTAAATCCTTCATTGTTACCTAGATGGGCAAGGTTTTAATTCTGTCAATTTTCATATCTAAATCCTCATTCCATTCCCTCACTATAAATGGCTTCCCATCAAAAAAATGAAAACGCTGTTTCATTGCCAAATTCTTGTGTTCCTCTGATTTGAAACGAACCAAGATGATGCCTTTCTTGATATCCGATATGTTTCTATATTTAAGGCCATCCAGATTTGATTTATGTAGCCACTCATAACCTCATACGAGGGATTTGAACCCAGTACACAGCAAATCACCGAATTATTCCAATATTCAATCGATTTTGATACGTCTGCCTTGTCAATCCTTGCTAGCAGAGTTCCATTGATGACAGTCGGCTCAATAAAGCGAAGTTCCAACCCCTCTGATTCTGTAAATAATTCGACATAGGTACTTTTTTTCCTTGTCTCTGTTCCTGAAACCTTCTCCGACGCTTCCGTTTCTGAAATTTAGGGCTCATCGCACAATTCTTGATCTTTTTGTTGCTCAATGACTTCCCCTTCTTGAAGTGTTAAAACCGTACCTGCTGTATCATCACCAATAGCCTTCTGATTGCTTGAAGAACCCTTATCTTGATGTTGCTTTTGTTTTGTTGTAGGAGTCTTCCTATTCGCATCATCAACAGAGGTAGCCTGATTTCTTGGGAGCCCCTATCTTGCTGTTGTTTCTGTTTTGTCGTTGGAGTCCTCCTCACCGCCGGTGATGAGGCTTTCGGCCCCCCCTTCCTCGTCTTCACCATGAGAGGAGGTAGGGCAAAGCGAGATTCATACCATCCTGCTTCTCGAGTCACCAAACCGATTTGAAGTGTCTCTGCTTGATCCTCGCTTGTTAGTGGAGTGATTTGTTTGATTATCTCTGAAGCCTTGATCTTTTCTTACCCATATTTGTCGAGGCACAATGAAGCCTTGATCATCAACAATCCGTTCTCTTCGAATCCGTTTCTGATCCTTTGCATTTTTCTTGCTCAGATTGCTTTCATCATATATTTTCTTGCAAATCTTCTTCATGTCCTTTTTTTTTTTTTTTGCAATAATCGCATAGGATCTTCTTCCTATAGTTAGCTTCTTCGTGCCCAAACATTCCACAATGAAGACATTTCTTTGGAATCCAATCGTAATGGATTTGCTGTCTCTGCATCTGATCATTGTGTTCTATGTAGTCTACAAAGTCCGGGAAAGGACCTTGGATTGGCATCTCAATCAAGAGCTTCACATGTCCCAGTTTGATCCTATCATTTGTTTGCCGATCAGTTTTGATTGGAACCCCCAAGAGACTAGCAATCTTGCTTAGACTATCTTGATTCTAAAATTTGAAGGGTAAATCCTTCATTGTTACCTAGATGGGCAAGGTTTTAATTCTGTCAATTTTCATATCTAAATCCTCATTCCATTCCCTCACTATAAATGGCTTCCCATCAAAAAATTGAAAACGCTGTTTCATTGCCAAATTCTTGTGTTCCTCTGATTTGAAACGAACCAAGATGATGCCTTTCTTGATATCCGATATGTTTCTATATTTAAGGCCATCCACATTCGATTTATGTAGCCACTCATAACCTCATACGAGGGATTTGAACCCAGTACACAGCAAATCACCGAATTATTCCAATATTCAATCGATTTTGATACGTCTGCCTTGTCAATCCTTGCTAGCAGAGTTCCATTGATAATGATCGGCTCAATAAAGCGAAGTTCCAACCCCTCTGATTCTGTAAATAATTCAACATAGGTACTTTTTTTCCTTGTCTCTGTTCCTGAAACCTTCTCCGACGCTTCCGTTTCTGAAATTTAGGGCTCATCGCACAATTCTTGATCTTTTTGTTGCTCAATGACTTCCCCTTCTTGAAGTGTTAAAACCGTACCTGCTGTATCATCACCAATAGCCTTCTGATTGCTTGAAGAACCCTTATCTTGATGTTGCTTTTGTTTTGTTGTAGGAGTCTTCCTATTCGCATCATCAACAGAGGTAGCCTGATTTCTTGGGAGCCCCTATCTTGCTGTTGTTTCTGTTTTGTCGTTGGAGTCCTCCTCACCGCCGGTGATGAGGCTTTCGGCCCCCCCTTCCTCGTCTTCACCATGAGAGGAGGTAGGGCAAAGCGAGATTCATACCATCCCTGTTTCTGAGTCAGTCAAACCGATTTGAAGTGTCTCCTGTTTGATCCTGCTTGGTTAGTGGAGTGATTTGTTTGATTATGCTGAAGCTGCTGATCTTTTCTTACCCATATTTGTCGAGGCACAATGAAGCCATGATCATCAACAATCCGTTCTCTTCGAATCCGTTTCTGATCCTCTGCATTTTTCTTGCTCAGATTGCTTTCATCATATATTTTCTTCTTGCAAATCTTCTCTTCATGTCCTGTTTTTTTTTTTTTTTTTTTTTTTTGCAATAATCGCATAGGATCTTCTTCCTATAGTTAGCTTCTTCGTGCCCAAACATTCCACAATGAAGACATTTCTTTGGAATCCAATCGTAATGGATTCTTTGTCTCAGATTCGATCATTGTGTTCTATGTAGTCTACAAAGTCCGGAAAGGACCTCGATTGGCATCTCAATCAAGAGCTTCACATGTCCCAGTTTGATCCTATCATTTGTTTGCCGATCAGTTTTGATTGGAACCCCCAAGAGACTAGCAATCTTGCTTAGACTATCTTGATTCTAAAATTTGAAGGGTAAATCCTTCATTGTTACCTAGATGGGCAAGGTTTTAATTCTGTCAATTTTCATATCTAAATCCTCATTCCATTCCCTCACTATAAATGGCTTCCCATCAAAAAAATGAAAACGCTGTTTCATTGCCAAATTCTTGTGTTCCTCTGATTTGAAACGAACCAAGATGATGCCTTTCTTGATATCCGATATGTTTCTATATTTAAGGCCATCCAGATTCGATTTATGTAGCCACTCATAACCTCATACGAGGGATTTGAACCCAGTACACAGCAAATCACCGAATTATTCCAATATTCAATCGATTTTGATACGTCTGCCTTGTCAATCCTTGCTAGCAGAGTTCCATTGATGACAGTCGGCTCAATAAAGCGAAGTTCCAACCCCTCTGATTCTGTAAATAATTCGACATAGGTACTTTTTTTCCTTGTCTCTGTTCCTGAAACCTTCTCCGACGCTTCCGTTTCTGAAATTTAGGGCTCATCGCACAATTCTTGATCTTTTTGTTGCTCAATGACTTCCCCTTCTTGAAGTGTTAAAACCGTACCTGCTGTATCATCACCAATAGCCTTCTGATTGCTTGAAGAACCCTTATCTTGATGTTGCTTTTGTTTTGTTGTAGGAGTCTTCCTATTCGCATCATCAACAGAGGTAGCCTGATTTCTTGGGAGCCCCTATCTTGCTGTTGTTTCTGTTTTGTCGTTGGAGTCCTCCTCACCGCCGGTGATGAGGCTTTCGGCCCCCCCTTCCTCGTCTTCACCATGAGAGGAGGTAGGGCAAAGCGAGATTCATACCATCCCTGTTTCTGAGTCAGTCAAACCGATTTGAAGTGTCTCCTGTTTGATCCTGCTTGGTTAGTGGAGTGATTTGTTTGATTATGCTGAAGCTGCTGATCTTTTCTTACCCATATTTGTCGAGGCACAATGAAGCCTTGATCATCAACAATCCGTTCTCTTCGAATCCGTTTCTGATCCTCTGCATTTTTCTTGCTCAGATTGCTTTCATCATATATTTTCTTCTTGCAAATCTTCTCTTCATGTCCTTTTTTTTTTTTTTTGCAATAATCGCATAGGATCTTCTTCCTATAGTTAGCTTCTTCGTGCCCAAACATTCCACAATGAAGACATTTCTTTGGAATCCAATCGTAATGGATTTGCTGTCTCTGCATCTGATCATTGTGTTCTATGTAGTCTACAAAGTCCGGGAAAGGACCTTGGATTGGCATCTCAATCAAGAGCTTCACATGTCCCAGTTTGATCCTATCATTTGTTTGCCGATCAGTTTTGATTGGAACCCCCAAGAGACTAGCAATCTTGCTTAGACTATCTTGATTCTAAAATTTGAAGGGTAAATCCTTCATTGTTACCTAGATGGGCAAGGTTTTAATTCTGTCAATTTTCATATCTAAATCCTCATTCCATTCCCTCACTATAAATGGCTTCCCATCAAAAAATTGAAAACGCTGTTTCATTGCCAAATTCTTGTGTTCCTCTGATTTGAAACGAACCAAGATGATGCCTTTCTTGATATCCGATATGTTTCTATATTTAAGGCCATCCAGATTCGATTTATGTAGCCACTCATAACCTCATACGAGGGATTTGAACCCAGTACACAGCAAATCACCGAATTATTCCAATATTCAATCGATTTTGATACGTCTGCCTTGTCAATCCTTGTTAGCAGAGTTCCATTGATGACAATTACTCAATAAAGCGAAGTTCCAACCCCTCTGATTCTGTAAATAATTCGACATAGGTACTTTTTTTCCTTGTCTCTGTTCCTGAAACCTTCTCCGACGCTTCCGTTTCTGAAATTTAGGGCTCATCGCACAATTCTTGATCTTTTTGTTGCTCAATGACTTCCCCTTCTTGAAGTGTTAAAACCGTACCTGCTGTATCATCACCAATAGCCTTCTGATTGCTTGAAGAACCCTTATCTTGATGTTGCTTTTGTTTTGTTGTAGGAGTCTTCCTATTCGCATCATCAACAGAGGTAGCCTGATTTCTTGGGAGCCCCTATCTTGCTGTTGTTTCTGTTTTGTCGTTGGAGTCCTCCTCACCGCCGGTGATGAGGCTTTCGGCCCCCCCTTCCTCGTCTTCACCATGAGAGGAGGTAGGGCAAAGCGAGATTCATACCATCCTGCTTTCAGTCACCAAACCGATTTGAAGTGTCTCTGTTGATCTGCTTGGTTAGTGGAGTGATTTGTTTGATTATCTGAAAGCCTTGATCTTTTCTTACCCATATTTGTCGAGGCACAATGAAGCCATGATCATCAACAATCCGTTCTCTTGAACTGCTTCGATCCTCTCAGATTTTTCTTGCTCAGATTGCTTTCATCATATATTTTCTTCTTGCAAATCTTCTCTTCATGTCCTGTTTTTTTTTTTTTTTTTGCAATAATCGCATAGGATCTTCTTCCTATAGTTAGCTTCTTCGTGCCCAAACATTCCACAATGAAGACATTTCTTTGGAATCCAATCGTAATGGATTTGCTGTCTCTGCATCTGATCATTGTGTTCTATGTAGTCTACAAAGTCCGGGAAAGGACCTTGGATTGGCATCTCAATCAAGAGCTTCACATGTCCCAGTTTGATCCTATCATTTGTTTGCCGATCAGTTTTGATTGGAACCCCCAAGAGACTAGCAATCTTGCTTAGACTATCTTGATTCTAAAATTTGAAGGGTAAATCCTTCATTGTTACCTAGATGGGCAAGGTTTTAATTCTGTCAATTTTCATATCTAAATCCTCATTCCATTCCCTCACTATAAATGGCTTCCCATCAAAAAAATGAAAACGCTGTTTCATTGCCAAATTCTTGTGTTCCTCTGATTTGAAACGAACCAAGATGATGCCTTTCTTGATATCCGATATGTTTCTATATTTAAGGCCATCCAGATTCGATTTATGTAGCCACTCGTAACCTCATACGAGGGATTTGAACCCAGTACACAGCAAATCACCGAATTATTCCAATATTCAATCGATTTTGATACGTCTGCCTTGTCAATCCTTGCTAGCAGAGTTCCATTGATGACAGTCGGCTCAATAAAGCGAAGTTCCTACCCCTCTGATTCTGTAAATAATTCGACATAGGTACTTTTTTTCCTTGTCTCTGTTCCTGAAACCTTCTCCGACGCTTCCGTTTCTGAAATTTAGGGCTCATCGCACAATTCTTGATCTTTTTGTTGCTCAATGACTTCCCCTTCTTGAAGTGTTAAAACCGTACCTGCTGTATCATCACCAATAGCCTTCTGATTGCTTGAAGAACCCTTATCTTGATGTTGCTTTTGTTTTGTAGGAGTCTTCCTATTCGCATCATCAAGAGGTAGCTGATTTCTTGGGAGCCCCTATCTTGCTGTTGTTTCTGTTTTGTCGTTGGAGTCCTCCTCACCGCCGGTGATGAGGCTTTCGGCCCCCCCTTCCTCGTCTTCACCATGAGAGGAGGTAGGGCAAAGCGAGATTCATACCATCCTGCTTTCGAGTCACCAAACCGATTTGAAGTGTCTCTGCTTTGATCCTCGCTTGTTAGTGGAGTGATTTGTTTGATTATCTTTCAAGCCGATCTTTTCTTACCCATATTTGTCGAGGCACAATGAAGCCTTGATCATCAACAATCCGTTCTCTTCGAATCCGTTTCTGATCCTCTGCATTTTTCTTGCTCAGATTGCTTTCATCATATATTTTCTTCTTGCAAATCTTGTCTTCATGTCCTTTTTTTTTTTTTGCAATAATCGCAGGATCTTCTTCCTATAGTTAGCTTCTTCGTGCCCAAACATTCCACAATGAAGACATTTCTTTGGAATCCAATCGTAATGGATTTGCTGTCTCTGCATCTGATCATTGTGTTCTATGTAGTCTACAAAGTCCGGGAAAGGACCTTGGATTGGCATCTCAATCAAGAGCTTCACATGTCCCAGTTTGATCCTATCATTTGTTTGCCGATCAGTTTTGATTGGAACCCCCAAGAGACTAGCAATCTTGCTTAGACTATCTTGATTCTAAAATTTGAAGGGTAAATCCTTCATTGTTACCTAGATGGGCAAGGTTTTAATTCTGTCAATTTTCATATCTAAATCCTCATTCCATTCCCTCACTATAAATGGCTTCCCATCAAAAAATTGAAAACGCTTCATTGCACAAATTCTTGTGTTCCTCTGATTTGAAACGAACCAAGATGATGCCTTTCTTGATATCCGATATGTTTCTATATTTAAGGCCATCCAGATTCGATTTATGTAGCCACTCATAACCTCATACGAGGGATTTGAACCCAGTACACAGCAAATCACCGAATTATTCCAATATTCAATCGATTTTGATACGTCTGCCTTGTCAATCCTTGCTAGCAGAGTTCCATTGATGACAGTGGGCTCAATAAAGCGAAGTTCCAACCCCTCTGATTCTGTAAATAATTCGACATAGGTACTTTTTTTCCTTGTCTCTGTTCCTGAAACCTTCTCCGACGCTTCCGTTTCTGAAATTTAGGGCTCATCGCACAATTCTTGATCTTTTTGTTGCTCAATGACTTCCCCTTCTTGAAGTGTTAAAACCGTACCTGCTGTATCATCACCAATAGCCTTCTGATTGCTTGAAGAACCCTTATCTTGATGTTGCTTTTGTTTTGTTGTAGGAGTCTTCCTATTCGCATCATCAACAGAGGTAGCCTGATTTCTTGGGAGCCCCTATCTTGCTGTTGTTTCTGTTTTGTCGTTGGAGTTCTCCTCACCGCCGGTGATGAGGCTTTCGGCCCCCCTTCCTCGTCTTCACCATGAGAGGAGGTAGGGCAAAGCGAGATTCATATACACACTGTATGTATGTATGTACATATATATATATATATATATATATACTTATCGGTGTTGTTTTGGATCAGGATGAGATGGTTGATGCTTATTTCTTTGTTCTTTTTGGGTTGTAAGTGCATGCTTATTTGTTTTTGGACATCTACCATTTGGACATCTGGTGGATGTCATATCGCTGCCCTTGCTATGAACGACGATCCTGACTTCTTTGAAAGATTTGAAACCCCGAGGAGGGCCTCGAACCAGAAGAAGATATGGAGGAGGATCCTAAAGGAGACCCCAGAGACAGATCATGAGAGCAAAAAGGAATTGGAGGGTGTATTGATGTGTTGTAGTAGGCTGATGGACTACCTGGGATTTCACATAAACTTGATGTTCTCCTTTCTTGCCTTGTTATTTTTATTATGATGGTTTTTTGTGAGTTTCTGCAGGAAACAGTTGTATATATGATTCAGAACTCTTCTAGTTATGTCATGAATGAATGAATGTGAATTTAATGTTGTTGGTATTTGTTTTGAAAGTTCTATGGCCATGTTTATATTTTATATTTTATGGATATACCGATCGAGGATTTGATGGTGAGAAATTGTATGATTATGAGGTGAAGAAATGGGTATTGGAAATATCTTGATTGTGTGACAAGGTTATGGAAAAGGAAAATCTTGTGTTTGTGCTTTTGACGGAATCTTGTAATTACGTGAATGTCATACTTTTGTTGTTTTGATGATTGCCTAGTTCAGTCCTTGGTAATGTTTATATATTATTCGATTCTGGTGCGAGTTATTCTTTTATTTATCCGGGAATAGTGGAAAAGGTTAAGTTAGTATGTTCAAAAGATAGCACCCCCATGTCAGTAGCCTTACCTACGGGAGCGTCAGTTCAATGTGGGAAATTATACAAAAAAATGCCCTATAATCATAGGCGGGCAAGAGTTTGACGCCGATCTATATCAGTTTGAGCTAATAGAGTTTGATGTCATCTTGGGAATGGATTGGTTAGCCAAGTACAAGGCTCAGATAGATTGCTGCAAGCAAAAAGTGACCTTAGTGAGTTTTGACGGGAGAAAGTGGTCCATTACAATGATCGAGACCTGCGAGGAGTGAGAATCATTTCCGCCCTAAAAGCCTAGAGATTGATGGGACAAGGTTGGTAAGGATTTCTATACAGTGTTATAGACACCAAAGCTGAAGACACATCACTCGAGACCATCCCGGTGGTGCAAGAATATCCAGACATGTTTCCCGAGGAGATTCCAGGGATGCCCCCACCATGAGATGTGGATTTCTACATCGACTTGGAGCCTAGAGCTGCTCCAATATCTAAGGCACCCTATCGAATGGCACTCGCGGAGCTCAAGGAGCTTAAAGCCCAACTCGACGAGCTTTTGGAGAAAGGATACATCCGGCCGAGCACTGTAACGTGTGGTTTGTATTAACCGGTTTTTAACGTGCTTCTCAGGAAGCGAGGGGCCTTAGTTAAAGAGTCCAGGTCGAGGCTATATCGGGATTGCTAAGGTAAAGAAACGGGTTGGAAGAGGTGAGACAATGCAACAAAGAAACTAAGGTCGGTCAAGATGGAACAATGGGCTTCGGAGGCTTTTCGGGATGCAAACGGGAACAAGGAGATAGGTTTTGCAACAAGAGAGCAATAAGAAAGGGAAAATCAAGTGGCAGTTATGTTAGAAAATACTCACCAGGCTTCCTCTCTCGAGGATAGTCCAGATTAACTACCTCAAAGTCCACCACGGACCGAAGGGTTAATGAAACAGAATTCCCTAGTTAACCTCCTTCCACTTTCATGGGTGAGCATTAACTATCCCAACTCCAACCTTCTATGAAAAGTGTTGGATCTATTCGGGAGCTTTTAGACCCAAATACACCCTACTTGTGGGAAGGAATGGAGTGGGAAATTAATTTCCCACCTAATTACTCACTAAAATTGCTAACCCAAACCTAATTACCCATTCACACCCTTAATTACCCCCTAGCCTAGGGGTTTCTAGCCACTAATCATAACCACAACTAAGCTAATAACATCAAATCTAACCCTAAGCATGTTTTCTAACAACAATCAACTAAAACTCAATCAAAGCAATTAAAAAGGCAAGTAAAGTAATTAATCAAACAAGCAAAGTAATTAGCAAGGTAAAGAAAAGTTTAACGGAAGATAATACTTATCAAAAGCTGAGAATAAACAAAGGAAAGCAATGGAGATGATGATCCAACAATTTCTCAATTGATTGAATCCTTAAATCTTGAACACAATCCCAAAATCCACTAAACCCTAGATTAATCTAAGCTAATCTCTCCCTAATGGAACCCTAAAACTCTCTAATGCATAATGAAAACCTAATTCACTACTTGATAATGATAAAATCGTCACTTAGAGTATATATACAAGGCATGTTTGTTTCTCAAAACACTGCCGTTTTGGCCGAGAATATGCGCAGAAATCCAGTAGGTCGCGGGCGTGACTTCATTGGTAGCGGGTGCGACCGAGAGAAAAGTGCCTAGACGATTCAGTCTTCGCGCTATGTCGCGGGTGCGAAGGCTTACTGGCACAGTTGGGTGTTCAGTGCTTGGCGCTGGGTAGCGGGCGCGACGGGCGTGTAGCGGGTGTCACCCCATGTGTAGCAGGCGCGACGCCCTCCTACTTCCTTCCCCTGTTTTCATTCCATGGCTGTAACGCCCGCTACAAGGGTTGTAGCGGGTGTTACACCCCTGTTTTGCCTCAAACATGAGGGAAAGAGTTCCCGGGTCGACTCCGCTTTACTCCTCGGTTCGACTTGGCTCGGGAAATCGCTCGGGATTCCCTAAAAAGCCTCAATTTAGCACATATTCCTTGTTTTTGCTCCAACAGTGTGAAAACCTGCAAAACATCTAAAAAGCTAGTAAAAACGATGAAAAGAACTCGAAATCGAGCAATAATAACAAGCCGAAAGGCGTTATTTAGGCTTAAAATTGGGCCTAAACACCCCCCACAATTGAACTTTTGCTCGTCCCGAGCAAAACAAAACAAAAACTACCTAAAACTAAACACCAACTCCTCTGTCCTAGGAGGAAAAGAGTGCATTTAGCGTGTGCACCAAGCCCTTTAAACCCCCTGGCAGCCCAGGTGGACGAGGTGGGTCTCGTGAAGGTTTGTAGCGACTATACCCATAAAAGCCAAAGAAAAAGGAGAGAGGAAAGTGAAAAACAAAACAAGGTTTGAAAAAGAAGGGAAAGAAAGAACTACTTGCTCAAGGAATCATGCAATCGCTGCAAGGAAACGATACTAATCAACCAAAAGGAACAATTATGAGTACATCGGCATCACCTAATCCAAGAAATTGCCAATCTTTAAAGTTTTCGATTCCCAAACGTCTCCTACTAAACAAAGTCCTTTGTGCACAAGTGCTAGTGTATTCTAGTTGATTCCGATTGATCCAAAGCAAAAATCACCGCCCGAGCTCATTTCAAAGCGAAAAGGGTCAGCGAAGAGTTGCCCTCCCCCGCTTGTATCGCCCTTGGCTTGGTGAGAGCCACAGGAAACGCGAGGAAAGGCCCCTCATTTTATTTACTTACAAGCTATTTCCTTTCCTTTTTCTTTTGTTTCAATATCTCTTTGTTTCTCTAGTTGGTATGTTTCGAGATTAACGCGGCCCGTGAAAAGGGTTTACTCTCTCAGCGTGGTTTCGCTCCGTACGTAACAAGGTACTTAAGGGACGAGGGCGCCGCAACCACCCACGTCAAACCACGTTGGTGAACCAACTTTTTCGCTAGGTTTACAAGGTTAAAGTCGGGTTTTTCGGGAATTGGAATGACCCTTCGAAAAGGGGTCACCCTCCCAACTCGGGTTGCTCCATACGTAAACGAAGTACTTAAGGGGTGAGAGTGCCGCCCACTCACACCAACCCTTGTTGGTTTTGCCGACAATTAACTATTTAATCCAATTTAACTAACTTTCACTTTTCAGTGAGCTCGAGGGTGAACAACTAAGGTCTCACGGTTTCAAAAAGGAAGTGAAAGAAACAAAAACATCACTTTGCAATCAACAGAGGTAATCTAAACAAATGAGTCATGGCAACACTCGGACTAGAGCCTTCAACGCTCATACTGGCTTCTTTTAGGAAGATTAACAAAGCTTTCGATACATTGACTACACAGTCCTAGAAACAAAGCAAAAACAAAAGAAACACGAAAACTTTTAGAGGTTTTTCACCCCATTTTTTCTCCTTTTCCACACAAAAATTTTCAAATTTTAGGCAAAAATAATAAAAACAAAATCCAAAAGGCTAGGTGATCTACCCATGAACATGAAATGTCCCCCCCCCAACATTTAAAACAGCACAATGTCGTCATTATGGGAAGGGTGTCACAGGAAAAGGGTAGAAAACTAGGAAAAACATATATACAAAATATCTAGCAAGTAAGTGGTGGCGACCCGAGCCCACACGGCTCCATCAACAAAGTAATCCCAACATATTCATACCAAGGGGCGCGCTACCAAAAAGAAGATCAAGTATGCAAACGGATCATAACATAATCATCTCAAGAAGAGAAGAGTGGAAAGATATTACCTCGATTTCTTCCATTGCGATCACTCAATCCACAATCCGAAGTAGCCAAGCAAAAGGGTTAGGATATATTTTCAAGTAAAAACAACCAAAGCTTGTAAGTTCTGCATGCAAGATTAAAACACGTGAAAAAGAAACTAACTAAGAAAAGGAAGAAAAACTGGAGATTACCTCATAAGAAAGAAGAAAGAAAATCAACAAAAGAAAAGTATGGGTTGCCTCCCATAAAGCGCTTATTTTAGGTCCCGAGCTTGACCTATGTATTTACTTGATTCTCGAAAGATGCGGTGTACATGAGAGAAGCATGGTTAGCTTTTTCCACCAACTCTTCTTCCTTTTTCTCCCACACACCTCAATAAAACTCATGACTCATGAATGATCCGGGATGATCCTCCGGTGGTCTAGTCAACCACGAAGGAATTAAGGGTAATGGCTTCCTTATCTTACTCCACCACTGCTTCTTCTTCTTCTTCTTCTTCTTCTTCTTCTTCTTCTTCTTCTTCTTCTTCTTCTTTTTCCATCGCTTCCTCTTCTTGCGCAAGTACGGAGCACATCTCCTTGGAGACTTAATAAGTTAGATAGAATAGGAGGATAACCTCAGTTTAATATTTGGCAGTTTGCCGGGTCTCTGGCCTTTGAAAACCATCCCTATTACTTCCATACTCTCAATGTATGTTTCACTCAAAGAAATCACCTTCCTCAAAGACACGGTGTTGAGGAAGTCATCACAAGAATTGTATCCATCTTCACAAAGCTTGAGATGAAAAGGCTTATGGTGATTTTCTCCACCCCAATCATCCGATTCCATAACAAGTAAACACGACTCCTCTTAATGCTCATCCATAATCCCAACCACTGCATTGACCTTAAAACGTGACTCCTTGTGAAGGTTCTCTTTCGAAGGATCAAGGTCAAAATCAATACGTTCTCTCCCCACATGAAGAGACAAACTGTCTCTTTTTACATCTATCATTACTCCTGCAGTGGCCAAGAAGGGTCGACCTAGAGTGATAGGAATATTCAAGTCTTCATGCATCTCAAGAATAACGAAGTTGCAAGGAATAAGGAAACTTCCCACTTGAACCGGGACGCCTTCTAATATCCCCAAGGGCCTCCTAATAGTTCGGTCAGCAAGTTGCAAGTTTATAGTTGTAGAGGTCAAGTCATCGAGATTCAACTTTTTACATATTGAGTGTGGCATGACACTCACACTTGCCCCCCACATAATGCTTTATCAATTCTCATATCACCAATTAAGCATGGTTTGGAGAAGCTACCAGGATCAACAAGTTTCTCGGGAGTTTTACTCCCCATAATAGCATTGTAGCTAACCGTGACATGAACGGTCGACGACTCCTTTATCCTCCTTTTGTTTGTCAAGAGGTCCTTAAGATTCTTCTTGAAAGAAGGAACCTCTGACATAGCATCCAAAAAAGGAATATTGACTTGAAGTTTCTTCAACATATCAATAAATCGCGAAAACTTCGCCTCGACCTTATGTTGAATCAATCTCTCAGGAAAAGGTACTGGTGGTCTATATGGAACGGGTTTCTCCAATGGGTTTCCATGATCATCTTCCCTTAAGATTTCCTTCCTTTTCTCCTGTCTTTTCTTAAGTTCTACCCTCTCTTCCAACTTCTCCTTTTCCTCATCCTCGACATCATTAACCATGACATCATTCTCTCTCTCCTCAACTCTAGCTTGCTCAACTTCTAACTCCTCCTCTTCAGTACTATCCGCCACAACTCCCTCATTCTCTCCCAAAGGTCTTTCCTCTTCCACATTCTCCTCCATTACCTTAGGTTCTTTAATTTTTCTTCCACTCCTTAGGGTAATAGCATCAACTTGCACCCCTTGGATAAGTTGAGGTTGAATGGGTTGAGAAAGGTATACTTATTGAGCAACTTGGGTTAATTGGGTCTCAAGGTCTCTAAGACGAGCCCTATCACTTTCTTGATTAGCAACAATTTGTTGCAATGACTTCTCTACTATAGAATCTTGGGATGGTTGAGAAAGTTGGGGTTGTGGGATGGGTTGATGTGAGAACTCTTCTTGAATATACGAATGATGGTCATAGGGTTGAGAAACAGGGTTGAATATAGGATTGATAAACGTGGTATAGCTATGAGCATGATCTCCATAAGAATGGGAGAAAGGTTGGTTGGAATATGATGGATAGATAGCATTCACATGCTCTACTCGATGATACTCCGCACATTCATGCTCGAGATGTGGACCAAAGCACAACTTACAAGTATGCATATTAGGAACGGGAGTGGATGCAAAGGTTTGCGTACCTTGGGCTACTTTTGACTGGTTGGAAATTTCATCAATCACCGTCTTCTTTTACAAATCAAGGACGGTGGCCATTAGAAGCTTAATAATAGGGTTGTCTTCCAAGGAATTATCCCCATCTCCTGAATTCTGGCCGCTTCCCCAATTGGGCACATTTTGAGAGAGCTCATGTAAAGAAATATTGGCTTCCTCCGCGGTTTTCTTAAGGAACATCTGAAGCGTTATCGATTGTGTGGAGGGAGATTGATTTCTTGAGAGATGAAGAATAACAAGAATAATCACTTGAATAACAATGGAGATAATAGAAGACCTTGGCAAGGAATGTCCACCACCTTAGTCTAACATTTCACCATGATTAATTAGGAGTAATCCACCATCAACCATTAAAGAAATGACTTGAACACCACCAAATATTACTTGGATTAAGTAAACAAGGTTTTTGAGAGAACAAGGGAGAAACCCTAATAATGCTTTAGCATATCATAATATCATAAAAAACTGTCTTGGAAAATGGGAAAAATAAGGTATTTATACTAAACAAAATTTAAGCTCAAAACTTAGCCAAAAAACGCAACAACACGCGCGTGATGCAGGTCGATCACGGGCGTGATGTTGGCGGTGGCGGGCGCGACGTCCCCCTGACTCGGCAACCCTTCATCCCATCGTCGAGCGTCGCGTGTGCTACAGGTTTCGTCGCGGGCGCGATGACCAGGACAGGACGAAGTCGCGGGCGCGATCGACGGCTGGACGCGAGACTGCCCTTTGGTCAGCCGGATGTCATGTGTGCGACGCCATGTGACTTGGGCGCGACTGGCGACTGTTTGCCGATGATGTTCCGTCTCGAACTTTATTGCTCTCGGGACTACACCCGAACCCCGATACCTCCTAGCTTCCATTCTCGGGACGGCCCTGTCCGGTCCCGAGGCCTCCGGGGTCGGTGCATCAAAAGAATCTGCCTAGAAGGTCCCAGAGCCCATCCATTGGATGGCCGAGACTAGCCTCGCAACTGCGGGAGTGACCGGGAATGTAGTTCAAGGCTCGAGATGGACGTGGCGGGTCGCTTGGCGGAGATTACAACCGCAGAGAACGGAACCCGGACCTCTTCAACCTCCCCTTCTTGAAGAGGATTTTCCCTCAAATCTGCGTTGGGTTCAACATCCTCAATGTAAGGAGAAAGATCCCCGATGTTGAAAGTAGAGGAAACACCCATATCACCTGGAAGATCAAGCTTGTAGGCATTGTCATTTATCTTGGCCAAGATCTTGAACGGTCCCTCGCTTCGTGGCATTAGTTTACTACTCCTCCGGAAAGGGAACCGTTCCTTCCTCAAGTGGAGCCAAACCAAGTCCCCGGGTTTGAATGTGATACCACGGCGATGCTTGTTGGCTCGGGCCTTATAAAGTTCGTTAGTGCGCTCGATCTTCTCTCGAATTTGCCGGTGAAGCTTTTGGATTTGAACGGTGTTCTCACTTACTTCAAAGTTAACACTCTACTCTAATGGAAGAGGAAGGAGCTCGATTGGAGTAATAGGGTTGACCCCATAGCAAGTCTCGAAGGGCGAATGACCCGTAGCAAAAGAAGGGGCCCATTGTAGGCAAATTCGGCGTGACACAGTTTTGCATCCCAATCCCGTAAACTCTTACTTACATGACCACGAAGCAAAGTAGTGAGAGTCTTGTTAGTTACCTCGGTTTGACCATCCGTTTGAGGGTGTTGCGACGTGCTAAATAGAAGCTTCGTCCCCAGGAGCTTCCATAAAGACCTCCAGAAATGACTCATGAACTTAGTGTCACGATCCGATACAATAGTCCTCGGAACACCATGCAAGCGCACTACCTCCCAAAAGAAAAGAGTAGCAATGTGAGTGGCATTATCGGTCTTCTCACAAGTAATGAAATGCGCCATTTTGGAGAAGCGGTCCATGACGACGAGAATTAAATCTTTTCCATGCACGGTCCGGGGAAGAGCCACTATGAAGTCCATACTCAAATCCTCCCATGGGCCATTCGGAACCGGAAGGGGTGTATAAAGCCCCTTGGTGGAACTGACTTTTGGCATGGTGGCAAGTAACACACTTGGACACCACATCCTGCACATCGCCTCCCATCTTCGGCCAATAAAAGTGCTCTTTCAACATGTCGATGGTCTTATTGATGTTGAGATGACCGGCAAGACCACCTCCGTGAACTTCCCGCACAAGAAGTTTCCTCAACGGGCATTTTGGGACACACAACTTGTTACCCTTGAAGAGGAATCCGTCTTGTAGCAAATAGGGTCCATCACCACCATCGAGGTGTGATTTGAAGTCATCATCCTCCTTATAGAACTCCTTCAAGTGTTGAAATCCAAGGAACCTTGCCTCAACCGCAGAAAGAAGGGAATGTCTCCTAGAGAGTGCATCGGCAACCACGTTAATACCCCCCTTGTGCTTTGCCACAAAATTAAAACTTTGAAGAAACTCAACCCAATTGGCATGACGAGAACTAAGCTTGTGTTGTCCATTCAAATATTTAAGAGCTTCGTGATCCGAATGAAGGACAAACTGGCTAGGCCTCAAATAGTGTGACCAATGATCGAGTGCTCGCACGAGAGCGTAAAATTCCTTGTCATAAGTAGAATAATTCCTCCTCGATCCGCTGAGCTTCTCACTGAAATAAGCAATAGGGTGTTGGTTTTGCGTCAAAACGGCTCCAATGCCTAACCCGCTAGCATCGCAATCCATCTTGAAGACTTGTGTGAAGTCTGGGAGAGCAAGTACCGGTGCCTCACATAGTCGAGCCTTAAGCTTCTCAAATGCCCCTTGGGCCGCTCGGGTCCACTCAAAGGCGCCCTTTTTCATACACTCGGTAATAGGGGCGGTAAGGGTACTAAAACCCTTGACGAACTGTCGGTAGAACGAAGCAAGGCCGTGGAAATTCCTCACCTCCGTGATAGTAGAGGGAGAGGGCCAGGAGCGAATGGCCTCCACTTTCGAGGGGTCCATAGAAATACCCTTATCGGAAACAATATACACAAGAAAGGTGACTTGGGGAGTGCAAAATTCGCACTTCTCCAGTTTGCCGAAAAGCCGATGTTGCCGCAAAACCTCGAACACCAACTCCAAATGTGTAATATGCTCTGCTTCACTCCTCGAATATACTAGGATATCATCAAAATAAACCATCATAAATTTGCCGATAAAAGGTCTCAATACCTCATTCATAAGACGCATGAACGTGCTTGGGGCGTTGGAGAGCCCGAATGGCATGACGAGCCATTCATATAATCCCCCTTTTGTCTTGAAAGCCGTTTTCCATTCATCGCCTTCCTTCATACGACTCTGATGGTAACCACTCCGAAGGTCAATCTTGGAGAAAATGCAAGAGTCGTGTAACTCATCGAGCATGTCATCGAGTCTCGGTATGGGGTACCGATACTTGATGGTAATGTTGTTGATGGCCCGACTATCGACACACATCCGGAAGGTACCATCCTTCTTGGGAATTGTACAGTGGTTTTGTTAGAACCGGTTTTTATTGTTCTTTTCAGGGAGCAAGGGGCCTAGGACAAAGTTAAGATCGCTAAGGTCGGGTTAAGATCGCTAAGGTAACGCAACAGGTTGAAACGGGATCACAAAGCAACAAAACAAACTAAGGTCAGTCGAGGTGAAACAATGGGTTTCGGGGGCTTTTCGGGATGTAAACGGGAACAAGGAGCTGGGTTTTGTAACAAGAGAGCAACAAGGGAGGAAATCAAGTGGCAATTCCGTTAGAAAATACCCAACGAGCTTCCACTCTCGTGGAAAGTCCGGATTAACTTCCCCAAAGTCCACCACGGACCCGGAGGGTTAATGAAACGAAATTCCCTAGTTAGTCTCTACTCACTCTCGTGAGCGAGTGCTAACTATCCCAATTCCAACCTTCCAACACAAGTGTTGAATGTATTTGGGAGCTTTCGGACCCAAATATACCCCACTTGAGGGAAGGTGTAGTAACCCAGTGTTAATCAGACCCTAAAGTCGTTTAATTAAGTTAATTAATTAAGTTTATTAACCAAAGTCGCGCTTTTCTTTTCGTCTAACCGTGTGTTTTGCAGGACTTGAATAGTGCAATGACCATCGTCCCTCTAGTGTAATATTTTCGGTAGTCAAATAGTATTACACATTCTTCCTAGTGAACCATAGTATTGTAGGTCCTTTGTTTGATAAGTTCCCATTCGGGTTTATTCGAATTTATTATTATTAGAGATGTGAGTATTCATGGAATTGTCATTATTGAAATGTCTCATAATTTAGTCTCGTAAAATTTTATTCGGGAACTCAAGTTAATAGTGTCGAGTTAAGGAAGAAAAATAATTACAAGAGGAAAGACAAACGGAGAGTTAATAGTTAATTGGGCCCTAAGTTCTTTTTGAAGGCAGCCCAATTCCTTAAGTTTTTGGCAGTAGCAATAATATTAGTGTCCCCCTTCTTTTCCAATTCACATGAAACATAACACCATCTCCTCCTATTCCCACTCTCTTCCCTTGCTCTCTCTCTGGGCCTCTACAACACCCTTCTGCCGCCGCAGCAGCTCGCTGGCGCTGGATTCCGGCCACAAGTCGGCCGTCGTCGATATGTGGTCCAACCGGCCACCACCCTCTTTCACTTGGTTCTTATTCCTCCCTTCTTTCTCTTTTTCTAAGGTAAACCCTAACTTTTCCAAATTTGATTTTCAAGTTTTGATCTTCAAATCTATTACCTTTCTTGGTACAATTACTGGTTTTAGAAGTTAATAATAGTGCAAGTTTTATCTTTTTTTTTTATTAATAATTAGAGGTGGATTTCTTTTAGTGTATTATGATGCACATCAAGTGGTCGATGAAATGTTTCATATAAGAAGGGATTATGCTTGATGTTTGATCGTTGGGATTTGTACATGCATGATATTTTGGTGGTTTATGTCACTGTGAAAAAGTTGAATTCTTGGTTTAAGTTTAGTTGCATGTGGGTAGATTAGGTTTGAATTATCAATTTGGCGAGTTTCATAACTTTTGATGTGGATGCATGATGGATTATGAATAGGGAATTCAATTATGGGATGTTTTTACTTTGCATGCCTTCAATGTGGACTCAAATGAAGGTTTCCTCTATGTTATCAATTCTAGAAATTTACATTTATGGTTGGAGAGTATGTCTTAGGAAGTGATTAAAGTGGATTATAGAGTTTAAACATGCATGCAAGCAATTCTTTGAGTAGTTTTGCAATCTGATTGGATTCTGAAAATTCTAGGGGGGTGTTAAGTGTGAATTTAGCTATTTTATGACATGAATAGGTAGCCTAAGATGTTAGCTAAACCCCGATTTTTGAATCGTAGAATTTCGTTAAGTATAGCAAGAGTTATGCCCAAAACCGTGATGCCTCATATCTTAATACGAATTCTGGAGGCAGTATGGAAATTCATGTTTTTCATCTGTTTAGAGACGTTTTTGGGTGAAGTGTTCAACATGAAAGATTTAGAGGATTCATTGAACTTTCCGGAAAGGTAAATTGCGTAGTCATATGATGTCAGGAGTGAGAGTTATGAGTTCCCGATTATGAGGTAGTAATATGAGATTACCCAGAAACTTATTTTGACTGCTTTGTATTCTTGGCCAGAATCCGACTATTTCTCATGCTCAAATCAATTTGTGATTAAAATTAAAGTTGTTGTACGTTCCACAAGCTTTCCAAAATGGGGTCTTGGGCATTCATTGGACATAGGGAGAGGAAGTTATGGCCCATTCGTTTTAGCTATGCAATTAAATTTTGCCCAGAAATAATGGTAACCATAGCATATTCTATACACTTTTAGGACCTTTTCTGAGGCTTGTATGAGTTTGAGGTCAACATAAAAGTTGTAGCATGCGTTTCGAGCTTCCCATAGGCTACTCTTGTGCACTCAAACGATACTTGCAGATTGATTTATAGGCTTTCGAAACACCACTCCCATACATGTTTTCCCCAAGAAAGTTCGCTTGTTTATCTTATTTCAATTTCATCTTCTCATTTGTTCTTAGTTTAAGCTTTAACTAGGAAGTTGTGAGGCGTAATCCGAATCTTCCAAAGAGCCCTCGTGCAAGGTCTTTCAAGTTGTGTAAAAAGAGTTATACCTTCTAAGTATTAGGGAAATTCCTGGAATCTTCCAACTCATTGAGTTTTGATTTATTAGTTCTTCAAGGAAATCATCCCTTCTAATAGCTCAATCTAAGTCTTATCTTTATTCTTATCTCAAGTTAACTCCAAGGGGTCGTTGCCGCTACCTGTTCGAGTCCGTTCAAGTGCTAGTGGTCCTTCAAGCGGTCCAATTCAAGGTACGCATATTGCCTACCTTTCCCAAGCTTGTTTTATATTGATATTTTATGCTAATGTTTTTATGATGTTTAACGCAAGGAAAGTTTATGATTTTGTTCTTTCAATGATGAGGTCTCTTATTATATGGTGCTAATCGCACTGAGGTACTTTCGATGTCGACGGGCATCTGTCATGCGACCTGGCCAGTGTCTATGATGAGGTCTATAACGATGTGTCCAACGAGGTCTATTTATGATGAGGTCTATGATGATGATGATGATGATGATGAAGATGACGCTGTTTATGATGTTAATGTTTATTTTCTTTTTCTTTGGCTGTTCAAGAGTTTTTATGACTTATTTGTGTTTTCCATTTTCAAAAGAATTTAGCAAGGCGCGAACTAAAATGAACTGTGAAAGTTTTTGTGACTTATTTTTGTTTTGGGTGATGCCCTTAGTGCATATAAGCCAAGAATCGGTAAGAAGTCGAGTCAAATTGAAGAGAAGAAGGTTCATTTGTCTTAAGGAAGTAATCTTTCACTTCTGGTGTATACGTTTGATTGCTTGATGTATAAGAGTCTTGAAGATGGATGATTTTTGAGTGTTGGGTGTAATGTATTGTCTTGAAAAGGTGATATGTTGATCCTAGGTTAGTATGTTGTATGGCATGTATATTGTGGTATATTAATATGCATATCAACTTTGAGAATGTTAGGGTGAAAACAGTGTCTTGCAAGCCTTGTTCATGATCATAAACGGCGGTAATGCCTTCGGATTATGAATTCCGCTGCGCTAATCTTTGGGTTATGAAATGTTTAGTATTAATATGATATTTATAAATCTGGGGGCATTACAAAAGAATTGGAGTGAGAAAGTGATTTCTTACCTAATTACTCACCAAAATTGCTAACCCATTCCTAATTATCCATTCACACCCTTAATTATCCCCTAACCCATTAGGGTTCTAGCCACTACTAGTCACAACTATGCTAACAACTTCAACAAAACCAACTCTAAGCATGATTTCTATCATCAAACAATAGTCAAAGGACAAACAAAGCAATTAAAGAGCAAAGGAAACAATTAACAAGCAATTAAAGTAATTAACAAAGTAAAGTAGAGTTTAGGGAAGAAGAATCTTATCAAATGCTGTAAAAGAGCAAGAAAAAACAAGGGAAAGGATGATCCAAAGCAATCTCTCAATTGTTGAATCTTCCAATCTTGATTACAAACCAAAATGCACCAAAACCCTAAGTTAATCTCTCTCTAACAATCTCCTAATCTCCCTCTAAACTAAGGTGAATGTGTTGTCTAAATTCTAGAGTCGAATCCCCTCTAAAATCGCAGCATTGGAGCTATGTATACAAGGCAGAACAAATCAGCAAAACGCAGCGTACAGAGCCGGAAAAATGCGCAGCAACAGGGAGGTCGCGGGCATGACCCTCTCCATTGCGGGCGCGGTCCGGCGAAATCTGCCCAGGTGATTTTGGCGTTCGACAGATAGCGGCCGTCATCCTGAAGACAGCGAGGACGATCTTTGTCTGGTCCAGTAGGTCGCAGGCGTGACGCTTATGGTAGCGGGCGGATCCTCGTCTGGCAAGCAGGTGTGATCGAAACTGTGGTTGTGTAGCAGCCATTACACTCCACGTAGCGGGTGCGACGCCTGGTTGTTCGGTATTGTTCCGAGCCGAATTTTATCTCTTTTATAGGGTGTTGGTGTCTATTTTAGCCTCTTGTATATATATTAGATATAGTGATTTGGTGTTTTGTAGGAGAATAAGGAGTTAGAAGAAGTTTGGGCTTAATTGAAGGTTTTTAGGGAATCCCGAGCGATTTCCCGAGTCAAACCAAGTCAACCCGAGCCAAGAGCTGAGGCGAAACCGAAGCCAGAAATTCCATGTCAAGATTGGCGCAAAACAGGGGAACGGTACAGACTCAATTCACGCTCGTGTCACACTTCGCACGCTCGAGTCAGGCCACTTACCAAACGGGTCGCGCCCGCGACGGGCTGAGGAGAGAAGCAACTTCGCCATGACAGTGACTTCGCCCGAGCTCGCCTCGCCGCACCCGCGACCTATGTACTCGCGCCCGTGACCAACACTAAGCAGCGACGGATCGGCTGCGGCCAGACGCTAGACTCGACCGCGCCTATTGGTGGCTCGCCCGAGTCACTGCGAGCTGCGGAAAAATTGACGCGTGTGCTGCGATTTATTTCTAGGGTTTTGGGTTGTATTTTTCCTTCTTCTATAAACCCAACTTTCTTCTATAGAGTAGCCTAGGTAGTCTAGGAGTAGAATTAGATTAGATTTATTGCTTTCCATTATTTGCTTTAATCTCTCTTTAATTGTTCTTCAAGTTTTCAATTGTTCTTCATTGTTCTTCAAAGTTTTCTTACAATTTAAATTCTCAATCTCTTTCCAGCTTTCTCTAGTCTCCATTGAAGTTTACAAGCTTTCTCTTTCTCTTCCTTTCTCTCTCTCTCTATTCTCCATTGATGTTGATTTCAAAAGCTTTCTAGGGTTAGCCACATCAAATCCATCTTTTAGTGGGGAGGAGGGTCAAGGAATTCCAATTCTACATCCTAGTGAGAATTTGGAGGATCCTTGGTAATCTAATCGACAATTTCTTGTTTGTTCGAGGGAAATTGCAAAGGTAGATTGAAGATTAGAAGATTTTGTTCATTTAAAGGTATAATTTCATTGTTCATTCTAATTTCCATTAATTGCTTTAGTTGCTTTATGTGATTTCATGATTTTATTTCTTTCCTTAATTCCATGTCTAGGTTAGTGTTATTGCTTTCCTTTACATAATTTACTGCTTTCTGCATTGAAAAAATACCTTAACACAAACCGATTGCCCAAATCAAGCCTAAACACCCATCCTCGTGGACCGACAACCCTAACTTATAAAAACCACTAAAATACGCAGCCGAACAATGGCGCCGTTGTCGGAGATGGCATTATTTGGTAGATTAGACTATTGGTTTGTGTATAAATAGTTTATTGCTTTCTCGTTTATGCTAGAAAAATGTAGCACAAAGAAAATTTTGAATATCGAAAAAAAGAGAAAAGAAAAAAATAGAAAAAAATAGAAAAAGAAAGTTATGGATAGTCCCCAATTCCCCCAATTTGAGCATGAAGCATTTTGGAAATATTTTGCATGATTACAGTGCTCAATGTGCATTTTAATGTATCTTTTATGATACATTGGATATGTTGCGAATTGTTTATGAGGGTATAAATTATGAAACTCGTAATCTCTTCAATTTTTATGGGTTTTCTAATTTAGGTGAAGATGTTACTTGAGAATTTATTGAATGATTGTCTAGGGACTCTTATGAATTTGAGCAAAAACATGCTATTCCTAGTGTCCAACCTTCTTACTATGCACCACCCTCTGAGACTTTAGCCATACCACAATACCCCCAAAATCTTTATGATCAATCTTATGGTGGGGATTATGTGGAAAATTGTTATGATCTTCCCCAATGTGCCGATGTTGAGTCTCATCCTGTGTGCTACCTCTGTGATTCACCGTACCATAGTTCTGATTCTTGTTTGAAAGCTACCATTGCGGAAGCGGAAAAATCATGTGCGACAATGACTGAGTATATGCGTGAATTTTTCCATGAGAGTAATCATAGGGTAGAAACTCCTTCACAAATGGTTGATTTGAATGTTGAAATAGATCATTCATCATATTTGAGTCCTGAAATGCAAGTTAATTCTTTTGTGTATGATGACGATGATGATTACTATGACCGATGATGCCTTAAACTACTTAGTGACTCCTTAACTCTAGCCCCACTTAGTAAGCAAGAGGAACATGATGAATCTGTGTGTGATGATGAAGAACTTAATGACTACATGCTTGATGATGAACCATTGTGCACACCATTGTCCATACCTTTGTGTGAAGAAAAGGTTGAGTTTATTGAATGGCATAATGCTTGTGATGCAATTGAGCATGATCTTGTTGAGAATGAAATTGAATCTTTTGTGATTGAATGTGTGCTTGATGCCGAATTGTTCATTTTCATTGAGGATCATTGCATTAGTGAGGCATTAGCTACCCTTGTATGTGAGTCCGTTGATGTGAATTCTTGTGATGAGGAGCTTGATTCCTTGGGGATTGATCATGATTGTTTGAACTTGGTTGTTGACAATGATGCTTTTAATGGTGACATGCTTTATGAATCATTCACAATGAGCTATGACTCGGAGCCTTCCACTTTCACTTTTGATGTTGTTTTGAATGATGCACCTTTGTCTTTTGACGTCGATAGTTCTTCTAGTGAGTTTGATATTGAAGAAGATGAAGATGTGCTTGTGTGTGATGTTGGGAGAGTTATGATGTGGTCTAACCCTGCTTTTTCCTTATCACCCATTGATGATTATGATGATTATTTGGATGAAAGTTGTGATTTGGAATTTGTGTTTGATGAAAATTGCATGGATATTGAGTGTGAATCATTGTTTGCATCCAAGTCTTCACATGAGCATGTTCAGGATTGTGTTGTATTGCCTTCTTCCGTTGGTTTGTATACCCAATCTCCATTTACGATTCAATGGGAGGACTCATTTGTCATGTCTCACGTCACCATGCCTAGAAAAGTTGTGTATATTCATGCATTTCATCATTTCTATGACTTTTCTAAGGCATTTGATAAATTGTCAAGGGGACTAATGTTTGTTTATGTGCTATTGCGAGTGTGCTCTTACTTACACCATTATGAGATGCATGATTTGTTACTCAGAGCGTTGAATGGTTCTGCCTTGGTGCCCGATATCTTGAGGTGAGAAGGAGTGAATTTCTTGATAAGAAGTCTTCCAGGTAATATCCTTCCTCACCCTTCTTGTATAATTAGTGAGTTGGTCTTTCTTTTCTTCTTTTATTTTCTTTTTGTTTGTTTCTTTTTCTTTTATTTTGGGGTGCTTGCTTACTTACTTCTATTTCCTTTGAGGACATGACAACGTCTGTGTGTTGCAGTGGGAGGGTAGTTTGCATTCCAGTTTTTGAGTTTAAGAAAAGAAAAAAAAAGAGTGAGAGTTGTTTTGTAATTATTTTAGTTTCTTGATTTTCTTTAGTCCTTAGAGTCTTGTATAGTTTGTTTTTCTTTTTGATCTTGCATGTGAACCATTCACACATAGTATGATTTTCTTGTTTATCTCTAACCTATTGTGTGATGTTCTTTGGATCGTGGATCGAGTTGCTTTTACTGAAGATTCTGAGGTAACCTCTTTCCACCCTCTCTTTATGTGAATATATCATTGATCCCTGATGCATGCTTGCTTTTCTTTTTGGGTGGCTAACCCCTTGAGTGTGAATGTTGGATATATATGGTTGTTGGAGCCGTGTGGGCTCGGGTCGCCACCATTTTGTTTGTTATGTGTTTGTTTGTGTGTTTTTAGGTCTTCTACCTTACTTGAGACACCCTTCTCATGATGGAGACATTGTGATGTCTTGTGTTGGAGTGGCGGGTGCTATTTTCCATTTGTCATGGGTAGTCCACTTAGTTTTTAAGTATTTTGTTTTTGTTTTGCTTAGTTTGTGTCTAAAAATTTGAAAATTTTTGTGTGAAAAGGAGAAAAAAGGGAGTGAAAAACCTCCAAAGTTTTCGTTTTTCGTTTTGTTTTTGTTTTTGCTTTGTTTCTTGGATTTTGTTGTCTAAATTAGGAAGCCGTTCTTAATCTTCTTTAAAAGAAACCAGTTTGAGCATTTTCTACCCTATCCCGAGCGATTGTCATGACTTACTTAATTAGATTCCTTTCATTGAATGTCTAGCGAGATCCCATTTCTTTCCTTTTATGTTCTGTGTGAAACTAGGAGATTTTAGGGATTCATATCCGAGCTTGTGTTCCAAAAAGAAAAAAAAGAGAAAAAGCAAAAGAAAAAGAAAGAAAAAGGAAGCAAAGTTAAATAAATTGATTAAGTGGGGCGTGTAGGCTTTACGACATCAACCACCATACACTTAGCCAACCTACACGGGCCCGGTATTAGCGGTACAACGCTATTACCCCTTAAGCCTCCTTCTATATCGTTCGCGACGAAGAAGTGAATTAAAAAGACTGTGTTAGGAGGGTAAACCCCATTTTGGGCCGTCCAATTCCCGAAAATAAGGCTAATACCGACCATTAAAAAGTAAAAAAAGAGAGAAAGAAAATTTTGTTGGGATTATCCAACCCAAAAAGAAAGTTTGAAGTGTTAATAAAGTGAGGGATCTTTCCTTGCATCACCTAGGGCCCTCACAAAGCCAAGGATGACCAAATGGCGGGGAGGGCAACTCCTTGTTTATTTTATGTTGTTCATTTGTTTTAAGCTCGGGCGTGAGTCTTTGGAGTCTATCGGAATTAGTTAGAACTTTCTAAACTTTTACGCAAGTGAGATTTAGCTTTACATGAGGTGTAAGGGATCGAAAACTCCAAAGATTGGCAGTTGTTCGAGTTAGGTGTATTGGAGATGCTCATAACGATTCCTTTTGGAAGATTAATATCGTTTTCTTGGTTGAAACAACTTGATTCATGAAACGAGCAGTTTTCTTTTCTTTCTTTTCAAACTTATTTTGTTTTTCACTTTCCCTCTTTCCTTTCCTATGGCTTTTGTGGGTATAGTTGCTATAAACCCTCACGAGACCTACCTCGTCCACCCGGGCTGCCGGGGGGTTTAAAGGGCTTGATGCTTTTGCTAAATGCATCCGAGATTCATGCAAAAGTGAGTTAGGTTTTTAGTTTCTTTTTCTAGTCTTTATCTTTGTTTTTAGTTTGATCGGGGCGAGCAAACCCTTGTGTTGGAGTGTTGTTCAGTCTCGTTCTGAGCCGAATTTTATCTCTTTTATAGGGTGTTTGTGTTTATTTTAGCCTCTTGTATATATATTAGATATAGTGATTTGGTGTTTTGTAGGAAAATAAGGAGTTAGAAGAAGTTTGGGCTTAATTGAAGGTTTTTAGGGAATCCCGAGCGATTTCCCGAGTCAAACCAAGTCAACCCGAGTCGAGAGCCGAGGCGAAACCGAAGCCGGAAATTCCATGTCAAGATTGGTGCAAAATAGGGGAACGGTACAGACTCAATTCACGCTCGAGTCACACTTCGTAAGCTCGAGTCAGGCCACTCACCAAAGGGGTCGCGCCCGCGACCCTTGATGTCGCGCCCGCGACGGGCTGAGGAGAGAAGGAGAGACGTGCGGATAAAGGCGCAACTCGTCCGCGTCGTGTAGTGACGCGCCCGAGCTTGGCCTCTGTCGCGCCCCCGACCTATGTGCTCGCGCCCGCGATCAACACTAAGCAGTGACGGATCGGCTGTGGCCAGACGCTAGACTCGACCGCGCCTATTGGTGGCTCACCCGAGTCACTGCGAGCTGCGGAAAAATTGAGACGCGTGCTACGATTTATTTCTAGGGTTTTAGGTTGTATTTTTCCTTCTTCTATAAACCCACTTGTATTCAGCTTATTTATAGAGTAGCCTATGTAGTTTAGGAGTAGAATTAGATTAGATTTATTGCTTTCCATTATTTGCTTTAATCTCTCCTTAATTGTTCTTCAAGTTTTCAATTGTTCTTCATAGTTCTTCAAAGTTTTCTTGCAATTTAAATTCTCAATCTCTTTCCAGCTTTCTCTAGTCTCCATTGAAGTTTACAAGCTTTCTCTCTCTCTTCCTTTCTCTCTCTCTCTATTCTCCATTGATGTTGATTTCAAAAGCTTTCTAGGGTTAGCCACTTCAAATCCATCTTTTAGTGGGGAGGAGGATCAAGGAATTCCAATTCTACTTCCTAGTGAGAATTTGGGGGATCCTTGGTAATCTAATCCACAATTTCTTGTTTGTTCGGGGGAAATTGCAAAGGTAGATTGAAGATTAGAAGATTTTGTTCATTTAAAGGTATAATTTCTTGTCTTAATTTCATTGTTCATTCTAATTTCCATTAATTGCTTTAGTTGCTTTATGTGATTTCATGATTTTATTGCTTTCCTTAATTCAATGTCTAGGTTAGTGTTATTGCTTTCATTTACATAATTTACTGCTTTCCGCATTGAGAAAATACCTTAATACAAACCGATTGCCCAAATCAAGCCTAAGCACCCATCCTCGTGGACCGACAACCCTAACTTATAAAACCACAAAAATACGTAACCGAACACTGATTATGTCCAAACTTGAGGAAAATGATCCCGAGTCGAATCCGCCTCGGTTCTCGGCTCGGCTTAGGTTCAGGAAATCGCTCGGGATTCCCTAAAAAGCCTCATTTAGCCCATATTTCTTGCATTTGCTCCAAAAGTGCGAAAACCTACAAAACAACTAAAGCACAAGTAAAAACGACGAAAAAGACTCAGAATCGAGTCAAAAGAGCAAGTAAAAAGGCGATATTTAGGCCCAAAATCGGGACTAAACACCCCCTACACTTGAACTTTTGCTCGTCCCGAGCAAAACAAAATAAAAACAAACAAAAACAAACTAAACACCAATTCCTCTGTCGTGGGAGGAAACGAGTGCATTTAGCGTATGCACCAAGCCCTTTAAACCCCTGGCAGCCCAGGTGGACGAGGTTGTTTCGTGAGGGTTTGTAGCGGCTATACCCACAAAAGCCAAAGAAAAAGGAGGAAGGAGAGAGAAGAGGTCAAAAACCAAAACAAAGCTAGAAAAAGAAAGAAAGAACTTGCTTGTTAAAAGAATCATGCAATCAACTACAAGAAATCAAGGCTAATCAACAAAAAGGAGCGGATACGAGCATATCAAGGACACCTAATCCAAAGCATTGCCAATCTTTGAGATTTTCGCCTCCCAAACGCTTCCTACAAGACAAGGTCCTTTGTGCACAAGTGCTAGTGTATCCTAGTTGATTCCGATTGATCCATAGCAAAAATCACCACCCGAGCTCATTTCAAAGCGAACAAGATTAAGCAAAGAGTCGCTCTCCTCCGCTTGTGTCGCCCTTGGCTTGGCGAGGGCCGCAGGAAACGCAAGGAAAGGCTCCCCACTTTATTAGCAATTAGCTTTCTTTGGTGCTGGGTTTTAGAATTTAAGGCCCAACATTTCAACTTAGCTTAACAAAGGTCGGCGTTAGTTTTTCGGGAATTGAACGGCCCATAACGGGGTTTAACCTCCCAACACGGGCTTCTCCATACTCCTCATCGTTATGAAAACGAAGTGCTTAAGGGGTAAGAGCGCCGCGCCGCTCATACCAGTCCAATGTAGGTAGACTAACTTTAGGATGGTTAATGCCAGGTTTGACTGACACAAACCAATTAATTCAATTTAATTAACTTTCACTTTTTCAACAAGGTCAAGGGTGAAAAACTAAGGTCTCACGGTTTCAAAAAGGAAGTGAGAAAAACAAGAACCTCATTTTGCAATCAAAGAAGGGAATCTAATTAGATGAGTCATGGCAACACCCGGACTAGGGCCTACAACGCTCATACCGGCTTCTTTTAAGAAGATTAAAAAGACTTCGAGCCATTGACTACGCGATTCTAAAAACAAGACAAAAACTAAAACAAAACAGAAAACTTTAAGGGGGCTTTCATAACTTTTCTCCTTTTTTCTTTTCTCTTTTCACAAAATTTTTTCAAATTTTAGCCTAAAAAGAACAAAAAGAAAAAAAAAACTAGGTGATCTACCCTTAAGACAAATATAACTCCCCCCCCCCACACTTAAAACTCCACAATGTCCTCATTGTGGGAAGGGTGTCACAAGAATAGGGTAGAGAACCTACAAAAAGCTAACAAACAAAACAACTAGAAAGAAAACGGTGGCGACCCGAGCCTACACGGCTCCAACAACAAGATAAACCCAACAAGAACATACTAGGGGTTCGCCACCAAAAGAAAAATCAAGCATGTAAACGGATCATAGGATATTCAACTCAAAAAGAGAAGAGCAGAGATATATTACCTCGAGTTCTTTAAAAAATGATTACTCAATTCGCGATCCATGATAGCCAAGCAAAGTTTAAGATTTTCAAGTAAAAACAACCAAAGCTCGTAAGACCCGCATGCAAGATTAAAAACATGAAAAAGAAACTAACTAAGAAAACTAGAAATTAACTCAAAAAGAAAGAAGTAAAAGTATCGGTTGCCTCCCATAAAGCGGTTGTGTAAGGTCCCGAGCCTGACCTAAATACTTACTTGATTCTTGAAAGGCGTGATGTGCTAGAAAGAAGCACAGTAAGCTTTTTCCACCAACTCTTCTTCCTTTTCCTTCCGCACACCCCAACAAAGCTCATGAATAATCCAAGATGATCCTCCGGTGGTCTAGTCAACTCCGAGGGAATAAAAGGTAATGGCCTCCTTTTCTTACTCCACCAATATTTCTTCCTCCTTTTCCATCGCTTCCTCTTCTTGCACAAATACGGAGCACACCTTCTTGGAGACTTAATAGGCCGGATAGAATAAGAGGATAACCTCAACATGAAATTTGGTGATGTGCCGGGTCTCGGGCCTTTGAAAGCCACCTCTCTCACTTCCATATTCTCAATATATGTTTCACCCAAGGCAATCTCGTTCCTCAAAGGTACGGTGTTGAGGAAGTCGCCATGAAAGGTGAAACCATCTCCATGTAGCTCAAAATGAATAGACTTAGGGTGTCTTTCTCCACCCCAATCATCCGGTTCAACAATAAGTAAGCACTACTCCTCTTGATGTTCATCCATAATACCAACCACTGCATTGACCCTAAAATGTGACTCCTTGTGAGGGTTCCTTCTCGAAGGATCGAGGTCAAAATCAATATGGACAAATGACCTCTTTTTACATCTATAATTGCACCTGCAGTGCCAAGAAGGGTCGACCAAGAATAATAGGACTTCTCAAATCTTCATCCATCTCTAGAATAACGAAGTCACAAGGAATAAGGAAGCTTCCCACTTGAACCAGGACATCTTCTAATATTCCCAAAGGCTTCCTAATAGTTCGGTTAGCAAGTTGTAAGCTAATAGCTATAGGGGTCAAGTCATCAAGATTCAACTTCTTATATATTGAGTGTGGCATGACACTCGCACTTGCCCCCAAATCACATAATGCTCTATCAATTCTCATATCACCAATTAAGCACGGTATGGAGAAACTACCAGGATCAGCAAGTTTCTCGGGGGTTTTACTCCCAATAATAGCATTGCAATTGATTGTGAGATGAACGGTCGATGACTCCTTGATTCTCCTTTTGTTTGTCAAGAGGTCATTAAGGTGTTTCTTGAAAGAAGGGACCTCCATCATAGCATCCAGAAAAGGAATATTGACTTGGAGCTTCTTCAAAATATCAATAAATCGCATAAACTTCGCCTCATCTTTATGTTGAATCAATCTCCCAGGAAAAGGTAATGGTGGTCTATATGGAACGGGTTTCTCCAATGGGTTTTCATGATTATCCTCCCTCAAGACTTCCTTCCCTTTCTCTCGTCTTTTCTCAAGTTCTACCCTCTCTTCCAACTTCTCCTTTTCCTCATCCTCGGCCTCATTAACCGCTACATCATTCTCCTTCTCCTCAACTATGGTTTGCTCAACTTCTAAGTCCTCCTCTTCAGTACTATCCACCATAACTCCCTCATTCTCTCCCAAAGATCTCTCCTCTTCAACATTCTCCTCTAATACCCTAGGTTCTTCAATTTTTCTTCCACTCCTTAGGGTAATAGCATCAACTTGCTCCCTTTGGATAGGTTGAGAAAAGTATATTTGTTGAGCAACTTGGGTCATTTGGGTTTCAAGGTCTCTAAGACGAGCCTCCTCACTTTCTTGATTAGCCACAATTTGTTGCAACAACTTTTCAATTCTAGAATCTTGGGATGGTTGAGAAAATTGAGGTTGTGGGATGGGTTGATGTGAGAACTCTTCTTGAAAATATGCATGATGGTCATAAAATTGAGAAACAGGATCGAACATAGGATTGACAAATGTGGTATAGCCAGGATCATAATCTTCATAAGAATGGGAATAAAGTTGGTTGGAATAGATGGCATTCACATGCTCTACTTGACGATACTCCACACATTGATGCTCGAGATGTGGACCAAAACACAACTTACAAGTATGCATAAAAGGAACAGGAGTGGATGTAAAGGTTTGCATACCTCGGGCTAGGTTCGACTAGTTGGAAACTTCATCATTCACCATCTTCTTTTGCAAATCAAGGACGTTGGCAATTAGAAGCTTGATAGTGGGGTTTTGTTTCAAGGAATAATCCCCATTTATTGAATTTTGGCCGCCTCCCCAACTAGGCACATTCTAAGATAGCTCATGAAGAAAAATGTTGGCTTCCTCTGCAGTCTTCTTTAGGAACATCCCTCCGGATGCACGATCAATAGATTCATTGTATGAACCACAAAGCCCATAATAAAAGTGTTGAAGTAGCATCCAATCTGGTAAATTGTGGTGTGGACATTGGTGTTGAAGGCTTTTAAATCTTCCCCAAGCCTCAAAACGATCCTCTCCGGGTTCTTGCTTGAAAGACATAATAACTTGCCGGAGTCTATAAGTTTCGTCCGCTGGAAAGAATTTGTGCAGGAAATCTCTTTTAAGTACCTCCCGTGAAGAATAAGTGCCGGGAGGGCACGTTTGAAGCCACATACTCGCCTTCCCCGTAAGAGTTAGAGGAAAGAACTTCAATTTCATGAATTCTGAAGATAAACTAGGAACTTGCATGAAACTAATCCGATCTTCAAATTTATCGATATGTGCAATAGGACTCTCGGATTTGTCTCCATGAAACTGATTGCTCGAGAAGACTTCAAGTAAGTACGGGTTAAATTCGAACACAACATCGGGTGGTAATGGTAGTAGAGTGATCGGGTTGCCTCCCGTACCCAATGATGGAACGGCATATGATAGAAGGGTACGAGGTGAACCAGCTTGGCCCTCAGCCATCAGAACTCGAAACCTCCTACAAGAAATAAAGAAGCATCAAATTCATTGGGATTGGGTCAAACTAATTTCAAGCATAAAAGTAATCTTAAACAACTCAAGACCAAGAAACTAAGCTAGGGGCGCTTGCTCCCCGACAACGTTGCCATTTTGTGTACAGTGGTTTTGTTAGAACCGATTTTTATCGTTCTTCTCAGGGAGCAAGGGGCCTAGCACAAAGCTATCTAAGTCAAAGGTCGTGTTAAGATCGGTAAGGTAAGGCAACGGGTTGAAACGGGATCACAAAGCAACAGAACAAACTAAGGAAAGTCGAGGTGAAACAATGGGTTTCGGGGGCTTTTCGGGATTGTAACGGGAACAAGGAGATGGGTTTTGCAATAAGAGAGCAACAAGGGAGGAAATCAAGTGGCAATTCCGTTAGAAAATACCAACCGAGCTTCCACTCTCGTGGAAAGTCCGGATTAACTTCCCCAAAGTCCACCACGGACCCGGAGGGTTAATGAAATGAAATTCCCTCGTTAGTCTCTACTCACTCTCGTGAGTGAGTGCTAATTATCCCAATTCCAACCTTCCAACACAAGTGTTGGATGTATTTGGGAGCTTTCGGACACTAATATACCCCACTTGAGGGAAGGATTGGAGTGGGAAAGTGATTTCTCACCTAATTACTCACTAAAATTGCTAACCCATTCCTAATTACCCATTCACACCCTTAATTACCCCCTAACCCATTAGGGTTCTAGCCACTACTCATCACAACTATGCTAACTACATCAACAAAACCAACTCTAAGCATGTTTTCTATCATCAAACAACAGTAAAAGGACAAACAAAGCAATTAAAGAGCAAAGGAAACAATTAACAAGCAATTAAAGTAATTAACAAAGTAAAGTAGAGTTTAGGGAAGAAGAATCTTATCAAATGCTGTAAAAGAGCAAGAAAGAACAAGGGAAAGGATGATCCAAAGCAATCTCTCAATTGTTGAATCTTCCAATCTTGATTACAAACCAAAATACACCAAAACCCTAAGTTAATCTCTCTCTAAGAATCTCTTAATATCCCTCTAAACTAAGGTGAATGTGTCGTCTAAATGCTAGAGTCGAATCCCCTCTAAAATCGCAACATTGGAGCTATATATACAAGGCAGAACAAATAAGAAAAACACAGCGTACAGAGCCGGAAAAATGCGCAGCAACAGTGAGGTCGCGGGCGCGGTCCTGTGAAATCTGCCCAGACGATTTTGGCTTTCGACAAATAGCGGGCGCGATCTCTGTCTGGTCCAGTAGGTCGCGGGCACGACGCTTATGGTAGCGGGCGCGATCCTCGTCTAGCAAGCAGGTGTGATCGAAGCTGTGGCTGTGTAGCGGCCGTTACACTCCACGTAGCGGGTGCGACGCCTGATTCTGTCCAAACTTTAGGAAAATGATCCCGAGTCGACTCTGCCTCGGTTCTCGGCTCGGCTTAGGTTTGGGAAATCGCTCGGGATTCCTTAAGAAGCCTCATTTTAGCCCATATTTCTTGCATTTGCCCCAAAAGTGCGAAAACCTACAAAAAAACTAAAACACAAGTAAAAATGACGAAAAAGACTCGGAATCGATCAAAAGAGCAAGTAAAAAGGCGATATTTAGGCCCAAAATCGGGACTAAACAGGAACCAGAAGGGCCGGGACGGAATAAGGGCTCATGCTCTCTTGAACATAGCCTCGAGAAACAAGTTCGTCCACTTGCCGTTGCAACTCCTTGGTTTCCTGTGGATTGCACCGATATGCCTCCTTGTTGGGGAGTGGAGCTCCGGGAATAAGGTCGATTTGATGCTCAATGCCCCAAATAGGAGGTAGACCCGGTGGAAGATCTTCGGGGAACACATCGTGGAATTTGGCAAGAAGAGGGGCAACAAGAGGGTGCTTGGGTGTCACTACCTCACTTGTGTTTGCTTCTAAGAGGAGTAAGGAAAAAACAACCTTCCCCTTCCTTAGGGCTCGCTCTACCCGTGTTTGACTCAAGTGTCTGGGCTCCTCACTTCCCACCCCAAGTTTAGGAGGTATAATTTTATGTGGTGCTAGTGGAAGAAGCTTAACCCTCTTGCCCTTGTGGGTGAAAGTATAGGTGTTTTTCACCCCATTATTGATGTATGCAAGCTCACAAAGATCAGAGTATTGAACTTATAATACACCACACAGGATCACACACACACTGCAGTTGAATTCAAATAAAGCTAATTGGATGCAATTAGCTGGACTAGATGACAACCGATGGAAAATGAAAAGGATAGACTTGTATTCACTCTGATACAGACACACCACAGAATAAACACAAGGGCAAAGGACTTAGTTACCTCAGCAGATACAGACACACCACCACTGAAGCAATCAAGCTCTACACACACCACTAGGAATGCCAGCTCCTAGATACTGAAGTAGATTCAACCCAAATGAGAGTTTGCTGACACTCACAAATGAGAGGCTCAACTAAGGCACTCAGAATGCTATTGAAGATATCACTGATTAGTTTGCAAGCTGCTGAATACATCCCTATATATAGCTAATCCTATAACAGTTTGATTAGAGGTACTTAATAAAAGTAACAAGCTAATCTCCCTGATAATCTAGTTGCTGAATTAAACCAAATACATTACATTAGAACTTATACTAGCTAATATAATCCGGAAGTAATTGAAAATACAAAGGAAAGCAAAGATGGCTTCTGATTGGACCAAAATCCCAAAGGGTGGCAATTCTGGCTAATAAGGACCTTTCCTAGCTGGGAGGGTAATTGTAAGTTACCTCAGTAACTTTCCCTGGCTTTTCTTAAACTAGATGTAATCTTAATAGCATAAGGAAGGCTGGGAAAGACTTAAATAACCCTCATTGTAGCTTAACAAAATAACTTGGCCTCAAAACTGAGGTCCTGGAAAAACTGATAACAAACAACCATGACAGGGTTACTTGTTCTGGTGCTTGTAACTTAGGGCCTTCTTGCTTGCACATGCTGGGACTTGCTTGGAACTTGAAAATTGCATGTCAAGGAACAAAATTCTCCTAGGGACCTCTGGCTGAATCTCACTCAATCCATAGTTACAGAATTGAGAAAGATGCCTTCTTGGACTAATTCTGCTGGGAACCGTATTCGACCTGAATGGCCAATGTTGGTGGAATGGATGGCTGTGCTGTCCAGGACTTGCCTTACTAATGTGTAGCAAGCCTGGATGGATGATGTTAGTGGGCTGGTGGCTACTGAAGAACCCTTGATATGCTGTTGAGGATGGAAGCTTGCTGTTTCTGCTGGAATTGCTCCAATAGCTGTTGAATTAGGCATAATAAGGCTTGCTGCAGATAATGTTGGTGCTGAAGTTGGTGGTGTAGTCTCTTTGGGTGATGAAGATGATGAAGAAGCTGCTCGAGCTGCTACTATTGCTGAATCATCTCCCTTTCCCTGGTCTGGTTCTGTTGGTGATGTTTGTTCTGCTGCTGGACTTGCTGGATGGTCTCCATCATCCTCCCCAGGTTGAGGAAAGTTTGTCATCAAACTTGGAAGGTCTTCATGCTCTAGAAAATAGGGTCGTAAATCTGCAATGTTAAAATTGGCACTCCCTCCATAGTCTTCTTAAAGATCCAACTTGTCGGCATTGTCTCCTATTTTCTCCAGGACTTCAAATGGGCCATCTCCACATGGAACTAACTTGCCTCTCCTCTTTGCTGGGAAACTGTCCTTCCTTAGATGTATCCACACAAGATATCCTGGTTGGAAAACCATCTTTTTCCTGTGCTTATTGGCTGAAGTTGTTGCCTGCTCAGAATACTTAATGATTTTCTCTCTAACCTGCTGGTGAAGCTTCTTGATCATCTCTGCATGTGTACCTGCTTCATAACTGAACTTTACAGAATTGGTTAGTGGAGATAAATCCAAAGGAGTTATAGGATTTCTCCCATATACCACCTGAAATGGGGAAAGGCCAGTAGCCTTTGAAGGGGCTCTATTAAATGCAAATTCAGCATGGGGCACAAGAGTGTCCCATCATGTTTTGTTTGTGTTTATCAATGATCTCAATAGAGTTCCAAGTGTCTTGTTGGTCACCTCCGTTTGCCCATCAGTTTGTGGGTGGCATGTTGTGCTGTACTTGAGTCTTGTCCCTAGCTTCTTCCATAGGGTCACCCAGAAATGACTCAAAAATTTGGCATCCCTATCAGACACCATGCTCTTAGGGATTCCATGAACCCTTACCACTTCTTGAAAGTATAGCTCTGCCACTTTTACTGCATCATTTGTGGTATGGCATGGAATAAAATTGGCCATCTTGCTGAATATGTCTACCACTACCATCACTGAATCTTTTCCCCTTTGTGTTCTTGGCAAACCAACAATGAAATCCAAACTTACATCCTCTCATGGGCTGGTAGGGACTCGCAATGGTGTATACAGCCCCTGAGGTAGGATGTGGCTCTTTGCTACTTGATAGATTGCACACCTTTTCACCCATGCTTTACATCTTTTCTCATTTTAGGCCAGGAGTAATGCTCTTTCAGCATGAGAAGAGTTTTCTCAATGCCAAAGTGGCCTGCTAAGCATCCTCCATGGACTTCTGAAAGTAGTAGCTCCCTGAAACTACTATTGGGTATAAACAACCTTGCTCCCTTGAAGACAAACCCTTCGTCTATATGATACAGACTATGAGGGTGTCCCTGGCACTTCTGGAAAATCTCACCAAAATCCTCATCTTCTTTGTACAAGGCTATCAGCTGCTCAAAGCCAAGTACCCTTGCATCTAAGATCTGCAACAACAAATATCTCCTAGATAAAGCATCAGCTCTCTTGTTCAACTTCTCTGATTTGTGGTGGATCATGAAATGGAACTGCTGCATGAACTCTACCCAAGCAACATGCCTGGTGTTGAGCTTGTATTGCCCTTGAATGAACTTCAAGTCTTCATAATCACTGTGCAGTATGAACTCTACTCCAATTAGGTAGTGCCTCCAGTATTGAAGTGCTCTAATGATGGCATAGAACTCTTTATCATAGGTGTTGTATCTCCTCTTTGCGTCATTCAATTTTTCATTGAAATAGGCAATAGGTTTGCTTTCCTAGGTCAGAACTGCTCCTATGCCAACACCTGAAGCATCACACTCCACTTCAAAAACCTTAGAGAGGCTTGGTAAAGCCAGGACTGGTGCTGATGTAAGCTGTCTCTTGATTTCTTCAAATGCCTTCTCGGCTGCTGGTGTCCAAGAGAAACTGATAAGTCGTTTTTATATAGAGTTTTTAGGGCTCAAAACATATCAGTTTCATGCTTTTTATATCCGATATCTCGTATTTTTATGTCAATTTCCGTGATTTATACACTTGTTCGCGAGTTTGGTATATTTACAGGAATTGGTGGAATTATATCAAAAAGCATGAAGAATTGGAGATGAAATAGAAAAAATCATAGAAAATAAAAAAAAAGATGTTGAAGAGAAAGAAAGGATGGAGAACGGCCCAAAATCACACGGCCCAGACCCAATTAGGGCGGAAGAACAAGGCGCAGGCAGCGTTTTAGAAAACGCAGCCCGCGCCTCGTCCAGAAGCATCAAAAAGCGAGCAGAACCAATACGCAGGCCGCATTTTTCAGGCGCAGCCAGTGCCCTCTCATGGAGACTTTCACTTTTGGACAAAACAAAGGCCGCGTTTTGTGCCCTTATCGCGCATTATAAAAGGACTACTTCGCCGTTCAATTGGACAATCATTAACGATTGAGAGTTTTATTTCCGCCGTTTAGCCTTAGGGTTTTCTCTGTAATTCCTCCCTTCGGGGAGCCATTCTAGTAGATTAGGAACGAGAGAGGAGGAGAAGGAGATGGAATCGAGTGACACGAAGAGATCAAATTTGACGACTCGAACGTTTGGTTTAATTTCTATTTACTTTATGTTTCGTTATTCAGATTTTATTATTGTTTTCCTTGTTTTTATTATTATGAGTGCTTAGATTCCTTATTTAGGGGATAAACTCGATGTTCTTCAATTAATTTATAGTGTGTAATTCCAGTTTTAGGTTTTAATACAGTTGTTTAATCTGCGTGTATTGTATGTCATGGTAATTTGGCAACATAACGATAGTTTGAGCCTGTACTTTGTTTTAGATTCTCGACAACAGAACGACAGTTTGAGTCTTGAATTGGATTGCGTAGATTGAATAGGTTTAGAAAATAGTTAGACATAATGATTGTTGCCTAGGGTCAATTTATAATCAGTTCTTATCTTTTATTAGATTAAATAGTTGGAAATAATGATAGTTTAATCACTGTAACTCACCTAGGATCGAAAGATCGAAGTGATAGGGCTTAGAAAGATTATTGACCCCGACACTACTAAAATTACCTAGAACTAGAATGACCGCTTAACTTGATGATTGATTGACTAGAGTGGACTCCCCTGAACGCTTTTAATTACTTGGTTAAATCCTTTAATTTCTTGCTTCCTTAGTTAATTATCTGAACCGTTACCACAACCTACCTTTTGATCGACCTAGCATCCTTTGTAGTGAACTAGTTTCGTGCGTAGTTGAACACAAGTCCCTGAGAGAGAACGATATTTTTGATACTACGCAGACCCGTACACTTGCGGTACACAAACACCTATTAGTTTTAGGTCTGTCAAGTTTTTTGCGCCGTTGTCAGGGACTTGTTTCCTCAACTACCATTAAAGAAACGCACTCTGGTTGACTAGGTTTTTATTGCTTTTCTTAAAAAAACCCTAAAAATCAAATAAAAATTAAAAAATTTCAGAAATCCAAAAATATGGCACCTTTTTATTTTCCTCAAGATGAACGTGAATTATTTTGGCGTTATTTTGAGCGTTTATATGTTTTTCTTGTTTCACGTGATATCATGTTAGGAAAACCTAAAATTCTTGATATTGTTTTTGAAGGTGTGAATTTAGAAACCCGTAGTCATTTAGATTATTTGGGTTTTTGTGATAAATCTGTTGATGAAGCTTGGGAATTACTTGAATGGCTTGCACGTGATACGTATTATTTTGAAAATCCTAATTGTGCATCTGAGTACTGCATTTCTGTCTAATTCCTATATCCAACCTCGTAATTCAGTTATTTGTGCTTTATATGGTTCTTTTGAACATGATGATTCTACCTGCCTTGGTGTTGCTAGACTTGGATGTTTAATGCAAGGGTGTGACTTGTTCCATGATATTGACCATAATTCAAATTCTTCCTATTTTAATGATGGAATATATGATTATAGCAAGTCCCCCTCCCCTTTAGAAGACAGTCTAGATGATTCTTCTTACCCTAGTTTACCTGAAAACACTACTGATGGTGTTCTTGATTTTCATGATACTTCCTTACTTTTTTCTCAGTCGACGGGGTTTGCGGTGAGTGAACCATCTGGGTTAGATACTAGGTATGAGGATGATTTTCATCATGATTCTGTTGATATTATTAATGAGGAACCGAGCGAGAAGGTAATTAGTGAATTAAATTTTTTAAACAAGGATCCTGATAATATTATACTCCATGATTCCAGTGATTTATTTCATGCTTCTATTCCTATTTCACTGCCTTCATTTTTACCAGAAACCTTTGAGGAACCTATGCCTGATGAAAAAAACCTTTGATGTTGAAATTAATATCTTTGATGAGGTTAATTTTTGTGTTTCGACTGATGAAACTAACAGTATTATTGATGAATTGTCCTTAGGTAATTACCCTTCCCTTGATCCTTATTGGATACACCTTGAGGACCTTCCTAGAAAATTCTTGTGGACCAAATATTTTGAATCTTTTGATTTTTCTAGAGAATTTGATTTATTGCTAAGAACTTTACTAACGTTTTATTTTATAAGTTTTCAGTGCATCTCATGTTTACTAGCTTGCAAACCACATGCGGAGGAGTTTGACAAGCTACTAAGGGCCTTGACGTCATCCGGAACGAAGACCCGGATCTTGACCTTCTAACCGAGTCTATTTTAATTTTCTAGAGTTTTTTTTTAATTTCCGTTCGATTTTGCTAAATTTCGTTTTCGTTTCTGATTTTCTCTTTGATAATTAGATTCCTTAAATTTTTGGTCAAGTTTTTGGTTATTTATTGAAATTATTATCTCTAACATAATAATGTTTGAGTTGGTAGATGTGTGTAAGGAATTTTGGTAGGTCAAATTGTAGGGAAAATAAGGAGCAGACAAAGAAGAAAGGAGAAAACAAACAAAAAGTTGCAAAAATCGAATTACTTGCATCAGGTAGGAAAATGCAGCCAGCATTTTCCAAGCGCTGGCTGCGCCTCGTCCATAACGCCCAGGTAATTCCTTTTTGCAAAACGCATGCCGCGTTTTGCCTTTTTGCCCAGAAAATTTGCCCGCCCCTTTTAATTTTGTCGAGCCCTTTTTCTTTCTTTCAAAACAAAACCTTCTCCTTGCTTTTGCCCTAACACCTGACGACCTCCCTCTCCAAGCGCCACCAGGACCAAGCCATACCAACCCTTCCCCACCGACCGAGGATCCTTGATCCTTTACTTGCTCTTACCCTTCACCGTTGTCTTCTGCATTGAGGACAATGCAACGTTTAAGCATTGGGGGGGGGGGGGGGAGGGGGGAGGGGGTTGAATATTCTGTGAATATTTTTTCTTGTTTCTCTGTTTTTCGTTTATTTTCTTTTATTTTCTTCTTTCTTCTTTCTTGTTTCGTGCTTATTTTTCAATTTTTAGAGTGATTTTCTTGTTTTTAGTTTGTTTCTAGTTTGATATTTCTTACTTTTAGCGTGTTTTCTTTTGTTGAGTTTTTAGTTTGTGTGTTTCTTTAATTGTTTTTAGTTTTCTTTTCCTAGCTTCTTTCTAGTTTTAGGATTGCATTCACCTAAATTGCATTAGTTAGAGCATGTAGATTTTTCTTTTATTTCTTTTCTTAGTTTGTTTCTTTTTCTTTCTTTTGCATTCACTTTACTCAAAAACCCAAAAAAAATCAAAAATTAGAAAAAGACAAAAAAAATATATAGGATAGGACTAGGATTAAAACCGGAAACACCTTCGGTGATGATTTGTAAACCCTTCTTACTTTCAATTTAACTTGCTTCGCTTAGAAAAGTCTGGATGAGATCTCAAAAGTTTTTGAAACCTTTTCCTTCAAATCTTCTGATTCTGAGACAAGTTGCCAAAGTTACATTTGACTGCTTTGACTATCTTAGAAAGTATAAATGTGCGTGCTGCAAATCTTTGGGCTAAGTTTAGATTATTGAGCCCCAACCCGTGAGTCCACATTGCCTAAATTTTGAATTGAGCACTTTTATCAATTCCATGATCCCCTGAGTGACTCACTCATTAGTTGCATCTCTAGAACTTGTTTTGCATCTTGCTTGAGACTACATATTTGCATTGCACGCTGTGACAAAGTGATTAAGGCATTCATTTTATTTTTTTTAAAGCTACATTACCAAATAGCCTACATTACATTGTATTTACCGTTCTTTTGCCCCGTCTAGCCTTTGTTTATCCTTCTTTCATGATTGAACCCTAACGATACAAGCCTTGGCCTTTGATATTCAGTATCCCTTTGCCTTGTTTGGATGAATGAGAGTTTGTCGTTTTTTGGAATGAACAATTGGTTTGGTGTGTTTGTGAACAAAAATATGAAGTTTGGGACAAATTAAATGTAACGCCCTGGAAAAATTGATTTTGAAAACTAACGGTCAAACCTAACGTTGACCAACGAAAAACAGCGGAAAAGTCAAAGGAAAGTCGGGTGTCACTGCCGTACCTCTGGAGAAGTACAAGGCAAGAACAGAGATTAACTAAACAAACCAACTTCGAATTAAACTTAGCAAAAATCCGAATTCAAGACATAACAGAAACTACTGAAAGATTTCAAGTCTATTCAACACAACTAAACTTTTTATTCAAAACAATAAAATCTAACGAACGTCCTCACTTGCGAATTCCCATTCCCAGCATAGAATTCTTCACCTGAAAACAAAACATTTAAAACATGAGGAGGACTCAATAATGTCTACCCCTAACCCTTAAAACCATTTAAAAAAATCATTTCAATTCATTTTAGGGGAAGAAGTGAATAAGTCAAACCCTTTCAAAACAAAGTTTCTTTCCCAACCAACCATAACCATCCTTCAAATTTATTAAGCGGGCGGACCTTGCTTATTTGGCCCTCGAAGTCCAATGACTTCGCTATATTCATGTCACAATCTCAATCTCAATCTCAAACTCAATCAATCACAATCTCAATATACGGATGGCCATCCATTTCACACACGTGCATATAACTAACCCCGGGGAAGTAGCACCTATCAGGCATCCCTGATCTCTTGACAACCCCCCTCAAGGATACCACATCCTGATCTTCGGGGGTGTTGCCCGAACCCGCATTTACGTCACGTTTGAATTATTAGTCAGATTTAAAATCACGTAATTCCAAACTCAGTCAATCCAATCCAATCCCAAATTTCCAAAACCATTTCCAAATCATACACGTAAAGGACTGTCCACATTTTAATCAACTCAAAAACATAACTCGACATCCAAAATAGACTGTCAATTTTCATCATAAAATCCCTTCGGGATGCAAACAGTAAAATAACTTAAAATCAACAAGACAATTAAAGTGCACCCCAGCGGGATTTAGGACATAGACATTACCTGACTATTCTTCTCCTTACTTCAGAACACACTTGAGCTCACTAGATCGAACGGTTTAGAACGCGCCTAAAATAACAAATTCTAAAATTAAAAACGCGTCGTACGGAGTTAACGCAATCTAATTTCCACCTAACCCACCCCTAGGAACACTATAAGGTTCCCATCATTCATAAATTAACATTTTAAACATAGCTCACATAATATAAACTATCACACATCACCACACTTCCATATTAAAATAAATAAATAATTCACACGCACGGCTACACATTTATTCAAAAAGCAAACTAGACAGAATTCAATACTCAAATAAAACGAACTATAACTTGACTTTCCAACCTCCTATGGGTATGGTTTTCGACTTTCTGGAAACCTCAGGATGCCTACTAAAACTCTTATGTTGACCTCGAGACCTAAAACACCCTCTAAAGTCCTCAAAAATAGCTAATTACACAACCGGTGCAGTTCTGACCTAGGTGCGCTATTTGGGTCGTAACTCAAAATATACACCTCCAAAACCCGATCCGCAAAATTCTTATGAAAGCTAACATCCTTAGGTATTTCCAGACCAAAAGGTAGGGCTAAATATTAAATCTACATTCTATGGTGACCGCTTTAGTATGACTTATGAAATCTGTCCAATCTGACCCGTTTTCATTTTGGGTTTGTCGATCCTAATTTCCAACCACACTATCCCGGGATTCTAATTTGAGATTCTAAACAGTCTACTAAAGGCAAAGACATCCCCCTTCACTCCCCTAACATAACCAAGGTCAAATTACACATAAACTAACACAAATTCTTACCATAAACACATTAAATTTGCAAAGTAAACATTTTCTTTAAAAACTAACCATAGAGATCACAATAACAACCGGAATTTTCGACATCGAAATCTTATGGAAAACGTCACACACAACAAGAATACTAAACCTTCATTCATGACCAATTTTGAAGTATTTTGAAATAAATAAAATCGATAAAACTTGCAATAATAACACCGCACATGATAATAACCGAAATAATACGAATAATACACCAAGGATCAAAATTTTACTAAACACAATATAATTTCCTTTGCAAAACCATAAGAAGATTTAAACAATACCCTTTTAAAAGATATATAAGTTAATAATAATTACAAACTAAAGTTTTAACTCAAATTTTCCCAAAAACCACTTGCATTTTGTGAAATACCTTTTAGAAATAAAACACGACTATATTTAAAACTTAGTCACATACATCACAATTAATTACTACGCATGAAATCAAATTCATAACTCAATCCAAACCTAATTCAGGCATAATCTAATATTAATACCGACCCTACTCACAATCTATCAAAACCCACTACATTACTCAAATAATTTTGCAAATTGATACATAAACTACAATCTTAATCAAGCAACCTAACTTAATAATAATATAAAAAATTAATAGAATACTAATCAGATCCTAATGAAAGTAAAGCATGAATAATAGGTAATAAACAGTGAGTAAAGATTGATAATTTAACCCACAAATAAACACTTAACCCCACCATCCTATCAACATGAATTCTACATGTGAATAACATGAATACCAATCAGATTATAAGGTAAAGCAATTAGTATGAATACTGCTAAACAAAGACGGTAAACTAATAGAATAGTAAAGTAGGTTTAGGGTTTTTACTGAGAGGGCTGGGCAGAACTGGTGGAAGTCAGGGCGGAGGTTGAACGGCGACGACGTTAGAGGCAGCGGGGACGGTGGAAGTCGTCGGCGGGAGCAACGTCGGTGTTCAAGGCGATATAACGACAACGGCGGCCAGCAGCGAGCGCCGTTCGTTTAAGCGGCGACGGCGACTCTGATGGTCGGCGACGGCGGTGTGACGGTCGAGGGTGCACCGGGGATCGACGGTGGTGGCTGGGCGGTGGTGATGGTGGCGCACGGCGACGCGGACGGCGGTGAGAGAGAGAGAGGGACGAAGGGAAGAGAATAAAGAGAGAAGGTGAGCGTTGTGGTCGCTGCGGTGGTCGAAGCGGCTGTTGGAGGCGGTTTCCGGCGAGGCGGAGGCGGCAGCGGTTACAGGCGGTGGTCGGTGGTGGTTGCTGGCGGTTGTTGGGATCCACGGCAGAAGAACGAGAGCAGAAGAGGGTGGGGTTTTAGGGTTTTTAGGTTTAGGTTAATTAGGAGTAGTTTTAGAAATTAAACAACTTAATTAACTTAATTAAACAAAAAAAAAAACTTGGGCAATACTCATGTAACCGTCCACTATCACAAAATTAGGGAATTTTTTTTTAAAAAAAAACTAATAATAAGATTTAATAATACTAATAATAATATTAGTAGCAAGAATAGTAATATTAATAATAATAACAATAATAGTATTAAAGAAATACTAAAAAAATCCAATAATTAATTAAATAAAACTAACACATACTCATCAAATATTAACATCGAATTTACAAAAATACCCCTATTCCCATGCATATCCATGCATGTAGAAAAATTATATTACCCTTAATAATCCCTCGACGGTCCTATGAGCTCAAGTGTTAACAATTTAAACACAGAAACAATTAACGGACGTAAAATAATACTAACGACGTAACGGTAATTATACTCGGATTTTCCGGGGTTTTACATCATTCCCCTCTTAAAAGAAGTTTCGTCCTCGAAACTTGACTCACAACTCGACTAACAACTAACAATTTTACTCGCACTTACGGTCCAACTACTTCTAAAACTTACGGTTTTCACATCATTCCCCTCTTAAAAGGAGTTTCGTCCTCGAAACTCGACATACCTTAAGCGTTGAACAGATGCGGATATTTTGATTTCATCTCCTCTTCAGCTTCCCAGGTAGCTTCTGTTGTAGCATGATTCACCCATCGCACCTTTACAAGTGGGATGGTCTTCCTTCGAAGCTGCTTCTCTCGGCGTTCTAGGATTTCCACAGTCGTCCTCGTAAGTCGTCCTCTCTTAGCCGCAAGGGCTCAGTTCGATCACATGCGTGGGTCGGGTACATATTTCCTTAGCTGGACATGGAATACATTATGCACCCTTGGCGGATCCCAGTAGTTGCGCAACCTATAGGCAACTTCTCCTGCGCTCGATATTGGATACGGTCCGATGTACCTTGGGGCCAATTTCCCAGATTGCCCAAACCTCATGACTCCTTTTGTCGGTGAGACCTTTAGGAATACATGCTCACCCACCTCAAACTCCAAGGGTCTACGCCTTTTGTCTGCGTAGCTCTTTTGACGACTTTGCGCTGCTTTCATCTTGTCCTGGATTATTCGGACCTTTTGTGTCGTGGCTTGCACCAGGTCAGGTCCTATTGTGAGGGATTCATCAATATTTTGCCAGCATAAGGGAGTTCTACACCTTCTCCCATATAAAGCTTCAAAAGGGGCCATTCCGATCTTTGGCGTGGAAGGCGTTGTAGGAGAACTCAATCAGTGTCAACTCATCATCCCACGAATCTTGAAAATCCAAAGCGCATGCCTTTAACATGTCCTCGAGGGTCTGGATGGTCCTCTCAGTCTGACCATCGGTGGCGGGATGAAAGGCGGTACTGAAATTAAGCTTGGTACCGAAAGCTTCTTGCAGCTTCTTCCAAAAACCCGATTGAAACCTTGTGTCCCTGTCCGAGACTATGGAACTAGGGACTCCATGCAACCGTACTATTTCGCTCACATAAGCTCGTGCTAATTGGTCCAACGTCAAAGTGGTGGCCATGGCGAGAAAGTGAGCGGACTTGGTCAATCGGTCAACAATCACCCATATAGCATTGTTCTTCTTCCTTGTCCTTGGTAACCCTACTACAAAATCCATGGAGATTGAATCCCACTTCCATTCTGGGATGTCCAATGGTTGTAACAATCCAGCAGGTCGTTGATGTTCAGCCTTAACCCATTGGCAAGTGAGACATTTGGCCACAAAATCAGCTACCTCTTGTTTCATGTTACTCCACCCAAATGTCTGCTTCAAATCCTTGTAGAGCTTGTTTCCGCCTGGATGCACCGAGTATGGTGTGTTATGCCCTTCATCCAAGATCTTCCTCTTTAGTTCCTCCATGTTTGGCACACAGACTCGGTTGTGGAACCTAAGAGTTCCATCCTCATGCACTACGAATCTTGGTGCCTTTCCTTGTGAGACCTCTTCCCTAATCTTAAGCAGCTGTAGATCCAGCTCCTGTGCATTGTTAATCTCTTCCAAGAGAGTGGGTTGTACCTCCATTGCGTTCAACACCACTTCGCTCCCTGGAATAACAACATTAATCTCCAGCCTTCGAAACTCCTCACACAGCTCATGTGGTAACGTCACCAGGTGGTTTGAGACGGGATAAGGTCTTCGGCTCAGGGCGTCTGCTACCACATTAGCCTTTCCCGGGTGATATTGGAAATTCACATCGTAATCCTTCAAAAATTCCAACCACCTAGTTTGACGAAGATTCAACTCTTTCTGCGTGAAAAGGTACTTTAAACTCTGGTGGTCGGTAAACACTTCACAATGCACTCCATAGAGGTAGTGCCTCCAAATCTTGAGGGCAAAAACCACTGCTGCTAACTCCAGATCGTGCGTAGGGTAATTCTTCTCGTGAGTTTTCAACTGTCGAGACGCGTAAGCGATCACTTTGCCATTCTGCGCATTAACATCCCAATCCATTATGCGAGGCATCGCTGTATATCATGAATCCTTCATTCCCTTGAGGTAAAGCGAGGATAGGGGCCGAGGTTAGCCTCTCCTTCAGCGTCTGAAAGGCTTGCTCGCACTTGTCTGACCATGCGAACTTAACTGACTTCCTACTCAAGTTGGTCAACGGATTTGCGATCTTAGAGAAATCATGAACGAACTTCCGGTAGTAGCCTGCTAATCCTAAGAAGCTTCTCACCTCGGTGGAATTCTTCGGGGTTGGCCACTTGGTGATGGATTCCACCTTTTGAGGGTCCACTGCTACTCCTTCCTTAGACACCACATGTCCTAGGAACGCAACCTTTTCCAGCCAAAACTCACACTTCTTGAACTTAGCATATAGTTTATTGGTTCGCAAAGTCTCCAACACTTTCTTTAGGTGGGTCACATGATCATCTCAGGATGCTGAGTAGATTAAAATATTATCGATAAATACCACTACAAACTTGTCCAGGAAGGGTTTGAATACCCGGTTCATCAAATCCATGAAGGCAGCTGGGGCGTTCGTAAGCCCAAACGGCATCACCACAAACTCATAGTGGCCATAACGAGTTCGGAAAGCAGTCTTGGTGATGTCCTCATTCCGGATCCTCAACTGGTGATAACCTGATCTCAGGTCAATCTTAGAGAACATCGTTGCACCCCTCAACTGGTCGAACAAGTCGTCGATCCGAGGTAAGGGGTAACGATTCTTGATCGTTATCTTGTTCAGCTCTCGGTAGTCTATGGACAACCTCATGCTACCGTCTTTCTTCTTCATAAACAGCACCGGTGCCCCCCAAGGTGACGTGCTGGGTCGAATGTAACCCTTTTCCAATAGCTCTTCTAGCTGTTTTTGTAACTCCTTAAGTTCAGCAGGCGCCATTCGATACGGTGCCTTCGAGATAGGGGCAACTCTAGGCTCCAGCAATGCAAAAGTCCACCTCTCTTGGCGGAGGCATTCCTGGAATCTCGTCAGGAAACACGTCTGGAAAATCCCGTACCACCGGGATATTTTCAATGGTAGGCTCCTTCCCTTCGGTGTTCACCACATTGCACAAGAACCCTTCACACCCTTGACCCAATAGTTTCCGAGCCTTGAGGGCAGAGATCGGCGATTCTCGGCCTATGGAGATGTCGGTCGCTTCGATGCTCCACACTTCTTCCATCTGGTCCAATTAGCGTGAGCTTTTGCTTAAAACAATTTATCTGGGCCTGGTACTTCGATAACCAATCCATCCCCAGAATGATATCGAACTCCATCAGGTCGAACTGATAAAGATCGGCGTCAAACTCTTGACCCGCTATAACTATTGGACACTCCTATCTGACTCTCCACACCAATGGACTTTCCTGTGGGTAGAGCAACGGACATGGGTATACTATTTCTCGATGGTTTCATCTTAGCTTTTTCCACAATTCCCGGGGCAATAAAAGAATGACTAGCTCCCGAATCAAATAAAGCATAAACATGATAGGTGTAGAGAGAGAAAGTACCCGTCACAACGTCGACCTCGTTCTCCGCTTCATCCTTTCTCATCACATACACCCTTCCACCTTGGTTCCGAGGTAGTTGTTGTTGTTGACGGGGTGGGGGTGGGTTGGGTGCTCGCCCCTGGTTAGCTTGGTTCCCTCTGGGGCCACCCCGGTTCTGATAGCGTTGTCCCGAGTTCCCTTGGTATCCGCCCCGATTCTGTTGTTGTTGGCCCGGGTTTCCTTGATATCCCCCACGGTTCTGTTGACCATAGTTACCGTTGTATCCTCCGCGGTTTTGGTTTACGTAGTACGGTGGTCCTCGATTGCCCCCGTTTCCATTGTTAAAACCACCTTGTGCCCCGCGAGGACAGTCTCTTGCCAGGTGTCGTGGGTTGCCGCATTTGAAGCATCCTCTTGCTGTGGCTGCCTTACAATCCCGGGCGAAGTGTCCCGGCCTTCCGCAGGCCCTGCAGGTTGGGATGTTAGAAAGTCCACGTCCCAGGTTTCCTACCCAGTTGCTGGGACGGGGTCGCTTGTCTTGATATGATGGGGGAGGGTTGAAGCGGGGAGGGTCCTTCCTCTTGAGTCCCTGTTTGTTCTGATGTGTCTCCCGAGCAATGGTCACTCTTTCAATGTTGAGGGCCACGTCCAGCATATCTTCATATGACGAGAAGGACTATGCAGCCATACGGTCCTGAATATCGAAGCTCAAGCCGCTCTCAAAACGATTCATTTTCAGGGTCTCGTTGGCGACAAAGGCCGGCGCGAAACGAGACAACTCCGCAAACTTGGCGGAGTATTGCATCACTGTTCCACTTCCTTGTTCCAACTCCAGGAACTCTTTCTCCTTAGCTTTCTGGAGTGCCATGGGATAGAAACGATTCTTCAGCATTTCCTTGAACCGGTTCCAGTTGAACCCTGGTTCGTTTTGTCGTTCCTTCACACTCATCCACCAAATGTCAGCCTCTCCCGTTAGGTGGTAGGCTGCAAATCCAACTTTTCGTTCTTCAGGGCAGCGGAGAGCGTCGTATTTCTTTTCGATATCCCGTATCCATTCTTCAAACACCTTGGGGTCAACTACCCCAGAGTAGGCGGGAGGGTTGAGACTGTTAAAGTACTCGAATAAGGAGGCTTCGTTGTCCTTCCTTGGTTCAACCCGTTGTTCGGACATCCGTTGGAAATGCTCGGTCTGTCGAGCCATCATCTCTAGCATCATCAGTTGTGCTAGGTCGGGGACTGCAGTTTGGGGGTCACCTCCTCCATTGGTGGCACTAAGCATGGCCTGAGCTGCCCGTGCAGATGTTGTGTCTTGCAGGTTGGTGAAACGCTGTCTCAGCTCATCAGGTGTTGGGGTAGGCATGCCAAAAGGCTCGTTGGGTCTACCGTTGTCTCCTTGAGTCATCCTGAAGCCAAAGCTTAAGGGTTACTCCACGACCTACTCTTATTGTCCCAACTATGCTACGAACGCACAAGGGCCGCATTTTCTTAACAATAATACAATTTAATCAAGAGAAAGGGCTAAATGCACAACAGTAATAGTATAAACATGCTAGTATCTCAGTAAATAATACTTCTCAAAAACGCATCTATAATGTCACATCACACAACGTCGACACATGAATAAACATAGAATTCTTATTATTCCGTTCCACGAAAAAAAATTTCATATATGCAATCCAGTTCATACCCCCCAACAGGGTTTACACGTGGTAAACAAAACGAATATAAATAAACACACCAAAACTGAGTTCACCGCATCTACTGGGATCTAGTCCCTCTAACTACTAAGCAATTACTCCCCTATAAAATCCTCCGGCACCTCGGGTTACTGCGTGCTGCTTCCGGGTTCCAGCTCGGGTCATCAGACTCATCTCCGGAGTCCTCCTCGGACTCGGCAGAGTCCTCAGATGAGGTGGAGTCCTCTCTAAGCTCGGAGCCCACTTCGGGGTTATCGTCAGGCTCAATGCCCTCATCGGCCCCCTTCTCCGGGTCGGCCTCGCCCTCCGGGGCGGGGTCCTCTCCATCATGCTCTCTCGGGTCCTCATCCTCCTCAGGATCCTCTTCAGGATCCCCCTCAGGATCCTCCGCCGGGTCTGCTGCGATCCCAGGGTCCTCTACAGGGCCCTCCTCAATCCCGGGATCCTCTTCAGGATCCTCTTCGGGGTCTACCTCAGCCTCAGGATCCTCTACAGGATCCTCATCGTGATCCACAACAGGCTGAGGATCCCCCTCTGGATCCTTCTCAAGACCATCCTCACAGCTCGAGTCATCCTCCTCATCACTATCCAGGGTGGGTGGTGGGTACTCCTCATCCCACACTACGTCCATCAAATCTGCCGAAGTCAACATCTCCATCTGGGTCACCAAGAACAGTGCGTCGAACCCCATCGGGACCCTCCCACACCAGCAACACCTCTGATCATGGTGCTGGTCGAGGTTGGGACCAGGTTGGACCAACGGTGGCAGTGTCTGAGTAGCTCGATACCCCCATACCGGATCTCCTCTCAAGGCCAATAAGAAGAGGCAACAAAAGGCCTCCTCCATCCCCAAACATGTGTCCTCTAAGTCACCATCAACTTCCTCCTCCACTTCCTTGTGCAATCTAGACATAAAATCTCCCAAAGACTCCCCAGCGTTTCGTATCCAGTATAGGTGAAGGTCCGCTATCCCGAGGTCCGGACGATGCCGAAGGTTAGGGTTCATCCTAGCAGTCGAACACACACAAATAAGCAAGCATGCAAAATATTAAGCATAAAGAACACATAAATAACCCATTTCCCATCCTACACTCCACTCTCCGATATTAGCTACTTAAGCCCTAAGCTAGACACTTAGGTGACTTTAGAAGCTACTAGGTCACAACCCAGAGCTTTGATACCATTCTGTAACGCCCTGGAAAAATTGATTTTGAAAACTAACGGTCAAACCTAACATTGACCAACGGAAAACAGCGGAAAAGTCAAAGGAAAGTCGGGCGTCACTGCCGTACCTCCGGAGAAGTACAAGGCAAGAACAGAGATTAACTAAACAAACCAACTTCGAATTAAACTTAGCAAAAATCCGAACTCAAGACATAACAGAAACTACTGAAAGATTTCAAGTCTAATCAACACAACTAAACTCTTTATTCAAAACAATAAAATCTAACGAACGTCCTCACTTGCTAATTCCCATTCCCAGCATAGAATTCTTCACCTGAAAACAAAACATTTAAAACATGAGGAGGACTTAATAATGTCTAACCCTAACCCTTAAAACCATTTAAAAAAATCATTTCAATTCATTTAAGGGGAAGAAGTGAATAAGTCAAACCCTGAAGTCCAATGACTTCGCTATATTCATATCACAATCTCAATCTCAATATCAAACTCAATCAATCACAATCTCAATATACGGATGACCATCCATTTCACACACGTGCATATGACTAACCCCGGGGAAGTAGCACCTATCAGGCATCCCTGATCTCTTGACAACCCCCCTCAAGGATACCACATCCTGATCTTCGGGGCTATTGCCCGAACCCGTATTTACGTCACGTTTGAATTATTAGTCAGATTTAATATCACGTCATTCCAAACTCAGTCAATCCAATCCAATCCCAAATTTCCAAAACCATTTCCAAATCATACACGTAAAGGACTGTCCACATTTTAATCAACTCAAAAACATAACTCGACATCCAAAATAGACAGTTAATTTTCATCATAAAATCCCTTCGGGATGCAAACCGTAAAATAACTTAAAATCAACAAGACAATTAAAGTGCACCCCAGCGGGATTTAGGACATAGACATTACCTGACTATTCTTCTCCTTACTTCAGAACACACTTGAGCTCACTAGATCGAACGGTTTAGATTGCGCCTAAAATAACAAATTTCTAAAATTAAAAACGCGTCGTACGGAGTTAACGCAATCTAATTTCCACCTAACCCACCCCTAGGAACACTATAAGGTTCCCATCATTCATAAATTAACATTTTAAACATAGCTCACATAATATAAACTATCACACATCACCACACTTCCATATTAAAATAAATAAATAATTCACACGCACGGCTACACATTTATTCAAAAAGCAAACTGGACAGAATTCAATACTCAAATAAAACGAACTATAACTTGACTTCCCGACCTCTTATGGGTATGGTTTTCGACTTTCTGGAAACCTCAGGATGTCTACTAAAACTCTTATGTTGACCTCGAGACCTAAAACACCCCCTAAGGTCCTCAAAAATAGCTAATTATACAACCTGCCCAGTTCTGACCTAGGTGCGCTATTTGGGTCGTAACTCAAAATATACACCTCCAAAACCTGATCCGCAAAATTCTTATGAAAGCTAACATCCTTAGGTATTTCCAGACCAAAACGTAGGGCTAAATATTAACTCTACATTATATGGTGACCGCTTTAGTATGACTTACGAAATGTGTCCAATCTGACCCGTTTTCATTTTGGGTTTGTCGATCCTAATTTCCAACCACACTATCCCGGGGTTCTAATTTGAGATTCTAAACAGTCTACTAAAGGCAAAGACATCCCCCTTCACTCCCCTAACATAACCAAGGTCAAATTACACATAAACTAACACAAATTCTTACCATAAACACATTAAATTTGCAAAGTAAACATTTTCTTTAAAAACTAACCATAGAGATCACAATAACAACCCGAATTTTCGACATCGAAATCTTATGGAAAACGTCACACACAGCAAGAATACTAAACCTTCATTCATGACCAATTTTGAAGTATTTTGAAATAAATAAAATCGATAAAACTTGCAATAATAACACCGCACATGATAATAACCGAAATAATACGAATAATACACCAAGGATCAAAATTTTACTAAACACAATATAATTTCCTTTGCAAAACCATAAGAAGATTTAAACAATACCCTTTTAAAAGATATATAAGTTAATAATAATTACAAACTAAAGTTTTAACTCAAATTTTCCCAAAAACCACTTGCATTTTGTGAAATACCTTTTAGAAATAAAACACGACTATATTTAAAACTTAGTCACATACATCACTAATTAATTACTACGCATGAAATCAAATTCATAACTCAATCCAAACCTAATTCAGGCATAATCTAATATTAATACCGACCCTACTCACAATCTATCAAAACCCACTACATTACTCAAATAATTTTGCAAATTGATACATAAACTACAATCTTAATCAAGCAACCTAACTTAATAATAATATAAAAATTAATAGAATACTAATCAGATCCTAATGAAAGTAAAGCATGAATAATAGGTAATAAACAGTGAGTAAAGATTGATAATTTAACCCACAAATAAACACTTAATCCCACCATCCTATCAACATGAATTCTACATGTGAATAACATGAATATAAATCAGATTATAAGGTAAAGCAATTAGTATGAATACTGCTAAACAATGACGGTAAACTAATAGAATAGTAAAGTAGGTTTAGGGTTTTTACTGAGAGGGCTGGGCAGAACTGGTGGAAGTCAGGGCGGAGGTTGAACGGCGACGACGTTAGAGGCAGCGGGGACGGTGGGAGTCGTCGGCGGGAGCAACGTCGGTGTTCGAGACAGTAGCAACGGCAACCAGCAGCAGCAGCACTTCGTTCTCGTTTTAGGCAGCGACGGTGACTCCGATGGTCGGCGACGGCGGTGCGACGGTCGAGGGTGCACCGGGGATCGACGGTGGTGGCTGGGCGATGGTGATGGTGGCGCACGGCGACGCGGACGGCGGTGAGAGAGAGAGAGGGACGAAGGGAAGAGAATAAAGAGAGAAGGTGAGCGTTGTGGTCGCTGCGGTGGTCGAAGCGGCGGTTGGAGGCGGTTTCCGGCGAGGCGGCGGTGGTGGTGGTTCTTTGGCGGTTGTTGGGATCCACGGCAGAAGAACGAGAGCAGAAGAGGGTGGGGTTTAGGGTTTTTAGGTTTAGGATAATTAGGAGTAATTTTAGAAATTAAACAACTTAATTAACTTAATTAAACAAAAAAAAAACTTGGGCAATACTCATGTAACGTCCACTATCACAAAATTAGGGAATTTTTTTTTTAAAAAAAACTAATAATAAGATTTAATAATACTAATAATAATAATAGTAGCAAGAATAGTATTATTAATATTAATAATAATAACAATAATAGTATTAAAGAAATACTAAAAAAATCCAATAGTTAATTAAATAAAACTAACACATACTCATCAAATATTAACATCGAATTTACAAAAATACTCCTATTCCCATGCATATCCATGCATGTAGAAAAATTATATTACCCTTAATAATCCCTCGACGGTCCTACGAGCTCAAGTGTTAACAATTTAAACACAGAAACAATTAACGGACGTAAAATAATACTAACGACGTAACGGTAATTATACTCGGATTTTCCGGGGTTTTACATTAAACTTATTGTTTCAAGTTGGGAGAAACTGAAAGTCCACCTCTTGAATAATTGGTGTTTGGCTATGTTGTTCATATATTATATCGAGGTCGAAGTTATAATTCCATAGTTTTCTTCTCCCCGATCACCCGCCAAAAAGGAAAAAAAAGGAAGTAAAAAAAAATAAAAAAAGGGAAAAAGAGATCCAAAAAGAAAAGGGAGATTAGGGCGATTCAATTTAAAGTTCTGAAAACTTTGACCTGGTTGTATTCAGTGGAGATTTTGATATTGTTGAGGGAGAAAGGTGAAATTCCTTGCCTACATTAAGCAAGAAGGAGAGTTTAGAGTGTTACTGATTGAAAATCAATCCAAGCATGGCTCTTAACTCCTCATTCCAAAATTTTATCGGTCCTCACCCTTAACCTAAGCCCCGTTACAACCCGAAAAAGTCCTTTTGATTGTCACTTGTGCATTGCATTCTAGTAGTGGAGAGGGAGGTTCTTACCAAGCTTATGATAGTTTGTTTCTATTGGTCTGAGTATGAGAAAAACCCACATACATATTAAAATTTGAGTGACTGAGTGTTTTTATTCTTTGCTATATGAGGTTTGCTCTTTTCGACTGACTTACGTCCATAAGCAACCGCGCATATTTGCATTATTCTTGAGACTGTTGGCAGATTTATGCTTATGAAGTACTTGTTCTCTCCTCTTTGGTTTCAAAAATTTCTTCCTTTCTCTTTTAACCGAGTTTTGATCTTGTCCAGACTGATCTTTGTGCTTGCGTGTTGAATTGATGTGTTAGAATGGTTAGCCTGAGGGGGTGTTAAGATTTTGTTTTTGTAATCCTATCGCAAACTCTTTCCGATTCTTTTTCTTCTTAGGTTTTGTTTTTCCTGTTTGAGCCCTAATCCTCCTGTTTCCAAGTCAGACTTGCTTGAGGACAAGCAAGAGCTAAGCATGGGGGATTTGATAAGTCGTTTTTATATAGAGTTTTTAGGGCTCAAAACATATTAGTTTCATGCATTTTATATCCGATATCTCGTATGTTTATGTCAATTTCCGTGATTTATACACTTGTTCGCGAGTTTGGTATGTTTTACAGGAATTGGTAGAATTATATCAAAAAGCATGAAGAATTGGAGAAAAAATAGCAAAAATCATGGAGAATAAAAAAAGATGCTGAAGAGAAAGAAAGGAAGGATGGAGAACGACCCAAAATCACACGACCCAAACCCAATTAGGGCGGAAGAACAAGGCGCAGGCAGTGTTTTAGAAACGCAGCCCGCGCCTCGTCCAGAAGCATCAAAAAGAGAGCAGAACCAAAACGCAGACCGCGTTTTTCAGGCGCAACCAGCGCCCTTTCATGGAGACTTTCACTTTCGGGCAAAACGCAGGCCTCGTTTTGTGCCCTAATCGCGCATTATAAAAGGGCTACTTCACCATTCAATTGGACAATCATTAACGATTGAGAGTTTTATTTCCGCCATTTAGCCTTAGGGTTTTCTCTGTAATTTCTCCCTTCAGGGAGCCGTTCTAGTAGATTAGGAACGAAAGAGGAGGAGAAGGAGATCGAATCGAGTGACACGAAGAGATCGAATTCGACGACTCGAACGTTTGGTTTAATTTCTATTTACTTTATGTTTCATTATTCAGATTTTATTATTGTTTTCCTTGTTTTTATTATTATGAGCGCTTAGATTCTTTGTTTAGGGGATAAACTCGATGTTCTTCAATTAATTTATAGTGTGTAATTCCAGTTTTAGGTTTTAATACAGTCGTTTAATCTGCGTGTATTGTATGTCATGGTAATTTGTATGAGCAGCGGTTTGAGCTTGTACTTGGTTTTAGATTCTCGACAATAGAACGACAGTTTGAGTCTTGAATTGGATTGCGTAGATTGAATAGGTTTAGAAAATAGTTAGACGTAATGATTTTTGCCTAGGGTCAATTTATAATAAGTTCTTATCTTTGATTAGATTAAATAGTTAGAAATAATGATAGTTTAATCACTTTAACTCACCTAGGATCGAAAGATCGAAGTGATAAGGCTTAGAAAGATTATAGACCCCGACACTACTAAAATTACCTAGAACTAGAATGACCGCTTAATTTGATGATTGATTGACTAGAGTGGACTCCCCTGAATGCTTTTAATTACTTGGTTAAATCCTTTAATTTCCTGCTTCCTTAGTTAATTATCTGAACCTTGCTACAACCTTTTGATCGACCTAACATCCTTTGTAGTTAACTAGTTTAGTGCGTAGTTGAACACAAGTCCCTGAGAGAGAAGGATATTTTTATTACTACACAGACCGTACACTTGCGGTACACAGACACCTATTAGTTTTAGGTCTATCAGAAACTTTTGCCCTTCACTAGCTCTGTCATAGGTGCTAGGATGGTGCCAAAATTCCTCACAAACCTCCTGTAAAATGAAGCTAGACCATGAAAACTTCTAATTTGCTGAATTGAACTAGGAATAGGCCATTCTCTGATTGCCTTGACCTTTTCCTCATCCATCTGAATCCCTGTTGCTGTCACTATGTAGCCAAGAAATGAGACTTGGCTTGTAAAAAATTGGCACTTCTTTAGATTCCCATACAACTGCTCCCTGCTCAATATCTCCATTACACTCTTTAGGTGGTCAATTTGTTCCATCTCAGATTGACTGTAAATAAGTATGTCATCAAAATAGACAACAACACACTTACCAATCAATGGCTTTAGAACCTGGTTCATTAACCTCATCAATGTGGATGGTGCATTTGTCAGGCCAAACGGCATGACTAACCACTCAAATAACCCTCCTTTAGTCGTAAAGGCTGTCTTCCATTCATCCCCTTCACAAATCCTGATCTGATAGTAGCCACTTCTCAGATCAATTTTGGAAAACACCACTGAGCCGTGCAGTTCATCTAGCATGTCTTCAAGCTTCGGAATGGGGTACATGTACTTAACGGCAATCTTGTTAATAGCTCTACAGTCAATACACATTCTTTGACTGCCATCCTTCTTAGGCACCAATAAGGCTAGGACTGCACAGGGGCTCAAACTTTTCCTTATCATTCGCTTCTCCAGTAACTCATCAACCTGTCTTTGGATCTCATTTGTCTCAGCTGGGGTCATCCTGTAGGCAGGTTTGTTGGGCAAGAGTGATCTTGGAACAAAATCTATCTTGTGTTGTATGTCTCTCTTAGGGGGTAGGCCTGGGGGAATTTCTTCAGGAAAGACATGTAGGTACTGGTTTAGGATAGGCTGAAATAAAGGGTGGTCATTTTGTGGGGGTAGGTCTTCCTCAATATCAAGCAGAATGATCCCACTTTGCTCACTGAACTCATGTTGTTCAGCTGGCAAGAGGATATCAAGATTTGGCTCAACAATAAGGTACTTGGGTCTTTTTGTGAGCTGGGATGGCTTAAGAGGGGTAAGGGTAATTTTCTTGTTGTTCAAACAAAGGGAATATGTGTTTACCCTCCCATTATGGCTAACAGATCTGTCATACATCCAAGGTCTCCCTAATAATAGGTGACAGGCATCCATAGGAATCACATCACACCAAACTTCATCCCTATAAGCTGAACCAATTGAGAAATTGACAAGGCATCTAGAAGAAATCTTGATACCTTTACTCTAGTTCAACCATTGTATGGTATAGGGGGCTGGGTGCAGGGTGCTAGTAGCCAAATTGAGCTTCTTCACAATGGTTTCAGAGGCTGCATTGGTGCAGTTGCCTCCATCAATGATCAAAGAACAAATTTTCCAACTAACTTTGCATCTGGTGTGGAAAATGTTCTCCCTTTGTTCTGCTGCTTCATCTACTGCTGAATTGCTCAAGATCCTCCTGATCACAAGCATTTCTCCTTCATCAGGACCTGCGTCAACCTCTTCACCATCATATATAGGTTCTCCATGGGACTCCTCATATTGGTCTTCTTCCTTAAAGGGCTCAGGATCAAACAAAATAGTTGTTTGAAACTCAGCCAAGGTGACTGCTCTCATGTTTGGACATTCAGATGTTATTTGTCGAAGCCCTTGACACCTAAAGCATCTTCTTTCTGGGAAGGCTTTGCTGGTAGGGGCTGGGGGTTCTTTGTGGGGCATTTTGTGGCTGGTTTTGAGGTGGTCTTAGGGCTGGATATCTGGCTTGAGGTGGGGTGGGGGTGGATAGGTTCTTTGTGGGGGATTGTAAGGCTTGTTGTAGGGATTTGGCTTGGCTGGGGCATAGGGTTTGGTTGGGTATCTGTTGCTGTATTCCTTCACTCTAGCCTTCTTATGCTGTTCCACCTTATGAGCCAAAGAGCTTAGCTCATCAAGTGAATCATAGACCTGCAGCTCAACAACATTCTTGATGCTGTCATTCAAACCTGCAAGGTACCTAACATAAGTTTGCACCTCATTCTCCTGCATGTTACAATTCCAAAGCAAGTGCTCAAACTCTGGTATATTCCTCCATAGATTTTTTTCCCTGCACCAAATGTTGTAGCTTAGAGTAGTTCTCCTTCATATAGTTGTCTGGAAGGAACTTCTCTTTCAACTTCTGCCTCGTCTCAATCCAAGTGCTCACCCTATCTTCACCAATCTCCATTCTTCTCCTCTGCAGATTAGTCCACCAAGTAGAAGCATACCTTTTCAATTTTAAAGCAACTAGCTTTACCTTGTTCTCTTCTAAAACTTCTTTCAAGTAAAAAACCTTCTCCACAGTCTGTATCGAATGTAGAAAGACATCAGGATCTAGTTTCCCTGCATATTCAGGTATATCAATCTTAAAATCTAACTTCTCTATCCTCCTGCCTTCCCTCATTTCCTCCTTTTCATTGTCACTGTTTTCCTCTGCCTCACTGATCCTAGGTGACCTCCTAACATATCTTCTTGTTCTGTGTGTAGGCCTAGGACCTCGACCTCCTCTTCCTGTCCTACTGAAAGGATTCTCACCTTCTCCTTCCTTATACTCTTCATCAGTCTCCCTATTAAGCTCAGTTCTATGTAATCTCATATAATACTGCAATTGTTCACTCAAGAATTTCATTTTTTGCTCCATTTCTTCTTTTTCTTTCAAGGTCTGTTCTAAGAGTTCCTGAGGTGTTCTACTAGCTCCGGCCATCTCCGTTAATCACAAACAACACACTCCAAGATAGAACACAACTCTGATATCAAGATGATGTATGCAAGCTCACAAAGATCAGAGTATCAAACTTACAATACACCACATAGGATCACACACACACTACAGTTGAATTCAGACAAAGCTAATTGGATGCAATTAGCTGGACTAGATGACAAACCGATGGAAAATGAAAAGGATAGACTAGTATTCACTCTGATACAGACACACCACAGAATAAACACAAGGGCAAAGGACTTAGTTACCTCAGCAGATACAAACACACCACCATTGAAGCAATCAAGCTCTACACACACTACTAGGAATGCCAGCTCCTAGATACTGAAGTAGATTCAACCCAAATGAGAGTTCGCTGACACTCACAAATGAGAGGCTCAACTAAGGCACTCAGAATGCTATTGAAGATATCACTGATTAGTTTGCAAGCTGCTGAATACATCCCTATATATAGCTAATCCTATAACAGTTTGATTAGAGGTACTTAATAAAAGTAACAAGCTAATCTCCCTGATAATCTAGTTGCTGAATTAAACCAAATACATTACATTAGAACTTATACTAGCTAATATAATCCGGAAGTAATTGAAAATACAAAGGAAAGCAAAGATGGCTTCTGATTGGACCAAAATCCCAAAGGGTGGCAATTCTGGCTAATAAGGACCTTTCCTAGCTGGGAGGGTAATTGTAAGTTACCTCAGTAACTTTCCCTGGCTTTTCTTAAACTAGATGTAATCTTAATAGCATAAGGAAGGCTGGGAAAGACTTAAATAACCCTCATTGTAGCTTAACAAAATAACTTGGCCTCAAAACTGAGGTCCTGGAAAAACTGATAACAAACAACCATGACAGGGTTACTTGTTCTGGTGCTTGTAACTTAGGGCCTTCTTGCTTGCACATGCTGGGACTTGCTTGGAACTTGAAAATTGCATGTCAAGGAACAAAATTCTCCTAGGGACCTCTGGCTGAATCTCACTCAATCCATAGTTACAGAATTGAGAAAGATGCCTACTTGGACTGATTCTGCTGGGAACTGTATTTGACCTGAATGGCGAATGCTGGTGGAATGGATGACTGTGCTGGCCAGGACTTGCCTTACTAATGTGTAGCAAGCATGGATGGATGATGTTGGTGGGCTGGTGGCTGCTGAAGAACCCTTGATCTGCTGCTGAGGATGGAAGCTTGATGTTTCTGCTGGAATTGCTCCAACAGCTGCTGAGTTGGGCACAGCAAGGCTTGCTGCTGACAATGTTGGTGCTGAAGTTGCTGGTGTAGTCTCCTTCGGTGATGAAGATGATGAAGAAGCTGCTCGAGCTACTACTATTGCTGAATCACCTCCCTTTCCCTGGTCTGGTTCTGCTGGTGATGTTTGATCTGCTGCTGGACTTGCTAGATGGTCTCCATCAATTATGAACAGTTCGCTTGTCAAATTGCCATGATTGACCCAACAATATATGGCATGCGCTCATGGCAACAACATCACAAACAACAGAATCATCGTAGTTAGCACCAAAAGATAAATTCACTAGGACTTGATTGGTTACATTTATGCCATCTTGGTCATTGAGCCATTTGAGAGAATAAGGACAAGGATGAGGTAATAATGGCAATCCGAGTTTTTCAACCATATAGGTCGAGGCAACGTTGGTACAACTCCCTCCATCGATAATAAGATTGCAAACCTTGCCCCAGACAAAACACCATGATTGAAAAATAGTCTCTTGCTGGGCCTTGTCAAGAGGGGTTTCATGAGCATGCAAAACTCGCCTCAAGACAAGAGTGTCACCTTGCACATGCGACACGAGGGCAGCATCGTCATTTTCACTAGTGACCGCATCTTCAACCACCACTTCGGAATCATCCCATCCCACTTGTAGTTCCTCATCAATATCCTGAACTTCCTTGAGGGTCAAGATTCGTCGGTTAGGACAATCCGCCTGATAATGTCCATACCCATGGCATTTGAAACACTTTCTACCCTCCATACGTCGAGTAGAATCCATAGGAGACACCACAACAAGTCCCTTCCTCTTGTCGGTACGGGGTGTGGAAGGAAACTTGGATGTCTCACTAGACTTGGGAGTGCCCAATTGAGGGGGGGGGCCGGATTGACGGTGGAAAGTAGGCGCGCGTCTTTGGTTTGGAAATAGCCTTCTCTTTCCTCCGTCGCTGAACCTGAAGAGCCAAATTGCACAAGTCATCCATGGAGTAGTAAGGTTGAACCTCAACTTTCTTGGCAACCGAGGAATTCAATCCATTCAAGAAACGCATCATGGTTTGCTCTTCCGGCTCTTGAAGGCCACTTTTGATGAGGAGCTGCTCGAACTCCGAGATATAGTCACTGGCAGATCGTTTGCCCTGGGTGAGAGCGTATAGTTTCTGCAAGACGTCTTGCTTGTAGGTGTGGGGCAAGAAACAACGATTCATCACTTGTTTGAGCCGTATCCAAGTAGAAATCTTTGCCTTTCCTTCACGAGCCCGTTGTGCCTTCATGTTCTCAAACCAAAGCGCAGCGGCTTTGGTGAGTTTCAAACTCGCAACCTTATACGCCTTCTCATCATCGTAGTCCTTGGTCTCAAAGATCCTATCCATGAATTGGACCAATTCGATGTAGTCATCCGGATCATTGGAACCATTGAACTCGAGAATGTCGATCTTGACGTCTTGGAAATCGTCACGAGGGGGCCGATCATGCACTTCTTAATGAGGACAGCGTCGAGGGGAGTCTCCATCTCCATCACTCGACTCAAAGATTAGACGAGGAGGGATAGGGACTTGCGCACGCCTCTGACGTTCAGTGCGGGGTGGAACTGGACGCTCTGGGGTGAGATTGTCCATCCGCGCTATAATTGCATTCATGTTGCGCTCGAGGGTGGAGAACCGATTGTCAAAAGTGGTGAGTCGGTCCTCGAGAGCTCGAATTCGAGGGCTACCCCGGTGGCATGGTTCCTCTCGATCATAATTAACTTGTCCATCCATATCGAGGGAAGGGTAAGGGACGGTATGTGTTTGGGATATCCAGTGGAGTTTGGGGGTTTTCTTATAGTTGGCTTGTGTTTGACTAAGGGTTCTTTGTGTTTTTTTCACTTAGACATTTCATCGAACACCTTGCATGCACTAATTTCCAACTTCTCCTCAAAGCTCCAAATGACTACAAATCCAACAAATACAAACACAATTCAAGGTATTCTAATACTCTTAGATAGCACAGGGGTTAGGGACAGTAATAGACGCAAGAAATCCAACAAAACCTAATACTAGAGAAATACTACCATGAACAAAGAAAAACAACTCAAGCAAATAAATAACCAAAGCTCTGATACCAAATGGAGCGTTACCGATCGCGTGGAGGGAGATTGATCGCTTGAGAGATGAAGAATAACAAGAATAATAGCTTGAATAACAATGGAGATAATAGAAGACCTTGGGAAGGAATGTCCACCACCTTAATCCAACATTTCACCATGATTAATTATGAGTAATCCACCATCAACCATGAAAGAAATGACTTGAACAACACCAAATATTACTTGGATAAAGTAAACAAGGTTTTTGAGAGAACAAGGGAAAAACCCTAATAATGCTTTAGCATATCATAATATTATAAAAAACTGTCTTGGGAAATGGAAAACAGGGTATTTATACTAAAATAAATTTAAGCCCAAAACTTAGCCGAAAAACGCAGAACACGCGCGTTATGCAGGCCGGTCGCGGGCGTGACGTTGGCGGTGACGTCCCCCTGACTTGGCAACCCTTCATCCCATCGTCGAGTGTCGCGAGTGCTACAGGTTTCGTCGAGGGCTCAACGACCAGGAGAGGACAAAGTCGCGGGCGCGACACTAGGTGACTCGGGCGCGACCGACAGATGGACGCGAGATTGTCTCTTGGTCAGGCAGATGTCATGGGCGCGACGGCATGTGACTCGGGCGCGACTGCAACTGTTTGCCGGTGATGTTCCGTCTTGAACTTTATTGGTCTTGGAACTTTATTGGTCCGGTCCCGAGGCCTCAGGGGTCGGTGCATCAAACAAACCCGCCTAAAAGGTCCCGGGGCCCATCCATTGGATGGCGGAAACTAGCCTCGCAACTCCGGGAGTGACCGAAAATTGTAGTTCAAGGCTCGAGATGGACGTGGCGGCTCGCTTGGCGGAGATCACAAGCGCAAAGAACGGAACCCGGACCTCTTCAACATCCCTCCGGATGCACGGTCAATCGATTCTTTACACGAACCACAGAGTCCATCATAAAAATGCTGAAGTAGCATCCAATCCGGTAAATTATGATGTGGACATTGGCGTTGGAGACCTTTGAATCTCCCTCAAGCCTCGAAAAGATCCTCTCCGGGTTCTTGCTTGAAAGACATGATAACTTGCCGGAGTTTATAAGTTTCATCAGCTGGGAAGAATCTGTGCTGGAAATCTCTTTTAAGTATCTCCATGAAGAATAAGTGCAAGGAGGGCACATTCGAATCCATGTCTTCGCTTTCCCCGTAAGATTTAGAGGAAAGAACTTCAATTTCATGAATTCTGAAGACTTCAAGTAAGTATGGTTTAAACTCGAACACAACGTTAGGTGGTAATGGTGGTAAAGTGATGGGACTACCTCCCGTACCTGATGATGGAACGACATATGAGAGAAGGGTAAGGGGTAAATCATCTCGATTTTCAGCCATAAGCATCGAGACTTCCTACGAAGCTCGATAGGCACTAGGACGGACCTGCATCTACCAAAGAGTACAGAAGAAGCATCAAATTCCTTTTAGACATCAATCTGATTTCTAGCAATGAAAGTAATCTTAAACAACTAAAACCAAGAAACTAAGCTAGGGGCGCTTGCTCCTCGGTAACAACGCCATTTTGTGAACGTGTGGTTTGTATTAACCGATTTTTATCGTTCTTCTCAAGGAGCGAGGGGCCTTGGTTAAAGAGTCCAGGTCGAGGCTATATCGGGATTGCTAAGGTAAGGAAATGGGTTGGAAGAGGTAAGACAACGCAACAAAGAAACTAAGGTCGGTCAAGATGGAACAATGGGCTTCAGAGGCTTTTCGGGATGCAAACGGGAACAAGGAGATGGGTTTTGCAACAAGAGAGCAACAAGAGAGGGAAAATCAAGTGGCAATTCCGTTAGAAAATACCAACCAGGCTTCCTCTCTCGAGGATAGTCCGGATTAACTACCTCAAAGTCTATCACGGACTCGGAGGGTTAATGAAACGTAATTCCGATCCCTAGTTAACCTCCTTCCACTTTCGTGGGTGAGCGTTAACTATCCCAACTCTAACCTTTCATGACAAGTGTTGGATGTATTCGGGAGCTTTCGGACCCAAATACAACCCACTTGTGGGAAGGAATGGAGTGGGAAATTGATTTCCCACTTAATTACTCACTAAAATTGCTAACCCAAACCTAATTACCTATTCACACCCTTAATTACTCCCTAACCCATGGGGTTTCTAGCAACTAATCATAACCACAACTAAGCTAATAACATCAAATCCAACCCTAAGCATGATTTCTAACAACAATAAACTAAAACTCAATCAAAGCAATTAAAAAGGCAAGTAAAGCAATTAAACAAACAAGCAAAGTAATTAGAAAGGTAAAAAAGAGTTTAAGGGAAGAGAATACTTATCAAAAGTTGTGAATAAACAAAGGAAAGCAATGGAGATGATGATCCAACAATTTCTCAATTGGTTGAATCCTCAAATCTTGAACACAATCCCAAAATCCACCAAACCCTAGATTAATCTAAGTTAATCTCTCCCTAATGGAACCCTAAAACTCTCTAATGCATAATGAAAACCTAATTCCCTACTTGATAATGATAAATTCGTCACTTAGAGTATATATACAAGGCATGTTTGTTGCTCAAAACACTATCGTTTTGACCAAGAATATGCGCAGAAATCCAGTAGGTCGCGAGTGCGACGTCATTGGTAGCGGGTCCGACCGAGAGAAAACTGCTAGGCGATTCAGGCTTCGCGTTAGGTCGCGGGCGCGACCTCCCCAGTCTTAGGTGTGAAGGCTTGCTGGCACAGTTGGGTGTTCAGTGCTTGGCACAGGGTAGCGGGCGTGTAGCGAGTGTCACCCCATGTGTAGCAGGCGCGACGCCCTCCTGCTTCCTTCCCATATTTTCATTCCATGGTTGTAATGCCCACTACAAGGGTGGTAGCGGGTGTTACACCCCTGTTTTGCATTAACCATGAGGGAAAGAGTTTCCCGGGTCGACTCCGCTTTACTCCTCGGGTCAGCTTGGCTCGAGAAATCGCTCGGGATTCCCTAAAAATCCTCAATTTAGCACATATTCCTTGTTTTTGCTCCAAAAGTGCGAAGACCTGCAAAACATCTAAAAAGCTAGTAAAAACGATGAAAAGACTCGGAATCGAGCAAAAATAGCAAGCCGAAAGGCATTATTTAGGCCTAAAACTGGGCCTAAACAAGCACCTCTCCATGGGGCGCACCGGTCCTCTTTGTGAAAAAAAAGACGGCCGGCCGGAGGTTATGTATAGATTATCGGGAGTTGAACAAGATTAAGGATAAGAACTATTACCCGTTACCGCGCATCGATGACCTTTTTGACCAACTAAAGGGAGCAACAATTTTCAGCAAGATCGACTTGAGGGCGAGATATCATCAGTTGAGAATCGGGGAAGAGGATATCTCTCAGGTTGCTTTTCACACTCGATATGGCCATTATGAGTTTGTGGTTATGTCCTTTGGTCTCACAAACGCCCTAGCTGCTTTTATGGATTTGATGGATCAGGGTTTCAAGCTCTTTTGGACAAGTTCGTGGTGGTATTCATCGACGATATCTTGATCTACTAAAAAACATGGGAGGACCATGCTCAACACTTGAGAAGGGTGTTGGAGACTGACATGCCCTAAACTTATTGGGTCTGTGTACCGCAAGTGTACGGGTCAGTGTAGTAATAAAATATCATTATCTTTCAGAGACTTGTGTTCAACTACGCACTAAATTAGTTCACTACAAAGGATGCTAGGTCGTCCAAATAGTTGTGGGGTAACAAATCAAAATATTAAACTAAGAAAGCGAGAAAGTTCTAATCTTTATGGGTTTTATCTAATGATTAAGGGAGTTTAGGGGATTCCACTCTAGTTTATCAATTAATGAAGAGGTGATTCTAGTTCAAGGTAATATTGGTAGTGTCGGGGTCTATAATCTTTCTAGGGCCTTTCACAGCAATCATTCGATTCGAAGTGAGTTACAGTGATTAAACTAAACATCCTATTTTCATGGCTATTTAACCTAATCAAAGATAAGAACTGATTATAACCTGACCCTAAGTGTGAACAATTATTTTTAACTATTTTCTACACCTATTCAATCTTCGTATTTCCAATTCAAAATTCAAACTTTCGTCATGTTATTAAGAATCTATTACAAGGTAAAAGGTGGTTAGCCAGATTTTACTATGACAAACAAATTACAAAGGATAAACAACTGTATTAAAACCTAAAACTGAAATCACACACTATAAATTAATCAAGAAACATCGAGTTTATCCCCTAAACGAGGAAATTAAGTACTCATGATAATAAAAACTAGGAAAACGATGATAAAAACTGAATGACAAAACATAAAGAAAATAGAAATTAAACCGAACATCCGAGTCGCCGAATTCGATCTCTTCGTGTCACCCGATTCGATCTCCTTCTCCTCCTCTTATGTTCCTAATCTACTAGAACGGCTCTCCGAAGGAAGGAAAATACAAAGAACCCTATTCTAAAGTTTGGTGGAATAAGACTTATAAATTGTTCGATGATGAATAATAGAGGCGGAGGGTTTTTATTTTCTCCCGAAGGGAGACAATTATCTCTAGGATAAAACCCTAAAGTAGGATGTCCCTATTACGAAGCGGCGGACATAGTTTTGTAAACGAGACGGCCGAAGCGCGGCCAGCGGATGGACAGACGCTGCCAGCGTGTAGCGCCGACATGGTCTCGGTCATACCCGCTGCCAACGTACACCTCGGTGACAGGAGAGATAAGCACTGCCAGGGGTCTTGCTGCCGCTGACAGCGCTGGGCGCTGCTGAGGTGAGAGCAGCCGCTGCTGGGCGTTAGGTGAATATCAGAACCGCTGCCAGCGGTTCTTCGTGAACTGCAGCTATTCGTTGATGCTGGTGAAGACAGAAGGTGCTGGGCGAGGGAAGCTGCTAGGCGCTGATGCTTGGCAAAAAACGCTGCCAGCGTGAATATGTATGGGTCAAGCTGTAGATTGTAGACGCTGCTAAGGGATGCAACGAAGGGCCTTGTGCGTAAAGTAGCTACTGGGTGTACTTGAGCGCTGGCAGAAGGTCTTGTGAACGCTGTTCGTGTGTGATGTGGGCTATGATGGATGGGCATTGGTGAAGGCCTTGCTGCTGCCCAGCGTGTGAAGTATGCTTGCTACTGTTGCTGTGCATTGACTATTGCAAGTTGGGTTTGACTTGTGTTGTGATGAAGTAAATTGCTTAGCTGGGTCGAGACTCTTCATTTTAGGCCTCCCCTTTCTTATCTTTTTCTTATCTTTTAAATTCTCTCAACTCTATTTCTCTTCCTATTTTCTTCTTTTTTTTCTTCACTTTAAATTCTCTAATTCTCTTCTTCTTTAATTTCTTCTCCATTTTCTTCATTTTTCTTGGTTTTTAGGGGATTTTCATTAAATCCTACAAAATAAATTAATTCCCGACCAAGTGAAGAATAATACACATATTTGATATAAAACACTAAATTATATTAGAAAATCAACTAAAATATACAAGTTAAATACCTAAAAAATACTATATAAAATTCACTTATCAGAGACCTTATGGATCAATGAGCTATATGCCAAGTTTCCAAGTGAGAAATTTGGCTAGGGCAAGCAGCTTTCCTAGGACATATTGTGTCCAAGGATAGAGTAGCTATGAACCCTCAAAAGGTGGAATCTGTTGGTAAATGACCTACCCCGAAGAACGCCACGGAAGTGAGAAATTTCCTAGGATTGGCTGGATATTACCAAAAGTTCCTTCAAAATTTTCCAAGATCGCAACACCAGTCTCATAAACATGGCTAGAAAGTCTATGAAGTGTATATGGTTAGACAAATGTGAGAATGCTTTCCAAGAGCTGAAACAGAGACTCGCCTCAGCACCTATTCTTACTTTGCCTCAAGGAAACGAGGGCTTTGTTATTTATAGCGATGCTTCACATGGTGGGTTAAGGTGTGTCCTTATGGAAAATGGGAAAGTAATTGCTTATGCTTCAAGGCAGTTGAAGAATCATGAGAAAAAAATTATCTTACTCATGACATGGAGTAAGCAGCAGTTGTCTTTGCTCTCAAAATCTGGAGGCACTGCCTCTATGGTGTGCATTGTGAAGTTTTCACTGACCATCAAATCTGCTTGAAGTATCTCTTCACTCAAAAGGAGTTGAATCTTTGCCAAACCAGATGGCTAGAGTTTCTAAAGGATTATGATGTCAATTTTCAATATCACAGAAAGACCAATGTAGTAGCAGATGCTCTAAGACGAAGACCTTATCCCACAGTGAATCATTTGGTAACCTTGCCACAACAGCTATGTGAGGAGTTCAGAAGATTGGAACTCAATGTAATGATTCCAGGGAAAGGTGTTGTGTTGAACGCTATGGATATCCAACCGACTCTTCTGGAGGAGATTAATAACTCTCAAGAGTTGGATTTGCAGTTGGTAAAGATAAGAGAAAAGGTGACACAAGAAAAAGCACTAGGTTTCGTGATACATGAAGATGGAACGTTGAGGTTTCACGATCGTTTATGTGTACCAAATATAGAGGAATTAAAACGGAGAATCTTGGATGAAGGACATAACACTCCATATTCGGTACATTCAGGTGGAAATAAGCTCTACAAGGACCTCAAGCAGACATTTTGGGGGAGCAATATCAAACAAGAAGCGGCTGAATATGTGTCTAGATGCCTAACCTGTCAGTGAGTCAAGGCTGAATATCAGAGGCTAGCAGGTCTGTTGCATCCGTTGGAAATTTCAGAATGGAAATGGGATTCGATCGCCATGGACTTTGTGATTGGTCTCACTAGGACCATGAGAAAGAATAACGCCATTTGGGTGATTGTGGATCGGTTAACTAAGTCTGCACATTTCCTTACCATGGCTAATACCTGGACAATAGACCAGTTAGCCCATGCTTATGTGAGTGAGATAGTGCGACTGTGTGGAGCCCCTAGTTCGATAGTTTCAGACAGGGATACTAAATTCCAGTCAGGATTCTAGAAGAAATTGCAATAAGCTTTTGGTACCAAGCTTAATTTTAGCACCGGTTTCCATCCAGCCACGGATGGGCAAACAGAAAGGATGATTCAGACCCTAGAGGATATGTTGAGAGCGTGTGCTTTGGATTTTAAAGATTCATGGGATGACGAGCTAACCTTAATTAATTTCTCGTACAACAATAACTTCCATGCTAACATTGGGATGTCGTCGTTTGAGGCATTATATGGGAGAAGATGTAGGACTCCTTTGTGCTGGGAAGACATCGATGAGGCCCTCACTATCGGCCCAGGTTCAATCCAACTCACAACGTAGAAGGTAAGGGTCATACAAGATAGGATGAGGACGACACAAAGTCGGCAGAAGAGTTGCGCTGGTCAAAGGCGAAGACCTTTGGTGTTCGAAGTAGAAGATAATATGTTTCTGTATGTATCGCCTACAAAAGGAGTCATGAGGTTTGATCAAACGGGAAAATTGACTGCAAGATACATCGGGCCATATCCTATTTTGGAACGCATAGGAGAAGTAGCTTACAAATTAGAGCTACCGCGAGAATTAACTCGGGTGCATAATGTCTGTCAAGTCTCTCAACTAAGAAAATAAGTTGCAGATCCTGCGCATGTGATCGAGTCGGAGCCGTTGCAGCTGAGGGAAGACTTAACTTACGAGGAGCAACCGCTCGAAATCTTGGATCGCAGAGAGAAGCAGCTACGCAGGAAGACCGTTCCTCTAGTCAAGGTGCGATGGGCAAATCATACTACGACTGAGGCCACCTGGGAAACTGAAGAGGAGATGCGGGCGAAATATCCTCATTTGTTCAACAATTAGGTGAGTTTAAGTTTAAAGGACGAAACTTCTTTAAGTGGGGAATGATGTAAAGCCCCGGGTTTTTGAGTAGGATGTCGTTAATAAAACTGTTGTGGTTAGCGTCATGTTTAAGTTTTGAGGACGAAACTTCTTTAAGTGGGGAATGATGTAAAACCCTGAAAAATGCTTGTTATTTTACCGTTAAATTACCTGATGTGCGTTTTCTTTCTGTTAAATATATATCGGTTTTCACATGGAGCTTTTAGAACCGCGGGTGGGTTACTTGAAATTTTTAGTAACTGAAAAATATCAGTTAGAGAATTTTCGGTTATCAATTATTTTTATTAGGATCAGTTTGTAAAATTTGTTTTAGAAAAGGTGTTGTTTTTAGGAGAGAGTTTTTATGAGATGTGTTAAATAAATTTAGTTTTTTTTTACTAACTCTCTAGCTTAGTTTACTCTACAAAATACCCTAATTTTCCCTCCATTTGAAAATTTGAAACCAAATTATTTATAAATCTTCTCCTGCACGTTTCTCTCTTCCTCTCTCTCTTTCTCTCTTTCCTCCCTCCCTTTTTCTATAAATTGTTGTGCACTGTAGCTGCATTTCACAGCCACCCTACGTCCGTCCCCTCGTCACCCTGAACATCACCATCACACCACCTTCTTTTCACCTCCCTCCGTTCTTCTTCCGGTCACCGCCCCACGACATTCTGACCACCGCGCCACATTGCCGCAGACCATCGCAGCGCCATTGCACCACCACCAACCCCGACCTCCCTCTGTCTTTCTTTTTCCAACCTGACTCAGCCACGCACACACCCAACAACCACCATCCTCGCCACTTCCTACCTCCTCCTTCTGCCTGAAACTCGTCGCCGGTCACCACCCCACCGCATTGCGACCACCACCGCACCATTTTCCGGCCGTCACCGCCGCTCAAACACCACCAAAATCCCTCCTCACTGACCCGTTTCTACCCAGCAGCACCCAACTTGACGCCGCCGTCTCCGACGCCACCACCGTGCACCACGAGAGCCGCGACACCCCCGACGCCCTCAGCTCTGACGAGAAGACCACCGGCACCCAACTCCGGTGAGGATGAAGCCCCGACCCCCTCTATTTTCCTATGGTCTTGCTAGGCTACTGCCGAGCTCCTGCCGCTGCTGACCATTGCTGTCACTGCCGACGAACCCGACGCCGGAGACCTCCTCGCCGTCCTTTCTGCAGCCATAGCACCACTGCAAGTGCCGCCACCCTTGGTTGCTTCCCTTTTTGCCTAGTATAACCCTCTAACTCTCTCTTTAATTTTTGTGTTTTTATTTGGTTATGTTTATATAATATGTGTGATTAAGTAAGGTTTAGAAAGGTATTGTGAATGTCTTAGAATCAGTAGCAAGTTCTTTTGTATTATTGGATTGATTATGGCATGATAATTAAATATATGAAATATGAGTCTTGGATTTGTTGAAATTCTAGGGTTTTGATGTATATTTGACAGCCATATACATCAAGGTCATCAAGGAAGACATCAAAAGCCTAATCATAGGAAGTTACTTGTTGCTTACTTAAGCTTACTTAAGCTTACATGGAGAAAGAGTTAGCCATTCTTACATATGAATGACATCACGTACATGGTGGAATACTTTGTCCCGTATTTCAGGTTTCATAAGTCAATTGGAGATGACATCTAAAGACTAAATGAAGAGCAAGGAATAAGCTTTCTAATGGTTCAATATTCTAGGAATTATCATTGTTTCTTTCTAGCCATGTACATATGAGTCTTTTATGATGTCATATTTGTGTTGATTGATGTAAGCTAGGAATCATTGTATTCTTGAAAGGAGTCACGCCTAAAGGTCCTAGACTACTATAAATAGACCTCTTTGGGTGCCTCTTGTAATCAATTCATCTCATAATCAATATCAAATACAAGTCTAAACACATTGTCGTTTTCTCTCTAGTTTTCATGCTAGAATTGTGTCTTCTTGAGGGAAGTCACGTGGAATCTCTTCTTCTATACTAAGATTGGCTATCTTAGTTGGTGATAGAAGAGTTGGAAGATTCTTTGAAGTGGTGTGACTGTATCTTCAAGGGAGAAGCCATCACCATTATCGTTCATTCGTTTATCATTCAATTTGGTGAGTTTCCAATTGTAATCATTTGATTCTTTTTGTTGTAAATTCATCCATATTCATTTCAAGCTTAAGATCAATCACAATCTTATGCTTCCACCCTTATTCCATTCGTTCATATTCATCAAACATTCGTCCATATACACGTTCAAAACGGCCATTCATTCATCCAAGAATCAATCTACAAGAACTTAGTTAAAAGATCCTTATATTGTTGTGTAATGTGATCTCTCTTGGTCTCATTATACATCAAAATTGGTATCAGAGCCTAGGAGATTGATTCTTGTTGTTCTTGTTATCATCTTTTTTCGATCTTTCCCCTACATCTTCATCACACAAAAGCCCCAAAACACGTCCCACACAAAACTCCACAAAGAACCCCAAGACCTAAACACAATCCCATCAAACCAAAGCCTAAACACAATCCCCACATCACCCCATACCCCAAACCGAGAGTCTTGCATATCTTTCTTCATCAAAGATTGATATTACATGGCGTACGTGAGTTCTCTAATGGATTCACAAGATGATATGCAACAAATGAAATAACAACTTGATTATCTCACCAAACAATTGGAGAAACTTATGCCCCTTCAAAAGGGAGGAGTACGAATTGAATTTGATTCACGTATGGTGAATCTTTATGAAGTCGAGTATGAAACACAATATGAATGGAGTACATGTCCTAGGAAGGAGGACAGATTTTGTTTCAAAGAAAAGATACCGGAGTTCAATGGGAGTCATGATCCGGAAGTATTCTTGGAATGGATGCATCAAGTTTAAAGGGTCTTTGATCTCAACACCATCCATGATGACCAGAAGGTCAAAAGCGTTGCATTGTAGCTACAAAAGCATGCTAGCAAATGGTGGTCAAGCAAGCAAAGAAAACGGCAATCAAAGAGCCAAGATAAGGTACATTCATGGGTCCAAATGAAGAAGAAACTCCAAGAGAAGTTTCTGCCCCTTAACTATCTAAGTGACAACATCAACAAGCTTCAAAGATTGGCCCAAGGGAGCAAAAGTGTGAATGAATATACAAGGGAGTTCAAACGTCTACTTCGAAAGTGTGATCTTAAGGAGGAGGATCCACAAACTTTGGTATGTTATCTAATTGGTCTTGATGATTGTATTAGACATATTGTTGAATGGCAACCATATAAAACTTTGGATGAATTAAGTTCTTTAGCTCTTAATGTTGAAAGACAAAGGAGAATTAAGAGTAAAGAACCTTTGGACATAAACCAAACTCCACAAAATTCATCCCCTCTTACACATCCATTCCCTACACAACCAAGACCACCCATATCTCCCACACAATTCCATGCCAAAAGCACCACAAAACAGCCCCAAACTCTCCCCAAATCTACTATCCAAGAACCAAAAACCCTTTTCCAAAGGAGATGTTGTCATTGCCAAAGTTTAGGTCACATTGATTTGGAGTGAAAGAAGTGTCTTTGGTTGAGTACCAAACGTATGATAATGAATTATTTGAGGAGGAAAATGTAGTAGAAGAGGAGTATGTAGAAGAATTGCTTGTGGCAAGAAGAGCCTTGAAAGAAGTATGTGTGCCGAATGAACATCAACAAAGAGAGTGCAAGATCTCTCATTGTACCAACAAAGGAGAAGTATGTTCATTGATCAAAGAAGGAGAAAGTTGTGCCTCCTATGGTTACATTGACGCCTCTACAACAATGATCCACACGTTAAGCTTGGAGAGCTATTCACGCCCTACACAATGGCTAAGCCATGACAAAGACATTCATGAGGATCCAAGAAGTTTAATAAGTCTTTCCATTTACAAGAATTGTAGAGATTCATTATGGTGTGATATTACTTGTATGGCTTGTCATACTTTGTTAAAAAGACCAAAGTTGCTTGATAGGAATATCATGCATCAAGAGACATCTCTACTTCCATCTTATACCACACGACCAAAGGAGAATAAGAGCAACATTGTGACACTTATGGAGAATGAGTATCATGAATTTGGAAAGCAAAAGAGCCTTATTCTTGTACAGTTGGACGGAAGCAAAACGGCCTCATCAAATGTTCGTTCACTCTTGAAATCTCTTGTCGAAAGTTTCTCTTATATGTTCCCTAAAGATATCATCATACAAGAGTGTCATCAAAGGCTGCCACCAAATCAAGAGTTTCAACACCCAGTAGATCTTGTTAAAGGATCTATGCTACATCACAATTCGGCCTATGGAATGAATTACTTGGAGTTAGTCATGATCGTGATGGAGCATGAGAAGCTATATGGAGACTTGGAGAAGAATCAATTCCTCATGTTCAAAGTTGTAAGCCTTGGGTAGACTTATCAAGAGAAGGAATCCAAGTGGATAAAGAGAAGGTGAAAGCAAACCGAGAATGGCTCGTACGTGCATCTATTCATGAGAGTCACTTGAATGAACCAAGTCATTTGCTTAAAGAAGATGCTTTAATAAGAAGGAATATGCTAGTTAACATGATTGAATCAAGAGTACTTGGGTTTGAGTATATCCAAGCGTTGTATGAAGAAGATGATGATTTTAAAGAAATATATGAGGTATGTAAGAAGTATCACCAACAACTCTTTCATATTAGTCATGAATTTCTTTTCAAGGGAAATCAACTATGTATTCCAAAGGGTAGTACTCGTGAAGTCTTGATCTTGGAAGTACATGGAGGATCTCTATTTGATCATTCAGGTATTAAGACGACATATTTCAAGATGAAAGAGTATTATTTTTGGCCTAGTATGATCAAGGATATTGAGTATGTAATTAAATGTTGCAATTCTTGTGATCTTTCTAAAGCTCATGAATATATCAACTTGAATCTCATGGTTGAAATGCGAAGGATTCAAAGAAGTCAAGCGGCTATAGTCGTTGATGATCATTCAAAGATGAATCGTTTCGTACTATGTCATATTACTTATGATGAAGGAAAAATTGTGAAACTATACTTTGAAATTGTGAAGTTACATGGGATTTCTACATCCATAGTGAATAATCGAGAATCAAAGTCATATATTGTCAATGGGTTATTTTGGAAGAAGTTGATGAAGTTTAGTAAAGGAGTCCATGATGACTTCAAAGCCTTTAAGAAGAGAGCTTGTAATCTCTTGCGAAGAAGCAAGGCGAACAAGCGAGTTGATGCTCACAACACTTATGGAAAGGTCTCTTACAAGAAGAAAGTGAAGCTTAGAAGAGAAGGGCCATATGTTCACTTACAAGTGATTCGAAGTCATATTCATGGAGAAGAAATGCTCAAAGTTTGAGGACAAACTTTTTCAATCGGGGGAGTATGATGTATATTTGATAGCCATATACATCAAGGTCATCAAGGAAGACATCAAAAGCCTAATCATGGGAAGTTACTTGTTGTTTACTTAAGCTTACTCAAGCTTACATGGAGAAAGAGTAAGTCATTCTTACATATGAAGGACATCACCTACACGGTGGAATACTTTCTCCCGTATTTCAGGTTTCATAAGTCAATTGGAGATGACATCTAAAGACCGAATGAAGAGCAAGGAATAAGCTTTCTAATGGTTCAAGAATCTTGAAGATTGGATCACAATTGAAGGAATTATCATTGTTTCTTTCTTGCCATGTATATACGAGTCTTTTATGATGTCATATTTGTGTTGAGTGATGTAAGCTAGGAATCATTGTATTCTTGAAAGGAGTCACGCCTAAGGGTCCTAGACTACTATAAATAGACCCCTTTGGGTGCCTCTTGTAATCAATTCATCTCATAATCAATATCAAATACAAGTCTAAATACATTGTTGTTTTCTCTCTAGTTTTCATGCTAGAATTGTGTCTTCTTGAGGGAAGTCACGTGGAATCTCTTCTTCTATAATAAGATTGGCTATCTTAGTTGGTGATAGGAAGAGTTGGAACATTTTTTGAAGTGGTGTGACTGTATCTTCAAGGGAGAAGCCATCGCCATTATCGTTCATTCGTTTATCATTCAATTTGGTGAGTTTCTAATTGTAATCGTTTGATTCTTTTTGTTGTAAATTCATCCATATTCGTTTCAAGCTTAAGATCAATCACAATCTTATGCTTCTACCCTTATTCCATTCATTCATATTCATCAAACATTTGTCCATATACAAGTTCAAAACGGCCATTCATTCATCCAAGAATCAATCTACAAGAACTTAGTTAAAAGATCCTTATATTGTTGTGTAATGTGATCTCTCTTGGTCTCATTATACATCAGGTTTGTTTGATCAAAAACCTACGTAAAAAGTCTTGTGTATATTGTGTTTTGTTTGTGAATCATGCCCTTTACTGTGTTATTAAGCTCGTATGAAGGTTTTAGGTCATAAAGATTCAATTTTGGTTGAGTTTGAGCATGTTAGAAGCTATTAGGGTTTCTTGTTACTAAATGTGAAGTGTATGGTTGTTTTGAGACCCTAGAAACATGATAGGAACCTTGGTTGAAGTGTTTGATTAATATAGGGTGAATATTGGACCTTAGGGTAAGCATTTGGAATTTGTTTATGACATGTTTTGTAATTCTATGAATAGCAGCATGCAAGGTTTTCATACCTAGGGTTAATGACGTTAGCTTGAGCTAAACAAAGTCTTAAAATGAGGTTAAAGGTGTTCTAAAGTTTTTATAAAGTTTTCAAGTTGTTATGTAGTTATATGAGTTAAGTTTGAGACCTTACTTTCATGTTATTAAGGTCGTGGCAATATCGTTTATTACTTTAAATGTGTCGTATCGATTCTATTAATTTTCATTTAGAAAAGGTGTGTTGGGATGTTCGTGTTTTCATGATAGTTACGTTCGTTACATGGTTAACTAACTAATAAGAAAAGGTTAAGTTTGGGGTAGGGTAGGATTTTTGAGTAACTAATTATCGTAGAGAGTATTAATTTTAGAAGTTTACATTCAATTCTAGGACCGAGCGAGACCGTGTAGTAGCTCCTGTGAATTTGCGACCTGAAGTACAACATCTTCAGGTAATGTCTATGCCCTAATCCCCTTTGGATGCTCTTTACTGGTTTTATTGATTTCTATATTGATTTCAGAACTTGCATCCCAAAGGGGATTTTATTTGAAATTTGATTGTCTATTTTGTTAAGAAGGTTGTGTTCTTTGATTCTAAAATTATGGACAGTCCTTTAGTTTTTGTGTTGAAAGTGTGTTGGTTTGGAATTGTGGTTTAGTAGTGTTGGTTTCGGAAAATGTTGGATTCGGAAATGTTGGTTGATACTGGAATGAACTAAGATATAAAACCTGACTAAATAAACGGTATGACTAAATGCTGCTAAGAGACCAGGTTACGCCTGGTAGTTTGGAATGAATGTTGCAATGGCCATCCGGGATGTGGTTGTGATTAGTTATGATGATGAGAAAAGATGTTTGCGATGGCCATCCGTGAGTTAGATTGAGTTTGGATTGATGATGAGAAAATAAGGATGAGAAAAGATTATGGAATGTTTTGGGCGAGTCTATTGACTCCGAGGGGCAATATGGAAGCCCCACTCGCTTTAAAATATGGAAACGGTAAGGTTGTCTGGTGAAAGTATTTTGAAATGTTTGAACTGTTTCTCCTTCCCTTATAATGTGTTGAAATGAATTGTTTTTAACTGTTAGGGGTAGACATTATTGAGGTTTCCCCCTCATGTTTGTAAATGTTTTCTTTTCAGGTTAAGACTTCTGTGATGGGAATGGGTACTAGAAGTGAGGACGCCTAGAGTTTTGTTTGAATAAAGTGTTTAGTGGTTTAATGTTAAACTTGAAATCCTCTAATAGTTTCTTTCTGTTGTTGAATCAATAATGATGTTTAGTAATAAATTTTGAAGTTGTAGTATGTTTATGTTAATCTCTGTTCTGGCCTTGTATCTCTTCGGAGGTACGGCAGTAACACCCAAATGAAAAGAAAAAAAATAAGTATTCCGCTGTTAACGTTAGTTTGACCTTGACGTTTTTCATAATTGAATTTCCGGGGCATTACAGGAAGGGAGGGCAAATGATGAGAAATATATTAAATAACCTCATTTACCCTTGTTTGGAAAAATAAATAGGAGGAGAGTGAACCATTTACCTCCATTCGCCTCAATTAACCCCATTTTCATTAACCCCGTTAATGAAGGGGAGTAAAACTCATTATACATTTTAAAAAAAAAGGAAAATTATTTTATTAATATAATAACTACTTTATTTTCCTCCCCTCCCTCTTCTAATCCAAACACAACAATTAACTCTTTTTACCCCTCATTCCCCTCCACTTATAATCCAAACAAGATAAAAATAGATCTCATCCCCTCCCTTCCCCTCCCTTCCCTTCCCCTCCCCTCCTCTCTCATCCCCCTTTAATAACCAATTAGATTGTGAGAGACCGGTGGTTAGGGGTGGGGGTGGGTTCTCATATTAAATTGCCTTCAACTACGGCCAAAATGTTAAATTCGGCCAAAACGTTAAAATGCTCTCTAAAAATTTTTTCGTTAAAAAAATACTTTTGAAATGGGAAAACAGGACGAAATTGACCGTCTGGTGACCCGAAATCAGAAGAGTGAAATTAATGATGATTAGACATGTCAGGGGCAATCATGTTCTGCGTTATTATTATTACGTAAACCTTCCCCCTTCCCATTAATTAACCTTTCAAATTCTGCTTTCTCTTTCAAAACGCTGACCCCTTTAGTTTCCATCTTCATTTGCTCATCTTCTTCTCGTTAGATTTTTTGAAACTTTCTCCTCCTTTGTCCCCCTTCTGTTTCTACAAAATTTTGTTTTTCTTCATCCCAACCGTCCAAAAAAATGCCCGAAAACAGTATTCTCGACCACGTCAAGTGATGTCTTGCACCCCCTGCCCTTATTTTTTTGACACAAATCGGGTTTGCACCTATGGCCTTAGGTGTGTGGTTCGGGTGTCTATGACACCCTCGAACTATGGACATTCTTCCTCGCTGTTCGGGCTTCCGAACGTCCACGTTTGGATTGGGGTGTGATTCGGTGATTTGTGCTGGGGTTTAACCTTTGAAAAACTCTTTAAGGAAGTCTATCATATATTTCAGGAATAATATTTTATAAAATCACTTTTCCTTTGCTTATGCATTTTATGAGTCTTGGAATTAAACGTTTAAGAGTGAACATCTACTTGTTCTCAACTCTTCTAAATTTAACCCCATTTGCTCATTTAAATGTTAGGCTCGGAAGAGAGTGATTTATGCAACTATTATTTAGAAATATAAGAAAGAAAACCCTAAAGGTGCATCGATACATTGTAAAACCACGTTAACCGTAGTTTATGCAATCCTGGATGTGTTTTAGTTCGAAATAGGAGTCGCCGCCCGACTTTTTAAGGGAAAAGCTAAGACAAAACCAAAAGGAAAATAAAGAAAGACTCCGCATGCGAAACCCAAGAATGGATCCGGGGCTAAGGATACGAACTCGAAAAGTAAATTTTAAGAGTTCGCCTCTCACAAAAGGAAAGACTCTACTAAAAGTTTTAAATGTGCCTTCGATAAACTTTGGAAGGGAAATGAATGAATACTTTATAAAATTACTTCATTGAATTCATGCAACAAGAATAAAAGATACAAGACAAAAGAAGATATAAAAATACACAATTATTTACAAGAAAGAAAGAACACTTAAAGCTTACATTGTGACTTTGATGTGGAAAGCCTTGCCTAGCCTTTTGGTGCTTGAAGAATCCTCTTTGATGACTTTAGAAACCTCCTCTCAATGTGCCAAAATAATGGTAGAAAAGATGCTAGGAAAAGGGATAAAAGAGAGGGTAGAAAGGGTAGTAGGAAAGCTTCGTTTTGTAGTTTTTGAATGTGTTTAGGCTAGGGTTTTTTGTGGAGTTTGGAATGAATAGGAAGGGATATGTATTTAGGCTTTTTGTGATGGAAGAATGAGGACTATGGTGGTAAGAAAGATGATGGAAGATAATAAGGATGGTAGTAGAATGTTGATAAGAGAGATGATTTGAGAGTATAAGAAGCAGAGAGAGTTTATGAGATTTGAGAGATGAGAGATGAGAGAATTAGTAGGAGGAGGAATGGATGGGTGAATTGGTGAGTCAAAATGACTTGGAGAAGGATGGTATTTATAGGAGGAGTAGAGGGTGGATAATACATGCATATACATACACATGCATTCACCTCAGCTGTGGCAATCAACAATGCAAGTTTCTATGTAGTAGGGGGAGTGTATGGAGATGGACGGTGGCACGTGGTCAATTGACCACGTGTGGGCAGAGCCACCAAGGCCGATTGGCCTTCAGGTAGGGGTATGGATTTCCTCTCGTCCACGCATGCATGGACGGTGGTGTGTGGAGTCAACCTGCCTATGGAATAGGAGGTTCACACTGGACGGAGATGGCATGTGCTATTTAGCTTTTGAGAGTTGTTTTGAGTGTTTTTGTGAGGATTCAATCTCGGGACCTCTTGGGATGTGACTTGAATGGCTTGTATGGCTTGGCTTCCCTTATTTTCTAATTTCCTAACTTCTAACTAAAAATACATAAAAAGAAATAATAAAAATTACATTAAAAGTGTATATAAAACTATGCTAAAATCTACTGTATCGACCGACTTTTCCTTCTTTATTTTTCTTCGTTATATATAGTTATGCTATATGTTTATGTGCCAAAATCTGGTGTCTACAGAGAGCCCCCACTTTCATCGAGTCCGAAGATAGGACGAGAATCAAAGTAGTCTTGATTTGATGGACACCGGTTGGGATATGACTTTAGGATGCAAAGCCTGAGGATATGACTTTGTCAAGTGTAAAGCTTGGGGTGATGCTTGGAAGGTGGGTCCTGCATCGCGGTTATGGGCGGCGTGCGCCTTTGTTGAGGGTGACGTCGAGCAAGAATGATGCTCTACTTGAAGTGATCTTGTATGTTCGGTGGCGTCCTACTTGATATGACCTCGGACGTTTGAGGCATCCTACTTGAAGATGTGGGCTGACACTTGGAAGCTAAGTCCTGTGTCGCGGTTGGCGAACTTGCACCGATAGGTGATCTCAGGCGACAATGACGCCTTATTGTCGGAGAGACTTCATCGAACGCGATGCTGATGGCTCTTGGAGTTGATTTTCTAGTCTTTCCCAGTGTCGATTCCAGTCTTTCCCGGTGTCGTTGTTGATGATTGTTGGCATGTTCAATTGCGAGGGACTTTACCGATCGCGATGTCGATGGCTCTGGGGGTTGAGACTTCACCGAAACTCTACCGGTGGCTCAGGATTGGGACTGCATCGAAACTCTGCCGACGGCCCTGGTTTTGGAGACTTCACCGAAACTCTGCCGGCGGCTCTGGTGTCGATGGGGACTTACGCCGATGGGCTACCCTATTTTTAGCCTTTTCTGATGATGATGATGATGATGATGATGATGATGACGATGACAAATGGACACGAGGCCAGATGCCGAGACTAACCAAACGCGAGGCTGGAAGCCGTTAATAATGATAATGGCAATTCAATGTCGAGACTAACCAGACACGAGGCTGAAAGCCGTGTATGATGATGATGGCAATTCAATGTCGGGACTTAACCAGACGCGAGGCTGGAAGCCGTTGATGATGATGATGGCAATTCAATGCTGAGACTAACCAGACGCGAGGCTGGAAGCCGTTGATGATGATGATGGCAATTCAATGCCGAGACTAACCAGAAGCAAGGCTGGAAGCCGTTGATGATGATGATGGACATTCAATGCCGATGAGACTTATCTGGACACCATGCTAGTGGCTCTTATTCATAAGATTTTGTCGAATCTGATGTCGTTGACTCTTATTGCTGAGACTGCACCGAACTCTGCCGGTGATTCTAATTTTTTATTTTGGGTGGCAATTCAATGCCTAGAGGCTTCATCGGACACGATGTCGATGGCTCTTATTTTCCTCAGATTATGGCAGCATGATCATTGGGAAAATGCCCATATTTGGGAACTTGATGCACCTTTCTTGAGAAGACCACCCCTCCCTATTGATCATACCTAGTCGTGCTCCTCCTTGAAAATGTGTAAGCTTGAGCTCTTGGAAACAAACATGGAGAAAAGACAAAGGCTACTTCTTTCCCTAGGCCAGCCGGACACTAGAGAGAAGAGAGGAATCTTTGCATTCACTCGGGCCCTTAGCAACAAGCATGGAGAAAAGACAAAGGCTCCTTCTTTCCCTAGGCCGGTCGCACACTAGAGAGAAGAGAGGAATCTTTGCATTCGCTCTAGCTTTTGTAGGCCACGCAAGAGACAAATCTAGTCACAATTATTGTAGATAGCCCCAAGGCCGATCAGACTTGAGCCTACGCAAATGAGGGCATGACACGTGGCTGTGTGAAGCCAACTCTTGTGATCACAAATTGGAGCTCCTAGCTACGACATTCTTCTTGTTTTCTGGATTTTCTTCTTTTCTTTGTAGTTTCGGCTTTTATTAAAAAGTGATGTCTTCTTCCGCTCTCATTCCTCGGTGTACTTTATTTCTTCTACAAGCTTGTTTTTATTGCATGTTACCATTGAAATGACTTGCATGCTACTGCTTATTTTAACACTTTAAGTTGAATTTAAAGTAGGTGATACTTCAAATTTTGCTTCAAGCGTATAGATGCCAATATCTTCTTTGCCCATGGGTACATGAGTCTGGAATTCCATTGGGGGAATATGGATTCTAGAATTTTGCTCGGTCGCCGATCCGTATTAGTTATGTGAAGCATTTATCCTTCGTGTCGGACAGGTGCCATTCGTGTCTAGCTGAAGAAGATTATGTCCCTCGTGTCGGACAATCGCCATTCGTGTCTGGCGGATGATGATTATGTCCTTCATATCGGACAATCGCCATTCATGTCTGGCGGATGACGATTCATGACTTGACCGGATTCTAACTTGACTCTCTAGAGTTAGATTTAGAGATTACCCTAATCTTGCTCTTTAGCGATCGGAAATCATGTCGACCGATCTGAGTGAGGTGTAGTACGGGCTTAACTAGCCCCCAGTGTTGCGTTTTGGCACTTCTTTGTTGTTTTCTTTTTTTTTTCTTTTCAATATTGAAGTATGCATGCAAATGATCAACTAGATTCTTGCACAAACAATGCATTTTTATTGACACAAGTATTCATGCACTTGCGCATTTATACATGATTATGGACTTTATGTATGACAAATTGGTTCTATGCATGACAATCTTAACTCAATGTGACTCTGACACAACTGATGCAATGCAAACCTATTATGCTTAGACAGGACAGACACGTGATGCTTTATGATTCTATACATGCAATTCTATATGCAGGTATTCCCCCCAACTCTTTATTTAGACAAAGACTTTTTAAGACAATGTTTTCTAGAACAGTGACTCTCTAGGACAATGCATTCCTAAGATAATGTTTTTCTAGGACAATGCATTCCTAAGATAATGTATTTCTAGGACAATGCTTTCCTAAGACAATAACTCTCTAAGGGCCAAGGCCACATGTGGGAAATTCCAAGAAAATTTAGGATGATGAACATTTCGGTCCAGGGGACAGGGAATAATGGCGGAGGCGCTAGGCCTGAAGGATGTGCTTCTTGGATGCTCATGCGGATGACCTTGATTGCTTGCGAATCTATGTTGATCTACGACAAGCCCCCGATTTGGCGTAGACTTGATGACATTGTCGTGCTTTGGAGGGCAACTTGGAGAATTACAAGCCTCCAGTTTGATGTCGACTGACAGTATGATGCACCGGGGTTGTGGAATGGAAGGAGGCATTGCTTCTTATGCTACACCGATAGAGGTATGTCCTTAGGTGTGAGTCTCGATCTCTCCTTTTGCCTATCTTGCCCAAAGGGTTTTCAAGTTAGCCTCTCTTTTTCTTTTCTTTTTTCTTTTTTTTTCTCTTTTCTCTTTTTTTCTTTTCGATTCTTTTTTTCTTTCTTTGCTATTCTTTTTTTCTTTCTTTTCTATTCTTTTTTCCCCTTTTTTCTTTCTCTCTTCTTTTTTCGAGACCGCTATTAGGACGTCAATGAGAATGAAGATCCAAGACCTTGAAGGATAGGGAGTAGGTGTCCCTCTTAGAAGCTATCTCTGAAAAATGTCATAAATAATGGTCACAAAGGTAGCGCGAGCCCCCAATTTAGAGTAACTTGTCTCCAAGTCTGTTCATGATCATGTATGCTGCTTCCAGTTAGCCATTAATATATAATGTGATCAGCTTTTGCTCTTGCTGAGAAGTGAGCCGCACTCAAGTGTACTGAGAGTGGGCATTTAGAACAAAACCTCATACTTACACCAATGACTGAGCTGAAAAAGTCCTCAAATGGTAAGATGAGATGAAAAGGCTAAAAAGATTGGTTAGAAAGTGTTTGGTGAAAGAGATGATGGGAGAGGTATTATTAATGAAAGGGATGTAGAGACAATTAAGAATGAATATGCCTTGAAAAGGAATGAGAGATGGTCAAATGGGATAAACATTATCTCTTGGGAAAAGGTTGGAACATGGGGATAAAGAGACACTTAAGGATGATGGTGTCTTGAAAGGGTGAAGAGATGGTCAAATGGGGTAGACATCATCTCTTGGGAAAAGGTTGGAACATGGGTGATGGAATGATGGAATGATATCTGAGTCTGACGAACGAAAAGAAAGTGAAGGGTTAATGATGGTGATAGAAATCCAGGGTTTCCCTTACCTTTTGCCTAGCCCGCCCAAGTGGGTTTTCGGACTATCTTTTTATTCTCTCGTTTTTTTATTCCCTCAAAGACCAGTTTATTCAATGATGACACTCTCTAAAGTGAAAAATATTGCGTTGGGCATCAAAGAGGTTTTCCTACATATCCAAGGTGGAGACAGGTCAGACGTAGTTCTTTTAGGTGTAGCTTTGATGAGGTAGTGCCTCGAGGAAGACTTAATGGTTCAAAAAGATGGCTATGAAGGCTTGAGGGTTATTAAAGGCTGAAAGGTATGATGAGGTGTATGGATGATGAGGTGATGATTTGAGATAGGAAAGGTTTGAGATGGGAAAGGTTCATGGGATTTTTCTGGTGTGTATGACTCTTATTTCTGCCTTCTAATTCTTATGCTCCCCTCTCTCCTTCGTTTTTTTGTTTCTTCCTCTTTTTGGTTCTTTCCCTCTTTTTCTGTTCTTCCTTTTCTTCTCTTTTTTTTTCTATCTCTCTCTATTTTTTATTATCCCTCTCAACCACTTTGTTTTTTGTTTCTCCTTTTTTTCACTTTTTTCTTTTTTTTTTGAACTTCTTTCTTTTGAACCTCCTTTTTTCTCGAACTCCTTCACGGGTTGCCTCCTGTTCTCCTTTAGTCATAACACACCTTTTGGATCGGGTTAATGATTGAAAGGGTTTTGAAAAGGTTGAGGTTTGACGGAAAAGGCTAGAAATGTAAATGATAGGTAGTAAGTGGTAGGTCGAGATTTGATGAAAAGACGAGGGTAATGTAGTTGGTGAAATGAAAGTGAGGCGGAAGCCCCCTGTCCTCGGCACATTTGGTTAAGCTGCGGCATTTCTAATGAGGAGTGTTCACTTCAGAGAGATTATTGGACTTGGTCTTTCCTGACAATACTCTCTCCTTTTGCTCAGCCTGCTGGATGGGAGGTGCAGGCTGACTTCTCTCATCAATCTTATTCTCTCCTTAATTTGCCCGGTTTGCCTCAATGAGGTTTTCAAACCGGCCACTCTATAGTTTTTCACTCGTTGTTTTTCTTTTAATCTTTTTTTTTCTATTTTTTTTCTCTTTAACTCTCTAACCCTGGATTCAAGAAACTAAAGGATGGGAATGAAGTATATGACAAAAATGGAAGGATAAGAGAAAGTGAATTTGTCAGACTTGGTTTGTAAGGATGGCAGATGGATAAGAGAACTTTTCAACTCAAATCAGAAGTACAAGCACGAAATTCCATTTGAACAAATAGCAACAAGAGCAACTGAATCGAAGAAATGAATTAAGAACTAACTCCTAACTCTAACAGACTCCTGAAAAATGAAATGCTTGACAACCAGGGATGTAGCTAAGTAGCTAACTCTAAAGCTCCTTTTGATAACGTGCCCTCCGGATTTGTCTTCGTATGGGGAATTCGTGCTCCAATTAGTCCTTTGTGATGCTTCTGGTAAAGGTAGTTCCCCGGATCGAATCATGTCCTCGGTCTTATTCTTCAAAGTCTATCAATTCTTCGTGTCGTGTCCCCGGGATCTATGGTAGTTGCAGAATTTCCTGTCGTCCCAATACTCTCTTTATTGTTGGCTCAGGCCTTGACCTTGACACTAGAAAAATGAAGAAAAACCCATCCCAATGCATGCATGTTCTAAATGACCTATATGGACTTCCTAAAAATGAAATATGCTTATATGCTGACTCGAGAGAGACTCACCCAAGACATGTTTGAATAAACTAATTGACCTACATGGGACTTCCTAGGATGCAAGACTTCTATATGTTGACTTATGGGAAAGACTTACTCACGACATGGGTCTATATTGTCCTAAAATCTATATGAGACTTCCTAAAGTGCAAATGGCTATATGTTGACCCTTGAAGACTAACCTATGACATAGGTTTACACTAAACTTCTTAAAAAAAGGAAAACACTCACATGATATGCCAACACAAGAAAAGACTCACCCATGACATGAATGTACAATGGACTTCCTAAACAAAAGACAGGTATCTACATGACGACTCTAGACACATGCTACCATGACTTAGACCTTATACTAGAATTTCTACAAACAGAAAAACACTTATATGCTAACTCTAGACAAAGACACACCCATGACATGGGTTTGCAATTGGCAACCTTAAAGTAAAAGACACATGCTGACTTAGGGAAGGACCTACCCATGACTTAGACCCTATATGAAATTTTCTAAGGGATGAAGACACTTATCTACTGACTCAAGAAATGGCCTAACGACCCACCCATTGCATGGGTTTCACTCTGGACTTTCTAAAAAAAATGAAAGACTCACATTGACCTAAGAAAAGATTCACCTATGACACGGTCCTTACATGCGACCCCCTAATGACTAAAAGACCCTTACCTGCTAACCCGAGAAACGACTCAACGGCTCACTTATGACTTGCAGGACCTAAACCCTATATGAGGCTTCTTAAAATGAAAGACACTTACACAAAGACTTATTCGTAATCTGGGTTTACATTGAACTTTCTAAAAATGACAGACGCATATTGACTCAAGAAAAGACTCACCTATGACCTAGACCTCGTATGAAAACTTTCTAAAGAACGCAAAACACTTACATGCAGACTCTGAAACAAAGATACACCCATGACCTTGGTTTGCATGCCCTATACACCTATATAAGACCCCTTAAAGAATCCAAGACACTTACATGCAACTCTAAAACAAAGACTTACCCATAACTTGGGTTTATTAGACCATACATGATACCTCCAGGGTGTAAGATACCTATATACTGACTCATGAAACAACTCATCTGTGACACAAGTTTACGTGTTCTAACTTCTATACGACTCTAACAACAACACTTTTTACAACAAGAGCATTATAACGGGTCGGATAAAGTCAAACATAGCGAGTTGACATAAGTTGGAAAGTGCAAGTGAGTGCTTCTCAATTAGGATGGGCTTAAACCATAGGCCGACCGTTTTAAGGAGAATTTGTCACTTGAACTAACAAACTTGTGTCAACTCAAGCTTTGTTGGCTACTATGCGGACTAGAATAATGCTCGATATACTGACAACCTAACTTCTAGACTTCTATTTACACATTCTTTTCTATTTAAGACTCGACATATTTATTTATTTAACTCAGGAAAGCAAATGTTGTAAAGGACCGAATAAAGCCATCAAAAGGTGAATTAAAACAGGCTTATAAACCCGATCATTAATTCCACCATGGATGGGCCTAACAACGGGCCGTCCATAGATTTTTTTAGACTTAATAATCAAGTTTATAAGTTTATTTTCTCTAACCTTGAGACTATTACGTCGGCTAGAACAACACACACACTAACCTTGTTTTATTATTAATCATTTTCTTTGGACCCGAAATAAGATAATACTGAGAAGAGCCGAATAAAACCATCAAAGGTGAGTTAAAATGAATCGACAAACAAGGCCAATTAACCTTAATGGATGGGCCTCACAACCAGGCCGGCCATAAAATTTAAGGTTAACTAATCGAGTTTATAAACTCATTTCTTCTCAAACCCAACGATTATTACGCGGACTAAAGCAATACCTCAAAATTAGGTGTTACTCTAACAAAGACACAACAAACACAAACATAAACATATATTTACACTTAACAAAGACTCAAAACACGTGTTAACAAAAACCTAACAAAAACTCAAACACGTATTTACACTTAACAAAGACTCAAAACACGTATTTGCACCTAATAACGACTCAAAGCACGTGTTAACAAACCCTAACAAAGACTTAAACACGTGGCAAGGACTCAACAAACTCAAACACGTGGTACAGACTCAACAAACTCAAACACGTGGTACAACAAGCACATGCACAAACACAAGCACATACACATACACATGCACAAACACATACATATGCACATGCACAGACCCATACGCATACGCATACATATGCACAAACACATGCACACACTCATACACATGCACAGACGCATACGCATACACGTGCACAGATACAATACACATGCACAGACGCATACACATACACATACACATGCACAGACACAATACACATGCACAGATGCATACGCAAACACATGCACAGACACATATAGTGTACAACACACCTTATCTACTTTACGAACCTAACTCTATACGGACCCTAAGTATAACTGATCATTATAAAGGGCCGATAAAGCCAAGTATGGCGAATCAGGACTGAATAAGGGATTGCGAGTCAGTGTTTCACAATTCGGACGGACCCTGTCCACAAGCCGATCGTTTTAAGGAGATTCCGTAACCCAGAAAATTTATCAGTCCAACTCAAGCCATACTGACTATTACGCGAGCTAGAATAATGATCAATCAGGAATGACAGTCTACTCTTTCTATACATTTTTTATTCTATTTGTTTAGGAAAGTGAATATCGTAAAGGACCGGATAAAACCAACGATGGGCGAGTTATAATTAGTTTATGGACGCAACATGACTCTTTTCAGCCCAATGACTACTATGTGGACTAGAACAACATTCCTAAACTTGGGTCGACTCTTTACAAAGAATTTAAACACGCAGCACATAGCATACATATGAACAAGGAGTATCCTAAACCAAGGCTCTATGTACAAAAGGGTATATTGGCTGGATAAGGCTTAGCGGCTCATGTGCTCGCCCCTGTGCATTCTCGTTGTAAAGGCAACTTGAATGTGTGGGGTGTTGCTCTTGGAGGCTCGAGTGGAGACCTTGTAGAGTGATGCATGAGTGGATGTGGTGACTAATGCTCTCTCAGTGTAAAAGCACCAATTGAGTATAGTCGGTCCGGCATCCCATGGGTTATTTTATTGGTTTAAAGAAAAAGCCTAATACCGCCGATTTATGTGCTCCTACAACATATTACATGTCAAGGGAGTGCCCCGATATATGCAATGCATTATGCCTAAAAAGAATGACCTAATAATATAAAGAAAAATTCATTTTCCTTCCAAAAGATTTAAAGCACACAAACTTTTTTAACTTTACCCACTTTAAGAAAACTCTCCAGTGGAGTCGCCAAAAATCCTGTGGACATTTTTTCCTCGTCGTTCAGGCTTCCGAACGTCCACGTTTGGATTGGGTGTGATTCGGTGATTTGTGCTAGGGTTTAACCTTTGAAAAACTCTTTAAGGAAGTCTATCATATATTTCATGAATAATATTTTGTAAAATCACTTTCCCTTTGATTAAGCATTTTATGAGTCATGGAATTAAACCTTTAAGAGTGAACATCCACTTGCTCTCAACTCTTCTAAATTTAACCCCATTTGCTCATTTAAATGTTAGGCTCGGAAGAGAATGATTTATGCAACCATTATTTAGAAATATAAGAAAGAAAACCCTAAAGTTGCATTGACACATTGTAAAACCACGTTAACTATAGTTCATGCAATCCTCGATGTGTTTTAGTTCGAAATGGGAGTCGCCACCCGACTTTTAAAGGGAAAATCCAAGACAAAACCAAAAGGAAAATAAAGAAAGACTCCGCCTGCAAAACCCAAGAATGGATCCGGGGGTAAGGCTACGAACTCGAAAAGTAAACTTTAAGAGTTCGTCTCTCACAAAAGGAAAGACTCTACTAAAAGTTTTAAATGTGCTTTCGATAAAGTTTGGAAAGGAAATGAATGAATACTTTATAGAATTACTTCATTGAATTCATGAAACAAGAATAAAAGATACAAGACAAAAGAAGATACAAAAATACACAATTATTTACAAGAAAGAAAGAACACTTAAAGCTTACATTGTGACTTTGATGGGGAAAGTCTTGCCTAGCCTTTTGGTGCTTGAAGAATCCTCTTTGATGACTTTAGAAACCTCCTCTAAATCTGCAAAGATAATGGTAGAAAAGATGCTAGGAAAAGGGATAAAAGAGAGGATAGAAAGGGTAGTAGGAAAGCTTCTTTTTGTAGTTTTTGAATGTATTTAGGCTAGAGTTTTTTGTGGAGTTTGGAATGAATAGGATAGGATATGTATTTAGGCTTTTTGTGATGGAAGAATGAGGACTGTGGTGGTAAGAAAGAAGATGGAAGATAATAAGGATGTAGAAGAATGGTGATAAGAGAGATGATTTGAGAGTATAAGAAGCAGAGACAGTTTATGAGATTCGAGAGATGAGAGATGAGAGAATTAGTAGGAGGAAGAATAGATGAGTGAATTGGTGAGTCAAAATGACTTGGAGAAGGATGGTATTTATAGGAGGAGTAGAGGGTGGATAATACATGCATATACATACACATGCATTCACCTCGGTTGTGGCAGTCAACAATGCAAGTTTCTAGGTAGTAGGGGGAGTGTATGGAGACGGTGGCACCTGGTTAATTGACCACATGTTGGCGGAGCCACCAAGGCCGACCGGCCTTCAGGCAGGGGGATGGATTTAGCTTTTGAGAGTTGTTTTGAGTGTTTTTGTGAGGATTCAATCTCGGGACCTCTTGGGATGTGACTTGCATGGCTTGGCTTCCCTTATTTTCTAATTTCCTACTTTCTAACTAAAAATAAATAAAAAGAAATAATGAAAATTACATTAAAAGTGTATATAAAACTATACTAAAATCTAAGTGTATCGACCGACTTTTCCTTCTTTATTTTTCTTCGTTATATATAGTTATGCTATATATTTATGTGCCAAAATCCGATGTCTACAGAACCCGTTCCAGAGGTTTGCAAGGTGCAGGTTCCTTGGGTCCCCCCAAGGGTGTGATTTCTTTGAGTGGTTGGACGATCCCCTGCGTGCGATGGTGGCCGGCCGTCACCACCATTGTTAATAACACCACCCTTGCCGTAGAACTCTCCCACGCTGACCAAATTAAAGAGGGAGTATGAAGAGATCATGGGCCAACTGATTGATGCAGAGTAGGGGCGTTCACGGATTGGATACTCAAACCAATTGGATAATTTTTCAGGTACTCGAAACTTCGGGTCGGCCATATCCTCGACCCGTAATCGTACCCGAAAGTTTGGGTACCCGAAGTTTGAGCACCCGAAAGTTTTAGATCGGATACCGGTTAACCAAAAGACCTGATTTGTTCAAATTTTATGAGCTTTCGCTTTTATTATTTTTAATTTCAATTTGTAAAATGTAATTAAAGCCACTAATTTTATTATTATTTGAAAGAAAGTTAGTAACACTATGCTAAATTCAATGTCAAAACCTTATCTAACTATTATTAATTGGATGAATACTAAAGAATACTTTAATATCAACTTGTTCAAATACAATATGCAAGTTTGATTAGTCATGCTACTTTTTTCTTTTAGTTTTAGAATCTCACAGGAAGATATTAGTGAAGACAAAATTAAACAACAAAAAATTAGAACAAAAAGAAGAGGACCTTAATTTGTCCTTCATTTTTCATTTCGGGTCATTCGAGTATCCGATTTTGAAAGGGGGGTCGACCCGTATCCGAACTGATTACCCGAACTTTTTCAGTTTGCGTACCCGACCCAATTAAAATTAATTTTTTGGTTTGAGTACCCGAAATTTTTGATCGAATAGCGAGTTTTCGGGGCGGGTCTTTTTTAACATCCCTAATGCAAAGTACCAGGTGAGGGTGCTCAGGAAGTCGCAGAAAAGGCTGAGGCTTTGGTGGGGGTGATGGTCAAGGTGGTGTAAATGGTGGGAGTGTCCCATGAAGGTGGTGCAGTAACAGCAACAATAGAAGGAAGGTGAATTTTGAAGGTTTTGGTGATATTTTAGGGTGGGCAATGTCATTTCTTGGGTGAGGTTACTTACAAATGTAGTATAGCCTACCACTAACAATTTTTTGGTTGACTATTGTGGATGGTTGTTGGTTGCCATGACACACTCTGTTTATGTTAGCCATCGCTTACTAATAGTTTCAGTTTAGTTTAATTTCAGTTTAGTTAATTTCGATTTTAGTTAGTTTAATAAGGGTGTGCCAACTTCATGGTTAAAAAGTAGTTGGGTAAAAGTTAAGTTTTGGTAATTTTTGGTAACTTTTGGCAAATTTACGCTAATATATCAAAATTATTGTTTTTTGTGTTTTGTAACTTTGGTAATTTTTGGTAAGTTTTAGTAAATTTATGCAAAAACTGGTAAATTGTGGGAAAATGGAGTTGCCCATTAATTTAACAAGCCCTTAGTTTCAAAAAAAATGTATGTTATGTATTGATTATTATGATAAATGAATGAAAATCCTTCCTTGGACACAAAAAATTGGTCTCTTTTAATTTTGCACAATGTCTGTCCTGCTTTGGTATATTGAGGATTTGATAAATGGATGATGAAATTTCAACAAAAGCATTATTGATGTATATTTTGTTTTGGTATAATGCATGAACCAGTGGAGGATCCATGATTCAAAGTTAGGCCCTAGTCTTTTATACGGCTGGCTGGCCGCGGTGCCACAACACATCGCACTTTGCCAGAACCCACCACAACATACCAATCCACCACAATTTACCACAACCCACCACAATCAACTTTTTCACATTTAGCAATACAATTTACATTTATAAAAAAAACAAAACCCACCACAACTTACCAGTGACCCACCACAATTCCACCACACCGTACCGCACTGCACCATACCGGACTCATCCGTATAAAAGAACAAGGCCTTAGTGGAGTTAACAATAATTTACTTAAAAAAAATTAAAGTTTAATAGTACTAGGTATATACTACCTTCGTGCGTAAATTAATGTCAAATTTTCTAACTACCTTGTCACTTTTTATTTGTCAATTTTACAATTTAAATAATTAAAATACTCATGTTACCCTTAATTAATGAATGAGATATTTTGTTTTACCTTTTAAAAAATATTCTCATTTATATATTCCTACTAACTGAAAGGTTATATTTGTCCACGTCCAATTTTTCAACAATTTGTCTAGGTAAATTGGACTACTAAAAAGTTAGTTTTTGTGACACTCAATAAGAGACAGAAGCAGTACAACACAACCCTAAAACATAAACGGAAAAAAAAAAACCATTGAGAGTGTCACAAAGCCGACACAAGTTGAGGAATCAAATCGTGGTTGAAAATTTGCAGCAATATTGTGGGAAGCTGCAAACACACTAAGGTGGAGAATCTCCATTTAGGCTCAAACTTGGAAGTAGAAAGTACCATACACAATGGATGAATTGGTGACGCACTTCAGCGATATACCCAGAATTTTTTCTTTACAGATGGGAGAGACGCAGGATATGGAATACAGAAAGCAGAGGAAGGCCATGGAGGTCAGATCTGGCTGGGTGGAAGCTGCAAATATCAAACATCAAAGAAGAGTTTCATTGCGGTGGGCTATTTTCCAATTGGGCCATGGATTTTGGCACTCTAAATCATAATTGTTTTTCTGACGAGTTCACATAGCAATTTTGTGGGGAGTTTCATGATTAATTCACTTTCTGTTTTGTTTCCTTACTTGCACTCTATTGGGTGCTGTAAAACGTTGTGCTTATTGGCACTTTTGTTGAAATAAATTGGGCTGTTGCCCCTAATTATCGAAAAAAAACCAACACAAGTAGAAAGTTAACAAGTCTCCCAAATTCTAATTTAACTACATTGATTCATTAATAAGTTTAGTAAATTTGACATTTAATAATTCAATTAGCTAGCAAGTAAATATTTAAAATCTCAAAAGTTGATAATCTCCAAAATCACAAAGAAAAATAGTATGTTATGCATCCAACTACCAGTTTAAATTGGGAAATTGGAATTAAATAAACCAGCCATTGGGGGTGCTTTGATATAATGAATCAACCTTGAAAATTAATATTAGACAAACTGACCTTAATATGTTTTTTCCAGCGAATTGCCACCGAGTCCAACTCGTCGGAAGTGTGACGTGTCGTTGGTGATGGATTATGTGGCGGTTGTTTAAGTAAAAAAAAAAAGAAAGACATTTTTTTGCTGACTTGGATTAAATAATCAACATTTTTCATATATTTTAAAATTCCACCTCACCCCTCTCTCCCACTCTCTCTCTCTATCTCTCCCCCTTTAGCCCGACCTCCACCCTCCCCCAGCCTCTTACTTTCTCTCTCAAACTCCCACTACAACATGAAACGTCTATGGCAACCGACGTTAGCGACCAATACCTATCGGTCGCTGGTATCGACACGGGCGACCGATACCCAGCGACCGATACGCTATCGGTCGCTGATTAGCGACCGATATGGTATCTGCCGCTAATTTGAAACTATCGGTCGCAAATTAGCGACCAATAACCTATCGGTCGCTGTGTATCGGTCGCCAATCCCTTTTAATGACAGACAGATTATTCTCGACGACATTCTGCCTTCCATTACGTTCAACCAAACGCTCCTCCCTCTCTCTCTCTTGTCACCGCCACCACCTCCTGTCACTACCGCCACCATCTCCGGCAACCACCACCTTGTCCTCTGTCAGTAGACCCGATGCCAACACTGCTCAATTTCATCAATGTGAGTGTCCACTTTTTTTTTTTAGTTGTAAAGATTTAAATTGTAGTGTAACTGATGAAATTGATGATGTTTAATTGTAAAATTCATATATGTTGTTTTATTAATGTGGTAATTTTTGTGTGGTTATGGTTTGAAATTGAAATTTATGGTATTGTTTAGTATTAGTCAAGTTAGGGCTTGAAATTCAATTTAAAATAATGTGTTTGATAAATTTTTAGGTTGAATTACGGACGTTTAGAGTTTATTATCGTATTAGTAAAGTTAGGGCTTGAAATTAAAGTCAGAATATTGTTGTCTGATACAAATTTAGGTTGAATTATGGATATTTAGGGTTTAAAATTCAAGTTAGTATAGTGTTTTTTGATAAAATAGTTGATAACATTGAATTAAAATAGTTATAAACAATGTCACTTATGATAAAGTTTTAGTATACTTGACTTTTTTTTTTTTTTGTAAGAAAACGGCCCAAGGCCACAAATTCATTCAAGATTGTAAATATCCTCCATCAATACATCTAACAGAAAAATAGGTGGAGATGAAAAACTAACAACCTCATTATTCTGATGAAGACACCAATTAGCTAATCTATGGGTCACCTCATTTGCCTCTCTCCTTATCCGCTTGATTTCCTCTATGCAGCTATTCTTCCATTTCTCTTTGATTTTATTGGCAACTAAAGCTTCTGGGCCTCTACCTGTGTCTTCACTGTTAAGGAGATCCACAATTCTTTTTGCATCACTCTCCATAACACCTGTGGTCACCCCCTTTACTAGACACATATCCATGGCAAAATTAATAGCTTGTAGTTCAGAAATCTCTGCCTTCCACTTTCGATTCAGTCTCCTACCTGCTTCCCAGGTGAGTCTCCCATCTCCTGTTCTTGCAACCACACCTACAACAATTATCCCTCTGTTGTCATCACAAGCTGCATCCACATTTATCTTGAGCCCCTAAAAACCACCAACCCATCTTCCTCTTTGTTCACTCCCTCATGTTCTTGTGTTTCCAAGCTTCACCTCCAAGAATTCCTCATAAGCTCTCAGAGCTGGTTCTGCTACTTGTCTTGGATCTAAGATTCCCTTTTTGTGAATAAAATCATTCCTCCCCCACCAAATACTCCAAATCCTATAACACCACAATACAATTTCTCCTCGATCTGTTGTTTCCAGTACGAATTCAACCCATTCTATCCCGCTTCCTCCTCTCCCATGTTGCAGATGTGAAATACCCAGCATTTCCCAGACCTTTTGGGTCCAGTCACATTCGATTAGGGCATGTCGGGTACTCTCCTCTTTCATTCGGCAAATCTCGCACACCGATGTTTCTACACAGTGTCGGTGTTTCAGATTTAACCTAATTAGAACAATATCCTTCGCTAGACGCCACACAAGATTTTTGATCTTTGGTTGCACGGGTAAAGCCTAAATATTCTTCCATGTTGTCCTTGTAGAGGGCAACGAAGGAGAGCCTTCTGAAAAGCTTTTTTCCAAGTAATAACCACTTCTCACCGAGTATTCACCATTTCTTGTATATAGCCAGCGAATTTGGTCTTTTTCTTTCCTTTGAGGAATCGGCAGGTCAAGAATAGCTTGGACCTAGTTGTCATCAAACATATTGTGTAGCAGATCAACGTTCCACTCATTCCAGTCCCCCTCTTTCAACAAGCGTGCAACTTTCCAATCTTTTTTGTCTTCTTCTGCACAGCCAAGAAAGTAGCTTCCATTCTGATTAACCCATATGTCACCCCAAATCTTAATACTATGTCCATTTCCTACATTTCATCCCACGCCCTGCAAAATCAGAGATCTCTCTTCTAAAATGCTTCTCCACACAAAACTCGGTTGGTATCCAACCTTTGCTGTCAGGAATTCCCCACGGGGAAAATATCGCGCTCTCAACAGTGCTCCTGCCAGGGAGTTTGGTTTTGTTAGAATACGAAATGCTTGTTTAGCTAACATTGCTAAGTTAAAATATTTCATGTCTCTGAAGCCCATTGCCCCTCCCTCCTTTCCATTGCACATCTCCTTCCACCTAATCCAATGGAGACCTCTCTTCTCAGCATCCCCTTTCCACCAAAATTTACTCATCATACTACTTACATCCTCATGAAAGGAATGTGGTAGACAAAAAATACTCATTACATAAAGAGGTATCGCTTGAATGACAGCTTTTATAAGTACTTCTCTACCCACTTGTGACATCCACTTTTCCTTCCGCCCATGACAACGGGACCATATTTTTTCTTAAGGTCTTCAAAGATTAGTTTTTTCGATCTTCCTACCAGCAGAGGCTGCCCCGGATACTTCTTTTGGCGTTGCATTTCCTTCATTCCCATTTTTGTTAGGATCCTCTGCCTCCTTCCCTCATCCACATTCCCACTGAAAAATAGCTCGAACTTTTCCATGTTTATTTGCTGCCATGAATACTCCTCGTACTTCGCCAATACCTGCTGCAAGGCATCGATATTTTCCCACTTATCCTTGATAAAATAGTTATTAACATTAAATAATTATATACATTAAATAGTTAGTATACTTGAAATATTAAAGTTTTAGTATAGTGTTTATATAAATTCAATTTAGTATAGTGCTTAAAATTCAAGTTAGTAAATTATATTTATGGAAATTCAAGTTAGATTTATCATATACTTATAAATGTGATAAAATAGTGTAATAGTAAAGATGATTTATTATAGTATCATAAGCTTAAAGTATATAATTCAACACTTTAGTCATTTATTTATTCCTTTGTATATTTGTATAGTTATACATACATATATATATATATATATATATATATATATATATATATATTTGAACATTATTTTGTGTTAAATAGAAATTTGGTGTTAATTTAGAGAAATAATTGTTAAATTTGGAGAGTATTATAGTATTAGTAAAGTTAATTAGGGCTTGAAATTAAAGTTACAATATTGTTGTTTGATACAAATTAAGGTTGAATTATGGATGTTTAGGGCTTGAAATTCAAGTTAGTATATTGTTTTTTGATAAAATAGTTGTTAACATTGAATTAAAATAGTTATTAACAATGTCACTTATGATAAAGTAAGTATACTTGAAATTAAATGAAACTTAAAATAGTTATTAACATTAAATAATTATATACATTAAATAGTTTGTATACTTGAAACATTAAAGTTTTAGTATAGTGTTTATATAAATTTAATTTAGTATACATTACTAGTCGTTATCATATATTCTATTCAAGCATGTTTTTCGAGAAGCCAATAGGGCAGTCGACTAGCTTGCCAAGGCCGACTTAGAAGTGGAAAATCATAAATACTAGGACATTGCTAATGTTGGATGTACTCTTTATTGTATTATTAGAGATGATAAATTGGGTAGAACTCTTGAGGGAAGAGCTACCTAATCCTTTTTCTTACCTTAAAAAAAATGTATTGTATTCGTACAGAGGTTCATATTTTTCATGTACTAAATCAAATCAAGCATCCAGCTAATTAGTTGAAGTCAATGTATTCTACTATTACGCATGCTATTCTTTTTCATATACAATATTGGTACTTGTAGGACCCCGGGAAAAGTGGTGACCACTTTTCTCCGTAATGCGCTACTTAAGTGATCGGGAGCCGACTAAGGTTGCTTAATCCTTAAATAAGGATATTTTTATTTTCGAAGTTCATTTTCGGGGTGATGAAAACTTTATTTATTTACAAATTCTTTCATATTATTAAAATATACGAAATTACACTAAAATAATTTACTAATAAATTAGTACCGGCCCATTATTCCATCCGGGCCCTAGAAGTAGCAAAGGAACCACCATGAGGCCCTAAAACCCGCGCGGGTTTTATGGCTCCATGGACTGGGCCCTCTGCGACTTCGACCCAGGGAAAATGGGATGAAGATTAATAAAACCCGTGCGAGTTTTGTTGATCTTCTAGCCCATTTTCTCTTAGGTAGCCTTAGATTAATAAAATGTGGTACTAAAATATTTGTAATGATTTTTTTGTGTAATTATCGTTTATTTTAAATAACTAAAAGAATTTATAAAAAGTGATAAGAGTCGCCAGCCGATTTAAGGAAATCGACAATTGTTAGTCGAGTGGTTTGTAAGACCACGGTTTTATCGTTCTTCTACAGGGAGCTAGGGGCCTTAGCTGTAACTAGTTGACTCTAGGTATGGTTTATGATCATGAAAGGATGAAAGATTTTAGGGTGAAAACAACACAAACACGCTATGTTCAGTCAAATTGGTAAAACAATGGGTGTCGGGAGACTTTCGGGATGCAAACGGGAATGAGGAAATGGGTTTTGCAACAAGAGAGTAACGAGAAAGGGAAATCAAATGGTAATTCCGTTAGAAAAATACCCACCGGACTTCCTCTTTCAAGGATAGTCCGGATTAACTTCCCCGAAATCCATAGACAGACCCGGGAAGGTCAAAAGAACGGAATTTCCTAGTTAGTTTCTATTCGCTTTCGCGAACTAGAATACTAACTATCCTAATTCCTACCTTCCAACAAGCATTGGATGTATTCGGGATGCTTTCGCACCTAAATACATCCCACTTGAGGGAAGGATAGGATTTGGAAGTTGATTTCCTAACTAGTTACTCACTAAAATTGCTAACCCAAACCTAATTACCCATTCACACCCTTAATATCTCCCTAACCCATTAAGGTTCTAGCCATTAAACATCCTAACTATCATGTTAATAACATCAACAACTTCATTCAGGCTTAAAAGAGTAAACAAGATGACAATAAACATTCAATAACACCAACAATATCAAATAATAACAAAACAGAGATTAGTAAATAAACAATAAATTAGAGGGAGAAAGGTTAAGAAATGCTCATTGATTGTGATGACAAGGGAGAAAACTTCAGAATAATAAAGCTCCAATGCTCCAAAGTCAAGAATAATCTTCAAACTTCCAATAATAATCAAGAGAATCCAATACAAGAACTAATAGTCTCAGCAAAGATCTTCCTTAATCCCTCTAATCCAAGACTTCCTAAAATGTGATAAAGAGTGCTAAAAGTGTCCTAAAAGATAAGTAAAGTTGCTGTCTCATCTCCCCCTTGCTAAAATGACTTAAATACATTAAATAGTAATCACGGTTGTTACTCAAAACTCATCATTTTACACAACAAAATCGCGCAGGGACCGTGGCACAAGCGTGACCGTGGCCACGTGGCCCCGTCTGCGTAAATGGCGATTCCTTCTCTTCGCTTCGCACCGCCGTGGGCACGGTACCCATGCACCGTGGTCACGGTATAGGCGATTAGGGCTGACAACTTTTCGCTCCTTCGCATTGCCATGGCTACGGTCTTGGGAGACAGTGGCCACGGTGTAGTTCGATCAGCTTCTTCTTTAGGCATGGCGAAGATCCTACCGTGACCACGGTCGAAGTGACCGTGACCACGGTCTAGTTCGGGTGCAAGGCCTCTTCACTTTGGTCTTGGCTCCATCATGCCGTGGCTACGGTCCATGTGACCGTGACCACGGTCTCTCTCGGCCACAGTTCCTTCCAGGGTACTCTTCAGTCGTTGCCTCCGCTTCCGCTGCCTTTGACACGACCAGGGCTCGGGGAATCTTAGGAAATCTCGGGATTCCCAAGATTGGTGCAAAATTTGGCCCATTTAGATTCGTTTTGAGTGAAACCCTTCGGAAACTACAAAAGCAACTAAAACGCATTAAAAGTTATTAAAACAACTACGAAACAAGTCAAAGGCCTAAGGATTTAGGCGGTATTTAGACACGAAATCGGGTCTAAACAACAAACCATGAAAATAATAAAAATAACTCAGGTTTACGAAACCCGATTCTAAGTCCGGGGGTAAGGGTACGAATTCGAGAATTATAAGAATTCTCGAATTCGCCTGTTAGAAAACAGACTCTACTAAAATCGACATTAAAATGAAATAAAGCGGGGAGAAGTTTAATAAATTTCGCAAGTTAAAATTCCTTATCATGCAATATAAGGAAGTTTTTGTTTACAAACTATGCACAAATGAAGGAATTAATTTAAAAATTACATGATTTAAATAACAATGATGAAAATGAAAACGAACCTCTTTTGATTTGAGAGTTCGAATGTGTCGGTCGAAGATCTTGATTTTGCCTTGACTTGGAACTTTTGATGGAAGGCTGTAAGTGGTTTAGAAAAATGGTATGAGGGTGATAATACGGATATCACAAAAAAGTGATTAGAAGAAAATTAGAGAGTGGATATGGATGATGGAATTTTAAGAGAGTTTTGAAGTAGACCTGATGTCTGTATTGATGCTGATGTGGACGGAGCAAAACGACGCGCTTTTGCAAGTAGATAACCCGCGCGGGTTTTTAAGTCGCTGGGTTGGATCTGCTTCTGGGATGCCTTTCATCTTGGCCGCTTCTGTTGATTAAAACCCGTGCGGGTTTTATCATTAGAACTGGGTCGCACTCTTTTTTTATTGTTCTACTTGCTTTGCTTTTTTATCCAATGATCCATTTTGGAATCGGCCCAAATGCTTTATTCACACTTTTGTTAAGTCGGGATTACATTGATGAAAATCCCGGTGTCTATAGAGAGCCCCCACTTTGATCGAGTCCGAATAGGATGAAGGTCAAAGTAGACCTGATGTCTATATTGATGCTGGTGGTGCTCTTTTATACGACGACTGAATGATGTTGCTGATGATGATGTCGTCGGTAACCTTTAGGTGGCAACCGTTGGACGACTGTTGCTGATGATGAGGTCGTCGGTAACCCCTTAGGTGGCAACCGTTAGACGACTGTTGCTGATGATGAGGTCGTCGGTAACCCTTTAGGCGGCAACCGTTGGACGACTGCTGAGAATGTCGTTGGAGACCTTTACGTGGAATCCGTTTGGACGACTGTTATTGTTAACATCGTCAGAGTCCTTTATGTGGAACCTGTTGACGCATCGGTCGATTTACATCGTTGGAGGCCTTTAGGTGACCACCGTTGGATGACTGTCGTTGACAACATCGTTGGAGGCCTTTAGGTGACTACCGTTGGATGACTGTCATTGATGGTACTCTTTTATGCGGCAACCGGATGACGGATGGTCCCTCTCTAGCGGCGACCCGATGATGATGCTCTTTTATATGGCAATTTTGACGATGGATGGTCCCTTTTAGCGGCAACCAAATGATGCTGCTCTTTTATGTGGCAACCTGAAAATCATCAGAAAAGTAAGTATTAGTTCTCGCAAGAATACAAATGGGTTCAGATTTTTACCTGAATTTCGGGAACCCTCGGCCCGCAGTTTTGAGTCGTTGAAAAATGTTGGGCCGCAGGATCCTAGGCCACTGAATTTGGCTTGTTGTTAGCACAAAACCCGTGCGGGTTTTGTAACTTCTGCTGGGCCATTGAAAGGCGTTGGGCCATGATAACGGGCCTGCAGGGCGCCCAAAACCCGTGCGGGTTATGGCCCCTTATTCCTCTTTTTTTTCCTTTTCCTTTCCTCCTCATGAAGGGAATCAATGGTGGGCCCGTACTTTGTGTGGATGAGAGAGAGTCATGCAGCCATGTCTCTTTTTAGGTGGCAAAGGGATGACCTTTGGATTTTCGGCCAATGAAACGCATTTGGCATCTCGAGGCGGGTCCTAAAAACGAGCGGTTCATATTCACTCAACATTTCTATAAATGCCAAGCTTCATTCATCTCATTCATTCAGATCTTCAACTTCTTCTCATCTCTCTAGCTCATTTTCTCTCTCTAGAAAATTTTTCTTTGAAGGTAACTTTGGGTTTTTTTTGGAAAATGCATCCTAGAGGTCGTAGGAATCCTCCTCTTCCGCATGCGGCGGCATGGCCCCATGAGATGTCTTCAAGGCGCAACTTTATTCCAGGTGCAAATGCCGACCCTTCGGACCTTACCATTCATTCTTGGAAGCATGCTTGGTTCTACCGCTCCCATGGCAAGGTAATTTTCGAAACTCCTCTTTTTTATGCTTAGTTTAATAATGAAAATGAGCAAGCACGTATTTATTTTTTTTCATGTCTTGTCGATTTTATTATTTTAAGCATGCCTTGAATTGATGCATAAATATGTCTTCATGATGTCTCTTTATTCATTCACAACGATAACTCACTTTGAGGAAAGGACCAAACTTGACCCAAAGAAAACAGAATGGGTTTTATGCGTGCTCGGCCCAAAAGAAACGAGGAACACGGCCCACTAGAGCAGAGACAACCGCGCGGGTTTTCTGGCCCATAAACCCCCCAAAAAGAAACTGGGCCTGGATATGCGGCCCATTAAAGAGCCAAAACCCATACGGGTTTTAGTTCTGCTGGGCCGCATATTTGAGCTGACAGCTTCTTTTTTTTTTTGTCTTTCTTCTTTTCTTTTTACTTTTTCAATTTATTTATCTCGTGGGCCATGGCTGTGAGCCCAGTGTTGGTTCTGGATCCAGCTAGGGCCCGAAAGAATACGCCTTGGTCCATTAGATGAACCCCTCGACTTTAACTTTCCCCCTTCTGTTTTGTCACTAGGAGGATAACTTGAAAACTCCCGGCGTCCTAAAGGACCTCCTTAAAGTGGCTGACTTGATTCCCGGGGACTTCGTTGACAACAACTTGACTGCGGGGGGACTTATGCCGTTCTGGAAATGTCTGGTGGCCTAGAAAGGTCGTACGTTCCGTGTTATAGGTCGCGCTATAGCGGAAAGGTTTTGGGACAACCAACTCCTTCCATCTGTCCGTGGGTGAGATGACGGTTACCCCCACGGATTTTGTTATGATCACCGCTCTTCCTTGGGGCGGGCGTGACGTAGTCTTCAACGCCGAGATTCCGCCAATGGTCTTGGATTTGCTGGGTCCAGTGTCAACGCGTTTAGGCTAAGGACAGGGCCTATCCAACCTCGCCTATGCGCACTTTGAGGCGGCCATCCGCGAAGCCAACTTTCAAAATTTGCCCGGGGATCAACGCCGCTTCATCTTCTTAGCGTACGTCATCTCCGCCACTCTTTTCGCCAATCGGGGAGATAACATTACTTTGACCTAGTTCCGGAAGCTACTGGACCTGAACGAGGTCCGGAACTTGAATTGGGGCAAAGCTGCGTATGCGAACTTCCTCCTCTGGCTTCGTCGCGGTGTCAGACTGTCGCTGGATGATGATCCAGTTTACCTCCACGAGTCTCACACTCGCAAACAGTATGGTCCTTCTTTATGGAAGGTACTCGAGGTATGTACCCGAGACTCTTCTCTTTGTAGTTTTGCTACTCTTTTACTATTTCTTTGACTTTATATTCATGTAGTCATGGGCACATGAGTATATCCTGTCCTTGGGCATTCGCTTCAAGAAAAATAAGACAGTCCCAGCTGCTGAACGCTGGACTAATGAGGGCGTTCGAGGGAAGAAACTCCAGTCGGGCAGTCTTGACCATATCCGTCGCGCGCTGGATGACCTCACCCCGGTATTTCTTTATGCTTGACATCTTATTTTTACCCCTATTCTTAAAATGACTCTCTTTCTTTTACAGGACCACGTGAATTGGCGTCCATGGGCGGAGTTTGATTTGAGTGGATTGCCCACCCCTTTGTAACAAGTGGAGCACGATATTCACCTCCGCATCCTGATGGAGGGACCCTCGGGCTTCATATGGTACCTGGGGAAGAGAGCTACGAGGCAAATCCTAGGGGGATATCCCGGCCTTATACCCCAGGATCCTCCAGAGCACATGTTCGAGCCATGGCGCGTCGCTCCAGATGCCTTGGGAGATTGGATTCGCGGGTAAGATTTCGACCACTTTGTGCATGACGTCCCACAAGAGCAATTTAATGAGGAATTCCAACGCTACTTGAGTCGTTTAGTGCCCCGATTGGTAGGTATCTCCTCGTTTTATACGTTGTGCTTTGGACTAATTCCTAACCATAAATTCTGCAGCTGGGGCCCAAAGCTAGGGCTGCTGAGGTGGAGGCTCCACCAGCGAGGAGAAGGATCGGCAGTTTCTTGGATGTTGAGACAAGCAGTCAATGTTCTGCACTCCAAGAATTCGATCGGAAACCGGTAATTCTTCATTTTTCGTTGCTTCCTTTATCTCATATGTCGTGTATACATACATATCTTTCGTTCTCATTATCTTTCAGCCAAGATGGGTTTCCTTCAGACAAATGACCAAAGAGTGGAGTACTATGTTGAAGCACATCAACTGATTATTCACTGGCTCAGGCAGGTATCGCGGGAACACTGCCAGAAGGGCTGACATGGAAGTTGACGCGGAGTTTGTTCCTCGGGAACCACCTCGACGTTCCACTGCGAGAGTTCCTCATACCGAGCCCCCACGTCGTTCTTCGGCAGGGGAATATTCTTCCCGGGGTCGATCTCGAGAATAGGTTGGTGGGTCCTCTTGTCCTCCCCTAGCAGTTGTGCCAGAGGGTCGTGGTAAACGCATCATGGTTGAGGGTCATCATTCAACTAGGTCTCATCGTAGCGGATCTGGTAGCAGAGGTCGTCGCCCTATGGACGAGGACATGGCTCATATGTCCTTAGAGGAACAAACTGGCCAAGGGGGATCACATCACAGCCTTGGGTACGGTGGTGATACTCATCCTCGTTCCTATTGGGTGGAAGATGCTTCAGAGTCGAGTGCTACCAACCGGCCTTCTCATTCTCACCGCACTCCAGCTTAAGTGCACTCTACACGCCGTGGTCAGGAGATTGTGGTGAGGGACTATGATTCAGGTGCATCCGTAGGGTATCCTGGTGGTCAGGCCCTAGCGGATGACGCTACTTCACGTCCTGCACCATATGACGTCTCCTCTTTTGGCTCCGGTTCTTATTCTGCTGGATGGCCGGTTCCGACCCCTGGAATGGGTCCTTCATGGCCTACTGATACGCAAGAGTGGTCTGCACCCCAACACTCTTGGCTAGGAGGATCCTCCTCTTCTGGTTGGCCAGCCCCGGGTTATGGAACTAGTCCTGTATGGCCTACTCCTTCTGTTGAGTGGCACGTTCCTGATCATTCATGGCTAACCGGTTCAGAAGAGCATTCTGTATCATCACCGTCGAGCGTGCATCCTTCTGAAGTTCCCTTGTCCGCGCCACCGGAGACGGCTCCTGATCCTGACTACTATTCTTGGGACACCTACTTCAGTACAGCTAGTGCCTCCAACACTGGGACTTCTCATGCTGGTGCCGACCCGGTTGAAGACAGCGACGATTCAGGCTCCCTGTGGTGATCAAAACTCTTGACAAGCTAGACTCTATGCATTTTTAGACTTTTGTTATGCAGAACTGATTTGTACTACTCTCTCTTTTTTTTATAATTTTTTTATTTTAATGCAAAACTCTAATGAATTTTATTTTTATTTTATATGCAAGACTTGGTGAATGCACGACTTTATTTTATTAATGCATTTCTGAATGACTCTCTACATGACGGGGTTAATCCCAACTTAATCCCGCTTCCCCAAAAAAGAAAAGAAAATAAAAGAAAACGAAAACTTAAGTGTCAGAGAAAACTCGAGCTAAAAAATTTCAGAACCGAGCATCACTGGGTCGATGACAAGATCCAAAACATTAAAGATACATGAACGGGCCAATTTAATTCCAAGACCCAATTATAATCAGAAACAGGTGGGCTGAGCCGCGGAAGGCGGCCCATGTCGTCAAAAAACCCGCGCGGGTTTCTTCTTCATCAGGCTATGGGCCTGGGCTTCGACGGGCGTGCCCTGGGTCTAAGAACATCAAAACCCGCGCGGGTTTTGATTTCCTTTTCCTTTTTTTTTTTTTGCTAACCATTGTAGATGGCATAAATCATGGGATTTGAGAGCAATGGCTACATGATCACTTGCTGGTTACTTTTCTCCATTTTGATCATGAATGGAGGTGTATAAATACCTCATTCGGTGTATATGATCATTATTCCTCATCTTCATCTCAAAGTCTTCAACACATTTTCTCCAAAAACCTTTCAATTCACATGGGTTTTGAGAAGAAACTTGCTACTTGGATGAGCACCTTGTCCAAGGAAGAGAAGAAAGAGCTTGGAAGGTACAAGTTAACAAGCTTGTTGAATCTTTGACAAGTGAGAGTCAATCACGACTTTCTCCGTGCGGTAGAGACTTTTTGGGATCCGAAGATGCATCTTTTCCGATTCACTTGGAAAGAGCTATGTCCGCTTCCGGAAGAATGGTCTTCAATCCTAGGGACGAATCACTTTGCTCGGCCGACGTCGCCTCCAATGCCAACTGACATCCCCAAGCAATACAAGGAGCTCTTATGTCTTCCGTCTCGGGTCATTGGGAGCGCGATATTTGGTGAAAAGGCACACTTTCAAACCATTGTTGAATTTTTTCAATCGCCCGATACCTTAGAATACGGTCCCGTGATACGAGTGCGAGGCTCGTATTATGCCTTCTCGGCGAGTTCTGTTTCTATCATGGCGGCAAAAGAACCGGACCGGCGAATTTGATCCAAATCGTCGAAGACATGTCCTGAGGCTACAATCCCGTGCCCTTAATGTTAGTGGAAACCATGATGGGCTTGGATGATCCGAATCCAGAACATGATTTTCGAGGAAGCCCCCAGCTACTTTAGGTATGCCACTCCTTCTTTCACTTCTGCCAAAATTTTGTGTCTACTGCCTGTAAAACCTGCGCGGGTTTTACTCTTTTTTTTCTTTTTTTTTAGATAACTGGCATGTAGTCTAACTCTGTCTAACTGTTGGACAGATCTGGTTAATGGAACACTTGGGCCTCATCGAAGAGCCTCGCACTTCATCGGCGATGGCGAACTATTGTCAGAGGAAGAGGAAGTACACTGACCTCCGCTCGGTAACGGAATGGATCGTATTTTTGAAGGAGCCTCGGGAAATCTCATGGTGGATCGAATGGTGGCACATTTCGGAGTATGTGACCCATGACTCCCGCAACGCCTACGTGTGTCCTGCCGCTTGACGCACGTGACTTTTTATTTTCCAGTCCTAGTGAAGCGCCAGATGGGTCGGAAGCAGGATATTCCCGAGCTTCTGTGTGAAACTCCCGATCAGCTGAAACTTCGAAGCTCGATTATAGAGTCATGGCTGAAGTATTGGGAAAGAATGCCAACTCTCAAATCCCCTCCAAAGATACATGTATCTCATATTGTCGATGCTGACTACCATGGATGGCTAATTGCTGCTATTGAATCGCGCCGTGCTGGGGAAGCGAGACGAAGGCAAGCATCTGTGAAGGAAAGGTAGGGTCCCCGTACATCGGTAAAGGACCGCCTTGGCGCAAGAGACTCAGTGAAAGATAGACTTGGTCCGAGAGTTGATGCACGAAAATCGGGCAGGCGGGCCTATAAGCCCAAAGACAAAGAGAAAGCTCTTAACAGACCTAGAGACATGGAGATTGACCATGAGACTACTGGCGAAGTAGAGAAAGTGAAGCAAGATTAGAAGATGGATGAGAATGAAGGAACTGAAACTGCTTTGCCAGAATAATCTTTTATTTAATTATGCCTTTTGAATTTTCTTATGTTACAAGTAATGTACTTGCGTCATTAATTAATAAAGGAGAAATATTGTTCACAATTATTGTGTTCTTGCAGACTTTATTTTCCTTAAGCACATGAGCATTTATTAAATATATCCCAAGTGTCTGAAAATTGGTTTTCCAGTTGCTTGGTTATATTAAGCATAGTACCGCTTGAGTTGATCCAAATTTTTTGGCTGAATTATATCTTCTCCATCCATGGTAGCAAGACGAGCTGCTCCTCCTGGAAAAATGTCCTTAATCATGTAAGGACCCTTCCAATTAGGTGCAAACTTTCCCCTCGGATCTTGTATAGGTGTCCTCATCTCCTTAAGCACCAAATCACCCACTTGAAGTAAACGACTTTTCACCTTCTTATTAAAAGCATGAGTGATTCTACTTTGATAAACTTGCACATTATGCAATGCTCTCAATCGCCTTTCATCCATCAACATTAACTCCTCGAACCTTGCCCTAGCCCATTCTACTTCCGGCAACTGACTTTTGGCCACTATTCGTAACGAAGGGATCGCTACTTAGATCGGTAATACCGCTTCCATCCCATATACCAAGGAATATGGTGTTGCTCCCGTAGCGGTTCGTATAGAGGTTCGATATCCCCACAGGGGAAATTCTAATTTATCTGGCCAATCCTTGTAAGTGACAACCATCTTCTTAATAGTTCCTGACACCGTCTTATTGGCCGCTTCCACAGCTCCGTTGGCTTGAGGTCGGTATGGCGAAGACCGGTGATGCTGGATTTTGTAAGTGGAGAGCAAAGCTTCTACCTCCTTTCGAAAATGGCTTCCATTGTCACTAATGATCTCATGAGGCACTCCATACCGACATATGATGTTTTGAAGGATGAATCTGGCCACGTGCTTAGATGTGAGTTTGGCAAAAGAGGCTGCTTCTACTCACTTAGTGAAGTAATCGATGGCGACCAATATGTACTCATGTCCTCCTGTTCCAGTTGGGTGTATCTTGCCAATGATGTCGATACCCCATACTGAGAATGGCCATGGAGATGTCAAAGTAGTTAAGTATGATGGGGGTTGATGCTGTAGGTTGGCATACTCTTGGCATTTGTGACACTTTCGAACGAACTCTAAGCAATCTGCCTCCATAGTAGACCAATAGTAACCAGCCCTTTGGATCTTCTTTGCCAGCATTCGTCCATTCATGTGGGGACCGCATTCACCTCCATGTACAGTAGTCATGATTTCCTTGGCGCTCTTAGCATCGATGCATAACAAATTAATGCCCGTAGGTGATTTCTTGTAAAGTCGATCTTGGATCAAGCAGTATAGTGCTGCTAGAGACCTGATCGCTCGTCGTCCTCGAGCATCTAATTCAGCTGGATATTCTCCTTTCCGAAGAAAATTGTATATGTCATGGAACCATTCCTCCGTTTCTTTCTCTTGTGCTTCCATGCTATAAACATAGGCAGGTTTAGACTGCCGCTCCACTACTACTGGTAATTGAAGCGTGCCTGATGGTATAGATATCATCGAAGACAACTTGGCTAAGGCGTCAGCTAACTCATTGTGATCCCTTAAGAGGTACTGGAAGCTAATTTGCTCGAATTGGTCAGCAAGTCCCAAGAGCTTCTGTTGATATGCTATGAGGCATTCATTGCGGACCTTCCATGCATTTTTAGCCTGATTAATGATGAGGCTAGAATCTCCAAAAACTTTTACACGGTGTATGCCTAAAGCCAAAGCGGCTTGTAAACTCTTAATATACGCTTCATTTCTGCAGCATTGTTGGTATCACCAAAGTCCAATTTCACAGATACAGGAACGTGTGCCCCTTCTGGAGAGATCAATAAAACTCCCACTCCGCAGCCCATTTGGTTAGAAGCTCCGTCGAAGTACATTTCCCATGTTGCTTCATCAGTGAAGAATACATCCTCATCTGGGAATTCTAAGTGAGTGCTTGGAGGTTCCTGCGATGGTGAAGCAGCTAGGAAGTCTGTAACATCCCATCCTTTGATGGATTTCTGAGGCAGGTACTGAAGATTGAACTCTGAAAGCATGACCACCCATCGGGCGATGCGGTTGTTGATAGTAGGTTGCTCCATTATGAATTTAATGGGATTATTCTCAGCTATGACATACACTGTATGTGAAAGCATGTAATGTCTTAACTTCCTGGTGGCCAATACTAATGCGAGAGCCATTTTCTCTATGTTTGCATATCGACTTCCATAGTCCAAGAACTTCTTGCTCAAGTAGTAGATGGCGCTCTCTTGACCTTTAATCTTCTGGGCTAGCATAGCCCCCATTGCAGAGCTAGTCACGGTAAGGTAAAGGAGTAGAGGCTCATCTAGTACTGGCGGCATGAGGACCGGAGGATGTGTCAAATACTTCTTGATCTTATCAAAGGCCGCTTGACATTGATCGTCCCATTCTATTTTGGTCCCTTTCTTTAATTCCTTAAACAAAGGTTCACAAGTCATGGTGAGCCTGGAAATGAACCTGCTGATATATTGAACTCGTCCTAGGAAGCCTCTTATTTCTTTTTCTGTTCTGGGTGGTTGCAACTCTTGGATAGCCTTTATCTTCGAAGGGTCAACTTCAATGCCTCGTTGGCTAACCACATAGCCTAGGAGCTTTCCAAAGGTGACACCGAAAGTGCACTTTGCTGGATTAAGCCGCATATTGTATTTGCGGAGTCGCAGGAAAAACTTGCGAAGGTTAGGGATGTGCTCCTCCCTCGTTTTGGACTTAACGATCATGTCATCTACATAAACCTCTACCTCTATGTGCATCATATCATGAAGTAGGGTGTTGGCTGTCCTCTGATATGTTGCCCCAGCATTTTTGAGACCAAAAGGCATAACCACATAACAGTATAATCCCCATGGTGTAGTGGGTTTTCTCCATGTCTTCTTCTGCCATTTTGATTTGATTATAACCGGCATATCCATCCATAAAGGACAAGAGCTCATGTCCGCAAGTGTTATCCACTAATACATTGATGTGGGGTAAAGGGAAACTATCCTTGGGACTAGCTTTATTGAGGTCTCAAAAGTCCACACACATGCGCACTTTCCCATCTTTCTTGGGCACCGGAACAATGTTAGCAATCCATTCAGGATATTGGACTGCTTTGATGAACTTAGCATTAAGCTGCTTGATTACTTCTTCTTCGATTTTCTTGGCCCATTCGGGTTTGATCCTCCTAGCCTTTTGCCGAACTGGCTTTGCATTAGGAAGCAAAGGTATGGTATGCTCCGCAATTTCCCTGTCAATCCCAGGCATGTCCTCGTACGACCACGCGAATACATCTACAAATTCCTTGAGAAGCTTCGTGAATGCTACCCGTTCTTCTGCTGTGAGTGAGCTACCTAACTTCAACTCCCGAGGTTGCTCTTCTGTACCCACGTTTATGGTGATGGTGTCTTCCAACACCGCCATTTTATGCTCATGTTCACTAGAAAATTCTTTTAAGGATTCATTAAATTCCAGATTATTGTTGGTGCAGCAGTTCAGGGAAGAGGGGAAAGAAGAATCAGAGTAAGCAAAAAGGTTCATCTTATTGAATGCAAAAAGGAATACATTGCCAGCAAACTCAAGACCAGACTCACTTGACTCTAGACCCTTAAGACCCGACTCTATATCATTAGGAACAAACTCTCCTACAGATAAAGCAAAATTATTCTCTTCAGCATCGACCCACGAGACCACCTTAGCTTCTCCGTCTTCAGCAATCAGGAGACTTGGATCAAAGCTTGGGTTGGACAGAGCAGCAATAACAGCATCCGCTTCAGTCTTCTTTGGGACAGCTTCTTGTCCAAACAGCATGCCAAAAATGTTGCTCCCAGCAAGATGAGTCCATTCTAGTGGAGGTTGTTTGTCTCGAGCGGGAATAAAGATAGTAGCCATATTAATGGAGCAATCATCAAAGACTTTCAATCCAGCAACTTGAATTCCTTTGTTCTTCAGATAGAATGGCTCAGGGAACCCATAGTAGGGGAAGTCATCACCTTCCCTAACAAATTTCCCATTCAGAGTAAGGGGATAAGGCTTCATCTGGAATAAAGTGGGAGGATTATCCATCCTCTTCTGTTCAACAATAGCCATTTTCGCGAGCCTGGCCTCCTTCTCAGTTGGCTTGTAGCCCAGGCCGAACCTTCCCTTCTGCTTGAAGGTCTTGAACACAGGAGGAATTTTGTTCTTTGGATTCTTTCCTAATGGCATCCCAGGGAAATATCCTTGTCTCTTGAGCATAGCATGTACTTTGGGATTTGAGTAGGGATCAAAGTCAAAAGGTGCTTCATCCTGGCTCATCATCGCCACAAGCTCAAAGTTGTGGAGTTCTTCGTCCATTGAGTTGTGCTCTACTTCGAGAGTTGACTGTTTAGGAGTGAAAACAACATTGATAGATTCTCCCGAGATGGTGATCACCTGACCTTGAACCAACATTTTCACCTTCTGATGTAGGGTGGATGCTATAGCATTACACTCGTGAAGCCACGGCCTCCCTAGTAGCAAATTGAAGGAGGCTGGAATGTCTATCACCACGAACTCCACATTCCGAGTGATGTTACCGATAGTAATGGGCAACACTACAGATCCGACCGATTTCCGGGGTGAATTGTCATAAGCCCTGAGTTGTACCCCGTTGTGAGCCAAGTGTTGTTGCTGCACTCCCAATTTCTGTGCCGTCCTCCAATGGCACACATTTACAGCTGAACCATTGTCAACCAAGACCAGAGGGATAGTCTTGTTGAAACATTGTACTGTAAGGTACAGGGCTTTGTTGTGAGATGATCCTCCTTGAGGTAAATCTTCAATCCCAAAAGTAATCTTCTCTTGTTGGGTGGTCACATGAGCAACCATGGATTCCGGAGGTTTCGCAGGCGAAACCATGAGTGCTGTAAGGACGTCCAACATCTTCTGTCTATGAGCATGCGATGTGCATATGAGTTTCCATATGGTGACCTCAGCCCTAGTCTTTTTGAGTTGGGAAAGAAGAGGGTCTTCAGGAGAGGTCTTATTACCACTTCCAGTCATTGGTGTAGGGTTAAGAATAGCCACTGGGATGGTGGTATCCCTGTTATTGTTGTGGCGGCCAGACTGAGTAAGGAATGCAACATCATCTGGTTCATCTTTCTCCATCCATTCCGTCTCGGAATGCTCGTGCTCATCATCCTCGTCACTGTCCCAAATACCATGAATGAATAGACCTTGAGGAAATCCAACTATTTCAGGGATAGGTTGGCCCGTTTCTACAATCAAAGCGAAGGGGTCGAAGCTGAAATTCCCATATAGAATAGCATTTGCATGCTCTGGCATAGGATTACTTTGATTGTTTGGTTTCTTGGCAGCTTTTGGCATTGGCAGCGTCCCTGCTCTTATCATATCTTCTATTTTGTTCCTCAAAGTCCAACATTTCTCAATATCATGACCTCGGTAACGGTGATAGCGATAAAATTGGTTGGAATCCCAATTTCTGCCTTTGATTTCTGGCTCTTCTTTTGGTAAGGGCAAAACCAGGATACCCTTCTTGACCAGAAGGTCGAGAGCCTGAGAGTAAGGAACATCCAATGGCGTATAAGTCTCATATTTTTGTACGTAAGGCCCCTTGCGCTAGATAGAGTTAGTCTCCATAATTTTAGGAGGGTGGCTAGCCGCACTAGTAGCCCTCCTGTTAGAGCTAGACCCTTTCCATCCAAGCGAAGTTGTCTTATCATTGTGCATCGCCTCTAGTTGGACATAGATGTCCTTCAAGTAATCAAAGTCTTTAACAACATGGTACCCCAAATGCTTGGATAGGCTGCTCTTGAGTCCTTGCTTAAAGGTAGATAACTGCAGACGGAGAGGGATCGTCTCATTGATGTGGGACAACTTTGTATGCCACCTCTCAAAGTAATCCATAAAAGACTCATTGTCCCGCTGCTTCATGGCGGTTAGGTCATCCACCGTAGCTTGTTTCTTCTGGATGCGTGTGTAATGATGGATGAAAGCTTTGAACAATTCGGTCCAGTTGGCTTTGATTTGGGGTGACAGCGCGTGATACCATACCCTTGCTTCTCCATCTAGGGTGGATGGGAAGACGGTAGAGTATAAATCGGCATCAATTCGGTTTAAAGGTGCCAGCCTCATGAACTCCTCAACATGATGAATAGGGTTCTCAGAAGGTTTGAACCTAATATTTGGCACTTCAACTTTGTCAGCTATCCTCAAAGTCGGTTGAACAGGAAACCGAACCTCTAAGTATTTGTTAGCAAAGGCCGGCACAGAGCTCATTGCTTTGGTGAGGCTCTCTAACTTCTGCTCAAGGGTCTTAACAGCGGGGTCCCTTGTAGGTTTTGATACTTCAGGTGTGTTAACCTTAGTCTTAGATATCCCTACCAGAATCCGGGGATGTCTTGATGATTTCAGGTTCAGATTCATATCCTTGTATTTCCTCGTCATCCTCTTCAATATCCAGCCCAAACTTGGTGTTGATCTTAGTGATGGCCTGCAGCATGCCATCCATCACCTGTTGTTGCTCATTCAGCCTCTTGCTCATTTTCTGCTCCTGCTCTAGGGTGTTAGCGAATACAAGACCCTGCATCTTAGTGTAGAGCTCGTCCAAATGCTTCGTGATGATGGCTTAACTGCTTTGGACCGGGATCTCTTGGAATTGCTCTCCAGACATAATGCTGTCACTAGTTGCAGATGGATCGTAACGCGGGTTCGGAATCAAGCGACCAGTTCGTGGATCTCGAATGCGGGCTCGGAGTCGATCACCAATGATGCCTGCATGGAAATTCAGAGTTAGAACACTCGAAGACGTACTTTGACACGTACTACCCGATGCATGCATGCCCTAAGAGACCTATATGAGCCTAACTGACTCGACTCATATATGCTGACACAAAGGACTCACCCACTTTTTGAGAGTGCATGACCTAACTCTATATGGACCTATGGACAGAACATTATAAAGGGCCGAATAAAGTCAAACATAGCGAGTGGGTCATAAATTGATAGATTCAAGTCAGTGTTTCTCAATTCGGATGGGCCCAAACCACAAGCCGGTCGTTTTTAAGGAGAATCCGTAACTTGGCCCAACAATTCAGACAGCTGAAGCCATAATGACTATTATGCGGACTAGAATAATGCTTAAAAAGACTGACGACCCAATTTTTTTTTATCCCTTTTTTTTATTTTTTACCTATTTTATATTTTTTTAGTTGAGGAAAATGGATATTGTAAAGGATTGAATAAAGCCAACAAATAAGCGAGTCATAATTAATTTATGGGTTTAATCAATAAATCCAATATGGTTGGGCCTAACAACGGGCCGGCCATAAATGCGGCGGATTTATTAGTTAAATCGACAAATTAATTTTATCGAGCTTAGTGACTATTATGCAATCTAAAACGCCATCCATTAACCTTGTTGGACTTTTTAATTAATTTTTGGACCTTCGTTAGGAGAATTTCGTAAAGGGCCACATAATATCATCAAAGGCGAGTCGATTTTTATTTATTAATTAAAATAACCACCCTTCAAACATAAATGGGTCCTTCCACTTGGGCTAACCATGATGCCTTTTAGGTTAATTATTCTAATTAATAAATAATCATTTTCTTAACCCAATGAATTTTATATGGACTAGAACAAAACCTTTAAATTAGGGTCGACTTTTAAAACAAAAGGAAAAGGAGAAGGGGTAGCACATAGCACATAGCATACAACATGAAGGGATACCCTAAACCAAGGTTCTATGTTCATGGATTTTTCTATGGTTGGATTACATGGCCTACCGCACGTTTTCATCTCCGTGCTCCATACCCTTAGGTAAGGAGTGTGAGGTATTGCTCAAAGAACTTCAAGGAAGCCCTTTGAGTGTAACGCGGGGAGAGAGGGGACCAAATGCTCGGCGATGTAGGGTGCATCCCACAAGTGGTGGTCCGCCCGCTCTCGAGGGAATCACCTAGGTATAACCTAACCGTCGCCTTTGTGCTAACGTGTCAAAATACGCGATTAGTGGCCCGGTATGCAAAGGATGCATAAAAAGAATTATAAAATCGCGAAATAAATCAACTTCTCCCTTTTACAAATTCAAATTAATTCGATTTTTTCAAGTTTTACCCTCTTTTTAAGTTTAAGTCCCCAGTGGAGTTGCCAATCTGTAGGACCCCGGGAAAAGTGGTGACCACTTTTCTCCGTGATGCGCTACTTAAGTGATCGGGAGCCGACTAAGGTTGCTTAATCCTTAAATAAGGATATTTTTATTTTCGAAATTCATTTCCGGGGAGATGAAAACTTTATTTATTTACAAATTCTTTTATATTATTAAAATATACGAAATTACACTAAAATAATTTACTAATAAATTTAGTATTGGCCCATTATGCCATTCAGGCCCAAGAAGTAGCAAAGGGACCACCATGAGGCCCTAAAACCCGCGCGGGTTTTATGGCTCCATGGAGTGGGCCCTCTGCGACTTCGACCTAGGGAAAATGGGATGAAGATTAATAAAACCCGTGTGGGTTTTGTTGATCTTCTGGCCCATTTTCTCTTGGGTAGCCTTAGATTAATAAAAGGTGGTACTTAAATATTTGTAATGATTTTTTTGTGTAATTATCGTTTATTTTAAATAACTAAAAGAATTTATAAAAAGTGATAAGAGTCGCCAGCCGATTTAAGGAAATCGACAAACCATGAAAATAATAAAAATAACTCCGGTCTACGAAACTCGATTCTAAATCCGAGGGTAAGGTTACGAATTCGAGAATTATAAGAATTCTCGAATTCGCCTGTTAGAAAACAGACTCTATTAAAATCGACATTAAAATGAAATAAAGCGAGGAGAAGTTTAATTAATTTCGCAAATTAAAATTCTTGATCATGGAATATAAAGAAGTTTTTGTTTACAAACTATGCACAAATGAAGGAATTAATTTACAAATTACATGATTTAAATAATAATGTTGAAAATGAAAACGAACCTCTTTTGATTTGAGAGTCCGAATGTGCCGGTCGAAGATCTTGATTTTGCCTTGACTTGGAACTTTTGATGGAAGGGTGTAAGTGGTTTAGAAAAATGGTATGAGGGTGATAATACGGATATGACAAAAAAGTGATTAGAAGAGAATTAGAGAGTGGATATGGATGATGGAATTTTAAGAGAGTTTAGGTGATAATGATGGTATTAGTTGATGGTAGTTGGTGAAAATGAATGGAATAGAGGGGGGTATTTATAGGTGATGAGGGTGGTGTTTAGGAGGGAAATGGAGGGGACACATCCCTTGGATCATGCCCTCCATCCCCATGCAATCACGTATCATCCAAGTCAAGGGCAAAGTCAAATGCACATGGGCTAATATCATGGGGATAATCAAGATTTTTGGCGTCGGATTCCCGCGCGGGTTTTATAATTCCTGCACACGGATCGCTGACGTGGACGGAGCAAAACGACGCGCTTTGGCAAGTAGATAACCCGCGCGGGTTTTGAAGTCGGTGGGCCGGATCTGCTTCTGGGCTACCTTTCTTTTGGGCCGCCTCTGTTGATTAAAACCCGTGCAAGTTTTATCACTGGAACTGGGCCGCTCTCTTTTTTTATTGTTTTGCTTGCTTTGCTTTTTGAACCAATGATCCGTTTTGGTATCGGCCCAAATGCTTTATTTACACTTTTGATAAGTCGGGATTACATTGGTGAAAATCCCGGTGTCTACAGTACTAACTTGTGTTTAATTTTACCTTGTATTAATTATTAGGGGGAGACAGTCACACAACATCTGGCAGAACGCTGCACCCATAGACCCTAGCCAATACCCCAACAGGATTCGACTTGAACAGGGGGAGGATTGGTAAGATGATCACATAAAAACCTATGTACATTCATCTAAAATTGGTTTTATTAGCCATATTTGTTTTTTTTTCATAACGAATGAATACGTTTGCAGACACTCGTTTAGCACGCTTTGTTGGAGAGCAAAGTCGTAGCCACGTGACTGGGAAGCCTACATTGAAATGGGACAAAAGTGAGAAAGTTACATCGTGGGCGGACTTCTGTGTAAGTAATTGTGCAAATTGGAATATGATTTTCTTATACGTAATACTCGTTTAACTAATCACTAATCAGTTCATTTTATACAAAGACATTATGTGTGGGATGAAGACCTCACACGAGACGTGTTTAGTGGGTGGCACACGAAGTTGTGCCCTCTCCAGCGACCGATATAGGCATGCAGCAACCGATATGAACGGTCGCCGCAGGCGTTTCTATTGTTGTGTCCACCCCACCATCACCCTCTTCTCCGCCACCACCGCCATCGCCACCACCTGTGCCGCCACAACCCCCATAACCACCACCTGCGCCGCCCTCACCCTCCTCTCCCTCCCATTAGCCCAACCCCCACTCTCCCTCAACCTCTCACTTTCTCTCTCAAACTCCACCCCACCATCACCCTCTGCTTTTGTTGTTGATTCTTGGAGGTTATCAAGGAAGTTGGAGAAGTATGAGCTGGGAGCAGAGCGGTAGCGGGTGAGACCGCTGTTCATCTTACTGATTCTGGAAATGATGGCGTTGAAACTGTTGCTGCTGCTGTTGCTGCCTAAACCTAGAATCCATCTCTTTTTCGATCTCTATTCCAATTTCTGGGAGATTTAGTTGGAGATATACCCTTTTGAAAACAGAGAAAAACCCAAAAAGGATTTGAGAACCCCCAAGAGAGAAAGTCAGTGGTTTTTCCAATTGGAAACCATCAACAGTCAACTCTCTCTCTCTCTCTCTTTAGAAGGTGGCGACGCAGGTGGTGGCGACAGCGGTGGTCGTGGCAGAGAAGAGGATGATGGTGGGGTGGAGTTTGAGAGAGAAAGTGAGAGGTTGGGGGAGGGAGGGGGTCGGGCTAATGGGAGGGAGATGAGGGTGATGGCGGCGCAGGTGGTGGTTGTGGCGGTGGAGGATAAGGGTGATGATGGGGTAGAGTTTGAGAGAGAAAGTGAGAGGCTGGGGGGGGGGTTAGGCTAAAGAGGAAGAGATAGAGAGAGAGAGAGGGGTGTTGAGGTGAAATTTAAAAAAAAATGAAAATTGTTGATTATTCCAATCTAACTCAGCAAAAAATATGGCTAATTTTTTTTCTTTCTTATTCTTTGCTTAAACAACCGCCACATAAGCCATCGCCATCGCCACCGCCACCGCCATGTCACACTTCCGACAAGTTGGACTCGGTGGCGGTTCGCTGGAAAAAAACAACATATTAACGTCAATTTGTCTAATATTAATTTTCAATGTTGGTTCGTTATATCAAAGCACCTCCAAAGGTTGGTTCATTTAATTCCAATTTCTCATTTAAATTTGATTATATTGATTCAGTTAACAAATAACAAAACAATTTAAAATACAAACCCTAAGTTAGCCACTAGAGATTGAGAAAAATAATAAGTTATGCCTAGAGAATTAAAAATGAATTGAGAATGAATTATGGAAGAATCATGAATGATAAATTGATAATAGAAATTTAGAATTTAGAGAGTAATTTATAATAAAAATTACAAGAGGTTGAGTTGAGGCTTGAGAGAAGAGATAAAGAAAGACTGAAAGACAGACTGGTAGAGCCGTAGAGTGATGGTTGGTTCAAGCACTTAGAGCGGGTAGGTCTAGGAGGGAGGGTGAGAGATGGGGCGTTGGAATATGGAGGATACAGTAGACAATGGTAGAGTTTCGAAAATCGATTGTGTTTGGGAATGAAGGAGAGTAGCAATCTACTGAAGAAAAGTCAAAAAAAGAAAAAAAATAATCCAAAACTGCATCCAGTAAGTCTCAAACTCACATCCTGCTAGCTGCTAATAATACATAAATGCGCTAACCATTTAGCTACTGTTTGATTTTGCTAGAACTCAAACTTATAACATATTAGTGAAGAAGGGAAGAAATTAAAAGGTTTAAAAACAAACAAACCTCACATCTAGTCAGACTCAAACTCGAACCTCATCGCTGAGATACTTACACGCGAACCACTTGACTACACTTCCATTAATGTGTTATAACATACATAATCAATATATATCCTTTATATGTATTTTTTTTCAAAAGCAGATCCCCCCCCCCCCCCCCCCCCAAAAAAAAAAATTTCAGTGGAGTCACTTGACTCCACTAGTAATGAGCTAGATCTGCCCTGGCATGAACACATTCAATTTGGCTGGATTTGGTTAAAAAGTGGATGAACATATTGATATAATAGAACCAAAAATCCAATATATTTGATGCATAAATGGAAACAATATTGATGATGGCAACCAACTAAAAGACTTCAACTTTAAACTTAGCAACTCTTGAGGGAAATGGAAGTGGGGGTACATACACTCTTGGTGGAGGTGGTGGAGGTGGTGGAGGAATTTCAGTACCCTCTTTGGTGGTTTCACTCTTTGGTCTTTCTTTCTCAACCTTTTTCTCAACAGTCTTGTCACTGAAGACCCCCCCCCCAATGTTTAGCATTTGTCGTGCTTGGTCTCTCAATTTGTGTACCACTCCTCAAAACTATGGCATTACATTGCTCTTTAGAGTTAGGCATGAGCGGTCTGGGAAGCATTCCCGGAGGGGTAGTGGAAGCACTAGATTGGATAACAGTTTGGTTTTCAAGCATTTGATTGTATGGGGATAAAATGTCAACTTTAATAATTAATGTCTTAATCACCGCATCTTGTCTTTGTTGATGCTTAAGTTGCTTTTATTGAGATAGGATCATAGCTTGGATCATAGCCTCTAGATTGGACATTTGAGGGGCTTGGTATGGTGGATTTTGAAGTAGCCTATGGTAATTTTGAGAGGAGGCCTTTGTCATAGCCAAAGCGGCAAACATTTAGCGGAGGATGTTACAAAGCTACTCATAAATGAATTTGATATGTCATAGCCAAAGCGGCAAACATTTAGCAGAGGATGCTACAAAGCTACTCATAAACCTCAATCAAGAATTGGTAAAATTCACTCGTTCGCATTCTTTCTACGACTGTCTCCGTCTCTTCCAGCAAATTCATTCATCTGGGATAGTAAAACCAGACCATTATTCTGTCTCTGCTGCTCTTACTGCCTCAGCCAACATACCCAGTTTGAGATTCGGCAACCAGCTTCATGCCCATGCCATTTCAGCCGGCCTCAAATCTTACCCTCATGTCTCAAACACTTTGCTTTCACTCTATGCCAAATCTGGGCACCTGGGAGCTGTCAAAAAGGTCTTTTTCGAAATGGGTCGCCCTGATTTTTACTCTTGGACCACTATGTTATCAGCCTGCGCTAATTTGGGTCAAATCTGGTATGCCTGCCAGCTGCTCGATCAAATAACTCACAGAAATACTTCCCCTTGGAATGCTGTTATCACTGGTTGCTCTGCGAGTGGTTATGAGGATGTTGCATTTTATCTGTTCAGAAGAATGCATGTGCTGGGTGTGAGGCATGATAATTTTACATTCGCTGCTGTTTTAAGTTTGTGTTCCAGCAGAATATATGGTTTCGGGAGGCAAGTGCATTCGCTGATTATTAAGAGTGGGTTTTTGGGTAGAAGCTCCGTGGTTAATTCTTTGCTATCGATGCACTTTAACTGTGGAAACTTCAATGATGCCTGTAAAGTTTTCAAAGAAGCAGATCAGACAGTACGCGATGAGATCACGTACAATGCTATGATTAATGGATTAGTAAGCATAAAAAGGGGTGAAGAAGCCTTGGTGATGTATAAAGGCATGCTAGATGTTTGTTTAAGGCCTTCTGAATTGACTTTTGTGAGCCTTATGAGCTCAGGTCCATCTGCAATGATGTGCTTCCAACTGCATGCCCAAGCTATAAAGTGGGGTCATGAGCCTTGTACAGCTGTGAGCAATGCTATCATGGCAATGTATGCTGATCACGGGCTAGTAGATGATGTAATCAAAATCTTTGAGAAATTGGAAGAAAAGGATGTGGTCTCATGGAACACTTTGATAGCTGCATACACCCAAAGTAATAGCTTCACAATGGCAATGATGGCTTTGATGGAGATGCAGAGGACTGGAATTGAGCCAGATGAGTATACTTTTGGAAGCCTTTTACCTTGCTCAGACTGCCTTGAAGTTGTCCAAATGCTTCAGGCATTCACGCTGAAAAATGGGCTCTGTCTAATAAGTGAAGTTGTGAATGCTCTGATTTCTGCACTGTCTAAACAAGGAGGTATTGATCAGGCTTACCGAGTATTTAGTAGTACACATTCAAAAAATTGGATCACTTGGAACACAATTATCTCAGGGTTCTTACTAAATGGATGTCCTGTACAGGCTCTAGAACTGTTTCTGTGGATGCAGAAACTAGAAATCAGGCCTGATGTCTACACTCTAACCATTGTGCTGAGCATTTGTGCTAGCATTTCATCCCTGAGACATGGAAAAGAGGTTCACAGTTACATTCTCAGACATGGGATGTCAAAGGAGGCATCCTTAGGCAATGGTTTGATTACAATGTATGCAGCATGTGGTGTCTTAAGTTGGTCTGTGAAGGTATTTGATTGCATGATCGAAAGAGATGTTGTCAGTTGGAATTCCATAATCTCAGCATCTGCACAGTACGGACAAGGAACGAAAGCTGTTGAATACTTGACAAAAATGGAGAATGAGATTGGGTTGGGGCCAGATGAGGCCACATTTGCTGCTGTTCTCTCAGCTTGTAGCCATGCTGGTTTAGTTTGTGATGGCATTCAGATATTCAACTCCATGGTTAATGATTATGGCTTCAAGCCCGGAGTTAATCACTTGTCCTGTCTCGTTGACCTCTTCGGACGAGCTGGGTACCTCGATGAGGCAGAGGGACTAATCTCAAGTAAAGACAGTGAAGTTGATCCAAATGTTTGGTGGACTCTGTTTAGTGGATGTGCAGCTTATGGAAATGTGAGACTTGGAAGGATTATTGCCAAGCACTTGCTTAAAACTGAGAAGAATGACCCGGCGGTTTACATATTATTGTCAAATATCCATGCAAATGCAGGACAATGGGAAGATGCAGCTAATGTTAGACAAATGATGAGGGTGGTTGGACTTATGAAGCAACCAGGATATAGTTGGCTCAAGTCCTAGAATGTTTTCACAGATCATTTTGGCCAAAATGTACCTTGGTTAAGGATGTGAGTTTCTCTTCTCCATTTTAGCTTAGGATGTAAGCAACCAGAATATAGTTGGCACAATTTTTGGCATATTGTTCATGCCCTGGCAACCAACTTATTTCACCCCCAAGAGGACTTATAATGGTCAGTCTGAATTCATTCACTCACCCATTAGATTTTTATTTATTTTTTTGAGGAATACCCATTAGAATATTACAAGATACGTGTGGAACCAAGATATTTTTCTTAACTCACAATAACTTAATTTAGTGTCTGGTCCTCGCATCGCAGATATCTTTTTCCCTTAGCTTAAACTCCTTGACTGAATATTGAAGGACCACGCAAATCCAACTGCATCCAGTCATTGAATTGGTGTTACGTGTAATGTTTGTTTTCCAGAAATGTGGTGAACAAACTTGCAAGTATTTCTTGAGTGTGATCGTTAGGTTCAAGGGCGGATTTAGGGTGGGTTCACGTGGGGTCAAGTAACCCGTTTAAATAAAAAACTCTAAGTATATTTTAAAAACATCTGGGTACTATTATAATATATATTTAAGTTAAAAAAGACAATGCAAATCAAGAAATATTGGTAGTTGGGGTGGTAAATGGTGGAGCGTGCAATTGGTCCTCTCATTCAAATCTTTGGCATTAACTGCTTGGAAGGAGAGTTAAGAATAGGAAGTAGAAGTTTATAAGAGTAATTGAGAGTGAGAGTATGAGAGGGTTTATAAGAGTAAAATATTACCCCTGCTTGGGAGAATATTTTGGAGAGTTCATAAGAGTAAAATATTAAATGATATATTTACCCTTTTATATTATATGTTATGTATGATATAATTGAAATTAGAGTTAGGGGTATAATGGTCATTTTCTATATTATGTATGATATAATTATATTGAACACCAGTTTACACCCCAAATTGGGGTGTTAAAAAACCAAGAGTAAAGAGGTGTAAAGGAGAGTAAACTTTACTCCCCCTTACTCTCCCTTACCCTATATATTACATGCACCCGGAGCATGTGCTCCAGATACTTGTGAGTGAACAATCATATGAATCAGAGTGAACAATCATAATAATCAAAGTGAACAACCTAATACATATGGGTGAACAATTGTAGAATCTGGAGCACGTGCTCCGGGAGCACCTAATAATTTGTACCTCCTTCACTCTCTTCCCAAGCAGGAGTAAAGAGAAGTAGGTACTCTCCTTAACCCCTCCTAACTTCCCTTTACCCGTCTCCCAAGCAGACCTTAAAGGTAAATCTGTGCAAATTCATGTATTTTATTTCATTTTTTGTCTCCGTTTTCTTAGATATGAGTGAATTCATTTTCTTTATTTTATTTTTTAACTTCATTTTCTTAGGCTTTATTAAGATAAGTTGTCTTTGAATTTTGGTATAATTGTTCAATTTTTAATTTGGATTTGTTTAAATATGATTATGTAGTTATTATTCTTAGAAATATTAGTCTATTTGCATTGGTTCGTTAATTTAGTGGAATTTGTCTACCAAACTTGAAACTTCGATCCGATAAGTTTTTTACACTTTATTTGATCAATTCTTTGTGGACTATAGTGTAATTTTATTCAATGATTAATTTGGATTGATTTAGGTATGATTGTAGTTAAAATTCATAAAAATGTTTGTCTATTTGCTAATAGTAAGTTGATTTCAAGTCATGGCGGCTCATTACCATCCAAAAAAAATACCCGAAAGAAAACAATATCGTAAGTTTTTTAACTTATTGCATGTTGATGTTTTAAATGTATGACTTTGAACCCGCTAGATTTGATTTTTAGATTCGCCACTAAAACAGGACGTGGGACAAGCTTGTCAGGGGATGCTTACGCGATCACTACAGAATGGTTAAACTAGAAGAAACTGTAATGTTATTTAGAAACTATAATCTATCTAAAAATTCATATATTTGATAATTGATGTAACTAATATGACTTGTTTTATATAGAATTTCTTATTAAAAATTATCGAATATATATTTAAAAATTCATATATTCAAATGATGTAACTTATTTCCTCTAACATTATAGTACTACTCACCAACACTTGCACAATCTTTCTCACATTTCCCACATTACTCACCCTTCTACTATCCTACACTCGAAAAGAACATAGCCACAATAGAGATAAAAATTAAAATGAAAGAAGCTAGATAATTGGAACACAAATGTGAAACTCAGAGATACAAAGCAAAATGAAAGAGTCTTCTACATTTGTTTTTTTTTACCAAAATCGACCACATAAATAACAAACACAAAATAGAAAAACAACTGAGGTTACTAAAGTTATTAAAAGATAGGTTTCTTTCCACTGCCACGGACATCGTTCTTGACTTATTTTGCTAACTTGTACGCCGGCCTAATGATGCTTTTGGGAACATTTTGAATCCTTCCATCTGGAATACCTTGAATGAGTATCTCTTGCTTGCAACAAGGCCAGAAACATAACAAAGAATTCAACTTGGGGATTCCATTATCACTTTCTTTACCCCATATTTTTCCATCGTGTTCCCTATGGTTAGAATCCATGCAACAACCGCTTGGTGGTTGTTAGAATCTTTGGCATCGTCTATGAGAAAGACGAGTTCGTCATTTGAAGAATTAATTCTCCATTTCTCCCCATTCATAGTAGTATTCCTCCTGAGACCTTGTATTTAGATGCACCTATTTCTTCCTTTGCATGATCCACTGATACACTTCTCTCTTAAACTCTTTAAGGAATTTCCACAAGAGCTCTGCGGAAGGCTCTTGACTATCAAACACTATCCTATTTCTACTCTTACAAATCGCTCAAAGGATGGCTATAAACCCTCCTAAGAGATGGTCTTTCTCTTCCTTTGATTTTGCTAGAAGGAAGACCTAATTTTTTAACCAATGATTCTGAGAAATGTTTCCACTAATACCTGAATGGATGCCTAAAGTTGAGCCTACCCGAACTTTCTCTGCTGTTGAACAGAACCAAAAAAGATGTTGAATCGATTCCACTTCAGATCCATAGTGACAGGCCCTTATTTCTGTAAACCCTCTCTTCAGTCTATTTTCCCGATACGGTAGAGCATCATTCACACACTTCCAAAAGAAGATTTTCAATTTAGGTGGGATGTTTGAATGTCATACCTTCTTCCACATTTTTTATTCATCTACCAAAGGTATCTGAATGTTGAAATCCTTTGAAAGAAACCAAAAGTATCCTTCTTTGAGCTTATATGCAACTAAGGTTGTGGAGGACATAAAAATAAAACCTTGAAAGCAGATTCTCTCCTAAACAACTGGAATTCCTTAGCAGAATCGATTACGGTTATGCTCCCCTCTTACTTTGTCAGATTATTGACAGTTTGATTAGCTAGATTATTCTTTTCTAACCCCTATCTGAGCTCAAATTGCCCCTGTGGAAGCCATCTTGGATCCCATATACTAATTTTCAACCCATTCCCACTCCTTCTGAACGACCCCTTTCTTGCAAGACTGTTGAAGATATTCCTCTCCAAACCCAAGAGCTCTTCTTTGGTATTTTATAGTCTTATGTGATTTCAATGGGTGATGAGTGAAACCAATATTTTTCCCTCAAGATCTTCGTAATGGTAAGGTCTTCTGTCCTGCATGTGTCTCTGGGCCTGCTTTTGCAACAAGGCGTTATTCAATGAACTCGCCTCCCTTAGCCCCAATCCTCTAGCTCCCCTCGGGGTGAACAACACATCTTTATTCCTCTAGCGCACCGACTTGTTACCATCTGGTTTCCAGTAGAAGAAGTTACACTTTTCATCCATCCAATCAATACTGAATATCATCCCCCATAAATCCAAATTGTTCTAATTTCCTCTTTTTAATTGATGGTGGAACTCCAAGATATTTTCCGAAAAAGCCACCTCTAGGTATCCGAAGATGATCCTTGTTCGCCTCCTTTTCTTCCTCTATTGCACCCTTGGAGAAGCACATAGATGATTTTTCCATTTTTATTACCTCTTATTAGGCTCGGTTTCAAGCCTATATCATGCTCTTTTACTTAGGGAGTAATGAATCCCAGGGAAATTTTTTTCCCGAGGAAAATTTTTCATGGGAAAGATTTTTCTGGGAAAAATTTCCCTTAGCCCCCTCAAGAGAAATTTTCCCTAGGAAAATGGAGAAAATGGTGGGCCCATCGTGAAAACTTTGCCGAGGTCAACCCGCATCCAAACATGGGGAAAATAAGTCAACCCGAGAAAATTGACCATTTCCCCGGGGTTATTGACCAACCAAACGCACCCTTAGTATTCTTATTCGTTTCCCACTAATAAAAACTTAATTTAGGTTGGTTTTTGGTTTGTTTGTAAGAGAGACCGAGGCAAAAAAAAGGAGTGGGAAAGATCTTTGTGCTGGAGCATAGAGGGATGAAATCCCAGGACAAAACGGTAGACCACGCTACATATGAAAAAGCTTTCGGAAGAAGTCGGGCAAAGTGATCAGGCAAAAAGGCCAAGGGAGCCTAAAAGGGTCACGAGTGTAACCTCCCCGGGTCACGATCGTGACCCCTAAAGTCCCAAAATGGCCATTTCTCCAAAGGGTCGTCATGGGCATGACCTCCCTAGGTCACGACCATGATTCATAAGGAGAGAGGAAGCAAAAAAAGAGGAGTCATGGGCACTACTTTCAGAGTCACGCCTATAATTGAGCGAAGAAACCAAGTTTGCGGAATGTGATTCCCGTGACCCCTAAAAGTCTTGCCCGTGACCCATGAAGAGGCGATTTCCCTTTTCTCAAGCCAGAGATGTCACGTCCGCGACTCAGACATGTCACGATCATGGCACCCCCAAAAGAAAGGAGTCACGGTCGTGACCCCTAGGAGTCATGCCCGTGATTCCCCAGTTTCTACATAACTATTGTAAAGGCAAACGACAATGTTTTGGGGATTTTTCCACACTTGTATGTACTCCCAACTCTTTTCTTAACGAGTACTTAAACAAAAATGACATTCAACTTTCCATTTTAGTAAAAAATGCCACTGATTTTTTAAAAATTATTATTATTGCCACTCAATTTTTCGAAATAGTAAAAAATGTCACTTAAACCTGTTATAGCAGGTTGTGAACCTGTAAAAAGAATGTTTAGACAAAAATGTAAAAAATGCCACTCAAATTTACCAAAAAGTCAAAAATGTCACTACCATCAATTAAAATAGAAAAAAATGTCACAAGGTTTCATTTAATTAAATTAATATATAAAAATATTTAACTTTCAATTGGAGATTCACTTGAAAATAAAAATTTTGTTTATAAATCATGTAATTGTAAATTTATTTTTTTAGGATTAAGATTTTATATAATAATGTTGAATTTTGTTTATGTTATCATTGTAAAATTTTATTTTGTTTTATTTCTTATTTTATTCTTAAACTGTTAATAATAATAATAATATTCTCTCTATTACTTGTTTTCTGTCAACTTTTTTTTTACTATATTCTGCAACACATCAATTTCACATTGATATATAGCCCCTGTTTTTTCGTTACGGATCCATCGGAATCAGTCACTCCATGAACATTTGTTCATTAGGGTAAGGCTGCCTACATTAGGATCTTCCAGACCGCGCTCAAACGTGTCACCTGGGTGGTTGTTAGTGTTGTTGTTGTGTATATTCATATATATATATATATATATATATATATATATATATATATATATATATATATATATATATATATATATATATAATTCTAATAATCTCTACTTTCATTTCGGATTCTGGTGGTCCAAAAAAATAAAAGTGGATTTTAGCCTTACCAAATCCACCTCCACATTCTTTTTATTTTTTCATTCCTACCCCATATTATTTTTGTTTTTTTTCGTTCTTGCCCCCAGAAAGGTAATGAAGTGTAGCTACTAAAACAATTTTTAAATTTTATTTTGAGACTCCGAGCAATTATTATGATATTTTTAAAAAGAGTAAAAGTGAAAAAATCGTAAAAATCATAAAACAATTGAAAAAATTGGAATAAACACCGTAAATTCATTAAAAATCGTGGTAAAGTGTTATAATAAGTTTTGAATCAAATGCAACACAAAACCTATGAAATTTAGGGTATACTCTCTATGATGTCCCACTACAATTCAATTTTACTTTTTTAAACCACCAAAATTCAAATTGATAGTATAGATTATTGTTGTCAAATTCGTGAAAGTATGGATTATTAGAATCCAATATACTCACTATGTTTCCATATTTTGTCATCTTTGGAAATTGTGCAGTCAAACTTCAAAAATTTTGACCAGAAAATTCTCATTGTATACAATGACTTGGTATATAAAATAACTACCATTAGTTTCATAACGAAAAATACTATTATAAAAATATAATATTGAAATTGTTAATAACATATTATATAAGAAATTATCAATTAAAGATTAATATTGAAGACCGTGACAGTCAATAAAATGACAATTGATATGAAACAGAGGGAGTATATCTTACTATAATAGTTGCAAAATCCCATTGACTCTTCTCTCCTTAATTATAGGAATATTGACCTTTTTTTTCTTTCCTTGAAAAAAAAACATTAACTTCCCTCCCAATTTCTTTCTTTCTTTTTTCTTTTTTTTTTTTAATAACCCTCCCTCCCACCCTAATTACACGCACTACCTCCCCCCTACCCCCTCCCCTAAATACTGTTTCAATAATAACAAACCAAAATGGTACTTTTAAAATTAAATTAAATTAAAATTGACAACATACATAATTATATAAAAATAATTGATAGTAACAAGTTGAGGGATTAACATTAGACAATAAATTACGTAGATATTATCAACATAAAAATCTATTTTCATCTTATAATGATGATTAAAAATTGGGGAGTAAAATCTACCTTAGTAGGAGAATTACTTTGACTCTCATCTTCTTGATTGTAGGGTCTTAACTTTTAAATACATACATGCATTTTTTTTCGAGGAAAAAACTACAGCTCTTCCCTTTTAGAATTCAGTTATTGCTTATAGCTTCTTTTTTCCTACATGAAAATGTTTTATTTTATTTTTCTTCCCATTCCAACTTAGGAAGTTAGTGGTAGTACAAATACATTACCTATAATTATGACTTTATTCGTTTCTTAATCACTCAATTAGCTATTTTTTCAATTACAACACAATACAATTAATTCCTCTATATTTATTTAACTGGCACAAAAAATTTTTTGTTGAAATTTTTAATATTTATATCTTATTTTATATAATAATTCATAATATAAAATTGAAATCATCGAGATCATAATAAAAAATATTATTAAAAAAATATATAATGTATTAGCACTGGCAAAAGTTCGGGTCCGATTAAATTCGGGTCAGTTAAATTCAGTCATTGTCAAAATTCAGATGAGAAATTCATGTGCAAACCCGGTTTTTGTCAGACAATTCGGACAAAGATTCGGGTCAGAATCGGATTCGGACAATATAAAAAATAGAAAAATTATGTCCGAATATTTGGTCAATTCGGTCAATATATATCAAAATTCAAACAACAAATCTATGTATCGACCCGGGGTTTTTTGGGTCATACAATTTAGATTTTTCGGGTCGGGAAAAAAAATTTCCAACTCTATAACGTATTTTTTATAAAAATTTTATTTGAGAAACTATTGGTCATAGATGTATCTAAAAATGTTAAATGACAAGTAAAAAATAGAGCAAGTACATATGTTGCGAAAATTCGGGTCGGATCAAATTCGGGTCGGTCAAATTCAGTCAATATCAAAATTCGGATGAGAAATTCATGTGCAAACCCTGTTTTTGTCGGACAATTCCTATGAAGATTCGTGTCAGAATCAGATCGAACAACAGAAAAAAGAGAAAAATTATGTCCGAATATTTAGTCAATACGATCAATATCAAAATTCAGACGACAAATCTATGTATGGACTCGGTTTTTGGGGCAGACAATAGACTTTTCAGGTCGAAATTTTTTTTTCCAACTTTATAATATATTTTTTAAAACATATTATTTGAGAAACTATTGATTATAGATGTATCTAAAAAAATTAAATGACAAATGAAAAAATAGAGCAAGTACATATGTTCCCATAAAAAATACTACATATGACTTAATTGATTTCTTTATTATACCATTAACTATTTTTTTTAATTATCAATGATGATCTCTTGGTGTATGATTAAAATATTTCTTGATTCTGTAAAAAGTAATAATATTTATTGAATATTTTAAATTTTAATTTTTTAAAGAACTATCATATAGCAACAAGAGCGAACAATTATAATATTTAAAGCACATGCTTGATGTGCACCTAATAAATTGCAGTATTTTCCCATTAAATTGGTTGTGGTTATGTAACATATGTGTAGTCAAAATAAATTTTGATTCCAATCACTATGACATACATCTTTAATTTACAGCGTCTTGGTTTGACTTTAATTAAGGAGTTGTCCATTGTTATGCCTATGTTTAAGAACATTGATAACCACACATTAAGGGAGTCAAATTACATTGTAGTCACATTATAGGCATTAAATTATATAGATGATATAAATGAAAAAAATTATTTTCATCTTTTAAATGATAGTTACATATTGATGGAGTAAAATTACATTACAGAGGTACCTATATTCAAAATATATTCAAAATATTCCATACCATATTGCAAGAAGTACTATGTACGTTATGTGCCATATTACCCGAGTACTTACAACAATCGTGGGTTTTTGTCCGTAAGTCTCATTTTAATGGTCAATATAACCGTTGATTGAATTAATCACATCAGTTAATTAGAAAGAAGAAGTTATATGTCGAAGCATCAAAATTGTTATTAGTGCTATAAATTCTCTAACGACATCCATTTAATTTCGCATTTTGATATTTCTTAATCTTATTGTGATTTTCCAGCATTTTTACCACATATAACATTCTCCATTCATTTGGCATCTCATTTATAATATTCCGTTTTATCTTAAGGATTGTTTTTTTTTTAATTTCTCCACATCTTAACTATTATTGAACTTATATTTTTATTGTAGTTTTGTTTTACTTGATCAAACAATTGTTTATCCTTAGGTAAGTCTTTTGAATTTCATCTTAATGTATCATCATATTCGTACCAAGCAACGCTCTAATATTTTTTTAATGTATTGATATATGAACGCTCAGGTATTTGTTTTATTGTTCGGGGCAACGCCCGGGTATTTGCTAGTATATATATATATATATATATATATATATATATATATATATATGACAGGCTGTTACATTGAGGCTCTCAAGTCCCTGCCGCGCTCAATCTCATTGTCAACGTCAGTCATTGAAGCCTCTTCAAGTTCTCTAATAAATGTCACTAGGCCTACCTACGTGTTAAACCACCCAATAAATGCAACCTTTCCTTTCTAAATTACCAACAAAAAGGCTAGTCTCAAAATCCTATTTAACTCTTTCCGCGAAACCCCATTCTTTTACTTTTTGGAAGATTCAAGCGACTACACTAGATTTGATCTTCTGGCCTTTAACGATTAAGCAACCACTGAAAAACTTTTCGACCAACGAGAATGAACTTCCATGTTGTCCCTAGTTCGATTTTCCACGACAATTCATTCAATAATTCCAGAAAAGGGACTTTTACAACTTCACTGTATTCCCGACGGTTACAAATCAACACTAAATTTTCAAAGCTCTAAACGCTTTTTCTTTAACAATTAACCTTCTCAAGACTACTCCCAACAATGGAGAACACAAAACATACTCTCTCTAACAAAGATGGACATATTGTTACAATACCTTCCCCTCTATGAACAAGTCATACGCTGGAAGAGACATCTTGAACAAACATCGATCGACTTAACCTCGAAAGAAAAACAATTGTTGCATCAATCGTTGACGAATGACTTCAACCAACGCCGAACCACTTCAACCCATTCAACTTAATGTTTTGTTTGATAGAAACATATCAACAAAAAAGATTGACTTGAGAATGAATATTTACTGAATAAAAGAACAGCTCACCAGCAGTAGCAATACAAGAAGAAGAAGAAGAAGAAGAGAGATCATTTTTGGGTTTTTCTGTCTTTACTTTTTAGTTTTTTTGGTATTGAACATTTTGTGTTGTTGGGAGGTAGAGGTAGCACTGAGAGAAATGATGTGAAGAAAAGAATCAAGAAAATCTTCTAGGTAGCTGTAAAACTTATCCAAAAGAACTCACTCCATAAGCACTCATTTTGCATCATATCTAAAGAACAGACGGTAAGTCCATAATTAAGCACTTATTTCGCATCATATGAAGAGGACTGAGCAAGCAAAGAAAAAATATAAAAAAAAATAACCTGGTAAACCAAATCAAAAACCCCTCAAACCAAACCGAAAACCGACCAAACTGAACCGCTTAGCATTTCCAGTTAACCGAACCAAAAAAACTAATAGTTATCCTTTTGGTTTCAACTCATGATTTTGAAACCAACGGTGAACCAAAATCGAACCGATAACTTCTCACTTATTTATAAAGTAATTTTAACCTCAAACTTTAATAGTTTCCGATTTCAGTCTTCTTCTTCAAAAAAGAAAAAAAAAATCAATTTGTCGGCTATGCATTTACACTTCATTATTTTCTTGGAATACTAAAATTAAATTAAATCCTTGTTGGGATTGTTTGACAACACAAATATAGCTCATTGCCTTTACTGAAGTAAAATATAAATTCATGCGTGTGCTGAGAGTGAAATTATGCTACTACAGGTAATGTGTTGCTTACTAGTATGTATATATATGGCTTGTTGATCTTTTTTCTTTCATTTACAAGCTTCCCTGGATCTGATTATCTGAAGTTTACTGGCATAGAGTAATCATCAATCATCAATCACTATAAAAATGTTTAGGTTAGCAAGTACTAACTATCAAATATTATTATAATAATGTAGTTATTGCCAAACCAATTTTAAACATCAGGTACTCGGATGGTATTGTATCAATGTATAGTAGGTTGGTAGTTAACAAATTATAGAAGTGAAGAATTAATTAAAAGTTTCTCTCTCGGTTCTGGTTAACCAGTGAACCAAACCAAAACAACCGGTTAGCCAATTTTATCCGGTTACGGTTCATGATTTTTCGAACCAAAAAACCCAGTTAGCCGACGTGGGATAAACTGAACCATGCTCACCGCAGAGAACAAACCGAAACCATGACAGAGTTGTACAATACTCAGTGACACTGTTGATACAAATGTTTTCGTTCTACAGGGATAGAATTTGATTGTGATGAAAAACCACACCAAACAAAATGCCTAGATGCAGTAGAAAGACACCCCCACAAACTCTCCCATGACTTTATACGAATAGTAATGGTACATGCCACAGCCCAGTCATCACTTGGGTAACAATATCTTACCCAATGTGATGACAATATTTTCAGAACATCACCTTACACGAAGAGCTCTGTAGTATGCTGGAACAGTCGCAGGAAAAAACATTTGCCTTACACCTTCTGCCTTTATAATAGGAAATATGATTCCTGCGGCACCCTGCAATACATAGATTGACAATTTGTCATTCACGTTTATGTTCAGCATACTAGTTTGGGAGTTGGGACCGTTGGTAGTTGCATGGTAAAATGAGAACAGCCATATTCCACAGTATGAGAATGTTTGTACAATCTGTCCTAAATTGTATAGATCCTGAAGTTTGTACAACCTATTTAGAGAGGAAACAAATAGAAGATGACGGCCTAGGAAAACCTCGAGAGAGAAGGGGGGGGATGTTTGATCTATTTCTGAATTTCTGTTTGTATTGATCCTGAAGTTTGTTTAGACTCTTTTTTTTTCATTTTCTTTTGAGGAAAGGGAAAAAATAGAAGGGTCAGATAACTTACATAGAGAAAAGCTTGTGACATTCATAGTTATGTGCCATATTCATAATTGAATTAGAACTTTGGGTGTTTGGGTCAGCTCATGTCAACTCTTACTCCAATCCTTAACTTCAATTTTTAAGTGTGGGTGATTATTGCATTCAGTCTGTAAAATTCAAAGTTTAGAACAAAACCCTTGCCTTTCTTACAATTTCGGATTCCTTCAGTATGATCTACAGATGTATAGATTATCTTCGCACAATCTACAGAGCAGGTGCCTAGATCAATAAGGAATGCCGCTCAATCTGTCTAAAATCGTATATACATATACTCCTGATGGCAAAAGTTCATATAACATTCCCCTTTATATTTTCTCTCGGCTGGATAACCACAAATCAGAAAGCAATTCCATAAATTTCTTACAGTGTCCAGAGATTGATGGCTTTAAAAGGTTTTTGAAATGCACCCAATGAGTAGTTTCAGGTTTAGCATGACTCCATTCCCCACCCCAACTCCACCCATCTGCAAATGGAGTTGTCCCTTTCCAAGTGCCCTAAAGGATACTGTTCGTTCACTTCCCTCTAGTCTATGTTGCCTACAGCAAGCACGAGTTATGCCCTCCTCACCTATACTCCTCTTTCCACCCCTATAGTAGTAATCCACAAAACAGGCAAAATATGACATGCTCCAAGTGGGCTCCAGGTAAAAACATTGCCAGTGAAACTTGAGAGTGAAATCCACAAAACTCAAAAAATCATAAGGGATAAGATACTCATACCGTCAACAATCGCACACCAAGCCAGAGGCGCTTAATTGAAGGGAACGGTAGCAATAAACGACCTACGCCATACACAGCCACAGCAAAAAAGTGGACAATCAAGATTAGTGGCCGAGGATTTAGACCAGAGAGGAGGGTAATCGGTCCATTTGAGCATTCTCCTCCGAGGCTTAGGTAGTCAAAACATGCATTCCTCATTTCCTCGTGTGCTTTATCAGGTGATGCACAAAACACCTTGTAGAGGGCACCTGCCAGGGTGTTTATCGTGGATGCCATGGGCTGCAAGAGTGAGACAAGCAAAGGTTATTGATGCACGTAACGCAGAATAGCAGTATCGAGAAATATATTAACACGAACTAACATCTTAGGTACTGCACATACGGACAAAAACATGACATGCAGGCCCTTGTCAGCCTATAGTTGGCTGCAAAAGCAGAATAAATACACTACCTGCCAAGATGCTTAAAAACAAAGTTCTGATAACTGAAAGTTCAAATAATAGAAAATAAAAATCTAAACATTGGAAGATGACATTTCTTGATCAATTGATTTGTCTGATCTACAGAATGTATAGATTACCTTCCGCAAGGTGTAAAAGGATTCTAGATATTTGCATAGTGAGGCAGCATCATTCAAGTCCCTCAAGGGCCTCAGAAGATCACGCAACAGGACAATATCAGACAATGCTACGGTCATTCCTCCGCCAGTTAAAGGATGGCGCATGTTAAAAGCATCACCCATTAATAAAGCTCCAGGAGTAGGCTGAGGAGTAGCTGGCATACTCCTATTAGGCATGGTCCTAATATTCCCATTATCAATTGCTGCTATGAAGGCATCATACAGTTCTGGAGGAACCTGAAGAGCAACTTGACCAGTTAGAGACATACTACAAGAAGTTTTCAAATTACAAAATCACACCTGAAGTAATGGAGGTAAAAGGTACAAGAATACCGAGAAAACTAATGCAAATATTATGAATGGATTCGTCGTACCTGAGGAGCCACTACAGCCTTCAAGTACTTCGCCATTTCACCATTAGCAATAGAAGGCAGCTTCTGACCTGGTACATCAGCCAAACAACGGACTTCTGTACTGCTTATTGGATAAAACAAAATTGGAGATGGATCTGCCAAAATAACATGCCCATGATTTGGAAGTGGCAACTGACAGTTCTCCAGCACCAAACCAACAAAATGTGATGGCACATCTATCTGCATTATCAAAAGTTTCTGAATTAGGAGAAGGCAGAAAGGAGAAAAAGTGTGTGTGTGTGGGGGGGGGGGGGGTGTTAAGAAACAGCTAGAGAAGGAAATTTCACCATAGGTGAGCAAAGTTTACGTCTTAGATTTGAAAAGCAACCATCACAGACAACAGTGAGAGGTGCATAGGCCTTTAGTTCTTCACCACCCTTAGTCTTATATTGAACCCCCTTGACTGTACCATTTTCTTCAATCAGAGATGTAACAGTTCCTTGTTCCAACTTCACACTGAAGTACCATAACAGGAAATAGAATGCAGTCAACAATAGATGCAAATAATAATGTATTGGATTTTCAGCATGTACCTCTGTAAATGCTTAATTCCTAAACTGAATGGCCCCATACAACCCTCCCCCCCAAAACCTCCCAAACAAAAAAGGGGGTTAGGGGAGTAACTAAGATTATTTCCCTCAGGACATAACATGATCTAAAAAGACACAGTAGAAACACAAAAAGTTCAAAAATTTACGTGGGAAGAGATGCAGCTTTTTCTCTCATCCTCTGTATGAAACGGCCATTATGAAAGCTCCTCCCAGCTACATCCGCATGGAATTTTTCCAATGGATAAGATAGCTTTATATGCTTCCCATCTTTAAAGACACCATAGCCAAGAACTCTCTGAGCATCAATATCACCAAGACAATCTGTGTATTTTCAGTGACATAGTAAGGATCAACTCCAGCAATTAACAAAAAAAAAAGGAAATTAGAAAATAAGCCTTCAAATGATGCACATAACATAACAGGAGCAGATATCACGGGGTTTGTGCATACCCTCAAGGCCCAAATTAATCAACTTCAGATATCCTCCTGGTTGTAGGAGTTCACCAACAATCCTGTCAGGCTCACTTAAATCTCTTTCAATCACATGAACACGTCGACCCTCCTGCAGTCACCACAAAGCTTAGATCCAGAAGTAGCATAGAAAGAGAGAGCAGTATAATGACTGCAGTTTGTATTAAGCGACAGACAATCTCATTTTCATGCCAGAGGAAAAGCTAAATAAACAATTTTAGCCTCTACCAATCTGCATTAAAATATTCACAACTAAAGCCATGTTCTTTTCAACTAAATCAGAAGTGAACTTATGTCAACTAGATTAAGCTTAATTACTTCCAAATTTATATGTGCAATTCTGAAATTATTTTTGTTCAACTGAGCTGAAGGGGACTTCTTTTTGCTGAACCCATTTGAACTTGTAAAACTAAACTTTGCTGAATTGAGTGAACCGAACTTACTCTAGGACAAAAATAATGAGTTGAACAGAATATGCCTTTCAGGGTATCTACATAAAACAGAAAAAAAAAAAAAAGGTCTCACAGGCCCCCACTTGGTGCCAGTGGAGATGTATGCCAATCAAATTCAATGGGATAAACCAATAACTGCTGAACTAGGCTAACCAGTATTCAGTAGCTTAAAAATTTTGAAACTATGAAATACTACTAAAGGTTTCCCACAATCAAAAAGAGATACGAAACAAGCATCTAATTCAAGAACAGTGATATTAATTCAAAGGCTCCACAGTCTCACATAAACTGATAAACACAAAGTACAAACGACAATATCTCTCGCTATTGACTATTCTTCATTAAGGACAAACAAATATTGACTTTCATTTCACCTGAAACCAACAACTCAGTCAGCGACTTATATATAGCTCACAAAATTAAGCAGAAATACAGTGCAAAGAAACAGACAAAATTCTACCTAAAAAGAAGCTGAAAGGATTTTGAATGACCTTGGCAAGAGTATGGGCGAGAGCAGCGCCGGCAACACCAGCACCGACGATAATGACATCAGCATGAGGTTGTTGATGAGGTGTTAATTGAGCTTCGTGGGAGCTCCGGCGATCCTTCTTGCGCTTAGGCCTGGCGTGACGGAACAGAGAAAATAGTAACAGAAACACTAGGAAAGACGCAAAGAAGATTCCAACAATGTAGTGATCAATTCCTGTCATACTAACAATCAACTCACTATCCGAAGTGCGAACACGAAGCTGTCGGAGCTGCCGACTCTTGTTGAAGCTTCGTCGGAGTTGATTTGAGAAGAATGCAGGTGTATTTATATACAAATACAATCCAGGTTGAGGCGTGAACGAGATGAATAAGAAGAAGATTTTATTAAGAGAAGAATTAAAAGCGGGAGTTGGCGCTCTGGGTTTGTTCATGTTTGTGTTTGTGTTTGTGTGGAGGAGCTTAACCAAACACGGTCTTGGAGAATTATGGAGGAAAGTAATACACATCTTTCAAAACTTTTTTTACGAACTCTTGTTTCTCATGCTCATGTTCATTGCCTTTTTTCTGATGGGCCTCCTCCATAACTCCCACTGCCCCATAGAATCAATCACCTAGACGACAGATCCAGGAGGTTTCCGCTTTTCCGGATTTACAGTTCTAAATATTACTATTCATGACGCCATTTTCATCCTATTTATTAATGAAATTTGAAGACGAAACAGATTTCAGAAAGCGATTAAAAGACACATTTTAGAACGTGTTTGGAGAGAAAAGTGAAATGAGTTGAGTATGAAATTAGAATCTTAGGAGGTTGAATATGGAATTAGAACCCTGTGAAATAAAAGTGTTTGGTGGACAGTGTAATGGAATCAAAGCTATAGTTATAGTATTTGTTATAATTATATTATTATTATTATCATTATTATTATTATTATGATAATAATAAGATTTTAATAATTGATAATTAATAATTATCAATTATTAATTTTTAATTATTACATATTAATTATAATATTATTACTATAAATTATAAATTATTTTTTTATTAATTAATAATTACTTTCAATGGAAAATAATTTTTAATTTTTGACATTTTTACCAATTAGTAGTTTTGTTATATTAATTATTAATAATTATAATTATTTATTAATTATTATTATTATTATTTATTAATTATTAATAATTATCAATTATTATTAACTAATTATAATAATTAATTATTAATTATTCATATATATGTTTATTATTAATTGTTAACTATTAATTACTAATTTTCATATTACTAAATTACTAATCATTATAAATTATTATTAATTAATAACATTTAGTAATTAATTATTAGTAATAATTATTAATATTTACATTTATAATAATAATTATTATTATTATAATTATTATTAATTATTATTATTATAATTATACTTATAATTATTATTATAATTATAATTATTATTATTTATTATTATTATTAATTGTTAATAATTATAATAATAATAATTATTATTAATTAATTATTAATAAATAATTATAATTATAATTATTATTAAAAATTAATATTTATAATTATTATTATTATTATTAATTATAAATAATTATAATTATAATTATAATTAAAAATTAAAAATTAAAAATTATAATTACTAATAATAATTATAATTATTATTATAATTATAATTATTGATAATTAGTATTATAATTGTTATTATTAATTATTAATTATTAATAATTATAATTTATAATTATAATTATTAGTAATAATAATAATAATAATTATTATAATTATTATTATTATTATTATTACTAATAATTATTGGTTTTTTTGTTGTTGTGAAACAAAAGGGATAGCTTATTCCCCCCACATTTGGGAGGTATCTAATCCCCCTATTTGGAAGGGATAGCAAATCCCCAAGCATTGCAATCTCATTCCTGAAACTGCTCTCCAAATAGAAAAAACAAGAAATAGAACTCATTCCTACTCAATTCTATTCCTATTTTGTTCACCAAACAGGTGTGCTACCCAAGGAGTCATCCAACTCATCCGCCAAGGGCCGCCCAAGCGTGTATGAAAGTCAATGATCCCACGGAAGTTTTTACCAGCTTACATTGTGTGTTTGGTTGCAATTGTTTGGCTTTTTAAGTTGATCAAATTTTCCTATATTTGTAATATGTTTGTTTACAATTGTTTCCAATACTAGTTATTATACCCCATTCAAAGAACGGGGTAATTACTAAAATCATTTATCTTACTTTTGTTAAAATGAAAAAAATTATAATCATATGATTGAATTTTTATGGCACATTCAATAAAAAAAAAGTTAACGAATATTGACTATATATACTACCTCCGTTCTAATTTAATTCTCACTCTTACTAATTTGAGAAGTTCAATCACCTTGAAATTGAGGTAAAAAAATTTTAGACCTGCAATAATACCCCTATATTTGAGGGTGAGTAATTACTAAAATCATTTATCTTACTTTTGTTAAAATGAAAAAAAATTACAATCACATGACTGAATTTTTGTGGCATATGCAATAAAAAGTTAATGAATATTGACTATATATACTACCTCCGTTCCAATTTGATTGTCATCCTAACTAATTTGAGAAGCTCAATCACCTTGAAATTGAGATGAAAATTTTTGTGACCTGCAATAGTACGCCTATATTTGAGGGCAATATAGTAAATTTGTGTTTGAACAAAAGATATAAGGCAAGTTACTGATTAATTATTATATTAAAGGGCAAAACGGTAATTTCTTGTGCACTAATTATATTATTATATGAAAGGGTGAATAAGTAATTACGTGCGTGAACACAAGCTAGTAGAACAGCCTTCACAACACAACACGTCAACTCTCCTTTCTACTATGTGAAAGAAAAGTTTGTCAATTTTTCGAAATTGACCTAATTTTTCCGTATTTGGTTGCAAAATAAGTATAGAAAAATTTCAAGATAGATGAGAAAATTTTCCTATGGAGAAATTGGGAAAGTTTCTTTTCCATGGGAAAAGGAAATTGTTTATAATTTAACTTCACAAAATGCCCTTGAAAAAATATTTTCATTTATAAATTAATATATAAGGATGGTTTGAATATTTTAAATAAACTTTCCTACAAACTTTTTCATGTTTTTTAATGTAAATCAAACACTGTGAAATATTTTTCCCAAAAAAACTTTCCAAGGAAAAAGTTTCGTAAGAAATATTTTCCTAGAAAAGAACCAAACACACTTAGAAAATGGTCAATATATATTGCATGCACCCGGAGCATGTGCTCCAAATATTTATAATTATAAGTGAACAATCATTGTAATAAGAGTGAACAACCTAATATCTATGATTAACAATCTAATATACATGGGTAAACAATCATACTATCTAGAGCACATACTCCGGGTACACCTAATAAATTATAGAAAATGGTGGTGTTGTTTGATTGTTTACGGATAATGAAAGATGAGTATTCTTTCACAGAAGGGGTCCATATATGTAATGCACTGCAATTTATTAGGTGCACTTTGAAGCATGTGTTATAGATATTACGATTGTTCACGCACATATATTGGGTTGTTCACTCTTATTATCAATAATTGTTTGCTTGCTAATATCCAAAGCGCATGCATCAAGTGCATGTAATATATATTGGTAATACACAAGTGTTTGATTGGATTTTCTAATGTCGTCGAGAAGATTAAGATAAATTTTTGTCTTCTTCGATAATGCTATGGTTTAGAGATTTTTTGTTGTTTTTCTATCCCATAAAACCAACATCAAACATCAATAAAATATCAATCTATGTGAAATAATGGACTTGAGCCCAATTCAACCCCAAAAGCTAGATTAGAAGGTTGAGGCACCCAAGCCATTATAAACACCACAATATGGGTGTCAAAGGACGATGTGGGACAACTCAACACGCCTCCCTCACCACGAGGCGCAGACAACTGCGGGCGCGGCCCCAACATCAATGACCCTGGCTCTGATACCATGTGAAATAATGGACTTGAGCTCAATTCAACCCCAAAAGCTAGCTTAGAAGGTTGAGGCACCCAAGCCATTATAAACACCACAATATGGGTGTCAAAGGCCGATGTGGGACAACTCAACAATCTACTTGCCCAGAATGTCAAACATACTCATGAAAATTTTCGTGTTAATAAAATTCCTGTTAGGCTGTGTTCGGCAGTAGCATTTGGGGTAGGGTTTAGCGTCTTGACCTAGTTAAAACTCTAATTGCATAAATATTAGTGTTCGGTAAGCTAGCATTTTGAGGAGCGTTTTGTGAAACGCTAATAAAGTTAACGTTTAGCGTTTAGGATATAGCGTTTCATATTTTCGGTCAAAGAATACCCTTTGAAAATTTTATTTTTTAAAATTATTGATATCCTTTTATGTCAATTCACATTAATCTGTTAATTCAACCGCTAAATTTATCGAACACAATTTTCATTTAAACAGTCATCCACTATCCGCTACTTAAGCCGCTATCCGCTACGTAAGCCGCTATCCGCTACGTAAACCGCTATCCGCTACATAAACCTCTATCCGCTACCTAAAACGCTAATTTTGCCGAACAGGGCCTAACTTGATAAGGCCTGTCAAAATTACCTCTTGGATGACTGGTAATCGATTATTACCAATAAAATTATATTTTTGTTTTTTTTCATCTTCTTCTCTCCCTAATCTTCCCCATCATCATCTTCTTCATCAATTTCTTCATTCCCTAAACCCAACCACCACTCACCACCGCCGCCAACCACCACCACTAACCACCGCCAATAGATCTGTCAATTCGGTCGGGCGGGCGGGTTTCGGGCGGTCGTATATCGGGTTCGGGTAACTACGGGTTGGGTGTATTTCGGGTTCGGGTAACTACGAGCGGTGTGTTTCGGTTTCGGATCAACCCAACGGGTAATGATTTCGACTTTTTTCCGTTTTTTCTTTTAAAAAATGGTCCCTAAATACTACTTTTTATACAATATATATAATAAAATATGATTATCTTGTAGTAACGATAGACTATTGTAACTATTTCAACTTAAATTAGAGAAATAACAAATAAATAAGTTGCGCTTATAGTTTAACCTTAAAAATTACAAAGAAAAATCACATATTCTAATAAAGTTGAGCTTAAAAAATTAATTTTTCGGGTCAAACGGGCGGGTCGTGTTTGACTGGCTACTTTCCGTGTTCGGTATACTTCGGGTTTAGTTGAAGAAATCGTGTTCAAAACCCAAGAATTTCGGGCGGGTTCGGGTCGGGTTACCGGGTCGGTCAAAAACTGTCAGGTTTAACCGCCACCTACCACCAACCACCACCACTGCAACCACCACGGACTACCACCACCACTCTCTCTCTCTCTCTTCACTGACCCACAAACCACCACCCACCACTGTCTCCAACCATCATCGCCCACCACCACTGCAACCACTACAATAGGGGTGATAGTGGGTGGAGATTTGTGGAAGAGAGAGAGAGAGAGGGAATAGGGTGGTGTTAGCAATGGTAGTGGTGGATGGGTGGAGATGTGTGACTTGTAAGTTAGAGAGGAACAATGTAAAATGGAGATGAGAGGGTCTGAAAAGGAAGAAGAGGAGTGACAATGGGTGGTGGTGGATCAGAGGGTTTTGAGGGGGAAGAAGAGGAGTAGTGGTGGTGGAGATATATTTACTCCCTCCTCAATTAATTTATCCACTTATATCTAATTAACCCTTCTTTTAATTAATCAAGTGTTTATTATGGATAAATGAGTCATTAACTTTTCTTTAATCTATTAAACTGGCTGCAACATGTTAAAGTGGCAATTTTGATAAAATTTGCAGGTTTAATGACATTTATCAATGCGAAAATTTTCAGGGGTTCCTTTGACATTCTGGGCAAGTAGAGGGGCAATTTAATCCGAGCATTTGAGACTTGAATATTAAATAAAATTGGCATTATTGTTGTCTACAGGAAAGTTAAAATTTTGGATCAAATTTTTCGATCAAGCAAAACTACATAAGGTTGCATTTATTCACAAACACAATGGAAGTCACCCCGCCACCCAATCCAACTAAATGGAGGCTAGATGGAGCTATGTTTAGTTAGGGCCATAAACATTGAATCCTAACGGAACCCAGGTTGAGAAGACCAAAAAGTTAACTAGGACATAGGGCAAAGAGTAGAAGGCTCGAACATGACAACAATGCCTTCAATTCACATAAAATCAGAAGGATTTTCTTGGATGTTTCAAACACAGCCAAGGGGACATCAAATGTAAGAAGTTAAGATGTTTAGTATACCTTGAATATCTCAAAAATGATTGAACACGTCAGAATAACAGATGGATTTTGGAAGTGGGAACCATCATACCTAAATTCAAACCTTTCTCAAAACAATCCTCCATGCGCTTGGCTTTCCTTCCCACTTCCAAAATCGCAGTTTGGAAGTGAGAACCATCATACCTAATTATTTGGTATGTCTCGTCTGTGACTACTCAATTTGAGCTAATGGTAATCAATTACAGTTTTCTAACCAGAGCGGGGATTGCAATAGGGGGACCCTATATCTCCCTACTTGTTCCTTTTGGTGCTAGATACTCTATCTTTGAAATTGCTTGTCTTTGAACAAAACAGGTTGATTGAGGGATTCGTGTTAGGTAGAAGGAACCTAGTAAAGATTTCACATCTTTTCTTTTTGCAAATGACTCGATATTCTTTAGTAGAGAAGATGTAGGGTGTTGTTTGAACTTGAAATCATTATTAGAAGCCTTTGTGAGAGTTTCGAGCCAAGTAATCAATATCTAGAAATCTATTGCGTTGACTTCGAAAGGTCTATATGATATTGAGATTCATGGAGTTAAATAAATTTTTGGATTTAATGTTGAGGATTCTTAGTGCTCCCTATTGTTGGAAGAAGGAAACTGGATACTTTCAATCATCTCTTTGAGAAGGTTGAACAAAAGTTACAAGAACATCGTCTAAAGCACGTAGATTGATTTTGATTAACTCTGTCCTGACCATGCTCAACCAGCATGTCCTAGCCATTAGTAAAATTCCCGAGGGTATTGTCCGAAGCATTAATGCGACCATTGCACGATTTTTCTAGAGGAGTAAAGAGATCCTTAAATTACCCAAAGGATTAGATGGGCTAGGCATCATGGATATTATTGTTGATTGTCTGATGTTGCTTTTGGTTATTAAACAAGTTTGGAGGCAAAAGGATCATCCGGACTCCCTCGTTTCTTAAGTTTATAGTGCGAAATATGGAGCTTCGTCCCCTTTGATGGCTAGTGAGTCGTACCTGCCTCCAGCTTCCGCCTCTTATGGTTGGAACAACTAGTTTGGCTGTTTGGCGCCTGTAAGAAAGTGTTGAAAGCTTTAGCTTGGAGGATTTTTAATAGAAGACATATAAGGATTTAGGATGAGCGGTGGCACGATAAGGTTTTCAGAATCAGAATCCTAACTCGGATCCATAGGATGGTTAAGATCAGAATTAACCCATGTAGTATCGTGGATCGGAATGTAGATAGTAGAATCGCATCAAAGATTTTGGATAATAAAATCGTAGGATCGTAGATTAGGATCGGGATTTTAATAACTATGGTTACAGGGGCTAAGTACTATGAGGTAGGGATCAATGGGGAGAAAAGTACATTCATGAACTTTGGAAGCAACGCCCGAAAAGACTGGGATGTGGATTTAATCAGGCATATCTTTGATTGGAGCATGTCCTAGAAAATCCTTTCCATCCCCCTTCGCAATACAGGAGCTAAACAGGATAGTGAGTATGTTTGTCTAGAAATGGAAATTTCTTTGTTAAATCATGTTATGCACATATCAAGGTCATGGAGATGAAAGATCTAGGGCAGTGCAATCAATGATTTTGGAAGTTCATGTGGTAGTTGAGAGTTCTCCCCAAGTAGAAGATTTTGCTATGGAGTTGTGTAAGAAACGCACTACCTTTGGGCATTAATATGAAAATTAGGGGTATGGTCGTGACTAGTTTTTACCAATTGTGTAATGAGAAAAAAGAGGCAGACTATACAACATCTGTTTAAAGAATGTGATTTTGCAGATCATATTTGGCAAGCTAGTTCACTAGGATTATGAGTGAAGTTAAATTTATTATTGACTAGTTTTTGAATTGGTTTGTGTTTTTTGTTTGATCAAGATAAAATACAACAAACACAAGCTTAGCTCTTCCCAACAATTTTATGGGAAATTTGGAAAGCCCACAATGAGAAGTTTTTTCGAAACCATGAGGTTCACCCTAGTTCATCATGAAGCATATAAACGAGTTGGTTTCGAATTGGGGCAAAGGTGAGGACTAGCAGAAGCAAAGAGGGACAACATATAGAAGGGAGTTGGTGTTGCTAGCTAAGGAGTTTAGATGGAACCTAAATCCAACCAACCAAGAGGAGAAGCTCTTTCTAACTGACGAGGCCTAGAAGAATCCTCACAAAGAGGGGGTTGCTTGGGTGTTCACGAATAACCAAAGCGTCATTGATTCAGTGACATGGTGTCTTCTCACATCGGACCCCTTGGTTGGTGAATTGTTTGGTCGTGGAGGCTTCCTTGGAGTATGCTATAGGAAAAGGATAGAATAACTTAGTTACCTGGACAGACTCGCAACGAGTCATCGATGGTTTCCGAAAACATTCCGGAGCATCGAGACAAATCCGACATATTATTGAAAACTGCTAGAGTTTGTTTTTGAGCTTTAGTTCTATTGTTATTTCTAAGGTTTTTAGAGCTTGAATTACTCTAGCCCATGATCTTGCTACTAAGGAAAGGAGGAAAGGTTGGAAGTAGGTTTGTTTCTGTTTGCTATCATCGTTACAAAAAAAAAGATAATTTCACGCGCAAAATAAAAAATTATTTGATATACACTAATTTAAGGTTTATTTTGTGTCATGTTGGCTATGATGGGTTCACTAAGTTAAATTTGATAAAAAGAAATTTAATTGTGAATAGCTTGAAATCAATAATCTTTTGTTTCACTAAAACCAAGAGACAATAAATATAATGTTGTTTGCATAATGGCCAAGTTTAATCTGATCCGTGAGGCAATAAATGAGACGGTTCTCATTTGTGGAACATGTTTCATTCTGTGTTTCGATGATGATGTAACATCCCGCCTTTTTTTTTAACTGACTAACTTTGACGCTGTGATTTGTTTAGTTGTTTAAATTATTTATATGTGACTTATTGATTTTTTTTTTATTTTTTTTTACAAAGGTAAGCAAAGCAACTAGGAAGTTCTTCTCACAAGAGACATGCCCAATCTATCTTCTCTCAAAATACATTTTAGGGCGTGAGCATCCTCAGGATTCCAAAAACAAGAGCCAATAATACTAAGGCCGGTCTTAGCCAGCCAATCCGCCGACCTATTCGCTTCGCGGTAAACGTGAATGACCTTGGAAAAGGAACAATGTGACAAGTACTTTTTTATGTCGCAAAGCAGTTGGTGGATCAACCAGGGAGTATCACAAAGCCCGTTGAGGGCGTCTATGACGATTTTATTGTCACCTTCGATGATAAGGTTGTTAATTCCAAGATTAATGGCTTCCCGGAGACCATTATGAAGAGCGGTAGCCTCGGCCACGAGGATGGAGGAGTGACCCAAATTATCGGCCCAAATACGGATGATAAAACCACCAGCGGCTCCATTAGGGGACTTGGCACCATCAAAGTTGAGTTTGTACGTCCAAACCGGCGGAGGAGACCTGGAAACCCAACGCAAAAAAGGCCGCTTGGGGGGCAGCCGGTTAAACCAGCTATTCAGTCTGGCACTATCAGGGCTCATAATGAGGTTATCCTCAATAGAACGCAGAAGCGCAGTATTTTTCTAAAGCTTAACTTTGTAATAACCAAGAGTCGTTTTAGCCCAAGATTTCAGCTTGGTTTTAGCTAGGGATAATTTTTTAGTGAGTCTGAACATAGGAGAACCTGAGATATTTGTGGCCTAACTTTGCTTAACAATCTTGTGAGATTGATGATAAGAAGTCCATTGAGGTTGAAATCTAAAGTTAATCCCTTTGCATGGAGGGGTAAAGCGAGTTGTTTCCAACAGAATATATGAGTGGTCCGAGCAAGTGAACGGACCATTAGAAACACGGTAGTTAGAGAAGAGGGATTACCAAGCGGGGGTAATCAAAACCCGATCAAGTTTTTCATAAATTCGATGTCCCTTACATACTTTTTTCCAGGAAAAAGGGCAACCAGATACATTAGCATCGATGCAGTGCGAGTTTAATAATAAGTTATTGAGCCAACAAAATCAATCCGGATGGGGGATTGGCCCACCCAACTTGTCAGCAGGGCAAAGAAGCTCATTAAAATCACCCAAAAGGCACCAAGGAAGGGTAATTGAACCGGCCAGTTGAGTTAGACTTTCCCAAAAAGCAGCTTTCTCACCCGGCTGGGCTGGCCCATAACAAGCCGAGATCAAAAATCTGGAATTTAAAACTTTATCGATAATTTCGCAATGAATAAATCTAGTAGTAGAAGCAATAATAGTTAAATCCATGACAGATTGATTCCAAAGGCACCAAATGCCTCCAGAGTGATTAGAGGGAGGAATGGAGAAATAGTTGGGAAAGCCGAGATAAAAAATTTTGAATTTAAAACTTTATCGATAATTTCGCAATGAATAAATCTAGTAGTAGAAGCAATAATAGTTAAATCGAGGAAGAATCCGATTTGTATTTTCATGATTGACCATGGTTTCGAGAAGAAAAACTAGATCAGGTTTAATAGTTGCATTATTGAACCCTAGTTCCTGCTTTAGCTGGGCCTTTTTAGCCCCTTGCACATTCCAACATATGATTTTCATTTGGAAAAACTTATATGGGTAGTGACTTCCATAGTCCAAAAAGAGCTGGCTCCGCACCTGAAAAATAGTGATTTAGGAAGCAAAAACTCACACAATGCCACTTTAGACGATGATGTACAAACAATTAAGGCATAGTTAGAGGGTGCATTGAGGTGACCCAAAGCTTGAAGTCGATGAGCAAGGGCAATTACTGATATCCACCAATATGGGAATTTTAGGATAAGCATGTATAATTTGCTGGGCTTCCGCAGCCAAAAAGAAATGGGTTTCCCACACAATAAAATAGAACATAATATTATGTAAATATTATACCGGAGAATACAATATTTAAAAATAAAAACTATATGGGATACAACAGTCCCATTGAAGCTTTCAATACAAGTACCAAATATTATAAACAAAATCTGAAAGATTAAGTCTTCGAGCTGAAACTTGCGCCATGACACCATAATCTTCCAGCCTGTCAAGAAGAAAAAAGGGGAACAAATGGGAGGGGGAGACAAATTTGGTCTCAGAGATAAATTATTCAGCCAAAAATCCCAAGGAGGGAACTCATCATAGACCATAGGGGCGGGCCAAAGAAGATCGTAGGAGGGTGGCTGCCAAGCTGCAAAAACAGGGGCAACAACAACCTCAAACAACCCTGAAGGGCGTGGTTGCCAGGCTAGAAAATAGCGGCAACAACACCCATTATACTATAAGGACAGCAGGGTAAAAAAACCCAGCTGGGCAGAAGGCCCAAAATCTGCATAGAGGTGGAAAAAGGAACAAGTGAAAAAACATATTGAAATAATGAGAGCAGGGTAGGGGGAAGAATAGAAGAGAAGAGAGAAGAGGGGACTAAACACAAAGGAATGCAGAATAATTAAAAAAAGGGTACTTGTATTGAAAGCTTCAATGGGACTGTTGTATCCCATATAGTTTTTATTTTTAAATATTGTATTCTCCGGTATATTATTTACATAATATTATTTTCTATTTTATTGGGTGCGAAACCCATTTCTTTTTGGTTGCGGAAGCCCAGCAAATCATACATGCTTATCCTAAAATTCCCATATTGGTGGATATCAGTAATTGCCCTTGCTCATCGACTTCAAGCTTTGGGTCACCTCAATGCACCCTCTAACTATGCTTAATTGTTTGTACATCATCGTCTAAAGTGGCATTGTGTGAGTTTTTGCTTCCTAAATCATTATTTTTCAAGTGCGGAGCCAGCTCTTTTTGGTCTGTGGAAGTCACTACCCATATAAGTTTTTCCAAATGAAAATCATATGTTGGAATGTGCAAGGGGCTAAAAAGGCCCAGCTAAAGCAGGAACTAGGGTTCAATAATGCAACTATTAAACCTGATCTAGTTTTTCTTCTCGAAACCATGGTCAATCATGAAAATACTAATCGGATTCTTCCTCGATTTAACTATTATTGCTTCTACTACTAGATTTATTCATTGCGAAATTATCGATAAAGTTTTAAATTCCAGATTTTTGATCTCAGCTTTCCCAACTATTTCTCCATTCCTCCCTCTAATCACTCTGGAGGCATTTGGTGCCTTTGGAATCAATTTGTCATGGATTTAACTATTGTTGCTTCTACTACTAGATTTATTCATTGCGAAATTATCGATAAAGTTTTAAATTCCAGATTTTTTATGTCGGCTTGTTATGGGCCAAACCGTGAGAAAGTCGCTGGGAAAGTCTAACTCAACCGCCGGTTCAATTACCCTTCCTTGGTGCCTTTGGGTGATTTTAATGAGCTTCTTTGCCTCACGACAAGTTGGGTGGGCCAATCCCATCCGGATTGATTTTGTTGGCTCAATAACTTATTATTAAACTCGCATCGCATCGATGCTAATGTATCCGCCGCTCTTTTCCCGAAAAAGTATGTAAGGGACATCGAATTTATGAAAAACTTGATCGGGTTTTGATTACCCCCGCTTGGTAATCCCTCTTCTCTAACTACCGTGTTTCTAATGGTCCGTTCACTTGCTCGGACCACTCATATATTCTGTTGGAAACAACTCGCTTTACCCCTCTATGCAAAGGGATTAACTTTAGATTTCAACCTGAATGGACTTCTTATCATCAATCTCACAAGATTGTTAAGCAAAGTTGGGCCACAAATATCTCAGGTTCTCCTATGTTCAGACTCACTAAAAAATTATCCCTAGCTAAAACCAAGCTGAAATCTTGGGCTAAAACGACTCTTGGTTATTACAAAGTTAAGCTTTAGAAAAATACTGCGCTTCTGCGTTCTATTGAGGATAACCTCATTATGAGCCCTGATAGTGCTGTGATCAATAGCCGGTTTAACCTACCGCCTCTGCCGCTTTTTGCGTTGGGTTTCCAGGTCTCCTCCGCCGGTTTGGACGTACAAACTCAACTTTGATGGTGCCAAGTCCCCTAATGGAGCCGCTGGTGGTTTTATCATCCGTGTTTGGGCCGGTAACTTTATTTCTAGCAGCTCTTTCAATTTGGGTCACTCCTCCATCCTCGTGGCCGAGGCTACCGCTCTCCGTAATGGTCTCCGGGAAGCCATTAATCTTGGAATTAACAACCTTATCATCGAAGGTGACAATAAAACCGTCATAGACGCCCTCAACGGGCTTTGTGATACTCCCTGGTTGATCCACCAACTGCTTTGCGACATCAAAAAGTACTTGTCACATTGTTCCTTTTCCAAGGTCATTCACGTTTACCGCGAAGCGAATAGGTCGGCGGATTGGCTGGCTAAGACCGGCCTTAGTATTATTGGCTCTTGTTTTTGGAATCCTGAGGATGCTCACGCCCTAAAATGTATTTTGAGAGAAGATAGATTGGGCATGTCTCTTGTGAGAAGAGCTTCCTAGTTGCTTTGCTTACCTTTGTAAAAAAAAATAAAAAAAAATCAATAAGTCACATATAAATAATTTAAACAACTAAACAAATCACAGCGTCAAAGTTAGTCAGTTAAAAAAAAAGGCGGGATGTTACATCATCATCGAAACACAGAACGAAACATGTTCCACAAATGAGAACCGTCTCATTTATTGCCTCACGGATCAGATTAAACTTGGCCATTATGCAAACAACATTATATTTATTGTCTCTTGGTTTTAGTGAAACAAAAGATTATTGATTGCAAGCTATTCACAATTAAATTTCTTTTTATCAAATTTATTTAGTGAACCCATCATAGCCAACATGACACAAAATAAACCTTAAATTAATGTATATCAAATAATTTTTTATTTTGCGCGTGAAATTATCTTTTTTTTTTTGTAACGATGATAACAAACAGAAACAAACCTACTTCCAACCTTTCCTCCTTTCCTTAGTAGCAAGATTATGGGCTAGAGTAATTCAAGCTCTAAAAACCTTAGAAATAACAATAGAACTAAAGCTCAAAAACAAACTCTAGCAGTTTTCAATAATATGTCGGATTTGTCTCGATGCTCCGGAATGTTTTCGGAAACCATCGATGACTCGTTGCGAGTCTGTCTAGGTAACTAAGTTATTCTATCCTTTTCCTATAACATACTCCAAGGAAGCCTCCACGAACAAACAATTCACCAACCAAGGGGTCCGATGTGAGAAGACACCATGTCACTGAATCAATGACGCTTTGGTTATTCGTGAACACCCAAGCAACCCCCTCTTTGTGAGGATTCTTCTAGGCCTCGTCAGTTAGAAAGAGCTTCTCCTCTTGGTTGGTTGGATTTAGGTTCCATCTAAACTCCTTAGCTAGCAACACCAACTCCCTTCTATATGTTGTCCCTCTTTGCTTCTGCTAGTCCTCACCTTTGCCCCAATTCGAAACCACCTCGTTTATATGCTTCATGATGAACTAGGGTGAACCTCATGGTTTCGAAAAAACTTCTCATTGTGGGCTTTCCAAATTTCCCATAAAATTGTTGGGAAGAGCTTAGCTTATGTTTGTTGTATTTTATCTTGATCAAACAAAAACACAAACCAATTCAAAAACTAGTCAATAATAAATTTAACTTCACTCATAATCCTAGTGAACTAGCTTGCCAAATATGATCTGCAAAATCACATTCTTTAAACAGATGTTGTATAGTCTGCCTCTTTTTTCTCATTACACAATTGGTAAAAACTAGTCACGACCATACCCCTAATTTTCATATTAATGCTCAAAGGTAGTGCGTTTCTTACACAACTCCATAGCAAAATCTTCTACTTGGGGAGAACTCTCAACTACCACATGAACTTCCAAAATCATTGATTGCACTGCCCTAGATCTTTCATCTCCATGACCTTGATATGTGCATAACATGATTTAACAAAGAAATTTCCATTTCTAGACAAACATACTCACTATCCTGTTTAGCTCCTGTATTGCGAAGGGGGATGGAAAGGATTTTCTAGGACATGCTCCAATCAAAGATATGCCTGATTAAATCCACATCCCAGTCTTTTCGGGCGTTGCTTCCAAAGTTCATGAATGTACTTTTCTCCCCATTGATCCCTACCTCATAGTACTTAGCCCCTGTAACCATAGTTATTAAAATCCCGATCCTAATCTACGATCCTACGATTTTATTATCCAAAATCTTTGATGCGATTCTACTATCTACATTCCGATCCACGATACTACATGGGTTAATTCTGATCTTAACCATCCTATGGATCCGAGTTAGGATTCTGATTCTAACAACGTTATCGTGCCACCGCTCATCCTAATTCCTTATATGTCTTCTATTAAAAATCCTCCAAGCTAAAGCTTTCAACACTTTCTTACAGGCGCCAAACAGCCAAACTAGTTGTTCCAACCATAAGAGGCGGAAGCTGGAGGCAGGTACGACTCACTAGCCATCAAAGGGGACGAAGCTCCATATTTCGCACTATAAACTTAAGAAACGAGGGAGTCCGGATGATCCTTTTGCCTCCAAACTTGTTTAATAACCAAAAGCAACATCTGACAATCAACAATAATATCCATGATGCCTAGCCCATCTAATCCTTTGGGTAATTTAAGGATCTCTTTACTCCTCTAGAAAAATCGTGCAATGGTCGCATTAATGCTTCGGACAATACCCTCGGGAATTTTACTAATGGCTAGGACATGCTGGTTGAGCATGGTCAGGACAGAGTTAATCAAAATCAATCTACGTGCTTTAGACGACGTTCTTGTAACTTTTGTTTAACCTTCTCAAAGAGATGATTGAAAGTATCCAGTTTCCTTCTTCCAACAATAGGGAGCACTAAGAATCCTCAACATTAAATCCAAAAATTTATTTAACTCCATGAATCTCAATATCATATAGACCTTTCGAAGTCAACGCAACAGATTTCTAGATATTGATTACTTGGCTCGAAACTCTCACAAAGGCTTCTAATAATGATTTCAAGTTCAAACAACACCCTACATCTTCTCTACTAAAGAATATCGAGTCATTTGCAAAAAGAAAAGATGTGAAATCTTTACTAGGTTCCTTCTACCTAACACGAATCCCTCAATCAACCTGTTTTGTTCAAAGACAAGCAATTTCAAAGATAGAGTATCTAGCACCAAAAGGAACAAGTAGGGAGATATAGGGTCCCCCTATTGCAATCCCCGCTCTGGTTAGAAAACTGTAATTGATTACCATTAGCTCAAATTGAGTAGTCACAGACGAGACACACCAAATAATTAGGTATGATGGTTCTCACTTCCAAACTGTGATTTTGGAAGTGGGAAGGAAAGCCAAGCGCATGGAGGACTGTTTTGAGAAAGGTTTGATGTATGATGGTCCCAACTTCCAAAATCCATCTGTTATTCTGACGTGTTCAATCATTTTTGAGATATTCAAGGTATACTAAACATCTTAACTTCTTACACTTGATGTCCCCTTGGCCGTGTTTGAAACATCTAAGAAAATCCTTCTGATTTTATGTGAATTGAAGGCATTGTTGTCATGTTCGAGCCTTCTACTCTTTGCCCTATGTCCTAGTTAACTTTTGGGTCTTCTCAACCTGGGTTCCATTAGGATTCAATGTTTATGGCCCTAACTAAACATAGCTCCATCTAGCCTCCATTTAGTTGGATTGGGTGGCGGGGTGACTTCCATCGTGTTTGTGAATAAATGCAACCTTATGTAGTTTTGCTTGATCGAAAAATTTGTTCCAAAATTTTAACTTTACTGTAGACAACAATAATGCCAATTTTATTTAATATTCAAGTCTCAAATGCTCGGATTAAATTGCCCCTCTACTTGCCCAGAATGTCAAAGGAACCCCTGAAAATTTTCGCGTTGATAAATGTCATTCAACCTGCTAATTTTATCAAAATTGCCACTTTAACATGATGCAGCCAGTTTAATAGATTAAAGAAAAGTTAATGACTCTTTTATCCATAACAGACACTTGATTAATTAAAAGAAGGGTTAATTAGATATAAGTGGATAAATTAATTGAGGAGGGAGTAAATATATCTCCACCACCACTACTCCTCTTCTTCCCCGTCAAAACCCTCTGATCCACCACCACCCATTGTCACTCCTCTTCTTCCTTTTCAGACCCTCTCATCTCCATTTTACATTGTTCCTCTCTAACTTACAAGTCACACATCTCCACCCATCCACCACTACCATTGCTAACACCACCCTATTCCCTCTCTCTCTCTCTCTCTTCCACAAATCTCCACCCACCACTGCCAACTATCACCCCTATTGTAGTGGTTGCAGTGGTGGTGGGCGATGATGGTTGGAGACAGTGGTGGGTGGTGGTTTGTGGGTCAGTGAAGAGAGAGAGAGAGAGTGGTGGTGGTAGTCCGTGGTGGTTGCAGTGGTGGTGGTTGGTGGTAGTTGGCGGTTAAACCTGATAAAAATCCCAAGGAGGGAACTCATCATAGACCATAGGGGCGGGGCAAAGAAGATCGTAGGAGGGTGGCTACTAAGCTGCAAAAACAGCGGCAACAACAACCTCAAACAACCCTGAAGGGGGTGGTTGCCAGGCTAGAAAAATAGCGGCAACAACACCCATTATACTATAAGGATAACAGGGTAAAAAACCCAGCTGGGTAGAAGGCCCAAAATCTGCATAGAGGTGGAAAAAGGAACAAGTGAAAAAACAGATTGAAATAATGAGAGCAGGGTGGGGGGAAGAATAGAAGAGAAGAGAGAAGAGGGGACTAAACACAAAGGAATGCAGAATAATTAAAAAAAGAGTAAAAACAAGACTAAAAACTAACCAAGAGAAGAGCAGAAAAAAGACTTACGACAAAGATAGTGGAAAGGGACCAACTAAGCAAGAGTAACACGAAAAACATAAAGCCTTGTCATAGATAAAATAAACTCAAGAACAACAACAAAGGAAGATGTAAATACATTAAACTCCACATTAAATTGGAAAATTAAGAGGAATGAACTGCAAATTACAATTAAACAAGACGTTGGAAAAGGACAATAACAACTACCACTGACCAAAATGAACTAAAACAGCATCCAAACCAACAACTGAATACCCATCAACATGAGAGACTAAAGTCTAAGCCAAAACAGAAAGTAAAGAAGCCAGTAAGCACAGCGAGATAACAGCCAGACTCCTACCCTAAAAATTGCCAAACCAAGGACAATACTCAAGATCCAAAATCACATTCAACATAAAATAAATACTAGAATCATCGGCTAGGGACGATTGCAAAATAAAAGCAAATAAGATAACAACTGTCAAATAACATTCAGAATCCAAAGGGTATGCAAATGTGAAGGCCTTGGGGTACAATGAATGAACACACCCGAGTACTCTACCATAGGCAGAGTAGGGCAAATATCATAGGCGAAGCACCTTGCTGGCCACGCCGGAAAATCCTCGGAACAGTGATCTCAGTTGTCCACATGGCGAGGAAATTTGGCAGAGGAACGGAAACCCAATCGTGTCCTCGATACCTTCAAAAGGATCCGCAAGAGCCAACCAGCACACCAAATAATCATAAGATAGACTAAGATCTTCAGAACTAGCGATCGAGAAGGGGAGCGCATGCTTGATAATCTGGGAAGTATCCGCAAAAATCAAATAACAACCAAATCCATAAGGATCGGAAAACTCAAAAAAGAGGGCTACAGGATTTGATTTGCAGAAGGGATGAGGAAGTGAAACGGCAAATGCGATAATTAGGGTTATGAAAGGGGGATGCATTTGGAAGACCGTAGTTACATCTCTAGAGAGAGAGAGAGAGAGAGAGAGAGGTTCCTAGATAGGCTCATATGTGACTTATTGATGTGTTAGTTTGATTGTGTTTGTTTTTTTTTTATAGTATTTTTTAGTTTCTTTGCTAGTAATTAGGTGTTGGGAAAAAAAAGAGTGAATATGAAAGAATAAAAGGAAAAGAAAAGGAGAAAAGACAATTTGGGGAGGTATGTCTTCAATATCACGTTATTTTCACACAAACATACTTTTAAAGAGAGAGAGAGAGAGAGAGAGAGAGAAGGGTAGAGAGAAGAAGAAGAAGAAGAAGAAGAAGAAGAAGAAGAATAGGGGGATTAGGGCTTGGATTCTTCAATTGGGTGAATAATTCTTATCTTTTCTTTGATTAAAATTGATAGGGAAATATTTTGATTATGATTTATACTCGAATTTGGGATTGAATTCATGAATTTGATTTGTTTTTAGGGTTTAAAAGAGTAGAAAACCCTAATTGGAGTTGTTAGAAACCCACCATTAATTTGCATGTGTTGGATTGTTAAAGTATGTGAATTTGATGAAACTTGATGTTTTGGTTGTGAATCTGAGTTTGCATGCATTAGATGATGATTGATTCTTGAATTTTAGGGTTTGGAGAACAAAAATTATGGATGAATATTGTTAGAAAAATTCGTACGAACAGTAACAGAGCCACTGTTTGATTTTTCTTGAATTATTGGCACGTTCAAATTGAACGAAATTTTTGCTGTAAGTTCTACTTGCTATCAGCCAGCTTGTGGTACAATTTTGTGAATTTTGGAGTTGTATTCTGCAAGGTACGAATTTTAGAGTGAAACTGCCCTTCTTTTCAGTTCAAATTTGATGAAATTGTGTGATTTTTCGTGAATTATGTATTTTGATTTCATATCTCTAAATTTTACTGTGTATTCTAGATAGTATATAGTATGTGTGTTTAAGATTTCAAGAATTTAGAATGTTTGTTTTAAGAGTTATGGAGTTTTGAATATATATGCTTAATTAGGGTAAATTGAGCATGTTTGTGTGCTAAGTGGAGTTATCAATTGTGAACATAATACGGATTATACCTTCAAATCAGTAGGTATGTCAAGTATTGTGATGAAAAATATATCATGCCTTGTTGGATGTTTATCTTGTTGACTATTATGATTTACTTACCTTCAAGAGAAAGAATACTTTGAATTTGTTCTTGTTAGTGTTGTAATTAAACAAAGTTTGGGGAATGAGATTTGTGTCTTGCTTTGGGCTATTACTTATGTGTCGTTCTAGGATTATGGCCATAGTAGTAGTGTCTTTGTGTTGGGTCGCCTGGTAGGTACCTTGAGTGGGCACTGCCCGGTCCACCAGGATGTGATTTTCGGCCTGTTTGTTTTGGATCTATGTGAGTCCCTAGTTGGTACCTTGAGTGGGCTTTGCCCGGCCTGCTAGGATGTGAATGTGGCTCCATAGTTTGTGAATTGAGGATATCTTCATTCTAGAACGATGGGACCTTGGTAGGTACCATGAGTGGGCGTTGCCCGGTCCACCAGGATGTATTTGTGACCCTTGTGATATATATGTGCTAGTCCATTGAGTGAGTTATAAGTTGAATTCCCCTACAACAAGTTACTTTAATTAGTTGAGAAAAGTGTGCTATGTTGTGATTTGTGTTAAGCTTTCCGAAACTGAAAGACTGTGATTATGTGTGACTTTAATTATGAGATGTGATGTAACTTTGATAAGAATGTGATAGCTTATATAAATTATGTGATATGTATGTGTGAATTATAGTTATATTCGAGTTATTGGTCTAGCTTAGTAGGCTTTACTTCCTTTTGGACTCGAGTAAGGACTACAAGCCCAAGGGACATGGTTGGTATGGGATAACTATGGATAGTTTAGCGAATAAACTAACAGTAGAGTTGTTTGGGGACGTTAATGAGAGCTAGAGCTCCTAAATCGTACATGGTATGGGACATGTATGGCTGAGTTAGTATCTTTGCTTGTCTTATAACACTTGTGATAGTTCGTATGTGTATGTTTTGAATCTATTAGCAAATAACTGATTGAGTTAGACGAGTTTATGTTGATGCTTTGGAATATGTTCCTTTGTCACTTCCTATGTTTGTTGCATTTTAGAAAGTAATGATATGTATATGTTAATATGTTTATGTGCTAACCTGTTAATGTGCAAAGTGTAACCATGGGGGAGATAAGGATTATTCGCTGGGCTCGGGGAGCTCATGACCTCCCCTTTTTTCAGATTTCGAAAGCGGAAAGGTGGGAAGGTACCTTAATGACTAACTCTTGAGGTCTTTTGGAGTTATGGCTAGGAAGGAGACTTGAAGTTATATGTTTGATATTGAAAATGTTGTTAAGTATAATGTGGTTGTATTTTGTGTGTAAACGAGTAAACTTTGTTGAATGTAGGTATGTATGGATTTGTATGTTTTAGATTGACTCCTATGACCTAAGTTTGAGTTTTGTTATGGAGAAAAGCTTCCGCTGCTCTACGATATTTGGGAATAGTTATAGTTTTGGAGTTTAGGTAGCCTTGTGGGTGTCCAAGGATGACCCCACGGCAGTGACATGCCTAGCCACCTTAGGTTGGGGTGTTACAGATGACAACCCAATAGTGATCTACTAACCAGTCAAATAATATTGCTTTATCAGCATGTGTTTCAAGAGGGCGTAAGAACTGATGTGAAGAGCAATGCCCATAAAATTTGTTAACTATTCACTAGAAAATATCAATCGCTTCAAATATGAAGGATCCAGGAATAGTTTCCGGTAATTTTTCTAAAAGAAGCTTGTTTAGTCGCAACATAGTGCGGGTGTAATTGTCGTATCCACAGGGAGTTGGGGCTTCTGAACCTAAGAATTTATAGAGTATTAACCAATTAGGCTTGATGTTCGAGGTTTTTTAGTTTGGTGGACTAAAGATCAAAAGGCACGCCACAATTAAAAAGGGAAAAGAGCTCAGGGGTATTACCGGGCCCCTAACAAGAGAAAACGGGTCGGTGAAGAGTTTTAGAGATGATTCATAGGCAAGTTATTCAACACGGGAATTAGGCGAATGAATTAGCATCAAATCCCTCTCGCCGAGTTAGGATTCGATGCTTACTCTCTAGATTCCACCACTATTCCCATAGGGATGGTTTCTAGATAGTATAATGGCCTAATTCTCCTAATCGGACACTAATCACATGCCAATGTATATTAGTGTCCAATTTATCCATCTATAACCCTCCAATTCGAATGTTGAGAGATAATCTATCACCTCCCAACATTATCCCCAACTCAATGTTTGGGGAAGGATTCATAACCTCTCGACACCAAAATCCTCCACATTGAGTGGAAATAGAGGAAGGAACACTTAATTACCTCATTAATCACTTTAATCCTACTAATCTAAGCCTAATCCTCCATTAGGGGTCATAATTACTCCCTAACCATAGAGGAAACTAGCAACACATATTCACAACTACCACTACTTCAACAATCAATCCAATATTCAACATGATTCTATCAAAAGCTAATACAACAATGCTAATCAAAGTAATTAAAATCATGAACAAGATAATCAAACAAGTATACTAATTGAAAGTTGAGATTAAAAGATAAGTAGAAGAACTTATTGAAATTGATATTTAAAGATTCTCCAAAGGCAAAGGAAACAACAATTATGAATTCAATTACAAAGATAAACCCTAATTAAATCCTACCTAAAACTCCAAGCTAAAGCTAAAACCTATAACTAAAGACTAAAACATAATATGAAAAGTTGCTGGAAAATAATCGAGTCTCCCTATTTATATAATGGAGGAAAAGGGTCAAAACTCAGTCGTTTTGGCCCCGAAATTAAGTCGGCGGAAACAAGGCGTCACGGCCGTGAGGCATCTTCTGTCTGAAACCCAGATTTCTCCTGGCTTGATGTGTCACGGTCTTGATGGCCCGTGTCATGGCCATGACACCCCTTCTGTCCGAGTTTGCTTGACTTTCCTTTCCTTGGCTCTAGGAAGGCTCTGTTACGGCCATGACTCAAGTTGTCACGGCCGTGAGGCCTCTCTTGTCCTGGGTCTTCTTGAGGTCCTTGAGCCTAAGACTCTTTCTTCTACCTTCTTGAGCCAGGTTTCGTCGGGCTTCACACTCGAAACTCATCTATCCTTCAATTCATCTCGGTTTTGGCTCTTTGTGCGCAATTTTCCTCCGCATGCATATTATTGCCAAAGAAACCTAAAAGGGAAGAAAAGTGACATAAAAATACTATAATTATTCGTGGAACCGAGGAAAATTCCAAGGGAAAAGGATGTATTTAGGCTCAAAAACGAGCCTAAACACCCCTTCCCCCACACTTAGCCTTTTACTCGTCCCGAGCAAAATAAAGCAAAGAACTACACTAAGGAAACAATAAAACACCTAATTCACTTTCGCAGGAATCACAGATGCATTTAGCGTATGCATCAAGCCCTTTAACCCCCTGGCATCTTGGGTGGACGAGTGTGGTCTCGTGAGGGTTTGTAGAAGCTATACCAACAAAAGCTAAAGGAAGAAAAGAAAAAGAAAGAAAAGGAAGTGAAAATCAAAACTTTTACAAAAGAAGAGGAGAACTCATAATCACAGTTATGTAAAAGCTACTCTAACAACGTCGTTGATCAACCAAAAGCAGTTAATATGTACATGCCAAGACACTAGACTCGAGTGAGACCAATCTTTCAAATTTTCCGCTTCAACCTTGCCGAATGGGTTCCTTCTATGCAAGTGCATGTGTCTCTAGTTTTATTTTCGGTCAAATTAAGGCAAAGTCGGTCAAGTCTCAGCAAGTCAAGCATCCAAGCTTATTTTTATTAAGGATTTTTGGACGTCAATAATGCCAACTTTGGGGGTATTAGACACTAATAATACAGACTATTTTCTTGGACACTAGTATTATCAACTATCAACCTTTTTTCCACCAACAGCACACCTCCAATTTGGTATGGAAAGATGATGTAGTTACATAATGCGTGACGTAGAAGGCAGAGCTTGTGTAGAAAATGTTGATGTGGACACTAATTTGTGTCCATGGCACACATTATGAAGCTACGTCATCTTTCCAATGAGTTAAAACCATAACAACTCGGCGGTGTACTGCTGGAGGAAAATAGGACGGTAGTTGGTACTACCAGTGTCCAAGAAAATAGTTTGTATTATTTGTATCCAATACCCCCAAAGTTGGTATTATTAACATCCAAAAATCCTTTTGTTAATTATTTATCGATATATGTCTTCCCTGCCCTATTTAGTGTCGTCCTTGGCTTGGCGAGGACCGCATGTTACATAGGAGGTGGTTTCGCACTTTATTCGTTCATTTATTCTCTTTTTTTTTTCGTTGGCATGTTTCGAGATATAGTGCAGCCCGTGTGGGGTTCCCTCTCCCAGCGTGGTTTTTCTCCGTACATAAGCAATGTACTTAAGGGGCAAGCGGCCACAAACCACCCACACCAAACCATGTTGGTAAACCAACTTACAAGCACATAAATATTTTTTTTTCTTTCATTTTCTTTTCTTTTGTTTTCATGCCAAGTTTTTTGGGAATTTGCACCACCCTCCGAAAAGGGGTTACCCTCCCAACTTAGGTTTCTCCATTTGTATACGAAGTACTTAAGGGGTGTGAGTGCCTCCCACTCACACCAATCTTTGTTGGTTTCACCGACTTATTAGGAGCACGTAAAGCATGAAAACCCAAAACAAAAACCTTCTAAACTAAGAAAATCACGAAAACAAACTGGAGATGTCTGAAGGGTAAGAACACCGCTTTGCAAAGATGAAGAGGCTATCGAATAATTCATGGTAACACTCGAAGAATAAGTTTGGCACACACATAATGAGTGTTTTGACTAAGCAACTCAGCAATCTAAGCAGCTAAAAGCATAAATACAACCATAAAGTACTCCTAAAGAAGAAAAACAAAAACTTTTATGGGATTTTCACTTGATTTTTCTCCTTTTTTTCAGAAGAACAAAAACCAAAGCTATACAAGCAAACCAAAACAAAACGAGGAAAACCTAAAACTACCTAAGCAAGAGTACTCCCCCCCCCCCCCCAACACACACACACACACACTTAAATCTCACAATGTTCTTAGTGTGGCGGTAGGAGCCTCAAAAGGGTGAAACAAAAATACATAAAAACAAGTAAAAACAAGTAAAAACACAAAAGGTGGTGACCCGAGCCCACACGATTCCGACATCCAAATAACCAACATAGACATACATGAGGGCGCACCACCGAAAAGGAAAACCAAGCATGGAAGAATAAACTATACAAGCAAATGAAATGAAATATTTAGAAAAGAAGGGTGGAACGAAGTTACCGCACGGTCTTCAATAAAAAAACACAAGAAATATGATTAGGTGAACCTCAACCACAGCGGGAGCATCATCCCCTCCTTATTCTTCAAGACTCAAACTATCAATCTCGGAGCTATTCAAAGCTCGTAGTAGCAGGTCATGCATCCTCGAATGCATTTTTGAGTCATGGATGTAAGAGAACACACAAAACAATCAGTTAGTATAAGTAAGTGCTCTCATCATCTTATCGAACGCCTTAGAAAAATCACAGAATGATGATGGAAATGTATGATCATGATTTTTCTAGGCGAGTCCTCTAGGTAAGCAAGATAAGACTCAAGGAGGGGATCGTACCCTCTAAGGGGACCTAGGGACTCACGTCATATGTGGTCGAGTGAGTGAGTGATAATCAATGAATGCATGGGGATTAAATGATTGGGAGAGGGAGATACATCATTAACACATTCAATGCACACAGGAGAGTTCTCAACCTCCTCCACAATCTCATTGAAAAGAAGTCCCAACCCAAAATCATCATCTAACTCGTCAATATCATCTAATGTGTGCAAAGAAAGAGTAGGATTATACCCCATGACAACACTGTCAACATCACATGAAGTTGCATCATCTTGAACATCAAAGGGGAAAGTGTAGCATTTGGGTTCATAATCCATTGAAAATGATTCATAATCACAAACATATGCATCATGAGGAACAATTTCTATATCATGAGATGGTGGCACACAAGTAAAAGACGGAGCAAAAAGAGTCATCATCATCATTTTCCCAATCACACAAAGGAGCATTAACATGAATATTAAGGGAAAAGGGGGAAGAAGACTCTATTCGTTTCAAATCACACTCCTCGGGAGAGGAAGGTCCTAACTCATGGCCACTTTCAAATAAATTAGGTCGCATTTGACGAAACATAGAAATTATCTCATGAAGCCCTTTGTCCATTCTTTCAATTTTTGCATTAAGCTCATCATTTTCATGTTGCATATAGTTCACATAATTTTCAATAAAGGTTAGGTGAGCAACAAAAGTGGAAGGCATGATAGCATAAGTAGATATTTTAGATTGAGCACATGGGGCAGGGGACATACATAGGAATAGAAGGAGGAGAGGAAAGAGTACTAACATATGAATCTTTATAAGATGCTTCCCTTGGTTGATCCACAAATGGAGATTGAGTATGCAAATCAATACAAGGGGAAGGGATACAAATATTGACACATGGACTTTCATAGTGAGATCTAGCATTGTGAGCACATGGATTATCAAAATAATAACCCGAAGCATGACAAATCTACATAAATCTACGGGTACCCTCTGTCAGCCAATTAAGCAAATCCCAAGCCTCATAATCATTTTCAACATTAAAACCATAATAGTGTAATAGATTACGAGTTTCAGAATTCACACCCTCATTAATAACACATAACACTTCCCAAGCACAAAAATTATAACCATGAGAAGCCCAATAAGCAAGGTAATCATTCAATTTGCCACGATAATCACAAAACATCTCTTGCTCATCTTGAGGGAAGTTAAATCATGTCACTTCTCTTTTTTCAGCTTTTTAATTTTTCAAATTTTCTTTTCTTTTTAGATTTTCAAAACCTAGAGGGAACGTTCAAGAAAAATTCTAAGGCAGGAAGGGGCAACGATGCCATTTTGTTTATTCGCGGCATAGTACGGGTGTAATTGTCGTATCCACGAGGAGTTGGGGCTTCCGAATCTAAGAACTTAACGAGTATTCACCAACTAAGCTTGATGTTCGAGGTTTTTGAGTTTGGTAAACTAATTAACTAAATGATTAATATTTCCTAGGGGTACCTCATATCGGAAATAATAACAACGGAGGGTTCAAACTCAATTTTCCCCAAGCCGATTTGGGTCACTTTTTGGGTCAACAACCTCCGTTTCGGGAGCCAAGGAAGGCTAGGAAGAAGTCAAGAGGGTCGAGTTCAAGTCAAGGGGAATTTTGGTAATTTCATAAGGGTCGAACTCGGGCCTATGGAACATCAAAGGAGGAGCACGGGAGAACCCGTGACCGAAGGGATTCAAACGGAACTAAGAAAAATCGGAGAAGAAAAATGGAAAGCGGAAGAAAGTGGGCAAAATTGAGTACAAGAAAAATACATATCTTCACTTTTTCCATCATAACTCCTTCAATACAACTTCAATTGACCTGAAATTTGGTGAGCTTATAGTACACACCGAGTGCTTTCCATTGATATATTATAAGCTCAAATTGGAGTTAAAACAAAGAAGTTATGTGCAATGGAAGTCAGCAGAAGCCGACAGGCGTTGGCAGCGCCCAGGCAGACGCTGACAGCGCCTAGCCCCGCTTTCCGCCCATTTCTCTCTGTTCGAGGCGCTGGTAGTGCCTCTGAGATGATGCCAACGTCTCAGCCATTTTTCATGCAGATGTCGCGCGATTTCCCCTTTTTTCCCCTTTTTAAACCCCCCATCCCCCTCATTTTTGGAGAACTTTGGGAAGACTAAACACATATGTTTATGAAAAATTGAGAGGGTATTTGGAACCCTAATTTCTTTGTAATTAAGCTTAATCCTTTGTAGGAGTGCTTAATCAATTTCTCTTCACTTGTGAGTTTGATGTGTATCTTTCAACCTCTTTTTGGTGGAATTTCATGGGAGAACAAGTGTGGATGCTTGTAAAGAATTTCTTTGCAACCTCTTGTGATTCTTAGGCTATTGGGTGAGTTAATTACTCTTTACATTAGTCATATCCTTCTTTTTATTATTCTTGTTATCTTTATCTCAAAAACCCTAAAAATTAGAGGTAGTTTTATGAGTTCTAATTTGGGTTTTCTCAAACCCTAGAGTAATTGTGATCCTTGGGTGTTTAATCTTGATTCCGTAGTCGTCCCCGGATCACTAAAGATCAAAAGGCACAACAGAGCCCGGGGGTATTACCGGGCCTCTTAACGAGAGAAAACGGGGCGGTGAAGAGGTTTAGGGACGATTCATAAGCAAGTTATTCAATACGGGAACTAGGCGAATGAATTATCATCGAATCCCTCTCATCAGAGTTAGGATTCGATGCTTACTCTCTAGATTCCACCACTATTTCTATAGGGATAGTTTCTAGATAGTATAATGGCCTAGTTCTCCTAATCGGACACTAATCACACGATGTATATTAGTGGCCAATTTATCCATCCATAACCCTCCAATTCAATGTTGAGAGATAATCTATCACCTCCGAGCATCAAGAGTATCGACATCTAATGGAGAGGTATCAAACAATTACTCAGAGGTACCCTAATATTTGGAGAAACTATTTTTTGGCACCCCAACTTTTCAAAACTCATTTTGAAGTACCCTTAATTTTTGGGTTAGTAATTATTTGATGCTTTTCCGGCCATTAATTTTATCAAGTGACCGAAATACCCTTACTCTTCTTCTTCAAGGGTATTTCTTCAGGAATGGAAGAACAAGGACATTTCGGTCACTTAATAAAATTGATGACCGGAAAAGCACCTAATAATTACTAATCCTAAAATTAAGGGTACCCCAAAATGAGTTTTGGAAAGCTGGGGTACCAGAAAAACATTTCACCAAAAGTTAGGGTACCTCAGAGTAATTTTTTGGAGAGGTATGGTAGGAAGTGCTAAACATTTCACTGAATCATCCAAAGCCACCCAACCTAACCTAAACTCGAATTTCATAGTTTTAGGAATGATCGACATTCGGTTATCAAGTGTGAAGATTGCAAGGATAACTAGCATCAATTTCCCTCTCCCAAGAGGTAAATTGATACATACTTCCCAAAGCCCGTCATCACTCCCGTGTATGACGGCCATTGATAGTATTCGAACGCAATCCAATCTAATTGGTTCCCAAATCCCTCACTAGAGTGAATTAGGGACTAATTACTCCTACCTCTATCTCTAACTTAATGCTTGGGGAAGGATTCATAACCTCTCAGCACCAAAATCCTCCCCATTGAGTGGAAATAGAGGAAGGAACCCTCAATTACCTCATTAATCACCCTAATCTTACTAATTTGAGCCTAATCAAACAAGTAAATATACTAATTGAAAGCTGAAATTAAAAAAGAAGAACTTAGTGAACTTTAATTAGAGTGGCTTATGTTTAGTAAGGGTTATTCCTATTTATTAACATTGTTAATAAAAGCATAAAAACCCTTATAATGTTAACATTGTTAAAATGCAAAAACCCCTATAATGTTAATAAAAGGATAAAAATTAGGGTTGAACATTACTCAAATTGAAAATATGGGCTGCTGAGAACTTAAAGGTCCAAAAGGTGGGAGTTAAAAAAATTAAGAAGGGGCACAATCTCTTTCTTCCTCTTCTCTTTTTGGATGAACGAAATACACAAATAGAGGGCAAAGGAGGGCTGAGCAGGGGACAGTCGGCAGGGTTGGGCTTGGTGGTGAACGACGGAAAGGTCGGCGGAGCCGGAATTTCACCGAAGAGCGTGGTGAGGACTACCGCAGACGAGGTGGTTGCGGTGGGTTAGGCAGCGAAACAGGGGGAAACGGGGGGTGTCTTGGGAGTTTTTTGGTGGTGTTTCGGGGCAGTTTTAGGGTGTTTCTAGTGACTCTCTTGGTGATTTCTGGTAAGTATAAACCTAAATTAAAGAATGGTTGTGATTAAAGTTTGTGGGTATGAGCAATTGATTTGATATTTGGATTGGATTTGGGATGAAGACATATGGGTGTTGCTAGAATGGGTGTTTTCTTTTTGGTGTTAGTGGTGGTTGTGGTGGCGTCAGGCGGTTGTGGGAGACGGCAGTGGTGGTTAGGTGGTGTTATTGGTGGTTGAATGGTGGCACAAGGGGGTATTGGTGGTGGTTAATAGTGGTGGTCAAAAAGCACAGTGAAGAAGGAGATGGAATGGTGATAATTGAATTTATTTTACAAACTAATTTATAACTAAATTTATAGTCTGAAATAGCATTGGTGAGTCACTAAGCTTTGTTTTGTTGTCATATAGAGAGGAGAGGAACAATTCAACTCGGTATTGGACATGACTTGTGGGGTTTCCATGGAAGGGAATGTCAAAAACTTGAGAAGGAAGAAGAAGAAATAGGAGGATAGGCGGTGGTGTTGGTAGAAAGTTGGGTTGTTTTTGTGCTAAGTGACGATCAATACTTTTAACATTGTTAGACCAACCAATGTACATATAAATATTAAGTAAAATATGGAAAATATGTTTACATTATAAAATCAGATGTAGTAAGAACTAGATTAATACAGTAAAGTTTTGGAATTAGTTGAAACATAGAAAGGGTTTGGCTAAATAAATAAAATAAAATACAGTAACAACGATTAAAAACTTAATTAGTAAAATAAATGATACTTAAAAATACGGGCTATTACACGGGGTACCCCACAGATACACCAGGCTCGCTGTGCAACACAACTAACTCTCGACCATGGTTGCCTGTCACAATAGGAGAAGGAGCACGATGCGACCTACTGGGCCGACAAGATACACTAGACTCAGAAGCATCCTAAACCCAGAAGGAGGGAGATCGTGCACCACCGCCATGATGTACAATCTGACGATGGTGGGGCCCCTCATACCCCGGGGATCGAATAATGGGTTCATTCTCACCCCAAAGCCATGGAGGCCATGTCTTCCTTAATGCCACAAGAATGACAAGAAGAGCTCGTGTCCCCACGGTGGGACCCAACAGAAGCACTACCCACAAGCATTACCCTTTTGCCACGATCCTATGGAGTTGGAATTATAGGCGGTCGAGAATATCCATCGACCTTTAGCCTAGGTCGCGAGGGACCACCTATTTTTCCCTGAGACTGTCTCCGAGATATGGTCTCAATAGCAGAAGAATTGATAAGTGATTATTTTATAGTGATTTTTAGGGCTCAAACACATGTATTTCATGCTTTTTGTACCCGGAATTCCATGTTTTTATACCAACTTCTGTGATTTCTTCACTTGGTTACGAGATTGGTGCATTTTGTAGGGATTAATGAAAATACACCTAAAAGCATGAAGATTTGGAGGAAAAAAGGGAGAAAATATGATGAAATTAAAAGAAAGTTGAAAGAGAAGGAAAATGAAGGAAGAAAATGGCCCAAAGCAGCAAGGCTCGGCCCAAATATTGGGCGGACAACAAAGACGCTGCCAGCGCCCCTGGCAGGGATTTCGTGTGAAGAGGAAAAGCTTGGGCGCTGCCAGAGTTTATCACACGCTGCCAGCTTGCTGATGCGGAGATCTTGAAATTTAGGCCAGACGCTGCCAGCGCCTCCTGGGACGTTGTTGTAGACACCGGATTTTGTACCGGGACAAGTGTACAAATCAAGCATAACAAGAAAAGAGGCTAGCATGAAAGAAAATCAAAAGGTCCTTCCTCAATCAAAAGCTACCGGGCCAACCCACCATAAAAAGCCTTCATTTTCCACCCTTTCCACATACATATGCCCACCATTTCAAATCCCATTTTTTCCACAAATCTCGTCGGCCCCATTTCTTTTGATGAGAGTAAAGTAAACATCATAAGCTTTCCAATGCCTTTTGAATTGCCTCAATCGGAGTCCGGATGAAAACCCGCCTAGGTTTTGAATTAGTTGGCGCCAAAATCTGCATGCATGCAAATAATCCCTTGATCTTTGCCCCACGTGTTTGACTTCCCCTTGACCACCCAAAACCCGCCTAGGTTTTGATCTTTAATGGCTTGATTTGTGGGATATGATCCCTCCATTTCCCTCCAAATCTCTCACTCCCTCACCTATAAATAGCCCCTCCATTTCACCTTCATTCCATCAACTATCATCATCAAAATATCCTTACTCTACTCTCACCATCTACATCCATACTATACTTCAATTCTTCATCATCCATATTCCTCTCTAATCCCACTCATCACATCCATATCATCACCCATATATCACCTTTCTAAAACCACTCACACTATTTCATCCAAACTCCAAGTCAAGGCCAAGTCAAGGGATCAATTCGCTGCATTCGCCACCTTAAAGTAAGGTTCGATTCCGTTGTTTATATTGTTATATTTATTCATGTAATTAATTATTTCCATTATTTGTGTACATTTTGTAAAGTAAAAACCGCATTTTTATATTGCATGTTCGAATAATAATTCCGTGAAATTAATCCAAACTTCTCCCCGCTCTCTTTCTTTCAATGTCGATTTTAGTAGAGTCTGTTTTATAACTGGCGAATTCGAGAGTTCTTATAACTCTCGAATCCGTAACCTTACCCCCGAATCTAAAAATCGGGTTCGTAGACCGGAGTCTTTCTTTTATTATTTTAAGGTTTGTCGATTTCCTTAAATCGGTTGACGACACTTTTACAATTTATAAATTCGTTTAATTATTTAAAATGTTCGGGTTTTGTATAAAAATAATTTAGAAAAATGATTTAATTCATACCCATTAATAATTCAAGGTTAGGCCCAAAGAGAAATGGACTAGAAATTGATAAAACCCAGTGGGGTTTCATCGATTTCAATCCATCTCATTCTGGGCCGAGGAAGGAAAAGGCCCGACCAGAATGCTTAAAACCGGGGGTTTTAACGAATTCTGGCGGCCCACTTTTCCTTCTTGGGCCTGAATTTAGCGTTTTGGGTCGGGATTAAATTATTGTTAACTTATTTTCTGCAATTCCGAATAATTTAAATAATAAAAAACGGGTTTGTAAATAAATAAAGTTTCATCACCCCGAAAACGAATTTTGAAAATAAAAACATCCTTATTTAAGGATTAAGCAACCTTAGTCGGCTCCCGATCATTAAGTAGCGCATCCGAAAACAATTTCCCCCAACGAGAATTTTTGGGTGCACCTACAGATTGGCGACTCCACTTGGGACTTAAACTTAAAAAAGGGTAAAACTTGAAAAAATCGAATTGATTTGAAAGTGTAAAAGGGAGAAGTTAATTTATTTCGCGACTTTATTATTCTTTTAGGCATCCTTTTGCATACCGGGCCACTAATCGGGTCTTTTGACACGTTAGCACAAAGGCGGCGGTTTAAGTTACCTAGGATTTCCCTTGAGAGCGGGAGGCCACTACTATGGGGATGAACTCTACATCTCTAAGCATTTGGTCGCTCCTCTCCCGGTGTCACACTCCAAGAGCTACCTTGAAGTTCTTTGAGAAATACTCCAACTGCTTACCTTATGGTATGAAGAACCGGGGCGAAGCCATGCGGTAGGCTATATAACCCAACCATAAAAGTCCATGAATTTAGAGCTTTGATTTAGGGTACCCCTTCATGTGTATGCTATGTACTATGTGTACCCCTTCCCCTTTTCTTTTCTTTTTGTAAAGAGTCGACCTTAGTTTGGAGGTTTTGTTCTGGTCCATATAAAATTCATTGGGTTGAGAAAATGATTATTTATTAATTGATATAATTAACTCAAAGGCATTATGGTTAGCCCAAGTGGAAGGGCTCATTTATGTTTGAAAGTTGATTATCTTAATTAATAAATAAAAATTGACTCACCTTTGATGATATTATATGACCCTTTATGAAATTCTCTTAACAAAGGAACAAAAAAAATTTAATTATAAGTCCAACAAAGTTAATGGATAACGTTTTAGACTGTATAATAGTCACTAGGCTTGAGTAAATTAATTTGTCGATTTAATTAATAAATCCATCACATTTATGGTCGGCCCGTTGTTAGGCCCAACCATATAGGATTTATCAATTAAACCCATAAATTAATTATAACTCGCTTATTGTTGGCTTTATCCAGTCCTTTACAATGTCCGTTTTCCCTGAGTAAATAAATAAAGTTTGTTGTATACTATGTGTAAATACGTGTCTGTATGTTGGGTCTATATTAGAGTCGGACCTAATTTTGAGATATTGTTTTAGTCCGTATAATATTTGTTGGGTTGAGAAGAAATAAATTTATAAACTCGATTAATTAACCTTAAATTTTACGGTCGGCCCGATGGTGGGGCCCATCCATTTTAAAGGTTAATTATCCTTGTTTATCGATTTATTTTAACTCACCTTTGATGATTTTATTTGGCCCTTCTCAATATTCTCTTACTAATGGTCCAAAGAAAATTGATTAATAATTAAACAAAGTCAGTGTGTGTTGTTCTAGCCCGCGAAATAGTCTCAAGGTTAGAGAAAATAAAATTATAAATTTGATTATTAAGTCTAACAAATCCATGGTCGGCCCGTTGTTAAGCCCATCCACGGTGGAATTAATAATTGAGTTTATAAGTCTATTTTAACTCACCTTTTGATGGCTTTATTCGGTCCTTTACAACATCCACTCTCCTTGAGTTAAATAAATAAATGTTTTGGGTCGCAACAAAAAAAAAAGTGTGTAAATAGAAGTCAAGTTGTCAGTGTGTTCAGCATTATTCTAGTCCGCATAATAGCCAACATAGCTTGAGCTGTCTGAGTTGTTGGGCCAAGTTACGGATTCTCCTTAAAACGGTCGGCCTGTGGATTAGGCCCATCCGAATTGAGAAACACTGACTTGTATCTTTCCAACTTATGTCAACTCGCTATATTTGACTTTATCCGGCCCTTTATAATGCTCTTGTTGTAAAAATTGTTGTTGTTACGCAAACCTGTTGTTTCCTAAGTCAGTATATAGGTGTCTTACAATAGCCCTCGATGAGTCTTTGTTTTAGAGTCTACATGTAAATGTCTTTCGGTCTTTAGAAAGTCTCATACAAGGTCGTATGTGAGTCTTTTCTTAAGTCAATATGTATGTTTTGTTTTTGGGAAGTCTAAACCCGAGTCATGGGTGAGTCTTTGGGTTAGGTCATAAGTGACTCTTTTCCTTGGTTAATGTGTTTTTGTCTTAGAAAGTCCAGTATAAACCCGGGTCATGGGTGAGTCTTTGGGTTAGGTCATAAGTGAGTCTTTTCCTAGGTTAATGTGTGTTTGTCTCTTTTAGCAAGTCCAGTGTAAACCCAGGTCATGGGTGATTCTTTGTTTTAAAGTCAGGATATGAGTGTCTTTTTCTCTAGAAAGCACCATATAAGGTCCAGGATAAATCTTTGTATTAGTGTCTGCATTAAGTGTCTTACATTCATTGGAAAGTATCATATAAGGTCTTGGTTGAGTCTTTATGCTAGTGTCTGCATATAAGTGTCTTGCATTCTTTAGGAGGTCTCATACAGGCGCCCATGTCATGGGTAAGTCCTTTCCAGAGTCAACATATGAATCCTACGTTATAAAAGTCTTCTATAGGGTCTACATCATGCAAAACCAAGTCATGGGTGAGTCGTTAAGTCTCTTTCTTAAGTTACCATGTAAGTGTCTTGCATTCTTTAAAAAGTCTCATATCTGTTCATAGGTCATGAAAACCCATGTCATGGGCAAGTTTGTGTCTAGAGTCATCATGTAAATATCTCTCTTTTTATTAAGAAGTCCAGTGTAAGCTCATATCAAAGTTTAGTCTTTCTGGGTCAGCATGTAGGCATTTTCACTTTAAGAGGTCTCATATAGAATTTAGGACATGTAGACCCGTGCCGTGGGTAAGTCTCTTCCTTGAGTCGGCATATAGAGGTCTTGCATCTTAGGAAGTCCCATATAGATCAGTTAGCTCTTTTAAACCCATGTCCTAGTTGAGTCTCTCCCAAGTCAGCATGTAGGCGTTTTTCTTAGGAAGTCCATCTAGGTCGTTTAGGTCATGCATGCATTGGGATGGGTTTTTTTCTTCATTTCTCCAGTGTTAGGGTCAAGGCCTGAGTTAACCATAAAGGGAATGTTTGGATGACGAGAATTTCTGCAACTACCATAGATCCCGAGGGAACAACATGGAGAATTGTTAGACTTTGGAGCACATGATCCATTCAGGGAAACTGCTTCACCGGCAAAACCGACTGACTGACATAACATGGATTCCCCATACGAGGACAAGGAGGGCACATCATCAAAGGAGCTTCAGAAGTAGCTATAGCCTTGGTTGTCAAGCATTTCATGCTCAGAGTCTGTTATAGTCATTTCTTCATTCATTTCTTTGCTCTTGTTGCTATGTGATCAAACAGAATTTCGTGCTTGTGTTTTTTTTACTTGAGTTGAGAAGTTCTCTCATCTATCCATCATCCGTATAAACCAAGTTTGACAAATTCATCTTCTCTTATCCTTCCATCTTTGTCATATACCTCGTTTTCATCCTTCAGTTTTCTTGAATCCAGGGTTAGAGAGATGAAGAGAGAAATTCATTAAAAAAAAAAAAAAGAGAAGTTCAAAAAAAAAAGAGTGAAAAACTATAGAGTGGCCGATTTGAAAATCTCATTGCGGCAAACCGGGCAAAAGGAGAGAATGTCATCAGGAAAGACCAAGTTCAATAGTCTCTCGAAAAGTGAACGCTCATCATTGGAAATGTCGCAGCTTAACCAAATGTGCCGAGGACAGGGGGCTTGAACCCTAACTTCATTTCACCGCCCATATTACCCTCTTCTTTTCATCCAATCCCGACTTACCACCTACCACTCACATCTTTGACCTCTCCATCAAACCTCAACCCTTTTCAAACCCTTAACCCATTCCAAAAGGTGTGCTATGACCAAAGGAGAATAGGAGTCAACCCATGAAGAAGGAGTTTGAAGGAAAAAAAAAACCTTAGCCTTGACCAACCTGGTCAATCTCCTCATGACCAATCCATATCTACCCAAAAGTCAAAAGGTGTGTTGTAACTAATGTCATCAGAAAGGCAAACAGGAGTCAATCCCATGGAGGAGAAAGTCGAAAAAAGAGAAGGAAACAAAGGAAAAAAGTGAAAAAAAAGTGAGAAAAAGTGAAAGCAAAAAAAAACTGAAAAAAAAGTAAAAAAAAATAGTGAAAGCAAAAAAAAAAAGAGCCAGAAAAATGGAGTTCAAAAAAAAAATTTGAGAAGGAAATAAAACAAGAAAAAAGGAAGGAAGAAAAAAGATTAGAGGAGAATAAGAAGTGAGAACGCGAAATAAGAGTCATGCACACCTCAGAAAATCTCATCTCAAACCTTCACCTCATCATCCATACACCTCAGCCTTCTATAACCTTCATAAACCTTTCATCCATCCATAACCTGCATATGAACCATCAAACCTTCATGACCATCTTTTTGAACCGTTAAGCCCTCCTCGAGGCACTACCCCATCAAAGTTGCACTTAAAGAACTACGACTGGCCTGATTCCACCTTGGATATGTAGGAAAACCTCTTTGAGGCCCGACCTCTACAAGGAGCATCCTTTGTCCTCAAAATGTTGGTCTTTGAGAAAAAAAAACAAGAGAGGCTAGCTTGGAATCCCAGGCTAGGCAAAAGGAGAGTGAGAGAATAAGAGAGGCTAGCCTGAAAACCCGTCAGGGCAGGTTAGGCAAAAGGAGAGTGAGAGAATAAGAGAGGATAGCCTGAAAACCCGTCAGGGCAGGTTAGGCAAAAGGAGAGTAAACCCTGGATTTCATTATCATCAACCCTCCATGTTCCTTCCGTCAGACTTGGACATCATTCCATAACGATCCCTTTCAACATTTTCTCAAGAGATGATGTCTTACCCCATTTGACCATCTCTTCATCCTTTCAAGACACGATCATTCTTGAGTGTCTCCCTATCTCATTCATCAATAAACTCTCATCTACCATCCCTTTCAACCTTTTCTTAAGAGATGATGTCTTACCTCATTTGACCATCTCTTCACCCTTTCAAGAAACGATCATTCTTGAGTGTCTCCCTATTTCATTGATCAATAAACTCTCATCTACCTTTTCTCAAGAGATGATGTCTATCCCATTTGACCATCTCTTCTCCCTTTCAAGACACGATCATTCTTAAGTGTCTCCACATCCCATCTCTTTCCCCGAACACTTCCTAACCAACCCTTTCATCCCATCTCATCCTCCGAGAACTTTTCAGCTCAGTCATTAATGCAAGTATGAGGGTCGGTTCTTAATGCCCGCTCTTAGCACACCTAAGTGTGGCTTACTTCTTAGCAAGAGCAAAAGCCGTCCACATCAGATCAGCGGCTAACTGGAAACCACATGATCATGAACAAATTCAGAAACAAGCTACTCTAAACTGGGGGCTCGCGCTACCTTTGTGACATCATTCAAGACATAGCTTCAAAGAGGGACACCTACTCCCTATCCTACAATGCCCTGCATCTTCATTCTCATAGACGTCCTAATTGTGGTCTCATCAAAAAAAAAAAAAGAAGAGAAAAAAAAAAGAAAAAAAAGAGGGGCTAACTTGAAAACCCGTCAAGGCAGGTTAGGCAAAAGGAGAGTTTGAGACTCACTACTAAGGACTATACCACCTCCTATTCCATGGTCTCCGTGCATCATATCCACATCGAAACTGGGAGCTCGTAAATCTCCAAGGCGCTCTCCAAAGCAGGACAGTGTCATCAAGAGTCTACGCCAAACCGGGGGCTTGTCATACATCAGCATACATGTGCAAGCAATCAAGGTCATCTACATGATCATTCAAGAAAAGCATCCTTCAGGCCTGTTGCCTCCATCATTGTTCCCTAGATCGAAACATTACTCATCCTGAATTTTCCTGAAATTCCTCACAGGTGGCCTTTACCCTTAGGAAGTCTTGGTTTTAGGAAAGCATTGTCCAAGAAAATCTTTGTCTAAATATAAAGTCGGGGGGTTGTCTGCATTAAAGCATCATGTGTGTATCCTGTCTAAGAATAATAGGTTTTCTTTGCATCTATAAGTCGTGTCAAGGCCTCATAGAGTCAGTCAGTCTGTTGTCCATTGAGTCAGTCTGTTGTGCATTGAGTCAGTCTGTCTGTCGTGCATTGAGTCGGTTTGTCATGCATTGAGTCAATTTGTCATACATCAAGTCAATTTGTCATGTATCGAGTTAGTTTGTCATGCATCAAGTCAGTATGTCATGTATCGAGTCAGTTTATTGTACATAAAGTCGATAGTCGTGCCTAAATGCATGAGTGCATGAATGCTTGTGTCAAAAAAAATTGCATTGTTTGTGCAAGAGTTTAGTAGACTAGTTGCATGCATACTCGCATATCTGAAAATAAAAAAAAGAGAAGAAGCAGGGAAGTGCCACATCATTGCTCTAGAACGCAACACTGGGGGCTGTTCAAGTCCAATTAGACCAGTCGACATGGTTTCCACTCACTGAGGGCAAGATTAGAGCAATCTCTAATCACACTCCAGACGACTTCTATCTATCATCCGAAGCTCATCCTCATGACGACGTCACTAAAACTACCATCAACATCGAGAAAATCCGATATGCCTCGGGAAATGCCGTTGGGCATCTTCAACTTCGGGAAAATATGATCCGCCTCAGGAAAATCTGATACGCATCATCGACACCGGGAAAGATTGGGACATCGACAGAAAGGGAGATCAGCTGCGATCAATCTGCCAGACAGGTAAATCTCTGTATCTCCATTCATTGTTCAAAATGTTTTTACATTCTACTTTAGTTTCTATTCAGGGAGTCATCACAGACACCAAGTCAACGCTAAAAGGCGCCACCCATCCAGCTGCCACATAAAAAGTCGCCAGCTCTCCGGTCGCCGACAAAGGGACCACCATCATCAAGCTGCCGCGTAAAAAGTCACCAGCTCACAGGTCACCGACAAAGGGACCACCACCATCCAGCTACCGCACAAAAGGTCGCCATCATCATCATCACCCAGAGCCATCGGCAGAGTTTCGATGCAGTCCCAATTCTGAGCCACTGGCATCGCGCCCGGTGAAGTCTCAATCTCCGAGCCATTGGCATCGCGCCCGATGAAGTCTCAAGTCTCGACCCCTAAGGCCATCAACATCGCGTCTGGTGAAGTCCTTCGGCATCGAAAATGCCAACAATCATCAACACTGACACCGGGAAAGACTAGAGCCGACACCGGGAAAGACTGGAGCTGACACCGGGAAAGACTGGAACCGACACCGGGAAAGACTGGGACCGACACCGGGAAAGACTAGAAAACTCCATGAACCATCGGCATCATGTCCGATAACACGTAAGGCGTCATTCTCGCCCGAGATCAATAACGACTCATCAACAGTCAGGTAGAGCATCATTCTTGCTCGAGCTCATCCCCAAAGAGGCGCACATCGCCCACAACTGCGACACAGGACGAAGCTTCCAAGTGTCAACCCACACTTTCAAGTAAGGCGTCATTCCCGCCCGAGATCAACAAGGACACATCAACAGTCAGGTAGAGCATCATTCTTACTCGAGATCATCCACAAAGAGGCGCATGCCGCCCGCAACTACGACACAGGACGAAGCTTCCAAGTGTCAACCCACACCTTCAAGTAAGGCGTCATTCTTGCCCGAGATCAACAATGACTCATCGACAGTCAGGTAGAGCACCATTCTTGCTCGAGATCATCTCAAAGGAGGTGCATGTCGCCCGCAACCGCGATGCAGGACTCAACTTCCAAGCGTCACCCCAGGCTTTGCAATCCAAAGTCATATCCTCAGACTACTTTGACCTTCAACCTATTCGGACTCGATCAAAGTGGGGGCTCTGTGTAGACACCGGATTTTGTACTAGGACAAGTGTACAAATGAAGCATAACAAGAAAAGAGGCTAGCATGAAAGAAAATCAAACGGGCCTTCCTCAATCAAAAACTACCGGGCCAACCCACCACAAAAAGCCTCATTTTCCACCCTTTCCACATACATATGCCCACCATTTCAGATCCCATTTTTTCTACAAATCTTGTTGGCCTCATTTCTTTTGATGAGAGTAAAGTACACACCATAAGCTTTCCAATGCCTTTTGAATTTCCTCAATCGAAGTCCGGATGAAAACCCGCCTAGGTTTTGAAGTAGTTGGCGCCAAAATCTGCATGCATGTAAATGATCCCTTGATCTTTGCCCCACGTGTTTGACTTCCCCTTGAACAACCAAAACCCGCCTAGGTTTTGGTCTTTAATGGCTTGATTTGTGGGATATGATCCCTCCATTTCCCTCCAAATCTCTCACTCCCTCACCTATAAATACCCCCTCCATTTCACCTTCATTCCATCAACTATCATCATCAAAATATCCTTACTCTACTCTCACCATCTACATCCATACTATACTTCAATTCTTCATCATCCATATTCCTCTCTAATCCCACTCATCACATCCATATCATCACCCATATACCTCCTTTCTAAAACCACTCACACTATTTCATCCAAACTCCAAGTCAAGGCCAAGTGAAGGGATCAATTCGCTGCATCCGCCACCGTAAAGTAAGGTTCGATTCCGTTGTTCATATTGTTATATTTATTCATGTAATTAATTATTTCCATTATTTGTGCACATTTTGTAAAGTAAAAATCACATTTTTATATTGCATGTTCGAATAATAATTCCGCGAAATTAATCCAAACTTCTCCCCGCTCTCTTTCTTTCAATGTCGATTTTAGTAGAGTCTGTTTTATAACAGGCGGATTCGAGAGTTCTTATAAATCTCGAATCCGTAACCTTACCCCCGAATCTAGAAATCGGGTTCGTAGACTGGAGTCTTTCTTTTATTATTTTATGGTTTGTCGATTTCCTTAAATCGGTTGGCGACTCTTTTACAATTTATAAATTTGTTTAATTATTTAAAATGTTCAGGTTTTGCATAAAAATAATTTTAAAAATGATTTAATTCATACCTATTAATAATTCAAGGTTAGGCCCGAAGAGAAATAGACTAGAAATTGATAAAACCCAGTGGGGTTTCATCGATTTCAATCCATCTCTTTCTGGGCCGAGGAAGGAAAAGGCCCAGCCCAGAATCAGTTAAAACCCAGTGGGGTTTTAACGAATTCTGGCAGCCCACTTTTCCTTCTTGGGCCTGAATTTAGCGTTTTGGGTCGGGATTAAATTATTGTTAACTTATTTTGTGCAATTCTAAATAATTTAAATAATAAAAAACCGGTTTGTAAATAAATAAAGTTTCATCACCCCGAAAACGAATTTCGAAATAAAAAAACATCCTTATTTAAGGATTAAGCAACCTTAGTCGGCTCCCGATCATTAAGTAGTGCATCCGAAAACAATTTCCCCGAATGGGAATTTTTGTGTGTACCTACAGCTGTCAGCGCCTGGCGCCCTAACTGTGTATCTATAAAAGGCTTTCTCAGGCGGCCGTTGAAAACATGGAAGATTTTAGAGAGCAAGTTTTTAAAGTAGATTTTTAGATAATTTTCTTTCATAAAAGTTTAGTTCTTAGCATCGTTAGTAGTTTCGAGATTATTGTAAGGTGATTGAAGAGAAGAAGAAGATTGATTCGGGTGACACGAAGATATCGATTCCGCCACTTCAAACACTCGGTTACTTCTATGTTTTTCAGTTTTAATTCACTTTGTGTGATGTTAATTTCTAGAATTATAAGTAGCTAAATACCTTTGTTTAGGGGATAAACTCGATGTCCTTCGATTGATTTTGAATACAATCTCGGTGTGAAGTTATCCTTTTTAATCGTTTAGTCTTCGTAATTTGTTTGTCATAGTAAAATCTGGCTAACCGCCTTTTGCTTGGTATTAGATTCTTAATAATATAACGAAAGTTTGAATTTTAAATTGGAAAGACGAAGATTGAATAGGCTAGAAAACAGTTAGAGATAATGGTTTCTTGCTTAGGGTCAATTATAATCAATTCTTATCTTTGATTAGGTTAAATAGCCATGAAAATAGGTGTTTAGTCTAATCACTGTAACTCACTTCGAATCGAAAGATTGCTGTGAAAGGCCCTAGAAAGGTTATAGACCCCAAATCCTTTTATCGCTTTACACCGGGATTGTTGATTAGTTAATTGATTGACTAGAGTGGACTCCCCTGAACTCTTTTAATTATCTGTTAAAACCCTAAAAATTCCTGCTTTCTTAGTTTAATTTCCTGAATCGTTACCCATAACTATTTGATCGACCTAGCATCCTTTGCAGTTAACTAGTTTAATGTATAGTTGAACACAAATCCCTGACAGAGAACGACAAATTTTTATACTGCACAGACCCGTACACTTACGGTAGTTGCCGGGGATTTGTTTCCCCAACCACCATTAGAAGAAAGCACTCTGGTTGACTAGGTTATTTGTTTTCTTTATTTTTCTTTATTACGCTTGGTGTTCTGGTTTTTGTCTTTTTCAGGTTTATGCAAAAAGACTTCTCTTTCGAATTTGACCCTGACATCGAACGCACACTGCGGGAGAGAAGAAAGAGAGCAAGACTGGAGAAAGAACAGCAAGAACGACGAGAAGAACAAGAAGAGGAGCAAGCCGAAAGTGAAGGAGAAGAGATGGTTGAACGACAACGAACTCTAGGTGAATTTGTAACTCCTAATGTTACTAATCCACAATCAGCCATTGCAGTTCCTGCAGTTGCAGTGCATGACTTTGAGCTACGTCAGTCACTGATAAATTTGGTGTCCAAGGCACCGTTTTATGGGCTGCCGAGTGAAGATCCAAAGCGACATCTGCGACTTTTTCGCCAAGCTTGTGACACCTTCAAAGCCAACAATGTTTCGGAAGATGCAATTAAACTGAGGCTCTTCCCGTTTTCTTTAGAAGGCAAAGCATGGGAGTGGCTTGATTCGCTTCCACCCAATTCGATCACAACATTCAACGAACTCGCCAACATGTTCTTGGAAAAGTATTTTCCTCTCAGCAAACTTACTAACTTGAGGAATCAGATTTCAAAGTTCATCCAAGAACCTGACGAGACACTTTATGATGCTTGGGAGAGATTTAAGGACATTCTTCGACAATGTCCTCAACACGAATTTGAACCTTGGGTTCCGATCCAATCATTCTTTAACGGAGCAAACGAGTCGACAAAAAGAAGCATCTTTTCAGCAGCTGGAGGCAACATTATGAACAAAACTGTACCCCAAATCAGGACTTTGATCGAGAATTTAGCGGACAACTCACGACAATGATCAGAACCCCGCCCTAGAGTGGGAGGTAAGCAAGATATTGATGCAATTTCTTTATTAACTACTAAGCTTGATTCTTTAGTGAAAAAAATAGACCACCTTGACTCGCTTGCACCCTCATTTTTACCATGTAACTCGTGTCAATCGACTGAACATGCAACCTCAGTTTGTCCTATGGGGATAATCTGTAATGACCAAACTCAACAAGTTCACTATGTTGTCCAGAAGCCCGACTAAGAAACTTTAGTGAAAAATCTTTTGTCAAACCAACAGGAACAAGAAGGGACTATTAAAAACCTTTTGGAAAAGGTAGAAGCCCTAACTGATCAGAATGAAAAATTAGTTTCCCAAGTGTCTTGCCCAAACAATTTTTCCACCCCTCCTACTGTTGATGCATCAGGAGACTATAGTGCTCTGACCCTTAGGAGTGGAAAGCAATTGGACGAACCTAGGCAAAAGCAACCCGGAAAAACCATAGCTGAACCACACCTAACCAGTAGCGATACTCATAGGGAACTTGAACCAGAAAAAGACCTTCCCATAGATGCTACTACCAAAGATAGTGGAAAAAGGCAAGGGGGTCCACCGGTAGCTAACCAAAGAGTCCATATACCAGCAGTACCATACCCTGAAAGGTTAGCCAAGTCAAAACTCGACAAACAATTTTGGAAGTTTAGGGAAATAATAAAACAGCTTCAGGTCACTATCCCTTTCAATGAAGGGATATCACAAATGCCCACATATGCCAAATTTCTCAAAGAAATCCTTAGTAACAAAAGGAAGTTAGAGGAACATAAGACTATGGCCCTCAATGACTACTGTAGTGCTGCTATACAGAACAAACTAACCACCAAGCTTAAGGATCCCGGTAGTTTCACTATTCCTTGTGAAATTGGCGCCCTACACATCGACTGCGCACTATATGACCTAGGATCTAATGTCAATTTGATGCCCTTTTCGATGTATATGAAGTTAGGGATCGGTGAATTAAAATCTACTACCATTGCCCAGCAATTAGCTGACCGTTCCATTAAATACCCAATAGGTATACTAGAAGACGTACTAATTAAATTAGGTGAGATCTTCGTTTCAGTAGATTTTGTTATATTAGAGATGGACGAAGACTTGCGAACACTTATCATCTTAGGTAGACCATTCCTAGCAACCTCGAGATGTTGTGTTGACGCCAAAAATGGAAAAATAACCTTCGATGTAGGATCAGAAAAGATTGAATTCAACCTGAATCATGCTGCGAAATTTCCTTCTATGTCTGATGATTGTAATTTGGTAGATTCCGTTGAAGAAATTGTTGCTAACGCATCCCCTAACCAACAGTCAAGTGATCCACTTGAGCTACGTCTGCTCGATGATTGTTTAATGCAGGATGAGGAGAGCGCTGCAGCAGCATATGCGAAACTGTTGGATGTTGTACCAGAAGTGTCAAGTGAACCCAAAGAAGAGTACGATCTAACCGATAATTCTGATAGCGCGGAACAAAAAGCTCCTGAAGTAGAGCTGAAACCGCTACTCGACACACTTCGATACGAGTTCCTCGTGCCTAACTCCACTATCCAGTGATCGTGAGTCGAATCTAACAAAGGACGAAACAACATCCTTACTAGAAGTGTTGCGAGCTAATCGGAAAGCAATTGGGTATGTTATCGACGACCTAAACAGAATACATCGACCTTCCTTCTGCATGCATAGAATCCTCCTAGAGGAAGACCATAAACCTTCGGTCGAGCATCAAATGAGGCTTAACCCAAACATGAAGGAGGTAGTGAAGAAGGAGGTGCTGAAACTTCTCAAGGCGGGTATAATTTACCCATCTCTGATAGTGAGTGGGTTACCCTGTTCATGTAGTCCCCAAGAAAGGAGGGATGACTGTGATCAAAAACGAAAAGAATGAGCTAATTCCTACTAAAACTGTTACTGGATGGAGAATGTGTATTGACTACAGGAAGCTGAACAATGCCACCAGAAAAGATCACTTCCCGCTTCCATTTGTAGATCAAATGCTGGAGCATCTAGCTAAAAACTCTCATTTTTGCTATCTAGACGGCTATTCAGGATTTTTTCAAATTCCCATTCACCCCAAAGACCAAGAAAAGACAACCTTCACTTGTCCCTACAGAACCTTCTCCTACAGAAGAATGCCCTTTGGGTTGTGCAATGCGCCAGCCACCTTTCAGAGGTGTATGATGGCAATCTTAGCCGAATTTATCGAAGACATTGTGGAGATGTTTATGGACGATTTCTCGGTGTATGGAACTTCATTCAATCTTTGTCTGTAAAACTTGAAGCGAGTACTACAAAGATATGAAGAAGTTAACTTAGTTCTGAATTGGGAGAAATGTCACTTCATGGTTCAAGAAGGAGTGGTCCTGGGACATGTCATATCTAGTAAGGGAATTTCAATAGATAAAGCTAAGGTTGAAATGATTGAAAAGCTATCTCCACCTGTATCTGTGAAGGGTATCAGAAGCTTTTAAGGGCACGTGGGATACTATCGGTGATTTATTAAAGACTTCTCAAAAACTGCGAAACCCCTCACGATTCTGCTTGCTAAGGATGTCCCTTTTGACTTTAATGAAGAATGCTTAGTAGCCTTTCAGAAATTGAAACACGCTTTGGTAACCGCGCCTATTATGCAAGCACCAAACTGGGATCTCCCCTTTGAGATACTGTGTGATGCTAATGATCACGCCATAGGAGCAGTGTTAGGGCAAAGAACTGATGGCAAACCTTACGCCATTTACTACGCCAGCAAAACCCTAGACGGAGCCCAAGTAAATTATGCAACTACTGAAAAAGAATTCTTAAAGGTAGTGTATGCCTTGGACAAGTTTAGGCCCTATTTGGTTAATTCTCAAGTCATTGTCTACACAGATCATGCCACCATCAAGCACCTGATGTCGAAGGCTGTTCGAAACCACGCCTGATTCGATGGGTCCTATTACTTCAAGAATTTGATATTGAAATACGAGATAAGCTTGGCCTCCAAAATGTTGTAGTTGACCACCTATCGCGCCTTCAATTAGATCCTTCAGCTGATGATGATCTACCCATTAATGAGTCGTTTCCTCATGAACAACTCCTGGCCTTAATTCAACGCCCAGCTCCGTGGTTTGCCGACTATGTAAACTATCTTGTTTGTGGCATCATCCCGGCGGACCTAACCTATCAGCAGAAGAAGAAATCCCCCTCTGATGTCAAGAGGTATGTTTGGGAAGAACCCTTATTATATAAGCCTTGTGGTGATGGAATTTACAGGTGTTGTTTACCTGAAGAAGAAGTGTGAAACGTGTTGTTCCATCTGCACGCCACCCCCTTTGGTGGACACTTCGGGCCCGATAAGACGATAGCCAAGGTCCTTCACGCAGGCTTCTACTAGCCTACACTTGCTAGAGATGTAAGGCTCTATGTCTTATCTTGCGACAGATGCCAAAGAACGGGAAACATGTCTAAAAGAAATGAGATGCCCCAAACCGGAATATTAGAAGTCGAACTATTTGATGTATGGGGAATTGATTTCATGGGTCCGTTTCCCCAATCCCACAAAAACCTCTACATATTAGTCGCCATTGATTATGTCTCCAAGTGGGTAGAAGCTATAGCATCTTCGACTAACGATACCAAGACGGTTATCAAATTTCTCAAAAAGAACATCTTCTCTAGATTTGGGACCCCTAGAGCGCTCCTTAGCGACAATGGGACCCATTTGTGTAACCCACCGTTAGAATCTCTCCTTGCCAAGTACGGGGTCAAACATAAGGTAGCCACACCTTACCCCCCCCCCCCCCAAACCAATGGTCAAGTTAAGCTCTCAAATAGAGAATTAAAGAGCATTCTTGAAAAAACTGTTAATAAATCTAGAAAAGATTGGTCTTTGAAGCTCGATGACGCCTTGTGGGCCTACAGAACCACTTTTAAAACACCTCTAGACACTACACCTTATAGTTTAGTGTTCGGGAAAGCTTGTCATCTCCTGGTCGAAATTGAACACAAGGCATTTTGGGCCATAAAAACCCTCAATTTCGATTCCAAGGCCACTAGAGAAAAGAGAATCCTGTAACTCCAGGAACTCGATGAGTTACGACAAGAAGCGTATGAAAACTCCCGGATATACAAGGAAAGAACTAAAACTTGGCATGACAAGCATATTACGAGGAGGAGATTTCAGGAGGGCGACATGGTACAATTGTTCAACTCCAGACTAAGGTTATTCCCAGGAAAACTTAAGTCAAGATGGTCGGATCCCTTTACACTCTGCTTGGGAGGAGAGTTAAAATAGAGAGTAGGATTTCATAGGAGTAAGGGAGGGTGAGGGTATGAGAGGGTTCATAAGGGTAAACTACTTACCCTTGCTTGGGAGAACAACTTGGAGAGTTCATAAGAGTAAAGTGTTAATTGACATATTTGCCCTTTCATATTATATGTAATTCAATTTAATACCCATACATTTGCTCTAATACTTATTCTCTTTCTACTCTCCTCCCTCCCCCATATCTCTCTCTCTCTCTCTCTATCTCTCTCTCTCTCTCTCACACACACACACTTGCATCTCTCTCTCTCTTCTCTCTCTCTTCTCTCTCTCTTTCTCTACCCCTTCTCTCTCTCTCTCTCTCTCCCTCTCTCTCTCTCCCTCTCTCTCTCTCTCTACTCTCTACTCTCTGAACTAGGGTTGGCAGTGGGTCTTGGACCCGCCCCATTTAGGCGGGTATGGGTCCAAAAAAATTGGACCCATTGGGTCCGAGTCTAGGTCTGGGTCTAATAAAAATTTAGCGGGTCCGAGTCTAAGCACAGACCCGTGGACCCTACCCATGGACCCGTCAAATTATATATATATATATATATATATATATATATATATATATATATATATATATATATTAAATGAAAATCCTAGTGTATTTGTATTCTTAGAGTTGTATATTGCGATAATCATTAACTTCGTGATCTTTTTTTGTGTATTTTAAGTTGCATAGTTGCATTCTTAGAGTTGATGTGTGGATTAATTTTGTAATGTTTTTATGTTGAATTTTGCTCCTATCCTTGTAGAATGAACTAGATATTTTTATTGTGTTGAAAATTTGTATATTTAAATAGAATAGTCATTATTATACAATTGCGTACGTATAAAATTAACCCGAAAAATTGATAAATCTAGTAAAAAAATACATAAGAGTGTTGGACCCAATAAGGACCCGCCATGGACCCGTGGACCCATGGACCCAGCGAGTCCGGGTCCGGGTCCAAGTTTTAGGGACCCACCGGGTCTCAAGGCGGGTCTGGGTCCTTAGATGGGTCTGGGTCCAAAAAATTAGATGGGTCCGGGTCCGGGTCCATCTGGACCCGCCCCAGACCCTGCCCATTGCCATCCCTACTCTGAACAACACTTTTTTCTTGACATACTCTCTCTCTACCCTAGTTTTTTCTCTCTCCACCCTCTCAGTCTACTCTTTCCCTATACCCTCTCTATCTCTCTCTTTCTCTCTCCCCATCTCTCTTTATCTCTCTAATAAGAGAGAGAGAGAGAGAGAGAGAGAGAGAGACGTGTGTGTATAAGAGAGAGAAAGAGAGATGAGAGAGAGAGGGGTAGAGAGAAAGAGAGAGAGTGAGAGAGAGAGAGAGATGCGAGAGAGAGAGAGAGATGTGTTTGTGTGTGTGTGTGTAAGAGAGCGAAAGAGAGATGAGAGAGAGAGAGAGAGAGAGAGAGAGAGAGAGTGAGTGATGTGTGTTAGTGCGAGAGAGAAAGAGAGAGTTGGAGAGAGGAGTGGATGTGTGTGTTATAATTCAATTAGGGTTAAGGGTAATATAGTCATTTTTTATTGTATGTGTGTTATAATTTAATTTAACACCTCTTTATACCCCAAATTGGGGAGTTAAAAAAACTAAGGGTTAAGAGGGGTAAAGGGGGGTAAACCTCACTCCCTCTTACTCTTCTTTATCCTCTCTCACTCTCTTTCTAAGCAGGGGTAAGAAGGAGTAAGGACCCTCCTTAACCCCTCCTAACCCCCCTTTACCCTCCTCCCAAGCATAGTGTTAAGGTTCTTCGAGCACATCCCCACTGGGCAGTAGAGGTTTGGCATGAAAACACCAGAGCGTTTAAAGTCAACGGACAGCGTCTAAAACCATACCTTGTTGGTGACCCTGTCCTACAGTCAGCACAAAGACTGCTGAAAGACCCCGATGGTTAGGGGTCGATAACGTCGAGCTAACGACGTTAAACAAAGCACTTCGGGGAGGGTACATCGCTCTTCTATTATCTATCGCTCCCCACCTTTTTATTTTTGCTATTTCTTTCAATTTTTATTTCTGAAGTAATTTTTTACCTTGTTATTTTATTAATATTTTTCTTTATTGTGCAGAGAAAAGAAGAAATTTAGGTGAAATTTTTGGTTATTATTGAAGCTTTACTTTCTAACCTAATGATTTTGAGTGAGTGAATGTTTGTAGGGATTTATGGCATGTCAAAGTGTAGAAGAAGAAAAAGGAAGCAAGGAAAAAGGGGTTAAGTAAAGCAAAAAGGCTGGAAAAATCGAATTATTATTGTTAGGTAGAAAAACGCTACCAGCACCCTCTAAACGCTGGCATCATCTCTTTCAGCGAAAATAAGGTATGTGGAAATTGTCACACGCTGTCAGTGCCTGGCAAACGCTGGCAGCGTTTCTGGGTTTTTACGGAAAAATTGCCCGCCTTCTCACTTAAAGTCGGCCCCCTTTTCAAATCAAAACTCAACCTAACTTCTTCACTTCTTCCTCTCCCTCGACAATGATAAGCGCTACCCCCTCCCACACCCACCTCCTTCTCTCTTACTCCTCTCCGACGCAGAACATCACTACCGCCTCTCACCTTCTTCTTCCTCCCTTCTTCTTCATCTCTCTCTCTCTCTCCTTCACCTCACCACACACAAGGTTTTTACTTCTATCTTTGGTACTTCATCAAGGTAACCTCTTCAATCTCCCTCTTTTATTCCATTATTATCTAGTAATTGTGGTATAATGTTTGTTTTGATTCATGAATTACTTGGTAATTTGTTGAAATTCTTTGATATACCATGTTTATGCTCAAAGATTTCAAGTGATTTTGCTTACATTGTCTTTGAAGTTGAGTTCTTGAATTAGGGCATAAAAGAGTTTGATGAATGTGATCCTATTTAGTTCCAAGATTGAAAATATATTGTGCTGGGGATGTTTTGGGAGTATTGTGATGAGAAATTTAGGTTTGTTTTGGGAGTATTGTGATGAGAAATTTGAGAAATTGCTGCTAGGGGGTGCCACACATCTTTTTTAACTGACTCGCGGGTCACAACTTTTTTTTAATGCATTCTCAGGGGACATTAAACTTACTTAAGTGGCTGGGGGTGACATTCCGACATGTTTTGGCCGGAATGAGGGAAAAGTCTTATTTTCCCTTAAAATATCATCTTTATTCTGGGGTTGTTAATGGCTCTAGAAACCCAAGCTCCCATTAATCCTCCATTCTTAATCCTCAAATCTTCATCTTCATCTTCATCTTCATCTTCATCATCTCCCACCTCCATTAACAACCCCACATTTACAACAGTGCTCACTTTCCACTCTCTTTCCCCAATCCCCACCTCCTTCTCTTCCCTTTCATCCTCCAATTCATCCCCATTTTCCCTCTTTATCAAACCCCTCCATAAACCCTACCACTCCCTAAACCCTAGCTCCTCCTTCCCCTACCACTCCTTTTATTCTGATTCACCTTTTCTGCACCATAAACATAATGTATTGTTTTGTATATATATAAGCATAGTTATACCCACTAAACTTCACCTTAATCCTAAGAAGAAAAAAATCCACTTTTCTGCATCATAGTTTTCTCTCTGCAAAATGCCCAAAAGAAGATCACCCATTTTGGAGGAAGTGAAAAATATGATGAGAATATCATCAATATCTTTACCCAAAATAAGGAACTCAGTAGCAAGGGCAAGGAAGGTCGAGCTCCTTAGTCACTACGAGAACTACGGGTTCATCCAAGAGTATCAGATTTCGCCGTCCCACACTCCGCTGATTCAGATCAAGCAGAGGAAGAACAGGGTGTTAGAGGTGGTGTTTGAGTGCTTTAGAGCTGGAATTGATAAAGGAAGTGAAGCTTATTTTTGGAACACATCAATGGTGGAAGTTGCCCATGCTTGTTAAATTTTTCCCAGTGAGGATTTGAGATGAATGAATTATAGAGGAAGAGGGTGAGCAAAAGAGAGAAAGAGAGATGAAGGGTAGATTAAGTTAAATTAGAGAGAAAAATAAGGGTATTTTGGTCTTTTTCAACATATTTTGCCGGATTTCAGCCAAAATAGCCGGAATGTCACCCCCAAGCCACTTAAGTAAGTTTAATGTCCCCCGAGAATGCATTAAAAAAAAGTTGTGACCCGCGAGTCAGTTAAAAAAGATGTGTGGCACCCCCCAGTAATTTTTTGGATTATCTTGTGGTGTTGTGCTCTTTTTTTTGGTGATCTTTTGTAGGTTAGAATTGTTCAATTTCCATTCTTGGCAACAATGGGTATTAGTCATGTTAATTTACATTATACTCATGCTTCTTTGATGCTTTGATATTATCTAGGTGGTTACACTAATTCTTGATTTCTTTTAGATGGTAAGAACGAAGAACGCAAGCTTTTCCGGGTCTCCATCCGGTGATGATGGTGGAAGTGGAAGCCGGAAACGCTAGGCTTCTGCAACGGAAAAAGGAAAGCAAAAAGTTGCCCCTTCTCGAGATTCAAGAAGCAGCAATCCCTTCAATTTTGAAGGAGACATCAAAGCTAGGTATGATTCGCTTTCAAAACGAGTTTTAATACCTACTAGATATTTGCATGAGAACTTCTTGAGAAACTGTGGTATGCTTGATGATGTTCTGTGGTTGTTGGGACGTGGCCAAATGACCCATATTGCTAGGCTTGGTGAGCCGACCTTTAGAGGCATTACTTTGGAATTTCTGAGCACTCTTGAGGTGAACATCCATGAGAGGGATGGTCTTATTTGTTTTCAGCTTCTTGGTAGGATTAGGGAGATGACCGTTTCTGAATTTGCCTGTGTTTTTGGTCTACCTGAGAGCACATGTAGAGACCCACACGTTATTCCTTTGAATTGGGACGGGAAGGGTTTATTTCGCAAGATAGTTGGTATAGAAGACTGGGATCCTAGTAATCCACCTCTTCCCTTATTAGGAACCGCGCGTTGAGGTATGCACACCGCATCCTCTCATGTGACATTTTTGGGAGACCCGGTAGTTAAACAAGTCTACCAAAGCTGATTGTTACATGTTGCACGCTATGCTTGATGCCGATAACCATGCTGACCCTGCTGCCCTATTTGCATCGCACCTTTCACGCCTTGCTACCTCATCCACCAAAGGGATAGCCACAGGTGGATACATCACGCACCTAGCACGCCAATTTGGTTTCAGACCGACCATGGTCGCCCCTGACCGTGTTCCTGGTAGCATGTATTTAGATGGAGACCAATGCAGTTCTTTTCACATGTGCAAATTCGATAGGGACCAGCGATGTCTATGGATTTATCCCAACAATGTTAGGTTTCATTTGCCTCACCCCCATCTCTCCCCTCAAAATGAAGTGAACCTTCTCTGGATGCCTCCCTTACGTGATGTCGAGCCCCAACAGCAACCCGAACCCCAACAACAACCTGACCCTCGGCCCCAACAACCTTCCATAGATCATGAGGCGCGATATCGCGATCTCCAGATAGCCATTAACCGGACCGAGCACCGTGTAGATGAGTTACAGGAGTACCTTGTTGAGTCAAGGAACCAATCTGATGGGCGTTTCACACGCCTTGATAAGTCAATCGCCCACCTTTCCGGCCTTATTCAGGCCATGTTTGACCAAACCTTACCTCCACCACCTCAAAACCAAACTGCCCCATCCCCACCGAGCGAGGATGACTGATCCTTTGTTCCGTTCTTTCCCTCTTCACCATTGTCTTCTGCATTTAGGACAATGCAGTGTTTTAAGCATGGGGGGTTATCTATCCACTTTGTGAATATTTCTTCTTATTTCTCTTTATTTTTCTTGTTTTCTTTTATTTTCTTTTATTTTCGTCCTTCTTTTTCTTGTTCCATGCTTATTTTTCAAATTTTAGTGTGATTTTCTTGTTTTTAGTGTGTTTCTTGATTGATTTTTCTTATTTTAGTGTGTTTCCTTTTATTTGAGTTTTTAGTTTGTGTGTTTCTTTGATTGTTTCTAGTTTTCGTTTCTAAGTTTCTTTTTAGTTTTCCTTCTAGTTTTAGAATTACATTCACCTAGATTGCATTAGTTAGAGCATACTAGATTTTTCTTTCCTTTATTTTCTTTGTTCATTTTCTTTTTCTTTTTTCTTTCTTTTGCATTCACTTTATCCAAAATCCAAAAAAAATCAGAAATTAGAAAAAGCCAAAAATATTAGAAAAGAGAAGAAAAACCAAAAAATATAAGATAGGATTAGGATTAATAATCCGGAACACCTTCAGTGATGATTTGTAAACCAATCTTACTTTCAGTTTGCCTTGCTTCACCTAGAAAAGTCTGGATGAGAACTTAAAAGTTTTTGAAACCGTTTTCTTCAAATCTCCTGATTTTGAGTCGAGTTATGAATAGTGTGCTTAACTGCTTTGACTATCTTAGTAAGTATAAATATGCGTGCCGTAAATCTTTGAGTTAGTTTTAGTTAATTGAGCCCTATCCCGTGAGTCCACATAACTAAAAGTATGGATTGATCACTTTTATCGATCCTTTTATTTCTTGAGTGACTCCACCATTAATTGCATCTCTAGAACTTGTTTTGCATCTTGCTTGAGACTTCATCTTTTCATTGCATATTATGACAAAGTGATTGAGGCATTCTTTTCTTTATTGAGACTACATAGCCAAACAGCCTCCCTGACATTATAATTACAATTATTTTTACCCCGCCTAGCCTTTGTTTACCCTTCTTTTATGATTGAACCCTGACAATACAAGCCTTGGTCTGTAATAATTCCTATTCTTTGCCTTGCTTGGATCTGTGAGAGTTTGTTATTTTTGAAGAGAAGATTTGGCTTGGTGTGCTTTGAATGAAAATAAGGAGTTTGGGAGTGATTGTGATCATTGTTTCGAATTGGGAAAAGCTGAATATCCCATCTTTTGGCTAGTCAGTGATTGGTTGTGTTGTTCGTATATAATATTGAGGTCAAAGCTATATTTCCATGTTTTTCTTCTCCCTTGATCACCCACCAAAAAGAAAAGTAGTAAAATAAAAAAAAAGAGTTCCAAAAAGAAAAGGGTGATTAGGGAGATTCGATTGAAAGTTCTGAAAGCTTTTGACTTGGTTGTGGTGTTTGATATCAATGAAGGAGAAAAGTGAGTTCCTTGCACAAATTAAGCAAGAAGGTGAGATTGAGAGTATTTCTTTGTTGAAAATCAATCCAAGCATGGCTCTTTAACTCCTCATACCTAAATTTTACCACTTCTTTCCCGTAACCTAAGCCTCATTACAACCCTGAAAAGTCCTCTTGATTGTCACTTGTGCATTGCATACCAGTAGATTGTTTCTTTTGGTATGAGTATGAGAAAAACCCACTTATATTCAAATTCGAGTGTTTGAGTGTTCATATTCTTTCCTAAAGTGAGGTTTTCTCTTTTGACTGGCTTACGTCCATAACTAACCGCACATATTTGCATTATTCTTGAGACGGTTGGAGGATTTGTGCATCTGAAGTACTTGTTCTCTCCCCTTGATTTCGAAAGCTTCATCTTATCTATTTTGAACTGATTTTTATTCTCTTTCAGTTTGATCTTGGAGTTTGCTTGTTGAACTGATGTGTTTGATAGGTTAGCCTGAGGGGGTGTTTAATTTTGTTCTTTTTAACTCTATCGAAAACTCTTGTCACTTCTCTTTCTTCCTAAGTCTCGTTTTTCCTGCTTGAGCCCTTCCTCCTGTTTTTAATTCTGACTTGCCTGGGGACAAGCAAGAGCTAAGCATGGGGGGATTTGATAAGTGATTATTTTATAGTGATTTTTAGGGCTCAAACACATATATTTCATACCTTTTATACCCGAAAATCCATGTTTTTATACCAATTTCTGTGATTTCTTCACTTGGTTGCGAGATTGGTGCATTTTGTAGGGATTAATGAAAATACACCTAAAAGCATGAAGATTTGGAGGGGAAAAGGGAGAAAATATGAAGAAATTAAAAGAAAGTTGAAAGACAACGAAAATAAAGGAAGAAAATGACCAAAAGCAGCAAAGCCCGGCCCAAATATTGGGCAGACAACAGAGACGCTGCCATCGCCCTGCTGGACGGTGCCTGCGCCCCTGGCAGGGATTTTGTGTGAAGAGGAAAAGTTTACCACACACTGCCAGCGTGCGGATGCGGAGATCTTGAAATTTAGGCCAGACGCTGCCAGCGCCTCCTGGGACGCTGCCAGCGCCTGGCGCCCTAACCGTGCACCTATAAAAGGCTTTCTCAGCCGGCCGTTGAAAAGATGGAAGATTTTAGAGAGCAAGTTTTTAGAGTATATTTTTAGATAGTTTTCTTTCATAAAAGTTTAGTTCTTAGGATCGTTAGTAGTTTCGAGATTATTGTAAGGTGATTGAAGAGAAGAGGAAGATCGATTCGGGTGACACGAAGAGAGCGATTCCGCCACTTCAAACACTCGGTTACTTCTATGCTTTTCAGTTTTAATTCAGTTTGTGTGATGTTAATTTCTAGAATTATTAGTAGCTTAATACCTTTGTTTAGGGGATAAACTCGATGTCCTTCGATTGATTTTGGATACAATCTCGGTGTGAAGTTATCCTTTTTAATCGTTTAATCTTCGTAATTTGTCTGACATAGTAAAATCTGGCTAACCGCTTTTTGCTTGGTATTATATTCTTAATAATATAACGAAAGTTTGAATTTTAAATTGGAAAGACGAAGATTAAATAGGCTAGAAAACAGTTAGAGATAATGGTTTCTTGCTTAGGGTCAATTATAATCAGTTCTTATCTTTGATAAGGTTAAATAGCCATAAAAATAGGTGTTTAGTCTAATCACTGTAGCTCACTTCGAACCGAAAGATTGCTGTGAAAGGCCCTAGAAAGGTTATAGACCCCAAATCCTTTTATCGCTTTACACCGGGATTGTTGATTAGTTAATTGATTGACTAGAGTGGACTCCCCTGAACCCTTTTAATTACTATTAAAACCCTAAAAATTCTTGTTTTCTTAGTTTAATTTCCTGAATCGCTACCCATAACTATTTGATCGACCTAGCATCCTTTGTAGTGAACTAGTTTAATGTGTAGTTGAACACAAATCCCTGAGAGAGAACGACAAATTTTTATACTACACAGACCCGTACACTTGCGTTAGTGACCTAACACATTTTAGGCCTATCAAGAACGACGAGGAATTTCTGCTCGTTCCGACCTAGACCGAGATGTACCTACATCCTAGAATCGAGAAGGTATCCGAGGTACGAATTCTGCACCATCCAGCACGTCACCCGTACTAGCCACTGCTCTACGGGAGCGGCCCAAAAAAATGTAATACTCCACAAATGAACTTCCTAAGAGTGTTAAGCTAATTGACCATGCCCCAAACTCTTTGCTACCTTGGCTGCGAAGGAAAGAAAGAACGGGAATTTAGAGACATGTCACAGGAAATCCATAAAAAAAAGTGGTGCAGTGGTTACTGGTTTCTTGGAAATTTTCTCCAAGAGAGAGCAAGAGCTGTTGTTCTCTAGCTCAAGATCCTAAATTCTTCCTCTACCGCTTTGTTGTATGGCCCTAGTTGGAAAAGTGATAATTAATGGTTTATGCTAAGGATATAGAAGTGGCAAACGAAAATACCATACCACTCTGAAAGCAAAATGATGAAGGTATCGATCCAGTTCATCGTTGAATTGCTCGGTCGGGACATTGCGAATGTGTTGCAGGAAGTCATCGCCTCGAAGGGCAGTTTCAAGAACATTCGCCCCCATAGTCAAAGGCTCAAACATCTTCTCTGGCAGATCCTTCGGAATCAAGGATGGATGGCAACCTAAGATCTGCATGGTGGCTCGCTTGGCAAGATAACATATATGCCCCGACAGGCTCTCCATCAACATGCGATGTTTGGTATCTCGCTCAACTAAGTGTCTCGGAGACGGCAGACCAATAAGGTCGAAATCAACCCAAGGTGGCTAGTTCACTTGGTCCTGTGCAAAAAAAAAAAAAAAAATCCTCAACCAAACAAAGAGAAAAAATAAATAAAAGGAAAAAGTAATCAAACAGCAAAAAGAGATATCATACCAGGATCGGATTATCCAAAATGCAACGAACCTCGTTCAGATGTCTGACGGTCTGCTTTTTCACGAATATACGATGTGGATGCCAGCGTTCAGCGATCGGTGCAGTTTTGCTCTTTGAGGTTCGGATGTTCAAAGGACAGATGTACTCGTAGGCCTAAGTCTGCAAGTAAAAGAAAGAAAAACAAAACTAAGTGGTCGGTTGAGTTGATGTGTATAGAGGAAATGGATCTCGAGCACTTACCTCGAGCACGTACCTCGAGCACCTTCCACAAGCTCGGACCATTTTGAAAGGAGGGTTGTGACGGCTTAACCACGACGGGCTCCTCATTCTGAGAAGCACAGATCCCCCGATGCAAAGTACGGATGAAATTGGCATAAGTTGTGTTACCCCAATTTAGGTGTTGCACGTTGTTAAAATTCAGCAAATTGGTCATCCAACTCAAGCTGATGTTGTCAGCACAGTTTGCAAAGATAGTGGACCCAATAAAATAGGCTAAAAGGATGAAGCACCTTTGAGCTAGGGGAAGGCCGACAAATTGGTGATCTCGCATAGCCCTCTCAAATTAGGTGTACGAAAGGTTGACCAGACCTTGTCCAAGTTCCAGATGAACCAGGACTGGCCCCAAATAACCATAACATCGGGTGGGATATCCTAAACAAAATCTACGTCTTCGCCTCCCCAGCACAATCCGATAATCATCACGAAATCAGTAGGAGTAATAGTCATCTCCCCCCATCGACAGATGGAAGGAGTTAGTGGTGTCCCAAAACCTTTCTGCTGGCGCTTGCCCTATGACCCAATAGGTTTTAGAATCCCATGAACAAAGGCAAGTCCAAAAGGAGGCAAACTCACCAAAGTTTGATAGTCGAAGGCATAAATGGAGGACATGGTCACCTTTTTGGGCCTTTTCATGTTACCACAAGTCTTTAAAGTATCCTCCTAAGGATGCAATAAACATAAATTGGGGGCTAAGCGCACAATCATAGAGAAAAGCAAGCAGTCCAACGTCAAGGCCCACGTCAGCAAACGTAGCCCCACAAAGGGGAATGGTCAACTCAAGCCCAAGTCAAAAGGGCAAAAAAAAAAAAAGAAGTTATGGTCGTTTGGGCTTAGTAGGCCCAACAAGCCTTGGCCCAAAGGACGCGCTGGCCCGATCGTGCACGCGCAACCCAAGATACAGAAAAAATATGCTCGTTTGACTAGGTGCCATCTTTGGTTTAACTAAAACCCGAGCCCACACCAAGATGTTCTAAGTTCTGGGTCAGGTTCTCTAAACGGGCATGAATTAGCTAAAATTGACAAGAGGGAATTTAAGCATGTATAAATTCTACTGGCACATTTTACGCTAAGAAAATAAATAAGGAGCAGTTACAAGAGTTGCCTTTTGATGAGAACGATGATACCAAACATGATTTCAAGGGTGGAATACTAATTTAACAAATGGCAACTCTGGGTCTGGGATGAAGTTGCGACGCGATAAACTGTTGGGAATGTCCCGACAATGTTCGATATACACGGAGATTAAACCAAAGTAATATAGTAATTATATGTCTTGCTAGAGACCTCTATAATTAGTAATTGAATATGTTTAATTACAACTATATTATTTGGTCCTACTGGGTCACACAAGTCAATGCCCTGGAACAATGTGTGTAACCTAAGTAATATTGTATTATGTTTAGAAATGTTGGGAACTGATTTCTGTGAGAAATCAGCCCAACACGGACCGAACTAGGTTCAACACGGACCGTGTTGACCCAACACGGTCCATGTTATGACACCACGGTCTGTGGTGTCCATTGGCCGAGTTAATGGAGCTTCCGGAGTCCAACACGGACCGTGTTAGGCCTGAGAAGTGCGCCGTTGCGTTAAGTCAGCCCTTTTGGGTTTTGTGCCTTATCCCTAGGTTATCTAAACATTATATAAAGGGGTCTCTGTGAGAGATTATTCCACACTAACTACCTGAGACTCTTAGAGAGATACCAGGGTGATTTCCTGAGTTCCTCTCTCTTTTAGTTTGCAATTCTTGTTTCCTGAAACATTCTCTGTTTCCTGAAACATTCTCATATATCAAATACATACATCTTAGATTGAGATTCGTCTCGATCGGGTCGATCTAGCAATCGAGTTACCGGAGTGCTGCGTGGACTTTTTCAGTGGAGGATTTCAGCATTGGAATCTTGAAGGTCAACCTCTTCTTTAGCCGGAATTAGCGATCAGGTATAATTACTAAAACCTCTGCAATTGTTGTGATTAATTGTTTATAATTGTTATGAATATTCCGCCAATTAATTTGTATCTGTTTAGGAAATAGATAACCTAAAACCTAACAGTGGTATTAGAGCCACCAATTGCATGCTAAAGTATTGTACTTGAATTCATAAGTAATTTTGTCAATAGTTGAATTATATTATGAATATGCTAGAGTAGATTTATGCCTAAAATTTTGAAACTTTATGAAAGTTTTAATCTTTATTATTCATGATAGTAAATCTGGAATTTTATTATAAAGTTTCATGTTTTGTTATTATTTATTTCTTATTGCCTTTAATTAATCGATTTTATGTTTGTTTAATTGTTAGCATGAACTTGATTTAAATTTGAATGTTTTAGAAACAATCATGTTGAATATTGTTAAACAGTAGGCAGTACATGAAATAGGTCTAAATTCGCAATAGGGTTTTGTAGAATTATTTTCTGATTTAGTTTATTTACGGTATATTTAATGAAAAATTGAAATAAAATATCAAACGAATTCGAAAATTTACGAAATTTTTACTGGAGTTGTCTGGAACTATTCTGGACTTTATATAATTTTTGTAGAGTTTTTCCGATTAAAATGGATTTTTAATTGAGTTTTCAGATCTGAAGAGAAATAAAATTTGTTTAATTCTCTGAATTTTATAAATTTGTAGAAATTTGTAGAACTTCTGAAATTTTTATTGTAGGTTACTCCATAACTATACTTTTAGGGAAAAAAAATTTCATTAATTTATCCGATTAAATTATATTTTTTAATTTAGATTTTCAGATCTGAGAGAAATAAATTTGTTACTTCTCTGAATTTTGTAAATTTAGAGAAATTTGCTAATTTTCTAAAACTTTTACAGTAGGTTGCTGGGTAACTATTCTGTTATGGATAAAATTTTCATGAATTTTTGAAATCATTAACTAATTTTCCTTTAATTTTCATATTAACAGCGAAGTATAATTGTTTAATTTTCTGAATTTTATACTAATTTTTGAAATTTGATAAAACATCTGAAATTTTTACAGTATCATATTGGATGAACCTACTGTATGGAAAAATTATAAAATTTGTTTTTAAACTTATCGGACTATTCTTATTTATTTTCCTCTTAAATGGAGAATTAAAAGGTTTAATTCCCTAAAATTTTACAATCTTCTGAAAATTGTTAAAATTCTGAAAAATTTTCATATTGGGTTATTAGATAACACAATAATATGAAACTCTTAAATTCGATAAGTTATGATAATTTTATTTAAGTTTTTCATTCACAAAATTAATCAATACTGGGAAGCAACACGGACCGTGTTGATCCAACACGGACCGTGTTGCCAGCAGTTTTGGTGAATTCGTGTGTTTTAGGGTTTAAAAAATTAATTTTAGAAATTAATTATTAAATCCTATTACTACAAAATCGGTTGATGGGCATAAAATCTATTAATTTTGTAAAGTTTAGGAAACTTACAATATCTTTAGTATCTTTTAGACTTCTTGATTTTAGGAAAATCGAGTATTTTGTGTGTAAAGGTAGAAAATCATAAATCTGTTTAGGTATCTAAGATAAAATATGGAATTTTTTTTATTTTGGTAATTATGCAAACTCTTAGGAAACCTTATTTAGTATTTGTTTCCTTATATGTGTTGTGTTGCAATTAAATATGTCTTTATAATTTGTTATTTAAGCATATGTTATATTTGATATAATTATTGCAATATTACCTGTTTGCATGTGCTTCTAATATGGTTATAGATAGTCGGTTTTACCGGTCTGCGTACCGGGTTGGGTGAAATACGGTCTGCGTGCCGTCATTGAATTAATTTTAAATTTAAATTTCAGTTAAGTTTATTTAATTCATGTAAGGTCTCTTTAAGAGGTCCACTTTGTAAATTTTTTGTAATTGGAGACATCAAGTTAAGTGGGAGCCCAACAGCAATGGAGGTGATGATTCGAGTGGGAGCCCATCTAAGGAAGTTGCAAAATCCAAGAAGAGTTTCTTGAAGACTGTCAAGGCTTAGTTAAATTAAGTTTGATTAATTCTAGGTGGCCATACTAGGGGTTTTATTTATGCTTTAAATTCGTTATTGCATGTTTTATTATGCCTTTTATGCTTTTCGAAAGAGTTTACCTAGAATTGCATGTTTAGGATAATAAAACCTACTCTCAAAATTGAATTATTGTTCAACCTATCGAAATACCACTTAGATGGATAAATAAAGAAAGTCAAAGCGAATTATTTGTCCATCATTAATAAGTAGGGTGGGAGCTAGGTCAATTCAAATTGGCTATCAAAATAGTTTTGGGCCAAGAGCAGAGGAAGAGAAATATTGTATTTTGATACAAATTTCTTGCCAAGAGTCATTTTGAATGATTGATCATAAGATGATCAACCAAAGATAACATGGGATCGAGTTTTGTTGGGCCAAAGTCCACTTGAGCCCATGAGTCTTGTGGGTCTTGGTAAATTAAAACACTAAATGAGAGTTGATAAAGTGTTTTGATTTGAAGTTAAAATTTGTTTAATTTCTTTGATGACTAATAATTAAAATTGAACCTTTATGTCTTGTCAGAATCAAAGATGTCTAACACACCCACCAACAACACAGTTAACCTCCGCTCTCTTTTGGAAAAAGAGAAACTCACCGGGGCCAATTTCCTTGATTGGCACCGAAACCTGAGGATTGTCCTTAGGGAAGAGCAGAAAGAATATGTTCTAGAAAGAGCCTTGAAGAACAAGCCCAAAGAAAATGCGACTCAAGCTGAAAAAGACAAATGCCAGCGTCATTCTGATGACGATGTCCAAGTTAGCTGTATCATGTTGGCCACTATGACTCCTAAGCTCCAAATGCAATTTGAGAACAAGAAGGCACATGAAACAATCGCTCCACTGAAAAGCATGTTTCAAGAACATGCTCGAATTAAGAGATGTCAGATCAATGAGCAAATTGTTCGCACTCGTCTTGAGATTGACAAGCCCGTTGGGCCCATGTACTGAAGATGATTGATCTTTTTGAGTTCATGGAGCGACTAGGGTTCCCCTATACTCCAGAGTTAGCTACTGACATTCTTCTGAGCTCACTGCATGAAGGGTTCATCACCTTCAAACTGAACTACAACATGCAGGGGCATAAGAAGTCTCTAATGGATCTTCATGCGATGTTGGTCACGGCGGAGAGGGATATTAAAATAGCCCATAAGGCTAACTCGAATGTCCTCGTGGTCAGTAAGGGGAAAGGCAAGTTCAAGAAGGCTAACAAGAGCAAGAAGGGACCTGCAAGTAAGAAAGGCAAGAACAAAACTGTTGTCCTAGCCAAACCTAAAGCAGGACCTAAGCCAGATAAAGAGTGCTTTTATTGTAAAGGCAAAGGACACTGGAAAAGAAACTGCCCCACCTACTTGGATGATCAGAAGACTGGAAAGGTCGTCAAGTCAGGTACAAATGTGATCGATATAAATCTTACTGTTTCTACTTTATGGGTATTAGATACCGGTTGTGAAGCTCACATTTGTGGAAATGTACAGGGCCTAAGCAGAAGTAGATGAGTCAGCAAAAATGAAGTAAACCTACGCACAGGAAACGGGCAAAGAGTTGCGGCTGTCTTCGTAGGAACTTATAGTTTATCTTTACCTTCAGGACTTATATTAGAACTAAATAATTGTTATTTTGTTCCCGCTATTAGTCAGAATTTAATTTCAGTAGTTGTACTTGAGATTGAAGGTTATTCTTTTAATATTACGAATGGTCGTTTTTCATTTACAAAGAATGAAATCTTCTATGGTGCGGGTATTCGTATGAATGGCCTCTACATATTAGATTTAGATAAAAAAAATCTGTCACATCGAATAAAAAAAGGCTAAAACAAAAGACTCAAATGAAACATACCTGTGGCATTGTAGGCTAGGTCATATTAATCAGAATCGCATCCAGAAACTGTAAAGTACAGGAATTCTGGAAAATCTGAACTTCGAAAAGTTTGAAGTTTGTGAGGCATGTCTGATGGGAAAAATGACTAAGTCGCCTTTTAATGGAACTGGTGAACGAGCCAATGACTTATTAGGGCTCACACATACCGATGTATGCGGACACATGAGCGCCAATGCGAGAGGAGGATTCTACTATTTCATTACTTTTACTGACGACTTTAGTAGATATGGGTATATCTACCTAATGCGTCATAAATCTTAATCTTTTGAAAAGTCCAAAGAATTCCAAAATGAAGTACAGAACCAACTTGAAAAAACAATAAAAACTCTTCGATCAAATCGAGGTGGAGAATATTTGAGCCAGGAATTCATTAACCATCTAAAAGCTTGTGGGACAACTATCTCCTCCAGGAACCCCACAACACAATGGAGTATCTGAAAGGAGAAATCGCACCCTATTAGATATGGTGCGATCAATGATGGCAGAGTCAGAATTACCACTTAGCTTTTGGGGGCATGCTCTTGAAACCGCATCGCTTATTCTAAATAGGACTCCGACTAAAGCCACTGAAAAGACACCACATAAGATATGGAGAGGAAAAGTTCCCAGTTTGCCTTTTCTAGAGATTTGGGGATGTGAAGCCTATGTTAAGGTTTTACCTGACAGCAAGCTTACACCCAGATCTGAAAAGGTTTTCTTTGTGGGCTATCCTAAGGAACCAAAGGGTATTACTTTTATAACCGTTCTGAGAAAAAAATGTTTGTGTCTCGAAATACTTTCTTCTTAGAGAACGAGTTTGTCTCTAAAAGAAACAGTGGGAGAGAAATTGAACTAGGTGAAGTTCAAGAGCCACAAACCACTTCGAATCTTATCCCATACCCCGTCACCACTACTTGCATTCCAATCTCTGTTGATCCTCAAAAAGAAAGGGATGATGAACAGGTAGTCGGGGGACAGGTAGATGAAGAAGTAGGGAATGTGGACATTTGAAATCTTATCCCATACCCCTTCGTAAGTCCAGTAGGGACATTTGCCCTCCTGAGAGATACGGTTATCTCATGACATTGGAAATCAACATAGTCCTTGTGGAGTATGATGAGCCCGAGACCTACAAACAAGCCATGAAATCCAAGATAGACTCCATGTACGAAAACAAGGTTTCGACCTTGGTTGTCTTGCCTGAAGGCGCTAGAGCCATCAGAAACAAGCAGGTCTTTAAAGTGAAGATCGACATGGATGGTAAACCTAGTGTTTACAAAGCGCGACTGGTGGCAAAAGGCTTCACTCAAATTCATGGTATTGACTATGAAGAGACCTTCTCCCCAGTAGCGGCTTTTGAATCTATCAGGATACTCCTTGCCATAGCTGCATGGTATGACTATGAAATATGGCAAATGGACGTCAAGACTGCATTCTTGAATGGGATTCTGGAAGAGGAAGTGTATATGACACAACCTGAAGGTTTTGAAGATCCCAAAGGTTTTGGGAAGGTCTGTAAGCTGCAGAGGGCCATTTATGGCCTCAAGCAAGCTTCAAGGAGTTGGAATCAAAAGTTTAATCAAGTAATCAAAGAGTTTGGTTTCTTGAAAAACGAAGAAGAGCCTTGCGTTTACAGAAAACTCAGTGGGAGCAAGATAGTCTTTCTGGTTTTGTATGTGGATGATATACTCCTTATTGGAAACGATATTCCTATGCTAGAGTCTTGTAAGACTTGGCTTAGGAAGAATTTCCACATGAAGGATCTCGGTGAGGCCCAACACATTCTTGGAGTAAAGATCTATAGAGATAGATCGAGACGTTTGATTGCATTGAATCAAACAACTTATATTGATAAGGTGTTGAATCAGTTCAACATGCAGAACTCCAAGAAGGGATTCATTCCCATGGTTCATGGCACATCACTTGGTAAAACAGATTGTCCTCAGACATCTGAAGACCAAGAAAAGATGAAAAATATACCTTATGCCTCGGCTGTAGGGTCTATTATGTATGTTATGAGATGTACAAGGCCAGATATAACTTTTGCCTTAAGTATGTACAGCAGGTTTCAAGCCAACCCTGGTGAGAAACACTGGATTGCTGTGAAAAACATACTTAAGTATCTGAATAGAACTAAGGAGTTGTCCTTGGTCTATGGAGGTGAGAAACAACTAAGTGTAAATGGTTATACTGATTCCAGTTTCATGATGGATAAAGATGACTACAGTAGCCAATCTGGATACGTCTTTTGTCTAAATGATGGAGCAGTGAGCTGAAAGAGTTCCAAGCAAGACACTGTCGCTAATTCTACAATTAAGGCATAATATATCGCAGCATCTGAAGCTGCGAAGGAGGCAATGTGGGTGAAGAAGTTCATCGAGGAGCTTGAAGTAGTGCATAGTATTGCGGAAGGCATATACCTATACTGTGACAACTACGGGGTCATTGCTCAGGCAAAGGAACCTAGAGCACACAGCAAAGCTAAGCATGTGTCCAGAAAGTATCACATCATTCGAAAGATCATCGAGGAAGGTGATATTAATGTGTGCAAGGTTCATACAGATGAGAACGTCGCCGATCTGCTTACTTAACCCCTGTCGCAAGCGAAGTATGAGAGTCTTACTCATGCAATAGGAATTAGACATCTTAAAGGATGTTATTAAGTTACATTTTAAACATTAGATGGCTCATGGTTTGTAATAGTTATTTATTCATCATTTATAAATAAAATTCAAACTTTACATAAATTGTGGTTTAGAATTATGTAAATGTCCAAAAGGGTTAGCGAATTCAAAGTGGGAAATTGGATGAGGTCTGATTTCTGAAACCCCATTAGTGAACTTGATGACGCTAATCCTGGTCGACAGTCGACCAGCTTCCTAATTGTATTATCACGTAGGGACAGTGATGATACCAACACAATTAGCATGTAGGATTGAAGTGATGATCGAGTTTCATGATCATATTGATGTATTGACGTCATATATCAATCACATAGGTATTGTTGAGAACAACTACCGAAATGACCCCCCAGTAGGAGCTTTTTAAGTTAGGAATTGTCATAGGAGCTCTTACTACTCAAAGTTCCTGAATCCTGAGTTGAGTATGCATCGCATGATCTCACGTGACTTGAGTTGGCCAAACGCCTTTCTAAGAGGGCTATAAAGGCGTGTCCGGGTTCTGATTGGATCATGTGAGAATGTGTGTCTGAACAAGATGGTGTTGTCCTCCCTATTAGGGACAATTGTCTTATTGGCCACTCGGTGAGATTGGACTGAAAATGCTTGGCCGAGCTCAGTTGAATCAATAGTTGATCATCTGCTTTTCAAAGTCTAAACTCGGAGATTGTTGGGAATGTCCCGACAATGTTCGATATACACAGAAATTAAACCAAAGTAATATAGTAATTATATGTCTTGCTAGAGACCTCTATAATTAGTAATTGAATATGTTTAATTACAACTATATTATTTGGTCCTACTGGGTCACACAAGTCAGTGCCCTAGAACAATGTATGTAACCCAAGTAATATTGTATTATGTTTAGAAATGTTGGGAACTGATTTCTGTGAGAAATCAGCCCAACACGGACCGAACTGGGTTCAACACGGACCGTGTTGGGTTACCATGGTCCGCGGTGTCTATTGGCCGAGTTAATGGACCTTTTGGAGTCCAACACGGACCATGTTGATTCAACACGGACCGTGTTGGGCCTGAGAAGTGCGTCGTTGCATTAAGTCAGCCCTTTAGGGTTTTGTGCCCTATCCCCAAGTTATCTAAACACTATGTAAAAGGGTCTCTATGAGAGATTATTCCACACTAACTGCCTGAGACTCTTAGAGAGATACCAGGGTGATTTCCTGAGTTCCTCTCTCTTTTAGTTTGTAGTTCTTGTTTCCTAAAACATTCTCTGTTTCCTGAACATTCTCATATATCAAATACATACATCTTAGATTGAGATTCGTCTCGATCGGATCGATCTAGCAATCAGGTTCCCAGAGTGCTGCGTGGACTTTTCAGTGGAGGATTTCAGTATTGGAATCTTGAAAGTCAACCTCTTCTCCAGTCGGAATTAGCGATCAGGTATAATTACTAAAGCATCTGCAATTGTTGTGATTAATTGTTTATAATTGTTATGAATATTCTACCAATTAATCTGTATCTGTTTAGGAAATAGATAACCTAAAACCTAACAGAAACCACATGAGGCCAGTCCGAGGGTTTTAGCAGAGTCTGTTTTCGAACAGGCGAGTCCGAGGGTTTTTTTAAGTCTTGGACTCATAGCCTTACCCTCGGACTTGGAATCCGAGTTCGTAGGCCGGAGTTTTCATCTTTTTTTCGGTTCGTTGATTTCCTTAAAATCAACTAGCGACTCCTTTTATCATAACTTGCATAATTCATTTTAGGACTCTTTCCCTCGGTTTAATTCACTAGTCTTATGTTCATCTCATGAATAAAAACATAGGGCCAAAAGACCAGAAAAAGGGGAAAACTTGACTTAGGCAAACGGCCATAGCCTTATTTATGACCCCTTTTCTAGGTCAGTGACCAAAGGATCACTAGCTTGACCTAGGCATGGTTGTTTGGCCTTTTGGGTCAATCCACTAGCCCATCTTTGTCCCTTATGATACCTTGGGTGGAAATTTCGAGTAAATATATGATTGGTATTTCCAACCGAAGTGATTGTCCAAAGTGAATTTACAAGCTTAGGGTACTTAAGAATCATAAAACCTTTCTTAAAATCAGAGCATTCTTGTTTAAGGATTAAGCAACATTAGTCAACTCCCATTCACATCAAGTAGCACTATATAAAAAAATTAACGATTTTTCAGGGTCTACACCAACAATCATAAATGGTCTAGCAAAAGGCCATCGAATATGACAATTGGAGCAAACCATGAACTTGATGCTATAACTTTGCTTATAGCTAAGTTAGATTCCGTTTTTCACAATTAAGTGAATTGAGTCTTAATCAAGTTCATGTTGTTGAGACTAACGCTATAAGCCCTTGGAGCATCAAACTTTGTCTTGTTCTTACGTAGTTTGCTTAGTGAGTCAAAACATGTTAACTCCGTGAAGAACTTTAGATCAAATTGGAACAATGATATGTTTTCAAACACATTCAAGTATATAACCTTGACTAGAGAAATCATCCTAACTTTTCATACAAAAACTAAGGTAAATAAACTAAGGACCCCACAAGCTACATGGGCAACACAATAATAGCACATCTTATTTACAATAATCCCTAACTCGACTAAACCTAGAAACTTTGGTCAATTGTTTGCTTGCAATGTCTTAATTTGAAATTCTTAACACTCATCATGAGATGCTCGAGAATCAAATAATTGTTCATACTTCCAATTCCAATTCTCAAGCTGAAAAGCTTCCAAGTAAGCCAGAGCCCAATCCTAAGGACTCTAGAAGGTCGTAGACAAATAACGTTAAGCTAGTGATACAAAAAGAGCACTGCTTGAAAGGCACCCCAAGGTAATTTCTCATCTTCACATCAAATTTAAAATTTTTAGGTAGTTTAATTTCTTGCGTTTTCTTTTTTTTCTTTTTGAATGGGAAAACGGGAAACTCGACATTGATAACGAGTCCACGAGTACATAACTTGAGATTTAGTTAGGTAGAGTGCCCAACCAAATCTGCTCTTTCTCAATAGGTAAAACTCTAGCAAGATGATGGGCTGGTAGGCTCCCATCTCTTTTAACATGCGACGAAGAAAAAATCGACAAAACTACTCAAAAGCAATAAATCATCTAGGACGAGATTAAAGTCGCTGGCTTGAATTGTTGCCTTCTTGACTTGCAATATCATCCCAACACAATTAGACCCCAAAGATATGGATTGAAAGTGAAACCTTCTTTAGTTTTACTTCATTATATATTTAAGAATTTAAGAGAATGCTAGAAAAGTATCACAAGATCATTATTCCTTAGAAAAGGAAAATTGCATTTCTCTTTTTATGAGAGGAAGATCATTTTTTATTTTTTGTTATTAGATTGGTTTTCCCTCTCTCTTAACCCTCTCTCCCACATGGTCACCTTACAACTATTGAGTAACCTTTTTTTGAAGATAAAACCATGTATCTCGTAATGGTCCATTGTAAGGTCCAACAAAAAAAAAAAGATTATTAGGAGCCAAGATTAGACATGAGAAAACTTACCCGAGATTCGAAAGCCAAACTGATTTACCTGAATCGACATCCGAAACAATGTCAACCGATTTGAATCCGATGAACAGAAATGACCCAACCTTACCCAAACCAAATCCGAAATTTATTCTAAAGTGAAGTTAGCTGTACGCAAAATGACTCGATATAATTTGAACCCAACCTAAACTGACCCGACTCGAAATGAATCAATCAGGGAAAAACATAACCGGAACCGATCGATACTCAAGACAAAAACCGATCCAACTCTTAACAGAATCTAGTGAAAACCAAAATTACCCAGGCCCAATATGACCCGACCTACATGGAACCAAACCCATATTATTAAAAGCCAAAGTGAACTGAAATGGGATAACACAACCGTCTTCGTATGTAAAAGTGATCCAAGCCATTATCCACTAACTTTGAACACGTCAATATAAATTGAGTTAAGTTTTTTTTTATACAATTTCATATTAGTTTTATTCAATGACAAATATCTTCCATCCTATTTATTTTAATATTTATATTGTGACACCAATTGACATTCAGGATAACAAGAAAACTTTTAAAATGTGAGGGAAATGAGTTAATTGAGCAACTATCATCCTCTAATAACAAGGAAACTATCAAAATATTAGTAAAAATTTAAAAATTAGAATCACAAATAAAATTGGTATTAGATATGATATTAGAATTACAAATATGCTAAAGGTATATCTTGCTCAGTGATAACAAGTAAACTATCAAAATAATAGAGTCGTAAATAAAGTTTGCATTGAATATAATATAAGATAGCAAACAAACTATCGAAATTAAATTTTTTGAGAATAATCAACAAGGACTTAGTAATAAATAAATTAATAAAAACAAGAGTCTTTAGCTAATGGGTGAAGCCTACGATTGTGTCAAGATATTCTTGTTCTTGTATAAAGGTCGAGCATTTACTTTAATGGGTTGTAACTTGAAAGTTACAACTTAGAATGGTAGTTTAGTAATTTTAAAATATATTTTTTATTGGCTTTAAAAAATAATTGATTTTAAATTTACCAGACCTTATTTAACCTAACTTGACAATTAATCAAATCCTACCCAAAACCCCTATTATTGTTAGCTAATGTTGCCCCAAAATCAACCAACCATATTTTTACATAAACCAATTTGAACTGAACCCGACATATGACTGAGTACCACTCGACCCATAGTATAACCAATTAAAATTGACCCGGAATCAATCGAGCAAATTTATAACCGGACCACTTTAGACCCGACCCGAGGTTGAATCAAAAATTGAATTGAACTATACTCGAACATGATTAAACAGACTTATGCCCGACTCGGAACCGAGTCCCCATAGCACGTCTCAAATCCCAATCTTCAACCAAACCCAACTCCTATCCAACCGCTCATGCATTAATCGAAACTTACTCGAGCTCGAAATTCATTTGAACCAAACACATACTTGACTCGTAACTTTTATACTCGAAATAAATCTGAATCGAACATTAACCCGACCTATAAGCAACTCGAAACATCTGTTTACCAGGTGGTTGAGAATGTTTTTTTTTTAAGATTATTGGACGCCAATAATACCAACTTTGGGGGTATTGGAGACTAATAATACAAACTATTTTCTCGGACACTAGTAGTACCAACTATCGGCCTATTTTCCTCCAACAGTACACGACCGAGTTGTTATAGTTTTAACTCATCGGAAAGATGACGTGACTCCATGATGTGTGACGTGGAAGGTGGAGGTTGGATAGAAAATGTTGACGTGGACACTAACATGCCTTCCATATCACATATTATGGAGCCAATCATCGTTTCGATGAAATAAAACCATAACAATTCGACGGTGTACTGCTAGAGGAAAATAAGTTAATAGTTCGTACTACTAGTATCCAAGAAAATAGCTTGTATTATTAATATCCAATACCCTCAAAATAGGTTAATAGTTCGTACTACTAATATCCAAGAAAATAACTTGTATTATTAATATCCAATACCTTCAAAGTTGGTATTATTGATGTTCAAAAACTTTTTTTTTTTTTTTTAAGTGAGAGATGATTGCGATTGAGCAGACCATGAAGATTAAACGCGTAGGCATAGGCAAGTAACCAAACTAGCATAGCAGAGCCAACCAGCATCGCAATCGGATTACCGCTAAACATATCACCCTGTGGCATTATATTAGCCTTCATTTCCATCAATAATTAATAACCACTACAAGTAATTAAACCTTGGTAGAAGCACCTTTTATCGGGCACACCCAGTCTGCCTCCTTTCGAATAACCCCACTCTCCCTGGCAACATTCCGCAGCCATAAGACAGAGAAACTCAAATCAAAGAGAGAAAGTTAGAGATATATATATCATACAGAGAGAAACAGAAAGCTTCAAATCAACGACGTTCTAGGTTCTCTACACCAGACGACGACGAAGAAGAACAAGCGCAAGTAGGGAGAGAAACAGCACGATGTGGCGCTGTCTCAGTCGCGTTCTTCGCCACCAATCATCAAAGTCCTCCATCTTCTCTCAATCGCCGCTTCATCGATCCTTCTCCAACTCCGTAAGATCTTATTCTATCTCCTTCAATGTCGGATAAATATCATTTTCAGTTTGCAATTAGGTTCTTTATTCACTTCTTACTGAGATCTAATGCGATTTTGTTGTTTCCTGATTCAAATTGCTGGTAACAATTTATGATAGACTGTTGGAGGATCAGCTTACAATGTAGTCGATCATGTCTACGATGCCGTGGTGGTTGGAGCTGGTGGTGCGGGTTTGCGGGCTGCCATAGGCCTTTCTGAGCACGGATTCAACACTGCTTGTATCACTAAGCTTTTTCCTACTCGTTCCCATACTGTTGCTGCGCAGGTTCAGATTGATTCGCTTTCCGATAATATGCTCGTATTCATATTTTTTTTTTTTACTTTATTTTTGCAAATTGTTTTATAGTTCACATCTTGTGTTGATGGAAACTTCAAAACTGATGCATTTCCAACCTTTAGTGAGTAATTTACTTGTAAAATTAGGTTTAACAGGTAGGTATCCATTGTAATGACTCGTGACTTCAAGCACTTTTTGTGCTGTAGGTAGTGGTGAATGTTTCCAACCCTGCATTTTGCTATTGTAGGATCACTGTTGTGTGTATGGACTTGCTTAATGCTGCTTTTCATGATATCATTGTGTGTATATGATAGGAAATACATTTGCTTGATATTGATGAAACAGTGAATCCCTTCCCGATTTAAGTGTTTAAATTAGCGTATTTCAGTCTGTTAATACTTTCAAGCCATTCTTCTCAATTCTTTTGTCTGTTATTTTATTAACTAGACACAACTCGCGAGCGAAACTTGGAGCTAGGATATTAGACAGCATTATGGCTTCTAGAGGATAGTCTTATTGATGACAGTAGAGTTATTGATATTCCTTTTGAGATTGTGAACTCATGTTCAGTTTCTGCCTATGGGCTATGTATTGACATAAGACCTTCTGCATGAAAACAACAAATGGAATTAATTAGTGGCTCAGAGCTGTAGTCAACTCTGGAATCCCATACCCTTTTCATGGTGGGTCAATCTCCAGATTTTCTTTGTGTTGTCTTATCTAGCAATGTGACTATAGATGGTGTACCCTGCCGAGCAAGCTTATGCATATCAGTTTCTTGTTTGTGTTACTGTATATAGGACATGCCATTATGGTTGGCTAGTTCTTTTGGATTTATGTCCGTTTGCTCGACTCAGTTAGGCATCTACTACAGTGTATTCTAGCTGAATGAGTGACATGTGGCAGGGTGGAATTAATGCTGCATTGGGTAATATGACCGAAGATGACTGGAGGTGGCACATGTATGACACAGTGAAGGGAAGTGACTGGCTAGGTATGTTGCTTGGTGCACTTGATTTGCAAAATGCATTGCTTCTGTCATAACTACAAACTGATATAGGTGCTGGCGCAAACTGGCGAATCTTGAATTATATAAAGAATGATGAGATTTGGGTGCATTTTTCTCTAGGCGAAGCTTTGAGTTGATTATTGTTTCACGTTGTATATAGCATGTATATGATTTATCAACCATTGTTGAATTTTCCAATTTGTTCTAATTAAGTGTGAAAAGGCATCATTCCAGTATTTGTTTTGCTTTTTTTTTTTTCCCTTTTGCACGCTGTAATATATATGGTAGAAGCTAAGGTCAGTAATGATTGTTGGGAAAATTTGATGTTCCAAAAGTATAGAGCTGATCTGTGACTACTTTGAACAAAGTCCTTGTTTAAGGTGGGTGGGGAGGTCTTATGGGAAGTTTTTGTTGTTTTTGTGTCAAATGATCCCATCCACACAACTTTTGACTTAACTATCCAGTGCAAATGCTCTAAGCAAATGTGTGTTAATAGATATTTGGGTACCAATGTCATCAAGTAATATCAAATATCAAGTATCAACAGATTGATAATTTCTCCTCTCTTGCTTTCTGTCTCCTGTATATGACACTAGTTCCCTCTCACCTGGATGCACAAATAGCACCAGTGAACAGTTAGTTCCTGGAAAAGAGTCCGCAGGGCTGCTTTTCATCTTTAAGTTACAGTGGATGCATCAAGCTGCTTCTCTAAATTCAGTGAATTGTACTGTACTTTTTGTTAAGCTATAGGGGGTCAATGCCTGTCAAATTATAGGGCTCACCAAATGGAACCTTGTTTAAAAGTCAATGGTAGTGATACAAGGCTATTTGGTCTGTTTGATTAATCGGTTCATATGGGGATTTGGGTTATGATTTGTGCATTTTTCCCTCCTTTTCTTCATAGCAGGAACTTGTGGGGTATCATGTTATATGCTATATAATGACCTTAGCTATATAATTATCTCAACTTTTACAGGTGACCAAGATGCCATACAATACATGTGTAGAGAGGCACCAAAAGCAGTCATTGAGCTTGAGAATTACGGATTACCTTTTTCTCGAACAGAGGATGGTAAAATTTATCAACGTGCATTTGGTGGGCAAAGCTTGAACTTTGGGAAAGGTATTTGCAAGGAAGATTAAGGTTGTTTAGGAGTTTATAATTTGGTATTCATGATGTGATGAGGTTTCTTCATTGCTTTCCTTGCTATTGCAGGAGGGCAAGCATATCGCTGTGCATGTGCAGCTGACCGAACTGGTCATGCTTTGTTGCACACTCTTTATGGACAAGCTATGAGGCATAATACACAGTTTTTTGTCGAATATTTTGCCTTGGATCTTCTTATGGATGATGAAGGCAAGTCAATGATGTTGGTCCTTTTGTGCCTTTCTTCTTTAACTGATTATGTGTCCTCGGGGCATACCAATTATGGATATTATAATAGTGCCTTTTCCCTCAAAAGCCTCGAAGGGGATGTGCGTCTGGAAATTCATGTGTGAGGGGGAAGATGGAGTGGGTAGCTAGACTGGTGAGTTTGGTGTAAGTTTGTAACAAACTTGTTTAAATAACTCACTGAATCATCCTATGTTGGGTGATAGCTTATTGTAGACCTTGGGTTTTGAAATGTTGTGATAAGTACTTAGCATGCTGTGTATTACTTGCTGTTCATTGTTTGAGGGGAAAATTTCTGGCTGGATTACTGTGCTCTTGCATGTCAGTCTTCTGCTTACCGATTATCTAGGAGAGGGTCTGGTTGCACTTGTCACTTGGAATTGAAATCTCTGTGACATTTTGTATATCTGCGAGTGGCTTGAAATATTTTTGAAGCATAGACTTTCTCCTACTTGCAAACTTCAAGCTTAATTCGATATATATTTGTTTTCTTTGGAATCTTACAGGGAGTGTGGTTTATTTTGTTCCGGGGAATCTTATTGAGTATGGTTTTTCTAATTAGGTGTCTGCCAAGGTGTGATTGCAATGAACATGGAGGATGGGACACTACACAGGTTTAATGCCAAATCTACAATTCTGGCTACTGGGGTATTCAAACTTGATGATTGTCATTTGTCAACAATCTCCCTTTCCTTATGGAAGTTGCCACTGCTTTTAGGTAGTTAATCTAATTTGTTTGTTCTTTTTTAGGGATATGGACGTGCTTATTTCTCTGCAACCTCTGCTCATACATGTACCGGTGATGGAAATGCTATGGTTGCACGTGCTGGGCTTCCATTGCAGGTTTTGTCTCCCCCATGTTTTGTGGTGTTACCATCTTGTTTGTTAGGTAGAACTTAGAAGTTTGAGAGTTGAGGCAAGTGGGTAAAAGAGGCTCATCTAACTCTTGATGCGATTTTTTTTTTGTTTTCGAAAAAAACTTTGCAGGACCTTGAATTTGTGCAGTTCCACCCCACAGGTATTTATGGTGCTGGATGCCTGATAACAGAAGGTTAGTTATCCTGATGCTGATCATTCCATGTTGTATTGAAGGTGTTGTGGCTTGTTATTAGGAAGGATATACACTCACAAGGGATCAGCTGCGTTGAACGATAACAATTGGGCCATTCAATTTGCTAACTCTTCTTTGCAGTTCTTCTCAAACTGTTCTTTTGCTCATATTTGCCAATAAGTTGTGGTTCTCCTTTGGGTTTGCTAGGTTTATCTCTCTAGGTCTGCTTAATCTTTCATTTTGCTTGAGAAGAGGCATTTCCTTCTCATGTACTGTCTACTGAGAACTTTTGAGTACTTGATTGATGTATTGTATTGTTATTTAATGGTTTCTTCCTTGTGACCAGGGTCTCGTGGTGAAGGGGGTATTTTGAGAAATAGCGAGGGTGAACGTTTCATGGAAAGATATGCTCCAACAGCTAAGGATCTTGCATCAAGGGATGTTGTTTCTAGGTCTATGACAATGGAGATTCGAGAAGGTCGTGGTGTGGGTAAGAGCATGACACCTACAACCTTAATATGCAGATGATGCCTATGTTCGTACTCCTGAGTTCCATTTCTTGGGTACAGTGTTTGTGGTTGTTGGATCCAAGAAAGTCTCTATGTAAATGTTAAGAACCAATTGAAAAGAATCTGACCATTGTTTTATTGATAATGTGTAATATTGATTTTTATGTTGTACATGGGTGCTTGGCACAAGCTCTATATGAACCAGAATCCTAGGCATATGTTGGGTTAAAGATCAAACTAGTTAGTTTACTGCATCTGTTTAATATGTAATATTGGTTTTTATGTTGTACATGGGTGGTTGGCAGAAGCTCTATATGAACCAGAATCCTAGGCATATGTTGGATTAAAGATCAAACTAGTTAGTTTACTGCATCTGTTTAATTCATTTCAAGCACACTAACACTGCCTTTAATAGGACCCTTGAAGGACCATATCTACCTCCACTTGAATCACTTACCCCCAGAAGTACTCAAGGAAAGACTTCCTGGGATCTCTGAGACAGCTGCTATCTTTGCTGGGGTTGATGTTACTAAGGAGCCCATCCCGGTCCTGCCAACTGTCCATTATAACATGGGTGGAATCCCTACAAATCATCATGGAGAGGTGAGATTTAAGAAAAGTGGAGATATTCACTGTTATGGGCCTTTTATATTGTACTAAACAACAAATATAATGCCTCAGGTTGTTACCATCAAAGGAAATGACCCAGATGCAGTTGTTCCGGGTTTAATGGCTGCTGGGGAGGCTGCCTGTGCATCGGTTCATGGTGCTAACAGGCTTGGTGCAAATTCTCTTCTTGACATTGTTGTTTTTGGGCGTGCTTGTGCTAACAGAGTCGCTGAGATCCACAAACCAGGCAAGTGAATTTAATGGCGGATTGCGTGTCAGCTTCTATTTCAGTACAGCAGAACTACACTTGCAGGATGTTTTTGACATGCCATTAATATACAAGTGAACTTTACCGCTGGTTGACATATTTCATACCCTGCAGGAGAGAAGCAAAAACCCTTGTCAGAAAATGCAGGAGAGAAGACCATTGCATGGTTAGATAAATTAAGGAATGCAAATGGTTCTCTTCCAACTTCGCAAATTCGTCTCAACATGCAACGTGTGATGCAGAATAATGCTGCTGTCTTCCGGACACAAAGTACATTAGAGGAAGGTATGATATTTGCTTGCTGATCTATGTACAATTATAATGATGGTTACTCTGTGCCTACTCATATGGTGATTTTAAGGGGGGTCTTTCAGTGTTAGGAGTGAATTATGATTGCTTGCAAATCTTTGTTTTTGGCAAGAAAGAAATTTACTCCATTACCAAGGAACTCCCAATGTGGGAGACCTACCCTTTACAACCTAAGAGCCCACAAACCAAATTAGTTTGTGAACTAAGAGAGAATCAAATCTATACAATCCATATATTTCCCAGATTTTTCCCCCCTATGTAAAACTCTATACAGAATATTCTTTTTCAGCCTTTGTACAATAGACCTTGTATCTACATGAGTGCTGTTAAATCTTTTGAAATTTCTATTGCTTGCAAATCTTGCCCGCATGGATGTGCTTCAACTAATCTCTGTATGACTGTACCCATTGAGCTGAGTTATCTTTTGCTGTTGGCTGTTGCTTTATCTCTGCTGGGTTCTAACCATCCCAGTAGTGTCGGAATTTGTATTTCCCTTGCCCTTCCCTTAAAATACTTTATAGTGTTTCAGAGGCATTTAGTGGATACCTGAAAGTTCCGGTGATATTATGCGATAGTTTCTTTGTTCACAGAAGATATTTGCTTTTTTCAATTTTAGTGAAGATGAGTATGAGGTTTGATTATTCCTGAAGTGTCATGTCTACATTCTAATAGCTTGCTGACAGCATCACTCTGGGGGATCTTTTTGCATTGCAGTCAATTTGGTCTACCTAGAGTCCAAATTTTTTTTTTTTTTTTTTTTTTTTTTTTTTTTGGTATCTATCAACTTGGTATCAAAGCAAGTTCTCGATTCCAAGCCTCAGCTAAACCCTATTCCGCTGTCATCCAATCTTTGAAATAAAAAACTTCGCAAACTACCCAGAAGCCCTAAACAGCCGCTGCCGCTCTGCCTGAAACCATTGCACCACCACCAACCTCTGTTCACCACCCATCAATGACCACCCTCCCACCAACCTGGTTAGTTGACCATCATGATGTTCCCTAGAACAATGTCGTGGTTAAAAAAACTTAAGAGTCAAGGGATTTGAGACAAGCATTGCATAGTCGGACTAGGATACAAAATTATGTGAAAGGATGGAGGATTCAAACAAGAAGTTCAAAAATGATATGTTACGAAGTGTTATCAAAATTACTTCTTGGATAGATGACTTTCGAAAGTCATTCCAAAGAGCGTCTTGGGGTTGTAAGTCAAGTCTAGCATCGTGAAAGTTCCAGTAAGGATGAAGGAAAGGAAGTGAGTCATCCGTCTCTTATAAGTTGTGTTCAATCTTCAACTGATACTGTAGGTCGTTCTACAACTTTAGATGTTACAGTGCCTGGTTTGCCACCTATTATGCCCTCTGTTGTTGTCGTTGATGATGTTGAAGCCGTTCTTGAAGATGAGATAGACACAACACATGAAACAAGACTACGACTACTCATACATAATTTTTTTTAGTCATACAGTTAAATGTGTAGAGACGTGAAGACGAACAATTGAGTATATTGATTTGTTTGTCAGTTGAAGAATGTTTTGTTGGCAAGAAGATTCATCCCATCATTCAATTACTACTTTTCTAGAGAAGTTGAAAGCTATGCATATTTTTCATACTTATGGCGAAGTGAATATGCTCTTCCTTTGTTGGATTATAATCTTTCTAAACTTCTACAAAACCAGACGCTGTGTTTTTCGCAACTGGGAGATCTATTGAGCTGATTTTCTGGCTGCGTATCTTCATGTAAACTCTCCCGAGGTGAGCTTTTTTAAGCCAGGGGAATGATGGGAGGTAGTATTAGAATATTTAGGAATAATGATATTTAGTAGATTTATGATTTTATTATTTATAGTTTTCTATTCTTCTTAGGACCATTATAGGTTCCTAGTTTGATGAGGAAAATTATGCCAGTTTCCTATTTCTATTAGGTTTAGTATTAGAAAGGTTGTTTACCAACAAATAAGGGCTTTGCTAGCCTTTATAAGATACTACATTGATATTGAATATATGAATTGTTACTGAGTATGCATGGGGATGCTAATCTTTTTTCTTGAGTCCAACATGGGGATGCTGAATTCTTCTCTTGAATGCAATTGAGGATGTTGAGTTTGTATCTTTAGCTTTTATTTATTTTCCAGCTCTCTATCAACTTGGTATCAGAGCCTGCTCTCTATAGGGAGGCAGTGTGTTTCTTACTGGATTGTCACAAGGACCTATATGGGTTGCACCGTATGGTTTGCTCACAAGTCACAAATGAGCAGCCAATCTTAAATCTGGTGCCAACTCCAGCTACCAAAAAGAAAAAAGACAAAGAACCTCAATCTGAATAATTATTAGGATCAGAAGATTGAAAACAATCTCCAAAAAGTTAATGATTAGTTAGAGCCTTAGATTATATTCTGCTGTTTAAGTTTTATAAAGCAATATGTTTGTTCATTAGGGAAGAGTTAGTAATAAAAGTGAGCCAACTTTTATTGAGGGTTTACATCTATCATGAAAGGTCAAATGTCACAATTAGTTGTTTATCAGCATGGTTTACTGGTGTCTTTGCAAGGGTAAAACTGTAACTAGAGTTCAATTCTCATTATCTCATTGTGTTGATGTAGAGAGTATTTCTGAAACAAAATCTGAATCAAAGGAGAGGTGTTTTGGGGAAATGGTCACGATGATCAAGTTCTTAAATGTGTAATATTTGTGTAATTAGGAGGTTTCAGCGTATAAGAATTATTAATGGATGTGGATTCACCATAGAAGATCAAAGGAGAGGTGTTTTGGGGAAATGGTCATGATGATCAAGTTCTTAAATGTGTAATATTTGTGTAGTTGGGAGGTTTCAGTGTATAAGAATTATTTATGGCTGTGGATTCACCATAGAAGATCGTTTGCGGTATACTTCAGCGACTGGCTTTCAGCATACCCTTGATGGCGGCATGCGTCTTGAACGTTGTAGTTGAGTTAAGCAGTGTCGGCTTTCATGGAAAGTGCCTGACTTGAGTGGGAGAGAGAAGTGAGAGGGTGAATGTGTGGAGGGTGGTTAAGTTTCAATTTAGAGAAGAATGAGATGGAGGATAAATTTAGTGGGATATATGGGGAGGGATAAACTTAATTTTGAGAATGGATTCTTTTGGGGCAATGTGAAAGGGATTATGTGCTATTGGCTGTGGACAAAAAGGGGGATGAGTTTTTTTTTTCCTTTTTTTTGTTTTTTCTGGTTTTTGTTGTTTTTTGTGTTATCGTTTTTTTTTTGTTTTGTTTATTTTTTTTTTTTGGGGGGGGGGGGGGTGGGAGGGTTAATATAGGAGATTGGGACAGCAGCTGATGGAGGTGGGAATGCAGAAAATTGCTGTTAGGGGTGGGAGTGCCCTGTTCTTTGGATTGGATAAAATGGGGTTCGGATATATTGGATTGGATTGGATAAGTTATGATGTTTTTTTTGGGGAATTGTGTTTTTAGAGAGGATTTTTTTGGGGAATTGTGTAAGATTTGGATTGGATTGGATTGGATTAGATTGGAAAAAGTTACCAATCCAAAGAATCCCGGGTTTTTCCTAGGAAAATTTTCTTTGGGAAAGAATAATTCACAGTGTTTGGTTTACATTTGAACACATGGGAAAGTTTGTGGGAAATCTCATTTGAAATGTCTAAACTACCCTACATATGTTAATTTATAAAATAGTTTTTAGGGGCATTTTTGAAAACAAAGTTAAAAAGACTTTCCGTTTCCCATGGGAAAAAAACTTTCCCAAGCCCCCCATGGGAAAAATTTTTCCCATCCACCTTGAGAAAATTATGGGACCCACTTCAAAATTTTTCTCCCCTAATTTTACAAACATAGGAAAATTTGGTGAACTTGGGAAAGTTGACAAACTTTCCCAGGAAATAGTTGTAACCAAACGCACAAGTGAATAAAGATCTAGATTAGCTACCCAAATAGACATACCCCCTCCCTGGGATTCTAGCAAAGTTGGATTAGATTGTGCTATTCTGAATTTATTTATAGATCTGGATCAATCCTGGTCAATTGGCCATGATACATTGATACCTCTGGTCAATGAAATGGAAAATGAAGTCTTTCTTTTGACCCCCCCCCCCAAAAAAAAAAAACAACAAAATGATTGGCATTTGATGCTGAAGAGTCTCAAGTTGAGCAGAATATGGTCAATACCTTTGTTTGGATTAGTGGCAAACTGAATTCATGCGGCATGGCCTCTGTGATCTTTCCTTTATATTTGTTGTTGATACTACATTTGCAATTACGTAGATTCAAAGCGGTTTTTTCATTTTGGCCGCTGACATTACCGATAACTGCTTCAAGGATCGCTGACTGGCCCCACAAATCACCACGAGTCTTTCCAGCGTGTTTCGTCCTCGTTCACACGCTGCCTGGGAAAATTTTCCAGGAGGTCACCCATCCTGAGACTACTCCCAGCCAAGCACGCTTAACTGAGGAGTTCTCAACGGATGAGCTACCATAAAAGAAGGTGCACCTTGGTGTTACAAGTTATTTCAAACCTCTCAAACCACACTTAACCATACAACCCGGGGTGGTACAGTCACCCCCACTTAAGCGCACAACGTCCTCGTTGTGCAACAATCCACTCCAGAATCTTTGCCCCGCTAATCTTGGAACTCTTCGTCAGTGTACCAGTCACGATTGGTTTACTGTTGCAGAACTCTGGATGGTTTTCTAACAATAGCCTACCGCTGTACCCCACTTTGTTGATAAAAATAAATGAATGGATGATGCAGTACAATGAACCATGGCGGGAAGAACTAGTTCTTTATTTCTTTTCTATTTTATTTCCTGTGCCCATTGACAAACATTTTCTCATCTGGTGTGTCTGGCCCCACTTGTACTTAACCCCCATTTTTCTTTGCATGTACAGCCCCAATTTGTGCTACCTATAGAGCTTGTTCAGTACATGGTTGATGGTCCATTGATGTTTTGTTCTGTGCCTTATCTGCAGGTTGTGATCTTATTGATAAAACTTGGGAGAGCTTTCATGATGTTAAGGTGAAGGACCGCAGTCTAATATGGTAAGCAAAATATATGATTGATCAGAGCTTCCTGATGAAATCCTTGCAATCAGATCAATTATTTCATTCTGTTTGTTTGAATTCAGGAACTCCGATTTGATAGAAACACTAGAGCTGGAGAATTTATTGATAAATGCATGCATCACTATGCACTCTGCTGAAGCTAGGAAAGAGAGCAGAGGAGCTCATGCTCGTGAAGACTTCACGGTTTGTTCAATTCTGCTATCTTTCTTATGTTATAATTTGAAATATTCCTTTTGCGTGTGTCAGTATTGAAGGATGCGATTTTTGTTGGCTTTCCAGACAAGAGATGACCAGAGCTGGATGAAGCACACGCTAGGGTATGTGAGCAAGTTTTCCTTTGCTTGCTGTGAATATTTTGAATTTGTTTATTTATATGAATCAATTTTCTTTCACTTGCTGTTCAAGCTTTGAGTGTTCAGATGTCCTTACATTGATCACGCGGGCAAAGCATCAACTCATTATTTGCATGCATTTTCTTTTTCAACTTTCGAAAAGTAATTTCTTTCAGGAAGAGTTCTCCCAAAAGAATCTCGCTGTGCGCCTTTCTGTCACCTCACTGTTGATGAATTTGTTAAGATGCCATTTTCTTCTGTAGGGTTACACGGCAATACCCCTCCCTCCAGCCACCCAGCTCTGTCCTGTACTTGTGATATTTGATGCATGTCTTGTTGGTGGAAGTTGGGGCGAAATCATTCTGAACTAACCCTTGTGTATTTCTATGTCAAATTTACCTGAGCTGAGCTGAGCTGACCTCTTCTTGTCCCTGGCACCTTTTACCTTGCAGATATTGGGAGAATGAGAAGGTCAGGTTGGACTACAGACCAGTGCACATGAACACATTGGATGATGAGGTGGAGTCTTTCCCTCCTAAAGCTCGTGTCTACTGATTACTCGGGAGTGAAGCAACCCTCGTCCCAAGAAAGGAAAGTGACAGAGGAAAAATGAGAGTTGCAGTTCTGGGTGAGTTTTGTTTTTCCCGTTGCAGCGAAAGTAGGGTTTTCCCCTTGCCTGATGAATCACGCAGGAGGCTTCAGCAATAATTGATTGAAAGATTTTGTTGAATAACCATTATTATCATCCAAAAGCAGTTGCTGAGACCAATCAATTTGTATTTATAGTGTGATTCATGATTTTCTGCTCTGTGTAACATGCAGAAAGGTAATAAGAAACAGGATACATTCCTGATAATAGTGATTGAGGTTTGTCCTCTCACTTGCACCTTTGACATGAATGTCATTCGAGATCTAGAGGATTATAATTTTGGATTCCCTTGTATTTTAGCTTTGGTTGGGCCTAAACTTACAAGATTGCTGCCTAAGTTTACATGCGAATACTCCTTTTTGTTTGAAAGTTTGTTTTGAATGGGGAGGATTGTATCCATTCTCATATGATGAAACAGCAATACATCTTGCTGTGATCTCTGCTCCCATTTTTTGCCGGGATTGCCTTGTAATTTTATGATGGTTGAACTCGAGTCCTAATGCTCTGCTTGGGAGGAGGGAAAAAAAAAAAAAAACGGGGGAGGGGGTGAGAGAGGGTAAGAGAGAGGGTAAGAGAGAGTAACTCTTATTTTTCTTACACCCGAATTTGGGCATAAGGAAGAGTTTAATTAAATCATAACATACATAAAATTGGGGTGTAAGGAAAAGTTTAATTAAATCGTAACATACATAAAATAAACAATGACTATATTACTGTTAACCTTAACTGAATTATAACACATATACATCTATTTCTCTCTAACTCACACTCTCTCTTTCTGCCCCCCTCTCTCTCCCTGTCGCACACATACATGCACAACTCTCTCTCGTATCTCCCTCCCTCCCTCTCTCTTTCGCGCACATACAGAGAGAGAGAGATGTGTCATTTGTGTGTGTAAGAGAGAGAGAGAGATGGGGACAAAGAAGTGTGTATATGTGTGTGTAAGAGAGGGGGGGGGGGGATGCGCGCGAGAGAGAGATGCGAGAGAAAGAGAGGGATGGAAGGGGTGGAGAGAGAGATGCGAGAGAGAGAGAGAGGGATGGAAGGGGTGGAGAGAGATTACAGAGAGATTGTGGGGGGGGGGGGTATAGATAGAATAGCGAGAGAGGTGGAGGGAGTATAGAGAGAATTGACATAGAGTTAATGTATGAGTGTAATTTAAATGAAAGGGCAAATATATCAATTGAAAACTTACTCTTATGAACTCTTTCAATTGATCTCCTAAGCAGGGGTAAATAATTTATCCTTACAAACACTTTGATACCCTCACCCTCCTTTACTCTTATGAACTCCGACCCTCATTTTTAACTCTCCTAAACAAGTCCCAAGTCTCTTCTTGCAAAGCTTTATTCATAGTACAATTACTTACAACATTGTCCTATCCAATCATATCCTCGTGATAAAACTTCAATAAAAGACAAGGGCATTACTAGAAGTTATTCTTTGACCATTAGGCTACTATTTATTGGTCCAAAAAATCTCCCATATTTGTTGAATAAAATAGCTAGCTTTTGTAAGCCCATTAATGGATTCAAATTTATGTGTGTGCCTATCTTTAAATCTTTACTTAGATTATTGAAAAAATTAGATCGAAACTTCAATAAGAAAATTAAACCAATCCATCCAAAGTTTTTCCAACCCTTGCTTCTGTCACCATCTTCCATTCTTTTCCAATGTTGAAGTTTCTGTCACTTGTTTTCATTGCGAGAGTATATAATTCAATAAACAGGCCAGTTTCCGAGAAAGGCATACAAGAAGATGAAAATTGTTATGACATTGAGTCGTCTAGTCTTACAATCACCTTCAATTTATTCCTGGTCGACATCCCTTTTTTAATTCACAACTCAAGGAATTTTCAATCATCTTCAATTTATTCCTGGTCGACATCTCCTTTTTACTCCATAACCCGAGGAATTGCGAGCATAAGGTTAGCACAAAATAAGGAATGGCTACAAGTAGGAGAGAAAGGAAGACTACCGAGGACAAGTCCTAGAAATGTCTTACCAATGCTTTGTAAGTGACCACTCTCTTTCCACCCTCTCAATTACCACATCAAATTCAATAGAGTTACTAATTTTTAATATCCTCAACTTTGGAGATTGTTTATCAGAATATATCTTTACTTTTGACATAAATATCCCAAACTTGGGGGCTGATAGTGTCAGCAACCCAACACAGAATTAACATCAATTAAACTCAGTTGTTTCTGTAATGTAGTGGTATTCTTTGGGGCATGTGGAGAATGTAAACGTGTCTATACAAAAAAACAACCGGTACACTAGAGAACAATTGGAGTTTAATTCATGTTAATTCGGTATTGGAGTGCTGACAAGACAAATACTACTCCCAGAGTCAAAGTTGGGGATTCTAACACTTAATAATCCAATTCAATACCATCATCTTCAATCTATCTTAAAACTAATTTATGTTTAGGCTCGGTTTTGAGCCTAAATACATTCCTTTTACCTTGGGTTTTGACTCGGTTCTGTATGTGTTTATTAGTATTTTCATTCCATTTTCTTCCTTTTACGGATTTTGTAGTCCTTAGATGCTTGTGGAGCAAAAGTGCACAAAACGAGGCCTATTCTGGCCGAAATGCAGAGGAGTAGGGGTATCCCGAGGAGACCCGGTCCTTAAGAAGAAGAACCAAGCCTCAATCCCGAGAATAGAGAAGAAACAAGAAGGAAATTCTCATCGGCGGAGTCACGATCATGAGCACCACTGTCATGGTCATGACCCCAGTATTTCCTTGGGTGCCAAAACAGACGGAAAAAGGCAGAAGACATAAGAGGGGTCATGGCCGTGACCATCATTCTCACGGCCGTGACACCCCAAGATTTGGGTTTTAGAAGACACCACCTTACGGCCGTGACCTCCAATGTCATGACCGTGACCCTGAAAAGGAGGTCCAGACAGCAAGGCCCTCACGGCCGTGACCCTCACTTGTCACGCCCATGAGGGTTGAAGATGTTTTCCATCGAGACCAGGCCTCACGGCCGCGACACTCATTATCACGGCCGTGACCTGCCAGAGACGCTCCCCTCCTGGAGGTGCCTCACGGTCGTGACCACCCCTGATCACGCCCGTGAGGTTTGCAGGATTCAGCGAACAAATCCAGGCTTCTCCAGGGGTCACAACCATCATGACCCGTGTGACGCCCGTGACCCCCTGATTTAGGGAATTAATTTCGGTCAAAATGACGGTGTTTTGGCCACTTTTGACACAAGTATATATATAATGTAATTTTCTCCAGAGAAACATAAGTGTTTATTTCCTAGGTTTTATGTTAGAGTTCTTAGCCTCTTAATACTCTCTTAATTAGTGATTAGTGTTGATTACTTTGGAAGATTATCAAGTTTTTAATGAGAATTCCATCTTTGATTCTCAAGCTCGCGATTGATTTTTGAAATCTTCTTCATTGTTTGTCTTTCTCTCAACCCTAAGTAATTTCTATATTTCTTTCTTAAGTTCTTTTCCTTTTATTTGCTATTATTAGTGCTTTGATTAGTTCTTAATTGCTTTTGATTATAGTTTATGTTAATATGTTTTTATCATATTGAATTCATGATTGTGTTAGGTTTAAATATCGAATCTTTGCTTATTGTTAATATGAGTGGCTAAATTCCCTTAGGGTAAGGGGGTGATTAGGGCCCGTAATGGGAGATTATGTATGGATTAGTGGGATTAGGGTGATTAGCGAGGTAATTAGTGTTCCGCCCTAGATTTCCACTCAATAGTTGAAGGATATCAGATGCCGGGAGGTTATGGATCCTTTCAAACATCAAATTGAAACTCTAGGGTGGTTTAATTGATTCTAAATCCTAACTTTGGCGAGAGGGAATTGGAACTGATTACTTAGGATTGCGTTCTCATACTATCAAGTACCGTCATGCACGGGAGTGATGACAGGACTTGGGAAGTATGCGTCAATCTATCATTCTGGCGAGGGAGATTGGCGCTAGACTTTATGCAATCTTCACATTTAATTACCGAGCATTGATCTCCCCTAAAACCACAGTTTCCGTGCTTAGTCTTTCGTTGGGTTGGCCCAGTATTACTCTCGAGCCCTTGTTTTCCTTAATTGAGTAGAAATCTTTAGAGAAATTCTTTTCTAAACTGAACCTTTAGAACCTCTCGAGACCCAAAAGACCGAACTAGAACAATAGAGCCCCAGCCCCTCGGACATATACGATCGTTGTCCCATACCCGTAGGAAAACTTTAAACAATTTACCACTATGTGATACGCAAATTCTATTATAAGACCGTCTCACATAAATTTATCATGTGATACGTAGATTCTATTATATGATATTCCTTCTATTCTATAGAAAGTTTTGGCCTTCGCCACTCTTTTCGACCAGTTAGGCCTTTTGTTCGACCTGGTCATGGGCCGGAAAGAGTGGTGAAGGCTAGCAGGCCTTGGGATATTTTTGGCCAGTTGAGCATTAGTGGGCTTGCTGATGGTGGGTAAGAAAGAATGGCGAAGGCTAGCTGGCCTTGTGCTGCTTTTGGCTAGTTGGCCCTTGCTAGGCCTGCTCCCAGTTGGCTTTGGTTGAATAAGATGGTCGCCACGAGGATGAGTTCAAGAATAAGTTTTGATAGTCTGCTTGACATTGATAAAATTCACTCAGAGTGTGATTAGAGATTACTCTAATCTTGTTCTTAGTGATCTGCGGTCGAGCTTGGGTATCTGTGTGAGATGAAATTCTTTGATTCTCCATCTTTTTTCAATGGGCATTGGTTAGCGTTGTTATAAGTGTTATTTGAGCATATGAAAACTTGGATAGTTTGATGAGAAATTGGGTGACATTTGATGTGTTTATATTATTTTGTGCTCGAATTTTCCATTTTATGCTTGGTTGGAGTTTGGTAGATTTTATAATAAATTTGAGGAGAATGGAAGAAAACCGAGCTGAAACTGAGCTTCAATACCCAAATGGGCCAAAAAGTTGAAGAGAAAGAGAAGTTGAATCCTCCCAAAGCCTAGAATGAAGCCCTAAATCTGAAAAGGGCCCGCTAAGATCTAACACGGGTGATTATTAGAGAAGCGCGGATCGCCTCGGTGTTCAGAGAATGAAGATACAAGTTTCACGATCAACACAGATCGTGGCAAGCCAACACGGGTCGTGTTAGGGTCAACATGGACTGTGTTGATCTAGAACGGACCGTGTTGTCTCCTGACTGTTGAAATTTAGCAGTTTCTCGCCCATTATTGCTATATATTGATTATGTGCGACTGTTTCAAGGGTATTCTATCTAGCATTCATTAGCTATTATCACCTCCATTCATCTCTATTATCATCTACATTCATCTCTATTATCATCTACATTCATCCACCATCCATTTTAGAGTATAAAGTGTGAGAGAAGATTGAAGATTGGTGAGTGATTTCAAGCATATCATTTGAAGTGGAGGAGCAAAAGTCTTCCATGGTTGATTTTCAAGCAAGGATTGATCTTTATTTCAGTTATTTCTCAATCTTTATAGGTTTAATATACTTTTTAGCTTAGAATTTTACATGCTTTCTAGTTTTTAAACATGAATTGTGAGTAGTTTTTCCTTAGTTTAAGGGATGAACCCTTTTAGCTGTTTTATGAATTGATTTTATTGGATTGAACAAGTATTAACTTGATTTGAGTAAATTTTATTTATCCTATGATTTTGTTTGTCATTATTTTGATTGGCAATCAAGAATATGGAATTAGTTTGTTGAATGAGATACTGAAAGGAGAATTTTGATAATCGGAACTCTTAGGATTCAACTTGTTATAAAATGAGTTAGACATTGAAGATTTTGTAACTAGGGGTCATTTGATAATACGATGTTTAACTTGGCTAAAATCGAAATAACCACGAAAATAGGTGATTGGTTTTACTAAGCAATTTGTTTCATTGCCAAAAGCTTGCTACGAAATACTTTGTGCGATTATTGACCCTAAAATGTACCAAATTAGTGAAGTACAAGTTCAATCCACTTGATTAATTCGTAGAGTGACTTAGGTTTATCCCTTGAACGCTTTTAATTATTGATTGTTACGGGACGACACTTGCTGACAATGTCACCTTTGACTTCAAGCCGATGTACCTAAATCACATCGAGCAATCACAATTCCATGGCTTGAAGACTGAGAAGCCATTGGAACACATCTGCAACTTCCTTGAGCGGTGCAGGATGATCAAGATGAATGGTATCACCGACGAACACTTGCAGATGGGATTCTTCCCCTTTTCCATGGTTGGGAAGGCCAAGGCATGGCTGGAAAACTGTCCGAGGAATTCCTTCACTACCTAGGAATCTCTCAGCACCGCCTTCCTGAAGAGATTCTTCCCACCTTAGGAAACTGCCAGGCTCCGCACACTGCTGATGAACTTCACACAAGAGCATGCATGGGGAGTCGCTATATGCGGCTTGGGAGCGCTATAAGAGCCTCAAACACGTATGTCCCCATCACGATCTGCCACCTCATTTGTTGACCCATACCTTCCACAATTGGTTCAACAGGGCTACGAGGCAAATGATCGACAACGCCTCAAGCGGCCAATTCCTCAACAAGACTACTGAGGAAGCTAATACACTGCTAGCTCAGATGGTCGAGAATGTATGCTACAGGGGAAGTGGCTCAAGGGATGCACAGGAGTCGTTAGGAGGAGAGAACGTCAACTACATCCTTAAGGATATTGACCGTCTATCACAAGTTATGGCCGAGATTAAGACGCCTCAGCAGCTGAAATTCGTCATAAAGGTGAAAACTTCATTTACACCAGCAACTACTGCGACCTTGGGGTGTGAAATATGCGGTGGCACTCACGCGTCATTTGTGTGCTAGCAAGAAGTGGTGGTGAACAAACAGGCCAACACAATGTATCACAACAACTTGTCGTACACCACCCAGACACCTGTCCGCCCCCAGGGCAATCTGGCATACAACCCCCCTAGTTTCCAATACTAGAATCAGAGGAGGCCACAAAATCAAAACCGTGGCCCTAGTCAGCAAGCCCTTCCCCATGAAGCTCCCATTGCCCATCAGCCACCGTTCATGCAACCAGTCCCGCAACCATCGCTTCAGCATATCACATATGATCCAAACTTTGTTCAGGCATACGTTAAGAACCAAGAGGCTTTCAATGCCTCTAAGCTTAAATACAACGAGCAACAGGTTCAGAGGAACGAGCAGCTCTTATGCTAGCATGAACAACTGCAAACCAACTAGAAGCTTCTGGAATCTCAGGTTGCACAACTTCCCCAATAGTTTGCCTAGATTCAGGCTACCTCTTCGAAGGGGTTGCCGAGCCAGCCTCAGCCAAATTCAAGGGGAGAGCTCAACGCCATCACGCTGCGGAGTGGCACCGAGCTAGCTAGGCTGGGTCGTCCCAAACAGCAGGTTATAAGGGATGAGGCAAGAGTGGAGGAGACCACAACTGAGATGGTCGAGGAGAGATCCTCCGGGAGAAGGGTTGTTGAGAGGGCTGACGTGGGGAAAGATCGAGGGAAGAAGAGGTTGATTGAGAGTGAAACTAACGAGCCGATTGCACAGCAAGCTCGCACCTATAGGTTACCTCTTCCATTTCCCTCTAGGCAGGCTAAGGCGAGGGAGGACACCAACTTTGCCCGATTTCTAGAGGCGCTGAGGCAACTACACATTAACATCCCATTCATAGATGCTATCTTCACCCTTGGAAACATGCATATTTGGTTTCGATAATGGGCATGAGGAAGAAGATAAAACATCCGCTTCTTCTAGGCCGATCGGCCTTCAAGGAGAAGAGAATCTTTTCCTCTCGTACAATGCAACTTTTGCAGGGCACGCAGAAGACCGTTGAACACAATTATTGTGGTCTTTCTGTTGGCCGATCGGCCTTGAGGTTCAGCCAATTTGCTGCTGACACGTGGCTTTGTAGGTCAGCTCATTTTGCTTATAAATGATGAGCTTGAACTTCGAAGTTCCTCACTACTTTCATCCGAATTCTTCCTTGCTTCTTCTTTGATGGAGACCATCCAGCAAGTCCAGCAGGAGATCAAACATCACCAGCAGAACCAGACCAGGGAAAGGGAGATGATTCAGCAATAGTAGCAGCTCGAGCAGCTTCTTCATCATCTTCATCACCCAAGGAGACTACACCAAAGAACTTCAAAGATTTGGCAAGAAGAAGCCTTCACGTGCCCAACTCAATAGCTGTTGGAGCAATTCTAGCAGAAACAACAGGCTTCCATCCTCAGCAGCAGATCAAGGGTTCTTCAGCAGCCACCAGCCCACCAACATCATCCATCCAGGCTTGCTACACATTAGTAAGGCAAGTCCTGGCCAGCACAGCCATCCATTCCACCAGCATTGGCCATTCAGGTCAAATACAGTTCCCGGCAAAATCAGTCCAAGTAGGCATCTTTCTCAATTTTGTAACTATGGATTGAGTGAGATTCAGCCAAAGGTCCCTAGGAGATTTTTGTTCCTTGACATGCAATTTTCAAGTTCCAAGCAAGTCCCAGCATGTGCAAGCAAGAAGGCTCTAAGTTACAAGCACCAGAACAAGCAACCCTGTCATGGTTGTTTGTTATCAGTTTTTCCAGAACCTCAATACTGAGGCCAAGCTATTTTTTTAAGCTAAAATGAGGGTTATTTAAGACTTTCCCAGCCTCCCTTAAGCTATTGAGATTACATCTAGTTTAAGAAAAGCCCGGGAAAGTTACTGAGGTAACCTAGAATTACCCTCCTAGCTAGGAAAGGTCCTGATTGGCCAGAATTGCCAACCTTTGGGATTTTGGTCCAATCAGAAGCCACCTTTGCTTTCCTTTGTATTTTCAATTACTTCCGGATTGTATTAGCTAGTATAAGTTGTAATGTAATGTATTTGGTTTAATTCAGTAACTAGATTATCAGGGAAATTAGTAGGTTACTTTAATTAAGTACCTCTAATCAAACTGTTTTAGGATTAGCTATATATAGGGATGTATTCAGCAACTTGCAAACTAATCAATGATATTTTTAATAGCATTCTGAGTGCCTTAGTTGAGCCTCTCGTTTGTGAGTGTCAGCAAACTCTCATTTGGGTTGAATCTACTTCAATATCTAGGAGCTGGCATTCCTAGTGGTGTGTGTAGAGCTTGAATGCTTCAGTGGTGGTGTATCTGTATCTGCTGAGGTAGCTAAGTCCTTTACCCTTGTGTTTATTCTGTGGTGTGTCTGTATCAGAGTGAACACAAGTCTATCCTTTTCATTTTCCATCGGTTTGTCATCTAGTCCAGCTAATTGTATCCAATTAGCTTTGTTTGAATTCAACTGCCGTGTGTGTGTGATCCTGTGTGGTGTATTGTAAGTTCAATACTCTGATCTTTGTGAGCTTGCATACATCATCTTGGTACCAGAGCTGTGTTCTATCTTGGAGTGTGTTGTTTGTGATTAATTGAGATGGTCGGAGCTAGTAGAACACCTCAGGAAGTCTTAGAACAGACCTTGAAAGAAAAAGAAGAAATGGAGAAAAAAATGAAATTCTTGAGTGAACAACTGTAGTATTATATGAGATTACATAGAACTGAGCTTAATAGGGAGACTGATGAAGAGTATGAGGAAGGAGAAGGTGAGAATCCTTTCAGTAGGACATGAAGAGGAGGTCGAGGTCCTAGGCCTACACATAGAAGAAGAAGATATGTTAGGAGGTCACCTAGGATCAGTGAGCCAGAAGAAAACAGTGAGAGTGAAAAGGAGGAAAGGAGGGAAGACAGGAGAATAGAGAAGTTAGATTTTAAGATTGATATACCTGAATATGCAGAGGAACTATATCCTGATGTCTTTCTAGATTGGATACAGATTGTGGAGAGGGTTTTTGACTTGAAAGAAGTTTCAGAAGAGAACAAGGTAAAGCTAGTTGCTTTAAAATTGAAAAGGTATGCTTCTACTTAGTGGACTAATCTGCAGAGGAGAAGAATGGAGATTGGTGAAGATAGGTGTTTAGACCCAATTTCGTGTCTAAATACCGCCTAAATCCTTAGGCTTTTGACTTGTTTCGTAGCTTAATTTAATAACTTTTAATGCGTTTTTGGTAATTTTGTAGATTTCAGAGTTTTTACTCAAAATGTGGTAAAAAGGGCCATTTTTGCACCTAATTTGGGAATCCCGAGATTCCCCGAGTCTTGGTCGAGTCGAAGGCAAAGGAAACGGAAAGGCCGGACATGTCAAAGAGCTCAAAAGGGAGTAGACTTGCCAAAGATCATCGAAGCGTAGCCCCTGCCACACCTTTAGTAGCGGGCGCTACCCCTCCAAGCACCCCTTGGGTGATTGAACACTCCAAGACGTAGCCCCCGCCACCATTTTCGTAGCATGCGCTACGCCCAGAAGGAATTTCGTAGCCACGGTGGGTTCATGACTTGCCTAAGGAAGATTTTGGCCGAGCAAGACCGTGCCCACGGTCTCCCAAGACCGTAGCCACGACGGTGTGAAGGAGCGAAAAAGTCATCTGCCCTAATCGTCGGACCGTACCCACGGTCCAGGGGCACCGTGCCTACGGTGCTGCAAAGAGAAAAGTGAAATCGCATGAGCTACGTAAGACCGTGGCCACGGTCTCATTGACCGTGCCCACGGTCCCCTTCAGGCGCGTTTTCTCTGTTTAGCAAAGTAACGAGTTTTGAGTAACAAACTTGGTTTCTATATATTGTATTTAGGTCTTTTAGCTGGAGGAGGTCTTTTATCATCTATTATCCTATCTTAGCACATACTTTATGATACTTTTATGATATTTTAAGCTTTGAATTAGAGTGATTAGTGAGAGTTTTTACTGAGATTATTGTTCTTGCACTGGAATTTATTGGATTCCTCTTTGAAGTTTGAAGATTATTTCTTATCTTTGGAGCATTGGAGCTTTATTATTCTGGAGTATTTCCTTTGGCATCAAAATCAATGAGCATTTATTAACTCTTCTCTCTTTAGTTCATCATTTACTTATTAATCTCTGTTTTTGCTATTTAGTTTATTTGGTGTTTGTGGATTGTTATTGTTGATTTGAATATCTTTTTAAGCATGAATGAGGTTATTATTGTTGTTAGCATTATAGATAGGATGATTAGAGGCTAGAACCATAATGGGTTAGGGAGATTTTTAAGGATGTGAATGGTGATTAAGTTTGGGTTAGCAATGTTAGTGAGTAATTAGTTGAGGAATCAGTTTCCCACTCCTATCCTTCCCTCAAGTAGGATGTATTCGGGTTCGAAAGCTCCCGAATACATCCAACACTTGTGTCGGAAGGTGGGAATTGGGATAGTTAGTATTCTATTCATGAAGGTGAATAGAAACTAACTAGGTAATTCCGTTTCATTAACCCCCCGGGTCTGTCGATGGACCTTGGGGAAGTTAATCCGGACTATCCTCGGAAAAGGAAGCTCGGTGGGTATTTTCTAACGGAATTACCACTTGATTCTCCCTTCTTGTTATTCCCTTGTTGCAAAACCCATTTCCTCATCCCCTTTCGCATCCCGAAGTCTCCCGACACCCGTTGTTTCCCCCTTTTGACCAAACCTTAGTGTGTCTGTGCTGTTTTTACCCTAAACCTACCTAGACTCAAATAGTCATAGCTAAGGCCGCCAGCTCCCTAAGAAAGAACGATAAAAACCGAGGTCTACGAACCACGCTACACAAAATGGCGTCGTTGCCGGGGAGCAAGCGCACCTAGCTTAGCTTTTTGTCTTTAGGTTGTTTAAGATCATTTCATTTGCTAGAGATTTTTTTATCCTTGGTTATTGGGAATTTGACTCTTCTGTTTGTTTCTTTTGTGCATGCGGACTCGATCTCGACGAGGCCAAACTCCTATAACTCCACCGAATCCGAACCCGGAGAGCATTATTCGCCAAGCTAACGCCGGCTTGAGACGAAGAAGACAACAAATGGAGCGAGAGACGATCGAAATTCCAATGTCTGACGGAGAGCAAGATCCACCCCGTACCTTAGCATCATATTCCTTACCATCGTCGGGTACGGGAGGCGATCCCATCATATTACCAGAATTACCACCGAATGCATCGTTCGAGTTCAAGCCATATTTGTTGGAGATATTTGAGAACACTCCGTACCATGGAGGAGAGCATGAAAACCCTATTGACCACATCAACAAGTTCGAGCAACGCATCGGCTTCGTACAAATGAATGGAGTCTTCGCCGAATACATGAAGCTGAAATTTTTCCCTCTCACTTTGAAGGGGAAAGCACTATTATGGCTCAACACCTGTCCGCTCGGAACCTATTCTACATGGGATGCCCTTAGCCGCGACTTTCTTCAAAGGTTTTTCCCCAATGATGAGACGTGTCGGTTGAGGCAAGCCATCATGAGCTTCAAGCAAGAATCCGATGAGTCGTTATTCGAAGCATGGGGGAGATTCAAGGGTCTCCAACGGAGGTGTCCACACCACAATCTTGAGGATTGGTTATTATTGCATCATTTTTATTCCGGACTGAGTAGCTCTTTGCGAGAATCCATCGATCATGCCTCGGGGGGCATGTTCCTCAAGAAGACGGCGGAGGAAGCAAACGTATTTCTTCACGAGTTATCTCAAAACTCTCCTCATTGGGGAGGCGGCCGTGGTCCAAGAGATGGTCCTCCTCTAGAAAGCAATCCTACTATCAAATTTCTCATGAATGTCGTTTTAGAGATGCAACAAAAGTCAGCTTTGGAGGAAACCACGAGGCAAGTAAAGGCAGCTCAAGAAGTACCTATACTTATTCCGGATGCCCGAGTTCTTGTATGTGATTTTTGTGGAGGGCCACATTCTTTGAAGCGATGTGAAGAGTATCAAGCTGAGCAAGTCCAAGCCATTTATCTCAACAATAACCTCTCCTATACCAATCAAACCCCCATTCGTCCCTGTGGGAATTACGCCTACAACCAACAAGCTCCACTAAACCAAAACCCACCCCCCGGTTTCCCAAATCAAAATCGCTACCAATACCACCAAAATTCCCACCAAAATCCTCACCAAGGTCAATCTTCCCAAGCACCGAAACCACCACAACAAGAAACCCTTGACCAAACCCTTCAAAAGTTGGCCTTATCTCAAGAAAAGATAGCCCTATCTCAAGAAAAGATGGCCTTAGATCGAGAAAGAGATCAAACTCGCATCAAGAACCTCGAGTTACTATTGGCTCAATTGGCACAACAATCTCAACCTGTCCAATCTTTGCCTAGCCAACCCCAACCAAATCCGAAGGGACAACTTAATGCTATTACATTGAGGAGTGGTAGGGAGATTGATGGCCCTAGGATGGTGGGAGAGGAAGTCTTGGGTGACAAAGAGGGTGATGTGGTAGATGTCTCGGAGGAGGAAGATTTGATGGAGAAGCGGGAAAGTGAGTTAGTCTTGGGTGAGGGAGTTGATGGAGTACATGAGGAGGAGTTGGAAGAATTTAGTAAGGAAAAAGAGGAGATGGAGAAGTTAAGGAAAGGGAAAGGAAAGATGGTGGAAGAAGAGCCGGTCCAAACCATTGAGAAACCAAAGCTACCGCCAGTCCCTTTTCCCGAGCGGTTAGCAAAGCCCAAGTCCGATGCGAAGTTTTCAAAGTTCATTGGGATGCTCAAAAAGCTCCAAGTAAACATTCCGTTTCTTGATGCTATTTCCGAGGTCCCATCTTTCAAGAAGCATTTGAAGGAGCTTCTCACAAGAAAAAGGAGGATTCAAGAAGAATCTACAATCCATTTGACAGCGGATTGTAGTGCCATTATTGATAACAAATCACCGGAGAAGTTAGCCGACCCCGGAAGTTTTTCTATTCCATGCACCATTGGTGACATGCGGATTGGCCGTGCCCATTGCGATCTAGGAGCAAGTGTAAGCGTCATGCCTTATTCGATTTGCAAGAAGTTGAATCTCGATGATCTAGCTCCTACAACAATTAATCTCCAATTGGCCGACCGTTCTGTGCGATGACCTTTGGGAATATTGGAGGACATCCCGGTCCAAGTAGGGCGGTTTTTGATTCCGTGTGATTTCGTGATCTTGGAGATAGAGGAAGACAACGACATCCCTATCATTTTGGGAAGGTCGTTCCTTGCCACGGCGGGAGCAATAATTGATGTCAAGAATGGAAGTATGTCGTTGAATGTTGGTAACGAAAGCATCATTTTTCAACTTGAGGGGTCATTGAAAGGTCCTTCGTATAGGGACTCATGCTATGCTATTGATATGATGGAGTTTCTTGTTGATGAGTATATTGAGGAATCCCATCTACTTGAGTCTATATGTGATGATCCCTTGGGAGCTTATGCATGAGGAGATTATTATTGACAAGCCTTATATGGAGTGCATGGAAATTCAAGATGCGATCTACAAAGGCATGTCTTCCTCTAAAATTCAAGCTTCTATTCCTTTAGAGCTTAAACCTTTGCCCCCTTCCCTCCAATATGCTTTCTTGGATGATGAGAAATCTTGCCCGGTCATTGTGAATGCGAAATTGAATGGTTCTGAATTGTCCAAATTGCTTGAGTTGCTTAGAAAACATAAGGGTGCACTAGGTTATAAGATAGAGGATTTGAAAGGTTTGTCCCCTTCTATATGCATGCATTCGATTGACTTATTAGAAGATGCAAAGCCTATTAGACAACCCCAGCGTCGATTAAATCCCAATATGCAAGAGGTGGTTAAAAAGGAAGTAGTAAAGTTGCTAGCTGCTGGGATCATCTTCCCCATCGCAAATAGAAAATGGGTAAGCCCGGTTCAGTGTGTACCCAAGAAGGGTGGAATGACCGTAATTGAAAATGACAAGAAAGAACTAGTTAGTACCCGGACCGTCACCGGTTGGCGGATGTGTATTGATTACCGCAAACTAAACATAGTAACAAAGAAGGACCATTTCCCCCTTCCCTTTATTGACCAGATGTTAGAACGGTTGGCGGGTCATTCGTAGTTTTGCTTTTTGGATGGGTACTCGGGGTTCTTTCAAATTCCAATCCACCCCTCACATCAAGAGAAAACTACCTTCACTTGCCCATATGGGACTTTTGCTTATCGTCGCATGCCTTTTGGGTTATGTAATGCACTAGGGACATTTCAACGTTGCATGATGGCTATCTTTAGTGATTTCATTGAAAAATGCATGAAAGTCTTTATGGATGATTCTTCTGTCTATGGTAATACCTTTGATGATTGTTTGCTGAATTTGGAGAAAGTTCTAACCCGTTTTGAGGAAGTTGACTTAGTGTTGAATTGAGAGAAATGCCACTTCATGGTGGAAGAAGGTATTGTGTTGGGTCATTTGATTTCTTCTAGCTAAGGGCATTGAAGCGGACAAGGCTAAAGTTGAGGTTATAGAGCGCCTACACCCCCAGTTTCTGTTAAGGGGGTGCGTAGTTTCCTTGGCCATGCCGACTTTTATCGCTGGTTCGTCAAGGATTTTTCCAAAATTGCTCGACCTCTAACTGATCTCTTGTGCAAAGATGCCCCTTTCTCTTTTACTGACGATTGCCTTGAGTCATTTTATAGGTTGAAGCAGGCTTTGATTTCCGCCCCAGTAGTTCAACCTCCGGATTGGAAACTACCCTTTGAGATCATGGCCGATGCGAGTGACTTCACCGTGGGAGTGTGTTTGGCTCAAACAATAGAGAAGAAACCAAGAGTCATTCACTATGTAAGCCATGCGCATGATAGTGCGCAAAGGAACTACACGACCACGGAGAGGGAGCTTTTGGCAATCATTTTTGCGCTCAACAAATTCTGGCAATACCTCATGTTATCCAAGGTGGTAGTTTACACGGATCATGCCACGATTAAATATTTGATGGGGAAGAAAGAAACAAAGCCGAGACTCATCCGGTGGGTCTTGCTTATGCAAGAGTTTGATTTGGAAATCCGTGACAAAGCCGGCAAGAAGAATGTAGTAGCCGATTGTAACGTGGTTTTGTGGACCTCGGTTTTGTCGTTCTCTCTCAGGGAGCTGGCAGCCTTGGTCATAGAAACTAAGTCAATGGTCGGGATGAGATTGCTAAGGTAAGGATAACGATTTGAAGGGATCACAACGAAGGAAACAAAGCTAAGGTCGGTTAAGGAATGGAAAATGGGCTTCGGAGGTTTTCGGGATGCAAACGGGGATGAGGAAATGGGTTTTGCAACAAGAGAGTAACGAGAAGGGGAAATCAAATGGTAACTCCATTAGAAAATATCCACCGGGCTTCCTCTTTCAAGGATAGTCCGGATTAACTTCCCCAAAGTCCATCGACATACCCGGGGGAGTTCAAGGAACGAAATTTCCTAGTTAGTTTCTATTCGCTTTCGCGAACTAGAATACTAACTATCCTAATTCCTACCTTCCAACAAGTGTTGGATGTATTCGGGATGCTTTCGCACCCAAATACATCCCACTTGAGGGAAGGATAGGATTGGGAAATTGATTTCCTAACTAATTACTCACTAATATTGCCAACCCAAACCTAATCACCCATTCACACCCTTAATTACCCCCTAACCCATAGGGTTTCTAGCCACTAATCATGACACTAACTATGCTAACAACATCGAAACCAAACCTAAACATGATTTCTAACATCAAACAACCATAAACAAGCAAGATAATCAAATAACAAGCAAGAACAATTAAAGAACAAGTAAAGTAATTAGCAAAGTAATTAATAAAGGAGTTAAGAGAAGAGAAAACATATCAAAGTGCTGTAGATGAACAAAAGAAAGCAATAAAAAGATGACCCAACAATCTTTCAATTGTTTGAATCTCCAAATCTTTAATAACAAACACAAATCTCCAAAACCCTAGATTAATCTCTCACAAATCTCTCTCTAAAACTCCTAATTACAAGTTGGAAATTGTCTAAGTCTATCTCCCTAGATGATATCTCGATCCCTAGCTAAAATGACCTAAATACATTAAATAGTAAACAAGGATGTTACTCAAAAACTAATCATTTTACACAACAGACAAAACTGTCTCGCAGGGGACCGTGGGCACGGTCAAGGTGACCGTGGTCACGGTCCTGCGTAAGGCAGGCGATTTCTTCTCTTCGCTCCGAAACACCGTGGGCACGGTCCCCATGCACCGTGGGCATGGTCTAGGCAATTAGGACTGACAACTTTTCGCTCCTTCGCACCGCCGTGGCTACGGTCATGGGAGACCGTGGCCACCGTCTAGTTCGGGTGGCAAGGTATCTCCCTTAGGTCATGGCTCAATCACACCGTGGCTACGGTCAAGGTGATCGTGGCCACGGTCTTTCTCGGCCACATTTTCCTCAGGGTGCTCTTTAACCGTTGCCTCCGCTTCCGCTGCCTTTCGACATGACCGGCCCTTCTAATCCCCTGCCTTTGACACGACCAGGGCTCGGGGAATCTTAGGGAATCTCGGGATTCCCAAGATTGGTGCAAAATTGGCCCATTTAGAATCTTTTTGAGTGACAACTTCGGAATCTACAAAAGTAAACAAAATGCATTAAAAGTTATTAAAACAAGCTTCGAAACAAGTCAAAAGCCTAAGGATTTAGGCAGTATTTAGACACGAAATCGGGTCTAAACACCCCCCCCCCACACTTAAACCTTTGCTCATCCCGAGTAAAACAAAACAAAACAAACTAAGTACACAAACTCCTCTGTCGTGGGAGAGAAACGAGCGCATTTAGCGTATGCACCAAGCCCTTTGAATCCCCTGGCAGCCCGGGTGGACGAGATGGACTCGTGAGGGTTTGTAGCGGCTGTACCCACAAAAGCCAAAGAAAAAGGAGAGAGGGAAAGTGAAACCAAAATCGAAGAAAACAAAAAGAACGAAAAACAAAGGCTTTGATTCACAAGATCTTGCAATCCAAACTAAGAAAACGCGATTAAACCTCCCAAAGTAATCGTTAGGAGCATCTCACAAACACCAAACTTAGAAAAAAGGTCGATCTTGAAGATTTTTAACTCCCTACACCTTGTAACAAGCGAAACCCGACAACAAAACAAGGGTTTAACGGGAACCAAAGGACTCTAAAAACTCGCGTCCGAATTTGAAAGCAACGAAATAACCGAGAAGAGTGTTGCCCTCCCTCGCATTTGGTCGCCCTTGGCTTGATGAGGGCCGTAGGTGATGCAAGGGGAGGCCCCGCTCTTTTTAGAAGCAAAACTTTTCTTTTCTTTCTTCTTTTTCTCTATTTTTTTTCTTTTTGGTTTTTAAAAGTCGGTATTAGCCTTACTTTCGGGAACTGGACGACCCATATAAGGGGTATACCCTCCCAACACGGTCTTTTCCATACGCCTCTCCGTCGCAAAGCGATATGGAAGGAGGGTTAAGGGGTATCCAGTGCCGTACCACGAATACCGGGCCCGTGTAGGTTGGCTAAGTGTATGGTGGTTAATGTCTTCAGCGACACGCTCCACTTATTCAGGTTATTATAACTTATGAAAGCTTTCTTCTTTCTTTTTCCTTTTTCTTTCTTTTCTTTTCTTCTTGCTTTTGCTTAAACAAAACAAACTCAGACACAAGCCCTTAGAATCTCCGGGTTCCCAACAAAACGAGAAAGGAACGGGAGTCTCACAAGACACTTAATGAAGGGAGTCTATTAAGGATAAGTCTCGACTAGAACACGAGTTAGTGTCGAAAATGCTCCAACCGATTACTTTTAGAAAGAAGTTTAAGAACGGCTTCTCAACTTCGAAAACGAGATCCAGGAAACAAACCAAAACCAAAACAAAACGAAAAGAAAAACGAAAAAGGTTTTCACTCCCTTTTTTAAGCAAAAACTAGGGAAAGAACAAAACGACTAGGTGATCTACCCTTTGAAGCAGAATATCCCCCCCCAACACTTAAAACTCCACAATGTCCTCATTGTGGGAAGGTGTCGCATGAAAAGGGTAGAGAACCTATAAAAACACAAACAAACAAAACAACTAGCAAGTAAAAATGGTTGCGACTCGAGCCCACACGGCTCCAACAGCAATAGATATCCCAACACAGACACTCATAGGGGTTCGCCACCTAAAAGAAAACCAAGCATGCGATGGATCATGATAAGAATTCACATAAAAAGAGTAAGGTGGAAAGATATTACCTCAAGCTCTTCATAAGAGTTAAAGATAGAGATCCGAAGTCATCATTCAAGAGAGTCAGAACGATGTTAGAGTGAAAGACGACTTTATAACTATAGAATTCGCATGCGAGACCAAAAGCAAAAGAAAGGAAAATCTAACTTAAAAGATTATGAAAAGAAATTGAAAAGATGAAAAACTAAAAAATATTAACAATATATACATTGCCAGAGACTTACCTCATCCCCGAATCTCACTCGTTGAGGCAGGAAATAAGGGTGAAACTCGATACGCATTAACCGAAACAACTAAATCATTGCATTCATCACGAAAAACATTCGGTTACATCCCATCAATGCCCAAAATACAAACTAGAAATGCTTAAAAAACAGTCCAACTCACCAAAAACAACCAACCAACAACCATAAGACAACCATCAAACATCCATCCAACAACCCGACAACAACCCGACCATTCATGAAAATCAAACAAGAGAAGGTAAAACTTGAGCAACCTAACCGAACGATCCCCAGAATATGCGAGCTCATGCCAAAAGAAATCGAGAGACCAACAATCCAAAACCACCAGACATCACAACGCCAACCCCCGAAGAAGCACTCCCCCACAGTTATACTTCACAACATAAAGTAAATAGAACAATGATAGAGGTCGGGTGGGGGTGCTTACAAATGGTCCTCAAGTGGACCCTCCCAGCGGAGAACGAGGTTGGGGTGGAAAGAAGGATGGGGGATAGGGATTCACATAGTCTGGAGGTGCCAGAATACGTCCCTCAACAGTGTAATGATGAAAACTCCAATCGCGCATAAAGTGGCTTTGTTGGCGGAGGTATTCCTCGTGGTGTTGCAGGTGTCGTTGGATGTTCACAAACTCCTTTTGCTGATCTTCGAGCAACTTCACCTGGGAACAGAGGAGTTTGTTCTGCTCACGCATCTTAATACACAAGCTTTTGATTTCAGAAGTAATTCGGTTCAGGCCGCCATGTTGCGCTGAGCTCTCTGATATCTCTTCATTGTTATTCTCCTCAAATTCTTCCAATAATTTAGAAACGGGGATAGGTGCACCGCCTATGATCCTCGGCCAACAATAAAATTGTCCGCACGACCAATTTTCATTATTTGCAATATTGAGCCATTCTTCGGCATGAGTGGGGTCGAGAGGAATGCGGATTTTCCTATCGCCATAACCATGATGGTAGACGGTGCGTGAATGGCACTCAGAAATTATCTCCATTTCGATCAACAGCCCCTTATCAATGGGAATAGGGACATAGCGCGGCTTCCATAACCCTAGGTAATCATCAAACCCTTGCTTCCGGAGGAAGTGACATATTATATGGCCCATTCCCAGGTTGGTGAAGTTATCAGTTCTACTCATCTCCCCTAACCAATGTAGGATGCACGAACCTAAGTTCACTCGGTGGCCCTTCAAAGTATTGTAAATTATGAAGAGATCTTCCGGACGAACATGTGATCGTTCCTCATCTCGCCCAAACACTGAATTAACAATCACCAAATGGAATAACCGGACAACAGGATTACAAAAATCTTGTGCTCGAGAATCCTTAGGGTAGTAGAACTTCACCTGACCTTCTTCGGAGTCAACAGGTGCTCTTCTCCAACAAGTTAACCGCGTCCATGCTTCTTGTTCATCGAATTCCTCACACTCCCAGAAGTATACCCCATCCTCTGGTAATTCCAAAGCTTGGCAAAACTCCTGAACAGAACATTCTAGCTCCTTATCACCCACTCTATAGCTGAAAATGGCCTCAGGGTACCCATCACTAAAGACTTGAAGTGAACTCATGAATTCAAGTACGGGCTGGTCTATGATTGGTTCCTTGATATTGAGAAGTGTTTTCCAGCCAAGTACCTGAGTGAGAGTGTCAAAACTGGACCAACAGTAAAGAGTGTTGATAGTCTCATCACAGCAAATCTCTGGAGCGTAGATGCGTCTCTCTTGGAGCTCATCATAGCGAGTCTTGTGAGGTTCACCACGAAAGGTAACCTTTGCACGGGGACAACTTTTGATGAATGTAGCCGGTTGAGTCCTTCTCAATTCGAGAGAAGATGCCAGCTGTGGTGGTGATAGAGGGCTTCCTAGGTCGACCCCTTTTTGGTTTCATCATTCTAATGTTCAAAACTCAAGAACCCTAGATCTAGGCAGAGAAATGTGCACACAACAACCAAAATCAACTAGAAAATCGAACTTGGATGCATCAACAAACAAGGAATACCTGAATTGAAGTGATGGGGAACTCCTCTTGCTAATTTCGACCCCCACAAGCAACAAGAGGCCGGATACTTGCTCGAAGAAGACCCGAAAATGGCGAGCGGCGCAGCTAGGGCACGATTTGCAGGAGAGATGGAGAAGAATTGGAGGAATTTGTGAGAGATTTGTCAAATCTTGGAAGGGAATTGGTGTTTTAGGGTTTTAGGTGGGTTTTCGAAGGTGAGGGAATGAAGAAAGTGAAAGAGAAATGAGGGGGGAAATGAGATTGAACCCCCGACAAATCGCAGTTTTTCGACAGACCGTGGCCACGGTCCATTTGACCGTGGGCATGGTGTGATTCGGGCGAGGAAAAAAGAAGGGAAAAAGCAGGGTGGAGACCGTGGCTATGGTGAATTCCACCGTGGTCACGGTGATCTTCGGCTTGACAAAACTGGGAGCAACTTGCGTATGCTGACCGTGGCCACGGTCCAGGCGACCGTGGGCACGGTACCCTTCGGTCCATCTACAGCACCTACAAGGCTCAAAACTTGGAGAAAAATGTTAAGTCCTAAAATCTACCCTCACCAATCCCTTTTCTTTTTCGCTCAATTATCATTCAAGGACACTCTCCCAACACTCAAGAATTTTTTCAAAACTTCACTCACCCATGCTACCTCTTTCACTCTAAAATTCAATTTCTTATTTTCCAACTCCAATTGTTTCTATTTTTCACATCATTTTTCTCTTTTCTTTTCTTCTTTTCTTTTTTTTTTCAAACTTTTTTCTTTTGAACTTAGAACTAATACCTCAAATTACAAAGAAGGAAATAAAGAAAAATTGAAAGACAAGAAAAATTAGAAAAACCTAAAGAAAACTATAAGGAAAAATTACAGAGAAGCAAAAGAATAAAATTAGAAAAATTGCAAAAACTAAAAAGAATGAGAAAGGAACTTCAAAAATTATGGGGTGCCTCCCATAGAGCGCTAGTTTTAGGTCCCTAGCTTGACCTAAATACTTTACTTGATTCTTGGGATCCTTGGGACACAAACCAAAAACATTATCAACCTTTTCCACCAATTCTTCTTCCTCTTTTTCCCACGATTCTCAAAGAGAGTTGTGGTTGTCATGGAATACTCATCCGGTGGTCTAATCATCCGCCTAGGATATCCGGATAGCATTTTCTTTGGCTTCCTCCACCAATGTTTCCTTCTTCTCTTCCAACGCTTCCTAGCGGGCCTAGGACCTTTGAAAATCAGCTTATTGACTTTGTTGTACTCAACATAGGTTTCACTCAAAGAAATTTCCTTCCGCCATGGAATGATCTTGAGAGGATGATCATGGTAAATATCCTCAAATTCACTTAGATTTGGATGCGAAGCCCTTAGATATTTAATTTCTCCCCAATCATCGGGCTCAACTTCAAGGAAATAAGACTCCTTTTGGGGTTCATCCTAGATGTCTACAACCGCATTGGCCTTAAAATGAGATTCTTTGGGAGATTTCACTCTTGAAGGGTCGATGTCAAAATCAATATGATCTTGACCCACATGAAGAGACAAGCGGCCTCTTTTCACATCTATGGTAGCTCCTGCAGTGGCTAGAAAGGGTCGACCAAGAATAATAGGATTTCTCCAATCCTCATTCATCTCCAAAATAACGAAGTCACAAGGGATAAGGAAACTTCCCACTTGAACCGTGATGTCTTCTAATATTCCCAGGGGCTTCCTAACACTTCGGTCCGCAAGTTGCAAGTTGATAGTTGTAGGGGTCAAGTCATGAATGTTCAGCTTCTTACATATAGAGTGTGGCATGACACTCACACTTGCCCCCAAGTCACATAATGCATTATCAATCCTCATATCACCAATTAAGCATGGAATAGAGAAACTACCGGGATCGGCTAGTTTCTCGGGAGACTTGCTTCCCATAATGGCGTTGCAACTAACTGTGAGATGAACGGTCGATGACTCCTTGATTCTTCTCTTGTTTGTCAAAAGGTCCTTCAGATGTTTCTTGAAAGAAGGGACCTCCGCCATAGCATCTAGAAATGGTATATTAACTTGGAGCTTCTTCATCATATCAATAAATCTGGAAAATTTCTCATCATTCTTGTGTTGAACCAATCTCCTGGAAAATGGAACTGGTGGTCTATATGGAACGTGTTTCTCCAAAAGGTTTTCATGAATATCTTCCTTCAAGACTTCCTTTCCTTTCTCTCGTCTTTTCTCAATCTCTACCCTCTCTTCCAACTTCTCTTTTTCTTCATCCTCAGCCTCATTAACCACAACATCATCCTCCTTTTTCTCAACTGTGTTTTGTTCAACTTCTAAATCCACTTCTTTAGTACTATCCTCCACGACTCCCTCATTCTCTCCCAAAGATCTCTCCTCTTCCACATTCTCTCCCACTACCATAGGTTCTTCAATTTTTCTTCCACTCCTTAGGGTAATAGCTTCAACTTCCTCCCCTTGGATAGGTTGAGGTTGAATGGGTTGAGAAAAGTATACTTGTTGAGCAACTTGGGTCATTTGGGATTCAAGGTCTCTAAGGCGAGCACCTTCACTTTCTTGATTAGTCACAATTTGTTGCAATAACTTTTCAATCATAAAATCTTGGGATGATTGAGAGAATTGGGGTTGTGGGGCGGGATGATACGAGAACTCTTCTTGAAAATATGCATGATGGTCATAAGGTTGAGAAACAGGGTTAAACACCGGGTTGACAAATGTGGTATAACTAGGCTCATAATTCTCATAAGAATGGGAATAAAGTTTGTTGGAATAGATGGCCTTCACCTGTTCTACTTGACGATACTCCACACATTGATGCTCGAGATGTGGACCAAAACACAACTTACAAGATTGCACATTAGGGACGAGTGTGGATGCAAAGGCTTGCATACCTCGGGCTAGATTCAACTGGTTGGAAACCTCATCATCCACCATCTTATTCTGCAAATCAAGGACGGTGGCTAGTAGAAGCTTGATAGTGGGGTTGTGTTCCAAAGAATAGTCCCCATTTCCTGAATTTTGGCCGCCTCCCCAACTAGGAACATTTTGAGATAGCTCGAGAAGAAAAATGTTGGCTTCCTCCGCAGTCTTCTTTAGGAACATCCCTCCGGACGCATTATCAACAAATTCTCTAAGAGGACCACGGAGCCCATGATAGAAATGTTGAAGCAACATCCAATCCGGTAAATTATGATGAGGGCGTTGTCGTTGAAGACTCTTACTCCCCCAAGCGTCGAAAAGACTCTCTTCCGGCCTTTGCTTGAAACTTAAAATTTCTGCTCGAAGTTGGTGTGTCTCCTCCGGCGGAAAGAAACGGTGAAGAAAATCTCCTTTGAGTGCCTCCCACGAAGAATAAAAACCAGTTGGACATGTTTGTAGCCATATCTTCGCTTTCCCCGTAAGAGTTAGGGGAAAGAACTTCAATTTCAAATATTCTGATGATATCTTTGGGATGTGTATAAAGCTAACCGATCTTCGAATTTATCAATATGAGCAATGGGACTTCCAGCAGCATCGTCCCCATGAAACGGGTTTCTTTCGAAGACTTCAAGTAAGTACGGTTTAAACTCGAACACAACATCGGGTGGCAATGGTGGTAATGTGATAGGACTGCCTCCCGTACCCAATGATGGAACGGCATATGATAGAAGGGTACGAGGTGAACCAGCTTGAGCTTCACCCATTAGAACGCGAAGACTCCTACAAGACATGAAGAAGCATCAAATTCATTTGGATTGACACAAACTGATTTCTAGCGTGAAAGCAAACTCAAATAACCAAAAACCAAGAAACTAAAACTAGGGGCGTTGGCTCCCCGGCAATGGCGCCATTTTGTGTAACGTGGTTTTGTGGACCTCGGTTTTGTCGTTCTCTCTCAGGGAGCTGGCGGCCTTTGTCATAGAAACTAAGTCAATGGTCGGGATGAGATTGCTAAGGTAAGGATATCGGTTTGAAGGGATCACAACGCAAGAAACAAAGCTAAGGTCGGTCAAGGAATGGAAAATGGGCTTCGGAGGTTTTCGGGATGCAAACTGGGATGAGGAAATGGGTTTTGCAACAAGAGAGTAACGAGAAGGGGAAATCAAATGGTAACTCCATTAGAAAAAACCCACCGGGCTTCCTCTTTCAAGGATAGTCCGGATTAACTTCCCCAAAGTCCATCGACAGACCCGGGGGAGTTCAAGGAACGAAATTTCCTAGTTAGTTTCTATTCGCTTTCGCGAACTAGAATACTAACTATCCTAATTCCTACCTTTCAACAAGTGTTGGATGTATTCGGGATGCTTTCGCACCCAAATACATCCCACTTGAGGGAAGGATAGGATTGGGAAATTGATTTCCTAACTAATTACTCACTAATATTGCTAACCCAAACCTAATCACCCATTCACACCCTTAATTACCCCCTAACCCATAGGGTTTCTAGCCACTAGTCATGACACTAACTATGCTAACAACATCGAAACCAAACCTAAACATGATTCCTAACATCAAACAACCATAAACAAGCAAGATAATCAAATAATAAGCAAGAACAATTAAAGAACAAGCAAAGTAATTAGCAAAGTAATTAATAAAGGAGTTAAGGGAAGAGAAAACTTATCGAAGTGCTGTAGATGAACAAAAGAAAGCAATAAAAAGATGACCCAACAATCTTTCAATTGTTTGAATCTCCAAATCTTCAATAACAAACACAAATCTCCAAAACCCTAGATTAATCTCTCACAAATCTCTCTCTAAAACTCCTAATTACAAGTTAGAAATTGTCTAAGTCTATCTCCCTAGATGATATCTCGATCCCTAGCTAAAATGACCTAAATACATTAAATAGTATACAAGGTTGTTACTCAAAAACTCATCATTTTACACAACAAACAAAACTGTCCCGCAGGGGACCGTGGGCACGGTCAAGGTGACCGTGGTCACGGTCCTGCGTAAGGCAGGCGATTTCTTCTCTTCGCTCTGAAACACCGTGGGCATGGTCCCCATGCACCGTGGGCATGGTCTAGGCAATTAGGGCTGACAACTTTTCGCTCCTTCGCACCGCCGTGGCTATGGTCATGGGAGACCGTGGCCACCGTCTAGTTCGGGTGGCAAGGTCTCTCCCTTAGGTCATGGCTCAATCACACCGTGACTACGGTCAAGGTGACCGTGGCCACGGTCTCTCTCGGCCACAATTTTCCTCAGGGTGCTCTTTAACCGTTGCCTCCGCTTCCGCTGCCTTTCGACATGACCGACCCTTTTAATCCCCTGCCTTTGACACGACCAGGGCTCGGGGAATCTTAGGGAATCTCGGGATTCCCAAGATTGGTGAAAAATTGGCCCATTTAGAATCGTTTTGAGTAACAACTTCAGAATCTACAAAAGTAAACAAAATGCATTAAAAGTTATTAAAACAAGCTTCGAAACAAGTCAAAAGCCTAAGGATTTAGGCGGTATTTAGACACGAAATCGGGTCTAAACACCGATCACCTATCGAGAATCCTTGTTGACTTGGAGGATACCCAACCGATCGCGGATTCTTTCCCGGATGAGCGACTCATGGCCATCAAGCATTCTAGCCCTTGGTATGCCGACATCACAAACTACTTGTCTAGCGAGGTGATTCCTCCAAATCTGAACCCTCATCAAAAGAAGAAGTTCTTTCACGATGTCAAACATTTCTTTTGGGACGATCCATTCCTATTTCGGTTGTGTAACGACAGGATATATAGAAGATGTCTACCCGAGAACGAGGTGAAATCCGTTTTGACACATTGCCATGAGTTCCCGGTTGGAGGTCACGGTGGATCGCGAAAGACGGCAGCGAGAGTCTTACAAGCCGGCTATTGGTGGCCGACACTCTTTCGTGATGCCCATCTTCATGTCAAGCAATGCGATAAATGCCAAAGGTCTGGAAATATCTCCCGGAAGAATGAAGCATCGTTGAATTTCATCATAGAGGTAGAGGCTTTCGATGTATGGGGGTTAGATTTCATGGGTCCTTTCCCGTCATCACGAGGTTTTCAATACATCCTAGTGGCAGTGGATTATGTTTCCAAATGGGTCGAAGCTATCCCATGCATGAAGTGCGATGGCAAGTCCGTGTCAAGATTCTTGAAAAAGATTTTATTCCCAAGATTTGGCATTCCACGAGTTATCATTAGCGACAACGGATCCTACGTCATCGAGAAGAAGTTTGAGTCCCTCTTGGCAAAGTATGGCATCAATCATAAGAGGGGACTCCCTTATCATCCACAAACACAAGGGCAAGTAGAAATCTCAAACCGTGCTATCAAAGAGATCTTGGAAAAGACGGTCAGCTCTTCACGGAAGGATTGGGCAGAGAGATTGGATGAAGTCTTGTGGGCATATCGCACTGCCTACAAGACACCGATCGGTACATCTCCGTATCGTCTTGTCTATAGGAAAACATGTCACTTTCCCGTAGAACTTGAGCATAAAACGATGTGGGCAATCAAGAAGTTGAATTTCGATCTCAAGGCGGCCGGAGCTAGTCGTTTATTTCAATTAGAAGAACTCGAGGAGCTGCGGCGTCATGCTTATGAAAATAACAAGATCTACAAGGAAAGAACGAAAGCTTGGCATGATAAGAGGTTGAACTGTCGTGAGTTTGTGGTTGGCGATAGGGTCCTCATCTTCAATTCAAGCTGAAGTTATTCTTCGGGAAATTGAGATCAAGATGGTCCGGGCCATTTGAAATTGTGAGAATTCTTCCCGCTGGGGTGGTTGAATTGAAGAACGAAAAAGGAGATTGTTTCAAGGTGAACTCATCAAAGCTTAAACCATACTTTGGGACGAGCAAAACGTGCCCGATCCGAGCCGAAACAGACCCCTGCCCCATCTACTTCTGTTGAACCCGGAAAGAACCGCTACAAGGGTCAACCCGCCTCCGTAATACAATGTGACCCGAAAGTAAAAGTCAGCTTCCGGGACGAAATGCATAAGGCGAGGTACGACAGGCTGAAAAAGCGAAAAATTTGTGCTCCGGACTTATATCACGAAGAGACGGCTCAGGATGTCTACTGTAAACCGAGCATGGACATTTTCATCAAAGTTATGGGCTGGGAAGTTTTCGCCACAATCAACGAGCCCATTATCGAGCAGCCGGTGCTTGAGTTTCTGAGTTCTTTAGTGGTAAAGGAAGACGACACGTCTAATGCCACCTTCTCTTACATTGTGGCCAAGAAGGAGGTTGAGTGTACGGTTCAGGACCTTTGCAATGCTTTAGGCGTTCCTGAGGATGGTATCTTCTACGGGAAATGTGTCAAATTTGATGAGCAAGAAGCCATGCGAGCCCTCACCTGTTGGAGGAGACGATATCCAAAGTTTTGAACCCGAAAATTGCAAGTTTGTTTCCCGAGCAAATCTAAAGCCAGAGACTTTTGTAATCTGAGCGTCCGCATCTTTCACCGCATCATCTCAAACTCCGTCTTCGGCCGCGACACCGGGCGTTCAAGCATCCGTAAAGACGACCTCTTCATCCTCTACAACGTGATCAATGGTCGCCGGGTCAACACTGGTTCATGCATCCTCCACTGTCTTCGGGAAATAAGCCTCGAAACCCGGAACATGACCCTTGGCATGGGTCACATCATCTGCCATTTTCTAAGGAAGCAAGGGTTCGAGCCTTATCTAGGCAAGTGGACTCCACGGTACTTCCCTGATCCTATCGACGGTGTTCGCCTACGGAAGATGGAATTCTTGGAGAAAAACAAAACGCGAACACTCTACCGCCATGGAAACGACACTCATAGCGTCGCGGTTCATTTGGCTGACGATCATGCTGAAGAGCGCTTAGATGTCTCCGATCGCGAAATTGGTCTTGTGGTCAAGAATTCGGGGGGCGCTATGTGGTGGGTGGTCCTTGGGAGCCCGAAGAGGAAGGTGACGAGGAAGCAGAAGAAGATGAGGAAGGGGACGATGAAGGAGAGCAAGGAGAAGAAGCGAGGCCTAGCAAAGCAAATGATGACACCTTGGAGCGCATAAGTGATCAACTCCAAGAGCTTCACGATCAATTTCAAGTGCAGCGAGAACTCCCAAAATCAACAAAGCCTTATCGAGGATTTGCAAGGTATGCTCGACGCCCAACAAGAGATTCTTGTTGGCATCCAATCGCAACTCCAACCCCGTCCTCCTCCGGGAGGATCCGCTTAAGGACTGTTTGTAAGCATTTCCACCCCCAACCGAACTTTATAACTGTTTTACTTACTTTATTTTGTGAAGTATAAGTGTGGGGGGATGCTTCATCAGGGTTTGGATGCAAAGGCTTTGTGATTTTGACGTGTAGGTGTCTCGGGTGGTTTTGGTTTGTTTTGATGTTGATCTCAAGGTCGGTTGCTTTTGGTTGTTGGTCTGTTGTAGTTGGGATGTTTTTAGTTGGTCGTTGGTCGTGTTTTGGCCGGTGATAGCTTAGTTTGTTTGTTGTTTGGTTGTATTTTGGGACGTGGTTGTTTTGGATGTAATGAACGGTTATCTTCAATGAAATGAAATGAATCATGTCCGTTCGGTTAGTTTGTGTTGAGTTTCACCCTTATTTCCCGCCTCAATGAGTGAGATTCGGGGATAAGGTATGTCATTGGTAATGTACATTTTGTTTATAGTTTTATTTTCCCCTTGGTAGTTTTCTTTCAATGTCTAGTTAGTTTTTCTTTTGCTTTTGTTTTTAGATGTAAAGTCGTCTTTTGCTCTAATATCGTTTTAATTCACTTGAACGACGACCTCGGATCAAAGTTTCAATGCTTATGAAGAGTTTGAGGTAATATCTTTCCCCCTTGCTCTTTCTTATGTGAATTCTCATCATGATCCATCGCATGCTTGATTTTCTTTTGGGTGGCGAACCCCTTTGAGTGTTTGTGTTGGGATATATTGTTGTTGGAGCCGTGTGGGCTCGGGTCACCACCATTTTCATTTGCTAGATGTTTGTGTTTGTTTGTTTTTGTAGGTTCTCTACCCTTTCCATGTGACACCTTCCCATAATGAGGACATTGTGGCGTTTTAAGTGGGGGGGGAGGGGGGAGGGGAGATATTCTGTTTCAAGGGTAGATCACCTAGTAGTTTTGATCTTTGTTCTCTTAAGTTTTTGCCTAAATTTTGAAAATTTTCGTGTGAAAAAGGAGAAAAAAGGGAGTGAAAACCTTAAATGTTTTTCTTTCAGTTTTGTTTTTGCTTTGTTTCTTGGATCTTGTTGTCGAAATTGAGAAGTCGTTCTTAATCTTCTTTAAAAGAAACCAGTCTGAGCATTTCGACCCTGTCTCAGGTACTAGTCATGACTTACTTTCTTTAGATGACCTTCATCAAGTTCCTAGTGAAACCCCCGATTCCTTTCACGTTCTGGTTGAAGTCGGGAGATTCTAGGGGTTTCTGTCCGAGCTTGTTTTGTTTCCCTTTTAGCAATTGCAAAGTTGAAAAGAAAGAAAAAAAAAAGAAAAGCTACAATAACCGGATTAAGTGGAGCGTGTCGCTGAATGACATCAACCACAATACACTTAGCCAACCTACACGGGCCCGGTATTAGCGGTACGACGCTATTACCCCTTAAGCTCCTCCTATTCCGAATTTTCGACGGAGGTGTATATGGAAAAGACTGTGTTGGGAGGGTAAACCCCATATTTGGGCCGTCCAATTCCCGAAAGTAAGGCTAATACCGACCTATAAAAAGAAAAAAAAAAGAGAGAAAAAGAAAAAGCAATTTTGTTGGGATTACCCAACCCGAAAAGTAAGTTTGTGCTTCTTAAAGTGTGGGGCCTATCCTTGCATCACCTACGGCCCTCACCAAGCCAAGGGCGACCAAATGCGAGGAAGGGAAACACTTCTCTTGTTCGTTTCGTTGTTTTTGAGCTCGGGCATGAGTCCTTGGAGTCTTTTGGATTCGGTTGGAACCCACTAGCACTTACGCACATGGGGTTTTGCTTGACATTAGGTGTAGGACATCGAAAATCTCAAAGACTGATTTTTGCTTAGGATAGGTGTTTGTGGGACACTCATAATGGTTCCTTTTGGAGGTTTAATAATGTTTTCCTGATTTAGATTTTGATATCTTTTGAAGCGAAGCTTTCGTTTTTCTTTTCCTTTGTATTCTTCGGTTTTGTTTTCACTTTCCCTCTCTCCTTTTTCTTTGGCTTTTGTGGGTATAGCCGCTACAAACCCTCACGAGTCCATCTTGTCCACTTGGGCTGCCGGGGGGTTCAAAGGCCTTGGTGCAGATGCTAAATGCACTCGTTTCCTCCCACGACAGAGGAGTTGGTGTTTAGTTTTCTTTTTTGTTTTTGTTTTGTTTTGCTCGGGACGAGCAAAAGTTTAAGTGTGGAGGGGTGTTTAGACCCAATTTTGTGTCTAAATACCGCCTAAATCCTTAAGCTTTTGACTTGTTTCGTGTTTATTTTAATAACTTTTGATACGTTTTTGGTTATTTTGTAGATTTTGAAGATTTTACTCAAAACGTAGCAAAACGGGCCTTTTTATAGCATTTTTGGTGATTTCCCGAGCCGAGCCGGACCGAAAGCCGAGGCGGAGTTGACCCGGGACCACTTTCCTCACCTTTGGTGTCAATTAGTGAGGTAACACCCGCTACGACCCTCGGATCGGGTGTTACATGCCTTGGAAAGAAGGAGGAAACAAAGGGACGAAAAGAGGTAGGGTAGCCCCCGCCACCCTTGGGGTAGCACCCGCTACCACCGCTAGGCCGAGCAAGACAGCAGCTACAGTCAGCAAGACCGTAGCTACGGTCGATCGAAGGAGAGAATCGCCAAGTGGTTTTTGCAGGGTAGCGCCCACTACCCTTGGCGTAGCACCCGCTACCTCTATGGTAGCGCCCGCTACTGTTTTTGTAGCGCCCGCTACCCCCTTGCTGTTGTGCTCAAAGTCGACCTTGAATTGTCAGCTGAAGACGGTAGCGCCCGCTACCATTTGGGTCGCGCCCACGACCTCCTGCTCCCGATGGGGACCGTAGCTAAGGTCTCCAGGACCGTACCTACGGTCTCTCGAAGCTCGAAATCGCCTGACCTTTCTTCGCTGGGACCGTACCCACGGTCTCCTAGACCGTGCCCACGGTCTCTCTATGCCCTGCACGTGTTTTAAGCCCTTATGTGCTGCGTTTTGGGAAGTTTTTAGTCCTTGTATAAATAGCTCCCTTTGCTATGTTTTTGGGGGAGCTGGGGAGACGCTTGAGGAGATAGACTTAGACATTTTCTAGCTTGTAATTAGTGGATTTTAGAGAGAGATTAGTGAGAGATTAATCTAGGGTCTTGGAGATTCTAGAAAACCTATGTGTTAGGGGGTAATTAAGGGTGTAAATGGGTGATTAGGTTTGGGTTAGCAATATTAGTGAGTAATTAGTTGGGAAATCAATTTCCCACTCCTATCCTTCCCTCAAGTAGGATGTATTTGGGTTCGAAAGCTCCCGAATACATCCAACACTTGTGTTGGAAGGTGGGAATTGGGATAGTTAGTGTTCTATTCACGAAAGCGAATAGAAGCTAACTAGGGAATTTCGTTTCATTAACCCTCCGGGTCTGTCGATGGACTTTGGGGAAGTTAATCCGGACTATCCTCGGAAGAGGAAGCCTGATGGGTATTTTCTAACGGAATTGCCACTTGATTTCCTTCCTTGTTGCTTTCTTGTTGCGAAACCTATCTCCTTGTTCCCGTTTGCATCCCGGAAACCTCCGAAGCCCATTTTCCATTCCTTGACCGACCTTAGCTTTGTTTCTTGCGTTGTGATCCCTTCAAACCGATATCCTTACCTTAGCAATCTCATCCCGACCGTTGACCTAGATTCTATGATCAAGGCCGCCAGCTCCCTGAGAGAGAACGACAATACCGCGGTCCACAAAACCACGTCACAATAGGGTGAGCACTTGGATTGAGATGAGGCAGAAGTTGAAAGAGAAGTTCCTTCCAGACAACTATATGAAGGAGAACTACTCTAAGCTACAACATTTGGTGCAGGGAACTAATCTGTGGAGGAATATACCAAAGAGTTTGAGCACTTGCTTTGGAAGTGTAATATGCAGGAGAATGAGGTGCAAACTTATGTTAGGTACCTTGCAGGTTTGAATGACAACATCAAGAATGTTGTTGAGCTGCATGTCTATGATTCACTTGATGAGCTAAGCTCTTTAGCTCATAAGGTGGAACAGCAGAAGAAGGCTAGAGTGAAGGAATACAACAGCAGATACCCAGCCAAGCCCTATGCCCTAGCTAAGCCAAATCCCTATAGCAAGCCTTACAATCCCCCATAAAGAACCTATCCACCCCCACCCTTACCTCAAGCCAGATATCCAGCCCCAAGACCACCTCAAAACCAGCCACAAAATGCCCCACAAAGAACCCCAACCCCTACTAGCAAAGCCTTCCCAGAAAGAAGATGCTTCAGGTGTCAACGACTTGGACACATAGCATCTGAATGTCCAAACAAGAGAGCAGTCACCTTGGCTGAGTTTCAAGCAGCTCTTTTACTTGATCCCGAGCCCTTTGTGGAAGAAGACCAGTATGAGGAGTCCCATGGAGAACCTGTATATGATGGTGAAGAAGTTGAAGCAGGTCCTGATGAAGGAGAAATGCTTGTGATCAAGAGGATCTTGAGCAGTTCAGCAGTAGATGAAGCAACAGAACAAAGGGAGAACATTTTCCACACCAGATGCACAGTTGGTGGGAAAATTTGTTCTTTGATCATTGATGGAGGCAGTTGCACCAATGCAGCCTCTGAAACCATGGTGAAGAAGCTCAATTTGGCTACTAGCACCCACCCAGCCCCCTATACCATACAATGGTTGAACCAGAGTAAAGGTATCAAGATTTCTTCTAGATGCCTTGTCAATTTCTCAATTGGTTCAGCTTATAGAGATGAAGTTTGGTGTGATGTGATTCCTATGGATGCCTGTCACCTATTATTAGGAGACCTTGGATGTATGACAGATCTGTTAGCCATAATGGGAGGGCGAACACATATTCCCTTTGTTTGAACAACAAGAAAATTACCCTTACCCCTCTTAAGCCATCCCAGCTCACAAAATGACCCAAGAACCTTATTGTTGAGCCAACTCTTGATATCCTCTTGCTATCTTAACAACATGAGTTCAGTGAGCAAAGTGGGATCATTCTGCTTAACATTGAGGAAGACATACCCCCACAAAATGACCACCCTTTATTTCAGCCTATCCTAAACCAGTACCTACATGTCTTTCCTGAAGAAATGCCCCCAGGCCTACCCCCTAAGAGAGACATACAACACAAGATAGATCTTGTTCCAAGATCAGTCTTGCCCAACAAACCTGCCTACAGGATGACCACAACTGAGACAAATGAGATCTAGAGACATGTTGATGAGTTACTGGAGAAAGGAATGATAAGGGAAAGTTTGAGCCCCTATGCAGTCCCTGTCTTATTGATGCCTAAGAAGGATGGCAGTCAAAGAATGTGTATTGACTGTAGAGCTATTAACAAGATTATTGTTAAGTACAGGTACCCCATTCCCAGGCTTGAAGACATGCTAGATGAATTGCACGACTCAATGGTGTTTTCCAAAATTGATCTGAGAAGTGTCTATTATCAGATCAAGATTTGTGAAGGGGGTGAATGGAAGACAACCTTTAAGACTAAAGGAGGGTTATTTGAGTGGTTAGTCATGCCTTTTGGCCTGACAAATGCACCATCCACATTCATAAGGTTAATGAACCAGGTTCTAAAGCCATTTATTGGTAAGTGTGTTGTTGTCTATTTTGATGACATACTTATTTACAGTCAATTTGAGATGGAACATATTGACCACCTAAAGAGTGTAATGGAGATATTGAGCAGGGAGCAGTTGTATGGGAATCTAAAGAAATGCCAATTTTTTGCAAGCCAAGTCTCATTTCTTGGCTACATAGTGACAGCAGCAGGGATTCAGGTGGATGAGGAAAATGTCAAGGCAATCAGAGAATGGGCTATTCCCAATTCAATTTAGCAAATTAGAAGTTTTCATGGTCTAGCTTCATTTTACAAGAGGCTTGTTAGAAATTTTAGCACCATCCTAGCACTTATGACAGAGCTAGTGAAGGGCAAAAGTTTCTCTTGGACACCAGCAGCCCATAAGGCAATTGAAGAAATCAAGAGACAACTTACATCAGCACCAGTCCTGGCTTTACCAAGCTTCTCTAAGGTTTTTGAAGTGGAGTGTGATGCTTCAGGTGTTGGCATAGGAGCAGTTCTGACCCAGGAAGACAAACCTGTTGTCTATTTCAGTGAAAAATTGAATGATGCTAAGAGGAGATACAACACCTATGATAAAGAGTTCTATGCCATCATTAGAGCTCTTCAACACTGGAGGCACTACCTAATTGGAGCAGAATTCATATTGCACAGTGATCATGAAGCCTTGAAGTTCATTCAAGGGCAGCACAAGCTCAACACCACGCATGCTGCTTGAGTAGAGTTCATGCATCAGTTCCATTTCATGATCCACCACAAATCAGGGAAGTTGAACAAGGGAGCTGATGCTTTATCTAGAAGATATTTGTTGTTGTAGGTCTTATATGCAAGGGTACTTGGCTTTGAGCAGCTGAAAGCATTGTACAAAGAAGATAAGGATTTTGGTGAGATTTTCCAGAAGTGCCAGGGACACCCTCAGAGTCTGTATCATATAGACCAAGGGTTTCTCTTTAAGGGAGCAAGGTTATATATACCCAAGAGTAGTTTCAGGGAGCTACTACTTTCAGAAGTCCATGGAGGATGCTTAGCAGGCCACTTTGACATTGAGAAAACACTTCTCATGCTGAAAGAGCATTACTACTGGCCTAAAATGAGAAAAGACAAAAAATTACAATTTGGTACCCCATGTTTTCTGGCAATAATTTTTTGGTACCAAACTTTTCTGTAATAATTTTAAGGTACCCTATGTTTTTATGTAATAATTTATAGGACCCTATACTGTAGGAAAATGGCCATGGCGACATTTGGCGCCAAAAATGCGACTTAGGATTTTTTTGGTTTTCCTTATAATTTTGTGACCATTATACCCTTTTGATTTTATATAAGTGTGAATACCTCTCAAGGAACTCCTCTCCCTTGTTCGATCATGTGACTCTGTCTCTTCTCCTCTCCTTTGTTCCATCTCCTCTCCCTTGTTCGATCTCTTTCATATATTCCATTTCCAATATCCGCATTGAAACCTAATTCAAGTCTGAATACCTCTCTTGTTGCTCATCTCCTTCACTTTTTATCCTTTCTTCGAATTTGTTCGCTGTTGTAGTTCAACCCTAATTTCCATTCTTCTTTGGTTCGCTGTTGTAGTTCCCAAAAAGTTAGGGTTTGTTCGAATTTGAAATCGATTGTGGGAACCCATTGTGGTTGTGGGAACCCATTGTGGTTATTTGTTGTAGTTCCCAAAAAATAGACGAACCAAACCCATTGTGGGGAATGGATGGAAGTTCGAGTTCAACAACTGATGCATTAGCTGTTGTGGGCGACGACAATTTGTGCAAAAATTGCAGAGTAGTAGGGACTAGGACAGTGTCGATCAGTGCAAACCCAGGAAAGCCTTACTTGAAGTGTTCGAGGTGCAACAAGTTCATAAGATGGTTGAGCGACAAAGAAGACCAACAGGCTGTGGTGGTGAAGTTATTGGAGGACATCAAGGCTGAATCTAGTCGAGTGAGCATGATAGGTTGGTGTTGAAGATCTTGGTGAGATGAAGGCTGAGATGAATGAAAGTAGAGTTGCTGTGAAGATGCTTGAGAAAGGTCAAAGCATGTTTTACTTGTTTGTTATGTCTACCATTGTTGCACTTGTTATGTTTGTTGCGTTTGGGAAAAAGTAATTATCTAGTATGATAGTAAATTGTTGTAATAGATCTAGTGGCTTAGTATGGGGAACTTAGTTTTGTAGTGTGAATCGTTATTATGGTGCTAATGTACGTTGCAGTTTGGTATGTATAAGCATTCTCCATAATCTATTTGTGTGCCAAGTATCCATTTGTGTGCCAAGTATCAACTTAAGTATCCATTTGTGTGCCAAGTATCAAATGCTTGGACATTCATTTTGCTAGTAACTTAGTCATTCTTTGGTGCAATTGTAAATATCAATTGATGACCAATATAAGCCATTTCTAACTTAAGTTGATACACAACCATAATCTACTAATAACTATTTGGATTCAACAGCCATAAGTCATACTTAAGTTGAACATATTGAAATAGATACACAACCATAATCTTGTAATAATTATGTTCATACAAAAGCCATAAGTCATACTTAAGTTCAACATAAGTCATACACAACTGCTAGTTCTTAACCCAAAATCAGCAGGCTCAAATTAGAAGCCTATCACTTGGAGACCTTTCTTTTCTTCTGTGGTGGGGCATGGCTAGGTTGTTGGGATGTTGTTGCCCTAGTCTGTGGTCTGTGATAGGAGTGCACGGAAGATGCTGGTGGAGCATGGCTAGGTTGTTGGGATGTTGTTGCCCTAGTCTGTGGTCTGTGATAGGAGAGCACAGAAGATGCTGGTGGAGCAGTTGAAGGTGCAGAGGATGGAGCAGAATGCTGCTTTTTTGGCCTTCCAACTGGTCGTTTTGGTCCCTCCTTAATCTTCCTGTTTGTCTTCTCTAAGAGCCTGCCATATTGGTCACGGGGTCTACCACAAGTAGCTTTGTTATGTCCTAATTCCTTGCATTTTTTGCATCTGTGCACAGCAATGTAAGCAAGTTAGATAAGCACAAGTGTGCATGACTAATTAAATTCAGAAGATAGTGGACATACATTGTAGTTCCTGAACCAAAAATGGTTGTTGAAACCTGTTGAGACTGAGCCAAGTCAGGTTCGGGTGCGAATTGGGACTCCCTCCTCTTGTGTTCCTGAGGTCTTCCTTTCTTGACTTGGTGACGTGGAGGATCAAGCTCAGGAAGGTTTGGCCTTGGATTCCACATGATAGGATCCGAGATAGGGTGGACAATGCGGTTGTATAGGTTCCTGTAAGTTTCTACATTGTAGCAGTGATCCACGTAGTCCTCGGGATTCCTCTTCATCCTAGCTATACACCTTGCAGCGTGTTTGCAAGGGATCCCGATGAGCCACTTCCCACAAACAGTCCCTTTGATTGAGCCGCACCACAAAGTTTTTGCGGTTGTCCTTCACATCAAACTTTCCAATTTCAAAGATGAAGACACCCTGCCAAGTCCCTACCCTCAAGTTCTGCCTCACATAGTTTTTGCTTGACATAAGGAACCAATTTCCCCTCCCACTGTTGTGCTCTTTCAAATCTTCTCACGAACCTGGAACCAATTAGCTTCCTAATCTCTTCTAGCAGGGTTAAAATGGGTAGACCTCTAAATCTATTGATGGCATTGTTGAAACTCTCCACGAAATTGTTAGTATTGTCATCACACTTGGTGCTCTGGTCAAATTTTGGATGCAGAGAGTTTGGATGGAGAGAGAAAAATTGCAGAGAGTTTGGATGCATAAATTAGTGAGTGAGTTCAATAGATTAGATGGAGAGAGAAAAATTGCAGAGTTTGGATACAGCAATTGCAAGTAATACGCGCGCTAAAAGCTAAGGGCAAATCGGTCAGTTCAATGATTCCGGCAAGTTTCCGACGGAGTAGGGTCCTATAAATTATTACATAAAAACATAGGGTACCTTAAAATTATTACAGAAAAGTTTGGTACCAAAAAATTATTGCTAGAAAACATGGGGTACCAAATTGTAATTTTTTGTGAGAAAAGATGTAGAGTATTGGGTGAAAAGGTGTGCAATCTGTCAAGTAGCAAAGAGCCACAGCCTACCTCCTGTATACACCATTGCCAGTCCATACCAGCCCATGGGAGGATGTAAGTTTGGATTTCATTCTTGGTTTGCCAAGAAGACAAAGGGGAAAAGATTCAGTGATGGTGGTGGTAGACAGATTCAACAAGATGGCCCATTTTATTCCATGCCACACCATAAATGATGTAGTAAAAGTGGCAGAGCTATACTTTCAAGAAGTAGTAAGGCTTCATGGAGTCCCTAAGAGCATGGTGTCTGATAGGGATGCCAGATTTTTGAGTCATTTCTGGGTGACCCTATGGAAGAAGCTAGGGACAAGACTCAAGTATAGCGCAACATGCCACCCACAGACTGATGGGCAAATAGTGGTGACCAACAGAACACTTGGAACACTATTGAGATTACTGATAAACACAAACAAAACCGGATGGGACACTCTTTTACCCTATACTGAATTTGCATTTAATAGAGCCCCCTCAAAGGCTACTGGCCTTTCCCCATTTCAGGTGGTATATGGGAGAAATCCTATAACTCCTTTGGATTTATCTCCACTAACCAATTATGTAAAGTTCAGTTATGAAGCAGGTACACATGCAGAGATGATCAAGAAGCTTCACCAGCAGGTTAGAGAGAAAATCATTAAGTATTTTGAGTAGGCAACTACTTCAGCCAATAAGCACAGGAAAAATATGGTTTTCAAACCAGGAGATCTTATGTGGATACATCTAAGGAAGGCCAGGTTCCCACAAAGAGGAGAGGCAAGTTAGTTCCAAGAGCAGATGGCCCATTTGAAGTCTTGGAGAAAATAGGAGATAAAGCCTACAAGTTCGATCTTTCAGAAGACTATGTAGGGAGTGCCACTTTTAACATTGCAGATTTAAGGCCCTATTTTCCAGAGCATGAAGACCTTCCAAGTTTGAGGACAAACTTTCCTCAACCTGGGGAGGATGATGGAGACCATCCAGCAAGTCCAGCAGGAGATCAAACATCACGAGCAAAACCAGACCAGGGAAAGGGAGATGATTCAGCAATAGTAGCAGCTCGAGCAACTTCTTCATCATCTTCATCACCCAAGGAGACTACACCAGCAACTTTAGCACCGACATTGTCAGTAGCAAGCCTTGCTGTGCCCAACTCAGCAGCTGTTGGAGCAATTTCAGGAGAAACAGTAGGCTTCCATCCTCAGCAACAGATCAAGGGTTCTTCAGCAGCCACCAGCCCACCAACATCATCCATCCAGGCTTGCTACACATTAGTAAGGCAAGTCCTGGCCAGCACAGCCATCTATTCCACCAGCATTGGACATTCAGGTCAAATACAGTTCCCAGCAGAATCAGTCCAAGCAGACATCTTTCTCAATTCTGTAACTATGGATTAAGTGAGATTTAGCCAAAGGTCCCAAGGAGATTTTTGTTCCTTGACATGCAATTTTTAAGTTCCAAGCAAGTCCCAGCATGTGCAAGCAAGAAGGCCCTAAGTTACAAGCACCCGAACAAGCAACCCTGTCATGGTTGTTTGTTATCAGTTTTTCCAGAACCTCAATACTGAGGCCAAGCTATTTTGTTAAGCTACAATGAGGGTTATTTAAGTCTTTCCCAGCCTCCCTTAAGCTATTGAGATTACATATAGTTTAACAAAAGCCTGGGAAAGTTACTGAGGTAACTTAGAATTACCCTCCCAGCTAGGAAAGGTCCTGATTGGCCAGAATTGCCAACCTTTGGGATTTTGGTCCAATCAGAAGCCAGGTTTGCTTTCCTTTGTATTTTCAATTACTTCCGGATTGTATTAGGTAGTATAAGTTGTAATGTAATGTATTTGGTTTAATTTAGCAACTAGACTATCAAGGAGATTAACAGGTTACTTTAATTAAGTGCCTCTAATCAAACTGTTTTAGGATTAGCTATATATAATGATGTATTCAACAGCTTGCAAACTAATCAGTGATATTTTCAATAGCATTCTGAGTGCCTTAGTTGAGCCTCTCGTTTGTGAGTGTCAGCAAACTCTCATTTGGGTTGAATTTACTTCAGTATCTAGGAGCTTGCATTCCTAGTGGTGTGTGTAGAGCTTGATTGCTTCAGTGGTGGTGTATCTGTATCTGCTGAGGTAACTAAGTCCTTTGCTCTTGTGTTTATTCTTTGGTGTGTCTGTATTAGAGTGAACACAAGTCTATCCTTTTTCATTTTCCATCGGTTTGTCATCTAGTCCAGCTAATTGCATCCAATTAGCTTTATTTGAATTCAACTGCCGTGTGTGTGTGATCCTGTGTAGTGTATTGTAAGTTCAATACTCTGATCTTTGTGAGCTTGCATACATCATTCTTATTCTCTCTCTAGAATTTGTTTTGGGTATTTTTTTCTTTAATTGAAAGACAATCGTTTCTTGGTGGAGAGGACGCCATTGTGCTACTCAGCCGGTTGTTTAGGACCGTCTGTATGCAAGAACGGTGCAAAGGGAATATCCCAGTAGGGAATTCGCACCGGCGCAGTTAGTTTTCCGACATGATGAGCATGATTGGTTCTTCCGCTCTCACATTTCGGTATGTTTTATTTCTTTTACAAGTTTTGTTTTTGTTCGGTTGTGTATTTTGTGGTTTTCAAGTAGGGGTTGTCGAATCCAAGGGATGAGTGTTTAGGCTTGTTTAGGTTGAATGACTTGCTAAAGTTTTTCAAGTGCAAAAAGCAATAAACAATTAAAGGAAAGCAAGTTAAACTATCCTAATCAAGAATTATAACATCAACCATCAAGCAAAACATGAATCAAAGAGGAATTAATCTAAATCAACAAGGAAGAAGACTAAACTAGTAATGCAATCAAAAGTAAGTAAGAGAAAGCAATAAAACTAATCTAAATGATGAAATTAGGAACAAGAAACCATACCCTTGAAGCATCAAATCTACTCTCTAACCTCTAACCTTCATCTCATCTCTAATATTCATCTTGGACTTCTCTCGAACAATCAAGAAGCGTGACTTGGATTATCAAGAACCCCCAAATTCTCACTAGAAAGTAGAATTTGTTATTCTTAATCCTCCTCCTCACTAAAAGTGGATTTGAGTTTTTGTGGCTAATATATGAACTAGCAATTACAACCAATAATGAAAGCAATCTAGAACAGGAAAATGAAGAAAGATTTCTGAAATTAAATGCAAGAAGAGTTGATTACAATAAAGAACTAGAGAAACTTGGAGAACAATCAAAGCTTAAAACCCTAATCAAGAGAAAAGCATAATCATAAAAACTTAAGGTAAAATGAAGATAAAACTAATAAAAACCTAGCTGCTACTAAAATCATCACTTCGAGTATATATACAAGGCAAAACCATTGCACAAAACACAGTCGTTTTGCCCAGAAACATTCGCAGGATTTTAGGCCGTCGCGGGCGCGACAAGCTTCTGTCCGCAAGCCGTTTCCTCTCTCCGTCGCACGTTGCAGGCGTGACAAGCCGTGACTCGAGTGCGACGACTCTCTGGCTTCCTCCATCAAAGATATCCAAGATTTTTGATCTCTTGTTGTCGTGGGCGAGACATTACCCGTCGCGAGCGCGACGAGATTCTGGTTCCCTGCCTTGACTTGCTGTCTTGACACCACAGGAGATGGTCACGGGTGCGACCAAAACGTCGCGAGTGCGACAATCTGTCTGCCCACTTTGCCTTGGCTGGTGCACTGAGGCCACAGAGGCGTGTCACGGGCGCGACCCTTAGTGACTCGGGTGCGACACCCGTTTGCCTGCTGCTTGGGCTGCTGTAATTCATCCTTGATGGATTTTTACTCAGTTTTTGCAACTTTTGTCTCGATTTTGGCTCTAACACATTATTATCCTACAAAACTTAAAATCATCATATCTAATATATAATTATGGGGCTAGACAAACAAAATACCCTATAAATGATAAGAATCCGGCTTGGAACGATACCGAACAGTTTTTATAGCATATTATTGTTGAAATGACTTGCATGCTACTGCTTGTTTTAGTACTTTAAGTTGAATTTAAAGTAGGATGGTACTCTAAATTTTTCTTTAAGCGCATATGTGTCGCCTTTAGAGTTCCACTAAGGAAAAACTTGAACCTTTCTTTTTGACTTATTATAGGGCAACTCTTTCAAAACATGTGGGAATATGCAGAGTGCTGTAGATTCGTCAAAGGATCCTCAGGTAGGGTCTTTCTATTGATCAACCATGGAAAATGCAGGGTTTGGACCTTTCTTGGTTTGCTTAGATACTTGGAGATCTCGATGTAGGAGAATCTTTGGCCAAGCCAAGGTGGAACGATTCTGGGACACCACCAACTCGTTTCACCTCCCTGTGGGTGAAATGATGCTTACTCCTGTCGACTTTATGATGATCAAGGGCCTTAGCTGGGGCGGCCAGCTACTGGGATTTCATAGGGAAGTTGACCCTCGAGTTGTTGAGCTCTTGCGCCCTGCCACTACGTTAGTAGGTCGAAATGGCGTTTTGCGGTACACCCATTTGGTGGCTGTCTTGAAAAATTTGAATTTCGGTGACCTTCCTCTTCCTCACCGACAGTTTCTTTGTTTGGTGCATTTCATCAATGCCACCATCTTTAAGAACCGTGGAGACACGATTACTCTTTCATGGATGCATCACCTCTTGAACTATGATGATGTGTTAAGGTTCAATTGGGCAGCTGCTAGTTATGACCATTTGGTAACAGGGATGCGGGTCGCCTTTTGTCCCACGAGTTCTGACACGATGGGTCATCCAAGGACCACTGAAGCAAAGCTGCTCAACCTGGGTAGCAGTCTTAGCGAGTCTTGGAAGCATGCTCAATGGCATTTGTTTGGAAATTTTGTCGTGTGCAAAATTCCTTCTTAATCTCACTAAGGCCTTTCCTGTTTTACAGGTGTTGGCCTTTCAGTACTTGTCCACTATGGTTGGCGGGACCAATTGCCCTCATCAGAGCATTCCTGCTGCTCAACGATGGTAGGAACAAAAATTTTACCATCGTTCGTAGTACTACTTCAAAGACTTGAATGGTCTTAAGAGAATTATTGATTCTCTTCGACCGATAACGCGTCTTTCTACTTCCTTTTCCCTTTTTCTTTGACCTTGGAAATAACATTAGGTTTGGCAGGAGGATATTGTCTGGTCTCCATGAAATGACTTTCAATTGGTATGCCTGCACTTTGATCTGGGGTTGGCTAGACAAGTGAGCCGGTCTGGTCTGCTGCTAGAGGGCCCTTCAGGTCTGGTATGGTTCTCTACTTGGAAGGTCCGGGATATGGAGAGGGTGAGGACCTGTTGTTTGGCTTTATTCCCCTCATGCCAAATGACCATGAATTACTACAATTCTTTGATTCCAACCTGGTAGGTTACACATCTTGAGCTTTACTTATCTATGCAGATTCTCATGATTTTCTCTTTCTCATGTTAGCAAGCATATGCTCGTATCCACGTCCTATTGAGAGAAGGCATCACCGCTCAGGAGTTCGTGATCAGAACTTTGAGAATGGCATTATCGAGGCCCCATAGAAGTTCCTAAGGACGATGCTGGTGACACACATTCCCATGCGAGCTTGCCTTATTCTGGGAACACTTCAGGGTGGCCTCCTCGCCATTCTTCAGTGGGAGAGACCAACAGGAGAGCTCATCGTAGTGATTCGGGAGAAGGACAATCCCTTAGGAGGGACCGAGATTTGATGGGAGGACGTTAAGCTCCTCGGGCTAGCTTTTCCAGGTCTTTGGAAGGTAGAAGAAGATCTCCCGGCATACTAGAGTTCATGGTGGAGGATTGCTCAGAATCTAGTGGATTCCAGGGTTCAATGAAAAGGGTGCCCAGCCCATGGGCGCCTCAATATCATCCTCACTCTATCATTGCCTATAGCCTATCCCTTGGCTATAGTTAGAATTTTCCAGGCTCTGGCCCTTATGATACGCCTTTGGGTCAATTCTTTCCCGGTCCTTATAGTACTTAGACGAATCTCAGCCCAGCTTTTTTGCAGATGCGACGTTTAGAAGCATCTTCGGTGGTGGTAGCTCTCGTGGGAACTGTTAGGCATCATCGGCAAGGCTTCTCTTTGTTTTACTTTAGTGGTTTTAATCATGCAATGTATGCAAAATAATTCTATGCTCGATGAATGCAAGCAAGCATACTCTTTTTTTTATTTATTAATGCATATAACTTGACTAAAATACAGAACGCGTGCTAGCCCTCAGTTTATTATTACACGAGTCAATCTCAGGCTGCAACAAATAATGGTACAAAAGAATTAAAAAAAGTACAACACATTTTTTTCTAACTAATCTAAGATTACAATTACACTTTTTCTTTTTTAAACAACAATACTTATTACTCTATTACCGACCAAACCAGCCGTGTTGACACTCGTGCAACCCATACGCGTACACCGAGTGTGAGCAACAAATAACAAGTTCTTCTCCCTTCTCTAAGGCCGGTCGACCTTCACATGGCGAAGATAGTGGTAGTTCATCTGAATGCGCGTCATGCAGCGTGGTTGTCCACCCTTACAGTTCGATATGATTTCACACGCAGGGAATGCACTTGCGCAAACTTTCATGGCATTAGCAAGGACTATTTAAGCATGATTTCGATGCCACATTCTGCCGTACTCTATTTTCTCTCTTCTTCTCCTTAATCATGGCTTTCGAAAGAAAACTAAGCACTTGGATGAATACTCTTACTAAAATCGAGAAACAACTTCTCGCATGCTACAATCTCACTCTCATCTTGAGCCTCAAACAATTCAAAATCAACTGGGATTTTCTTAAAGCTGCTTTCAGGTTTTGGGATCCCATGTTCTATGTCTTTCGCTTCTCCTGGAATGAACTCTGTCCCCTCCTCGAAGAATGGGCCTGCATCCTCGGGTTTGAACTTTATGCACCTCCTACGACTCCTTCACTTGATCATAATCACCGGAAGAGATTCGAAGAATTAACAAATTTCAACCATCGAGCTTTAGGGCACATCTTGGTTGATAACATGGTTGATTTACAAGCGTTGGTGGAACTTTTCCAATCTCCTGAGGTGCTCAGACTCCGACCAACATCAAGAGTTCGAGTTTTAGTATTTTGCATCCTTGCTGAGTTTTTGTTTTATCATGGACGTTTGGGATTTACTCATCTCTCTCTTATACACATCGTGGATGAAATGGCCCGAGGCTATAACCCCGCTCCCATGATGATCGCGGAGACCCTTCTCGGCCTGGACTCATGGAACACCAAACATATCTTTTGGGGAAGCCTTCTTACTCTTCAAGTAAGTATCGACACTTCTCTTTTTTTTGTTTTCATCATTTTTTCATTTTTTATATTTCTTTTTTCATGATTTTGTATGGAATCGGCGATGTATCCATGTGGAATCATTTGCCGATAATTCTCTGGTTGTGTTTTTTTTCCTTTTTTTTTCGTGGAACCAGGATTTTAATTTTCTTCCATTATTTTCTTATAGATCTGGCTCATGGAACACCTTAACATGATTTACTCTCCCATTATGGCCTTGAAAATAACCAATTTTTGCCAACCTAAGAGGAAGTACGATACCCCGAGGAGCTTCAAGGAATGAGTCATCTTCTTGAAGAATCACAAGGAGATTCAATGGTCGATCCAATGGTGGAAAGTCCCGTACTTCTCTAACCATTCCTGCAAGGCCGCCCATATCACCCTTTTGGGTCTCACGGAGCTTATATACTACTTTCCTGATCGTGTCATGAGGCAAATGGGCCATCTTCAAGACATCCCTCTTTCTCCTTGTGAGGTTCCCGATCTCACTCACCTTCGAGGGTTTCCCATCGAGTCCTGGCTAAAATATAGGAAGAAACGCTTCGAAGTGGAGGCTCCTTCCTCACATCGTGTGATCACTTCCTCTACGGACACTTATCGGAGTTGGTTAACTACCACAAATAGGGGTGAGCCATTGGATCAATAGGAAGCAACCTCGTTCACCTCCCCGAGAAGCCCCAAGATTGAAGAGCGTCATACAACCCGTGCTTCTAGGCATCACCCTTCGGGATCCGGGGTCTAATTCTACCCGACATAAAATTACTATCCTTGAGGGAAAGAAACCTAGCTAGTACCAATACCGACGAGTTGAGAGCACTAGTGAGTCCAAGGATCCCGACTCAAGTAAAGATCGACCCGACATGATTGACAAAGAAGATGGCGGGAAAAAGATGGTAGAGATGTAGGAAAAGAATGCTTATGCTATGTATGTTAATCATTTGATGTTTTACCTTTTGAAATTAGTAAAATAAAATGTGACAAAAAGATATACTCCTTTTATTGATATTAGAAGCAATATATATATTACATTTCATTATACAAGAATTACACAAGCTATGGTCTTCATCTCCTTCTTCTTGGTCTTTCACCATCTTCGAAACATCTTCAACAGAGATCTTTCGTTTTCTCCTTTTACCTAACTTGCCCCGAGGGGTTTTCAAGTTAGTCACTCATTTTTCTTTTTCTTTTCCTCTTTCTTTTTCTTTTTTCCTGCTTTTTTTCTTTGTATTCTCCTTTTACGTAACTTGCCCCGAGGGGTTTTCAAGTTAGTCACTCATTTTTCTTTTTCTTTTCTTCATTTTTCTTTTTTTCTTTTCTATACTCTCCTTTTGCTCGGTTTGTCTCAAAAAGATTTTCAAACCGACCCTTCTATAGTTTTTCACTCTTTTCTTTTCTTTTCTTCTTTTTTCTTTCTTTTTCTTTTTTTTTCCTTTGCTCTCATAAGAAAGTGGCCTGTTGGCAGCAAGGTTATTAAAATCAGGATCCTAACTCGGATCCATGGGTAATTAGGATCAAAATTAACCTATGTAGGATCGTGGACCGGAATGTAGATAGTAGAATCGCATTGAGGATTTTGGATCATAAAATCGGAGGATCGTAGATCAAGATCGGGATTTTAATAACTATGGTTGGAAGTTCGGTTGCTTGCTTTTATAAGATAATACATGCTTAAGTGGTTAAAGATATATAAACCCTTAGTAACTTAAACATAATATCTTTTGAGCTGGTCTAAATTCACTGATTGAATGACCTCTTCTCCCTCTGGTGTTGGCAGTTGAGCACCACCTCATAGAGTGGTAGAGATAATGACATAAGGATCCTTCCAATTTAGAGAAAACTTTCCTCAAGGGTCTTGGCGTGCAACTCTCATCTCTGGCAACACTAAGTGTCCTTTTAATTCCCGATCCTTATTTTCTTATTAAATGCCCGGGAAATCCGACTTCGTTATAGTTGAATATTGTGCAGGGCACGAAGCTGCCGTTCATCCAACAAAGTTAACTCCTTGTACTTGGCTCGAGCCCACTCAGCTTCAAGGATCTAACTTTCAGGAATAATTCTCAGGGTAGGGACAACAATTTCCACAGGCAGGACTGCCTCCATTCCATACACCAAAGAGTATGGCGTAGCCCCAATCACAGTTCGAATCGAAGTCCGATATCCCCATAAGGCAAAAGGGAGTTTGTTAGGCCAGTCCTTGCAGGTGACACCCTTTTCTTGATAATTTTCACTAGAGTTTTAATCACAACTTCAACCACACCACTAGTCTGCGGCCGATACGGGGAAGCATGATGTCGGATCTTGTATTTGACTAGAAGATTCACAAATTCGCCCATAAAATCGCTCCCATTGTCGCTAATCACCTCATGTGGCACCCCATATATACAATTGATGCTTTTCAACATGAATTTAGCCACATGCTTCGAAGTAATCTTTGCATAAGAAGCAACTTTTACGCACTTAATGAAGTACTCAACAGCCACCAGTACATACTCATGTCCTCCGGTACCTTTGGGTGAAATCTTCCCAACGATGTTAATGCCCCATACTGAAAATGGCCAAGGCGAGGCCAAAGTATCTAAGTAAGATGATGGTTGATGCTTAAGATCAACATACTCTTGGCACTTCGAGCATTTCCTCACAAATTGAAGACAATCTGATTCCATAGTAGACAAAAAAATCTTGCCCGCTGAATTTTCTTTACTAACATTCTCCCATTCATATGAGGTCCACACTCACCCCCGTGGGTTGACTTCATTAGTTCACTCGCCTCAGTCTCATCTACACATAGAAGATTAATTCCTGTCGCAATCTTCTTATACAGACGGTCTTGAATGATGCAACATTACGCAACCATCAACCGGATAGCCCTTCGAGCTCGACTTCCCGCATCTGACAGATCTACGCCGTTCTTCAGAAAAGTGTAGATGTCAAAGAACTAAGAATCAGGGTCAATGGAGCTCACTACCAAGGATTGATGATGGGTAGGGCCGATTTTCCTCTCAAGAACCATGGTTAAGGATTGGTCCTTTTCAGGCATAACTACCATAGATCACAATTTGGCCAGTGCATCATCCAATTCATTATGACTTCGAGATACATACTTGAATTCAATATGCTTGAATCGACCAGCCAGGCAGGACAGGTACGGGTGATATAGCGTCAGGGATTCACTTTTCACCTTCCAAACAATAGTGGTTTGGTTGACAATCAGACTCGAATCTCCGAATACTCGCAGCCGATCAATACCCATTTTCAGGGCAGTATGCAATCCTAAGATGAAGGCTTCATACTCAGCAGCGTTGTTTATGGCGTCGCAATCCAACTTGACTGCTAACAGGAAATGTGGACCCATGAGAGATCAATAGAGCGCCGGCTCCACATCCCATTTGATTTGCAGCATCATCAAAATATAGTTTCCAAATTTCCTTCTCTATCTGAAAGACTTGCTTATCATTGAACTCCAAGCCCCCAGTGTCGGAGTCTTCTGCCGGAAGGTCAACCAGGAAATTGGAAACTGCTCGACCCTTCATAGACTTCTGATGTTGGAAATCAAAGTTGAACTCAGATAACATTACCACCCATCTAGCAATTCGGCTGTTAATCTTGGGTTGTTCCATGACGTATTTGACTAGATTGCATGCTGTGATCACATAAACGACATGTAAGAACATGTAGTGGCGAAGCTTTCTTGTAGACCATACCAATGCTTATGCCAATGCCATCTTCTTAATTTCAGAATATCAAGACTCGCACCTTGAGAACTTCTTGCCAATGTAGTATATGGCCTTTTCTAACCCATCGACTTTCTGCGCTAGCATGACACCCATGGCATTCTGATTGATAGTAAGATATAGCAACAAAGGCTCTTCTAGAACAGGTGGGACAAGTACTGGTGGATTTGTCAAGTCGACCTTGACCTTATCGAACGCTACTTGACATAGGTCATCCCACTCAATCTTTACCCCCTTCTTAAACTTCTTGAACAACGACTCACAAGTCATTGTGAGCTTTGATATAAACCTGCTCAGGTAATGAACTCGCCCCAAGAAACCACGAATCTCCTTTTCCTTCCTAGGCGGAGGCATATCCTGAATGGCCTTAATCTTAGATGGATCAACCTCAATTCCCCGTTGACTGACAATGTATCCCAACAACTTCCCTGAAGTAACTCCAAATGCACACTTCTGTAGATTCAACCTCATGTTATTCTTGCGAAGTCTAAGAAAGAACTTACGCAAGTTGGGAATGTGATCTTCTCGCCTCTTGGATTTAACAATCATATCATCCACATACACTTCTACTTCCTTGTGGATCATGTCATGAAGTAATCTAGTTGTGGTGGGTTGATAAGTGGCACCAACATTCTTCAGCCCAAAGGGCATGACCACATAGCAAAAGGTTCCCCACGGGGTGATGAATGATGTTTTTTCCATATCTTCTTCAACCATTTTGATCTGATTGTAGCCAGCTTACCCATCCATGAATGACAAGAGCTCATGTCCACAAGTGTTATCAACTAAGACATCAATGTGTGGCAAAGGAAAGCAATCCTTTGGGCTGGCTTTGTTTAAATCTCTGAAATCGACGCACATCTGAACCTTCCCATCCTTCTTTGGTACCGGGACAATATTGGCTACCCATTCAGGAGATTCCACAATTCGTATGAACTTGGCTTCCAACTGCTTCTGGATCTCATCACGAATCTTATCTGACCACTCATTTTTTATTCAGCGAGGTTGCTGTTGAATTGGCTTGGCGTCAGGATAAATTGGTATCGCATGCTCGACGATTTCCCTATCAATCTTGGACATATTCTTATAAGACCAAGCGAAGACGTCGAAAAAATCCTTTAACAACTCAGAGAACTCCTGTTGCTCCTTTGGCGTTAATGATTTGCCAATTTTCAATTCTCGAGGAGTTTCAGGTGTATGATGGTGATGGTTTCTTCAATTGCTGCCATATGATTCTCATGTTTGTCCATAGCTTGCGTTAATACATTAAAGTCTTTTAAAGGTTCAGATTCATAATTATTAGCACAACAATTTAGGGGAAAGGAATGAGAATGGAGATACTTTGAAAGATTCACTTCATTAAATACACGAATGGATACAGACTCATCAGACATGGGGCTAATCCCAACTGTCTCAGACTTGACTATAGACCCACTAGTGCTCGAGTCAGACTGGACCTTACAATGTTCTCCTAACACACTAGGGTACATTTATTATCGGAAGAATCAACCTAGGACACTTCACGATGACCTCCATCAGTAGAGATCATGGCGCTTGGATCAAATTCAGGATTGGATAGCACAGCAACCATCGGGTCAGCTTCTTTCTCTTCTTCTGTTTCAGTGCTTATTCGTTGATATAAGCTTTGATGTGCTAAAGCTCTCCTAATGCGTCGTTCAAGGTATCTCGTTGTCGTCCTATTTGTTGATCTTGACGCTCAATGTGTTCTCGAATCCTTTCCTCTTACCGGAGAGTTATTCGCATGATTAGATCGTGTACTATGTCCAGTAGGTCATCCAGATGCTGAGTTAGATTTTCACGATCGTTGCAACACTCTTCGTCACTTGCCCAAATGTCATTGATAGTAAATGTTGTCAATTCCTCGATGGGGAATGTTGGTGCTCCCTCATTTATAATACATTTGGAAGGATCAAAAGTGCCCTCTCCCACAAAGATAGCGTGGTTTGGGAGAGGATTGCTTTTGTTGGGCACTGCCTTCGGTAAGGGTAACTTATTATAGTGAATCATCTTCTCGAACAGGTTCTTGAGCGTCCAACATTCCTCTCCCTGCGTGCCTTTGGTAAGGGTTACTTTTGTTTCTCAAGTGACTCTCCCCGCGTGCCTCCAGCTTGGGACATAACTTCTTCAGATAATCAAAGCTTTCTACTACATGAAAGTCCAGTTGTTGTGCCAGACTTGGTTTTAAACCACGAACAAAGGTATCCAACTGCATTTCAGTAGGAATAATACGAGTCACTTGAGATAGCTTGGCATGGCACTCTCATAATAAGCCAGGAATGGTTCATCATCTCCTTGGTGTATTTCTATGATATCAGACAAAGTCACCTTGTCTTTTTGGATCTTGCTGTAATGCTGGATGAAGGCTTTCCGTAAGGCAGTCCAATCTGCCCGTACTTCCAAAGGGATTGTATAGTACTAGTCCAAGGCTTCATCATTTAGCAATGGTGGGAAAAGTTGCTTGTAATGCTTGGTACTGATGCCCCTAAGTGGCATCACTCGGCTAAACTTCCACACAAGATGGGTTGGATTCTCGGACGGACCAAACTTCTTGAGCGGTATGTCCATCTTTCTAGGGACATTGGAGTTAACCTTAGCAGGTGGTTCAAACTCAATGAACTGAATGGCGTATGCGGGCGTTTGACTCACCGCATTCTTGAATTTGTCAAGCTGTGTTTTCATCTCCTAGATGACATGGTCATCCTGCAACTTCACTTCAGTCTTGATTGGAGCAAAGTGAGTGGTAGCTACTGGTGGTGGTAACTTTGGCATTGGGTCATCTGTCACGTGGATGACCACTCCCATACTGGGACCATCCTCTAACTTGCCTTCTCTTTTATCGGTAGCAGACGACTTGTTTAGAACAACATTCTCAGGATTTTCTTCTTTATCATCGCCTAACCTTACATGTACATTGATATGTTGTAGAGCTTCCAAGACCCCATTTAAGGTCTCTTGTTGTTGCTCAATCCAATTGCTCTGCTGTTTAATGAGTGCCCACTGCCCACTGGTGTGCTTCTCAACTATCCTATCTTGCTGTAAGGTAGCAAAGGTGACCGACCCCTCTACCTTATTGAACTTTTCTTTCAGGTATTTAGCTAATGCAACATTGATCTGATCATTGTTGTTATCTTCACCCCCAGACATGCTGAACTGCAAACGACGAGAAGCTTTGGGTCTAAGTGACAGTGGGATGTAATTCGGGTTGCGGACTAAACGGCTTGATGATCCTTGGATCCAAGCTACACTTTAGTCTCCTATTATGGCTGAAGGAAAACAAACATACAACTCAGAGATTAACCTTGACACGAACAACCCAACCCGGTGTTTGTATGAACCAGGGATGACAGTGGGTTCTAGACCCGGTCTGGACCCTGTCGGACCCAGCCCATTAAGACGGGTCTGGGTCCAACAATTTTAGACCTAGCGGGTCTGGGGCAGGTCCGAGTTTGGAAAAAAATTAGCGGGTCTGGGTTCGGGTCCAAGCACGGATCCCCGGACCCAACCCGTGGACCCATTAAAATATAAACATATATAATTTTTTCCTTTGAAAAAATAAGAACCCAAGCACTACACTACTACTCATCTACCGCCTGGTACCTGTTGGGAGTCCTGAGAGTATTGGGCATGTTGAAGTGTTGACTTCTATTTTCTAAAACCCTAATATACTATTTTTTTTCCCTTTAAAATGTTTTTCTTGTGTTAAAAATAAATGTATTTAAACATAATAGTTATTATTATACATATGTACAAGTATATAATTACCCCAACAAATTGATAAATCTAGTAAAAAAATGTATAATAGAGTTGGATCCATTAAGGGCCTGCTAAGGACATGTGGACCCTTGGACCCACTGAGCTTGGGTCTAGGTCTGAATTTTGGGACCCATCGGGTCTCGGGGCGGGTACGGGTCCAAACAAATATGGCGAATCCGGGTCCGGGTCCGGGTCCAGCTGGACTCGCCCCAGACCCTGCCCATTGCCATCCCTAGTATGACCTAATTGACCTATATGAAATCAACTAGAGTGCAAGACCTATATGTTGACTCGAGGAAAAGACTCACTCGCGACACGGGTTCGCATGACCTAACTCTGCATGATCCTAAAACGACAGAACATTATAAAGGACCAAATAAAGTCAAACATAGCGAATCAACATAAGTCGGGAAGTGCAAGTGAGTGTTTCTCAATTCGAATAGGTTCAAACCACAAGCCAACCATTTTAAGGAGAATCCGTCACTTGAACTAACGAACTTGGATTGGCTCAAGCTATATTGGCTATTATGCGGACTAGAATAATGTTCAAAAGGGCTGACAGTCTACACTTTCTACGTTTTTTTTTATTTATTTCTCGAGGAAAATGGATATTGTAAAGGACTAAATAAAGCCAACCATAAGCGAGTTATAACTAATTTATAAACATAATTGCCAAATCCAGCATGGTTGGGCCTAACAACGGGCCGACCTTGAGCATGTTGGATTTAATAATTAAATCGATAAATTAATTTACTCAAGCCTAGTAACTATTGTGCAGTCTAAGACATCACCCACTAACTTTGTTTGATTTTAGTCAGGTTTTGGACCTTTGTTAAGAGAATATTGTAAAGGGCCATATAGAATCATGAAAGGCGAGTTGAGTTTGGTTTATGGACTAGGGTAATTAATCTTTATAAATAAATGGGCCTAACCACTGGGTTAACCATAATATTTGAGGTTAATTAGCCATATCTCTTCTCAGCCCAACGATTCTTATAAGGACTAAAACAACACCTCTAAACTAGGGTCGACTCTTTACAACAAAGGAAACACATATTCACATAGCATGCAACATGAAAAGGGGTATCCTAAACCAAGGCTCTATGTACGAAACAATTTATTGGTTGGATAAAGGCTTATCGGCTCATGTCTCACCCCGGTGCATTCTCGTTGTATAATTTCAACTTGAATGTGTGGGGTGTTGCTCTTGGAGGCTCGAGTGGAGACCTTATAGAGTGATGCATGAGTGGATGTGGTGACTATGGCTCTGTAGACACCTGGATTTGTCACATAAATATATAGCATATCTATATATAACGAAGCAAAAATAAAAGAGGAGAAGTCAGTCGATAAGCTAGATTTTAATATAGATTTTATACACCTTCTTAATGTAATTTTATTATTTCTTTTTTATATATTTTTAGTCAGAAAGTCAGGAAATTAGAAAATAAGGGAAGTCAAGCCATGCAAGCCATGGGAGAAAGTGCAAGAGGTCGCAGGATCGAAGCCTCATAAAAACAATCTAAAAATACCTCATTTTAGTTCACCACAAAGGCCATCTCCGTCCAGTGTGAACCACCACTTCCTGAGGTTGGTGAGTTCACACACCACCGTCTAACAATGCATGGACGAAGCTAGTACATCCCTCCCTCCAGCTGGTGGCCGACCGGCCTACACGCCGACCACACATGGTCAATTGACCACGTGCTGTCGTCCACTCCAAGTTCACCCCCCTTCTGCCTTGGTATTCTGCACAAGCTCGAAGATTACTATGTGTGTGCATGCATGCATGTATCTCTATTCCCTCCTCCTCCTATAAATACTACTCCTCTCCAAGCCATTTCACTCACCAATTCACTCATCCATTCTTCCTCCTACTAATTCTCTCATCTCTCATCTCTCATCTCTCAAAACTCATAAACTCTTTCTACTTTTTATACTCTCATATCATCTCTCTTATCATCATCCTACTACCATCCTTATTATCTTCCATCATCTATCTTACCACCATAATCTTCATCCTTCTATCCTTACAAAAACCCTAAACACATATCCTATTCTATCCATCCCAAACATCATAAAAAACCCTAGCCTAAACACATTCAAAACTACAAAAAGAAGCTTTCTTATTACCATTTTTCCACCCTCTCTGTTATCATCTTTCACCATCTTTTCCATCTTTATCTTGACACTTGGAGAGGAGGTTTCTCAAGGCATCGAGGAGTATTCAACAAGCACCTAAAGGCTAGGCAACGCTTTTCCCTACAAAGTAGCAATGTAAGCTTCAAAGTGTTTTTTCTTCTTTCTTTGTAAATAATTGTATATTTGTATTCTTTACTTTGTATCTTTCATTCTTGTTGCATGATTCAATGAAGTAATTTTATAAAGTATTCCTTGAATTCCCCTACAAACCTTATTAAAAGCACATTCTTAAACTTTTAGTAGAGTCTTTCCTTTTGTGAGAGGCGAACTCTTAAAGTTTACTTTTCGAGTTCGTAACCTTACCCCTGAATCCATTCTTGGGTTTCCCAGGCGGAGTCTTTCTTTATTTTCCTATTGGTTTTCTCTTGGCTTTTCCCTTAAAAAGTCGGGTGGTGACTCCCATTTCGAACTAAAATACATCGAGGTTTGCATAAACTATGGTTAACATGGTTTTACAATGTATCGATGCAACTTTAGGGTTTTTCTTTCTTATACTTCTAAATAATATTTGCATAAATTACTTTCTTCCGAGCCTAATATTTAAATGAGCAAATTGGGTTAAATTTAGAAGAGTTTGGAACAAGTGGATGTTCACTCTTAAAGATTTAATTCAAGGATTCATAAATTGCACAAGTAAAGGGAAAGTGATTTTACAAAATATTATTCATGAAATACAAGTTTGATTTCCTTAAAGAGTTTTTCAAAGGTTAAAACCCCAGCACAAATCACCGAATCACATCCCCAATCCTAATGTGGACGTTTGGAAGCCCGAACGGCGAGGAAAAATGTCCACAGGATTTTTGGCGACTCCACTGGGGAGTTTTTCTAAAGTGGGTAAAACTTGAAAAAAGTTTGTGTGCTTTAAAATTTTTGGAAGGAAAGTGAATCTTAATTTATATTATTAAGTCATTTCTTTTACGCATAATGCATTGCATATACCGGGGCAGTCCCTTGACATGTAATATGTCGTAGGAGCACATAAATCGGCGTATTAGGTTTTCTCTTTTTAACCACAAAAATAACCCATGGGATGCCGGACCAGCTATACTCAATTGGTGCATTTACACCAAGAGAGCATTAGTCACCACATCCACTCATGCATCACTCTACGAGGTCTCGACTCGAGGCTACAAGAGCAACACCCCACACATTCAAGTTGCCTTTACAACAAGAATGCATCGAGGCGAGTACATGAGCTGCTAAGCCTTATCCAGCCAATAAACCCTTTTGTAAATATAGCCTTGGTTTAGGATACCCCTTGTTCATATGTATGCTATGTACTAAATCTAGAGATGTTGTCCTAATCCATATAGTAGTCATTGGGCTGAGAAGAGTCATGTTTACCAACTAAGTTAATTAACCTCAAAAATTGTGGTTAGCCCAGTGGTTGGGCCAATTTATCTATAGGTTAATTTCCTTGGCATAAAGTAAACTCAACTCGCCTTTGATGGTTCTATATGGCCCTTTACAACATTTTCTCAATAAAGGTCTAATAAACCTGCTTAAAAAGTCCAACAAAAGAAAATGGGTAAAGTCTTAGACTGCATAATAATCACCGGGCTAGAGTAAATTAATTTATCGAGTTAATTATCGTATCTGTCAAACTTATGGTCGGCCCGTGGTTAGGCCCAACCATATCGGATTTGGTAATTAAGTCCATAAATCAATTATAACTCGCCCGTTGTTGGTTTTATCCAGTCCTTTATGATACCTGCTTTCCGGTAATTAAATTAAAAAACGGAATAGAAAGAAGGGTCGTCGGTCCTGTTAATCATTATTTTAGTCCGCATGGCAGTCAACATGGCCCAAATTAAGTCTGAATCGGTAGCCCAAATTACGGATTCTCCTTAAAACGGTCGGCTGTGGATGGGGCCCATCCGAATTGAGAAACACTGATTTGTGCTCTTTGACTTAGGCTTGATTCGCTATGCTTGACTTTATTCGGCCTTTCGTAATGATTTGTTGTCCTTAGGTCCAAAAATCTGATTAATAAATCAAACAAAGTTAGTGCGTAAAGTTTTAGACTGCATAACAATCACCGGCCTCGAGTAAATTAATTTATCGAATTAATTATTAAATCCATCATATTTATGGCCGACCCGTGGTTAGGCCCAACAATATTGGATTTGACAATTAAGTCCATAAACTAATTACAACTCGCCTGTTGTTGGTTTTATCCAATTCTTTACGATATCCACTTTCCTAAACAAATAGAATAAAAAGTGTATAGAAAGAGTAGTCTATCAGTCCTGTTGATCATTATTCCAGCCCGCGTAATAGTCGGTATGGCTTGAGTTGAACTAATAAATTTCCGGAGTTACGGATTCTCTTTAAAACGGTCAGCCTGTGGAACGGGCCCATCCGAATTGAGAAACACTGACTCGTGATTCCTTATTCAGTCCTGACTCATCACACCAGGCTTTACTCGGTCCTTTATAATGATCAGTTGTCCTTAGGGTCCGTGTAGAGTAAGGTTCGTAAGTTAGATAAAGTGTATTGTAGCCTAAGAGTTCGTAACTGTGCATGTGTCTGTGCATGTGTATGTGTTTGTGCCTGTGCATGTGCATGTGTATATGTTTGTGCATGTGTTTGTGTATGTGTATGCAGGGACGAAGCCAGGACTTCACATTAGGGGGGCAAATCACTCAGCAAGTTGGCTTATTATAGTTACAAATTAAAAATAAAAACTAACACTATCGATATATAAGAAGTCAAGTTAGTGCATCTATATAAGCAGTCACGTTAGTCGGTGTTGGCTCATTTTCGCATGTAGACGCATTTGCTACAGTATCTTCCTGAGTCTCCTTTCTTTGTCTTTTAAATAGCATATCAATTTTGCCTTGTATTTACCTGTTCATCTTGTTTATATAAATATCTATAAAAATAAACAACATAATATTTTCTACTAATCAATCATTATTTAAAAATTAAATATATATAAATATTAAAAAACGTAAATTCCATATATTAATATAGGAAAATGTGCAACGAACCAACGCTTTACTTTGATCAATTGGTTCAATATACAACAGTTTAACTAATCAGTCATCATTTACCTGGTATATAGGAAAAAGTCAATATACTAAAAAAAATTAAATTAGACTAATCTTTGAAAAAATATAAAATTTCAACACTAAAGAAAATTAAATATTAAATATACATATGTAAATGGTCAATTGATTATTGATGGTCTAATGGATGATGCATGACTGTATTGTATGAGTGTTGACTGACAAATGACAATTCACAATTGAAAAAATTTGATTCACAAAGAATTTAAAAAAAAAATCAATAAACTATATATTAATATAGTGGAATACTCATCAGTCATGGTGAATGAGAGTACAAACACGAAATAGATAAATAGATTGGATAAATTAGCGTATACTACCTCTGTCCCAAAATGTTTGTCAAAATAACTAACTTCTTTATCCGAATTTGTTTTTCACCCCAATTCCAAAGTGTATGGGTTTTGCCAAGTTAGTTGAAGTGACGAAGAAATTGGGACGGAGGTAGTAGTATTGAAATACTCACCAGTATAAAAGTCATAAATTTTGTAGCAAATAAGAGAGTTGGAGCCTTGGAAACTGAAATTGGAAAAAATATGAAATGTAATGATAATTGAGAGTATATATATGAATGGGACGGTTATTCTGTCAGGCGGTTATAATTAAGGTTTCTTTATTTTACAATTGAATAAAAGTGAGTCTTTTTTTCTTTCCAAAAATAATTTTATTATATATTAATTTTTTTTTGGGTTGGGGGGGGGGGGGGGAGGGCAATTGCCCCTGCTTGCCCCAAGCATCCTCCGTCCCTGTATAGATATGCTATATATTTATGTGCCAAAATCTGGTGTCTGCACCTAGACCTCGTATGAAAACTTCTTAAAGGCTGAAAGACATTTACATGCAGACGCTAACACAAAGACTCATCCTAGACCTTTACATAAAACTTTCTAAAGAATGCAAGACACTTACATGCAGACGTTAACACGAAGACTCATCCTAGACCTTTACATGAAACTTTCTAAAGAATGCAAGACACTTACATACAGACACTAAAATAAAGACTCACCCATGACCTGGGTTTGAAAGCCCTATACACCTACATAAGACCCCTTAAAAGAATGCAAGACACTTACATGCAGACTCTAAAACAAAGACTTACCCATAACTTGGGTTTACTAGACCATATATGATACCTCCTAACGTATAAGACACCTATTTAGTGACTCAGGGACGCCTAACCTCTATACAACTCGGAGACAAACCACAACACTTTTTTACAACAAGAGCATTATAAAGGGCCGGATAAAGTCAAACATAGCGAGCCAGCATAAGTTGGAAAGCGCAAGTTAGTATTTCTTAATTCGGATGGGCTCAAACCACAAGCCGACCGTTTTAAGGAGAATCTGTCACTTGAACTAACAAACTTGTGTCAACTCAAGCTATGTTGGCTATTATGCAGACTAGAATAAAGCTCGACACACTAACAGACTGACTTTTATTTACACACTCTTTTTTGTTTAAGACCCAACATATTTATTTATTTAACTCAAGGAAAGTGGATGTCATAAAGGACAGAATAAAGCCATCAAAAAGTGAGTTAAAACAGACTTATAAGCTCAATTATTAAATCCACCATGGATGGGCTTAACAACGGGCCGACCATGGATTTTGTTTAGACTTAATAATCAAGTTTATAATTTTATCTCCTCAAACCTTGAGACTATTACGCGGGCTAGAACAACACACACTGACTTTGTTTTATTATTAATCATTTTCTTTGGACTCAAAATAAGAGAATACTGAGAATGGCCGAATAAAACCATCAAAGGTGAGTTAAAATGAATTGATGAACAAGACCAATTAACCTTTAAAATGAATGGGCCTCACAACCGGGCCGATCATAAAATTTGAGGTTAATTAATCGAGTTTATGAACTCATTTCTTCTCAAACCCAATGATTATTACGCGGACTAAAACAGTATCTCAAAATTAGTTCCAACTCTAATGAAGACACAACAAAACACATATTTACACTTAACAAAGACTCAAAGCGCGTGTAAACAATAACCTAAGAAAGACTCAAACACGTATTTTCACCTAACGAAGACTCAACAAACTCAAAACACCTAGCACCTAATAAAGACTCAACAAACTTAAAACTCTTGTTTACACAAACACCTACACACATATACACATGCACAAACATATACACATGCACATACACATACACAGGCACATACATATGCACAAACACATGCACAAACGCATACACATGCACACACACATACACATGCACAGACGCATACACATGCACACAAACGCATTCACATGCACACATACATGCCCAGACGCATACACATGCACACACACATACACATGTACAGACGCATACACATGCATAAACACATGAACAGACACATACACATGCACACATACATATACATGCACACACATATGCACAGACGCATACACATGCACACACACACAGGGACGGAGGGTGCTTGGGGCAAGGAGGGGCAATTGCCCCCCCAACCCAAAAAAAATTTAATATATAATAAAATTATTTTTGGAAAGAAAAAAAGACTTACTTTTATTCAATTGTAAAATAAAGAAACCTTAATTATAACCGCCTGATAGAGTAACCGTCCCGTTCGTATATATACTCTCAATTATCATTACTTTTCAAATTTTTTCCAATTTCAGTTTCCAAGGCTCTAACTCTCTTATTTGCTACAAAATTTATGACTTTTATACTGGTGAGTATTTCAATACTACTACCTCCGTCCCAATTTCTTTGTCACTTCAACTAACTTGGCAAAACCAATACACTTTGGAATTGGGGTGACAAACAAATTCGGATAAAGAAGTTAGTTATTTTGACAAACATTTTGGGACGGAGGTAGTATATGCTAATTTATCCAATCTATTTATCTATTTCGTGTTTGTACTCTCATTCACCATGACTGATGAGTATTCCACTATATTAATATATAGTTTATTGATTCTTTTTTTTAATTCTTTGTGAATCAAATTTTTTCAATTGTGAATTGTCATTTGTCAGTCAACACTCATACAATACAGTCATGCATCATCCATCAGACCATCAATAATCAATTGATCATGTACATATGTATATTTAATTTTTAATTTTTTTTAGTGTTGAAATTTTATATTTTTTCAAAGATTAGTCTAATTTAATTTTTTTAGTATATTGACTTTTTCCTATATACCAGGTAAATGATGACTGATTAGTTAAACTGTTGTATATGGAATCAATTGATCAAAGTAAAGCATTGGTTCGTTGCACATTTTCCTATATTAATATATGGAATTTACGTGTTTTAATATTTATATATATTTAATTTTTAAATAATGATTGATTAGTAGAAAATATAATGTTGTTTATTTTTTTAGATATTTATATAAACAAGATGAAGAGGTAAATACAAGGCAAAATTGATATGCTATTTAAAAGACAAAGAAAGGAGACTCGGGAAGATACTGTAGCAAATGCGTCTACATGCGAAAGTGAGCCAACACCGACTAACTTGACTACTTATATAGATGCACTAACTTGACTGCTTATATATGGATAGTGTTAATTTTTATTTTTAATTTGTAACTATAATAAGCCAACTTGTTGAGCGATTTGCCCCCCTAATGTGAAGTCCTGGCTTCGTCCCTGTATCTATATATACGAAGTAGAAATAAAGAGGGAGAAGTCAGTCGATAAGCTAGATTTTAGCATAAATTTTATATACTTCTTAATGTAATTTTTGTTACTTCCTTTTTAAGTATTTTTAGTTAGAAAATTACAAAATAAGGAAAATAAGGGGAGCCAAAGCCGAGCCAAAGCCGAGCCAAGACAGTTCCTCGCATGCACTCAACATGCCCAAGTTCGGACGAGCACACATGCACAATTACATGTGAATTTCTTAGCCTATTGCATGCATGATCGTTACGTAAGCAATTGAGCTTCATTTAGCCATGCAAGCCATGCAAAGGCTAAGTAAAGATCACATGCAAAATGCCACCAAGAGGTCTCAAGATCAAAGCCTCACAAAAGCATTCAAAGACATCTCATATACATCAAATAAGCTTCCACCGTCCAGTGTGAACATCTAACTTCGAATACATCCCATTCAAATCCTCATCGTCCAAGAATGCATGAAAGAAATTAGGTTCATCCCTCCCTTTTGCATAGGCCGGTCGGCCTCCACGTTGTCCACACCGTAGATTCAGCCTCCCAGCTCCACCGACCACCAAGAACACTCCCCTTGCCACCTAGTTATCTGTGCCAGTCAATTGCGCAAGTTCAAGGGTGTGAATGTGGATGTATGAGCATGTATTCTAAGCCTATTCTACACCTATAAATACCCTTTCTTGTTGTAGCCAAACTCACTCAATCATTCACTCATTCTTCCCCTCCTACACTCTCTCATTCTTTCATCATCTCTCTAATCTCTATTCTAGTATCATCATTCTACCACTCTTTTCCTATCACATTTCCACCATTCTCTTATTATCCTAATCTCCTTATCTTCATCCTCTTAAACCCCTTAATCCATACTCCCATAATATCCCCACTATTCTTACATAAAACCCTCAGAAAAACATTCTAAAACACCACCAAAAATCCACAAAAAAGCCCTTTCTTCTTCCTACACCTTTTCTATCATCTTTTACACCACATTCTTACCATCATAATATCCATTCTTCTATCTTCTTCAATCTCCTAATCCATACTCTCATCCTATCCTCCCTCATCTCCACATAAATATCCCACAAAACTATCCTAAAACATCATAAAAAGAGCCTTTCTTCCTATCCTATTCACTACCTTTTTCCTATCCTTCTTCATCACTTTCCTACCATTATTATCTCCATTTCTCCACTTCTTTAAGACCTCTTATCTCCATTCTCATCTTCTTTTCATTATCCTTCCATAAACCCTAAAAACCCCACAAAAAGCCTAATCTTTCTACTACCCAAAACACCACAAAAAGAGCCTTTTCCTACCCTTTTTCTCATCCCTTTTCCATACTTTTCCCTATCCAGTTTTGGCACCATTTTGGCATATTCAAGAGGAGTATTCAAGGCATCCAAAGGCTACTACAACAAAGGCTAGGCTTATAATGTAAGCTTCTAAGTGTTCTTTATGTAAATAATGTGTTGTATATTATGTACCTATCTTTCTTCTATTCTTTTGCATGTTCAATGAAATAATTCTATAAAGTATTCATTTATTTCCCTTCCAAACTTTATTAAAAGCACATTTTAAACTTTCAGTAGAGTCTTTCCTTTGTGAGAGGCGAACTCTTAAAGTTTACTTTTCGAGTTCGTAGCCTTACCCCCGAATCCATTCTTGGGTTTTGCAGGCGGTGTCTTTCTTTCTTTTCTTTTGGTTTTGTCTTGACTTTTCCCTTAAAAAGTCGGGTGGCGACTCCCATTTCAAACTAAAATACATCGAGGATTGCATAAACTATGGTTAACATGGTTTTACAATGTATCAATGCAACTTTAGGGTTTTCTTTCTTATATTTCTAAATAATATTTGCATAAATTACTTTCTTCCGAGCCTAACATTTTAAATGAGCAAATTGGGTTAAATTTAGAAGAGTTTAGAACAAGTGGATGTTCACTCTTAAAGGTTTAATTTAATGACTCATAAAATGCGTAAGTAAAGGGAAAGTGATTTTACAAAATATTATTCATGAAATGTAGGGTAGATTTCCTTAAAGAGTTTTCAAAGGTTAAACCCCAGCACAAATCACCGAATCACACCCCAATCCTAACGTGGACGTTCGGAAGCCCGAATGACGAGGAAAAATGTCCAAAGGATTTTTGGCGACTCCACTAGGGAGTTTTCTTAAAGTGGTAAAACTTGAAAAAAGTTTATGTGCTTTAAAATTTTTGAAAGGAAAATGAAATTTTACTTTATATTATTAGGTCATTCTTTTTAGGAATAATGCATTGCATATACCGGGGCACTCCCTTGACATGTAATATGTCATAGGAGCACATAAATCGGCGATATTAGGCTTTTTCTTTAAACCATAAAAATAACCCATGGGATGTCGGACCGACTATACTCAATTTGTGCATTTACACTGAGAAAGCATTAGTCACCACATCCAGTCATGCATCACTCTACGAGGTCTCCACTCGAACCTCCAAGAGCAACATCCCACACATTCAAGTTGCCTTTACAACAAGAATACACCAGTGTGAGTACATGAGCAGCTAAGCCTTATCCAGCCAATAAACCCTTTTGTACCTAGAGCCTTGGTTTAGGATACCCCTTGTTCATATGTATGCTATGTGCTACGTGTTTAAATTCGTTGTAAAAGAGTGGACCCAAGTTTAGAAGCGTTGTTCTAGTCTATATAGTAGTCGTTGGGCTGAGAAGAGTCATGTTTACTAACTAAGAAGTTCAACCTTAAAAAGTTATGGTTAACCCAGTGGTCGGGCCCATTTATCTATAAAGGTTGATTCTCTTGGTTCATAAAGTAAACTCAACTCGCCTTTGATGATTCTATATGGCCCTTTACGACATTTTTTTAACAAACGTCCAATAAACCTGATAAAGTCAAAACAAAGCTAGTGGGTAAAGTCTTAGACTGCAAAATAATCACCGGGCTAGAGTAAATTAATTTATCGAGTTAATTATCGAATCTGTCAAACTTATGGCCAGCCCGTGGTTAGGCCCAAGCATATCGGATTTGGTAATTAAGTCCATAAATCAATTATAACTCGCTCGTTGTTGGTTTTATTCAGTCCTTTATGATACATGTTTTCCGGTAATTAAATAGAAAAAAAAGGAACAGAAAGAAGGGTCGTCGGTCCATTTAATCATTATTTTAGTCCGCATGGCAGTCAACATGGCTCGAATTAAGTTTGAGTCGGTGGCCCAAATTACGGATTCTCCTTAAAACGGTCGGCCTGTGGATAGGGCCCATCCGAATTGAGAAACTCTGATTTGTGCTCCCTGACTTAGGCTTGATTCGCCAAGCTTGACTTTATTCGGCCTATAATGATTGGTGGTCCTTAGGTCTAAAAAAAATCTGACTAATAAATCAAACAAAGTTAGTGGATAAAGTTTTGGACTGCATAACAATCACCGGCCTCGAGTAAACTAATTTATCGAATTAATTATTGAATCCATCATATTTATGGCCGTCCCGTGGTTAGGCCCAACCATATTGGATTTGGCAATTAAGTCAATAAACTGATTACAACCCGCCTATTGTTGGTTTTATCCAGTCCTTTACGATATCCACTTTCCTAAACAAATAGAATAAAAAGTGTATAGAAATAGTAGTCTGTCAGTCCTGTCGATCACTATTCTAGCCCGTCTAATAGTCGATATGGCTTAAGTTGGACTAATAAATTTATCGAGTTACGGATTTTCCTTAAAACGGTTGGCTTGTGGAAGGAGCCCATCCGAATTGAGAAACACTGACTCATGATTCCTTATTCAGTCTTGATTTGTCACACCAGGCTTTATTCGGTCCTTTATAATGATCACTTGTCCTTAGGGTCCGTATAGAGTTAGGTCCGTAAAGTAGATAAAGTGTGTTGCAGGCTATGTGTAAATATGTGCATGTGTTTGTGCATGTGTATGTGTATGTGTGTGTGCATGTGCATGAGTCTGTGTATGTGTTTTTGCATTTGTATGTGTGTGTTGTCTGTGCATGTGCATGTGTATGTGTATGTGTATGTGCATGTGTATGCGTTTGTGTTTGTACATGTTGTGCATATGTTTGTGCATGTGTATGTGTATGTGTGTGTGCTTGTGCCTGTGCCTGTGCATGAGTCTGTGCATGTGTTTGTGCATGTGTATCCGTATACGTCTGTGCATGTGTATGTGTATGTGCATGTGTATGCGTCTGTGTTTGTGCATGTTGTGCATGTGTTTGTTGTACCACGTGTTTGAGTTTGTTGAGTCTTTGCCACGTGTTTAAGTCTTTGTTAGGGTTTTGTTAACACGTGTTTTGAGTATTTGTTAGGTGTAAATACGTGTTTTGAGTCTTTGTTAAGTGTAAATATGTGTTTGTGCTTGTGTTTGTGTTTGTCGAGTCTTCATTAGAGTCGGACCTAATCTTAAGATATTGTTTTAGTCCACATAATAATCGTTTGGTTTGAAAAAAAATGAGTTTATAAACTCGATTAATTAACCTTAAATTTTATGGCCGGCTGGTTGTGAGGCCCATCCGTTTTAAAGGTTAATTGGTCTTGATTATCGATTCATTTTAACTCACCTTTGATGGTTTTATTCGACCCTTCTCAGTATTCTCATATTTTGGGTCCAAAGAAAATGATTAATAATAAAGCAAAGTCAGTGTGTGTTGTTTTAGCCCGCGTAATAGTCTCAAGGTTAGAGAAAATAAATTTATAGATTCGATTGTTAAGTCTAAAACAAGATCCATGATCGGCCCGCTGGTAAGCCCATCCATGTTGGATTTAATGATTGAGTTTATAAGTCTGTTTTAACTCACCTTTTGATGGCTTTATTTGGTCTTTTACAACATCCACTTTCCATGAGTGCAAATAAATAAATATGTTGAGTCTTAAATAAAAAAAAAGTGTGTAAATAGAAGTCTAGAAGTAAGGTTGTCAGCCCGTCGAGCATTATTCTAGTCCGTATAATAGCCAACGCAGCTTATGTTAACACAAATGTGTTAGTTCAAGTGACGGATTCTCCTTAAAATGGTCGGCTTGTGGATAAGCCCATTCGAATTGAGAAACACTCACTTGCACTTTCCAACTCATGTCAACTCGCTATGTTTGACTTTATCCGGCCCTTTATAATGCTCTAGTTGAAGTGCTTGTCTTAGAGTCGAATAGAAATTAGGACACGCAAACCTGTGTCACAGTTAAGTTATTTCCTGAGTCAGTATATAGGTGTCTTATACGCTAGGAAGTATCATGTATAGTCTAGTAAACCGAAGTTATGAGTAAGTCTTTGTTTCAGAGTCTGCATGTAAGTGTCTTGCATTCTTTAAGGGGTCTTATATAGGTGTATAGGGTATGCAAACCCAAGTTGTAGGAAAGTGTTTGTTTTAGAGTCACCATGTAAGTGTTTTTTTATTCTTTAGGAAGTAGTATATAAGGTCTAGGTCCTAGGTCAGTCTTTTCCTAAGTCAAAATGTGTCTTTCATTTCTAGAAAGTCCAATGTGAGTCCATGTCATGTGTGGATCTTTTCTTGGGTCAACATGTGTGTTCCATTTTTAGGAAGTTCAATGTAAACCCAGATCATGGGTAGGTTTTTGTTTTAAAGTCATGGTGTAAGTGTCTTTCATTCTTTAAGAAGCCTCATATAGGGTTTAGGTCCTACAAATCATAAGTGACTCATTGAGTCGTTTCTCGGGTTAGCACGTAAGGGTCTTTCAGTCATTAGGAAGTTGCATGTAAGGTCCGTGTCATTGGTGAATCTTTTGTTAAGTCAATGTGAGTCTTTCAGTCCAAAGTAAAACCCATGCCATGGGTAGGGTCGTTAAGTCGTTTCTTAAGTCAGCAGGTAAGTGTCTTCATTCTTCAGAGAGTCTCATATAGAGTTTAAGTTGTGGGTAGGTTCTTTCCTAAGTCAGCATGTATCTTATACTTTTAGGTTGTTGATTGTAAACCCATGTCACGGGTGTGTCTTTGTCTAGAGTTAGCAGATAAGTGTTTTTTCTTTTTGTAGAAATTCTAGTATAAGGTCTAAGTTATTGGAAAGTCTGTGTCTAGAGTCATCATGTAAATGTCTGTCTTTTTAGAAGTCCAGTGTCAACCCATGTCATGGGTGAGTCTTTTCTTATGTTGGCATATCATGAGAGTGTCTTTCATTTTGTTTAGGAAGTTTAGTGTAAACTATGTCATAGGCTAGTCTTTCAAGGTCCACATATAGGCATTTGCACCTTAGGAAGTCTCATATAGATTTTAGGACATGCAGACCCATGTCGTGCTAAGTCTTTTTATTGAGATGGCATATAGAAGTCCTGCACATAGAAGTCTTGCATCCTAGGAAGTCCCATGTAGGTCAATTAGCATAGTCAAACCCATGTCCTGGGTGAGTCTCTCTCGAGTCAGCATATAAGCGTCTTTCATTTTTAGGAAAATCCCATGTAGGTCATTTAGGTCATACATGCGTTAGGATGAGTTTTTCTTCATTTTCCCAATGTCAAGTCAAGGTCAAGGCCTGAGCCAACAATAAAGGGAATTTTGGGATGGCATGAAATTCTGCAAATCACCATAGGTCCCGGGGACACGATACGGAGAATTGTTGGACTTTGAAGAACTAGATTGAGGACATGATCCATTCAGGGAGAAACTGCTTCTTCCAAAAGCAGCACAAAGGGCCAGATAGAAACATGGATTCCCCATACGAAGACAGGGAGGGCACATCATCAAGAGAGCTTTAGAGTTAGCTACATTCTTGGTTGTCAAGCATTTCATTTCTAGAGTCTGTTAGAGTTAAGAGTAAGTTCTTGATACATTTCTTCTATTCGGTTGATCTTGTTGCTATTTGTTCAAATAGAATTTGGTGCTTGTACTTCTGACTTGAGTTGAAAAGTTCTCTTATCCATCTGCCATCCTCATAAACCAAGTCTGACAAATTCACCTTCTCTTATCTTCCCATCTTTGTCATACACCTCATTCCCATCCTTTCATCTTCTTGAATCCAGGGTTAGAGAGAAAAGATAAATTTAAAAAAAAGAATGGTATAAAAAAACAGAGTGAAAAACTATAGAGTGGCCGGTTTGAAAACCTCATTGAGGCAAATTGGGCAAAAGGAAAGAATAAAATTGATGAGAGAAGTCAGCCTGTATTCCCATCCGGCAGGCTGAGCAAAAGGAGAGAGTGTTGTCAGGAAAGACCAAGTCCCATTATCTCTATGAAGTGAGCGCTCCTCATTAGAAATGTCGCAGCTTGACCAAATGTGCTGAGGATAGGGGGCTTCCACCTCACATTCGTTCCACCAACCACATTACCCTCGTCTTTTCATCCAATCTCGACCTACCACTTACTACCTATCATTTACATTTCTAGCCGTTTCCATCAAACCTAAACCCTCTTCAAAACCCTTTCATTCATTAAACCAATCCCAAAAGGTGTGCTATGACGAAGGAAAATATGAGGCAATCCATGAAGAAGAAGTTTGAATAAAGTGAAAGCAAGAAAAAAGGAGAGCAATAAAAAAAAGTGAGAGAAAAGAAGAAAAAAGTTGAGAGAGATAGCAAAAAAAAAAAAAAAAAGGGAAGGGAGGAGGAGGAAGAACAAAAAACAGAAAGAAAGAAGAGAACAGAGGGAGAATAAGAAAGTAGAAGGCAGAAATAAGGGTCACACACACCAGGAAAAATCCCATTGATCCTGATAAGTCATTTTTATATAGAGTTTTTAGGGCTAAAATCATGTCAGTTCCATGCTTTTTATATCCGAAATCCCGTATTTTTATGTCAATTTCTATAATTTATGCACTTGTTCGCGAGATTGGTGTGTTTTGCAGGAATTAAGGAAATTATATCAAAAAGAATGGAAAGTTGAAGGAAAATTGGGAAAAATCAAAGGAAATAAAAAAAGAAGTTGAAGAAGAAGAGAAGAAGGAAGGAAGAACGACCCGAAATCACACATCCCAAGTCCAGTTGAAGCGGAAGAACAAGGCGCAGGCAGCGTTTTCAAAATGCAGCCAGCGCCTTGTCCAGAAACCTCAAAGGCCGAACAATGCCAAAACGCAGCTGGCGTTTTTCAGGCGCAGCCAGCGCCCAGTCGCGGAAGATTCTCACTTTTTGGACAAAACGCAGCCAACGTTTCTAAAACGCAACCAGCGTTTTGTGCCCTAGCCCAGCCCAATAAAAGGAAAGTCCGCCGTTCTGTTTAGGGTATTCAGAAATTATTCTATTTTTCCGTCAAACGCTTAGTATAGGTTTTGTCTGTATTTTTCCTCCCTTCGGGGATCATTCTAGTAGATTAGGAACGAAAGAGGAGGAGAAGGAGATCGAATCGAGTGACACGAAGAGATCGAATTCGAAAACTCGAACATTCAGTTTATTCAGATTTTATTATTGTCTTCCTTGTTTTTATTATTATGAGTGCTTAGATTTCTTGTTTGGGGGATAAACCCAATGTCCATTGATTGAATTTGAATACAGTCTCGGTGTTAGGTTATCCTTTTTATTCGTTTAATCTGCGTGTATTGTATGTCATAGTAATTTGGCAACAGAACGACAATTTGAGCCTTTACTTGGTAATGAATTCCTGACAACATGACGACAGTTTGAGTCTTGAATTGGAAGGCGTAGATTGAATAGGTTTAGAAAATAGTTAGACATAATGATTCTTGCCTAGGGTCAATTTATAATCAGTTCTTTATCTTTGATTGGATTAAATAGTTAGAAATAATGTTTAGTTTAATCACTGTAACTCACCTAGGATCGAAAGATCAAAGTGATAAGGCTTAGAAAGATTATAGACCCCGAATTATCTTGTTACCTGCACCGGGATTGTTGATAATTTGATTGATTGACTAGAGTAGACTCCCCTGAACACTTTTAATCACTTGGTTAAATCCTTTAATTTCCTTTTCCCTTAGTTAATTATCTGAACCGTTACAACAACCTTTTGATCGACCTAGCATCCTTTGTAGTGAGCTAGATTAGTGCGTAGTTGAACAGAAGTCCCTGAGTGAGAACGATAATTTTACTACTACACAGACCCGTACATTTGCGGTACATAGACACCTTATATGTTTTAGGTCTGTCAAGTTTTTGGCGCTGTTGCCGGGGACTTGTTTCCCCAACTGCCATTGGACGAACGCACTCTGGTTGACTAGGTTTTTATTGCTTTTCTTTAAACCCTAAAAATCAAATAAAAATTAAAAATTTCAAAAATCCAAAAATATGGCACCTTTTTATTTTCCTCAAGATGAACGTGAAGTGTTTTGGCGTTATTTTGAGCGTTTATCTGCTTTTCTTGTTTCACGTGATATCATGTTAAAAAACCTGAAATTCTTGATGTTGTTTTTGAAGGTGTGAATTTAGAAACTCGTAGTCATTTAGATTATTTGGGTTTTGGTGATAAATCTGTTGATGAAGCTTGGGAATTACTTGAATGGCTTGCACATGATACGTATTATTTTGAAAATCCTAATTGTGCATCTGAGTACTTTAATCCTTATGCATTTCTGTCTAATTCCTATATCCAACCTCGTAATTCAGTTACTTGTGCTTTATGTGGTTCTTTTGAACATGATGATTCTACCTGCCTTGGTGTTGCTAGACTTGGATCTTTAATGCAAGGATGTGACTTGTTCCATGATATTGACCATAATTCAAATTCTTCTTATTTTATTGATGGAATACATGATTATAGCAAGTCCCACTCCCCTTTAGAAGTCAGTCTAGATGATTCTTCTTACCCTAGTTTACCTGAAAACACTACTGATGGTGTTCTTGATTTTCATGATACTTCCTTACCTTTTTCTCAGTCGAAAAGGTTTGAGGTGAGTGAACCATCTGGGTTAGATACTAGGTATGAGGATGATTTGCATCATGATTCTGTTGATATTATTAATGAGGAACCAAGCGAGAAGGTTATTAGTGAATTAAATTTTTCAAACAAGGATCCTGATAATATTGTACTCCATGATTCCAATGATTTATTCCATGCTTCTATTTCTTTTTCATTGCCTTCAGCTTTACCAGAAACCTTTGAGGAACGTATGCCTGATGAAAAAAACTTTGATGTTCAAATTAATATCTTTGATGAGGTTAATTTTTGTGTTTCGACTGGTGAAACTAATAGTATTATTGATGAATTGTCCTTAGGTAATTACCCTTCCCTCGATCCTTATGATACACGTAGAGGACCTTCCTGGAAAATTCTTGTGGACCATATATTTTGAATCTTTTGATTTTTCTAGCAAATTTGATTTATTTCTGAGAGCGTTACTAATGTTTTATGTTATGAGATTTCAGTTGTTCTCTTATTTCGTAGCTTGCAAACCACATGAAGAGGAGTTTGACAAGAAACTAAGGGCCTTGACTTCATCCGGAACGAAGACCCGGATCTTGACCTTCTAACCGAGTCTATTTTAATTTTCTAGAGTTTTTTAATTTCCGTTCGATTTTGCTAAATTTCATTTTCGTTTCTTATTTTCTTTTTGATAATTAGAATATTCCTTAAATTTCTAGTCAAGTTTTTATTTATTTATTGAAATTATTATCTTTAATCTAATAATTTTTGAGTTGGTAGATGTTTGTAGGGATTTTTGGTATGTCAAATTGTAGGGAAAGCAAGAAGGAAACAAAGAAAAGGGAGAAGATAAAGCAAAAATTGGCCAAGAAACGAGTAAAAGCATCAGGTGACAAAACGCTGGCAGCGTCTCGTCCAGAGAGCTCATATAAGGCGTTTTAGCAAAACGCTACCCGCGTTTTAAAAACGCTGGCTGCGTTTTGCTATTTGCCCATAAATTTTTGCCCTTCTTTTAATTTTTAATCGGGGCCCCTCTTTTTCTTTTTAATAGAAAACCTTTCTCCTTCTTTCTTCCCCAAAACCCTCGACCCCACTGCCCACAACGCTACTCCCTCCTCCACCTTTCTCTTCTTCTTCCTCGTCCTTCTTCTCCTCCCATCTCCATTTTACTTCCCCTTAACTCCTTCGCACCATCCCTTTCACCTAACACCCCACAGAACTCGTTCCAGACCAAACCCTAGGTCTCGAATTTAGTTTTCTGTTTCACTTGCAATTTCATCTTCTTCTTGCATTCAACTACAAGGTATGATTCTAACTTATCTCTCGCCTCCATTGTTATTAGCTAGTATTTCTTGGTGTGTTTATGCAAATTTCATGAGTTATGCTTGGAAATTTAGTTTAAATTCACCATGGTTCATGCTTAGGTTTAGTGCACTACTTGAATTATTTTTTATACTAGTTAGTAATTTTTGGTTGTTTGATTTGGAAAATTTCGTATCCTTGTTGATTGTTATTCAAATTGAAAGTAATGTTGTTTTATTTGGAAGTGAATGACATGAATTTTGATGAGTTGGATGCTTGAACATATTGAATCTCTGTTTGAGAGTGTGGAGTTGGATTGTACTATCTTTGAGTAGTAGAATGAGTGTCTAAGATGAGGACTTTGAATCTTGGTTGATAATGTATAAATAAGGGAGGATCATGGACTGTTTTGGATTTGTCATAAATCTTACTCTGTGAAAATTTCAGGTCTTTCAACAAATTGTCATTGGTGGTAGTTCTTGTTAAGATTTCACCTTAAACTAATCTTTACTTTGTTATAATCTTCACCTCACCTCTCATAGTCAATCACTAGTATTTTGTGGTGTCATTATGCATAATTTCTCAAGCTACTTGTTGAATTTATTCAGTAAACCACATTTCTTACTCGAGGATGTCATGATACTTGAGTTTATTTTTGATACTAGTTGTTTGTCTAGGATTTGTAAGTTTAATCAAAAATGATATTTTTGTTGCTTTGCTGAGTGAAATTTTATGACATTGACTGAAATAAGCTTAAGGTGTTGAAATTTGGGTCCAATTTTGAGTTATATGTGGATTGTTGAGGGAATTTGACTACTATACTTTGCTTTAGTACTTGCTTGAACTAGAGTTGGTACCCTCTAAGTATCAAGCAAGCATAGGGGTATCTAAGTATGAGAGATTATTATGTTTGAACACTCACATTCGATTTGATGTTTAGATGGTAAGAACTAAGAACTCAAGTTTCACGGCCAGTGATCCTAGCGATGATGGAGCCGGGGGAAGCCGAAAAAGGAAAGCTATAGCTGTGGAGAAGGGAAAACAAAAAGCTACCCCGTCTTGGGATTCTAGGAGCTCCAACCCTTTCAATTTCGAAGGGGATGTCAAAGCGAGGTATGATTCTCTTTCTAAAAGAGCCTTATGCAGGCCGTGGTTGACCGAACCTTACCTCCACCACCTCTAAATCAAACCGCCCCATCCCCATCGAGCGAGGATGACTGATCCTTTGCTCGCCCTTACCCTTCATCGTTGTCTTCTGCATTGAGGACAATGCAACGTTTAAGCATGGGGGGGTTGAATATTTCACTTCTGTGAATATTTTTCTTGTTTCTCTATTTTTCGTTTTATTTTTCTTTTATTTTCGTCTTTCTTTTTCTTGTTTCATGCTTATTTTTCAATTTTTAGAGTGATTTTCTTATTTTTAGTTTGTTTTTTTTTACTTTTAGTGTGTTTTCTTTTGTTGAGTTTTTAGTTTGTGTGTTTCTTTAATTGTTTTTAGTTTTCTTTTCCTAGTTTCTTTCTAGTTTTAGGATTGCATTCACCTAGATTACATTAGTTAGAGCATGTAGATTTTTCCTTTATTTCTTTTCTAAGTTTGTTTCTTTTTCTTTCTTTTGCATTCACTTCTCGAAAATAAAAAAAAAATCAGAAAATTAGAAAAAGATAAAAAAAATTAGAAAAGACTAGAAAAACAAAAAAAAAAAGGATAGGACTAGGATTAAAACCGGAAACACCTTCGGTGATGATTTGTAAACCCTTCTTACTTTCAGTTTAGCTTGCTTCGCCTAGAAAAGTCTGGATGAGTTCTCAAAAGTTTTTGAAACTTTTCCTTCAAATCTTCTAATTTTGAGACAAGTTGTGAAAGTTGCATTTGACTGCTTCGACTAACTTGGAAAATATAAATGTGCGTGCCGTAAATCTTTGGGCTAAGTTTAGTTGATTGAGCCCCATCCCGTGAGTCCACATTGCCTAAATTTTGAATTGATCACTTTTATCAATTCCATGACTCCCTGAGTGACTCACGCATTAGTTGCATTTCTAGAACTTGTTTTGCATTTTGCTTAAGACTACATTTTTCGCGTTGCACGCTGTGACAAAGTGATTAAGGCATTCATTTTATTTTGTTAAGCTACATAGCCGAATAGCCTACCTTATATTATATTTACTGATAAACCGGGATTATATCGATGCAAATCCCGGTGTCTACACTCACCCATTAGTTACATCTCTAGAACTTGCTTTGCATCTTGCTTGAGACTACATATTTGCATTGCACGCTGTGACAAAGTGATTAAGGCATTCATTTTATTTTGTTAAGCTACATAGCCAAATAGCCTTCCTTACATTATATTTACCGTTCTTTTTGCCCCGCCTAGCCTTTGTTTACCCTTCGTTCATGATTGAACCCTGACAATACAAGCCTTGGCCTTTGATATCCAGTATCCCTTTGCCTTGCTTGTTTGAATGAGAGTTTATCGTTTTTTTGGAAGAAACAATTGGTTTGGTGTGTTTGTGAACAAAAATATGAAGTTTGGGAGAAATTGTGTTTATTGTTTCGAGTTGGGAGAATCTGAAAGTCCCACCTTTTGAATAATTAGTGTTTGGTTATGTTGTTCATATATTATATCAAGGTTGAAGTTATAATTTCATAGTTTTCTTCTCCCCGATCACCCACCAAAAAGAAAAAAGAAAAGAGAAGTATAAAATAAAAAAAAAAAGAGAAAAAGAGTTCCAAAAGAAAAGGGTGATTAGAGAGATTCAATTTAAAATTCTGAAAGCTTTGACCTAGTTGTATTCAATTGAGATTTTGATATTGTTGAGAGTGAAAGGTGAAATTCCATGCATACACTAAGCAAGAAGGAGAGTTTAGAGTGTTATACTCATTGAAAATCAATCCAAGCATGGCTCTTAACTTCTCATTCCCAAATTTTACCACTCCTTCCCCTTAACCTTAACCCCGTTACAACCCGTAAAAGTCCTTTTGATTGTCACTTGTGCATTGCATTCCAGTAGTGGAGAGCGAGGTTCTTACCAAGCTTATGGTAGTTTGTTTCTATTGGTCTGAGTATGAGAAAAGCCCACATACATATTAAAATTTGAGTGATTGAGTGTATTTATTCTTTCCTATGTGAGGTTTGCTCTTTTTGACTGACTTACGTCCATAACCAACCGCGCATATTTGCATTATTCTTGAGACTGTTGTCGGATTTATGCTTCTGAAGTACTTGTTCTCTCCTCTTTGGTTTCGAAAATTTCTTCCTTTCTCTTTTGAACTAAGTTTTGATCTTGTCCAGACTGATCTTTGTGCTTGCTTGTTGAATTGATGTGTTAGAATGGTTAGCCTAAGCGGGTGTTAAGATTTTGTTTTTGTAATCCTATCGCAAACTCTTTCCGATTCTTTTTCTTCTTAGGTTCTTTTTTTCCTGTTTGAGCCCTAATCCTCCTGTTTCCAATTCTGACTTGCTTGGGGACAAGCAAGAGCTAAGCATGGGGGAATTTGATAAGTACTTTTTATATAGAGTTTTTAGGACTCAAATCATGTCAGTTCCATGCTTTTTATATCTGAAATCCCGTATTTTTATGTTAATTTCTATGATTTATGCACTTGTTCGCGAGGTTGGCGTGTTTTGCAGGAATTAAGGAAATTAAATCAAAAAGCATGGAAAGTTGAAGGAAAATTGGGAAAAATCAAAGGAAATAAAAAAAGAAGTTGAAGAAGAAGAGAAGAAGGAAGGAAGAACGACCAAAAATCACATGGCCCAAGTCCAGTTGAAGCGGAAGAACAAGGCGCAAGCAGCGTTTTCAAAACGCAACCAATGCCTTGTCCAGAAACCTCAAAGATCGAACAATGCCAAAACGCAGCTGGCGTTTTTCAGGCGCAGCCAGCGCCCATTCGCGGAAGATTCTCACTTTTTGGACAAAACGCAGCCAGCGTTTCTAAAATGCAGCCAACGTTTTGTGCCCTAGCCCAGCCCTATAAAAGGAGACTCCGCCGTTCAGTTTAGGGTATTCAAAAATTATTCTATTTTTTCGTCAAACGCTTGGTATAGGTTTTCTCTGTATTTTTCCTCCCTTCGGGAAGCCGTTCTAGTAGATTAGGAACGAAAGAGGAGGAGAAGGAGATTGAATCGAGTGACACGAAGAGATCGAATTCGACAACTCGAATGTTCGGTTTAATTTCTATTTACTTTGTGCATCGTTATTCAGATTTTATTATTGTCTTCCTTGTTTTTATTATTATGAGTGCTTAGATTCCTTGTTTGGGGGATAAACTAGATGTTTATTGATTGAATTTGAATACATACTCGGTGTTAGGTTATCCTTTTTATTCGTTTAATCTGCGTGTATTGTATGTCATACTAATTTGGTAACAGAACGACAGTTTGAGCCTTTACTTGGTAATAAATTCTTGACAACATGACGACAGTTTGAGTCTTTAATTGGAAGGCGTAGATTGAATTGGTTTAGAAAATAGTTACACATAATGATTCTTGCCAAGGGTCAATTTATAATCGGTTCTTTATCTTTGATTGGATTAAATAGTTAGAAATAATGTTTAGTTTAATTATCGTAACTCACCTAGGATCGAAAGATCGAAGTGATAAGGCCTAGAAAGATTATAGACCCCGAATTATCTTGTTACCTTCACTGGGATTGTTGATAATTTGATTGATTGACTAGAGTAGACTCCCCTGAACACCTTTAATCACTTGGTTAAATACTTTAATTTCCTGCTCCCTTAGTTAATTATCTGAACCATTACAACAACCTTTTGAACGACCTAGCATCCTTTGTAGTGAACTAGATTAGTGCGTAATTGAACCCAAGTCCCTGAGAGAGAACGATAATTTTATTACTACATAGACCCGTACACTTGCGGTACACAGACACCTTATATGATTTAGGTTTGTTAGATCCCAAACCTTTACCTCATCATGCATACACCTCATCATACCTTTTAGCCTTCAATAACCTTCATACGCCTTCATAACCATCCATAAGCTGCCTTAATAACCATCTTTCTTAACCATTAAGCATTCCTCGAGGCACTACCCATCAAAGATGCGCTCAAAGAACTACGTCTGGCCTGATTCCACTTTGGATACGTAGGAGAACCTCTTTAACGCCCGGCCCAATATTTTTCACTTTAGAGGGTTTCGTCGTTCAATAAATTGGTCCTTGAGAGACAATAAAAAAAAAGAGAGAATAAAAAGCTAGTCCGAAAACCCACTTTGGGCGAGTTAGGCAAAAGGTGAGGAAAACCCTGGATTCTATCGCTACCATCAAGCTTCCATTTTCTTCTGTCAGACTTGGACATCGTTCCAACACCCATGTTCCAACCCTTTTCTCAAGAGATGATTTCTACCCCATTTGACCATCTCTCACCCTTTTAAGACACCATCATCCTTAAGTGTCTCTTTATCCCCATGTTCTAACTTTTTCCCAAAAGATGATGTTTATCCCATTTGACCATCTCTCCTTCTTTTTTAAGGCACATTCATTCCTGAGTGTCTCCACATCCCTTTAATTAATAATACCTCTCCCATCATCTCCTTCGCCAAACACTTTCTAGCCAACCTTCTTAGCCTTTTCATCTCATATCACCCTTTTAAGGACTTTTTCAGCTCGATCATTAATGCAAGTATGAGGCTTTGTTCTTAATGCCCACTCTTAGCATACATGAATGTGTCTCACTTCACAACAAAAGCAAAAGTCATCCACATCAGATCAGTGGCTAACTGGCGACATATGCAATCATGAATAGACTCGGAGGTAAGCTACTCTAAATTGGGGGCTCGCACTACCTTTATGACCATCGTTCAAGACATTTCGCGGAGATAACTTCTAAGAGGGACACCTACTCCCTATCCCACAAGATCTTGGATCTTCACTCTCATCGGTGTTCTAATAGTGGTCTCGAAAGGAAAGGAAAGAAAAAAGGAAAAAAGAAGAAAGAAAAAAAGAAAAAAAGAAGAAAAGAAAAGAAATAAAGAAGAAGAAAAGAAAAAGAAAAAAGAAAAGAAGAAGAAGGAAAAAGAAAGGCTAACTTGAAAACCCTTTGGGCGAGTTAAGCAAAAGGAGAGATCGAGACTCGCGACTAAGGACGTACCAGACTTCCATCAGTGCAACATCAGAAGCAATAGCTGCTTCCATTCCATGGTCTTCATGCATCATATCGTAAGTTCACCAAACTGGGGGCTTGCAAATCCCCAAGTTGCTCTCCAAAGTAGGACGGTATCGTCGAGAGTCTACGCCAAACTGGGGGCTTGTCATACATCATCATAGATTTGCAAGCAATCCAGGTCATCTACGTGATCATCCGAGAAGCACATCCTTCAGGCTTAGCACCTCCACCATTTTTCCTTGTCCCCTGGACCAGATGTTCCTCATTCTGAATTTTCCTGAAATTCCCGACAAGTGGCCTTGATCCTTAGGAAGTCATTGTCTTAGGAAAGCATTGTCCAAAAAAAAAGGGGTCATTTTCTTAGGAGATCATTGTCATAGAAAAACATTATCTTAGGAAAGCATTGTCCTAGAAAGTTGTTGTTTAAATGAAGAGTCGGGCTGTTACCTTCATATAGAATTGCATGTTTAGAATCATAAAGCGTCATGTTTATGTTCCGTCTAAGCATAATAGGTTTGCATTGTATCCATAAGTCATATTAAAGTCACATCGAGTCATTTTGTCATGCATCAAGTCATTCTGCCATGCATTGAGTTAGTCTTTCATGCATCGAGTCAGTCTGTCATGCATGAAGTCAATAGTCATGCATAAATGCATAACTGCATAAATATTTGTGTCCAAAAAAAAAATGCATTGTTTGTGTAAAAGTCTAGTAGATTGTTTGCATGCATACCTGTATATTAAAAAAATAAGAAAAGAAAAAAAAAAGCAGAAAAGTACCACATCATTCTATAGCGCGACACTGGGGGCTGGTTAAGTCCAAAACCCATCTCATTCAGACCAGTCGACGTGGTTTCCTATCACTAAGAGTAAGATTAGAGCAACCTCAAAATCCAACTCTAGTAGGTCAAGTCAATATCATCACCTGTCCGACACGAAAGACATAATCCTCATCCGTCAGACACGAATGGCGATTGTCCGACACGAAGGACAACCTCATCACCTGACCGACACGAAGGACAGAATCCTCATCCGCCAGACACGAATGGCGATTGTCCGACACGAAGGACAACATTATCACCTGTTGTTTAGACCTAATTTTGTGTCTAAATACCGCCTAAATCCTTAGGCTTTTGACTTGTTTTGTAGTTTAATTCAATAACTTTTAATGTGTTTTTGGTAATTTTGTAGATTTCGGAGTTTATACTCAAAACGTGGTAAAAAGGGCCATTTTGCAACTATTTTGGGAATCCCGAGATTTCCCGAGTCTTGGTCGAGTCGAAGGCAAAGGAATGCGGAAAGGCCGGACATGTCAAGGCGCTCAGAAGACCTTTTGAAGCCGAGCTGGATCGTAGCCACGGTGGGTTCAAGACTTGTCCAAGGAAAGAAGAGGTCGAGCAAGACCGTGGCCACGGTCTTGGGAGACCGTAGCCACGACGGTGCGAAGAGAAGTGAAATCTGCAGTTCGCTACGCAAGACCGTAGCCACGGTCCCATTGACCGTACCCACGGTCTCCTTGACCATGACCACGGTCTCCAGGACCGTACCTACGGTCTCTCGAAGGAATACAATCGCCATACAGATTTCGCTCGACAGAACAAGACCGTACCCATGGTCTCCTAGACCGTGGCCACGATCTCCCTATGTCCTGCGCGTGTTTTCGGCTTGAAGTACTGCGTTTTGGCCAACGGTTTTGCCTTGTATATATACTCCTTGTTGACGATTTCTTAGGGAGGCATCTAGGGAGAGACTTAGACATTTTCCAACCTTGTAATTAGTGGATTTTAGAGAGAGATTAATCTAGGATTTTGGAGATTTGTGTTTATTATTGAAGATTTGGGTATTCAAACAATTGAGAGATTGTTGAATCATCTTTTTATTGCTTTCCTTTGTTCATCTACAGCTCTTTGATAAGTATTATCTTCCCTTAACTCTTTTATTAATTGCTTTGCTAATTACTTTGCTTGTTCTTTAATTTCTTTACTTGTTATTTCATTGTTCTTGCTTGTTTATGGTTGTTTGATGCTAGAAATCATGTTTAGGTTTGGTTTGGATGTTGTTAGCTTAGATTTTATCATGATTAGTGGCTAGAAACCCTATGGGTTAGGGGGTAGTTAAGGGTGTAAATGGGTGATGAGGTTTGGGTTAGCAATATTAGTGCGTAATTAGTTGGGAAATCAATTTCGCACTCCTATCCTTCCCTCAAGTAGGATGTATTTGGGTTCGAAAGCTCCTGAATATATCCAACACTTGTGTTGGAAGGTGGGAAAAGGGATAGTTAGTATTCTATTCACGAAAGTGAATAGAAGCTATCTAGGAAATTTCGTTTCATTAACCCTCCGGGTTTGTCGATGGACTTTGGGGAAGTTAATCCGGGTTATCCTCAGAAGAGGAAGCCCGATGGGTATTTTCTAACGGAATTGCCACTTGATTTCCTTCCTTGTTATTTCCTTGTTGCGAAACCTATCTCCTTGTTCCCGTTTGCATCCCGAAAACCTCTGAAGCCCATTTTCCATTCCTTGACTGTCCTTAGCTTTGTTTCTTGCGTTGTGATCCCTTCAAACCGATATCCTTACCTTAGCAATCTCATCTCGACCGTTGACCTAGATTCTATGACCAAGGTCGCCAGCTCCCTGAGAGAGAATGAAAATACCGAGGTCCACAAAACCACGTTACACAAAATGGCGCCGTTGCCGGGGAGCCAGCGCCCCTAGTTTTAGTTTCTTGGTTTTTTGTTATTTGAGATTGCTTTCACGCTAGAAATTAGTTTGTGCTAATCCCGATGAATTTGATGCTTCTATTGGTTCTTGTTGTTGCATGTAGGTACGCCCTAATGTTCTACCGAGCATCGTAGGAGGTTTCAAGTCCTAATGGGTGAAGTCGAAGCTGATTCACCCCGTACCCTTTTATCATATGTCGTTCCATCTTCAGGTATGGGAGGCAACCCTATCATTTTACCACCATTACCACCCGACGCGGTATTTGAGTTCAAGCCATGTCTTCTCGATGATTTTGAAAGTAACCCGTTCCATGGAGATATTTTCGAGAGCCCTATTGCTCATATGGAGAGATTCGAAAAGCGTATCAGTTTCATGCAACTGCCCGGAATATCTTCCGAATATTTGAAGTTGAAGTTCTTTCCTCTTACGCTAAGGGGAAAAGTTGAAATGTGGCTCGACATTTGTCCACCTGGATATTATTCTTCATGGGAGGCCCTAAAGAAAGATTTCCTTCAAAGATTTTTCCCGACCGACAAAACTTGTAGACTCCGGGAAGATATTATATGTTTCAAGCAAAAATCCGGAGAGTCTCTTTTCGAAGCTTGGGGGAGATTCAAAAGTCTCCAACATAAGTGTCCGCACCATAACTTACCCAACTGGATGCTTCTTCAGCACTTCTATTGTGGACTCTTTGACTCTCTCAAAGAATCAATCGATATAGCATCCGGAGGGACATTTTTGAAGAAGACTACGGGGGAGGCCAAACAATTCCTTCATGAGCTTGTTCAATATGCTCCTGATTTTGGAGGTTGCAAATCTAGTGGAAGAGATTTATCTTTGGAGCATCATCCTATTATTGCACTCCTTTTGGCTTCTATTTACGAAATGCAAAAAGAGAAGGCAAATGAGGAGACTTCTAAGCAATTGAGAATGGCTCAAGAAGCGCAAGTGTTCAATTTTCAACAATTAGAGCAAGTGAGTGCCATTATTTCTTCCCATGTTGAACCAGATCCCATTTCTTATGATTTTACCACTAACCAACACCCTTCGACTTTTCAACCCATTGACCATCACTCATTCATTCAAGAAGAAACCTTTTATCTAACCCAACAAGACATTCCACAACCTCAAATTTCTCAATCACCACAAGAATCCTCATTTGAGTTAATGTTGGAGCGAATCATGGAAGACCGAGAGGAGGATCACGCTTATATCCAAAGTATCGAGCTCGAATTGGCTCAATCCAACCTATTTCAATTTGCACCTATCCAAACCACTCCTATCCAAGAAGTGGAGGTGAATGCTATTACCTTGTAGAGTGGAGGAGAAGTTGAGGAACCTAAGTTGGTAGAGGAGGGAGTTCTTGAAGAAAATGAGGGAGATGTTGATAAAATCGAAGGAAAGGGTATGGAGGTTGTGCAAGTGGTTGATGATGAGAAGGAGGATATGATTGATGAGGAAGCCAATCGCGTAGAAGAGAAGGTGGAGGAAGAACAAGTTGTAGTTTTGAAAGAAAATGCTAGTGAATGTCCTGAAGAGCAATTTGATCCCCACCAAATGCAAATTCCTCTCCCAAATTGGTTGATTCAACACTTGATTGATGAAGGACATATTGAATCAAAGTTTAATATTCCTACTGAGACACACTTTTTCATGCCACCTTGTGTCGAAGTCAATATGATAGAAACAGTTGTTCATGAGCATCAAGAGGAAGTTTATATTCTTGAAGTGGAGCCCGATAATGAGAAAGACAACAATCATCCCAAGACCTTATGTTCCGAACCCATGGTTATTGAAGATGCATCTTGTGTTGATTCCCTCAAGATTGTTCCATTGAGGAGGGAAATTTCATTGGATGAAGTTTATATCCAGGACATAGATAATGAGAAGATTGTTCCCAAGTGTCTGAAACTTGGAGGATCACTTGAAGAAGAACCTAAGTTACTTCTTCATCCCCATCACCAAATCAAATCACCGGAGGAAACTCTTGTTCTTTTTGCGGAGGTGATGATGAGATGTTGGAAAAGGAGGAGGAAGCGACATTGGAAGAAATCAAAGATATCATCACCTCTTCCCCGCTCATGGTCAACTAAACAACCGGAAGGACATCATAACTTAAGGTTGTCCAAAGGTGGTAGGAGTTGGAGAGGAAGGAAGAAGAAGCGGTCATGGTGGAAGAAGCTGATTATGTACCTCTCATGTGCACCACGTCTCTCTAGAATCAAACGGGTAAATTAGGTCATGCTGGGGACCTTAAACAAGCGCTTTATGGGAGGCAACCCATACTTTCATTTCTTTCTTTTGAGTTAATTTTTAGTTTTTCTTAGTTAGTCTTTTTTTTCATGTTTGTAATCTTGCATGCGTATCTTACGAGCTTTGATTGTTTTCGCTTGATTATCCTAACCCTTTGCTCGATTATCACGGATCGCGGATTGAGTAATCATTTGTTTTGGAAAACTCGAGGTAATATCTCTCCGCTCTTCTCTTTTTGAGTTGAATATCCTATGATCCTTTTTGCATGCTTGACTTTTCTTTTGGGTGGCGAACCCCTGGTATCTGCTTGTTGGGTATATTTTGCTGTTGGAGCTGTGTGGGCTCGGGTCGCCACCATTTTTACTTGCTAGTTGTTTTTGTTTGTTTGTTTTTTTGTAGGTTCTCTACCCTTTTCATGAGACATCTTCCTACAATGAGGACATTGTGGCGTTTTAATGTGGGGGGCGGGGGAAGGGGGAGATATTCTGTTTCAAGGGTAGATCACCTAGATTTTTGGTTCTTGTTTTCCTAGTTTCTACTTAAAATTTGAAAACATTTAAAATTTTGAAAAACATTTTTTGTGTGAAAGAGTAAAAGGGGAGAAATGTTGTGAAAAACCCAAAAGTTTCTTTCTTTTCTTTTTGAAGATGTTTCCATTCACAGTTATGTAGATAGTTGTCTAATTTGCCGATTCGGTCAGTTGGAAGCAGCCAGTATGAATAAATAGAGACCTTAGGAAGGATTTTTGCCATGACTTATCTCTTTTAGACCTTTACATGGAATGGGAAAGCGGAATCCTCAAATCTTACACGCTTTGACTGAGTCTTCTTACCTAAATTAGACGGTTTTGGTTGTTCAATTGCTTAAGCTCTTAATTAATACATTAATCAAATAACTGTCGGGCCTACCGTCATGGGTTGGTTTGGGTGGATCGGCACCCTATGCCCCTTAAGTGCAATGTCTCACGTATGGAGAAACCCGGGGAAGGTAGCCTCATGCGGCCGGTGCTTAAATCCCGCAAAACCCAACGCAAACACTCTAAAAGACACAAAGCGGTTTGAGTGGGAAGAAAAGAGTGTAGGTTTTGCAAAGAAAGAAAAGAGCGAAGCAAGAAAAAGAAAAAAGAAACAAAGAGTTTAGAAATAGAATGGTAAGGAAGAGCAAGAAAAGCAGAAAAAAAAGAGAGAAAAGAAGAAGAAGAAAGAAAAAGAAAGAAAAAGAGTGAAGTGAGAAAAAGAAAGAAAAGAGAGGTTAAAAGAAAAAACCAAGAGTCAAGTAGGATAGATAATCCCGAGCTTGAGCATGAGAACAACTCTGATTGTCTGGCTTAGGATAGGAAGGACCGACTAGAGCCCACTTGCACATATGCACGAGGTGTTTTACTCAGCAGGAAGTGTTTTGGTTCAAAATATCAAAGATTGGCAGTTTTCCTACCTTCATGTCTTAATTAGTTTATACTTGCTTCTTCCAATTGATTGTGGAAGTGGGTTGGGGAACTAGGTGCAAGATTGGGGACGGGAATATTTTCTTTGCTTTTGTTTCGTTTTGTTTTTCGGTTTTCACTTCTTTTTCTTACCCCTTTCTTCCTCTTTCTTTGGCTTTTGTGGGCACAGCCGCTACAAACCCTCACGAGTCCATCTCGTCCACCCGGGCTGCCGGGGGGTTCAAAGGGCTTGGTGCATACGCTAAATGCACCTGTTTCTCTCCCACGATAGAGGAGTTAGTGTTAGTTTAGTTAGTTTTTGTCTTGTTTTGCTCGGGACGAGCAAAAGTTTAAGTGTGGGGGGGTGTTTAGACCCGATTTTGTCTAAATACCGCCTCAATCCTTAGGCTTTTGACTTGTTTCGTAGTTTAATTCAATAACTTTTAATGCGTTTTTGGTAACTTTGTAGATTTCGGAGTTTATACTCAAAACATTGTAAAAAGGGCCATTTTGCAACTATTTTGGGAATCCCGAGATTTCCCGAGTCTTGGTCGAGTCGAAGGCAAAGGAATGCGGAAAGGCCGGACATGACAAGGCGCTCAGAAGACCTTTTGAAGCCGAGCTGGATCGTAGCCACGGTGGGTTCAAGACTTGTCCAAGGAAAGAAGAGGTCGAGCAAGACCGTGGCCATGGTCTTGGGAGACCGTAGCCACGAAGGTGCGAAGAGAAGCGAAATCTGAAGTTCGCTACGCAAGACCGTAGCCACGGTCCCATTGACCGTACCTACGGTGTCCTTGACCGTGACCACGGTCTCCAGGACCGTACCTACGGTCTCTCGAAGGAAAACAATCGCCATACATATTTCGCTGGACAGAACAAGACCGTACCCACGGTCTCCTAGACCATGGCCACGGTCTCCCTATGTCCTGCGCGTGTTTTCGGCTTGAAGTGCTGCATTTTGGCCAACGGTTTTGCCTTGTATATATATTCCTTGTTGACGATTTCTTAGGGAGGCATCTAGGGAGAGACTTAGACATTTTCCAACCTTATAATTAGTGGATTTTAGAGAGAGATTAATCTAGGGTTTTGGAGATTTGTGTTTATTATTGAAGATTTGGGTATTCAAACAATTGAGAGATTGTTGAATCATCTTTTTATTGCTTTCCTTTGTTCATCTACAACTCTCTGATAAATATTCTTTTCCCTTAACTGTTTTGTTAATTGCTTTCCTAATTACTTTGCTTGTTCTTTAATTTCTTTACTTGCTATTTCATTGTTCTTTCTTGTTTATGGTTGTTTGATGCTAGAAATCATGTTTAGGTTTGGTTTGGATGTTGTTAGCTTAGATTTTATCATGATTAGTGGCTAGAAACCCTATGGGTCAGGGGGTAGTTAAGGGTGTAAATGGGTGATTAGGTTTGGGTTAGCAATATTAGTGAGTAATTAGTTGGAAAATCAATTTTGCACTCCTATCCTTCCCTCAAGTAGGATGTATTTGGGTTTGAAAGCTCCCGAATACATCCAACATTTGTGTTGGAAGGTGAGAATTGGGATAGTTAGTATTCTATTCACGAAAGTGAATAGAAGCTAACTAGGAAATTACGTTTCATTAACCCTCCGGGTCTGTCGATGGACTTTGGGGAAGTTAATCCAGACTATCCTCAGAAGAGGAAGCCCGGTGGGTATTTTCTAACGAAATTGCCACTTGATTTCCTTCCTTGTTATTCCCTTGTTACGAAACCTATCTCCTTGTTCCCGTTTGCATCCCCAAAACCTCCGAAGCGCATTTTCCATTCCTTGACCGACCTTAGCTTTGTTTCTTGCGTTGTGATCCCTTCAAACCGATATCCTTACCTTAGCAACCTCATCCTGACCGTTGACCTAGATTCTATGACCAAGGCCGCCAACTCCCTGAGAGAGAACGATAATACCGAGGTCCACAAAACCACGTTACACATGTCCGATCCGAAGGACAGAATCTTCAACCGCTAGACACGAATGGCGATTGTCCGACACGAAGGGCAAAATCTTCATCCACCAAACACGAATGGCGACTGTCCGACATGAAGGACAGATTCCTTATCTGCCAGACCCAAATGGCACCTGTCCGACACGAAGATCAAATTCTTCGCATGACTGATATGGATCGGTGACCGGGCGAAATTCAAGAATCCATGTTCCCTCAGTGGAATTCCAAACTCATGCAACCATGAGCAAAGAAGATGTTGGCGTCTGTGCAAAATTTGAAGTATCATTTACATTGAATTCAACTTAAAGAGCTAGAACAAGCAGTAACATGCAAGTCGTTTCAACAACAACATGCTATAAAAATAAGCTTGTAATGAAATAAAGCATACCGAGGAATAAGAGAAGTCATCACTTCTCAATAAAAGCCAAGAATACAAATAAGAAGAAAATCTAAAAACAAGAAGAAGGCCAAGAAGAAGCTCCAATTTGTGATCACAAGAGTTCGATTCACACAATCACATGTCATTATTTGCCTAGGCTCAATTCTGATCGGCCTTGGGGCTATCTACAATAATTGTGACCAGATTTGTCTCTTGCATGGTCCTTAAAAGCTGGAGCGAATGCAAAGATTCCTCTCTTCTCTCTTGTGTCCGGCCGGCCTAGGGAAAGAAGGAGCCTTTGTCTTTTCTCCATGCTTGTTGCCAAAGGCCCGAGTGAATGCAGAGATTCCTCTCTTCTCTATAGTGTCCGGCCGGCCTAGGAAAAGAAGGAGCCTTTGCCTTTTCTCCATGATTGTTTCCAAGGGCTCGAGCTTATACATTTTCAAGGAGGAGCACAGCTAAGTGTTCCTAATAAAGAGGGGTGGTCTTCTCAAGAATAGAGCATCAAGTTCCAAAATAAGAGCATTCTTCCAATGATCATGCTGACATAATTTGAGGAAAATAAGAGCCATCGACATCGCGATCGATGAAGTCTCCAAGCATTGAATTGCCACCGAAAATCAAAATTAGAACCACCGGCAGAGTTCGGTGCAGTCTCAGCAATAAAGAGTCATCGATATCAGGAATGACGAAATCTCAGGAATAAGAGCCACTAGCATGGTGTCCAGTGAAGTCTCATCGGCATAAAAAATGCCATCATCATCAAAAAGACTAAAAACTGGGTAGCCTATCGGCGTAAGTTCCCATCGGCAATAGAGCCACCGACATTGAGATCGGTGGTCTCAACATCAGGGCCATCGGCAGAGTTTCGGTGGAGTCCGTTTGGCCTCCAACGTTGCGTCTGGTTGCTCGGCTTCCAGCCTCGCGTCTGGTTAGTCTCGGCATTGGCCTCGTGTCCAGTTTATCATCATCATTATCATCATCATCATCATCAGAAAAGACCAAAAACAGGGTCACCAATCGGCGTAAGTCTCCATCAGCATCAGAGCCACCGGCAGAGTTTCGGTGAAGTCTCGACAACAAGGGCCATCGATAGAGTTTCGATGCAGTCTCAATCCCGAGCCATCGGCAGCACGCCCGATGAAGTCTCAACCCCGAGGCCATCGACATCTCGATCGATGAAGTCCTTCGACATTAAACATGCCAACAATCATCATTATCGACACTGGGAAAGACTGCAAATGACACCAGGAAAGACTGGAAACGACACCGGGAAAGACTGGAATCGACACTGGGAAAGACTAGAAAATCGACATCAACATCCACGAGTTGTCGGCATCAGGTTCGACAAAATCTCTCCAAAAAGTAAGGCGTCATTCTCGCCTGAGAACACCTATCGGCGCAAGTTCGCCAACCGCGACATAGGACTTAGCTTCCAAGTGTCAGCCCACACCTTTAAGTAGGGATGCCTTCAGCACCCGAGATCACTTCGAGTAGGACATCATCCAACGCCGAGACCATTTCAAGTAGAGCATCATTCTTACTCGAGATCATCCCCGACAAAGGTGCATGCCGCTCACCACTACGATGTAGGTCTCAGCTTCCAAGCATCACCACAGGCTTTGCACTCCAAAGTCATATCTCTAGGCTTTGCATTCCAAAGTCATATTCCAACCGGTGTCCATCAAATAAAGTCTACTTTGATCTTCTTCCTATCCTTGGACTCAATCAAAGTGGGGGCTGTCTGTAGACACCAGATTTTGGCACATAAAAATATAGCATATCTATATATACGAAGCAGAAATAAAGAGGGAGAAGTTAGTCGATAAGCTAGATTTTAGTATAAATTTTATATACTTTTTAATGTAATTTTTATTATTTCCTTTTTATGTATTTTTAGTTAGAAAATTAGAAAATAAGGAAAATAAGGGAAGCCAAAGCTGAGCCAAGACAGTTCCTCGCATGCACTCAACATGCCCAAGTTCGGACGAGCAGACATGCACAATTACATGTGAATTTCTTAGCCTATTGCATGCATGATCTTTACGTAAGCAATTGAGCTTCATTTAGCCATGCAAGCCATGCAAAGGCTAAGTAAAGATCACATGCAAAATGCCACCAAGAGGTCTCAAGATCAAAGCCTCACAAAAGCATTCAAAGACGTCTCATATACATCAAATAAGCTTCCACCGTCCACTGTGAACATCTAACTTCGAATACATCCCATTCAAATCCTCACCGTCCAAGAATGCATGAAAGAAATTAGGTTCTTCCCTCCCTTTTGCATAGGTCGGCCGGCCTCCACGTTGTCCACACCGTAGATTCAGCCTCCCAGCTCCACCGACCACCAAGAACACTCCCCTTGCCACCTAGTTGTCTGCGCCAGTCAATTGCGCAAGTTCGAGGGTGTGAATGTGCATGTTTGAGCATGTATTATAAGCCTATTCTACAATTATAAATACCCCTTCTTGTTGTAGCCAAACTCACTCAATCATTCACTCATTTTTCCCCTCCTACACTCTCTTTCATCGACTCTCTCATTCTTTCATCATCTCTCTAATCTCTATTCTAGTATCATCATTCTACCACTCTTTTCCTATCACATTTCCACCATTCTCTTATTACCCTAATCTCCTTATCTTCATCCTCTTAAACCTCTTAATCCATACTCCCATAATATCCCCACTATTCTTACATAAAACCCTCACAAAAACATCCTAAAACACCACCAAAATCCCTCAAAAAAGCCCTTTCTTCCTACATCTTTTCTATCATCCTTTACACCATATTCTTACCATCATAATATTCATTCTTCTATCTTATTCAATCCCCTAATCCATACTCTCATCCTATCCTCCCTTATCTCCACATAAATCTCCCACAAAACTATCCCAAAACATCATAAAAAGAGCCTTTCTTCCTATCCTATTCACTACCTTTTTCCTATCCTTCTTCATCACTTTCCTACCATTATTATTTCCATTTCTCCACTTCTTTAATACCTCTTATCTCCATTCTCATCTTCCTTTCATTATCCTTCCATAAAACCCTAAAAACCCAACAAAAAGCCTAATCTTTTTACTACCCAAAACACTACAAAAAGAGCCTTTTCCTACCCTTTTTCTCATCCGTTTTCCATACTTTTCCCCATCCACTTTTGGCACCATTTTGGCATATTCAAGAGGAATATTCAAGGCATCCAAAGGCCACTACAACAAAGGCTAGGCAAGGCTTCCCTTCAAAAGACATAATGTAAGCTTCTAAGTGTTGTATATTATGTACTTATCTTTCTTCTATTCTTTTGCATGTTCAATGAAATAATTCTATAAAGTATTCATTTATTTCCCTTCCAAACTTTATCAAAAGGACATTTTAAACTTTTAGTAGAGTCTTTCTTTCTTTTCTTTTGGTTTTGTCTTGGATTTTCTCTTAAGAAGTCGGGTGACGACTCCCATTTCAAACTAAAATACATCGAGGATTGCATAAACTATGGTTAACATGATTTTACAATGTATTAATGCAACTTTAGGGTTTTCTTTCTTATATTTCTAAATAATATTTGTATAAATTACTTTCTTCTGAGCCTAACATTTTAAATGAGCAAATTGGGTTAAATTTAGAAGGGTTTGGAACAAGTGGATGTTCACTCTTAAAGGTTTAATTCAATGACTCATAAAATGCGTAAGTAAAGGAAAAGTGATTTTACAAAATATTATTCATGAAATGTAGGGTAGATTTGCTTAAAGAGTTTTTAAAGGTTAAACCCCAGCACAAATCACTGAATCACACCCCAATCCTAACGTGGACGTTCGGAAGCCCGAACGGTGAGGAAAAATGTCCACACTAGGACATAGGCGAGTCTTTTCTTGAGTCAACATGCGTCTGTCATTTTTAGAAAGTTCCATGTATACCCAGGTCATGGGTAAGTCCTTGAGTCATTGTGTAAGTGTCTTTAATTTTTTAGGAAGCCACATATAGGGGTTAAGTCCTGCAAATCTTAAATGAGTCATTGAGTCATTTCTCGGGTTAACACGTAAGGGTCTTTCAGTCATTAGAGAGTCGCGTGTAAGGTCCGTGCCATAGGTGAATCTTTTCTTAAGTCAATGTGAGTCTTTCATTTTTTAGAAAGTCCAAGGTAAAACCCATGCCATGGGTAGGTCGTTAGGTCGTTTCTTGAGGTTGCAGGTCAGTGTCTTCGTTCCTTAGAAAATCTCATATAGGGTCTAAGTCATGAGTTGGTTCTTTCCTAAGTCAGCATGTGTCTTCCACTTTAAGGTTGTCAATTGCAAACCCATGTTATGAGTGTGACTTTGTCTAGAGTTAGCATATAAGTGTTTTTCTTTTTGTAGAAATTCTAGCGTAAGGTCTAAGTTATTGGGAAATATGTGTCTAGAGTCGTCCTGTAGATATCTGTCTTTTGTTTAAGAAGTCCAACATACACCTATGTCATGGGTGAGTCTTTTTTCGTGTAAGCATATCATGTGAGTGTCTTTCTTTTTTTAAGAAGTCTAGTGTAAACCATGTCATTGGTTAGTTTTCCGGGTCAATATATAGGCATTTGCACTTTAGGAAGTCTCATATAGATTTTAGGACATATAGACCCATGTCGTGCTAAGTCTTTTTCTTGAGTTGTCATATAGAAGTATTGCATATAGAATTGTTGCATCCTGGGAAGTCTCATGTAGGTCAACTAGCATGTTCAAACCCATGTCCAAGGTGATTCTCATAAGTCAGCATGTAGGTGTTTTGCATTCTTTAGGAAGTCCCATATAGGTCATTTAGGACATGCATGCATTGGGATGAGGTTTTTCTTCATTTATCCAGTGGCAGGGTTAAGGCCCGAACCAGCAATAAAGGGAATTTTGGGATGGCATGAAATTCTGCAAATCACCATAGGTCACGGGGACACGATACGGAGAATTGTTGGACTTTGAAGAACAAGATTGAGGACATGATCCATTCAGGGAAAACTGCTTCTACCCAAAAGCAGCGCAAATGGCCAGATAGAACATGGATTCCCCACACGAAGACAGGGATGGCACATCATCAAGGGAACCTTAGAGTTAGCTACATTCCTTATTGTCAAGCATTTTGCTTCCGGAGTATGTTAGAGTTAAGAGTCAGTTCTTAATTCATGTCTTGAATTTTCTTGTTCTTGTTGCTATTTGATCAAACAGAGTTTTGTGATTGTGCATTTGATTTGAATTGAAAAGTTCTCTCGTCCATTCACCATCCGTATAAACCAAGTCTGACAAATTCACCTTCTCTTATCTTTCCATTTTTGGTCGTACGCTTCATTTCCCATCCTTTAGTTTCTTGAATCCAGGGTTAGAGAGATAAAGAGAGAAATTCAGAAAAAATAAAAAAAGAGTGAAAAACTATAGAGTGGCCGGTTTGAAAACCTCATTGAGGCAAATCGGGCAAAAGGAGAGAATAAAATTGATGAGAGAAGTCAGCCTGTATTCCCATCCAACAGGCTGAGCAAAAGGAGAGGGTGTTGTCAGGAAAGACCAAGTCCCATAATCTCTCTGAAGTGAGCGCTCCTCATTAGAAATGCCGCAGCTTAACCAAATGTGCCGAGGACAGGGGGCTTCCTCCCAACCTTCATTTCACCAACCACATTACCCTCGTCTTTTCATCCAATCTCGACCTATCACTTATTACCTATCATTTACATTTCTAGTCTTTTCCATCAAACCTCAACCTTTTTAAAACCCTTTCATACATTAACCCCATCAAAATGTTGTTCCATGACCAAGGAGAACAGGAGGCGACCCGTGAGGAACTTCAAAAAAAAAGATTCAAAAGAAAGGAGTTTAAAAAAAAACAAAGGAAAAGTGAAAAAAAAAAGAGAAACGAAAAAAAAGGGTTGAGAGGGATACCAAAAAAATAGAGAGAGAGATAGCAAAAAAAAGGAGAAAAGGAAGAACAAAAAAAAACGAAGGGGAAAAAGAGAAGAAGAAGGAAAGGAGGGAGAATAAGAAACTAGAAGGTAGAAATAAGAGTCATGCACACTAGAATAATCCCATTGATCTCAAATCTTCACCTCTTCAAACCTTTTATTCGCCTTCATAACCATCCATAGCTTGCCTTCATAACCATCTTTCTGAACCATTAAGCCTTCCTCGAGACACTACATTTCAAAGTTGCGCTTAAAGAACTATGACTGGCCTGATTCCACCTTGGATACGTAGGAAAACCTCTTCGAGGCCCGGCCCAATACCTTTTCACTTTAGAGAGTGTCGTCGTTGAATAAACTGGTCTTTAGAGAATAAAAAAAAGAGAGAGAATAAAGGTTGGTCCGAAAACCCACTTGGGCGGGCTAGGTAAAAGGAGAGGAAACCCTTGATTTCTATCACCATCATTAACCCTCCATTTTCAATTTTCCTTCTGTCAGACTTGAACATCATTCCATCAACCATGTTCCAGCCTTTTCCCAAGAGATGATGTCTACCCCATTTGACCATCTCTTCACCCTTTCAAGACACCATCATCCCTAAGTGTCTCTTTATCCCCATGTTCCAACCTTTTCTAAAGAGATGATGTTTATCCCATTTGACCATCTCTCCTTCCTTTCTAAAGCACATTCATTCTTAAATGTCTCTACATCCCACTCATTAATAATACCCCTCCCATCATCTTTTTCACCAAACACTTTCTAGTCAACCTTTTTAGCCTTTTCATCTCATCTCACCCTTTTAAGGACTTTTTTCAGCTCGATCATTAATGCAAGTATGAGGCTCTGTTCTTAATGCCCACCCTCAGCATACATGAGTGTGTCTCATTTCTCAACAAGAGCAAAAGTCATCCACATAAAATCAGTGGTTAACTGGCAACACATGCAATCATGAACAGACTCAGAGGTAAGCTACTCTAAACTAGGGGCTCGCGCGACCCTTGTAACGTCATTCAAGACATTTATCGGAGAAAGCTTCTAAGAGGGACCTACTCCCTATCCTTCAAGGTCCTAGATCTTCATTCTCATTGACATCCTAGTAGTAAAAAAAAAAAAAAAAAAAAAAAAGAGAAAAAAAAGAAAGAAAAAAGAGGAAGAAAGAAAAAAAGAAAGAAAAAAGAGGAAGAAAGAAAAAAGAAAAGAAAAGAAAAGAAAAAAGAAAAAAGAAAAAGAGAGGCTAACTTGAAAACCCTTTGGGCGAGTTAGGCAAAAGGAGAGATCGACACTCGCGACTAAGGACATACCAGACTTCCATCAGTGGAGCATCAGAAGCAATGACTGCTTCCATTCCATAGTCTTCATGCATCATATCGTCAGTTCACCAAACTGGGGGCTTGCAAATCCCCAAGATGCTTTCAAAGCAGGACAGTATCGTCGAGGCTCTACGCCAAACCAGGGGCTTGTCGTACATCATCATAGATTTGCAAGCAATCAAGGTCATCTACGTGAGCATCCAAGAAGCATATCCTTCAGGCCTAGCGCCTCCGCCATTATTCCTTGTCCCCTGGTCGGAAATGTCCCTCATCCTGAATTTTCCTGATATTCCCAACAAGTGGCCTTGATCCTTAGGAAGTTATTGTCTTAGGAAAGCATTGCCCGAAAAAAAAGAGTCATTGTCTTAGGAGATCATTGTCCTAGAAAAACATTGTCTTAGGAAAGCATTTTCCTAGAAAGTCATTGTCTTAATAAAGAGTCAGGGGGTTACCTGCATATAGAATTGCATGTTTAGAATCATAAAGCGTCATGTGTGTATCGTGTCTAAGCATAATAAGCTTGCATTGCATCCATCAGTTGTGTCAGAGTCACATTGAGCTAAGTTTATCATGCATAGAGTCAGTCTGTCATGCATAAAGTCCATAGTCATGCATAAGTGCATAAGTGCATAAATACTTGTGTCACAAAAAAAAATGCATTGTTTGTGTAAGAGTCTACTAGTCTAGTAGGCTAGTTGCATGCATACCTGCATATTAAAAATAAAAAAATAAAAAAAAAGCCAAGAAGCGCCACATCGCTGCTCCAGAACGCAACACTGGGGGCTGGTTAAGCCCGTAGGCCATCTCATTCAGACCGGTCAACATGATTTCTTATCATTAAGAGCAAGATTGGAGCAACCTCTAATCCAACTCTAGGAAGTTAAGCTAGCATCCAATCAAGTCATAAATCGACTGTCTAACACGAAGGACAAAATCTTCATCATCCGCCAGACACGAATGGCGATTGTCCGACACGAAGGACAAAATTCATCTTCCTCCGCTAGACACAAATGGCGACTGTCCGACACGAAGGACAGAATCTTCATCATCCGCTAGACACGAATGGCGATTGTCCGACACGAAGGACAAAATCTTCATCATCCGCCAGACACGAATGGCGATTGTCCAAACACGAAGAACAACATCCTCTTCAGCCAAAGACGAATGACACATGTCCAACACGAAGGACAGATTCTTCACATGACTGATACGGATCGGCGACCGAGCGAAAATCTATGTTGGCATTTATGCGCTTAAAGCAAAATTTGAAGTATCACCTACTTTAAATTCAACTTATAGTGCTAAAACAAGCAGTAGCATGCAAGTCATTTCAACGATAACATGCTATAAAAATAAGCTTGTAGAAGAAGTAAAGCATACTGAGGTACGAGAGCAGAAGAAGCCATCACTTCTCAATAAAAGCCAAGAATACAAAAAAGAAGAAAATCAAAAAAACAAGAAGAAGGCCAAGAAGAAGCTCCAATTTGGGATCACAAGAGTTCGATTCACACAGCGACATGTCATTCCCTCATTTACCTAAGCTCAAGTCTAATCATCCTTGGGGCTATCTACAATAATTACAATCAAGTTGGTCTCCTGCATGGCCTGCAAAAGTTGGAGTGAATGCAAAGATTCCTCTCTTCTCTCTAGTGTCCGGTCGGTCTAGGGAAAGACGGAGCCTTTGCCTTTTCTCCATGCTTGTTGCTAAGGGCCCGAGTGAATGCAAGGATTCCTCTCTTTTATAGTGTCCGGCCGGCCTAGGGAAAGAAGGAGCCTTTGTCTTTCCTCCATGCTTTTTTCGAAGGCTCAAGCTTGCACATTTTCAAGGAGGAGCACGGCTAAGTATGCTCAATAGGGAGGGGTGGTCTTCTCAAGAATAGAGCATCAAGTTCCAAAATAAGAGCATTTTCTTAATGATCATGCTGACATAATCTGAGGAAAATAAGAGCCATTGACATCACGATCGATGAAGTCTCTAGGCATTGAATTGCCACTGAAAATCAAAATCAGAGCCGCCGGCATTGAGATCGGTGAAGTCTCAACATCAGGGCCATCGGCAGAGTTTCGGTACAGTCCCTTTGGCCTCCAGCGTTGCGTCTGATTGGTCGGCTTCCAGCCTCACGTCTGGTTAGTCTGGCATCTAGCCTCGCGTCCAGTTTGTCATCATCATCATCATCATCATCATCGTGACCACTATCATCATCATCATCATCACTACTATCATCATCATCATCATCATCATCATCATCATCATCAGCGGCTTCCAGCCTCGCGTCTGGTTAGTCTCGGTGTCTGGCCTCGCGTTCAGTTCGTCACCGCTATCATCGTCATCATCAAAAAGACCAAAAATAGGGTCGCCAATCGGCGTAAGTCCCCATCAGCATCAGAGCCATCGACATAGTTTTGGTGAAGTCTCGACAACCAGGGCCATCTGCAGAGTTTCAATGCAGTCCCAATCCCCGAGCCATCGGCAGTACGCCCGATGAAGTCTTGACGCCCAGGCCATCGACATCGCGATCGATGAAGTCCTTCGGCATTGAACATGCCAACAATCATCAACATCGACACCGGGAAACACTGGAAACGACACCGGGAAAGACTGGAATCGACACTAGGAAAGACTAGAAAATCGACATCAACATCCACGAGTCGTCGGCATCAGGTTCGACGAAATCTCCCCAACTTGTAAGGCATCATTCTCGCCTGAGAACACCTATCGGTGCAAGTTCTCCAACCGCGACATAGGACTTAGCTTCCACGTGTCAGCCCACACTTTCAAGTAGGACGTCATCAAATATCCACAATCATATCAAGTAGGACGCTATCAAACGTCCGAGATCATCTTAAGTATAGCATCATTCTTGCTCGAGATCAACCCCTACAGAGGTGCATGCCGCCCAAAACTGTGATGCAGGACTCAGCTTTCAAGCATCACGCTAGGCTTTGCACTCCAAAGTCATATCCCCAGGCTTTGCACTCCAAAGTCATATCTCGACCGGTGTCTATCAAATCAAGAGTACTTTGATTTTCGTCCTATCCTCGGACTCAATCAAAGTGGGGGCTCTCTGTAGACACTAGGATTTGTCACATAAATATATAAAATATCTATATATAACGAAGCAAAAATAAAGGAGGAGAAGTCAGTTGATAAGCTAGATTTTAGCATAGATTTTATACACCTTTTTAATGTAATTTTATTATTTCTTTTTTATATATTTTTAGTTAGAAAGTTAGGAAATTAGAAAAAAAGGGAAGCGAAGCCATGCAAGCCATAAGAGCAAGTTCAAGAGGTCGTTGGATCGAAGCCTCACAAAAAGAATCTAAAAATACCTCATTTTAGGTCACCACAAAGGCTATCTCCGTCCAATGTGAACAACCACTTCCCGAGGTTGGTGAGTTCACACACCACCGTCCAAGAATGTATGGACAAAGCTAGTACATCCCCCCCCCCTCCAACTGGTGGCCGACCGGCCTACACGCCGACCACACGTGATCAATTGACCACGTTCTGCCGTCAACTCCAAGTTCACCCCCCTTCTGCCTTGGTATTCTTCACAAGCTCGGAGATTACTATGTGTGTGCATTCATGCATGTATCTCTACTCACTCCTCCTCCTATAAATACTACTCCTCTCCAAGCCATTTCACTCACCAATTCAATCATCCATTCTTCCTCCTACTAATTCTCTCATCTCTCATCTCTCAAAACTCGTAAACTCTCTCTAGTTTTTATACTCTCATATCATCTCTCATATCGTCATCCTACTACCATCCTTATTATCTTCCATCATCTATCTTACCACCATAATCTTCATCCTTCTATCCTTACAAAAACCCTAAACACATATCCTATTCTATCCTTCCCAAATTTCACAAAAAACCCTAGCCTAAACACATTCAAAACCACAAAAAGAAGCTTTCTTATTACCCTTTTTCCACCCTCTCTCTTGTCATCTTTCACCATCTTTTCCATCTTTATCTTGACACTTAGAGAGGAGGTTTCTCAAGGCATCGAGGAGGATTCAACAAGCACCTAAAGGCTAGGCTGAGCTTTTCCCTACAAAGTAGCAATGTAAGCTTCAAAGTGTTTTTTCTTCTTTCTTTCTAAATAATAGTATATTTGTATTCTTTACTTTGTATCTTTCATTCTTGTTGCATGATTCAATGACGTAATTTTATAAAGTATTCCTTTAATTCCCTTCCAAACCTTATTAAAAGCACATTCTTAAACTTTTAGTAGAGTCTTTCCTTTTGTGAGAGGCGAACTCTTAAAGTTTACTTTTCGAGTTCGTAACCTTACCCCCGAAGTCTTTACTTTTCTTTATTTTCCTTTTGGTTTTGTCTTGGCTTTTCCCTTAAAAAGTCGGGTGGCGACTTCCATTTCGATCTAAAATACATCGAGGATTGCATAAACTATGGTTAACATGGTTTTACAATGTATCGATGCAACTTTAGGGTTTTTCTTTCATATATTTCTTTCTTATATTTGCATAAATTGCTTTCTTCCGAGCCTAACATTTAAATGAGCAAATTGGATTAAATTTAGAAGAGCTTGGAACAAGTGAATGTTCACTCTTAAAGATTTAATTCAAGGACTCATAAAATGCACAAGTAAAGGGAAATTGATTTAACAAAATATTATTCATGAAATACAAGTTTGATTTCCTTAAAGATTTTTTCAAAGGTTAAACCCCAGCACAAATCACCGAATCACACCCCCAATCCCAACGTGGACGTTCGGAAGCCCGAACAGCGAGGAAAAATGTCCACAGGCTCAAATTGGTGTAAAGGCACCATTTTGAGTATAGCCGGTCTGACATCCTATGGGTTATTTTTGTGGGTTAAAAAGAAAACCTAAACCGCTGCTTTTAGTGCTCGCAAGCCAAAATACATGGCGAATGAGTAGCCCAGTATATGCAATGCATTTATGCCTAAAAGGAATGACTAGATATTGTAAGGTTAAAATTTATTTTCCTTCCAAAAGTTTTAAAGCACACCAAACTTTTTTCAAGTTTTACCCACTTTAGAAAACTCCTTAGTGGATTCGCAAAAAATCCTGTGGACATTCTTTCTCGTCGTTCAGACTTCTAAATGCCCACAGGACGGAGAGATTTGTGTTGGGGTTTACTTTTAAATCTCTAAGGATTTTCTGCACATTTTACAAATAATAGTTGTAAAATTACTTTCCCTTTCTTAGTGCATCCCGTGAATCATTAAACTAAACTTTTGAGAGTGAACATCCACTTGTTTCAACTCTTTAGGAACAGTCCAATTTGTTCATGAGATGTTAGGCTCGGAAGAGAGCAATTTAGGCAACTATTATTTAGAAATATACAAAATCACCCTAAAGTTTCATTGGTACACTGTAAAACCATGTTAGACGCAGTTTAGGCAATCCCGATGTATTTTGGTTTGAAAAAGAGTCGCCACCCGACACTTTTAAGGGAAAAGCCAAGAAAAACCAAAAATTAATAAATAAATAAATATTCCGCCTACGAAACCAAGAAATGGATTCAGGGGTAAGACTACGAACTCGAATAGTAGGAACCTTTTGAGTTCGCTTGCCACAAAAAGAAAGACTCTACTAAAAGTTATGAAATATGATTTTAATAAAGTTTGGAAGGAAGTTAGATTGAAACTTTACATGATTATTTCATTCAACAGGCAAGGATTGAAAGAATTACAATATATACAATTTAGATGAAAAGAAACACACAGAAAGCTTACATGATGTTTTTGGGAGAAACCTTGCCTAGCCTTTCTTGAAGTGCTTGGGACCCACTCTTAGAGTAGCTTTCTTGGATGCCTTGAACACTCCTCTTGAAGATGCCAAAAGAACTAAAACTTAGGATAGAAAGGAGAATAGAAATGGATGAAAAACAGGGTAGGAAAAGCCCATTTTTGTGGGGTTTTTGGGTAGTATAGAGTTTAGGCTTTTTTGTGGGAGGTTTTGTAGTGTTTATGTAGGGATAATGGAGGATAATATAGGGATGAAGATTAGATGTTTAAGAGAGTGGAGAAATGGAGATAATGATGATAAGAATGTGATAGAATTTAGAGCATAATGGTGGTAGAATGGAGATTAGAGATGGTGAAAGGATGAGAAAATGAGAGAATGAGAGAATGAAAGTGTAGGAAGAAGATAAAATAAATGAGTTGGTTCCTTTTTGGCTTCGTTCTAAGGTAGTATTTATAGGCTAAGGGAGGCTTTGACATGCATGTATGTGCATGTATTCATCCACTTTGAATTCATCGACTTTAAGCCCGATTGGACTTCAAGGTGGAGAAGGTGCCATTAGACCTATCAATATGGGCGGGCGGGCGGGTTACGGGTCGGTCGTATATCGGGTTCGGGTAAGTACGGGTCGGGTGTATTTCGGTTTCGGGTAAATACTGGTCGGGTGTACTCCTGTTTCGGGCGGTTTGGGTCGGGTTTACGGGTCTTGACCGCCCTTTTTCTCAGTCACTTACAACTAATAAAATTGATTATAATTAGTCAAAGACACCTGTGTAATGTACCATTCAATTTCAAGTTCGACCACCACGATATGTCATAGTTGTATAGACATATTACTATACACCTAAAGGATAAAATTTGGCAATCTTCAAGTCTACAAGTATTATGCGGTTTACGTCAACAATCCACGAATAACATTTCTTATGAAATATATAGGGTTTTGGGATGCTAATATACTGAACTTTTAGGTTATTGGACAATAATGCATTGAACTTTGACCTTGGACAATAATACACTATTTTACTGAAAGAAAGGAGAGAGGTGGGGCTGTAGGAGTTTGAGGGTTCACTGAAAGAGTGAGTGAGTGACAGTGTTAGGGTTTTCTTTTGGTCATTTGTTATTTGATTATTTCGTTTGTATATCTCTCTCTACGCATAGCTTTCCAAAGTCACACAATATTTTACTTTTGGGCCTTAATTTTCATGAAATGGGCCCATTTTTTTGCACAAGGCCAAAGTAGACAAAAACTTAAAATTAAAGTGTCTGACCCAACGGGTCGACCCGGACCTGACCCGTTTTTTACCGCGTTCTTTGGGTTGGGTCATTTCGGGTCCCGGGTCGAAATTTCGTGTTCGAAGCCCATTTTTTACGGGTCGGTTTGGGTCGGGTTTCCGGGTCGGGTCGAGAATTGCCAGGTCTAGGTGCCATGTACCTTGTGGCTGGCAACATCGTGTGAATGAACTTAGGTGTGGACGCATTTATAAGCCGGTCGACCTTGATAAGGGGGAGGATGAACCATGACTTCGTCCATGCATCTTTGGTTAGTGTGGGTGTTAACGAGGTGTATACGAAGTTAGCTTGTTCACATTTGGACGGTGGAAGCTTTATTTGAGCTGAAATGAGTGTTCTTGTGAGGTTTCGAACTTGAGACTTCTTGGAGCTTCTTGCATGTGTCCTTTAGATAGTTTATGCATGGCATGTATGGCTGCATGAATTTTGTTTCTTATGTAAAGAGTGTGCATGCAATAGGCTAGGTCTTCCACATGTGATGATGCGTGTGTTTTCACATGAACTTGTGCATGTAGTGTGCATGCAAACAAGCATCTTGGATCGATTTCTTCTGTTTATTCACTTATCTTTATCTATATTTATATGCTCAAATACCCGATGTCTACAATACGCTGGTGGTCAATGCTGGTGCAGTGGCTAACGGAGTGTGGAAGTGGTACGAGGTGATATATGATGGTAGCACTGGTGGTGGTGAATGGTGGTGGAGAAAGGTTGTGGAGAATGGTGGCAGTGACGGTGGAAGATGTGGTGGTCGCGGGTGGCGCTAGCGGCGGCGAGGTGAAAGAGGTGGTGATTAAAGGTGGCGCAATGTGGTGGTCGTCAGTGGAGGGAGGTGGAAAGTGGAGGGAGGGTTTAGTGAGGGTTGAGAGAGGGGAGAGTATGAGAGGAAGTGGAGTGTCACGACTATGAGGGAGAATAATAGGTTTTGGTGGAGACCTCCACGCGACAAAGCATATAACTAGTGATAAGTGATTTTTATATAGTGTTTTTACACATTTATTTCAGACTTTTTACACCCGAAATTCCGTATTTTTATATCAATTTCTGTGATTTCTTCACTTGGTTGCGAGATTGGTACATTTTGTAGGAAATATAGGAAATACAACAAATATCATGGAAAATCAATGAAAAAGGGGAGAAAAATACAAAGAAAATAAAAAGAAAAGTTGAAGAGAAGAAAGTTGAAGGAAAGAACGACCCAAATCGCCAAGGACCGGCCCAATTTTGGGCGGAGCAACAAAACGCTGCCAGCGCCAGTAAAGCGCTGCCAGCGCCTCCTCCAGGGGGTTCGAATGCTGAAGAGATTGACAAGCACAGCCAGCGTTTTCCGAACGCTGCCAGCATCTAAACACGGAGATCAAGCCCCTTGTACCGAACGCTGCCAGCGCTTAGACACCGAAAGCAAGTCCCATGGATAAAATGCTGCCAGCGCCCAGAAGACGCTGCCAGCGTTTTGTGCCCTAATTGTGGCCTGTAAAAAAAATCTCGCCTGCCGTTTCAAGGAATCGAACACCATCCGATATTCAGAGTTTTATTTCAACCGTTTAGTATAGGTTTTCCTTGTATTTCCTCCCTTCGGGGAGCCGTTATATTAGTTTAGGAACAAAAGAGGAGGAGAAGGAGATTGAATCGAGTACCACGAGGAGATCGAATTCGACGACTCGGATGTTTGGTTATTTCTCTATTTTCTTTATGTTTTGTTATTCAGTTTTTATTATCGCTTTCTTTGTTTTATTATCTTGACTAGCTAAATCCTTTGTTTGTGGGATAAACTCAATGTCTTTTGATTGATTTTGAATATAGTCTCAGTGTGAAGTTATTCCTTTTATTCGTTTGATCTTCGTATATTGTTTGTCATAGTAAAATCTGGCTAACCGCCTTTTACTTGGTATTAGATTCTTGAGAACATGACGAAAGTTTGAATCTTGAATTGGAAAGACGTAGATCGAATAGGTTTAGAAAATATTTAGAAATAGTGATTCTTGCGTAAGGTCGATTATAATCAGTTCTTTATCTTTGATTAGATTAGATAGTTAGAAATAATGTTTAGTCTAATCACTGTAACTCACTTCGAATCGAAAGATTGCTGTGAAAGGGCCTAGAAAGATTATAGACTCCGAATTATCCTTTTATCAATTTACACCGAGATTGTTGATTAGTTAATTGATTGACTAGAGTAGACTCCCCTATACTCTTTTAATTATTTGGTTGAATCCTTTAATATCCTGCTTTCTTAGTTTAGTTTTATAATTCATTACCACAACCCTTTAATCGACCTAGCATCCTTTGTAGTGAACCAGTTTAGTGCGTAGTTGAACACAAGTCCCTGAGATAGAATGATATTTTATTACTACACAGACCCGTACACTTGCAGTACACAGACCTGATACGTTTAGGGCCTGTCAAGTTTTTAACGTTGTTGCCGGGGACTTGTTTCCCCAACTGCCATTAAACGAACGGACTCTGGTTGACTAGGTTTTTATTGCTTTTCTTTAAACCCTAAAAATCAAATAAAAATTAAAATTTTCTAAAATTTAAAAAAATGCCAATTCTTGATTTTCTTGATCTTCCTCAATATATTTTCTTTATTTTCTTTATTATCACTTTTGATTACGCTTGGTATTCTTGTTTTTGTCCTTTTCTGGTTTACAGAAAAAGATTTCACATTCATATTCGATTCCGTGACCAAGCGAATCTTACGAGAAAGAAGTAAAAAGCAAAGAACTGGAGAAAGAACAGCGAGAGGAAGAAGAAGCTAGGTGCAAAGCGGAAGAGATGGACAATCAACCGCGAACATTGGGCCAGTATATGACACTCAATGTCACTAACTCCCGATCCGCAATCGCAGGCCCCACTATTACAACTCACGACTTAGAACTGCGACAATTGCTAATCGACTTAGTGTCCAAGGCACCTTTCCATGGACATCCAAGCGAAGATCAAAACCGCCACCTACGCCTCTTCCGCCAAGCTTGTGACATGTTTAAAGCCAACAATGTCTCGGAAGATGCAATCAAACTCAGGTTGTTCCCGTACTCATTAGAAAGCAAGACATGGGAGTGGCTTGATTCGCTCCGTCCCAACTCAATCACAACGTTCAACGAACTCGGCAGCATGTTCTTGGCAAGATACATTCCTCCCAGCAAGCTTACTAGCTTGAGGAGCCAGATTTCGACATTCACCCAAGAACCTGACGAGTCACTCTACGAAGTTTGGGATAGATTCAAGGACCTTCTTCGTCAATGTTCTCAACACGGATTCGAACCTTGGGTTCCAATCCAGTCATTATTCAACGGAGTAAACGAATCGACGAGAGGAAGCATCCTCTCAGCAGCTGGAGGCGATGAACAAGAGTATACCTCAAATTACGGATTTGATCAAGAATGTAGCGAACAACTCATGTCAATGGTCATAACCCCGCCATAGAGAGGGAGGTAAGCAAAATATTGATGCAATTTCTTTATTAACCGTCAAGCTTGATACTTTAGTGAAAATAACTTGACCATTTGGACTCCCCTACACCCTCGCTTTCACCATGTAACTCGACCGAGCATGTGACTTCAGCATATCCTACGGGAATAACTTGTAATGACCAAACTCAACAAGTCCACTCTGTTGACCGAAACTCGAACTTAGAATCTATAGTAAAAAGTCTTGTGTCAAGCCAGTAAAAACAAGAAGAGACTATTAAGAACCTTTTGGAAAAGATAGAGGTCCTGAGCCACCAAAATAAAGAACTAGAGACTCAATTAACTAACCAGGACACCTTCCCTAACTCATCTACTGTGAATACAATGGAACACTGTAATGCTTTGACTCTTAGGAACCGAAAACAATTAGATGAACCCAAGAGAAACCAGCCTGAGAGTCGAGAGCCTGAACTAGAAAAAGAACCATCAGTAGATATTGCTACCCAAGGGGATAAGAAAGGACAAGGTGACCCACCGGTAACTAACCAAAGAGTCTATATACCGCCCATACCGTTTCCTCAAAATCTAATCAAAGCTTATCTAGCCAAAGCAAAACTCGACAATACGACGGGGTATGAGAGGAGTGAACCTATTGGGTTAGATACTAGGTATGAAGATTATTTTCATTATGAGTCAGTAGATTTTATTCATGAGGAACTTAGCGAGAAAGTTATGAGTAAAATAAATTTTCCAAACACGGATCTTGCTGACACTGTACTCTTTGATCCCGATGATTTATTCGATGATTTATTCGATGACTCTATTCCTTGTTTACCACCTTCGATTTCGCCAGGAATCCTTGAGGAACCCATACATAATCAAAGGACCTTAGATGATCCTGTTAATATAGGATATGAGGTAAATTCTTGTGAAACCTACGAAGTTTTTACTGAGTTGTCCTTAGGTAAGTCTAGAAGTTATGAGCCCTACCTTGATCCTTATAATATATACCTAGAGGACTATCCTAGAAAAATTGTGTGGACCAAATACTTTGAATCTTTTTATTTTTCTAGTGAATTTGATTTATTACTGAAAGCTTTACTAATGTTTTATTTTATAAGTTTTCAGTTGCTCTTTCACTTATTAGCTTGCAGACTGCATAAAGAAGAGTTTGACAAGCTACTAAGGGCGTTGACGGCGTCCGGAACGAAGAGCCCGATCTTAACCCTTTCACTGAGTTTATTTTGATTCTTAGAATTCTTAATCTCTTTCTAATTATCCTAAATTTAATTTTTCCTTTCAATTGTTAATTGCAAGTTGGATATGAAGAAAGGAATGATGGTCATTGAGCTAGGTAAGTCAATGACGGAGTACAAGGTACAAGCAAGCAAGTTAGCTCCGAAGCAAGTTCCAAAGAGGATTCAAGATGATAGTGATCCAGTTCCGAAGACGATCATGGACCCCGATGATTAGGGGTCCATAACGTCGAGCTAACGACGTTAAACAAAGCACCACGGGGAGGTACATCACTGTCTGTCATCCGTTCCTCCCCACTTTTTATTTTATTTCAATTATTTCTTTCAATTTTTATCTCTTAGTAATTTTTATTTTGTTATAGCTAATTTTTATTTTTAGTTTGCAGAGAAAAAGGAGAGATTTATAAGAATTTTTTTAGGTTATTTATTGAAATTATTATCTCTAACCTAATAATTTTTGAGTTGGTAGATGTTTGTAGGGATTTTTGGTATCTCAAATTGTAGGGAAAGCAAGAAGGAAACAAAGAAAAGGGGTAAAATAAAGCAAAAACAGGCTGAAAATCAAAATCTCATCGTCAGGTACAAAAGCACTGCCACCGCCTCTTCCAGCGGCAAGAAGATATGTGTTTTTTGCAAAACGCTGCCAGCGCTTAAAAATAATGGTTACGCTTCTGGATTTTGTCGAAAACTTTTGCCCGCTTTTCTTATTTTAGTCGGCCTTCCCCTTTTGAAATCAAAACCCAAACCTTGCTCCTCATTTCTCCAAACCCTCGATGACCATAAAAAAAACACTACCATCTCCTCCCTCTCAAACTCTCCCTCTCCTTGCTCTTGCTCGCACCGCACCGCACCTCACCACCACACACCACCATCTTCTTCTTCCTTCTTCTTCCTCTACTTCCATTCTATTTCTTCTGACCCCTTCGCACTGTCCTTCCCTCCAGTAGCTCACAGGACTCGTCCAGTCCAAACTGTAGTCCCAAAAATGTTCATTCACTTATTACTTGCAATTCCATCTTCTTCTTGCATTCAACTACAAGGTATGATTCTAACTTATCTCTCACCTCCATTGTTATTAGCTAGTATTTCTTGGTGAGTTTATGCAATTTTCATGAGTTATACTTGTAAATTTTGTTAGAATTCACCATGGTTCATGCTTAGGTTTGGTGCACTACTTGAGTAATTTTTGATACTAGCTAGTAATTTTAGGTTGTTTGATTTAGGAAAATTTGGTATCTTAGATTGTTATGCAAATTGGAAGTAATGTTGTTATTATTGGAAATGAATAAGATGAATTTTGAGAGTTGGATGTTTAAATATGTGAACCTCTGTTCTGGGAATGTGATGTTATGTGCTAGAGCAGTAGGGTGAGTGTTTGAGTCGAGAATTTTGAATCTTGAATGCTACTGTGCAAACGTTGGAGAAGTATGGATCGTTCTATACTGGTTATAAACTGCCTGTGAACCAGCTTTGTTTTGTGGAAATTTCAAGTTTGCACAGTTTGGTTGTTTGTGGTTATGTCGAGAGTCCACCTTGAACTTGTTTCCACTGTGTTATGCTTGATTTCTCATAGTCAATCACTAGTGTTTTGTGGTGTCATTATGCTTGATTTCTCAAGCTACTTGTTGAATTTATTTGGTAAACCACAGTTCTTGCTCGAGGATGTCACGATACTTGAGTTTGTTTTTGATACTAGTTGCTTGTCTAGAGTGAGTAACCTTGATTCAAAATCAAAATCTTGTTGCTTTGGTGCTTGAAATCTATGACATTGTTTGTAATGAGCTTAAAGTGTTGAAATTTGGATCTAATTTTGAGTTATATGTGGTTGTTGAGCGAGTTTGACTACTGTACTTTGCTTTAGTGCTTGCTTGAACTTGTGTTGGTACCCTCTAAGTATCAAGCAAGCATGGGGGTATCTAAGTATGAGAGATTATCATGCTTGAACACTCACATTCGATTTGATGTTTAGATGGTAAGAATGAAGAACCCAAGTTTCACGGCCGGTGATCCTGGCGATGATGGAGCCGAGGGAAGCCGAAAAAGGAAAGCTACAGCTATGGAGAAGGGAAAGCAGAAAGCTACCCCATCTCGGGGTTCAAGGAGCTCCAATCCATTCAATTTCGAAGGGGATATCAAAGCGAGGTATGATTCTCTTTCTAAAAGAGCTTTGACACCTACGAAATATTTGAGTGAGAATTTCTTGAGGAAGTGTGACATGCTTGATGATGTCTTGTGGTTATTGGGACGTGCGCAAATGACCAACATAGCTAGGCTTGGAGAACCGACTTTTAAGGGGATTACTTTAGAATTCCTTAGTAGTACTCTTGAAGTGAACCTCTTTAGGGGAGATGGACTCATTCGTTTTCAACTGCTCGAGACTATTAGGCAAATGGTTGTGTCTGAGTTTGCTCGTGCTTTTGGTCTACCCGAGCGTGAACATAGAGACCTAAACCTTATTCCCACAAACTGGGACGGGAAGGGTTTCTTTCTTAGGATAGCTGGTGTCAATGACTGAGACCCTAGAACCTCCACTTCTTCCCTCATTAGGAACCCCACTTTGAGGTATGCACACCGTATCCTCTCATGCGGCATTTTTGGAGCCCAGTAGTTCGAACAAGGCCACCAAAGCTGATTGCTACGTGTTACATGTCATGCTTGATGTCGATAACTTTATCTCCACCACCTCTAAACCAAACCGCCCCATCCCCATCGAGCGAGGATGACTGATCCTTTGCTCCGCTCTTACCCTATCCACCATTGTCTTCTGCATTGAGGACAATGCAGTGTCTTAAGCATGGGGGGGGGGGGTTATATATCCACTTTGTCAATGTTTCTCTTTAATTTTTCTGCATTTTCGTGTATTTTCTTTTATTTTCGTCTTTCTTTTTCTTGTTTCTTGCTTATTTTTCAATTTTCAACTTGCTTTTCTTGTTTTTAGTGTGTTTCTAGTTTGATTTTTCTTTTTAGCGTGTTTTCTTTTGTTTGAGTTTTTAGTTTGTGTGTTTCTTTGATTGTTTTTAGTTTTCCTTTCTAAGTTTTCTTCTTAGTTTTTCTAGTTTTAAAATTGCATTCACCTAGGTTGCATTAGATAGAGCATGTTAGATTTCTCTTTTCTTTCTTTTCTTAGTTTTTTTCTTTTTCTTTTTCTTTTTTCTTTCTTTTGCATTCACCTTATTCAAAAAAAATAAGAAAATTAAAAAAAAACCAAAAAAAATATAAGATGGGATTAGGATTAAAATCTGAAAACACCTTCGGGGATGATTTGTAAACCTTTCTTACTTTCAATTTAACTTGCTTCGCTTAGAAAAGTCTAGATGAGAACTCAAAAGCTTTTGAAACCTTTTTCTTCAAATCTTCTGATTTTGAGTCAAGTAATGAAAATTGTGCTTGACTACTTTGACTATCTTAGAAAGTATAAATATGTGTGCTGCAAATCTTTGGGCTAAGTTTGGTTGTTTGAGCCCGTCCCGTGAGTCCACATTGCCAAAATTATGAATTGATCATTTTTATCAATTCGTTGATTCCCTGAGTGACTCCACCATTAGTTGCATCTCTAGAACTTGTTTTGCATCTTGCTTGAGATTACATATTTGCATTCCACACTGTGACAAAGTGATTGAGGCATTCATTTTTATTTTGTTAAACCACATAGCCAAATAGCCTCCCTAACGTATTATTCACAATTCTTTTTGCCCCGCCTAGCCTTTGTTTATCCTTCTTTTATGATTGAACCCTGACAATACAAGCCTTGGCCCATAATAATTCCTATCCCTTGCCTTGCTTGGTTGAGTGAGAGTTTGTTGTTTTTTGGAAGGAACGTTTGGTTTGGTGTGTTTTTGAATGAAATATGGAGTTTGGGAGAGATTGTGCCCATTGTTTCAAAGTGGGAAACTTAAGTTCCAAACTTTTAGATAGTTAGTCATTGGTTGTGTTGTTCATGTATCATATTGAGGTCAAAGTTATAATTCCCATAATTTTCTTCTCCCTTGATCACCCACCAAAAAGAGAAGCAATTTATAAGAAAAAAAAGAAAAAAATGTTCCAAAAAGAAAAGGGTGATTAGGGAGATTCAATTTGAAGTTCTGAAAGCTTTTGACCTGGTTGTATTCAGTTGAGATGTTCGATATTGATGAGGGAAAAGAGTTAGTTCCTTGCATACATTAAGCAAGGCGAGTTGAGAGCAATTCTTTATTGAAATCAATCGAAGCATGGCTTCTAGCGCCTCATACCTAAATTTTACCTTCTCTTTCCCCTAACCTAAGCCTCGTTACAACCCATAAAAGTCCTTTTGATTGTCACATGTGCATTGCATACCAGTAGTGGAGAGCGAGATTCTTACCAAGCTTATGGTAGATCGTTTCTTTTGGTATGAGTATGAGAAAAACCCACATATATAATCCAATTTGAATGATTAAGTGTTCATATTCTTTTCTTATGTGAGGTTTGCTCTTTTTGACTGGCTTATGTCCATAACTAACCGCGCATATTTGCATTATTCTTGAGATTGTTGGCGGATTTGTACATCTGAAGTACTTGTTCTCTTCTTTTGTTTTCGAAAACTTCTTCCTTTCTATTTTGAACTGAATTTTGTTCTCTTCCAGACTAATCGTGGTGATTGCTAGTTGAATTGATGTGTTTGATTGGTTAGCCTGAGGGGGTGTTAAAATTTTGTTCTTTTAATCCTATCAAGAACTTCTGTCACTTCTCTCTCTTCCTAAGTCCTGTTTCCCCTGTTTGAGCCCTTATCCTCCTGTTTTAATTCTGTCTTGCTTGGGGACAAGCAAGAGCTAAGCATGGGGGGATTTGATAAGTGATTTTTATATAGTGTTTTTAGGGCTCAATTCACATTTATTTCATGCTTTTTACACCCGAAATTCTGTATTTTTATATCAATTTCTGTGATTTCTTCATTTGGTTGCGAGATTTGTACATTTTGTAGGAAATATAGGAAATACATCAAAAAGCATGGAAAATCAATGAAAAAGGGGAGAAAAATACAAATAAAATATAAAGAAAAGTTGAAGAGAAGAAAGCTGAAGGAAAGAACGACCCAAATCGCCAAGGACCAGCCCAATTTTGGGCGAAGCAACAAAACGCTGCCAGCGCCTCCTCCAGGGGGTTCGAATGCTGAAGAAATTGCCAAGCACTGCCAGCGTTTTCCGAACGCTGCCAGCGTCTAGACACGAAGATCAAGCCCCTTGTACCAAACGCTGTCAGCATTTTCCGAACGCTGTCAGCGTTTTCCGAATGCTGCCAGCGCTTAGACACGGAAAGCAAGGCCCATGGACAAAATGCTGCCAGCGCCCAGAAGACGCTGCCAGCGCTTTGCGCCCTAAGTATGGCTTATAAAAGAATATCTTGCCTGCCATTTCAAGGAATCAAACACCATCCGATATTCAGAGTTTTATTTCCACCGTTTAGTATAGGTTTTCCTTGTATTTCCTCCCTTCGGGGAGCTGTTTTATTAGTTTAGGAACAAACGAGGAGGAGAAGTAGATCGAATCGAGGGACACAAGGAGATCGAATTCGACGATTCGGATGTTTGGTTATTTCTCTATTTTCTTTATGTTTTGTTATTCAGTTTTTATTATGGCTTTCTTTGTTTTATTATCATGACTTGCTATATCCTTTGTTTGGGGGATAACCTCAATGTCTTTTGACTGATTTTGAATACACTCTCGGTGTAAAGTTATTCCTTTTATTCGTTTGATCTTCGTATATTGTTTGTCATAGTAAAATATGGCTAACCGCCTTTTACTTGGTATTAGGTTCTTGACAACATGACGAAAGTTTGCATCTTGAATTAGAAAGACGTAGATTGAATAGGTTTAGAAAAAATTTAGAAATAATGATTCTTGCCTAGGGTCGATTATAATCAGTTCTTTATCTTTGATTAGATTAGATAGTTAGAAATAATGTTTAGTCTAATCATTGTAACTCACTTCGAATCGAAAGATTGCTGTGAAAGGACTTAGAAAGATTATAGACTCCGAATTATCCTTTTATCAATTTACACCGAGATTGTTGATTAGTTAATTGATTGACTAGAGTAGACTCCCCTAAACTCTTTTGGTTATTTCGTTGAATCCTTTAATTTCCTGCTTTCTTAGTTTAGTTTTATAATTCATTACCACAACCCTTTGATTGACCTGGCATCCTTTGTAGTGAACTAGTTTAGTGCGTAGTTGAACACAAGTCCCTGGGAGAGAACGATATTTTATTACTACACAGACCCGTACACTTGCGGTACAAAGACTTGATACGTTAAGGGCATGTCAACTAGGCTGGAATTCTGCGCGTCCTAGGCGCGACAAGGCTGGTCATAGCCGCGACATCGTCCGGCGAGGGAGATTTGGATTTTAAACGAACGAAGCGTCACGGGCGCGACATGTGTAGTCTTGGCCACCACTCCTTACCCAGGCGATTTCTAGGGTTTGAGGTGTGGAGCCTGTCGCGGGCGTGACAAGTCATGTCACGACCGCGACTGTTGATTTGGAGCAAAACCTAGATTGGAGTGTCACGAGCACGATAGGGGTGTCACGCTCATGACAACCTTCGGTGAAGAAAAGGTGAATGGCTTGCAGGAACGTCGTGGGTGTGATGAATGTGTCGCAACCGTCATCCCCCATCTTGGTTAGGTCAAGGGCTAATATGGGTAAGGCTATTGCAAACGCGACTAGTGCATCACGCTCGTGACAATCTTCTAGAGAATTTAAGGCTGGTGGCAGGAAAGGACGTCGCGGGCACGACCTGAATGTCACGACGATGACGTTGCTTGGTGCGGGAAATCTTCAACTCGTATTGGCATAGTCGTCGAGGGCGCGACAGATGTGCCACGACCTCGACGATTGCTTGGAAAACTTTCCGCTTTCTTTTCTACAGGGGGTCGCATGCGTGACATATTGTGTCACGAGCGCGACAACTCTCTGTCTCCCTCATTCTCACTCCGATTCCCAAAATTTTCTAACACTTCAGCTCACTTTCTTCTTCATCCCTAGCCTCTTAAGTCACTGAAACTCTCGAATTTTCACTCTCTCACTCCCCACACTCGTATTTTCCAAATTATAGTACGCCATCGATTTGGTAGGTGTTTGACTTAACAGACAGATGACGCGTTGCCAAATTGTCTAGGCTGGAGGCTAGAGCAAGCTGAAAGAACGTTAACGACCACATGTTTTTTGCCAACTAAGAAACATTAACCAACATAGCTTAACAATAATGTAAAAATAAAACTTCAACTGTTTTGAGCTAAATTATTCAATGTTGCTTAGTTGGTGAAGAAAAGTGACAATCAACATTTTATCCACTTGCTCTAACCTCCAGCTCAAACAATTAGGCGACACATCATCTTTCGTCGAGTCAAACACGTACGAAGTTGGTGATATACTATTGCTTGAAAACAAGTCCATAGTTGGTACTGCTGGTGTCCAACAAAATAGTTAGTATTATTATCAACTAGTTCCCCCAAAGTTTGTATTATTGTTATCCAATAATCCTTTCTGATTTTTTCTTCTTAATTTTTTTTTAGTTTTTCTTTCCTTTTTTTACTCTTTTTTTCTTATTTTCAAAGAACTATAATTAAAATCTCGTATACAAACATGGGTTGCCTTCCATGAAGAGCTTGTTTAAGGTCCCGTGCCTAACCAAATTCACCACTATCAATGAGCTTCGAGGTCAATGAGGTGGATGTCTCCCTCGATCTTGCCTTCTTTTCTCACTTCTTGATCCTTGATCTTCGACAGGTCGATCCCAAAGCCTTATAGCGCCTTCTCTGGCTTGTCATTGAACCCCGAATGCCTTTCACGCTCGCAAACAAGTGATTGAATTATCATACACTCATCAAAAAATGTCAGTAACTTCAAGGATAATTCAAAGTACTCAGACTCATCAAACGTTTGGTTCTTACATGTCACCTCACTCTCTCCTTTCGGAGGAGGAAGGTCAAACTCAACAACATCAACATGTTCTACAGACACAACAAACATAACCTTAAGCACACTCTCAACATTCTCATCACAAGCACGTTTATCATATGAATATTTAAAAATGAAAGACTCAAACAGACTTACCTCTACATGTTCTTCATGCGATTGATCATTCTCACTATGCTCACTATGTGCTTCTTCCATCACATCGATCCAATAGAAGGGATATTATGTGTTTGGTGCAGCCATAGATTCCGCAAACTGAATTTCAGCTTCTCATCACCGATGTTGAGTGTTAGCATCCCATTTCGTAGGTTGATAATCACCCCAACAATGGTGAGGAATGATCTTCTTAAGATGATGGGGATCCGTGCATCTTCCTCCATATTGAGAAACACAAAGTCATGAGGTATAAAGAACTTCCCGACTTACACCTAGACATCCTTCATGATTCCAAGCAGACGACGAATGGATCGATCTGGAAGTTGCAGAGTGATGGAGGTAGGAGTGAGATCATCTAAGTTGAGCTTCTTACACATCGAGTACGACATTACACTCACACTCATCCCTAGGTCACACATAGCGCGATTGATTTCCAATTTCCAAATCATCGATTGAGCACGAGATTAAAAAGTTCCCTGGATCAGCCAGCTTCCGCAGCGGTTTGTTATCGATGATGGCGCTGCCCTTCGCGGTCATAGGGATCGTGGCATGATCATTGACTTTTCTCTTTTTGGTCAAGAGGTCCTTCAAAAACATCTGGTATGTTAGCATATCACTGATAGCATCGATGAAGAGGATATTGATATGCAACTTACAAAGCACATCTAGGAATCAGGCAAAGTTAGCATTCTCCTTCGCCTTGCTTTTCCTCGATGGGAATTGCAAGGGCGGTCTATAGGTACGAGCTTGTTGTGCAACAGGCTCACCAAATCTTTCCTTAATCGAACCTTTCTTCTTCTGCTCCTTCCCTTTGGTCGCTTTCACTATTGCCCCTCGACTAGAAGCTCTTTCCTCAACCATCTCATTGACTTGCTCTCCTGCGACCTCCTCAAGGTTCACCTCATTCTGCGTTACCAACTTCATTGCGTCGCTTGGCCCTTCCAGCTCGGTACCACTCCGTAGTGTGATGGCCATTTGTTGCCCCCTCGGAATCTGCTGGGGTGGCTAGGCAAACCCTTTGAGGAGGTATTGGAGCTAGGAGATTGTTGAGCTAGCTTGGAGATGGATGCGAGGCCTAGGGTCTATGCAAATTGATCTGGATGATGGAAATCCACCCATAGAACTCATAAACACTACAAACCAAATTTTCTTAGGGTTTCGAGGTTTCGGAGATGAACAACAAAAACAACAAGAATTAAAAGGGATATAGACAATTGTAAAGAGTAATCACTCATTCAATTGAACTAAGATGTTCAAACACTTGCACAAGGACCTTCCATAAGCAAAGAGTCTTGAAACACCCAAGAAATCTCACAAAGAGTGGAGGGAGAACACCCACTCATAAAGAAGAGAAATCATCAAGCAATTTCCACCCAAAGGTTTAGCTTTCATTGATTAGGGTTTGAAAACCCACAATTATAAACTTTCCGATTGAGAGGATTTTTGAGTCTAAAGCACTCAAACTTCTATCTCTAATCTATCTATCCTCCCTACAAAATTAGGTTCACAAGTATATATAAGGGAATGGGGAAAAACATAACCAAAAGAGAGAGAGAGAAAGGCCGAAAGATGACATGTTGTTAAATGACACGATCGAGCCATATTGGTAGCACGATCGTGCTACTCAAAATAGACCAAGAATGTCTTGTTCGAGAATGGCGCAATCGTGTTGTTGGCAGTTTCTTCCCGCTGATTTCGAACGTGCATAACTTCTTCATCCGAACTCCGGTTTAGGCCCATAATATATCGTTAGAAAACTCTTGGTGTCTACTTTAAGCTCCCAAAATTTGAAGTCCATCATAGTTGTATTGGAGGAGTTATTGTTGAAAGAGTGAAGGCATATCCGTTTCAAGCCCCCGAGGTTGATTCCGCCTCGTTATTCATGCCGGTGGTCCCGGAGCCTCTTAGAAGGCTCGAGAATGGTCTGATAAAGATAGTAAATGTCATCCTATAGCTCAGGGTCTTCGTAGAATGAAACATCGTTCCCCTTGACGGCCATATTGACCCTCCAAGGACCCGTATCCATCATGAAATGGACGTTGAAACTGGGTTTGATTTGAGAAGAGGAGAGGGCGACTTGAAGTGAGCCGATGACCATAGACGAACCAAACGTGAACCAATACCACACAGTTCATACTCCCATTCTTTGAAAGAGTTGTCCTCAACTCTTGGGGGTTCAAAGCTATCTGCATACCCCTGCAAACCCAAAAGCACGTACTCCAACAGACATAGTAGAATGACGCTCATCAACCCATCCTTCTCAAAGATGTAGCAATTCTAACGGAAAGGAGGGGCCAAGTCCACATCACGAAGGACCCAAACACGGCTAGTACCCATCAACTCTTTGAAAGCAACAAGGAATTCGTCACATGAGAGTTCGGCGGCAAGGCTAATGGGAACAACCTTTTCCTCGTTCAACCTCGATGTGCATGTAATAGAGCTCGGGTGAGTATTCTTGGACGTTTCGTCAAGCAACTCAATTCCATGGCAAGGCTCGGGAGTGATTGAGCATGGCTCAAGACTTGGAAACGCTATACGGAGCCCGATAGGAGTTGTAGGTAAGGGTAAGGGACTAGGGAGGGAGGTTGGAGATTTTTGTGGAGTTAAGGATCGCTCAACTTCACTAGGGTCGCTTCTTTGCAAGAGTAAAGCCTGATGTTGCTTTCCTTTGCTCAAAGCACACTCATCATGTGTTTCACTCTTTTGGAGGTCTCTCTTCCCACTTCCCACCCCGGTTTGTGGTGTATCGGTTTTGAAAGGAGGTAAAAGAGTGAGCTTGACTTTCTTTTCTCCCATTGGAAAAGTGTAGGTGTTCTTTCGGCCATTGTAGATAGCATGTCGATCAAATTTCCAAGGTCTACCAAGTAGTAAATGGCAAGCATCCATGGGAATAACATCACAAAGAACACTATCCTCATAAATGTCAATGGTGAAAGAGACCAAGACTTGTTGGGTTACCTCGAGGTCGCCACCATCATTTAGCCCTTACAAGCTATAAGGATGGGGATAAGCCAAGACCAGCAATTGGAGCTTCTCAACCATGTAGGTAGAGGCCAAGTTGGTGCAACTCCCACTATCGATGATGACCTTGCATGCCTTCTCGCCGATGGTGAACCAAGTTCGGAAGATGTTCTCCCGTTGAGAGTTATCCCGGGAATCCTTAGTTATAATAAAGGATCGCCTACGAGTTGAACTCTAGCTCCCTTTCTTGGGCATGAACCTCAACACTAGCCTTTGGACCCTCCGGTGTGGCTACCTCACTTACTTTCAACCATCTTCGTAGGGCATTGGGCTTGGTAGTGACCATAAACCCGACGGTGAAGCATTTTCTACCCTTCAGCTTCTGAAGATATTCCGCACTTTCCTTATGAGCTCGGGAAGATGGTTTGGGTAGCTTGGAAGTTCGACTTCCTTTGGATGAAGTCGTACTCCATGGGTGAGTTCTTCCTTTCCTTTGGATGAAGTCGAATAACCACTATGGTGAGTTCTAGGAGCCCGAGTGGAAATACCACGATCCCTTTTCAATGACTCTAGTTACATAGGGGTCGTAGCACGGAGTAAGTCACCCATTCGACGTTGCTTTTCTCGAACCTTCTCTTCGATACATTAAAGAGTCTCCTCGAAGGTTGGTTTGGGTTTGGGTTTAGGGAAAAGATGGACATCATGTTTGCCCGAAGCATAGGACATGGAGGCCACTTGTGGAGCTTGGTTTTCTTGTGGAATGTATAATTTGAGCTGATGGAGGTTTGGGTTTTTTTGTAGCTAGGAAATTTTTAGGAGTTTTGTGAGGCTAATTTTGTGGAGGAAAATGGGGGTGAAACCGGCAAGGGGAATGCACCATGAAGAACAAACTTGGATGGCCACACAACCACCACCAACAAAACAACCACCAATCTCAACAAAATCCAACAATTAAATTTCAACACAACCCAACACTACTTCCAACCATTCATCGGTAATCAAGAACAACAATAACACCCAACAACAGTGGATGAACACAGGGAATGGGGGTACCCAAATTGCTCAATAATATCAACAACACCAAGAATATCAAAAATCACCACCAAAAAACAATAAGAACAATTTCGGGCACAATCAAGGAATCTTCAACAAAACTATGAGTTCTATGCCTATCTCTGATACCAAATGGAGATGGATGCTAGACCTAGGGTCTATGTGAAATCATGTGGATGATGGAAATCCACCCATAGAACTCATAAACACTACAAACCAAATGTTTTTAGGGTTTCGGGGTTTTGGAGATGAACAAATAAAACAAGAATTAAAAGGGATATGTACAATTGTAAAGAGTAATCACTCACCCAATTGAACTAAGATGTTCAAACACTTGCACAAGGACCTTCCACAAGCAAAGAATCTTGAAACATCCAAGAAATCTCACAAAGAGTGGAGGGAGAACACCCACTCATAAAGAAGAGAAAACACCAAGCAATTTCCTCCCAAAGGATTAGCTTTCATTGATTAGGGTTTGAAAACCCACAATTACAAACTCTCCAATTGAGAGGATTTTTGAGTATACAGCTCTCAAACTTCTATCTCTAATCTATCTATCTTCCCTACAAAATGAGGCTTACAAGTATATATAACGGAAAGGGGAAAAACATAACCAAAAGAGAGAGAGAAAGCCCGAAAATTGACATGTCGTTAAATGGCACGATCGTGCCATATTGGGAGGACGATCGTGCTACTCAAAACAACCTAAGAATGTCTTGTTCGAGAATGGCACGATCGTGCTATCGTATGGCACGATCGTGCAGTGCCTGCTGGAAGTGTGGCACGATCGTGCGGCTTGATGGCACGATCGTGTTGTTGGTAGTTTCTTCTTGTTGACTTCAAAAGTGCTCAACCTCTCCCTCCGGACTCAGTTTTAGGCCCATAATGTATCATTCGAAAGCTCTCGGTATCTACTTCAAGCTCCCAAAATTTGAAGTCCATCGAAGTCGTATTGGAGGATTTATTATTGAAAGAGTGAAGGTATATCTGTTTCAACCCCCTGAGGTTGATTTCGCCTCGTTATTTATGCTGGTGGTTCTGGAGCCTCTTAGGAGGCTTGGGAATGGTCAGATAAAGATGGTAGAAGTTTTCCTATAACCCGGGGTCTTTATAGATTGGAACACCGCTCCCCTTGATGGCCATATTGACCCTCCCAGGACCCATATCCACCATGAAATGGACATTGAAACCGGGTTTGATTCGAAGAGAGGAGAGGGGCGCTTAAAGTGAGCCGATGACCATAGACGAACCAAAAGTGAACCAATCCTACACGATTCATAGCATTGGCCTGCTCATTGGCCACCACCTCCTTAGACGAACCAAAAGTGAACCAATCACCAGGAGGGTTGTAGGTAGGATTTCCTTAGGGACGGATATGGATTTAGGTGGTGTATGATAGGTTGCTGTGGTTCATAGCATTGGCTTGCTCATTGGCCACCACCTCCTACTAGCACATGAACGACGCGAGGGCACTGCCGTAGATCTCACATCTCGAGGTAGTTGTGGCAAATGGTGTGGGTGAGGCTTGCACCTCTATGACTCGCTTCAGTTGATGGGCGGTTTTGAAGTCTGCCATGTCATGAGATAACTTGTCGATTGCCTTGAGAATGTAGTTCATATTCTCGCCTCCAAGCTGCTCCTACATATCACTGCCCCAATAGCACGCATTCTCCATCATTTGAGCCAAAAGAGCATCCGCGTCAGTAGGGGTGTTTTTCAGGAACTGGGCACTAGATGCATTGCCAATCATCTTCCCGATGGCCCTGTACACTCCATTGTAGAATGTGTGCGTCAGAAGATGTGGTGGAAGCTCGTGGTACGGGCATGCTCGCTGGAGGCTCTTGTAGCTCTCCCATGCATCATAGAGGGACACCCAAGCTCTTGAGAGTAATTCATGAGGATAGTCCTTTGTCTAGCGGTCTCCTATGGTAAGAAGAACCTCTTCATAAATGCAGAGCTGAGGGACTCCCAAGTAGTGAAGGAATCCCTCAAGCAGTTGTCGAGCCATGCCTTTGCTTTCCCGGCCAGAGAGAATGGTAAGAATCGCATGCACAAGTAGTCATCAGAGATCTCGTTCATTTTTATCATCCCACACCTCTCTAGAAAGTTCTAGATGTGCTCCAATGGCTTCTTGGCCTTCAACCCATGGAATTGGGCTTGCTTAATGTGATTCAGGTAGGCCGGCTTGAAGTCAAATGTCGCGTTGTCCGCCAATGTTAGTAACACAATAGCTGAGCTGCCCGCGACTGTTGTTGGTGAGGCATATAAGAGAAACGTGCGTAGAGGTGGTGGTGGTGGTTGTGGCTGTTCCGCCATGAGTTGTCGTTGGCGTCTCCTATGGTCGTTGGCCAGGTTTTGTCGAGCAGTACGTTCAATTTCAATATCAATCGCCAAAAGAGGTTGATCTCTGCACATACGCTCAAACAACAACCCAAATCATACAACCCTAGGGTCTATGTTTAGACCCAATTTTGTGTCTAAATACCGCCTAAATCCTTAGGCTTTTGACTTGTTTCGTGGTTTAATTTAATAACTTTTATTATGTTTTTGGTTATTTTGTAGATGCCAGAGTTTTTACTCAAAACATGATAAAAAGAGCCCTTTTGTAGCTACTTTGGGAATCCCGAGATTTCCAGGTCATGGTCAAGGCAAAGGCAAAGGACGCGTGAAGGCCGGACACGTCGAGGGGATAAAAAGCTAGACTTTGCTGAATCAGTGCCGAGCCGACCGCACCCACGATCGACGATTCGCACCCACGGTGGGTGTAAGGCATGACAAGGTGAAGTGACCGAGCTTGACCGTACCCACGGTCTCTGGATACCGCAGCTACGGTGGGTGAAGGACATGAGCAGCAGGTGAAGTGCCCGAGCTTGACTGTACCCACGTTCTCAGGGGACCGCACCCACGACGCTGCGAAGGAGAGAAATCTCACCTGACCTAAATCGCCAGACCGCACCCACGGTCTTGTCACACCGCGCCTACGGTGCTGCGAAGAAGAGAGAAATCTGCAGAGTTACGCAGGACCGCAGCAACGGTCTCATAGACCGTACCTACGGTCCCCGGCAGATTCTAATTTTGCTGTTCAATGAAGTGACGAGTTTTGAGTAACTAACTTAGCTTGTATATATTGTTTTGAGGTCTTTTAGCTTAGGGAGACTACGTTTGGGGAGGAGATTATTAGGGATTAATCTAGGTTTTTAGGGGAGTTTTTAGAGAGAAACTTTTATCACATTTTAGCTTTCAAATATTGTTTTTGCACTGGATTTTGCTGGATTTCTATTGAAGATTTGAAGACTTATTTTATCTTTGGAGCATTGGATTCTTATTCTTCTGGAGTATCTTCTTTCGGCATCAAATTAATGAGCATTTCTTAACTCTTACTCTTTGTAGTTCATCTAATTACTCTTTAATCTCTGTTTTTGTTATTAGATTACTTGGTGTTTGTTGATTGTTACTATTGTTGCTTGAAATTTTTAGATACTTTCTATTTGAAGCGTGAATGAAGTTATTATTATGTTTAGCATATTACATAAGATGATTAGAGGCTAGAACCCTTATGGGTTAGGGAGAAACTAAGGATGTGAATGGTGTATTTAGATTGGGTTAGCAACTTAGGAGGTAATTCGTAGTGGAATCAACTTCCCACCCTTATTCTTCCCTCAAGTGGGATGCATTCGGGCTACGAAAGATCCCAAATACATCCAACACTTGGGTTGGAAGGTAGGAATTGGGATAGTTAGTATTCTATTCACAAAAGTGAATAGGAGCTAACTAGAGAGTCCCGTTCTTTTAACCCTCCGGGTCCGTGGTGGGCTTGTAGGATGTTAATCCGGATTATCCTTGAAAAAGAAATCCGGTAGGATTATTTTAACGGGATTGTCATTTTATTCCACTATTTTGTTGCTTTCTAGTTGCGAAACCCTCTTCCCATTCACCGTTTGCGTCCCGAAATCTCCCGACGCCCATAGTTCCCATTTGACTAAACTATAGTTGTGTTTGTTCTGTTCGCCATCATAATCTGCTTGTTACCCCATGATCTTAAACCTTACCTAGAGTCGATTAGTTTTAGCCAAAGCCCCTAGCTCCCTCAGAGAGAACGACAATGCCGAGGTCCTAAAAAACCGCTTTACACAAAATGGCGCCGTTGGCGGGGAGCAAGCGCACCTAGCTTAGCTTTTTGTCTATAGGTTGTTTAAGATCATTTCATTGGCTAGAGATTTTGTTATTCTTGGTTATTGGGAATTTGACTCTTCTGTTTGTTCCTTTTGTGCATGCGGACTCGATCTCGACGAGGCCAAACTCCTATAACTCTACCGAATCCGAATCTGGAGAGTATTATTCGCCAAGCTAACGCCGGCTCGAGACGAAGAAGACAACAAAGGGAGCGAGAGACGATCGAAATTCCAATGGCTGATGGAGAGCAAGATCCACCCCGTACCTTAGCATCATATTCCTTACCATCGTCAGGTACGGGAGGTGATCCCATCATATTACCTGCATTACCACCAAACGCATCATTTGAGTTCAAACCATATTTGTTGGTGATATTTGAGAACACTCCGTATCATGGAGGAGAGCATGAAAATCCCATTGACCACATCAACAAGTTCGAGCAACGCATCAGTTTCGTACAAATGAATGGAGTCACCGCCGAATACATGAAGTTGAAGTTCTTCCCTCTCACTTTGAAGGGAAAAGCATTATTATGGCTTAACACGTGTCCGCCGGGAACCTATTCTACATCGGATGCCCTTAGCCGCAACTTTCTTCAAAGGTTTTTCCCCAATGATGAGACGTGTAGGTTGAGGCAAGCCACCATGAGTTTCAAACAAGAATCCGATGAGTCTTTATTTCAACCGTGGGGGAGATTCAAGGGTCTCCAACGGAGGTGTCCACACCACAATCTTGAGGATTGGTTATTATTGCATCACTTTTATTCCGGACTGAGTAGCTCTTTGCGCGAATCCATTGATCATGCCTCGGGAGGCATGTTCCTCAAGAAGACGGCGGAAGAAGCAAATGTGTTCCTCCATGAGTTATCTCAAAACTCTCCACATTGGGGAGGCGGCCGTAGTCCTAGAGATGGAGGTCCTTCTTTAGAAAGCAATCCTCCTATCAAATTTCTCATGAACGCCGTTCTAGAGATGCAGCAGAAGAAGGCCTTGGAAGAGACTACGAGGCAAGTAAAGGCAGCTCAAGAGGTACTTATGATTATTCCGGATTCCCGAGCTCTTGTGTGTGATTTTTGTGGAGGGCCACATTCTTTTCAAAGGTGTGAGGAATATCAAGCCGAGCAAGTCCAAGCCATCTATCCTAACAATAACATTTCCTATCCCAACTCAAATCATATTTGTCCACGTGGGAATTATGCCTACAACCAACAAGCTCCACAAAACCATAATCCACCCCCCGGTTTCTCAAACCAAAACCGCCGCCAGTACCAACAAAACCCTTACCATGGTCAAACCTCCCAAATATCCGAACCATCACAACAAGAACTTTCTTTTGAGAAAATCTTACAAAAGATTTCCTTAACTCAAGATAAGATGTCCTTAGCTCAAGATAGGGACCAAGCACGCATAAAGAATCTTGAGTTACAAATTGCTCAAATAGCACAACAATCAAAACCTACTCAATCTCTCCCTAGCCAACCTCAACCGAACCCCAAGGGGAAACTTAATGCTATTACATTGAGGAGTGGTAGGGAGATTGAAGGGCCTAGGATGGTGGTAGAGGATGTTTTAGGTGATAAAGAGGGTGATGTGGTGGATATCACGGAAGAAGAGGATTTGATAGAGGAACGGGAGAGTGAGTTTGTTTTAGATGAGGGAGATGAGGAAGTTCATGTAGAGGAGTAGGGAGAAGCTAGTAAAGAAAGAGAGGAGATGGAGAAAGTAAGAAAAGGGAAAGGAATAATGATAGAAGAAGAGCCAATCCAAATCATTGAGAAGCCAAAGCTACCGCCGGTTCCTTTTCCCGAGCGGTTAGCAAAGCCCAAGTCCGATGCGAAGTTTTCAAAGTTCATCGGGATGCTCAAAAAGCTTCAAGTAAACATTCCATTTCTTGATGTTATTTCCGAAGTCCCATCTTTTAAGAAGCATTTGAAGGAGCTTCTCACAAGTAAAAGGAGAATTCAAGAGAAATCTACTATCCACTTGACGGTGGATTGTAGTACTATTATTGACAACAAATCACTGGAGAAGTTAGCCGACCCCGGGAGTTTTTCTATTCCTTGTACCATTGGTGACATGAGGATTGGTCGTGCTCTTTGTGATTTAGGAGCTAGTGTGAGCGTCATGCCTCATTCTATATGCAAGAAGCTGAATCTCAACGATCTAACTCCAACAACAATTAATCTTCAATTGGCTGACCGTTCCGTGTGAAGACCTTTGGGTATATTGGAGGACATTCCAGTCCAAGTGGGTCGATTCTTGATTCCATGTGATTTTGTGACTTTGGAGATAAGGAAGACAATAACATCCCCATCATTTTGCGAAGGTCGTTTCTTGCTACGGCGGGAGCAATAATCGATGTGAAGCATGGTAGTATGTCGTTGAATGTCGGAGATGAAAGCATCATTTTTAACCTCGAGGGGTCATTGAAAGGTCCATCGTATGGGGACTCGTGTTATGCTATCGATATGATGGAGGTCCTTGTTCATGAATATATTGAGGACTCTCATCTACTTGAGTCTACTGCGACGATCCTGTGGAAGCTTGTCTATTTTGAGACCGACGGCACCGATATTACCTTCTTCACCAACCTTCTTGATTCATCACCCATGCATGAGGAGATTATTATTGACGAGCCTCATATTGAGTGCATAGAGATTCAAGATGCGATCTACAAGGGTATGTCTTCTTCTCTAACTAAATCCTCTACTCCTTTAGAGCTTAAACCTTTACCCCTTCCCTACAATATGATTCTTGGATGATGAGAAGTCTTGTTCCGTTATTGTAAATGCTAAACTGCATGATTCTGATCTGTCCAAGTTGCTTGATTTGCTTAGAAAGCATAGGGGTGCTTTAGGTTATAAAATAGAGGATTTGAAAGGTTTATCCCCTTCTATATGTATGCATTCAATTGATTTATTAGAGGATGCAAAACCAACTAGGCAACCCCAGCGTCGACTAAACCCTAATATACAAGAGGATTTGAAAGGTTTTTCCAAAATCGCTCGACCTCTAACTGAGCTCTTGTGTAAGGATGCCCCATTCCTTTTTACTGATGAATGCCTTGAGTCCTTTTATAGGTTAAAGCAAGCCTTGATTTCCGCTCCGGTGGTTCAACCCCCGGATTGGACATTACCCTTCGAAATCATGGCGGATGAGAGCGATTTTGTCGTGGGAGCGTGTTTGGCTCAAACCATAGAGAAGAAGCCAAGAGTCATCTACTATGCAAGCCATACTCTAGATAGCGCACAGAGGAATTACACGACCACGGAGAAGGAGCTTTTGGCAATCATCTTTGCTCTCAACAAATTCCGGCAGTACCTTATATTCTCCAAGGTGGTAGTATACACGGACCATGCTGCGATTAAATATTTGATGGGAAAGAAAGAAACGAAGCCGAGGCTTATCCGGTGGGTTTTGCTTATGCAAGCGTTCGATTTGGAAATTCACGACAAGGCCGGCACGAAGAATGTAGTAGCCGATCACCTATCGAGAATCCTTGTTGACTTGGAGGATACCCAACCGATCGTGGATTCTTTCCCGGATGAGCGACTCATGGCCATCAAGCATTCTAGCCCGTGGTATGCCGACATCATAAACTACTTGTCCAGCGAAGTGATTCCTTCAAATCTGACCCCTTATCAAAAGAAGAAGTTCTTTCACGATGTAAAACATTTCTTTTGGGACGATCCATTCCTATTGTGGTTGTGCAACAACTGGATGTACCGAAGATGTCTACCCGAGACCGAGGTGAAATCCGTTTTGACACATTGCCATGAGTTCCCGGTTGGAGGTCACGGTGGGTCGCAAAAGACGGCAGCGAGGGTCTTACAAGCCGGCTATTGGTGGCCGACACTCTTTCGTGACGCCCATCTTCACGTCAAGCAATGTGATAAATGCCAAAGGTATAGAAATATCTCCCGGAAGAATGAAACACCGTTAAATTTCATCCTAGAGGCAGAGGTTTTCGATGTATGGGGGTTGGACTTCATGGGTCCCTTTCCGTCATCAAGAGGTTTCCAATATATCTTAGTGGCGGTGGACTACGTTTCGAAATGGGTTGAGGCCATTCCTTGTGCAAAATGCGATGGAAAATCTGTATCAAGATTTTTGAAAAAGATCATATTCCCAAGTTTTGGCATCCCAAGAGTTATTATAAGTGACAACGGATCCCATTTTATCGAGAAAAAGTTTGAGTCTCTCCTAGCGAAGTATGGTATCAATCATAAGCGGGGATTAGCCTATCACCCCCAAACGCAAGGGCAAGTAGAGATTTCAAACCGTGCCGTTAAGGAGATTTTGGAGAAAACGGTTAGCTCTTCACGAAAAGATTGGGCGGAGAAATTAGACGATGTTTTATGGGCATACCGCACCGCCTTCAAAACGCCGATTGGGACTACCCCGTACCGTCTAGTTTACGAGAAAGCATGCCACTTTCCTGTCGAACTCGAGCATAAGACGATGTGGGCGATCAAGAAACTGAATTACGATCTCAAGGCGGCCGGGGCGAGTCGTCTATTTCAATTGGAGGAGCTTGAGGAGCTGCGACGTCATGCTTATGAAAATAATAGGATCTACAAAGAGCAAACGAAAGCATGGCACGACAAGATATTGAACTGTCGCGAGTTCAAAGTGGGTGATAGAGTCCTTATCTTCAATTCGAGGCTCAATCTATTTTCCGGAAAGTTGAGATCAAGGTGGTATGGACCCTTTGAAATAGTAAGGATCCTTCCCGCCGGTGTCATCGAACTTAAGAATGAAAAGGGGGATTGTTTCAAGGTCAACTCATCAAAGATCAACCCATACACCATGGGAGAAGAATATGCGGGGACGGTTGTGGTGTTTCTCGCCGACTTTGAAAGGTGAAAGAGTGGATTAGGTCAAGCTAGGACCTAAAACAAGCACCCGGGAGAGGTACAAGTTACTTCCCCTACCTTTAGTGTTTCCCTTTTATTTTCTCCATTTTTATTTCTTTTGGTTTTCATGCTTGATTTGTTAAGGTTGAGAAAAAGAAAACAAAAACTGGAAAAAGTTGAAAAAAAAATTGAAGGTGAAAAGAAGATTTGTGAAGGAGATGATTCATGTTAGTTTTGAGTGTTGAAAGGTGTCCTTGGAAGTTGTTGAGTGAACAAGAAAAGAGGGTTGATAATGAGAGAGTAGAATTTTAGGACTTAACATTTTTTTTCCAAGTTTTTGAGTCTTGCAGGTGCTGGGGAGAGGCCGAAGGGGACCGTACCCACGGTAGGATTCATCGCAGCCACGGTCCCAAAACAGCACTTTTGCCCAGATTTTTGACCGACGGAGACCGTACCTACGATGGGCTTCACCGTAGCCACGGTCAAGTTATGGCGATATTTTCCTGATTTTTGGCCCAGCAGCTACACCGTACCTATGGTATATTTTACCGTAGCCACGGTCGCAGAACATTAACTTTGCCCTAAAATTTTGGCCGAGTGAGACCGCACCTACGGTCTCTTGAACTGCAGTGAAATGTCGGGGGTTTAAACACTTTTCTCCCTCATTTTCACTCATTTCTTTTCTTTCTCCCTCACTCGAAAAACCCTCCTCTCACACGAAACCCTCATTCCCTTGCCCTAATCCTTCAATTCCTTCACAAATTCATCCTTTTCCCTCACCCTTCTCTGCGACTTTGAGCCCTAACCGCGTTGCGTCTACTTAGCTCGCCATTTTTGAAGCTCTTTAAGCGGCGTTTCTGGGTTTGGTTCGTTGTGTGGGGGTCGAAAATTGTAAGGCAACACCTCCAAGTTCTCAACTCAAGTATCCCTCGTATTTTGGTGCATCAAAGTTCAATTTTCTTGTTGATTTTGGTTGTTTTTGTGCAAAACTATTTGGGATTATGTTGAATGTTCTGAGTTGGAGGCTTGGGTGTGCTAATTGGTTGAAGATTGGTAGTGAAATTGTGATTGGAGTGTGGTTAGTGAAGTTTTTGGTTCTGGTTGTTTGGTGATTTTGGGGCATTGTGGTTGCTATTCTAGTGTTGTTGTTGTTGCCCTTTATTTGTTCCAATGGGTCGAGCCAAGCGTCCCCGAACCGAGCCAGAATCGACCCCTCCTCCTTCCACTTCGGAAGAACTTGATAAGACTCGTTACAAAGGTCAACTAGCCTCCCTACTTTAGTGTGACCCGAAGGTGAAGGTCACCTTTAGTGACGAAATGCACAAGGCGAGGTACGCACGTTTGAAGCAACGGAAAATATGTGCTCCGGATTTGTATCATGAGGAAACATCGAAAGATGTGTATTGCAAACCAAGCATGGACTATTTCATAAAAGTCATGGGCTGGGAAATCTTCGTTACCATCAACGAGCCTATTGTCAACCAACCGGTGCTCGAACTCTTAAGCTCCCTAGTGGTTCGGGAGAATGGTACTTCTACGGCCACCTTCTCCTACATAGTTGCCAAGAAGGAGGTGGAGTGTACGGTTCAGGACCTTTGCAACACTTTCGATCTTCCTTTGGATGGTATCTTCTATGTTGAATGTATCAAATTCGACGAGCAAGAAGCTATGAGAGCTATCACCTGTTGGAGGAGACGATATCCCAAGCTTCGGACTCGTAATCTACAAGTCCATTGTCCAAGCAATTCAAAAGCTGGGGACTTTTGCAACTTGAGTGTTCGCCTTTTTCACTGCATCATTTCAAGCTCCTTTTTTGGCCGCGACACTGGACGGTCAAACATTCGCAAGGACGATCTTTTCATCCTCTTCAACGCAATCCATGGTCGCCGTGTAAACACTGGCTCGTGTATTCTTCATTACCTTCGGGAGATAAGCCTTGAAACCCGAAACATGACCCTTGGCATGGGACACATTATTTGCCATTTCCTCAAGAAGCAAGCGTTTAAGTCATATCTTGCCAAGTGGACTCCCCGGTACTTTCCCAATCCCATCGATGGTGTTCGTTTGCGGAAGTTGGAATTCTTGGATAAAAACAAAACACGAACACTTAACCGCCACGGGTACGATTCCCATAGCGTCGTGGTCCATTTGGCTGACGAGCATGCCGAAAGGCGCTTAGATGTCTCCGATCGACGAAATTGGTCTCGTGGCCAAGAGTTCGGGGGGGGTGCTATGTAGTGGGTGGTCCTTGGGATCCGAAGAGGAAGGTGACGAGGAGGCAAAAGAAGAAGAGGAAGGGGACGATGAAGGAGAGCAAAGAGCAGAAGCGGGGCCTAGCAAAACAAATGATGACACCTTAGAGCGCATTAGTGCTCAACTCCAAGAGCTTCACGATGAATTTCAAGTGCAGCGCGAACTCATCCAAAACCAACAAAGCCTTATCGAGGATTTGCAAGGTATGATCGAGGCCGAACAAGAGATTCTTGTTGGCATCTGGTCGCAACTCCAACCCCGTCCTCCTCCGGGAGGATCCGCTTGAGGACTGTTTGTAAGCATTCCCGCCCCCACCCGATCTTTGTCATTAGTTTTTACATACTTTATTGTATGACATTTAAGTGTGGGGGGTGCTTCATCGGGGTTTGGATGCGATGGCTTTGTGGTTTTGGCAGGTGGTGTCTCGGGATCCTTTTAGCTTGTTTTGGTGTTGCTCTCAAAGTCGTTTGGCTTTGGCTTGTGGTGGTCTTTTTGATTGTCTTTTGATGGTATTTTGGTTGTCTTTTGGTTGTAGCTGGGATGTTTTAGTTGGTTGTTGGTCGTGCTTTTGGCCGGTGATGGCTTATTTTGCATGATGTTTGGTTGTAATTTGGGCATGGATGGTTATTCTGGCAATGTAATGAATGGTTGTTTTAATGAGAGGACATGAATCATGTTTGTTTGGTTAGTTTGAGTTGAGTTGAGTTGAGTTTCACCCTTATTTCCCGCCTCAATGAGTGAGATTCGGGGATAAGGTATGTCATTGGCAATATATATTTTGTTTATAGTTTTTCTCTTTTTAGTTCCTTTATATTAGGAGTTTAGTTAGTTAGTTTTCTTTGATTTTGTTTTCGATCTCGCATGCGGATTTCTTTTTCATATGTAAAGTCGTCTTTTGCTCTAATATCGTTGTGATTCACTTGACCGACGACTTCGGATCATCGCTTGAACATTTTTGAAGAGCTCAAGGTAATATCTTTCTACCTTACGCTTTTTATGTGAATTATTTTCATGATCTGTCGCATGCGTGTTCTTCTTTTGGGTGGCGAACCCCCTTGAATGTTTGTGTTGGCAATTTCTTGCTGTTGGAGCCGTGTGGGCTCTGGTCGCCACCGCTTTATTTGCTAGTTGTTTTCTTGTTTGTTTGTTTTTGTAGGTTATCTACCCCTTTCTTGTGACACCTTCCCACAATGAGGACATTGTGGCGTTTTAAGTGTGGGGGAGGGGGGAGAGATAATTGCTTCAAAGGGTAGATCACCTAGATTTTTAGTTTTTTTTTTCCTAGTTTTTGCCTAAAATTTGAAAAAATTTTGTGTGAAAGGAGAAAAAAGGGAGTGAAAACCTTTAAAGTTTTCTTTCGTTTTTGTTTTTGCTTTGTTTCTCGGATCTTGTTGTCAAAATTGAGAAGTCGTTCTTAATCTTCTTTAAAAGAAACCGGTCTGAGCGTTTTCGTCCTTGTCTTAGGTACGAGTCATGACTTATCTCTCTAGATGTCCTTCATCAAGTGCCCAGCGAAACCCTCGATTCCTTTCACGTTCTGGTTGAAGTCGGGAGATTCTAGGGGCTTGTATCTGAGCTTGTTTTTCTAAAAACCAAAATCAAAAGAAAAAAGAAAGAAAAAGAAAGCAAAACTAAATAATCGGATTAAGTGGGGCGTGTGGCTGAATGACATCAACCACCATACACTTAGCCAACCTACACGGGCCCGGTATTAGCGGTACGGCGCTATTACCCCTTAAGCTCCTCCCATATCGAATTCTCGGCGGAGGTATGTATGGAAAATACTGTATTGGGAGCGTAAACCCCATATTTGGGACGTCCGATTCCCGAAAGTAAGGCTAATACCGACTTTTAAAAAAAACAAAAGAGAGAAGAAAAAAAGCAATTTCGTTGGTAAAAGCAACCAAAAAGAAAAAGAAAGTTTGTGCTTCTTAAAATGTGGGGGCCTATCCTTGCATCACCTACGGCCCTCACCAAGCCAAGGGCGACCAAATGCGGGGAAGGGCAACTCATGCATTGTTGTTCATTGTTCTTAGTTCGGACATGAGTCCTTGGAGTCTTTTGGTTTCGGTTAGAACCCACTAGCACTAACGCACATTGGGTTTTGCTTGGCATTAGGTGTAGGAAATTGAAAATCTCAAAGACTAACTTTTGCTTGGGATAGGGGATTGTGAGATGCTCATAACGGTTCCTTTTGGAGGCTTAATATCGTTTTCTTAGTCAAGGTTGCAAAATCCTTTGAATCGAAGTTTTTTTTTGTTTATCTTTCTTTTTGTTTTCTTTAGTTTTGTTTTCACTTTCCCTCTCTCCTTTTTCTTTGGCTTTTGTGGGTATAGCCGCTACAAACCCTCACGAGTCCATCTCGTCCACCCGGGCTGCCGGGGGGGTTCAAAGGGCTTGGTGCATACGCTAAATGCACTCGTTTCTCTCCCACGACAGAGGAGTTTATGTTAGTTTAGGTAGTTTTTTTTGTCTCGTTTTGCTCGGGACGAGCAAAAGTTTAAGTGTGGGGGGTGTTTAGACCCAATTTTGTGTCTAAATACCGCCTAAATCTTTAGGCTTTTGACTCGTTTCGTGGTTTAATTTAATAACTTTTATTATGTTTTTAGTTATTTTGTAGATTCTAGAGTTTTTACTCAAAACATGGTAAAAAAAGCCATTTTGTAGCTACTTTGGGAATCCCGAGATTTCCCGGGTCATGGTCAAGGCAAAGGCAAAGGACGCGGGAAGGCCGGACACGTCGAGAGGATAAAAAGCTAGACTTTGCTGAATCAAGCTGGCCGAGCCTGACCGTACCCACGGTCCTGATTACCGCACCCACGGTGGGTGTAAGGCATGACAAGGTGAAGTGACCGAGCTTGACAGTACCCACGGTCTCAGGATACCGCAGCTACGGTGGGTGCAGGACATGAGCAGCAGGTGAAATGCCCGAGTTTGACCGTACCCACGGTCTCAGGGGACCACACCCACGACGCTGCGACGGAGAGAAATCTCACCTGACCTAAATCGCCAGACCGCACCCACGGTCTTGTCACACCGCGCCTACGGTGCTGCGAAGAAGAGAGAAATCTGCAGGAGTTACGCAGGACTGTAGCCACAGTCTCATAGACCGTACCTACGGTCCCCTGCAGATTCTCATTTTTTGCTGCTTAATGAAGTGACGAGTTTTGAGTAACTAACTTAGCTTGCATATATTCTTTTGAGGTCTTTTAGCTTAGGGAGACTACGTTTGGGGAGGAGATTATTAGGGATTAATCTACGTTTTTAGGGGAGTTTTTAGAGAAAAACTTTTATCACATTTTAGCTTTTAAATATTGTTCTTGCACTAGATTTTGCTGGATTTCTATTGAAGATTTGAAGACTTATTTTATCTTTGGAGCATTGGATTCTTATTATTCTGGAGTATCTTATTTCGGCATCAAATTAATGAGCATTTCTTAACTCTTACTCTTTGTAGTTCATCTAATTACTCTTTAATCTCTGTTTTTGTTATTAGATTACTTGGTGTTTGTTGATTGTTACTAGTGTTGCTTGGAATTTCTAGATACTTTCTATTTGAAGCATGAATGAAGTTATTATAATGTTTAGCATGCTAGATAAGATGATTAGAGGCTAGAACCCTTATGGGTTAGGGAGAAACTAAGGATGTCAATGGTGTATTTAGATTGGGTTAGCAACTTAGGAGGTAATTCGTAGTGGAATCAACTTCCCACTCCTATTCTTCCCTCAAGTGGGATGTATTCGGGGTACGAAAGATCCCAAATACATCCAACACTTGGGTTGGAAGGTAGGAATTGGGATAGTTAGTATTCTATTCACGAAAGTGAATAGGAGCTTACTAGAGACTCCCGTTCTTTTAACCCTCCGGGTCCGTGGTGGGCTTGTAGGAAGTTAATCCGGATTATCCTTGAAAAAGGAAATTCGGTGGGATTATTTTAACGGGATTGTCATTTTATTCCACTATTCCATTGCTTTCTAGTTGCGAAACCCTCTTCTTAATCACCATTTGCGTCCCGAAATCTCCCAACGCCCATAGTTTCCATTTGACTTAACCATAATTGTGTTTGTTCTGTTCGCCATCATAATCTGCTTGTTACCCCATGATCTTAAACCTTACCTAGAGTTGATTAGTTTTAGCCAAGGCCCCTAGCTCCCTGAGAGAGAACGACAATACCGAGGTCCTAAAAAACCGCTTTACAGTCTACACTACACCTAACGACTAGAACGAACTGAGCTCGAAACTAACAAAGACCAAACAAAAGCACTAGGGGCGCAACTCTCCGTCAACGGCGTCAAAAGTTGTTTAACGTTTTCCTAACAGACTATGACAACGATCGTTATGACTCGAGGAGTTGGGGCCCTAATGTTCAAATTCGGTCTTAGGTCTCAAGAATGGTTCAAGTAACAGATTTTGGATACGGTTTCAAGTAAGGATTAATCAAATAAAGGAAAGCAAGGGCTCGGGGGTAGTACCGAGCCAACCTAGTGAAGGACTAAACACAGATTTTGTGATTTTAGGAGCGATCGGTATTCGGTTATCGGGTGTGAGAATTGCATATATCAATTAGCATCGATTTCCCTCTCTCAAGTGGTAAATCGATACTTACTTCCCAAAGTTTGTCACTACTCTCGCATATGACGGACCTTGATAGTATTCGAACGCAATTCTAGCTAATCGGTTCCAAAATCCCTCTCTCAAGTGAATTAGGAACCAATTAGTCCTACCTATATCTTCAACTCGATGTTTGGTGGAGGGTTTATAACCTCTCGGCGCCAAAATCCACCAACATCGAGTGAATATAGAGGAACGACACCCAATTAGCTCATTAATCACCCTAATCCCACTTTTCTATGCCTAATCCCTTATTAGGGGTCCTAATTACCCCTTAAACCTAATTACGGAGCTTAGCAACTCATTACTTCTAATGCAAAAATCACAAAATCCTTCTATCAAAAAAAATAAAATCACAAAATCCAAATTAAATCTAGACATGGATACAAGCATGGTGTAGGACAAAGTAAAGTAATTAATTCACTATCAAAACCTAATTAAAAACCTAAGCGCAAGCCAAAAGTATTGGAAAGGAGAGAAGAGGGATTACCAATGTCAATAAACTCAATGGAAAGGAGGAAGGAAACAATGGAGGAAAAGAAACATTCAATAGATTGCATTAACTTCAAAGGTGCACAACAAATCTTCAATGGAGTTCCACTAATTGCTTGATTAAAGTACTAACAATGGAGGAGAAAATACTAAACCTAAAGTTTGCTCTCAAGTTTGAATAATTAAACTTTGATTATGACCTAACTACAACTGCTAACTATTTATACAAACCTTTTCATTAAATAAACACAATCGTTTTAGCCAATAATAGGCGATGCAGTAGGGGCGTCGCGGGCGCAACACTAGGCATCACGACTGCGATGTCTTTGGTTTGGCTTTTTTTAGATTTCTTCGGAGCAACATGTCTTGGCCACAACTTTATTGCTGGGCAAAAGAGGCCTCTCGGGCGTCACGGTCGTGGCTCGGTTGTCACGAGCGTGACAACCATTTTCAAGAATGACATGCTACTCATTTGGAGGGGTAACGGGTGTGACACTGGGTGTCACGACCATTATACCCCTGCTAGGAGTTGAGTGCCAACCCTTATGGTGTCACAGCCGTGAGGTTGAGTGTCATGGCCGTGACGTTGCTAGTGAGCCTTCTTTAGGTTGTCTCCTTGGCTTTGCTCTCGCTCTTCCCTCGTTCTTGGCTCAAGGTGCCACGAGTGTCCCCCGAGACTCGGTCCTGGGTTGGGTTTTGCACGAATGTCCTCGAACCCATCCTCTTTTCGTCTGGCTTTTCTCAATTTGGTCTAAAGGTATATTCTTCGGGATTAAACCTACCAAGTAAACAACAACGCATGAAAAACACACTTTTATTGAAAGGACGAACACAAAATCCTCAACAATGGAGCGATATTTAGGCTCAAACTGAGCCTAAACACCCGTGGAATTCTAAACTTATGCTACGAGAGAAGACATATGCACTTAAAAGCAAAATTCAGAGTAATATCTACTTCAAATTCAACTTAAAGTGCTAAAACAAGCAATAGCATGGAAGTCATCTCAAAGATAACATGCTATAAAAGTCAATCTTGTAAAAGGAACGGAGCGTACCGAAGTGTATGAAAACAGAAAAACCAAGCATGTTCATCCTGGCAAAACACCAACTGCGTCTGCGTAAACTTCTTGTTGGGATATTCCCTCTGCACCATCCGCGCATAAGGAAGTTCTGTACAGCTGGTTGGGTACCATGATGACGTCCTCTCGACCAAGAAGTCATCTTCCTTCAAATAAGAAAGGCAAAACGCCAAAAGAATTCTAGAGAGAGAAAACTAAAAGGAATAAAGTAAGCTTGAATGTATGGGTGAGCAAACTCACGTATTCAGCTCGGTATTTATAAGCCAAACTAGTTTGACCCATCAGGCCACGTGTAAGATAAGCATTGGTCGGTCGGCCATAAAGATGTTTGTCGCCACCAAATGGGTGTACATTAAAACCCCATTCCGACCCGCCAATGTTGTGGCAGGTCGCAGGTACTCAATCACCTGAGAGTAAGTTTCCCTCCGAAACTCCAACAGTTGGCCACCCCAACAAAGGGTTGTAATCATCATGAAGTCATAAGGAGTGATCATCATCTCACCAACAGGGAGGTGAAATGAGTTGGTCGTGTCTCAAAATCAATCCACTATAGCCCGACCAAAACCCTTCTACAACGGGCTCTCCAAGTCTCCAAGCTCACAAAGAAGGGTCCAAACCCCGCATTCACTATGGTTGATCTATAGAAGGCACCTATCAGTGGGTCCCTTAACAAGTCTACTACACCTTGGAAACTCCTGCATGTCTTGAGGGAGTCATCTTATGCTCAAGCAATCAAGGAAAAGAAAAGTTCAAGTTCCCAGTGGAATTCTAAACTCATGCTACGAAAAAAGTCATATGCACTTAAAGCAAAATTCAGAGTATTATCTACTTTAAATTCAACTTAAAATGCTAAAACAAGAAATTGAATGCAAGTCATCTCAAAGATAACAAGCTATACAAGTCAAGCTTGTAAAAGGAACGGAGCATAACGAAGTGTGTGAACGGAAAAACCAAGCATATTCATCCTGGCGAAACATCAACTACATCAGCGTAATCTCCCTGCTAGGATATTCCCTCTACATTGTCCGCGCATAAGGATGTTCTTTTACATCTGGTTGGGTAGGACTACGACGTCCTCTCAACCAAGAAGCCATCTTCCTTCAAAATAAGGAAGGCAGAAAACACCAAAAGAAATCTAGAGAGAGAAAACTAAGAGGAGTAATGTAAGCTCGAACGGATAGATGAGCAAACTCACGAATTCAACTCGGTATTTATAAGTCAAACTAGTTTGACCCACTTGGCCACGTGCCAGAAAAGCATAGGCTGAAGTTAAAGGTCGATCAACCTTAATGAAGAGCTACAATAATTGCATTCAACGGTCCCTTTCATGCCTTGCAAAAGCTGCACGACAAGAGGCAAAAAAGATTCTTTTTTCTTGAAGGCCGGTCAGCCTTAGGAAAAAAGAGATGTTTGTCTTCTACCTCATGTACATTACCGAGTATGTTTGCTTGGTTTTAAGATAGTTCGACCATTTCATCTCTTGCTTGAGTGGCAAGAGGTCCACCTCCTATCCCTGTCGTCCAGGGTTCAAATCCTGGGCGGGGCATTTCTTGCTCGGAGAATGTTATGTACTTGTGGGTAGGGGTGGGGCCCAACTTTGGGCCATTTGCATCCCCGTTCCCCGTTTGCTACTGGCCTGTTAGGTCATACCCCTAAGATAGAGGCCAAATGGGTTGGACCGCTTACCTTTGTATAAAAAAAAAAAAAAAAAAAAAAAAAAAAAAAAAAAGATAGTTCGGCCATGGTGTACCCAAAAAAAAGCATGGTTGTGTTTCCCAAAGGGTTAAAGGATTGAGCCCCAAGACATGCAATTCCCAAAGCCCATATGCGGACAATACTTGAGGTAAATTATCTGAACAGAAAATTGATCATTTAAAACTAACAAAAATGTTTGTGATTTGCAGGAAATAAGAGCCTAAATGACATCAGAGCCATCGATATCCTGTTCTTTGAAGTCTCTCGACATTGAATTGCCACCAACATCAAAACTAAAGCCTAAAACGACATCAGAGCCATCCGCATTGCGTTCGGTGAAGTATCTCGGCTGAGATCATCCACAATCCCAAGTAGAGCATCATTCTTGCTCGAGACCATCGACAAATCGCACCCTCCAGTCTTTATTAGGCGTCATTGTCACCTGAGATCACTCACAAGAAGATGCTAGTCTTCAACAGTTAGACGCATGACTCCAGGTTCCAAGCATCGCCCAAGCTTTGTACTCCAAAGTCATATCCCCATACTGGTGTCCAATAATGAGTACTACTTTGATTCTCATCCTATTCGGATTCAATCAAAGTGGGTCGGGGGCTATTTGTAGACACCATGTATTTGAGCATAGTTTATCATTCTGTTATAAAATATAAGGTAAATAATGAAGAGGAGCCAAAACTAGGGCACTTGCATGCACTCTATATATGCAAGTTTACGTACGTGAAATCACATGCATTATCACATGTGAAAGTCCCAACCTAAAGCATGGACAACTTTTACATAAGAAAATGTTAAACCCTAGCCATGCATGCTATGCCTGAGCGACGTAAAAGTAACTTGTCAGAAGCAATGGGAGGACCCAAGATTGAATCTTCATACAAGCATTAAATCTTCCAAGTTTTAAGCTAAAATGTTGAACGTTAAACACATTCACACTACCAGCTGTCCAAGTGTGAATGGGGATTTTAGCGCATACATGAATTACACCTTCACCATCCAAGAGTGCATGGATGAAAATAAATTCATCCTCCCCTCCCTCTAAGGCCGATCGACCATTAAAAGCTTTCATACCCAAGGTTCATCTTCACACTGTGACCGACCATTAGGTACATAGTTCATCCCCCTTACGACCGATTGACCTTGATGTCGATAAAACCAATGTTAATCGAGTTCATGCATATACATTCTTCCCTTGAGCATCCTTTATCCTATAAATACCACCCTAAAACTCGAGGCAGAGGGCACCTTCCTACATACTACACCATTTTATCTTCCCTACTCGCTCTCTTTTTCTTTCCATTCTCTCACATTTCTTCTCCAATCTTATACTATTCTTATACTCATTCCATTTTCTTCCTAAACCCTTTTCTAAGCCTAAACACACATTCATTCAAAACCTCCCAAAAACACCACAAAAAAAAAAACAACCTAAAAACCCCTACAAAAGAGCCTTCTTTCCAACCTTTTTCCATCTCTTTTGTAACCTAAACCTTGGTTTCATTTGGCATTAACAAAGGAAGTATTCAAGCACCCAAAACAAGCTTCTCCAAGGGTGAAATTCAAGTGTTCAAGCAAGGCTAGGCAAAGTTCCTCTTAAAATCTACATATAGGTACCTTTGTCATGTTTATTTTTCATAATGTAAAGTGCTTGTGTATGCTGTAATTCTTTCATTCTTTTGGATGTGTAATGAAATAATCATGTAAAGTTTTAATCTAATTTCCTTCCAAACTTTATCAAAAGTACATTTTTCAAACTTTTAGTAGAGTCTTTCCTAAAGTGAGAGGCGAACTCAAAGGTCTTTACCTTTCGAGTTCGTAGCCTTTACCCCCGAATCCACTTCTTGGTTCATAGGTGGAGTCTTTCTTCTTTTAATTTCTTTTTGGTTTTGTCTTGGCTTTTTCCCTTAAATAAGTCTGATGGTGACTCCTTTCAAACCAAAACATATCGGGATTGCTTAAATTGAGTTTAACATGGTTTTTACAATGAACTGATGCAACTTTAAGGTGATTTGGGCATTTTTAAATAGTGGTTGCATAAATTACCTTCTTCTGAGCCTAACATTCTGTGACAAATTGGACTAATCCTAAAGAGTTAGAACAAGTGGATGTTTGCTCCTAAATATTAGTTTAATTATTCATGAAATGCACATAGTAAAGGGAAGATGATTTTACAATTACTATTCATAAAATACGCGAATAATCCTTAAAGAGTTTTTAAAAGCAAACCACAACAAATCCCCCGTCCCATGGATATTTAGAAGTCTGAACGACGAGAAAAAAAAGTTCGCACATGGCTAAGCCTAAATCGTCTTACAATATTTAATTTAAATAACACTATATCGTCATAATATTTTCTAACATCAGGCATGAAAAGTTAAATCAATAGATAGGGTGCTAAGTGAACCTCATAGCCAGATTTGCAAGGCTTCAGTTGTTGATCAGTCAAATCTATCTCCTTTGCACCAAGAGGACAACTCTTCTCACCCTCTTCACTCATGGTTGTTTAACGTAGAATGTAACAAGAGACAAATAAACCAATCATAGACGATACCCAAATATACAAGCATCATAAAAATATTATTGGCGAGTTCAATGATGATCCAAAATTTAATCAATAAACCTTACAGGTATTAGACAAATTGTAAACATAAATAAACCGGATTAAGAGCCTGTATTTACCTTAAAAGGGGTTAAGATACCCTTCACAATACTTGAGAGAGAGCTTGTTTAACCTTGAACGATAGATCAATAGCCGAGATGAGATGGGAAGGAAGTAAGCGAAGTAGTGATGAGCACTGAAAGAGAGAAGAAACTGAATCATCAATCAAAAGTGATAGGTGTAGAACGAACATCTATATAAACAAGTCATCTTAATTGAAATACACGTATACTCATATAAACTAGTCATCTTTTAAATAGAAATGCTTAGAATGGGAGTAAGAACATACCGAACGACTGTTAACATACCAAAAGGGGTATGATCTGCAGGCGGAGAAGAACTTATGGCATAGCGAGCAATATATCACTTGATTGTTTTCAACAGCAGGGTTGATGAAAGAACGACAATGCACGAAGAACCAATAAACTACATCCAATACTCACGACACGTGATGAACAAAGCATTTCAGATACAGGAAGACATAAATACCCATTAACATCAAACGACAACTACTCACAAACACGTCATCATATCTTGTTTAGCTACAAACCCTAACCCTAACAAACAGCTCAAAACACACCAAATCGAGCACCAAACAAGACAATTGGAGTTTAAAAACAAATTACGAAGACAACAAAAATGACAACAATCACGAATCATCGATACCTGAGCATCCTTGTAGGCGAGCACAATGTCCTCAGCAGTGACATGCTCATCATTTTTGTGAGCCGCCTCTGTCTGCTCGATGGAGGACACGATGCGCCACGCGGCGACGACGGTGGTGAACAACGGCGGCGGCAACGACGAACAGCGATTGCGAAAGAGCGGAGACGTCGGAGGGGCATTGGCGGGAGAGAGATAAGAGAGATGAAAGATAGACCAAAACAGACGGTGAATGCAAAAATAAAAATGGGCTGGCTTTTAAGAATTGGACTTTTTATTTTATGAGAATATGAACTATGGTGCCTTTTTCTTAACAAATGTTGTTGTAGTCCTCAATGATAATAAACTACTACTAGTCTTTAGTAGCATTTATTATAAATTCAGCCAAATACATGCCACTGAAGGCTCAATTTGTTTTAGTGAAAATATTACATCTTAAAATCACTCAACATACATTTAGATAAATGAGAGAAACATAAACATATCATTACATTGCAAAATCAAAGAATGATTACATGCTTACAAGAATAGAAATGAGATTATACCTAAAGAATGGATGACTTGGAACCTTTGTCTAGCCTTGAATGCCCTTTGCTTTCAATCTTCAAGTAACATGAATGAATATTTTTGTGATTTTGGGATGGATCTGTTGTATTTTTGTGCTTTGCTTATGAAAGGGAGAAAGGTTGGAAAGATGATGGAGGAAAGTAGGAGTAGGACAACATGTATCTCAAGGATGATGATGGATGAGAAGGACAGAGATGATGATAAGTAAAGAGTATGGATTGATGTAAGTTTTTGGTTGATGATTAGAAAGATGGATAGAATGAATAAAGAAGAAGTATGAAGATGATAATTGATGTATATGAGAAAGAGTAAGTGTTGTTTGAGATAATGAGTTTGTTGGTGAGGAAGAGTTCGTGTTTTACAAAGAAGAAATTGGAGGTATTTATAGGTTTTCCCATTCATGTACTCGACCACCCTTGACCTTCAAGCTTGTATAAGAGTCTTCAAAGTCTTGGACGGTCGTGCAGCCACCAAGGTAGACACGTAATGATCGCTGGTCGCTGGGATCGGCAGAGAGGAACCACCACATCATGAAGTCTGCGCGGCCACCAGAAACACGTGGGTGTTTCTAGATTACACGGTGCTTGGTCTGTGAAGTGCAGATGAGATTCAACCCCCTGACCCTTGCTTATGGTCGCGCGGACATCAACCCTACATGGTGTTTAATTACATGTTCTTTTGCATGGCTAGAGTTTAGCCTGAGCCTTTTATGGTTTATTATGTTTTTTTTTTTGTACATAGCTTGTAGGCTTGGTCAAGCTTTCTCGGTTCTTTATTTTTCCCTATTTCAAAAAATAAAGAATACAAGAAAAATATAAAATATTACAAAAGTACATTAAAATACATACTAAACTAAGCAAAAATCTCGGTGTCTACACCCAAGCAAATATGAGATTGGTTATTCCAAATCGAAGTGACTATCCAAAGTGAATTTACAAGTTTATGATCCTTAAGAATCGTTAAACCTTTCCCAAAATAAAAGCATCCTTATTTAAGGGTTAAGCAACCTTAGTCGGCTGCCAATCCAAATAGCGCAACGAAAAGATTTCCTAGGCGGGTAATTTTCATGGTCTACATTAGGACTTACTAATTCATTGAAATCAACACCAAGGAGCAGATCGAGTTAGAATTGGCAACCGTGTTCAGTATGTGCCAAAAATCATTTTTATTCGACTCTTGAGTAGGACCATAACATGCAGTTAAGAAGATAGTTTATAAACCATAATAACTCTCATGTAATGAAATACATATTTATAATAATTTAAACATATTACTCCCTCCATTCCATATTAATTGTCCGTTGACATCATTAATTTCACAACATATACAGTGTTTGGGTATATGAAAGTACTACCATTGGATTCATAACGAAAAATATTATCATAAAAATATAATGTTATAATAATATGTTATGAGAAATTCTTAGTTAAAGAAGAATATTAGACAATTAATAAGAAACAGAAGGGGTAATATTTAATTTTTCGAGTGATTTACATAAAATTCGACATGGTTATTAATTATTGAGAAATTCCGTTTGATAAGCTTCAACTTTTGTCTATTCCAAATTGTCAACTACTTTTGAAATTATTCCAAGTGCTAGGCTTATTTTGAAAATTATTTCAAATGGTATGTTTATTTTGAAAAACTTTAAAAATTATTCCAAGTTTTCAAGCACTTTAAAAACTATTCCTCATTGTCGAACACTTTAAATATAATTCCAAGTGAGTCAATTGTGAGATTGATAGAGAGAGCTAAATGAGATTGAGATAGGGAGAAAGTTTTGCGAGCAATATTTTTACAACGGTACATGCAAGAAGAAGTTCACAAGATGAAATAATTTTCAAAATAAGTCTACCACTTGAAATAATATAAAAAGTGGTTGACACTTGAAATATGTAAAAGTTGAAGTCTGCCAAATAAAATTTCTCATAATTATTTTAAATTAAGACACTTAATCCTGTATATTTTTATATTATTTACATCCACTTTGAATTCCGGTTTTCAATGGTCAGCCATAGTTGCAATTAATCGGCTGGCATGAGCGGTGGGCAGTGAGAGAAATAAAAGCCCCCTTGTGAGTTTGGTTTGGGTGCATTCATTGCTAGCTAGGTAGTTCGGGTAGTATTTAATAAGAACAAGACCTTACGTACAAGGACAGGTAACTACATCTACTTATCTGTGGTTACTTTTGCTTGATGTACATATGCGGTATGAAATAATTTTCAAAATAAGTTTACCACTTAAAATAATTTTCAAATTGGGAAGTCACTACTTAAATTTATCCATCTTCTGCAATGTAATTTTTCTTTCAAATGTAATTCTGAAACTCTAATAAATGAGGCCCCTCCATCATAGCTAGGTTAGACACACACCCAATGAATGGTTACTAACTAGTTGGGGTCGCCCATTGGATCGACATGGTCAATCAGTTACCACACTATTTTGGCAACCTACCCCTAGCTATATCTACATGGTAGAATTTTCATATAAACTTTATAAATTTTTCTCTTAATATTTTACAAAACTAACAAATATTCATGTAAAATTTTAAGTTAAAAAAATTAGCATACATGAGAATTGCTCAAGATGTGAAAGTTCTCCAATAAAGCTTAATTAACACCATATTCAATTTTCCATGTTTCTGGTTCAAATTGAATTCAAGTAAATTTCTAATATTTAAAATGTACTTTATATGATTCGGCCTAGATTATTTAGGTGATTATGAGTATTCAAGAACTCTCATATAATTTGTTTTATATACAGATAAATGAGTCTGCTTCGATATTCAAGATTTCAAAAAGTATAGACTAATTCATAATAAAGAGATCCTCAACTTTTATTATTTTTCACTTAGAGTGACGATTGAGATGACATTTGAAGTGTTAAAAAACACTTGGAAAGTATTGAAAGACATTCGAAGTGTTAAAAACCTAAGCAACAACCAATCCATATAATTATAACGAGTTATGCATTACACTACTTCATCATGATTCACCAAAAAGGATATCAATTTTAGAAAGATTACGTAGTTGTAATTGTTTTCATCAATATCACAATCTATGATCTTCATGATAGAGAACCATTTAATCAATTTAGGAGGGTCTGTAAAAGTTGTTGCTTAATGGATGGATGGAAATAAATAATTACCAAGAGTTACCAGAAGTTACAAAAGTTTTTCGAAATTTATATGTTAACAAAACTTAACTTTTACCAAACTATCAATTTACTATATATATATATATATATATATATATATATATATATATATATATATATATATATATATATATATATATATCGTTTGTATGAAATTTTGGACAAACTATTTCTCTTTTTAATTTGCAATTGTTCGAACAAGATTTCGATCCGAGCATAGGTATGTATGAATTGTCCGACCTGCTTCGAAAAAAACAACGTAATGGACATCTATTATTCATCTAAATGTTGACATTTATATATTTAACAAGACTGAATTTAGCCTAAAATTGAAATTAGGATGTGCTAATACTAAGAAATGTAATTTCCGCATCCACACTATATACATAGATCTGGCTCTTTTGTCTGTCACTTTTATTTTATTACTAAGACTACTGCTAAGTACTCCATTCTTATCATATTATCAGTCACTTTAACTAACTTTCTTTTTTCCCATAATATCTGTTACTTTATAATTCCAATCACGCATTAATTACTAATTTATCAAATTAACTTTCTTAATTACATCTTTTTCTTATTCACCATTTTCATATTTTCAATGAAGTAAATTAATGTAGAATGAAGATTTTTTGGTTTTCTAAATCATGTTTAAGTGACAAATAATATGGGAAAGTGGGAATAGTAGGTACATGATCAACCTTCTAGTCCGCTCGCTTAACCTGACTAGTCCCCAATGTTTACCGGCAAACATTGATACATAACTTTCTGTCTTTGTCCACACAAGACTAATTTACTACTCCCTTGCTCTTTATAGTTGTCATAATTTTGATTTTCACGGTCTCATTTTTTTTATTGATAATTTCTTACATAATATGTTATTAATACTTGCAATATTAAACTTTTATAATAATATTTTTTGTTACGAACTTAATGATAGTAATTTTATGTAGCAACTTATCGTATATATTGAGAAATTTATAGTCAAATTTTTTATATTTAACTATATGATTTCCAAAGACAACAACTAATATGAAACGGAGAGAGTATACATTTTGCATAGATTAGTATTATTGCTTCGTGATATGTAAATCTGACACTTTTACATACTTAAATGGGATACAAACTGCTCGGTCACTCTGATCACTGCATTGCTATACCCCAACTGTCCCTATGTCTACTGTATCAAGTACAATTATTAGTCTTTCGATATTTTAACGTAGGTCGGTTTCATATATTCTCATCTAATTTGACCTTTGGATCAACTTAATTATATTCTATATTGGAATTTAATTGAGCTGATTATTCGTGAGATCCCCAACCACCAGCTTGTTGGCATTCTATACTATCATTACCGTCTCCCTCCTGTTTTTTTTTCGATTATTAATAGCCACAAAGCTAAAAGTTTAAAAAGTACAACAGTTGGCATACAAAATAGCAGACAATCACCACCAAAATCAAAAGGTTACAACCAAACAGCTAAATAAAATAACACAGCAAGGACTTTAGCATTCGCCAAGCCAAATAAAACCACTACACCGCAAAGGGAAGCAAGATCAATGGATTTAGCTTCTTGGGTCATCAAGGACTCGCACACCAACAGCGTTGCCAATAATCGCCTTCCTTCGTTCAATCTCAACTTCAATGTCATCAAGACAGTCATTCTCCGACAAGCTCGCACGTCTATTCAACCTAACCTTCTGACCACCCTTTTGTCTACGAGCAACTCTACAAGTTGCACCTCTGACAAGCTGCCACTTAGATTTCATCAACATGTTCAAATTTCTCTTACTCCTGCCTTTACCTTTCGAAGTAACAAGGATAGAATCTTCAAAATCTGCAATTATGTGATGCTCAGTCATACTATTAAAGGAACCAAACGGGTTGCTATGAGTGCGATCACTGTCAGAGTCGGCATCCGAACCCTAGAGGCCGACCGATTGATTGGATCCACTCAAGAGAGTATCTTTATAAGATAACCTGCTTGCACGCTTTTTGCTCTCCAACCCAACATTAATAGGGTCTGTAATTGTTTTGCTAGCCTAGAAGCATCCACAGACCCATCACTATCAGGAGCTTCAAGAGAGTCGGGCACAACCGTATCTTCTTTCTCAAAATTCTTTAACCTATTGTCTTTGTCAATTTAACTAACTTAAAAAAACCAAGATATATTCGAATTGGGTGAAAATTTTGTATTTACTCAAATTTGCTCTATATTAATTGGAATTTATAGTTGTTGGAATTGTAATAAGCGATAAACATTTTATTAATTAAAGATAAAAATGGAATCATAATAATTAAAATTATAAAAATGACAAATAAATTAGTACAATGAATTTAGTTATGGTGACAAATAAATTGGGATAATGAAACTAGGGAGCGTTTGGTAGGAACCCCAGGGAAATTTTTCTCCAGGAAAATTTCACATGGAAAGTTTTCCATGGGAAAGATTTTCCTGGTAAAAGTTTCCTTAGCCCCCCAAAGGAAAATTTTCCCTAGAAAAATGTAGAAAGTGGTGGGTCCACCGTGAAATTTTTCCCAAGATCAATCCACACCCAAACATGGGGAAAATAATTCAACTCGAGAAAATTGACCATTTCCCCGAAGTTATTAACCAACCAAACGCACCCTTAGTTACGGTGACAAACTTTTTGGGATGAAGGTACTGCTTGTTATACTCCTATTTATAAAAGCACGTGATGAGTAATCTAGTGTCACTGAGATTGGGGATTGCAGGTTTAGAATTTGTGTTTGAGGACCCATAATGTTCCACTGGAAGAGTTCTCCTCAGGACAAACATGGAGAAAATGATTCCTTAATGCAACAAGATGCAAAGGTACGCAAGTTTGAGGGAATAATTCTGCTTGTGTTTAATTCCTTGTGTTATGTTCAATCGCTTGTAATGTAACCCCCAAGTTTTATGAGGGCTGAGTAGGTGAAACAACTGAGAGAGGCACTGGGACCACTGTCTGGACGAAGTTCCAAGTTTTGTACTGATGCTTGCCTAAGGAGATACCTTGACGTGGTGAACTGGAATGTTGATAAAGCCAAGAAAATGTTACAACACACTTTGAACTGGAGAGCTACCTATAAGCCTGAAGAAATTCGTTGGGTCAGTACCTTATGCAACCCTTCTCTGTTATACTCTGCTCTTGTTTATTCAAGAGCAAACCCAAGTCTTACAGTTTTTGCATTCAATTTTATTTATTATTAGATAATTACCAATTGATGTAGGAATTATTGTTATTATTATGTTGCAATAAGCAGGAAGACATTGCAGAAGAAGGTAGAACAGGGAAGGCTTGGAGAGCGAATTTTTGTGATCGTGAAGGAAGAAGTGTGATTATAGTAGGGGTAGGAAAGCAGGTGATGATTCAACTATAAATCATAAATAATTTCAACTGATGACATTAATTCCTTGGATTCAAACTATTAATAAATCCTAATTAGTAGGTATGTGTGTTGTGTACATAACATGTATGTTTTAGAACACAAAGGGAGTAGAAGGCAACGTGAAGCATTATGTGTACATGTTAGAGAACGCGATCCTGAACCTTTGTGATGGGCAAGAGCAGATGATTTGGTTGATCGATTTCTCACACTTCTCCGTACAAACCTACGCTTCTCCAAGCCTTGCTCGGGAGATCATCAACACCTTGCAAAATCACTACCCTGGCAGGCTTGCTATTGCATTCATGTATGATCCCCCTAAGATCTTTGAGGCTTTTTGGAAGGTTTGTTAATCACACCTACTTTACATCTTTCTTCAAGTACCCTTCAACTTCATGTTTGCTTCCCCACTCCCCAGTATTCTTCCTTGGATTATTTTCCATATTCAACTTCAAATCCATACCTTTCCTTTTTCCTTGATTTTTCACAACTTCAAACATTTTTGAAAGTTTACAACCACACAGTACGTGTACGCAACATTAGCTAAACAATAATGAAAATAAACCAACGCCACTCAAAAAAGTTGAAATTCGTGGCCCATACGCTACTGATTGTGCCTATGTTTGTAATTGAGTCAGAGAGGACAAGGGAGGGGGAGACTATGTTTTTAATCCTCACTAGTTTAAAACGCATGGTTGTCTAACTTTAAAATAATTTTTTTTAAAAAAACTGTAAATATTATATTTGCTATTTGGAATAATTATTGAAAGAATTATGATAATATTGAGAATTTCTTTGAATAAAGTTCGATAGTATTCAAATTATTTGTTTTTTTTCAGTGATGATACATGTTTTGGGGCAAGTGTCTTGCACCTCATGAAATTAATATTATTATCATTTTTAACTTTAATTGTTTTGACAAATACCATTAATTACTAATTATAAGAAGTTTGGAATGTGTTGGCTACGCCAAAAATTAAAATTGACACCCTAATAAATTTTTAGACAAAAAATATAGATAAAAAAAAATCGTTTTAGACGGTTTTTAGACGGTTTTTTGTAAATTATAAAAAATATAGATAAAAGTGTGATTTTATACCATTTATGTATATTATTATAGTTATAGAAGTTAGTCATGTAACTTTTTTTCAATTTAATTTACAAATATATAGATTTTATATCATGACAAGATACTTTATATGTATCTTGACCAAGACATTTATCATTTTCATTTTTATAAATGTAGGGAAAAAAATCTGCATATTACTCTTTGAAAACTATGAATTTAAATCTATAAAATCCAAAACATCTGCATTAATGCGGACTATATTGTTAATTTGATTGGTGAGTTAGTGGCATTCTTCTTTCCATTTGACCGGAAAAATAAAAATTAATCTTCTTCGCTTCATACTAATTTATAAAAACTTGCACAACAAAGCTGAAAACCTTTATCATCACACCATATAAGTAATTTCCCAACTCGTTTATCAGGAACATGCACAACAAAATTTAAGGCCTTAGTCCTCACACCATCTAAGTAATTGTCTAACTGCCTTTTTCCCCTAATATATGCATCCAAAACAAAATAATATTTGATCATTATTGTCGTTAAAAAAAATATTGGGCCATTAATAGTTATTAACCAAATATGCACGTGAACAACTAATTATTAATAAGTAGATGATCACTTTTAAATAAAAATTCTTTAGATAAGACGTTGACTTACCAAATTTTAAATATATGGATAGTATATTAAATAGCAAAACTTGAAGTTAGACTTACCAGACAAAAAAAAAAAGAAATTATTCATGGTACTCATTTTATTAGTATGCGGATGTATTATAGCACTAATTTGGACTTACCAAACGAACAACCTTTCATATTGATTTACAGGAACTTGTGCAACAAAGTTGAAAGTTTTTTTTTTTTAATCACACTACCCAAGCAATTGCTCATCTCCTATTTACGCCAGCATATGTATAAAACGAAAATAACATTTGGTTATTGTTTGTTATGAACTAATTATAAACGTGAACATATATAGACAAATTTTGAAAGTACTAATATGGATGATAGTCACTTTTATAATTAAAATTAAAAGTAAATTTCACTTATCCCTTGAAGAGGGTGGGAGAGTTGATAAAAATTCAAGTTTAATATGATTTGGGTTTGCATCCGGTTGTTTCGATGGAAAGTTAAGGACAAATAAGATCGTCGAATTTATAACTTGTCAAACTTGTCAAATGAAAATCTACAATGTACTAAAAAGTGTTAGTAAGTAAAACGTTTACAAAAATTGATGGTAAAAAGACGAAGAGCTTAAAATAATAGAACTTGTCAAAAATGATATGATAATTAGTCTAATCATATGAATATCATATAAAATAAATATTAATCTAACATATACCTACATATAGTCATACATAGTCGTCTAACATGTATTTATTTAGGAGAGGAAGATATCATACCTTAATTCAATAGCAGATATATACGTAAAGTGATACAATTTATAGAGAAATATAAAATTCTAATACTATCTAGATTAAAAGAACAACATAATAGAAAATGGAAAATAAATATAATGTGAATTTATAAATGGAGAATTAAAATTGAAGACTGTCATATATATATATATATATATATATATATATATATATATATATATATAGATATATATATATATAGAGATATGTATATATATATATATATATATATATATATATATATATATATATATATATATAATGCATATGAGGGCATGACTATATAACTATGTAAATCATGGTAAGAATTAAAATAGGACAATATTATTGAGGATTATGATTTGATTATCTATACACTACTATAAAAGAGGATAAGAATTTGTCCCAAAGTTGAATTACCATTATACCCTCCATTATGTTAATCTTATACTTAAATAGCATTTAATTTCCTAAACTACCCTTATGATGTCATTATTGTTTTCATTTTTTTCATTATTTTATTTATTTTTTTCAACCTTATATAATGACTAGAAACTTTGAAATTATTATTATTATTATTATTATTATTATTATTATTGTTATTGTTATTATTTCTCTTAGTTGTATTATTACTATTCCTTTTTCATTGTTTACTATATTTTTGTCAACTTTTCTATAATAACCATAAACCTTAAAAATTATTGCCATTATTATCATCATTATTACTATTATATTTTATGGAAGATTTATTATTTAGTTAGATATTAAATTTTCATAATAATCTATTGTTTCTAGAAATAATGATATTTAATTATGTAGATTGTACAAAATATATATAGTACTTACAATTCTTTTCAAAGAAAATACGGGAAAAGGTCGTGGTCATAACCCATTGGGTTGACCCAAAATAGAAATACACCACTCTTATTTACCTTAACATGAAATACACATGACCTGTATTTAACATGCCCGTTTGAATGGACAAGTCTATTTACCATCCTATCAAACTCTAACTAAGTCAAGAATATTGATTTCTTTTTATGCTCTCTTATAATGTAATTATGTATTAATCTCTTTTAATAAATCAAATCTTACCTTCTTGAAAGTTAATTAGCCTATTTCGCTATCAATTTTTAACTTACCCTTATGATATCATACTTTGGCGTTATTGTTAATATTATTATTATTATTATTATTATTATTATTATCATTATTATTATTATTAAATCATGTTTATAAGCTTAACCTAAATATATTCTCTTAGCTCTTTTATATTTATTTTATTTCAAGTGTCTTTTATATTTTCTTTATATTCATTATTGTGGAGTCATATTCATTTATAATAATTAAACTTAGTTATATTTTTAGATGAGTAGGTTTCTTATTGTTCAATCAAAATGTACTTGAATTTTTTTTAATAGTCCTAATTATATTGTACTAATGTCTTTCATTATCAACTACCTATTAAGTAATCTTATAGATAAGTTATGTGAATCATTTGAAAGTTTATCAAAATTAGTTATGTAATTGTAGTTTAACATAGACCTTTGAGGTGTGGTGAAAAAGATAGGAATGGAGGTATAATATACACATGATTCAATTGAAAATAATGTATTGAGCTAACTCTTTTCGTGATTTTATTGCATAATGAATTTTTGTGATGAATATATAATAAATGAAAATAAATGTTACAATAGCTTTAAATAGTAATATATTTGAAATTGTTAATATGAACATATTATTATATGCTAGACAATGTGAATAATCGAGGTGGATTATATACAAGGCTTACATGTAGATATTGTTAATCTATTCACAAGTCAATACTTGTGTTTATGATTTAATATTGATTACATTTGCTCTTTAGCAATACTTTTGTCTATATATAGACACTATATACAAGTAATGATATTCAACAGTTTTCTAAACTCATTATATACTAATTATTAGTACTATTGTATCTTACTATAATAGTTGCAAAATCCCTTTGACTTTTCTCTCCTTAATTATAGGAATATTGACCTTTTTTTTTTCTTTCCTTGAAAAAAAAGGATTAACTTCCCTCCCAATTTCTTTTTTTCTTTTTTCTTTTGTTTTTAAATAACCCTCCCTCCCACCCTAATTACACGCACTACCTCCCTCTTACCCCCTCCCCTAAATACTATTTCAATAATAACAAACCAAAATGGTACTTTTAAAATTAAATTAAATTAAAATTGACAACATACATAATTATATAAAAATAATTGATAGTAACAAGTTGAGGGATTAACATTACATTATAGACATCTTACTATAATAGTTGCAAAATCCCTTTGACTCTTCTCTCCTTAATTATAGGAATATTGACCTTTTTTGTTTCTTTCCTTGAAAAAAAAACCATTAACTTCCCTCCCAATTTCTTTCTTTCTTTTTCTTTTATTTTAATAACCCTCCCTCCCACCCTAATTACACGCACTACCTCCCCCTCCCCTAAATACTGTTTCAATAATAACAAACCAAAATGGTACTTTTAAAATTAAATTAAATTAAAATTGACAACATACATAATTATATAAAAATAATTGATAGTAATAAGTTGAGGGATTGACATTACATTATAGACAATAAATTACGTAGATATTATCAACATAAAAATCTATTTTCATCTTATAATGATAATTAAAAATTGGGGAGTAAAATCCACCTCTACCTATAATAGTAGGAGAATTACTTTGACTCTCATCTTCTTGATTGTAGGGTCTTAACTTTTAAATACATACATGCATTTTTTTTCGAGGAAAAAACTACAACTCTTCCCTTTTAGAATTTAGTTATTGCTTATAGCTTCTTTTTTTCCTTCATGAAAATTTTTTATTTTATTTTTCTTCCCATTCCAAATTAGAAAGTTAGTGGTAGTACACATACATTACCTATAATTATGACTTTATTCGTTTCTTAATCACTCAATTAGCTATTTTTTCAATTACAACACAATACAATTAATTCCTCTATATTTATTTAACTGGCACAAAAATTTTTTGTTGAAATTTTTAATATTTATATCTTATTTTATATAATAATTCAAAATATAAAATTGAAATCATCGAGATCATAATAAAAAATATTATTAAAAAAATTTATAATGTATTAGCACTGGCAAAAGTTCGGGTCCGATTAGTCAGCTAAATTCAGTCATTGTCGAAATTCGGATGAGAAATTCATGTGCAAACCCGGTTTTTGTCAGACAATTCGGACAAAGATTCGGGTCAGAATCGGATTCGGGCAGTATAAAAAAGAGAAAAATTATGTCCGAATATTTGGTCAATTCGGTCAATATATATCAAAATTCAAACAACAAATCTATGTATCGACCCGGGGTTTTTTGGGTCATACAATTTAGATTTTCCGGGTCAGGAAAAAATTTTTCCAACTCTATAACGTATTTTTTATAAAAATTTTATTTGAGAAACTATTGGTCAGAGATGTATCTAAAAATGTTGAATGACAAGTAAAAAATAGAGCAAGTACGTATGTTGCGAAAATTCGGGTCGGATCAAATTTGGGTCGGTCAAATTCAGTCAATATCAAAATTCGGATGAGAAATTCATGTGCAAACCCTGTTTTTGTCGGACAATTCCTATGAAGATTCGGGTCATAATCAGATCGAACAATAGAAAAAAGAGAAAAATTATGTCCGAATATTTAGTCAATACGATCAATATCAAAATTCAGACGACAAATCTATGTATGGACCCAGTTTTTGGGGCATACAATAGACTTTTCAGGTCGAAATTTTTTTTTCCAACTTTATAATGTATTTTTTAAAGCATATTATTAAATGACAAATGAAAAAAATTAAATGACAAATGAAAAAAAATTAATTATAGATGTATCTAAAAAATACATCTAAAAAAATTTTGATTTCTTTATTATATTTTTAAAGCATATTTTTTAAAGCATAAGAAACTATTGATTATAGATGTATCTAAAAAAATTAAATGACAAATGAAAAAATAGAGCAAGTACATATGTTCCCATAAAAAAATACTACATATGACTTAATTGATTTCTTTATTATACTATTAACTATTTTTTTTAATTATCAATGATGATTTCTTGGTGTATGATTAAAATATTTCTTGATTCTGTAAAAAGTAATAATATTTATTGAATATTTTAAATTTTAATTTTTTAAAGAACTATCATATAGCAACAAGAGCGAACAATTATAATATTTAAAGCACATGCTTGATGTGCACCTAATAAATTGCAGTATTTTCCTATTAAATTGGGTGTGGTTATGTAACATATGTGTAGTCAAAATAAATTTTGATTTTCCTATTAAATTGGTTGTGGTTATATAACATATGTGTAGTCAAAATAAATTTTGATTCCAATCACTATGACATACATCTTTAATTTATAGCGTCTTGGTTTGACTTTAATTGAGGAGTTGTCCATTGTTATGCCTATGTTTAAGAACATTGATAACCACACATTAAGGGAGTCAAATTACATTGTAGTTACATTATAGGCATTAAATTATATAGATAATATAAATGAAATAAATTATTTTCATCTTTTAAATGATAGTTACATAATTGATGGAGTAAAATTACATTACAGAGGTACCTATATTCAAAATATATTCAAAATATTCCATCCCATATTGCAAGAAGTACTATGTACGTTATGTGCCATATTACCCGAGTACTTACAACAATCGTGGGTTTTTGTCCGTAAATCTCATTTTAATGGTCAATATAACCGTTGTTGGAGTTAATCACATCAGTTAATTAGAAAGAAGAAGTTATATGTCGAAGCATCAAAATTGTTATTAGTGCTATAAATTCTCTAACGACATCCATTTAATTTTGCATGTTGATATTTCTTAATCTTATTGTGATTTTCCAGCATTTTTACCACATATAACATTCTCCATTCATTTGGCATCTCATTTATAATATTCCCTTTTATCTTAAGGATTGTTTTTTTTTTTTTAATTTCTCCACATCTTAACTATTATTGAACTTATATTTTTATTGTAGTTTTGTTTTACTTGATCAAACAATTGTTTATCCTTAGGTAAGTCTTTTGAATTTCATCTTAATGTATCATCATATTCGTACCAAGCAAAGCTCTAATATTTTTTTAATGTATTGATATATGAACGCTCAGGTATTTGTTTTATTGTTCGGGGCAACGCCCGGGTATTTGCTAGTTATATATAGGTTGGTGACAACATTTCTTATTCTCTCACATAATACTTGAGAAACATCTAAAGCTAATAATTATGTTTCAGTTCATTTTAAACTTGTGTTTATATGAAACATTATGTTAGAAAAAGTCCAAATAAAATATTTATTTTGCGTTAGTTATCATAATAATGTTAATTTGGTTTACATATTCACTATACATTTTACATAAGCAAATAATTGACTAACAGAATCAAACTAAAACTAAATCAAAATTTTAATTTATGTAAAAAAAATCTATTTAACGTAAACTTTTACATTTTATATTTATAATTATCGGGTCAACATGTGCGAAGCACATGTTGATCAGACTAGTCTAGTTAAAAGGAAATTGTGATCTTTCGTATATTAAAAGGAGGATTATGCGATTTTTTTGACTTTTGATTATATAAGCAAATTAATGTGCATTTAGGTAATTGTGAATCAATATTTATAACTTTCAATTGTCAAGTTAATCTATAATTTTGTTAATTAATTATATACTGCATATGTGGCCTAAACTAAAGGATATTAAGGTGGAAATATACTAACATAATCTACTAATAAAGTTAATTTTGTTAATATTTTTTGATTTTTGAAATTTAAAAAGCATGAAAAAGGAGAGAAGCAATTCGAAGAAGTATATTTAGATGGGATTGAATATGGTATAAGTATCAATAATATATCAATTATAGTATTAGATTCCCCTTTGGTGAAAAGTAAAATGAAGGTTAAAAGAGGGAAAAACTTCACTTCATTCTTATTCATTTATTTTTCAAATGCTCAAAATGAAAGGAAAAGAAGGGAAAACAAAGAATTAATTTTCAAATCTATCCAAACAATAATAAGTCTAATCATCTCCCTTTCTTTTCTTTCCCTTGAGTGCCTTATCCATAGGGTGAGTCTAAACCCTCTCTCTCTCTCTCTCTCTCTCTCTCTGTGTGTGTGTGGGTGGGTGGGTGTCTCTCTTTTTCTCTTTCCCTTTATTGTCAAATATGTGAAAATCGTTTTTCAAGAAAACTATTTTTTCTAGTGTACCAAGCATGTCAAATATTAAATAATTTTTTTTTTCTAAGAAATCATTTTACAAGGAAAATAATTTTCATAAAAAACTGTTTTTCTTTGCACCAAACACATCCTAAATGACAATTAATATGAAACAAAGGGAGTATCATTGAAGTTGTCCTCAAGATTCCAACAACTACTGTAATTAAATTTATTGAAGTGCTACATACTATACTTAATCATTATGTTGCAATTTGCAGATTATAAAGTATTTCATGAATTCAAATACTTTCAAGAATGTCAAGTTTGTGTATCCAAAGAACAAGGAAAGTGTGGAGCTTATGAAGTCTTACTTCAACCTTGAAAATCTTCCAAAGGCTTTTGGTGGTAATGCTACTATGGAGTATAATCATGAGGAATACACAAAGCTAATGATTGAAGATGAGAAGAAAGCCGCTGAGTTCTGGGAATTCGATAACAACTCATCAACCATTTCCAATGGTCATTCAACCCAAGATGTCACAAATTAAAAAGAATCACTAGCTTGAATCTATACATTCTCTTTTCAATCCAAATCACACTGTCATACAATGAAAAAGTATTCAAAAGTTTTTTCTTTTTTTCAACCTCATTGAGGGAAAAGGCTAAAAGAGGTTGTAGAAACTAGAAAGATATTACTCTCTTTTGTTGTGCTAGCAATATAATTACATTGTATGTGCTCTTGTCTTTTGTAGGACAATTACACAAGATATGTGACTTTATAAATATAATAAATGAAAAATGCGACATAAATACATGAAAAACAACTTGGTGCATAATATAGACTTACAGTTACAAAAATCTGTGAACATACCTTAACTATTAGTTCGACCAGTTAATTAAAAGAAGATCGACAATATTGATAGCAAAATCACCCGAATAATATTCAGGTCAATGAGTCATGATATTTGAGAAGTAGTTAACATTTTCATTGCTATGATATTACCTTTAGGGTGTGTTTGGTTGGGCTGAAAATCATTTTTCGGAATATGATTTTTTCATTTTCTCATTTTTCGGTGTTTGGTGACCGAAAAATGGAGAAAACCATTTTTCAAGAAAATGATTTTCCCCCACCTCTTTGTAAGTTATTTTCTCGACTCTAATCTAATGAGAATTATTTTCTCCCTCTCTGCCCTAAACACTCTCTGTCTCTCTGTCTCTCTGTCTCTCTCTCTCTCTCTCTTTTTTTCATTCTCTCTCCCTTGTGTCTCTCTCTCCATTATTCTCTCCACGCACTGATTTCAAACATGTGAAAATCGTTTTTTAGGAAAATCATTTTCATGTGGACCAAAAACACGGGAAAATATCAAATAAAAAATTCATTTTTTAAGAACATTATTTTACAAGGAAAATCATTTTTCTAGAAAACAGTTTTCCTTTGCACCAAACACACTCTTAATTTTTGAGCCTTAATGCATTAGAGTTCAACTTTTTTTGCCTTAAAGATTATGTATTTTATGAAACAATATATAAGTGGCCGTCCATACACTAAGGAAATATTTTTTGGGTACCTTATATATTAAGATGATATAATATGGGAAAATTTTGTTTCCATATGAACTTTATATTGTGTAGGACTTTTGTTATGTAATTAGTATAAATATCTCTTGTAGGTTATGAATAAAATCATCATATTCTTCTCTCTCAATCTCTCTTGCCTCTATTATTCTATATTATATAGGTTCATATATTCATTATTTCATAACAAGCCATAAGCACCATTATCTTGTTATAATTTATTAGAAAAAGATGAAAAAGATGGAAGAAATGAGGAAACAAAAGCAAAACACTCTTAAACACTCTTGCCTGGATATCCATGATCTAGACAATCGATATGCGGCTAAACCAATTGAGTTGAAAAGGTAGATAAAGACTACAGATAAGGTAAATTATTTTAATTAATGTTTGCATGAAGATAATTGCTGATTTTTGGATCCGTAAATTGAGGTTAACCATGACCATTATTTTCTTTTAATTTTGAAATTAAAGGTGATGCATCGTCTGCTCTTAATTATTAGCATCTTTATGGTATTTTTCACTACTCCCTCCATTCCATATTAACTGTCGTTTTTGGAAATTGTGCAATCAAACTCTAAAAATTTTGACCATAAATTTCTCAATATATACAATGAATTGCTATATAAAATTACTATCATTAGATTCGTAACGAAAAATACTATCATACAAGTATAATATTGCAATAGTTAATAACATATTATGCAAGAAATTATCAATCAAAGAGTGATATTGGAAACCGGGGAAGTCAAAATTATGACAATTAATATAGAATGGAGGGAGTATATTTAATGGATGTTGATCGAGGTTGTTCATTATAATTGCATGGTGACTACAATTTTTCACTGAAGATTAGAGTAGGGTGTAATTTTGCAAAAAAATCACTACAAAAAAGTGGTTTTTACCAACAAACTACTAGTGACATATAATTTATTTGTTGGTAAAAGTGTTTATTTACCAACAGATTATGTATATGTCGGTATTATTAAAGAGTTACTAACACTTATATTATATATTGGTAAATTAATTTTAATACCGACAGATAAAAATTTAACTATTGGTATTACTTTGACAGTACTGACACTTATATTATATGTTGGTAAAATAGTTTTTGTACCAACAGATAAAAATTTGTTGGTGGTCTCCCAAAGATGCCGCAAGAGAGAATGCGATGTGCATATCTCGGTGCGGGGTTTCGGATGAGGGCGGAGGTAGAGTTGCTGGGGTCCCAATGGTCAAAGCCAGATATCTCCCTAAAGAAGCCTAGCCCGTCCCAGTTATGCGGGATGGTCTGTTTGTTTCGACAAGTCTTTTCGGGGAGACCAAAAACTCTAGCAAATTCTGAGATGGTCATTTGTCTTAATTAACTACCCAAGGAGTTGAAATCGGATTAACCCATCCCTCCCCTGGAGATTCACCTCCACAGTGCTCAAGAATTCTAAGGTCAAACCCCTGAAAGTCGGTTCATTTAATCTAGCGACATGCACCATTTGCCCACGGTTCAACAACCAAAGAACACCATCAAGCATTCAACAATCACGGAGAAAACCTTCATGCAAATACTCTGTAGAAATAAGTGTACCGCCCCAACTGTAGACACCGGGGTTGGCACCGACAAATTTTCGACTCGTCAAAACTCAGCAAGTCATGGGCCGAACGCCAACATGGGTCATCTGGGCCCACAGTGTTGTCAAAGCGGGCCCAACAAACCAAATCAGCCCACGTAGAAAGCATGTAGGCCACTTAGCCTACAACAATTCATAATCTGGCCCAACAAGCGAACTCGGCCCATGGAAATTGAGCATAGGCCGCTTAGCCTTTGGGATTAAACACGTGTTTTGACCTTGGATTGACCATGATATTGTCAAAGACCGCTTGACCTATGAGCTTGCATGAGGAGATATGATTTTTGGGATGTGTCTCTCACCCTTCCCTCCAAAACACTCACTTCTCCACCTATAAATACCCCATCATTTTCATCAACAATAATCCAAGAATTCCACCCAAAATCTCTACCAAAACCTCCATACACTCATTCTTCTCCCTATATTAAATTCATTCTACAACTCTAATCACCATCATTATCACCATAATATCATCCACACACCACCTTTCTACCCCTTCTTACATTCATCCTTTCATCCAAGCTCTAAACTGAGGTTAAGTCAAAGGATCAATCTTCATTTCCACCTAGCAAGGTTTGTTTTTCTTTGCTATTGTATTTAACCATGTAATCTGTGCTTTAATTCTTACTTGTACGTGTTTTGTAAAGAAAAACCTCATTGTTTTAATATTGCATGATCAAGAATATAACATTGTGAAATTCGTTAAACTTCTTCCCGTTCATTTCATTTCAAGTTTGATTTTAGTAGAGTCTGTTTTCAAACAGGCGGATTCGAGAGTTATTTTAATTCTTGAATTCATAACCTTACCCCCGAACATAGAATTCAGGTTCGCAGACTAAAGTTATTTCTTTTATTTTGGTTTGTCGATTTCCTTAAATCGGCTGGCGATTCTTTCTTTTTTATAAACCCTTTTGATTATTAAAAATACACGTTATTACTAAAAAAATAATTACTAATTGTTTTTTTACACTACATTTTATAAATTAAGGAACCAGCCAAGTGAAAAGGGCCAAGAAATTGATATAGGCCGCCTGACCTTTGCCATTTTCTACCCATTTTCCCTTGGGCCGAGGACAGACAGGCCCATCCAAGGAATTGTCATAGGCTAAGCGGCCTATGACTCTTCTAGATGGGCCTCGTCTTTCCTCTTCGGCCCAAAATTTATGGATGGATTAAGTGTAAATCATTGGTAAAAGATTTTTGTGTAATTTCGAATATTTTTTGTAATATAAATAGGTGTATAAATGAATAAAGGTTCTTCACCCCGAAAATGAATTTCGAAAAAAGTAAAAATATCCTTATTTAAGGATTAAGCAACCTTAGTCGGCTCCCGATCACCCTAAGTAGCGGATCATCGGGGAAATGGTCACTTTTCCCAGGGATACCTACAGATTGGCGACTCCATTTAGGACTTAAACTTAAAAGAGGGTAAAACTTGAAAAATCAAGTTGGTTTGAAATTGTAAAAGGGAGAAGTTGATTTATTTCGTAATTTTATTATTCTTTTAGTCATTTTTTGCATACCGGGCCACTCATTGGGTCTTTTGACACGGGAGCACAAAGGCGACGGTTTAGGAAAAATTAGGATTTTTACCCGAGAGCGGGTGGCTACTACTATAGCGATGCACTCCACAATCGCTAAGCATTTGGTCTCTCCTCTCCCCGTGTTATACTCCAAGGCTTCCTTGAAGTCCGACGAGCAACAACTCACACACTTTACCCACAAATTTTACAAGAGTGAAGTGCACCGAAGTGAGTGTTGGGAATGTCCCGACAATGTTCGATATACACGGAGATTAAACCAAAGTAATATAGTAATTATATGTCTTGCTAGAAACCTCTATAATTAGTGAATAAATATGTTTAATTACAAATATATTAATTGGTCCTACTGGGTCATACAAGTCAGTGCCCTGGAACAATGTATGTAACCTAAGTAATACTGTATTACGTTTAGAAAAGTTGGAAACTGATTTCTGTGAGAAATCAGCCCAACACGGACCGAATTGGGTTCAACACGGACCGTGTTGACCCAACAACGTCCGTGTTGAGACACCACGGTCCGTGGTGTCTATGGGCCGAATTAATGGACTTTCTGGACGCCAACACGGCCGTGTTGTTTCAACACGAACCGTGTTGGGCCTGAAAAATCCGCTGTTGCGTTAAGTCGGCCCTTTAGGGTTTTGAACTCTGTCCCTAGGTTTTCGAAACACTATATAAAGGGGTCTCTGTGAGAGATTATTCCACACCAACTGCCTGAGACTCTTAGAGAGATACCAGGGTGATTTCCTGAGTTCCTCTCTCTTTTAGTTTGCAGTTCTTGTTTCAGGAAACATTCTCTCTTTCTTGAAACATTCTCATATACAAATACATACATCTTAGATTGAGATTCATCTCGATCGGGTCGATCTAGCAATCGGGTTCCCGGAGTGATGCGTGGACTTTTCAGTGGAGGATTTCAGCATTGGAATCTGGAAGGTCAACCTCTTCTTCAGCAGGAATTAGCGATCAGGTATAATTACTAAAGCCTCTGCAATTGTTGTGATTAATTGTTTATAACTGTTATGAATATTCCGCCAATTAATCTGTATCTATTTAGGAAATAGATAACCTAAAACCTAACAGTGGTGTCAGAGCCACCAATTGCATGCTAAAGTATTGTACTTTTATTCATAAATAATTTTGTCAATAGTTGAATTATATTATGAATATGCTAGAGTAGATTTATGCCTAAAATTTTGAATCTTTAAGAAAGTTTTAATCTTTACTCTTCATGATAATAAATCTGAAATTTTATTGTAAAATTTCGTGCCTTATTATTATTTATTTCTTACTGTCTTTAATTAATCGATTTTATGTTTGTTTAATCGTTAAATATAGAATAAACTTGATTTAATCTTGAATATTTTAGAAACAATCATGTTTAATATTGTTAAACAGTAGGCAATACATGAAATAGGTCTAAATGCGCAAAATAGGGTTTTGTAGAATTATTTTCTGATTTAGTTTATTTATGGTAAATATGAAAAATTGAAATAAAATATCAAACGAATTTGAAAATTTCTGACATTTTTACTGGAGGTGTCTAGAAGTGTTCTAGACTTTCCATAATTATTATAGATTTTTCCCAAATAAAATGGATTTTTAATTGAGTTTTCAGCTCTGAAGAGAATTAAAAATCGTTTAATTCTCTGAATTTTATAAATTTTTAGACATTTGTAAAACTTCTGAAAATTTTACAGTAGATTACTGAGTAACCATACTTGTAGGGAAAAAATTTTCCGTTAATTTATCCGGTCAAATTATATTTTTTAATTTAGATTTTCAGATCTGAGAGAAATAAATTTGTTGCTTCTCTGAATTTTTTATATTTATAGAAATTTGCAAATTTTCTGAAAATTTTACAGTAGGTTATTGGGTAACCATGTTCTTATGGATAAAATTCTCGTGAATTTTCGAGATTGTTTACTAGTTTTCCTTTAATTTTCAGATTAACAGAAAAGTATAATTGTTCATTTTCTGAATTTTATTCTAATTTTCGAAATTTGATAAAAATCTGAAATTTTTGCAGTAGCATATTGGATGAACCTACTGTATGGAAAAATTATAAAATTTGATTTTTTAAACTTATCAGACTATTATTATTTATTTTCCTCTTAAACAGAGAATTAAAAAGTTTAATTCCCTAAAATTTTACAATCTTTTGAAAATTGTTAAAATTCTGGAAAATATTCATATTGGGTTATTAGATAACACTGTGATATGAAATCATTAAATTCGATAATTTATGATAATTTAATTTAAGTTTTTCATTCACGAAATTAACCGAAATTGGGAAGCAACACGGACCGTGTTGCCAACAGTTTTGGTGAATTCGTGTGTTTTAAGATTGTAATTAATTTTAGAAATTAATTATTAAATCCTATTACTACTAAATCAGTTGATTGACATAAAATCTAATAGTTTGTAAAGTTTAGGAAACTTACAATATCTTTAAAAGATATAGTATCTTTTAGTTTTCTTGATTTTAAGAAAATCGAGTATTTTGTGTGTATAGGTATAAAATCCTAAATCTGTTTAGGTAACTAAGATAAAATTTGGAATTTTGTTTATTTTAGTATTCATGAAAACTTTTAGGAAACCATATTTAGTATTTGTTTCCTTATATGTGTTGTGTTGCAATTATATATGCCTTTATAATTTGTTATTTAATCATGTGTTATATTTGATATAATTATTGCAATATTACCAGTTTGCATGTGCTTCTATTATGACCATAGATAGTCGGTTTTACCGGTCTACGTACCGGATTGGGTGAAATACGGTCTGCATGCCGTCGTTGAATTAATTTTAAATTTAAATTTTCAGTTAAGTTTATTTTAATTCATGTAAGGCCTCAATTGTGAGGTCCACTTTGTAAATTTGTTGTATTTGGAGACATCAAGATGAGTGGGAGCCCAATAGTAATGGAGATGGTGAGATTATGAGATTTTATTATGTTTTTAGTAATTTTGTAATTTTATTAGATTTTATGAGATTTTATCTTTTTTAGCTATTTTTAGTACTAATTTGAAAAATTGAAAATTAAAATAAAAACCTACAACTAATCCTAAATTCTAAAACCCAAACCCTTCTCCCAATTAATCGGCCCAGCCCAAATCCATCCCAGACCCGTCAACCCGACCCACATACCCGCTCTAAAACCCGCCCCATTTCCTCCCTTTTTACCCCTGCCGAATACAACTACTCACCCCAAAACCCTAATTCCCCTTTTCCTCTCATTCTTCCTTCTCACCTTTCTTCGTTCCCATTCTTTCTCCTTTCTCTCTGGTTTTCCCCTGCGCACCAAACAGCCCCGAACCACCTCACCCTCCATAACCGCATCAAACTCCATCTCTCCTTCTCTCTTCTGGTCTATTCTCTGTCATCTCTCATCTCTTCTCTTTTCCATTATCTCGTGAATTTCTCAATCCCTCATTCTATTTCTCTTTGATTGTAACAGTTTCGGTTGAGAAGATAATGGAGCAAGCACGCATGAGTCACCATTGACGCGTCTTCATCCTCAACAAACCAAATTCATTTCAACCGTCCGAGATTGAGGAGATCGAAGGGCCAAGATTTGAAGAGGGAAGTGGAGTTCGACTATAAAAGAGAGAAGAGGAGCCATTCGAAGTTTTCATGGAGGTTTCGGCCTTCATCTAGGGTTAGTGTTTAGGTTAGAATTAGATTTAGGTTTATTTTTGTTTTGAATCTCTAATTTCATTGTGCATGTTAATCGTTTTGATGAATGGTTGTGGTTTCGAATCTGGGATTTGATTGGGTATTATCGATTTGGGATGTATTGTTGCGAATTGGTTTGGTTTTGATTCATGTTCTGGGTTGAATCTAGAATGTTGGTATTGTTCTTGGTATTGAATCTTGGTTTGAATCTCTGAGGTATTGATTATTCTTGATGAATTTGTATTGTTTAGGTTTGATTTTTACTCTGTTCTGTCCGTCTCTCCCTTCCTCTGTTTTCTGTCTTTTCTTTTGCTCTTTGTCTCGGTCATGAGTAGTAGTGATAGGGGTGATCTTCTTTTCTCTTCTTTCCTTTGATTTTGTTTTGTCTCGGTCAGATGATCATTAGGCAGTGGGTTTTGGTTGGGATAATATAAGGTTTCATTAGGGTTCTGTTAGGTAAGTTTCTAGGGTTTTGGTTGGGTCAGTATTAGGTGGAGGTGTGTTTTAGGGTTCTGTTTGGGTTGTTTAGGTCTTGGTCAGTTAAGGGTTAGGTTTATCTAAGGTCAGTGGGGTGTCTTAGGGTTGTCTTAGGGTTTATTAGGGTTTGGTCTTGAGTCAAGGATAATGTCTTTAGGCTTTAGGTTTTTGTTGGTTTTAGTTTGGTCTTTAATATGATTAGTGGCAAAGGTTTTTAGGGTTAAGGGAGTGATTAAAGCTCCATTAGATGGTTAGTTATAGGGGTTAGTCAATTAGGGGGTAATTAGTGGGAAAAATCTAATTCCTACCTTAGCCCTTCCTTCAAGTGGGGTGAATTAGGGATCGAAAACTCTCTAATTTACTAATCACTTGTCAATGGAAGGCTAAGGACGTGATAGTTAGTCACTCTCTCATGAAAGTGAGATAGAGGCTAACTAGGGAATCTTGTTCGATTAACCCTCGGGATCCATGAGATTTCGGGGAAGTTAATCTGGATTACCTTCGAAAGAGGAAATCCCGCGGCCATATTTCTAACAAGATTCTCATATGATTTATACTATCTTTTTGCTTCCTAACCACAAAACTCACATAACCATGAATCCTTTGGTTGCCTAAAACTCTCGAAACCCTTTTCTTCTCTTTTTGTGTCTTTACTTGTATTTCTTATCTGCTTGATAACCAATCTCTCTTAAATGAATGATGAACCCCCAACCTAATAGGTGAGAATTCGGAATAGGCTATTGGGTTTAGAAGCCCCAACTCTCTTAGAGAGAACGACAAAACCGGGGTATAAAAACCACGTTACACTCTCAAAAATGAATTATTGCTCAACCTATCGAAACACCACTTAGATGGATAAATAAAGAAAGCCAAAGTGAATTATTTGTCCATCATTAATAAGTAGGGTGGGAGCTAGGTCAATTCAAATTGGCTATCAAAATAGTTTTGGGCCAAGAGCAGAGGAAGAGAAATATTGTATTCGATACAAATTTCTTGCCAAAAATCATTTTGAATGATCGATCATAAGATGATCCACCAAAGATAACATGGGATCGAGTTTTGTTGGGCCAAAGTCCACTTAAGCCCATGAGTCTTGTGGGTCTTGGTAAATTAAAACACTAAATGAGAGTTGATAAAGTGTTTTGATTTGAAATTAAAATTAGTTTAATTTCTTTTGATGAATAATAACTAAAATGAACCATTTTTTTTGTCTCGTAGAATTATTTATGTCTTTTCACTCAAACATCCACCACTAATAAAATATTGTTTTCTCCTTGAGAAAGAGAAAAACAATTACACCAATTCCTTAATTGGCATCGCTATCACAAGATTGTCTTGGGCGAATTAAAAGAAACATGTCTTTGATAAAACATTGAGCTAGACATCAATATTAAGAGGTCAATCAAGCAAATGAATACATGTAATGTCATAGTATTCATACAACTTTAAATTCAAAATGTTTGAAGATTAGAGGGAGGATTTCAATAATACCAACTCAAAACCAAGTTCATCGAACTAGTTAGAGTTGATAAATATGAAACCAATAACCAGATAGTCTCGGTTAAGCTAGATAAAGGCCAATTGATGACACTCAAGTTCTGAAATAATTTGACTATTTTAAAACATGAGAAACCTCAGATCCCCTATAGCCAAAAGATTGGCAATCAAAAAACAATCTTTTAGTGAAAAGGAAAACAAGATTTAAGAAATCTATCAAAGACAAGAAGTCAAAGGAAAGGTAAGGATAAACAGTTGTACATAACCAACGACAGCAACCGGTTAACAACCAGATCATGTATGACACTGGGAGCGTGAATAACTATAAGGAAGACTTGAGATATGATTTCAATTCTAGGCAAATGCGTATATGATACACACTACCCTCATTAAACCCACTTTGAGTATTAGATACCGGCTGTAAAACTCGCATTTATGCAAATGTGTAGGATCTACAGCAAATAGATGTGCTTTGAAGGATGAGAGTCAGCCTACAAAAGGGAACATGCAATTAGTTTTAGGTTCTCATGAAGAGTTGGTTGTTTATCCATTTCCTCAAGACTTATAACAGAAATTTATAGGTGATTCTATGTTCTCATTATAACTAGAAATTTGATTTCAGGCTCTCAGTTAGAGAGAGAGAGGATATCGGATAAACACACACAACACAACGAAACCAAAAGGTTTAAAAGGAATAACTCACGTTCAAACTTAAACCTTGTAACTATCTATTAAGTCATGCAAATCAAAGCGCATTCAGAAGCGTCACAGTGATAGACTTTTGAATGATAAGACTTTGAAACATGTGATGTCTGCAAAGCATGACTGTACCTTTTACAAGAAAGGGTGAACGTGCCAATAAACACTCATGCATATGGATGTATGAAGTCCAATTGAGCACAAGTACAAGGGATGAATTACTTCAAATCTTCAAAGATGAATAAAATAACACATGGTGATTCATGTCTATGAGATTCATCTGAAGCTGGAATGTTAAAATAGTTTGAAGATTTCCAAATTGAAGTAGTCTTGGCGAAACAATGAGAGCACCTAGATACGATCGAAAGGATGCTAATGGTTGAGCCAAAAATTTGAACAAATGACTCAAATAAAACATAATTCTGGCACTATAAGCTTAAGTCAGATTAATCCGAAATGCATTCAGAAAACTGCATAGTGCAGGATTTTGGAAAACATAAACTTTGAAAAGTTCAATGTTTATAAAGCATGCTTGATGGGTAAGTTGACTAAAATCACCTCTTATTGGAATTGGTGAACAAGCTAATGACTTATTAGGATGCAAGCATATTGATGTATGTGGGCCTATGAGCACTAGTGCTAGAAGAAGGTTTATTATACTTTTTCATCACTTTCAGTGACGATTTTTAGTAGATATGGGTATATATTTACTTAATACGCCACAAGTCCAAATCATTTGAAATGTTCAAAGATTTTCAAAGTGAAGTACAAAACCAACATGGCAAGAAAATCAAAACCCTTCAATAAGGTTGAGGAGGTGAGTATTTGAGCCATGATTTCACTGACCATTCTAGAGAATGTGGAATTGTTTCATAACTCTCGCCTCTAGGAATACGACATCTCAATGACATATCTAAAAGAGAAATCACACCTTATTAGATATGGTGCGATCAATGATGGTTGAGTCAACATTGTCGATTACCTTTTGGGGATACACGCAGTTAACCATAGCTCTAATTACTGAATAAAGATTATCTGAAGCACTAGTGAAGACACCATATATGATATGGAGAAGAGAGGTTCTTGAACCATTTTCTGAAAGAAAGGAGTATCACTTCTACAAACTGTTATAGAGGAAAGTGATTGTGTCTAAAAATGCTTTCTTCTTAGAGAATATGTTATTCTCTAAAAGTAAGAGTGGGAGAGTTTTTGAACTTACCGAAGTTCAAGAGACAAAAAACACTATAATCATCACCTAAACTCCGCTACTTGATCCTAGTTCAAAATTTTCCTATTGGTTGGGAAATTAAGAACAAGGTTGAGGCGGTTGAAGTCCCTCAAAACGTTGAGGAGAAGGTTCCATAAAAATTACTCCAAGAAAGGTCAAATAAATAACTCCGTCAGCCACAAAGATATCGATCTTCTATGGATGAGCGTGAGATGTTACTTTTAGAAAGTAATGACTCTACCTACATCAAAGAAGCTTTAAGCAAATCAAGATTCCATGCAACCAAGTCTAAAATGGACTCCATGTATGGAACCAAGTTTAGAACTTGGTTGATTTGTCTGAAGGTGTAAGCTATCAGGCATAGGAGGGTTTTAAGGCAAAACATAGGTTCATTGAGATAGACATCAAGACTGACTTCAAAATTAGATTTGGAAGAAAGCTGTGTACTTGACACAACTGAATGGTCTTTTGTTGGAATACTTGTAAACTTCAAGAGGCCATCTGTGGTCTTAAGGAAGCTTCCAGGAGTTGGAATCATTGACCTTCTTGACCAGGATATAAAAAAGACTTAATATATTGGGAAGTGCCAAAGATAATATTGTGTTTACAAGAAGTTCAGTGGGAGCAATGCGTTTTCTGATATTGTATGTGATTGACATACTGCCTACTGAGAGGAGGATTCCCATGTTGCGTCTACTGAGGTTGACTTGGAAATAATTTTCAAAGTGAAGGATTGGTGGGGCTAAGAATTTTCTTGGAGACAGGATCTATAATGATAGATTAAAGAATTTGATTGTTTGAATCAAAGTTGACTAGGTGTTGAATATGTTCAACCCACTTCGAGAATTGATTAATTTCAATAAATCATGGCATATCCTTAGAAAATTTGATTGTCTCAAAACAATCAAAGGTTCTAAAAGGGATGAGATATATAGCTCACGCTTCAGGCGTGAGATTAATGTATGCCACGAGATGTTCAAAGCCCAACATGACATATACATTGTGTATATGTATAAGCAAAACTAAGGATGTGTCCTAAGTCTAAAGTGGTCGATTAAAGCTAAGTGGGAAGAGTTGCATTGATGCTACACTTTTGTCAGAGAAATATGATTATCTGAAAGGTCAGAGAAATTATATGATCTCAGTGGTATTGAGGTGAGCTGGAAGATGTTCCTAACATGACATGCGTTTAATTCTATAAATAAGACAAGCATGACATGACTTTATAAACTGTTAGGATTGTGAAGTTCGTTTTAGAACTGGGTGATGTTTCTAGCCTTGCGAGAGAAATGGAGCCTTGTTGGTAGGAGCCATCACTCAAGCAAAGGAACTGAAGCTCACTATGAATCAAAACATGAGTTCCAGAAATATCTCCCTGTATGAAAGGTCATTAGTGAAATGGTATATTACAAGTATTGTGTACTAAACCCCTGTTGTAGTTATAGCATGAAAGTCATGCATGGGTAATAGGTATTGAACACATTCCGGAATAGTAACAAGTCAAATTTACATGAATTGTTCATGAATTATGACCTTGTTGATTCATCATTAAGAATAAGATTCAAAAGTTTACATTAATTGTGGTTTAGAATTATGTAAATGTCCAAAAAGGATTAACAAATTCAAAATGGGAAATTGGATGAGGTTCGATTTCTGAAACCCCATTAGTGAACTTGATAACGCTAGTCTTGGTCGACAGTCGACCTAGTTCCTAATTGTATTATCATGTAGGAACAGTGATAATATCGACACAATTAGCATGTAGGATTGAGGTGATGATCAAGATTCGTGATCATAATGATGTGATGACATCATAAATCAATCACATGGGTATTGTTGAGAACAACTACCGAGCTGACCCGCAGTGGGAGCTATTTAAGTTGGGAATTGTGATAGGAGCTCTCACCACTCGAAATTCCTGAATCCTGAATTTAGTACACAGACTGCATGATCTGATGTGACTTTGGAGCGCGTCAAACGCCTTTCGTAACAGTAGGCTATAAAGGCGGTGTCTGGGTTACAGTTGGATCATGTAAGAATGTGTGTCTGAACAAGATGGCATTGACCTCCCTATTAGGGACAGTTGTCTTATTGGCCACTCGGTGAGATTAGACTGAAAATGCTTGGCCGAGCTCAGTTGAATCAAAAGTTGATCATCTGCTTTTCAAAGTCTAAACTCGGAGATCGAGGAACGTTTCGGGTCTTACATAAGGATGACATCAGCTTACCTTATCCGAACATGAGACAGTAAGTGACAAGGGAATTAAAAGAATCGAACACTTGTGGGACAAGTGGCAGGTTGTAGGGAATGTCCCGACAATGTTCAATATACACGGAGATTAAACCAAAGTAATATAGTAATTATATGTCTTGCTAGAGACCTCTATAATTAGTGAATAAATATGTTTAATTACAACTATATTAATTGGTCCTACTGGGTCACACAAGTCAGTGCCCTGGAACAATGTATGTAACCTAAGTAATACTGTATTACGTTTAGAAAAGTTGGAAACTGATTTCTGTGAGAAATCAGCCCAACACGGACCAAATTGGGTTGAACACGGACCGTGTTGACCCAACACGGTCCGTGTTGAGACACCACGGTCCGTGTTGAGACACCACGGTCCGTGTTGAGACACCACGGTCCGTGTTGAGACACCACGGTCCGTGGTGTCTATGGGCCGAATTAATGGACTTTCTGGACGCCAACACGGCCGTGTTGTTTCAACACGAACCGTGTTGGGCCTGAAAAATCCGCTGTTGCGTTAAGTCGGCCCTTTAGGGTTTTGAACTCTCTCCTTAGGTTTTCGAAACACTATATAAAGGGGTCTCTGTGAGAGATTATTCCACACCAACTGCCTGAGACTCTTAGAGAGATACCAAGGTGATTTCCTAAGTTCCTCTCTCTTTTAGTTTGCAGTTCTTGTTTCAGGAAACATTCTCTGTTTCTTAAAACACTTTCATACCAAATACATACATCTTAGATTGAAATTCGTCTCGATCGGGTCGATCTAGCAATCGGGTTCCCGGAGTGCTGTGTGGACTTTTCAGTGGAGGATTTCAGCATTGGAATCTGGAAGGTCAACCTCTTCTTCAGCAGGAATTAGCAATCAGGTATAATTACTAAAGCCTCTGCAGTTGTTGTGATTAATTGTTTATAACTCTTATGAATATTCCGCCAATTAATCTATATCTGTTTAGGAAATAGATAACCTAAAACCTAACAACGAGAACATGTGATAGGCCATATTAACCCAACCATAGAAATCCATGAACATAAAGCCTCGGTTTAGGATACCTCTCATGTTGTATGCTATGTGTATATGTGTTCCCTTTTCCCTTTTCCTTTTTGTAAAGAGTCCACCTTAGCTTAGAGGCTTCGTTCTAGTCCGTATAAAATTCATTGGGTTGAGAATATGATTATTTAGTAATTAGTATAATTAACCCAAAGGCATTATGGCTAGCCCAGTGGAAGGGCTCATTTACGTACAAGAGTTGATTATTTTAATTAATAAATAAAAATTGACTCACCTTAGATGATAATGTATGGTCCTTTATGATATTCTCTTAACAAAGGTTCAAAAAATATAATTGAAAGTCCAACAAAGTTAATGGATAGCGTCTTAGACTGCATAATAGTCACTACGCTTTAGTAAATTATTTTATAGATTTAATTAATAAATCCATCACATTTATGGCCGACCCGTTGTTAGGCCCAACCATATTGGGTTTGTCTAAATTAAGCCTATAAACTAATTATAACTCGCATATTGGATTTATCAAAATATAATTAATGGATAGCGTCTTAGATTGCATAATAGTCACTAGGCTTGATTAAATTAATTTATAGATTTAATTAATATTGTTGGCTTTATTCAGTCCTTCACAACATCCATTTTCCTTGGGCAAATAAAAAAAAATATACAAAAAAAAGAAGATAAAAAAACGGGTTGTCAGTCTTGCCGAACATTATTCTAGTATGCATAATAGCCAATATAGCTTTAATAGTCTGAGTTGTTGGGCCAAGTGTAACGTGGTTTTTTGTACCCCGATTTTGTCGTTCTCTCTCAGGGAGCTAGGGGCCTTGGCTAGGTCAATCTGACGTTAGGTGAGGTTTAAGGATCACAAGACAACAAGAGGTTTTCAGGTAAAGGACTGCACAACAGAACGCAACACGACTAAGGTTCGGTCAAGAAAGAAACTATGGTTGTCGGGAGATTTCGGGATGCAAACAGTAATTAGGACGAGGGTTTCGCAATCAGGAAGCAATAAATCTATAGAATCAAATGACAGTCCCATTAAAACAACCCACCGGATTTCCTTTTTCAAGGCAATCCGGATTAACTTCCTACAGGTCCTCCACGGACCCGGAGGGTTAGAGGAACGGGACTCTCTAATTACCTCTTTCCACTCTCGTGGGCGAGCGTTAACTATCCCAATTCCCATCTTCCAACGAGTGTTGGATGTATTCAAGAACTTTCGATCTCGAATACATCCCACTTGAGGGAAGGATAGAATTAGGAAATTGACTCCACAACGAATTAGCTCCTAAAATTGTTAATCCAAATCAACCATTCACATCCTTAGTTTCTCCCTAACCCATAAGGGTTCTAGCCTCTAATCATCTTAACTAACATACTAACAACAATAATAACTTCACTATTCATGCTTAAAACAGAGAATATAGATAATCAAAGCAACAATCTAGTAACAACAAACACCAAACAAACAAAAACAGAGATTGTAAAGTAGATGAATTAAAGAGAGTATGGGTAAGAAATGCTCATTAATTTGATGCCAATGGAAGGATGATCCTCAATAATAAGAAATGCAAGCTCCAAAATAAGATAAATCTTTAGAACTTTAATGGAATTCCAATAAAATCCACAACAAATGCAATAAACCAAGTGTAATTACTCACTAATCACTAAGAAATCACACTAATCTCTCTCTAATTGAAAGCTAAAATGTTGATATTACCACAGATAGCTGCCTCATTTAACCTAATCGTTCAAGAGGTAATATATACAACTCAAGGTGGTTACTCAAAACATAGCACTTTGTATAACAGAATTTATGAACCCGCAGGGGACCGCAGGTGCGGTCTCGAGGACCGCAGGTGCGGTCCTCCGAAGCTCAAGGGATTCTTCTCTTCTCCCTTCGCAAGACCGCTGGTGCGGTCCCTCTCGGGTTACTTGCTCCTTGCCCTAGCCTTGGTCGACCACTGCAGCTGCTGTCTATGGGACCGCAGCTGCGGTCCTCCTCGGCTAGCTTGGATCTTCTTCTTTACTTCACTTTTCATCCGGTCAAGACCCAGGAAACTTCAGGAGTCCCAAAATAGCTCTAAAATAGCCCTTTTTACCACGTTTTGAGTAAAAACTCCAAAATCTACAAAATAGCCAAAAACATATTAAAAGTTACGAAATTAAAAGATGAAACGAGTCAAAAGCCTAAGAATTAAGGCGCTATTTAAACACAAAATTGGGTCTAAAAACCCCCCCATACTTAAAATTTTGCTCGTCCCGAGCAAAACAAAACAAGAAACTACCTAGACTAACACAAACTCCTCTGTCGTGAGATAGAAACGAGTGCATTTAGTGTATGCACCAAGCCCTTTGAACCCCCTGGCAGCCTGGGTGGATGAGATGGACTCATGAGGGTTTGTAGCGGCTGTACCCACAAAAGCCAAAGAAAAAGGAAAGAGGGAAAGTGAAAACAAAACCAACAAAAACAAAAAGGAAAGAAAAAAACAAAAGCTTCGCTTCAAAGGATCTCGAAATCTAAATTAGGAAAACGTTATTAAACCTCCAAAAGGAACCGTTATGAGCGTCTCACAAGCACCTATCCTAAATATAAGTCAGTCTTTGAGATTTTCGGTGTCCTACACCTAATGCCAAGCAAAACCCCACGTGCAAATGTGCTAGTGGGTTCTAACCAATTCCAAAAGACTCCAAGGACTCATGTCCGAGCTCAAAAACAAAGAAACGAACAAGGAAAGAAAAGAGTTGCCCTTCCCCGCATTTGGTCGCCCTTGGTTTGGTGAGGGCCGTAGGTGATGCAAGGGGAGGCCCAACGCTTTTCGAACACTGGAAGCTTTTCTTTTTGGGGTTGGGTTTTCTCAACGAATTTTTTTTAAGGTCGAGGCTAGCTTTTCGGGAATTGCAACGGCCCATAATGCGGGGTTTACCCCCCCAACACGGCTTTTCCATACACTCCTCCGTCGAGAATTCGGTATAGGAGTAGCTTAAGGGGCAATAGTGCCGTACCGCTAATACCAGCTCCATGTAGGTTGTCTAGCTTTATAGTGGTTTGATGTCGTTCAGCCGACTCTCCCCACTTAATCAGGTTATTAAACTTTTGCTTTCATTTTCTTTCTTTTTGCTTTTGCTTTTGACTTTGCTTTTGCTTTTGCTAAACAGGAAAAAGAAACAAGCTCGGACACAAACCCCTAGAACCTCCCGGTTTCAACCAGAACGTGAAAGGAGTCGGGGTCTCACTAGACACTCAACTCAGCACATCTAAAGAGATAAGTCATGACTAGCACCCGAGACAGGGTCGAAAACGCTCAGACTGGTTTCTTTTAAAGAAGTTTAAGAACGACTTCTCAATTTCGACAACAAGACCCAAGAAACAAAGCAAAAACAAAGCGAAAACGATAATCGAAAGAAAACTTTTAAGGTTTTCACTCCCTTTTTTCTCCTTTTTCACACAAAATTTTTCAAATTTTAGGCAAAAACTAAGAAAACAAAAACAAAGAGCTAGGTGATCTACCCTTGAAGCAAATATCTCCCCCCTCCCCACACTTAAAACTCCACATTCTCCTCATTGTGGGAAGATGTCACATGAAAAAGGGTAGAGAACCTAGAGAAACAAATAAACAAAACAATTATCCAACAAATGGTGGCGACCCGAGCCCACATGGCTCCAACAACAAGATAAACCCAACACAGACATTCAAAGGGGTTCGCCACCCAAAAGAAAATCAAGCATGCGACAGATCAAAATAATAATTCACATAAGAAAGAGCAAGGTGGAAAGATGTTACCTCAGACTCTTCATAAGTGTTCAAACCGTGATCCGAAGTCGTCGTTCGATTGAATCACAATGATATTAGAGCAAAAGGACGACTTTATACATGACAAAATCCGCATGCGAGATCGAAAACAAAATCAAAAGAAAATTATCTAACTAAATTTCTAAACAAAGAAGAAATAAAAAGAATAGAAGAAAACTATTAACAATATGTACATTGCCAATGACAAACCTTATCCCCGAATCTCATTCATTGAGGCGGGAAATAAGCGTGAAACTCATCTCAAACTGACCAAACAAACTTGATTTCATTCCATTTCATTAAAAACAACCATTCATTACATGCTGTCCCAACCATACATGCCCAAAATACAACCGACACAAGGTAGAATAAACCACCACCGGCCAAAAGAACTACCAACAACCAACCAAGACATTCCAACTACAACCAAAAGACAACCAAAATACAATCAAGAGATGACTACCACAAGCCATGCCCAACCAACCTTGAGAGCAACATCAGAACAGACCAAAAGGACCCGAGACACCAACACGCCAAAACCACAAAGCCTTCTCGTCCAAACCCCCCGATGAGGCACCCCCCCACATTTACATTTTACAAAGTAAAACATGAAAAACAATAAAAAGGATCAAGTGGGGGCGAGGGCATTTACAACCTGTCCCTCAAGCGGATCCTCCCGGAAGAGGATGGGGTTGGAGCTGCGATTGAATGCCAACAAGGATATCTTGTTTCGCCTCAAGAAGCTCTTACAAATTCTCAATCAGACTTTGTTGGTTTTGGATTAATTCTCGCTGGTCTTGGAACTCATTGTGTAGTTCCTCGAGTTGATCACTGATACGCTCCAATGTAGAATCTCCAGCTTGGCTTGCACCTACATCTTCGCCTTGCTCTTCTTCCTCCTCTTCCTCCTCTTGCTCTTCACTCCCCTCCATGGGTTCAAAAGGACCACCCACTATTCGGCGACCTCCGTGCCTTTGCCCACACGACCAGTTTCGTTGGTTGGTGACATTCAACCATTCTTTAGTATGATCATGATCCAATTGAATCGCGATACTGAGGGAGCCATACCCGTGGCGGTATAGGGTTTGCATCTTGTGTTTCTCCAAGAATTCCATCTTTCCCAATCTCACACCGTCAATAGGGTCGGGGAAATACCGTGGAGTCCATTTGGCGAGGTAAGACTCGAAGCCTTTCTTCTTGAGAAAGTGACAGATTATATGACCTATGCCAATGGTCATTTGCGGAGTTCGAGGCTGATTTCCCGAAGACAGTTGAGAATGCAAGAGCCAGTGTTGACACGACGACCATTGATTGCGTTGAAGATGACGAAAAGATTGTCTTTGTGGACGTTTGGTCGCCCAATGTCGCGGCGGAAGACAGAACTTGAAATGATCCGATGGAAGATTCGAACACTTAAATTGCAGAAATCCCAGGCTTTGGAGTTATTCGGGCAATGAATCCTTGATTGACGACTCCGAGACTTTGGATATCGCCTCCGCCAACAGGTGAGAGCCTTCATTGCCTCTTGTTCATTAAATCTAACGCACTCTCCGTAGTACAGCCCATCCACAGGGAGACCTAAAGTATCACAAAGATCCTGGACTGAACAGTCAATTTCCTCCTTAGCAACCCGGAAAGTAAAAGACGCATTCGTTGTGCCATCCTCCTTCACCACTAAAGAGCTAAAAAATTCAAGCACCGGTTGATCTACGATAGGCTCACTGATGGTGACGAAAACTTCCCAACCCAAAGTTTTGATGAAGAAGTCCATGCTCGGCTTGCAATAGATATCTTTCGCTGTTTGCTCATCATAAATATCGGGAGCACAAATCTTCCTCTGTTTCAACCTTGCATACCTCTGTTTATGCATCTCATCCTGAAAAGTAACCTTCAACTTCAGGTCACATTTAATCAAGGAGGCAGGTTGTGCTTTATAGCGGTTCTTGTCGGGCTCCGCCGACGAAGATGGAGGAGGGGTCGGTTCTTTCTCGGTCCGGGCTCGTTTAGCTCGACCCATTAGAGTGAACAAGGAGCAAAAACAACAATGTGCACACAAAATATCTAAACCCCTAATGTCCACCAAGAATGTCACCAACCAAACACCAATCACCAACTTCACACACAATTGCACCTAATTCGACACCCCCAAGTCTCAACCAAGAGCACTCAACAATATCCAAGGAGTACAACATGACATTGTGCACAAAAAAATCACCCACAATTAGCAAAAAAATGAACTTTGATGCATAAAGAGACAAGGGATACCTTAATTGAGGACCTAGGAACTCCTCCTTGCCATTTTCGAACCCCACAATTAACTCTACCCAGAATTTGCACTTGAAAAGCTCCACAAAAGGTGCGAAAGTGGTGAAGGCGCAGCTAGGGCACAAAAATCACGAGAAATTGGACCGGGGGGGGGGGGGAAAGGAATTTGTTAAGGATTTGAGGTATTTGGGGTAAGTTTTAGGGTTTTAAGAGAAAGGGGGTTTTTCGAGTGAGAGGAAAAGAAGAGAAGTAAAAGAAAAGTGAGAGAGAAAGGGGTTTTAGCCCCGACAGAAATCACAGACATTCGAGGGACCGCAAGTACGGTCTGTTGCTGGAACCCTCCTTGCAGGAAAAATCACCTCTTGAGACCGTAGGTGCGGTCAGGGCCACCGCAGGTGCGGTCTTCTCCTGGACTCCATAAAAACTTGGGTTGCCATATCAGGACCGTACCTGCGGTCCTATACACCGCAGGTGCGGTCTTCTCCTGTCTATGCCTTGCACCTACAAGACTCAAAAACTTGAAAATAATGTTAAGTCCTAAAATTTTACTCTCTTCATTATCAACCTTCTTTTATTACACACTCAACAACTTTCATGAACAACTTTCAACATTCAAATCCACACTAAACTACTTTCTTCATAAATTTTTCTTCTTCACACCCGAATTTTTCTATTTTCTCAATTTTTTTTCTTCTTTTCTAAAATTTTCACTCTCTCTTTTTTTTTTTCTTTTAAAAAACTTCAAAAATGAACGAAACAAGAACATTAGAACAAATAAAAGTTGCAAGAAAGAAAAGAAAACACTAAAGAAGAGGAGAGTAGCTCGTACCTCCTCCCGGTTGCTTGTTTTAGGTCCTAGCTCGACCTAATCCACTCTTCAACTATCAAAATCAGCGAGGAACACCACAACCGTCCCAGCATACTCTTCTCCCATAATGTGTGGCTTGATCTTTGACGAATTGACTTTGAAACAATCTCCATTTGCATTCTTAAGTTCAACAACTTCGGCGGGAAGAATCTTTACGATTTCAAAAGGCCCTGACCATCTCGATCTTAGCTTTCCGGAAAAGAGTTTGAACCTCGAATTGAAGATGAAGACTCTATCACCAACCACAAAATCACGACGGTTCAATCTCTTGTCGTGCCATGCTTTAGTTCGCTCCTTGTAAATCCTATTGTTTTCATAGGAGTGACGTCTCAATTCCTCAAGCTCCTCCAATTGGAATAAACGACTTGCCCCGGCCGCCTTGAGATCATAATTCATCTTTTTGATTGCCTACATTGTCTTGTGTTCAAGTTCCACGGGAAAATGACATGCTTTCCCGTAGACAAGGCGGTATGGAGTAGTCCCTATCGGAGTTTCGAAAGCAATGCGATATGCCCACAAGACATCATTTAGTTTCTCCGCCCAATCTCTTCGTGAGGAACTAACCATTTTCTCCAAAATTTCCTTAATAGCACGATTCGAAATCTCAATTTGACCTTGCGTTTGAGGGTGATAGGGGAGTCCTCTTTTGTGAGTGATACCATACTTTGCTAAGAGGGACTCAAACCTCTTCTCAATAAAATGAGATCCATTGTCGCTAATAATGACCCTCAGAATACCAAATCTTGAGAAAATAACCTTCTTCAAAAATCTTGACACGGATTTTCCATCTCATCTCACGCATGGAATCGCTTCAACCTACTTCGACACATAGTCTACCGCCACTAAAATATATTGATGACCTCTTGATGACGGAAAGGGACCCATAAAGTCCAACCCCCACACATTGAAATCCTCTACCTCGAGAATGAAATTCAGCGGTGACTCATTTTTCCGGGAAATATTTCCGGACCTTTGGCATTTTGTCGCACGACTTGACATGATGATATGCATCTCAAAAAAGGGTCGGCCACCAATAACCGGCTTGTAAGACTCTTGCAGCCGTGTTTTGAGATCCACCATGACCTCCAACCGGTAACTCATGGCAATGCGTCAATACGGACTTCACTTCACTCTCGGGTAAGCATCTTCTGTACATCCCGTCATTACATAAACGGAACAAGAATGGATCGTCCCAAAAGAAATGTTTCACATCATGAAAGAACTTTTTCTTTTGATGAGGGGTCAAATTTTTAGGAATCACCTCACTAGACAAGTAGTTGATGATATCAGCATACCATGGGTGAGAATGCTTGACGGACAACAGGCGTTAATCCGGAAAAGAGTCCATGATGGGTTGAGTATCATCCAAATCAACAAGGATCCTTGACAGTGGTCGGCTATAACATTCTTAGTCCCGGCCTTGTCACGAATTTTGAAATCGAACTCTTGCATAAGCAAAACCTAACGAATGAGTCTTGGCTTTGTTTCTTTCTTTCCCATCAAGAACTTAATCGCGGCATGATCCGTGTATACAACAACCTTGGAAAATATGAGGTATTGCCGAAATTTGTTTAGAGCAAAGATAATAGCCAAGAGCTCCTTTTCCGTGGTCGTATGATTTTTCTGTGCACTATGAAGCGCATGGCTTGCATAGTAGATGACCCACGACTTCCTCTCTTTGGTTTGAGTCAAACATGCTCCAATTGTGAAATCACTCGCATTGGCCATAATCTCGAAAGGCAATGTCCAATCCGGAGGTTGGACAACCGGCACGGATATCAAAGCTTGCTTTAACCTGAAAAAGGACTCGAGACATTCATCAGTAAAAGAGAATGGGGCATCCTTGCACAAGAGATTAGTTAAAGGACGAGCGATTTTGGAAAAATCCTTGACGAACCGGCGGTAAAAGCCGGCATGGCCAAGGAAACTACGCACCCCTTTTACGGAAACTGGGGTTGGTAGGCGCTCTATCACTTCAACTTTTGCCTTGTCGACTTCGATGGCCCTCGAAGAAATCAAGTGCCCCAAAACAATACCTTCTTCTACCATGTTATGACATTTTTCCTAGTTCAAAACTAAGTCGACTGTTTAGACCCAATTTTGTGTCTAAATACCGCCTAAATCCTTAGGCTTTTAACTCATTTCGTGGTTTAATTTCATAGTTTTTAATGTGTTTTTTGGTTATTTTGTATATTATGGAGCTTTCACCGAAAACGTAGTAAAACGGGCCTTTTTATAGCATTCTTCGTGATTTCCCGAGCCGAGCCGGACCGAAAACCGAGGCGGAGTCGACCCGGGACAACACTCCCAACCTTTGGTGCCAATTAGTGAGGTAACACCCGCTACGACCCTCGAAATGGGTGTTACATGCCTTGGAAATAAGGAAGAAACAAAGGGACGAAAAGAGTAGGGTAGCCCCCGCCACCCTGAGCGTAGCACCCGCTACCATAGGGGGTAGCGCCCACCACCCTGAGCGTAGCACCCGCTACCACCGCAAGGCCTAGCAAGACAGCAGCCACGGTCAGCAAGACCGTAGCTACGATCGATCGAAGGAAAGAATCGCCAAGTGGTTTTCGCAGGGTAGCGCCCGCTACCCTTGGCGTAGCACCCGCTACCACTATGGTAGCTCCCGCTACCCTTGGCGTAGCGCCCGCTACCCCCTGCTGCTGTGCTCAAAGTCGACCTTGAATCGTCAACTGAAGACGGTAGCGCCCGCTACCATATGGGTCGCGCCTGCGACCTCCTTATCCCGAGTGAGACCGTGCCCACGGTCTCCCAGACCGTACCCACGGTCTCTCGAAGCTCGAAATTGCCCGACCTTTTTCGCTGGACAGAACATGACCCTGGCCACGGTCTCCTAGACCGTGACCACGGTCCCCCTATGTTCTGCGCGTGTTTTCGGTCTAAAGTGCTGCGTTTTGCCAACTAATTTTCACTTGTATATATATATCTTTTCCACGATTTCTTAAGGGGCATCTAGGGATATACTTAGGGAATTCCCAACTTTGTAATTAGTGGATTTTAGGGAGAGATTAGTGAGAGATTAATCTAGGGTTTTGGACATTTGTGTTTATTATTGAAGATTTGGAGATTCAAACAATTGAAAGATTGTTGGGTCATCTTTTTATTGCTTTTTCTTGTTCATCTACAACACTTTGATAAGTTTTCTCTTCCCTTAACTCCTTTATTAATTACTTTGCTAATTACTTTGCTTGTTCTTGATTTCTTTGCTTGCTATTTCATTGTTCTTGCTTGTTAATGGTTGTTTGATGTTAGAAATCATGTTTAGGGTTGGATTGGATGTTGTTAGCATAGTTAGTGTCATGATTAGTGGTTAGATACCCTATAGGTTAGGGGGTAATTAAGGGTGTGAATGGGTGATTAGGTTTGGGTTAGCAATATTAGTGAGTAATTAGTTAGGAAATCAATTTCCCAATCCTATCCTTCCCTCAAGTGGGATGTATTTGGGTGCGAAAGCATCCCGAATACATCCAACACTTGTTGGAAGGTAGGAATTAGGATAGTTAGTATTCTAGTTCGCGAAAGCGAATAGAAACTAACTAGGAAATTCCGTTCCTTGAACTCCCCCGGGTCTGTCGATAGACTTTGGGGAAGTTAATCCGGACTATCCTTGAAAGAGGAAGCCCGGTGGGTATTTTCTAACGGAGTTACCATTTGATTTCCCCTTCTCGTTACTCTCTTGTTGCAAAACCCATTTCCTCATCCCCGTTTGCATCCCGAAAAGCCTCCGAAGCCCATTTTCCATTCCTTGACTGACCTTAGCTTTGTTTCTTGCGTTGTGATCCTTTCAAATCAATACCCTTACCTTAGCAATCTCATCCCGACCGTTGACCTAGATTCTATGACCAAGGCCGCCAGCTCCCTGAGAGAGAACGACAATACCGAGGTCTTACAAACCGCTGTACACAAAATGGCGCCGTTGCCGGGGAGCCATCGCCCCTACTTTTAGTTTCTTGGTTTTTGGTTATTTGAGATTGCTTTCACGCTAGAAATTAGTTTGTGCTAATCCCGATGAATTTGATGCTTCTATTGGTTCTTGTTGGTTCATGTAGGTACGCCCTAATGTTCTATCGAGCATCGTAGGAGGCCTCGAGTCCAATGGGTGAAGTCCAAGCTGATTCACCCCGTACCCTTCTATCATATGCCGTTCCATCTTCGGGTACGGGAGGCAACCCGATCATCTTACCACCATTACTACCCGACGTGGTATTTGAGTTCAAGCCGTGTCTTCTTGAAGTTTTTGAAAGTAACCCGTTTCATGGAGACATGTCTGAGAGTCCTATTGCTCATATGGAGAGATTCGAGAAGCGTATTAGTTTCATGCATATACCTGGGATATCTTCGGAGTATCTAAAGTTGAAGTTCTTTCCTCTGACTTTGAAAGGGAAAGCTGAGATGTGGCTTGATATATGCCCACCTGGATTTTATTCTTCATGGGAGGCTCTCAAGAGAGATTTTCTTCAAAGATTCTTCCCGGCTGATAAAACATGTAAACTTCGGCAAGATATTATGAGCTTCAAGCAAGAACACGGATAGACTCTTTTCGAAGCATGGGGAATTCAAAAGTCTCCAACGTCAGTGTCCGCACGACAATCTATCCAACTGGATGCTTCTTCAGCACTTTTATTGTGGACTCTTTGCTTCTCTCAAAGAATCAATCGATATAGCATCTGGAGGGACATTTTTGAAGAAGACTGCGGGGGAGGCTGAACAATTCCTTCATGAGCTTGTTCAATATGCTCATGATTTTGGAGGTTGCAAATCTAGTGGAGGAGATTTATCTTTGGAGCATCATCCTATTATTGCACTCCTTTTGGCTTCTATCTATGAACTGCAAAAAGAAAAAGTGAATGAGGAGACTTTCAAGCATTTGAGAATGGCTCAAGAAGCGCAAGTGTTCAATTTTCAACAATTAGAGCAAGTGAGTGCTATTATTTCTTCCCATGTTGAACCAGATCCCATTTCTTATGATTTTACCACTAACCAACACCCTTCTACTTTTCCACCCATTGACCATCACCCATTCATTCAAGAAGAAACTTTCCATCCAACCCAACAAGATTTTCCACAACCTCAAATTTCTCAACCACTTCAAGGATCCTCATTTGAGTTGATGTTGGAGCGAATCATGGAAGACCGAGAGGAGGATTACGCTTATATCCAAAGTCTCGAGCTCGAATTGGCTCAATCCAACCAATTTCAATTTGCACCTATCCAAATTACTCCTATCCAAGGGGTGGAGGTGAATGTTATTACCATGTGTGGTGGAGGAGAAGTTGAGCAACCTGAGTTGGTGGAGGAGGGAGTTCTTGAAGAAAATGAGGGAGATATTGAGGATAAAATGGAAGGAGAGCGTATGGAGGTTGAGCAAATCGTAGACGATGAGAAGGAGAAATTGATTGGCGAGGAAGTCAATTGTGTAGAAGAGAAGGTGGAGGAAGAACAAGTTATAGTTTTGAATGAAAGTGCTAGTGAATGACTTGAAGAGCAATTTGATTCCACCAAATGCAAATTCCTCTCCCAAAATGGTTGATTCAACACTTGATTGATGAAGGACATATTGAATCAAAGTTTAGTTTCCCTACTGAGACGCCCTTTTCCATGCCACCTTGTGTTGAAGTCAATTCAGTGACCATGATTGTTCATGAGCATAAAGAAGAAGTTTATATTTTTGAAGTGGAACATGACAATGAGCATGAAAACGATCATCCCGAAACCTTATGTTCTGGACCCGAGGTAATTGAAGATGCGTCCCGTGATGATTCCCTCAAGATTGTTCCATTGAGGAGGGAGATCTCATTGGATGAAGTTTATATTGAGGACATAGAGTTTGAGAAGATTGTTCCCAAGTGTCTGAAAAATGGAGAACCACTTGAGGAAAGGCCTAAGTTACTTCTTCATCCCCATCACCCAATCAAACCGCTGGAGGAGACCCTTGTTCTATTTGCAGAGGTGATGAGAAGGTGTTGGAGAAGGAGGAGGAAGCGACATTGGAAGAAATCAAAGACATCATCACCTCTTTCCCGCTCATGGTCAACCAAACGACCGGAGGGACGACTCAACTTGAGGTTGTCCAAAAATGGTAGGAGTTGGAGAGGAAGGAAGAAGAAGCGATCATGGTGGAAGAAGCTGATTATGTACCTCTCATGTGCACCACATCTCTCCAAAATTAAACGGGCAATTAGGTCAAGCTAGGGACCTAAAACAAGCACTACATGGGAGGTAACCCATACTTCCTTTTTGATTAATTTCTTTTCCTTTCTTTATTAGTTTCTTTTTGTTGTTTCTAATCTTGCATGCGGATCTTACGAGCCTTGCTTGTTTTTACTTGAATATCCTAACCCTTTGCTCAATTATCACGGATCGCGGATTGAGTAATCATTTGTTTTGAAGAACTCGAGGTAATATCTCTCCGCTATTCTCTTTTTGAGTTGAATATCCTATGATCCATGCTGCATGCTTGATTTTCTTTTGGGTGGCGAACCCCTTTGAGTGTTTATGTTGGGATATATTGTTGTTGGAGCCGTGTGGGCTCGGGTCGCCACCACTTTTATGTGCTAGTTGTTCTTGTTTGTTTGTTTTTGTAGGTTCTCTACCCTTTTCATGTGACACCTTCCCACAATGAGGACATTGTGACGTTTTAAGTGTGTGTGGGAGGGGGGGGGGGGAGGGGGGGGGGGAGATATTCTGTTTCAAGGGTAGATCACCTAGCATTTTTGTTTTTGTTTTCTTAGTTTTTGCTTAAAATTTGAAAAATTTTCGTGTGAAAAAGGAGAAAAAAGGGAGTGAAAGCCTTAAAAGTTTTTCTTTCAGTTTTGTTTTCGCTTTGTTTTTGCTTTGTTTCTTGGATCTTGTTGTCGAAATTGAGAAGCCATTCTTAAACTTCTTTAAAAGAAACCGGTCTGAGCGTTTTCGACCCTGTCTTAGGTACTAGTCATGACTTATTACTTTAGATGTCCTTCATCAAGTGTCTAGTGAAACCCCTGTTTCCTTTCACGTTCTGGTTGAAGTCGGGAGATTCTTGGGGTTTGTGTCCGAGCTTTTTTTGTTTCCCTTTTTAGCAAATGCAAAGTCAAAAAGAAAGAAAAATAAAGAAAAGCTACAATAACCGGATTAAGTGGAGCGTGTCACTGAAAGACATCAACCACAATACACTTAGCCAACCTACACGGGTCCGGTATTAGCGGTACGACGCTATTACCCCTTAAGCTCCTCCCATATTGAATTCTCGGTGGAGGTGTGTATGGAAAAGACTGTGTTGGGAGGGTAAACCCCATATTTGGGCCGTCCAATTCCCGAAAGTAAGGCTAATACCGACCTATAAAAAGAAAAAAAAAGAGAAAAAGAAAAAACAATTTTGTTGGGATTACCCAACCCCAAAAAGAAAAGTTTGAGCGTTAATAAAGTGTGGAGCCTCTCCTTGCATCACCTACGGCCCTCACCAAGCCAAGGGCGACCAAATGCGAGGAAGGGCAACACTTCTCCTGTTCGTTTCGTTGTTTTTGAGCTCGGGCATGAGTCCTTGGAGTCTTTTGGATTCGGTTGGAACCATCTAGCACTTACGCACATGGGGGTTTTGCTTGAAATTAGGTGTAGGACATCGAAAATCTCAAAGACTGACTTTTGCTTAAGATAGGTGTTTGTGAGACGCTCATAACGGTTCCTTTTGGAGGTTTAATAACGTTTTCCTGATTTTAGATTTCGAGATCTTTTGAAGCGAAGCTGTTGTTTTTCTTTTCCTTTGTTTTTCTTCTGTTTTGTTTTCACTTTCCCTCTCTCCTTTTTCTTTGGCTTTTGTGGGTATAGCCGCTACAAATCCTCACGAGTCCATCTCGTCCACCCAGGCTGCCGGGGGGTTCAAAGGGCTTGGTGCATACGCTAAATGCACTCGTTTCCTCCCACGACAGAGGAGTTGGTGTTTAGTTTTTCTTATTTGTTTTGTCTTGTTTTGCTCGGGATGAGCAAAAGTTTTAAGTGTGGGGGGGGGGGGGGGTGTTTAGACCCAATTCTGTGTCTAAATAACGCCTAAATCCTTAGGCTTTTAACTCATTTCGTGGTTTAATTTCATAGTTTTTAATGTGTTTTTTGGTTATTTTCTAGATTATGGAGCTTTCACCGAAAACGTAGTAAAACGGGCCTTTTTATAGCATTCTTGGTGATTTCCCGAGCCGAGCTGGACCGGAAACCGATGCAGAGTCGACCCGGGACCACACTCCCAACCTTTGGTACCAATTAGTGAGGTAACACCCGCTACGACCCTCGAAATGGGTGTTACATGCCTTGGAAAGAAGGAAGAAACAAAGGAACGAAAAGAGTAGGGTAGCCCCCGCCACCCTGAGCGTAGCACCCGCTAACCATAGGGGGTAGCGCCCACCACCCTGAGCGTAGCACCCGCTACCACCGCTAGGCCGAGCAAGACAGCAGCCACGGTCAGCAAGACCGTAGCTACGATCGATCGAAGGAAAGAATCACCTAGTGGTTTTCACAGGGTAGCGCCCGCTACCCTTGGCGTAGCGCCCACTACCCCCCTGCTGCTGTGCTCAAAGTTGACCTTGAATCATCAGCTGAAGACGGTAGCGCCCGCAGTCTAGGGTTTTGGAGAATCCCGAGTGAGACCGTGCCCACAGTCTCCCAGACCGTACCCACGGTTTCTCGAAGCTCGAAATCGCCCGACCTTTTTCGCTGGACAGAACATGACCGTGGCCACGGTCTCCTAGACCGTGACCACCGTCCCCCTATGTTCTGCGCGTGTTTTCGGCCTGAAGTGCTGCGTTTTGCCAACCAATTTTCACTTGTATATATATATCTCTTTCACGATTTCTTAAGGGGCATCTAGGGATAGACTTAGGGAATTCCCAACTTTGTAATTAGTAGATTTTAGAGAGTGATTAGTGAGACATTAATCTAGGGTTTTGGAGATTTGTGTTTATTATTGAAGATTTGGAGATTCAAACAATTGAAAGATTGTTGGGTCATCTTTTTATTGTTTTCTCTTGTTCATCTACAGCACTTTGATAAGTTTTCTCTTCCCTTAACTCCTTTATTAGTTACTTTGCTAATTACTTTGCTTGTTCTTGATTTCTTTACTTGCTATTTCATTGTTCTTGTTGTTAATGGTTGTTTGATGTTAGAAATCATGTTTAGGGTTGGATTGGATGTGATTAGCATAGTTAGTGTCATGATTAGTGGCTAGATACCCTATGGGTTAGGGGGTAATTAAGGGTGTGAATGGGTGATTAGGTTTGGGTTAGCAATAGTAGTGAGTAATTAGTTAGGAAATCAATTTCCCAATCCTATCCTTCCCTCAAGTGGGATGTATTTGGGTGCGAAAGCATCCCGAATACATCCAACACTTTTTGGAAGGTAGGAATTAGGATAGTTTGTATTCTAGTTCGCGAAAGCGAATAGAAACTAACTAGGAAATTCCGTTCCTTGAACTCCCCCGGGTCTGTCGATGGACTTTGGGGAAGTTAATCCGGACTATCCTTGAAAGAGGAAGCCCGGTTGGTATTTTCTAACGGAGTTACCATTTGATTTCCCCTTCTTGTTACTCTCTTGTTGCAAAACCCATTTCCTCATCCTCGTTTGCATCCCGAAAAGCCTCCGAAGCCTATTTTCCATTCCTTGACCGACCTTAGCTTTGTTTCTTGCGTTAAGATCCTTTCAAACCAATACCTTTACCTTAGCAATCTCATCCCGATCGTTGACCTAGATTCTATGACCAAGGCCACCAGCTCCCTGAGAGAGAACGATAATACCGAGGTCTTACAAACCGCTGTACACCGACCTCCTCACAACGAATAAGTACTTTCTCTAAGTTGGCCAAACAATCATCAAAGGTATTACCATAGACAGAAAAATCATCCATGAAAACTTCAATACATTGTTTAATAAAATCACTAAAAATGGCCATCATGCATCGTTGAAATGTTCCAGGTGCATTGCACAAACCAAATGACATACGTCTATAAGCAAATGTACCGTAAGGACAAGTACAAGTAGTCTTTTCTTGATGCGCAGGATGGATTGGAATTTAGAAAAAACCTGAGTACCCGTCTAAAAAACAAAAGTATGAATGACCCGCCAACCTCTCTAACATTTGGTCAATAAAGGAGAGAGGAAAATGGTCTTTCTTGGTCACTTTGTTCAACTGGCGATAGTCAATGCACATCCGCAATCCTGTGACGGTTCGGGTACTAACTAGCTCTTTCTTTTCATTTTCAATGACTGTCATCCCGCCCTTCTTTGGCACACACTGAACCGGGCTTACCCATTCGCTATTTGCGATGGGGAAGATGATCCCAGCAGCTAACAGTTTAACTACTTTTTTCTTAACCACATCTTGTATATTAGGGTTCAATCTACATTGTGGTTGCCTAGTTGACTTTGCATCTTCTAATATATCAATGGAATGCATACAAATGGATGGGGATAAACCTTTCAAATCCTCAATTTTATAACCTAATGCACCCCTATGCTTTCTCAACAAATCAAGCAGCTTAGACAAATCAGAGTCATGCAACTTAGCATTCACAATAACAGGCAAAGACTTTTCATCATCCAAGAAAGCATATTGAAAGCAAGGGGGTAAAGGTTTAATCTCTAAAGAAGAAGTAGAGGATTTAACTTGGGAAGAAGACATACCCATGCAGATCACTTCTTGAATTTCCATACACTCAATATGAGGCTCGACCATAGTAATCTCCTCATGCGTTGGTGATGAATCAAGGAGGTTGGTGAGAAACGTGATGTCGGTGCCGTTGGTCTCAAATTGGAAAGATTCTAAGAGACAAGCTCCCAAAGGATCATCGCAAGTAGACCCAAGTAGATGAGATTCTTCAAGATATTCATCAACTAGCACCTCGATCATATCAATAGCGTAACATGAATCCCTATACGAAGGATTTTTCAAGGACCCCTAGAGGTTGAAAATAATGCTCTCAGCACCGACATTCAATGACATACTGCCATGTTTCACATCTATTATTACTCCGGCCGTAGCAAGGAATGGCCTTCGCAAAATGATAGGAATGTTGTTGTCTTCCTCCATCTCTAAAATCACGAAATCACACGGTATCAAAAATCTTCCCACTTGGACTGGAATGTCCTCCAATATACCTATGGGTCTTCGCACGGATCGATCGACCAATTGAAGATTGATGGTCGTAGGAGTTAAATCGTCGAGATTCAACCTCTTACATATAGAATAAGGCATAACGCTCACGCTAGCCCCTAAATCACAAAGAGCACGACTAATCCTCATGTCACCAATGGTGCAAGGAATGGAAAAACTCCCGGGGTCAGCGAGCTTCTCCGGGGTTTTGTTGTCAATAATAGCACTACAATCGGCCGTCAAGTGGATAATAGTCTTCTCTTGGATTCTCCTCTTGCTAGTGAGAAGTTCCTTCAAGTGCTTTTTAAAGGACGGAACCTCGGAAATAGCATCTAGGAATGGAATACTCACTTGAAGTTTCTTGAGCATTTCTATGAACTTTAAAAATTTAGACTCCGACTTGGGTTGGCTAACCTCTCGGGAAAAGGAGTCGGCGGTAACTTCGGCTTCTCAATAGCTTGAATTGGTTCTTCTTCTATCATCACTCTTTTCCCTTTTCTTAATTTTTCCATCTCTTCTCTTTCTTTCTCAATCGATTCTCTCTCAATACTAGATTCTTCTAACTCCTCCTCATGAACACCCTCATTTCCCTTCACAAAAACAAACTCACTCTCCCTTTTCTCTATCAAATCCTCCTCATCCGTGACATCCACCAAATCACCTTCTTTTTCTCCCAAAACATCCTCCTCCACCAATTTAGGGCCTTCAATCTCCTTACCACTCCTCAATGTAATAGCATTAAGTTGCCCCTTAGGGTTTGGTTGAGGTTGGCTAGGAAGGGATTGGATAGGCTTGGCTTGTTGTGCCATTTGAGCAAGTTGTAACTCAAGATTCTTGATGCGTGCTTGGTCTCTATCTTGAGTTAATGAGATCTTTTGTAATATTTGCTCGATGGAAAATTCTTGTTGTGGTGGTTTGGGTGCTTGGGAAGTTTGACCATGGTGAGGGTTTTGTTGGTATTGGCGACGGTTTTGATTTTGGAAACCGGGGGGTGGGTTTTGGTTTCGTGGATCTCGTTGGTTGTAGACATAATTCCCACGAGGACGAACTGGATTTTGAGTGGAATAGGAAAGGTTATTATTAGGATAAATTTCTTGAACTTGCTCGGTTTGGTACTCTTCACACTGTTGCAAAGAATGTGGCCCTCCACAAAAATCACACATAAGAACTCTGACATCCGGAATAAGCATAGGTACCTCTTGAGCTGCCTTTACTTGCCTCGTAGTCTCTTTTAAGGCCTTCTTTTGTTGCATCTCCAATACAGCATTCATAAGAAATTTAATTGTAGGGTTACTCTCTAAAGAAGGACCTCCATCTTTTGGACCACGACCGCCTCCCCAATATGGAGAGTTTTGAGATAACTCATGGAGAAATACGTTTGCTTCATCCGCCGTCTTCTTGAGAAACATGCCACCGGAGGCATGATCGATAGATTCTCGTAAAGAGCTACATAATCCCATGTAAAAATGGTGTAAAAGTAGCCAATCCTCCAGATTGTGGTGAGGACACCTCCGTTGGAGACCTTTGAATCTCCCCCATGCTTCGAATAATGACTCACCGGACTCTTGTTGAAAACTCATAATGGCTTGCCTCAAACGACATGTCTCATCATTGGGAAAAAAACTTTGAAGAAAATCACGACTGAGGGCATCCCATGTAGAATAAGTACCCGGTGAACACGTGTTGACCACAATAGTGCTTTCCCCTTCAAAGTGAGAGGGAAAAACCTCAGCTTCATGTATTCGGTGGAAACTCCGTTCATTTACACGAAACTGATACGTTGCTCGAACCTATTGATGTGATCGATGGGATTTTCATGTTCTCCTCCATGGTACAGAGTGTTCTCGAATATCTCCAGCAAATATGGTTTAAACTCAAACGATACGTTCGGTGGTAATGTAGGTAATATTATGGGATCGCCTCCCGTACAGGACGATGGTTACGAATATGATGCTAAGGTACGGGGTGGACTTGCTTCTCCCTCAGCCATTGGAATTTCAACTCTCACTTGCTCCCTGTGTTGCCTTTTCCGTCTCGAGCTAGCGTTTGCCTTGCGAATAATACTTTCCGGATTCGAAATCGGTGGAGTCTTAGGCATTCGCCCTCGTCGAGATCGAGTCTGCATGCACAAAAAGAACAAATAGAAGAATCAAATTCCCAACAACAAAGGATATCAAATCTCTAGCAAATGAAATGATCTTAAACAACCTAAAGACAAAAAAACTAAGCTAGGTGCGCTTGCTCTCCGACAACGACGCCATTTTGTGTAACGTGGTTTTTTGTACCCCGGTTTTGTCGTTCTCTCTCAGGGAGCTAGGGGCCTTGGCTAGGTCAATATACTTTAGGTGAGGTTTAAGGATCACAAGACAACAAGAGGTTTTCAGGTAAAGGACTGCACAACAGAACGCAACACGGCTAAGGTTCGGTCAAGAAAGAAACTATGGGTGTCGGGAGATTTCGGGATGCAAACAGTAATTAGGACGAGGGTTTCACAATCAGGAAACAATAAATCACTAGAATCAAATGACAGTCCCGTTAAAACAACCCACCGGATTTCCTTTTTCAAGGCAATCTAGATTAACCTCCTTCCATTCTCGTGGGCGAGCGTTAACTATCCCAATTCCCATCTTCCAACGAGTGTTGGATGTATTCAAGAGCTTTCGATCTCGAATACATCCCACTTGAGGGAAGGATAGGATTAGGAAATTGACTCCACAGCGAATTACCTCCTAAAATTGTTAACCCAATCCAAATCAACAATTCACATCCTTAGTTTCCCCCTAACCCATAAGGGTTCTAGCCTCTAATCATCTTAACTAACATACTAACAATAATAATAACTTCACTATTCATGCTTAAAACAGAGAATATAGATAATCAAAGCAACAATCTAGTAACAACAAACACCAAACAACACAACAAAAACAGAGATTGTAAATTAAATAGATGAAATAAAGAGAGTAAGGGTAAGAAATGCTCATTAATTTAATGCCAATGGAAGGATGATCCTCAATAATAAGAAATCCAAGCTCCAAAATAAGATAAATCTTCAGAACATCAATGGAATTCCAATAAAATCCACAACAAATGCAATAAACCAAGTGTAATTACTCACTAATCATTAAGAAATCACACTAATCTCTCTCTAATTGAAAGCTAAAATGTTGATATTACCATAGATAGCTGCCTCTTTAAACCTATCGTTCAAGAGGTAATATAGACAACTCAAGGTGGTTACTCAAAACGCAACACTTTGTATAACAGATTTTCTGAACTCGCAGGGGACTGCATGTGCGGTCCTCCAAAGCTCAGGCGATTCTTCTCTTCTCCCTTCGTAAGACCGCGGGTGCAGTATAGGGGACCGCAGGTGCGGTCTAGGGGACCCAGCCTTGGTCGACCACCGCAGCTGCTGTCTATGGGACCACAGCTGCGGTCCTCCTCGGCTGGCTTGGATCTTCTTCTTTACTTCTCTTTTGACCCGGTCAAGACCCGGGAAACTTCGGGAGTCCCAAAATAGCTCTAAAATATCCCTTTTTACCACGTTTTGAGTAAAAACTCCAAAATCTACAAAATAGCCAAAAACGTATTAAAAGTTACGAAATTAAAACATGAAACGAGTCAAAAGCCTAAGAATTAAGGCGCTATTTAGACACAAAATTGGGTCTAAACACCAAGTTATGGATTCTCCTTAAAACGGTCGGCATGTGGATTGTGCCCATCCGAATTGAGAAACACTGACTTGTGCTTTCCAACTTATGACCAGCTCGATATATTTTACTTTATTCGGCCCTTTATAATGTTGTGTTGTTAGGTCCATATAAAGTTAGGCCATGCACTCCCAAAGAGTGGGTGAGTTTCTTGTGTCAGCATATAGGCGTCAATTTTGTTAGGGTCTCAATTAGGTCCCTTAGAGCATGCATGCATCGGGTAGTACGTGTCGGAGTATGTCATCGAGTTTCTAACGATGAATTTCCATGCAGGCACCATTGGAGATCGACTTCGAACCTGCATTAGAGATCCGCGCATCGGCCGTTTGGTTCCAAATCCTCATTACGATCCATCCTCTACTCATGACTGCATCATGTCTTGAGAGCAATTCCAAGAGGTTCCGATTTAGAGTACTGAGACCAACATCATGAAGCATTTAGAGGAGCTTACACTAAGATGCAAGGCCTGGTCTTTGCTAGCACTTTAGAACAAGAACAGAAGATTGGGAAAAGGCTAAACGAGCAGCAACAAGTGGTGGATGGTGTGCTACAGGCCATCACCAAAATAAATACCAAGTTAGGGCTGAATACTGAGGAAGATGATGAAGAGATTCATGGGTATGAGTCTGAACCTGAGCTCATCAAAACATCAGTCGATTCTGGAGGAGTGGAAGCATCCAAGACAAAGGCTAATGCTTCAAGGGACCCCGTTGTTAAGGCCCTTGAACAAAAGCTGGATAATATCACCAAGGTGATGAACACCGTGCCGACTTTCACCGACAAATAAATGGAGGTGCCCTTGCCCATTCAACCTATTCTGAAAATTGCTGACAAGGTTGAGGTGCTAAACGTCAAGTTTAAACCCTCTGAAAATCCCACGCATCATATTGAGGAATTTATGAGATTGGCTTCACTAAACCGGATTGATGTCAGTTTATACTCCACAGTCTTCCCATCCACACTAGATGGTGAAGCCAAAGTGTGATATCATGCTCTATCACCTTAAGTTTAGGCGGACTGGAATGAGTTATTTAAAGCTTTCATTAACCATTATAGTCGTATTCAAAAGAAGCAAGCCATAGTGGACGATTTGACCACCATGAAGTAGAGAGACGATGAAACCTTCTTGAGTTACTTTGAAAGGTTGCACACCAAGTTGTCTCACATCAATGAGACCATCCCTCTCCCCCTGCAGTTGTCTACCTTCAAACAAGGGCTCAAGAGCAGTTTATCTAAGCATTTAGGGTATCATGCCATCAAGGATTTTGATTATCTAAAGGACATTTGTGTTCAGTTGGAAGCAATGCACAATGACAAGACCACTTCGCATGGTTGGAAAGGATCTAGCTCCAACAAGAGGGCTATTAGTGCCCCTAGCCACCCTTTTAAAATTGTTGAGAGAAACTCTATCCAGCGCAAGGGCCCTTTCGTGCCAAAGTACGAAACTTACACACCACTAGATGTTTCTTACGCTCAAGCCCTTGATCGACTAGTTAAGAAGCACATCTTGGTATTACCATTGCCAAAAGAGGAACCGAAAATTAAGGGTAAGAATTGGGATGCTAATCAATTCTGCCGCTATCATCGATGTTAACGACATGACACTGAGAAATGTTGGACTCTCAGAAACATGATTGAAGATATGATAAGGGCAGGGACTCTCCCGATGCCAAAAGCTGCTAAGAAACCTAACAACCAGGATAATCCTATGCCCGAGCATACAAATGCTATCTTTTGTGGAAATTCAAGCTTTGACCCTTCCTCCTTGACTGTTGAAGTGGGTCAACCTGTCCCAGAGATATTCGGGTTTCAAGAAGATCTATTCGTCCATAGCATTTGGGATAATGACGATGATGACGATTACGAGCACTCTGAAAAAGATTGGGTTGAAGTAGATTAGCAAACATCAGACAGTGTGGCATTTCTTACTTGGTCTGGCCGCCACAATAATAGGAACACCATCACCTCAGTGGCTATCCCTAATCCTACACCAGTAGTTGGCAATGACAATCAGACTCCTCTAAATGATCCACTCTTCACTCAACTCAAGAGGATCAAAGCTGAAGTCACCATTTGTCAGTTACTATGCACATCATAAGCTGATAGGCAAAAGATATTAGATGCCCTTACTGCACTAACGATATCTCCTACAATGACCCCTGAATCTTTGGCCGCTCATTGTATACATCGGAATTTGTACCGGGAAAATCCCGACTCATCAAACTCAGCAAATCACTTGGGACAAATGATAAATGGGTCATTTGGCCCAAAAGGTCAAGAGCTTGAGCCCAAGAAGTCAAAACAGGTCGCTACATTTGTCAAAACCCCCCTGGATTTTAATGTTCAGAGAACAAGCCCACACAGAAGCCGGCCCAAAAGCGTGCCCCGGCCCAGAAGTCTCAAAACCCGCCTAGGTTTTGAGCGGAGTAACAGCGCGACGTCGTTTTGTTCCACGTCACGAATCCGCGTGATGATCAATTTAAAACTGCCTAGGTTTTGATGGATCTGGCGCCAAAATCTACATGCATGCAAATCAATCCCTTGATCTTTGCCCACGTGATTGACCCTGGTTTGACTTCTGAAAACCCACCTAGGTTTTGATCCTTGAAGGGCATGATTTGTGGGGTATGCTCCCCTTGGTTTGCTCCAAATCTCTTACTCCCTCACCTATAAATACCCCCTCCATTTCACCCTCATTTCATCAACTACTATCATCAATCACCCTTACTCTACTCAAATCAACTATTTTCATCAACTATCATCAACCATTCTCATCATCTACTACGATTACTCTACTCTCATATCATCACCCTTACTCTACCGAATTTCCATCAAACTCTCTCTATACTTCATCTCTAATCCCTTCATAATCACACTCATCACATCCATATCATCACCCATATATCACCCTTCTAAACCACTCACATCATTCCATCCAAACCGAGGCCAAGTCAAGGGATCAAGTCCATTGCATCCGCCACCTTAAAACGAGGTTCGATTTCGTTATTTATATTATTGTATTTCATTATGTAATTCATTCTTTAATTCCTTTACTTGTACATATTTTGTAAAAAAGTAAACTTCATGTTTTAATCTTGCATGAATGGAATGATAATATTATGAAATTAATCAAACTTCTCCTCGCTCTCTTTCTTTCAATGTCGATTTTAGTAGAGTCTATTTTATAGCAGGCGGATTCGGAAGTTCTTATAACTCTCGAATCCGTAACCTTACCCCCGAATCTAGCAATCGGGTTCGTAGACCAGAGTCTTTCATTTCTTATTTTATGGTTTGTCGATTTCCTTAAATCGGCTGGCGACTCTTTAAAATTTTACAAAATTGTTTAATTATTTAAAATGTTCGTTTTTTACATAAAAATAATTTTAAAAAATGGTTTAATTTCTTGATGTATGCAAGGTCGCGATGATCAGAGTGTTGACCTCACAATACACCACATTAACACACAAACACACAATTCTGGCCTCACAACAGAGATTCAAGCACAAACACAGCAAAACAGAACCTCACGACTAGAAATCAATTACAACCTCCTCCAAAACAGAGCACAAACACCAATGAACGAATGGATGACATGGATGATGAAAATATGATGGTCGGATGAACAAACTTACAATCAAACAGTAACCGAAGATAGTCTTGAGGCTCGAGCTGATACAGGCCCACCACAGCTAGAACTTCAAGGGCAATGGACTGGATGACCTTAATGGATACAGGCACACCACCATCGAGATTATCAACCTCTACACCCACCACAAGGATTGCCAAGTCCTTGCTACTGTAGTAGAATTAACCAAGGATGAGAGTTTAACGTCACTCACAAACAAGGGGCTCAACAAATCACTCAAAATGCTATTAATTTCACTGATAGATGATCCTCACAAGCTTGAAATGGCCTCAACAGCTCGAAAGTGAGTCTTCATGGAGGACCTCAATGCAGGATCACCTCATAGAACTGGAATATCCTCAACAGTCCAGAAGTGATGTCTTCAAAGAGGGCCTCAAAACTGGTGAAATATCTCCACTGAGCTGGAATGTCCTCAACAGCTCTTAAGTGAAGTCTTCAAACATGGGTGAGGACCTCAATCCAAAGATATGGAGTTGAGAAATAACCACACTGGCTGGCTACTGCTGTTGATGTTGATGATGTTGCTGCTGGACGACCTCATGACCTGCTGGAACATCATGAAACACCCCTGTTTGTTAGTGTTTGATGGTGAAGATGGTGAGGTCGTTGTTGCTCCTGATGCTGGCTCCTGATCACTTGATGCTGGACTTTGGATGTTTGATGGAGGACCTCCATCATCCTCACCAGGTTGAGGAAAGTTTGTCCTCAAACTTGGAAGGTCTTCATGCTCTGGAAAGTAAGGCCTCAAATCTGCATCGTTGAATGTAACACTGCCTCCATACTCCAGAAAGGTCTAACTTGTAAGCATTGTCTCCAATCCTCTCTAGCACTTCAAAAGGTCCATCTGCTCTTGGTGTCAACTTTCCCTTCCTCTTGCTTGGAAATCTATCATTCCTTAGATGAATCCACACTAAATCTCCTAGTTTGAAAATCATCTTCCTCCTATGCTTGTTGGCTAATGTAGAAACTTGCTCAGAATACTTGATGATCTTCTCCCTTACTAGCTGATGAAGCTTCTTGATGTCCTCTGCATGTTTACCTGCTTCATAACTAAAGCTCACAGAATTTATTAGTGGTGACAAATCCAAAGGAGTTATTGGATTTCTACCATAGAAAACATGGAATGGGGAAAGGCCAGTTGCCTTTGATGGTGCTCTATTGAAAGCAAATTCAGCATGAGACAAGAGGGTGCCCCATCCTATTTTGTTTGTGGATATCATTGACCTCAATAGTGTTGCGAGTGTCCTGTTTATGACCTCTGTTTGCCCATCAGTTTGGGGGTGACAAGCTGTGCTATACTTTAATTGTGTGCCCACCTTCTTCCAAAGAGTAGCCCAAAAATGACTTAGGAACTTGACATCCCTATCTGACACCATACTCCTGGGAACTCCATGTTACCTCACTACCTCCTAGAAATACAATTCAGCTACCCTCACAGCATCATAAGTAGTATGGCATGCAATAAAGTGAGCCATTTTGCTGAATCTATCCACAACTACCATGATTGAATCTTTTCCTCTTTTAGTTCTTGGTAGACCAACAATAAAGTCTAAGCTGATGTCCTCCCAAGGACTGTTTGGAACTGGCAAAGGTGTGTATAGTCCTTGAGGTAAGCTATGACTCTTTATAATATGACATGTAGCACACCTCCTGACCCAACGCTCAACATCCTTCCTCATTTTAGGTCAACAATAATGTTCCTTCAACATAAGAAGGGTCTTCTCAATACCAAAATGTCTAGCCAAGCAACCTCCATAAACTTCAGAGATCAACAACTCTCTAAAACTGCTCCTTGGAATACATAACCTTGCTCCTTTGAAAAGAAATCCATGGTCTATATGGTATAGACTTTGAGGATGTCTATGACATTTCTGGTACAACTCTCCAAAATCTTCATCATTCTCATACAAAGCTTTCAACTGTTCAAAACCAAGCACTCTTGCATCCAAAACTTGCAACAACAAATACCTCCTTGATAATGCATCAGCTCCTTTGTTAAGCTTCCCAGATTTATGATGGATCACGAAATGAAATTGTTGCATGAACTCCACCTGAATGAATTTGAGGGCCTCATGATCACTATGCAAAATAAATTCAGCTCCAATAAGATAATGCCTCTAATGTTGCAAAGCTCTAATGATGGCATAAAACTCCTTATCATATGTTTCCTCTTGGCCTTATTGAGTTTCTCATTGAAATAAGCTACTGGTTTTCCTTCTTGAGTCAACACCGCTCCAACGCCCACATCTGAGGCATCACACTCCACTTCAAAGACTTTGGCAAAACAAGGTAATGCCAGAACTAGTGTTGAGGTTAACTGCCTTTTAATCTCCTCAAAAGCCTTCTGTGTAGCTGATGTCCAAGCAAAACTCTTCCCCTTCACTAATTCAGTCATAGGAGCTAAAATAGTGCTGAAGTTCCTCACAAACCTCATGTAGAAAGATGCTAATCCATGGAAACTCCTGATTTGCTGGATGGATGTAGGAATTGGCCATTCTCTAATTGCTTTGACCTTTTCCTCATCTACTTGAATACCCTATGAGGTGACAATATAACCAAGAAATATGTCCTGGTTGGTGAAGAATTGACATTTCTTGAGGTTCCCATACAATTCCTCCTTACTCAAGATCTCTATCACACTACTCAAATGTCTAACATGATCCTCCTCAGACTAACAATAAATAAGTATATCATCAAAATACACAACAACACATTTCCCAATCAAAGGTTTCAGAACCTGGTTCATAAGTCTCATAAATGTTGATGGTGCATTGGTCAAACCAAAAGGCATGACTAACCACTCATACAGACCTCCCTTAGTCTTAAAGGCTGTCTTCCACTCATCTCCCTCATAAATTCTGATATGATAATATCCACTCCTCAAATCTATCTTTGAAAACACAGTTGAGCTATGGAGCTCATCAAGCATATCCTCAGATCTTGGAATAAGATATCTATACTTGATAGTAATCTTGTTAATGGCTCTACAATCAATACACATCCTCTGATTTCCATCTTTCTCAAGAACCAACAATGCTGGCACTGCACAAGGACTCAAGCTCTATCTGATCATTCCTTTCTCCAACAACTCATCAACTTGCCTCTGGATTTCATTGGTTTCAGGTGGGGTCATTCTATAGGCTGGTTTGTTTGGTAGAATAGATCCAGGGATGAGGTCAATTTTATGCTGGATGTCTCTTTTAGGGGGTAAACCTAATGACATTTCTTCTGGAAAAACATGTTGGTACTGGTTTAGGATGGGTTGGAATAAAGGATGGTTATTTTATGGGGCTGGCTCATTTTGAGGCTGGTTCTTCATCAAGATCAAGCAAAAGAATCTCCTTTTTTTCACAGAACTCATGATATTCAGCTGGCAAGATCATATCAAGGGATGGTTCAACAAGGAGGTTTTTGGTTCTTTTTGTGAGCTGGGATGGTTTAAGTGGTGTGAGGACAATTTTTTTTGTGGTTTAGGTTAATGGAATATGTATTAGCTCTTCCATTATGGTTAATAGATCTATCAAACAACCAAGGTCTTCCCAACAATAAATGACATGCATCCATAGGTATAACATCACAGCACACTTCATCTTTATAAACTGAACCAATTGAACAATTCACAAAGCATCTGGATGAGATTTTGATACCTTCACTTTGACTCAACCACCGGATGGTGTAAGGTGCTGGATGAGGACAGGTTTGCATGTTAAGCTTTTGCACCATAGTCTGTGAGGCTGCATTAGTAAGCTGCCTCCATCAATAATCAAGGAACATATCTTCCCATGAACAATGCATCGAGTGTGAAAAATATTCTCCCTCTGCTCAGCTTCCTCATCAACTGCTGTACTGCTAAGGACCCTCCTGATCACCAACATTTCACCTTCATCAGGTCTGGCCTCAACTTCTTCTTCATCATACACAGGATATCCTTCAGGTTCATCAAACTCTTCTTCCTCAACAACTGACTCAGGTTCAACAAACAGTGCTGCTTGATATTCTGCTAAGGTCACTACTCTTCTGTTTGGACATTCTGATGCAAGATGTCCCAGACCTTGACATCTAAAACATCTCCTCTCAGGGAATGGTTGATTAGTAGGAACTGGGGTTCTTTGTGGGGGATTTTGGGATTGTGTTTGAGGTGGTTTAGGGGCTAGATATTTGGTTTGAGGTTGTGGGGATGGATAGGTTCTTTGAGGTGGGTTATAGGATTTGGTATAGTGGTCTGATTTGGTTTGAGGATAGGTTTTGGCTGGGTACTTGCTTCCATACTCCTTCCTTTGGGCCTTCTTCTGTTGTTCCACCTTATGAGCCAATGAACTTAGCTCATCAAGTGAATGATACACTTGTAGCTCAACAACATTTACGATATTATCATTCAATCATGCAAGATACCTCACATAGGTCAGAACTTCATTCTCCTTCATGTTACATTTCTACAGTAGATGTTCAAACTCCTTAGTGTATTCCTCCAGTGATTTGCTTCCTTGAACCAAGTGTTGAAGCTTCGAATAATTCTCCTTCATGTAGCTTCCAGGTAAGAACTTCTCCTTGAGCTTTTGCCTCATTTCAACCCATGTACTGACCTTAGGTTCATCTATCTCCTCTCTCCTCCTTTGCAAGTTATTCCACCATGTAGATGCATATTTCTTCAACTTCAATGCAACTAACTTCACCTTGTTCTCCTCAAACAACTCCCTCAAATCAAACACCCTCTCCACTGTTTGCAACCAATCTAAGAACACATCAGAATCTAACTCCCCTCCAAACTCAGGAATATCTATTTTGAAATCCAACTTCTCAACTCTTCTATTTTCCTTCCTTTCTTCTCTTTCACTCCTACTCCCACATTCTCCTCCACTACTCCTAGGTGACCTCCTTACATACCTCCTTCTTCTGTGATATTTAGGTCCTCTGCCTCCTCTCCCAGTTTCACTAAAAGGGTTCTCCTCCTCTTCTTCTTCTTCTTCTTCATATTCCACATCATATTCTCTATTGATCTCTCTCCTGTGCAACCTCATATAATATTGCAACTGTTCACTCATAATTTTCATTCTCCCCTCCATTTCCTCCTTCTCCCTCATAGCTTGTTCTGCTACTTCCTGAGGTGTTTTACTATAGCCCGACATTATGAACTATATAAATAAGATAAAAGGACCTTCCTCCAAGATGAAACTTAGCTCTGATACCAATTATGATGTATGCAAGGTCGCGATGATCAGAGTATTGACCTCAGAATACACCACATTAACACACAAACACACAATTCTAGCCTCACAACAGAGATTCAAGCACAAACACACCAAAACAGAACCTCACGACAAAGAAATCAATTACAACCTCCTCCAAAACAGAGCACAAACACCAATGAACGAATGATGAAATGGATAATGATAATATGATGATCCGATGAACAAATTTACAATCAAACAGTAACCGAATATAGTCTTCATGCACGAGCTGATACAGGCCCACTACAACTAGAACTTCAAGGGCAATGGACTGGATGACCTCAATGGATACATGCACACCACCATCGAGATTATCAAGCTCTACACCCACCACAATGATTGCCAAATCCTTGCTACTGTAGTAGAATTAACCAAGGATGAGAGTTTAACGTCACTCACATACAAGAGGCTCAACAAAGCACTCAAAATGTTATTAATTTCACTGATAGATGATCCTCACTAGCTGGAAATGGCCTCAACAGCTCGGAAGTGAGTCTTCATGGAGGATCTCAATGTAGGATCACCTCATAGAACTGGAATATTCTCAACAGTCCAGAAGTGACATCTTCAAAGAGGACCTCAGAACTGGCGAAATATCTCCACTAAGCTGGAATGTCCTCAACAGCTCTAAAGTGAAGTCTTCAAACATAGGTGAGGACCTCAATCCAAAAATATGGATTTGAGAAATAACCTCACTAGCTGGCTGCTGCTGTTGATGTTGATGATGTTGATGATGTTGCTGCTGGACGACCTCATGACCTGCTGGACCATCATGAAACACTCCTGGATGTCAGTGTTTGATACTGAAGATGGTGAGGTCGTTGCTGCTCCTGATGCTGGCTCCTGATCACTTGATGCTGGACTTTGGATGTTTGATGGAGGACCTCCATCATTTCTACCCATCACTCATTCTAGGCTAGGCCCGAAATTAGTAAAACCTAGGCGAGTTTTATTGATTTTAACCCATCTTCTCTCTGGGCCTGGAAGCGAGAGGCCTAGCCCAGAATCCGTTAAAACCCAGGAGGGTTTTAACGAGTTCTGGTGGGCCGCTTGTTTCTTGGGCTCAGATTTAGTGATTGGGCCGGGGTTAAATCATTATTAAATTATCTTGTGTAATTTTGAATAATTTAAATAATAAAAAACCGGGTTTGTAAATAAATAAGGTTTCATCATCCCAAAAATGAATTTCGAAAATAAAAACATCCTTATTTAAGGATTAAGCAACCTTAGTCAGCTCTCGATCGTTTAAGTAGTGCATCACGGTAAAAGGGTCACTTTTTCCGGGGTCCTACAGATTGGGGACTCCACTGGGACTTAAACTTAAAAAGAGGGTAAAACTTGAAAAAATCGAATCGATTTGAAAGTGTAAATGGGAGAAGTTAATTTATTTCACAACTTTATTATTCTTTTAGTCATCCTTTGCGTACCGGGCCACTAATCGGGTCTTTTGACACATTAGCACAAAGTAAGTAATACCTAGGATTTTCCCTCGAGAGCAGGAGGCCACTACTATAGGGATGCACTCCACATTGCTAAGCATTTGGTCGCTCCTCTCCCCATGTTACACTCGAAGGGCTTCCTTGAAGTTCTTTGAGCAATACCTCACACATCTTACCTAAGGGTATGGTGCACCGAGGTGAAAACATGCTGTAGGCCATGTAACCCAACCATAGAAATCCATGAATTTAGAGCTTTGGTTTAGGGTATCCCTTCATGTGCATGCTATGTGCTACGTGTACCCATTCACCTTTTCTTTTTCTTTTTGTAAAGAGTTGACCCTAGTTTGGAGGTTTTGTTCTAGTCCATATAAAATTCATTGGGTTGAGAAAATGATTATTTATTGATTGATATAATTAATTCAAAAGCATTATGGTTAGCCCAAGTGGAAGGGCCCATTTATGTTTGAGAGTTGATTATCTTAAATAATAAATAAAATTGACTCACTTTTGATGATATTATATGGCCCTTTATGAAATTCTCTTAACAAAGGTCCAAAAAATTAATCAAAAGTCCAACAAAGTTAATGGATAAGGTCTTAGACTGTATAATAGTCACTAGGCTTGAGTAAATTAATTTATCGATTTAATTAATAAATCCATCGCATTTATGGTCGGCCCGTTGTTAGGCCCAACCATATTGGATTTGTCAATTAAGCCCATAAATTAATTATGACTCGCTTATTGTTGACTTTATCCAGTCCTTTACAATATCCATTTTCCTCGAATAAAAAAAAACAAATATAAAAAAAGAAGTTTAAAAAAAAGGGTGGGTTGTCAGTCTTGTTGAACATTATTCTAGTCTGCATAATAGCCAATATGGGTTGAGCTATCTGAGTTGTTGGGCCAAGTTACGGATTCTCCTTAAAACGGTCGGCCTATGGATGGGGCCCATCCGAATTGAGAAACACTGACTGAAGCCTGCCAACTCATGATCCGCTCACTATGTTTGACTTTATTCGGCCCTTTATAATGTTCTGTTCTAGGTCCATATAGAGTTAGGTCATGCACTCCCAAAAAGTGGGTGGGTCCTTTGTGTCAGCATATATGTGTCAAGTTGGTTAGGATCATATAGGTCACATAGGTCATGCATGCATCGGGTAGAACATGTTGGAGTATGTCATCGAGTGTCCTAACTTTGAATTTCCATGCAGGCATCATTGGTGATCGACTCCGAGCCCGCATCCGAGATCCACGTACCGGTCGTTTAATTCCAAATCCTCACTACGATCCATCTGCAACCAGTGACTGCACCATGTCTGGAGAACAGTTCCAAGAGGTCCCGGTTCAAAGCACCGAAGCCAACATCACGAAGCATTTGGATGATCTTTACACCAAAATGTAAGGTCTGGTATTCGCCAATACCTTAGAACAGGAGCAAAAGATGAGTAAAAGGCTGAATGAACAACAACAAGTGATGGATGGTATGCTGCAAGTCATCACTAAGATCAATACCAAGTTGGGGCTGAATGTTGAAGAAGACGATGAAAAGATGCATGGGTATGAATCTGAACCTGAAATCATTAAGACATCGTCAAATTCTGGAGGAATAGGGATATCCAAGACAAAGGTTAGTACCCTTGAGGCATCTAAAACCACGAAGGACCCTGCTGTTAAGGCCCTTGAACAGAATTTAGAAAGCCTTACCAAAGCAATGAGCACTGTGCCGACCTTTGCTGACAGATACCTAGAAGCGCTACTGCCTGTTCAGCCAATTCTGAAGATAGCTGATTAAGTTGAGGTACCGAACATCAGATTCAAACCCTCTGAGAACCCTGTTCACCACATCGAATAATTCATGAGGTTGGCACCCTTAAACCGGATTGATGTCGGTTTATACTCTACTGTCTTCCAATCCACCCTAGATGGCAAAGCCAAGGTATGATATCATGCTTTACCACCCCAAACGAAGGCCGACTGGAATGAACTATTCAAAGCTTTCATTAATCACTACAGTCGCATCCAAAAGAATCAAGCTACGGTGGATGACTTAACCAGCATAAAGCAACGAGACGACGAGTCCTTCCTGGATTATTTTGAGCAATGGCATACCAAGCTGTCTCACATCGATGAGATAATCCCTCTCCGTCTACAGTTGTCTACTTTCAAGCAGGGGCTGAAAGGCAGCTTATCCAAGCACTTGAGATACCACGTCATTAAAGACTTTGACTACTTGAAGGACATTTGGGTCCAACTGGAGGCGATGCATAATGATAAGACCACTTCGCCTGTATGGAAGGGGTCTAGTTCCAACAGAAGGGCCTCTAGTGCGCCTAGCCACCCTTCTAAGATTATGGAGACTAACTCTATCCAGCGCAATGGGCCTATCATACCAAGATATGAGACCTACACACCACTAGACATCTCTTACTCATAGGCTCTTGATCGGTTGGTCAAGAAAGGTTTTTTGGTTCTACCTTTGCTAAAAGAAGAGCCGGTGATTCAAGGGAAAAATTGGGATGCTAACCAATTTTTCCGTTGCCGAGGACATGATACTCAGAAATGCTGGACTCGCAAGAACAAGATATAGGACATGATAAAGGATGGGACGTTGCCCATGCCAAAAGCTGCCCAGAAACCTAACAATCAAAGCAATATGATGCCCGAGCATACAAATGCTATCTTCTATGGAGATTTCAGCTTCGATCCTTCCACTTTAATTGTTGAGACAGGTCGACCTATCCCCGAAATACTTGGTTTTCATGAAGACCTATCCATTCAAGGCATTTGGGACAGTGATGTCGATGATAAGCATGAGCATGCTGAGACAGAATGGATGGAGACAAATGAACCAACATCAAATAGTGTTGCATTTCTCACTCGATTAGGCCGCTATAACAACAGGAACACCACCACCCCAGTGGCTGTTTCTAACCCTACGCCAATGGTTAGTGATGACAGTCAGGCTCTTCTTGAGGATTCTCTTCTCACACAACTTAAGAAGATCAGAGCTGAAGTTACTATATGGCAGCTGATATGCATATCGCAAGCGCATAGACAAAGGATGTTATATGCTCTTACTGCCTTAACAGTACCTCCCCAGACGACTCCTGAATCTCTAGTTGTTCATGTGGCTACTGTTTAGACCCAATTTTGTTTCTAAATAAAGCCTTAATTCTTAGGCTTTTGACTCGTTTCGTGTTTATTTTCATGGCTTTTTAGTATGTTTTTGGTTAATTTGTAGGTTTTGGCATTTTACACAAAAACAAGGTAAAACGGGCCATTTTAGAGCATTTTTGGTGATTTACCGAGCTGAGCCGGACCGAGAGCCGAGGCGGAGTTGACCCGGGACAACTTTCCCTTCATTTGGTGCGAAACAGTGAAGTAACACCCGCTACGACCCTTGTAGCGGGGGTTACGTGCCTTGGAATGAAGGAAGGAACAAAAGGAAGAAAAGGGGAGGGTAGCCCCCGCCACCCTTGGCGTGGCACCCGCTACCATATAGGTGGCACCCGCTACCCCTGGCTGCCAGAACAATCGCCTGTGGTTTTCAGAGGGTAGCGCCCATTACCTTATCTGTGGCACCCGCTACCCAGCAGGCAGCACCCGCTACCATATAGGTGGCATCCGACCTCCCGGTCCAGAAGAAGACTGCACCTGCGGTCTCTAGGACCGCACCTGCGGTGTCACAAAGCTCAAAAATCGCCTGGGAGATTTCGGTGGACAGCCAGAGACCGCACCTACGGTCTCCTAGACGGCACCTGCGGTCTCCCCCTTTTCTGCGTGATGCTTCGGCCTTGTACGCTGTGTTTTGGGCAGCACCTATGCCTTGTATATATAGCTCCTTGGCTGCGTTTTTGGGGAATTATCTTAGGATTACACACTAGCTTCTAGACTTGGATTTTAGCCTTGTAATTAGGAGTTTTAGAAGGAGATTAGTGAGAGATTTATTCTAGGGTTTGTGGTATTTGAAGATTTGGGGATTTAAACAATTGAAAGATTGTTTGATCATCTTTTTATTGCTTTTCCTTTTTCATCTACAACATTTTGATAAGTTTTCTCTTCCCTTAACTCCTTCATTAATTGCTTTGCTAATTACTTTCTTACTTATTTAATTGTTCTTGCTTGCTATTTCATTGTTTTGCTTGATTTGTGTTTGTTGTTGATAGAAATCATGCTTAGGGTTGGTTTTGTTGATGTTGTTAGCATAGTTGTGATGGGTAGTGGCTAAAACCCTAATGGGTTAGTGATGTATGTGCAGGCAAATCTAATCAGAGTGCACTTGCCTGAACAACACCAAAGGCCCTCCCTATCCTTGATTGTTCAAACTAAAGCTTTTCCTAGGGATGGAAAAGCATCAAGGAACGAAAAACAAATAAGAAAAGATAGGAAACCTGTGTGTTCAACTGATACAGACCACACCTCAGCAGAAAAACACAAGGGTAAAACTCAGCCTATGATCTGGATACAGTCCACACCACCAGAGCACAAACCAAGCCCTACTTAGTACCTTCTAAGCTTGCCAAAGCTTAGTTATAGACAAGTAGAAGAATTGAGAGTTTTTAGAGACACTAACAAACACACAGGAGCAAGTTTGACTGGTTTCTCATTCATTCACTCATCATGAACTCTATTACAATAGGAGCTGCTTATATTTGCTACTTTCAGCAAGTAGTTGGCTATGACCAAGAGATTAAGGCTTTCCTAAGTATTAGGAAACCTCTAATCTATGTCTAAGCTAACTGAAGATACATAAGTAAGTTGCTTACAACTAATATATTACATAATTACAACAAATTGAATGAAGAAAACAGCAAAAAGAAAATAAAAAGGGCTGGCTGAATCTGGAACTCCCAGCAGCTGCTTCTTCTGCCTTAGTCAAGCTTCCACTGAGTTTATTATAATCCTCCCTCAGCTGCTGAAGTTGCTGGTTGTATTAGCAATTAAGGACACTCGATCATTAAATGGTTAAATGACCAAATGACCTTATTAATGCTGAAAATGCCAACACTGTCCAGCTGCATGATGTAGCTACTATTCCCTGGGCTAAACATGTTGCAGAAAATGCCCAAGGACATCAGTCACCTGCACTGCTCGACCAAAGGCCATTGATGACCCAAGGAACATATAGAACCCACCAAATGTCAATCCCTTGTCCTCCTGCAGCTTATAATAGACCTTGAAATAATCTGAACCCTGATTTCACAGGTTGGAGTTCTGCCAAAGTCCAATTGCTTCAATTGGACTTATGTTCTAAGGCCCAAGCTGCCCTTTGCACAGGCTCCTAGGGTGAACACCTTGCTGCCTTTGAATGCTTCAAAATTCCCCTAGGACCAGTCTCCCTTACTTCCTTCATTCTTGCTGTAGGAAGGACTTAATCCCTCCTGAGTTTCCAGCCAGATCAAGATGTATGTAAGCTCTAATGAAATCCTCAGGACAGAAAGTCCTCATTAGGTCCCTTGGAGTGTCCAAGAGTAATGCTGATGTGGATGGGCCTCCATCATCCCCCTCAGGTTCAGAAAAGTTTGACCTCAAACTTGGCAAACCTTCATCTTCTGGATAATAAGGTCTGAGATCTGCCACATTAAAAGTTGCACTTCCTCCACAGTCCTCTGTCTAATCCAGTTTATAAGCATTCTCATAAACATGCTCAAGCACCTCAAATGGCCCATCAGCCCTGGAAACAAGCTTCCCTTTCCTCCTGCTAGGAAACCTATCTTTCCTGAGGTGTATCCAAACCAAATCACTTGGAACAAATGTAACTCTTCTCCTCTTTTAATTTGCTGCTGCTGCTATTTTTTCATTATACTTCTCAATTTGCTGCTGCACTTGCTGATGGAACTCTTTAATTTGCTTGGCCCTTAGCTCAGCTTCATAGCTAAACCTGATTGAAGTAGCTTGAGGCACCAAATCCAAAGGAGTAGTTGGATTTAGTCCATAGACCACTTGAAATGGTGAATGACCTGTAGCTTTACTAGGGGCTTTATTGAAAGCAAATTCTGCCTGTGGTAGCAAAGTATCCCAACTGCCCTTGTTTCTTGCCACCAAACTTCTCAAAAGTGCACCTAAGGTTCTGTTAGTAACCTTAGTTTGGCCATCTGTCTGAGGGTGACAGGTGGTGTTAAATTTGAGTTGAGTTACCATCTTCTTCCACAATGTGATCCAGAAATGGCTTAGGAACTTGGTATCCCTGTTTGAAACCATAGACCTAGGAATGCCATGTAACATGACTACCTCTTGAAAATACAAATCAGCAACTTTCACAGCATCATAGGTAGTATTGCAAGGAATAAAGTGAGCCATTTTTTAGAATCTATCAACAACAACCATGATAGAGTCTTTACCTCTCTGGGTTCTTGGGAGTCCCACAATAAAATCATGGCTTATATCTTCCCAGGGACTTCTAGGAACAGGAAAAGGGGTATAAAGCCCTTTGGGTAGGCTTTGACTCTTGGATAGTTGACATATGCTGCACCTCTTGACAAGATGCTCTACATCTCTTCCCATCTTTGGCCAGAAATAATGTTCCTTCAGCATAAGCAGTTTTTTTCTATGCCAAAGTGTCCTGCTAATCCTCTTCCATGTATTTCAGAGATTAATAATTCCCTTATACTGCTTCTGGGAATGCATAATCTGCTTCCTTTGAATAAAAATCCATGATCTGTATGATACAGACTCTGAGGATGCTGCTGACAAGCGAGAAACTTGTCTTTGAAATCATCATTTTTAGGATAAAGGACCTTCAGTTGCTCACATCCCAGGATTCTAGAATCCAGGATATGTAGTAAGAAAAATCTTCTGGAAAGGGCATCAGCTCCCTTGTTCATGTTGCCTGACTTATGATGGATCATGAAATGAAAGGATTGCATGACCTCAACCCACTTAGCATTTCTGGGATTAAGCTTGTGCTGTCCTTGAATATACTTTAGGGCTTCATGATCACTATGCAGAATAAACTCTCCTCCAACCAAGTGATGCCTCCAATGCTCGAGAGCTCTAATAATTGCATAGAACTCCTTGTCATAAGTGTTGTACTTCTTCTTTGCTTCATTTAATTTCTCACTGAAGAAAGCTATAGGCCTGCCTTCTTGAGATAAGACAGCTCTTATGCCAACTCCCGAGGCATCACATTCAACTTCAAAGACCTTAGAAAAGCTGGGCAATGCAAGTACTGGTGCTGTTGTAAGCTTCTCTTTGATCTGTCCAAAGGACTTCTGTGCTGCTGGAATCCATTGAAAAGACTTTCCCTTGATAACTTCAGTCATGGGTTCCATAATAGTGCTGAAATTTCTCACAAATCTTCTGTAAAACAAAGCTAGCCCATGAAAACTCCTTACTTGTTGTATAGAACTGGGTATTGGCCACTCTTGAATGGCCTTGATCTTCTCTTGATCAACCTGAATACCATCTGCTGATACTATGTAGCCAAGAAAAATAACTTGGTCTGTAAAGAACTGACACTTCTTCAAATTTCCATAGAGTCTCTCCTTAGACAGAATATCCATCACTTGCTTCAAATGTTGCTAATGATCTGCTTCTGTCTTACTATAAACCAAAATATCATCAAAATAAATAACTACACAACTTCCTATCAAAGGCTTCAGTACCTGATTTATAAGTCTCATGAATGTAGAAGGGGCATTTGTGAGGCCAAAGGGCATTACAAGACATTCAAACATACCTCCCTTTGTTTTAAATGCTGTCTTCCATTCATCACCTTCATAGATTCTGATTTGATAATAGCCACTTCTCAAGTCTATCTTGGGAAATACCTGAGACTCATAGAGCTCATCAAGAGGATCTTCAAGTCTAGGTATTGGAAACCTGTACTTGATTGTGATTTTATTTATAGCTCTGCAGTCAATACACATTCTCTGGATACCATCCTTCTTAGGAACTAATAGAGCAGGTATTGCACAAGGACATACTTTCCTTGATCATTCCCTTGCTAAGAAGATCATCTACTTGCCTCTGAATCTCAGCAGTTTCAGCTGGAGCCATCCTATAAGCAGGTTTATTAGGCAAAACAGATCCTGGGACTAGATCAATTTTGCGCTGGATGTCTCTCTTGGGGGGTAATCCTGGGGCATTTCATCTGGAAATAAATAAGCATACTCTTCCAGGAGTGGGACAAGTAGGGAATGGTTATTTTGTGGGGTTTGTGGTTCATCAGGGGACAACAGGATAAGATCCTTACAAGCACTAAACTCATGATGCTTAGTAGCTAGTAAAAGATCAAGGGTAGGCTCAATGTATAGGTTCTTTGTTGGCTGGGTTTGTTTTAGTGGGGTTAGGGTTACTTTCTTGTGATTCACCACCAAGGTATAAGTATTGGCCCTTCCATCATGTTGCGCAGACCTGTCAAACATCCAAGGCCTTCCCAACAACAAGTGACATGCATCCATAGGCAAGACACCACACCAAACAGAATCATGATATGATTTGCCTATTGAAAAACTCACCAAACACCTTTCTGTGATAGGAATACCTCTACTGGACTTCAACCATTGTATCGAGTAGGGTGCTGGATGGGATGAAGTCACCAGCGGCAACTTCTCCACCATTTCTTGTGAAGCTGCATTTGTACAGCTACCACCATCTACTATAATAGAGCAGATCTTTCCTTTCACAGTGCACCTAGTTTGAAACAAAGCTTCTCTTTGTTCTTGTCTTGTCTCAACAGAAGAACTGCTAAGAACTCTTCTAATCACTAGTAGCTCTCCTTCATCAGGACCTTCCTCAACCTCATCATATACAGGATCAAGCATTTCTCCCTCTGGATGTTCTTCCTCTTCCTCCTCAACTTCTGGTTCAGCAAACCATGAAGCTTGATTGTCAGCTAAAGTTACCATCCTCTTGTTGGGACATTCAGAGGCTTTGTGCCCTAGTACTTGACATCTAAAACACCTCCTGTTATCAGTAGGAATAGGGGTGAGGCTTTTTTGAGGAGCTGGGGGTTGTTTTTGTGGGGGAGTAGATTGTTTTGTGGGATATCTTGGAGTAAAGGGGGTTCTTTGGGCTGTGGGGTAGGTTCTGGGGTAGGTAAAAGGCTTGGCTTGAGGTTTGTAGGGGGTTCTTGTCACAGACTCCTTCCCTTTAGACCTCCTTTGCAGTTCTACCTTGTGTGCCAGGGAATTGAGCTCATCCAAAGTAGTATATGGATGCAGTTCAACCACATGCCTTATATTCTCATTCAATCCTGCCAGAAATCTCACCAGGACTTGAGTTTCATTCTCCTTGAGGTCACGCCTCCATAAAAGATGCTCAAACTCCTTTGTATATTCCTCCACAGACCTATTGCCTTGCACTAGTTGTTGTAACTTGCCATAATTCTCCTTAAGGTAGTTCACAAGCAAGAACTTAGACTTCAGCTTTTCCCTCATTTGTTCCGAAGTCTTAACTTTCTCTTTTCCCTTCTCTACTCTCCTTTTCTGTAGATTAGATCACCAGATTGAAGCATGTTTCTTTAACTTGAGAGAAATAAGCTTGACCATCTTTTCTTCAGAAACCTCCTTTAGATCAAAAACCCTCTCCACTGTCTACAGCCAGTCCAAGAACACCTCAGTGTCCAACTGACCTTCAAATTCAGGAATCTCCACTTTGAAATCTAATTTTTCGTCCAGTCCAGCCTTCCTTTGCCTAGGCCTCACTTTTTTACTTCCACTAGGACCCTCTTCTTCAGAAAAAGGATTACTGGAATATGTACTTCCTTCTTCTTCATATTCAGACTCATCTTTCATGTTCTGCTTCTTCAAATACAAGTACTTCTTGAGCTGATCAGTTAAATATTGGACATGTTTCTCCAACTCAGCTTTCTCCCTAAGAGCTTGTTCAACCACCTCTGCGGCATTCTTACTAGTAGACATTTTGTAATAAGCAAGAAGATTCACCAAGAAAGTCACATAGAGCTCTGATACCAAAGCTGATGTATGTGCAGGCAAATCTAATCAGAGTGCCCTTGCCTGGACAACACCAAAGGCCCTCCCTGACCTTGATTGTTCAAACTAAAGCTTTTTCTAGGGATAGAAAAGCATCAAGGAACGAAAAACAAATAAGAAAATGTGTATTCAACTGATACAGACCACACCTTAGTAGAAAAACATAGGGGCAAAACTCAGCCTATGATCTGGATACAGTCCACACCACCAGAGCACAAACCAAGCCCTACTTAGCACCTTCTAAGCTTGCCAAAGCTTAGTTAGAAACAAGTAGAAGCATGGAGAGTTTTTAGAGACACTCACAAACACACAGGAGCAAGCTCGACTGGTTTCTCATTCATTCACTCATCATGAACTCTATTACAATTGGAGCTACTTATATTTGCTACTTTCAGCAAGTAGCTGGCTGTGACCGAGAGATTAAGGCTTTCCTAAGCATTAGGAAACCTCTAATCTATGTCTAAGCTAACTTAAGATACATAAGTAAGATGCTTACAACTAATATATTACATAATTACATCAGATTGAATGAAGAAAACAGCAAAAAGAAAATAAAAAGGGCTGGCTGAATCTAGAACTGCCAACAACTGCTTCTTCTGCCTTAGTCATGCTTTCATTGAGTTTATTATAATCCTCCCTCGGCTGCTGAAGTTGCTGGTTGTATTAGCAATTAAGGACACTCGATCATTAAATGGTAAAATGACCAAATGACCTTATTAATGCTGAAAATGCCAACACTGTCCAGCTGCTTAATGTAGCTACTATTCCCTGGGCTAAACATGGTGCAGAAAATGCCCAAGGACATCAGTCACCTGCACTCCTCGACCAAAGGCCATTGATGACCCAAGGAACATATAGAACCCACCAAATGTCATTGCCTTGTTCTACTGCAGCTTGTAGTAGACCTTGAAATAATCTGAACCCTGATTTCACAGGTTGGGGTTATGCCAAGGTCCAATTGCTTCAATTGGACTTATGTTCTAAGGCCCAAGCTGCCCTTTGCACAGGCTCCTGGGGTGAACATCTTGCTGCCTTTGAATTCTTCAAAATTCCCCTAGGACCTATATCCCTTACTGCCTTCATTTTTGCTGTAGGAAGGACTTAATCCCTCCTGAGTTTCCAGCCAGATCAAGATGTATGTAAGCCCTGCTGAAATCCTCAGGATAGAAGGTCCTCATTAGGTCCGTTGGAGTGTCCAAGAGCAATGCTGATGTGGATGGACCTCCATTAGTTAGGGGGTAATTAAGGGTGTGAATGGGTAATTAGGTATGGGTTAGCAATATTAGTGAGTTATTAGTTGGGAAATCACTTTTCCCACTCCATTCCTTCCCGCAGGTGGAATTGGGTCGGTGGTGGACTTTGGGGAAGTTAATCTGGACTATCCTCGAGAGAGGAAGCTCGATGGGTATTTTCTAACAGAATTGCCACTTGATTTTCTTCCTTCTTGCTCTCTTGTTGCAAAACCTATCTCCTTGTTCCTGTTTGCATCCCGGAAAGACCCCGAAACCCATTGTTTCACCTTGATTGACCTTATATTTATTTGTTGCTTTCTGACTGCCTTTTTCAACCCTTTGCCTTAGCTAATGATCTTAACCCGACCTTAGACCGAGCTTCTTTGCCAAGGCCCCTAGCTCCCTGAGAGAGAACGACAAAACCGGGGTACAAAAAAACCATGTTACACAAAATGGTGCCGTTGCCGGGGAGCAAGCGCCCCTAGCTTAGTTTCTTGGTCTTGAGTTGTTTAAGATTGCTTTCATGCTAGAAACTAGTTTGTTCCAAATCCAATGAATTTGATGCTTTTCTATTTCTTGTAGGAGGTTTCGAGTTCTGATGGTGGAGGGCCAAGTTGGTTCACCCCGTACCCTTCTATCATATGTCGTTCCATCATTGGGTACGGGAGGCAACCCGATCACTTTACCACCGTTACCACCCGATGTCGTATTCGAGTTTAAACCGTACTTACTTGAAGTCTTCTCAAGCAATCAGTTTTATGGAGACAAATCCGAGAGTCCTATTGCACACATCGAGAAATTTGAATATCGGATTAGTTTCGTGCAAGTTCTCGGTTTATCTTCTGAATTTATGAAAATGAAGTTCTTTCCTTTAACTCTTACAGGGAAAGCGAAGACATGGCTTCAAACGTGCCCTCCCGGCACATATTCTTCATGGGAGGTACTTAGAAGAGATTTCCTGCACCGATTTTTACCAGCAGATGAAACTTATCGACTCCGGCAAGTAATTATGTCTTTCAAGCAAGAACCCAAAGAAGATCTTTTTGAGGCTTGGGGGAGATTTAAGAGTTTTCAATGCCAATGTCCACATCACAATTTACCAAATTGGATGTTACTTCAACATTTTTATTATGGGCTTTGTGATTCATACAAAGAATCTATTGATCATGCTTCCGGAGGGATGTTCTTAAAGAAGACTGCAGAGGAAGGCAACATTTTTCTTCATGAGCTATCTCAGAATGTTCCTACTTGGAGAGGCGGCCAAAATTCAAGAAATGGGGATCATTCTTTGGAACACAACCCCACTATCAAGCTCCTAATGGCCATCGTTCTTGATTTGCAAAAGAAGATGATGAATGATGAAGTTTCCAATCAGTTGAACTTAGCCCGAAGTATGCAAGCCTTTGCATCCACACTTATTCCTGTTATGCATACTTGTAAATTGTGTTTTGGTTCACATCTCGAGCATCAATGTATGGAGTATCGTCAAGTAGAACATGTGAATGCCATCTATTCCAACCAACTTTATTCCTATTCTTATGAGGATTATGATCCTAGTTATACCACGTTTGTCAACCCGGTGTTTAACCTTGTTTCTTAACCTTATGACCATCATGCATATTTTCAAGAAGAGTTCTCACATCAACCTACCCCTCAACCTCTATTTTCTCAACCATCCCAAGATTCTATGATTGAAAAGTTATTGCAACGAATTGTAGCTAATCAAGAAAGTGAGGAGGCTCGTCTTAGAGATCTTGAAACCCAAACTACCCAAGTTGCTCAACAAATATACCTTTCTCAACCCATTCAACCTCAACTTATCCAAGGGGAGCAAGTTGAAGCTATTACCCTAAGGAGTGGAAGAAAAATTGAAGAACCTAATGTAGTGGAGGAGAATATGGAAGAGGAGAGACCTTTGGGAGTGAATGAGGAAGTTGTAGTGGATAGTAATGAAGAGGAGGACTTAGGAGTTGAGCGAGCCATAGTTGAGGAGAAAGAGGATGATGTTATGGTTAATGAGGCCGAGGGTGAGGAAAAGGAGAAGTTGGACGAGAGGGTAGAGATTGAGAAAAAACGAGAGAAAGGGAAGGAAGTCTTGAAGGAAGATAATCATGAAAACCTTTTGGAGAAACCCATTCATATAGACCACCAGTACTTTTTCCTGAGAGATTGGTTCAACATAAAAACGAGGCAAAGTTTGTGCAATTTATTGATATGATGAAGAAGCTCCAAGTTAATATTCTTTTTCTTGATGCCATGGCGGAGATCCCTTCTTTCAAGAAACATCTTAATGACCTCTTGACAAACAAAAGGAGAATCAAAGAGTCGTCGACCGTTCTTCTCAGTTGCAATGCCATTATGGGGAGCAAGACTCCCGAGAAACTTGCCGATCCGGGTAGTTTCTCCATACCGTGCTTAATTGGTGATATGAGGATTGATAATGCATTATGCGATTTGGGGGCAAGTGTGAGTGTCATGCCACACTCAATTTGTAAGAAATTGAACCTTGATGACTTGATCCTTACAACTATTAGCTTGCAACTTGCTGACAGAACTGTTAGGAAGCCCTTGGGAATATTAGAAGACATCCCGGTTCAAGTGGGAAGTTTCCTTATCCCTTGTGACTTCGTTATTTTGGAGATGGATGAGGATTGGAGAAACTCTATTATTCTTGGTCGACCCTTTTTGGCCAATGCGGGAGCAATTATAGATGTGAAAAGAGGCCGTTTGTCTCTAAATGTGGGAAGAGAACATATTGATTTTGATCTTGATCCTTCAAGAAGGAACCCTCACAAGGAGTCACGCTTTAAGGTCAATGTAGTGGTTGGGATTGTGGATGAGCATCAAGAGGAGCCGTGCTTACTTATTGTGGAACCGGATGATTAGGGTAGAGAAAGTCACCCTAAATCTATTCATTTCGAGCTTCATGGAGATGGTTTCACCTTCCATGGCGACTTCCTCAACACCTTGCCTTTGAGGAGGGAGATTGCTTTGGGTGAAACATATATGGAAAATATGAAATTGAAGGAGATGGCTTTCCAAGACTCGAGACCCGGCACATCACCGAATATCAAGCCGGGGTTATCTTCTCTTTCTATCCGGCCTATATGTTTTCAAAGAGGCATGCTCTATATTTGCGCAAGAAGAGGAAGCGATGGAAAAGGAGGAAGAAATAATGGTGGAGCAAAGCGAAGAGGCCATCACCTTTGATTCTTTCGGAGTTGACTAGACCACCGGAGGATCAACTTGGATTTTTCATGAGTTCTATTAGAGTGCGCGGGAGGAGAACGAAGAAGAGTTGGTGGAAAAAGCTAACCATGCTTCTTTCTTGCACACCACGCCTTTCGAGAATCAAGTAAGTAATTAGGTCAAGCTCGGGACCTTAAACAAGCGCTTTATGGGAGGCAACCCATACTTTTAATTCTTTCTTTTGAGTTAATTTCTAGTTTTTCTTAGTTAGTCTCTTTTTCATGTTTCTAATCTTGCATGCGGATCTTACAAGCTTTGATTGTTTTTACTTGAAAATCCTAACCCTTTGCTTGGCTATCACGGATCGCGGATTGAGTAATCATTTGTTTTGGAGAACTCGAGGTAATATCTCTCCGCTCTTCTCTTTTTGAGTTGAATATCCTATGATCCATGCCGCATGCTTGATTTTTCTTTTGGTGGCGAACCCTTAGTTTGTGCTTGTTGGGTATTTCTTGTTGTTGGAGCCATGTGGGCTCGGGTCGCCACCACTTGCTTGTTAGGTGTTTTATTATGCTCTTTGTGGTTGTTCTACCCTTTCTTGTGACACCCTTCCCACAATGAGGACATTGTGGCATTTTAAGTGTGCGGGGGAGAGTTATATTTGCTTCAAGGGTAGATCACTTAGCTTTTTATTTTCTTTTTAGGCTAAAATTTGAAATTTTTTTGTGTGAAAAAGGAGAAAAAAGGGAGTGAAAACCTTAAAATTTTTCTTTTATTTTCGTTTTCTCTTTGTTTTTGCTTTGTTTCTTGGATCTTATTGTCGAAATTGAGAAGCCATTCTTAATCTTCTTTAAAAGAAACCGGTCTGAGCGTTTTCGACCTTGTCTCGAGTAATTGTTATGACTTATCTCTTTAGATTTTCTTCATTAAGTGTCTAGTGAGATCCCCGATTCCTTTCACGTTCTGGTTGAAACGGGGAGATTCTAGGGGTTTGTGTCTCAGCTTGTTCTTTTTCCTGTTTAGCAAAAGCAAAAGCAAAGTCAAAAAGCAAAAGGAAAAAGAAAGAAAATGAAAGCAAAAGTTTAATAACCGGATTAAGTGGGGAGAGTCAGCTGAACGACATCAAACCACCATAAAGCTAAATGACCTACACGGGACCGGTATTAACGGTACGGCATTGATACCCCTTAAGCTCCTCCCATATCGAATTTTCGACGGAGATGTGTATGGAAAAGACTGTGTTGGGAGGGTAGACCCCAAATTTTGGGCCGTGCAATTCCCGCAAAACTAGCCTCGACCTTTAAAAAAAAAAACAAATTTCGTTGGGAAAACCCAACCCAAAAAGAAAATTTTAAGCATTAATAAAGTGTGGGGCCTCTCCTTGCATCACCTACGGCCCTCACCAAGCCAAGGGCGACCAAATGCGGGGAAGGGCAACTCTTTTCTTTCCTTTTTTGTTTTGTTTGTTTTTGAGCTCGGGCATGAGCCTTTGGAGTCTTTTGGAATCGATTAGAACCCTTAGCAATTATGCGCATGGGGTTTTGCTTGGCATTAGGTGTAGGAAATCGAAAATCTCAAAGATTGACTTTTGCTTGGGTTAGGTGCTTGTGAGATGCTCATAACGCTTCCTTTCGGAGGATTAATAACGTTTTCCTAATTGAGATTGCAAAATCCTTTGACGCGAAGCTATGTTTTTCCTTTTCCTTTGTTTTTCTTCGGTTTTGTTTTCATTTTCCCTCTCTCCTTTTTCTTTGGATTTTGTGGTATAGCCGCTACAAACCCTCATGAGTCCATCTCGTCCATCCGGGCTGCCGGGGGGTTCAAAGGGCTTGGTGCATACGCTAAATGCACTCGTTTCTCTCCCACGACAGAGGAGTTTGTCTTAGTCTAGGTAGTTTATGTTTTGTTTTGCTCGGGACGAGCAAAAGTTTAAGTGTGGGGGGGTGTTTAGACCCAATTTTGTGTCTAAATAACGACTTAATTCTTAGGCTTTTGACTTGTTTCGTGTTTATTTTCATGGCTTTTTAGTAAATTTTTGGTTATTTTGTAGGTTTTGGAATTTTACATAAAAACGAGGTAAAACGGGCCATTTTAGAGCTTTTTTGGTGATTTCCCAAGCCGAGCCGGACCGAGAGCCGAGGCGGAGTTGACCCGGGACCACTTTCCCTTCATTTGGTACGAAACAGTGAAGTAACACCCGCTACGACCCTTGTAGCGGGCGTTATGTGCCTTGGAATGAAGGAAGGAACAAAAGGAAGAAAAGAGGAGGGTAGCCCCCGCCACCCTTGGTGTGGCACCTGCTACCCAGCAGGTAGCACCCGCTACCATATAGGTTGCACCCGCTACCCAGCAGGTGGCACCCGCTACCCCTGGCTGCCAGAACAATCGCCTATGGTTTTTGCAGGGTAGCGCCCGTTACCTTATCCGTGGCACCCGCTACCCAAGAGGTAGCACCTGCTACCATATAGGTGGCACCCGCGACCATATAGGTGGCACCTGCGACCTCCCGGTCCAGAGGAAAACCGCACCTGCGGTCTCACGAAGCTCAAAAATCGCCTGGGAGATTTCGCTGGACAGCCAGAGACCGCACCTACACTCTCCTAGACCGCACCTGCGGTCTCCCCCTTTTCTGCGCGATTCTTCGGCCTTGTACGATGCGTTTTGGGCAGCACCTATGCGTTGTATATATATATATCTCCTTGGCTGCGTTTTTGGGCGATTATCTTAGGATTACACATTAGCTTCTAGACTTGGATTTTAGCCTTGTAATTAGGAGTTTTAGAGGGAGATTAGTGAGAGATTTATTCTAGGGTTTGTGGTATTTGAAGATTTGGGGATTCAAACAATCGAGAGATAGTTGGATCATCATTTTATTGCTTTTCCTTGTTCATCTACAGCATTTTGATAAGTTTTCTCTTCCGTTAACTCTTTCATTAATTGCTTTGCCAATTACTTTCTTGCTTATTTAATTGTTCTTGCTTGCTATTTCATTGTTTGGCTTGATTTGTGTTTGTTGTTGATAGAAATCATGCTTAGGGTTGGTTTTGTTGATGTTGTTAGCATAGTTGTGATGGGTAGTGGCTAGAACCCTAATGGGTTAGGGGGTAATTAAGGGTGTGAATGGGTAATTAGGTATGGGTTAGCAATATTAGTGAGTAATTAGTTGGTAAATCACTTTTCCCACTCCATTCCTTCCCACAAGTGGGATGTATTTGGGTCCGAAAGTCCCCGAACACATCCAACACTTGTGTTGGAAGGTTGGAATTGGGATAGTTAGCACTTTACTCATGAGAGTGAGTAGAGACTAACTAGGGAATTCCGTTTCATTAACCCTCCGTGTCCGTGGTGGACTTCGGGGAAGTTAATCCGGACTATCCTCGAAAGAGGAAGCTCGGTGGGTATTTTCTAACGGAATTGCCACTTGATTTTCTTCCTTCTTGCTCTCTTGTTGCAAAACCTATCTCCTTGTTCTTGTTTGCATCCCGAAAAGCCCCTGAAACCCATTGTTTCACCTTGACTGACGTTAGATTTATTTGTTGCTTTGTGACCGCCTTTTTCAACCCATTGCCTTACCTAGCGATCTTAACCCGACCTTAGACTGAGTTTCTTAGCCATGGCCCCTAGCTCCCTGAGAGAGAACGACAAAACCGGGGTACAAAAAAACCACGTTACAGCTACCCATCAAGAGGCCATCACCTTTGGAATTGAAGATCTGCCTCAAGGAGGGGCATCCCACAACAAAGCACTGTACCTTAAAGTGCAATGTTCCAATAAGACCATCCCGATATTGCCCATCCCTACAGGCAATATTACTCGGAATGTGGAGTTCGTAGTGCTAGACATTCCAGCCTCCTTCAATCTGCTACTAGGGAGACTATAACTTCACGAATGCAATGCTATATCATCTACCTTACATCAGAAGGTAAAAATGGTGGTTCAAGGCCAAGATATAACCATCTCGGGAGAATCCATCAATACTGTCTTTACTCCCAAGCAAACAACCCTTGAAGTGGAACACAGTTCCATGGATGAAGAATTTCACAACTTTGAACTTGTGGCAACTTTGAGCCAGGATGATGCTTCCTTTGACTTCGATCCCTACTCAAATCCCAAAGTGCAGGCTATCCTTAAGAGACAAGATCATTTCTCTGGGATGCCGCTGGGAAAGAACCTGAAAAATAAGATTCCTCGTGTGTTCAAGACATTTAAGCAGAAGGGAAGGTTCGACTTAGGATACAAGGCAACTGAGAAGGAAGTTAGGCTCGCCAAAATAGCCATAGCTGAGCAGAAGAGGATGGAAAATCCTCCTACCTTGTTCCAAATGAAGCCCTATCCACTCACTTTGAATTGGCAGTTTGTTAGGGAAGGTGATGACTTCCTTTACTATGAGTTCCCTAAACCATTCTACCTGAACAACAAGGGAATTCAAGTTGTTGGGTTAGAAGTTTTCAATTGCTGCGCCATTAATATGGCTACTGTTTTCATCCCCGCTCGGGACAAACAACCACCATTGGAATGGACTCATCTTGCTGGGAGCAACATATTCGGCATGTTGTTCGGACAAGAAGTTATCAAAGAGAAGGCGGAAGCTGACGGTGTTATTGCTGCACTATCCAACCCAGGCTTTGACCCGAGCTCTATGATCACCGAAGACGGAGGAGTCAAGGCTGTCTCGTGGATTGATGCTGAGGAGAATAACTTTGTTTTATCTATAGGAGAGTCAGTTCCTAAGGGCATAAAGTTAGGTCCTAAGGGTCTAGAGTCAAGTGAGTCTGGTCTTGAGTCTGCTGGCGATGTATTCCTTTCTGCATTTAATAAGATGAACCTTTCTGCTTACTCTGATTCTTCCTTCCCCTCTTCTCTGAACTGATGCGCCAATAATAATCTGGAATTTAATGAACCCTTAAAAGAATTTTCTGATGAACATGAGCATAAAATGGCGGTGTTGGAAGACACCATCACCATAAATGTGGGCACAGAAGAGCAACCTCAGGAGTTGAAGTTAGGTAGTTTGCTCATAGCAGAGGAACGGGTAGCATTCACGGAGCTCTTCAGGGAATTTGTGGATGTATTCGCATGGTCCTACTAGGACATGTCGGGGATTGACAGGGAGATTGCGGAGCACACTATACCTTTTCTCTATAATGCAAAGCCGGTTCGACAAAAGGCTAGGACGATCAAGCCTGAATGGGCTAAGAAGATTGAAGAGGAGGTGATCAGGCAGCTTAATGCTAAGTTTATCAAAGCAGTCCAATACCCTGAATGGATTGCTAATGTCGTTTCAGTGCCCAAGAAGGATGGGAAAGTGCGCATGTGCGTGGACTTCCGAGACCTTAACAAAGCCAATCCCAAGGATAGTTTTCCGTTACCTCACATTGATGTATTGGTGGATAACACTTACGGACATGAGCTCTTATCCTTTATGGACGGTATGCTGGGTTCAATCAAATAAAAATGGCAGAAGAAGATATGGAGAAGACCTCCTTCAAAATACCATGGGGGACGTACTGCTATGTTGTCGTGCCTTTCGGTCTTAAAAATGCCGGCGCAACATATCAAAGGCCAGCCAACACCCTACTTCATGACATGATGCACATAGAAGTAAAGGTTTATGTGGATGACATGATTGTTAAATCCAAGACAAGGGAGGAGCATATTCCTAACCTCCGCAAGTTCTTTCTGCGACTTCGCAAATACATGACACGACTCAATCCAGCAAAGTGCACCTTCGGTGTTACCTCTGGGAAGCTGCTAGGCTATGTGGTTAGCCAACGGGGCATTGAAGTTGATCCTTCAAAGATCAAGGCTATCCAAGAGTTACAACCGCCCAGGACAGAAAAATAGATAAGAGGCTTCCTAGGACGAGTCCAGTATATCAGCAGGTTCATCTCGAAGCTCACCATGACTAGTGAACCTTTGTTTAAGAAATTGAAGAAAGGAAGTAAAGTAGAATGGGACAATCAATGTCAAGCTGCCTTTGATAAAATCAAGGAATATTTGCGACATCCTCGAGTCCTCATGCCGCCAGTACCATATGAGCCTCTACTCCTTTACTTTACACTAACCAGCTCCGCAATGGGGGCTATGATGGCTCAAAAGGTAAAAGGTCAAGAGAGCATCATCTACTACTTGAGCAAGAAGTTCCTAGACTATGAGAGTCGATACGCAGACATAGAGAAAATGGCTCTTGCATTAGTATGGGCCACGAAGAAGCTAAGACATTACATGCTTTCACATATAGTATATGTCATAGCTGAGAACAATCCCATCAAATTCATTATGGAGCAACCAACCATCAACAACCGCATCACTCGATGGGTAGTCATGCTTTTAGAGTTTAATCTTCAATATTTACCCCATAAATCCATCAAAGGGAGAGGTGTCGGACTTCTTGACTACTTCACCATCACAGGAACCTCCAAGCACTCACTTGGAATTCCCAGATGAAGATGTATTCTTCACTGATGAAATTACGTGGGAAATGTATTTTGACGGAGCTTCTATCCAAATGGGTTGCGGAGTAGGAGTCCTATTAATATCTTAAGAAGGGGCACACATCCCTGTATCTATAAAGTTGGATTTTGATGCTACTAACAACGCTGTAGAATATGAAGCATGCATAAAGGGACTGCAAGCTGCTTTGACTTTAGGCATTCGCCATATAAAGGTCTTTGGAGACTCTAGCCTCATCATCAATCAGGCTAGGAACGCGTGGAAGGTTCGAAGTGAGTGCCTCTTGGCTTACCAACAGAAGCTTTTGGGACTTGCTGACTAGTTTGAGAAGATTAGCTTCCAATACCTTTCTAGGGATCATAATGAATTAGCTGACGCTCTGGCCAAGTTGTCTTCGATGATAACAATCCCATCAGACACGCTCCAGCTACTAATAATAGTGGAGCGGCAATTTGAGCCGGCATATGTTTGCACCATGGAGACCCAAGAAGAAGAAACTGAGGAATGGTTTCTTGACATATACAACTTTCTTCGGAAGGGAGAATATCCAGCTGAGTTAGATGCTCGAGGACAACGAGCGATAAGGTCGCTAGCAGCACAATACTGCTTGATCCAAGATTGTCTGTACAAGAAGTCACCTACAGGCATCAATTTGTTGTGCATCGATGCTAAAAGTGTAAAAGAGGTTATGGCTATGATACACGGAGGAGAGTGTGGGCCTCACATGAATGGGCGAATGCTAGAGAAGAAGATTCAAAGGGCTAGTTATTATTGGACCAGTATGGAGGCAAACTGCTTGGATTTCATTCGAGGATGCCACAAATGTCAGGAGTATGCCAACCTGCAACATCAACCTCCTTCATAATTGACTACGATGACATCTCCGTGGCCATTCTCGGTGTGGGGTATCGACATCATTGGCAAGATGCACCCAACCGGAACAGGAGGACATGATTACATTTTGGTCGCCATTGATTACTTCAGTAAGTGGGTAGAGGCAGCCTCTTATGCCAAACTAAAATCCAAACAAGTGGCCAAATTCATCCTTCAGAACATCATATGCCGATATGGAGTGCCTCATGAGATCATCAGTGATAACGGGAGTCATTTTCGAAAAGAAGTGGAGGCTCTGCTCACCACTTACAAAATTCAGCATCATCGGTCGTCGCCTTATCAACCTCAAGCTAATGGAGCTGTAGAAGCGGCCAGTAAAATAGTTGCAGGAATCATCAAGAAGATGGTCATTACTTACAAAGATTGGCCCGAAAAATTAGCATTCGCCACAGGAGCAACACCATATTCATTAGTGTTTGGGATGGAAGCAGTCCTGCCAATTGAATTAGCAATCCCTTCATTACAAATAGTGGCAGAAAGCCAATTGCCGGAAGCAGAATGGGCTAGGGCAAGGTTCAAGGAGTTGATGTTGATGGATGAAAGGCGGTTAAAGGCATTGCATAATGTGCAAGTGTACCGAAATAGGATCACTCGTGCTTTTAATAAGAAGGTGAAAAGTCGTTCACTTCAAGAAGGTGATCTGGTGCTTAAGAAGATAAGGGCACGTATACAAGACCCAAGGGGAAAATTTGTACCTAATTGGAAGGGTCCTTATATGATTAAGGAAATTTTACCAGGAGGAGCAGCTCGACTTGCTGCTATAGATGGAATAGATATGATTCAGCCAACAAATTTGGATCAACTCAAGCGATATTATGTTTAATATAGCCAAGCAACTGGAAAACCAATTTTCAGACACTTGGTGAATATTCAATATATGCTCATAAAAAGAAGAAAAAATAAAGTTTGTAAAAACACAATAATTGTAAACAATACTTCTTTTATTAATGATTAATATGCAAGTACACTGCATGTAAATAAGAAAATTCAAAAGGCGTAATTAAATAAAAGTTTATTCTGGCAAAGCAGTTCAGTTCCTTCACATTCATCCATCTTCTAATCTTTCTTCATTTTTTCCACTTCGCCAGTAGGCTCACGGTAAATCTCCATGTCTCTAGGACCATTTGGGTCCATCTCTTTGTCCTTAGGATTGCACGCCCGCCTATGTGGTTTCTGCGTCTCCACACTCGGACCAAGCCAGTCTTTCACCATGACTTTTACACCGAGACGGTCCTTTACCAATGAATGAGGACCCAATCTTTCCTTCACAATTGTCCTCTTTCTTCTCGCCTCTTCGGCACGACGAGATTCAACGGTCGCGATCAACCACCCGTGATAGTCAGCATTGGTGAAGTGTGATATATGTACCTTTGGTGGAGCCTTAAAGGTCGATCTTCGTTCCCAATACTTCAACCAAGACTCTATCACCGAGCCACGAAGTTTCAATTACTCGGGGGCTTCGCACAGCAACTGGAGGATGTTTTGTTTGCGGCCCATCTGTCACCGCACCCGCTCCGGGAAGTAGAAAGTCATATGTGTCAAACCAGCGATGCACACACAGGCGTTGCGGGAATCGCTAGTCACATATTTGGGAATGTGCCACCACTCAATCCACTAAATGATATCGCGAGACTCCCTCAGAAAGGCGATCCATTCGGTTACCGATTGACGATCGGTATACTTGCGCTTCCTTTGACAATAACTCGCAAGTGCCGAAGAAGTTCGAGGCTCCTCAATGAGGTCCAAATGCTCCATTAGCCATATCTGCCCACAAAAGTTAGCACGGGTTACAATTGCATACCTGTAGACATCGGATTTTGGCACATAAATATATAGCATATCTATATATACGAATCAGAAATAAAGAAGGAGAAGTCTGTTGATACACTAGATTTTAGCATAGTCTTTCATACACTTTTAATGTAATTTTTATTATTTCTTTTTATGTATTTTTTACTTAGGAAATTAATAACTACAATAAAGGGAAGCCAAGCCATGCAAGCCACAAGAGCAAGTGCCAGAGGTCGCAGGACCAAAACCTCACAAAAACACTCCAAAAATACCTCATATTAGCTCACAACAAAGGCTATCTCCGTCCAGTGTGAACCACCACTTCCCGAGGTGGGTGAGTTCACACAACACCGTCCATGGATGCGTGGACGATAGCAGGAACCTCCCCCTAGCCTGTAGGTCGGTCGGCCTCCACAGCTCCGTACATATTGTGGTTAATTAACCACGTGCCACCATCCACAGTAGCTCATCCCCCCTAGCTGCCTTGCCTTCTGTGCCAACTTGACTACGTGAATGCATGTATATGTATGTGCATGAATGTATGTCCTCTACCTACTCTCCTAAAACCTATAAATACCACCCTCCTCTCAAGGCCAAACTGACTCAATCATTCACCCATTTCTCCTTCTACACTTTCATTCATCCCTTCTCTCATTCCTCTCATCTCTAATCAGATTCTCCACATCATTCTACCATCTTTTCTATCACCTTTCTACCACTTCCTTACCTCCATAAACTCCTATTCTATCCTCCCTTAAGCCTCTAAACCCTCATCCTATCCATTCTTACATAAAAACCACAAAAGTCTAGCCTAAACACATTCAAAACCACAAAAAGAAGCCTTCTTACTACTCTCATTCCACCCTCTTTCTTATCATCTGTTATCATCTTTTCTATCATCTTCTTGGCACTTGGATAGGAAGGTTTCTAAGGCATCAAAGAGGATTCATAGAGCATCTAAAGGCTAGGCAAGGCTTTTTCCCGACAAATAGCAATGTAAGCTTTAAGTGTTTTTCTTTTTGTTCATAATTGTGTATTTTATATCTTTCTTTTATCTTGTATGTTTCATTCTTATTGCATGATTCAATGAAGTAGTTCTATAAAGTTCTTATCCATTTTCCTTCCAAAAGCACATCTTAAACTTTTAGTAGAGTCTTTCCTTTTGTGAGAGGCGAACTCTTAAAGTTTACTTTTCGAGTTCATAGCCTTACCCCCGGATCCATTCTTGGGTTTCGCAGGTGGAGTCTTTCTTTCTTTTTCTTTTGATTTTGTCTTGGCTTTTCCCTTAAAAAGTCGGATGGCGACCCCCATTTCGAACTAAAATACATCGAGGATTGCATAAATTATGATTAACATGGTTTTACAATGTATCGATGCAACTTTAGGGTTTTCTTTCTTGTATTTCTAAATAATGGTTGCATAAATCACTCTCTTCCGAGCCTAACATTTAAATGAGCAAATTGAATTAAATTTAGAAGAGTTGGGAACAAGTGGATGTTCACTCTTAAAGGTTTAATTCCATGACTCATAAAATGCATAAGTAAAGGGAAAGTGATTTTACAAAATACTATTCATGAAATATAAGTTTGATTTCCTTAAAGAGTTTTCAAAGGTTAAACCCCAGCACAAATCACCGAATCACACCCCAATCCAAACGTGGACGTTCAGAAGCACGAACGACGAGGAAAAATGTCCATAGGATTTTTTGCGACTCCACTGGGGAGTTTTTCTAAAGTGGGTAAGACTTGAAAAAAAATTTTGTGCTTTAAATCTTTTAGAAGGAAAATGAATTTTACTTTGTATTAGTAAGTCATTCCTTTTAGGCATAATGCATTGCATATATCGGGGCACTCCCTTGACATGTAATATGTCGTAGGAGCACATAAATCGGCGGTATTAGGCTTTTGCTCTTTTAACCACAAAAATAACCCATGGGATGCCGGACCGGCTATACTCAATTGGTGCATTTACACCGACAGAGCATTAGTCACCACATCCACTCATGCATCACTCTACGAGGTCTCCACTCGAGCCTCCAAGAGCAACACCCCACACATTCAAGTTGCCTTTACAACAAGAATGCACCGGGGTGAGTAATGAGGCGTTAAGCCTTATCCAGCCAATAAACCCTTTTGTACATTGAGCCTTGGTTTAAGATACCCCTTTTTTATATGTATGTTATGTGCTATGTGTTTAAATTCTCTGGAAAGAGTCGACCCAAGTTTAGGAATGTTGTTCTAGTCCACAAAGTAGTCATTGGGCTGAGAAGAGTCATGTTTACCAACTAAGTTAATTAACCTCAAAAATTATGGTTGACCAGTGGTTGGGCCCATTTATCTATAAAGGTTAATTATCTTGCTCCATAAAGTAAAACTCTACTCACCTTTGATGATTCTATATGGCCCTTTACGACATCTCCCTAACAAAGGCCCAATAAACCTGATTAAAGTTAAAACAAAGTTAGTGGCTAAAGTCTTAGACTGCATAATATTCACTAGGCTAGAGTAAATTAATTTATTGAGTTAATTATCGAATTTGTCACACTTATGGTCGGCCCGTGGTTAGGCCCAACCATATCAGATTCGATAATTAAGTCCATAAATCAATCACAACTCATGGGTTATTTTTGTGGTACCTGCTTTCCAGTAATTAAATAAAAAAATGAAGTAGAAAGAAGAGTCGTCGGTCCTGTGAATTGTTATTTTAGTCCACATGGCAGTGAACATGGCTCGAATTAAGTCTGAGTCGGTAGCCCAAAGTACAGATTCTCCTTAATACGGTCGGCCTATGGATGGGCCCATCCGAATTGAGAAACAATGATTTGTGTTCCTTGACTTAGGCTTGATTCGCCATGCTTGACTTTATGCGGCCTCTCGTAATGATTAGTTGTCGTTAGGTCCAAAAAAATATAAATCTAATAATAAATCAAAAAATGTTAGTGGATAAAGTTTTGGACTGCATTATAATCACCGGCCTCGAGTAAATTAATTTATCGAATTGATTATTTAATCCATCATATTTATGGTCGACCCGTGGTTAGGCCCAAACATATTGGATTTGACAATTAAGTCCATAAACAAATTACAACTCGCCTATTGTTAGTTTTATCTAGTCCTTTACGATATCCACTTTCCTAAACAAATAGAATAAAAAATATATAGAAAGAGTAGACTGTCAGTCCTGTTGATCATTATTTTAGCCCGCATAATAGTCGGTATGGTTGAGTTGGACTGATAATTTTCCAAGTTACGGATTCTCCTTAAGACGGTCGGCCTGTGGATGGGGCCCAAGCGAATTGAGAAACAGTGACTTATAATTCCTTATTTTGTTCTGATTCGCCATACTTGGCTTTATTCGGTCCTTTATAATAATCATTTGTCCTTAGGATCCATATAGAGTTAGGTCCGTATGAAGTAGATAAGGTGTGTTGTAGACTATGTGTGTGTGTGTGTGTCTGTGCATGTGTATGTGTATGTGTATGTGTATGTGTTTGTGTTTGTGCGTGTGTTTGTGCATGTGTGAGTCTGTGCATGTGTTTCTGTCTGTGCATGTGTTTGTTGTACCACGTGTTTGAGTTTGTTGAGTTTGTACCACGTATTTGAAAGTGTTGAGTCTTTGCCACGCGTTTGAGTTTGTTGGGTCTTTGTTAGGTGTTCGAGTTTGTCAAGTCTTTGCCACGTGTTTAAGTCTTTGTTAGAGTTTTGTTAACACGTGCTTTGAGTCTTTCTTAGGTTTTTGTTAATACGTGTTTAAGACTTTGTTACAGTTTTGTTAACACGTGCTTTGAGTCTTTCTTAGGTTTTTGTTAATACGTGTTTAAGTCTTTGTTAGGGTTTTATTAACACGTGTCTTGAGTCTTTCTTAGGTTTTTGTTAATACTGTATAAGTCTTTGTTAGGGTTTTGTTAACACGTGTTTTGAATCTTTGTTAAGTGTAAATATGTGTTTGTGTTTGTGTTTATTGTGTCTTCGTTAGAGTTTGAACTAATTTTGAGATATTGTTTTAGTCCGCGTAATAATCATTGGTTTCGAAAAGAGATGAGGTTATAAGCTCGATTAATTAACCTTAAATTTTATGGTCAGCTTGGTTGTGAGGCGCATCCATTTTAAAGGTTAATTAGCCCTGTTTATCGGTCGTTTTTAACTCACCTTTGATGGTTTTATTCGGCCGTTCTCAGTATTCTCTTATTTTGGGTCCAAAGAAAATGATTAATAATAAAACAAAGTCAGTGTGTGTTGTTCTAGCCCGCATAATAGTCTTAAGGTTAGAGAAAATAAATTTATGGATTCGATTATTAAGTCTAAAACAAAATCCATGGTCAGCCCATTGGTAATCCCATCCATATTGGATTTAATAATTGAGTTTATAAGTCTGTTTTAACTCACCTTTTGATGGCTTTATTCGGTCCTTTACAACATCCAGTTTCCATGAGTGTAAATAAATAAATATGTCGAGTCTTAAATAAAAAAAAAGTGTGTAAATAGAAGTCTAGAAGTAAGGTTGTGAGTCCGTCGAGCATTATTCTAGTCCGCATAATAGCCAACTTAGCTTGAGTTAACACAAGTTTGTTAGTTCAAGTGACAGATTCTCCTTAAAACGGATGGTTTATGGTTTAAGCCCATCCGAATTGAGAAACACTCACTTGCGCTTTCCAACTTATGTCAACTCGCTATGTTTGACTTTATCCGACCCTTTATAATGCTCTTGTTGTAAAAAGTGTTGTTGTCATATAGAAGTTAGAACACGTAAACCAGTATCACAGTTGAGTTGTTTCATAAGTCACTAAATAGGTGTCTTACACGTTAGGTGGTGTCATATCATGTATGGTCTAGTAAACCCGAGTTATGGGTGAGTCTTTAATTCAGAGTCTGCATGTAAGTGGCTTGCATTTCAATGTCAGTAAATAAGTACCTTTATTTTAAAGCCTTTGTTTAGAGTCACCATATAAGTGTTTTTATTCTTTAGGAAGTCGCATATAAAGTCTAGGTCCTAGGTAAGTCTTTTCCTAAGTCAATATGTGTCTTTCATTTCTAGGAAGTCCAATATGAGTCCATGTCATATGTGAGTCTTTTCTTGAGTCAATATGTGTGTTCCATTTTTAGGAAGTTCAAAGTAAACCTAGGTCTAGGATGAATCTTTGTGTTAATGTCTGCATGTAAGTGTCTTGCATTCTTTAGGAAGTCCCATATAAGGTCTAGGATGAGTCTTTGTGTTAGCGTCTACGTGTAAATGTCTTTCAGTCTTTAAGAAGTTTTCATACGAGGTCTAAGTTATAGGTGAATCTTTTCTTAAGTTAATGTGATTCTGTCTTTTTTAGAAAGTCCAAAGTAAAACCCATGCCATGGGTAAGCCGTTAGGTCGTTTCTTGAGTCAGCAGGTAAGTGTCTTCATTCCTTAGAAAGTCTCAATAGGGTCTAAATCATAGGTAGGTTCTTTCCTAAGTCAGCATATGTCTTTCACTGTAAGGTTGTCAATTACAAACCCATGTCATGGGTGTGTCTTTGTCTAGAGTTAGCATGTAAGTGTTTTTCTTTCTGTAGAAATTCTAGTATAAGGTCTAAGTCATGGGTAAGTATGTGTCTAGAGTCGTCATGTAGATTCTGTCTCTTGTTTAGGAAGTCTAGCGTACACCCATGTCATCGGTGAGTCTTTTTTTCGTGTTGGCATACCATGTGAGTGTCTTTCTTTTTTAGGAAGTCTAGTGTAAACCCATGTCATAGGTTAGTCTTTAAGGGTTAACATATAGGCATTTGCACTTTAGGAAGTCTCATTTAGATTCTAGGACATGTAGACCCATGTCGTGCTAAGTCTTTTTCTTGAGTCGACATATAGAAGTCTGCATATAGGAGTGTTGCATCATGGGAAGCCCCATGTAGGTCAATTAGCATGTTCAAACCCATGTCCTGGGTGAGTTTCTCTCGAGTCAGCATTTAAGCGTTTTTCATTTTTAGGAAGTCTCAAATAGGTCATTTAGGAGATGCATGCATTGGGATAGGTTTTTTTTTTCATTTGTCTAGTGTTATGGTCAAGGCCTAAGCCAACAATAAAGAGAATTTTCAGGATGAAGGGAAATTCTACAACTACCATAGATCCTCAGGACACAATACGGAGAATTGTTGGATTTTGAAGAACAAGATCGAGGACATGATCCATTCAGGGAGAAACTTCTTCTGCCAAAAGCAACACAAAGGGCCAGATAGAACATGGATTCCCCAGACAAAGACAAGGAGGGCACATCATCAAGGGAACCTTAGAGTTAGCTATATTCCTCGTTGTCAAGCATTTTTCTTTTAGAGTCTGTTAGAAGTTGACAGTCGGTTCCTAATTCATTACTTGATTTCAATTGCTCTTATTGCTATTTGTTCAAATAGAATTTCGTGCTTGTATTTCTGATTTGAGTTGAAAAGTTCTCTCGTCCATTAACCATCCTTACAAACCAAGTCTGGCGAATTCATCTTCTCTTATCATTCCATTTTTGTCATACGCTTCATTCCTATCCCTTCATTTCTTGAATTCAGGGTTAGAGAGATAAAGAGAGAAATTCAAAAAAAAAAAAAAAAGAAATGTAGAATTAAAAAAAAAAGGAGTGAAAAACTATAGAGTGGCCGGTTTGAAAACCTCATTAAGGCAAGCCGGGCAAAAGGAGAGAATAAAATTGATGAGAGAAGTCAGCCTGCATTCCTATCCAGCAGGCTAAGCAAAAGGAGAGAGTGTTATCAGGAAAGACCAAGTCCAATAACCTCTTTAAAGTGAACCCTCCTCATTAGAAATGTCGTAGCTTAACCAAATGTGTAGAGGACAGGGGGCTTCCGCCTCACTTTCATTTCACCAACCACATTACCCTCGTCTTTTCATCCAATCTCGACCTACAACTACTACCTATCATTTACATTTCTAGCCTTTTCCATCAAACCTCAACCTTTTCAAAACCCTTTCATTCATTAAACTAAAAGGTGTGTTATGACTAAAGGAGAACAGGAGACAACCCATGAAGGAGTTCGAAAAAAGAGATTCAAAAGAAAACAGAAGAGTTGAAAGGGATAGAAAAAACGTTAGAGCAAAAAAAAGTGAGAGAAAAAAAAATTGAGAGGGATAGCAAAAAAGAAGGAAATGGAGGAAAGAAAAAAAAAAGAAACAAATAGAAAAAGAAAAGAGGAGGAAGAACAAAAAAAAAAAAAAAGAAGAGGAAAGAGGGAGAATAAGAAACTAGAAGGCGGAAATAACAGCCATGCACACCGGAAAAATCTCATTGATTCCAAACCTTCACCTCATCATCCATACATCAAACCTTTCAACCTTTTATGACCTTCCCCATCTTTCAATAACCATCCATAATCGACCTTCATAACCATCTTTTCCAACCATTAAGCCTTCCTCAAGTCATTACCCTTTCAGAGTTGCGCTTAAAGAACTACGACTGACTTGATTCCACCTTGGATACGTAGGAGAACCTCTTCAAGCCCTGGCCCAATATTGTTCACTTTACAGAATTTCATCGTCTAATAAATTGGTCTTTGAGAGAATTAAAAAAAAAAGAGAATAAAGGCTAGTCCGAAAGCTAGGCAAAAGGAGAGGAAACCTTGGATTTCTATCACCATCATTAACCCTCCATTTTCCATTTTCCTTTTGTCAGACTTGAACATCATTCCATCAACCATGTTCCAGCCTTTTCCCAAGAGATGATGTCTACCCTATTTGACCATCTCTTCACCCTTTCAAGACACCATCATCCCTAAGTGTCTCTTTATCTCCATGTTCCAGCCTTTTCCCAAGAAATGATGTCTACCCCATTTGACCATCTCTTCACCCTTTCAAGACACCATCGTCCCTAAGTGTCTCTTTATCCCTATGTTCCAACCTTTTCTCAAGAGATGATGTTTATCCCATTTGACCATCTCTCCTTCCTTTCTAAAGCACATTTATTCTTAAGTGTCTCTACATCCCACTCATTAATAATACCCCTCCCATCATTTTTTTCACCAAACACTTTCTAGCCAACCTTTTTAGCCTTTTCATCTCATCTCAGCCTTTTAAAGACTTTTTTCAGCTCGATCATTAATGCAAGTATGAGGCTCTGTTCTTAATGTCCATTCTCGCATGCATAACTTGTCTCATTTCTCAACAAGTGCAAAAGCAGTCCACATCAGATCAGCGGCTAACTAGCGACATATGTAATCATGAACAGACTCGAAGATAAGCTACTCTAAACTGGGGGCTCGCGCTACCTTTGTGACCATCATTGAAGACATTTCGTTGAGATAACTTGTAAGAGGGACACCTACTCCCTATTCTACAAGGTCTTTGGTCTTCATTCTCATTGGTGTCCTAATAGTGGTCTCAGAACAAAAAAAAAAAGAAAAAAAAGAGAAAAAAAAGAAGAAAGAAAAAAAAAGAACAAGAAGAAAAAGAAAAAGAAGAAAAAGAAGAAAAAAGAAAAAAGAGAGGCTAACTTGAAAACCCTTTGGGCAAGTTAGGCAAAAGGAGAGATTGAGACTACTGACTAAGGACATACCAACTTCCATGAGTGCCGCAAAAGAAGCAATGTCTCTTTCCATTTCATGGTCTCCATGGATCATATCGTCAGTGCATACAAAACTGGGGGCTTGCAAATATGCAAGGTGCCCTCCAAAGTAATCAAGACTCTACGCCAAACCGGGGGCTTGTCATAGATTTGCAAGCAATCAGTTCAAGGTCATCTACATGGGCATCCAAGAAGCGCATCCTTCAAGCTTAGCTCTTCCGCCATTATTCCTTGTCCCCTGGACCGAAATGTCCCTCATCCTGAATGTTCCTGAAATTCCCAACAAGTGGCCTTGATCCTTAGGAAGTCATTATCTTAGGAAAGCATTGCCCAAAAAAAAAAGAGTCATTATCTAAGGAGATCATTGTCCTAGAAAAATATTGTCTTAAGAAAACATTTTCCTAGAAAGTCATTGCCTGAATAAAGAGTCGGGGGGTTACCTGCATATAGAATTGTATGTTTAGAATCATAAAGCGTTATGTGTGTGTCGTGTCTAAGTATAATAGGCTTGCATTGCATCCATCAGTTCTGTCAGAGTCACATTGAGTTAAGTTTATCATGCATAGAGTCAGTCGGTCATGCATAAAGTCCATAGTCATGCATAAGTGCGTAAATACTTGTGTTAAAAAAATGCATTGTTTGTGTAAGAGTCTAGTAGACTAGTTGCATGCATACCTGCATATCTAAGAAAAAAAGAAAAAAAAGCAAAGAAGTGCCACATCGCTACTCCAGAACGCAACATTGGGGGGTGGTTAAGCCCGTAGGCCATCTCATTCAGACTGGTCAACATGATTTCTTATCACTAGAGCAAGATTGGAGCAACCTCTAATCCAACTCTAGCAAGTTAAGCTAGCATCCAATCAAGTCATAAATTGACTGTCCGACACGAAGGACAGAATCTTCATCATCCGCCAGACACGAATGGCGACTGTCTGACATGAAGGACAAAATCTTCATCATTCGCCAGAAACGAATGGCGATTGTCCAACACGAAGGACAAAATCTTTCTCAGCCAGACATGAATGGAAATTGTCCGAAACGAAGGACAACATCCTCTTCATCCAAACATGAATGGCACCTGTCCAACACGAAGGACAGATTCTTCACATGACTGATATGGATCGGCGACCGGGCGAAATTCAAGAATCCATGTGGAATTCCAAACTCATACAACCATGAGCAAAGAAGATGTTGGCGTCTATGCGCTTAAAGCAAAATTTGAAGTATCATTTACTTTGAATTCAACTTAAAGTGTTGAAACAAGCAGTAGCATGCAAGTCGTTTCAACTATAACATGCTATAAAAAATAAGCTTGTAGAAGAAATAAAGCATACCGAGGAATAAGAGCGGAAGAAGCCATCACCTCTCAATAAAAGCCAAGAATACAAAAAAGAAGAAAATCCAAAAAATAAGAACAACGCTAAGAAGAACCTCCAATTTGTGATCACAAGAGTTCGATTCACACAGCCACATATCATTTGCCTAGGCTCAAGTCTGATCAGCCTTGGGGCTATATACAATAATTGCAAGGAAGTTGGTCTTCTGCATGGCCTGCAAAAGCTGGAGTGAATGCAAAGATTCCTCTCTTCTCTCTAGTGTCTGGCCGGCCTAGGGAAAGAAGGAGCCTTTATCTTTTCTCCATGCTTGTTGCTAAGGGCCCGAGTGAATGCAAGGATTCCTCTCTTTTCTAGTGTCCGGTCGATCTAGGGAAAGAAGGAGCATTTGTCTTTCCTCCATGCTTGTTTCGAAGGGCTCAAGCTTGTACATTTTCAAGGAGGAGCACGGCTAAGTGTTCCCAATTAATAAGGAGCGGTGGTCTTCTCAAGAATAGAGCATCAACTTCCAAAATAAGAGCATTCTCCCAATGATCATGCTGACATAATTTGAGAAAAATAAGAGCCATCGACATCGCGATCGATGAAGTCTCCAGGCATTGAATTGCCATCGAAAATCAAAATCAGAGCCACTGACACATATCGGTGTGGTCTCAGCAATAAGAGTCATCACATCAGATTCGACGAAATCTCAGGAATAAGAGCCACTGGCATTGTTTCCAGAGAAGTCTCTTAGGCATTGAACTGGCATCATCATCATCAACGGCTTCCAGCCTCGCGTCTTGTTAGTCTTGACATTGAATTTCCATTATCATCATCAACGGCTTCCAGCCTCGCATCTGGTTAGTCTTGGCGTTGAATTGCCATCATCATCATCAATGGCTTCCAGCCTCGCGTCTGGTTAGTCTCGGCATTGAATTGCCATCATCATCATCATCAACGACTTCCAGCCTCGCATCTGGTTAGTTTGGCATCTGGCCTCGCATCCAGTTTGTCATCGTCATCGTCAAAAAACCCAAAAACAGGGTAGCCCATCAGCGTAAGTCCCCATCAGCATCAGAGCCACCGACAGAGATTCGGTGAAGTCTCAACAACCAAGGCCATCGGTAGAGTTTCGATGTAGTCCCAATCCTGATCCACCGGCAGAGTTTCGGTGAAGTCTCAACCCCCAGAGCCATTGACATCGCGATCGGTGAAGTCCCTCGAAATTGAACATGCCAACAATCATCAACATCGACACCGAAAATGTCTGGAACCGACACCGGGAAAGACTGGAATGACACTGGGAAAGACTAGAAAATCAACATCAAACCCCAAGAGCCATTGGCATCGCGTCCGATGAAATCTCTTCAACAAGTAAGGCGTCATTCTCACCTGAGATCACCTATCGGCAGAAGTTCGCCAACCAAGACACAAGACTTAGCTTCCAGGTGTCATCCCACACCTTCAAGTAGGACGCCTTCACCGCCCTAGATCATTCCGAGTAGGATGTCATCAGATGTCCAAGATCACTTCAAGTAGAGCATCATACTTGCTCGAGATCATCCCCGACAAAGGCACATGTCGCCCACAACCGCAATGTAGGACTCAGCTTCCAAGCATCACCACAGGCTTTGCACTCCAAAGTCATATCAATAGGCTTTACATTCCAAAGTCATATCCCAACCGGTGTCCATCAAATCAAGTCTACTTCGATCTTTGTCCTATCCTCGGACTCAATCAAAGTGGGGGCTATCTGTAGACACCGGATTTTGGCACATAAATATATAGCATATCTATATATATGAAGCAGAAACAAAGAAGGAGAAGTCGGTTGATACACTAGATTTTAGCATAGTCTTTCATACACTTTTAATGTAATTTTTATTATTTCTTTTTATGTATTTTTATGTTAGGAAATTAATAGTTAGAAAAAAGGGAAGCCAAGCCATGCAAGCCACAAGAGCAAGTGCCAGAGGTCGCAGGATCGAAACCTCACAAAAATACTCCAAAAATACCTCATATTAGCTCACAACAACGGTTATCTCCGTCCAGTGTGAACCACCACTTCCCGAGGTGGGTGAGTTCACACAACACCGTCCATGGATGCGTGGACGATAGCAGGAACCTCCCCCTAGCCTGTAGGCCGGTCGGCCTCCAAAGCTCCGTACATATTGTGGTTAATTAACCACGTGCCACCATCCACAGTAGCTCATCCCCTTTAGCTGCCTTGCCTTCTGTGCCAACTTGACTACGTGAATGCATGCACATATATGTGCATGAATGTATGTCCTCTACCTACTCTCCTAAAACCTATAAAGACCACCCTCCTCTCAAGGCCAAACTGACTCAATAATTCACCCATTTCTCCTTCTACACTTTAATTTATCCCTTCTCTCATTCCTCTCATCTCTCTAATCTATATTCTACTATCATCATTCTACCATCTTTTCTATCATCTTTCCACCACTTCCTTACCTCCATAATCTCCTATTCTATCATCCCTAAAGCTCTAAACCCTCATAGTATCATTTCTTACATAAAAACAACAAAAGTCTAGCCTAAACACATTCAAAACCACAAAAAGAAGACTTCTTACTACTCTCTTTCCACCCTCTTTCTTATCATCTGTTATCATCTTTTCAATCATCATCTTGGAAGTTGGAGAGGAAGGCTTCTAAGGCATCAAAGAGGATTCATCAAGCATCTAAAGGCTAGGCAAGGCTTTTGCCCGATAAATTAGCAATGTAAGCTTTAAGTGTTCTTCTTTTTGTACATAATCGTGTATTTTATATCTTTCTTTTATCTTGTATGTTTCATTCTTATTGCATGATTCAATGAAGTAGCTCTATAAAGTTCTTATCCATTTCCCTTCCAAACTTTATCAAAAGCACATCTTAAACTTTTAGTAGAGTGTTTCCTTTTGTGAGAGGCGAACTCTTAAAGTTGACTTTTCGAGTTCATAGCCTTACCCCCGGATCCATTCTTGGGTTTCGGAGGTGGAGTCTTTCTTTCTTTTTCTTTTGGTTTTGTCTTGGCTTTTCCCTTAAAAAGTCGGGTGGCGACCCCCATTTCGAAATAAAATACATCGAGGATTGCATAAACTACGATTAACATGGTTTTACAATGTATCGATGCAACTTTAGGGTTTTCTTTCTTGTATTTCTAAATAATGGTTGCATAAATCACTCTCTTCCGAGCCTAACATTTAAATGAGAAAATTGAATTAAATTTAGAAGAGTTGAGAACAAGTGGATGTTCACTCTTAAAGGTTTAATTTAGAAGAGTTGGGAACAAGTAAAGGGAAAGTGATTTTACAAAATATTATTCATGAAATATAAGTTTGATTTCCTTAGAGTTTTCAAAGGTTAAACCCCAGCACAAATCACCGAATCCCACCCCAATCCAAACGTAGACGTTCGGAAGCCAGAATGGCGAGAAAAAATGTCCACAATACCAATTATTCCCAAAATAACGAAAAAAAAGCCTAAAACTCGCCTAGGTTTTATGGGCATTAGGCAGGCACATAAAATGAAAAGAAAGGAAAGGAAGGCGAAAATATACCTGAAGAAGTAGGGGGCTCCCACGAAGTTCATGTTCCGGATTCAGATCATCCAAACCCATCATAATCTCCGCTAGCATCAACGGCATTGGGTTGTAACCTTGGCCATGTCTTCAACAATCTAGATTAGACCCGCCGGCCTGGTTCTTCTCCCACCATGGTAGAAGCAGAATTATCCAAGAAGACATAATACGAGTGCTCACACTCGTATCACCGGACCATATTTCAATGCGTCACGAGATTGAAAGTACTCGACGATAGTTTGAAAAATGTACCTTATCGCCGAAGAGTGCGCTTCCTATGACCCGGGATGGAAGACATAATAGCTCCTTGTATTGTTTAACGTCGTCAGTAGATGTTGGAGGTGACATCGGACGTGCGAAGTGATTTGTCCCAAGAATGGAAGACCACTCCTCGAGAAACGGGCATAACTCCTTCAATGAGAAGCGGAAAACGTGCATCTTCGGATCCCAAAATGTCTCCGCCGCATGGAGGAAGTCAGGGTAGACTCACACTTGCCGAAGGCTCAGCAAGCTCGACAGATTATATCTCCCGAGCTCTTTCTTCTCTTCTTTGGACAAGGTGCTCATCCAAGTAGCAAGCTTCTTCACAAAAGCCATGAGAATTGGGAGGATTTTTTTGTGTTTTTTTGAGAGTATTTGATAAAGACTTAAAAGTGAAGATGATGACTAATGCTCATATGCATGGGATGGCGTATTTATACATCTTCATCCATGATCAAAATGGAGCGAATCGATCAGCAAGTGATCATATAGCCCTTGCCATCACATCCCTTGATTCAAGCCCCTCCCTACGGCTAGCAAAAAAAAAAAACAAAAGTTAAAACCCGCCTAGGTTTTAACTTCAGCAGCCCAGGCCCACCCCTTCAGCCGTTTAAAACCCGCCTGGGTTTTAAAATGGCTCAGGCCCAAGTCTTTCGGAAGACTTAGCCCGTTGCTGTTTTCATGTGGGCTTCTTCTTTTGCGGATTAAACTGACCCATTCGTGTATTTTTGATATCTCGGGTTTTGTTACCGACCCAATGACGCTTGGTCCTGAAATTTTTGCTCGAGTTAACTTCGACACTTAAGTTTTTGGTTCTTTTTTATTTTCTTTTCTTTTTAGGGAAGCGGGATTAATTGGGTTTAATCCCGTCATGTAGAAAATCATTCAAAATTACATTAGTAAAGCGTCAAAGTTGTGCATTCACCAAGTCTTGCATAAAAAAAAAGTACAAAGAGTCTTGCATAAAAAAAAATTACAAAGAGTCTTGCATAAAAAAAAAAAAGTACAAAGAGTCTTGCATAAAAAAATAATACAAAGAGTCGTGCATTGCATTGTATGAATGTTATCACCACATGGAGCCCGAGTCGCCGCTGTCTTCTACCAAGTTGCCACCTGCATTTGAAGCTCCAGCGTTGGAAGTACTGACCGTGCCAAAATAGGTGTCCCAGGAGTAGTAATCAGGACTAGGAGCAGTCTGCATGGGAGGTGATGGCCCAATCAGGGGCACTTCCGAAGGATGCACGCTCGATGGTGAAGACACAGAGTGCTCCTGTGAAGTAGCCAGCCAGGAATGATCAGGAACCTGTCACTCAACAGACGGAGTAGGCCATACAGGACTAGTTCCAAAGCCAGGGGTTGGCAAACCGGAAGAAGCATATCCTCCCAGCCAAGAGTGTTGAGGCGCAGACCACTCTTGAGAACCCATGGCCCATGATGGACCCATCCCAGGAGCAAGGACAGGCCACCCTGAAAAACCAGAACCAAAAGAGGAAGCATCATAGGGTGCAGGACGTGAAGTAGCGTCATCCGCTAGGGCCTGACTGCCACGATACACTACGGATGCACCTGAATCACGATCCCTCACCACTATCACCCGACCACGGCGAGCAGAGCGCACTAAAGTTAGAGTACGACGAGAATGAAAGGGCCGGTAGGTGCCGCTTGACTCTGAACCGTCCTCCTCCCAATATGGACGGGGCTGAGCATCGCCGCCATACCCAGCACTGTGATACGACCCTCCCTGGCCAAGAGGCATCTCCAAGGACATCTGGGACATGTCCTCTTCCATATTTGGAGGACGACGATCTCTACTATCGGACGTGCTATGATGAGATCCAGTTGAGTGTTGACCCTCGACCAAGACACCTTTGCTGCGACCCTCTGGTATAGCTGCCAAAGGAGGACGAGAAGATCCACCAACTTCTTCCCGATATTGGCCTCGAGTAGAATATTCCCCTACCGAAGAGCGGCGTGGGGGCTCTGTGCGAGGAGCACCTGGAGTAGAACGTCGAGGAGGTTGCCGGGGAACAGACTCCGCATCAGCCTCCATATCAGCTCTTCTGGCAGTATCACCTCGATATCTACCGGAGCCGGTGAATGCCCGATCGACATGCTTCCTCATAGTGCACCAATCTTTAGCCAGCTGTCGGAGGAAAACCCATCTCGGCTGAAAGATAGCAAGATCGAGGTTATCCATAAGTAGCAGGTGGGATAAAAGAAAACAACATAAAATGAAGAATTACCGGTTTACAGTCGAATGCCTGAAGTATGGAACACTCGCTGCTGTTCTCCACATCCAAGAAATCGCCGATCTTTCTCCTCTCCGATGGAATCTCAACCTCGGGAGCTTTGGCATAAGGCCCTAGCTGTAGATTTTCTGGTTGGAAATTAGCCAAGGCATAATAAGGACGAAGGAGGAAGATACATACTACTCGAGGAGCCAAACGGCTAAGATAATGCTGGAACTCTTCATTGAATTGCTCTTGCGGAACGTCATGTATGAAATTGTCAAAATCCTGGCCTCGAACCAGATCTCTCAGAACACCCGGGTCAATTCGCTATGGCTCAAACATATGTGCCGGAGGGTCTCTCTCCCAAATACCACAAATACCATAAGGCCCCTCAATCAGGAAACGAAGACGAGTGTTGTAAGGCGGTTTGTAAGACCTCGGTATTGTCGTTCTCTCTTAGGGAGCTGGCGACCTTGGTCATAGAAACTAAGTCAATGGTCGGGATGAGATTGCTAAGGTAAGGATATCGGTTTGAAGGGATCCCAACGCAAGAAACAAAGCTAAGGTCGGTCAAGGAATGGAAAATGGGCTTCAGAGGCCTTTCGGGATGCAAACGGGGATGAGGAAATGGGTTTTGCAACAAGAGAGTAACGAGAAGGGGAAATCAAATGGTAACTCCGTTAGAGAATACCCACCGGGCTTCCTCTTTCAAGGATAGTCCGGATTAACTTCCCCAAAGTCCATCGGCAGACCCGGGGGAGTTCAAGGAACGGAATTTCCTAGTTAGTTTCTATTCGCTTTCGCGAACTAGATTACTAACTATCCGGATTAACAAGTGTTGGATGTATTCGGGATGCTTTCGCACCCAAATGATAGGATTGGGTAATTGATTTCCTAACTAATTACTCACTAATATTGCTAACCCAAATCTAATCACCCATTCAAACCCTTAATTACCCCCTAACCCATAGGGTTTCTAGCCACTAATCATGACACTAACTATGCTAACAACATCCAATCCAACCCTAAACATGATTTCTAACATCAAACAACCATTAACAAGCAAGAACAATGAAATAGCAAGCAAAGAAACCAAGAACAAGCAAAGTAATTAGCACAGTAATTAATAAAGGAGTTAAGGGAAGAGAAAACTTATCAAAGCGCTGTAGATGAATAAGAGAAAGCAATAAAAAGATGACCCAACAATCTTTCAATTGTTTGAATCTCCAAATCTTCAATAACAAACACAAATCTCCAAAACCCTAGATTAATCTCTAACTAATCTCTCTCTAAAACTCCTAATTACAAGGCTCCCAAATGTCCAAGTCTATCCCTCCTAGATCCCCCCAAGAAATCGTGAAAGAGAGATATATATACAAGTGAAAATTGGTTGGCAAAACGCAGCACTTCAAGCCGAAAACACGCGCAGGACATAGGGAGACCGTGGCCACGGTCAAGGAGACCGTTGTCACGGTCTCGTTCTGTCTAGTGAAATCTGTATGGCGATTTAGGGCAGACAAGTTTTCGCTCTTCGCACTGTCGTGGCTACTCTCTCCCAAGACCGTGGCCACGGTCTTGCTAGGCCATTTCTTCCCTTAGACAAGTCATGAACCCACCGTGGCTACGGTCAACTTGACCGTGGCCACTGTCTAGCTCGGCTTTCCTTCCCTTTGTTCTTCCTTCTTTCCGAAGCATGTAACGCTCGATCCGAAGGTCGTAGCATGCGTTACTTTACTAATTGGCACCAAAGGTCCGGCTCGGCTCGGAAAATCGCCAAGAATGCTATAAAAAGGCTCGTTTTGCTACGTTTTTGGTAAAAACTCCATAATCTACAAAATAACCAAAAAACGCATTAAAAACTATGAAATTAAACCACGAAATGAGTTAAAAGCCTAAGGATTTAGGCGGTATTTAGACACAGAATTCGGTCTAAACACCCCCCCACTCTTAAACTTTTGCTCGTCCCGAGCAAAACAAGACAAAACAAATAAGAAAAACTAAACACCAACTCCCCTATCGTGGGAGGAAACGAATGCATTTAGCGTATGCACGAAGCCCTTTGAACCCCCCGGCAGCCCGGGTGGACGAGAAGGACTCGTGAGGGTTTGTAGCGGCTATACCCACAAAAGCCAAAGAAAAAGGAGAGAGGGAAAGTGAAAACAAAACCGAAGAAAACAAAAAGGAACAAAAAGCAAAGGCTTTGATTCACAAGATCTCGCAATCCAAACTAAGAAAATGTGATTAAATCTTCCAAAGTAACCGTTAGGAGCATCTCACAAACACCAAACTCAGAGAAAGGTCGATCTTGAAGAGTTTTAACTCCCTACACCTTGTAACAAGCAAAACCCCGCAGTAAAAGCACAACAAGGGTTTAACGGGAACCAAAAGACTCTAAAAACTCGCGTCCGAATTTGAAAACAACTAAACAACCGAGAGGAGTGTTGCCCTCCCTCGCATTTGGTCGCCCTTAGCTTGGTGAGGATCGTAGGTGATGCAAGGGGAGGCCCCACTCTCTTTAGAAGCAAAACTTTTCTTTTCTTTCTTCTTTTTTTTTTTTTAAAAAGTCGGTATTAGCCTTACTTTCGGGAATTGGATGGCCCATATAAGGGGTATACCCTCCCAACACGGTCTTTTCCATACGCCTCTCCGTTGCAAAGCGATATAGGAGGAGGGTTAAGGGGTATCCAGTGCCGTACCACGAATACCGGGCCCGTGTAGGTTGGCTAAGTGTATGGTGGTTAATGTCTTCAACGACACGCTCCACTTATTCAGGTTATTAAATCTTTTGAAAGCTTTCTTCTTTCTTTTTCCTTTTTCTTTCTTTTCATTTCTTTTTGCACTTTTTTTTGCTTTTGCTAAATGAGAAACAAAATAAACTCAGACACAAGCCCCTAGAATCTCCGGGTTCCCAACAAAACGAGAAAGGAACGAGAGTCTCACAAGGCACTTAATGAAGGGAGTCTATTAAGGGTAAGTCTCGACTAGAACCTGAGTTAGGGTCGAAAATGCTCCAACCGATTACTTTTAGAAAGAAGTTTAAGAACGACTTCTTAACTTCGACAACGAGATCCAAGAAACAAAGCAAAACAAAAAGAAAACGAAAAGAAAAACTGAAAAGGTTTTCACTCCCTTTTTTCTCCTTTTTCAGACAAAAAATTTTAAATTTTACGCAAAAACTAGGGAAACAAAGAACAAAACGACTAGGTGATCTACCCTTGAAACAGAATATCCCCCCCCCCCCACACTTAAAACTCCACAATGTCCTCATTGTGGGAAGGTGTCACATGAAAAGGGTAGAGAACCTACAAAACACAAACAAACAAAAACAACTAGCAGGTAGAAATGGTAGCGACCCGAGCCCACACGGCTCCAACAGCAATATATCCCAACTTAAACACTCAAAGGGGTTCACCACCCAAAAGAAAATCAAGCATGCAGCATGGATCATAGGATATTCAACTCAAAAAGAGAAGAGCGAAGAGATATCACCTCGAGTTATTCAAAACAAATGATTACTCAATCCGCGATCCGTGATAATTAAGCAAAGGGTTAGGATATTCAAGTAAAAATAAGCAAGGCTCGTAAGATCCGCATGCAAGATTAGAAACAAGAAAAAGAAACTAATAAAGAAAGGAAAAGAAATTAATCAAAAAGGAAGTATGGGTTACCTCCCATGAAGTGCTTGTTTTAGGTCTCTAGCTTGACCTAATTACCTGTTTAATTCTGGAGAGACGTGGTGCACATGAGCAATAGGACTCTCGGAAATATCCCCATGAAACGGATTACTTTAAAACTTCAAGAAGACACGGCTTGAACTCAAATACCGCGTCGGGTGGTAATGGTGCTAAGATGATCGGGTTGCCTCCCGTACTCGAAGATGGAACGACATATGATAGAAGGGTACGGGGTGAATCAGCTTGGACTTCACCCATTGGACTCGAGGCCTCCTACGATGTTCGATAGAACATTAGAGCGTACCTACATGAACCAACAAGAACCAATAGAAGCATCAAATTCATCGGGATTAGCACAAACTAATTTCTAGCGTGAAAGCAACCTTAAATAACCAAAAACTCAAAAACTAAAACTAGGGGCGCTGGCTCCCCGACGACAGCGCCATTTTGTGTAACGTAGTTTGTAAGACATCGGTATTGTCGTTCTCTCTCAGGGAACTGGCGGCCTTGGTCATAGAAACTAAGTCAATGGTCGGGATGAGATTGCTAAGGGAAGGATATCGGTTTGAAGGGATCACAACGCAAGAAACAAAGCTAAGGTCGGTCAAGGAATGGAAAATGGGCTTCGGAGGCATTTCGGGATGAGGAAATGGGTTTTGCAACAAGAGAGTAACGAGAAGGGGAAATCAAATGGTAACTCCGTTAGAGAATACCCACCGGGCTTCCTCTTTCAAGGATAGTCCGGATTAACTTCCCCAAAGTCCATCGACAGACCCGGGGGAGTTCAAGGAACGCAATTTCCTAGTTAGTTTCTATTCGCTTTCGCGAACTAGAATACTAACTATTCTAATTCCAACCTTCCAACAAGTGTTGGATGTATTCGGGATGCTTTTGCACCCAAATACATCCCACTTGAGGGAAGGATAGGATTGGGAAATTGATTTCCTAACTAATTACTCACTAATATTGCTAACCCAAACCTAATCACCCATTCACACCATTAATTACCCCCTAACCCATAGGGTTTCTAGCCACTAATCATGACACTAACTATGCTAACAACATCCAATCCAACCGTAAACATGATTTCTAACATCAAACAACCATTAACAAGCAAGAACAATGAAATAGCAAGCAAAGAAACCAAGAACAAGCAAAGTAATTAGCAAAGTAATTAATAAAAGAGTTAAGGAAAGAGAAGACTTATCAAAGTGCTGTAGATGAACAAGAGAAAGCAATAAAAAGATGACCCAACAATCTTTCAATTGTTTGAATCTCCAAATCTTCAATAACAAACACAAATCTCCAAAACCCTAGATTAATCTCTCACTAATCTCTCTCTAAAACTCCTAACTACAAGGCTCCCAAATGTCTAAGTCTATCTCTCCTAGATCCCCCCAAGAAATCGTGAAAGAGAGACATATATACAAGTGAAAATTGGTGTGCAAAACGCAGCACTTCAAGCCGAAAACACGCGCAGGACATAGGGAGACCGTGGCCACGATCAAGGAGAGCCTGGTCACGGTCTCGTTCTGTCCAGTGAAATCTGTATGGCGATTTAGGGTAGACAAGTTTTCGCTCCTTCGCACCGTCGTGGCTACGGTCTTGCTCGGCCACTTCTTCCCTTAGACAAGTCATGAACCCACTGTGGCTACGGTCAACTTGATCGTGGCCACGGTCTAGCTCGGCTTTCCTTCCCTTTGTTCTTCCTTCTTTCCGAAGCATGTAATGCTCGATCCGAAGGTCGTAGCATGCGTTACATCACTAATTGGCACCAAAGGTCGGGAGTGTGGTCCCGAGTCGATTCCGTCTCGGTTTCCGGTCTGGCTCAGCTCGGGAAATGGCCAAGAATGCTATAAAAAGGCTCGTTTTGCTACGTTTTTGGTGAAAACTCTAAAATCTACAAAATAACCAAAAAACGCACTAAAAACTATGAAATTAAACCACAAAACGAGTTAAAAGTCTAAGGATTTAGGCGGTATTTAGACACAGATTTGGGTCTAAACAGGTGTCGTGCTCCACCAGATCCAGAGGATGTGGTAACCCTCCTACATTGAAATCGGCCCAAGGACGCCAGTTCACTTGATCTTGTAAATGGAAAGACGCGTGTAAGGATACCATATAGAGGAAAATGAAAGAAGGATGCTGGACATAAAGGAATACCGGTGTCAAGTTGTCAAAAATGCTACAAATGGAGTCAAGGCTCCCAGACTTATACTTTTTGTTGTGAAAGCCCTCGGTAGTCTAGCGTTCAGCAGCTGGTACCGTCTTATTCTTCTTCGAACAAATGCCCAGGGCCGAGATGTACTCATACGCCCATGACTGCATAAATATGATGTTAAATGAGGAAGAAAGGATTAACTGCATTGAAAAGAGAAGGTTCGAGCACATACCTCGAGCTCCTTCCACAAGGAAGGACCATACTGGTAACGGGTCTGAGCCGCATGAAGGTAGACCGAGTCCGCATCCTACGAAAGTCGTATGCCACGATGAAGCCAGTGGATGAAGTTCGCATAGGACGCCTTGCCCCAATTCAGGTTTCGAATATTATCAAAGTTGAGAAGGTTACGGAACCATGTCAGGGAAATGTTGTCCCCATAATTGGCAAAAAGTGTAGCAGAGATAACGTACGCCAAGAAGATGAAACGGCGCTGCTCTTCAGGCAAGTCTTGGAAACTTGCATCGCAAACGGCCAATTCAAAGTGCTTATAGGCAAGATTGGGGAGACCCTGTCATTGTCCCAAACGTGCAGACACTAGACCCTAACATATCCAGAACTACCGTAGGGATCTCCGCGTCAAAGACCACGTCCTACCTACCCCAAGGAAGACCGATAATCATAACGAAATCTTTGGGCGTGACCGTCATCTCTCCCACAGGTAACAGAAATGTGTTAGTTGAATCCTACAACCTCTCAGCCATTGCTTGACCTATGATGCGGAAATTAGATTCTTCGAGGCCTCCAAGCATCTCCAGAAAGGCATGAACCCCGCAGCAGTCAAAGTGTCACGAACAAAGTTTCCAGGGATCGATTTAGCTACCTTAAGAGGCTCTTTCAAGACACCGGGGGTTTTCAGGTTAGCCTCCTAAATACGACAGGCAAAATTCCAGTAGGTTGTTCAAAATAGGGGCTCAGTTGATATTTTGAACATAATTTCATGGACCCTAGCTGGACCCAGCACCAACACTGGGCTCACAACCACGGCCCATGAAGTGATCCAGCAAGCCCAAGTACATTGGCCCAAAACAATCCAACGCGAAAAAAAAAATTTGCGAGTCAAAACTCGCATAGGTTTTGACCGCCTCATGACCAGCAGTCGACCCAAGAAGCACGCCGACCCAGTAGACTGGAATAAAACCCGCCTGGGTTTTATTTCCACCTGTGGGCCGCTCCTTGTACAACTGGGCCAGACGACGTGTAAAACCCGCCTAGGTTTTATTTATGGGCCGAGTATTGAAAACATTTTTGGTCCATTTTTTGCAAGAAAGTTTCGTTCAAAACGCAAGATCATTCAACATCCTAGCATGCATTAATCTAAACATACTTACAATAGCTAAGAATCGACAAGATATGAAAAATAAATTCATGCTTGCTCATTTTTACGCTAAAATAAGTACAAGGGGAGAAATGCAAGAATTACCTTGCCATGAGAACGGTAGAACCAAGCGTGGTTCCAAGACTGAACAATGAGGTCGGAGGGAACCGCTTCCATGCCAGGAACAAAGTTGCGTCGAGAATATTGCTCGTGTGGCCATGTCGCCGCATGAGGAAGAGGTAGATTCCTATGACTCCGGGGTTGCATCTTTTAAAACCCGAGATTACCTCAAAGAATAAGACTTTCTTTCTAGAGAGAGAAAAAGGGAGCTAGAGAGATGTGAAGGAAGTGAGGATGTGAATGAAATGAAGGAAATTCATTGAATTTATAGAAAGGCTGGGTGAACGTGAGCCGTCTGTTTCTAGGACCCGCCTCGAGATGCCAAATGCGTTTCATTGGCCGGAAACCCAAAGGTCATCCTCTTGCCCCCCAAAACAGAGACAAGGTGATGTGGCACAATCCAACCCACACACGAAATGGGTCTCACTTTGATTCCTCCCACGAGGAAAAGAGAAGAATAAAAAAAGGAAAAATGAGCACAAACCCCGCTTGGGTTTTGTTGCAAACACAACCCAGAAGGCGCGGCCCAATCGCCTTTGTCAGCTGTTTAGACCCAATTTTGTGTCTAAATACTACCTAAATCCTTAGGCTTTTGACTTGTTTCGTAGCTTAATTTAGTGCCTGTTTGGCCTAATTTCTAAAAGAGTGTTTTTGCTTCTTATAAACAGTTTTTATAAAAGCTATTTTTGGAGAGACTGTGAAGTGTTTGGCCTAGCTTATGACATAAGTGATTTTACTAAATTAAAGTGTTTGGCCTAACTTATGATATAGTGCTTTTATTAAATTTAAATGGTTAGCTTAACTTTTAAAAATTATCATGTGTTTTTTTGGAGTAAAATTATCATATGATTATTTACATTTTCTTTTTTTATTCAACATATTATCAAATTTTAATTTTAACAATAATTATAATCGCATAGTTAAAATTATGGTTATTATTATTATTATTATTATTATTATTATTATTACTATAACTGTATATGGTACTTAACTATACAATTCTTTAAATTAAATATTTATATATCAAAAATTATCAAAAATGTCCAACATAATATTAAAGATTTTAAGATAATATTAAAATATCTAAATACTATCCTTATAAGAATCTTAATATTTATTTGAAATTATGGAAACTAATCACAAGAGAATCTCATAGATTGAGTAGTGATTAGTTTATAAGAAGCAGAAGCAACAATTTACTGCTTCTGCTTTTGGGGTTGTTTTTGGTCAAAACTGTTTTTGGAAAACGGTTATTAGCTTCTACAAAAAGCACTGTTTGGCCTAGTTTGTGCTTTTTAACTCCAAAAACACTCTCAAAAGCTAGGCCAAACACCCTCTTAATAACTTTTAATGCGTTTTTGGTAATTTTGTAGATTTCAGAGTTTTTACTTAAAACATGGTAAAAAGGACCATTTTTGCACCTAATTTGGAAATCCCGAGATTCCCCGAGTCCTGGTCGAGTCAAAGGCAAACGAGACGGAGAGGCCGGACATGTCAAAGATCTCAAAAGGAGTAGACTTGCTCCGAGCAAGACCGTGGCCACGGTCATGTTGACCGTAGCCACGGTGGGATCAAGCTAAGCCCAAGGGAAGAAGGAGTGGGAGCCAAGCAAGACCGTGGCCACGGTTATGTTGACCGTAGCCACGGTGGGTTCTTGACCTGCCTAAGTGAAGTTTTGGCCGAGCAAGACCGTGGCCACGGTCTTGGGAGACCGTAGCCACGACGGTGCGAAGGAGCGAAAAGTAATCTGCCCTAATCGCCACAACGTACCCACGGTCTAGGGGCACCGTGCCCACGGTGCTGCGAAGAGAAGAGAGAAATCGCCTGCAATTCGCAGGACCGTGGCCACGGTCTTATAGACCGTGCCCACGGTCCCCTGCAGATACGTTTTGTCTGTTTAGCAAAGTGACGAGTTTTGAGTAACAAACTTGGCTTTTATATTTTTCGGTCTTTTAGCTGAATATCATCTATTATCCTATCTTAGCACATACTTTATCATACTTTTATCACATTTTAAGCTTGGAATTAATGTGATTAGTGAGAGTTTTTACTTAGATTATTGTTCTTGCACTGGATTTTATTGGATTCCTCTTTGAAGTTTGGAGATTATTTCTTATCTTTGGAGCATCGAAGCTTTATTATTCTGGAGTATTTCCTTTGGCATCGAAATCAATGAGCATTTCTTAACTCTTATCTCTTTAGTTCATCATTTACTTATTAATGTTTTTGTTATTTGGATTACTTGGTGTTTGTGGATTGTTGTTGCTGATTTGAATATCTTTTTAAGCATGAATGAGGTTATTATTGTTGTTAGCATGTTAGATAGGATGATTAGAGGCTAGAACCATAATGGGTTAAGGAGATTTTAAGGATGTGAATGGTGATTAGGTTTGGGTTAGCAATGTTAGTAAGTAATTAGGATGTATTCGGGTTCGAATGCTCCCGAATACATCCAACACTTGTGTCGGAAGGTGGGAATTGGGATAGTTAGTATTCTATCATGAAAGTGAATAGAAACTAACTAGGTAATTTCGTTTCATTAACCCTCCGGGTCTGTCGATGGACTTTGGGGAAGTTAATCCGGACTATCCTCGGAAGAGGAAGCTCGGCGGGTATTTTCTAACGGAATTACCACTTAATTCTCCCTTCTTGTTACTCCCTTGTTGCAAAACCCATTTCCTCATCCCTGTTTGCATCCCGAAGTCTCCCGACACCCATTGTTTCCCCTTTCTGACCGAACCTTAGTGTGTTTGTGCTGTTTTTACCCTAAACCTATCATCTTTATGATCGTAAACCCTACCTAGAGTCAAGTAGTCATAGCTAAGGCCCCTCGCTCCCTGAGAAAGAACGATAAAAACCGAGGTCTACGAACCACGTTACACAAAATGGCGCCGTTGCGGGGGAGTAAGCGCACCTAGCTTAGCTCTTTGTCTTTGGGTCGTTTAAGATCATTTCACTGCTAGAGATTTTGTTATCCTTAGTTATTGGAAATTTGATTCTTCTGTTTGTCCCTTTTGTGCATGCGGACTCGATCTCGACAAGGCCACACTCCTATAACTCCACCGAATTCGAACCCGGAGAGCATTATTCGACAAGCTAACGGCGGCTCGAGACGAAGACGACAACAAAGGGAGCGAGAGACGATCGAAATTCCAATGTCTGACGGAGAACAAGATTCACCCCATACCTTAGCATCATATTCCTTACCATCGTCGGGTACGGGAGGCGATCCCATCATATTACCAGAATTACCACCGAACGCATCGTTCGAGTTCAAGCCATATTTGTGGGAGATATTTGAGAACACTCCGTACCATGGACGAGAGCATGAAAATCCTATTGACCACATCAACAAGTTTGAGCAACGCGTCGGCTTCGTACAAATGAATGGACTCTCCGCCGAGTACATGAAGCTGAAGTTTTTCCCTCTCACTTTGAAGGGGAAAGCACTATTATGGCTCAACACGTGTCCGCCCGGAACCTATTCTACATGGGATGCCCTTAGCCGCGACTTTCTTCAAAAGTTTTTCCCCAATGATGAGATGTGTCGGTTGAGGCAAGCCATCATGAGTTTCATGCAAGAATCCGATGAGTCGTTATTCGAAGCATGGGGGAGATTCAAGGGTCTCCAACGGAGGTGTCCACACCACAATCTTAAGGATTGGTTATTATTGCATCATTTTTATTCCGGACTGAGTAGCTCTTTGCGAGAATCCATCGATCATGCCTCGGGGGGCATGTTCCTCAAAAAGACGGCAGAGGAAGCAAACGTATTTCTTCACGAGTTATCTCAAAACTCTCCTCATTGGGGAGGAGGCCGTGGTCCAAGAGATGGTCCTCCTCTAGAAAGCAATCCTACTATTAAATTTCTCATGAATGTCGTTCTAGAGATGCAACAAAAGTCGGCTTTGGAGGAGACCACGAGGCAAGTAAAGGCAGCTCAAGAAGTACCTATGCTTATTCCGGATGCCCGAGTTCTTGTATGTGATTTTTGTGGAGGGCCACATTCTTTGAAGCGATGTGAAGAGTATCAAGCCGAGCAAGTCCAAGCAATTTATCCTAACAATAACCTCTCCTATACCAATCAAACCCCCATCGTACTTGTGGGAATTATGCCTACAACCAACAAGCTCCATTAAACCAAAACCCACCCCCTGGTTTCCCTAATCAAAATCACCGCCAATACCACCAAAATCCCCATCAAAATCCTCACCAACGTCAATCTTCTCATGCACCCAAACCACCACAACAAGAAACCCTTGAACAAACCCTTCAAAAGATGGCCTTATCTCAAGAAAAGATAGCCCTATCTCAAGAAAAGATAGCCCTATCTCAAGAAAAGATGGCCTTAGATCGAGAAAGAGATCAAGCTCGCATCAAGAACCTCGAGCTACTATTGGCTCAAATGGCACAACAATCTCAACCTATCCAATCTTTGCCTAGCCAAAGAGGGTAGGGAGATTGATGGCCCTAGGATGGTGGGAGAGGAAGTCTTGGGTGACAAAGAGGGTGATGTGGTAGATGTCTCGGAGGAGGAAGATTTGATGGAGAAGCGTAAAAATGAGTTAGTCTTGGGTGAGGGAGTTGATGGAGTACATGAGGAGAAGTTGGAAGAATTTAGTAAGGAAAGAGAGGAGATGGAGAAGTTGAGGAAAGGGAAAGGAAAGATGGTGGAAGAAGAGCCGATCCAAACCATTGAGAAACCAAAGTTACCGCCGGTCCCTTTTCCCGAGCGGTTAGCAAAGCCCAAGGCCGATGCAAAGTTTTCAAAGTTCATTGAGATGCTCAAAAAGCTCCAAGTAAACATTCCGTTTCTTGATGCTATTTCCGAGGTCCCATCTTTCAAGAAGCATTTGAAGGAGCTTCTCACAAGCAAAAGGAGGATTCAAGAGAAATCTACAATCCATTTGACAGCGGATTGTAGTGCCATTATTGATAACAAATCACCTAAGAAGTTAGCCGACCCCGGAAGTTTTTCTATTCCATGCACCATTGGTGACATACGGATTGGCCATGCCCTTTGCGATCTAGGAGCGAGTGTAAGCGTCATGCCTTATTCGATTTGCAAGAAGTTGAATCTCGACGATCTAGCTCCTACAACAATTAACCTCCAATTGGCACCGTTCTGTGTGAAGATCTTTGGGAATATTGGAGGACATCCAGGTCCAAGTAGGGCGGTTTTTGATTATGTGTAATTTCGTGATCTTGGAGATGGTGGAAGACAATAACATCCCTATCATTTTGGGAAGACCGTTCCTTGCCACGACGGGAGCAATAATTGATGTCAAGAATGGAAGCATGTCGTTGAATGTTGGTAACGAAAGCATCATTTTTCAACTTGAGGGGTCATTGAAAGGTCCTTTGTATGGGAACTCATGTTATGCTATTGATATGATGGAGTTTCTTGTTGATGAGTATACTGAGGACTCCCATCTACTTGAGTCTATATGTGACGATCCCTTGGGAGCTTGCTTATTGGAATCTTTCCAATTTGAGACCGACGGCACCGATATTACTCTCTTCACCAACCTTCTTGACTCATCACCCATGCATGAGGAGATTGATATTGACGAGCCTTATATGGAGTGCATGGAAATTCAAGATGCGATCTACAAAGGTATGTCTTCCTCTCAAGTTCAAGCTTCTATTCCTTTAGAGCTTAAACCTTTGCCCCCTTCCCTCCAATATGCTTTCTTGGATGATGAGAAATCTTGCCCGGTCATTGTGAATGCGAAATTGAATGGTTCTGAATTGTCCAAATTGCTTCAGTTGCTTAGAAAACATAGGGGGCACTAGGTTATAAGATAGAGGATTTGAAAGGTCTGTCCCCTTCTATATGCATGCATTCGATTGACTTATTAGAAGATGCAAAGCCTACTAGACAACCCCAGCGTCGTTTAAATCCCAATATGCAAGAGGTGGTTAAAAGGGAAGTAGTGAAGTTGCTAGCTGCTAGGATCATCTTCCCCATCGCAAATAGCGAATGGGTAAGCCCGGCTCAGTGTGTACCCAAGAAGGGTGGAATGACTGTGATTGAAAATGACAAGAAAGAACTAGTTAGTACCCGGACCGTCACCGGTTGGCGGATGTGCATTGATTACCGCTAGCTTAACAAAGTAACGAAGAAGGACCATTTTCCCCTTCCTTTTATTGACCAAATGTTAGAACGGTTGGCGGGTCACTCGTATTTTTGCTTTTTGGATGGGTACTCGGGGTTCTTTCAAATTCCAATCCACCCCTCACATCAAGAGAAAACTACCTTCACTTGCCAATACGGGACTTTTGCTTATCGTTGCATACCTTTTGGGTTATGTAATGCACCGGGGACATTTCAACGTTGCATGATGGCTATCTTTAGTGATTTCATTGAAAAATGCATGGAAGTCTTTATGGATGATTTTTCTGTCTATGGTAATACCTTTGATGATTGTTTGCTGAATTTGGAGAAAGTTCTAACCCGTTGTGAGGAAGTTGACTTAGTGTTGAATTGGGAGAAATGCCACTTCATGGTGGAAGAAGGTATTGTGTTGGGTCATTTGATTTCTTCTAAGGGCATTGAAGTGGACAAGGCTAAAGTTGAGGTTATAAGGCGCCTACCACCCCCAGTTTCTGTTAAGGGGGTGCGTAGCTTCCTTGGCGATGCCGACTTTTATCGCCGGTTCATCAAGGATTTTTCCAAAATCGCTCGACCTCTAACTAATCTCTTGTGCAAGGATGCCCCTTTCTCTTTTACTGACGAGTGCCTTAAATCATTTTATAGGTTGAAGCAGGCTTTGATTTCCGCCCCGGTAGTTCAACCTCCGGATTGGACACTACCCTTTGAAATCAGGCCGATGCGAGTGACTTCGCCATGGGAGCGTGTTTGGCTCAAACAATAGAGAAGAAACCAAGAGCCATCTACTATGCAAGCCATGCGCTTGATAGTGCGCAAAGGAACTACACGACCACGGAAAAGGAGCTTTTGGCAATCATTTTTGCGCTCAACGAATTTCGGCAATACCTTATGTTCTCCAAGGTGGTAGTTTACACGGATCATGCCGCGATTAAATATTTTATGGGGAAGAAAGAAACGAAGCCGAGACTCATCCGTTGGGTTTTGCTTATGCAAGAGTTTGATTTGGAAATTCGCGACAAGGCCGGCACGAAGAATGTAGTAGCCGATCACCTATCGAGAATCCTTGTTGACTTGGAGGATACCCAACCGATCGCGGATTCTTTCCCGGATGAGGACTCATGGCCATCAAGCATTCTAGCCCGTGGTATCCCGACATCATAAACTACTTATCTAGCGAGGTGATTCCTCCAAATTTGAACACTCATCAAAAGAAGTTCTTTCACGATGTCAAACATTTCTTTTGGGACGATCCATTTCTATTTCGGTCGTGTAACGACGGGATATACAGAAGATGTCTACCCGAGAACGAGGTGAAATCCGTTTTGACACATTCCCATGAGTTCCCGGTTGGAGGTCATGGTGGATCGCAAAAGACGGCAGCGAGAGTCTTACAAGCTGGCTATTGGTGGCCGACACTCTTTCCTGATGCCCATCTTCATGTCAACCAATGCGATAAATGCCAAAGGTCTGGAAATATCTCCCGGAAGAATGAAGCACCGTTGAATTTCATCCTAGAGGTAGAGGTTTTCGATGTATGGGGGTTAGATTTCATGGGTCCCTTCCCGTCATCACGAGGTTTTCAATAAATCCTAGTGGCAGTGGATTATGTTTCCAAATGGGTCGAAGCTATCCCATGCGTGCAGTGCGATGGCAAGTCCGTGTCAAGATTCTTGAAAAAGATTTTATTCCCAAGATTTGGCATTCCACGAGTTATCATTAGCGACAACGGATCCCACTTCATCGAGAAGAAGTTTGAGTCCCTCTTGGCAAAGTATGGCATCAATCATAAGAAAGGACTCCCTTATCATCCACAAACACAAAGTCTAGTAGAAATCTCAAACCGTGCTATCAAAGAGATCTTGGAAAAGACGGTCAGCTCTTCACGGAAGGATTGGGCAGAAAGATTGGATGAAGTCTTGTGGGCATATCGCACTGCCTACAAGTCACTGATCGGTACTACTCCGTATCGTCTTGTCTATGGGAAGGCATGTCACTTTCCCGAAGAGCTTCAGCATAAAATGATGTGGGCAATCAAGAAGTTGAATTTCGATCTCAAGGCGGCCAGAGCTAGACGTTTATTTCAATTAGAAGAACTCGAGGAGCTGCGGCGTCATGCTTATGAAAATAACAAGATCTACAAGGAAAGAACGAAAGCTTGGCATGATAAGAGGTTGAAATGTCGTGAGTTTGTGGTAGGCAATAGGGTTCTCATCTTCAACTCAAGGCTGAAGTTATTCTCCGGGAAATTGAGATCAAGATGGTTCCGGCCATTTGAAATTGTGAGAATTCTTCCCGCCGGGGTGGTTGAATTAAAGAACGAAAAAGGGGATTGTTTCAAGGTGAACTCATCAAAGCTTAAACTATACTTCATGGGCGAGGAATATGCCGGGACAGTTGTAGTGTACCTCGCAAACTTTGAAGATTGAAAGCATCGAGGTAGGTCAAGCTAGGACCTAAAATAAGCACCCGGGAGAGGTATGAACTACTTCCCCTTCTTTTAGTGTTTTGTTTCATTTTTTTCCATTTTTATTTCTCTTGTTTAGCATTTTCATTTTCTTTGTTTTTGTTAAAATTTGAGAAAAAAAAAGAAAGAAAAGAGTAAAAAAATAAAAAAAAAGTTAAAAAAAAATTGAGAGTGAAAAGAGGTTCTATGAAGGACGTGATTCAAAGTGGTTTTTGAGTGTTGGGAAAGTGTCTTTGAATGATGATTGAGCGAGAAAGAAAAGAGAATGGATAATAAGACGGTAGATTTTAGGACTTAACAATTTTTTTCTAAGTTTTTGAGCCTTGTAGGTGCAGGGGAGTGACCGAAGAGGACCGTACCCACGGTTGCTTGCACCGTGGCCACGGTCCAGTTGTGCAAATTTTGGCCAGTTTTCAAGCCGAGTTAGACCGTACCCACGGTGGTTTTGACCGTGGCCACGGTCCCAGGATGCGTTTTTGCCAAGTCTCTTCCCGAGCTCTACCGTGCCCACGGTTGGTTTCACTGCACCCACGGTTTCAACGCAGCTTTTTTCCTGGAAAAATTCTATCCGAGCTTGATCGTAGCCACGGTGGGTGTTACCATAGCCACGGTCTCAAGACAGCAATTTTCGCCCTTTTTCGCTTCCCGAGTTAGACCGTGCCCACAGTCCAGCTGACCGTGGCCACGGTGAATTGAAATCCTGCGAATATTTTCGGGGCTAAAATTCTTTCTTCCTCTTTTCTCTTTCAATTTCTTCCCTTCCCTCTCACTCGAAAATCCCTTTTCCAACCTAAAACCCTAAATCGCTTGCCCAATTTGACAAATCCGTCAAAAAATCTTTCCCTTCTCTCCAATTTCTCCGTCGTTTTTGCCCTAGTTGCGCTGCATTCCACTTCTCCACCATTTTCGGGGTTCTTGAGGAGCAATTTCTGGGTTCTCGTTCTTGTTGGGGCTCGATTTTGGCAAAGCATCTCTTCAAAGTCTTCAACCCAGGTAATCCTTGTTTGTTGGTGCATCAAATCTTGTTTTTCTTGCACATTTGGGTTGATTATTTGTACGATTTTCTGGGTCTTGGGTGAATGCTTTTGGATGAGTTTAGGAATGCCGATTTGATTGTTAGCTTGGAGATTGGAGTGTCATTAGTGAGATTCTTGGTTGAGATTTTGTTGTTCTTCGGGATTTTGGGTTAGTGTCGTTGTTGTGCTTCGTTGTTGTGGTTGTTTTGCTTTCAGTTGTTTCAATGGGACGAGCAAAACGTGCCCGGTCCGAGCCGGAACAGACCCCTGCCCCATCTACTTCTGTTGAACCCGGCAAGACCCGCTACAAGGGTTCACCCGCCTCCGTAATACAATGTAACCCGAAAGTAAAAGTTAGCTTCCGGAACGAAATGCATAAGGCGAGGTACGACAGGCTGAAAAAGCGAAAAATCTGTGCTCCAGACTTATATCACGAAGAGACGGCTCGGGATGTCTACTGTAAACCGAGCATGGACTTTTTCATCAAAGTCATGGGCTAAGAAGCTTTCGCCACAATCAACGAGCTCATTATCGAGCAGCCGGTGCTTGAGTTTCTGAGTTCTTTAGTGGTAAAGGAATACTACACATGCAATGCCACTTTCTCTTACATTGTGGCCAAGAAGGAGGTTGAGTGTTCGGTCCAGGAACTTTGCAATGCTCTGGGCCTTCCTGAGGATGGTATCTTCTACGGGGAGTGTGTCAAATTTGATGAGCAAGAAGCCATGCGAGCCCTCACCTGTTGGAGGAGACGATATCCAAAGTTTTGAACCCGAAAATTGCAAGTATATTGCCCGAGCAATTCTAAGGCCAGAGACTTTTGTAATCTGAGCGTCCGTATCTTTCACCGCATCATCTCAAACTCCGTCTTCGGGCGCCACACTGGACGTTCAAGCATCCGCAAAGACGAACTTTTCATCCTCTACAACGCGATCAATGGTCGTCGGGTCAACACTGGCTCATGCATCCTCCATTATCTTCGGGAAATAAGCCTTGAAACCCGGAACATGACCCTTGGAATTGGTCACATCATCTGCCATTTTCTAAGGAAGCAAGGGTTCGAGTCTTATCTAGGCAAGTGGACTCCACGATACTTCCCTGATCCTATCGACGGTGTTCGCCTACGGAAGATGGAATTCTTGGAGAAAAACAAAACGCAAACACTCTATCGCCATGGAAACGACTCTTATAGCGTCGTGGTTCATTTCGCTGACGATCATGCTGAAGAGCGCTTAGATGTCTCCGATCGATGAAATTGGTCTCTTGGCCAAGAATTCGGGGGGCGCTATGTGGTGGGTGGTCCTTGGGAGCCCGAAGAGGAAGGTGATGAGGAAGCAGAAGAAGATGAGGAAGGGGACGACGAAGGAGAGCAAGGAGAAGAAGCGGGGCCTAGCAAAGCAAATGATGACACCTTAGAGCGCATTAGTGATCAACTCCAAGAGCTTCACGATGAATTTCAAGTGTAGCGAGAACTCATCCAAAACCAACAAAGCCTTATCGAGGATTTGCAAGGTATGCTCGAGGCCCAACAAGAGATTCTTGTTGGCATCCAATCGCAACTCCAACCCCGTCCTCCTCCGGGAGGATCCGCTTGAGGACTGTTTGTAAGCATTTCCCACCTCCACCCGATCTTTGTCATTAGTTTTTACATACTTTATTGTGTGACATATAAGTGTGGGGGGATGCTTCATCGGGGTTTGGATGCAAAGGCTTTGTGGTTTTGGCGTGTAGGTGTCTCGGGTCCTTTTGGCTTCTTTTGGTGTTGCTCTCAAGGTCGGTTGCATTTGGCTATGGTGGTCTTTTTGTTGTATTTTGTTGGTAGTCTGGTTGTTGGTCGGTTGTAGTTGGGATGTTTTAGTTGGTGGTTGGTCGTGTTTTGGCCGGTGATAGCTTTGTTTGTTTGTTGTTTGGTTGTATTTTGGGGCGTGGATGATTTCGATGTAATGAACGTTTGGCTTTGATGAAATAAAATGAATCATGTCTGTTTGTGTAGTTTGTGTTGAGTTTCACCCTTATTTCCCGCCTCAATGAGTGAGATTCGGGGATAAGGTATGTCATTGGCAATGTACATTTTGTTTATAGTTTTATTTTCCCCTTTGTAGTTTTCTTTCAATGTCTAGTTAGTTTTTCTTTTGCTTTTGTTTTCATTCTCGCATGTAAAGTCGTCTTTTTCTCTAATATCGTTTTGATTCACTTGAACGACGACCTCAGATCAAAGTTTCAACGCTTATGAAGAGTTTGAGGTAATATCTTTTCCCCCTTGCTCTTTCTTATGTGAATTCTCATCATGATCCGTCATATGCTTGATTTTCTTTTGGGTGGCGAACCCCTTTAAGTGTTTGTGTTGGGATATATTGTCGTTGGAGCCGTGTGGGCTCGGGTCGCCACCATTTTTATTTGCTAGATGTTTGTGTTTGTTTATTTTTGTAGGTTCTCTACCCTTTCCATGTGACACCTTCCCACAATGAGGACATTGTGGCGTTTTAAGTGTGGGGGGGGGGGGGAAGATATTCTGTTTCAAGGGTAGATCACCTAGTAGTTTTGATCTTTGTTTTCTTAGTTTTTGCCTAAAATTTGAAAAACTTTTCGTGTGAAAAAGGGAAAAAAAGGGAGTGAAAACTTTAAAAGTTTTCTTTAGTTTTTGTCTTTGCTTTGTTTCTCGGATCTTGTTGTCGAAATTGGGAAGCCGTTCTTAATCTTCTTTAAAAGAAACCGGTCTGAGCATTTCGACCCTGTCTTAGGTATGAGTCATGGCTTATCTCTTTAAATGTCCTTCATCAAGTGCCTAGTGAAACCCCCGATTCCTTTCACGTTCTGGTTGAAGTCGAGAGATTCTAGGGGTTCGTGTCCGAGCTTGTTTCTTTTTTTCCCGTTTAGCAAAAGCAAAAGCAAAGTTAAAAACAAAAAGGAAAAGAAAGCAAAAGCTACAATAACCGAATTAAGTGGGGCATGTCGCTGAATGACACTAACCACCATACACTTAGCCAACCTACACGGGCCCGGTATTAGCGGTACGGCGCTATTACCCCTTAAGCTCCTCCCATATCGAATTCTCGGCGGAGGTGCGTATGGAAAAGACCATGTTGGGAGGGTAAACCCCATATTTGGGCCGACCAATTCCCGAAAGTAAGGCTAATACCGACCTATAAAAAGAAAAAAAAGAGAAAAAGAAAAAGCAATTTTGTTGGGATTACCCGACCCCAAAAAGAAAAGTTTGAGCGTTAATAAAGTGTGGGGCCTCTCCTTGCATCACCTACGGCCCTCACTAAGCCAATGGCGACCAAATGCGAGGAAGGGCAGCTCGTTCCTTGTTCGTTTCATTGTTTTTGAGCTCGGGCATGAGTCCTTGGAGTCTTTTGGATTCAGTTGGAACCCACTAACACTTGCGCACATAGGATTTTGCTTGACACTAAATGTAGGAAATCGAAAATCTTAAAGACTGACTTTTGCTTGGGATAGGGGATTGTGAGATGCTTATAATAGTTGCTTTTGGAGGCTTAATAACGTTTTCTTAGTTAGGTTGCGAGATCTTTTGAATCAAAGCCTTTGTTTTTCTTTCCTTTTGTTTTCTTAGATTTTGTTTTCACTTTCCCTCTCTCCTTTTTCTTTGGCTTTTGTGGGTATAGCCGCTAAAAACCCTCCCGAGTCCATCTCATCCACCCGGGCTACCGGGGAGTTCAAAGGGCTTGGTGCATATGCTAAATGCACCCGTTTTTCTCCCACGACAGAGGACTTAGTGTTAATTTAGTTAGTTTTTGTCTCGTTTTGCTCGGGACGAGCAAAAGTTTAAGTGTGGGGGGGTGTTTAGACCAATTTTGTGTCTAAATACCGCCTAAATCCTTAGGCTTTTGACTTGTTTCGTAGCTTAATTTAATAACTTTTAATGCGTTTTTGGTAATTTTGTAGATTTTGGAGTTTTTACTCAAAACATGGTAAAAAGGGCCATTTTTGCACCTAATTTAGAAATCCCGAGATTCCCCGAGTCCTGGTCGAGTCAAAGGCAAACGAGTCGGAAAGGCCGGACATGTCAAAGAGCTCAAAAGGGATAGACTTGCTCCGAGCAAGACCGTGGCCACAGTCAATTTGACCGTAGCCACGGTGAGATCAAGCTAAGTTTAAGGGAAGGAGTGGGAGCCAAGCAAGACCGTGGCCACAGTTATGTTGACCGTAGCCATGGAGGGTTCTTCACCTGTCTAAGTGAAGTTTTGGCCGAGCAAGACCGTGGCCACGGTCTTGGGAGACCGTAGCCACGACGGTGCAAAGGAGCGAAAACTAATCTGCCCTAATCGCCAGACCGTACCCACGGTTTAGGGGCACCGTGTCCATCGTGCTGTGAAGAGAAGAGAGAAATCGCCTGCACTACGGAGGACCGTGGCCACGGTCTCATAGACCGTGGCCACGGTCCCCTGCAGATGCGTTTTGTCTGTTTAGCAAAGTGACGAGTTTTGAGTAACAAACTTGGCTTTTATATATTGGTTTTAGGTCTTTTCGCTGAATATCATCTATTATTCTATCTTAGCACATACTTTATCATACTTTTATCTCATTTTAAGCTTGGAATTAGAGTGATTAGTGAGAGTTTTTACTTAGATTATTGTTCTTGCACTGGATTTTATTGGATTCCTCTTTGAAGTTTGAAGATTACTTCTTATCTTTGGAGCATCGAAGCTTTATTATTCTGGAGTATTTCCTTTGGCATCGAAATCAATGAGAATTTCTTAACTCTTCTCTCTTTAGTTCATCATTTACTTATTAATCTCTGTTTTTGTTAATTGGATTACTTGGTATTTGTGGATTGTTGTTGCTGATTTGAATATCTTTTTATGCATGAATGAGGTTATTATTGTTGTTAGCATGTTAGATAGGATGATTAGAGGCTAGAACCATAATGGGTTAGGGAGATTTTAAGGATGTGAATGGTGATTAGGTTTTGGTTAGCAATGTTAGTAAGTAATTAGTTGAGGAATCAGTTTCCCACTCTTATCCTTCCCTCAAGTAGGATGTATTCGAGTTCGAAAGCTCCCGAATACATCCAACACTTGTGTCGGAAGGTGGGAATTGGGATAGTTGGTATTCTATTCATGAAAGTGAATAGAAACTAACTAGGTAATTCCGTTTCATTAACCCTCCGGGTCTGTCAATGGAGTTTGGGGAAGTTAATCCAGACTATCCTCGGAAGAGGAAGCTCGGTTGGTATTTTCTAACGGAATTACCACTTGATTCTCCCTTCTTGTTACTCCCTTGTTGCAAAACCCATTTCCTCATCCCCGTTTGCATCCCGAAGTCCCACGACACCCATTGTTTCCCCTTTCTGACCGAACCTTAGTGTGTTTGTGCTGTTTTTACCCTAAACCTATCATCTTTATGATCGTAAACCTTACCTAGAGTCAAGTAGTCATAGCTAAGGCCCCTCGCTCCCTGAGAAAGAACGATAAAAACCGAGGTCTACGAACCACGTTACATCAGCCCAACAGGAGGACTTAAAACCCGCCTGGGTTTTATGACAGCTGCAGCCTATAAACGCGGCCCAACGCCTCACGGCCGAAGTCCACCATCCAACTATACAGACTGAAGTATCCAAAGCCCAGGTAAAGATCTGAACCTTTTTTTTTTCAATGAGACTAATACTTGATTTTCTTATGACTCTCAGGTCGCCGATAAAGGGACCCCCGTCATCAAGCTGACGCATAAAAAGTCGACAGCTTGCAGGTCACCGACAAAGGGACCACCACCATCCATCTACCGCATAAAAGGTCGTTGTCATCATCATCACCCAGGGTCATCGGCAGAGTTTCGATGCAATCCCAATCTTGAGCCACCGGCGTCGCGCACGTTGAATTCTCAATCTTCGAGCCATCGGCGTCATGCCCGATGAAGTCTCGACCCCCAAGGCCGTCAGCATCGTGTCTGGTGAGGTCCTTCGGCATCGAAAATGCCAACAATCATCAACACTGACACCGGGAAAGACTGGAACTGGCACCGGGAAAGACAAGAGCCGACACCGGGAAAGACTGGAACCGACACCGGGAAAGACCGGAACCGACACAGGGAAAGACCGGAGCCGACACCGGGAAAGACCGGAGCCGACATCGGAAAAGACTGGAACGGACACCGAAAAAGACTGGAACGAACACCGGTAAAGACTGGGGCCGACACCGGGAAAGACTGGAACAGACACCAGGAAAGACTAGAGCTGACATCGAGAAAGACTGGAAAACTCCATGAACCATTGGCATCATGTCCGATAACAAGTAAGGCATCGTTCTCGCCTGAGATCAACAACGACTCATCAACAGTCAGGTAGAGCATCATTCTTGCTCGAGATCATCCTCAAAGAGGCGCATGCCGTCTGCAACTGCGATGCAGGACTCAGCTTCAAAGCATCACTTCAGGCTTTGCAATCCAAAGTCATATCTTCAGACTACTTTGACCTTCGTCCTATTCAGACTCAATCAAAGTGGGGGCTCTCTGTAGACACCGGAATTTGTACCGACATAATCCCGACTCATCAAAATTACCAAATCACTTGGGCCAAATAATAAATGGGTCATTGGGCCCAAAAGGTCAAGAGCTTGAGCCCAAGAAGTCAAAACAGGCTGCTACATTCGTCAAAACCCCCTGGGTTTTAATGTTCAAAGGACAAGCCCATACAGAAGCAGGCCCAAAAGCGCGCCCCGACCCAGAAGTTTCAAAACCCGCATAGATTTTGAGCGGAATAACAGCGCGACGTCGTTTCGTTCCACGTCACTTATCCGCGTGATAATCAATTTAAAACCGCCTAGGATTTGATTGATCTGGCGCTAAAATCTGTATGCATGCAATTCAATCCCTTGATCTTTGCCCACGTGATTGACCCTGGTTTGACTTCTGAAAACCCGCCTAGGTTTTGATCCTTGAAGGGCATGATTTGTGGGGTATGCTCCCCTTGGTTTGCTCCAAATCTCTCACTCCCTCACCTATAAATACCCCCTCCATTTCACCCTCATTTCATCAACTACTATCATCTATCACCCTTACTCTACTCAAATCAACTATTTTCATCAACTATCATCAACCATTCTCATCATCTACTACCATTACTCTACTCTCATATCATCACCCTTACTCTACCAAATTTCCATCAAACTCTCTCTATACTTCATCTCTAATCCCTTCATAATCACACTCATCACGTCCATTGCATCCGCCACCTTAAAACGAGGTTCGATTTCGTTATTTATATTATTGTATTTCATTATGTAATTCATTCTTTAATTCCTTTACTTGTACATAGTTTGTAAAAAAGTAAACTTCATGTTTTAATATTGCATGAATGGAATGATAATGTTGTGAAATTAATCAAACTTCTTCCTGCTCTCTTTCTTTCAATGTCGATTTTAATAGAGTCTGTTTTATAACAGGCGGATTTGGGAGTTCTTATAACTCTCGAATCCGTAACCTTACCCCCGAATCTAGAAATCAGGTTCGTAGACCGGAGTCTTTCATTTCTTATTTTATGGTTTGTCGATTTCCTTAAATCAGCTGGCAACTCTTTAAAATTTTAAAAATTTGTTTAATTATTTAAAATGTTCGGTTTTTGCATAAAAATAATGTTAAAAAATGGTTTAATTTCTACCCATCACTCATTCTAGGCTAGGCCCGAAGAGAAATGGGCTAGAAATTGGTAAAACCCAGGCAGGTTTTATCGATTTCGACCCACTTTCTCTGTGGGCCTGGAAGCGAGAGGCCCCGCCCAGAATCCGTTAAAACCCAGGCGGGTTTTAACGAGTTCTGGTGGGCCGCTTGTTTCTTGGGCTCAGATTTAGTGATTGGGCCAGGGTTAAATCATTATTAAATTATCTTGTGTAATTTCGAATAATTTAAATAATAAAAAACGAGTTCGTAAATAAATAAAGTTTCATCATCCCGAAAATGAATTTCGAAAATAAAAACATCCTTATTTAAGGATTAAGAAACCTTAGTCGGTCTCGATCGTTTAAGTAGCGCATCACGGAAAAAGGGTCATTTTTCCGGGGTCCTTCACTCATGTGACCACCAACCAGGGGATAATTGCCTTCGGAGATGAAGATCTACCTCAGGAAGGAACATCCCACAACAAAGCCCTGTACCTTATAGTGCAATGCGCCAACAAGAGTATTCCATCGGTATTGGTCGACAATGGATCAGATGTGAACGTGTGCCCTTGGAGGACAGCACAAAAATTGGGAGTGCAACAACAACACCTGATTCAAAATGACATGCAACTCCGAGCTTAAATAATTCCCCTCGAAAGTCAGTGGGATCCATAATATTACCTATCACTACTGGCAATATCACTCAGAACATAGAGTTTGTGGTACTAGATATCCCGACCTCCTTCAATTTGCTTCTAGGAAGGCCTTGGCTTCATGAGTGCAACGCTATAGCATCCACTTTGCACCAGACGGTAAAGATGATGGTTCAAGGCCAAGTGATCACAATCTCGGGAGAACTTATCAATGTTTTCTTTACTCTCAAGCAGTTAACTCTAGAAGTGGAGCATAACTCAATGGATGAGGAGCTTCACAACTTTGAAATAGTGGCGATTTTGAGCAAGGATGAAGCTCCTTTTGACTTCGATCCCTAATGAAACCCCAAAGTGCATTCTATCCTCAAGAAACAAGGTTATTTCCCTGGAATGCTGTTAGGAAAAAACCCGAAGAATAAGGTTCCTCCGGTGATCAAGGCATTTAAGCAAAAGGGAAGATTTGACTTAGGGTATAATCCAACTGAGAAAGAAGTCAAATTGGCAAAAATGGCCATAGCTGAGCAGAAAAGGATTGACAATCGTCCAACCTTATTCCAAACAAAGCCTTATCTGCTCACTCTGAATGGACATTTGTTAGGGAAGGAGATGACTTTCCTTACTATGGGTTCCCTGAACCATTTTACCTTAACATCCAAGGAGTTCAAATTGCTAGATTAGAAGATCTTCAAGGACTGCTCCAGTAATATAGCTACTGTCTTTGTTCTCGCTCGGGACAAGCAACCACCATTAGAATGGAATCACCTTGTTGGGAGTAACATATTCGGCATGTTGTTTGGACAAGAAGTTGTACAAGAGAAGTCCGAGGTTGACACTATTATCGCTGCACTATCCAACCCAGGCTTTGATCCAAGCCTTATGATCACTGAAGATGGAGGAGCTAATAAGGTCTCATGGGCCGATGTCTAGGAAAATAACTTCTTTTTGTCTGTAGGAGAGTCTGTTCCTAAGGTCATAGAATCTGGTCCTAAGGGTCTAGAGTCAAATGAGGCTAGTCTTAAGTCTCCTGGCGATGACTTCTTTCTACATTCAATAAGATGAACATTTCTGCTTATTCTGATTCTTCTTTTCCCCTCTTCCCTGAACTGTCGCGCTAACAATAATCTTGAATTTAATGAACTCTTAAAAGAATTTTCTAAAGAACATGAACACAAAATGGCGGTCTTGGAAGACACCATCACTATAAATGTGGGTACAGAAGAACAACCTCGAGAGTTGAAATTGGGTAGTTCGCTCGCGGAAGAGGAACGGTTAGCATTCACAAAACTTCTCAAAGAATTTGTGGATTTGTTCGCATGGTCCTACGAAGATATGTCGGGGATTCATAGGGAAATTGCAGAACATACCATACCTTTGCTCCCTAATGCAAAGCCGGTTCGACAAAAGGCTAGGAGGATCAAACCATAATGGGCTAAGAAGATTGAAGAGGAAGTGATCAAGCAACTGAATGCCAAGTTCATCAAAGTAGTTCAATACCTTGAATGGATTGCTAATATCGTCCCGATGCCTAAGAAAGATGGGAAAGTACGCATGTGTGGGGACTTCCTAGACCTCAACTAAGCCAGTCCCAAGGATAGTTTCCCACTACCTCATATTGATGTGTTGGTAGATAACACTTGCGGACATGAGCTCTTGTCTTTTGTGGACGGATATGCTGGTTAAAATCAAATCAAGATGGCAGAAAAAGATATGGAGAAAACCTCATTCACCACACCATGGGGAACGTATTGTTATGTAGTCATGCCTTTTGGTCTCCAGAATGTCGGAGCGGCATATCAAAGGACTGCCAACACTCTACTTCATGACATGATACATAAGGAAGTGGAAGTCTATGTAGATGACATGATTGTCAAATCTAAAACAAGAGAGGAGCATGTCCCTAATCTCCGTAAGTTCTTCCTTCGACTTCGTAAGTACAAGATGTGACTTAACCCAGCAAAGTGCACCTTTGGTGTTACCTTTGGAAAACTTTTAGGCTATGTGGTTAGCCAACAAGGCATTGAAGTAGATCTCTAAAAGATAAAGGCCATTCAAGATTTGCAACCGCCTAGGACAGAGAAGGAGATAAGGGGTTTTCTAGGGCGAGTTCACTACATTAGTAGATTCATCTCAAAGCTCACCATGACCTGCGAACCTTTATTCAAGAAATTGAGGAAGGGAAGTAAAATAGAATGGGATGACCAATGTCAAGCTGCTTTTGACAAGATTAAGGAGTATTTGCAGCATCCATTGGTCCTTATGCCTCTAGTACCAGATGAGCCTCTCCCCCTTTATCTTACAATGACCAGCTCCGTAATGGGGGCTATGCTGGCTCAGAAGGTAAAAGGTCAAGAGAGCGCCATCTGTTACTTAAGCAAGAAATTTCTAGACTACGAAAGTCGGTATGCTAATATAGAGAAGAAGGCTCTTGCATTGGTGTGGGCCACCAAGAAGCTAAGGCATTATGTGCTCTCGCACACTGTATATGTCATTGCCGAGAATAATCCCATCAAATTCATTATGGAGCAGCCAACCATCAATAACCGCATCGCTCGATGGGTAGTCATGCTCTCAGAATTCAATCTCCAGTACTTGCCTCAGAAATCCATTAAAGGACGGGTTGTTTTGGATTTCTTGGCCGCTTCACCATCACAGGAACCTCCAAGCACTCACTTGGAATTTCCAGATGAAGATATCTTTCTCACTGACGAGATCACATGGGAAATGTATTTCGACGGAGCTTCCAATCAGATGGGTTGCGAAGTAGGAGTCCTGTTAATCTCTCTAGAGGGGCACATGTCCTTGTATCTGTAAAACTGGATTTTGATGCTACTAACAACGCTGCAGAATACGAGGCATGCATAAAGGGTTTACATGCTACTTTGACCATAGGAGTGCGCCATATAATGGTCTTTGGAGATTCTAGCTTCATCATTAATCAGGCTAAGAATGCATGGAAGGTTCAAAATGAATGCCTTATGGCATATCAGCAGAAGCTCTTGGGACTCGCCGACCAATTTGAGAATATTAGTTTCTAATATCTTTCTAGGGATCATAATGAGTTGGTCGATGCTCTAGCCAAGTTATCTTCAATGATATTAATCCCAGCAAGCACGAGCGGCAGTCTGAACCAACATATGTTTGCACTATAGAGACACAAGAAGTTGATACTAAAGCATGATTTCATGACATATACAATTTTCTTCAGAAAGGAGAATACCCGGCTGAGTTAGATGCCCGAGGACAACGAGCGATCAGGTCCTTAGCAGCACAATACTGCTTGATCCAAGATCGTTTGTACAAGAAGTCGGCTACAAGCATCAATTTATTGTGTATAGATGCTGAAAGTGCAAAGGAAGTCATGGCCACTGTGCATGGAGGAGAGTGTGGACCTCACATGAATGGGTGCATGTTAGTAAAGAAGATACAAAGGGCTGGTTACTATTGGTCAACTATGGAAGCAGATTGTTAGGATTTCGTTCGAAGGTGTCCCAAATGCCAAGAATATACCAATCTACAGCATCAACCTTGATGTATAATGGGATCAAAGAGATCTCATTACACAACATTCTACAAGATCTTTAAACTTGGGGTTGGTTAGATTGATTCTTAAACGAATGAAAAGATTGAAATGGAGTGTAAATGAATGAATAATGGATGATGAACGAATGGATGGATGGGTGAACGAATGAATGGGGATGTATTCTGGTTGGTATGGAATAGAATGGAATGAAAATGCTATGGAAATCAAAAGATTCAAAAGAATAGATTGAAACTTACAACAAGAATGAATCGTTTGATCGAATGATAAACGACTTGGGATCTTCTAAGGAGATATAGATTCACCACTCCTAGAATCCTCCAACTCTTCCTATCACCAATCTGAGATAGCCAATCTTAGAATAGAAGAAGAGATTCAAAGAGACTCCTCTCAAGAAGACTCAAATTCTAACGCAAAGGTTAGAGAGAACAAAGCAAAAGCTTTTGTTTTGATTATGTGATATGTGATATGAATTACAAGAGGCCTAAGGGGGTATTTATAGTAATCCTAAGCCCCCTTAGACGTATACTAATCAAGAAGTTAGGCCCTTGAGGCTTACATCATGCTCTACATTTATTACATCATAAAAACATAAAGGACTTTCTAAAATACAACTCTAGAAAGAACTAGCTATATCTCTTTCAATATTTGTCCCTTTTCCAAGATTCAAAAACCATTGGAAAGCTCTTTCAATGAACTCCAATCTATCTTTGGATGACTTCCTCAATAGACGTATGGATCTAGAGTTATAGAGCAAAATATCGGACTGCACTTGATAAGGTCCTCTACTGCCGTGAGTGATGATTACTCAATAAAGGACTTTTATCTCCAAGAGTGATTTAAGCTCGTAAATGTCCTCATATATATATAAGAGTAACTCCTTGTAAGCTAGAATACGATCAAGGTCCTTCATGCTTTCTACCTTGAGCTTAATAAACCATCGTAGTTATGGTTGCCTTAGATGTCATTTGTAGCTTCAAGCTGGATTAAGGTCCTCTTAGCTAACCTTGATGTATATAGCTGGGCGATTATACATCAAACCTCCATCATATCTGACCACTTGAACATCTCCATGGCTATTATCGGTATGGGGTATCAATATCATTGGCAAGATACACCCAACAGGGACAGGAGGACATGAATACATCTTAGTCGCTATTGGCTATTTCACTAAGTGGGTAGAGGCAACCTCTTATGCCAAACTCACATTCAAGCAAATAGCTAAGTTCATCCTTCGGAATGTCATCTGCCAATATGGAGTACCCCATGAAATAATCAGTGACAACGGAAGTCATTTTTGGAAGGTAGTGGAGACACTGGTCGCCACTTATCATATTCAACATCACCGATCCTCACCCAATCAACCTCAAGCTAACGGAGCCGTGGAAGCTGCCAACAAACAGTAGTAGGAATCATTAAAAAAATAGTTATCACCTATAAAGATTGGCCTGATAAGTTTCCATTTTCTCTACGGGGATACCGTACCTCTATACGAACTGCTACAGGTGCGACGCCATATTCATTGATATATGGTATGGAAGTAGTCTTGCCAGTTGAACTGGCAATCCCTTCTTTACGAATAGTGGCAGAGAGTCAGTTGCCAGAAGCAGAATGGGCTCGAGCGAGGTTCGAGGAATTAATGTTGATAGATGAAAGACGATTGAGGGCGTTACACAATGTATAAGTATATCAAAATAGGACCACACGAGCTTTCAACAAGAAGGTGAAGAATCGCGCACTTCAAGCAAGTGATTTAGTACTTAAGGAAATGAGAATTCTCATAGAAGATCCAAGGGGAAATTTTGTGCCCAATTGGAAGGGTCCTTATATGATTAAAGACATTTTACCAGGAGGAGCAGCTCATCTTGCTACTATGGATGGAGAAAATGTGATCCAACCAACAAACTTGGATCAACTCAAGAGATATTACGCCTAATATAACCAAGCAACTGGAAAATCAACTTTCAGACACTTGGTCTATATCTTATAAAGTGCTCATAAAGACAAAATTTGCAAAAACATAACGATTGCGAAGAATATCTTTCTTCTTTTATTTAATTAATAATGCAAGTACACTGCTTGTTATTGAGAAAATTCAAAAGGAAAATTAATACAAGATTATTTAATGGAAAAAGCAGCTTCAATTCCTTCCTTCTTTCTATCCATCTTCTAATCTTTCTTCACTTTGTGTACTTCGCTAGTAACCTCATGGCCAGTCTCCATGTCTCTAGGCTCGTTCAGGCCTCCCCGCCCCCCCCCCCCTTGTTGTCTTTGGGTGTATATACTCGCCTGCTTGATTTTCGCGTCTGGACCCTAGGGCCTAGCTGGTTTTTTGCCTAGACTTTAGCCTAGTCGATACTTTACTAATGTATGTGGACCGAGTCTTTCCTTCATAGATGACGTCGCTTGCTCTCTTCTCGCTTCACAAGCACAGCGAGATTCGACAACTGCAATTAGCCATCCATGATAACCAGCATCGGCATAATAGGATACTTATGCCTTCGAAAGAGCACGAAGGGTTGGTCTCTTCTCCCAGTACTTTAGTCATGACTCTATTACCGACTGACGAAGCTTCAAATGCTCGGGGGCTTCGCACAACAGCTCATAAATAATCTGCTTCCAACCCATCTGTCTTGGCACCCGCTTAGGGAAGTAATATGTCATGTGCATAAGACCGGCAATACAAACATAAGCGTTATGTGAATCACGGGTCACATATCCAGGGATATGCCACTATTCAATCCACCATGTGATATCGCGAGGCTCCTTTAAGAATGCGATCAGTTCCGTTACTGAGTGAAGATCGGTATATCTCCTCTTCCTTTGACAATAGTTCGCCAACGTAGAGGATGTTCGAGGTTCTTCGAAAAGGTTCAAATGCTCCATCAACCATATCTGTTCAACAAAGTTAGCAAGGGTTACCATTACACGACAATTATCCCACACTAACGAAAAAAGAGAAATTTTATTATCACTGCATAGGTCAGGCGGCCTATGCAGTTAGTAGAGGGTGGCTTTCTCTATCACAAAAATAAAGGAAAAAAGGAAGGAAAAGAATGATGTACCTGGAGCAATAAGGGACTTCCGCGAAACTCATGTTCGGGGTTTGGATCATCCAAGCCCAACATGGTTTCCGCTAGCATTAATGGCACCGAGTTGTAACCTCAAGCCATGTCTTCAACAATTTGTATTAGGTTCGCCGAACCGGTCCTTTGTCCACCATGGTAAAAACACAATTCCCCAAGAAGACATAATACGAGTGCTCGCACTCGTATTACCGGACCACGCTCTAAAGTCTCATGAGACTGGAGATATTCAACTATAGTTTGGAAGTGTACCTTTCCGCCAATTAGTGCGCTTCCTATGACACGAGAAGGAAGACATAGAAGATAATTGTAGTGTTTCCCAATGTCAAGGGGTGTTGGGGGTGACGTCGGCGGTGCATAATGATTAGTCCCAAGAATAGAGGACCATTCCTCTGGAAGTGGGCATAGCTCCTTCACGTTAAAGCGGAAGACATGCATCTTCGAATCCCAGAAAGTCTCTACCGCTCGAAGGAAATCAAGGTTCAATATCACTTGGCGAAGGCTCAATAGGTTAGTTAGTTGGTATCTTCCAAGCTCTTTCTTCTCTTCCTTGGACGATATGCTCATCCAAGTGGCAAGTTTCTTCTCGAACGCCATGGAAACTTTAGGGATTTTTGTGACTTTTTGAAGGCTTTCAAGCTAAGATGATGAATGAAGTTCACATGCTCAAGGAGGGGTATTTATACACTTCAACCAAGCTCAAAATGGAGCAAAATCATCAAAAAACGGTCATATGGTTGTTGACTCTCAGTCCCATGATTTTAGCCCATCTTCAACGTCTAGAAAAAAAAAAGAGAAAAAAAAATAGCAAAGGCCACTTAGCCTTTGTTGGTTGTAGACACAACGCGCGCTTGGGCTAGACTCTCCTCCCTCATCTGATCAGTGTAGGCCGCTTAGCCTTTGAAGCGGCCCAAGCCCATTTTTAGCAACCGGAGGCCGCCTAGCCTTTGCAGTCAGATGGGCCATGTTCTTTGGTGATCTAAACGGCCCAACCGTGTCTCTCTTATATGTCTCGGGTTTTGTTGTTAGATCCATTGATGCTCGGTTCAGAAAGTTTTTGCTCGAGATTACTCTGACACTTAGGTTTTTACTTTTTTGTTCTTTTATGTTCTTTTTGAGGAAGCGGGATTAATGAGGGATTAATCCCATCATGTAGAAAAGCATAATGAGAATGCATTTATAAACATAAGAATTTTATATGCGCCAAGTCTTGCATTAAATAAAAAAAGTCGTGCATAAAATAAAAAGGAGTCTTACATGAGTCTTGCATACAGATGGAGCTTTCAGTCGAGCCACATCAGAGAGCTCAAATCGTCGCTGTCCTCAGCCATGTCACCACCAACATTTGAAGCTCCGACATTGGAAGTACCTGTAGTCCCGAAATAGGTCTCCCAGGAATAATAATCCAGATCAGTCTCCGGATCTAAATCTGTGAGGATGGGATAAGGAAGAACTGGCAGCATTGGTGGAGGCACCGGAGACGAATCCCGCACTGGAGGTACCACAGGAGAAGGTCCTCGAGGTGATGGAGCCACAAGGGAAGGCTCTCAAGGTGGTGATGGCACATTAGAGGGCTTCAGAGGTGGCGATTCAAGAGGAGGAGGAGTCGATGTATGAGAAGGTCATGACCCATGAGATCCCTGAGAAGTAGCTAACCATGAGTGCTCAAGAACATACAACCCAGTAGAGGGAGCAGGCCAAGCAGATTCGGCACCATAACCAAGCATTGGCCACCTGGAAGAGCTAGATCCTCCCAGCCAGGAATGTTGAGGCGCTGACCACTCTTGTAAACCGGTCGGCCAAGAAGATCCAATATCAGGTATAGGCACTGCCCACTCCTCACGATCGGTACCATAATCTTGATACATGCCAGGATCATCCATGGAAGGGGTGATAGGGTTGAAAGGATGTGAGGTAGCGTCATCTGCTAGGGCCTGGCCGCCAGGCTACCCTACAGATGCACCTGAATCACGGTCCGTTACAACCATCTCTCGGCCCCGACGGCCAGAACGCACTGAAGCAGGAGTCCTCTGCGAATGCGAAGGACGATAAGTAGCATTAGATTCCGAGGTATCCTCAACCCAGAAAGAAGGTGCCCGAGTATCTTCGCCATATCCAGTATTGTGGTACGAACCGCCCTGATCGTAAGGCTCTCCCAGGGACATCTGAGTCATATCCTCTTCCATGCTTGGAGGACGACGATCTCTAGAAATGGACCTACTGCGACGGGATCCGAATGAACTCTGGCCTTCAACCAGAACACCTTTTCCACGACCTTTGGGTACAGGTACTAGAGGAGGATGTGAAGACCCACCAACCTCTTCTCGAGATCGGCCTCAAGAAGAATACTCCCCTACAGATGAACGACGTGGGGGCTCCGGACGAGGAAGAACCACATTTGAGTGTCGCGATGGTTCCCTAGGAGCAGACTCCGCATCAGCCTCCATATCTGCGCCCCTGGCTACATTACCCTAATATCTACCAGAGCTAGTGAACACTTGATGGACATGCTTCTTCGTGGTGCTTCATTCCTTGATAATACGCCGAAGGCGTGGCCACCTTGGCTGAAAGGAGACAAAACCAGGGTTATTCACAAGAAAAGAAGAATGGCAAGGAGGCGGTGCAGAACGGAAGTTACCGATTTCCGATTGAACTCCTGTAATGCAGAACACTCGCTGCTCCATCCCACGTCCAAGAAACCGTCGATCTTCTCCTCCTCTAGCGGAACCTCCACTTCAGCAGCCTTGGCATAAGGCCCCAACTGTAGATTCTGTGGTTGGAATAAACAAAAGCGTGATAAGGGAGATGAGGGAAGGAAAAGATGTGTACCACTCTGGGAGCTAACGGCTGAGGTAGCAATCGAACTCCTCATCAAATTGATCTGGCTGGACCTCCTTGATGAATTGCTGGAAGTCTTGACCTTGAACCATTTCCCTTCGAATGTCCGGGTCGATACACCATGGATCAAACATCCTCTCTGGAGGATCTAAGGGGATGAGGCCGGGATGACGTCCCAGGATCTGCCTCGAGGCTCTTTATCCCAGGTACCGCACGTAACCTAAGGGCCCCTTAATCAGGAGGCGAAGACGAGTGTCATGTTCTAATAAATGTAAATGGGTTGGTAACCCTCCCAAATTAAAACCAGCCTATGGACGCCAGTTCACTTGAGTCTGCAAAAGGGAAAAGAAGTTAAGACTAGAATCCAGAGGAAAATAAGGGAAAGTCGTTGGGTACACCGGAATAAGGTTATCCAGCGTGCGTTGAACATGGTCAAGACTTCCCGGCTTGTATTTTTTTCCCATGAATACCCTCGACAGTCCAACGCTCAGCGGCTGGTGTTGTCCTACCCCTCTTCGATTGGACACTCAAGGAAAAAATGTATTTATAGGCCCATGACTGCATAAACATAATGTCAGAAAGAAAAGAAATGGGGATCGACATCAAAGTAAGAAGAGTCTGAGGTATATACCTCAAGCACCTTACACAGAGAGGGGCCATACTGGAAACGAGTCTGAGCCGAGTAAAGAAAGATGGGTTCGTCATTTTGTGAAACTCTCACACCGCGGCGAAGCCCGTGAATAAAGTTAGCGTAAGCCGCCTAGCCCCAATTCAGGTTTCGAACATTGTCGAAATTCATAAGGTCTGAGAACCACGACAGGACAATGGTGTCCCCACGATTGGCGAAGAGGGTGGTAGAAAGGAAGTATGCCAAGAATAGGAAGCGGCGTTGCTCGTCTGGTAAATTTTGAAAGCTCGCATCGTGAAGGGTCGCTTCAAAATGTGCCTAAGAAAGGTTTGACAGACCTTGTCCATGACGAAGATGTGCTATCACTGGACCTAGCATATTTAGGACTACAGGAAGAATGTCCACATGAAATGTCACATTTTGCCCACCCCAAGGAAGACCAGTGATCATAACAAAATCTTTGGGTGCTACAGTCATTTCACCCACAGGCAGGTGGAGGGTGTTGTTTGTGTCCCAAAACCTCTCGGCGGTTGCCTGACCTATGATACGAAAGGTCCGACAGTTCCAAGCCATTAAACACTTCCAAAATGGCATAAAACCCGCCATGGTCAATGTCTTACTCACAAAATACCCAAGGATTGATGCTGCAACTTTCAAGGGGTTTTTTTAAATTACCGCAAGTTTTCAGGACATCTTCCTAAAAAGCAGCAAACAAAATTTCAGAACGCTACCTAAAACGGGGGCTCATATAGCATTATAGTCTCCTGGACTCTAGCAGGACCCAGTATAAATTTGAATATTGGGCTCACTGCCACGACCCACAAGACAGCACCCACGACCCAACAGAATGTGTAGGCCGCTTGACCTACATTGGGTAAATGGCCCGACATTTCAGCACAAACACGCACCAGAAGCCCACTAAAATAAATGAAGGTCGCCTGATCTTCGTCTATTCAAGTGGGCCGTTACTCGCCATTTGGGCCAAAACTTGGGACGGGCCATGTTTACTAATATAGGCCGCTTATCCTTCACATAACATACTGGCTAAGTTTCCTAGTCGGTTTGAAGGCATTTTTGGTCCACATTACAAAATACAAGTCGGGTTTTCGGTCGGGATGCATAAATAAAAGGATTATTCAATATCCTAAGCCATATATATGCATCAATATAAGCATGCTTAAAATAATTCAAAAAAATAACAAGACATGAAAAATACAAATTCATGCTTGCTCACTTTTACACTAAACTAAGCATGAAGAGAAGGATTAGAAGTCACCTTTCTGTGAGAACGGTAGCATGAAGCATGATTCCAGGACCGAATAGTGAGATTAGAAGGAGTTGCCTCCGCACCGGGTACAAAGTTACGCCGAGAGGCCCTTTCATGATGTCATGTCGCCGCATAGGGAAGAGGAGGATTTCTTTGGCTCCGGGGTTGCATCTTCTAAGAATACCCGAACTCTTTCTTCAAAGGAGCAAAATTCTTTAAAAGGAAAGGAGAAGCTATAGAGGAATGAAGGATGTGTGAATGAAATGAATGAAGAATGTATTGAATTTATAGAAAAGCTTGGTGAATGTGAACTGTTCGTTTCTAGGACCCGCCTCGAGATTCCAAATGCATTTCGTTGGTTGGAAATCCAAAGGTCATTGTCTTGCCACCAAAAAGGAGACAAGACGACGTAGACGAGCTACATCCACATGTGGGTCGGGCCCACTTGGATTCCTCTTTCGAGGAAAAGAAGAAAAAAAATCGTTAAAGGTCGCTTGACCTTTGCGTCGGTCAGGGCCCAAACAGACGACCCAAGTTGCTCCACAACCCACAAAATAAGGACGGTAGGCCGCTTAGCCAATGATTCAACCACGACCCAAATGTGCGGCCCAAGCTTTTTGCTGTCCATTAAACTAAAGTATAGGTCGCTTGACCTACGCAGTCCAAAACTGTTGGTCCAAAGCTCACGGCGCAAGGATTTTCGAGGCCCATAATCCTCTTAGGTAAAAATCTGAACCAATATTCTCTCTTACATTTTAGGAAAACTAACACTTAGTTTTCTTATGATTTTCAGGTCGCCGCTAAAAGGGACCACCATGATCCAGCTGCCGGTAAAAGGTTGTTGTCGCCGCTAAAAGGGACCACCATCATCCAGCTGCTGCTAAAAGGTTGCTGCTACCCGGACCCGCTAAAAGGGACCACCTTCATACAGCTGCCGCTAAAAGGTTGTTGTCGCCCGGTCATCGCTAAAAGGGACCACTTTCATCCAGCCGTCGCTAAAAGGATGTTGTCGCCCGGTCACCGCTAAAAGGGACCACCATCATCCAGCCGCCAGTAAAAGGTTGTTGTCACCCGATCGCAGCTAAAAGGGACCACCATCATCCAGCCACCGCTAAAAGGTTACTGTCGTCGGTCGCCGCTAAAAAGGACCACCCTCATCCAGCTACCGCTAAAAGGTTGTTGTCTTCCGATCGCCGCTAAAAGGGACCACCCTCATTCAGCTGCCGCTAAAAGGTTGATGTCGCCCGGTCGCCGCTAAAAAGGGACCACCTTCATCCAGCTGCCGCTAAAAGGTTGCTATCGCCCGGACTTGCTAAAAGGGTCTACCATTCTCCTCTAGCTGCCGCTAAAAGGTTGCTACCATCAAGACGCCGCTAAAAGGCACCACCCTCTTCCAGTTGCTACTCATCACCAGGTATCAAGTCATCTGCATGTCAAGCTACTTTGACCTTCGTCCTATTCTGACTGGATCAAAGTGGGGCTCTTTGTAGACACCGGGATTTGCACCGAAAAATTTCCGATTCGTCAAAACTCAGCAAGTCATGGGCCGAACGCTGACAGGGCCGCAAGCACATGGTGTACGTAGTAGCACGTCAAGGTCGATCCCATAAGGACTCAATTAAAAACACAGAAAACTAATCTCTATTACGATTGCTAAGCTAATCAGAATTTGGGTTTTGGGAAGGTTTAGGAAACAAACTAAAACTAAAGAAACCAAGGAAATTAATCAAGGATTCTAATCAAGAGAGAAAGATTTCTAGGGAGATGCTAACCTAACAATGAGTTCGATTACTAAAACCTAGTTTGCACAATCATACATTCAAGAACGAATCAAGAACGACAACCGTAAGAACTCTACTGCTCTTTCGATGCTAATAGAATTACCTCGATTAACTAAATTACAACCTTCGTATGATTTTCAAGTTAAACAAAGTTGAAGGCCTAAAATATTATGGTTATCAAAAGGTTCCCTAGTCTGCTACTCCTTTCTCAAATTTCGCAAGCCTAGGTAGAAAGGTTGGTAGTCATATTATCCTAATTCACCTTTCAGTACTTCTCAGGTTAATCTCAAACTTACAAATATTCAAGGCCTTAAGAATATTTATAAACATGGAAAACACAACCTTCTATTGATTCTAATCAAGAATCATCTATATATTATAATAGAAATCATTGTGGGCCCCACAAAATAAAGTCACGGGAACGTTTCAAGGAGTCTAGACCAATCACAGCGCATTAAATTGTAATTTATTTTCTATTTTTTCAGATATTATTTACAATTAAAAAAATTAAAAAATATATCTTAATCCACGTCTGCTTGACAACAGTTACATTCAAAATGAGTCCTACTAAGTCTCAAATAGTAGTGTTCAATTTTAATTTTAATTTAAATTGTATTTTATTTTCAATTTCTTTCCAGATTTTATTTACTATTCAAAAAATTAGAAAATACATCCTAAAATGAATCCTACGGAGTCTCAAACATTAGTTAGTTAGTATCTATATAATATTTATAGTAAACTTTGTGGGTCACGGTGAATGGAGAAAAAAGATTAATTGTAGGGATTACGACCAATCAAAATAAAGATAAATGCTGAATTAAATTATTTTGGTGGAATTATCATAATAATAATAACAATGATAATAGTAATAATAATAATAATAATAATAGTAATAATAATAATAATAATAATCTATATCTATTAATATATTAAAGTTAAATATTTGAATTTTAAAATATTGAGTAGATAGCGAGTTTAGATGCATCATGAAATTCGTCATGGTCAACGTTAGTTAGCATTTTAGGAAATTTTTTATTTCACTAAACAACAATACATGTTTTATTTGAACAATTTATTATGATATTTTCCATTAAACAATTTTATTAATGTTTATACTGTTTACTCCATATGGACGTTTAGTTATTCATGAATTTCCCCCCCTTTAGGACAACTATTTTATTACACTCCGTGCATTGCACGGGTTTAGGACTAGTACACAAACTAATAACAATCAATCATTCGGGTTGCAAAACCCTAGAATTCAAAGAAACTACTCACTCATGTTTAAGAAAAGCACGAAACAAGTTCCAAACATCATGATTAATTCTCAAAACAAGAAAGAAATCGAAAAGAAAGATAACTACGAAGAATTACAACCGTCGAGTCTTTCGATCTCAGGTGGAACCTTCCTCGCGAGCGTTGATAATTTCTTCCTCTCGATTCTTGATCTTGATCTTCGTTGAATGAATCTCGATCTTAGTCTTGATGGAGGAATTGAGGAGTAGATGGAGTTATTAGGGTTTTCTCCCTCTTCCCAGGGTGGATGGGTGAATGATGTATGATAGATGATGAATGATGAATGATCCCCCTGTAGAATTAATGATGAAGTAAAATATAAACCGCTGCCTTTACTTGCGAGATACGCTCAACACACGCACAAGGCCGAGCCATGGACGGTGGCCTTCCCCACAGCCTGGTCGTGGCAGCATCTGTTTTCTTTCCACTTTCTCTCTTGTGTTAGGCGAATGGATGGAGAATGACTGCTATCAATTTCTTTTACTCGGCCTCCCCTTCTCCTTCAATTTCTTTTGATTGTGCCAAGTGAGTGGTGTGAAAGAATGAAATTGAATTACCCTCCGTCTCTCTCCGTCATGATTGGACTGAAGGTGGGCAGAACAAATGGGTTGAATGAGGGAAAGTGATTGGACCCAGTGGAAGGGTTGACCGAATTGAATGAATTTCATGGCACTCAATTCTCTCCTTTGCAATTGGACCGAGTGAAGAGTGAGTTGCCTCACTTTCATCACTTGTGATTGGGCCGAATGGATGGCCCAGCGAATAAAATGAATTGGCCTCCAAAATTTGCTTCACTTCTCTCTTTTTCCATTGTGCCAATGAAGGAAAAATGATGGCTCACAATCAAAATGCTGTTGGACCGTGGCATGTACCACGGGCAAACTGTGGTAGGTGCTGCTAGGTCCTTCTTTACTCCGTTTCGATCCAAATTCGTACCACGGTTCGGAATTTAGTGGGGGAGGTCCGTGGTGCATCGATTCTTATCAAAGGTTAAGGAATCGTTGGTGTTTTGGCATCAAAACCTACAAATTTACATCACAAACAACAACACCAAGTGTAGTAGGGAAATTGGAATATAAATCAAAATTCACGTTCATAATTACCCCTAATTCACTACCAAAATCCCCCAAAACATAGTCATTAAAAGCACTTATCAAATCCCCCCAAGCTTACTCCTAGCTTGTCCCCAAGCAAGTACAAGACTCAAGACACAATGAAAGGACTCAAAAAGAAAAAGAAACCTACTCACACCTCCTCTAACAAAAAGGGCATATAGGATTACCAAAGAAAACATACATTTGAGGACTCCCTAGCGAGAATAAGATTCAAATTGAAACAAAAATTGTTGTTCAACATAGAATCACAAGTCAAGAAGTAACACAACCAATCCGTCATAACTCAAATGCAATCAAATTCCGTTCGCATGCTTGGCGAACTAATTGGGATCAATAGAACCTCACTTTAGGGTATGTGGATGACTCCTCTCGTGTGTTTGCAAAAGATATAACGGTTCACTCAAAACCTTCAACCAATATAAACAACCTACCATAAGCTTGACAAGACTCTCAATTCTCTACCGCTATAGAGAACATGCACAAAAGTTAATCATGAGGACTTTTCAAGGGTTGTAATGGGGCTTAGATGTAGGGTTAGGAAGGAAATTGTTTAGGAAATGAGGAGTTAAATAGCCAAGAAAGCAACCATGTTACTCACCTTATTCTTAAAAGCTTCTCTTTTTTTCTCTTTTTTTTCTTCAATATATATATTTTTTTATGAATAGCATAGATACATAAAGAGCGACTCACTTCCCATCAAACCAAATTCAACTTCGAATGAAAAGAGGGGATAGACGACAATTAAGAACAACGTTTCCCTCATCAAGGGAACTAACCAACAAAGTTACCAACAAATAGACTATAAAACTGTCCCTCAACTGAATTGTTGCTCCACTAACTTGGCTAGAAGGATATGGGATTGTGAACAGGCCAAGGGTGCGTGCAATAGGTGAAACAATCAAAAAACGAAAAACTGCGCAAGGGCTAGCAAAAAGAAGTCATATTGTTGGGTGGCTTTTGGCTATGTGGCTTCAAACTGGGCCTCAATCATATTAACACAATGCACAAGTCAAATGCAGTTTCAAAGAGAGTCAAATCAAGTTCTTGAGATGCAAACATGGTAAGGTCACACTCAAAAGAAAATGAGACTATAAAAATGATAGTATTTTAGGCTCAAAAAAAGTCTCACGGGTTAACCTACCACAATCACAAACAACTAGTTCATTCGATGTACCTAACACAATAACTTCATTATCATGCGCAAGAATTAATCAAGACTAGATGAATCACAAACAAGACAAGCAACCTAAATCAAACAAGCAACCAAGTCTCGTTCATCATCTACATCAAGCCAAAAATTCTCAAGTATACGCTTGCAATAATAATCCAAACACACACCTTAAAGTACTCAACAAAGGAGGGTTTTCACAATCAAAACAAAATGAAACAAAATAAAACCTAATAAAGCAATTAAAAGCTTGGGTTGCCTCCCAAGAAGCACTAGTCTAACATCTTTAGCTAGACGAAACTCACCTCAGCCTAGTGAGTGCTGCACAATGTCACAACTTAACTTCGTTGGAACACCATCAGCAAGTGTTCCCTCAGCATGTCGTAGTCGAACCCACCAGCAAGGGTCGAACTGATCACCTTCCTCAGCAATGGAAGGCATCCTGGAGTCAAACCTGCAAAACTTTCTCAACACAACCTCATTAGTAGCATAAGGCTGTCCTTGGTGATCTTAGGTTCGGGTTCAACTACTTGTACCCAATCTGTCGCGTCACCAAGTATACGACTCTCAGGAAATACATCATCAGACTCATCATTCCCAACTACATCAACACCACAGCAAGAAAAAACATTGTGAGGCATATGTTCACGAAATAGATCAAATTCAACCTCGTGCTCCCCAAACTTAAAGCTCATTTTTCCCTTTTTAACATCTATTACGCACCCAACAGTGGCAAGGAAAGGCCTTCCCAAAATAATTTGGGTACGGGTGTCCTCGGCCATATCAAGAATCACAAAATCCACAGACACATAATAGTATCCTACCCTAAGAGGAAAGTCCTCAAAAATACCCATTGGGTACTTAACAGAACAATCTGCCATTTGCAGTGAAATGGCGGTAGGTCTAAGCTCTCCTAAGTTCAGCCTCTTATAAAGGGAATAAGGCATCAAGCTCACACTTGAGCCCACGTCACACAAAGCACAGTCGATGTTCATAGTTCCTAGGCCACAAGAAATAGTAAAACTTCCAGGGTCCTTAAGCTTTGGAGTGAGCTTATTTAAGACAACAGAGCTACACTCCTCATTCAATGCAATTACCTCATAGTCATCTATTTTTCTTTTCATGGAGAGAAGCTCCTTTAAGAATTTAGCATATAAGGGCATTTGGGACAAAGCATCAAGAAAAGGAACATTCACATTCAACTTTTTAACCATACCAAGGAATTTGCCAAATTGAACATCAAACTTAGGCTTAGCAAGCCTAGAAGGGAATGGAATAGGGGGCACATAAACTCTAGGTGGTGAAGATGGTGGTGGTTGAGGGATTTCAACACTACCCTCATCGATGGTCTCTCTCTCTCGGTCTTTGTCCTCCTCACTCTCTTTCTCAACCTGTTTCTCAACCACAACCCCTCCCTTCATGCTTAGCATTTGGCATCTCGGGTCCCTTGATCCATATCCCACTCCTCAAAACTATAGCATTGCAATGCTCCATAGGGTTAGGCACGGGTGGTCCACGCGGGGTGGTGGAAGTACCAGATTGGATAGCTATCTGGTTCTCAAGCATTAGGTTATGGTTAGATAAAAGGTCAACCTTAGTGGCTAGGGCCTTAATCACCTCATCTTGTCTTTGCTGATGCTTGAGTTGCTTTTGTTGGGACAAGAGCATGGCTTTCATCATAGCCTCTAAGTCAGGATTTTAAGGGGTTTGGTAAGGTTGAGTAGGAGGTCTTTGTCCTTATGGATAGCCCATTTGGTTTCGGTATGAAGGATTAGAGTGGTGTCTTGAACCGGAGTTGTAAGTGTTGGAGTAAGGGTCAAAAAGGGGTCTATAGGTAGGGTTTTCAATATAATTGGCTTGGTTAGGTTGGCTACTATTACCACCCCATTAGGATAATAAAGAGTAGCAAGCTCAAAAGAGTAACAGGAAGCACATTGAGGGGGGGGGGGGGGAAGCATTCACATGCATTCTTTCCATTTGCTCATTAATGCTATGGTAGCGGGTGCTACGCTCAGGGTGGCGGGGGCTACCCTACTCTTTTCGTCCCTTTGTTTCTTCCTTCTTTCCGAAGCATATAACGCTCGATCCGAGGGTCGTAGCATGCGTTACTTCACTAATTGGCACCAAAGGTTGGGAGTGTGGTCCTGGGTTGACTCCGCCTCGGCTTCCGGTCCGACTCGGGTCGGGAAATCACCAAGAATGCTATAAAAGGCCTGGTTTGCTACGTTTTTGTGTAAAAACTCCAGAATCTACAAAATAATCAAAAACACATTAAAAGCTATGAAATTAAACCACGAAACGAGTTAAAAGCCTAAGGATTTAGGCAGTATTTAGACACAAGATTGGGTCTAAACACCCCCCCACACTTAAACTTTTGCTCGTCCCGAGCAAAATAAGACAAAACAAATAAGAAAAACTAAACACCAACTCCTCTGTCATGGGAGAAAACGAGTGCATTTAGCGTATGCACCAAGCCCTTTGAACCCCCCGGCAACCCGGGTGAACGAGATGGACTCGTGAGGGTTTGTAGCGGCTATACCCACAAAAGCCAAAGAAAAAGAAGAGAGGGAAAGTGAAAACAGAACCGAAGAAAAAAAAAAGGAACGAAAGGCAAGGGCTTTGATTCACAAGATCTCGCAATCCAAACTAAGAAAACGTGATTAAACCTCCCAAAGTAACCGTTAGGAGCATCTCACAAACACCAAACTCAAAAAAAGGTCGATCTTGAAGATTTTTAACTCCCTACACCTTGTAACAAGCAAAACCCCACAACAAAAGCACAACAAGGGTTTAACGGGAACCAAAAGACTCTAAAAACTCGCGTCCGAATTTGAAAACAACGAAACAACCGAGAGGAGTGTTGCCCTCTCTCGCATTTGGTCGCCCTTGGCTTGGTGAGGGCCGTAGGTGATGCAAGGGGAGGCCCCGCTCTTTTTAGAAGCAAAACTTTTCTTTTCTTTCTTCTTTTTCTCTTTTTCTTTCTTTTTGGTTTTTAAAAGTCGGTATTAGCCTTACTTTCGAAAATTGGACGACCCATATAAGGGGTATACCCTCCCAACACGGTCTTTTCCATACGCCTCTCCGTCGAAAAGAGATATAGGAGGAGGGTTAAGGGATATCCAGTGCCGTACTACGAATACCGGGCCCGTGTAGGTTGGCTAAGTGTATGGTGGTTAATGTCTTCAGCGACACGCTCCACTTAATCAGGTTATTATATCTTATGAAAGCTTTCTTCTTTCTTTTTCCTTTTTCTTTCTTTTCTTTTCTTTTTGCACTTTTTGCTTTTGCTAAACGAGAAACAAAACAAAATCAGACACAAGCCCTTAGAATCTCCGGGTTTCCCAACAAAACGAGAAAGGAATGGGAGTCTCACAAGACACTTAATGAAGGGAGTCTATTAAGGATAAGTCTCGACTAGAACCCGAGTTAGGGTCGAAAATGCTCCAACCGATTACTTTTAGAAAGAAGTTTAAGAACGGCTTCTCAACTTCGATAACGAGATCCAGGAAACAAAGCAAAACAAAAGCAAAACGAAAAGAAAAATCGAAAAGGTTTTCACTCCCTTTTTTCTCCATTTTGACACAAAAATTTTAAATTTTAAGCAAAAACTAGGAAAACAAAGAACAAAACGACTAGGTGACCTACCCTTGAAACAGAATATCTCCCCCTCCCCCCCCCCCCACACTTAAAACGCCACAATGTCCTCATTGGGGAAGGTGTCACATGAAAAGGGTAGAGAACCTACAAAAACAAACAAACAAGAACAATGAACATATAAAAATGGTGGCGACCCGAGCCCACACGACTCCAACAATAATATATCCCAACACAAACACACAAAGGGGTTCGCCACCCAAAAGAAAATCAAGCATGCGACGGATCATGATGATATTCAACTCAAAAAGAGAAGAGCGGAGAGATATTACCTCAAGTTCTTCAAAACAAATGATTACTCTATCCGCAATCCGTGATAATCGAGCAAAGGGTTAGGATTTTCAAGTAAAAATAAGCAAGGCTCGTAAGATCCGGATGCAAGATTAGAAATAAGAAAAAGAAACTAATAAAGAAAGGAAAAGAAAATAATCAAAAATAAAGTACAGTTACCTCCCATGTAGTGCTTGTTTTAGGTCCCTAGCTTGACCTAATACCCATTTGATCCTTGAAAGACGGGGTGAACAAGATAGGAACGTTTTCCATCTCTTCCACCATTTTCTCTTCCTTCCTTTCCAGCATTTCCCCAATTTGCAAGTATAAAGGTCAAGATGATCTAACCAGTTAGTAGTTGACCCCAGTGTGAAAAGAGGCATTGGCTTCTTATGTTTCTTCCACCTTCTTTTTCTCCTCTTCTTCTAACATCTCCCAACCACCATAGTGAACCAAGCAAGTTGCTCCTCCGGCGGTCGAATCGAGTGAAATAGATGAGGAGGTAATTTAAGCTCCACTTTACTTGTTTCCCGGAGTTTTGGAGCCTCGGAAACAAGTATGAGTTGATGACGGTCATCTTCCTTCAAAAATTCTTTTTCCTTCTCAACCCCTTCCTTGAATTCTTCTTCAATGAAATAATTCAAAGTGATCGGGAAGTCCTTAAACTCCACTTGAGGAAAAGGAAACTCCAAGGATGCTTCATCATTAATAATAAAATCATGAACCTCCATACGCTCAAATAAAGGTTCCTCCAAGGGAACATCTTCCACCTTTTGGGTATAAGCCCCATCAATAAGATTAGTGAGGAAGACAACCACACTACCATCGGGCTCAACGTGGATAGGCTCAAGAAGGATCTCCTCCAAAGGACGCTCACATGAATTCTCAAAAGTATAAGGTTCTATTGAGCACCCATCTATTTCCTCATTGAATTCTTCTTTCTCACTCAACTTCTCCTCATTCTCACTTTTAACTTCTTCAAGCAACACCTCCCTTTCTTCATTCATCTCCAACTCACTCGCTTTTTTTCTTCTCTCAAACATCTCTCCTCCGCAAAATTTGGTACTATCGCTTCTCCTTCACTCTGGAGGGTAATAAGATTCACCGGCACCATTGGACTAGGTTGAGGTTGGATGGGGACGGTTTAGGGATGTAGTCTATCTGAGCCATTTGGGCCAATTGATTTTCAATGTTCTCGAGACGAGCCCTATCATTCTCTTGATTTTCAACAATTTGCTTCAGCAACTTCTCTATGTTGGACTCTTGAGTTGGTAGGGATTCTTGAAGTTGAGGGGTAGGTTGGTGACAAGTGGGTTGCCAAACTTCTTGGTTTTGGTAGTTGGGTGAGAAATATTGAATGTTTAGGGTGGAGGGTTGGGTCTCCTGCATGATTCCCAATTGGTAGGTTGTTCCATTAGATACCATCTTTTGTTGCATCTCCTGGACGACGCCCATAAGGAGTTTGATAGTAGGTTCACTCTCCAAGGAATAGCCTCCACTTCCTAAACTCCGGCGGCTTCCCCAAGAAAGAGAATGTTGAAATAACTCGTGAAGGAAAACATTTGCTTGATGCTCGGTCTTCATAAGGAACATTCCTCCCGATGCAATATCAATTGAGTCTTTAAGATCGTCTTGAAGCCCATGGTAAAACTGATGTAACAATAACCAATTCGAAAGATTGTGATGTGGACACTGCCTTTGAAGAAGTTTAAACCTTGCCCATGAATCGAAAAGAGTTTCTCCCGGCTCTTGCTTGAAATTCAAGATAGCTTGTCGAAGCCTATGTGTCTCATCAACTGGAAAGAAATGGTGAAGAAAAACCCGGCTCAATGCATCCCAAGTAGTATATGTGCCGGGTGGACAAATGTCGAGCCACATCTTAGCTCTTCCTCCCAAGGTGAGAGGGAAAAGCTTCAATTTCAAAAACTCCGAAGATACCTCTGGCATTTGCACCAAACCAATCCGACCTTCAAATCTTCTAATATGATCGATAGGATCCTCGAAGCCATCTCCATAGAATTAGTTTCTCTCAAAAGCGTTCAAAAGCATGGTTTGAACTCGAATGTTGCGGTGGGTGGTAGTGGCGGTAGGATGATAGGATTGCCTCCCGTACCCGATGATGGAATGGCATATGATAGAAGGGTACGGGGTGAACCAGCTTGAGCTTCACCCATTAGAATGCGAAAACTCCTACGATGCTCGGTAGAACATTAGCGCGTACCTACATGCACCAACAAGAACCAATAGAAGCATCAAATTCATTTGGATTGGCACAAACTGATTTCTAGCGTGAAAGCAAACTCAATTAACCAAAGACCAAGAAACTAAAACTAGGGGCACTGGCTCCCCGGCAACGGCGCCATTTTGTTGTACAGCAGTTTGCAAGACCTCGGTTTTTTCGTTCTCTCTCAGGGAGCTGGCGGCCTTGGTCATAGAAACTAAGTCAATGGTCGGGATGAGATTCCTAAGGTAAGGATATCGGTTTGAAGGGATCACAACACAAGAAACAAAGCTAAGGTCGGTCAAGGAATGGAAAATGGGCTTCGGGATGCAAACGGGGATGAGGAAATAGGTTGTGCAACAAGTGAGTAACGAGAAGGGGAAATCAAATGGTAACTCCGTTAGAAAATACTCACCGGGCTTCTCTTTCAAGGATAGTCCGGATTAACTTCCCCAAAGTCCATCGACAGACCCGGGGGAGTTCAAGGAACGAAATTTGCTAGTTAGTTTCTATTCGCTTTCGCGAACTAGAATACTAACTATCCTAATTCCTACCTTCCAACAAGTGTTGGATGTATTCGGGATGCTTTCGCACCCAAATACATCCCACTTGAGGGAAGGATAGGATTGGGAAATTGATTTCTTAACTAATTACTCACTAATATTGCTAACCCAAACCTAATCACCCATTCACACCCTTAATTACCACCTAACCCATAGGGTTTCTAGCCACTAATCATGACACTAACTATGCTAACAACATCCAATCCAACCATAAACATGATTTCTAACATCAAACAACCACTAACAAGCAAGAACCACGAAATAGCAAGCAAAGAAATCAAGAACAAGCAAAGTAATTAGCAAAGTAATTAATAAAGGAGTTAAGGGAAGAAAAAACTTGTCAAAGTGCTGTAGATGAACAAGAGAAAGCAATAAAAAATGATCCAACAATCTTTCAATTGTTTGAATCCCCAAATCTTCAATAACAAACACAAATCTCCAAAACCCTAGATTAATCTCTCACTAATCTCCCTCTAAAACCCTTAATTACAAAACTTCTCATTGTCTAAGTCTATCCCTAGATAGCTCCCTAAGAAAACGTGAAAGAGATATATATATACAAGTGAAAATTGGTTGGCAAAATGCACCACTTCAGGCCGAAAACACACGCAGAACATAGGGGGACCGTGGTCACGGTCTAGGAGACCGTGGCCATGGTCATGTTCTGTCCAGCGAAAAAGGTCGGGCGATTTCGAGCTTCTAGAGACCGTGGGTACGGTTTCACTCGGGATCAGGAGGTCGCAGACGCGACCCATATGGTAGTCGGCGCTACCGTCTTCAGCTGACGATTCAAGGTCGACTTTGAGCGCAGCAGAAGGGGGGTAGCGGGCGCTACGCCAAGGGTAGCGGGCGCTACCCTGCGAAAACCACTTGGCGATTCTTTCCTTCGATCGGTCGTAGCTACGGTCTTGCTCGGCCTAGCGGTGGTAGCGGGTGCTACCTCTATGGTGGCGGGCGCTAACCCCTATGGTAGTGGGTGCTACGCTCAGGGTAACGGGGGCTACCCTACTCTTTTCGTCCCTTTGTTTCTTCCTTCTTTCCGAAGCAAGTAACGCTCGATCCGAGGGTCATAGCATGCGTTACTTCACTAATTGGCACCAAAGGTTGGGAGTGTGGTCCCGGGTTGACTCCGCCTCGGCTTTTGGTCCGGCTCGGGTCGGGAAATCACCAAGAATGCTATAAAAGGCCCGTTTTGCTACGTTTTTTAGTAAAAACTCCAGAATCTACAAAATAATCAAAAACACATTAAAAGCTATGAAACTAAACCACGAAACGAGTTAAAAGCTTCAGGATTTAGGCGGTATTTAGACACAAGATTGGGTCTAAACAATCGCCAAGCATTTGGTCCCCTCTCTCCCCGCGTTACACTCATAGGGCTTCCTTGAAGTTCTTTGAGAAATACCTCACACTCCCTACCCTCGGGTACGGAGAACGGAAATGAAAACGTGCGGTAGGCCATGAAATCCAACCATAGAAAAATCCATGAACATAGAGCTTTGGTTTAGAGTGTCCCTTCATGCGTATGTTATGTGCTATGTGCTATCCCCTTCCCCTTTTCCTTTTGTTTTAGAGTCGACCCTAGTTTAGAGGTTTTGTTCTAGTCCATATAAAATTCATTGGGTTGAGAAAATAATTACTTATTAATTAGAATAATTAACTCCAAAGGCATTATGATTAGCCCAAGTGGAAGGGCCCATTCATGCTAGAAAGGTGATTATTTTAATTAATAAATAAAAATCGACTCACCCTTGATGATATTATATGGCCCTTTACGAAATTCTCTTAACAAAGGTCCAAAAAAAAGTGAATTAAAAGGTCCAACAAAGTTAATGGATAATGTTTTAGATTGCATAATAATCACTAAGCTCGAGAAAATTGATTTGTCGATTTAATTAATAAATCCACCATTTGTTATGGCTGGCCCGTTGTTAGGCCCAACCTTATTGGATTTGTTGATTAAACCAATAAATTAATTATGACTCGCTTATTGTTGATTTTATTCAATCCTTTACAATATCCATTTTCCTCGACTAAAAAAAAAATAAAAAGGAAGAAAAAGGAATGGGTTGTCAGTCTTGTTAAGCATTATTCTAGTCCGCATAATAGTCATTATGGCTTGAGCTGTCTTAGTTGTTGGGCCAAGCTATGGATTTTCCTTAAAATGGCCGGCTTGTGGTGTGAGCCCATCCGAATTGAGAAACACTGACTTGAACCCATCAATTTATGTCCCGCTTGCTATGTTTGACTTTATTCGGCCCTTTATAATGCTTTGTCCATAGGTTCATATAGAGTTAGGTCATGCACTCCCGAAAAAAGGGGGAATCCGTTGTGTCAGCATATATGTATCGAGTCAGTTAGGATCATATAGGTCTCTTAGGGCATGCATGCATCGGGTAGTACGTGTCAGAGTATGTCATCGAGTGTGCTAACTTTGAATTTCCATGCAGGCATCATTGGTGATCGACTCCGAGCCCGCATTCGAGATCCACGAACTGGTCGTTTGGTTCCAAACCCACATTACGATCCATCTGTGACTAATGACTACATCATGTCTGGCGAACAATTCCAAGAAGTACCGATCCAAAGTGTCGAAGCCAACATCACGAAGCATTTGGATGAGCTTTATACCAAAATGCAAGGTCTTGTATTCATTAATACTCTAGAGCAGGAACAAAAGATGAGCAAAAGGCTGAGTGAACAACAACAAGTAATGGATGGTATGCTGCAAGCCATCACTAAGATCAACACCAAGTTAGGGCTGAATGTTGAAGAGGATGATGAAGAAATGCAAGGATATGAATCCGAACCAGAAATCATCAAGACATTCTCAGATTCTGGAGGAATAGGGATATCTAAGGCTAAGGTTAACACGCCTGAAATGTCTAAACCTACAAGGGACCCCGTTGTTAAGGCCCTTGAGCAGAAGTTAGAAAGCCTCGCCAAAGCAATGAGCTCTGTGCTGGCCTTTGCTGACAAATACTTGGAAGTTCCATTATCTGTTCAACCAACCCTGAAGGTAGTTGACAAAGTTGAAGTGCCAAATATTAGGTTCAAACCTTCTGAGAACCCTATTCATCATGTTGAGGAGTTCATGAGGTTGGCACCTTTGAATCGGATTGATAGTGACTTATACTCTACTGTCTTTCCATCCACCCTAGATGGAGAAGCATAGGTATGGTATCATGCACTGTCACCCAAAATCAAAGCCAACTGGAGTGAGCTATTCAAATCTTTTATCCACCATCACACTCGCATCTAGAAGAAGCAAGCTATGGTGGATGACTTAACCGCCATGAAGCAACGGGATGATGAGTCCTTTATAGATTACTTTGAAAGATGGCATACAAAGTTGTCCCACATCAACGAGACAATTCCTCTCCGCCTGCAGTTATCTACCTTTAAGTAAGGACTCAAGAGCAGTCTATCCAAGCATTTGGGGTACCATGTTGTAAAGGACTTTGATTACCTAAAGGACATTTGTGTCCAATTAGAGGCGATGCACAATGATAAGACCGCTTCGCCTGGATGGAAAGGGTCCAGCTCCAACAGGAGGGCCACTAGTGCAGCTAGCCACCCTCCTAAGATTATGGAGACTAACTCTATCCAGCGCAAGGGGCCCTATGTACCGAAGTATGAGACTTATACGCCTTTGGATGTTCCTTACTCTCAAGCTCTCGACCGTCTAGTCAAGAAGGGTATCTTGGTTTTGCCCTTACCGAAAGAGTCGCCGGAAATCAAAGGCAGAAACTGGGATGCCAACCAATTTTGCCGCTATCACCGTTGCCAAGGGCATGACACTGAGAAATGTTGGTCTCTCAGGAACAAGATAGAAAATATGATTAGGGCAGGGACGTTGCCAATTCTAAAAGCTGCCAAGAAACCAAACAATCAAAGTAACCCTATGCCTGAACATGCAAATGCTATTTTCTGTAGGGATTTCGGCTTCGACCCCTCTACTTTGGTTGTAGAAGAAGGTCAACTTATCCCCGAAATAGTTGGGTTCCCGGAAGGTATGTTCATCCATGGTATTTGGGATAGTGACGAAGATGATGAGCATGAGCATCCCGAGACAGAATGGATGGAGAAAGATGAACCAGATGATGTGGCATTTCTTACTCGGTCCGGTCGCCATAACCAAAGGAACAACAGCACCCCAGTGACTGTTCCTAACCCAACACCAACGGTCGGTAATGACAATCAGGTCTCCCCTGAAGATCCTCTTCTTTCTCAACTCAAAAAGACAAGGGCGGAAGTTACCATATGGCAACTCATATGCACGTCACATGCTCATAGACAAAAGATGTTGGATGCTCTTACAGCACTCACTGTATCCCCTACGACAACTCCCGAAACGTTGGTTGCTCATGTTACTACCCAACAGGAGATGATTACTTTTGGGATTGAGGATCTGCCTCAGAGAGGAGCGTCTCACAACAAAGCCCTGTATCTTACAGTGCAATGCTCCAACAAAACTATCCCACTAGTCCTTGTTGACAATGGTTCAGCTGTAAATGTATGCCCTTGGAGGACGACGCAAAAATTAGGAGTTCAACAACAACACTTGGCTCAGAACGGTGTGCAACTAAGGGCATATGACAATTCTCCTTGGAAATCGGTCGGATCTATAGTGTTGCCAATCACTACTGGCGGCGTCTCACTCGGAATGTGGAATTTGTGGTGCTAGACATTCCAGCCTCTTTCAATTTACTGTTAGAGAGGCCATGGCTTCATGAGTGCAACGCAATAGCATCTACTCTACATCAAAAGGTGAAAATGAGGGTTCAAGGACAAGCGATCACTATCTCGGGAGAGTCTATGAACGCTGTTTTCACTCCTAAACAGTCAACTCTCGAAGTAGAGCACAATTCGGTGGATGAAGAACTCCACAACTTTGAGCTGGTGGCGATGATGAGCAAGGATGTAGCACCTTTTGACTTCGATCCCTACTCAAATCCCAAGGTACATGCTATGCTTAAGAAACAAGGTTATTTCCTTGGAATGCCGCTAGGGAAGAATCCGAAGAACAAAATTCCGCCCGTGTTCAAGACCTTCAAACAGCAGGGAAGGTTTGGCTTAGACTACAAGCCAACTGAGAAGGAGGTCACGTTCGCAAAGATGGCTATCATTGAACAGAAGAGGATGGACAATCCTCCCACATTATTCCAGATGAAGCCCTATCCACTTACTTTGAACGGGCAGTTTGTTAGGAAAGGTGATGACTTCCCCTATTATGGATTCCCTAAACCCTTTTACCTGAAAAACAAAGGAATTCAAGTTGCTGGATTAGAAGTGTTTGGCGATTTCTCCATTAACATGGCTACTGTCTTTGTTCCCACTCGGGACAAACAGCCTCCATTAGAATGGACTCATTTTGCTGGGAGCAACATTTTTGGCATGCTGTTTGGACAAGAACCTGCCCAAGAGAAGTCTGAAGCTGATGCCATTATTACTGCTTTGTCCAACCCAAGTTTTGACCCAAGTCTCATGATCACTGAAGATGGAGAAGTTAAAGCGGTCTCGTGGATTGATGCTGAGGAGAATAACTTTGCTTTATCTGTAGGAGAGTCTGTTCCTAATGACATAGAGTCAGGTCTTAAGGGTCTAGAGTCAAGTGAGTCTGGTCTTGAGTCTGCCGGCGATGTATTCCTTTCTGCATTCAATAAGGTGAACCTTTCTGCTTTCTCTGATTCTTCTTTCCCCTCTTCCTTGAGCTGCTGCGCCAATAATAATCTGGAACTTAATGAACCCTTAAAAGAATTTTCTAATGAACATGAGCATAAAATGGAGGTGTTGGAAGACACAATCACCATAAACGTGGGTACAGAAGAGCAACCTCGAGAATTGAAGTTAGGTAGCTCACTTACAGCAGAAGAACGGGTAGCATTCAAGGAGCTTCTCAAGGAGTTTGTCGATGTTTTTGCATGGTCCTACGAAGACATGCCTAGGATTGACAAAGAAATATGGAGCACGCTATACCTTTGCTTCCTAATGCAAAGCCAGCTCGACAAAAGGCTAGGAGGATCTAACCTGAATGGGCAAAGAAGATTGAGGAAGAAGTAATCAAGCAACTTAATGCTAAGCTCATCAAAGCACTCCAATATCCTGAGTGGATTGCTAACATTGTCCCGGTGCCTAAGAAAGATGGGAAAGTGCGCATGTGTGTTGACTTTCGAGATCTCAATAAAGCTAGTCCCAAGGATAGTTTCCCTTTACCTCACATCGATGTATTAGTGGATAACACTTGCGGACATGAGCTTCTATCCTTTATGGACGGGTATGCCGGTTACAATCAAATCAAAATGGCAGAAGAAGACATGGAGAAAACATCATTCACTACCCCATGGGGAACGTACTGTTATGTGGTTATGCCTTTCGATCTCAAAAATGCTGGAGCAACATATCAAAGAACTGCCAACACCTTACTTCATGACATAATGCACATAGAGGTAGAGGTTTACGTGGATGACATGATTGTTAAGTCCAAAACAAGGGAGGAGCATATTCCTAACCATCGTAAGTTCTTTCTGCGACTCCGCAAATACAAGATGCGGCTTAATCCAACAAAGTGCACCTTAGGTGTTACCTCTAGGAAGCTGCTGGGTTATGTGGTTAGCCAACGAGGTATTGAAGTTGATCCTTCAAAGATAAAGGCTATCCAAGAGTTGCAACCTCCCAAGACAGAAAAAGAGATAAGAGGCTTCCTAGGGCGAGTTCAATACATCAGTAGGTTCATTTCAAAGCTCACCATGACTTGTGAACCTTTATTTAAGAAGCTAAAGAAAGGATGCAAAATATAATGGGACGATCAATGTCAAGCTGCCTTTGACAAAATCAAGTAGTATTTCCAACATCACAGGAACCTCTAAGCACTCACTTGGAATTCCCAGATGAGGATGTATTCTTCACTGACGAGATAACATGGGAAATGTACTTCGACGGAGCTTCAAACCAAATGGGCTGCGGAGTAGGAGTCCTGCTGATCTCTCCAAAAGGGACACATGTCCCTGTGTCTGTGAAGTTGGACTTTGATGCTACTAACAACGCCGCCGAATATGAAGCATGCATCAAGGGCTTACAAGCTGCATTGACCTTGGGTATACGTCACATAAAAGTCATTGGAGATTTTAGCCTCATAATTAATCATGCTAAAATTACATGGAAGGTCCGGAATGAATGTCTTATGGCATACCAGCAGAAGCTTTTGGGACTTGCTGACCAATTTGAGCAAATCAGCTTCCAGTACCTCTCAAGGGATCACAATGAGTTGGCTGATGCCCTAGCCAAGTTGTCTTCGATGATATCGATACCATCAAGCACGACGCTCCAATTACTAGTAGTAGTAGAGCGACAGTCTGAACCTGCATATGTGTGCAACATGGAGGCACAAGAGGAAGAGACTGAGGAATGGTTCCATGACATTTACAATTTTCTTCGGAAAGGAGAATACCCAACTGAATTAGATGCTCCAGGACAATGAGCGATCAGGTCTCTAGCAGCATAATACTGCTTGATCCAAGATCACCTTTACAAGAAATCACCTACAGGCATTAATTTATTATGCATTGATGCCAAGAACACCAAGGAGGTCATGGCTACTATACATGGAGGAGAGTGTGGTCCCCACATGAATGGACGTATGCTGGCAAAGAAAATTCAAGGGGCTGGTTATTATTGGTCCACTATGGAGGCAAATTGCTTAGAGTTCGTCCGAAGGTGTCACAAATGCCAAGAGTATGCCAACCTACAGCATCAACCCCCATCATACCTGACTACTTTGACATCTCCATGGCCGTTCTCAATATGGGGTATCGACATCATTGGCAAGATAATCCCAACTGGAACAGGAGGACACGAGTACATATTGGTCGCCATCGATTACTTCACTAAGTGGGTAGAAGTAGCCTCTTTTGCTAAGCTCGCATCCAAGCAGGTGGCTAAATTTATTCTTCGAAACATCATATGTCGATATGGAGTGCCTCATGAAATCATTAGTGACAATGGAAGCCATTTTCGAAAGGAAGTAGAAACTTTGCTCGCCACTTATAAAATTCAGCATCACCATTCGTCGCCATACCGACCTCAAGCTAACGGAGCTATGGAAGCGGGAAGCAGAATGGGCTAGGGCAAGGTTCGAGGATTTAATGTTAATGGAAAAAAGGTGATTGAGGGCATTGCATAATGTGCAAGTATATCAAAATAGGATCACTCGTGCTTTTAATAAGAAGGTGAAAGGTCGTTCACTTCAAGTAGGTGATTTGGTGCTTAAGGAGATGAGGGCACCTATACAAGATCCAAGGGGAAAATTTGCACCCAATTGGAAAGGTCCTTATATGATTAAGGACATTTTGTCAGGAGGAGCAGCTCGGCTTGCTACAATGGATGGAGAAGATGTAGTTCAGCCCACGAATTTAGATCAACTCATGCGATACTACGCTTAATATAACCAAGCAACTGGAAAACCAATTTTGAGACGCTTGGGATATATTTAATAAATGCTCATGTATATAAGAAAGATAAAGTTTGCAAGAACACAATAATTGCAAATAATATTCCTTCTTTATTAATTAATAATGCAAGTACACTGCTTGTAACATAAGAAAATTTAAAAGGCATAATTAAATGAAAGACTATTATGGCAAAGCAGTTCAGTTCCTTCATTTCCATTCCATCTTCTAGTCTTGCTTCACTTTCTCTACTTCGCCAGTTGTCTCATTGTCAGTCTCCGTGTCTCTAGGTCTGATAAGCGCTTTCTCTTTGTCTTTGGGTTTATAAGCCCGCCTGCTTGGTTATCGTACCTCCACTCTCGGGCCGAGCCTATCTTTCACCGAGTCTCTCGTGCCCAGACGGTCCATTTCTGATGTACGGGGACCCAGCCTTTCCTTTACTTGTCTCTTCTCGCTTCTCAAGCGCGGCGAGACTCAACGGCAGCAATTAGCCATCCGTGGTAGTCAGCATCGGCAATATGAGACACGCGTATCTTTGGAGGGGCTTTAAGAGTTGGCCTTCTTTCCCAGTATTTCAACCACGACTCAATCACCGAGCCTCGCAGCTTCAACTAATCAGGAGTTTCATACAGGAGTTCAAGGATGTCTTGCTTACGACCCATCTGGCGCTTCACTCGCGCCGGAAAATAAAATGTCATGTGCGTCAAGCCGGCGAGACATACATAGGAATTACGGAAATCATGGGTCACATATTCGGAGATGTACCACCATTCGATCCACCATACGATCTCTCGAGACTCCTTCAAGAGCGCAATCCATTCCGTTACCGAGCGAAGGTCGGTGTACTTCCTCTTTCTTTGACAATAGTTCGCCAACGCTGATGAAGTCCGAGGCTCCTCGATGAGACCCAAGTGCTCCATTAACCAGATTTGTCCAACAGTTAGCCAGGGTTAAATTGCACACCAATTATCCCAAACAAAAAAAAAAAAAAAGCAGAAAACCTGCGCCGGTTTTGTAAATAGTAGAGACAGAAATTAGACAGTAGCAGAAAGGAGGAATAAAATACCTGGAGAAGCAGCGGGCTCCCTCGAAAGTCGTGTTCTGGATTCGGATCATCCAAGCCCATCATGGTTTCCGCTAGCATTAGAGGCACCAGATTGTAGCCTCGGGACATGTCATCGACAATTTGGATTAGATTCGCCGGTCCGGTTCTTTTGCCGCCATGATAAAAGCAAAACTTGCCAAGGAGACATAATACGAGCGCTCGCACTCGTATCACGGGACAATATTCCAAGGTATCGGGAGATTGAAAATATTCGACTATGGTTTGGAAATGTACCTTTTCGCCGAATATTGCACTTCCGATGACCGGGACGGAAGACAAAATAACTCCTTGTACTGCTTCGGGATGTCCGTTGGCATAGGAGGCGACGTCGGTCGAGGAAAGTGGTTTGTTCCGAGGATTGAGGACCATTTCTCCGGAAGCGGACATAATTCCTTCCACACAAAGTGGAAGACATCCATCTTCGGATCCCAGAAAGTCTCCGCCGCACGGAGAAAGTCATGATTAATCAGCACTTGACGAAGACTCATCAGGCTCGTTAGCTTGTATTTACCGAGCTCCTTCTTCTCTTCTTTGGACAAGTTGCTCATCCAAGTCGCAAGCTTCTTCTCGAATGCCATGAGAACCGGGAGGATTTCTTTGAAATTTGAGAGAATATATGATGAGACTTTGAGGTGATGATGATTATATGCATAATATGAGGTATTTATACATCTCCATGCATGATAAAAATGGAGAAAGCAACCAGCAATGATCACATAGCCGTTGCCCTCCATATCCCATGATTTTAGCCCATTTGCAACTGCTAGTAAAAAAAAAAGGAAAAAGAGTAACAAAACCCGCGCGGGTTTTGATCCTCCTAGGCTCACGACGCCTTCTCGAGCCTGTGCCCAGCCCATTTGTCAAGAAGAAAACCCGCACGGGTTTTCTGTCGATGTGGCCCGCCTCTCCGCAACTCAGCCCGCCTGTTTATGATTGTATTTTGGTCCTTGGAATTAATTTGGCCCGTTTGCGTATTTTTAATGCTTTGGATATTGACCCAATGATGCTCGGTTCCGAAATTTTTGCTCGAGTTTACTCTGACACTTAGATTTTTGTTTTCTTTTAGTTTCTTTTCTTTTTGGGGAAGCGGGATTAAGTTGGGATTAATCCCATCATGTAAAAATCATTCAGTTATGCATTAATAAAATAAAATCATGCATTCACCGAGTCTTGCATATAAAATCAGAAATAAAATTCATAAAAGTCTTGCATTAAATTATAAAAAAAATACAAATCAGTTCTGCATGACATAAGTTTAAAAGTGCATGGAGTCTTGCTTGTCATCGGTTCGATCACCACAAGGAGTCCGAATCGCCGCTATCTTCAACCGGGTCGGCACCAACATGAGAAGTTCGAGCATTGGAGGCACCAGTCGTACCGAAATAGGTGTCCCAAGAATAGTAGTCAGGACCAAGAGCCGTCTGCGGTGGCCCAGACAAGGGAACTTCAGAAGGATGCACGCTCAATGGTGATGATACAGAATGCCCTTGCGAACCAGCTAGCCATGAATGATCAGGGACGTGCCACTCAACAGAAGGAGTAGGCCAAACAGGACCAGCTCCATAACCGGGGGCTGGCCAACCAAAAGAGGAGGATCCTCCTAGCCAAGAGTGTTGGGGTGCAGAACACTCTTGCGTACCTGTGGGCCATGAAGGACCCATTCCAAGAGTTGGAACCAGCCATCCAGCAGAGTAAGAACCAGAGCCAAAAGAGGAGACGTCATATGGTGCAGGACGTGAAGTAGCATCATCCGCTAGGGCCTGACCGCCAGGATACCCTACGGATGCACCTGAATCATGGTCCCTCACCACAATTTACTGACCACGACGAGTAGAACGCACTGAAGCCGGAGTGCGGTGAGAATGAGAAGGCCGGTTGGTAGCACTCGACTCTAAAGCATCTTCCACCCAGTAGGAATGGGGTTGGGTTTCACCACCATACCCAACACTGTGATATGACCCTCCTTGGCCGAGTTGTTCCTCCAAGGACATCTGAGCCTTGTCCTCTTCCATAGGACGGCGACCTCTGTTGCCAGATCTGCTATGATGAGACCCATTTGAATGATGACCCTCGATCATGATGCCTTTGCCACGACCCTCCGGCACAACTACTAGGGGAGGACGAGACGATCCACCAACCTCTTCCCGAGGTCGGCCCCTAGAAGTATACTCCCCTGCCGAAGAGCGACGTGGGGGCTCAGTGCGAGGGATCCCTGCAGTCGAACATCGAGGAGGATCTCGAGGAACGGACTCTGCGTCGGCCTCCACATCAGCCCTCTCGGCGGCGTCCCCATGATACCTACTCGAGCGGGTAAATGCTCGATTAATGTGCTTCAGCATCGTGCTCCACTCCTTGGTCACTTGACGGAAAATATCCCATCTTGGCTGGAAAATGATGAGGCCAAGGTTAGACATGTATGAACGACATTAGCGCAGGCAAAAATCCTGGTCCAGGTAAATCCGGGTCGGACAAATTCGGACAATGTCAAAATTCGGACGAAAAATTCATGTCTGGACCCGGTTTTATTTCGGGTCAAACCGGGTCGGACAATTCGGACGAAGCTAAAATCGGGTTTGGACAATAGAAAAAAAAATTTATGTCCGAATATTCGGTCAATTCGGACAATATAAAAATTCGGACGTAAAATTTATGTCCAAACCCGGTTTTTTCCGGGTCGGAAAATTCGGGTAATTCGGGTCGGACAAAATTTTGCCAGCTCTAAACGACATAAAGGAGAAAAGAAAATAAAATGAGAGCTTACTGGTTTCCGGTCAAACTCTCGGAGTGCAGAGCATTGACTACTAGTCTCCACCTCTAAGAAACCGCCAATCCTTCTTCTCACCGGTTGAGCCTCCGTTTCAGCGACCTTGGCATAAGGCCCCAGATGCAAACCTCACGGTTAGGAATCAGCCAGAAACATAATGAGAATCAGAAGGAAGAAGATACCTACCACCAGAGTGGCTAGACGGCTCAGATAGCGTTGGAATTCCTCATCAAACTGCTCCTGGGGAAGGTTATGTACAAAGTTGTCAAAGTCTTGGCCGTGAATCCATTCTCCCAGGGCACCTGGAATGACACACCATGGCCTCGAACATGTGTTCCGGAGGATCCGGGGGGATAAGACCGGGGTATCCACCCAAGATTTGCCTCGTGGCTCTCTCCCCCAAATACCATATGAAGCCCGAAGGTCCCTCCATCATGACGCGGAGACGAGTATCGTGCTCCACTGGTTGCAAGCGGTGGGCAATCCACTCAAGTCGAATTCTGCCCATGGACGCCAATTCACGTGGTCCTGCAGGAGAAAGAGAGTCACTCCAAGGGTAAAAGCAGAATAAATAAGGACGCTAGGTATAAGGAAATACCGGAGTGAGGTTATCCAGCATGCGACGAATGCGATCAAGGCTACCCAGCTGGAATTTCTTCCCACGAACAGCCTCGTTAAACCAGTGTTCAGCAGCTGGAATTGTCTTATTCTTTTTGGAGCGAATGCCCAGAGACAAAAGGTACTTATATGCCCATGACTGCATAAACATAAACTCAAAGAAGAATTGAAAGAGTAGCAAAACTACAAAGAGAAGAGTCTCGGGGACATACCTCGAGCACCTTCCACAATGAAGGACCATACTGATAACGAGTCTGAGACTCGTGAAGGTAAACCGGGTCGGTATCCTGCGAAAGGCGAACGCCGCGGCAAAGCCAGAAGACGAAGTTTGCATAAGCCGCCTTGCCCCAGTCCAGGTTCCGGACATTATTGAAGTCCAAAAGATTCGGAAACCATGTTAGGGTGATATTATCTCCCCGATTGGAGAAAATGACGGTAGAAATGATGTACGACAGGAAGATAAAGCGGCTTGATCCACAGGCAAGTTTTGGAAGCTGGCATCGCGGATGGCCGCCTCGAAATGCGCGTAAGAAAGATTGGGTTACGGACATCCAGGCCCAACGTCCAGGCCCAACGTCCTTCGGTGGCTTACACGGGTTTTTATGCGCTGATGGGCCACACATCCAGGCCCAACGTCCTTCGGTGGCTTACAGACCAGAAAACCCGCACGGGTTTTCTATGTCTTAGTGGGCCGTTTTTTTTGTTCTTTGGGCCAAGCGTGCATAAAACTCTCACTTTTTTTTCTTTTAGGCCCGGGTTTGGTCCGTCTCTCAAAATGGATATTCGTGATAAATAAATACATGTGCATCAACTTGAGAGCATGCTTAAAATAATGAAAAATCGACAAGACATGAAAAAATAAATTCGTGCTTGCTCATTTTTTATTAAAATAAGCATAAAAAGAGAAGCTTTGGAAATTACCTTGCCATGAGAACCGCAGAACCAAGCATGGTTCCAGGGTTGAATAGTAAGGTCCGAAGGGTCGGCATTTGCACCCGAAATAAAGTTGTGACGTGAAGACATCTCGTGGGACCATGCCGCCGCATGTGGAAGAGGAGGATTCCTATGACCTCGGGGATGCATCTTCCAAAGAACTCAAATTATCTTCAAGGAATAAATTTTCTAGAGAGAGAAGGAGAAGCTAGAGAGATGATGAAGAGTTGAAGGTGTGAGTGAATGAGGTGAATGAAGCTTGGTATTTATAGAAATGTTGAGTGAATATGAACCGCTCGTTTCTAGGACCCGCCTCGAGATGCCAAATGCGTTTCATTGGTTGAAAATCCTAAGGTCATCACTTTGCCACCCAAAGAGGAGACAAGGCTGCGTGGCACGTTCTTGTCCACACAAATGCATGGCCCAAGTTGATGCTCTTCACGAGGAGAAGAAAAAGAAAAAAAAAGAAAAAAACAACAACAAAACCCGCGCGGGTTTTGGGTGTCCTATGGGCCCGGTTCTGGCGGCCCAGCGCCTTGTAGTGGCCCAGTGAAAATAATGAAACCCGCACGGGTTTTCTACCAACAAAAATCGATTTCAAGCGGCCCAAGGTCATGTGGCTCAGCATCTTTCAACGGCCCAAAGACTACGGCCCAAGGGTTTAATTAATTCAGGTAAAAATCTGAACCCATTTGCATTTTTGCGAAAACTAATACTTACTTTTATGATTTTCAGGTTGCCACATAAAAGAGTACCTTCATCTGGTTACCGCTAAAAGGGACCATCTACCGAAAAGTTGCCACATAAAAGAGCATTATCATTAGGTCGCCACAAAAAAGGGACCACCTGTCATCCGGTTGCCGCATAAAAGAGCACCATCAGCGACAGTCGTCAAACGGTTGCCACCTAAAGGCCTCCAACGATGTCGTCAACGACAGTCGTTCAACGGTCGCCACCTAAAGGCCTCCAAACGATGTCGTCCGCAATAGTCGTCCAACGGGTTCCACATAAAGGACTCATACGATGTTAGCAATAGCAGTCGTTCAAACGAAGTCCATTTAAAGGCCTCCGAACGACATCCGTTAGTATCGGTCGTTCAACGGTTGCCACCTAAAGGTTACCGACAATCTTTTCATCAGCAGCACTCATCCAACGGTTGCCATTTAAAGGTTTCCGATGACATCACCATCACCAGCATTTGCAGTCGTCTAACGGTTACCACCTAAAGTTTACCGATGATCTCTTCATCAACAGCATCACCTGGTCGCCATATAAAAGAGCACCGCCGGCAACAAGACAGACATCAAGTCTACTTTAACCTTCGTCCTATTCGGACTCGGTCAAAGTGGGGGCTCTTTGTAGACACCGGGATTTGCATCGATATAATCCCGGTTTGTCAATAAAATCATTTGGGCTATGTAACAAGCAAAACAATCCCAAGTCGGCCCAGTTCTCGGAACAAAAACCCGCATGGGTTTTGTTTAATCAAAGGCGGCCCAGAAACAGAACCAGCCCAAGGCGCGCCCTGGCCCAGAAGCTACAAAACCCGCACGGGTTTTCTCTTGATCAAGACGCGTCGTTTTGATTAGTCCACGTCAGCGATCCACGTGAAAGATAGAAAACCCGCGCGGGTTTTCTCTTCCAAAGCTGGCGCCAAAAATCCCATGCAAAGCCCTTGATTTTAGCCCACATGAATTGATTTTTCCTTTGACTTCTGATAACCCGCGCGGGTTATCTGCTTGCATGGGATGGAGGGCATGATCCAAGGTATGTGTCCCTCCATTGCCATCCTAAACACTACCCTCCTTCACCTATAAATACCTCCCTCCATTCCCTTCGTTCTTCATCAACAACTCTCATAAACCACCTTCATTATACTCAAATCACCAACTATCACCATAATTCTACCCTTACTCTCCTAAACTCTCATCATACTTCCGTCATTTTCACTATTCTCATTATCATAACTCCACCTAAAATATCATCCACACACTACCATTCTAATCCTCTTATAATCGTCCTTCATCCATCAAGTCAAGGGAAGTCAAGGCATTTCGATCGGCGTATTCGGGCTTTTAAATCAAAGAGGTTCGGTTTCATGTTTCTTTTCGTTATTATTATTTAATCATGTAATTTGTCTTTTATTTACGTTTTATGTGCATACCTTTGTAAAACAAAAACTCTATTCTTTATATTGCATGCTTAAGAATATAAATTTGCGAAATTAATTCAACTTCTCCCCGCTCTCTTTCACTTTAATGTCGATTTTAGTAGAGTATGTTTTCTAACAGGCGAATTCGAGAATTCTTATAATTCTCGAATTCGTAACCTTACCCCCGGACTTAGAGTCGGGTTTTGTAGACCGGAGTCATTTTTATTAATTTAGGGTTTGTCGGTTTCCTTAAATCGACTGGCGACTCTTAATTCTTTTATAACCCGTTTAATTATTTTAAACATACGGATTTACACCAAAATACTTAAAAATGATTTAGTATTTTCCATACACTAATCCAAGGCTGAAACCGAGAGAAAATGGGTCAGAAATTGATAAAACCCTCGCGGGTTTTATCAGTTTCAGCCCATATTCTCTGGCTCTGAGAAAGGCACGGTCCGATCCATGGACTCATAAAACCTGTGCGGGTTTTAGCAGTCCATGGCGGCCTGTTTGCCTTCTGTTGGGCCTGGATCTGGTATTTAGGCCAAAACTGAATCATTTTAAGATTATTTCGGTGTAATTTCGAATTATTAAATAATAAAAACGGAATTATAAAATAAATAAAAGTTCCCCCCGAAAATGAATTTCGAAAATAAAAATATCCTTATTTAAGGATTAAGCAACCTTAGTCGGCTCCCGATCAATTAAGTAGCGCATCACGGAAAAAGGGTCCCTTTCTCCGGGGTCCTACAGCAGAGCCTAAAAAACGCTCCCAGCCCCTTCCCTATTTCTGATTTTATTTCTGATTTCTTTTCTCTTCTCTATTCTGAAATCCCTAATTTTTTCAATTTTCTTTTTAATTGAATCCTTTTATTTATTTTTCTTTTACTTCCCCGACCCATTTATTCACTATTTTTCTCCCATACTTCAACCTAAATAATTTCTCAATCTAAAAATTTCCAAATTTCTTGTACTTGCAATCTCTACATGTGTTCAAGCAACTTCAAGGTACGATTTTTATTTATTTCTACAACTTCATTATTACCTACTCGTATTTGTGGTGTGTTTTTGCATATTTCATACTTGGATATGTTTTTCTATTTCACCATGTTCATGCTCACAGTTTGGCGCACCTTACTTCAGTAGTTTTTGATACTAGCTAGTATATTTAGGTTGTTTAATTTGAAAAGTTGGTACCTTTGTCGTTCTCACACATGATTTAGAGTTGGATTTATTGAGTGTCTGTTTTGGAAACATGTGAAGTTGGTTATACTCTGTTCTTGAATGGTAAAACTGAGAAATCTTGAATCTTGCTTGTTTAGTTAAGTAATGTGCAAGCATGAGGGAGTCCTTATAGTTTTAATTTGTTAACAACCTTTCCCCTTTCACTTGTGTCCTTTGCATTGAGGACAATGCTAGATTTAATCATTGGGGGTGTATTTACTATTTTCCTTTATTTATGTATTTTTCTTTCAAAATTTTCTTTTCTTAGTTTTTGTTTTTTTTTTCTTTCGTGAGTTTTAGTTAATTTGTTTTTCTTTTCTTTTTATTTTGAGTCTTTATGTTTTAGAGTGTTTTATTAGAGTTTTTCTTTCTAGTTTTTAGATTAGGTAAACCTGCATTCACCTAGGTTGCATTAGTTAGATCATATTAGATTGTTTTTTTCTTTTCTTTCTTTTCTTTTTAGTTTTTCTTTTCTTAGTTTTGCATCCACCAAAATTAGAAAAATCCAAAAAAATCAGAAAATAAGAAAAGACCAAAAATATAGGGTTAAGATTAGCCTGTCCAAAACACCTTCGGTGATGATTTGTAAACCCTTCTTACTTTCAGTTTAGCTTGCTTCGCTTAGAAAAGTCTGGATGAGATCTCAAATTTTTTTGAAACCATTTCCTTCAAATCTTCTGATTTTGAGCCAAGTTATGAAAGTTGTATCTTACTGCTTTGACTATCTTAGAAAGTATAAATGTGCGTGCCGCAAATCTTTGGGCTAAGTTTAGTTGATTGAACCCCATCCCGTGAGTCCACATTGGCTAAACTTTAAATTGATCACTTTTATCAATTCCATGATTCCCTGAGTGACTCCACCGTTAGTTGCATCTCTAGAACTTGCTTTGCATCTTGCTTGAGACTACATATTTGCATTGCACGTCGTGACAAAGTGATTAAGGCATTCATTTTATTCTGTAAAGCTACATTGCCAAATAGCCTACCCTACGTTATATTTACCGTTCTTTTTGCCACGCCTAGCCTTTGTTTACCCTTCTTTCATGATTGAACCCTGACAATAAAAGCCTTGGCCTTTGATATTTAGTATCCCTTTGCCTTGTTTGGTTGAATGAGAGTTTGTCATTTTTTTGGAAGGAACAGTTGGTTCGGTGTGTTTATGAACTAAATATGAAGTTTGGGAGAGATTGTGCTTATGATTCAAGCTGGGAGAAACTTAAAAGTCTCACCTTTTGAATAATTTGTGTTTGGTTATGTTGTACATACATTATATTGAGGTCAAGGTTAAGATTATATGTTTGTGTTTCATCTCCCTTGATCACCCATCAAAAAGAAAAAAAAAAAGAAGTATAAAATATAAAAAAAGAGAAAAAGAGTTCCAAAAGAAAAGGGTGATTAGAGAGATTGAATTCAATTTTCCAAAAGCTTTGACTAGTTGTATTCAGTGGAGATTTTGATATTGTTGAGGGAGAAAGGTGAAATTCCTTGCATACACTAAGCAAGAAGGAGAGTTTAGAGTGTTATACTCGTTGAAAATCAATCCAAGCATGGCTCTTAACTCCTCATTCCCAAATTTTACCGATCCTTTCCCCTAACCTAAGCCCCGTTACAACCCGAAAAAGTCCTTTTAATTGTCACTTGTGCATTGCATACCAGTAGTGGAGAGCGAGGTTCTTACCAAGCTTATGGCAGTTTGTTTCTATTGGTCTGAATATGAGAAAAACCCACATACATATTAAAATTTGAGTGATTGAGTGTTCTTATTCTTTCCTATGTGAGTTTGCTCTTTTTGACTGACTTACGTCCATAACTAACCACGCACGTTTGCATTATTCTTAAGACTGTTGGTGGATTTATGCTTCTGAAGTACTTGTTCTCTCCTTTTGATTTCGAAAATTTCTTCCTTTCTCTTTTGAACTGAGTTTTGATCTTGTCCAGACCGATCTTTGTGTTTGCTTTGTTGAATTGATGTGTTAGATTGGTTAGCCTGAGGGGGTGTTAAGATTTTGTTTTTGTATTCCTATCGAAATTTTTTACCGCTTCCTTTTCTTTTTAGGTTCTGTTTTTCCTGTTTGAGCCTTAATCCTCCTGTTTTCAATTCTGACTTGCTTGGGGACAAGCAAGAGCTAAGCATGGGGGGATTTGATAAGTCGTTTTTATATAGAGTTTTTAGGGCTCAAAACGTGTCAGTTTCATGCTTTTTATATCCGAAATCTCGTATTTTTATGTCAATTTCTGTGATTAATATACTTGTTCGCGAGATTGGTGTGTTTTGCAGGAATTAGTGGAATTATATCAAAAAGCATGAAAAGTTGAAAGAAAAGTAGGAAAAATCAAAGAAAATAAAAAAGGAGTTGAAGAAGAAGAAAGGAAAGAAGAAGAAACGGCCCAATTTACCACGACCCAGGCCCAGCTGAGAAGGAACGACAAGGCGCGGCTAGCGTTTTTAAAACGCAACCAACGCTTTGTCCAGAGAGCATCAGAAGCCGAATAAAACAAAAACGCAGCGGGCGTTTTGAGGGCGTAGCCAGCGCTAAGACACGTAGGCATTTTATTTTTGGACAAAACACAGCCAGCGTTTTGCAAACACGGGTAGCATTTTGTGCCCTAGCCCAGCCCTATAAAAGGGATTAATATCCGCTGTTTGAAGGCATCTAGAAATTATTCTATTTTCTTCGACACAGCGTTTAGTATAGGTTTTCTCTGTAATTCCTCCCATCGGGGAGCCGTTCTAGTAGATTAGGAACGAAAGAGGAGGAGAAGGAGATCGAATCGAGTGACACGAAGAGATCGAATTCGACGACTCAAACGTTCGGTTTAATTTCTATTTACTTTATGCTTCGTTATTCAGATTTTATTATTGTCTTCCTTGTTTTTATTATTATGAGTGCTTAGATTCCCTGTTTGGGGGCTAAACTCGATGTCTATTGATTGAATTTGAATACAGTCTCGGTGTTAGGTTATCCTTTTATTCGCTTAATCTGCGTGTATTGTATATCATAGTAATTTGGCAACAGAACGACAGTTTGAGCCTTTACTTGGTAATAAATTCTTGACAACATGACGACAGTTTGAGTCTTGAATTGGAAGGCATAGATTGAATAGGTTTAGAAAATAGTTAGACATAATGATTCTTGCCTAGGGTCAATTTATAATCAGTTCTTTATCTTTGATTGCATTAAATAGTTAGAAATAATGTTTAGTTTAATCACTGTAACTCACCTAGGATCGAAAGATCGAAGTAATAAGGACTAGAAAGATTATAGACCCTGAATTATCTTGTTACCTGCACCAAGATTGTTGATAATTTGATTGATTGACTAGAGTGGACTCCGCTGAATGCCTTTAATTACTTGGTTAAATCCTTTAATTTCCTGCTTCCTTAGTTAATTATCTGAACCATTAAAACAACCTTTTGATCGACTTAGCATCCTTTGTAGTGAACTAGTTTAGTGCGTAGTTGAACACAAGTCCCTGAGAGAGAACGATATTTTTATTACTACACAGACCCGTACACTTGCGGTACACAGACATCTATATTTTTAAGGTCTGTCAGGCGTTGGCAGCGTCCCAAGAGGCGCTCGCAGCGTTTAGCCTAAATCCCAAAAATCTTCGCATCCGCACGCTGACAACGGTTGGAAAACTCGAGCAGCGTTTGGAATTTCTTCAGCATCTAAAATCTCTGTCAGGGACGCTGGCAGCGTCTCCATCATCTGCCCAATTTTTTAGCCGGGCCTTGAGCTTGCGCCATTTAATCTTTCTTCCTTCAACTCTTTTTCTAATTTCTCTCAATTTTATCCCTTTTTTCCATCAAGTCTCCACGCTTTTAGGTGTATTTCCAATATTCCCTACAAAATGCACCAATCTCACAACCAAGTGAAGAAATCACAGAAATTGGTATAAAAATATGGAATTCCGGGTATAAAATGCATGAAAAACACGTGTTTGAGCCCTAAAAAATACTATATAAAAATCACTCATCAAACGCCAACATGGATCATCTGGGCTCACAGTGTTGTCAAAGCGGGCCCTACAGACCAAATCAGCCCATGTAGAAAGCATGTAGGCCGCTTAGCCTACAACAATTCATAATCTGGCTCAACAAGCGAAATCCGACCCATGGAAATTGAGCGAAAGCCGCTTAGCCTTTGGGATTAAACATCCAGTCCTTTGCCAACTGCCAAGTCAGCAATCCGTGTGCTTAACCCCCATAGGCCGCTTAGCCTTTGCAAATAAATTTGGTTTTTGGTGCCAGTTTTTCCAAGCAATCCCATGATCATAGCACACGTGTTTTGACCTCGGATTGACCATGATATTGTCAAAGGTCGCTTGACCTATGAGCTTGCATAGGGAGGCATGATTTTTGAGATGTGTCTCTCACCCTTCCCTCCAAAACACTCACCTCTCCACCTATAAATACCCCATCATTTTCATTAACAACCATCCAAAAACTCTACCAAAACCTCCATACACTCACTCTTCTCTCTATATTATATTCATTCTACTACTCTAACCACCATCATTATCACCATACTATCATCCACACACCACCTTTCTACCCCTTCTTACATTCATCCTTTCATCCAAGCTCCAAACCGAGGCTAAGTCAAAGGATCGATCTTCATTTCCATCTATCCACCATCTAGCAAGGTTTGCTTTTCTTTGCTATTGTATTTAACCATGTAATCCGTGCTTTAATTTCTTACTTGTACGTGTTTTGTAAAGAAAAACCTCATTGTTTTAATATTGCATGATCAAGAATATAACATTGTGAAATTTGTTAAACTTCTCCCCGCTTATTTCATTTCAAGTTTGATTTTAGTAGAGTTTGTTTTCAAACAAGCGGATTCGAGAGTTATTTTAATTCTCGAATTCGTAACCTTACCCCCGAACTTAGAATTCGGGTTTGCAGACCGGAGTGATTTCTTTTATTTTGGTTTGTCGATTTCTTTAAATCGGTTGCGACTCTTTCTCTTTTATAAACCCTTTTGATTATTAAAAATACGCGTTATTACTAAAAAAATAATTACTAATGGTTTTTTTACACTACATTTTATAAATTGAAGAACCGACCAAGTGAAAAGGGCTTAGAAAATGGCATAGGCCGCCTGACATTTGCCATTTTCTACCCATTTTCCCTTGAGCCGAGGACAGACAAGTAAGGAATTATCATAGGCTAAGCGGCCTATGACTCTTCTAGGTTGGCCTCGTCTTTCCTCTTCGGCCCAAAATTTATGGATGGATTAAGTGTAAATCATTGGTAAAATATTTTTGTGTAATTTCGAGTATTTTTGTAATATAAATAGGTGTATAAATGAATAAAGTTTCTTCACCCCGAAAATGAATTTCGAAAAAAGTAAAAATATCGTTATTTAAGGATTAAGCAACCTTAGTCGGCTCCTGATCACCCTAAGTAATGCATCATCGGGGAAAGGGTTACTTTTCCCGGGGGTCATAAGGTCCTCCTTGGACGCCCACAAGGCTACCCATGCTCCAAAACTATAACTATTCCCAAATATTATAGTGCATCGGAAGCTTTTCTCCATAACAAAACTCTGACAAAAGGTCGAGGGAGTTAATTTAAAACATACATTCCCATACATACTTACATTCAACAAAGTTTACACACAAAATACAGCCATATTATACTTGATAACATTTTCAATATCAAACATATAACTTCAAGCTTCCCTCCTAGCCATAACTCCAAAAGACCTCAAGAGCTAGTCATTAAGGTACCTTCCTGCCATTCCGCTTTCAAAATTTGAAAAAGGTGAGGTCATGACCTCCTCGAGCCCAACGAATAATCCTTATCTCCCCCGCTGTTACACTTTGCACATTAACAGGTTAGCGCATAAGTAGATATACATTATCATATACATATCATTACTTTCTAAAATGCAACAAACATAGGGAAGTGACAAAGGAACGTATACCAAAGAATCACCATAAGCTCATATAACTCAATCAGACATTTGCTCAAAGATTCAAAACATACATATACAAAATAACACAAGTTTTATAAGACAAGCAACGAGACTAACTCAGCCACACATGTCCCATACCATGTACGATTTAGGAGCTCTAGCTCTCACTAAAATCCCTAAACAACTTCACTGTTAGTTTATTCGCTAAACTATCCATGGTTGTCCCATACCAACCATGTCCCTTGGGCTCGCAATCCTCACTCGAGTCCTAAAGGAAGTAAAGCCCACTAAGCTAGACCAATAACTCGAATATAACCATAACTCATACATACATATCACATAATTTACATAAACTATCACATTCTTATCAAAGTCACATCACATTTCATAATCAAAGTCATACATAATCACAATCTTCCAATTTCGGAAAAGTTTACGCAAATCACAACATAGCACAATTTTTTCAATTAATTAAAGTAACTTATTGTAGTGGAACTCAACTTATAACTCACTCATTGGACTAACACCTGTATATCACAAGGGTCACAAACACATCCTGGTGGACAGGGAATGCACACTCAAGGTACCTACCAGGGACCCATCGCTCTAGAACCCAGATATCCTCAATTCACAAACTATGGAGTTACATTCACATCCTAGCGGGTCCCACTCAAGGTACCAACTAGGGACTCACATAGATCCAAAACAAACAGGCCTAAAATCACATTCTGTTGGACCAGGCAGTGCCCACTAAAGGTACCTACCAGGCGACCTAACACAAAGACACTACTACTATGGCCATATTCCTAGAACGACACATAAGTAATAGCCCAAAGTAAGACACAAATCTCATTCCCCAAACTTAGTTTTATTTACATCATTAACAAGAACAAACTCAAAATATTCTTTCTCTTGAAAGCAAGTAAATCATAATAGTCAAAAAGATAAACACCCACCAAGGCATGAGTACATTTTTCATCATAATACCTGACATACCTGTTGATTTCGAGGCATAATACATATTATTTTCACAATTGATGAATCCACTTAGCACACAAACAAGCCCAATTTACCCCAATTAAACATATATATTCAAAACTCCATAACTCTTAAAATAAAATCCAAAATTCTTGAAATCTTGAAATTTTATAGACATGAAATACAAATACATAATTCACGAAAAATCACACAATTTCATCAAATTTGAACAGAATCAGCTCAGTTTCACTCTAAAATTCATATCTCACATAATACAACTCCAAAATTTATAAACATTTACCACAAGTTGTCTGATAACATCTCGAATCTACAGTAAAAATTTCGTTCAGATTGGACATGCCAATAATTCAAGAAAAATAAAAAAGTGGCTATGTTACTGTTCATACGAAGTTTCTCACAATATTCATCCATAAATTTTGTTCTCCCTAAAAGTCAAGAATCAATTATCATCTAATGCATGCAAACTCAAATTCACATCATAAACAACAAATTTCATTCAACCCTCATAATCAAATAATCTAAAACATGCAATTTAGGGGTTGGTTTCTAAGTGCCCAAATTAGAGTTTTCTACTCTTTTAAACTCTAAAAACAACTCAAATTCATGAATTAAATCCCAAATTCGAGTATAAACCAGAATCAAAATCGTTCCCTATCAATTTTGATCAAAGAAAAGATAAGAATTACTCACCTAATCGAAGATTAAATCCTTCTTCTTCTTCTTCTTCTTCTTCTTCTTCTTCTTCTTCTTCTTCTTCTTCTTCTTCTTCTTCTTCTTCTTCTTCTTCTTCTTCTTCTTCTTCTTCTTCTTCTTCTTCTCTCGCTAAATGTAACGTGGTTTTCGTGATCCGGTATTTGTCGTTCTCTCTCAGGGAGCAAAGGGCCTAGAACAAAAGCGACTGGAATCTAGGTAGGGTTTAAGATCATAAGAATTCAAGAGGTCTTTGGGTGATAAACAGCGAAAACAAAACACAAACACAGACTAAGGTTCGGTCGATAAAGAAAATGGGTGTCGGGAGATTTCGGGATGTAACGGTAATAGAACAAGGGTTTTGCAATTAGGAAGTAACAAAATAGAAGAATCAAGTGGCAATCCCATTGGTGAAAACCCACCAGATTTCCTCTTTCGAGGATAATCCGGATTAACTTCCTCAATGCCCACCACGGACCCGGAGGGTTAAAGAAACGGAACTCCCTAGTTAACCTCTTTCCACTATCGTGGGAGAGCATTAACTATCCCATTTCCTATCTTCCAACTCAAGTGTTGGATGTATTCAAGAGCTTTCGATCCCGAACACATCCCACTTGAGGGAAGAATAGGAGTGGGAAATTGATTCTACTACTAATTACCTCCTAAACTTGCTAACCCAAGCCAAATTAACCATTCACATCCTTAATTTCTCCCTAACCCACAGGGTTCTAGCCTCTAATCATCCTAATTAACATACTAAGAACATCAACAACTCTAACATTCATGATCAAAACAGAGAAACTAACTAGCAAAAGCTATAAACCAAGAATCAGAAGCACACAACAATCTAATAGCAAAATAGATATTGAAATACTAATAAAGCAAATTAAAGAGAGAAGGGATTAAGAAATGCTCATTATATGATGACGATGGAATGGATGATCAAGAATAAATAATACTCCAAGCTCCAAAATATATAGAAATCTTCAGATCTTCATTAGAACTTCAATAGAATCCACTACAATTGCAATATGCTTCCACTAATCACTAACTAATTACTATAGAATTTCTCTAATCCTCACTCTAATAGTGTTTATCTCTCTAATAATCCAACTCTAAGCTGCCTCCCTTAACTACTCGTTCAAGGGGGTATTTATACATAGCAAAAGTGGTTAGACAAAATGCAACACTTCTAGCACAATTCCGCGTGAAACCTAGGAGACCGCAGGTGCGGTCCCCAGGACCGCAGGTGCAGTCCTGCGAAGCTCCCTTGGCGAAACTTCTCTCCTACGCTGGACAACAGCTGCTGTCTTCCAAGACCGTAGGTGCGCTCTTCTCCTGGCCAAGCCATCCTGTGCATGCGCTGAGACCACCGCGGGTGCTGTCATCTAGACCGCGTGTGCGGTCTTCTTCGGGGCAGCATGATTTCTGGGCGTAGCGCCCGCTACATGGAGGGTAGCGGGTGCTACTGTCTTGATGCGCGCAAGTGAGACAGGTAGCGCCTGCTACCCTGAACGTAGCGGGTGCTACCCAGCAAAACTTCATTTTCTGGATGCTTTGACATGTCCGGCCTTGCTTCTCACTTAACCCTCTACTCGGCTTCGACCTAGGGAATCTCGGGATTCCAAAAAAATGTTCCAAAATAGCCCCTTTTTGCTACGTTTTGAGTAAAAACACGAAATCCTACAAAATAACCAAAAACATAGTAAAAGACCCAAAAATAAACAAGAAACGAGTCAAAAGCCTAAGAATTAAGGCGTTATTTAGGCTTAAAAATGGGTCTAAACACCCCCACACACTTAAACTTTTTGTCCCGAGCAAAACAAAACAAAAACACCTAAACTAAAACAAACTCCTCTATCGTGGGAGGAAACGAGTGCATTTAGCGTATGCACCAAGCCCTTTGAACCCCCGTGCATCCCACAAAACCCAAAGAAAAAGGAGAGAGGGAAAGTGAAAAACTAAACCAAAGCAAGAAAAGGAAAAGGAAAGCGGCTTGCTTCAAGGAGTTATGCAATCTCAACCAGGAAAATGATATTAATCCTCCAAAAGGAACCATTATGAGCATCTCACAAACGCCTAACTCAGGCAAATGTCAATCTTAGAGGTTTTTGATCCCCTACACCTCTTGTAAAGCTAAACCCCATGTGCGCAAGTGCTAGTGGGTTCTAACTGATTCCGATCGACCCCAAAGACTCACACCCGAGCTTAAAAACAAAACGAACAAGAAACGCAAAGAGATGCCCTCCCCCGCATTTGGTCGCCCTTGGCTCGGTGAGGGCCGCAGGTGATGCAAGGAAAGACTTCTCACTTTATTAACACTTAACTTTCTTTTTGGGTTGGGTAATCCCAACATTTTCAATTTAGTTTAAAAGGTCGAGCTTAGTTTTTCGGGAGTTAAACGGCCTATAATGGGGTTTACCCTGCCAACACAGGCTTTTCCATACACCTCTTCGTCGCGAACGATAGTAGAAAGAGGTTTAAGGGGTATTAGCACCGTACCGCTAATACCAGTCCCATGTAGGTCGACTAACTTTATGCTGGTTAATGTTGTTTCACCGACACGAACCAATTAATTCATTTATTTGAGAATCACTTCTTTTTCTTTTCTTTTTCTTTGTTTTTTTTTCTTCTTCTTTTCTTTCTTTTCTTTTCTTTCTTTTCAGAAAACAAGCTCGGATATGGGTTCCTAGGGTCTCCCAGATTCAACTAGAACGTGAGATAAATCAAGGATCTCGCTAAACACTCAATGAAGGGAATCTAATTAGAGTGAGTCATGACAATCACCCCAGATAGGGTCGAAAATGCTCATACCGGTTTCTTTTAAAGAAGATTAAGAACGGCTTCCCAATTTTGACAACAAAATCGAAGAAACGAAACCAAAAACAAAAACAAAACAAAAATGAAAACTTTTAAGGTTTTTCACTCCCTTTTTTCTCCTTTTTTAGACAAAAATTTTCAAATTTTAGGCAAAAATAAGGAAAATAACAATGTCTTCATTGTGAGAAGGTCTAAGTTGTCTACCCTTGAGCATAGAATGTCCCCCCTCCCCCCACACTTAAAGCTTCACAATGACTTCATTGTGAGAAGATGTCACAGAAAAAGGGTAGAAAATCTAGATAAAAACACATATTAACAAAACAAGTAGCAATTAAGTGGTGGCGACCCGAGCCCACACGGCTCCATCAACAAAGTATACCCAACACTTTCACACTTAGGGGTACGCCACCAAAAATAAAGATCAAGCATGCAACAGATCATAATATTCATCAAGTGAAGAGAAGGGTAGAAAGATATTACCTCAAGCTCTTCTAGTATAAATGCTCAAGCCATGATCCGAAGTCGTCAACCATTAAGAACACGATATTAAGGTGAAGAGACGACTTATATTTGACAATAGTGCATGCAAGATGGAAAAACAAACTAGAAAAACAACTAACCTAACACTAAAAGGCTGAAAAGAAAAATATGAACGAAATATACATGATCGATGATAAACCTCAACCCCGAATCTCATATATTAAGGTGAGAATTTAGGGTGGAACATAGGGAAAGGAATAGTGGAATGGGAGATGTGATGAGAAGAGAGGAAGGAAGAAAATGAGAAAGAAATAAAGGAAAGAGTTAGAACTTACAAACAGTAGCGTAGCGGGTGCTACGGCCTCGAATGCATCCGGCAGAACAACGTAGCGGGTGCTACGCCTGGGATAGCGGGTGCTACGCCCTACTACCTCCAATTCACAAATTTCAGCATCAAAAATATTCTAAGTCCTAAAACTCTACAATCCATTCTCTTTTATACTCACTCTCCCTAAACCTCACTAATACTTCTAAAATTACTTTGAACTTCACTCACTCTCCTTCACACTTATTCTCTTTCACTCTCTTCTTTTTTTCATTTCGAAAATATTTTCTTTTTTTTCCTTTTTCTCTTTTCTTCTTTTTTTTTCTTCTTTTTTTTTCTAGAACTAATACCTCAAAAAGGATAACATAAAAGAAAGCAAAGAAAGAAAGAACAATTGAAAAGAAGCAAAATATGGGGTGCCCCCCATAAAGCGCTTGTTTTAGGTCCCTAGCTCGACCTAATATTCACTCACTTGATCCTTGAAAGGCGGGGTGTACATGAGAGAAGGGTTGTAAGCTTCTTCCACCATTTCTTCCTTCTCTTCTTTCCACACTTCTCAATCATCATCATAGAAGGATTCAAATAACCTTCCGGTGGTCTAGTTAGTAGCAAAGGACACAAAGATAACCCTTTCCTCGGTCTCCTCCACCCACACTTCCTTTTTCTTTTCCATTGCCTCCCAACTTTAGGTAAATAAGAAATATGCCTCTTCGGAAGTTTCGAGGACCGGAAAGAAATAGAAATGAACTTTTGCTTGATGTAAGGTGGTTTTCCGGGTCTTGGACCTTTGGAAATCACACTTTTCACTTCCATGCTCTCAATGTAAGTCTCACCCAATGAAATCTCTTTCCTCGTAGGAGCAATGTCAAGGAAGTTGTCACAAAGAATATCTCCAACCTCATCAAATACAGGTTGCCAAGCCTTAGAGTGGTTATTGTCACCACAATCACTAGCTTCTATCTCAAGTAAATAGCCTTTTTGAAGGTGCTCATAATCATGATCTTCTAAAGCATTTCCCTCTATCTCCACTCCTCCTTTGAATTTCTCCTTCTTCAAATTACTCATCATGGTAGTTATGGGTTTAGGGTGATTACCTTCACCCCAATCATCCGGTTCTACTTCAAAGAAATAGCACTCATAATCAACATCTTCTAAGGTTTTCCTCTCCTCCTCAATTGCATATATAGATTCAAGCTCCACTTGAGGAAAAGAGAATGTTAAAAATGTTATACCTTCACTTATCATCTCTTGAACTTCCATGCGTTCAAGAAAGGGCTCCACTAAAGCGATTTCATCACAAGTTGACTTCGAAGAATGTAATATCGTTATCTTCGGGGTCAAATTGAATACCTCTATTTGGCTCTCCTCCAAAGGACTATCATAGGTCGACTTCGATATGTGCAACTCCATAGAATAATCATCTACCTCCTCGAAGAAAGGCTCCAAGAGTGGCTCCTCTAATGGAATCTCGTCTTGTGTTAGTGTAGCATCGAGGAAGTTTGTGAATAATGCTACCTCGCCACCATCCGGTTCGAATTGAAAAGTTTCAAAAGAACTCTCCTCTAAAGAATAATCATAGGTGTGCTCAAGTAAATAAGATTCGTCCGAGTATTCATCAATCACCTCCTCCAATACATCTACGGCATAGCACGGGTCCCCAACCGAGGGGTTCTTCATGGATCCCTCAGTATTAAACACTATGCTTGCATTGCCTACATGAAGGGACATACGACCGTTTTTCACATCTATCATAGCACCGGCCGTAGCAAGGAGTAGACTTCCCAAAATTATGGGGATGTTGGCATCTTCATCCATCTCTAAAATGACGAAGTCACATGGTATTAGAAAACTTCCAACTTGAACCAGTATATCTTCTAAGATAACCAATGGTCGCTGTATAGAACGATCGGCAAGCTGAAGATTGATTGAAGTGGTGATCAAATCATCAAGATTTAGCTTCCGGCATATCGAATACGGCATAACACTCACACTAGCCCCCAAATCACATAAGGCTCGCCCAATCTTCATATCTCCTATAGCGCATGGGATTGGAAAACTCCCGGGATCATCAAGCTTCTCCGGAGTTTTGTTCTCGATAATAGCACTACAATCGGCTGTCAAGTGTATAGTAGATGCCTCCTTGATCTTTCTTTTGTTTGTAAGAAGTTCCTTCAAATGCTTCTTAAAGGAAGGAACCTCAGAAATAGCATCTAAAAAGGGAATATTCACTTAATGTTTCTTGAGCATCTCTATAAACTTTGAAAACTTCGCCTCTACTTTTGGTTTGGCCAATCGGTCGGGAAAAGGGACCGGTGGAAGTTGGGTCTTGGGTTTCTCTATGGTGTGACTTGAATCATCATCTCTCATAATGCCTTTTCCTTTTCTTACTCTCTCCATTTCGGCTTTCTACTTTTTATCTAACCCATCCTCAAAACTGAATTTTTCTCCATGTTCTTCCTCACACATACCTCCACTTCCCTCTACTACCTCCAACTCCTCCTCCTCGGTAACATCAACCACATCTCCTTCTTTCTCTCCCAAAGCACTCTCATCCACTATCATAGGACCCTCAATCTCTCTCCCACACCTCAATGTGATTGCATTTAGTTGACCCCTAGGGTTCGGTTGGGGTTGGCTAGGAAGAGATTGGTTGGGGCTAATTTATTGTGCAACTTGAGCTAATTGTATCTCAAGGTTTTTGAGACGGGCTTGATCCCTATCTTGGGTTAATGAAATCTTTTGCATCAATTGCTCAATGGAAAGTTCTTGAGGTGGTTTGGAGGTTTGGGATGATTGGCCATGGTGGGCATTTTGTGGAGATTGTTGGTTTTGATGGTATGGGCGGCGGTTTTGATTTTGTGAGAGTTGTTGGTTATATGCATAATTCCAAGAAAGTAAACTGGATGTTGGGTAGTGTAAGCAAGGTTATTGTTGGGGTATACAGCTTGCACTTGCTCGAGATGACATTGTCCCGAAAGGTGTTGTCCTCAACAATAAGCACAAACATTCATCTAATTAGCATCCAGAATGGGTATAAGCTTTTGAATCTCCTGGGCAATTTTCACTTGCCTCGTAGTCTCCTCAAGGGCTTGCTTTTGTTGTATCTCCAACATGACATTCATGAGGAACTTAATAGTTAGGTTGCTCTCCAAAGGTACGCTTCCATCTCCAAAACCACGACCTCCTTCCCAGCGTGAAGAGTTTTAAGATAACTCATGCAGGAACACATTTGCCTCTTCCGCTGTCTTCTTAAGAAACATGCCTCCCGAGGCATGATCAATAGATTCTCGTAAAGAGCTGCACAATCCGGAATAAAAATGACGTAGAAGGAGCCAATCATCTAGATTATGGTGTGGACAACTTCGTTGGAGGCCCTTGAACCTCCCCCAAGCTTCAAATAAGGTCTCACCCGGTTCTTGTTTAAAACTCATGATAGCTTGCCTCAATCTACACGTCTCATCATTAGGAAAGAACCTTCAAAGAAAATCTCGGCTTAGAGCATCCCACGAAGAATAGGTACCCGGTGGACAGGTCTTGAGCCATAATAGTACCTTCCCCTTTAAGGTGAGAGGGAAGAACTTCAACTTCATGTATTCGGATGAAACACCATGCATATGAACGAACCCAATGCGTTGCTCAAATCTGTTGATATGATCAATGGGGTTCTCATGTTCGCCTCCATGGTATGGGGTGTTCTCAAATATCTCAAGTAGATAAGGTTTAAACTCGAATCATCCGTTTGCTGGTAGTTCTGGTAATGTGATTGGGTCGCGTCCCATACTCGAGGATGGTAATGAGTACGAAGAAGGGGTACGGGGTGGATCAGGTTGTCCTTCGGCCATTGGGAATTCAACTCTCCTTAGCTCCCTTTGTTGGTACGAGTCTGCACACACAAGAAAAGATAGGAGAATCAACTCTTTATGACTAAAGACACCGAATCTCTAGCAAGGAAAGTAATCTTAAACAACCTAAAACCAAGAAACTAAGCTAGGTGCGCTTGTTCCCCAGCAAAGGCGCCATTTTGTGTAACGTGGTTTTCGTGATCCGGTATTTGTCATTCTCTCTCAGGGAGCAAAGGGCCTAGAACAAAAGCGACTGGAATCTAGGTAGGGTTTAAGATCATAAGAATTCAAGAGGTCTTTGGGTGATAAACAGCGAAAACAAAACACAAACACAGACTAAGGTTCGGTCGATAAAGAAAATGGGTGTCGGGAGATTTCGGGATGTAACGGTAATAGAACAAGGGTTTTGCAATTAGGAAGTAACAAAATAGAAGAATCAAGTGGCAATCCCATTGGTGAAAACCCACCAGATTTCCTCTTTCGAGGATAATCCGGATTAACTTCCTCAATGCCCACCACGGACCCGGAGGGTTAAAGAAACGGAACTCCCTAGTTAACCTCTTTCCACTATCGTGGGAGAGCATTAACTATCCCATTTCCTATCTTCCAACTCAAGTGTTGGATGTATTCAAGAGCTTTCGATCCCGAACACATCCCACTTGAGGGAAGAATAGGAGTGGGAAATTGATTCTACTACTAATTACCTCCTAAACTTGCTAACCCAAGCCAAATTAACCATTCACATCCTTAATTTCTCCCTAACCCACAGGGTTCTAGCCTCTAATCATCCTAATTAACATACTAAGAACATCAACAACTCTAACATTCATGATCAAAACAGAGAAACTAACTAGCAAAAGCTATAAACCAAGAATCACAAGCACACAACAATCTAATAGCAAAATAGATATTGAAATACTAATAAAGCAAATTAAAGAGAGAAGGGATTAAGAAATGCTCATTATATGATGACGATGGAATGGATGATCAAGAATAAATAATACTCCAAGCTCCAAAATATATAGAAATCTTCAGATCTTCAATAGAATCCACTACAATTGCAATTAGCTTCCACTAATCACTCACTAATTACTATAGAATTTCTCTAATCCTCACTCTAATAGTGTTTATCTCTCTAATAATCCAACTCTAAGCTGCCTCCCTTAACTAATCGTTCAAGGGGGTATTTATACATAGCAAAAGTGGTTAGACAAAACGCAACACTTCAAGCACAATTCCGCGTGAAACCCAGGAGACCGCAGGTGCGGTCCTGCGAAGCTCCCTTGGTGAAACTTCTCTCCTACGCTGGACAACAGCTGGTGTCTTCCAAGACAGCAGGTGCGGTCTTCTCTTGGCCAGGGCTTCCTGTGCATGCGCTGAGACCCCCACGGGTGCTGTCATCTAGACCGCGGGTGCGGTCTTCTTCGGGGCAGCATGATTTCTGGGCGTAGCGCCCGCTACATAGAGGGCAGTGGGTGCTACTGTCTTGATGCGTGCAAGTGAGACAGGTAGCGCCCGCTACCCTGAACGTAGCGGGTGCTACCCAGTAAAACATCATTTTCTGGATGCTTTGACATGTCCGGCCTTGCTTCTCACTTATCCCTCTACTCGGCTTCGACCCGGGGAATCTCGGGATTCCAAAAAAATGTTCCAAAATAGCCCCCTTTTGCTACGTTTTGAGTAAAAACACCAAATCCTACAAAATAACCAAAAACGTAGTAAAAGACCCTAAAATAAACAAGAAACGAGTCAAAAGCCTAAGAATTAAGGCATTATTTAGGCCCAAAAATGGGTCTAAACACCCCCACACACTTAAACTTTTGCTTGTCCCGAGCAAAAGAAAACAAAAACTACCTAAACTAAAACAAACTCCTCTATGAACCCTAGGGCAGCCCGGGTGGACGAGATGGTCTCGTGAGGGTTTGTAGGTTCTCTACCCACAAAAGCCAAAGAAAAAGGAGAGAGGGAAAGTGAAAAACAAAACCAAAGCAAGAAAAGGAAAAGGAAAGCGGCTTGCTTCAAGGAGTTATGCAATCTCAACCAGGAAAATGATATTAATCCTCCAAAAGGAACCATTATGAGCATCTCAGAAACACCTAACTAAGGCAAATGTCAATCTTAGATGTTTTCGATCCCCTACACCTCATGTAAAGCTAAACCCCATGTGCGCAAGTGCTAGTGGGTTCTAACTGATTCCGATCGACCCCAAAGACTCATACCCGAGCTTAAAAACAAAACGAAAAACGCAAAGAGATGCCCTCCCCCGCATTTGGTCGCCCTTGGCTCTGTGAGGGCCGCAGGTGATGCAAGGAAAGGCTTCTCACTTTATTAACACTTAACTTTCTTTTTGGGTTGGGTAATCCCAACATTTTCAATTTAGTTTAAAAGGTCGAGGTTAGTTTTTAGGGAGTTGAACGACCCATAATGGGGTTTACCCTGCCAACACAGGCTTTTCCATCCACCTCTTCGTCGTGAACGATAGTAGAAAGAGGTTTAAGGGGTATTAGCGTCGTACCGCTAATACCAGTCCCATGTAGGTCGACTAACTTTATGCTGGTTAATGTTATTCGACCGGCACGAACCCATCAATTCATTTATTTGAGAATCACTTCTTTTTCTTTTCTTTTTCTTTGTTTTTTTTTTCTTCTTCTTTTCTTTCTTTTCTTTTCTTTCTTTTCAGAAAACAAGCTCGGATATGGGTTCCTAGGGTCTCCCAGTTTCAACTAGAACGTCAGATAAATCAAGGATCTCGCTAGACACTCAATGAAGGGAATCTAATTAAAGTGAGTCATGACAATCACCCAAGATAGGGTCGAAAAAGCTCAGACCGGTTTCTTTTAAAGAAGATTAAGAACGGCTTCCCAATTTTCACAACAAAATCGAAGAAACGAAACCAAAAACAAAAACAAAACAAAAATGAAAACTTTTAAGGTTTTTCACTCCCTTTTTTCAACTTTTTTACACAAAAATTTTCAAATTTTAGGCAAAAATAATGAAAATAAAAATAAAAGATCTAGGTTGTCTACCGTTGAGCATAGAATGTCTTCCCCCCCCCCCCCCCCCACACTTAAAGCTCCACAATGTCTTCATTGTGAGAAGGTGTCACAGAAAAAGGGTAGAAAATCTAGATAAAAACACATATTAACAAAACAAGTAGCAATTAAGTGGTGGCGACCCGAGCCCACACGGCTCCATCAACAAAGTCTACCCAACACTTTCACACTTAGGGTCACGCCACCAAAAATAAAGATCAAGCAGCAACAGATCATAATATTCATCAAGTGAAGAGAAGGGTAGAAAGATATTACCTCAAGCTCTTCTAGTATGAATGCTCAAGCCAAGATCCGAAGTCATCAGCCATTAAGAACACGATATTAAAGTGAAGAGACGACTTATATTTGACAATAGCGCATGCAAGATGGAAAAACAAACTAGAAAAACAACTAACCTAACACTAAAAAGCTGAAAAGAAAAATATGAACGAAATATACATGATCGATGATAAACCTCAACCCCGAATCTCATTTATTAAGGTGAGAATTTAGGGTGGAACATAGGGAAAGGAATAGTGGAATGGGGAGATGTGATGAGAAGAGAGGAAGGAAGAAAATGAGAAAGAAATAAAGGAAAGAGTTAGAACATACAAACAGTGGCATAGCGGGTGCTACGCCTGCCGTAGCGGGTGCTACGGCCCTCGAATGCATCCGGCAGAACAACGTAGCGGGTGCTACGCCTAGGATAGCGGCTGCTACGCCCTACTGCCTCCAATTCACAAATTTCAGCATCAAAAATTACTTTGAACTTCACTCACTCTCCTTCACACTTATTCTCTTTCACTCTCTTCTTTTTTTCATTTCGAAAATATTTTCTTTTTTTTTCTTTTTCTCTTTTCTTCTTTTTTTTTCTTCTTTTTTTTTCTAGAACTAATACCTCAAAAAGGATAACATAAAAGAAAGCAAAGAAAGAAAGAACAATTGAAAAGAAGCAAAATATAAGGTGCCTCCCATAAAGCGCATGTTTTAGTTCCCTAGCTCGACCCAATATTCACTCACTTGATCCTTGAAAGGCGGGGTGTACATGAGAGAAGGGTTGTATGCTTCTTCCACCACTTCTTCATTCTCTTCTTTCCATACTTCTCAATCATCATCATAGAAGGATTCAAATAACCTTCCGGTGGTCTAGTTAGTAGCAAAGGACACAAAGATAACCCTTTCCTCGGTCTCTTCCACCCACGCTTCCTTTTTCTTTTCCATTGCCTCCCAACTTTAGGTAAATAAGAAATATGCCTCTTCGGAAGTTTCGAGGACCGGAAAGAAATAGAAATCAACTTTTACTTGATGTTAGGTGGTTTTCCGGGTCTCGGACCTTTGGAAATCACCCTTTTCACTTCCATGCTCTCAATGTAAGTCTCACCCAATGAAATCTCTTTCCTCGTAGGAGCACTGTCAAGGAAGTTGTCACAAAGAATATCTCCAACCTCATCAAATACAGGTTGCCAAGCCTTAGAGTGGTTATTGTCACCCCAATCACTAGCTTCTATCTCAAGTAAATAGCCTATTTGAAGGTGCTCATAATCATGATCTTCTAAAGCCTTTCCCTCTATCTCCACTCCTCCTTTGAATTTCTCCTCCTTCAAATTACTCATCATGGTAGTTATGGGTTTAGGGTGATTACCTTCACCCCAATCATTCGGTTCTACTTCAAAGAAATAGCACTCATAATCAACATCTTCTAAGGTTTTCCTCTCCTCCTCAATTGCATATATAGATTCAAGCTCCACTTGAGGAAAAGAGAATGTTAAAAATGTTATACCTTCACTCATCATCTCTTGAACTTCCATGCGTTCAAGAAAGGGCTCCACTAAAGCAATTTCATCACAAGTTGACTTCGAACCAAGAAGATTGGAGAAGAATGTAATATCGTTATCTTCGGGGTGAAATTGGAATACCTCTATTTGGCTCTCCTCCAAAGGACTATCATAGGCCGACTTCGATATGTGCAACTCCATAGAATAATCATCTACCTCCTCGAAGAAAGGCTCCAAGAGTGGCTCCTCTAATGGAATCTCGTCTTGTGTTAGTGTAGCATCGAGGAAGTTTGTGAATAATGCTACCTCGCCACCATCCGGTTCGAATTGAAAAGTTTCAAAAGAACTCTCCTCTAAAGAATAATTATAGGTGTGCTCAAGTAAATAAGATTCGTCCGAGTATTCATCAATCACCTCCTCCAATACATCTACGGCATAGCACGGGTCCCCAACCGAGGGGTTCTTCATGGATCCCTCAGTATTAAACACTATGCTTGCATTGCCTACATGAAGGGACATACGACCGTTTTTCACATCTATCATAGCACCGGCCGTAGCAAGGAGTAGACTTCCCAAAATTATGGGGATGTTGGCATCTTCATCCATCTCTAAAATGACGAAGTCACATGGTATTAGAAAACCTCCAACTTGAACCAGTATATCTTCTAAGATAACCAATGGTCGCTGTATAGAACGATCGGCAAGCTGAAGATTGATTGAAGTGGTGATCAAATCATCAAGATTTAGCTTCCGACATATAGAATACGGCATAACACTCACACTAGCCCCCAAATCACATAAGGCTAACCCAATCTTCATATCTCCAATAGCGCATGGGATTGGAAAACTCCCGGGATCATCAAGCTTCTCCGGAGTTTTGTTCTCGATAATAGCACTACAATCGGCTGCCAAGTGTATTGTAGATGCCTCCTTGATCTTTCTTTTGTTTGTAAGAAGTTCCTTCAAATGCTTCTTAAAGGAAGGAACCTCAGAAATAGCATCTAAAAAGGGAATATTCACTTAATGTTTCTTGAGCATCTCTATAAACTTTGAAAACTTCGCCTCTACTTTTAGTTTGGCCAACCGGTCGGGAAAAGGGACCGGTGGAACTTGGGTCTTGGGTTCTCTATGGTGTGACTTGAATCATCATCTCTCATAATGCCTTTTCCTTTTCTTACTCTCTCCCTTTCGGCTTTCTACTTTTTATCTAACTCATCCTCAAAAATGAATTTTTCTCCATATTCTTCCTCACACATACCTCCACTTCCCTCTACTACCTCCAACTCCACCTCCTCGGTAACATCAACCACATCTCCTTCTTTCTCTCCCAATGCACTCTCATCCACTATCATAGGACCCTTAATCTCTCTCCCACACCTCAATGTGATTGCATTTAGTTGACCCCTAGGGTTCGGTTGGGGTTGGCTAGGAAGAGATTGGTTGGGGCTAATGCAAGAACACATTTGCCTCTTCCGCTGCCTTCTTAAGAAACATGCCTCCCGAGGCATGATCAATCGATTCTCGTAAAGAGCTGCACAATCCGGAATAAAAATGACGTAGAAGGAGCCAATCATCTAGATTATGGTGTGGACAACTTCGTTGGAAGCCCTTGAACCTCCCCCAAGCTTCAATAAGGTCTCACCAGGTTCTTGTTTAAAACACATGAAAGCTTGCCTCAATCTACACGTCTCATCATTAGGAAAGAACCTTCGAAGAAAATCTCGGCTTAGAGCATCCCACGAAGAATAGGTACCTGGTGGACAGGTCTTGAGCCATAATAGTGCCTTCCCCTTCAAGGTGACAGGGAAGAACTTCAACTTCATGTATTCGGATGAAACACCATGCATATGAACGAACCCAATGCGTTGCTCAAATCTGTTGATATGATCGATGGGGTTCTCATGTTCGCCTCTATGGTATGGGGTGTTCTCAAATATCTCAAGTAGATAAGGTTTAAACTCGAATCATGCGTTTGCTGGTAGTTCTGGTAATGTGATTGGGTCGCGTCCCATACTCGAGGATGGTAATGAGTACGAAGCAAGGGTACGGGGTGGAACGGGTTGTCCTTCGGCCATTGGGAATTCAACTCTCCTTAGCTCCCTTTGTTGGTACGAGTCTACACACACAAGAAAAGATAGGAGAATCAACTCTTTATGACTAAAGACACCAAATCTCTAGCAAGGAAAATAATCTTAAACAACCTAAATCCAAGAAACTAAGCTAGGTGCGCTTGCTCCCCGGCAAAGGCGCCATTTTGTGTAACGTGGTTTTCGTGATCCGGTATTTGTCGTTCTCTCTCAGGGAGCAAAGGGCCTAGAACAAAAGCGACTGGAATCTAGGTAGGGTTTAAGATCATAAGAATTCAAGAGGTCTTTGGGTGATAAACAGTGAAAACAAAACACAAACACAGACTAAGGTTCGGTCGATAAAGAAAATGGGTGTCGGGAGATTTCGGGATGTAACGGTAATAAGAACAAGGGTTTTGCAATTAGGAAGTAACAAAATAGAAGAATCAAGTGGAAATCACGTTAGTGAAAACCCATCTGATTTCCTCTTTCGAGGATAATCCGGATTAACTTCCTCAAAGCCAACCACGGACCCGGAGGGTTAAAGAAAAGGAACTCCCTAGTTAACCTCTTTCCACTATCGTGGGAGAGCATTAACTATCCCATTTCCTATCTTCCAACTCAAGTGTTGGATGTATTCAAGAGCTTTCGATCCCGAATACATCCCACTTGAGGGAAGAATAGGAGTGGGAAATTGATTCTACTACTAATTACATCCTAAACTTCCTAACCCGAGCCAAATTAACCATTCACATCCTTAATTTCTCCCTAATCCACAGGGTTCTAGCCTCTAATCCTCCTAATTAACATACTAACAACATCAACAACTCCAACATTCATGATCAATACAGAGAAACTAACTAGCAAAAGCTATAAACCAAGAATCACAAGCACACAACAATCTAATAGCAAAATAGAGATTGAAATACTAATAAAGAAAATTAAAGAGAGAAGGGATTAAGAAATGCTCATTATCTTATGATGATGGAATTGATGATTAAGAATGAATAATACTCCAACCTCCAAAATATATAGAAATCTTCAGATCTTCTATAGAACTTCAATAGAATCCACTATAATTGCAATAAACTTCCACTAATCACTCACTAATTACTATAGAATTTCTCTAATCCTTACTCTAATAGTGTTTATCTCTCTAATAATCCAACTCTAAGATACCTCCCTTAACTAATCGTTCAAGGGGGTATTTATACATAGCAAAAGTGGTTAGACAAAACGCAGCACTTCAAGCACAATTCCGTGAAACCTAGGAGACTGTAGGTGCGGTCCTACGAAGCTCCCTTGGCGAAAATTCTCTCCTACGTTGGACAGCAGCTGCTGTCTTCCAAGACCGTAGGTGCGGTCTTCTCCTGGCCAGGGCTTCCTGAGCATGCGCTGAGACCACCGCGGGTGCTGTCATCTAGACCGCGGGTGCGGTCTTCTTTGGGGCAGCATGATTTCTGGGCGTAGCGCCCGCTACATGGAGGGTAGCGGGTGCTACCCATCAAAACTTCGTTTTCGGGATGCTTTGACATGTTCGGCCTTAATTCTCACTTAGCCCTCGACTCGGCTTCGACCCGGGGAATCTTGGGATTCCAAAAAATGTTTCAAAATAGCCCCTTTTTGCTACGTTTTGAGTAAAAACACCAAATCCTACAAAATAACCAAAAACGTAGTAAAAGACACGAAAATAAACAGAAACGAGTCAAAAGCCTAAGAATTAAGGCGTTATTTAGGCCCAAAAATGGGTCTAAACACTAAACTGAAAGTGTGTTTGTGTATCTAACTTGAAAACCAAACCCCTTTTTCTCATAATTGTGTTTTTTTCTATTCTCCTTTTCTTTTCCTTTTTATATTCCCTTTTCCCTTTATTTTTTTCCTTCTTCATTTATTTCTTTTTCCTTTTGCACTTCTCCTTTTTCCCCATCATACTAAATTAATACTAATACTAATACTAATGCTAACATAGAGTCGTACATAACCAAAGCATTTTTTTAACTTAAAAACATATATGTAATTCACAAATTGTCACATAATTGAAGAGTAAACAACATAAAAAGTATATAAACAAATTACACATCAAAATACAACTCAAAAATAATCTTCTTAAAAAAATTTGGGGTGTTACAATAAGAGTACGTTTCGAAAGAGAATCATACCGTTCTTTGATCTCACCTTCAAAGTTAAAGGGATTGTTGAGCCTAGTGTCTCTTGCTGGGGTGGCTTTTTGCTCCCCTTTGGCGGAAGTCGGTGCTTTGCGCTTCTTGCTGCTACTCCCACCATCATCGTCAAGGAGAGGTCCGGTGAAACCGACGTTTTTTGTGCGGACCATCTAAAAATTATACAAGAATTAGCGTATCTCCACCATAATTAATCAAAACATCAAATTAGTATGAAAACAAGATAATATGACACAAAAAAAGACTCCCCCATGCTTGTTTGATGCTTAGTGGCTAGAAAATATCAATTCCTCATCCATAAAAACACTAAAACAGAGCATAGTAACCCTAGGTTAGCACCAACCAAGAATCATTCAGAAATCTCGCCCAACTAACATCACATTACTCCATTAACACCAATAATAGCATAAAAATCCATTCTTTGGACAACTAGGTATTGATCTCAACCAAATTAACAAGCCCTAGTCAAGAACTAGCATCAAAAACAAACCCAAGCAAGAAAACTTGTAAACTTGACCAAGAACAATGGTATATTAGACAAATTCACCAAGTAATTCATGAAATTGAGCAAAAATACACCATAAATACTAGTAATTATTAAATAAGAAGAAAAATTTGAGGATACATACCTTCTTGAAGTTGTGAGGAGAAAGCAGTGAAATTGCTAGCAAACCTCAAAGAGAGGGAGTGAAAGTGTGAGTGTGAAGGTGAAGGTAATGGAAGGAAGGAAGAAAGAAAGAAAGAAAAGAAATTGACGGTGGTGTGGGGTGGGTGTGTCGACAGCGAGCAAGAAGGAGGCAGGGGTGGGGGCATTTTCTATGCTGGAGATGCGATGGAGAAAGAGAGGATGGAAAGGGGTTTGTGTTTTTGTTGGAGTTGTGTAGCCGACTACTTTGAAACTGAGGGGGGAGGGGCAACTAAAATCAAAAGGCGGGGAGCTAAAATTAGTGATATCCGCAGGCGCTGACAGAGTCTATGAGACGCAGCCAGCACCTAGGAAAATCACCTTTACCAAGGCATTCTGGACTCAACGCAGGCAGCGGTAGTGGAGGCGTTGGCAGCGTCCGGTCCACCTGAGATTTTCCACATCTTTTTTCCAACTTTTTGCTAGATTGTTCCCTTTCTTGTTTTATTTCTCCCTTGTTATCCTAATTTTTTCAACAATTTAATTCCCCATCTAATTATAAACATGCATCATACTGTAGACATCGGATTTTGTACTAGGACAAGTGTACAAATCAAGCACAATAAGAAAAGAGGCTAGAACGAAAGCAAAGCCAATGGACCTTCCTCAATCAAAGCCAATGGGCCAACCCACCACAAAAACCTTCATTTTCCACCCTTTCCACAATACATGTGCCCACCATTTCGAATCTCATTTTTTCCAGAAGTATCATTGGCCCTATTTCTTTTGATGAGAGTAAACTACACATCATAAGCTTTCTGACGCCTTTTGAATCGCCTAAATCGAAGTCCGGATGAAGAAATTATGGTCGTTTGAAGTTGGCTTAGGAAAATAAGAAGGCTAGGCGGCCTTGCTCTTTTTCTAGCCCAGATATTAGGCCTGAAAGCGCGTCTGGCCCAGCAGAAATTGGAAGGACTAGCGGCCTTCCTCCCCTCTTCAAGACAGACCAAGAATACGCACCTAGCCCAAGGAAAAAAGGAAGGCCCGCTGGCCTTCCTATTTTCCTCAAACCTCCAGCCAAGCCCAGCAGCGCGCCCAGCCCGCAATAAAAATAGGAAGGTCGGGCGGCCTTCCTCGCTGCTACGAACCGCCAACGGGTTGCCACGCTGGCAATCCGTGTCTAATTAAATCAAAGGTCAGGAGGCCTTCCTTTGAATTTCAAATTTATGCCGCCAACTTTTTCCCTCCACTCCATTGCAATCCCATGATCATAGCTCGGTTGACTTTGACTTGTGATTTGAGGATGGCCGATGGGCCTTGCTATTTGTCTAAGGGGCATGATCCTTGGAATCATGTCCCCTCCTTCCATATTCATACATCCATCATCCACCTATAAATACCCCCTCTCATCCTCACTAATTTCATCAACTACTACAATCAACTTTTCCCATCAAAAACTCGCATAAAAATACTCTTCATCACTCTCTACTCTCTCTACAATCATCATTCTCTACCCTTACTCTCTTTATTTTTCATCACACTCTAATCTCATTATCATCATACTCTCCTTCGAAATTCCCTTCCATCTTCCATAAACCGTCATTATCACCACCACCATACTATTCATAACCACACCCCCAACCATTTAAGCCATCATTCCGACATCCATACGACGTCAAGTCTAAGCACGCATCACAAAGGGTCCATTTTGAAGGTCCAACGTAAGGTTCATATATCTTTATTATTGTATATTTAACCATGTAATTTACTTTTAGATCATGATACTTGTACATTACTTTATAAAAGAAAACGTTTTATTCTCACATGAATGGAATATAACATCGTGAAATTCATTAAACTTCTCCCTGCTCATTTTCATTTCAAGTTCGATTTTAGTAGAGTCTGTTTTTAAACAGGAGGATCCGAGAATTATTTAATTCTCGAATTCGTAACCTTGCTCTCGAACTTGGAATTCGGGTTCGTAGACCGGAGTCATTTTATTATTTATGGTTTGTCGGTTTTCTTAAATCGACTGACGACTCTTTCTTTTTTATAATCTCTTTTTATTATCTAACATGCATGTTTATTACATCAAAATAATTTATAAAAAATAATTTACATATGCCCATGTTCTAATCCGGAACCTAACCAAGAGCAAATACCATAGAAAAATCAAAGGCTAGGCGGCCTTGGATTTTTCTGGGTATTTTCTGTTGGGCCTTGTCGATCCTTAGGATTCTTACTTGACCCGGATTTGAATCGGATCCTATGTAAAATTATTTGTAAATTAATTTGATGTAATTTCAAGCACGTGAATAATAAAAATTGATTATTAAATAAATAAAAGTCACCCCTCGAAAATGATTTTTCATAAAATAAAAATATCCTTATTTAAGGATTAATTAACCTTAGTCGGCTCCCGATCATTAAGTAGCACACTTGAGAAAAAATCGTGGTTTTTTCCGGGGTCCTACAGATTGGCGCCTCCACTGGAGACTTAAACTTAAAAAGAGGGTAAAACTTGAAAAAATCAAGTTGATTTGAAATTGTAAAAGGGAGAAAGCTTACTTATTTCAAGATTTTATTATTCTTTTAGGCATTTTGCATACCAGGCTACTCCACGGGTCTTTTGACACGAGAGCACAAAAGCGATGGTTTAGGCTTAACCTAGGATTTTTCCCCGAGAGCGAGTAACCAGTACTTGTGTGATGCACTCTATATCGCCAAGCATTTGGTCTCCCCTCTCACCCATGTTATACTCCGAGGCTTCCTTGAAGTCCGACGAGCAATACCTCACACACTTTACCCATAAACCTTATATGGGTGAAGTGCACCGAGGGGAGAACATGTGGTACCTCATCCAATCTGATGTAGATTTGGTCCCAAATATACATCATGGGAGCCAAATGGTTGATTTCATACAAAAGGAGCTTCAATCACTCATGCTAATCAAAACGTTCAAATAGCTTCATCAAGGGTGGTTCGGTAATTTGCACATTAACTCAAGATCCATGAAGATGTTGTGAAAGTCATTCTAGCATCAAATGATCTACATCAAAGGAGCTTCACAATGGTTTCTGAATCTTTGAATTTGGACAAGTATAGAGTAAGTTATCATAGTTTTAATCTAGCTTATGTACATTTGTATCTTTATGATGTCATACTTGTTTAGAATGATGTAAGCTAGATGCACCCCTTTTTCTTAATTGTACACGCCAAGGGGTCCCTCATTGAGTATAAATAGACCCCTTGGATGCCTTGTAATCACACATTATTCAATAATATCAATACAAATCAAATTCAACATGAAGTTGTTTTTCTCTCTAGTTTTGTGCTAGATTCGAATTCTCTTGAGGGAGATTCATCTACTTCTAGCCTTGGGTTGGCATCCTTGGTGGTGATAGGTAGAATTGAAGAGTTCTTGAAGGTGGTGTGACTATATCCTTGAAGAGTCTTCTTGCCATTATCAGAGTTCTATTCGTTCATTCAACATTCCATTCGTGAGTTTCTCTCTGTGTTTCATTCATCTTGTTTTGTTTCAATCTCAAGATTCATTTGAATATCATTCAATCATTCAAGAAACTTACATTCCATCCATTACCATTCATTCGTTCATCCATTTCGACCATTCATTCATCCATTTTCCATCGTTTATCCATCCATTCATTCATTCATTCATACAAACTTAAAGAACAATATTAAAGATCCTTAGCTTTTGTATAATTTGATCATCTTTGGTCGCATTATACATCAAAATTGGTATCAATGATGTAGATTTGGTCCCAAATATATATCATGGGAGCCAAATGGTTGATTTCATACAAAAGGAGCTTCAATCACTCATGCTAATCAAAACGTTCAAATAGCTTCATCAAGGGTGGTTCGGTAATTTGCTGATTAACTTAAGATCCATGAAGATGTTGTGAAAGTCATCCTAGCATCAAATGATCTACATCAAAGGAGCTTCACAATGGTTTCTGAATCTTTGAATTTGGACAAGAATAGAGCAAGTTATCATAGTTTTAATCTAGCTTATGTACATTTGTATCTTTATGATGTCATCCTTGTTTAGAATGATGTAAGCTAGATGCACCCCTTTTTCTTGATTGTACACGCCAAGGGGGTCCCTCATTGAGTATAAATAGACCCCTTGGGTGCCTTGTAATCACACATTATTCAATAATATCAATACAAATCAAATTCAACATGAAGTTATTTTTCTCTCTAGTTTTGTGCTAGATTCGAATTCTCTTGAGGGAGATTCATCTACTTCTAGCCTTGGGTTGGCATCCTTGGTGGTGATAGGTAGAATTGAAGAGTTCTTGAAGGTGGTGTGACCTTATCCTTGAAGAGTCTTCTTGCCATTATCAAAGTTTTATTCGTTCATTCAACATTCCATTCGTGAGTTTTTCTTTGTGTTTCATTCATCTTATTTTGTTTCAATCTCAAGATTCATTTGAATATCATTCAATCATCTAAGAAACTTACATTCCATCCATTACCATTCATTCGTTCATCCATTTCGACCATTCATTCATCCATTTTCCATCGTTTATCCATCCATTCATTCATTCATTCACACAAACTTAAAGAACCATGTTAAAGATCCTTAGCTTTTGTATAATTTGATCATCTTTGGTCGCATTATACATCAAAATTGGTATCAGAGCCAAGGATTTTGAATCTTGCGGTTCTTGATATGATCTTTTACAATCTTTTTCATCACAAATCCAGTCCCCATCATCTCCCATTCTCGTCCCCCATATAAACTCCACAAAGAACCCGCTAAACCCAAACACAATCTAGCCTAAACACATCAAAACTCTCGTCCCTACCCCCTAACCCAAACCGTGAGTTTCTTTTGTGATCTTTTTGAAACAAGATTGATGGCTAGTTGAAGTACTCCAACGGATCCACCCCCGTCTTCCGTAGAATACATGAAACAAAGGATCGTTTACCTCTCCGATCAATTGAAAAAGTATATGCATCTACAACATAGAGAAATGCGTGATGATTCTTTTAAACCTCAAGAAGATGAGGAGGATGCTCAAAATGAACGAAGTGCACGTCCAAAGAGGGAGGATCGTTTTGACTTCAAATTGGAAATCCCCGAATTTGATGGTAATCGTGATCCCGAAAACTTCTTAGATTGGATGCAAACTGTTGAACGTGTTTTTGATCTTAAAGAAGTTCATGATGAGAAGAAAGTGAAGTATGTGGCCCTTAAGTTGCGAAAACATGCGTCCATTTGGTGGACTAATTTGCAAAAGAAGAGGCAAACTAAAGGGAAGGACAAGATCAAAACGTGGATTAAGATGAAGAAAAAGTTGCAAGAAAAGTTTCTACCACCAAGTTATCTCCAAGATAACTATTACAAATTGCAACGTTTGGTTCAAGGAAGCAAAAGTGTTGAGGAGTAAACAAAGGAATTTGAACATCTCCTTTGGCGTTGTGATCTCCAAGAAGATGAACCCCAAACTTTGGTACGTTTCTTATATGGTCTTAATGATTGGATTCGTAATATTGTTGAGTTACATTCTTACCAATCTTTGGATGAGTTGAGTTCTTTGGCCTTGAAAGTAGAAAGGCAAAGAAAAGAAAGAGGAAAAGAGACCATAAAGTAGCAAACATCCTACAAACCCCCACAAAACACACAATCCTACATTCCACAACAAAAATCCACATTCCCCACAAAATAACCAAACACAAAAGCACCACAAAATCAACCCCCATCCATCCCCAAACCCCACGTCCAAGACCCAAAACCCTTAGCCCCAAGAAGGTGTTTTCGTTGTCAAGGCTTAGGACATTATGCCTCGGAGTGTCCTAATAAAAGAGTTGTATCTTTGGTGGAATATCAAAGTGCTTTGTATGTTAAGCCGGAGTCTCATGAAAGTGAGAATGAAGAAGAGGTAGATGGCACCATTGACGTGAATGAGGAAGAAGTAGAGGAGGCGGATGAAGGTGAAATGCTAGTAGTAAGGAGAGCCTTAAGTGTTGCTTGTATTCCAAACGAGCAAGAACAAAGGGAGAACATCTTTCATACAAGGTGTACCATTCAAGGCAAGGTGTGTTCTCTAATCATTGATGGAGGAAGTTGCACAAATGCCGCTTCAACAACCATGGTGAATAAACTACAATTGGAGGTTAGTCCACACCTATCCCCCTACACAATTCAATGGCTTAGTCATGGGAAGGGTATTCGTGTGGTTCACCGTGTGCTAGTAAGTCTTTCCATTGGTAAAAACTACAAAGATTCTATTTGGTGTGATGTAATTCCAATGGATGCTTGCCATATTTTGCTTGGAAGACCTTGGCTTTTTGATAGGCACGTTACACATAATGGAAGAATGAACACCTACACATTTGTTCTCAACAAAAAGAAGATCACATTGGCTCCTCTCTCACCATCATCGATCATACGTCCCCAACAACAACCACAAAAGGAGGAGACTAACATTGTGACATTCATGAAAGCCGAGTATCATGAGTTTCAAGAGCATAAAGATCTTATTCTAGCAAATTTGGAGGAAGAGGAAGCGACCCCAACACACGAGCATGCGCGTCTCAAACCACTTTTGGAACGTTTCAAACATTTGCTCCCAAAAGAGATGTCGAATGGGTTACCTCCAAGAAGAGATATTGAGCACAAGATTGATCTTGTTCCGGGTTCTATGCTCCCCAACAAGCCGGCCTATCGTATGAATCCAAAAGATGCTCAAGAAGTTCAAAGGCAAGTGGATGATCTTTTATCCAAAGGCTTGGTACGTGAAAGTTTGAGTCCATGTGCCATTCCCGTCTTACTTGTTCCAAAGAAAGATGGATCTCAAAGAATGTGTATGGATTGCCGAGCTATAAACAAGATCACAATCAAGTATAGATTCCCAATCCCACGCCTTGAGGATCTACTTGATGAGTTACGTGGGAGTGTTGTATTCTGTAAAGTTGATTTGAGAAGTGGATATCATCAAATAAGGATTCATGAAGGAGATGAGTGGAAAAAGGCATTCAAGACCAAGGAAGGGTTATATGAGTGGCTTGTGATGCCATTTGGTCTTACAAATGCACCATCTACTTTCATGCGTTTAGTGAATCATGTATTGAAGCCTCTTATTGGTAAATGTGTTGTAGTTTACTTTGATGATATACTTGTGTATAGTAGAAGTGAGCATGAGCATGTGAAGCATCTAGAGTTGGTTATGTACATCTTGGAAAAAGAGCAACTCTACGCCAACATGGAGAAGTGCCACTTTTTCTCATCCAAGGTTGTATTCCTTGGATATGTTCTTTCAAAAGATGGCATTCAAGTTGATAAGGAGAAAGTGAAAGCTATTCAAGAGTGGCCTACACCTACATCAATTCATGAGGTACGAAGTTTTCATGGTTTAGCTTCATTTTATAGAAGGTTTATAAGGAATTTTAGCTCCATTCTTGCACCTATGACCGAGTTGTTGAAAAAGAAAGAGTTTACATGGAGTAAAGGTGCTAATGAAGCTTTCGAGTTAATTAAGGAGAAATTATGTCATGCACCTATTCTTGTATTACCTTGTTTTAATAAAGTGTTTGAAGTTGAGGTTGATGCAAGTGGAGTTGGAATTGGAGCCGTATTATCTCAAGAAGGCCGACCTCTTGCTTTCTTTAGTGAAAAGTTGAATGAAGCCAAAAGGAAGTATAGTACATATGATAAGGAGTTCTATGCAATTATAAGAGCTCTTGAACATTGGCGACACTATCTTCTAAGTGGTGAGTTCATTCTACATAGTGATCATCAAGCTCTTAAGTTCATTCAAGGGTAACATAAGTTGAATCCAAGACACGCCAAATGGGTAGAGTACATGCAAGCGTTCCATTTTGTGATCAAACATAAAGTGGGACATCTAAACAAAGGAACGGATGCTTTATCAAGAAGGTACTTACTCACTCATATTCTTGATTCAAGAGTCCTTGGTTTTGAGCATATTAAAGAGTTGTATGAAAATGATGAGGATTTCAAGGAGGTTTATGAGCTATGTAAGAAGCATCCCCACCAACTCTTTCATATTGAGCATGGATTTCTTTTTAAGGGAAATCAACTTTGTATACCAAAGAGTAGCATTCGAGAATTATTGATCATGGAGGTCCATGGAGGATCTTTAGCGGGTCATTTTGGCATTGAAAAGACATATCTTATGATGAAGGAGCATTATTTTTGGCCTAGCATGATCAAAGATGTTGAGCATATGGTAAAGAGGTGTAATACTTGCAATATTTCAAAAGCACATGCTTTACCACAAGGCTTGTATACTCCTTTGCCCATTCCACATAGTCCATGGGAAGATGTGAGTTTAGACTTTGTTGTTAGTCTACCAAGAACTCAAAGAGGCAAAGATTCTATTATGGTGGTCGTTGATAGGTTTCCAAAGATGGCACATTTCATTCCATGCCATACCACCTATGATGCTACTAAAGTTGCAAATCTATATTTTGAAGAAGTAGTGAAGTTACATGGTATTCCCAAGACCATGGTGAGTGATAGAGATTCAAAGTTCCTTAGTCATTTTTGGCTAACATTGTGGAAGAAGCTTGGTACAAAATTGAAGTTTAGCACCGCTTGTCATCCACAAACGGATGGACAAACCGAAGTAACCAATCGTACTTTAGGAGCTCTACTTCAAATCTTGGTGAGCAAAGATAAGAAAGGGTGGGATACTCTTTTATGTCATGCTGAATTTACTTTCAATAGAAGTCCAAGTAAAGCCACGGGGTTGTCACCTTTTCAAGTGGTTTATGGAAGGAACCCTCTCCAACCTATGGATCTTACACCTATTTCTACTTCAACAAAGTTTAGCTTTGAAGCTAATAAAAGAGTAGAAGAGATTAAGAAGCTAAATGAAGAAGTTCGTGAGAAAATCTTGAAGTATACACAAGATGTAGCTAGTAGAGTGAATAAAACAAGGAAGAAGGTTGTATTTGAACCTGGAGATATTGTTTGGATTCACTTGAAGAAAGAAAGATTTCCTTCTAAGAGGAAAGGTAAGCTTGCACCAAGAGGAGATGGTCCTTATGAAGTTTTGGAAAGGATTGGTGACAATGCTTATAAGTTACAACTTGGCGAAGACTATGAAGGGAGTTGTACTTTCAATGTGAGTGATCTCAAGCCCTATTATGGAGATAATGAAGAACTTCCTAGTTTGAGGACAAACTCTTTTCAACTAGGGGGGAATGATGTAGATTTGGTCCCAAATATACATCATGGGAGCCAAATGGTTGATTTCATACAAAAGAGCTTCAATCACTCATACTAATCAAAACGTTCAAATAGCTTCATCAAGGGTGGTTCGGTAATTTGCTCATTAACTCAAGATCCATGAAGATGTTGTGAAAGTCATCCTAGCATCAAATGATCTACATCAAAGGAGCTTCACAATGGTTTCTGAATCTTTGAATTTGGACAAGAATAGAGCAAGTTATCATAGTTTTAATCTAGCTTATGTACATTTGTATCTTTATGATGTCATACTTGTTTAGAATGATGTAAGCTAGATGCACCCCTTTTTCTTGATTGTACATGTCAAGGGGGTCCCTCATTTAGTATGAATAGATCCCTTGGGTGCCTTGTAATCACACATTATTCAATAATATCAATACAAATCAAATTCAACATGAAGTTGTTTTTCTCTCTAGTTTTGTGCTAGATTCGAATTCTCTTGAGGGAGATTCATCTACTTCTAGCCTTGGGTTGGCATCCTTAGTGGTGATAGGTAGAATTGAAGAGTTCTTGAAGGTGGTGTGACTATATCCTTGAAGAGTCTTCTTGCCATTATCAAAGTTCTATTCGTTCATTCAACATTCCATTCGTGAGTTTTTCTTTGTGTTTCATTCATCTTATTTTGTTTCAATCTCAAGATTCATTTGAATATCATTCAATCATTTAAGACACTTACATTCTATCCATTACCATTCATTCGTTCATCCATTTCGACCATTCATTCATCCATTTTCCATCGTTTATCCATCCATTCATTCATTCATTCACACAAACTTTAAGAACCATGTTAAAGATCCTTAGCTTTTGTATAATTTGATCATCTTTGGTCGCATTATACATCACAATCCCTACCATAGTAATCCATGAATGTAGAGCCTTGGTTTGGGATACCCTTCATGTTGTATGCTTATGTGAATTATGTGTTTCCCTTCCCCTTTTCTTTATTCAAGTCGACCTTAATTTAAAGGCTTCGTTTTAGTCCATATAAAATTCATTGGGTTGAGAAGATGATTATTTATTAATTAGGACAATTAATCTTAAAACATTATGGCTAACCCTATGGACGGGCCCGTTTATGTACAAAGGTTGATTATCTTAATTAATAAGATAAATTTGACTCACCTTTGATGATATTATATGGCCCTCTACGATGTTCTCTTAATAAAGGTCCAAAAAATCTTATTAAAAGTCCCAACAATGTTAATGGATAACGTCTTAGACTGCATAATAGTCACTAAGCTTGAGTAAATTAATTTATAGACTTAATTATTAAATCTATCACATTTATGGCCGACCCGTCGTTAGGCTAAACCATATTGGATTTACCAATTAAGCCTATAAACTTATTATAACCCGCTTATTTTTTTCTTTATTCAGTCCTTTACAATATCCATTTTCCTTGAGAAAATAAAATAAGTAAAGAGGGAAAGAAATGTGTATAGGCTGTCGGTCTTTCTGAACATTATGTTAGTCCGCATAATAGACAGTATGGCTCAAGCTGTCTAAAGCCCGTCAGCCCAAGTTACGGATTCTCCTTAAAACGGTCGTCCCGTGGATTGGGCCCATCCGAATTGATAAACACTTTCTTGTACTTTCCAACTTATGACCAGCTCGCTATATTTGACTTTATTCGGCCCTTTATAATGTTCTATTGTTAGGTCCATATAGAGTTAGGTCATGCACTCCCAAGAAGTGGGTGAGTCATCTTTGGGTCAACCTGAAGGCGCTGAGTCTGTTAGGGTCTCATATAGGTCTTTTAGGACATGCATGTATCGGGTAGTAAGTGTTAGAGAAATTATCGAGTCACTAACAAATTTCCATACAGGCACAATAGGAGGTCGACTCCGGGCCCGCATCAGAGATCCACATACTGACCGGTTGGTTTTAAATCCAAGCTGCGACCCATCTGTCATTCAACCCAGAGCTTAAATTATGGATGAGGAACGATTCCAAGGGATCCATGTCCAAGGCGCTGAAGCCAACATCTCGAAATAGCTGGAGGACCTTTACACTAAAATGCAAGGCCTAGTCTTTGCAAATTCCCTCGAACAGGAGCAGAAAATTGGGAAGAGGTTCCGTGAGCAACAACAGGTGATGGATGGCATGCTACAAGCCATCAGCAAGATCAATGAGAAGTTGGGCCTGAACACTAAGGGAGATGATGATGTCATAAAAGTCCATGGGTATGAATTTGAGCCTGAACTTGTTAAGACATCTGCAGAGGATAAGTCAGAGGGCTCAGGATGATTTAAAGAGAAGTTCAAAGTGGCTTTGGACATTCCCAAAGTCACTGAAAACCCTTCTGTCAAGGCCTTGGAACAAAAACTTGAGAGTATTACCAAGATGATGACCACTGTTCCGGCCTTTGCTGACAAGTACACAGATGTGCATTTGCCTATCCACCCAATCATGAAGGCGACCGACAAAGTTGAAGTACCCAACATCAAGTTCAAGCCAACTGACAATACCACTCACCACATTGAGGAGTTCATATGCTTAGCACCTCTTAACAAGATTGATGTTGACCTGAACTCTACAGTCTTCCCATCCACCCTAGATGGAGAAGCCAAAGTATCGTACCATGCCCTGTCACCTCAAGTCAAGGCTGATTGGAACGAGCTGTTTAAGGCTCATCAACCATTGCAGTCGCATCCAAAAGAAGCAGGCCACTGTAGATGACCTGACTACCATGAAGCAAAAGGGAAGACGAGTCTTTCCTGGACTATTTCGAAAGGTGGCACACCAAGCTGTCTCACATCAATGAGACCATACCTTTGCACCTGCAACTGACTACATTCAAGCAGGGACTCAAGAGTAGCCTGGCTCGGCACTTGGGATACCATGTGATCAAGGACTTCGATAACTTGAAGGACCTTTGTGTCCAACTTGAAACCATGAACAATGAGAAGGCAGCTGCCCAAGGGTAGAAGAATTCTAGTCCTAATAGGAGGGCTACCGGTTCGCCCAGCCACCCTTCTAAGAGCGCTGAGACTAATTTGTTCAGTCAGGAATCCAACCAAAGTACGACCATTACACCCCACTTGACGTCCATGCTTTGGCTCATCTCTTAAGAAAAAACTTGATTGAGTTGCCTTTACCAAGACCAGAGCCAGAAACGAAGTACCCAAGTTGGGATGAAATGCATTCTGCAACTATAACAGATGTAAGGGACATGACACCGAGAAGTGTTGGACCTTGAAGAATAAGATTGAGGGTATGATCCGGTCAGGGAAATTGCCCCTGCCAAAAGCAGCACAGAAAAGCCAAATAGAGCAAACGACCCTTTAGGAGCAGCCAGCAGGGAAAGGCAACACCACAAGAAGGGGACTTTGAAGTTAGCTTGGGTCTCAATTCCTTTGAGCATTCTGTTTCTGAGTCAGTTAGGGATGGCATTGAGTCGGTCTTTGATATACTTGTCTTTTGAATTCAATAAGATGCATCTATTTGATTGTGATTGTTTGAGAATCTCGTGTACTCTTAACTTGAGTTAAAAAGCTCTTTCACCCATTCATTAGCCTTAACACCCAAGTCTGACACATCCAAGTCTATCATCACCCTCACATACCCTTCCATTCATCAAGTGTTCATCCTACGAATCTAGGGTTTAAAATAAAATTAAAGAAAAGAGAGAAAAAGAAAAAAAAACAAGAAAGAGGGAAGTCAGTCTGCATTCATCAAGCAGGTTAGGCAAAAGGAGAGAAGACCAAAACCACCAGTCTCTTGAAAGTGGACATCTCTATGCTCCTAGAACAGCAACCTGAACAAAATGTGCCTAGGATAAGGGGGCTACCGCCTCACCACCCACATCAGCATCCTTATCACCTATTACCTTCCCATTCACCAACAACATCTATCCTTACTTATCATCTACATCTCCATCCCAAGTTCCCATTCACCAAATAATCCCTCTTTGCATCACCTATAACAGCCACCGTTCAAAAACCCTTAGCCTTGACCAACCTGGTCATTCTCTTCATAACCACTCCATATCTACGCCAAATCCAAGAGGTGTGTTGTGACTAATGTCATCAGAAAGAAGAACATGAGTTAATTCCGTGAAGAAGAAAGTCAAAAAAAAAAAAGAAAAAAAAAAGAGAGAGTTCCTAGTTGGTCCACCAACATGGGTTGGCATGAGTGGTACGGCACCCATGTCCGTTAAGCACTTTATTTGCGTATGGAAAAACCTATGCTGGGAGAGCAAACCCCATTTGGGTGTCCATATCTCGATTCATGCCAAAAAAAAGGAATAAGAAAGTGCAAAAAAAAAAAGAAAAAAGTGAGAGAAAAAAAAAAGAAGAGAGAAAAACAAAGAGAAAAGAGGGGGAAAAAAAGGTGAGAAACTGGAGACGGAGCTAATAGTAACGCACACCGAAAACCCATTCATAAACCACCCAATTTGTTCTCAAGCCTTGCGCCCCAAGTCTTCACATCATCATCACACCTTTGCATCCATGACCATCCTCAAGCCTTCCTCACCAAGCCCTCCTCAAGGCACCAATCCTTTGAAGTTGCACCTTATGAACTACAACTGGCCTAATTGCACATCGGATACGTAGGAGAACCTCTTTGAGGCCCGGCCACTACAATTCAAGGAGCATCCTTTGTCACAAAATTTTGGTCTTTGAGAGAAAAAAAAAATAGAGAGGCTAGCTCGGAACCCTGAGCTAGGCAAAAGGAGAGTAAGAGAACAAGAGAGGCTAGCTTGAAATCCCGAGCTAAGCAAAATGAGAGTGAGAGAATAAGAGAGGTTAGCCTGGAAACCCGTTAGGGCGGGTTAGGCAAAAAGAGAGTAAACCCTGGATTTTGAAGTTCTTTCACATCTCTGCCATCATAATTTCCCAACCTTCTTTCCATCAGACTTGGATCACCTTCACATCCAAATAGCCAACCACCTCTCCTCCTGTGACACGAATCCATCTCAATTATTCCCTCACCTCTTCTCCTATGAGGTGACTTAACCCTAGCTAACCATCAAGCCTTAGCTAAAACATAGTCATTTGTCAATCATAACAAACCCAGATTCGACCATCGACCCACCATCATCTCCTTTTCACCAAGTGCCTCATCAACTCGTCTGACCAGACTTACCTTTTCTTTTGCCAACCTTCTTCATCCTCCCATACCACCATAGCTTTTTGACTCAATCTTTAGTGCAAGTGCGAGATTCGGTATTTCGAGGCCCATTCTAGACAGATTTGAGCGAGGCCCATCCATCAAGGACAAGAAATCAGCCACATCAATGGCTAATTGCAAACAGCATCCGACTTAAGAGAAGAGTTCATTTGAACTGGGGGTTGCCCTAACCATCACATAACCTGCAAAGATGTTTTACCTATCTCCACAATGAACCAAGCAAGAGGACAAGACAAGTCATCCAGGATAACGCCTTCATCATCATGCCTCATCGCAAGCCTCACCTATCCAGCCATGTCCTGAAATTGCATGTCGAGTAGCTCTGACACTTGGGGAATCATTATCCAAGTCTTGGCATTGGGGGTTGTTTGCATATTGAGTCACATGCATTGTAAAATACTGTTCATGTACATTTTCTCCTAATCATTGCATTGCATCAGGAGGTCATACATGAAGTCAACAGTCATGCATAAGTGTATAAGAGTCTGGAGTCTAAAAGACCAAGCGCATGCATACTCATCGAAAAAAAAAGGGAGAATCTCATCTCGCACAGAGGCCCAGACTCGACTACTAATCATATAGAGCAACATTAGAGGGAGTTTTAAACACACTCTGAATGATATCTATCCTGTTCAAGCGACTATCGTCCAAAACTCATCCTCATGATGATCTTCAAGCAACAAAAGCTGCCATGGACGTCACCAACACAATCATCTGCATCGAGAAAATCCGTTCTGCCTGGGCATCATTAACATCGGGAAAATCTGATCCGCCTCGGGAAAATCCGTTGGGCATCATCAACATCGGGAAAATTCGATCTACCTCGGGAAAATCCTTTGGGCATCTTCGACATCGGGAAAATTCGATTCACCTCGGGAAAATCTGTTAGGCACCAGCATTAACATCGCGAAAATCCGATCCGCCTCGAGAAAATCCGTTGGGCATCTTCAACATCGAGAAAATTCGATCCACCTCGGGAAAATCCGTTAGGCATCTTCAACATCGAGAAAATCTTATCCGCCTCGGGAAACTTCGTTGGGCACCACCATGAACATTGGGAAAATCCGATCCGCCTCAAGAAAATCCGATCCGCCTCGGGAAAATCCGTAAGGCATCATCGACACCGGGAAAGACTAAGACATCGACAGAAATAAAGGAGAAGGAGAGTTCAAGTCAGCTGCGATCAATCTTCCAGACAGGTAACTCTCTATATCTCCAGCCATTGTTCAATATGATCTAACAGACTACTTTGGTTTCTGTGCAAGGAACCATCACCGACACCGGGAAAACCGAGACATCATCTTCCAGCTACCGTTAAAAGAGCGCTGACTTCCATCCGTCCTTCCGGTCGCCATTAAAAGAGCACCGACGTCTCTCCGGTTGTCATTAAAAGAGCACTGACCTCATCCACCTTCCGGCCGCCATTAAAAGAGCACCGACAGCATCCACCTTCCGGTTGCCATTAAAAGAGGACCGACAGCGTCCACCTTCCGGTCGCCACATAAAAAAGCACCGACAGCATCCACCTTCCGATCGCCATATAAAAGAGCACCGACAGCATCCATCTCCTAGTCACGGATGTCAAGCAGTCAGCATCTCAGGTTACTTTGACCTTCGTCCTATTCGGACTCGATTAAAGTGGGGGATCTTTGTAGACGTCGGATTTTATACCAGGACAAGTGTACAAATCAAGCACAATAAGAAAAGAGGCTAGAATGAAAGTGAAGCCAATGGGCCTTCCTCAATCAAAAGCTATCGGGCCAACCCACCACAAAAACCTTCATTTTCCACCCTTTCCACAATACATGTGCCCACCATTTCGAAGCTCATTTTTTCCAGAATTCTCGTTTGCCCTATTTCTCTTGATGAGAGTAAAGTACACATCATAAGCTTTCCGACGCCTTTTGAATCGCCTAAATCGAAGTCCGGATGAAGAAATTATGGTTGTTTGAAGTTGGCTTAGGAAAATAAGAAGGCTAGGCGGCCTTGCTCTTTTTCTAGCCCAGAAATTAGGCCTGAAAGCACGTCTGGCCCAGCAGAAATCGGAAGAACTAGCGACTTCCTCCCCTGTTCAAGACAGACTGAGAATAAGCACGTAGCCCAAGAAAAAAAGGAAGACTCGACGCCCTTCCTCGCTGCTACAGACCGCAAACGGGTTGCCACGCTGGCAATCTGTGTCTAATTAAATCGAAGGCCAGGCGACCATCCTTTTAATTTCAGATTTTTGCCGCCAACTTTTTCCCTCAACTCCATTGCAATCCCATGATCATAGCTTGGTTGACTTTGACTTGTGATTTGAGGATGGCCTATGGGCCTTGCTATTTGTCTAAAGGGCATGATCCTTGGAATCATGTCCCCTCCTTCCATCTTCATACATCCATCATCCACCTAAAAATGCCCCCTCTCATCCTCACTCATTTCATCAACTACTACCATCAACTCTTTCCATCAAAAACTCAATAAAAGTACTCTCCATCACTCTCTGCTCTCTCTACATCATTCTCTACCCTTACTCTCTTCATTTCTCATCACACTCTAATCTCATTATCATCATACTCTCCTTTGAAATTCCCTCCCACCTTCCATAAACCGTCATTATCACCACCACTATACTATTCATAACCACACCGTCAACCATTTAAGCCATCATTCCAACATCCATACGACATCACGTCCAAGCACGCATCACAAAGGGTCCATTTCGAAGGTCCAACGTAAGGTTCGTACATCTTCATTATTGTATATTTAACCATGTAATTTACTTTTAGATCATGATACTTGTGCATTACTTTATAAAAGAAAACATTTTATTCTCGCATGAATGGAATATAACATTGTGAAATTCATTAAACTTCTCCCCGCTCATTCTCATTTCAAGTTTGATTTTAGTAGAATCTGTTTTTAAACAGGCGGATTTGAGAATTATTTAATTCTCGAATTCCTAACCTTGCCCCCGGACTTAGAATTCGGGTTCGTAGACCGGAGTCATTTTATTATTGATGGTTTGTCGGTTTTCTTAAATCGACTAGCGACTCATTCTTTTTTATAATCTCTTTTTATTATCCAACATGCATGTTTATTACATCAAAAGAATTTATAAAAAATAATTTACACATGCCCATGTTCTAATCCGAAGCCTAACCAAGAGAAAGTAACATAGAAAAATCAAAGGCTAGGCAGCCTTGGATTTTTCTAGGTATTTTCTGTTGGGCCTTGTCGATCCTTAGGATTCTTACTTAATTGGCCCGGATTCGAATCGGATCCTATGTAAAATTATTTGTAAATTAATTTGATATAATTTCAAGCATGTGAATAATAAAAATTGATTATTAAATAAATAAAAGTCACCCTTCGAAAATGATTTTTATAAAATAAAAATATCCTTATTTAAGGATTAAACAACCTTAGTCGGCTCCCGATCATTAAGTAGCACACTCGAGAAAAAACGTGGTTTTTTCCGGGGTCCTATACATACTCGCATTAACTTCGTTAGGTCAGCTTATTTATTACAAGAATACAAAATCGAGCAAATTTTTTCTTTTTCTCTGCAAAATAACAAAAGGGAAAAGTGTTCGTATAGCAATAAAAAGAAAAATTAAACTTTACTAGAACAAATAAAAAGAAATTAAATCTAAGTGGGGAGGGGTAAATAATTGAAGTGTGAGATTTCCTCCCCGTGGTACTTTGTTTAACGTCGTTAGCTCGGCGGTGTTGACTCCTATTCCTTAGGGTCCTCAAGCCATCTCTGGGCCGATTAAAGAAGTGGGTCACCAAAGTTTCGGATTTTGTTTAGAATTTTGACAGGTACATATTTATTCACTTGCAACTTGTACTCTATCACCGACTCTCCTAGCTCGATGATCATCGATTTTCTCATGTCCATTATATAATTCACTGTTGCGAGGAAGGGTCTGCCTAGTATAACTTGTGTAGAGGGATCCTCCCCGTGTCTAAAAAACCATGAAATCGACAGGGACATAGTACCCTTCTAACTTAAGAGAGAAGTTCACCAAGACTACTAGGGGATACCTAAGGGACTTATTAACTAAGTGAAGTTCTGCATTAGTGACTCTTAGCTCCAGATGATCTAATTTCTTAAGAAGCAACTTGGGAAGGATGTTCACTCCTAAAACGGTATCGCATAACGCATTTTCTATCAACGGATTGTCCAATTGGCAAGGGATTCTAAAACTCTCTGGGTTCTTTGCTTTTGGCATCACAGGGGGTGGTAAAGCTTTCTGATTTAGTTCAACGTCGATGCCTATCTTGGCTACTTCTGGTGTCTCATGCTCTCTAAGAGTATCCCATCCAGGGTTGTCTATTTGGCAGTCTATAGCATTGCATTGAGCTCCTAGATTAGGGACAGGTTGAGGGGAGGCAAACTAGTGGAAGGAGTTGTTGTGTTAGCGATCTGGTTTTCTAAAAAAATTTTGTGAGTCGCTAGGGCTTCTACCTTTTCCATCAGGTTCTTAATCACTCCATCCTGCTTTTGTTGGCTTAATATAAGGTTCTCCATCATAACTTCTAGATTTGACTTTTGAGGAGGACCTTGAGGTGGAGGCCTATGAAATCCCGGTGCGACCTGTCTTTGTCCTTGAAGAGGACCAGTCGAGTTATTATTCCTATATGAGAAATTTGGATGGTTCCTTAACCCTAGGTGGTAAGTGTTGGAGTACATGTCAAAGTTTTGTCTTTGGTTGCCAACATAGTTGACTTGTTGAGTGGGGGTCATCAGTGACTACTCCTGAAGGACAGGCTGTGGTAACGTGTTCAGTTGACTGACAAGAGGCACATGGTAAAGCGAGGGTCGCATGCAAATTTAAACGGTCCATTCTAAGTCAAAGTATCAAGCTTAGAAGACAGAAAAGAAATTGCACCAATTGTTAGCTTACCTCCCGCTCTACGGAGGGGTTTAGACCATTGGTATGAATTTATCGCCATTTGCTCGATCAGACTAGTAAGCTCAGGCACAGTCTTGCTCATGAGATCACCTCCAGCTGCTGAAAGGACGCTCCCTCTAGCTGATTCGCTCGCTCTGTTGTAGAACGACTGGATCGGAACCCACGACTAGAATCCATGTTGAGGACACTAATGGAGGAGGTCTTTGAATTTCTCCCACGCTTCGTAGAACGTCTCATCAAGCTCTTGGGTGAACGTCGAAATCTGATTTCGCATACTAGTCCGCTTGCTGGGAGGGAAATACTTTGCCAAGAACATGCTAGCGAGCTCATTAAACGTGGTGATGGAGGTAGGCGGCAGCGAGTTGAGTCACTCCCATGCTTTTAATTCTAAATAGAACGGAAACAGCCTCAGTTTGATCGCGTCTTCTGAAACGTTGTTTGCTTTGAATGTGTCATATGCTTGGCGAAAGATGCGCAGGTGACGGTTCCAATCTTCACTAGGGTGTCCATGGAACGGAGTTTTGGACACCAAGTTGATAAGAGATTGCCGCAATTCGAAATCATTCGCTACAATAGTGGGTACCGTGATGGCGGACTGAGGGTTAGTGACGTTCGGTGTCACATACTATCCCAGTGTTCGTTGTGGATTGGCCATCTCTTCTCTACGTCTAGCTTCCTCTTCTTCTTGCTTTTCCCTTTCCAGTATTTGCTTCTTCCTTCTTTCTCGCAGAGTGCGTTCGATTTCGGAGTTGAATTCGTATGAGAAATCTTTTTGCATATACCTGAAAAAGAATAAAAACAAGAACACCAAGTGTAATCAAAGGTGGTAGTAAAAGAAAATTAAAAAAACAAATAACCTAGTCAACCAGAGTGATTTCGTTCAATGGCAGCTGGGGAAATAAATCCCTAGCAATGGCGCCAAAAACTTGATACGGGCTCCGCAAGTGCACGGGTGCAATGTAGTATGTCAAGGTCGTCTCTCAAGGACTTGTTCAACTACGCACTAAACTATTTCACTACAAAGGATGCTAGGTCGGCCAAAGTGTTGTGTGATTATGACATTTTAATTAAAATAAGAAAAGTTATAAACTTTAAAGGTTCTACCAGATGATTAGGGGAATTCAGGGGAGTCCACTATAGTCAATCAGTGAATTAAGAGGTAATTCCAATGTGAAGCGGTGTTAGGATTATCGGGGTCTATAATCTTTCTAAGGCCTATCACAGTAATCTTTTGATCCGATGTGAGTTACAGTGATTAAACTAAACACCTATTTTCATAGCTATTTAATTCAATCAAAGATAAGCACGGAATATAACATGACCCTAAGCAAGAACCCATTATTTCTAACTATGTTCTACGCCTATTCAGTCTTCGTCTATCCAATTCAAAATAACAATCTTTCGATCCAATATTAAGAATCTAACCAAGTAAAAGGTGATCAGTCAATTACTATGACTTACAAAATAGGAAGATTAAACGATTAAATTGAACTTCACACTGAAATCGCATTCATAATTAGTCGAGAGACATCGAGTTTATCCCCTAAACATGAAATTTAGCTACTCATGATAATAGAAACAAGCAAATTAAAAATTGAATTCAAATTGCAAATCATAATGGAAATAGAAAACAACCGAATATCCAAAGCGTCGAATTCGATCTCTTTTTGTCACCCAATTCGATCTCCTTCTCCTTTTTAGTTACTCTTAACAATCTCAAAATATTACTAAGGTTTCTCTCTAAAAACTAGAACTAAAAATATACGAACAATTGTGAATAATATTCGACTCGCTTTTGACGGCAGGGTCAAAACTATTCTATTTAAATACAACACTCTTATGTATTTTTTTACTAGATTTATCAATTTTTCGGGTTAATTTTATACGTGCACAATTGTATAATAATAACTATTCTATTTAAATACACATTTTCAACACAATAAAAACATTTAGTTCAATGTAACAGGGTATGAACAAAATTCAACATAAAAACATTACAAAAATCATCCACACATCAACTCTAAGAATGCAACTATACAACTTAAAATGAAAAAAAAAAACACACACACACACACACACACAAAGTTCACGGTTATCGCACTATACTTATGGCCCAGTTCTTCAAGCAACCCATCAAGTTCATATGAGTAGGCCAATATCGGATAAAGAAATCAAGGAGGCTTTCTTTTCTATCCCAGATGATAAAACCCCAGGTCCGGATGGCTATACGAGCAAATTCTTCAAGAAGGGCTGGGATCAGATGGGTGACCTTGTGTGTGCTGTTGCTCGGGAGTTTTTTAAAACTGGGAAGCTCCTTAAGTGTTTCAATTCTACCCACCTCGTGCTTATCCTGAAAGTACCCAATCCAAGCAAAGCAACGGAACTCAGGCCTATCTCGTGTTGCAACACCTTCTACAAGGGGCTTACAAAGATTATAGCTGCTAGAATTCGTGAAGTCCTCCCATTTCTGATTAATCTCAATCAAGGTGCCTTCAGGGAGACAGCTTCTCCATAATGTGCTCCTCTGTCAGGAAATAGCAAAAGGGTATAATCGGTCAACTATCTCAGGTAGATGCATGATGAAAATTGACCTCAGAAAAGCATTTGACTCAGTCCACTGAGACTTCATCGAAGAAGCTTTACTGGCTTATAAGTTCCGCCTTTGGATGATAAGTTGCATTATGGTGTGCATCACCACCCCGTCATTCGCCATCAACGCTAATGGTTGCATATCTCAGTCTTTCCAAGGGGTTAGGTGGTTAAGACGGGGAGATCCCATGTCCCCGCTTCTTTTTGTGCTCATAATGGAATACCTGTCAAGATCGATCGCTTTCCACATTGAGCAGGCGGGGGACTACAAATATCATCCCTATTGTTCTAAGCTTAAGTTGACGCATCTCATGTTTGTCGATGACCTTATTCTTTTCACGTCAGCAAATTGAAGATCCATTCAGATTCTGATGCAGGCCTTCCATCACTTTTCTGATGGGACTGGGTTAGAAGCTAATAGAGAAAAATCTCAAGTGGTCCTCGAGGGGACAAAGCAGACTGAGGATCTCCTACAGGAAACAGGGTTTGCGCATGGTGTACTCCCTTTCAGATACCTCGGTATTCCCATCTCTGCGTGCAAACTAACAGCTTCTAATTGTAGTGTGCTTGTGGAGAAAATATTGGCCAAAATCAAAATCTGGGAAACTAGACATATCTCATATGCGGGTCGGGTTGTCCTCATCAACTCGATTCTACTTAGTATATATGGTTTCTGGGCTGGAATTCTAATCCTCCCCGAGAAAGTTGTGAAGGAGATCAATGATTATTGTCGAAATTTCCTTTGGGGAGGGACACACAAATACAAAACGCCACGCGCTATTTCCTGGATTAAAACTTGCAGGCCGAAATCCCATGGGAGTCTAGGGTGCCGAGACCTATACTTTTGGAACCAGGCCTTGATTGCACAACTTGTCTAGGATATACAGGATAAGAAAGAGGTGTTGTGGGTGAAATGGATTCACACCAAATACATCAAAGGAAGGTCATGGTGGAATTATGCCCCACCATATGATGTATGTCCATATTTCAAGAAAATCTGTGAGATATAGGACATCTTCAAGTGGGGTTCTACTCTTGGTATGCGCTGGGAATAGGAGGGAACTGATGTTTACATGGTGAAGGGGGGTTATACTTGGAGTCTACCCCCAACCGAGAAGCCTTGGTGGACAGAGATGGTCTGGAGTAGGCTTGTTATTCCCCGGCATTCTTTCATTCTCTTCTGGCTCAGGTTACAGGATAGACTTCCTGTGAGACACAGAACTCAAACATGGAAGAAAGATGGTGTTGATAGCTGCCCAATTTGCAATATTGGCGTAGAAACTCACGATCATCTCTTTATGGAGTGCACTCTAACTCGGGAGGTAATTGTAGAAATTAGTAAATTACCCAATTGCGCGGGGATGGGTGATACAAATCCTCGTGATTGGTGGGATCATATAACTACCAAGCCGATTCCAAACAAGCTCAAAAATCTCGCTTACAGTTTCTACGGAGCAACAATCTACCATATCTGGAGAGAAAGGAACAATTATGTCCATGGAAACCCCAAGAGAAATACAAGCATCATCGTGCAACACATAAAGGAGGAAGTTAGGCACAGAACAGTCATGTATGCCAAGAATAAGAAAGGATACAAGCATTATCTTGATATTGTACTCATGATCTAATTTTTGGGGTTGAGGCCCTCTCCTCTTCGTCAGTAATATATAGCCTATTTTCGTTGCAATTTATATATATATATATATATATATATATATATATATATATATATAATTGGATTATAATAATCCCATGTTTTGCAAATTGGATGGCGATAATCCCTACTTTCACTTTAGAGAGTGTCTCACTTACTATTTGCGGATGACTCAATATTTTTCTGTAAAGCGGATGTGCAAGAAGCCTTAGTGTTCAAACAACTATTGGAAGACTATGAGAAGGCGTCCGGCCAGAGGGTTAATCTGTTTAAATCGAATGTAACCTTCTCCAAAGGTGTCCTACCAACTCGAAGAAGAGACATATGCAACACCCTCGACATAAAGGAAGTTCTAGCACAGGAGAAATACCTCGGCCTACCGGCTTATGTGGGTCAATCAAAATACAAGAGCCTAGTGCAAATTAAGGACAGGGTGAGGAGGAGGCTGTCGAGGTGGACAGACAGACTAGTGCCGGGGGCGGGGAGGGAGGTGCTGATCAAAGCAGTAGCGCAAGCAATCCCAACCTATGCTATGAGTGTGTTTAAACTGCCCAAGAGACTATGTCACGACCTCCAAGCAATAATTACAAGGTTCTGGTGGAGCAACGACCCGGGAAAGCGGAAAATACACTGGGTAGACAAAGACCGGCTGTGCAATTCGAAGTTGGATGGGGGGTTGGGGTTTCGGGATATGGAGGCTTTTAATGAGGCAATGCTTTCCAAGCAAGTTTGGAGACTTATGAAGAGCCCGGATAATCTAGCCTTCAAAATTCTCAAGGCAAGGTACTTCTCCGATAGAGACATTTTGGGTGCGAGTCTTGGACAAAGGCTAAGCTTCACATGGCGTAGCATATGGGGAGCCAGGGACCTGATCGCAAAGGGATCGAGATGGATCGTGGGGAATAGGGAGAAAATAAGGATATGGGATGACAGATAGCTTGGCCGACCACACTCTTTCAAACCAATTACCCCAGCAGAATGTGCTGAGCCGGAAGCGCTTGTGGCAGATTTGATAGACAGAGATGGAGGAAAGTGGAAAAATGAGAGGGTCCGAGAATGGTTCTTACCATGTGATGCTGATGAAATTCTACGGACCCCTCTGTGCACAACATGGCCGGAAGATGTGCTTGTGTGGCACTACACCCCAAACGGTGAATACACTGTCAGAACCGGATATCATGTGGCTATGAACTTGAAAAAGCTCGATCGACCCTCAACCTCGGCACAAAATACCACCAAGAATGCGTGTGTTCGGATGGAAGACCTGTGTTAATGCGCTGGCCACAAAATCAAACCTGTCGAGGAGAATAACGGCTCTAGATATGCAATGCACTCTATGCGGAGCACCGGAAGAGACTGTTATTCACACTCTTTTTGAATGCCCAACAGTGGAGGAAATATGGAATAGCAGCCCCATTGAAGAGGAGATGAAACTGCTTGCATCTGAGACACCGATCGCAGTCTTGATTAGGATGGGAGAGCTCCTTGATGAGGACAGCCTCGGAAATTTGATAGCGGTTATGTGGGAATGCTGGAGAATCAGGAACGAATTAATATTTGGAAAAAGGAGGCAAGTGGAGGTCGGTCTTGCCGAAAGAGCTTTACAGTTTGTGGCTGAATACCGAATGGCTATGGAGAGGGAACAACCTCCAGTGTTGGCGACTGAGATGGGCTGGATACCGCCGGAGATGGGAGTGTACAAGCTAAATTTTGATGGCGGAAAAACGGGTGAAACGGAATATGGCTGGGGGTTTGTTGTGCGGAACCATCTCGGAGATATAGTGTTAGCAGGTACTGAGCAAGGAACGGGCTTCGTCGATCCGCTCATGGAGGAGATGAGAGCCTGCTTATTTGGAATAAAGGAAGCAAGTGCAAGAGGTTTCAAGCGTCGGGTAGTGGAGGGAGATTCATAAATATTGATGCAAATACTCACGCATAAATAGAAGCAAAATAGCATAGGGGGTTTTTTTGTGGATTTTATTTTGAGTTTGTGTGAAACTTTATGTTATGTTGTGTTTAATCTTGTTAGAAGGGGTTGTAATTCAGTTGCACATGCCATGGCTCACCTCCAACCCATCTCACAGTCGAGACGGATTTGGACGGATAGGTTGCCGAATATTGTCTACGATCTGGCCTCGAAGGACATGTGCTCTTTTTTGAGTAATAATATTGTCTAGACCCCTTTTCTCTCAAAAATAAAATCCACCTCCACATTCTTCTTATTTTTTTCATTCCTACCCTATATTGTTTTTATTTTTTTCGTTCATGCCCCTAGAAAGTTAATGAATTGTAGTTTCTAAAACATTTTTTAAATTATTTTTTTGAGACTCCGAGTAATTATTATGATTGTTTTAAAATAATAAAAGTGAAAAAATCGTAAAAAATAGTAAAAAGATTGAAAACAATTGGGAAAAATGTCGTAAATTCATTAAAAATCATGGTAAAGTGTTATACTAAATTTTGAATCAAATGCAACACAAAATCTATGATATTTAGGGTATACTCTCGAAAATGTCCCGCTACAATCCAATTTTGTTTTTTTTGGACCACCAGAATATAAAGTGAAAGTAGGGATTATCGCCATCCAATTTACAAAACATGGGATTATTATAATCCAATTTTCCTATATATATTTATATATATATATTTATATATATATATATATATATATATATATATATATATATATATATATATATATATATAACCCGGACCCGCCAAATTTTTAGTGGACCCGGACCCGATGGGTCCAATTTTTTGGACCCAGACGGCCAGACCTGCCTAAATGGGGCGAGTTCGAGCGGGTCTGGGTTGGGTCCAGGACCCATTGTCATTCATAGTTGCAGGTTTCTTGAAGATCTATGTTGACAATTATGTTTATCCATACTACAGGAAAGCTAAGTATGTGGAGGCTTACTCTAGAGCCATATCTCCATGTCTGGATGAAAAAACACTGGCCACTTTCATATCTGGTACTTGACCCTCCTACCATAATCCCCAGATCAGGGAGGCTTGCCAAGAACAGGAGAAAGGACCCTCATGAGGACAGTGAGGACCCCAAGAGCAGTGGTAGGCTTACGAGACATGGAGGGCAAGTGGTGTGCAAGAACTTTGGTGGGAGAGGCCACAACTCAAGGACATGTAAAGAAGATCGACCTAACCCAGCTGAACAACAACCACCGAGGGGTAGGGGGAGGCCAAAAAAGGCACCCACACTATATGCAAAATCAGTTGCATCTCCCGCTGCAAGTGGAGCTGGTTCATCCGGAAGAGGCAGGGGACGAGGCAGGGGAAGAGGCAGGGATGGAGGTATAGGGGTAGGAAGGGGTTCAAGAGAGGGTGGAGTACAAACCAAATCAACTGCAGCTCAATCAATAAGATTCTTCCCTTTTTATTCCATTAGATCCACTTTTTGTTGAGAAACCCTAAAACCTTTTTTTTTTTTAACTGTTGAACACTATCCTAAAGACGCTCACCAACCAATGCATTATTAATGGGGACCCTGATTATTTTATAATTCAATGTAGACAATTTCCCATGGCAGTTTCCAACAAATGGCACAACAACCTCTCATGTGCTCCCAAGCATCAGTTGCAAGTTGAAGCCAACCACATGGGGGACCAGAGTAGGGCAATTCAAGTATGGGGAATCCTGTCCTTTTGGACAGTGTGACATAGATTCCTGTCAAGTTTAGGTATTGGACTGTGAATATTTTCATTGTGGATGTGTAATATTTTGGGGCCTCTTTATAAAACATTAGGGGTTGTTGTTTGTAATACTTTTGGGGATTAGGTTTGGTGGATATTAGACTATGAATGGTAGCCATGTAATGACCTTGACATAATCTTGTTGTTGGATGACATTATTTGTTGATTGCATCATCTTTTGATTGCCTTTGATCCTATTTACTTTCCTTTAATACCACTTAAATTCTAATATGTATTCCAGTTTTTTTTTTTTTTTTGGACTACTGAAAACCATAACCTTATAATTTGGGACCACTGAAATACAATACCATAATATATGGGACCACTAAAATCCAATCCTGTAAAGTATGGGACCATTAGAATCCAATAACTATATATTTGGGACCACTATAATTATCATGTTGGGACCATTGAAATTTACTTGAATATTTTCAAGGACTACTAAGGTCCAATATTTATTTACAATATAGTAGACAATGGAGATTAATTGTTCACTTCATATGCACAACAACTTCATATGCACAACAAACATGACAACAACAAATACTATCTATACATTGTAACAGTTGACAACAATCTTTCATAAACAAGATACATTTTGCAGTTCATTAAACAATATAGTCCCACCTTACACTACCATTCAAGCAACACCTTAAATGCTCCTACCTAATGCAATACCTACAAAAATGAATACGATGTACACCATCAGCTTCTCCCAACCCCATTTCCCAGATGCCCTCATTTTCAAGCAAAACAACTCCTCCTCCATAATCTTCAGCTCTTCCTTAACTGTTGTCTTCTTCATCTTCTCTTTCTTTATCTTCTTCCTCAGCCTTTCATTATCTTCCTTAAGCATTTCATTTTCACGAATGAGATCAGCTACCATCCTCTCAATTGCAACTTTGTTGTCCTTGGAACTAGGTTGGCCTTTATCTGCCCAATCCAAGAATCCACACCTCAAGTGTTTATCCTGACCATACATAATCAACCCCAATAACACATGTCTAAACCTGAGAAATGTCAATTTCTCCCTTTAATTTAAATTCAGAAAAAAATCGTACCTTCCACAACTGGCAACCATGGAATTTTCTGTCTTCGGACCTTTTTTCTTACAGATCTTAAGTGTGGCTGGTATACCATGGCCACAATTTGGCCAATGCCCTGTGTTCGATGAAGAACTAGAAGTTTTCCCGTTGCTCATTGCCGACGCTGCAACAGTGACAGATTTCTAGGTTTAGGAGATATGAGAGATGCAAAAGGAAAATGAAGACACGAAATTAGGGTTCTTCAACCTAAATTGGGGAAAAGGGGAAGAAGATGATTGCAGCTGCTTATAGAGGGGATGGAGATGGTCGACATCTTGGAGTACGGGGGAGAAGAAAGGAGTCGATTTCTATGGTTGAAAGAGTTGAGAAAAATTTGCAGGATATATATTAGAAAGAAAAGAGAGTTATGAGAAGGAGTGGTTTTTTTACCGCAGGAGAAAACAATGGGAAAGGGAAAAGAAGAGAGAGAAATAAAGGGGAGGGGGATAAATTTTAGTTTCCAACCTGGAAATAGAAAAAAAGAAAAATTAAGAGGACATGTATTTTTTAGCTGATGTGGCATCCAAAACCAAAGTCAACACGGTCAAACACATGACCATGGTGCCATGCATGTCAGAAAACCACCGAGTCATCGCCTCACAACTCGTCGGTGTCCCACCCAAATCCAATTTTTTTTTTTTTTGGACCATCAAAATACAAACCGAAAATAGGGATTATCGCTGTCCAATTTGCAAAAGTTGGGATTATCTCTCATCATTTATTACAGAGTTAAAGACAATCAGGACCCTATATTTTAGTGTAATAATTATAAGGGCCCTATATTTTGAAAAATAACTATTAGGTACCCTATATAATGAAGTAATAATTTTTGGGTGACAATTGAACTTTTCGTATTTGCATTTTAGTCCCTGGTTGCCTTTTAGTTTTGTTTTTGGTCCTTAGTGGTTAAAAACTTTATTTTAGCACAGTTAATAATTCCATTTACTATAGTTTATATATTCCTGCTTTATTTATGGTCCTTTTCCATTTGGTATCAGAGCCACGTGTCAAACTTCACTAATTATAATTAGTGAATTTAAAAACCTATTAATTAAGTAATTAATGACCTCATCCAATTGTCCTTATCCTGATTTTCCTCATATCGTCCATAATCCAGATCAGACAAGCGGGGTAGGAGCTCAATTAAATTCTATCTTTGATTTAATTTTAGACCTTAAAAAAGATTTAGAAGCACTTAGAAGTGAAGTAAGAGCTTTAAACAAGTTTGCTCATACTTCCCATATAAGTTTGTTAAATGATTCAAGACATCGAGTGCTTGAATATAAAAGTTTAAGTAATACTAGTATTACTTATAAAAATAAATATCCTTTCCAAAATCAACAAAACAAAGTTCCTTTTCCTTTGCATTCTCTTAAGAAAAACGCACTAGAATCTGTTGAGACTACTTAAAGAGAAGAAGAAGAATCTCCTAATAATCAAGAAAGAGATGACGAAGGAACTTTAAACTCTTAGTTTGAAGGAACTCCATGGGTTATTCGAAATAGAACAAGAAGGAGTTGCTCTTAATAATATTATGTCTGTTATTGCCGAAAAACAGATATTGTTAGAAGAGGAAGATAATAATGAGATTAAAGAAGTCAATTATGTGCTAATTGAAGAAGAAATCTACCAACAAATGAACTTAATCAAATTAGAAGATATGGAGGCTATACCTCTAGATGAGATTAGAGAAAGATTGAGCAAAATATCCGAGGAAAATGAAGATGGGGAACTTGAAACAAACCAAGTCCATGTCATACTTGTACCTCAAAACTTTGGTGAGTCTAGCCGTAGTAATAATAGATATTTCCAACCAAGAAATAATACAGCTGGACGAACTAAGCCATTTTCCTTTAAAACCTTATATCAACCTCTTCATGAAGAAGTAAGTCTTACTCCAATAAGTCAAACTGGGTACATGTTAAATCTAGATGGAGTCCGTAACAGGGAAGAAATATTTGAACATTGGAAGAGGGGTTTGAGTAGTGTTCTCAATCTAAATGCCAAGTGGACATCTGAAAACTTTCTAAATTATTTAGAACACAGTTTTTCAGGAATAGTGGCAGATTGGTATGATTCTAGTTCTGAAGAGGCTAAAGCTATATTGAAAGCAGTAGAAAATCCTACTGAAATGTTTAAACCCTGTGCAAAGAAATTTCTATGGAGTTTATTGGCGTTAATCTAGAAATGGAAGAAAAGGTAAGAGAATATCAACGAAAACTTGTTAGTATAGAAATTCTAGATATGAGATATCTAGAGCATTATATTAATGAGTTTAGTTACTTTTATTATAAAATTGGCCATAACCCTACAAATTTGGCTATGTTTTATGATAAACTACTTTATCCTATGAATTCTATTATTCAAGAAAAATTTGAAGAATGGTTGAAAAAGAATCCTGAACATACAGATACTCTCGATATGAGATGTGTCTTTATAAGAAGATGGGTCACTGATCAATGCCTAAATATCAAAAAGCATCAGACCATGAAGAAACAATTCTTATTCTGTTGGGATACTCATCATAAATCGGGAGCCTCTGAACAAAAAAGAGGTTATAAGAAAAAGGCTTTTAATAAACAAAGAAGTGAAAAACTCAGGAGAAAGCAATATACCAACAAACGAGCCCCAAAGAAAAGAAGATTTTTCAGAAAAGTACTTATTGCCCCACAGGCAAAAGTAATTGTAAGTGTTGGGCTTGTGGTGAAGTTGGTCACTATGCTAATGAGTGTAAAAACAAGAAAAATCATAAGTTGATAGAAACTTTAGGAAGTCTTGAGTATGACGAAATAACTGAGGAAGAAGCCTTTGAACTTGCCTTTAGCAATAACAAAGGTATTGTTGAAATCGTCATAGATGATGAATCTGATTCCGATTATGAAGATACTAGTCATATGATGGAAGGTAATTCAGTAAGTCTAGGAGACTTACAAGGAGAGGAATTCATAATAGATGATGAAAACCATGGTGAAGAAGTTAAAGGTGATTGGGTAATTCCAATTATTCAAAAGGATATGATCTACAAAAAATCCATCTCTCAGTTAAAATCTAAATATGTTTGTGAAATGATGGAAGGAGACTTAGAGATTAAAGATTGCGAGTATGACGTTGGAGAAGTAAACCTAATCAATTGGGATAATATTCTGAGGCACAACAAGGATAAAAAATATAGATATATCCATGTAGGAAGCGTGCAAATCCAGATAACTCCATTACAACATTACGACAAGGATATAGATCTTTATGCATTGCTGTGTGATATTAGGCACAATAAATTTCACAATCAGATTATCACTGGCATAAAGACTAATTTACATAATGGATCAGTTGGATTCAACTGTAGACCGGGGTATTATGTTAGTCTTAAAGATGACTTTGCCAAGAACTTTTTATCTCTAAAGATAAAAACCGTTGGTATGGATATGAAACAAGGTGGTTACCCACTTAGAATATTCTGGAAAATTATCTACAAGTTAGATAATACCATAGATCCAAAGACAAAAGTAACTATGATAGTCCTGAACCTAAACAGAAAATTCAGAGGATAAAATCGAATCATCAAGATATCAGGATAGAACGTTCTTGGATTGATAGTTTCTGTAATCCAACCAAAATTGGCAAGAAAAATGTTATTAAGATTAATGAAGATGGTAAAATCACCATCAAACCTCAATTGTTAAGAAATATGAGTACTAGATCTGATTGGGAAGAAGGCTCATCGGTTAGAGATAAACTAGTATCAAAAGATGATGATGTTGTAAGTACGACTTCAGAAATGAATAGAATGAGTTTCGATTCTGCAAGATCTTGTCTAGATAGAACAGCCAGTCTAGATAGAAAGATCATTGGCTACAAAACTAGGACTATAAGTGAACCTATATATGAAGATGAACTAGCTAAAGAAGCGCCAGAACTGAACATGCATATAGAAAATCATTATGAGGTCACCAAAACCAACCCCAATAGCATCTATATTCCTATAAAAGTATGCATCGAAGGAATTGACAAATATGAACTATGTGCATACATAAATAGTGGATGTTCAGTATGTTTTGGCAAGAAGACACTATTTCCTGAATATTTATGGAAAACAGCAAAAAATGCTTTGCAAGTGAGAATTGCGGATAATAGTGTTATGACCCATAGTGAAGCTATTGAAGGTTTAACTATAGAAATGGGAGGAGTCAAGTGTGTAATTCCAATACTTTGGGCAACAAACCAACCATCACATAATATGATAATTGGAAATAACTTCCAAAGATTATATTCTCCTTGTACCCAAACCATTCAACAAATTATCTTCACAATAGATGGTCACTCAGTACCTATTAAAAAGCTACAACAGGCATATACCCACCAAACAATAGATTTTTCGCGCAACCAACGTGGTGAGAAGGTAATACCAACTCAAAAAGAAGTAGCATTGACTATTTCACTTCTAGAGTTATCTGTTAAAGAACAAATTGAAAAATAACAAGAAGCGTTATGCAAAGAACTCTATTCTGACAACCCTTTAAAATTTTGGGATAAAGATAAAACCTACGCTACTATCAATTTAACAGATCCCAATACCATTATCAGGGTTAAACAAATGGTGTATACACACCAAGATATCCAAGAATTTAAGGAACAGATAAAAGAGCTTTTAGATAAAAAGCTTATCAGGGATAGCAAGAGTAGACATACAAGTCCTGCGTTCATGGTCAGAAATCATGCTGAAGAGAAAAGAGGAAAAGCTAGAATGGTCATCAACTACAAAAAGCTTAATGATAGCACAGTCTTCGATGGATACTATATTCCAAACAAAATAGTTCTCTTCAATAGAATCCAAGGAGCCTTATGGTTCTATAAAATGGATTGCAAGAGTGGTTATTGGCAGATAAAAATGGACGAAGAAAGCATTCCTTTAACAGCATTTAGTGCTCCTCAAGGGCATTATGAATGGTTAGTCATGCCATTTAGTCTTAAGAATGCACCTCAAATATTCCAGAGAAGAATGGATGAAATCTTCAAAGATCTCAGTCATTGTTGTTTGGTGTATATTGATGATATCCTTATTTTCTCTAAAACTATTGAATAACACAAGGATGGTCTCTTAGCGGTAACTCAAAAGTGCATCAATCACGGAATTGTCCTTGGAAAAAATAAGTGTGTCTATATTGAGCAGGAAATAGAATTTCTTGGATTACAAATTAAAGTTGGACAAGTCATTCTGCAAAAACACATCCTAGAAAAAAATAGAAAAGTTTCCTGAAAAAATTGAGAATAGAAAACAACTAGAAAGATTTCTAGGGTGTCTCACCTATGCATCAGATTTTATCAAGGATCTAGCAAAATTAAGAAAGGCTTTGCAAAGAAAACTTAAAAAAGATGTTGAGTGAAATTGGACTTTGGATGATTCATTGCTTGTAAGGAATCTTAAAAATTTATGTCAAAATCTTCCTGTCCTTAATTTGCCTAACGAAGAAGATGATTTGATTCTTGAGACAGATGCTAGCAATGAGCACTGGAGTGCAGTACTCAAAATCAAAGAAGGAGAACGTCTTTCCAAATATTGTAGTGGAACTTTTAATAAGGCTGAATGCAATTATACTACCATGGAAAAAGAAATTCTTGCTATCATAAGAGGAATTGAAAAGTTTTTAATCTTTTTAGCCCCAAAAGAATTTCTAATCCGAACTGATTGCAAAGGCATTCTTGGCTTCGTCAAAAAGAATTTATCAAATATGCAAGCGCAAGGGAGACACCTGCGTTGGCAATTATGGCTTAACCAATTCTCTTTCTCTATTGAACACATACAGGGTTCGAAGAATTCATTAGCAGACAGCCTGACGCGAGAATTAGCCAATGGAATTCAACATGGTGAATGTCTCGCGCCGACAAGCGGATGAAGCAGAACGTCGGTTACCCGAATTACCAGGAAGGGTGTCACCTCCTGGTAGATTTGTTCTAAGTAATCTTAGAAAAAATAAAAAGAAAAGATGCAGATTTATTTATAGTTATGTTGAATATCTGATAGCCGAGAAATTTAGTCTCGATGAACTTCGGATTAATTATCTCGAAAGTTGTTATGATATTCAGAGTGTTATTACAAGAAAAGCTCAGAAAAATTGGTTTCATGAGTGGTATGCATCGGTCATGGATCCCTTGAGATATTATAACTGTGAAGTCTGGAGAACTTGGGGAAAAAGAATTAATTTCTTAGGCTTTTCAGGAGTAGGAAAAGTACACTTCTACCCTAATACTACCCCTCCAAATGATCCAATCATGAAGGCTTGGGAATATGGTATGGTAAGAGAATTCTGGACTAATGAAGGTCACGTTGTCCCTAACCCATAAGGAACATTATTTCCAAGATTTATAAAATTCCAGAAATTTGTATTTAGAAGGGTGTGCAAAATCCATTCACCAGAAGTACGAAAAGTTGCAGGATGGCTGTAATGCCCCGGAAATTCAATTGTAGAAAAGTCAAAGTCAACTAATGTTAACAAACAAAACTTAGCGGAAGACTCAAACTCTTATTGGGCGTCACTGCCGTATCCCCGAAGGAATACAAGGCGAGAAGGAAACTACAACTGTCTGATAATGGGAAAACAAACTAACAAACTCATACTTAGAAAAATAAACCTCAAAACTAACTTCAAGTTTCTCATAAAAGAAAAGCAACATAATTAACGACTTCTAAACATGACGTCCTCACTTCTAATTCCCGTCCCCAGCATATAGATCTTCACCTGAAAATAAGACATTTCAAAAATGAGGGGGAAATCTCAATAATGTCTACCCCAAACGTTAAAAACAAGTTAAGTTCATTTCAATTCATTTGAGGGAGAGGGAACAAGTCAAAACCTTTCACAAACCTTTAATCCCTTAAACACAACCAATCCATATTTTATTATGCGGGCGGGATACCAAATCCCTAATAGTAACATCGCCTACCAAAGGCATCAAGAGAGTTCGCCTACCACAGGCATCAAAGATATTCGCCTACCAAAGGCATCAAGAGAGTTCGCCTACCACAGGCATCAAAGATATTCGCCTACCATAGGCATCAAAGATATTCGCCTACACAGGCATCAAAGTTCGCCTACACAGGCATCAAAATATTCGCCTACCACAGGCATCAAAATATCCACTATCCTATATCAGAGAAGAAGCCCTGATCTCCTGATCTATAACCCGGCAGGATTCCAAATCCTGTGCTCCGGGTTATGCCCCGAAACCCGCTTAATGTTTCACTTTGAATTAAAAGTATATAATTCAAACTCAACTCACAACTCACAAGTCAAACCCAACCCAGGTTATCAAAACCAATAATAAAACCACTAATAAAAGACCATCCAATTTCTTAACTCATAAAAAATCAAAGCACGAACAATTATAAACAGTTATCCAAAACAGATGGTCACATTTCAACATAAAGTCCCCTTTCGGGATGCAATACTCAAAATAGATTAGAAAACATTAAAACACATTTAAAAGGCATCCCGGTGGGGATTAGAGCATAGACATTACCTGGTTAACTTCACTTCACAGCTAAGACGAACACACTTGAGCTCACGAACGACGCGAATTAGCTCGGGCCTAAAATAAGAGTAATTATTCTAAACAAAACGCGCCCTTCGAAGTTAGTATTAACTACCTTCTACCTAACCCTCCCCTAGGAACACTATAAGTTCCCATCAATCATGAATTTACACTCTAAATCATCTAACACATTCCAAGTAATCACATAACCAGATCAAAACATCACTTTCACACAACAACATTTTTATTAATAAAAAGCATCGACAAAACAGATTACAGCATCCACATAAAAAGGGTCAAAACTTGACTTCCCGGCATCCTATGGGTCTGTGGACTTTTCGGAAACCTCGGGACGTCTACTAAAACTTTCACAGAACTCGAGACCAAAAGCACCTCCTATGGTCCCAATAACGATCATTAAACCAAACTGTCCAGATCTGACCTAGGTCTGGTATTCGGAGTATAACTCGATCAATACAACTCCAAAGTCCGTTCCGCAAAGTTCCTATGAAAGCTAACATCTAAAGGAACCTTCAGTTCAAAGGGTTCGATCAAAGGACGACTATAACTCTCATGGTGATCCGTTCTTTAGACACTAACAAAACTGTCCCGATCCCGATTCTTATTTAATTTATAATTTCGGTTCTAACTTTCACCATTCGGTCCCGGGATTCTAATTTGGGCTTAAAACAGTGACTAAAGTTCAAGATAGTTAATCTAATCCAACTAAGGTCCAAACATCAAACCTTCTATCATCAAAACCAAAATGTAAAACATGAAATCAACTTTAATATTTTCACTAACCCTAAAAGCATGCATGAAATAACAATATCATTACCCTAAACATGAATTCTACAATAAACTATTTCAAGATCCTAAAATTACAACATGGATGATTATAAGACATGAATTTTCTTAGTCAAGGTACAAGAAAGAATAAAAGAACATGTGATTGAAATATAAAGAACACTTAACTACTAACCAAGAAACACAACTAATTTCCTTTTACAAGATTCAATCAAGATTCATGAATTAATAAACAAGAATCGAACTTTAGTAATTCAATCAACCTAACTTATTTAACAAAATTAAAACATGAAAATTAAACGTGATTGAACCCTAAGAGAATTAAAGAAACATGCGAATACTTAACTAACAAATCAAGAAATAACCTAGATACTTACACATTCGAATTCATGCATACAAGAATAATATTATCTAACCCTAAACATGATTTACATGAAAACAAGGTATAACAAACAATTGAACATTAATAATTTCATTACAATTATTACAAACCCTAATACACCAAATAAGAACATAAAGTTACACATAATAATTTATACAAATTTACAAGTAAATACTACAACACAAGAGCAATTTAATTACAAATTACAACTTAATAATTTACACCCTTAATTACTCAGATTACAAGATTTAAATAAAGAAATAACAATAATAATAAAATACAACAGAAAAAAAGAAAAAGAAACAAAGTTTCAAAACAGATTAGGGTTTACGTTAGGGTTTAGGGCAACCAGTTTCCGGCGGCCAGGCGGTGACACGACGGTGGTGGGGTGGTCAGACGGCGGCCGTGGGTGGTAACCCACCCGGGAGAGAGAAACAACTAAAAAGAGAGACGAAGAGGCCTTGGTGAGTTCGCGCGGCAGGAGGAAAAAGAAAAGAACGAGGGGAAAAGAACTGAGGGAGTCGTGTAGGTTTTGATATCAACTTAATTATCTTTTAATTCTTCTTGACTAATACTAACCCAATCTAACTCTAGCGATAATCCATCTAATAAACGACTAACCCCCACCTCCCAAATCCTAACCAATTGTAACTAGGATCAAATTTCTACTAACAATATCTAATACTAACATAATAGTACTACTACTAACACTAACTAGAATAATAATAACAAAAGTATTAATAGTCATAATTTCCTAACAATAACACATCACATATAACTATTTACGTGCTCAACATATTAACTAATAGTAAAATAATAATAATAATAATAATAATAATAATAACAACAACCATGATAATAATAATGATAATAACGACAATACTAATAATAAAATACTAATATCAATAATCACATAATTCATCCAATAATAATACCACATAAAATTACCGATATTCCCCTACTCCCAAGCACGTTCCTGTAACGTATAAAATTACTATTTTACCCTTGTTAGTCCCTTAATGATCCTACGAGCTCAAGTGTTGGCATAAAATTAATCACCAACAAAGTGTCACAGTCAACAAAGTCAACTTAAATTATTAACGACGTCACAGTCAACGCCTTTGAATTTTTCGGGGTTTTACAATGGCTGATTACTTTCTATGAATGTGTTAATATTGAGTATGATGGAGATAAGATCAGTCCTGCCCATTTTCTTATTAGAGTCGAAGACACATCTGGAGGATATCTTACAAAATAAGAATGGTTTCCAGAAAAAAGAGAAAAAATAATTCATCCTTCGAAAGCAAGAGCAACTGGATTTTACAAGTTAATGCACCATCTGTGGTTGGATATTGATAGAGGATTTAGGGTTATCCATTGTGGTAATACTACCTTCACTTATCCAAAGAAGTTCGACCAACTTATTGATCTTAACGGAGCTAAATCTGAAGATGTGTATGAATATCTATTAAAAATTGGAGCTGGAGAATTCTTATCCACAGAAGGAAAATCTTATCTTCAAGAGCTCTTTGATAAATACAATCCATTGGAGCAGGATAAGGGAGAAGATTTCAATCTGAGAGCATGAAGCCTTGGCAGCCCCACAAGCATTATGACCTGCAAGCTACTGTGGTACTACTAATAAAAAAGAGTGGTTGTTATTTAAAGTTTGTACTATTGAGTCTGTAAGAGTCACGTGTTTGTATTGTAGACATTTGTATCTGTAATAATTGTACTGAAGCCACTAGGGCATCCAAGGTGTGTGAAGCTCCTCTATAAAAGGGGAAGTAATTGTGTGTTGAGGGCACGGTCATTTGAGTAGTCTTAAGTAAAGAGAGAAATTGGGAGTCACCATTTCTCCATAAGCAAGCTTCTCTAATGATCTTAGAAGTCAAGTTCTCATTAAGCATTTCCATTGTAATATTTCCATTTTCAAGCTTTCAATAAAAGAAGTTTCCCAGTAGGGAACGTTATCCAATTGAACCTTTAAATATTATAATTTCTTGATTAAAGTTCCACTATCCTTTAAAAACTAAATAGACTGAATTAGTGACTACGGTGATGTATTACCGGATCAAGAAAGAACCTTAATCCAATAATACATGAAACATCACGTGTAACCAAACAGTGAAGTGGGGGTGGTTCACGAGATTAGGGGGAAAAGAGAAGAGTAGTTCTCGTGAAAAAAGGGATCTTTGTGGAAGCTATTTTGCCGTGAGGGCTTTTGTGGTTTCAAGATTTAAGAAAGATGGAATCTTGAACGGGAAAAGGAGAAAGATGGATGAATCTTGGATGGTGGTTTGATGAGGGTTGACGTGAGGTAGGAGGAGAGAAGGAGAGGGGTTGACGTTGGAATAGGGAGAAAGGGAGAGGGTAGTAGTTTGTTGGAGGAGAGAGAGGGAGTTTGTTGGAAGGTTGTTATGGAGAGAGAAAAGAGAGGAAGTAGTATTTTGTGAGAGGAGGTAGGTGACGTTGGGATGGAGAAATAAGGTAGGGATTTGGTTGTGACTTAACTATATCGATAGAAAGCTCACAAAGTAATTACCTTAACTATATTGATAGAAAGGTAAGAACGGATAGAACTAGGTTTCTAACTTGAATCCACAAGATAGACAACCTAGGGCTTACTTGATCTAGACCGCAACCTAGGATCAAGCTCTTACTAACCACTTGGGTGTCATGCCAAGATACAATAGAAGAAAGGGGGTGAGAGTTTATCCAAACACTCGAGAGAAAGCTAAAAGCTTAACTATTTTCATAATTCAAAAGGGTGTTGTTTGCCTTGAGAGGCTTACATCCTATTTATACTAGGAGAATCCTTAAGGGACTAGAACTTCTACTTGGCGTGCAAGCCAAGCTATCTAATCCTTAGGAGACTCTAACTTGGCGTGTAATCCAAGTAGCACTCCCCTATCTAGACGCCTAACATTCCTACTCTCCCTTGGATTAGGAATCCTTATCCTAGGGGGAGTTTGTTACAACTAACCTTATCCTAGTTGGTTTGGCTTTCCTAATCCAATTTGGATTAGTTACAAAATAGTCAATTCTATCTAGGAATCATAAAGTGACGCCTATTACTAATACCACACGAAAATAGTAAACCTAGGATGATCAAGTTTATAATTCACTTGTCATCTTACATTATTCTAAAATTAAAACACACCAAAACGATTAAAAGCGATAATTAAATAAATTACATCCAAAAATCAAGATAATAAAATTTAGCTTGAATGTTCTTGATTTGGACGTGTATTTCCTTGGACTTGGACGTGTATTCTTGGGCCCATCTAAGATGTTTGAACATCCTCTTGAAATAAGAAACACACCATATGAATGGGCCTTTGTAATTCAACTTTGTATCTTCCTTCTTTAGCCCATCTTTTCTCCATGTAAAAGAATTGAATCTTCTTTGTTGGGCCTGTGTAGAATGGAGACTTTTCATGAAGGATCCCATCTTTAACTTGGTGTTTCAATTGGGCTTCCTTGATTGGGTTTGGGGAACTTAGCGTGGGCTGATTTATATCATACGGTCTGAGGTAGGAAACGAAACAGATCTGTGTTGTGCTTGATCTAAGGTTGGCGGGGTTGAGATTAGCCATCTCTGTAAACTGGAAGCTGAAGAACGCCAGGGATCCAACGCAACTAAGTTTAGGTAACGGTCGAAACTCACTAATTAAGTTTAATTAATTTTGCTAAGCATGGTGGGCCTATAACCACAGAAAATATAATATCTAAGGTATAAGTAGTAGATTGTGATGATTAGTACCATTAAAGTCATTATAAAAGAGTTAAGAGTGTTTATTTGAGTTTGTTTGCATAAAAACCTCAAAAAATCAGATATTTGCAAAAAGGTCCCTGTTTGAGGCCCTTCTCTATAAATATAAAAGTTTTTGGCACCTTGTAGTTAGTTTCTGTTAAAAAGGAAGGCCCTAATAATTATTACCACAAAAAAGAAGGCACCTGGAAGTATTTTGTGAAAATAGGAGGCCCTTAAAATAATTATATCAAAATAGGAGGCCCTTTTAGTCTTTATTTGTTTATTATATCAATCACACTTTTCACAAATTTTACCTTACCATTTCACACCTTACCGCACTCTCCACAATTTCCTCCTACCGCACTATTTTCGCACCACACGACACCTACCACATAAAAGAACATGGCCTAAATCACTTGACATTTTAACACACTTTTGAGCCACTTTTCCTTAATCAAATTATCACTTTAACGACATTGTTATTCCTTTATATCCCAACTCCTATTAACTTTTAGTATTGTGATTTTTCATTACAGATAATATAATGTTTGGATTCATATGTGATGTCTACTTAAATTATATTCTTTTATATTTTATCATTTATTCCTCTATATTATTTGTATTAGAATATATCTAGCCAAATTTAACACAAAAAAATAAGTAATAATAATCTATATATTATAATAGAAATTATTGTGGGTCCCACGAAATAGAGCCACGGGAGTGATTGTAGGGGAATTGGCCAATCACAACGTAGAAAATTATATATTTTTTTGTATTTTCAATTATTTATTTTCAATCCGGATTTTATTTTTAAAATTAAAAAAACCATAAAGTATCACTAATCCTTGATTGTTTTGGACTCTGACCACGTTTACAACTGTTCCATAACTGTTTTAGATTTTATTTTAATGCAGCAACGGGAATCACAATGTAGACAATTATATTTTTTTTCTATTTTCAATTTTTTTTATTTTCAATCTGGATTTTATTTTAAAATTAAAAAAACCAGAAAGTATCACTAATACTTGACTGCTTTGAACTCTGAATTAAATTATTTTGGTGCAAATAACAGTAATTATTTTGGTGTTGCCTATAATAATAATAATAATAATATTAATAATAATAATATTATTATTATTATTATTATATAATAATAATAATAATAATAATAATAATAATCTATATATTATAATATAAATCATTGTGAGTCCCATGAAAATAAACCCATGGGAGTGACTGTAGGGGAATTGGCCGATCACAACGTAGAAAATTATATTTTTTTCTATCTATTTTCATTTTTTTTTATTTTCAATCCGGATTTTATTTATTTTTTTTCTATTTTTATTTTTTTTTATTTTCAATCCGGATTTTATTTTAAAATTTAAAAAATCAAAATGTATCACTAATCCTTAATTGCTTTGGACTTTGAATTAAATTATTTTGCTGCAAATAATAGTAACTATTTTGGTGTTGCCTATAATAATAATAATAATAATAATAATCTATATATTATAATAGAAATATTGTGGGTCCCACGAAATAGAGTCACGAGAGTGACTGTAGGGGAATTGGCCAATCACAACGTAGAAAATTATATATTTTTTTCTATTTTCGACCAATCATAAAGTTAGATAAATACTGAATTAAATTATTTTGGTCCAAATATCAGTACTTATTTTGGAATAATAATAATAATAATAATAAATCATTGTGTGGCCCACGAAATAAAGCCATGGGAGCGTTTCTCGGAGTCTAGATCAATCACAGCGCAGTAAATTGTATTTTATTTTCAATTTCTTTCCATATTTAATTTACAATTAAAGAAATTAAAAAATATATCCTTAATTCACGTATGTTTGACAACAGTTACATTCAAAATGAGTCCTACTAAGTCTCAAACAGTAGTGTTCAATTTTAATTTAAATTGTATTTTATTTTCTATTTCTTTGCATATTTTATTTACAATTAAAGAAATTATAAAATATATCCTTAATCCACGTCTGTTTGACAACAGTTACATTCAAACCAAGTCCTACTAACAGTATTGTTCAATTTTAATTTAAATTGTATTTTATTTTTTATTTCTTTCCAGATTTTATTTACAATTCAAGAAATTCAAAAATATATCCTTAAATGAGTCCTACGAAATCTCAAACAGTAGTATTCAATTTTAATTTAATTACACCACTAAAATAAAATCGTCCATAATTAATGACCTTAATATCCGAAACACTTCAAAACCATTACCAATTAGATTATTAACATGACCCTTGCGGTTAGGTTAATGAGATTCATGAATTTTTGTAGATATCTATATAAATATAACACATCTGTTAGATGTTATATCTATTTCTCAGATATTAACCTATTATTATGCATCTACTTTCACAAACAACATACTAAATATCCCAAAATTAAACATCTCTTCATCTACAGTCAGGAGCAAGCAAGATCAATCTTATCGTACTTCAAAATCATATAGACATAATCCTTCACCTTCCCCATCAATAAGTTTCACATTCATAAACGTTTTCCTTAATATTCATCAGTAAGTTTCACATCCATAACTTTTATAAAATTTCAAAAGTAACAAATTGAGTTCACTCCGTGCATCGCACATGTTGAGACCTAGTCTATATATTATAATAAAAATCATTGTGGGTCCCACGAAATAGAGCCACGAGAGTGACGGTAGGGGAATTGGCCAATCACAACGTAGAAAATTATATATATTTTTTCAATTTTCAATTTGTTTTTATTTTCAATCCGGATTTTATTTTAAAATTAAAAAACCAGAAAATATCACTAATCCTTGACGAGTAAATTACATTTACCCTACCTGACATTTATGGTAATAATTTTTGCACACCCGACATTTGTGAAATAATTTTCACCTTATCTGTCATTAAGTGAAAGTGATTTTTAGTGGCAAAATCCTGAGAAAATACAATAATGCCCCTAGATGACTATGTGAATGTAGCACGCTGCCCATAATATTGAGAAGAAAATGACTCAAATGACCTTTTCATTGTTTTATATGGAAAAAGTTGTGTCGAAACTCTAAATAGAAAACACCAACAATCGATTCATCTCACACTCCTCTCTTCAACACTCCCCTGTTAATGCCATATGAATTAATATTAAGGGTAAAAATGTCAATTCATATTTAATTGAAACTCATACGAATTAATATCAAGAGTAAAAAAGTAAATTCATATTTATCTTTTTAATGTTACACCGAAAAATCCAACAAAAATCAATTATAAAATATCTTAGAATGTTTAAATTTATGAACACTAATGTCAGGTAAGGAGAAAATTATTGCAGAAATGTCGGGTGTGCAAAAATTATTACCACAAATGTCAGGTAGGGTAAATGTAATGTGTTCAATCCGTGACTGCTTTGGACTCTGAATTAAATTATTTTGGTGCAAATAACAGTAATTATTTTGGTGTTGCCTATAATAATAATAATAAAATAATAATAATAATAATAATAATAATAATCTATATAATATTATAGAAATCATTGTGCATCCCACGAAATATAGCCACGGGAATGACTATAGGAGAATTGGCCAATCACAACGTAGAAAATTATATATTTTTTTTCCTATGTTGTACCAATCAGAAAGTTAGATAAATACTGAATTAAATTATTTTGGTCCAACTATGAGTAATTATTTTGGCAAAATAATAATAATAATAATAATAATAATAATAATAATAATAATAACACTAATAATAATCTATATATTATAATAGAAATCATTGTGAGTCCCACGAAATAGAGCCACGAGAGTGACTGTTGGGAAATTGGTCAATCACAACGTAATATATTTTTTTCTATTTTCGACCAATCAGAAAGTTAGATAAATACTGAATTAAATTATTTTGTTCCAAATATCAGTAATTATTTTGGCAAAATAAATAATAATAACAACAACAACAACAACAACAATAATAATAATAATAATAATCGATATAATAATAATCCATATAATATTAATAGTAAGGTTTGTGGGTCCCGCTAAATGGAGAAAGGATATTGATTGCAGAGATTTCGACCAATCAGAAGATAGATAAATACCGAATTAAATTATTTTGGTCTAAATATAAATAATTATTTTGACAAAATAATAATAATAATAATAATAATAATAATAATAATAATAATAATAATCTATATAATAATAATAATAATAGTAAATTTATGGGTCCCACCAAATGGAGAATGGAGAAAGGAGATTAATAATAATAATCTTGATTTTGTGTATATTTTATTTGAACAATTATTTTACGATACGTTTTCATTTGATAATATCATTAATGTTTCGCTCTTTCTAATTTATATTCCTATTTGTATATAGTTTATTTTTTTATTTTCTATGAAAATAACCATTTTTCCTACACTGTGCATTGCATGTGTTTAAGACTAGCAATAATAATAATAATAATAATAATAATAATAATAATAATACAGTAATAATCTATTTATTAATAATAATAATAATAATAATAGTAAATTTATGGGTCCTGTCAAATGAAAAATGGAGAAAGGAGATTAATAATAATAATTTTGATTTTGTATACTCCCTCCGTCCCAAATAAATTGTCCACTTTGCTTTTTCACGGTCTTCGATGTTATACTTTGACTATTAATATTTTACGTTTAATTTTAGCAAAACTTAAAATATTTTGTTTAAATGAAAGTATTTTTCGTCACAAATCTAATAATAATAGTTTTACACGATAACTCAACATATAATTTGATAAATTAACGGTCAAACTTTATAAAGTTTGACCTCATTAGTCAAACTGGGACAAATTATTTGGGATGGAGGGAGTATATTTTATTTGAACAATTATGTTACGATATACTATTTTCATTTGATAATATCGTCAATGTTTCACTTTTTCTAATTTATATTCTTATTTGATATAGTTATTTTTTTATTTTCTATAAAAATAACTATTTTTTCCAACGCCATGCAATATTTAAGACTAAGAAAAAGAAATCTCGTTATGAGATCAACTGTGCCCATCTTTGTGACCGGTTTACAGTGTGATGTATTTTATTTTGAAGGAGCTCCGACAGCTTTGACGGTCACCTGAGAAGGCGAGGAGAAATGGTCCACAGTGCCTATGATTCAATCCAACTCGTAACAGATTCTCCGACGAAGATCGACGCCGTAGAATCCTACGCCTCAAAGCTCTTCCTCGGCTGCTCCGATGGATCCCTTCGAGTTTTTGTCCCGGAATCCTCCATGTCTGACGGATTACCGATTACCGGCGATTCTAAGCTTCTTTCTGAGCCGTATGTCCTCGAGAGAACAATTAACAACTTCGCAAGGAAGCAGATTATTGCAATGGAGGCCTTTAGGTCTTATGAGCTACTCTTTTCGCTATCTGAATCAATTTCGTTTCATAAGCTTCCCAGTTTGGAGACTGTGGCTGTGATTTCCAAGGCTAAAGGTGCCAATGCCTACTGCTGGGATGATCGCAGGGGGTTCTTGTGCTTTGCCAGGCAGAAAAGAGTCTCAATTTTCAGGCACGATGGTAAAAATTTGCTTTTTTTTTTTTGTGTTTTTTGAAGCTTGATATAATTTGCTTTAAATTATGGATTTATTCAGCCCATACTGAGTTGCTTGAGCGTTTATGTCTGATTATTGACGTATAGCTGAGGATGATGCTGTATGGTTTTGTTTGTCTAAATAGTGATTGTAAATTATGGCAGTTGGATGATCGTGTACTGTGATTTCAATGGTTTGCATCGTTCTCCTAAACTCAGCGGCATAAATTGTAAAGAATGCGAATTATTGCCTTGTTGTTTTTATGCACTGTTTTTGTGATTTTTACATAGGATTTATTGCCAGGGTTTGCTCTTCCATGGGTCAGAGGATGGATTTGCAAACGCATATAACTTGTCAAAGCCAATAGAAGCTCCAAATTTTGCTCCTGTTATTCTTCTAAATCTTCTGAAGTAAGATATAAAGGGAGAGAGACTGTTGGACCCCCTTTTTTTTTTTTTGGGTAAGGATATCAAGGAAAAGATAAATTCAATTGTGCTAAGAGGATTTTCATTTTTTGTCCAAATTTTACTTTGACACCTTCTATATATATTTAGCCTCCTAAAGTTTTATTTATTTTGGTTTTAACCAGACATATTTCATGAAATAGATGGTGAGATTTGAAATATACTTCCACTTTTATCTATGCTTATAAATGTAATATTTGTGCGATTTTTGTGTACTTTTTGGACATTCTCTCCATAGTCATTTGTATGTGATGTGGGGTTGTTTTCTCCTTATGTAGGGGGGCGAGGTTTTGTGGAAGTGAAAGAATATGGTGTTCCTGATACAGTGAAGTCAATGGCTTGGTGTGGTGAAAATATATGCATTGGGATTAGAAAGGAGTACATGATACTGAATGCAAGCAGTGGTGCACTGTCTGAAGTATTTTCTTCTGGGAGAATCTCTCCTCCATTGGTGGTCTCTCTTCCCTCAGGAGGGTTGCTTCTTAGCAAGGTAATCATCTCATTGGCTGCTCCTTTTCTTATTTGGAGGAGGGCTATCATACTTGATTCTCAGCAATGAAAAATTGCCATACTGAATGCTAAGACACATTTGCAAGTTTCAGTTCAATCTCTTGTTTTTGTATTCATTTGATGGATGAATATGGATCTTCAATCTTCTACATAACTTGGATAAGCGATCTTGCACCCTGAGGAGTGAGGACTAAATTTCGATAGGTTCATTGATCTGTTATCCCACACCCATTCTGCACTTGATTCTTGTTCTTTTATGTCAGGCAGTTGTGTCTTTTATTAATCAATAATCAGTGGGGAACACCCCCCCCCCCCAACACACACAGACACACACACACACATATTCTCTCAATTGTTTCTTTATTTTAATGAGCAAAATTAAGTCAACACTTAAAATTGAGTTCATGATTTTCTTTTTTCAAAAATTTAGGGATTGGGAGAGAGGGACGGAGGTTGGATGGTTGTTTGAGGCTGTGAGTGAACATTGATAGATGCCTAAAGACGGATAATCTTGGTCTGGTGTTCCATAAGTCTATTCTCTAAGTAAGGTTCAGCCAGTGCTTCCTTTCATGATGATTACGTCAAGGGGCTTGTGACTGGTTCTTAGTTTTCTTTTTCTTCAGCTTGAATTGTTGAGCTCTATGATGAGCTGGAACAGAGACTATAGGCAGGTTTCTGTCATCAGCTTACAGACTGAACTTGGGGGATGAGGGTGGGTTGGTGGGTGGAATCAATTGCGCATACCTTTGTGCCCAAATTACAGACACTGGTTGTTTATATTTGTCTGCACATTTGAATGGCAGTGACTGCGTACTAATTCAGAGTAGTTGACTTCTCACTAGGTCATGTAGTTGACTTCTCACTAAATCATAAATAATTAAGTTCCATGAAATTACTTAATAGGCTTCTATAACCCAAAGCTGAAAAGATGTCTGCAATGATTCTTACAACTACCTGGAATATGAGCAGAAGATATATATACATATATAAATCAGGAAATTTAGGTTGCTTATCAAATGGTCACCTCTGGTTCAGTGCAAGTACCCAAGCATCCTATTTTAAACGACATTTACATTGTCATCTTGTAAGTTGACATCAGAAACTGCTTGCAGTGATAGAAGAATATGACAATCTATCTTTAAAGAGGCAAGAAGTGTGCGTATCCTACCTCTTCTGCTTGCTCTTCTCCTTTTCCCCTTCTGATTGTTATGATTGTTGCAGATTACATAATGTAATTTACTTGTAAGAGTGCCCAAAGGGATGTTTAGGTGTGCCTTAAATAGACAATTATGCTTATGGCATGGAGAATGCTAAAATGATTAGAAGTTTTGCTTGGACGAATTGACTTCTGAGGACAAAGTCAGCACCACTCTTTGTGTAGCTCTAATGTGAAAATCTGTGGTCTTGCCTCCTTATGTTTTATCTTGGAACCATCAAATGGTTTGATCTCCATGCTATGTTCTCACCTCCATTTAACATTGTCTGAACTGGAACGGGAAAGAAAAATTTTAGTCAGGTTGGTTGGTAACCAAAAATTTAAACTCAAATGTGTGAAAAGTGAAAACTGGAGCAGATCAAATTGGTCAATTTTGTGCTTGCTTATTTTATCTTTGAAAACCATGTCGAGTGAGTCCTGAGAAAGTGATAGCAGCAGGCGTGGAGACTACTCTGTACTTTGAGCTAGGGTTACCATCTGTGTTTCTATCACTTACCTGCGTTTCTTGCTTTGGTTAGGATAATATTGGAGTTTTTGTGGACCAACATGGGAAGCTGGGACAAGAAGGACGAGTTTGTTGGTCTGAAGCTCCCATCAAAGTTGCTATTCATGAACCTTATGCTATAGGTCTCTTGCCTAGACATATTGAGGTATGTTTACTAAACTTTTGGTTTCATAGTTGCTTCAAATGAGTTTTAAATATTATGTATTTACTTTGTGCTTTGTTTGTTATTGCAGATACGGTCTCTTAAACAACCATATCCATTAATACAAACCATTGTCTTACGAAATGTCCGTCATCTCATGCATAGCAATGGTGTAGTTCTTGTTTCACTGGAGAAATCTGTCTATGCACTATTCCCTGTTCCCCTTGGTGCACAGGTATGCAAATGCCGTAGTAATATTGTGGTAGCTGATTTCATTTGAGTGCTGGTGCACAGCAGTAGGGACTCCATATTGTGACTCTTGCCTCACTAGGTGTTTGTACTCATCCCTTGTGTTTTGCTGTATGCATTCACTTAACCTATTGCTAGATTGTTCTTTAAATGTGATAATCTCTCTTTTTTTGGTCTATGGAGGTGTTTGGTGTCTGGCTTTTTGGTGAAAATAGCTTTTTGGGTGGTATTGGCTGTTTGACCATTCAAAAAGCCAATTTGGAGTTTTTGGTGGGTTGGCGGATTGAAATGGCTTTTTACCCCCAAAAACCCATTTTGTAAAAAGCTACAAAGAGTAGCTTTTTGTAAATGGCTTTTGGCTTTTTGGGATGTAAATTACCATGTTAACCACACACTTCATAAAAATTACAAAAAATGCCATCCAAATTATTTAAGGTTGTTTCTTTTAATTTTTCTTCCATCTTCCACCAAAGCTACCATCCAAATTATTTTGGTTGTTTATAGTGTAGATTATCATGTTGGTATCTTAAGGTGTACAAATAAAAAATATCTTTGCAATTAATAAAAATTTTAAAAGTAAATTGGGGGTAAAATTTATAAAATATCAACATTGATTGTAAAAGTAAATTGGGATAAAAATTTAGTCTTACTCAAGAAAATTTGTCAATCAATGAACAATTTAGTTATTAGCCTATTAATACAACTTCCAATTTTTGGTGATTATTTATTGAACATACAAATACGGCGGAAAAAAAATACTATCAATTAAAAATACTAGAAATATGGAGGAAAAAACCTTAAAATGAATTAAAAAATCATAATGTTAATTAAAAAAATACTGAATACAAAGCTAAGGGTATAATTGGAAATCAAACAAAAAAGTTATACTACAAACAGCTAACTCTACCTAACATATTTTACACAAACAACTAACACAAACAGCCAACAAAAATAGCTAACAAAACAGTCGAAAGTCAAACAACTAACAAAACAGCCAACAACCAAAAAAAGCCAACAACCAACAACTGGTTCCCAAACACCCCCTATGTATATTATTACCATTGCTGGGATGGTTGTGTTCATTGGGTTACTTTACCTCTTGAAATATTAGGTCAAACCCTTTTCCTCTTGCAAATCAATTTTGTCCCATTGGTTTTATTTCTTTATTTATGATTTTTTAAGGAGGGGGGGGGGGGGGGGAGGGGGGTTAAGAGGTGAATAAATGGATGTAACTTTGTATGAGAAGGAATGAGTTTAGAAGCACTACTGCCATCTGCCTCGACTATTTCTACTCTACCCACAGTGCTGCAGTCATCAATGACCACTGGGATGATTGTTAACACGAATGGGAGTACCACATGAATAACTTACTCACTGACTACTGGCAAAGGCTTATTGTTAGTAAAATGATGATGATTCAGATGAAAAACATGCTTACATAATAACAAAGGGGAAAAAGGTCTGCTGTTCCTTACATTGATGGAGATCAATAACAAAGAGCGGATGCCAAAAATTAAAAGGGTAGAGGGCAATACGGCATTATTGTGGATTAGCAAAGTCATTCTGTGTCATTGTCATTTAGAAATTTACCAGGCCTTATAATATTCTAAATTAAGTTATTTAAGTCCATATTATAGTGAATAGTTTTCGATTTGATTTATGGTCATTTAGGTACTATCTCTGATTTAAAAAAAAGGCCAAGATGCTAAAGGCGCAAAGGGGCTTGGAGCCTAGGCACAAGCCTTTTGGACGCGAGGTGCACTTCACATATATGTTTTCTTTACATGAAATCATTCCCACATGAAAAGGTGTTTCAAGGTTAAGAGGATCGAATTGGGATCCAAATGGCGCTCAAAAGGCACACTGTTTTTGGGCTTTTGGGATGAGCCTTGCCTCACCCTGTCTGAGGCGCCAAGGTGTAAGTCTTGCACCTCACGGCCTATAGGCACCCCTTCTTAAACTAAGGGTTCTAGCCTATCTGATGATTGGGTACTCACAGTTTGAATTTTATGCATGCTTTCTGCCTTCCTTCTATGTTTATCCTGTTACACTACCTGTTCCATCCAGAAGGCTTATTTCTTTTCAGTGAGCGATGATCATCATGAGAGAGCTACTTTAGAGATATAGAGAGTTGATAACTTAGTATGGGGGAAAGGAGAGCATGTTCGTCCACCAAGGAGGTGAGAAAGGCTTAAGACCTGAATGATTGGGTGCAATGTGATGGTTGTGCAAACCAGTTGGGGGAGAGGACAACAAGGATCTGAAGGAAATGAGGGCCATGTTTCAGTATCAAATATATATGTATTTCATCCCGTATGATGATTTTATCAAGAAGTCTCTCTAGTGGAAAATGTTTACCCGTTTAAAATTTTCGCTCGTGTATAGTGGAGAGTGCTGTGTAGTTTGTTGGCTTCTTAGGCTACCTCTGTTGTTGACACCCTGCTAACCGTCCTCCCACCCACCCACCCACAGAAATAGAGAATCCTTTGTAGCTGAAATTCGCCTACTTCTGTTGATTAGCTACGAAGGGGCTTGGTAAAGGTCATTGATCCTGGATCATGGGCTGCTGGACATTTGTTGGTCTTCAAGACCAGTCACAGGCACCATATGACTAGGACTCATATCTTGTATGCCAAATATTCTCTCTGCTCCAACAACTGTTGAGCGGGGTAAAGCTACAGTTCTCTTGCTCTCTACTGGTCCTGCTGGAATGTAACCCATATCAGGCGTCCTTGCCATTTTTTTAATCACGTAACTCATTTTAGTTCCGCATTGTGATAGTGCCTGCAACTTGCCTGCTTCAAATGCTGAAAGTTCTGGTTTATGGTTGTGGAATTCTGCAATTCCAGAGTTAATCTTCACTAATGATGGTGAGGGTGGTGATAATGAGTTAATGACAAGCAACTGTATGAATCAAAGAGCAACTTTTTGGAGTGTAGAAGGTGTATTTATCTTGTGCTGCATGCTTGGACATATGACGACAAAGGACCTTCTGATTGTAGTATACATTTCTTAATCCTATATTTGTCTGCAAATGACGTTATATGAAGTTTTATAGATGGGGACATCTATTAGGTTTAGCTATAGATTGTAAAAGGCCTGAGTTTCTTCCTGTTAATTATTTGATAAATCATTTTTATAATATGATGGCTAACTTATGCCTAGATATTGGCTTTTGTACTTTCACTGCAAGTCCTACTATTTGGAGATTAGAGCAGTAATACCAGGTAATGAATGATGAATGACTAAAAAAACTGTCTCTGGTGTAGATAGTACAACTAACAGCATCTGGGAACTTTGAGGAGGCTTTAGCTTTGTGTAAACTTCTTCCACCGGAAGATTCAAGCCTGAGAGCCGCAAAGGAGAGTGCTATCCATGTAAGGTAAATCTGTCTGTGATGTTTTCTTCCTACATCTGTGATTTTTTACCAAACTTGCCATTGGAGTTTGAGCAATATTTGTCTAATTTTTTTTTTTTTTTTGGTCCGCAGCGTATGATAACAGTCCAAAATGGAAGTTTGTCTAGTCAAGTTGTAAGGAATGCTGGTGATGTTAGTTTATCTAATAGAGTAATGGGGATATCCTCTCAGTAGTTAATGCTTTCCAAGATATCAAGAAAAGTTCCAGCAAATGAAACGTTGTCGGCTTAAATATATTCTGCACTATCTGTCACTTATTGACCACCATTAAGACATTTTCTTTTTTTCCCAGTTAGACAGATGCTAGATGGACATGATACTGAACAATATGACTACCCATATGCAATGCTTATTTTTAGCCCTTTGATCAAGTATGCATCAAGTCATATTGAGTGGGACTGGGAGGCTAATATATGTGAGTTGGGACATCCAGTGGAAGTGGGAAGGTCAAAGACTGACTATAAGACTAATCTAAAAAGCTAGGAAGTATGGTACACCTTCAATTAATATGTAGTCTTCAGTTTTCATGAGTGAAATCAATGTCTGATTCATGGAAAACAATGTATGCGGCATGTCAACGGCAGAGATCTTGATGGAATTGATGTATAATGGGATCAAAGACTGGATCTTGATCAATTACACATCAAGGGGGACGTGCAACCAATCACAACATGTGAGGCTTCACGTGAACTAGGGCAAAGGAAGGGATCCTTCACGTGAGAAAGAGGGGTTCTTTGTGGAGTTTGGATGGTTTGAGAGAGAATTGGGATTAGGGTTTATGAAAGGATGGATCTTTGTGGAGTTTGAGAGGGAATGATGATGATGATTGACGTGAGGTAAGGGAGGGAGAGAGGGTGATTTTGTTTTGAGGACTTTGAGAGAGCTTGAGAGAGGGATGTTTCAGAGAGATTTGTGAGAGAGAAAAGGATGGACGAATGCTTGAGAGGGTTTTGAGAGAGTTGACGTGAATGTAGGGTTTGGGGGAAGGAGTTGACGTTTGAGAGAGGGATTTGAGAGAGTTGATAGCCTTAGGGTTTATCTAACTAAAAGATAGAAAGATAAAAAGTAACCAGGATAGTTCAAGGGATCTATCTTGATATAGAAACACCACAAGGAGAAACCCTAGGGCTACTTGACCTTCAACCTAGTTACAGAAACACCTTCTAGGTTTAGGGTTCAAACTCTTCCTCACCACTTGGTTGCCAAACTAAGATACAATAGAAGAGATCAACGAGGTTCTCACGAAACACTCAAGGGGTAAGCTAAAAGCTTGTTTGTATTCATTCTCAAAATCAGGTGTCTTTGAATGGCTACAAGCCTAGCTATTTATACTAACTAAGTCCCATACATATTAGGACTCTAAGACTTGGCGTGCAAGCCAAGGAATACTACTACTAGACGCCTAAGGTAACTATCTCCTCCTTGGATTAGGATTCCTTATCCTAAGGGGAGTTAGTTATAACAATATTAATCCTAATAGGAATTGGCTTTCCTAATCCAAGATGGATTAGTTACAAAATAAGCCAACCTTATCTAGGACTCTAACCAACTTTGGCGCCAAAAAAGACTCCACACACGTCACACACACACTACACCTTCTAGATCATTCTAGAACATACTAGATCATTCTAGACTAATCTAGACTCCTAAGACTTAGTGTCCAAGTTTATATATATTACTTGGCACCTCACACAACCAGAAATGTAAAGAAAACCCTAGAAATGTAAAGAAATACATCAAAAGGCCAAAACCGTGAAATCCAAATTGAAATGGTCAAAACTGTTAACTTCATCTTGAAATGGTAAGAAATGTGAAATTCATCTTGAAATGGTCAAAACTGTGAAATTCACTTTGGGCTTGGATCTTGGGCCTTTGACGTGGACATGGCGTGGACTTGGATCCCTTTAGGATGTTTGGACATCCTCTTGCCATAAGGAGCATACAATGTGGATGGGCCTTTGGGCCTCTACACTCATTCTTTCCCCCATAGCCCGTTCTTTCTTCTTGTAAATGTAATGGGCCTTCTTCTTTGGATTTGGCGTGAAGAACAATGATGGATTTCCGTCATTCTCCATGAATCTTGGGTCTCCAAAGGTGAGCCCAAGGTTTTGTGAACCTCCATTTCCCTCCATGAACCTAGAGTCCCCAAAAGTGATCCCTGGGCTAGGCAGATTTATTTCAGGCGTGGGCTGAAATACATCAGGAATACATTTAAATCTATGCGCAAATGTTAGATGATGTCATTCATGATTCAAATTCTCAAAGTCCAAAGATTATACCACCAATTTTGTGTGTGCTTGCTTTTCTTTAACCCAAGTGTCAATTTCTGTTTAGTGCAGATATGCACACTATTTGTTTGAAAATGGAAGCTATGAAGAAGCGATGCAGCATTTTGTGGCTTCTCAGGTGGATATCACATATGTCCTTTCGCTGTATCCATCTATCACTGTTCCAAAGTCAAGTGTGCTGCCTGAGCCTGAAAAGCTGATGGATGTTGGTTTGGACGCGTCGGACCTTTCTAGGGGCTCATCGACCTTGTCAGATGATATGGAATCTATGACTCATGCACATCTAGACTTAGACGAAAATGCTTCAACAGAGTCCAAGATAGTCAGCCACAATACTCTGATGGCACTCGTAAAGTTCTTGCAAAAGAAAAGATTCAATATCATTGAGAAAGCTGCAGCAGAGGGAACAGAAGAGGTTGTTTTCGATGCTTTTGGTGGTAATTTCACCAATAGGCCTAAGATATCAAATAAGGTAACCTAATGCTACTGTTTTCCTTGTTTAAGTGGCAGTTGGAAACAATGTGGAGTTATTTTCATGTGGTGGATCAACAATGTTGTGTACGTCTAGAATTCTGCTATATATTAAATCTTTGTTGTCTACCATGTTCCTTTTTACTGTACTCTTAAAGTACATTTGTTAGGCTATTATTATTATTATTATTATTATTATTATTTTTGTTGTTGTTGTTGTTGTTGTTGTTGTCGTTGTTGTTGTTATTGTCTGTGCTACTGTTACTGTTACTGTCTAGTTGTTGTTGTTATTATTGTTGTTGTTGTTGTTGTTGTTGTTATTATTGTTATTAGGGGGTGTGGCCGTGTGGGTGGGGATGAGTACATTTGTATGGTTATAGAACCCTCAAACCAGCACAGTAGTTTCATGGAAGGAATTAATTTGTCAACAGTGCCTGAAGCATTGAAACCCGTGGATCCTAGTTTTGAATTGTTTGTGTTTTGTTCCTTCATTATTAAGGATAATTTGATGCAAGTGATACCAACTTTGTGTGTATAGGAGTGGAACTATTTGAACTTCAAGAAAAAACTCTCAACTGTACATAGCCTTAATGTTGCACTCACAGATAGGGTATTCATGTCAAATCTTTGAAAAAAGGTATTAACTATCTGCTTATGTGAAAAGGACAATTCGCTGCAGGATTTGGTTTTGTGTATGTCATGCAAAATTGATAAGTATTGGCTCTTTTACTCTGCACAAGTCATCATGTGTCTTTTCTTTGTATTAAGCTTAAATTCATGAGATCCTTGTTCCTTTCACAAGTCACTTATTTTTATGTTTGACTGTTAAGTCTTTTTCCCCTTTGGATGTTTTAGGGTCGGGGAACTGTCCCTATAAGCTCAGGTGGTCGTGAGAGGGCTGCGATACTAGACACAGCTCTTCTTCAAGCTCTTGTTCTTACGGGCCAGTCTTCTGCTGCTGTGGAGCTACTAAAAGGTCTCAACTACTGTGACTTAAAGATATGCGAAGAGTTCTTGCAGAAAAGAAACAATTATACAGCGTTGCTTGAACTGTACAAGTGCAATGATATGCATCGTGAAGCTTTGAAGCTTCTGCTTCAACTGGTGGAGGAATCTAAGTTAGACCGTCCACGTGCTGATCTGACTCAGAAATTTACACCTGAAATGATTGTTGACTATCTGAAGGTGAGCTCCTCTGCCGTTTTAAAAAGTTTCAACTTCTGATTTTCTTTGTTCTTCTGAAGTTTGCCTTATGTGGTGAGTGGATCTTATTGAGTTCACTCTGTACAACTTCAACAACAGATTCCGAATTTATTTCAAAGCTTACTTTGTGCAGCCTCTTTGTGGAACGGAGCCCATGCTCGTGCTGGAATTTGCAATGCTTGTTCTTGAGAGCTGCCCAACACAAACTATTGAGCTCTTTCTGTCTGGCAATATTCCTGCAGATTTGGTTAATTCCTACTTGAAGCAGCATGCTCCAAATATGCAGGCTACATATTTAGAACTCATGCTTGCAATGAATGAAGATGGGATCTCAGGAAATCTACAGAATGAAATGGTAAATTTCTCGCAATGCATTTGCTGTATTCTGTTTTGTGTCTTCCTTGGACCAGTGGTGCAGCAAGTTTTTGGGAAGAACTTTTGGATTCTATTGATGGTCTCAAATAGGATTTTGGGTCTGCTGCTGTCATTATACTAATTTTTCCCCCCTACACACGCAGGTCCAGATATATCTATCAGAGGTGCTTGAATGGTATTCAGAACTGAGTTCACAACAGAAATGGGATGAAAATGCGAACTCTCCAACAAGGGAAAAGTTGTTGTCGACTCTAGACAGCATTTCAGGGTATAACCCAGAGGGACTCTTAAAGCGTTTGCCACCAGATGCTTTATATAAAGAAAGAGCGATCCTTTTGGGGAAACTGAACCAGCATGAGCTTGCCCTTTCTCTGTATGTACATAAGGTATTACCTGCCTCTGTTTCCGTCTTTATCTTGCATGGCATGTGAGACTGTAGGGGAGGGATAATCTGTGTTGGCTGTGTTATGAGGAAACGTGTATTTCTGTCTGCAATACTGAAGTTATGTCAAGATGGTTGCATTTAGATTGCATTACAACAAAAAGCAACTTTACCCCCCCCCCCCCCGTTTTTTTTTTTTTTTTTTTTTTTTTGGGGGGGGGGGGGTGGCGTTGAGCGTTTTAAGTTAGTGAGAAAAACCTAGTAGCCAGAAGGGTGCAGCAGGATGAATATAATGGATTAGGCTACATGCCCAACAAGATGTTGTACATTGCTTTGAATTGTTTTGGGGCTAATAATCAATGGACAAGGAAATTACTGTGAAGGACGAGACTGCTATATTCAATCTGGATGGCACTACTTCCTAAGAACTCAAAACCTACATAACTTTGCTAAATATAGTTCCCCACTCATAGATTAGTGGATATCTTCATGGATTTGCTATTCATGGGACAATTTCCAGTTTCAATAAGGATATGTGGTGCAGTGACCATGTCATGGATGCATGACAGTGGCAGTACCATGGGTACGTTGTTTCTTTCCGTATTAAGCTCCTCCTCTATTTTTGCTATGGATCCGTCAGAATCAGTCTCTCCATGAACTTTTGTTCATGGGGGTAAGGCTGCCTACATTAGGGTCCCCCAGACCGCGCACAAACGTGTCACCTTGGAGGTTGTTGTTGTTGTTGTACATACGGGAGTTCACACTGCACGAGCATTCTTAAGTTCCACATGATGATGCTTCTGATACTCAATATCATGTTATGAGGAAAATTTTGAATTTTTAGGAATTTTTCAGTGGGAAAAATGTCAAGGTTTGAGATCCCTTTGTGCTGTTTATGATTATTACGTCAGCTGTAGTGGTAATGTAGCATCGTTTTATGTTGTGGCATAATTTTTTCCCAACAGCCAACTGCATTTGAAACATCTTTGATTCATTGACTGTTCCATGGTATATTAGCCTGTATCAGATTCCACTCTGTCATTGGGCCACTACAGGCTATCGGTTATGTTCTTCAGTTGGTTTTGCTGGTTTTGTTCATACTTGATAGTCTCTTATTGAATGGTAATTAGGTCTTGATAAGATACTTGCTCAGCATCCGATTCTTTGATTACCCTGATAAATTACTTAAGGGCCTGTTTGGTTCACGAGAAGTATAATGGAATAGGATGGAGAACAATATCTAAATGTATTACTGCATATGATGTTTGTACCACTATTAATTGGTTTTATTCCCTGTAACTTTGACTTGTACTTTATGTTGGTCACCTATCAGTTCTTTTTTTTTTTTTTTTTGGGAATTGGGGAGGGAGCAGGAGGGGGGGGGGGGGGACTCACATCCTTGAATTTTAGTAAAAGGTCTTGAGTCAGTTAAAGAAGCCAAACTATTTACTATGTTTCTGCAATCTTTTTTTGAATGTTTATCAGGATCAGGCTCTCCCTAGGCCTCAAGTAGGTGGGATCTAGGTTGTGGACGTTCTCATTATGTTTTAGCCTAGTGGATTGCTTTCTGTATAATAAAACAATGTGAAATAAAATAACAAAGGATAATTCATTGTCCTGGTTCGATTGCAAATTGAAAACAGGGCAATTGATTGACACAATCTCCAGGTTCTTATGTCATGTCTGCAACCCAATTTCAGGTCTCATTTGTCTGTGTTTTTTTTTTTTTTTTTTTTTTGTTTTCATGTTCTTTAAGAGTGCCTCCTTAATTGGTATTTTTAAACAGCTCCATGTTCCTGAAATGGCTCTTGCGTACTGTGACCGCGTCTATGAGTCCCAACTTCATCAATCTTCCGGAAAATATCAGAGCAACATCTACCTTTCTCTCTTGCAAATATATTTGAATCCTAAAAGGACGACAAGAAACTTTGAGAAACGCATTAACAGTATTGTTTCAACCCCTACTGAATCCAAAAGGGTAAGCTCCTCTGCTTCGACGAGAGGTCGAGGTCGTTCAACCAGGAAAATTGCTGAAATAGAGGGTGCCGATGATGTGCGGTTTAGTCCCAGCAGCACAGACAGTGGAAAGAGTGATGGTGATGCAGATGAAGTCGGTGATGAAGAGGGTTCTAATATAATGCTTGATGAGGCACTTGATCTATTGACTCGAAGATGGGATAGAATTAATGGAGCACAGGCCCTGAAAATGTTGCCCAGAGAAACTAAACTGAAGGTATGCTGATGGCCTTTCCTAACAAGTATGCTTGAATACCAGGAACTCCATAAGTATGGCATCTCTCTAATTGTCGGTGGAGATTGCATGTATTCTGTGTTGTGCTTTTATTTACAGTATTTACTGTGTGGATATGAGGATCCCTTCTTATTTTGGATGCATCATACACTTTTCAGAAAAGGTCACTGGCTTCATATGGTTTGTTTAATATTGGAGAACCATGCATCTTAGGTCTTAGCGATACTTTCTAATGGAAATGGCGGATGAGCCATTTATCTTGTCTTTTCTATAGCAGACTAATAACGTTGTTGTCTTGATAGTTGACTTTACTCGAAAATTAGGCAGATTGAGTTGGTGCTCAAAATAAATTTATTTGTTTATTTATTATTAATATTTTTTTTTTTATGTATCAAAAGAGAAGAAGAAAGGTGTAAGCAGTATAGGCAAAAGAGACTTGGTCTTGGTCATTGTAACTGTTAGTTCCACATAGCCAGAAAGTCCAAGACGTCACTAGCTAATTCTTGTTAAGCTTTCAGATTCATATAGTCTTGTAAACGTACATCAGAGCTATTTGTCCAATTGTCTACTGATGGCTCTGATTTGTAACTATGCAAATGCTCATGGTTGCATGAGATGACCTTTGTCTCTATTGTTTTGCTCAGGAGAGAGTAGGGTTGGTTTGAGGAAGGTGCATCTTTTTGTGGTCTTTCTCTATGTATCATCATTTTTTTTTCCTTAGTTCATGTCAGCATGAGATTCATAAAAACTTAAATCTAGAGCGAATTCATAGATTCGCCTAGGATCAAAGAACTGTAAGAAACTTGACGTTTGACTTCTGTTTCAAGCATTTATTTTCTAAAGTTTACTGTTATCTTCTGAGCTACAATATATCTTGTCATGACCTTCAAATGGCCGCTGATCCTTTCCATAGACCATAATAAATTGGTTTAAGAAATGGTCCCTTGTTTGTCAGCTGTCCATTGGGTTCCTGTTCATGTATCTGCTTTGACTTCACTTATATCCTCATGCCCCTCCTGTTTGCCAACATCCCAACTACTGTATTGCCTGTCATAACTTGCAAGTAAATTTTTGCATTATAGAAACATGCCGAATGATGGTTCCTTCTGGAATGAGCCTGATTTTACAGAACTTACGTTTGTTATTACATTTGTTTGTTAGGATTTGCTTCCTTTCCTTGGGCCTCTCTTGAGGAAGTCAAGTGAAGCACACAGGAACTTTGCAGTGATTAGAAGACTGAGAGAGAGTGAGAACCTCCAGGTATGCACATTCTCTTTCCAGGTTTCATAACTATTATTGTAGGGCAGGGGAGGGCAATGGCTTTAGAGATCTGAGATAAAGAACAGACCATTTGATGTTGGATTGTTTTTCTAAGCTAACGACTAACTTAAAGAAGGGAAGAAGAAACTTCATAGTTGGCTTATGTGTGTTTGCACTATAGACAAGGTAATTATTCAAGATCAAATTGTGTGTAATAGGGAGACATGCTCACTTCAGTCGCTTGCAAACAGAAGGTTCTAGCATTTGACAGGTGTACACAATAGGTGTAGTTTCAGATACATCCAATAAATGCAGAATATGCAGACTACTGAAATTCTTATGTTCAGAGATGCCCTTAATAATTGTAGTTACTGTTTTCTCACTTTTGAATTATACTTAATCGTCATGTTCTTCCTTTTAGGTTGCTTTAGCAGCTCTTATTGCCATGAATACATGTTAATGTGATGTGAAATGTGGAATGGAAGAGTGTACATGCTAATCTCAATTGTCTGATGCATTCCACTTTTGTAACGAAAGTAGCAGAGTATCACTGTTATCAGAATTAGATTAGGAAATTTGGATTCTAACAATTCATACCTTCGGCAATTGTACAATAAGAATCCCCCCTTTTTTTTTGTATTCTAGTGGTCCCAAAAAATGAAAATTGTATTCTAGTTGGACACCGATGAGTTAAGTGGTGGTGACTTGGTGGAAATCTAACCTGGACCGTCTGGAGTGTGTTTGACCGTGCATTCACTTGCCATGTGGATTGTGGATGTCAAGTCATCAAGACCTCCCCCTCACATTCTCTCTTCACCCACAACAACCACCCACCACCACTCACAGATCCGCCGCCACACCTGCTACTCCGGCAACCATCGATGCAGTGATGGTGGGCAGTGGTTGTGGGAGAAGAGAGGCAAAGAGAAAGAAGAAAGAGGATGACATAGAAAAAGATTTTTTTTTTTATTTTTTTTGGTGACGTGGACACCAAGAGGCAGGTCAAACACAAAAAAAAAAAATAGTCAACACAAACTCTGGCGGACCACAACAGATTTCCATCGAGTCACTGACTCAATGATGTCTCACTAGAATACAATTTTCAGGTTTTGGGATCACTAGAATACAAAAAATTAGGAATTATTACTATATGATTTGCCGAAAGTATGGATTTTTAGAATCCAATTTTCCATTAGATAATATGCACATATTGTTCTCACTTCCCCCCTCTATGAAAAAGGTTGTGGAAAAGGAGCAAGGCTTAGTAGAATGTTTTTTCTTCTGAACAAAGTTGTAAGATTTACATTTGAAATCAGGTTAAAGATGAGCTGTACAGCAAGAGGAAAGCTGTTGTCAAAGTTACAGGTGATAGTATGTGCTCTCTCTGCAACAAGAAACTTGGAACCAGCGTTTTTGCAGTCTATCCAAATGGCACAACCCTAGTGCACTTTGTTTGCTTTAGAGACTCCCAGAGCATGAAGGCTGTCCGAGGCTCCCAACTTCGGAAGAAGTTGTCCGGTTCGTGAGTCTTGATTCACAATAGAGTTACCTGGCCATCTTTCACAGGCGAATCAGTCCCTTGTTTGTTGATTAGGGTGTCGTTCAAATTTCTTTTCCATGGTGTAATCGAGCATCCTCAAATTTCTCCGATGGGTTGAACAAAGCTAGTGAGTTTCTGGAGATTTGAGTAAATTATTTGTAAACTAGCACTGTTTGGTGAGCTTGTGGAGGTTGAGATAATGCCTGGATGATTCATGTGTAAGGTTTATGTGTTCAATTTTGCCTTTTTTTTTGGTACTGGTTTGTTGGAAAGGGTTGAAATGTATGTTTAAGTAAATCTGTAAGTTGCCATCTTCTTTCTGATTAACTAGTTTGACAATTTGTCAATGTAATTATTATTAGTGTGCTTGCTTGTTGTATGAAATGCTGCCAACTATTGGTGTAACTGTAAAAGAGAGACATACATACAGTTGAAGATGGCTTTGATTTCCAACTTTCCATAACCCAAGAACTTCTCCAAGCACAATTTCATTAAAAGCAGCTTTGACTCTTTAATTTCAACACAAAAGCATGCCCATTTGATTTTTGGCACTCAAAAGACTTGGTATCCAGAATTTGACCGTTTTGTTGTTCGATTTCCAAAAAGACAACTGAAAAACTGGTAAAAATCACGTTTAAGCGGAGAAAACTACAAACGAAGACCACAATCGTTGAGGTCTGGGGTACCCACAGAAGAGCCTGAAGGTGAAGGGGAAGGTGAAGGTGAAGTTGAAGGGCGAGGTGCAAAACGGTAGACAAGGACCCCTACTCTGTTGCCATGAGTTGGTGGATGTTGATGTATGACATCCACTTGAAACAACTTGTTAGCTTTCTTGAAAAACGCAGTCTCTTTCTTCCACCTTTTGAGATGTGCCATGATAAAGCTGACTTCTCCCATCAGTCCCATGGGCATGAACCACTTCAAGGTCTCCATCAATGGCTGATACAGATGTTGATGATACACTAGATCCGACCCCATGATAAGATCGTAGTCCCGACCCATTTTCTCCATTTGTTCAACATTCCCCCAGCACAGCTCCTTGAAGCTCACTTGTCCCCCCCTTCCCCCAATAACCTCCCTGTTTGCTTGGACGTTGTACTCCAGGTTTCCGATGACGTTAGCAAGGTCAGTGACGGTGACGTCTGCACCGAGTATTGCAGCGGCGGCTATTCCGAGCAGTCCTGTTCCGGATCCCAACTCCAGGATCCGAAGTCGGCGGCGGTCATTTCTGCTGCGTAATGAGAGGGTAATTGGGTGGTTGTCGTCGTCGAGTAGAGAGACTAGTGCATTCGCTGCTGGCCACACCTTGAACGACAGCCCCTCCGACGGTACCTGCCGTATTATTATGTCCGCACCCACTGAGTTCAGTCGGTGCTCTTCTTTCTGCTCATCACCACCTTCACTTTCCTTTTCCCCTTCTTCACCCATTCTCTCTACAAGAGTAGTACGTCACCAATATTGAAGATGCCTAAATCAAAATTCTTCGTTTATTATGGACTGTGTGTGTGCACTAAATACTAGTCTAGTTTACTCACTTCAGGGCCTCTCAAATTGTATGGTAAATTCTTTTTATCAAAATTTATTGATTTTTGTCTCAATTTACTCAAAATTATCAAAGTTAAAAATGAAATTTTAATTTTTAAATTTTAATATATTACCATAAAATTATCAAAATTTATCAAAATTTAACTTTTATCTAATTACTTTTTACCCTAAATTTTACAAACCAAACAAGTATATTCTGTATTTTAAATTTATTTAATGTTGAATGCTCTGCCAGCCTTGCCCTAGCCGCCTGGGGTGAGAGGCTGACCAATGCCTATTCTTGTTTATGTCTATCACCATCTACAATAACATTTCCACTCCTTTCCTACTACCTCCTACTTACTAAAAATAAGAATTAAAAAATTAAGGGTGAATTGTTCTTTAGTGTTGGGCTTAAGATTGAGCTTAAAATGAGATGGTTTTTTTTTTTTTTTTTTACAACTAAGTATTGCCATCAATCAACCTGGTTTGATTAAGAATTTATTTTTGATTAAAATTTGGTAAAAACAAGTAGGCCTACTGTTGATGTGACATGTCTGATGTAATATTAATTAGGTGTATTTAACATAAGTAGTCGGGTGAACTTCAATATAGATTAACTCAAAACAATGAGGTGGTTAACCTAGACATAACTTGGTTAACATGAACTTATTATGGGTTAACTGTCCATTGTAGATTAACCCAGACTAATGAGGTGATTAACCCAACAGTAGGTTAACATGAACTTATTCTGGGTTACCGTCCATGGTGTCCATGTTGAGTGTTTTATGTTAGCATCATTAGCCATATAGCCTATCTTCATAACCCTAAAACATAACTTATGTAGTTTTTATATTATTAATTACCAATTTCAGTATACAAAGCTTATGTTGGAACTATGCGTTAGGAGTACATGAAGTTCATTGTAGTTAACCCAGACCAATGATGTGATTAAACCAAAATATAGTAGGTTAACAACTTGAACGAATAGGGTAACTGCATTCATATATCTTCCATGAGAATGATGTTTTTTAATTGTTAAATATTCATTTCCCATCATTACACCTATGCAATAAAGTTGGGCTCTACTAAATAACACCTAACTGCAAATGTTTTTGGTCAAATGTGAGTTTGATTGATGGCAACACCAAGCTGTAAAGAAAATCCATCATAGTAAATAAATCTTAAGCCCAACACCACAAAGCAATTAACCCAAAAATACTTCATCACTAAGAAAAGTAAGAGTATATATGGATATTCACACTATTATTCCATAATACTCCCCCTTGAATGTCCATTGCCAAAGAATATGCCTCATTAAAATCTTACTAGGAAAAACCCAACGGGAAAAAACCCAGTGAAGGAAAAAGAGTACATAATTCTTGATACGCTAAGATATGCTGCCTCATTAAAAACCTTTCTAAGGAAAATCCAATGGGACAAAACCTCAGATAAGGGAAAAAGAGTACAACGCGTATTACTCCCCCTGATGAGAGCATCAATGAAGATCTTTGAGTGGATGTAATTCAGCTTCATCACTGACTTTTAAACTTTGCAGTCGAAAGTGGCTTGATACATGAATCAATTTAATTCTAACTGAAACGAATTTGCTGAATATTTGTTTCAGCGTGCACATAACTAGTGTGTGATCAAATGTCATAGGATTTAGGTAAATATCCAAGATCAGCATAGCTAATCAAACCAATTTTGAGCCGATAAGGATAATGAATATCTAAATCGCTAGTACTTTCGAGGTACCAAAATAGGTTAGATCATGTATGATTAGCAAGATACGTCAATACTTCAATATCATTTAAATACGGTACTTCAGGACCCAAATACAGTACTTCAGGACTCAAATACGGTACTTCAGGATCGCTAAATTTCTCATAATCTTTTCGGGATTGAAAGGGGGTTGTTTTCATATCAAATGACTGTACCACTACAAGGGTACTTAAAAAGGGAGTGCTTTGCTCATGCGACATTATTTTAGCATTTTTGCTACAAAAATAGTTTTATGCGTAAAAAAGTTCTTTCTCAAAGTGTCCGACTTGTAAACTAAGGTACTAACAGATTTTACCAAAATCGTTCATTCCAAATACTCTTGTAAAGCAATCCGCAACTTTTGAGGCTCTTCGGGAGTCCAAACCATCAATAACATTTACAAACAATTAGGATCCGGATCATTTAATCATTTCATTTGATTATGCAATATGCGTCCATATTGCTTTAATCACATAAATGTCTATCAACTAAGTAATCAATATTCTCGAGAATTTTAATCTATGCTTCCGGCACTTTGAACCCTTCAGGAGTTTTATATAAACATCATTATCAAAATTTTCATAAGCTATAACGATATTTATAAGATGCATAATTAGCTTTTCATGTACTGCTAAATTTAAGGTATCATGATGTAGTAACATGGACTACATAGGAGTATATTCCTTCATAGTTGATACCAAGTCTTTGCGAAAGAACTTATGCAATAAGTCACTCCTTGTGCCTCATAATCTCCTTTTCTCATTCTGTTTTCACTCAAAGACTTAACTATATCCCACAAGTTTTACACCAGTTTAGTGTATGGACAACAGATCCTGATATTTCTAATTTTACAAGCGAATCTAATTCTTAAATACATCTTTCCACTTGGCCAGTTTCATCTTTGTTTGTATTCATAACAGACCTAAATTCACGATCCTCATAATTATTCACAATAGTGAGCGCTATATTATATAATCAAATAAGATATCGACGTTGGCTAGATTACGGTTCCACCTTATCCAATTCATGACATAATTAATTGAGATCTCATCATTTTCGCGAATTTCTGGTGCCCGAGCTTGTGGTGTAACTTCCACATGTGTCATGATTGAGGACTCTTCTAGAGTCAAAATTTCCTCATTTCGGTTATCATTAATCGTTTGCTCCTTTTCTTTTTTAAGGACTTTTGTTGTCTTTGGAACCGATTGGTTTAACACATTTCATATGTGGTCACTAGTAATTCAATTTGTCCTACTGGGACATCAATTCTTACATGAGCATTAGCAGTTGGGACATAAGGTTTAATAACTCTTTGTGGGTCAGTAGAATAACTGGTAGTAGATTCGCTCAAGTTCGTAGACGAATTATAATTTGAACTTCCAGTTCACATTACATTATATGAGGATCATACAATTCGTTCCAACTTATTTCCTTGTCCAACAACTTGATTTCTCCCCCTAATGTTGGGAAACCTGTGTCATCATAATTGGCAAATTGTGCCATAACTATATCTCCAATGAATGATTCTATTATATTCAAATGTAGATGGATATTCATACCCAACATATATTCCTGATTCCTTCGGGGTTCCATCTTAGTGCGTTATCATGGAGCATACATCGCACATACTCAAATTCAAGAGTGGGAGATATTTGGTTCATGGCCAGAAACCATTTGTAGGGGAGGAATAAACATTCATGATTACCTCTTGGCTTTATTTGGATCAATGTTGGTGTATGCAACATGACATGTCCCTGAACAATTGTAGTAAGCTCTGCTCTCAAAAGTAATAGGTTTATTATATATTCAACATCTCATATATTAATGATTTTGCATGATCATTTTACATATAAACATTTGACATAGGATGCTTAACATCTATGTCCATTGGCATACAAAAACTATCAAAAGCCTTCACCATCTTTATCAAGATGAATATTCTTGATTGATAATTTGAAATGTGCTTGTAAATTAATTGAGCAAACAATCTTGCTAGCGTCAAGTTGCAAGTTGATAGTAAACATACAAGTGATTATCTTATTGATGTATCAAGTAAAGTCATACTATATTCAAATGGTTTACATATGGGTCTACAGGACCGACACAGATATCACTTGTACACAACCAAAGAATCTAAGGGATTCGATCCCTATCTTTGCCAATGATGGTGTTATAATTAATTTTCTTTGATAGCGAGTAGCTAATTAGAACTCATTTGATCAACGATCTTTTGGCCCTTTAAAATATATCCATAGGAGTTCTTCTTGAGAGGATTGATCCAAGATGCTCCTACTGTGATAAAGTCTTCATCAATATATAGTAAACTTCTAGTTTACTATAGTATATGCTTCAATTGGGTTAGATGTGTAGAATAACCCAGAAAATAGACCAAATTACTTAGAGGTACCCTAACTTTTGAAGAAACAATTTTTTGGTACCCTAACTTTCCAAAACTAATTTTGGGGTACCCTAACTTTTAGGATTAGAAATTACTAGGTGAATTTCCGGCGAAACCCCGATTGATTCAAATCATTTTCGTCCACGAAAACAAAGGGCATTTTCATCCACAAAAACACTTAATCAATTTTCCGCCTAAACTCACCGTTGAATTCAAATAATTGGCCGCAAATTCACCTAATTATTTCTAATTCTAAAAGTTAGGGTACCCAAAATTAGTTTTTAAAAGTTGGGGTACCAGAAAAACATTTCACCAAAAGTTAGGGTACCCCTAAGTAATTTTTTGCAGAAAATAAGGATGATATCCTTTTCAACACACATGTTGCTCAAAACAATTTTTATAATATATGAATACTAGTTGTCTCAACATGTAGGTATTCATTCCCACGAATACCTTTGAAACTTAATTAATAAGTTACCTTTGAGACTAACTTTGTGGAGAGAAGTACGTCCACAATAGGAATGTTAGTTACACCAAGTAATATTATATACGCTCTTCTGGAGCCTTTAATCAAAGTAGACTGTCATATATATAATGCTAATATTTTCTTCCCTCATCAATGGACAAGAAGTAATCTATTATCACTAAAAATGTGTGTTGTTCTGGTAGCTGCAGGACACGTATCTGTCACCTCATTTATTCATGTTCCAATCAAGTAAGTATGCATGAAATTCACTTCAAGATAAATATAACATCAATGCATATAAAGCATATAATGGAAGTGTTTTAATCACTTATTCATAAAAAGATACTCCACTTCAGAAGCTGTAGACACCGGGATTTGCACCGATATAATCCCGACTTGCCAAAAAGTGCCCAGATACGTCTTTGGGCCAATGCAGCAAACAATGCAAACAAATCAAATCAAGCCGGCCCACTACAAGAGAGAAAACCCGCACGAGTTTTAATCGAAGGAAACGGCCCAGAACCAGGACAGGCCCAAAGTGCGCCCCAGCCCAGAGGCTTCAAAACCCGCGCGGGTTTTATCTTTAAGAATCCGGCGCCAAAACTTGATCATCATCCCATGATATTAGCCCATGTGTTTTGACCTTAAACCTTGACTTAGTGATTGCATGGGGATAGGGGCATGATTGTTGGGATGTGTCTCCCTCCATTTCCATCCTAAACACTACCCTCCTTCACCTATAAATACCCCCCTCCATTCCATTCATTTTCACTAATTATCATCATAATCCCACCAACTACACTCACAAACCATCTTATTATTCTCAACTAATCTCTCATCATATTCTCTTATTATCATCCCCTTACTCTACCAAAATATCACTCACATATTATCCTACTACTATCCTCACATTCATTTTCCCACCTACCAAGTCAAGGCAAAATCAAGGTTTTCGGACGGCGCATTCGGGCTTTTACATCAAAGAGGTTCGCTCTCATTTTCTTGTCATTGTATTAGCTAATTATGTAATTCGTATTTCATTTCCATTACTTGTGCATATTTTGTAAACAAAAAAAAACCTCATTTTATAATGCATGTTAAGAATATAAAGTTGTGAAATTAGTTAAACTTCTCCCCGCTCTCTTTCATTTTAACGTCGATTTTAGTAGAGTATGTTTTCTAACAGGCCCGGACTTAGAATCGGGTTTTCGTAGACCGGAGTTATTATCATTAATTTTATGGTTTGTCGGTTTCCTTAAATCGGCTGGCGACTCTTTTATTCTTTTTATAATCTGTTTAATTATTTAATATTGAAATTTACACTAAAATGATTAAGAAATGATTTAACCTCTTCCTCTCACCCAATTCAAAGTAAAAAACCAAGAGAAAATGTGTTGGAATCAATAAAACCCCCACGGGTTTTATTGTTTCCAATCCTTGTTTTCTGGCCCAAGGGAAACAGGCGGCCCGACCAAAGAATTGTCAAAACCCGCGAGGGTTTTGACAGTTCTAGCCGCCCGCCTGCTTCCTTTTGGGCCTGAGTTTGGTGTGGGCCGATTTTAAGTCATTGTTAATATATTTCGGTGTAATTTCAAGTATTTAAATAATAAAAACGGATTTGTAAAATAAATAAAATTTCACCACCCCGAAAATGAATTTCATAAAATAAAAATATCCTTATTTAAGGATTAAGCAACCTTAATCGGCTCCCGATCGTTTAAGTAGCGCATCACGGAGAAAAGGGTCACCTTTTCCCGGGGTCCTACAGATTGGCGACTCCACTGGGGACTTAAACTTAAAAAGAGGGTAAATGATGGAAATCAGCCCACCTCTACTCCTCTAAGCCCAACTAAGAAGGCCCAATTAAAGTACAAATATCAAGATAGGGTCTATCATCAAAGGAATCCATCCAATACAGGCCCAACAAGGGAGATTCGGGTCATTTATAAAAGATGGATTAAAGACGGAGGATACAAAGTTGAATTACAAAGGCCCACTCACATGGTGTGCTTATTGTTTCAAGAGGATGTCCAAACATCCTAAAGGTGGGCCAAGTCACACGCCAAGCCCAAGAGGAGAAGATCACGTCCAAATCAAGAAATTCAAGCCAAATTTTATTATCTTGATTTTTGGATGTAATTTTATTTAATTATAGCTTTTATTAGTTTTGGTGTGTTTTAATTATTTTAGAATAATGTAAGATGACAAGTGAATTATAAACTTGATCATCCTAGGATTATTAATTTTGTGTGGCATTAGGATTAGGCGTCACTTTTAGGAATCCTAGAAGGATTTGGCTACTTGTAACTAATCCAATTTGGATTAGGAAAGCCAAAACCAATTAGGATAAGGTTTGTTACAACCAACTCCCCCTAGGATAAGGATTCCTAATCCAAGGGAGAGAAGGAGTAGTGGACGAGTTCTCCTTGGCTTGCACGCCAAGTAAGAGACTCCTAGGCTAGTATAACTTGGCTTACACGCCAAGTAAGAGTACAAGTCCCTTAAGGACTCTCCTAGTATAAATAGCCTAGGCTTGTAATTCATTAAACACATCAGTTGTTAAATATGAATCAAGCTTTGACCTTACCCCCTAGAGTGTTTGGATAAACCCTCTCCCCTTTCTTCTATTGTATCTTGGTATGGCACCCAAGTGGTTAGGAAGAGCTTGATCCTAGGTTGCGGTCTAGATCAAGTTAGCCCTAGGTTGTCTATCTTGTGGATTCAAGATAGAAATCTAGTTCTATCCGTTCTTACCTTTCTATCAATATAGTTAAGGTAATTACATTGTGAGCTTTCTGTCAATACAGTTAAGTCACATTCAACCCTCTATCCTAACCCCTAACCCCAACGCCACCTCCACCTCTTTTACCTCCACAAAATCGCCTCCCTTCCTCTCTCTCTCAAACGCCACCCCTTTCTTTCTCTCTCTCCATAACAACCTTCTCTCTCCTCCAACAACCTCCCAACAAACTCTCTCTCTCATCCAACAAACTACATTCCTCTCTCCTCCCTCTCAACCTCACGTCAAACCCTCTCCCTCTCCCCTCCTAATCACGTCAATCCCCTTCCAAACTCCAATCCAAGATTCAATCATCTTTTCTCTCTTCCCCGTTCAAGATTCAATCTTTCTTGAATCTTGAAACCACAAAATCCCTCATGACAAAACATCCTCCACAAAGAATCCTATTTCACGAGAACCTTCCCCTTCTCTCTCCCTAATCTCGTGAACCACCCACTTCTGTTGTTTGGTTACACGTGATTTCATGTATTATTGGATTAAGGTTCTTTCTTGATCCGGTAATACATCAGTAAAACTTGAAAAAATCAAATTAATTTGAAATTGTAAAAGGGAGAAGTTGATTTATTTCGCAATTTTATAATTCTTTTTAGGCATCCTTTGCATACCGGGTCACTAATCGCGTCTTTTGACACGTTAGCACAAAGGCGACGGTTAAGTTATACCTAGGTGATTCCCTCGAGAGCGAGCGGGCCACTACTTGTGGGATGCACCCTACATCGCCAAGCATTTGGTCCCCTCTCTCCCCACGTTACACTCATAGGGTTTCCTTGAAGTTTTTTGAGCAATACCTCACACTCCTTACCCTAGAGTATGGAGCAGGGAGATGAAAACGTGCGGTAGGCCATGTAATCCAACCATAGAAAAATCCATGAACATAGAGCCTTGGTTTAGGGTGTCCCTTCATGTTGTATGCTATATGCTATGTGCTACCCCTTCCTCTTTTCCTTTTGTTTTAGAGTCGACCCTAGTTTGGAGGTTTTGTTCTAGTCCATATAAAATTCATTGGGTTGAGAAAATGATTATTTATTAATTAGAATAATTAACTCAAAAGGCACCAAGTGGAAGGGTCCATTTATGCTCGAAAGGTGATTATTTTAATTAACAAATAAAAATCGACTCACCTTTAATGATATTATATGGCCCTTTACGAAATTCTCTTAACAAAGGTCCAAAAAAAATTAATTAAAAAGTTCAACAAAGTCAATGGATAGCGTTTCAGATTGCATAATAGTCACTAAGCTCGGGGAGATAAATTTGTCGATTTAATTAATGAGTCCACCGCATTTATGGCGCCCGTTGTTAGGCCCAACCATATTGGATTTGTTGATTAAACCTATAAATTAATTATGACTCACTTATTGTTGACTTTATTCAATCCTTTGCAATATCCAATTTCCTTGACTAAAGAAAAAAATGTAAAATAGGTAAATAATAAAAAAGGATAAAAAAAGGGTAAAAAAAAATGGGTCGTCAATCTTGTTAAGCATTATTCTAGTCCGCGTAATAGTCATCATGGCTTGAGCTGTCTGAATTGTTGGGCCAAGTTACGGATTCTCCTTAAAATGGTCGGCCTGTGGTTTAGGCCCATCCGAATTGAGAAACACTGACTTGAACCTATTGATTTATGACCTGCTCGCTATGTTTGACTTTATTCGGCCCTTTATAATGTTCTGTCCATAGGTCCATATAGAGTTAGGTCATGCACACCCAAAAGTGGGTGAGTCCCTTGTGTCAGCATATATGCGTCGAGTCAGTTAGGATCATATAGGTCTCTTAGGGCATGCATGCATGCATCGGGTAGTACGTGTCAGAGTATGTCATTGAGTGTTTTAACTTTGAATTTTCATGCAGGCGTCATTGGTGATCGACTCCGATCCCGCATTCGAGATCCACGAACTGGTCGTTTGATTCCGAACCCTCATTACGATCCATCTGCAATAAGTGATTGCATCATGTCTGGAGAGCAATTCCAAGAAGTCCCGATCCAAAGCACCGAAGCCAACATCACTAAGCATTTGGATGAGCTCTACACCAAAATGTAAGGACTTGTGTTTGAGCACTCAGGAACCAATTGGGGAAGGATTTGAGGTCAATTACCTCAAACGAGATTGAGGTTCTTTCGATCAGATGGACCTTCTCAAGAGTCTAGTTTGCATGGTCCAATTGTTGATCCCGAAAATTTCTACAATAAATTGGGTAGGTTGCTAGTATAGTTCCCTATCCACGATTCTGCTATTTACCTTACTGAACTGAATTTACTGAAATAATATTACTGGAATATGGGAGAAACTCCTCGCCCTGGATGGGTAGAAATTGAAGGAGTAAATACGATTTTGAATGCTTTGATTATGTACGAAGTAAGGAACATTCTAATTAGAAATTAGAATTTACCCTAGAGCAGGAGCAGAAGATGAACAAAAGACTAAGTGAACAGCAACAAGTGATGGACGGTATGCTGCAGGCCATCACTAAGATCAACACCAAGTTAGGGCTGAATGTTGAAGAGGATGACGAAGAAATGTAAGAATATGAATCTGAACCTGAAATCATCAAGACATTCACAGACTCTGGAGGAATAGGGATATCTAAGGCTAAAGTTAACATGCCTGAAGTGTCAAAACCTACAAGGGACCTCACTGTTAAGGCCCTTGAGCAGAAGTTAGAGAGCCTCTCCAAAGCAATGAGTTCTGTGCCAGCTTTTGCTGACAAGTACCTAGAGGTTCCAATGCCTGTTCAGCCAACTCTGAAGATAGCTGACAAAGTTGAAGTGCCAAATATTAGGTTCAAACCTTCTGAGAACCCTATTCATCACGTTGAGGAGTTCATGAGGATGGCACCTTTAAACCGAATTAATGTTGACTTATATTCTACCGTCTTCCCATCCACCCTAGATGGAGAAACAAAGGTATGGTATCATGCCTTGTCACCTCAAATCAAAGCCAACTGGAGTGAACTGTTCAAAGCTTTTATCCACCATTACACCCGCATCCAGAAGAAGCAAGCTACGGTAGATGACCTAACCGCCATGAAGCAACGAGAAGATGAGTCCTTTATAGATTACTTTGAGAGATGGCATACGAAATTGTCCCACATCAATGAGACAATTCCTCTCCGCCTGTAGTTATCTACCTTTAAGCAAGGACTCAAGAGTAGTCTATCCAAACATTTGGGGTACCATGTTGTTAAAGACTTTGATTACCTAAAGGACATTTGTGTCCAACTAGAGGCGATGCACAATGATAAGACCACTTCGCTTGGATGGAAATGGTCCAGCTCCAATAGGAGGGCCACTAGTGCGGCTAGCCACCCTCCTAAGATTATGGAGACTAACTCTATCAAGCGCAAAGGGCCTTATGTACCGAAGTACGAGACTTATACGCCATTGGATGTTCCTTACTCTCAGGCTCTCGACCGTCTAGTCAAGAAGGGTATCTTGGTTTTGCCCTTACCGAAAGAAGAGCCAGAAATCAAAGGCAGAAACTGGGATGCCAACCAATTTTGCCACTATCACCGTTGCCGAGGGCATGACACTGAGAAATGCTGGACTCTCAGGAACAAAATAGAAGACATGATTAGGGCAGGGACATTGCCAACGCCAAAAGCTGCCAAGAAACCGAACAATCAAAATAATCCTATGCCTGAGCACGCAAATGCTATTTTCTGTGGGGATTTCAGCTTCGACCCCTCCGCTTTGATTGTAGAAACAGGACAACTTGTCCCCGAAGTAGTTGGGTTCCCTGAAGGTCTTTTCATCCATGAAATTTGGGACAATGATGAAGATGACGAGTAGGAGCATTCCTAGACAGGACGGGTAGAGACAAATGAATCAGATGATGTGGCATTTCTTACTCGGTCTGGCCGCCATAACCATAGGAACACCAAAACCCTAGTGGTTGTTCCTAACCCAACACCAACAGTCGACAATGACAATCAGGTCTCCCCTGAAGATCCTTTTCTTTCTCAACTCAAAAAGACAAGGGCGGAGGTCACCATATGGCAATTCATATGCACGTCGCATGCTCATAGACAGAAGATGTTAGATGCCCTTACAGCACTCACGGTGTCTCCTACGACGACTCCCGAGTCATTGGTTGCTCATGTGACTACCCAACAGGAGATGATTACTTTTGGGATTGAAGATCTGCCTCAAGGAGGAGCATCTCACAACAAAGCCTTGTACCTTACAGTGCAATGCTCCAACAAACTATCCCACTGGTTCTAGTCGACAACGGTTCAGCTGTAAATGTGTGCCCTTAGAGGACGGCGCAAAAGTTAGGAGTTCAACAACAACACTTGGCTCAGAACGGTTTACAACTAAGGGCATATGACAATTCGCCTTGGAAATCAGTCGGATCTATAGTACTGCCCATTACTAATGGTAGCGTCACTCGGAATGTGGAATTTCGGGAGAGTCTATCAATGCTGTTTTCACTCCTAAACAGTCAACTCTTGAAGTGGAGCACAATTCAATGGATGAAGAACTCCACAATTTTGAGCTTGTGGTGATGATGAGCAAGGATGAAGCACCTTTTGACTTCGATCCCTACTCAAATCCCAAAGTACATGCTATGCTCAAGAAACAAGGATATTTCTCGGGAATGCCACTGGGCAAGAATCCGAAGAACAAAATTCCGCCTGTGTTCAAGACCTTCAAGCAACAGGGAAGGTTTGGCTTAGGCTACAAACCAACTGAGAAGGAGGTCAGGCTTGCAAAGGTAGCAATAGCTGAACAGAAGAGGATAAACAATCCTCCCACTTTATTTCAGATGAAGTCCTATCCACTTACTTTGATCGGGAAGTTTGTTAGGGAAGGCGATGACTTCCCCTACTATGGGTTCCCTGAGCCATTCTATCTGAAGAACAAAGGAATTCAAGTCGCTGGACTGGAAGTCTTCGATGATTGCTCCATTAATATGGCTACTGTCTTTGTTCCTGCTCAGGACAAACAGCCTCCGTTAGAATGGACTCATCTTGCTGGGAGCAACATTTTTGACATGCTAATTGGACAAGAAGCCGTCCAAGAGAAGTCTGTAGCTGATGCTGTTATTGCTGCTTTGTCCAACCCAAGTTTCGACCCAAGTTCCATGATTACTGAAGACGGGGAAGTTAAGGCGGTCTCGTGGGTCAATGCTAAGGAGAATAATTTTGCTTTATCTATAGGGGAGTCTGTTCCTAAGGACATAGGGTCAGGTCTTAAGGGTCTAGAGTCAAATGAGTCTGGTCTTGAGTCTACTGGCGATGTATTCCTTTCTGCATTCAATAAGATGAACCTTTCTACTTACTCTGATTCTTCTTTCCCCTCTTTCCTGAACTGCTGCGCCAATAATAATCCGGAATTTAATGAACATGAGCATGAACAACCTCGGGAGTTGAAGTTAGGTAGCTCACTCACGGCAGAAGAACGGGTAACATTCGCGGAGCTTCTCAAGGAGTTTGTGGACGTTTTCACATTCCTACGAGGACATGCTAGGGATTGACAGGGAAATTACAGAGCACACTATACCTTTGCTTCCTAATGCAAAACCAGTTCGACAAAAGGCTAGGAGGATTAAGCCTGAATGGGCCAAGAAAATTGAAGAAGAAGTGATTAAGAAGCTTAACGCTAAATTCATCAAAGCAGTTCAATATCCTGAATGGATTGCTAACATTGTCCCGGTACCCAAGAAAGATGGGAAAGTGCGCATGTGTGTAGACTTTCGAGACCTCAATAGAGCTAGTCCCAAGGATAGTTTCCTGTTACCTCATATCGATGTATTAGTGGATAACACTTGCGGGCATGAGCTCTTGTCCTTTATGGATGGATATGCCGGTTGCAATCAAATCAAAATGGCGGAAGAAGACATGGAGAAAACGTCATTCACCACACCATGGGGAACATGTTATGTGGTTATGCCTTTCGGTCTCAAAACTGCCGGAGCAACATATCAAAGAACTGCCAACACCCTACTTCATGACACGATGCACATAGAGGTAGAGGTTTATGTGGATGACATGATTGTTAAGCCCAAGACAAGGGAGGAGCACATTCCTAACCTCCGCAAATTCTTTCTGCGACTTCGCAAATACAAGATGCGGCTTAATCCTAGCTCAGAAGGTTAAAGGTTAAGAGAGCGCCATCTACTACTTGAGCAAGAAGTTCCTGGACAATGAAAGTCGATACGCAGACATAGAGAAATTGGCTCTCGCATTAGTATTGGCCACCAAGAAGTTAAGGCATTACATGCTATCACATACAGTATATGTCATAGCTGAGAATAATCCCATCAAGTTCATCATGGAGCAACCTACCATCAACAATCGCATTGCTCGATGGGTTGTCATGCTTTCGGAGTTCAATCTTCAGTACTTCCCTCAGAAATCCGTCAAAGGACGAGTTGTTTCAGATTTCCTAGCTGCTTCACCATTACAGGAACCTCCAAGCACTTACTTGGAATTCCCAGATGAGGATGTATTCTTCACTGATGAAATAACATGGGAAATGTATTTCGAGGGAGCTTCTAACCAGATGGGCTATGGAGTAGGAGTACTACTGATCTCTCCAGAAGGGACACATGTCCCTGTTTCTGTGAAGTTGGACTTTGATGCTATTAACAATGCCGCCGAATATGAAGCATGCATCAAGGGCTTACAAGCTGCATTGACCTTGGGAATACGTCACATAAAAGTCTTCGGAGATTCTAGCCTCATCATTAATCAGGCTAAAAATACATGGAAGGTCCGGAATGAATTTCTTATGGCATACCAACAGAAGCTCTTGGGACTTGCTGACCAATTTGAGCAAATCAGCTTCCAGTACCTCTCAAGGGATCACAATGAGTTAGCTGAGGCCCTAGCCATGTTGTCTTCAATGGTATCGATACCATCAGGCACGCTCCAATTACCAGTAGTAGTAGAGCGACAGTCTGAACCTGCATATGTTTGCAACGTGGAGGCACAAGAGGAAGAAACTGAGGAATGGTTCCATAATATATACAATTTTCTTCGGAAAGGAGAATATCCAGCTGAGTTGAATGCTCGAGGACAGCGAGCGGTTAGGTCTCTAGCAGCACAATACTGGTAGATCCAAGAACCTACGGGCATTAATTTATTATGCATCGATGCTAAGAGCGCCAAGGAGGTCATAGCTACTGTACATGGAGGAGAGTGTGGTCCCCACATGAATGGACGTATGCTGGCGAAGAAGATTCAAAGGGCTGGTTACTATTGGTCTACTATGGAGGCGGACTGCCTAGAGTTCGTTCGGAAGTGCCACAAATGTCAAGAGTATGCCAACCTACAGCATCAACCCCCATCATACCTAACTACTTTAACATCTCCATGGCCGTTCTCAGTATGGGGTATTGACATCATTGGCAAGATACACCCAACTGGAACAGGAGGACATGAGTACATATTGGTCGCCATCGATTACTTCACTAAGTGGCTAGAGGCAACCTCTTTTGCCAAGCTCACATCCAAGCAAGTGGCCAAATTCATCCTTCAAAACATTATATGTCGATATGGAGTGCCTCATGAGATCATTAGTGACAATGGAAGCCATTTTCGGAAGACAGTAGAAACTTTGCTCGCCACTTACAAAATTCAGCATCACCGGTCTTCGCCATACCGACCTCAAGCTAACGAGGCTGTGGAAGCGGAAACCAAGACAGTAGCTGGAATCATCAAGAAAATGGTTGTCACTTACAAAGATTGGCCAGATAAATTAGCATTTGCCCTGTGGGGATACTGAACCTCAATACGGATTGCTACAGGTGCAACACCATATTCTTTGGTATATGGGATGGAAGCAGTCTTACCAATTGAAATAGCAATCCCTTCGCTACGAATAGCGGCCGAAAGTCAATTATCAGAAGCAGAATGGGCTAGGGCAAGGTTTGAGGAGCTAATGTTGATGGATGAAAGGCGATTGAGGGCATTGCATAATGTGCAAGTATACCAAAGTAGGATCACTCATGCTTTTAATAAGAAAGTGAAAAGTCGTTCACTTCAAATAGACGATTTGGTACTTAAGGAGATGAGGGCACCTTTACAAGATCCAAGAGGAAAATTTGCACCTAATTGGAAAGGTCCTTACATGATTAAGGACATTTTTCTAGGAATAGCTCGGCTTGCTACTATGGATGGAGAAGATGTAATTCAGCCCACGAATTTGGTTCAACTCAAGCGATATTATGCCTAATATGACCAAGCAACTGGAAAACCAATTTTCAGACACTTGGGGTATATTCAATAAATGCTCATGTATATAAGAAAAATAAAGTTTGCAAGAATACAATAATTGTGAACAATATTTCTTCTTTATTAATCAATAATGCAAGTACACTGCTTGTAACATTAGAAAATACAAAAGGATAATTAAATAAAAGACTATTCTGGCAAAGCAGTTTCAGTTCCTTCATTTTCATCCATCTTCTAATCTTACTTCACTTTCTCTACTTCGCCAGTTGTCTCATGGTCAGCCTCCGTGTCTCTAGGTCCGTTAAGAGCTTTCTCTTTGTCTTTGGGCTTATAGGCCCGCCTGCTTGGTTTTCATGCCTCCTCTCTCGGGCCGAGCCTATCTTTCACCGAATCTCTCGCGCCCAAATCATCCTTCACCGATGTACGAGGACCCAGTCTTTCCTTTGTAGATGCTTGTCTCCTTCTCGCTTCCCCAGCGCGGCGAGATTCAACAGCAGCAATCAGCCATCCATGGTAGTCAGCATCGGCAATATGAGACATGTGTATCTTTGGAGGGACTTTGAGAGTTGGCCTTCTTTCCCAGTATTTCAACCAAGACTCAATCACCGAGCCTCGAAGCTTCAATTGATCAGGAGTCTCACACAGGAGCTCAGGGATGTCCTCCTTGCAACCCATCTGGCGCTTCACTCGCGCCAGAAAATAAAAGGTCATGTGCGTCAAGCCGGCGAGACACACATAGGCATTGCGGAAGTCATGGGACACATATTTGGAAATGTGCCATCATTCGATCCACCATAAGATATCCCAAGGCTCCTTCAAGAATGCGATCCATTCCGTTACCAGCGAAGGTCGGTATATTTTGTCTTTCTCTGACAATAGTTCACCAACGCCGATGAAGTCCAGGGTTCTTCAATGAGACTCAAGTGCTCCATTAACCATATCTGCCCAACAGTTAGCCACAGTTAGATTGCATGCCAATTATCCCAAACTAACTAAAAAAAAAAAGAACAAAACTCGCGCGGGTTTTGCAGACAGTAGAGGCAGAAATTAGGCAGGGATGAAAAGGAGAGTGAAATAGCTGAAGTAGCAACGGGCTTCCCCGAAAATCATGTTCTGGATTCGGATCATCCAAGCCCATCATGGTTTCCGCTAACATTAGAGGCACAGGGTTGTAGCCTCGGGACATGTCATCGACAATTTGGATCAAATTCGCCGGTCCGGTTCTTTTGCCGCCGTGATAGAAGCAAAACTCGCCAAGGAGACATAATACGAGCACTCGCACTCGCACTCGTATCACGGGACCATATTCCAAGGTGTCGGGAGATTGAAAATATTCAACTATGGTTTGGAAGTGTACCTTTTCGCCGAATATTGCACTTCCGATGACCCGAGACGAAAGACATAAGAGCTCCTTGTATTGCTTGGGGATGTCCGTTGGCGTTGGCGACATCGGCCGAGCAAAGTGATTTGTCCCTAGGATTGAGGACCATTCCTTCAGAAGCGGACATAACTCCTTCCACGCAAAGCGGAAGACATGCATCTTTGGATCCCAAAAAGTCTCCGCCTGTAACGCCCCGACTTTTGTGGTATTACTTAGCAATATTTTAATCCATTTAATCCTGATTTAGCGGAAGCGTATTTAAAAAGCCGAGAGCGCTACGCCGCTTTCCCAAGAGGAAAAACAAGGCTTTTGCTATGAAAATAACTGAAAATATAAATATATTCCATAAGGAAAATTTTCGGAAATAAAAAGGTTGTTCAACTACAATGAAAATATTAAAACGTGCGGTCAAATTAAAGAGGTGAGCCAACTATTAATATTGAAACTTAAAAACTAATAAACTATGTGGCTGCCTGATTTGCTATGTGAGTTATCCTTGCCACGAATATGCTCAAAATGTCTCGCTGATACCTGAAAACAAAATATTTGAAAAAAAATGGAGAAAAATGAGACGGAGCTCAATATATTCAACACTGTAATGTAAAAATATTTTAAAAACAAATAGTTTTATTGGGGCCCATTGTAAATTCATTTTGAAATGAGGGAGAGGAGAATATGCTCAAACAGTTGCAGGTTATTATCTGAATGTGGAACTCTGCCCAAATAATATTAATAAAATAATAACAAAACGTAACAATAATGTTAAAATAGCGCAACAATGATTAGAACATAGACAAGTAACAGACATTAGGTAACACGTAAATAAATTAAGCACGATATAAATACACACTACCAATAAATATTAACTGTAACGATATTCACCGAACATTGCGATAGGGGTTAGTAATTGGATCTTGGAAGCTAGCCCCCTTTCCGAGGTGTTTCCCAAAGGCACATGCACTCGAGGACGGTCAACCCTCGATTAGGTAAAAGATAGACCATGAAAACACATGTGTTCGGCCCGATCAACCCGATTATTAAACGACAAAGTAAACGCTAGGTTTTTAAAAAGGATGTTTCCGAAAGGCACATGCACTCGAGGACGGTCAACCCTCGATTAGGTAAAAGATAGACCATGAAGACGCATGTGTTTGGGTCGATTAACCCGATTATTAACGAAAAATTAAATGCTCCTACAACACATGCACTCGAGGACGGTCAACCCTCAATTAGGTAAAAGATAGACCATAAAGACGCATGTGTACGGAACATTAAATGTTAGGTTTTCGAAAACGACAACGGGTGAGTCCATATATATTAGTCATAAAATCAACTTTTGAAAAACAATAAAACAATAATTATTCCACTTTAATTAGAGTAGCTTATGTTTTTACATTTAAACAGTTTCGAAGGTTACAGTCATCGAAATATACCTGAGTTGGCGGATAAAAGGAATAATAAATCCTCCCTTTAACTTGAGAAATCTGATTTGTATAAATATAAATAAATAGTAATAATATTAATATTAGGAATAAATGGAAATAATAAGGAATTTTTAGGAGGTAGAAATTAGAAAGGAAATTACCCAAAATGAATTTATGGGCTGCTGAGAATTTAGGAGGCCCAAAGGTGAAAATGTTCGGTTTAATATAAACTAAAAGCCCTAAACCCCTTTCTTCCCCCTTATATTTGAACGTTCAAAGAACAGAGAGGAAGGGGCCAAGCAGAGGGGGCGTCGGGTCTGGGCGGACGGCAGCGGCAAGGGTGGTGCTCGGCCGTCAGAAAATTCAGAGGAGGCCAACTAGTACACCGGCGACGAAGATGACCACCGTGGTGGTGGCCGCCGGGGTCGGCACCGCGAAACAGGGGGGAAGCAGATGGGTTTTTAGGTGTTTTTGAACTGTGATTCGGGGCGGTTTTAGGGTGTTTTCCGACAAATTTTCGGCCCCAAAAAGGTAAGTACGAATTTATATTGATGAATTTGGGTTATGGGTGTGAGTATTTGGTTGGATTTTGGATGAGTATTTATTTTAGATTTTGAGATGGGTATGAATATATGTGATGGTTTGCAACAGTGATGGTAATGGTGATGTTGGTGGTGAAAGTGGTGTTTGGACGGTGGTTCTGGTTGCCGAAGGTGGCGGCAGAAGGTGTAGGACGGGTGATTTAAGGTGGGTTGTTGGTGGTGGCCGAGAATCACAAGGAAGAAGATGATGAAGTGTTGATGATGGGAGAAGGAAGAAGATGAGATGGTAATGGAAATGGTATTGCAAATTATTTATAGCGGATTCGGTAACTACATAAGTTTGATAAGTTACCTCTTTTGCTTTGTTGTCAAAAGGAGAAGAGACTATTTGGGGTGCCATACATTCCCCAAAAGTGACTATTTGGGGACCACATTATTTTTTTTTACTCGTTGGGGACCAGATTGTGGTCAAAATAGGCTGGTTGGGTATTTTCCGGCCAAAATAGCCGGAAATAATGAAAAGACTTAAATACCCCTTGACTTACTCCTCAAGTCTCCAACTTCCTCCTCAAGTCTCCAGCTTCCTCTCTCTCAAATTTTTCTCACAAATGTCGACTGAATTTGGTATTTGGGAGGGAGGAGGAGTTAAGTCAGTTTTAAAGACAAAAATTGGAGCCAAAAAAGGGTATTTTTGTCACTCCATGGGTCTAAATGATTTTTGTGTTGACTCCGACTATTCTGACCGGATTTTCATAACTTTTGGCCGGAAAATACCCAACCAGCCTATTTTGACCACAATCTGGTCCCCAACGAGTAAAAAAAAATAATGTGGTCCCCAAATAGTCACTTTTGGGGAATGTATGGCACCCCTGAGCAATTTTTTGGTGTAATTCAATTTGATTTTGATTTGGTCTTTCGATGAGCCATGGAAAGGTGTATCAATGGCTTGAAGAAGAAGAAGATGAACATGAGAGGATGATGAGGTGGTGGTGGAATTACTTTCTCAAAAACCAAAGAAAACGATATATTTACTAATAATATTTTACAAATCAATAACTAAAATGTGTGAAATATGAATAGAAAATAATTTTACAACTTTGATTATAGCAAAAGTAAATAATAGTAATATCTTTATAAATATCATATTGTACAAAATAAGAAAAATGTGCAGGAAAAGATTAATTTATAAAAGATGAAAGGAAAATGTGTGTGAAATATAAAAATATTACTATTTAATAAGCATAATATGAATAATGTGTGTAATATAAAATATTACTATCATTTTGCAAATAAATAAATGAAATATGGAAAATGTGTGAAGTATAGTAATTTATAATAATTAGTAAGCTAAAATTTAATTTTTGAAATTACTCATACTTGAGTAACTATAATTAATTGAAAAGTAAAGAAAATGTAGCTAATTAAATCAAATAATGTACTATAATTGAAATTAAACTTTTAATTAGCATAATAAATAAAGTTTAAAAATATGGGGTGTTACACTCTTCCCCCTTAAAATAAGTTTCGTCCTCGAAACTTGAATAAAACGGTGCTGGCTAAAGTACGAAAAGGTTTGACACCAGGAAAGAAAGCATACAACTTGGTTGGTTCTTATGGTGGCCAACCATAAAAATTTTCCCCAAGTTATGTAACTTGGCTTTCCTGGTTAGAAATAAATGTAAATACTGTACTGTGGAAACGTTGGTGGACTCAGTCAAACATTTTTTTTTTCCACAAATAAGCATTACTAAAGCACGATATATTTAGTGTGTAAGCATATACGTAGTGAAGAAACTTGGCAATGGATAAATGCATATAATTCAGAATCAATTTGTAGGCACACAAGTATTAAATGCACTCATATAATAACAAGATTGTAACTACTCTTACCATACGGTGAACTTCATGTGGTTAAAATTTCCTAGGTGCGGGGTCCGGGAATTGGTTTCACCTTTCCTTGCTTGACTGCTTCGGCTCGTTTAGGACAATTACCTATCTTATGCTCGGGACTAGCACACCAAAAACACACATTTTTCCCTTTTCTACACTCAGCTGTAATATGGTTTCTAAGACCACACTTTTGACAAGGCTCGGTATGCCTAGTGTTTCCTCCCAAGTTTTCATAGATATACCTCTTAGAGGAGCTAGAATTTCCATCTCCCTCCATTTTTTGTTTATTCTCCCCTTGACTTCCCTCGAAGCTCATTGAATACCCTTTCAACATTTGCCGCTTTGTCATATAGGTCCTGATATGTACCAATAAATTGACTTGCTAGGTGATAACGTATATAATCCGCAAGTCCTCCTTCAAATCTAGTCATTTTGAGTCTTTCATTAACCACAAAATCAGGGGCAAAGCGTGCTAATTTCTCTTTTTGACGCTGAAGGGCTATAGGGTAAAACTATTGCCTCAAAATTTTCATGAACTTCTCCCAATTAAATCCCGGTTCATATTGTCTCTCACGAACCGTATTCCACCAAATATCTACTTGACCTTCCAAATAAAATGCTCCAATACTTACTTTTCTACTCTCGGGGACTTGGACAACCTCAAAAATCTTTTCCATCGACCTAATCCAATCCTCCAACTTAATAGGGTCAACCTTACCATCATAGGTTCTCGGGTTTTGTTTGGCTACCCTCTCAATAAGTTTGCTACCATTCCCCTCCTGATTTCCAGGTTGATCTCCCAACTTCTTAAGCAACTCAACAAACAATTGACCCATCACATTGAAATCTAGACCCGTAGGGTTGACATTTTGAACTGGTGGGGTATTTACTGGGTTTCTCGTGAATAAGGTGGGGTTTGGTCATAGGGTTGAGGGTAATAAGCGATGTGGTTGTGACCATTAGCTTCACTCCCTTGCTTCGACATTCTGACAATTAAAAGACTCAATTAGGTCGGGTTGGTCGTGTTGGGCTATTAATACTAACATGCTTTATGAATGTACTATACATGTTTCAACCAAAATTTACGATGAAAAAGGTTTCATGTAGCTTTGAAATCGAAAGATGCATAGATTTGGAAATCTGCCCCAACAATATGTTTTGAAAAAAAAAAAATGATTTGCAATGCAATGAATCATAAATCAAATATCGTGAGAAATAGGAGGAATAAGAGACATGGATAATTATCAAATGTAAAACATTAGTCACCACAAATAATGATTTTCATGCATGAGGAAATTACTACAAAACTTTATGATTATAACACAACTAAACACATGTAATTACGTGTGCTAAGGAATAGACCACCATATTTATAAAATGGGAAACATAAAGTATGACCTCATGAATTTAAATAAATTAATATTTGGAAATCATTCCATCCAAAATCAATTATCACATAAACTCTAATCAGTTACTCACATAAATTAAAGCAACATAATATGAAAACTCATAAGTCACGTAAATATAAAAAAATAAAGAGGTTAGTAAGCTTAATCAAACAAAATAGAATACTAATCCAGGGCCCGCAATCTCTCACCTATGTCTACAAATTTTATTTATCAGATTTTATATTTTATTTAAACCCTATGGCTCGACCGCTTTGATACCAAGCTGTAATGCCCCGACTTTTGTGGTATTACATAGCAATATTTTAATCCATTTAATCTTGATTTAGCGGAAGCGTATTTAAAAAGCCGAGAGCGCTACGCCGCTTTCCCAAGAGGAAAAACAAGGCTTTTGCTATGAAAATAATTGAAAATATAAATATATTCCATAAGGAAAATTTTCGGAAATAAAAAGGTTGTTCAACTACAATGAAAATATTAAAACGTGCGGTCAAATGAAAGAGGTGAGCCAACTATTAATATTGAAACTTAAAAACTATTAAACTATGTGGCAGCCTGATTTGCTATGTGAGTTATCCTTGCCACGAATCTGCTCAAAATGTCACGCTGATACCTAAAAACAAAACATTTGAAAAAAAATGGAGAAAAATGAAACGGAGCTCAATATATTCGACACTGTAATGTAAAAACATTTTAAAAATAAATAGTTTTATTGGAGCCCATTGTAAATTCATTTTGAAATGAGGGAGAGGAGAATATGCTCAAACAGTTGCAGGTTATTATCTGAATGTGGAACTCTGCCCAAATAATATTAATAAAATAATAACAAAACGTAACAATAATGTTAAAATAGCGCAACAATGATTAGAACATAGACAAGTAACATACATTGGGTAACACGTAAATAAATTAAGCACGATATAAATACATACTACCAATAAATATTAACTGTAACGATATTCACCGAACATTGCGATAGGGGTTAGTAATTGGATCTTGGAATCCAGCACCCTTTCCGGGGTGTTTCCCAAAGGCACATGCACTCGAGGACGGTCAACCCTCGATTAGGTAAAAGATAGACCATGAAAACACATGTGTTCGGGCCGATCAACCCGATTATTAAACGACAAAGTAAACGCTAGGTTTTTAAAAAGGATGTTTCCGAAAGGCACATGCACTCGAGGACGGTCAACCATCGCTTAGGTAAAAGATAGACCATGAAGACGCATGTGTTGGGGTCGATTAACCCGATTATTAACGAAACATTAAATGCTCCTACAACACATGCACTCGAGGACGGTCAACCCTCAATTAGGTAAAGCTGTAGACCTGGCGATTCTCGACCCGATCCGGAAACCCGACCCAAACCGACCCGCAAAAAGTGAGTTTTGCACAAGAAATTCTGGCCCGAGACCCGAAAATGACCCAATCCAAAGAACCCGGTAAAAAACGAGTCAGGTTGGGTCAGGTCTGGGTCGACCCGTTGGGTCAGACACTTTAATTTTAAGTGTTTTGTCTACTTTAGCCTTGTGCAAAAAAATGGGCCCATTTCATGAATATTAAGGCTCAAAAGTAAAATATTGGGTGGCTTTGGAAAGCTATGCGTAGAGAGAGACATACAAATGAAATAATCAAATAACAAATGACCAAAACAAAACCTTAAAACTGTCACTCACTCACTCTTTCACTGAGCCCTCAAACTCCTGCAGTCCCGTCTCTCTTTTCAGTAAAATAGTGTATTACTGTCCAAGGTCAAAGTTCAGTGCATTATTGTCCAATACCCCAAAAGTTCAGTATATTAGCATCCCAAAACCCTATATATTTCATAAGTATTGTTATTCGTGGATTGTTGACGTAAACCGCATAATACTTGTAGTCTTGAAGATTGCCAAATTTTGTCCCTTAGGTGTATATTAATATGTTTATACAACTATGACATATCGCGGTGGTCGAACTTGAAATGGAATGGTGTTAGGGCCGCAAGCGCACGGTGTACGTAGTAGCACGTCAAGGTCGATCCCACAGGGACTCAATTAGTAGCTCAATAAACTAGTCTCTAATGCGATTGCTAAGCTAATCATGTTTTGGGTTTTGAAAGGTTTTAGAAAACTAATAAAACTAATAAAGCAGGGAAACATCAATCAAAGAATCTATCAAGAGAGAAAGACTTCTAGGGAGATGCTAACCTAACAACGAGTTCGCTTACTAAAACCTAGCCTGCACAATCATACATTTAAGAATGAATCAAGAATCAACAACCTCTGAATTCTATCGCCCTTTCGATGCTAAATAGAATTATTCTAAACAACCTAATCAACGACTTTCGTCTGCCTTTTAGATTAATCAGAATAGAAGGCCTTAAAAAGTCAGGTTATCTAATGATTCCCTAGTTTACTACTCCTTTTTCAACTTTCGTAAGCCTAGGTAGACAGGTTGGTAGTCAGATTACCCTAATTCACCTTTCAGTACTTCTTAGGTTAATCTCAAACTCATGAATATTCGAGCGCTCAGAGAACACACATGAACATGGAAAACACAATCTTCTATTGATTCTAATCAAGAATTCATGCACAAACTAATAACAATCAATCAAACTACATTGCTTCGGGTTGCAAAACCCTAGAATTCAAGAAACCTACTCACTCATATTCAATGAAAACACAAAACAAGTTCCAAACATCTTAATCGAATCTCAAAACTAAGAAGGAAATCGAAAAGAAAGAATAGAATTGCGAAGAATACAACCCGTCGAGTCTTTCGATCCCGGGGTAGAAACCTTCTCCGCGAACGTCGCTCCTTTCCTTTGGGAATCTTGATCTTGGTTTCTCTTGAATCGATTCGGTCTTGAATCTTGATGGTGGGGAAGAGGAGTAGAATGGAAGTATTAGGGCTCTCTTTTCTCTCCTTAACGGCCAAAGAATGAAGGAAAACTGATAGAATATGACTCCCCCTTGAAAAACCGTCGCTTCCTCCCTTTTCTACTCGCGAAAACAACCGCTCTACATAGGCCTCGGTCCGTCTGATGCATGGTCAGGTACATGGACCGTGGTGATCACCACGGGCTGCCCGAGGTTGCCACTGTTTCGTTTCTTTCTTCTTTCCTTCGCAAAAAAATGAGTTGGGCACAAGGAGCTGAACCTCCATGGACCGTGGTGATTACCACGGGCTGCCCGAGGTTGCCGCTGCCCGGCCATTCCTTGCTCCCTTGCGTCCCAAATTTGTACCACGGTTTGGGTTTGACATGTAGAGGTCCGTGGTATATTCATTCTTGCCTGAAGTTGAGAGAAAGTTGGTGTTTTGGCCTCAAAACCTACAAATTCACATCAAAAACAACAACACCAAGTATAGTAGGGAAATTGGAATAAAAATCATGGTTCACACATAAAACTCCCCTAATTTCCTATCGAAAATCCCCAAAAGCATAGTCATGAAACGCAGTTATCAAATCCCCCCATGCTTACTCCTTGCTTGTCCCCAAGCAAGTACAAGACTCAAAACAAGATGAAAAGACTTGAAAAGCAAAAGAAATCTACTCACACCTCCTCTAATAAAAAAGGCATATTAGAAAGCCAAAACAAGCATACACAAAAAGACTCCCTAGCAAGATTAAGAATCAAATTGAAACAAAATTGTTGTTCGAAATAGAATCACAAGCCAGGAAGCAACACAACTAGTCTATCACAACTCAAATGCAATCAAAATTCATTCACTTGTTTGGCGAACTAGTTGGGATTAGTAGGACCTCACTTTAGGGTATGTGAATCACTCCCCTCATGTGTTTTAAATATATATGACGGTTCGCTCAAAATCTTCAACTAATGTAAACAACCTACCATAAGCTTGACAAGACTCTCAATTCCCTACCGCTATAGACAATATGCACAAATGTTAATCATGAGGACTTTTCAAGGGTTGTAACGGGGCTTAGGTGTAGGGTAAGGAGGGAAATCATTTAGGAAATGTGGAGCTAAAAGGCAAGAACTAAAGAGCAACATTCCCAATACATATAGCACAACGCCTCTTACATCACACCGCAATGAAGCATAAATACATCCCCGAAACAAAGAAAAGCAAGGGAAGAGTCAATATAAGCAAGAAAACCACCATGCTATTCACTTATTCCTCAAAACGTCTCTCTTTTTTTTTTCTTTTTTTTATACTTTTCATTCATTTTTTTTGTGGTGAATAGCATAGATACATAAAGATGGACTCATTTCCTTTCAACCCAATTTCAACCTCAAATGAAAACAGAGGATAAATAATGATTATGAGGAATGCTTCCCTCATCAAGCAAACTAACCAACAAACTCACCAACAATTAGACTGCAAAACTGCCCCCCAACTGAATTGTTGCTCCACTAACTTGGCTAAAGGGAAATAGGATTAAGAACAGGCCAATGGTGCACACTTATAGGGTAACAACAAGACAGGAAAAAAAAAGGTTAGTAAAGGCTAGCAAAAAGAAGTCAAAATGTCAGGTGGTTTTTTTGGCTTTGTTGCTACAAAATGGGCCTCAATCATATTAACACAATGCACAAGTCAAATGCAGTTTCAAAGAGAGTCAAATCAAGTTCTAGAGATGCAAACATGGTAAGGTCACATTCAAAAGAAAATGAGACTATAAAAATGATAGTCTTTTAGGCTCAAGAGGTCTCACGGGTTAACCTACCACATTCACAAACAACTAGTTCCTTTGATGTACCAAACATAGGAATTTCATTATCATGCACAATAATTATTCAAGACTAAATGAATCACAACAAGACGAGCAACCTAAGTCAAACAAGCAACCAAGTTTCTCCTATCATCTACATCAAGCCAAAAATCTCATGAGTATACACTTGCAATGACAATCCAAACACACCTCATAAAGGTGAAAGACAATCCTAAATTTTTTTCTTTTTTTACTTTTAGCAAGAAAGCAAGAAAACTACTCCTATATGCAACCTAGATGCAAATTCAAAGCCTAACAAACACAAAAAGAAACTAACAAATATGCAACTATAAACGTCAGTCTCACTCAAGCACGTGATTTTAAGACAATCAACCCAAACCCCCCATGCTTGGCCAAGGCAGTGTCCGTAATGCATTTCGAATAAGGGTAGCATGCATAAGAGGGAAACGACATAATGCACCACACTCTAAAAAAAAAAATAAAAACGAAGAAAATTAAAGGAACGAAATAAAACCTAATAAAGCAATTAAGCGCTTGGGTTGCCTCCCAAGAAGGGCTAGTTTAACGTCTTTAGCTAGACGAAACTTACCTCAGATGCAGTCAAAGCCCTTAGAAGCTTGTCAAATTCCGCAGCATGCGGTTCACAAGCCTGCATATAAGAGAGCAACAAAATACTCATGGCAAAAAATGTTAGTTGCACTCTCTCAAATAAGTCAAAAGCACTAGAAAAATCAAAAGAATAAAATAAGTAGTCCACATGATTTTTCTAGCTGAGTCCTCTATACAATATGGATCAAGATAGGGATGAAACCCTTCTAAAGCGCCTAAGGACAAATCAAAGACATTTTTGATCCCCTCAATAACAGTCACATCACAAGAGTCAACCACACATCCCACATCAACATGAACATCAATGGTCTTTTCACAGGGAATGAGTTCCTCAAGGTTCTTAGGGGCAAGGGAAGGTGGTGAACAAGGTGTAGAAACATGGAGTACACCATCAGATTCCTCGCTTGAAGGATCTAATTCACCCACAAACCCCTCACACGCCTCCTCATCAATAGCATCAATTGACTCATGACAAACATCATCATCATACCTAGCATCAAACCTATGGGAATCACTCACCTCAAACCCCGTCGACTGAGAAAAAGGTAAGGATGCATTAGGAAAAGTCAAGACACCATTAGTAGTGTCTCTAGGTAAGCTAGGATAAGAAGGAGCAACATTTGGCAAAGATGACTTAGAAGGGTCAACTATTTCATCTATTTTCTCTAGACAAGCTTCCAACTTATCTTGTTGCTCTTGCATTGCCCTCATCAAAAAATCAAGCTTGGCTAAGCCGGGGCATGTAGATTTATCATGGTCAAAAGAATTACACAAACGACAATGAGGCAAACAATGGGGTTGAGTACATAATCTAGCATGAGATGCACAAACATTGGGGAAAGAGGATGCATCAAAAAATCACGAGTATCACGTGCAAGCCACTCAAGCAAACTCCAAGCTTCATCAACAGTTTGAGTATCATAGAAACCAAAATACTCTAATAGAGTACGAGTCTCACTATTCACCCCCAAAGCAACAATGTCAAGAACATCTGATTTCCCAGGCACAATCCCACATGGAACAGGACATGCAAGTAATCTCTCAAAATAGTGCCAAAATAATTCCTGCTCAAATTGGGGAAAATCAAGAATTGCCATTTTTTTTCTTCTTTTTTTTTTATGAAAAGGATCAAACATAAAAAGAAAAGAAAAAGAAAGAAAACGAAAACAACCTAGTCAATCTAAGAGAGTTCGTTTACCGACTGCTAGGGACAGAGTCCCCGACATCGGCGCCAAAAACTTGACAGGGCCGCAAGCGCACGGTGTACGTAGTAGCACGTCAAGGTCGATTCCACAGGGACTTAATTAGCAGCTCAATAAACTAGTCTCTAATGCGATTGCTAAGCTAATCAGGTTTTGGGTTTTGAAAGGCTTTAGAAAACTAATAAAACTAATAAAGCAGGGAAACATCAATCAAAGAATCTATCAAGAGAGAAAGACTTCTAGGGAGATGCTAACCTAACAACGAGTTCGATTACCAAAACCTATCCTGCACAATCATACATTCAAGAATGAATCAAGAATCAACAACCTCTGAATTCTATCGCCCTTTCGATGCTAAATAGAATTATTCTAAACAACCTAATCAACGACTTTCGTCTGCCTTTTAGATTAATCAGAATAGAAGGCCTTAAAAAGTCAGGTTATCTAATGATTCCCTAGTTTACTACTCCTTTTTCAACTTTCGTAAGCCTAGGTAGACAGGTTTGTAGTCAGATTACCCTAATTCACCTTTCAGTACTTCTTAGGTTAATCTCAAAGTCATGAATATTCGAGCGCTCAGAGAACACACATGAACATGGAAAACACAACCTTCTATTGATTCTAATCAAGAATTCATGCACAAACTAATAACAATCAATTAAACTACATTGCTTCGGGTTGCAAAACCCTAGAATTCAAGAAACCTACTCACTCATATTCAATGAAAACACAAAACAAGTTCCAAACATCTTAATCGAATCTCAAAACTAAGAAGGAAATCGAAAAGAAAGAATAGAATTGCGAAGAATACAACCCGTCGAGTCTTTCGATCCCGGGGTAGAAACTTTCTCCGCGAACGTCGCTCCTTTCCTTTGGGAATCTTGATCTTGGTTTCTCTTGAATCGATTCGGTCTTGAATCTTGATTTGTGGGGAAGAGGAGTAGAATGGAAGTATTAGGGCTCTCTTTTCTTTCCTTAACGGCCAAAGAATGAAGGAAAACTGATAGAATATGACTCCCCCTTGAAAAACCATCGCTTCCTCCCTTTTCTACTCGCGAAAACAACCGCTCTACATAGGCAGTCCGCCTCGGTCCGTACAGTCTGTACAGTCCGTACATGGACCGTGGTGATCACCACGGGCTGCCCGAGGTTGCCACTGTTTCGTTTCTTTCTTCTTTCCTTCGCAAAAAAATGAGTTGGGCACAAGGAGCTGAACCTCCATGGACCGTGGTGATTACCACGGGCTGCCCGAGGTTGCCGCTGCCCGGCCATTCCTTGCTCCCTTGCGTCCCAAATTTGTACCACGGTTTGGGTTTGACATGTAGAGGTCCGTGGTATATTCATTCTTGCCTGAAGTTGAGAGAAAGTTGGTGTTTTGGCCTCAAAACCTACAAATTCACATCAAAAACAACAACACCAAGTATAGTAGGGAAATTGGAATAAAAATCATGGTTCACACATAAAACTCCCCTAATTTCCTATCGAAAATCCCCAAAAGCATAGTCATGAAACGCAGTTATCAAATGGTACATTACACAGGTGCCTTTGACTAATTATAATCAATTTTATTAGTTGTAAGCGACTGAGAAAAAGGGCGGTCATGACCCGTAAACCCGACCCAAACCGCCCGAAACCGGAATACACCCGACCTGTGTTTACCCGAACCCGAAATACACCCGACCCGTATTTACCCGAACCTGATATACGACCGACTCGTAACCCGCTTGCCCTCCCGTATTGACAGGTCTAGGTAAAAGATAGACCATGAAGACGCATGTGTATGGAACATTAAATGTTAGGTTTTCGAAAACGACAACGGATGAGTCCACATATATTAGTCATGAAATCAACTTTTGAAAAACAATAAAACAATAATTATTCCACTTTAATTAGAGTAGCTTATGTTTTTACATTTAAACAGTTTCGAAGGTTACAGTCATCGAAATATACCTGAGTTGGCGGATAAAAGGAATAATAAATCCTCCCTTTAACTTGAGAAATCTGATTTGTATTGTAAAACCCCGGAAAATCCAATTATAAGTATCGTTACGTCGTTAGTATTATTTTACGTCCGTTATTTATTTTGTGTTTAATTTGCTAACACTTGAGCTCGTATTTTACGTTAAAGGGTTATCAAGGGTAATATAGTGTTTTCAACGTGCATGGATATGCATGGGGATAGGGGTATTTTGGTAAATTACATGTTAATTATTGATGGTTATGTGTTAGTTTTTATTTAGTTAATTGTGTGTTTTTTTTTGTACTATTATCATTATAATTAGTATTATTATTATTTTCAGAATTTGTTTTTTAAAAAAATCATAAATTCCTAATTACTATTTTTAGTGGGCGGTTATGGAGAAACTTTTTCCCCAAGTCTTGATAACTTTACTAATTAGTATTATTAGTCTAATTTGTAAACTAATATTATCATCAAACCCTAAACCTAAAAGCTCTCTTCCTATCTCGTTTTTTTGCCGTGGATCCCAAAAACCGCCCCGACCACCGCCTGCAACCGTCGTCGTCCCCCACTAGCCGGAAACCGCTCCCAACAACCACCTCGACCACCGCTACAATCACCGCACGCTCTCTCTCTATCTCTATTCTCTTCCCTTCGCTCCTCTCTCTCTCTTACCACCGTCTGCCTCGCTGTGCGCCACCATCGCCGCTGTCCAGCCACCGCCGACGATCCCCGTGGACTCCCGGACACCAGTCGACACCGAGCACCGCCGCCGCACTCGTCGGAGGACGTCGAGCGCTGCCTAGACGCAACCCCGCTGCTGCTGTGCGATCGTTGCCTCGGATCCGGCCACCACAGCTGCCTCCCAACGACTACCTACTGTCCGGCGACCCCGTCTGACGCTCCCACTGCCGCCGCCGACCGCCCACCGTCCGACTGTCGTTCGTGGTGCCAGTTTGGGTAAAACCCTAACCCTAAACTATTGTTTTTTTTATCAGACCCTTATTAGCTTATTGTTGATGTCTTCGATTCCTATTTGCACCCTACAATCTGTTCCTACTTGAAGTATTGACATGTTGTTCCTGTTGCATTGATGCTTTATCATGATTGGTTGGATTCTTATTATTATTATTAATAAGATAGTTACTACTTCCCTAATATGAGGTTAATGACCACCTTTATGTTAATGTCTTTCAATTTGCTTTAGTGAGATTACTTCAGTGCTTGTATAGGTTGTCTACGGTTTCATTAGTGTGATTGTGATTACTAGGATTAGTACTTGATTCACATAAATGAGTAGTTGTGATTCATTAGTAGTGGTATCATGTTCAAGTTAAGATTATTGTTATTATTATGTTTATGTTTAGTAGTATGATAGATAGAATTAATTGTATTTCAATTAGTGTTGTAATTAATATCATGTTAGGTTTAGGAGTAGTATGAGAATTATTCTAGGACCACGATTGTTAATTTATGTGAAATCCTTTAAAAATGTTTATGTGTAATGCTCCTTGTGGTTTTACAAACTTAAACTGTATTATGTTTAGTAAAGTTTTGATCTTTGGTGTTTTAATCGTGTTATTTTTGTTATTATCATGTGCGGTATTTTTTTTAATACGAATGTTATCGATTTTCTTTATGTAAAATGCTGTAATTTTGGTCATGAGTGAGAGTTTGTCACCCTTGCTCTGTGGATTGTCTTTCCATGAGGTTCGATGTCGAAAAATTTGAGTTTTATTGTGACCTCTATGTTTAGTTTCAAAGAAAATGTTTAATTTGAAAACTTAAATTGTTTATGTGAGAAATTGTGTTAGTTTATGTGTAGGTCGATCTTAGTTGTGCTATGGGGGTGAAAGGAGGAAGTCGTGAACCTTAGTAGGCTGTTTAGAATCTCAAATTGAAGTCCCGGGATAATGTGGTTAGAACTAGGATTGAAAGTCCCGAAATAGGAACCGGTCAGTTGGGACAGATTTTTGAGTCGTACGATATCGGTCACCCTTTATTGTGTAGTTAGGATGTTAGCTTTCGTAGGAATTTTGCGGATCGGGATTTCGAGGTGTATATTTTGAGTTACGACCCAAATAGCGCACCTAGGTCAGAACTGGACAGGTTATATAGTTGGGGACAGGTTATATAGTTGGCTGTTTTTGAGGACCTTAGGTGTGTGTATTAGGTCTCGGGGTCAACATAAGAGTTTTAGTAGACATTCCGAGGTTTCCAGAAAGTCCAAAACTATACCCATAGGATGTCGGGAAGTCAAGTTATGGTTCGTTTTATATGATTGTTGCAATCTGTCCAGTTTACATTTTTGAATAAATTTGTTGTCATGCGTGTGAATTATTTATTTATTGTAATATGGAAGTATTTGTGATATGTGATAGCTAGATGATGTGAGATATGTATAAATGTTAATTTATGAATGATGGGAGCATTATAGTGTTCCTAGGGGTGGGTTAGGAAGAAATTAGGCCGTGTTAACTCTGTACGAAACGATTTAATTTTAGAAATTTCGTTATTTTTAGGCGCGTTCTAAGCCGTTCGATCTAGTGAGCTCAAGTGTGTTCTGAAGTAAGGAGAAGAGTTGTCAGGTAATGTCTATGTCCTAATCCCCATGGGATGCGCTTTATGTGTTTTAATGTATTTTTGGAAATTGCATCCCAAAAGGGGATTTTATGGTGAAAATTGACTGTCTATTTTGGATGTGGTTTATGTTATTTTGAATTGGTAAAATGTGGACAGTCGTTTATGTGTGATTTGAAAATGGTTTTGGAAATTAGGATTGGACTGATTGAGTTTGGAGTAGTGTGATATTAAACCGGACTAATAATTCAAATGAGACGTAAACGCGGGTTCGGGCAACGTCCCATAGACCAGGATCTGTTCCTGCAGGGAGGTTGTCAAGAGATCAGGGGATGCCCTGATATGGTTGTGTGATCGGGCAATGCCCCATAGACCAGGATCTGTTCCTGCAGGGAGGTTGTCAAGAGATCAGGGATGCCTGATAAGTGCTACTTCCCCGGGGTTAGTTTTATGCACGTGTGTGAAATGGATGGCCATCCGTATGATTGAGATTGTGATTGATTGAGAATGAGATTGAGATTGAGAATGTGATATTGAGATTGATTATAGCGACGTCTTGGACTTCGAGGGCCAAATAAGCAAGGTCCGTCCGCTTAATAAAACTGAAAGATGGGTATGGTTGGTTGGGAAAGAAAACAGTTTATGAAAAGATTTGACTTGTTCACTTCTCCCCCAAAAATGAATTGAAATGAATTTCAAATTGTTTTGACGATTAGGGGTAGACATTATTGAGTCATCCTCATGTTTTTAAATGTTTTGTTTTCAGGTGAAGCGTTCTGTGATGGGAATGGGAACTAGCAATGAGGACGTCGAAGCTAGTCTTCAGAATAAGTTTAGTTTATGTTGAGAATTGCGTTAGTAATGCTTAGTTTGTGTTGTTCTAGAATTTGAAAGTTCTTTTGTTTATTAAACTGAAGTAATTAATGATTTGTTGTTAGTTTTCCCTTCTTGCCTTGTATTCCTTCGGGGATACGGCAGTAACTAGTAATAATATTAATATTAGGAATAAATGGAAATAATAAGGAATTTTGAGGAGGTAGAAATTAGAAAGGAAATTACCCAAAATGAATTTATAGGCTGCTGAGAATTTAGGAGGCCCAAAGGTGAAAATGTTGGGTTTATATAAACTAAAAGCCGTAAACCCCTTTCTTCCCCCCTTATATTTGAACGTTCAAAGAACAGAGAGGAAGGGGCCAAGCAAAGGGGGCGTCGGATCTGGGAGGACGGCAGCGGCAAGGGTGGTGCTCGGCCGTCGGAAAATTCAGAGGAGGCCGACTAGTACACCGGCGACGAAGATGACCACCGCGGTGGTGGCCGCGGGGGTCGGCGCCGCGAAACAGGGGAGGAAGGAGATGGGGTTTTGGATGTTTTTGAACAGTGATTCGGGGCGGTTTTAGGGTGTTTTCCGACGAGTTTTCGGCCCCAAAAAGGTACATACGAATTTATATTGACAAATTTCGGTTATGGGTGTGAGTATTTGGTTGGATTTTGGATGAGTATTTATTTGAGATTTTGAGATGGGTATGAATATATGTGATGGTTTGCAACAGTGATGGTAATGGTGGTGATGGTGGTGAAAGTGGTGTTTGGACGGTGTTTCTGGTTGCCGAAGGTAGCGGCAGATATTGTAGGACGGGTGATTTAAGTTGGGTTGTTGGTGGTGGTCGAGAATCACAAGGAAGAAGATGAAGAAGTGTTGATGATGGGAGAAGGAAGAAGATGAGATGGTAATGGAATTGGTATTGCAAATTATTTATAGCTAATTTGGTAACTACATAAGTTTGATAAGTTACCTCTTTTGCTTAGTTGTCAAAAGGAGAAGAGACGTGTAATTCAATTTGATTTTGATTTGGTCTTTTGATGAGCCATGGAAAGGTGTATCAATGGCTTGAAGAAGAAGTAGATGAACATGAGAGGATGATGAGGTGGTGGTGGAATTACTTTCTCAAAAACCAAAGAAAACAATATATTTACTAATAATATTTTACAAATCAACTAAAATGTGTGAAATATGAAATAGAAAATAATTTTACAACTTTGATTATAGCAAAAGTAAATAATAGTAATATCTTTATAAATATCATATTGTACAAAATAAGAAAAATGTGCATGAAAAGATTAATTTATAAAAGATGAAAGGAAAATGTGTGTGAAATATAAAAATATTACTATTTAATAAGCATAATATGAATAATGTGTGTAATATAAAATATTACTATCATTTTGCAAATAAATAAATGAAATATGGAAAATGTGTGAAGTGTAGTAATTTATAATAATTAGTAAGCTAAAATTTAATTTTTAAAATTACTCATACTTGAGTAACTATAATTAATTGAAAAGTAAAGAAAATGTAGCTAATTAAATCAAATAATGTACTATAATTGAAATTAAAATTTTAATTAGCATAATAAATAAAGTTTAAAAATACGGGGTATTACACCGCCGCACGGAGAAAATCGTGATTAATCCTCACTTGCCGAAGACTCATCAAGCTTGCTAACTTGTACCTTCCTAGCTCTTTCTTCTCTTCCTTGGACAAGGTGCTCATCCAGGTTACAAGTTTCTTCTCGAATGCCATAAGAATCGGGAGGTTTTCTTTGAGTTTTAGGAGAATGTGTGATGAAGGCTTTGAAGTGATGATGAGGAGCGATAATTATATGCATAACATGAGGTATTTATACACCTCCATTCATGATAAAAAATGGAGAAAATGCAACCAGCAACGATCATATAGCCGTTGTATTTGTATCCTATGATTTTAGCCCATTCACAACGGCTAGGAAAAAAAAGGAAAAGCAATATCAAAACCCGCACGGGTTTTGATGTGCCCAGACCCGGCGCGCGCCTGTTCAAGCCTAGGCCCATGGCCTGCTGAAGAAGAAAACCCGCGCGGGTTTTCTGTCGACATGGGTCGCCTCTCCGCAACTCAGCCCACCTGTTTCTGATTATAATTGGGCCCTGGAATTAAATTGGCCCGTTCGTGTATTTTTCATGTTTTGGATATTGACCCAATGATGCTCGGTTCTGAAATTTTTGCTCGAGTTTACTTTGACACTTAGGTTTTTCGTTTTCTTTTATTTTCTTTTATTTTTGGGGAAGCGGGATTAAGTTGGGTTTAATCCCGTCATGTAGAAAGTCATTCAGATATGCATTAATAAAATAAAATCGTGCATTCACCAAGTCTTGCATATAAAGTAAGAAATAAAATTCATAAAGAGTCTTACATTAAAATAAAAAAAAGAGGTACAATTTAGTCCTGCATAACAAAAAGTCTAGAAATGCATAGAGTCTTTGCTTGTCATCAGTTTGATCACCACAGGGAGCCCGAATTGCCGCTATCTTCAATCGGGTCGGCACCAGCATGAGAAGTCCCAGCGTTGGAGGCACCAGCCGTGCCGAAATAGGTGTCCCAAGAATCGTAGTCAGGACTAGGAGCCGTTTGCGGTGGCTCAGACAAGGGAACTTCAGAAGGATGCACGCTCGACGGTGATGATATGGAATGCTCCTGCGAACCATCTAGCCATGAATGGTCAGGAATGTGCCACTCAACAGAAGGGGTTGGCCATACAGGACTAGTTCTGTAACCGGGGGCTGGCCAACCAGAAGAGGTCGACCCTCCTAGCCAAGAGTGTTGGGGTGCAGACCACTCTTACGTACCCGAAAGCCATGAAGGACCCATTCCAGGGGTCGGGACTGGCCATCCAGCAGAACAAGAGCTAGAGCCAAAAGAGGAGGCGTCGTATGGTGCAGGACGTGAAGTAGCGTCATCCGCTAGGGATTGACCGCCAGGATACCCTACGGATGCACCTGAATCATGATCCCTCACAACAATCTACATTTTCTTACACCCAGTAGAACGCACTGAAGCTGGAGTGCGGTGAGAATGAGAAGGCTAGTTGATAGCACTCGACTTTGAAGCATCTTACACCCAGTAGGAATGGGGCTGGGTATCGCCACCATACCCAACGCTATGATGTGACCCCCTTGGCCAAGTTGTTCCTCCAAGGACATGAGCCATGTCCACTTCCATAGGACGACGACCTCTGCTGCCAGATATGCTATGATGAGACCTAGTTGAATGATGACCCTCGATCATGATGCCCTTGCTGCGACCCTCTGGCACAGCTGCTAGAGGAGGACGAGAGGATCCACCAACCTCTTCCCGAGATCGGCCCCGGGAAGAATATTCCCCTGCTGAAGAGCGACGTGGGGGCTCAGTGCGAGGGACCCCTGCAGTAGAACGCCGAAGGGGATCCCGAGGAATGGACTCTGCATCGGCCTCCACATCAGCCCTTCTGGTGGTGTTCCCGCGATACCTGCCTGAGCCGATAAATGCCCGGTCAATGTGCTTCAGCATAGTACTCCACTCCTTGGTAACTTGACAGAAGACATCCCATCTTGGCTGGAAGATGATGAGGCCAAGGTTAGACATGTATAAATGGCATAAAGGACAAAAAGAAGCAACATGAAGATTTACCGGTTTCCAATCAAACTCGGCCCATGGACACCAGTTCACATGGTCCTGTGAAGGAGAGAAAGTCACTTCAAGAATAGAAGCAAAATAAATAAAGGTGTTAGGTATAAAGAAATACCGGGGAGAGGTCATCCAGCATACGACGAATGCGATCGAGACTGCCCGACTGGATTTTTTTCCCACGAACGGCCTCGGTAGACCAGCGTTCAGCAGCTGGGACTATCTTATTCTTTTTGGAGCGAATGCCCAAGGACAAAATATACTCATATGCCCATGACTGCATGAATATAAAGTCAAAGAAGGAGTGAAAGAGTAGCAAAACTACAAAGAGAAGAGTCTCGGGGACATACCTTGAGCACCTTCTATAGAGAAGGGCCATACTGATAGCGAGTATGAGACTCGTGGAGATAAACCGGATCGTTATCCTGTGAAAGCCTAACACCGCGGCGAAGCCAGAGGATGAAATTCGCATAAGTCGCCTTGCCCCAGTTCAAGTTCCGGACATTATTTAAGTCCAGAAGATTCCGAAGCCACGTCAAAGTGATGTTATCTCCCCGGTTGGCGAATAAGGTGGAAGAAATGATGTACGCCAAGAAAATGAAGCGGCGCTGATCCCCAGGCAAGTTCTGGAAGTTAGCATCACGAATAACCGCCTCGAAGTATGCGTAGGCAAGGTTGGAAAGCCCTTGTCCTTAGCCTAAGCGCGCTGACACTAGACCCAGAAGATCCAAGACCATTGGCGGAATCTCGGCGTCGAAAACTACATCACGCCCGCCCAAGGAAGGCCAGTGATCATGATAAAATCTGTAGGGGTAACCGTCATCTCGCCCACAGGCAAATGAAAGGAGTTGGTGGTGTCCTAAAACCTTTCAGCTATAGCACGACCTATAACACGATATGTACGACCCTTCTAGGCCACCAAACATTTCAAGAACGGCATGAGTCCCGCCGCGATCAAGGTGTTGCCAACAAAGTTCCTAAGAATCGAGGCGGCTACCTTAAAGGGATCCTTTAGGACACCGGGGGTTTTCAAGTTATCCTCCTAAAGGCAAACAGAAAGGGCCAGTTAAAGTTAGAGGCTCATCTAAATACGTTGGACCAAGGCATATTCTCTTGGGCCCTAGCTGGATCCAGCACCGACAATAGGCTCATAGCCATGGCCCATAAGATAAATAAATTGGAAAACGAAGAAAACAAAAAAAAAAGCCTTGACACGGCCCAAATGTGTCGGCCCAATGGAGCAAAAAACCCGCACGGGTTTTAGTTTGTTAATGGGCCGCACATCCAGGCCCATTGTCTTTTTTGGCGGTCTATGGGTTCTCTATTCTAGTGGGCCGATTTCTTTGTCAATTGGGCCGAGCATGCATAAAACCCACGTTGATTTCCTCTTGGGTCGAGTTTGGTCTTTCTCCCGAATTGGGTTATCGTTGTAAATAAATAAAAAGAGCCATCATGAAGACATGCATATGCACCAATTTAGAGCATGCTTAAAATAATGAAAAATCGACAAGACATGAAAAATAAATTCGTGCTTGCTCATTTTTTTATTAAACTTAGCATAAAAAGAGAGGTTTTGGAAATTACCTTGCCGTGGGAGCGGTAGAACCAAGCATGGTTCCAATACTGAATAGTAAGGTCCGAAGGGTCGGCGTTCGCACCCGGAATAAAGTTGCGACGGGAAGACATCTCGTGGGACCTAGCCGCCGCATGTGGAAGAGGAGGATTCCTATGACCTCGGGGTTGCATCTTCCAAAGAACTCAAATTATATTCAAAGAACAAACATTCTAGAGAGAGAAGGAGAAGCTAGAGAGGTAAGGAAGAGTTGAAGGTGTGAGTGAATGAGGTGAATGAAGCTTGGTATTTATAGAAATGTTAGGTGAAAATGAACCGCTCGTTTCTAGGACCTGCCTCGAGATGCCAAATGCGTTTCATTGGTCGAAAATCCAAAGGTCATCCCTTTGCCACCCAAGGAGGAGACCAAGTCGGGTGGCACATCCTCATCCACACAAGACCAGGGCCCACCTTGGATTCCCTTCACGAGGAGAAGAAAAGAAAAAAAAAGAGAAAACCAAGCCAAAACCCGCGCGGGTTTTGGGCGAGTTACAGGCCCGTTCCTGCGGCCCAGCGCCTTTCAATGGCCCAGTGAAGGATATAAAACCCGCACGGGTTTTATACCAACAAAAGCAAAAATCAACTGCCCAAGACTAGCGGCCCAAAGGCTGTGGCCCAAGGATTCCCAAAATTCAGGTAAAAATCTGAACCCATTTGCATTTCCGAAGACTAATACTTGATTTTATGATGATTTTCAGATTGTCGCATAAAAGAGCACCAACATCCGTTTGCCGCATAAAAGAGCACCATGTTTAGACCCAATTTTGTGTCTAAATACCGCCTTAATTCTTAGGCTTTTGACTTGTTTCGTGGTTTTAATTTTATAACTTTTAATTCGTTTTTGGTTATTTTGTAGACTTTGGAGTTTTTACTCAAAACGTGGTAAAAAGGGCCATTTTAGAGCATTTTTGGTGATTTCCTGAGCCGAGCCGGACCGAGAGTTGAGGCGGAGTTGACCCGGGACCACTTTCCCCACCTTTGGTGTAAATTAGTGAGGTAACACCCACTACGATCCTCGCAGCGGGCGTTACATGCCTTGGAAAGAAGGAAGGAACAAGAGGAAGGAAGTCAAGCGTGACACCCACTACCACAGCTGGGCTGAGCAGGGGACCGTACCTACGGTCTCTCGAAGATCAAAAAATCGCCAAAGCAACTCTTCGTTGAGACAGAAGGTAGACCGTACCTACGGTATCCCTGACCGTGCCTACGGTCTCTCAAAGGAAAAAATCGCCATACAGATTTCACGGGACAGAACGAGACCGTACCCACGGTCTCCCTATGTCCTGCGCGTGTTTTCGGCTTGAAGTGCTGCGTTTTGGCCAATGATTTTCACTTGTATATATATCCCTTGTGAGCGATTTCTTGGGGGAGTTTTGGGGGAGATAGACTGAGACATTTGCTTTCCTTGTAATTAGGGATTTTAGAGAGAGATTAGAGATTTATTCTAGGGTTTGTGGTTATTGAAGATTTGGGTATTCAAACAATTGAAAGATTGTTGGATCATCTTTTTATTGTTTTCCTTTGTTCATCTACAGCATTTTGATAAGTATTCCCTTCCCTTAACTCTTTTATTAATTACTTTGCTAATTACTTTGCTTGTTCTTGATTTCTTTACTTGCTATTTCATTGTTCTTGCTTGTTTATGGTTGTTTGATGTTAGAAATCATGTTTAGGTTTGGTTTGGATGTTGTTAGCATAGTTAGTGTCATGATTAGTGGCTAGAAACCCTATGGGTTAGGGGGTAATTAAGGGTGTGAATGGGTGATTAGGTTTGGGTTAGCAATATTAGTGAGTAATTAGTTGGAAAATCAATTTCCCACTCCTTTCCTTCCCTGAAGTGGGATGTATTTGGGTTCGAAAGTCCCCAAACACATCCAATGCTTGTGTTGGAAGGTTGGAATTGGGATAGTTAGTACTCTACTCACGAAAGTGCATAGAGGCTAACTAGGAAATTCCGTTTCATTAACCCTCTGGGTCTGTGATGGACTTTGGGGAAGTTAATCCGGACTATCCTCGGAAGAGGAGGCCCGGTTGGTATTTTCTAACGAAATTGCCACTTGATTCTCCCTCCTTGTTATTCCCTTGTTGCAAAACCCAACCCTCCACCCAAAACATCCAATATTTCTCACTCTACTACCAAAACCAAGAAGTTTGGCAACCCACTTATCACCAACCTACCCCTCAACTTCAAGAATCTGAACCATCTCAAGAGTTCAACGTAGAGAAGTTGCTGAAGCAAATTGTTGAAAATCAAGAGAATGATAGGGCTCGCCTCGAGAACATTGAAAATCAATGGGCCCAAATGGCTCAGATAGACTACATCCCTCAAACCGTCCCCATCCAACCTCAACCTACTCCAATGGTGCCGGTGAATCTTATTACCCTTTGGAGTGAAGGGGAAGCGATAGTACCAAATTTTGCAGAGGAGAGATGTTTGAGAGATGAAGAAAAAGCGAGTGAGTTGGAGATGAATGAAGAAATGGAGGTGTTGCTTGAAGAAGTTAAAAGTGAGAATGAGGAGAAGTTGAGTGAGGAAGAAGAATTCAATGAGGAAATAGATGGGTGCTTAATAGAACCTTATTCTTTTGAGCTTTCATGTGAGCGTCCTTTGGAGGAAATCCTTCTTGAGCCTATCCACGTTGAGCCCGATGGTAGTGAGGTTGTCTTCCTCACTAATCTTATTGATAGGGCATATACTCGAGAGGTGGAGGATGTTCCCTTGGAGGAACCTTTATTTGAGCGTATGGAGGTTCATGATTTTATTATCAATGATGAAGCATCTTTAGAGTTTTCTCTTCCTCAAGTGGAGTTTGAGTACTTCCCGATCACTTTGAATTATTTTATTAAAGAAGAATTCAAGGAAGAGGTTGAGAAGGAAGAAGAATTTTTGAAGGAAGATGACCGTCATCAACTCATGCTTGTTCCCGAGGCTCCAAAACTCCGGGAACCAAGTAAAGTGGAGCTTAAATTACCTCCTCATCTATTTCACTCTATTCGACCGCCGGAGGAGCAACTTGCTTGGTTCACTATGGTGTTTGGGAGATGTTGGAAGAAGTGGAGAAAAAGAAGGTGGAAGAAACATAAGAAGCCACTGCCTCTCTTCACCCCGAGGTCAACTACAAACTGGTTAGATCATCTTGACCTTTATGCTTGCAAAGCGGGGAAATACTGGAAAGGGAGGAAGAGAAAATGGTGGAAGAGATGGAAAACGTTCCTATCTTGTTCACCCCGTCTTTTAAGGATCAAATGGGTATTAGGTCAAGCTAGGGACCTGAAACAAGCACTACATGGGAGGTAACTCGTACTTTCTTTTTGATTAATTTCTTTTCCTTTCTTTATTTGTTTCTATTTCTTGTTTCTAATCTTGCATGCTCAGACTCAAGCGTTTAGGTAGTTTAAATTGCTTATCCTAACCCTTTCCTTGGTTCTTTTGGATCGCGGATTGGTTCTACTATTAAATTGAAGACCAGGAGGTAACCCCTTTCCGCTCTCTTTATCGTGTATATATCTTGATCCATGCTGCATGCGTGATTTTTCTTTTGGGTGGCGAACCCCTTTGAGTGTTTGTGTTGGGATTATATTGCTGTTGGAGCCGTGTGGACTCGGGTCGCCACCACTTTTATTTTCTAGTTGTTCTTGTTTGTTTGTTTTTGTAGGCTCTCTACCCTTTTCATGTGACACCTTCCCACAATGAGGACATTGTGGCGTTTTAAGTGTGGGGGGGGGGGGAGATATTCGTTTTAAGGGTAGATCACCTAGTTTCTATCACCTAGTCTTTTTGTTTCTGTTTTCTTAGTTTTGGCCTAAAATTTGAAAAAATTTAAAAATTTTCACAATTGTGTTTGAAAGAGTAAAAAGGGGAGAAATTTTGTGAAAAACCCAAAAGTTTCTTTCTTTTCTTTTTGAAGATGTTTCCGTTCACAGTTGTGTAGATAGTTGTCTAATTTGCTGATTTAGTCAGTTGGAAGCGGCCAGTATGAATAAATATAGGCCTTAGGAAAGATTTTTGCCATGACTTATCTCTTTTAGACCTCTACATAGAATGGGAAAGCAGAATCCTCAAATCTTACACGCTTTGATTGAGTCTTCTTACCTAAGTTAGACGGTTTTAGTTGTTCAATTACTTAAGCTCTTAATTAAAACATTAATAAATTACAGTCGGGCCTACCGTCATGGGTTGGTTTGGGTGGATCGGCACCTTATGCCCCTTAAGTGCAATGTCTCACGTATGGAGAAACCCAGCAGGGAGGGTAACCCTTTGCGAAGGCCGGTGCTTAAATCCCGCAAAACTCGACACAAACACTCTAAAGATACAAAACGGTTTGAGTGGAAAGAGAAAAAAAAAGAGCGAAGCAAGGAAAAAAAAAAGAGAGTTGAGAAATAGAATGGTAAGAAAGAGCAAGGAAAAAAAAAGAAGCAGAGTAAGAAAAAGAAAGAAAAGAGAGAAGGGAAGACAAAGAAAGAAAAGAGAGGTTGAAAGAAAAACCAAGAGTGAAGTAGGATAGATAATCCCGAGCTCGAGCATGAGAACAACTCTAATTGTCTGGCTTAGGAAAGGAAGGACCGATTAGAGCCCACTTGCACATACACACGGGGTGTTTTGCTCATCAGGAAGTGTTTTGGTTCAAAATCTCAAAGATTGGCAGTTTTCCAACCTTCGTGTCTTAATTTGTCTATACTTGTTTCTTCCAATTGATTGTTGAGGTAGGTTGGGCAACTAGGTGGATGTTTGGGGACGGGAATATTTTCTTTGCTTTTGTTTTGTTTCGTTTTTCGGTTTTCACTTCTAGTTCTTTCCCCTTTCTCCTTTTTCTTTGGCTTTTGTGGGTACAGCCGCTACAAACCCTCACGAGTCCATCTCGTCCTCCCGGGCTGCCGGGGGGTTCAAAGGGCATGGTGCATACGCTAAATGCACTCGTTTCCTCCCATGACAGATGAGTTGGTGTTTAGTTTTTCTTATTTTTTTTTTGTTTTGTTATGCCCGGGACGAGCAAAAGTTTAAGTGTGGGGGGTGTTTAGACCCAATTTTGTGTCTAAATATCGCCTTAATTCTTAGGCTTTTGACTTGTTTCGTGGTTTAATTTTATAACTTTTAATTCGTTTTTGGTTATTTTGTAGATTTTGGAGTTTTTACTCAAAACGTGGTAAAAAGGGCCATTTTAGAGCATTTTTGGTGATATCCCGAGCCGAGCCGGACCGAGAGTCGAGGCGGAGTTGACCCGGGAGCACTTTCCCCACCTTTGGTGTAAATTAGTGAGGTAACACCCACTACGATCCTCGTAGCAGGCGTTACATGCCTTGGAAAGAAGGAAGGAACAAGAGGCAGGAAGTCAAGGGTGACACCTGCTACCACAGCTTGGCCGAGCAGGACCGTACCTACGGTCCTACGGTCTCTCGAAGATCAAAAAATCGCCAAAGCAACTCTTCGCTGAGACAGCAGGTAGACCGTACCTACGGTATCCCTGACCGTGCCTATGGTCTCTCGAAGGAAAAAATCGCCATACAGATTTCACGGGACAGAACGAGACCGTACCCACGGTCTCCCTATGTCCTGCGCGTGTTTTCGGCTTGAAGTGCTGCGTTTTGGCCAATGATTTTCACTTGTATATATATCCCTTGTGAACGATTTCTTGGGGGAGTTTTGGGGGAGATAGACTGAGACATTTGCTTTCCTTGTAATTAGGGATTTTAGAGAGAGATTAGAGATTTATTCTAGGGTTTGTGGTTATTGAAGATTTGGGTATTCAAACAATTGAAAGATTGTTGGATCATCTTTTTATTGCTTTCCTTTGTTCATCTACAGCATTTTGATAAGTATTCTCTTCCCTTAACTCTTTTATTAATTACTTTGCTAATTACTTTGCTTGTTCTTGGTTTCTTTACTTGCTATTTCATTGTTCTTGCTTGTTTATGGTTGTTTGATGTTAGAAATCATGTTTAGGTTTGGTTTGGATGTTGTTAGCATAGTTAATGTCATGATTAGTGGCTAGAAACCCTATGGGTTAGGGGGTAATTAAGGGTGTGAATGGGTGATTAGGTTTGGGTTAGCAATATTAGTGAGTAATTAGTTGGGAAATCAATTTCCCACTCCTTTCCTTCCCTCAAGTGGGATGTATTTGGGTTCGAAAGTCCCCAAACACATCTAATGTTTGTTTGGAAGGTTGGAATTGAGATAGTTAGTACTCTACTCACGAAAGTGAATAGAGGCTAACTAGGAAATTTCGTTTCATTAACCTTCCGGGTCTGTCGATCGACTTTGGGGAAGTTAATCCGGACTATCCTCGGAAGAGGAAGCGCGGCGGATATTTTCTAACGGAATTGCCACTTGATTCTCCCTCCTTGTCATTCCTTGTTGCAAAACCCATTTCCTCATCCTCGTTTGCATCCCAAAAAGCCTCCGAAACCCATTTTCCATTCCTTGACCGACCTTAGTTTTGTTTGTTGCTTCGTGACCGCCTCTTTCAACCCATTGCCTTATCTTAGCAATCTCGACCCGACCATTGACCTAGTTTCTATGACCATGGCCGCCAGCTCCCTAAGAGAGAACGACAATACCGAGGTCCACAAAACAACGTTACACACCATCATCTGGTCGCCGCTAAAAAGGGACCATCCGTCATCCGGTTGCCGTATAAAAGAGCACCATCATGGACAGTGGTTTAACGGTTGCCATCTAAAGGCCTCCAACGATGTCGTCAGCGACAGTCGTCCAACGGTTGCCACCTAAAGGTCTCCAACGATGTCGTCAGCAACAATCATCCAACGGGTTCAACATAAAGGACTCTGACGATGTTAGCACCAACAGTCGTTCAAACGGATTCCACTTAAAGGTTTCCAACGACATTCTTTAGCATCAATCGTCCAACGGTTTCCACTTAAAGGTTACCAACGACCTCTTCATCAGCAGCAGTCGTTCAAGCGGATTCCACTTAAAGGTCTCCAATGACATCCTCAGCATCAGTCGTCCAACGGTTGCCATCTAAAGGTTACCGACGACATCATCATCAGCAACATCACCTGGTCGCCATATAAAAGAGCACCGCCAGCATCAAGACAGACATCAAGTCTACTTTGACCTTCGTCCTATTCGGACTCGATCAATGTGGGGGTCTCTGTAGACACCGGGATTTGCACCGATATAATCCCGACTTGCCAAAAAGGGGCCGGATACGTGTTTAGGCTAATGCAGCAAACAATGCAAACAAATCAAATCAAGCCGGCCCTCTACAAGAGACAAAACCCGCATGGGTTTTAACCGAAGGAAACGGCCCAGAACCAGAACAGGCCCAAAGTGCGCCCCATCCCAGAGGCTTCAAAACCCACGCGAGTTTTCTATGACCTGAAGCGCGTCGTTTTGCCTTGCCCGCTTCAGCAATCCGTGTGTAGGATTTATAAAACCCGCACGGGTTTTATCTTTAAGAATATGGCGCCAAAACTTGATCATCATTCCATGATATTAGCCCATGTGTTTTGACCTTAAACCTTGACTTAGTGATAGCATTAGGGGCATGATTGTTGGGATGTGTCTCCCTCCATTTCCATCCTAAACACTACCCTCCTTCACCTATAAATACCCCCCTCCATTCCATTCATTTTCACCAATTATCATCATAATCCCACCAACTACACTCACAAACCATCTTATTATTCTCAACTAATCTCTCATCATATTCTCTTATTATCATCCCCTTACTCTACCAAAATTATCACTCACATACTATCCTACTACTATCCTCACATTCATTTTCCCATCCACCAAGTCAAGGCAAAATCAAGGTTTTCGGACGGCGCATTTGGGCTTTTACATCAAAGAGGTTCGCTCTCATTTTCTTATCATTGTATTAGTTAATTATGTAATTCGTATTTCATTTCCATTACTTGTGCATATTTTGTAAACAAAAGAAACCTCATTTTATAATGCATGTTAAGAATATAAAGTTGCAAAATTAATTAAACTTCTCCCCGCTCTCTTTCATTTTAATGTCGATTTTAGTAGAGTCTGTTTTCTAACAGGTGAATTCGAGAATTCTTATAATTCTCGAATTCGTAACCTTACCCCCGGACTTAGAATCGGGTTTTCGTAGACCATAGTTATTTTCATTAATTTTATGGTTTGTCTGTTTCCTTAAATTGGCTGGCGACTCTTTTATTCTTTTTATAATCTGTTTAATTATTTAATATTGAAATTTACACTGAAATGATTAAGAAATGATTTAACCTCTTCCTCTCACCCAATTCAAAGTAAAAAACCAAGAGAAAATGTATTGGAATCAATAAAACCCCCACGGGTTTTATTGTTTCCAATCCTTGTTCTCTGGCCCAAGGGAAACAGGCGGCCCGGCCCAAGAATTGTCAAAACCCGCGCGGGTTTTGACAGTTCTAGCGGCCCGCCTGCTTCCTTTTGGGCCTAAATTTGGTGTGGGCTGATTTTAAGTCATTGTTAATATATTTCGGTGTAATTTCAAGTATTTAAATAATAAAAATGGATTTGTAAAATAAATAAAATTTCACCACCCCGAAAATGAATTTCATAAAATAAAAATATCCTTATTTAAGGATTAAGCAACCTTAGTCGACTCCCGATCGTTTAAGTAGCGCATCACGGAGAAAAGGGTCACCTTTCCCGGGGTCCTACAGAAGCACATACATGACTCTTGAAAGTTAAATACTCCATAGTGAATATGCATTAATCATGGATATCAGCATCATTGATTACTTTTAAAACATGTCTATGAGCATAATAAATAATCACATAAATATTATTAAATTCTCACAAAGATAGAGTCCATCCATTTGCTCATATAGTATCACAATCAATATCCAATATGCACTATAATTTGTATTACGCTTAGAAAACAAAGTTAATCAATAACAATGCACTTTGCAATTAGGCATTACGAAACAAGTCGTCATGTTCATAATACTGGAAAATACTTTATAATTCAATATGATCTACCAATTTAAATAAATCATTGATACCATTAGACAGATGGGAGCATATTACTCACATTTTGCATGCGTAATATTTTCAATAAGGTGCATACATATCAAATCATATGAATATCCATAAAATAATAGCATCACATGAGGATTCATATTAATCCATAATTATGTACATATCAACAAAGGGGATAAAGAATAATTAAAACACAACAATTACTAAAGTCTTTGAACAATGCCAACGGGGAGATATCTAAGAAGTAACAGCTTAAAACAACTTGCACAACATAAACAATAATATGACTTAATATTAAAAGTTTATAATATCTTGTGCTTTTTTTATTATATAATATCTTGTGCTTTTTTTATTATGCTTGACAAGGTTCAACAAGATATTATGACGTACGACAGGTACGTGTCATTTACATGTCCTCGTTAATAATACATTTCTCACTTTTATATCTTTCATGCTTTTCGATTCCGTATTCCTACTCCTGGTAGGAACATCATTTTTTAAAAGATTTGCATGACTACGACCACGACTATGTCGACTGTCACGGCTACTGGCGTGACCTTTGTTTTTCTCATGATTCTTGAGATTATATCCTGCCACATTCACTTCAGGGAATGGGACAAAACCATTTGAGGGTTCTAATGATCCCATAGATCATTATTAATAAAATTATGTATATTTATCATCTAAACATTAAACTCCACACTTGTAAAAAAATTAACCGACAATATAAACTTTATCACCTCAAGTATACTATCATCGCCTTTCAACAATCCTTATGCCAATTAACAACTCTATATTCTAATTGGCAGGAAAGTGAGCTTCTGGTTCACTAATGAGATTATATAGAACTTCAATGATTGGAGTGAACTTCTGGTTCAGTACTATATACGTGTAGTCAAATTGAAACAAAATTCAACATTAGTGGTAGGATGGTTCCCTAATGAGATAAGTAATCCATTTTTCAATATCAGAGTGTTCGGTTGTGTATTTTGTGGTTTGAAAGTAGGGTTGTCGGTCCACAGGGATGGGTGTTTAGGAATTTAGGCAAAATGGTTTTCTAGGGGGTTTCCAAGTGCAGAAAGCAGTAAATTATGTAAGGAAAGCAATTAAACTAATCTAGACATGAATTTCATAGCATCAACAATCAAGCAAACATGAACATAAGAATGATTAATCTAATCAACAAGAAGGAAAACTAAACTAATGTTCGGTCTCGTTCCAAGCCGAATTTTATGTCTTTTAAGGGAGTCTAGCTTGTTTTAACCCCGTTAGTATATGTTAGATATGATGTTTTCTTAGTTTTGTAGGTGAATAAGGTGTTAGAGCCAAAAACCGAGTGAAGCGGCAAAAACAGAGCAAAATCCACAAAGTATGGATGGCGGCAGCAGAAGGGTCAAACAGTTGAGAGTCACTCCCGAGTCACAGGGTGTCACGCCCGTGACTCATTCCTGGGTGTCTGGATTTTTTGCCAAGGCAAAGTTGGTAGCAGAGCGTCATGCCCGCGACGTGATCCATCACGCCTGTCACGCTCATTTTTGCATTATCACCAAGCCTAAGGAAGAGGAGTCCAGGAGGTTGTCACGCCCGAGTCATTCTAGCTCGCGCCCGTGACGCCTTCCTCTGAGATCGAGAAAACTCTCGGCGAGATTTCAGCGGTGGGACGAAGGCCGACTACTTTGTGACCAGGCTCGCGCGACCTTTGTTTTCTGCGATATTTTTCTAGGTTAAACGCAGAGTTTTGTGTAACCAACTTGCTTTGTATATATACTGTAAGCTGCGGATTTGGCTGGAGATTTAGGTTTTCTATTAGTTTTAAAATACTTTTAGCATTATTCTATCTCTTTTTTAGGGTTTTCAAGTTGCTTGTTCTCCAAGTTCTCAAGTTTTTGGTTGTAATCAACATTTCTTTGAAATAATTTCAGCAAATTTCTCCTTCATTTCCCTTGTTTTCCTTTGATTTCATTGAGATTGTTATTGAAAGCTTTCTAGGTTAGCCACAACTCAATCTATTTTAGTGAAAAGGGGGATTAAGGATCACAAATCCTGCTTCAAAGTGAGGATTTGAGGGTTCTTAGTAACCTAGTTCAAACTTTCTTGCTTGTTCGGGGAAAGTTACAAAATGAAGATCAAAGATGGAGGTTGAAGAATAGAGAGAATATGTTTATTGCTTTGTTACTTGCTATTAATTGCTTTGTTACTTAGTACCTAACTTCAAGGGTATGGACTTAGTACCTAATTTCATTATTAGCTAGTTTATTGCTTTGTTACTTGCTATTAATTGCTTCCTTGATTAGTGTGATAGTGTTACTTGCTATTGAATGCATTTCTTGCTAGTGTTATAGTTTTACTTGGTATTGATTGTTATTGATTGCCTTTGATTAGTTTTGTGATAGTTTCTTGATGGTTTATGTCTTAGTTGCATGATTAGGATTAGTTTAATAGCTTAATTTACATATTTTACTGTTTTCTGTGCTTGGATATCTTAGCAAACCGATAGCCTAAACAAGCCTAAAAACCCATCCTCGTGATTCGACAACCCTACTAAAACCACAAAAACAACAACCGAACAATGGCGCCGTTGCCGGGGATGGCATTATTTGGTAGTTTAGGAGCTTGGTTTGTTTGTGAATAGTTGTGAATAGTTTATTGCTTTGATCGACTAGAATTTAAGCTTAAAATCACTAAAAATAGAAAAAAATTGAGAAAACAACAAAAAGAGGAAAAGTACCACATACCAAGGGTTGGTTTCGTAGTTCTGATACCCATCGACTGATTAGAAAGGAGACACCCGTAGTTGACCCACCTAGGATGGTTGGAGGGGACGAACATAAGGTGACCTTAAATGAGCAGTTGTACCCTACCTACGACCCACCACCTTCGTACTTTGTGTTACCAGCCTTACCTCAGAGAGTGACCTTCGATCCAAGACAGTACCATACCTAAAACCTTCCATTGTTTATAGGGACAGGGTTAGCTCTTATATGGACCCCAGAATACAAGGAATACCTTAGCATAGTTACCCCTCCAAGAGTTCCTTTGGACTATGTGTTATTGAAATACCACCTTTTGCTTTAAGGGATACCGCTAAACGGTGGATGTATAGCATTAAGCCTAGGTCCATCGAGTCTTGGGATAGTTTCCTTAAGGTTTTCATGAAGAGGTACTTTCCAAATTCATTAGTTGTTCAACTGAGAAACTCCATTCTGAAGTTTAGACAGGACAAGGGTGAGTCATATTGGAAAGCCTTTGAGTGATTTAAGAACCTGTTGTCCCAGTTTCCCCACCATGGGTTTGACCTGGTTTGGTTGTGCCAAATAGTTTATGAGGGAGTTGACCAGGAGACCAGAGTTACATTAGAATCAATGTGCCAAGGGGGTTTATGGACAAGACTGCCGAGGAAGCTTGGGATTTTCTTGAGGGTATGTCGGAGAGGTCCATGCAGTGGGGTACTACTAGGGACGAGCCCACAGGTGCCCAGTTGTCTAATGCGAAAGGGGGAATGCATGCGGTTAGTGAAAACACGGGTTATGAGGCTAGGTTTGCATCTTTTAGAGAACATGATTAAGAACCTAGCTCAGCAATAACTAGCAGCTTCTAAGTCCCAAACCTGTGCGTAGGTGAACTCTTGGGAACAACCTGTTTCCCCGACCCCCCAATCTCAATTGTCGTATGCATGGTTTCAAGGTGTTGATCATGTATATGCTACTTGTCATCTTTTCATGCAACATGTGTCTTCTAGCATACCGACCTGACCATTATCAGCATTACCAAAACTCAGGGATTCGTAAGCACCCTCTTCATTCTTATGGGCCGGATAACCAAAATGTCTTGAGACCGCAACTTCATCAAGGAGGAGGTTTCCAAAGAAACCCACCTCCTCATCCTCAACCCCAACCTAGACCACCACCCAAGGTAGCTTATCAAGCACCTAGAGGGCCACCTATCCAACCCCAAATTCCCCAGACCCGACCTCCACCGAGGTATACATGTGAGGATAGGCATGATAAGAAGTTTAGGGAGTTGGAGAGTGGTTTAAAGAATGTCCAAGATTCAATTAAGGATTCTATTAAGAGTGAAGTGGAGAAAATGTCAAAGAAAATGATGAAGCAGTTTAATGAAAATTTCTCTCAATTGTTGATGGCCAATAGGGATAGAGGTACCTTCCCTGGACAACCTGAGGCAAACCCTAATGGGCAAGCCTCCGGTTCGTCATCATGTGACCCTAGCCAAATTAGAGGCCTTAATGCTGTGATAACCCTTCGATCTGGAAAGGAAGAAGACAATAGGGTCCAAAAGCCACCTTCTAATGTGTGTGGTAAACAATCTGTGTGCCATGAGCCTATTGATGAGTTGGTATCTGTAGAGGATAAGTCGTATGAGGAAGAGAGGCCAACTATCATAATGGAGCCTCCGAGTGCAAAGACCTTACCTAGGGTGACTCCTACGCCTAGCCCACCATCCCTAGTGGCTTACAAGCCACCTCCACCTTTTCCTCAAAGGTTAAGGGGGAGTAAGGACCAGAAATTTTTGGACAAGATTAGGGAGACTTTTTCACAAGTAAAGGTAAACATTCCTCTCTTAGAGATCGTCCAGCAGTGTCCTCCATATGCTAGATTCTTTAAAGAGCTCTGCACCACAAAAAGAGCCACCCAAGTACCAAAGAAGGCCTTCTTGGCCTCAATTGTGAGCTCGATCCTTTCAAACCAAGTGCCCATTAAGAATAAAGACCCAGGATGTCCTACCATTTCTATTAACATAGGAGATAGCTTGATTGAGAGAGCTTCACTTGACCTAGGAGCTAGTGTCAACCTTTTGCCTTTGCATGTGTACAAATGCTTGGCCTAGGAGAGCTCAAACCCACTAGGATGGTGTTGCAGTTAGGCGATAGGTCCACTAGGGTGCCGAAGGGAGTGGTTGAGGACGTCCTAATCAAAGTAGGGGACTTTGTGTTTCCGGTGGATTTTGTAGTGTTGGAGAACGCTAGAGTCCATAATGTTAGGGATGAGATTCCAGTTATCCTAAGCCGACCTTTTCTAGCTACCTCAAATGCCTGGATAAACTGTAAGGATGGACAGATGAAGTTAACTTTTGGGAACCTAACTATGGAGTTGAATATTTTCGATTTACAAAAGTCACCATCGGGATTTGATGATCATGAGCAACGTGCATTGAACTGGGTTAGTGACTTTGTGGATTCTAGTGATGACCATGACCTTGTGGATGTGTCTTGTGTAGAGGAACTAACTGAGTTAGGCATAGATCCCGATTTTGTGAATTCTTTATGTGACTCCGATGTTTTTGATGGTGATTTGTTATATGAGTCCTTGTTTGCATCACAAGATGTGTTTGAGACTGTGCAACCTGAACCACCCTCATCTTCTTCTTTAGAGTTGAAGCCCCTTCCCTCGGAGTTAAAATATGTTTACCTTGGACCGAGTGAGACCTATCCTGTGATTATTACCTCGGATTTAGGTGAAGACCAAGAGAACCGGTTAATTGAGGTCCTTAGGTTGAATAAGGGGGCTTTGGGATGGACATTAGGAGATATCAAGGGGATTAGCCCATCTATTGTCCAGCATAGGATCTTTTTAGAGGATAATAGTGTTGCCCATAGGGATTCCCATAGGCGGTTAAACCCTCAAATGAAAGAAGTGGTGAAGAAGGAGATTTTGAAGTGGTTAGTCCATGACATCATTTACCCCATATTGACAGTAAATGGGTGAGTCCCATCCATGTGGTTCCAAAGAAAGCAGGTTTGACGGTTGTGGACAATGAGCAAGGGGAGTTAGTGCGCACCCGCGTACTTTCCGGTTGGAGAGTTTGTATTGACTATTGGAAGCTTAATAAAGTAACTAGGAAGGACCATTTCCCTTTGCCATTCATGGACCAAATGCTAGAAAAGTTAGCGGAGCATGCGTATTTTTGCTTTTTAGATGGGTATTCCGGTTACACCCAAATTTCCATAGCTCCATGTGACCAAAAAAAACTACATTCACCTGTCCATTTGGCACATTTACCTTCCGTAGGATGCCTTTAGATCTGTGCAATGCCCCGCGACTTTCCAACGATGTATGGTTTCCATCTTCTCGGACTTATTTGAGGACTGTGTAGAAATATGCATGGATGACTTTTTAGTGTTTGGCACGTTCTTTGATGCATGCTTGGCTAATTTGAGTCGCGTGTTGAATCGTTGTCAAGAGAAGAAATTGACCTTGAATTGGGAGAAGTGCCATTTTATGTACAAAAGGGGATTGTTTTAGGCCATGTGATCTCAAAAGAGGGAATTGAGGTGGAGAAGGCAAAAATCGACCTAGTTATGAATTTGACTCCCCACACTTGTGTGAAGGAAGTTAGATCTTTTCTAGGGCATGCCGGGTTCTACCGTAGATTCATTAGGGATTTTAGCAAGATAGCTAAACCATTGTCTGCTTTGTTGGCTAAGGAGGTGCACTTTAATTTTTCTGATAAATATTTGAGGGCTTTTAACATGCTTAAAGATCCCCTCACATCACCTCCTATCCTCAAACCTCCCACTTGGGGAGAATCATTTGAGCTTATGTGCGATGCGTCTGAGTTTGCTATTGGTGTGGTTTTAGGTCAAAGAATTGATAAAAAGCCAGTAGTGATCCATTATGCGAGTCATACTCTGAATGAGGCCCAGTTGAACTACACCGTGACTGAAAAAGAATTCCTTGCTGTGGTATATGCTTTCGAGATGTTTAGGTCCTATTTGCTTGGTACGAAAGTCATAGTGTATACCGACCATTCGGCTATTAGATACTTGATGGAGAAAAAGGATTCTAAGCCTAGATTGGTTAGATGGGTCTTGTTGCTTCAAGAATTCGATTGTGAGATTCGTGATAGGAAGGGAGCCGAAAACCCTTTCACGGACCATCTTTCTAGGATAGAGACTGAAAATGAGAGAGCCACTCCGATTGACGCTCAATTTCCGGATGAGCATATCCTTAGTGTGGGAGTTAAGTCGTGGTTTGCGGATATAGTGAACTTCAAGGTAACCGGTGAGATGCCGAACGATTAGGATAGAAATGATAGAGACCGGTTCCTTCATATTGTCAAAAACTTTGTGTGGGATGATCCATATTTGTTCAAATATTTCCCAGATCAAATCCTTAGGAGGTGCGTACCCGACGAATCCATCATGGATGTTCTTCCATTCTGTCACGACCAACCGTGCAGGGGGCATTTTAGTGGTAAGAAGACGACCTATAAGGTTTTACAAAGCGGTTTTTATTGGCCTACCATTTTTAAGGATGCTCATGAGTATGGAAAGAGGTGTTTTAGGTGTCAAAGCTTAGGGAAGATCACTAGGAAGGATATGATGCCCCTCCAACCCGAAATCTTTGTCGATGTTTTTGATGTTTGGGGCATTGACTTCATGGGACCATTTCCTAGTTCATCTGGGAATGAGTACATCCTCTTAGCAGTTGATTACGTTTCTAAGTGGGTAGAGGCAATTCCTACGAGGTAATGTGATGCCAAGGTTGCGACCAAATTTCTTAGGGAGAACATCTTCTCTAGGTTCGGAGTGCCTCGAGGAATCATTAGTGATCAAGGGACCCAATTCAAGAATAGATCTTTCGAGGCTTTGCTTGAGAGATATTCGGTTGAGCATAGGTTAACAACCGCTTATCACCCTCAATCCAACGGTCAAGCGGAGGTGTCAAATAGGCAAATCAAGCAGATTCTAGAAAAGACCGTGTCTAAGAATAGAAAAGATTGGTCAGTCAAGTTGGTAGATGCTTTGTGGGCTTATAGGACGGCATACAAAACTCCAATAGGGATGTCTCCGTATAGAGCCGTATTTGGGAAGCGTGTCACCTTCCAGTTGAGATAGAACATAGAGCCTGGTAGGCCGTGAAAGCCCTGAACCTAGACCTTTCGGTAGCTGGCGAGGTAAGGAAACTTACTTTGTGTGAATTGGAGGAGTTAAGGAGAGAAACATATGAGAACGGTAGACTGAGCAAAGAGAGGTCTAAGATTCTTCATGATAGGATTATCCATAGGAAGACCTTTGCTCCGGGCCAAAAAATTCTTCTATATAACTCCCGTTTGTATCTTTTTGCCGGCAAGTTGAAATCTAGGTGGACCATCCCTTTTGTGGTGACTCATGTGTTTCCTTCTGGCGTGATTGAAATCAAAGATCCATCTAACAACTCGGTTTGGAAAGTTAATGGCCACAAGTTGAAGCCCTTCCTGGAGTTTCCCGAGAATGTTGATGTGGAATGTGTGACATTCCACGACCCATTAGTTGGTTGAAGGAAGGTAGCTTGTTACTTTTGTATATATTGTATCACTAATTTTATTTTCTTGATTTTTCTGATTTACTTCTCATAACTATGCACTATGAAGAAGGAAGGAATGAATTGTTGCTTGCATTTTCATCTTCACTTGATTTGTATACTCAATCTCCATTTATAAGTCATGAGAGGATTAATTTGTTAAGGAATCAGGTAAGATCTTTGCTTTTCCTTTGAATTTAGTTGGTGAGTAGCAAGTTCTTATTTTTCTTAGTGTAATTCTTCTTTTATGGTGCTTGTCTACCTCTATTTCTAGTCACAATGAGGACATAGTGTGACCTTTTTGTGTGGCAGTGGGGAGGCATGCATGCCGGCTTTATTTTCATTTCTCTTAGTTAGTGTTATTTTGCGGGTTGATTTTTCTTTTGTGTGAATTTTTAGTTTCTTTTTGTGTGTGTTTCCTAGTTAGGATAAGTTCTTAGTAGAAGTTGTGTTTAGGGTGTGGATAGTTTGAGTTTTAGGGTGTTCGGGGAGGTTTTAAAGGGTTTGAGAGTGTAAAAAAATCTTTGGTGGAAGTAAAGAGTTTAAGGACTTAGCCAAAATTTTTTAAATTGAGCTTCTCTAATGTTTGGGCAGAAGAGTGTCTCTGGCGAGTTGGAGCTGTCACCCCTAGACAACCGTCTGTCCAAATTTCAGGTGTTGAACGGGCTGAAGTCTGAAGTCTTCCAAAGACACTTCGCGGTCGAGTCAAAACCGTCACGCTCGAGTCTACCTGCTGGAACTTAACAGATTTTTCAAATTAAGAAAATTGCTCAGTTTTTCAGAAGGCAGTCACGAGCGAGTCACTTTTTTCGCGGTCGTGACCACCGTCTGGGACCAAAGAAGTTCAAATCATAAGGGAAGGCTGAGTTTAGTCCAGACGACAGTCGCGGTCGAGTCAGTTTTGGTCACGCTAGAGACATTCGACTGTGCTCCAAAATGTTCAATTCAAAAGACAAGTCTGAGTTTCCTCTAGGGGCGTGTCACGCCCGAGTTGTTCATGGTCGCGCCCGCGACCAAGCGTTTTCCAGAAATTTTTCGGGGCTTACGTCTCGATTTCTCTCACTTCCTTTTTCATTTTACACTTTTCCCTTCTCTCACATTACTTGAAACACTTCCCCCAAACCCTAATCTTGAGCCCTAATTCTCAATTCCTCACCAAATTCCTCAATTTTCTTCCCCATTTGCACGAAAATTGCCCTAATTTGTGTTCTTCGAATATGTTTTGTGCGCAGAGGTTCTTATGGTGCTCAAGTGCGAAGCTACTCATCTATTTTGCTTGGCACTTGACAACATCATCTAAGCTCTTTGTTGAGGTTCGAAGTTAGCTTTTGGGGTGATTCAAGAGTGAGAAAGGGCCTTCATCGATTTGCTGCAGTTCTTGGTGCTCACGTGCGTGGAGCTATCTCACCCATCTTGCTTAGGGTTCGACAAACATCAACACAGTCCTTATTGAGGTTCAAGGTCAGGTAACACTTGTTATTGGTGATTCAAGTTGATTTCTTGATTGATTTGTGTTTTACTTGTATTGGTTCATCTTTGGAGACTAGGGTTTGTGTGTTGTTCGATTTTCTCTGTTGGGTTTTTCTAGCTTCACTTGTCTTGCACTAAGTTACCTCATGGTTCGCACGAAACTAGCATGCACCACTGAGGAGCACTCTCCCTCACCCCCACCCGCATCTTCTTCTGCTGTTTCCGATAAAGATCGATATAAAGCACAGCCGCCTACTCTTCTTCAGAGTAGTCCGAAGGTTAGAGTCACGTTCCGGGATCAACATCACAAAGAGCGATATACCATATTCCAACAACGAAAAATTTGTGCACCGGGTATCTATGACGAGAATACTGTGAAATCGCTATACTGCAAATCAAGCTTTGATCACTTTATCAGAATTTTGGGGTGGGGAACATTTATTAAGATCGAGGATTCCATCTACGATCAACCGGTTCTTGAGTTTTTGAGTTCCTTACAAGTTGAAGATGATGGAAAGCCGAGTGCACGGTTTTGGTATCGGGTTGACAACAAGGAGAGAGCTTGCACGGTGCAAGAGTTTTGCCGAGCACTTGGATTACCCATAGATGGAATGTATTATGAAGAGTAGGGGTGAGCAAAAATTCCGGGAATTCCGTTCGTGTCTCGCTCCCGGTCAAGTCCCGGTCTCAAAATCCCGTTCCGGATGGGAGCGGGACCGTGAGTGGGACTTGAACTCATTTCTCGATCCCGGTTCCCGGTTTATATATATATATATATATATATATATATATATATATATATATATATTTATTTTTATATATATATATATAACAAATGTAGTGATTTCATGATGATTGATAAACTTATTTAATTTAATTTGTGTTCTCTCTTTAGATTTATTTTATTTATTACTATTTCGAACTTGACATAATTTTTTTTTCGGAAAAAACATTATGTATTAGATATTGCGTAATTTTAATTTGGGAAAAAAGTGGCAATTTAAACAAACCAGTGCCCACATTTGTGAAATTAGAGAAAACTTGTATAACTTATTTTGATTTTTAATGGAAATAAATCAAATAATTGGTGAAAAAAATTAGGATACCGGGACTAAAATTTCCCGGTTGATTTCAGGGTCCCCGTGGGACCGGGAATGGGAGTAAATCTTTGCTCCCGGTCACAATTGGGACCGAGACCGGGAGCTAAACTTTGCTCCCGGTCACAACCGGGACCGGGACCGGGACCTCTTAAAATTATCGTGATCCCGGTCCCACTCACCCCTAATGAAGAGTGTGCTCACATTGTCGAACAAGACACCATGAGACGTTTGACGTGTTGGTTGAGAAAATATCGTACGTCTCGGATCCACGATGCCTCTTTCCACTGTCCTAAAAATTTAAAATCCCGGTATTTTTGTAACCTGGCGGTGAGAATCTTTCATCAGATTGTCACAAGCTCGGTATTTGGAAGGGATGACGGGAGGGCGAATGTCCGAAGGGATGACTTGTTCATCATTTTTAACATCCTCTAAAGTCAAAGAGTGAACACGGGGTCTTGTATACTTCATTGCTTAAAAGAAATAACCTCCAAGAACCAATTGACTACCATTGGCATGGGGCATATTATATGCCATTTCTTGAAGAAGCAAGGGTTCAGAATGTATTTCAGCAATTTTACCCCGAGGTACTTTCCTGACCTGATAGATGGTGTTCGATTGCAACGAATAAGAATTCTGGAAAAGCACTGCACGAAACACATCTACAAGCACGGCTCCGACAAAAACAGCACTAGCATCCATTTGGATTTTGAAAGGGCCGAGCGTTGGTTAGATTTGACCAATGAGCATGATTGGTCGTGCGGGCAACACTACGGAACCCAACGAAGGGTAGGAGGTCCTGACCATCCTGAGGACAATGTGGAAGAGGAGGAGGAAGAGGAGGAAGACGAAGAGGAAGAAGAACAAGATCATGATGGTGAAGCTAGCGGAAGTGAGTCGCAAGAGGTTTCGATGGGATATCTAAGTAACTAGTTGGAGCAGTTGAGTGTTGGTTTTCAGGAGCAAAGGACTTTGCTCCAAAGTCAGCACAACCTCTTGGAGAGTCAACAGGAGCTTCTTTGTGCCCAACAATCAACCCTCCAGAGGCACGAGGAGTATTTTCAGCGCCATGAAGACTATTTCCGTCAGCAAAACCAATATTAGAGAGACTGGGGATACTACCATTACGCCGTGGCCGATCATCCACCAGCGCCGCCTGATTATGTCAACCAGTATTACCCTACGTACTTTCCCTATTACCCCTATCCTCCTCCTGGAGGAGACGAGCAGTGATTGTAAGCATCCCGCCCCCTCTCATCTTTTGCATTTGTCATACATGATTATTACTTATGAAATACATGTGTGTGTGGGGGGAGGAGGGGTATATTGTGTTGGCGTGTTGGTGGGAAAGACTCTCTGATGTGGGTTTTACATGCTTAAGATGTTGGCAATTGAGTTTAGCTTCACTAGCTTGGCCATAGTTTACTGGTTTGGGTGTATGTCATTGATGATTTGAAAATCATTTCTTTGGGTTATGTGGAGGAGGTTGTATGGTTTGCGATTCATTTCATCATTCGTAGGACCGGGTAGTTGGCGAGATATCTCACCTCAATTCCTGCTTCACATAATGAGATTCGGGGTTGAGGTTAGTCATTGGCAATGTACATATTGTGAATACTTTAGTGTTTCTTAGTTCTGTAGACACCGGGATTTGCATCGATATAATCCCGGCTTATCAATAAATCATTTGGGCCACGTAACAAGCAAAGCAGACAAGACAAACTCAAAGCGGCCCACTACTGAAGACAAAACCCGCACGGGTTTTAATCAAGAGAGACGGCCCAGAAACAGGACAAGCCCAAGGCGCGCCCCGGCCCAGTCATTTCAAAACCCGCACGGGTTTTCTACCACCTAAACGCGTCGTTTGCCGTCCACGTCAGCGATCCTGTGCCTGGACATTAGAAAACCCACGCGGGTTTTCTCTTCCAGAAGTTGGTGCCAGCATCTTTGATCATCCTTGATTTTAGCCCCATGCATTGACTTCTACCATTGACTTTGATAACCCGCGCAGGTTTTATGCTTGGATGATTGCATGGCATGATCATGGGGATGTGTCCCCATGATTCCCCCTCCATTTCCCTCCAAATCCTTCACCTCATCACCTATAAATACCCCCCTCCATTCCATTCATTTCCATCAACAATCATCGCTCTACTATCCTTGCTCTACTAAATTCTCATCAACCATCATCATTATACTCAAATTCCGTACCAAAACTCTCTCAAAATCCTATCGTCTATATTATCATCCTAATACCACTTTTCTAAACCATTTCTATATTTCTATCAAGATCCAAAGGTGAAGGCAAAGTCAAGGTTCTTTTTCGACCGGCGCATTCGGGCTCCTAAATCAAAGAGGTTCGCTTTTTGTTCCTTTTCGTTATTGTTATTTAATCATATAATTTGTACTTTGTTTTACATTATATGTGCATATTTTGTAAACCAAAAGAACCCATTCTTTATATTGCATGATTAAGAATATAAACTTGCGAAATTAATTAAACTTCTCCCCGCTCTTTTTCATTTTAATGTTGATTTTAGTAGAGTCTATTTCTAACAAACGAATTCGAGAATTATTTTAATTCTCGAATTCGTAACCTTACCCCCGGACTTAGAATCGGGTTTCGTAGACCAGAGTTATCTTTTTATTTTATGGTTTGTCGGTTTCCTTAAATCGACTGGCGACTCTTTTATTCTTTTTATAATCCATTTAATTATTTAACATTCGAATTTACACTAAAATAATTAAAAAATAGTTTAACATCTTCCTTTCACCCAATTCAAGGCTAAAACTGAGAGAAAGTAGGCCAGGAATCAGTAAAACCCACGCGGGTTTTATTGTTTCTAACCCCCTTTCTCTGGCCCGGGGAAACAGGCGGCCCGACCCAAGGCTTTCCAAAACCCGCGCGGGTTTTGGCAGGTCTTGGCGGCCCGCCTGCTTCCTTTTGGCCTGAATTTGGTATTTTGGGACGGTTTAAACCATTATTAATATATTTTGGCGTAACTTCAAGTATTTAAATAATAAAAACGGATTTGTAAAATAAATAAAGTTTCAACACCCCGAAAATGAATTTCATAAAATAAAAATATCCTTATTTAAGGATTAAGCAACCTTAGTCGGCTCCCGATCACTTAAGTAGCGCGTCACGGAAAAAGGGTCACCTTTCTCCGGGGTCCTACAGATTGGCGACTCCACTGGGGACTTAAACTTTAAAAGAGGGTAAAACATGAAAAAATCGAATTAATTTGAGATTGTAAAAGGGAGAAGTTGATTATTTTCGCAATTTTATAATTCTTCTTTTAGGCATCCTTTGCATACTGGGCCACTAATCGCGTCTTTTGACACGTTAGCACAAAGGCGATTGATACGTTATACCTAGGAGATTCCCTCGAGAGCGGGCGGGCCACTACTTGTGGGCTGCACTCTACATCGCCAAGCATTTGGTCCCCTCTCTCCTCGCATTACACTCATATGGCTTCCTTGAAGTTCTTTGAGAAATACCTCACACTCCCTACCCTCGGGTACGGAGAACGGAGATCAAAACGTGCGGTAGGCCATGAAATCCAACCATAGAAAAATCCACGAGTATAGAGCCTTGGTTTAGGGTGTCCCTTCATGTGTATGCTATGTGCTATTTGCTACCCCTTCCCTTTTTTTCCTTTTGTTTTAGAGTCGACCCTAGTTTGGAGGTTTTGTTCTAGTCCATATAAAATTCATTGGGTTGAGAAAATAATTATTTACTAATTAGAATAACTAATTCCAAAGGCATCATTGGTTAGCCTAAGTGGAAGGGCCCATTTATGCTAGAAGGGTGATTATTTTAATTAATAAATAAAAATCGACTCACCTTTGATGATATTATATGGCCCTTTACGAAATTCTCTTAACAAAGGTCCAAAATAAATTAATTAAAAAAGTTCAACAAGTTAATGGATAGCGTTTTAGATTGCATAATAGTCACTAAGCTCGAGAAAATTGATTTGTCGATTTAATTAATAAATCTAGCATTTGTTATAGTCGGCCCGTTGTTAGGCCCAACCTTATTGGATTTGTAGATAAAACCAATAAATTAATTATGACTTGTTATTTGTTGACTTTATTCAATCCTTTACAATATCCGTTTTCTTCGACTAAAAAAAAAAGGGGATAAAAAAAGAAGGTAAATAAAAAAAAAGGGTCGTCAGTCTTGTTAAGCATTATTCTAGTCCGCATAATAGTCATTATGGCTTGAGCTGTCTAAGTCGTTGGGTCAAGTTATGGATTCTCCTTAAAACGGTCGGCGTGTGGTTTGAGCCCATCCGAATTGAGAAACACTGACTTGGACCCATCAATTTATGACCCGCTCGCTATGTTTGACTTTATTCGACCCTTTATAATGCTTTGTCCATAGGTCCATATAGATTAGGTCATGCACTCTCAAAAAGTGGGTGAGTCACTTGTGTCAGCATACATGTGTCGAGTCAGTTAGGATCATATAGGTCTCTTAGGGCATGCATTCATCGGGTAGTATGTGTCAGAGTATGTCATTGAGTGTTCTAACTATGAATTTCCATGCAGGCATCATTCGTGATTGACTCCGAGCCCGTATTCGAGATCCACGAACTGGCCGTTTGATTCCGAACCCGCATTACGATCCATCTGCAACTAGTGACTGTATCATGTCAGGCGAACAATTCCAAGAAGTCCCGGTCCAAAGCACCGAAGCCAACATCACGAAGCATTTGGACGAGCTTTATACCAAAATGCAGGGCCTTGTGTTTGCTAATACTCTAGAGCAAGAACAAAAGATGAGCAAAAGGCTGAGTGAACAACAACAAGTAATGGATGGAATGCTGCAGGCCATCACTAAGATCAACACCAAGTTAGGGCTGAATGTTGAAGAGGATGATGAAGAAATGCAAGGATGTCTGAACCTGAAATCATCAAGGCATCCTCGGACTCTGGAGGAATGAGGATATCTAACGCTAAGGTTAACACGCCTGAAGTGTCCAAACTTACAAGGGACTCCGCTGTTAAGGCCCTTAAGCAGAAGTTAGAAAGCTTCACCAAAGCAATGAGCTCTGTGCCGACCTTTGCTAACAAATACTTGGAGGTTCCATTGCCCGTTCAACCAACCGTGAAGATAGCTGACAAAGTTGAAGTGCCAAATATTAGGTTCAAACATTCTTAGAACCCTATTCATCATGTTGAGGAGTTCATGAGGCTGGCACCTTTGAATCAGATTGATACCGACTTATACTCTACTGTCTTCCCATCCACCCTAGATGGAGAAGCAAAGGTATGGTATCATACATTGTCACCCCAAATTAAAGCCAACTGGAATGAGCTATTCAAAGCTTTTATCCACCATTACACTCGCATCCAGAAGAAGCAAACTACGATGGATGACCTAACCACCATGAAGCAACGAGAAGATGAGTCCTTTATGGATTACTTTGAAAGATGGCATACAAAGTTGTCCCACATCAATGAGACAATTCCTCTTCGCTTGCAGTTATCTACCTTTAAGCAAGGACTCAAGAGCAGCCTATCCAAGCATTTGGGGTACCATGTTGTAAAGAACTTTGATTACCTAAAGGACATTTGTGTCCAATTAGAGGCGATGCACAATGATAAGACCACTTCGCCTGGATGGAAAGGGTCCAGCTCCAACAGAAGGGCCACTAGTGCGTCTAGCCACCCTCCTAAGATTATGAAGACTAACTCTATCCAGCGCAAGGGGCCTTATGTACCGAAGTATGAGACTTATACGCCCTTGGATGTTCCTTATTCTCAAGCTCTCGACCGTCTAATCAAGAAGGGTATCTTGGTTTTGCCCTTACTAAAAGAAGAGCCAGAAATCAAAGGCAGAAACTGGGATGCCAACCAATTTTGCCGCTATCACCGTTGCCGAGGGCATGACACTGAGAAATATTGGACTCTCAGGAACAAAATAGAAGATATGATAAGGGCAGGGACATTACCAATGCCAAAAGCTGCCAAGAAACCAAACAATCAAAATAATCCTATGCCTGAGCATGCAAATGTTGTTTTCTGTGGGGACTTTAGCTTCGACCCGTCTGCCTTGATTGTGGAAACAAGTCAACTTGTCCCCGAAATAGTTGGGTTCCCTGAAGGTCTATTCATCCATGGTATTTGGGTTAGTGATGAGGATGATGAGCATGAGCATTCTGAGACAGAATGGATGGAGAAAGATGAACCAGATGATGTGGCGTTTCTTACTCGGTCCGGTCGCCATAACCAAAGGAACACCAGCACCCCAGTGACTGTTCCTAACCCAACACCAACGGTCGGTAATGACAATCAGGTCTCCCCTGAAGATCCTCTTCTTTCTCAACTCAAAAAGACAAGGGTGGAGGTTACCATATGGCAACTCATATGCACGTCACATGCTCATAGACAGAAGATGTTGGACGCTCTTACAGCACTCACTATATCTCCTACGACAACTCCCGAAACGCTGGTTGCTCATGTTACTACCCAACAAGAGATGATTACTTTTGGGATTGAAGATCTGCCTCAAGGGGGAGCATCCCACAACAAAGCCCTGTATCTTACAGTGCAATGCTCCAACAAAACTATCCCACTAGTTCTAGTTGACAATGGTTCAGCTGTAAATGTGTGCCCTTGGAGGACAGCGCGAACATTAGGGGTTCAACAACAACATTTGGCTCAAAACGGTGTACAATTAAGGACATATGACAATTCGCCTCGGAAGTCAGTCGGGTCTATAGTGTTGCCCATCACTACTGGCAGCGTCACTCGGAATGTGGAATTTGTGGTTCTAGACATTCCGGCCTCTTTCAATTTGCTATTAGGGAGGCCATGGCTTCACGAGTGCAACGCAATAGCATCAACTCTACATCAAAAGGTGAAAATGCTGGTTCAAGGACAAGTGATCACCATCTCAGGAGAGTCTATCAATGCTGTTTTCACTCCTAAACGGTGAACTCTTGAAGTGGAACACAATTCAATGGATGAAGAACTCCACAACTTTAAACTTGTGGCGATGATGAGCAAGGATGAAGCACCTTTTGACTTCAATCCTTACTTAAATCCCAAGGTACATGCTATACTCAAGAAACAAGGTTATTCCCTGGAATGCCGCTAGGGAAGAATCCGAAGAACAAAATTCCTCCCGTGTTCAAGACCTTCAAACAGCAGGGAAGGTTTGGCTTAGGCTACAAGCCAACTGAGAAGGAGGTCAGACTCGCGAAGATGGCTATCATTGAACAGAAGAGGATGGACAATCCTCCCACTTTGTTCCAGATGAAGCCCTATCCACTTACTCTTAATGGGCAATTTGTTAGGGAAGGTGATGACTTCCCCTATTATGGATTCCCTGAACCCTTTTATCTGAAGAACAAAGGAATTCAAGTTGCTGGATTAGAAGTCTTTGGCGATTGCTCCATTAACATGGCTACTGTCTTTGTTCACGCTCGGGACAAACAGCCTCCATTAGAATGGACTCATCTTGCTGGGAGCAACATTTTTGGTATGTTGTTTGGACAAGAAGCCATCCAAGAGAAGTATGAATTTGATGTTGTTATTGCTGCTTTGTCGAACCTAAGTTTTGATCTAAGTCTCATGATTACTGAAGACGGAGGAGTTAAAGCGGTCTCGTGGGTCGATGCTAAGGAGAATACCTTTGCTTTATCTATAGGAGAGTATGTTCCTAATGACATAGAGTCAGGTCTTAAGGGTCTAGAGTCAAGTGACTCTGGTCTCAAGTCTGCTAGCGATGTATTTCTTTCTGCATTCAATAAGATGAACCTTTCTGCTTACTCTGATTCTTCTTTGCCCTCTTCCCTAAACTGCTGCGCCAATAATAATCTGGAATTTAATGAACCCTTAAAAGAATTTTCCAATGAACATGAGCATAAAATGGCGGTGTTAGAAAACACCATCACCATAAACGTGGGCACAGAAGAACAACCTTGGGAGTTGAAGTTAGGAAGCTCACTTACAACAGAAGAACGGTTAGCATTCGCGGAGCTTCTCAAGGCGTTTGTCGATGTTTTCGCATGGTCCTACGAAGACATGCCTGGGATTGACAGAGAAATAGCGGAGCACACTATATCTTTGCTTCCTAATGCAAAGCCAGTTCAACAAAAGGCTAAGAGGATCAAACCTGAATGGGCAAAGAAGATTGAGGAAGAAGTAATCAAGCAACTTAATGCTAAGTTCATCAAAGCAGTCCAATATGCTGAGTGGAATGCTAACATTTTCCCGGTGCCCAAGAAAGATGGGAAAGTGGGCATTAGTGGATAACACTTGCGGACATGAGCTTCTATCCTTTATGGACGGGTATGCCGGTTACAATCAAATCAAAATGGCAGAAGAAGACATGGAGAAAACATCATTCACTACCCCATGGGGAACGTACTGTTATGTGGTTATGCCTTTCAGTCTCAAAAATTCCGGAGCAACATATCAAAGAACTGCCAACACCTTACTTCATGACATGATGCACATAGAGGCAGAAGCATACTCCTAACCTTCGTATGTTCTTTCTGCGACTTCGCAAATACAAGATGCGACTTAATCCAGCAAAGTGCACCTTCGATGTTACCTCTGGGAAGCTGATGGGTTATGTGGTTAGCCAACGAGGTATTGAAGTTGATCCTTCAAAGATAAAGGCTATCCAAGAGTTGCAACCTCCCAAGACAGAAAAACGGATAAGAGGCTTCCTAGGGCGAGTTCAATACATTAGTAGATTCATTTCAAAGCTCACCATGACTTTTGAACCTTTATTGAAGAAGCTAAAGAAAGGAAGCAAAATAGAATGGGACGATCAATATCAAGCGGCCTTTGACAAAATCAAGGAGTATTTGCAGCATCCTCCGGTCTTCATGCCACCAGTGCCAGATGAGCCTCTGCTCCTTTACCTTACCGTGACTAGCTTTGCAATGGGGGCTATGCTAGCTCAAAAGATTAAAGGTCAGGAGAGCGCCATCTACTATTTGAGCAAGAAATTTTTGGACTATGAAAGTTGATATGCAAACATTGAGAAAATGGCTCTCGCATTAGTATGGGCCACCAAGAAGTTAAGACATTACATGCTTTCACATACAGTGTATGTCATAGCTGAGAATAATCCCATTAAATTTATCATGGAGCAACCTACCATCAAAAACCGCATCGCTCGATGGGTGGTCATGCTTTCAAAGTTCAACCTTCAGTACATGCCTCAGAAATCCATCAAAGGACGGGTTGTTTCAGACTTCCTAGCTGCTTCACCATCACAGGAACCTCCAAGCACTCACTTGGAATTCCCAGATGAGGATGTATTCTTCACTGACGAGATAACATGGGAAATGTACTTCGACGGAGCTTCAAACCAAATGGGCTGCAGAGTACGAGTCCTGCTGATCTATCCAGAAGGGCACATATCCCTGTGTCTGTGAAGTTGGACTTTGATGCTACTAACAAAGCCGCCGAGTATGAAGCATGCATCAAGGGCTTACAAGTTGCATTGACCTTGGGTATACGTCACATAAAAGTCTTCAGAGATTCTAGCCTCATAATTAATCAGGCTATAAATACATGGAAGGTCCGGAATGAATGTCTTATGTCATACCAGCAGAAGCTCTTGGGACTTGCTGACCAATTTAAGCAAATCAACTTCCAGTACCTCTCAAGGGACCACAATGAGTTGGCTGATGCCCTAGCCAAGTTGTCTTCGATGATATCGATACCATCAGGCATGCTCCAATTACCAGTAGTAGTAGAGCGACAGTCTGAACCTGTATATGTCTGCAACATGGAGGCACAAGAGGAAGAGGCTGAGGAATGGTTTCATGACATTTACAATTTTCTTCGAAAAGGAGAATACCCAGCTGAATTAGATGTTCGAGGACAACGAGCGATCAGGTCTCTAGCAGCACAATACTGCTTGATCCAAGATCGCCTTTACAAGAAATCACCTACGGGTATTAATTTATTATGCATTAATGCTAAGAGCGCCAAGGAGGTCATGGCTACTATACACGGAGGAGAGTGTGGTCCCCATATGAATGGACGTATGCTGGCAAAGAAAATTCAAAGGGCTGCTTATTATTGGTCCACTATGGAGGCAGATTGCTTAGAGTTCGTCCGAAGGTGTCATAAATGCCTAGAGTATGCCAACCTACAGCAACAACCCCCATCATACCTGACTACTTTGGCATCTCTGTGGCTGTTCTCAGTATGGGGTATCGACATCTTTGGCTAGATACACCCAACTGGAACAGGAGGACACGAGTACATATTGGTCGCCATAGATTTTTTCACTAAGTGGGTAGAAGCAGCCTCTTTTGCTAAGCTCACATCCAAGTAGGTGGCTAAATTTATTCTTCAAAACATCATATGTCGATATGGAGTGCCTCATAAAATCGTTAGTGACAATGGAAGCCATTTTCGAAAGGAAGTAGAAACTTTGCTCGCCACTTATAAAATTCAGCATCACCGGTCGTCGCCATACCGACCTCAAACTAATGGAGCTGTGGAAGTGGCTAATAAGACAGTAGCGGGAATCATCAACAAAATGGTTGTCACTTACAAAGATTGGCCGGATAAATTAGCATTTGCCCTGTGGGGATATCGAACCTCTATACGAACTGCTACAGGTGCAACACCATACTCTTTGGTGTATGGGATGAAAGCAGTCTTACCAATCGAAGTAGCAATCCCTTTGTTACGAATAGTGGCCGAAAGTCAGTTGCCAGAAGCAGAATGGGCTAGGGCAAGGTTCGAGGAGTTAATGTTAATGGACGAAAGGAGATTGAGGGCATTGCATAATGTGCAAGTATATCCAAATAGGATCACTCGTGCTTTTAAAAAGAAGGTAAAAGGTCGTTCACTTCAAGTAGGTAATTTGGTGCTTAAGGAGATGAGGGCACCTATACAAGATCTAAGGGGAAAGTTTGCACCCAATTGGGAGGGTCCTTATTAAGGACATTTTGCCAAGAGGAGCAGCTCGACTCCCTACAATGGATGGAGAAGATGTAGTTCAGCCCACGAATTTAGATCAACTCAAGCGATACTACGCTTAATATAACTAAGCAACTGAAAAACCAATTTTCAGACACTTGGGATATATTTAATAAATGCTCATGTATATAAGAAAGATAAAGTTTCCAAGAAAACAATAATTGCGAATAATATTCCTTCTTTATTAATTAATAATGCAAGTACACTGCTTGTAACATAAGAAAAATTAAAAGGCATAATTAAATAAAAGACTATTATGGCAAAGCAATTTCAGTTCCTTCATTTCCATTCCATCTTCTAATCTTGCTTCACTTTCTCTACCTCGCCAGTTGTCTCATGGTCAGTCTTCGTGTCTCTAGGTCCGATAAGAGCTTTCTCTTTGTCTTTGGGTTTATAGGCCCGCCTGCTTGGTTTTCGTGCTTCCACCCTCGGACCAAGCCTATCTTTCACCGAGTCTCTCGCGCCTAGATGGTCCTTCGCTGATGTATGGGGACCCAGCCTTTCCTTTAATTGTCTCCTTCTCGCTTCCCCAGCACGGCGGGACTCAACAGCAGCAATTAGCCATCCGTGGTAGTCAGCATCGGCAATATACGACATGCGTATCTTTGGAGAGGCTTTAAGAGTTGGCCTTCTTTCCCAGTATTTCAACACCACTCAATCACCGAGCCTCGCAGCTTCAACTGATCAGGAGTCTCACACAGGAGCTCAGGGATGTCTTGCTTACGACCAATCTGGCGCTTCACTCGCGCCGGAAAATAAAATGTCATGTGCGTCAAGCCGGCGAGACATACATAGGCATTACGGAAATCATGGGTCACATATTCGGAGATGTACCACCGTTCAATCCACCATACGATCTCCCGAGACTCCTTTAAGAGTACAATCCATTCCGTTACCGAGCGAAGGTCGGTGTACTTCCTCTTTCTTTGATAATAGTTCGCCAACGTCAATGAAGTTCGGGGCTCCTCGATGAGACCCAAGTGCTCTATTAACCAGATCAATTCAACAGTTGGCCAGGGTTAGATTGCACACCAATTATCCCAAACTAAAGAAAAAAAAGGGGCCGAAACCCCCGCAGGTTTTGTAACCAGTAGAGGCAAAAATCAGATAGTAGCAGAAAAGGGGAGTAAAATACCTGGAGAAGCAACGGGCTCCCTCGAAAGTCGTGTTCTGGATTGGGATCATCCAAGCCCATCATGGTTTCCGCTAGCATTAAAGGCACGGGATTGTAGCCTCGGGACATGTCATCGACGATTTGGATAAAAACGAAACTCGCCAAGGAGACATAATACGAGCGCTCACACTCGTATCACGGGACCATACTCCAAAGTGTCGGGAGATTGAAAATATTCGACTATTGTTTGGAAGTGTACCTTTTCGCCGAATATAGCACTTCCGATGACCCGGGATGGAAGACTTAATAGCTCCTTGTACTGCTTCGGGATGTCCGTTGGCGTAGGAGGCGATGTCGGCCGAGCAAAGTGATTTGTCCAGAGGATTAAGGACCATTCCTCCAGAAGCGGACATAACTCTTTCCACGCAAAGCGGAAGACATGCATCTTCGGATCCCAGAAAGTCTCCGCCGCGCGGAGAAAGTTATGATTGATCCTCACTTGACGAAGACTCATCAGGCTTGATAACTTGTATCAACCAAGCTCTTTCTTCTCTTCTTTGGACAAATTACTCATCCAAGTCGCAAGCTTCTTCTCGAATGCCATGAGAACCGGGAGGATTTCTTTGAGTTTTGGGAGAATATGTGATGAAGACTTTGAAGTGATGATGATTATATGCATAATGTGGGGTATTTATACACCTCCTTCGTGGAGAAAAACAACCAACAATGATTACATAGTCGTTGCCCTCCATATCCCATGATTTTATCCTATTTGCAATGGCTAGCTTAAAAAACAAAAAGAAAAGAGAAAAGCGAAGTAAAACTCGCGCGGGTTTTTATGATCTTAGACCCAGCGCGCGCCTGTCCAAGCCCAGGCCCAAGGCCTGCTGAAGAGAAAACCCGCGTGGGTTTTCTGATGACATGGGCTGCTTCTCCGCGGCACGGCCCGCCTGTTTCACATTGAATTTGGGCCTTGGAATTAATTTGGCCCGTTTGTGTATTTTCAAATACTTTGGATATTAACCCAATGATGCTCGGTTCCGAACTTTTTACACGAGTTTGCTCTGACACTTAGGTTTTTGTTTTCTTTTATTTTCTGTTCTTTTTGGGGAAGCGGGATTAAGTTGGGATTAATCCCGTCGTGTAGAAAATCATTCAGATGTGCATTAATAAGATAAAATCGTGCATCCACCGAGTCTTGCATATAAAATCAGAATTAAAATTCATAAAGAGGCTTGCATTAAAATAAATAAAAAAATAAAAAAAAGGGGGTACAGATCAGTCCTGCATAACAAAAGTCTAAAAATGCATGGAGTCTTGCTTGTCATCGGTTCGAACACCACAAGAACCCGAATCGTCGCTATCTTCAACCGGGTCGGCACCAGCATGAGAAGTTCCAGCGTTGGAGACACTAGCCGTACCGAAATAAGCATTCCAGTAATAGTAGTCAGGACCAGGAGCCGTCTGTGGCGGCCTGGATAGGGGAACCTCGGAAGGATGCACGCTCGACGGTGATGATACAGAATGCCCTTGTGAACCGGTTAGCCATGAATGATAAGGGACGTGTCATTCAATAGAAGGAGTAGGCCATACAGGACGAGCTCTATAACCGAGGGCTGGCCAATCAAAAGAGAAGGGTCCTCCTAGCCAAGAGTATTGGGGTGTAGACCACTCTTGCGTACCTGTGGGCCATGAAGGACCCATTCCAGGAGTTGGAACTGGCTATCCAGCAGAGTAAGAACCAGAGCCAAAAGAGGAGACGTCATATGGTGCAAGACGTGAAGTAGCGTCATTCGCTAGGGCCTGACCGCCAGGATACCCTATGGATGCACCTGAATCATGGTCCCCCACCACAATTTCCCGAGCACGACGAGCAGAACGCACTGAAGCCGGAGTGCGGCGAGAATGAGAAGGCCGGTTGGTAGCACTCGACTCTGAAATATCTTCCACCCAGTAGGAATGGGGTTGGGTTTCACCACCATACCCAACACTGTGATGTGATCCTCCTTGGCCGAGTTGTTCCTCTAAGGACATCTGAGCCATGTCCTCTTCCATAGGACGGCGACCTCTGCTGCTAGATCTGCTATGATGAGACCCAGTTGAATGATGACCCTCAATCATGATGCCTTTGCCACGACCGTCCGGCACAACTACTAAGGGAGGACGAAAGGATCCAACAACCTCTTCCCGAGGTCGGCCCCGAGAAGTATACTCCCCTGCCGAAGAGCAACGTGGGGGCTCAGTGCGAGGGATCCCTGCAGTCGAACGTCGAGGAGGATCTCGAGGAACGGACTCTGCGTCGGCCTCTACATCAGCCCTCTCGGCGGCGTCCCCACGATACCTACCCGAGCGGGTAAATACTCGATCAACGGTCAAACTCTCGAAATGGCACAAAGGAGAAAAGAAAATAAAATGAGAACTTACTGGTTTCCGGTCAAACTCTCGGAGTGCATAGCATTGACTACTAGTCTCCACCTCTAAGAAACTACCGATCCTTCTTCTCACCAGTTGAGCCTCCGTCTCAGCGACCTTGGCATAAGGCCCCAACTGCAAACCTCACGGTCAGGAATCAGCCAGAAACATAATGAGAAATTAGAAGGAAGAAGATACCTACCACCCGGGGGGTTAGACGGCTCAGATAGCGTTGGAATTCCTCATCAAACTGCTCCTGGGGAACGTTATGTACAAAGTTGTCAAAGTCTTGGCCGCGAATCCATTCTCCCAGGGTACCTGGAACAACACGCCATGGCTCGAACATGTGTTCCGGAGGATCCAAGGGGATAAGACCGGGGTATCCACCCAAGATTTGCCTCATGGCTCTCTCCCCCAAACACCATATGAAGCCCGAAGGTCCCTCCATCAGGACGCGGAGACGAGTATCGTGCTCTACCGGTTGCAAAGGGGTGGGCAATCTACTCAAGTCGAATTCTGCTAATGGATGCCAATTCATGTGGTCCTGCAGGAGAAAGAGAGTCACTCCAAGGGTAAAAGCAAAATAAATAAGGACGATAACTATAAGGAAATACCGGAGTGAGGTTATCCAGCATGCGATGAATGCGATCAAGACTACCCGACTGGAATTTCTTCCCATGAACAGCCTCGTTAGACCAGCGTTCTGCAGCTGGAACTGTCTTACTCTTTTTGGAACGAATGCCCAGAGACAAAATTGAAAGAGTAGCAAAACTACAAAGAGAAGAGTCTCAGGGACATACCTCGAGCACCTTACACAGCGAAGGGCCATACTGATGACGAGTTTGAGACTCGTGAAGGTAAACCGGATCAGTATCCTGTGAAAGCCGAACGCCGCGGCGAAGCCAGAGGACGAAGTTCGCGTAAGCCGCTTTGCCCCAGTTCAGGTTCCGGACATTGTTGAAGTCCAGAAGATTACGAAACCATGTCAAGGTGATATTATCCCCCCGGTTGGCAAAAATGGTGGCAGAAATGAGGTACGCCAGGAAGATGAAGCGGCATTGATCCACAGGCAAGTTCTGAAAGTTGGCGTCACGGATGGCCGCCTCGAAATACGCATATGAAAGATTAGAAAGGCCTTGTCCTTGACCTAAGCATGCTGAGATTGGACCCAGAAGATCCAAGACCATGGGTGGAATTTCAACGTCAAAAACTACATTACGCCCACCACACGGAAGACCAGTAATTATAACGAAATCTGTGGGAGTAACCATCATCTCCCCCACAGACAGATGAAAGGAATTGGTGGTGTCCCAAAACCTCTCACCTATGGCACGACCTATGACGCGATACGTACGACCCTTCCAGGCCTCCAAACATTGCCAGAACGGCATAAGCCCCGCCGCAGTCAGAGTATGTTCAACGAAATGCCTAGGAATCGAGGCGGCTACCTTAATTGGATCCTTTAAGGCACCAGGGGTTTTCAAGTTGTCCTCCTAAAGGCAAATAAAAGGGGCCAGTTAAAGTTGGGGGCTCGGCTAAATACTTTAGGCCCTAGCTGGACCCAGCACCGACACTGGGCTCGCAGCCGTGGCCCGTAGGATAAATAAATTGCAAAACAGAAAACCCGCACGGAAATTTTTTTTTTGCGACCCAAATGAGCCGGCCCAAGCAGAACAGAAAACCCGCACGGGTTTTTATGCGCTGATGGGCCGCACAATCAGGCCCAACTTCCTTTTGTTGGTCTACGGGCCAGAAAACCTGCGCAGGTTTTCTCTGTCTTAGTGGGCCGATCATTTTATTTTTTTTTGGGGGCCGAGCATGCATAAAACTCTCACTTTGTTCTTTTTGGCCCGGGTTTGGTCCGTCTCTCAAACTGGATATTCATGGTAAATAAATGCATAGGCATCGATTTAAGAGCATGCTTAAAATAATTAAAAAACGACAAGACATGAAAATAAATTCTTGCTTGCTCATTTTTAAATAAGCGTAAAAGAGGAGTTTTGAAAATTACCTTGTCATGAGAACGATAGAACCAAGCATGGTTCAAGGGCTGAATAGTAAGGTCCGAAGGGTCGGCATTCGCACCCGGAATAAAGTTGCGTCGTGAAGACATCTCGTGGTACCATGCCGCCGCATGTGAAAGAGGAGGATTCCTATGACTTCGGGGATGCATCTTCCAAAAAGCCCAAATTATCTTCAAGGAACAAATTTTCTAGAGAGAGAAAGAGAAGCTAGAGAGATGATGAAGAGTTGAAGGTGTGAGTGAAAGAGGTGAATGAAGCTTGTTATTTATAGAAATATTGAGTGAATGTGAACCGCTCGTTTCTAGGACCCGCCTCGAGATGCCAAATGCGTTTCATTGGTTGAAAATCCTAAGGTCATCACTTTCCCACCCAAAGAGGAGACAAGGCAGCGTGGCACATCCTCATCCATACAAGACTTGGGCCCACAATGATTCCCTTCACGAGGAGAAGAAAAAGAAAGAAAAAAAAAATGGAAACCAACACCAAAACCCGCGCGGGTTTTGGGTATTCTATGGGCCCAACTCTGGCGGCCCAGCGCCTTTAGCAGCCCAGTAAAAAATGACAAAACCCGCACGGGTTTTCTACCGAAAAGAGCCAAATTCAACGGCCCAAGATCCCGCGGCCCGTCATTTTTCTTTTTACGGCCCAATGGTGTTTGTAAATAAATAAAAGATAATTCGATGAGCGATCAATTACGAGACCCTACAATTCTAAATCTTGTGCTCGATCAAAAAGGCATAAATGGAGGAAAATTTCATCCTCCAAAGCAAGACTGGGCCAAAAAATGTTTCTCAAGACCACTTCATTGAAGGCGAGTGGGGCCCTCAATCCGAGTAGGTTAATTCGGATTCGGTAGTCAGTCCAGAAGAGCACTTTCCCGCTTTACCCGCCACACAGAAGGCGCCAACATCATCCTTCTTCCGGTTGCCACATAAAAGAGCGCCGACGTCATCCACCTTCCGGTCGCTACATAAAAAGAGGACCAGCAGCGGCGCAAAGACTGTGACCCAAGGATTCCCAAGATTTAGGTTGCCGCATAAAAGAGCACCATCATCGGGTCACCGCTAAAAGGGACCATCTAACGTCAAGTTGCCGCATAAAAGAGTACTATCATCGGGTCACCGCCAAAAAGGGACCATCCGTCATCCGGTTGCCGCATAAAAGGGCACCATCAACGACAGTCGTCAAAAGGTTGCCACCTAAAGGCCTCCAACGATGTCGTCAATGACAGTCGTCCAACGGTCACCACCTAAAGGCCTCCAAACAATGTCGTCAGCAACAGTCATCCAACGGTTCCACGTAAAGGACTCTAACAATGTTAGCAATGGTAGTCGTTAGAACAGATTCCATTTAAAGGTCTCCAAGCGACATTATTCAACATCGGTCATCTAACGATTGCCACCTAAAGGTTATTGACGACCTCTTCATCAGCAGCAGTCATCTAACGGTCGCCACCTAATGGTTTCCGATGACATCATCATCACCAGCATCTGCAGTCGTCTAACGGTTACTACCTAAAGGTAACCGACGACTTCATCATCAGCAACATCACCTGGTCGCCATATAAAAGACCACCGCCAGCATCAAGACAGACATCAAGTCTACTTTGACCTTCGTCCTATTCGGACTCGATCAAAGTGGGGGCCTAATGTAGACACCGAGATTTGCATCGATATAATCTCGGCTTATCAATAAATCATTTGGGCCACTTAACAAGCAAAGCAGACAAGACAAACTCAAAGCGGCCCACTACTGAAGACAAAACCCGCACGGGTTTTAATCAAGAGAGACGGCCCAGAAATAGGACCAGCCCAAGGCGCGCCCCGGCCTAGTCATTTCAAAACCTGCACGGGTTTTCAACTACCTAAACGCGTCGTTTGTCGTCCACGTCAGCGATCCGTGTGCCTGGACATTAGAAAACCCGCGCGGGTTTTCTCTTCCAGAAGTTGGCGCCAGCATCTTTGATCATCCCTGATTTTAGCCCCATGCATTGACTTCTACCATTGACTTGGATAACCCGCACGGGTTTTATGCTTGGATGATTGCATGGCATGATCATCGGGATGTCTCCCCATGATTCTCCCTCCATTTCCCTCCAAATCCTTCACCTCGTCACCTATAAATACCCCCCTCCATTCCATTCATTTCCATCAACAATCTCCCCTCTACTACCCTTACTCTACTAAATTCTCATCAACCATCATCATTATACTCAAATTCCGTACCAAAACTCTCTCAAAATCCTATCGTCCATATTATCATCCTAATACCACTTCCATATTTCTATCAAGGTCCAAAGGTCAAGGCAAAGTCAAGGTTCTTTTTCGACCAGCAGATTCGGGCGCCTAAATCAAAGAGGTTCGCTTTTTGTTCCTTTTCGTTATTATTATTTAATCATATAATTTGTACTTTATTTTACAATATATGTGATTATTTTGTAAACCAAAAAAACTCATTCTTTATATTGCATGATTAAGAATATAAACTTGCGAAATTAATTAAACTTCTCCCCGCTCTTTTTCATTTTAATGTCGATTTTAGTAGAGTCTGTTTTCTAACAGGAAAATTCGAGAATTATTTTAATTCTCGAATTCGTAACCTTACTCCCGGAGTTAGAATCGGGTTTCGTAGACCGGAGTTATCGTTTTATTTTTTGGTTTGTCGGTTTCCTTAAATCGGCTGGGTCTCTTTTATTCTTTTTATAATCCATTTAATTATTTAACATTTGAACTTACACTAAAATAATTAAAAAATGGTTTAACATCTTCCTTTCACCCAATTCAAGGCTAAAACCGAGAGAAAGTAGGCCAGGAATAAGTAAAACCCACGCGGGTTTTATTGTTTCCAACCCCCTTTCTCTGGCCCGGGGAAACAGGCAGCCCGACCCAAGGCTTTCCAAAACCCGCGCGGGTTTTGGCAGGTCTTGGCGGCCCGCCTGCTTCCTTTTGGGCCTAAATTTGGTATTTTGGGACGGTTTAAACCATAATTAATATATTTTGGCGTAACTTCAAGTATTTAAATAATAAAAACGGATTTGTAAAATAAATAAAGTTTCAACACTCCGAAAATGAATTTCATAAAATAAAAATATCCTTATTTAAGGATTAAGCAACCTTAATCGGCTCCCGATCACTTAAGTAGCGCGTCACGGAAAAAGGGTCACCTTTCTCCGGGGTCCTTAGTGTCTAGTTTGGTTTGTTTTTCCTTTTTGATCTTGCATGTAAACATTCACACATAGTATGCTTTTCTTGTTTATATCTAACCTATGGTGTGATGTTTGTTGGATCGCGAACTGGGTATGCTTTTATTGAAGACCTTGAGGTAACTTTCTTCTACCCTCTCTTTGGTTGTGAATATATCGATGATCCATGGTGCATGCTTGGTTTTCTTTTTGGGTGGCGAACCCCATTGAGTGTGTTTGTTGGAAATATTTTGCTGTTGGAGCTGCGTAGGCTTGGATCGCCACCATTTTTTCTTGATTAGTTGCTTGTTTGTGTCTTTTGTAGTGAACTTATCTGTGACAACCTTCTTCTCACAATGGGGATATTGTGAAGTTTTGTGTGGGAGGGGGGTGATACTTCCATTTGTCATGGGTAGATCACCTAGTTTTGAGTCTTTTATTTTTGTTTTTCGTAGTTTGTGTCTAAAATTTGAAAAATTTTCGTGAAAATGAAAGAAAAAAGGGGAAAAGGTTTTGAAAAACCCCCAAAAGTGTTCTTTTTCTTTTTGAAGATGTTTTCGTTCACAGTTGTGTAGGTAGTTGTCTAATTGGCTGATACAATCAGTTAGAAGCGACCGATATGAATAATGATAGGCCTTAGGAAGGATTCCTGCCATGATTATCTTTATTAGACCTGGACATGGAATGTGAAAGCGAAATTTTCATTTCTTACACGCCTTGATTGTGAGTTCTTACCTAAGTTAGACGGTTTTGGTTGTTCAAATGCTCTTGCTCTTAATTAATGAATAAATTAACTACTGTCGGGCCTACCGATTTGGGTTGGTATGGGTGGCAAGACACCCATTGCCCCTTAAGTACAATGTTTACGAACGGAGTAACCAGGATCAGGGAGGGTAAACCCTTTGCGAAGGCCGGTCTTATTCTCGAAAAACCCCGACACCGACACCCTAAAATATACAAAACGAACTGACCGTGAGGTTTAATAAAGAAAGAAAAGAGCGAAGAAAATGAAATGAAAAAAAGAAGAAGAGTATGAGAAGCAAGAAAAAGCAAAAGAAAATAAGAAAAAGAAAGAAAAAGAAAGAATAGAAAAGTTGAAAGAAAAACAAAAGAGTGAAGTAGGATAGCAAATAATCCCGAGCTTGAGCATGAGAATAACTTTGATTGTATGATTTGGGTTAGGAAGGATTGGTTAGGGCCCACTCGCACTTGTACACGAGGAATTTTGCTCAACAGGAAGTGTTTCAGTTGAAAATCTCAAGAATTGGCAATCTTCTAACCTTCGTGTCCTTGTTTGTTTATATTTGCTTCTTCTATATGATTGTTGAGGCGGGTTGGGGAACTAAGTGCATGATTGGGGATGAGAATATCTTCTTCGCCTTTGTTTTGTTTTGTTTTTGGTTTTCACCTCTCTTTCTTCCTCTTTTTCTTTTCTCTTGGCTTTTGTGGGTATAGCTTCTAGAAACCCTCACGAGACCTACGTCATCCACTTGTGCTGCAAAGGGGTTTAAAGGGCTTGATGCATGTGATAAATGCATCCGCGATTCCTGTGAAAGTGAGTTAGGGTTTTAGTTTCTTTTTCTCTGTTTTTATCTTTGTTTTTAGTTTGCTCGGGGCGAGCAAAGCCTTGTGTGGGAGTGTTGTTTGGTCTCATTTTGAGCCGAATTTTATGTCTTTTATAGGGAGTCTAGCTTGTTTTAGCCCCGTTAGTATATCTTAGATATGATGTTTTCTTAGTTTTGTAGGTGAATAAGGTGTTAGAGCCAAAAACCGAGCGAAAGCGGCAAAAACGGAGCAAAATCCACAAAGTATGGATGGAAGCAGCAGAAGGGTCAAACAGTTGAGAGTCACGCCCGAGTCATAGGGTGTCACACCTGTGACTCATTCCTAGGTGTCTGGATTTTTGGCCAAGGCAAAGTTGGCAGCAGAGCGTCACGCCCGCGACGTGATCCATCACGCCCGCAATGCTCATCTGTGGTATTATCACCAAGCCTAAGGAAGAGGAGTCCAGGAGGCTGTCACGCCCGAGTCATTCTAGCTCGCGCCCGTGACGCCATCCTGTGAGATCAAGAAAACTGTCGAAGCCAGGATTTCAGCGGTGGACAGAAGGCCGACTAACTTCGCGCGACACTGCTTTCTGCGATATTTTTCTAGGTTAAACGCTGAGTTTTGTGTAACCAACTTGCTTTGTATATATACAGTAAGCTGCGGATTTGGCTGGAGAATTAGGTTTTCTATTAGTTTTAATCTACTTTTAGCATTATGCTTTCTTTTTCTTAGGGTTTTCAAGTTGCTTGTTCTCCAAGTTCTCAAGTTTTTGGTTGTAATCAACATTTCTTTGAAGTAATTTCAACAAATTTCGCCTTCATTTCCCTTGTTTTCCTTTGATTTCATTCAGATTGTTATTGAAAGCTTTCTAAGTTAGCCACAACTCAATCCATTTTAGTGAAAAGGGGGATTAAGGATCACAAGTCCTACTTCAAAGTGAGGATTTAAGGCTTCTTAGTAACCTAATTCACACTTTCTTGCTTGTTCTGGGAAAGTTACAAAATGAAGATCAAAGATGGAGGTTGAAGAATAGAGAATATGTTGAGTCTTCAAGGGTATGGACTTAGTACCTAATTTCGTTATTAGCTAGTTTATTGCTTTGTTACTTGCTATTAATTGCTTCCATGATTAGTGTGATAGTGTTACTTGCTATTGAATGCATTTCTTGCTAGTGTTATAGTTTTACTTGGTATTGATTGCTATTGATTGCTTTTGATTAGTTTTGTGATAGTTTCTTGATGGTTTATGTCTTAGTTGCATGATTAGGATTAGTTTAATAGCTTAATTGACATATTTTACTGTTTTCTACGCTTGGACATCTTAGCAAACCGATAGTCTAAACAAGCCTAAAAACCCATCCTCGTGATTCGGCAACCCTACTAAAACCATAAAAACAACAACCGAACAACTAAGAATGCAATCAATAGCAAGAAGTAGGAAAACAAATAAACTAACCTAATAAAGGAATTAAGAACAATAGAGAATTCATCCCCTTGAAGCTCTAAACGTTCTCTCTAACCTCTAACCTTCATCTCTAATCTTCATCTTGGACTTCTCCCGAACAAACAAGAAAGTGTGAATTGGATTGTTAAGAACCCCCAAATTCTCACTTGGAAGTAGAATTTCTGATCCTTAATCATCCTCCTCACTAAAAGTTAGATTGAGATTTTTGTGGCTAGTCTAAGGAACTAGCAATGGAAATCTAAAATGAAAGCAATAGAGAACAAGAGAATGAAGAAAGATTTCTGAAATTAATTACAAGAAAGAGTTGATTACAATCAAGAAACTAGAGAAACTTGGAGAACAATCAAAAACTTAAAACCCTAATCAAGAGAAGAGCATAATGATAAAAACTAAGATAAAATGTAGATTAAACTAATAAAAACCTAGCTACTACTGATTTCGCTACTTAGGATATATATACCAGCCAAAATAGTTACACAAAACTCAGTCGTTTTGCCCAGAAAACTACGCAAGATTTCAGGTCGTCGCGGGTGCGACGCTTTTGCCGTGGGTGCGACATGATTCTGTCCGCAAGCAAATTTCCTTCTCCGCACCATGTCGCGGGTGCGACCAATTGTGACTCGGGTGCGACGCTTCTTTGGGTTTTTTCCATCAAAGTATCTAAGGCTTGACCTATGCTTGTCACGGGTGTGACAATACCCGTCGCAAGTGCGAGGAGGTTCTGATTCATTGCGTTGGCTTGCTGTTTTGGGACCACAGGAACTTGTCACTGATGCGACCAAAGCGTCGCAAGTGCGACGTCTGTTTGCCCACCTTGCCTTGGTTGTTGTCTTGACACCGCAGAAAAGGGTCACGGGCGCGACCCATGAGGTCGCGGGTGCGACGCCTGTCTGACCTTCTGCTTTTGCTGCTGTTATCCATCATTTATGGATTTTTGCTCAGTTTGGCCACTTTTGTCTCAGTTTTGGCTCTAACACTTTATTACCCTACAACACTCAAAATCATCATATCAAATATATAATTAATTGGCTAGAACAAGCAAAAATACCCTATGAATGATAAGAATTCGGCTCGGAACGAGATCGAACATCATAAAAATTATTATTATTATAATTATCATAAAAATTCAACATTAGTGGTAAGATGGTTCACCTATGAGATAAGTAATCCATTTTTCAATATCAGAGTGAACTTCGAAAATCAGATAAAATTCTTAACATTAGAATGAACTTCAGGTTTACTAATGAAATAACTCACATTATTATTATTATTATTTTGGTAGGAAGTAGCTTGCAATTTATTCATCATTCAAATCCATATTACAAGCATCTTCAATAATAATGTTATAAATGCTCGGGGGCCCAACCTCAGTCCATTCTATAGAAACAAGGAGAATAGGCTGCATGTGGGCTAGGGTGTATGTGACCCTAATCCCGTTTCTACAAATAAAAGAGAAACAACATAAGTCAAAATGGCTAGCTAGCTCAAGGAAACTGGACACAAACAATCCCACTTCCGAATTATCTCTAACATTATTTTTGAGCTTTGATATGAGAGAGATAGAGTCCCCCTCCAGTATCACTCGTGTAAAACCTCTGCGTCTGGCTTGTTGATAAGTCATTTTTATATAGAGTTTTTAGGGCTCAAAACATATCAGTTTCATGCTTTTTGTATCCGTTATCTCGTATTTTTATGTCAATTTCCGTGATTTATACACTTGTTCGTGAGTTTGGTATGTTTTACAGGAATTGGTGGAATTATATAAAAAAGCATGAAGAATTGGAGAAGAAATAACAAGAATCATGGAAAAATAAAAAAAGATGTTGAAGAGAAAGAAAGGAACGAAGGAAGAACGGCCCGTTGAGCCATGACCCAACCCAGTTAGGGAGGAGGGACAAGGCGCAGGCAGCGTTTTTAAAACGCAGCCCGCGCCTAGTGTAGTAACATCAGAAACCGAGCAGAATCAAAACGCAGGCCGCGTTTTTCGGGCGCAGCCAGCGCCCTTTCGCGGAGAACTTCATTTTTTGGGCAAAACGCAGCCAGCGTTTCCAAAACGCAAGCCGCGTTTTGTGCCGTAATCCAGCCGTATAAAAAGGGGTTCGTCCGCGCCGAGAATTCTTTTCATCAGTTTTATTCTTACATTTTAGTAGCAGCTTTTAGGAGCTTTTTAGAGTAGATTTTAGATACTTTTTCTACAATCAATTCTCAAGCATTGCTATTAGATTAGATTGTTACTTGTGATTGAAGAACACGAAAGAGATCGATTCCGGTGACACGAAGAGATCGATTCCGTCAATTCCAACACGGTTTATTTCTGTTTTACTTTCATGCTTTCTGATTCTTGTTTAGATTTTGCGATGTTTATTTCTAGTATTATGAGTAGCTAATTTCATTTGTTTGGGGGATAAACTCGATGTCTATTGATTGAATTTAAATACAGTTTCGGTGTTAGGTCATCTTTTTATTCGTTTAATCTGCGTGTATTGTATGTCATGGTAATTTGGCAATAGAACGACAGTTTGAGTCTTTACCTAGTTTTAGATTCTCGACAACAGAACAACAGTTTGAGTCTTGAATTGGATTGCGTAGATTGAATAGGTTTAGAAAATAGTTAGTGTAGACACTGGATTTTGTACCGGGACAAGTGTACAAATCAGAAGCAACAAGAAAAGAGGCTAGAAGGAAAGCCAAGCCACTGGGCCTCCATCAATCAAAAGCTACCAGGCCAACCCATCACAAAAACCTTCATTTTCCACCCTTTCCACATTCATATACCCGCCATTTCGAAGCCCATTTTTGCCACAGGTCTTGTTGGCCCTTTTTCTTTTGATCAGAGTAAAGTACACATCATAAGCTTTCCAACGCCTTTTGAATTGCCTTAATCGGAGTCCGGATGAAAGAGTTATGGTCGTTCGAAGTTGCACTTAGCAATTTTAAAACCTACCCGGGTTTTAACAATTCTCAGGCCCAGAAATCAGGCCCAGTAAGCAAATCTGGCCCAGAAGACTGCTAAAACCCCCACGGGTTTTAGCTGTCAGAAGCGGCCCAGAAATAAGAACCTGCCCAAGGCGCGCCCCGACCCAGTTGCTTCAAAACCCGCACGGGTTTTCTACCATATGAAGTGCATCGTTTTGCCTCGTCCACGTCAGCGATCCGTGTGTGGGTATTTTAAAACCCGCGCGGGTTTTATCTTCCAGAAGTTGGCACCAATATCTTGATAATCCCCCTGATTTTAGCCCATATGCCTTGACCATTCTGCGTTTGACTTGGATAACCTACACGGGTTTTGTGCTTGAATGGATGGAGGGCATGATCTTAGGGGTATGTTCCCCTCTATTTCCCTCCAAATCACTACCTCCTCACCTATAAATACCACCCTCCATTCCATTCATTCATCATCAACAACTCCCATAAACCACCACCATTATACTCAAATTCTCACCAACTATCATCATCATACTACCAAAAACTATCTTAAAATCCTTCCCCACCTATGTCCATACTCTCTTAAACCCACTCCTCTAATCACTCATATACCATTATTATCCATCCATTTAATCCATAATCCTAGTCCTATCCTACCATTCTCAAGTTTCCATTTGATCCAAGCGCCGCTCCAAGGATTTGTCAAGAGAAGTTCGGTCCATCCATCGCCATACCAATACTTTAAGTGAGGTTTGAGCATCTTTCATTTCAATCATGTAATTATATTTGTTTAGCGCTTTACATATACATTATTATGTAAAACATTTCTTTCAAATTTGCAAGATTCGGAATATAATTTTTTGAAATTAATTAAACTTCTCCCCGCTCTATTTTATTTTAATGTCGATTTTAGTAGAGTCTATTTTGTAACAGCCGACTTCGAGAGTTCTTATAATTCTCGAATTCGTAACCTTACCCCCGAACTTAGAATCGGGTTTCGTAAACCGGAGTCATTCTTATCATTTTCATAGTTTGTCGATTCCCTAAAATCGGCTGGCGACTCTTTTATTCTTTTTATAATCTGTTTAATTATTTAATATTGGAATTTACACTAAAATAATTAAAAAATGGCTTAACATTTTCCTCTCACCCCATTCAAGGTTAAAATTGAGAGAAAGTGGGCTAGGAATCAATAAAACCCACGCGGGTTTTATTGTTTCCAACCCCCTTTCTCTGGCCAAGGGAAACAGGCGGCCCGGCCCAAGGTTTGTCAAAACTCGCACGGGTTTTGGCAGGCTATGGTGGCCTGCCTACTTCCTATTGGGCCTGAATTTGGTGTTTTGGGACGGTTTAAACCATTATTAATATATTTCGGTGTAATTTCAAGTATTTAAATAATAAAAACGGATTTGTAAAATAAATAAAGTTTCATCACTCCGAAAATGAATTTCGAAAATAAAAATATCCTTATTTAAGGATTAAGCAACCTTAGTCGGCTCTCGATCACTTAAGTAGCGCATCCGAAACAATTTCCCCGAATGGGAATTTTCCGGGTCCTACAGATTGGCGACTCCACTGGGGACTTAAACTTAAAAAGAGGGTAAAACTTGAAAAAATCGAATTAAATTGAAATTGTAAAAGGGAGAAGTTGATTATTTTCGCGATTTTATAATTCTTTTTAGGCATCCTTTGCATACCGGGCCACTAATCGCGTCTTTTGACACATTAGCACAAAGGCGACGGTTAGGTTATACCTAGGTGATTCCCTCGAGAGCGGGCGGGCCACTACTTGTGGGATGCACCCTACATCGCCAAGCATTTGGTCCCCTCTCTCCCCGCGTTACACTCAAAGGACTTCCTTCAGGTTCTTTGAGCAATACCACACACTCCTTACCCAAGGGTATCGAGCACGGAGATGAAAACATGCGGTAGGCTATGTAATCCAACCATAGAAAATCCATGAACATAGAACCTTGGTTTAGAGTATCCCTTCATGTTGTATGCTATGTGCTATGTGCTACCCCTTCCCCCTTTTCCTTTTGTTTTAGAGTCGACCCTAGTTTAGAGGTTTTGTTCTAGTCCATATAAAATTCATTGAGTCGAGAAAATGATTATTTATTAAATAGTAAAATTAACCCAAAAGGCATCATGGTTAGCCCAAGTGGAGGGGCCCATTTATGTTTGAAGGTTGGTTATTTTAATTAATAAATAAAAATCGACTCACCTTTGATGATATTATATGACCCTTTACGAAATTCTCTTAACAAAGGTCCAAAAATTAATTAAAAAGTCCAACAAAAGTTAATGGATAGCGTTTTAGACTGCAAGTAAATTAATTTGTAAATTTAATTATTAAATCCATCACATTTATGACCGACCCTTTGTTAGGCCCAACCATATTGGATTTGTCAATTAAGCCCATAAATTAATTAAAAGTCGCTTATTGTTGGCTTTATTCAGTCCTTTACAATATCCATTTTCCATGAGTAAATAAATAAAGCTTGTTGTATATTATGTGTAAATATGTGTTTGTATGTTGGGTCTTCATTAGAGTCGGACCTAATTTTGAGATATTGTTTTAGTCCGCGTAATAATCGTTGGGTTGAGAAGAAATAAATTTATAAACTCGATTAATTGACCATTAAATGTTACGGTCGGCCCGGTAGTAAGGCCCATCCGTTTTAAAGGTTAATTATCCTTGTTTATCGATTCATTTTAACTCGCCTTTGATGATTTTATTCGGCTCTTCTCAATATTCTCTTACTCATGGTCCAAAGAAAATTGATTAATAATCAAACAAAGTCAGTGTGTGTTGTTCTAGCCCGCATAATAGTCTCAAGGTTAGAGAAAATAAATTTATAAATTTGATTATTAAGTCTAACAAATCCATGGTCGGCCCGTTGTTAAGCCCATCCATGGTGGAATTAATGATTGAGTTTATAGTTATGTTTTAACTCGCCTTTTGACGGATTTAATCGGTCCTTTACAACATCCACTTTCCTTGAGTTAAATAAATAAATGTGTTGGGTCAAAAAAAAAAAGAAAAATGGGTCGTCAGTCTTGTTGAACATTATTCAAGTCCGCATAATAGCCAGTATAGTTTGAGTTGTTTGAATTGTTGGGCCAAGTTACGGATTCTCCTTAAAACGGTCGGTTTGTGGATTGGGCCCATCCGAATTGAGAAACACTAACTTAAACCTATCAATTTATGATCTACTCGCTATATTTGACTTTATCCGGCCCTTTATAATGCTCTTGTTGTAAAAAGTGTTGTGACACGCAACCTGTTGTTTCCTGGGTCAGTATATAGGTGTCTTACAATAGTCCTGGCTTAGTCTTTGTTTCAAAGTCTACATGTAAATGTCTTTCAGTCTTTAGAAAGTCTCTTACAAGGTCATGTCATATGTGAGTCTTTTCTTAAGTCAATATGTGTGTTTTATTTTTGAAATTCTAAACCCGAGTCATGGGTGAGTCTTAGGTCTAGGTCATAAGTGAGTCTTTTCCTGGGTCAATGTGTGCTTGTCTCTTTTAGAAAGTCCAGTGTAAACCTAGACCATGAGTGAGTCTTTGTTTTAGAAACAGGATATAAGTGTCTTGCATTTTTTAGAAAGGATCATATAAGGTCTAGAATGAATCTTTGTGTTAGTGTCTGCATGTAAGTGTCTTGCATCCATTAGAAAGCATCATATGAGGTCTAGGATGAATCTTTGTGTTAGTGTTTGCATGTAAGTGTCTTGCATTCATTAGAAAGCATCATATAAGGTCAGGATGGGTCTTTGTGTTAGTGTCTACATGTAAGTGTCTTGCATTGTTTAGAAAGTCTCATATAGGTTCATAGGTCATGAAAACCGATGTCATGGGTAAGTCTATGTCTATAGTCATCATGTAAATATCTTGTTATTAAGAAGTCTAGTGTAAACTCATGTCATGGGTGAGTCTTTTGTCGTGTTGGCATATCATGTGAGTGTCTGTCTTTTTAGGAAGTCTAATGTAGACCCATGTCGTGGGTAAGTCTTTTCCTTGAGTCAGCATATAGGCATTTGCACTTTAGGAAATCCCATATAGAATTTAAGACATGTAGACCTATGTCGTAAGAAAGTCTTTTCCTTAAGTCGGCATATAGAGGTCTTGCATCCTAGGAAGTCTCATGTAGATCAGTTAGCACTTTCAAACCCATGTTCAGGGTGAGTTTCTCCCGAGTTAGCATATAGGAGTTTTTCATTTTAGGAAGTCCATATAGGTCATTTAGGTCATGCATGCATTGGGATGGTTTGTTTTCTTTTTTTGCCTAGTGTCAAGGTCAAGGCCTGAGCTAACCATAAAGGGAATATTAAGATGACGGGAATTCTGCAACTACCATAGATCACGAGGGAACAACATGGAGAATTGTTAGTCTTTGGATCACATGATCCATTCAGGGAAACTTCCCCCACTGAAAGCAGTACAGAGGACTAGACATAACATGGATTCCCCATACGAGGACAAGGAGGGCACATCATCAAGGGGCTTTAGAGTTAGCAAGAGTCTTGGTTGTTAAGCATTTTATGCTCAGAGTCTGTTAGAGTCAGTTCTTCATTCGTTTCTTGAATTCAGTTGCTCTTGTTGCTTTTTGATCAAACAGAATTTCATGCTTGTGTTTTTACTTGTGTTAAGAAGTTCTCTCATCTATCCATCATCCGTACAAACCACAAATTTCATTTTCTCTTATCCTTCCATCCTTGCTGTGTACCTCGTTCCCATCTTTTATTTTATCGAATCCAGGGTTTAATTAAAGAAAAAAAAAGAAAAAAAAGGAGAGAATCCAGTCTGCACTCATCAAGCAGGCTGGGCAAAAGGAGAGAAAACCAAAATCATCAGTCTCATGAAAATGGACATCTCTATGCTCCTAGACTAGCAGCCTAACCGAATGTGCCTAGGACAGGGGGCTTGAACCCAACCTTCATTTCACCACCTTACCCTCATCTTTTCATCCAATCCCGACTTACCACCTACCACTCACATCTTTGACGTCTCCATCAAACCTCAACCCTTTTCAAACCCTTAACCAAATCCAAAAGGAGTGTTTGACCAAGGGAGAATAGGAGTCAACCCATGAAGAAGGAGTTTGAAGGGAAAAAAAAAAGAAAAAAAGAGACCTTAGCCTTGACCAACCTGGTCATTCTCCTCATGACCAATCCATATCTACCCCAAAGCCAAAAGGTGTGTTGTGACTAATGTCATCTGAAAGGCGAACAGGAGTCAATCCCATGGAGAAGAAAGTCGAAAAAAAGCAAAAAAAGAAAAGTTAAAAAAAAAAAGATGAAAAGAAAAAAAAGTGAAAGCAAAAAAAAGATCCAGAAGAATGGAGTTCAAAAAAAAAAGCAAAAAAAATAAAAGAGAAGTTGAGAAGGAAATGAAGCAAGAAAAGGAAGAAAGAAAGAAGAAAAAAGGGGTTAGAGGAGAATAAGAAGTGAAAACGCGAAAATAAGAGTCATGCACACATCTGAACGTCTCAAACCTTCACCTCATCATCCATACACCTCAGCCTTCTATAACCTTCACAAGCCTTTCATCCATCCATAACCTGCACATGAACCCTCAAACCTTCATCTTTTCGAATCGTTAAGCCTTCCTCGGGGCACTATCCATCAACGTTGCGCTTAAAAAACTACGACGGGCCTTATTCCACCTTGGATACATAGGAAAACCTCTTTGAGGCTCGGTCGCTGCAAGGAGCATCCTTTGTCCTCAAAATGTTGGTCTTTCAGGAAAAATAAAAAAAATAAAAAAAAAAGAGGCTAGCTGAAAACTCGTTAGGGCAGGTTAGGCAAAAGGAGAGTGAGAGAATAAGAGAGGCTAGCCTGAAAACCCGTCAGGGTAGGTTAGGCAAAAGGAGAGGAAACCCTGGATTCTATCTTTCATCATCATCAACCCTCCATCCTCCTTCTGCCAAGACTTGGACATCATTCCATAACCATGTTCCAACCTTTTCCCAAGAGATGATGTCTATCCCACTTGACCATCTCTTCAAGACATGATCATTCTTGAGTGTCTCCCTATCTAATTCATCAATAAAGTTTCATCTACCATCCCTTTCAACCATTTCTCAAGAGATGATGTCTATCCCATTTGACCATCTCTTCTCCCCTTCAAGACACGATCATTCTTAAATGTCCACACATCCCATTCATCATCATCCACCGTCTCTTTCCCCAAACACTTCCTAACCAACCCTTTCATCCCATCTCACCCTCCGAGGACTTTTCAGCTCAGTCATTAATGCAAGTATGAGGCTTTGTTCTTAATGTCCACTCTTATCACACCTAAGTGTGGCTTACCTCTTAGCAAGAGCAAAATCCGTCCACATCAGATCAGCGGCTAACTAGCAACAACATGATCATGAACAGACTCAGAAACAAGCTACTCTAAACTGGGGGCTTGCGCTACCTTTGTGGCATCGTTCAAGACATAGCTTCAAAGAGGGACGCTTGCTCCCTATCCTACAAGGTCCTGCATCTTCAATCTCATAGACGTCCTAATAGTGGTCTCATCAAGAAAAAAGAGAGAAAAAAAAGAAAAAAAAAGAAAAAAGAAAAAAAAAGAAGACGAAAAAAAAAAGAAAAAAAAAGAGGGGCTAACTTGAAAACCCTTTGGGCAAGTTAGGCAAAAGGAGAGATTGAGACTCATTACCAAGGACTATGCCTCCTCCTATTGTATGGTCCCCATGCATCATCACGTCAATCCACATCGAAACTGGGGGCATGTAAATCTCCAAGGTGCTCTCCAAAACAGGACAGTGTCATCAAGAGTCTACGCCAAACCAGGGGGCTTGCAATACATCAGCATACATTTGCAAGCAATCAAGGTCATCTACATGATCATTCGAGAAGCACATTCTTTAGGCCTGTTGCCTCCATCATCGTTCCTTGTTCCGTGGATCGAAACATTACTCATCCTGAATTTTCCTGAAATTCGTCACAGGTGGCCTTGACCCTTAGGAAGTCTTGGTCTTAGGAAAGCCTTGTCTTAAAAAATCATTGTCCGAGAAAATCTTTGTCTAAAATTAGAGTCGGGAGTTGTCTGCGTGTAGCATTGCATGTGTAGAATAGCATAGAGCATTTTACTTGTGTCCTGTCTAAGCATAATAAGGTTGCATTACATCCATATGTCATGTCAGAGTTACAATGAGTCAATTTGTCATGCATCGAGTCAATTTGTCCTACACCAAGTCAATTTATCATGCACCAAGTCAGTTTGTCATGCATCGAGTCAGTCTATCATATATCGAGTCAATTTGTCATGCACCAAGTCAGTTTGTCTTGCATCAAGCTAGTCTATCATACATTGAGTCAATTTGTCATGCATTGAGTCAATTTGTCATTCATCGAGTCAATTTGTCATGCATCAAGTTAGTTTGTCATGCATCAAGTCAGTCTATCATGCGTTGAGTCAGTCTGTTGTGTATCGAGTCAGCTTGTCGTACATAAAGTCGATAATCGTGCATGAATGCATGAGCGCATGAATGCTTGTGTCAAAAACAAAAAAAAATTGCATTGTTTGTGCAAGAGTTTAGTAGACTAGTTGCATGCATGCCCATATATCTGAAAATAAAAAGAAGAAGAAGCAAGAAAGTGCTATATCATTGCTCTAGAACGCAACATTGGGGCTGTTCAAGCCCAATCAGACCGATCGACATGATTTCCAGTCACTAAGAGCAAGATTAAAGCAATCTCTAGTACAACTCTTGATGGATAAGTTAGGATCCAGTCAAGTCATGCATCATTAGCCAGAAACGAATGGCGTATATTCGAAACGAAGGACAGAATCTTCACTTGACTAGTACGGATCAACGATCGAGAAAATTCAAGAATCCATTCCTCAAAGTGAAATTTTGGCACCTATGCGCTTAAAGCAAAATTTAAGGAAAATAAGGGTCATCGAAAGAGTTTCGGTGAAGTTCCTCAGCATCAAATTGCCATTATCCAAAGTCGCTGCCAGAGCTCGGCGCAATCACAGCAATAAGAGTCATCAACATCGGGAAAATCCGTTGGGCATCGTCATCAATCTGCCAGACAGGTAATTCTCTATATCTCTAACCATTGTTCAAAATGATCTGACATTCTACTTCGATTTCTGTGCAGGGAGTCATCCCAGACACCAGGTCGTCGCTAAAAGGCGTTATCATCATCCACCTTCCGGTCGCCACATAAAAGAACACCGACAACATCAACCCACCTAGTCCAAAGATGACGGCCCAAAGACTGCGGCCCAAGGGTTACCAACGCTCAGGTTGCCACATAAAAGAGCACCATCATCCCGTTGCCGCATAAAATAGCACCATCATCCGGTAGCCACATAAAAGAGCACCTTCAGCGACAGTCGTCCCACGATTGCCACCTAAAGGTCTCCAACAATGTCGTCAGCGATAGTCGTCCAACGGTTTCCACTTAAAAGCCTCCAACGATGTTGTCAGCAAAAGTCATCCAACGGGTTCCACATAAAAATCTCTGACGATGTTAGCAACAGCAGTTACTCAAACGGATGCCATATAAAGGTCTCCAACGACATTCTCAGCATCAGTCGTCCAACAGTTGCCACTTAAAGGTTACCGACGACCTCATCATCACTGTCAGTCGTCCAACGGATTCCACTTAAAGGTCTCCAACGACATTCTCAGCATCAGTCGTCCAACGGTTGCCACCTAAAGGTTACCGACAACATCATCATCAGCATCAGTCGTCTGACGGTTGCCACCTAAAGGTTTCTGACGACATCATCGACATCTCCAATCGTCTAACGGTTGCCACCTAAAGGCCTCCGACGACTGAAAGAGACCATCTTCATTCAGGATGCCATTGAATGGCATCATCTTCGCAGAAGACCACCAACAGCATCCATCTTCAAGTCAGACGTCAAGCAGTCAGCATCTCAGGCTACTTTGACCTTTGTCCTATTCAGACTCGATCAAAGTGGGGGCTCTCTGTAGACGTAGGATTTTATATCAGGACAAGTGTACAAATCAGGAGCAACAAGAAAAGATGCTAGAAGGAAAGCCAAGGCACTAGGCCTCCATCAATCAAAAGCTACCGGGCTAACCCATCATAAAAAGCCTTCATTTTCCACCCTTTTCACATACATATACCAACCATTTCGAAGCTCATTTTTTCCACAAGTCTCGTTGGCCCTATTTCTTTTGATGAGAGTAAAGTACACATCATAAGCTTTCCAACGCCTTTTGAATTGCCTCAATCGGAGTCCGGATGAAAGAATTATGGCCGTTCGAAGTTGCACTTAGCAATTTTAAAACCTACCCGGGTTTTAACAATTCTCAGGCCCAGTAAGCAAATATGGCCCAGAAGACTGCCAAAACCCGCGTGGGTTTTAGATGTCAAAAGGGCCCAAAAATAAGAACCAGCCCACAGCGCGCCCCGGCCTAGTTGCTTCAAAACCCGCACGGGTTTTCTACCATCTGAAGCGCGTCGCTTTGCCTCGTCCATGTCAGCAATCCGTGTGTGGGTATTTGAAAACCCGCGCGGGTTTTATCTTCCAGAAGCTGGCGCCAATATCTTGATCATCCCCCTGATTTTAGCCCATGTGCCTTGACCATTCTGCCTTTGACTTGGATAACCCGCACGGGTTTTGTGCTTGCATGGATGGAGGGCATGATCTTAGGGGTATGTTCCCCTCCATTTCCCTTCAAATCACTACCTCCTCACCTATAAATACCCCCCTCCATTCCATTCATTCATCATCAACAACTCCCATAAACCACCACCATTATACTCAAATTCTCACCAACTATCATCATCATACTACCAAAAACTCTCTTGAAATCCTTCCCCACCAATGTCCATACTCTCTTAAACCCACTCCTCTAATCACTCATACACCATTATTATCCATCCATTTAATCCATAATCCAAGTCCTATCCTACCATTCTCAAGTTTCCATTTCATCCAAGCGCCACTCCAAGGATTTGTCAAGAGAAGTTCGGTCCATCCATCGCCATACCAATACTTTAACTGAGGTTTGAGCATCTTTCATTTAAATCATGTAATTACATTTGTTTAGCGCTTTTCATATACAATATTATATAAAACATTTCTTTCAAATTTGTATGATTCGGAATATAATTTCGTGAAATTAATTAAACTTCTTGATAAGTGCTTCTTATATATATGAAAACTTGGTTGTTTTGATGAGAATTTGGGGAATATTTGATTTGATTATATTATGTTATGCTCGAATTTCCCATATTACGCTTGGTTTGGAGTTTGGTGAGTTTTGTAGGTAATTTGTCAACAATCGATGTAAACCGAGCTAAAAATCAAGTGTAGATCCAAGTTATGAGCTTAAAGGACCAAGAAGTGAGATGTTGGATCACCCAAGGCCCAAACAATGGCCCAAAGTACTCCTAGGCCTGAAAAAGATAGTGGCACGGTCTTTGCTGCGATGCAGCGGGTAGTGCCTATGACCAGAACGTGAAGAATTGTGTGCAGTGAAGCGACACGGGTGGTGCCTAGGGTGGCACGGTCCGTGTCACTATGAGCACGGTCCGTGTCACCCCTGGCACGGTCCGTGCCTCTCCTGTCTTTTCATTTTCGGCGGTTTTGAGTTGATGTTTGCCTATATTATGCGGATTTCTGGCCGAGTAGAGGGGGAATAATCATCCATCATCATCCATTTCCATTCCCTAATCATATCATTCATCATCCATATTCCATTCCATGATTGAAGATTGAGAGAAGATTGAAGATTGAATAGCAACTCGAACATACTTTGAAGTGGAGGAGCAAAAGTCCTCCATTGTTGATTCCTAGCAAGTTTGTTCTTCACTTAGGTTTATTTTCTCATTCTCTCATAGATTTTCATATGCTTTCTAGAATAGATTTCAATTGCTTTGTAGTTTCAAACATGATTAGTGAGTAGTTCTTTTTAGTTTAGGGGATGAACCTTTGAAGTTGCTTGATGAATTGACTTTGTTGGATTGAATTATCATGAATTTAGTTTGTTTCAATCTATTTGGTCTTTGAATTGAATTGTTATTGCTTTTGCTTGATCACCAATTGCATGTTAATAGGTTGTTGGATGAAGTACCGAAAGGAGAAGTTTGATTACCCAAAAACCTAGATTGAACTAGTTAGAATTGTCTAGACATAGAAGTTTTAACTAGGGTTCTTGAGATAGTTAGACCTTTAACCTTGACTAAATCGAAATAACCACGAAAGTAGGTGCTTGGTTAGTCTTGGCAATTCGCTCTAGAGGCAAAATCTCATTGCGAAATATTCTATGCGATTATCGAACCTTGATTGTGCAAATTAATGAAATGAAAGTTCAACCCACATCGTTGATTCGTTATTTGACTTAGGTTTCATCCCCTGAACGCCTTTTTATCTTTGATTAAATCAGAATAGTTTAGTGAATATTCGTTTGTTTAGACCTTGATTGTGATTAAAATTAGATTTAGATGATTCAAAACAAAAACCGGATCGACTTAGCGATTAACTAGGAGGCTAGTTCAGTGCGTTGAAAGGAAAAGTCCCTGTGGGAACGACCTTGATTTATGCTACAATTTCACCCGTGCACTTGCGGCTTATCAAGTTTTTGGCGCCGTTGCCGGGGACTTTGTCCCTAGCCAGCCACTAAACGAATACCCTAAGGTTGCCTAAGTCATTTATTTTCTGTTTTGATTTTCCTTGGTGTTTTGGTTTTTGTCTTGCGAGGTTTACTCTACATGCATGCAAAAGGCTCCACTCTTTGAGCTCGATCCTGAAATCGAATGAACCTTTCGCTCCCGGCGAAAGAAGCAAAAGTTAGAGCACGCCCGAAGAAGACAAGAAGAGAACTCCAATTGAAAGAACACCATGTCCGGTGGAGGCGGCGGTGGAGAGCCTAGAATCACGCCTGGCTCCTATGTGATGCCAAATGTGACAAATCAACCCTTCGCCATTAATCCTCCCAGAGTGGCTGCTGATGATTTCGAGCTGAGGAGTTCACTCATCAATTTGGTGAAGGCTAATCCATTCCATGGCCTTCCCAATGAAGATCCCAACCGGCACCTTCGCCTATTCAACCAAGCATGCCAGACCTTTAAGGCAAATGGTGCAACGCCCGATGCAATCAAGCTGCGATTGTTTCCCTTCTCACTTGAAGGGAAGGCTTGGGAGTGGTTGGATTCTCTTCCATCAAGCTCCGCCATCACCACCTTTGACCAACTTGCTCGCGTATTCTTGGCGAAATATTTTCCTCCTAGCAAGTTGACGAGCCTCCGGAACCAAATCTCAACATTTGTCCAAGAGCCGGATGAGTCCCTCTATGAAGCATGGGAGAGGTTCAAGGACCTCCTACGTCAATGCCCCCACCATGGTTTCGAACCATGGGTCCCGATACAAGCTTTCTACAATGGGGTGGATGACAACTTGAGGGCCAACATCTTGGCGGCGGCGGGAGGCAACATCATGTCCAAGACAGTGGCGGAACTCCAAACTTTGATTGAGGAGATGGCGATCAATAGCTACCAGTGGTCAAAGCCCCGTTCCAAGAGGACGGGAGGTAAGTATGAAGTTGATGCTATTTCTATGTTGAATGCTAAGTTGGATGCCATGACTAAGAAGATGGATTTGTTGAATGTGAATGCTCCCCCTCCCCAACCATGTGTGTCGTGTCAATCATATGAGCATGAGACCTTGAATTGTCCTAGTGGGTTGGTTAGCAATGAATCGACCGAATTGGTTAACTATGTTGGTAACCCTTCTCATAGGCAAAGCTTTGACCCTTTTTCCAATACTTACAATCCCGGTTTTAGGTTCCACCCGAACTTTTCTTACCGGAACAATAACCAAATAGGTCAACCCCAAGGACAAAGACAACCCCAACCACCTCCACCACAAGCTCCCCAAAAGCCTAACCTAGAGTCCATGATACAAGCTTTGATGTTGTCTCAACAACAACATCAACAACGGCAACTTGAGCATCAACAAAGACAAGATGAGGTGATTAAGGCCTTAGCTACTAAAGTTGACCTTATGAGCACCCACACTCAAATGCTTGAGAATAAAATTGCTATACAAGCTGGAACCTCCACTACCCCTCTGAGAATGCTTCCCGGAAAGCCCGAACCTAACCCTAAGGAACAATGTAATGCCATTGTTTTGAGGAGTGGGACACAATATGAGGGACCTAGCGTGCCAAATGCCAAGCATGGGGGAGTTGTGGTTGAGAAAGAGGTTGAGAGGCCTAGTGAGAATGTTGTTGGTTTTGAAAGAGAGAAAGACCTTGAGAGTGAGCATTCAAAAGAGAACACCAAACCCGACCTTCATCTCCACCTAGAGTTTACAAACCACCGTTACCCTTTCCTCAAAGATATGCTAAGGCTAAATTTGATGCAAAATTCGGCAAGTTCTTTAATATGTTAAAGCAATTGAATGTCAATGTGCCGTTTTTAGATGTTTTATCTCAAATGCCTTTGTATGCAAAGTTTTTGAAAGAAATCCTCTCTAAAAAGAGAAAAATTGATGAAATTGAGGAAGTTGCTTTGACTGAAGAATGTAGTTCCGTGGTTCTTAACAAGCTTACTCCTAAGCTTAAGGACCCGGGGAGCTTTAGTATTCCATGTGGCCTAGGTAGCTTAACCGTTGATCGAGCTTTGTGTGATGTGGGTTCTAGTGTAAGCTTAATGCCCTATTCTTTGTATGAACGGTTGAACCTAGGAGAGTTGAGACCAACTACCATGTCATTGCAAATGGCGGATCGTTTTATCAAGTACCCTAAGGGTATTTTGGAGGACTTTCCCCTTAAGGTGGGTGATTGCTATGTGCCGATTGATTTTGTTATCCTTGATATGCCCGAAGATTCCCGTACCCAAATCATTTTGGGGAGACCTTTTCTTGCTACAGTAGGGTGTGTCATAGATGTACAAGGTGGAAAGATGAAGTTTAGGATAGGGGAACATGAACTTGAGTTTGATTTATTCCGTGATGTTTTGCCACGTAACGTTTCCCCTTGTTTTGGTGTTGATGTGTTTGGCGAGAAGGATAAGAAGGTTGACGGTTTGATTCGTGAAAAGAATGATGATTGTGTGCATGTAGTGGAAAGTGAATAGCTTGAGAAATCTCGTGACAATTCTGTTGAAAATTCTTGTGGTTTATTTATTGATAAAGGCCATGAACTTGGCGATGCAAGGGTGAGAATAAAAGAAGTTTTGCTCCCACCTAACATCATCAAGAACGTGCCCTATGCTATTAACAAGGGTACATTGTATGAGATTTTCAGGTTTGATGATGGAGATCCCTCCATTTTTGGAGGAGGTGATGAGTTTGACCCAAGCTGTGGGGTCAATTTGAAGATGTTTGGAGGTACTATGCAATGTGAAGCTCCAAAAGCACTTGGCTATGGAGTTATGGACTATTCAGCGGGTTAGAGGTACCTTGTCCAGCTTAGGACATTAAACAAGCGCTTCTTGGGAGGCAACCCAAGCTTTTTCGATTTTATTTTCATTTTTTTTAGGATTTTCTAAAATTTTTCCTTATTTTTCTTCTTTTTATTTTTGATTTTTCTAGATTTGTGTTTTCTTCCTTTGCTTCTCGGGTGATGTTTTGCATTGCGGACAATGCTCGGTTCAAGCATGGGGGGATTTGTGTAACTTTTTGTGGATATGTGTGTTTTGAGTCGTTTTTTTTGTTTATTTTTGATTTTTAACTTGTTTTGGTTCTATTTCTTTTGTTTTGATTTTATTTTCTTTGTTTTCTAGATTTTCTTGTAGTTTTTAATTTCTTCTTTCGTAGGTTGTTTTCGTTTTCTTATTTTCTTATTTTCATTTTGAGTCTTGTAAAAAGTTTTTGAAAAAAAAATTAGAAAATAGAAAAAAAAAAAAAAAAGAGAAACTGTTTGATATAGGATTTGGCGAGATAGTTTTCTTTTGACTTGATTTGTTCTTGTGTAGCCCATTTGTGAAAGACTGTGAATTGACATGAGTTATGAAGCTAATTGTTGTGAGAATTGTGCTAGGATAGTAAGACCGATTGCCTTTGTTTCTATTGTAAGAGTGAGTTGTGCATATGCATTTTTTTTTTAAACTAGGTAATGATTGTTGAGCGCTACCCATGAGTCCACATAAGCTTAAAAGAAAAGACTAATCATTTTTATTAGTCTAATTTCCATGAGTGACTCACCATTGTGGCATCCTCCTTCATTTGCTTTGCATCTCCTTGAAATTGCTATGTGTTGTACATTGACAAGATGATAGAGGCATTAGGAATTGAACCCGCAAGCCTTAGCCACCCGTTTACATCAGAAAATTCGTAGTTAGCCCCTTTCTTGCCTTGACTTTTTCTTTTCTTGAACCATATTATAAGCCTTGGCCAATTATATAATTCCTACCCTTAAGCCATTGCTTGAAATGTTTTGAGTTTGAAGTTGGGTTGATTATGATTACTTTGGTGGTTTGGTTTGTGATGGGGATTGGTTTGAGTTGTAAATGTTGATTTCATCCCCCAAATTATGTACATTGAGGTTGTTGGGTAGAATTGAAACTTGCCTAGTGAGTTGTATATAAGTGTGTTGTTTGTGTGTGTTTGAATCAAAGAAAAAAAGAGAAAAAAAACAGAAAAAAAAAGGTAAAAAAATCGGAGAATTCCGGAAAAAATGAAAAAAAAAGTGAATGAAGTGTTTCACATTGTGTTTCTTTTGTTTTGAGGCGAGTTTCCAATTGTTTGGGGTTGATTTGGATTGATTTTAAGTGGTAAGAGTGTATGTATGAATTGGTGCGACATAATTTCAAGCTTTGGCTTTTAGCTCCACAATTCCCAAATATTTTCCACTCCTTACCCTTAACCCTAGCCCCGTTACAACCCTTGAAAGTCCTCTTGATTGTCATTGTTGCTTTGCAAATTGCGGTGGAGAGTTGAGATTCTTAGCAAATACGTGGTTGGTTGTGTCTTTGGTTTGAGTATTTGAGCGAACTTTCAATGATTTTTTATATTTAAACACATGGGAGGAGTGTTTCCACATTCCCGGAAAGTGAGTTTACTCTTCATTCTTACCTAGTTTCATGCTTAACATGTGCCTTCTTATCTCATTCGGTGATTAAGGGTGATTGGTTGAACTTGATGAGTACCATTCTTGAATAATTTGTCTTCATTTACTTATGTAAATTGACTTCTTTTTCACTCTTGGGCTGTACTTTAGATTAGATTGGGTTGATTGAATGTTCTATCATTGCCATCCTTGGGAGTTGTAATTAAATAAAAATTTTCGTTTTTGTTATTTTTACTTTTGAGTCTTTTTGTTTTTGCTTTGAGTTCTTTGAGTCTTTTTATCCCGGTTTCTTTCATTTTCTTTTATTTTATTTCTTTGCCTTTTCTTTTGAGTTTGGGACTTGCTTAGGGACAAGCAAGGACTAAGCATGGGGGATTTTGATAAGTGCTTCTTATATATATGAAAACTTGGTTGTTTTGATGAGAATTTGATTTGATTATATTATGTTATGCCCGAATTTCACATATTACGCTTGGTTTGGAGTTTGGTGAGTTTTGTAGGTAATTTGTGAAGAATCGATGTAAACCGAGCTAAAAATAAAGTGTAGATCCAAGTTATGAGCTTAAAGGACCAAGAAGTGAGATGTTGGATCACCCAAGGCCCAAACAATGGCCCAAAGTACTCCTAGGCCTGAAAAGGCGAAGCGCGGGTGGTGTCTGCAGTGGCACGGGTAGTGCCTATGACCAGAACGTGAAGAATTGTGTGCAGTGAAGCGACACGGGTAGTGCCTAGGGGGGCACGGTCCGTGTCACTATGAGCACGGTCCGTGTCACCCCTGGCACGGTCCGTGCCTCTCCTGTCTTTTCATTTTCGGCGGTTTTGAGTTGATGTTTGCCTATATTATGCGGATTTCTGGCCGAGTAGAGGGGGAATAATCATCCATCATCATCCATTTCCATTCCCTAATCATATCATTCATCATCCATATTCCATTCCATGATTGAAGATTGAGAGAAGATTGAAGATTGAAGAGCAACTCGAACATACTTTGAAGTGGAGGAGCAAAAGTCCTCCATTGTTGATTCCTAGCAAGTTTGTTCTTCACTTGGGTTTATTTTCTCATTCTCTCATAGATTTTCATATGCTTTCTAGAATAGATTTCAATTGCTTTGTAGTTTCAAACATGATTAGTGAGTAGTTCTTTTTAGTTTAGGGGATGAACCTTTGAAGTTGCTTGATGAATTGACTTTGTTGGATTGAATTATCATGAATTTAGTTTGTTTCAATCTATTTGGTCTTTGAATTGAATAGTTATTGCTTTTGCTTGATCACCAATTGCATGTTAATAGGTTGTTGGATGAAGTACCGAAAGGAGAAGTTTGATTACCCGAAAACCTAGATTGAACTAGTTAGAATTGTCTAGACATAGAAGTTTTAACTAGGGTTCTTGAGATAGTTAGACCTTTAACCTTGACTAAATCGAAATAACCACGAAAGTAGGTGCTTGGTTAGTCTTGGCAATTCACTCTAGTGGCAAAATCTCATTGCGAAATATTCTATGCGATTATCGAACCTTGATTGTGCAAATTAATGAAATGAAAGTTCAACCCACATCGTTGATTCGTTATTTGACTTAGGTTTCATCCGCTGAACGCCTTTTTATCTTGATTAAATCAGAATAGTTTAGTGAATATTCGTTTCTTTAGACCTTGATTGTGATTAGAATTAGATTTAGATGATTCAAAACAAAAACCGGATGGACTTAGCGATCAACTAGGAGGCTAGTTCAGTGCGTTGAAAGGAAAAGTCCCTGTGGGAACGACCTTGATTTATGCTACAATTTCACCCGTGCACTTGCGGCTTATCACTTCTCCCTGTTCTATTTCATTTTAATGTCGATTTTAGTAGAGTCAATTTTCTAACAGGCGAATTCGAGAGTTCTTATAATTCTCGAATTCGTAACCTTACCCCCGAACTTAGAATCGGGTTTCATGGTTTGTCGATTTCCTTAAATCGGCTGGCGACTCTTTTATTCTTTTTATAATCCGTTTAATTATTTAATATTGGAATTTACACTAAAATAATTAAAAAATGGCTTAACATTTCCCTCTCACCCCATTCAAGGTTAAAATCGAGAGAAAGTGGGCTAGGAATCAATAAAACCCACGCGGGTTTTATTGTTTCCAACCCACTTTCTCTGGCCCAGGGAAACAGGCTGCCCGGCCGAAGGTTTGTCAAAACCCGCGCAGGTTTTGGCAGGCTATGGTGGCCCGCCTGCTTCCTATTGGGCCTGAATTTGGTGTTTTGGGGCGGTTTAAACTATTATTAATATATTTCAGTGTAATTTCAAGTATTTAAATAATAAAAACGGATTTGTAAAATAAATAAAGTTTCATCACTCCGAAAATGAATTTCGAAAATAAAAATATCCTTATTTAAGGATTAAGTAACCTTGGTCGGCTCCCGATCACTTATGTAGCGCATCTGAAACAATTTCCCCGAACGGGAATTTTCCGGGTCCTACAGTTAAACATAATGATTCTTGCCTAGGGTCAATTTATAATCAGTTCTTATCTTTAATTAGACTAAATAGTTAGAAGTAATGTTTAGTTTAACCAATGTAACTCACCTAGGATCTAAAGATCGAAGTGATAAGGCCTAGAAAGATTATAGACCCCGAATTATCTTGTTACCTGCACTGGAATTGTATATGATTCGATTGATTGACTAGAGTGGACTCCCCTGAACGCTTTTTATTATTTGGTTAAACCCTAAAAATTCCTATTTTCCTAGATTAGATTAGAAAACCTTACAAAAACTTTTGGATCGACCTAGCATTCTTTGTAGCAAACTAGTTCAGTGCGTGGTTGAACGCAAATCTCTGAGAGAGAACGATATTTTATTACTACACAAACTCGTACACTTGTGGTACACAGACACCTTATACTTTTAGGTCTGTCAAGTTTTTGGCGTCGTTGCCGGGGATTTGCTCCCCCAATCGTCATTGGATGAACGCGCTCTGGGTGACTAGGTTTATATTGCTTTTCTTTAAACCCTAAAAAAATCAAATCAAAATTAAAAAAATTTTAAAATCTAAAAAATATGGCAATGCTTTGTTTTCCTAAATTCGAACGTGAATTATTTTGGCAATTTTATGAGCGACTAATTGCCGCTCCTGTTCTAGATCATATCACGTTAGGAGAATCTGAAATTCTTGATATTATTTTTGAAGGTGTGAATGCGGAAACAGGTAATCTGCTGAATTGTCTGGGTTTTCGTGATAAACCTTTTGATGAAGCTATGAAATTACTTGGATTGCTTTCAGATGACACCTATAAATTTGAAATTTTTAATTGTCTATATGAGTACCCCGATCCTTCTGCCTTTCATGCTAATTCCTATAAGCAATCTCGTAATTCAATTTCTTGTACTTTATGTCATTCTTCTGAGCATGATGATTCTGCTTGCCCTAGGGCTACTCAATTTACTGACTTGATGGACTTGTTGCAGGCCAATGGCTCTAGTTCTAATTTTGATGATAGCAAGTCCTCCTCCCCTTTAGAAGTCAATCTAGATGATTCTTCTTGTCCTAGTTTACCTGAAAACACTACTGATGATGTTTCTGATTTGCATGATACTCCCTTACCTTTTTCTCAGTCGACGGAGTCTGAGAGGAGTGAGACTTCTAGATTCGATACTAGGAATGAAGATAATTTTCATCATGAGTCAGTTGAAATTATTAGTGAGGAACCTAGCGAGAAGGATAATATTGAATTAAATTTTTTGAACAAGGACCCTAATAACATTGTAATATTTGATTTCAGTGATTTATTTCATGCTTCAATTCCTTTTTCACCACCTTCTGTTTCACCAGAAACCAATGAGGAACCCATATCTGATGAAAAAACTTTTGATGTTCATGATAATATAGGATATGAGGTAAATTTTTGTGAAACTAACAATATCGGTGATGAGCTGTCCTTAGGGAAATTTAGAGGTTATGAACCCTCCCTTGATCCTTATTGGATACACTAAGAGGACATTCCTAGAAAATTCTCGTGGACCACATATTTTAATTCTTTTGATTTTTCTAGTGAATTTGATTTATTACTGAGAGCATTACTAACGTTTTATCTTATAAGATTCCAGTGGCTCTCTTGTTTACTAGCTTGCAGACCGCATGAAGGAGAGTTTGACAAGCTATTAAGGGCATTGTCGGCATCCGGAACGAAGACCCGGACCTTCAATTAGCGCAAAGAGACTACTCGAGGACCCCGATGAGTAGGGTCCATAACGTCGAGCTAACGACGTTAAACAAAGCAACCCCGGGGAGGTACACTATTATCCAATATTTATTCCTCCCCACATTTTTTTATTTTAGTCCAATTATTTTCTTTCAATTTTTACTCATTAGCAATTTTTAATTTTGAAGTTTACTAATGTTTTTCTTTTAGTGTGTAGAGAAAAGGAAGAAATTCAAGAAATTTATGGCTTTTATTAAAATTATTATTTCTAACCTAATGAATTTTATGTTGGTAGATGTTTGTAGGGATTTTTGGTATGTCCAATTGTAGGGAAAATAAGGAGTAAACAAAGAAAAAGGGAGACAACAAGCAAAAAGTTGCAAAAAAATCGAATTACTTGCATCAGGTAGGAAAACGTAGCCAGCGTTTTCCAGGCGCTGGCTGCGCCTCGTCCAGAATGTCCAGGTACTACCTTTTTGCAAAACACAGGCCGCGTTTTACCTTTTTTCCAGAATTTTTTTGCCAGCCTTCTAATTTAGTCGAACCCTCCCCCTTTTCTTTCAAAACACAAAACCCCTCCTTTTTACCCTAACCCCTCGACCTTTCACCCCCAAACTCTGCATGCGCCACCTCGCACCACCGTGACGCTGCCGTCCACCTCGCCGGCGCCGATGACCACCGCACACACCACCTTCCTCTCTCTCTTTTCTCATCTCACTTGCACTCTCACACTTTGAACTTTCAAATTCCATCCCTCTTCCCTCTTCAACTCAAGGTATGGAATTCTCAACTCTTTCCCTCGTTCTTTGATTATATACTTCTTTGGTGGTAAGATTTTGGTTGAATACTTGAGTTTATTAAATAATTTGTTCAATTTATACAATATATCATGTCCTAGATTCGAATTTCTTGATTTGGGTTTGATTCTTCGATGAGATTCTTGATTAGGGCTTGGTTTGAGTTGATTGATCTTTGATCTTTTTGTTCCAGAATTGAGAGAATTGTGATGTTGGATATAATGTGAGAGCAATGTGATGTTGAAATTGAGAAATTTAGGTCTAAGTTTTGGTTGTGATTAAGTTATGGTGTTATACTCTGTTTTTGGTGAGATTTTAGGTTAGATTTATCTTGATTTCAATCCCTAGTATCAAATAAGCATGGGAGGATTGTTAGTACTAAGTTTTTGCATTATGATCATGCTTATTTGATACCTAGGATTTATCTTGGTGATTTTATTGATTTTATGAGTATTTTTAAATGGTGAGAACTAAGAATCCTAGCTTCTCCGGACCACCGGGCAATGACAACGAAGCCGGAGGCAGCCGAAAGCGCAAAGCTACGACGGCGGAGAAAGGAAAACAGAAGGCCGCACCTTCAAAGGACTCGGAAAACCCAAACCCCTTCAACTTCGAAGGGGAAATTAAGAAAAGGTACGACTCCCTCTCCCAAAGAGCCATCGTCCCCACCAAATATATGCATGAACCTTTCTTGCATAGTTTTGGTATGTTGGATGATGTTGATTGGATGTTAGGTCGTTGTCACATGACCAACATAGCTAGGTTAGGCGAACTGACCTATAGGGTGATTACCCTTGAGTTTTTGTCGACCCTAGTTGTGAACCTCCAAGGGAGGGACGGGTGCATTCGTTTCCAGCTTTTGGGGGTAGAGAGGACCACGACCGTGTCCTAATTTGCCCGTGCCTTTGGCCTTCCCGAGTGTACATGCAGGAATTCATCCCTTATACCCGTAGAGTGGGATGGAAAGGGTTTCTTTTTCAAAATCTCAGGTTTTGACAATTGGGACCCTAGCAACATCCCCGCGACCGCGATTAGAAACCCTTAATGAGGTATGTCCACCGCATACTCTCTTGCGGCATTTTCGGGAGACTCGGTAGCTCAAACAAAGCTGCCCGGGCTGATTGTTATATGTTGTATTCCATGTTAGATCCCGACACTCGTGCCGACCCTGCAGCTATGTTAGCTCACCATCTTTCTAGTGTCGCCACCTCAACTAACAAAGGCATTGCCATAGGGGGCTACATTACTCACCTTGCACGCCAATTCGGCTTTAGGCCACCTAGGAACCCCACCGACCTAGTCCAAGGTAGCTTATTCTTGAATGGGGACCAGTGTAATTCCTTTGGTTTGTGTAAGTTTGATAAGGACTCGTGTTGCATTTGGGTCTATTCCAACAACGCTAGGTTCCCTGTGCCTAACCCCCTCACCTCACCCCAAGTTGCTGAGAATTTGATGTGGATGCCACCCTTTCCTGAGTTCGATAGCGAGCCTGAACCTGAAATCCACCCTGACCCTCGACCCGAACAACCCCAACTAGACTATGAGGCGTGCTTTCGCGACCTCCAAACCTCCATTGACCGGACCGAGCACCGTGTCAACGAGTTGAGGGAGAGTTTTGTTGAGTATAGGGGTCAGACTGACCTTCGTTTCGACCGCCTCGACGAGTCCATAGCTAACCTTGCCTGCCTTATACAGGCCATGTTTGATCGAGCCTCACCACCATTAGGACCGAGCCATACCAACCCTTCCCCACTGACCAAGGATCCTTGATCCTTCGCTTGACTATACCCTTCATCATTGTCTTCTGCATTGAGGACAAAGCAATATCTAAGCATGGGGGGGTTGAATATTCTGTGAATATTTTTCTTATTTCTCTGTTTTTCATTTATTTTTCTTTTATTTTCGTCTTTCTTTTTCTTGTTTCATGCTTATTTTTCAGTTTTTAGTGTGATTTTTCTTGTTTTTGTGTCTTTCTTTTATTTGCTTATTCATAGTTTAGCATGCTTTTTAGTTTTTAGCTTGTTTGTTTTCTTTTATTTGAGTTTCTAGTGTGTTTTTCTTTTGTTTTCTAGTTTTCTTAAGCTTTTCTTTCTAAGTTTTTCTTTTAAATTGCATCCACCTAGATTGCATTAGTTAGAAGCATATAGATTTTTCTTTCTTTTCTTAGGGTGTGTTTGGTTGAGAGGAAAATGATTTCTGAGGAAATGGTTTTCCATAAGAAATGGTTTTCCAAGGAAAATGGTTTTCCATGCCAAATTTTCCCTTGTTTGGTAGGAGATAAATTATTTTTTGAAAAATGATCATTTATGTCGATATAAGTAGCGATATATGTTACAAATGAAAATATTTGAAGCTCAAAATTCATATTTGAGCTTTTCTTAAACATTTCTATCGTGTTATAAAGTTTCGTGACAAACCGATAAAATTGAATTTTGCTTTTAAGTTTCAGTCATATTTAACCGCAAAAAAATGTCGACAGAAGTGGCGATATATGTTACAAATGAAAATAATTGGAGCTCAAAATTCATATTTGAACTTTTTTAATCATTTCTATCGTATTGTAAAGCTTCGTGACAAACTGAGAAAATTGAATTTTGCTCTTAAGTTTCAGTCATATTTAACCGCAAAAAAAATGTCGATAAAAGTGGCGATATATGTTACAAATGAAAATATTTGGAGCTCAAAATTTATATTTGAGCTTTTCTTAGTTCATACTATCAAATCATAAAGTTTTGATTCAAACGGTTCAGTTTGAATTTTTAAAAGTTTCAGTTAGTTTTAGGGCAAAAACTTCTGATTTGATGTATATCGAGATAAATGTTATCAAATAAAAATATTTTGAGCTAAAAATCTATATTTGAGGTTTTTTTAATCAATTCTATCGTGTTACAAAATTTCGAGCAAAACCGTTAATGTTAAATTTCGGCCTCAAATTTCAGTTAGGGTTAGTAGTAAAAATTGATCCAACAATTAATGGTGGAAAATGATTTTTCTAGGTTGATCAAAGGAAGTCAATTTCCTCCCTTTAAAGGAAAATGATTTTCTTTGGAAATAATTTTCTAAACTTTTTTTGTACCAAACACTAGAAAATTAGGAAAACATTTTCCAAAAAAATATTTTCTCCCCTACCAAACACACTCTTAGTTTGTTTCTATTTCTTTCTTTTGCATCACTTATATCAAAAATCCAAAATTCAAAAAAAATCAGAAAATTAGAAAAAGACCAAAAAAATTAGAAATGACTAGAAAAAACCAAAAAAAAATATAGGATAGGACTAGGATTAAAACCGGAAACACCTTCGGTGATGATTTGTAAACCCTTCTTACTTTCTGTTTCACTTGCTTCACTTAGAAAAGCCTGGATGAGATCTTAAAAGTTTTTGAAACCTTTTCCTTCAAATCTTCTGATTTTGAGACAAGTTGCAAAAGTTGTATTTGACTGCTTTGACTATTTAGAAAGTATAAAAGTGCGTGCCGCAAATCTTTAGGCTAAGTTTAGTTGATTGAGCCCCATCCCGTGAGTCCACATTGCCTAAATTTTGAATTGATCACTTTTATTAATTCCATGATCTCCTGAGTGACTCACCCATTAGTTGCATCTCTAGAACTTGCTTTACATCTTGCTTGAGACTACATATTTGCATTGCACGCTGTGACAAAGTGATTAAGGCATTCATTTTATTTTTGTTAAACTACATAGCCAAGTAGCCTACCCTACGTTATATTTACCGTTCTTTTTGCCCAGCCTAGCCTTTATTTATCCTTCTTTCATGATTGCACCCTAACAATACAAGCCTTGGCCTTTGATATTCAGTATCCCTCTGCCTTGCTTGGTTGAATGAGAATTTGTCGTTTTTTGGAAGGAACAGTTGGTTTGGTGTGTTTATGAACAAAAATATGAAGTTTAGGAGAGATTGTGCTAATTGCTTCAAATTGGGAGAAAATGAAGTCCCACCTCTTGAAAAAAATAATGTTTAGTTATGTTGTTCATATATTATATCGAGGTCGAAGTTATAATTCCATAGTTTTCTTCTCCCCGATCACCCATCGAAAAGAACAAAAAAAGGAAAAGAAAAGAAAAGGGTGATTAGGGAGATTCAAATTAAAGTTCTGAAAACTTTGACCTGGTTGTATTCATTTGAGTGGTTTCATATTGTTGAGGGTGAAAGGTGAAATTCCTTGCGTACACTAAGCAAGAAGGCGAGTTTAGAGTGTTATATTCATTGAAATTCAACCCAAGCGTGGCTCTCAACTCCTCAATCCCAAATTTTACCGCTCCTTTCCCCTAACCTAGGCCGTACAACCCGACAAAGTCTTTTTGATTGTCACTTGTACATTGCATACCAGTAGTGGAGAGCGAGATTCTTACCAAACTTATGGTAGTTTGTTTCTATTGGTTTGAGTATGAGAAAACCCACATACATATTCAAAATTGAGTGATTGAGTGTTTATTCTTTCCTATGTGAGGTTTGCTCTTTTTGACTGACTTATGTCCATAACTAACCGCGCACATTTGCATTATTCTTAAGGTTGTTGGCGGATTTATGCCTCTGAAATACTTGTTCTCTCCTTTTGGTTGCGAAAATTTCTTCCTTTCTCTTTTGAACTAAGTTTTGATCTTACCCAGACTGATCTTTGTGCTTGCTTGTTGAATTGATGTGTTCGAATGGTTAGCCTGAGGGGGTGTTAAGATTTTGTTTTTGTAATCCTATCGAAAACTCTTCCCGCCTCTTTTCTTCCTAAAATCTGTTTTTCCTGCTTGAGCCCTAATCCTCCTGTTTTTAATTTTTATGTCAATTTCTGTGATTTATACACTTGTTCGCGAGTTTGGTATGTTTTACAGGAATTGGTAGAATTATATCAAAAAGCATGAAGAATTGGAGAAGAAATAACAAGAATCATGGAAAAATAAAAAAAGATGTTGAAGAGAAAGAAAGGAAGGAAGGAAGAACGCCCCGTTGAGCCACGACCCAACCCAGTTAGGGCGGAGAGACAAGGCGCAGGCAGCATTTTTAAAACGCAGCCCGCGCCTCGTCCAGTAACATCAGAAACCGAGCAGAATCAAAACGCAGCCCGCGTTTTTCGGGCGCAGCCAGCGCCCTATCGCGGAGAACTTCATTTTTTGGGCAAAACGCAGCCAACGGTTTCCAAAACGCAGGCCGCGTTTGGTGCCCTAATCCAGCCGTATAAAAGGGGGTTCATCCGCGCGAGAGTTCTTTTCATTAGTTTTATTCTTACGTTTTAGGAGCAGTTTTTAGGAGCTTTTTAGAGTAGATTTTAGATACTTTTTCTACAAATAATTCTCAAGCATTGCTATTAGATTAGATTGTTACTTGTGATTGAAGCACACGAAAGAGATCGATTCGGGTCACACGAAGAGACCGATTCCGTCAATTCGAACACGGTTTATTTCTATTTTACTTTCATGCTTTCTCGTTCTTGTTTAGATTTTGCGATGTTTATTTCTAGTATTATAAGTAGATAATTTCCTTTGTTTGGGGGATAAACTCGATGTCTATTGATTGAATTTGAATACAGTTTCGGTGTCAGGTCATCTTTTTATTCGTTTAATCCGCGTGTATTGTATGTCATGGTAATTTGGCAATAGAACGACAGTTTGAGTCTTTACCTGGTTTTAGATTCTCGAAAACAGAACGACAATTTGAGTCTTGAATTGGATTGCGTAGATTGAATAGGTTTAGAAAATAGTTAGACATAATGATTCTTGCCTAGGGTCAATTTATAATCAGTTCTTATCTTTGATTAGACTAAATAGTTAGAAATAATGTTTAGTTTAATCACTGTAACTCACCTAGGATTGAAAGATCGAAGTGATAAGGCCTAGAAAGATTATAGACCCCGAATTATCTTGTTACCTGCACCGGAATTATAGATGATTCGATTGATTGACTAGAGTGGACTCCCCTGACGCTTTTTATTATTTGGTTAAACCCTAAAAATTCATGTTTTCCTAGATTAGATTAGAAAACCTTACCACAACTTTTGGATCTACCTAGCATTCTTTGTAGCAAACTAGTTCAGTGCGTGGTTGAGCGCAAATCCCTGAGAGAGAATGATATTTTATTACTACACAGACCCGTACACTTGCGGTACACAGACACCTTATACTTTTAGGTCTGTCACTTGTGTAAGCACGAAGTGAGCTGCTCTTGCCTCTTCCAACTGCTGACCACCATACCTCCATCCCTATTTTGTCAGTGCCGACAGTAGGTAACCTTGTGAGTCCCTAAAACACACTCCCCAGCCATTGTAGTTCTCCATTACTCGAGCTCCATCGAAATTGATCTTCACCACTCCCTCACATGGAGCTCTCCATCTTGCCGGTAGTGGTTTACTTGAGTCACTTAGAGTCGTCTCTGTGCCTCGATATTCCCCCTATAGAGCCACAGCATGGTTGATCTCATAGAAGCACTTAGGTTGGGTTTTTTATGTACCTACCTATTCCTATATGTCCATCACGCTCAAAGGATCATCACCACTTTTTCTAACTTAACCTCCTCTTGTTTGCTGGCTTCCTCCAGCAAGTCGACCACTGATCTGAACCTGGAGTTCTCCTTAAGCCCCACATCTCCTGCCATTCTCCAGGCTGCTCTAATTTTCGCACATTCCCAAAGCGTATGTATGGCCGATTCTTCTTCTGATTCACACATCGGGGATGCTCCATCTCCTATCTTCCATATTTTTGCAATTGCCTCTTTCGTGGGAAGTGCTCCTACACAGGCTGTCCATGTGAACATTCTCACCCTTGGCGACACATTGAGGGACAACACCTGCTTCCAAAAAGGTGGTAAATCACTTGAGCTTGATTGGAGGTTGTTCAGGAGCCCGGTATTTTTGATTAATCTGTATGCCGATCTGACCCTTAGTTCTCCATCTTTTGAGTAGTGCTACACCAATCTGTCTCTCGACCATGATGGGAAAGGGAGATGTTTTTTATTTATATCCGCGTCCACTGGAAGAAAAATGTCTTCAATCAAGTCCGTTCTCCACTCGGCTGCTGTGTGATTAATAAGGTCACTGACCTTGTACCACCTCAATTCTGGTTTCGGTGGCGTAATCACCCGGAACAAGTGAGATCGGGGTATCCATTTAGCCTGCCATATATTCAGACACTTTCCATCTTCGATCCTCCATCGCATCCCCATTTCCACTATTTTCATAGCTTCTACGAGGCCCCTCCATGTATAGCTCGGTCTAGCTCATACCTCCGCGTCCAACATCGCATTATGTGGGAAGTATTTTGCCTTCAAGACCTTGAAGACCAAGGATTCCTCGACATTTGTTATTCTCCACACCTGTTTCGCAAGAAGCGCCAGGTTAAAGGCGTTGAGGTCTCTAAACTCGAGATCACCTTGGAGCTTGTTCTGGCACAATTTGTTCTTTGAGATCCAGTGAGTCTTCCTTCCTTCCGCGTCGTGACCCCACCAGTAATTGATGATTTGTGCTTGTAGGCTTTGAAGAAAATTGTTTGGCAGTTTAAACACGCTCATTGCGTAAGTGGGTATTTCCTGAGCAACAGCTTTCACCAACACCTCCCGCCCCGCCCATGAAAGTTTTTTGTCGAGCCAACCTTTAATCCTACTAAGGGACTTTATCTCTAATCGGGGAAACGCTTTAGTCGTAGCCTGGCCAACCTTCGTCGGTAATCCTAGGTATTTGTCCTGCGCTAGGAATTCCTTTACTCCCAAGATGATCAGGATCTCCTCTCTACGGTTTCGGGGAACTTTGCTGCCGAAGACTACGTTTGACTTGTCATAGTTTATCTGCTGTCTCGAGACCCTTTCATAGAGGTGCAAAGTCTCCTTAACAACCTGGGCTTCAGATGCAGTGGCCTCACAAAAAATAATAGAATCATCAGCAAAAAGAAGGTGAGAAATTTCGGGTGCTGACCTACTGACTTTGAAACCATTAATATTTCCTTTCCGCGTAGCGTCCTGAAGCAAGTTGGATAGCCCATCTGCGCAGAATAAAAAGAGATATGGGGAAATAGGGTCCCCCTGTTGGATCCCTCTCGATGGTTTCACAAGGCCTTTCGGTTCACCATTAATGATGAAAGACAGTGAGGCTGTCTCCACGAACACCATCACCAAATTAACCCAGTCCCGGTCGAAACCCAATTTCAACATAACTTTCCTGAGGAAAGGCCACTCCACCCTATCATAGGCTTTTGACATATCTAACTTCAGGGCCATCGCTTTCTTACCCCTACTCGTCGAGCTCATTGAATGGAAGATCTCGAAAGCGACAAATACGTTATTAGTGATTTGTCTTCCTGGCATAGTTATTAAAATCCCGATCCTGATTTATGATCCTACCATTTTATGGTCCAAAATCGTCGATACGATTCCACAATTTACACACGCTCCACGATCCTACATGGGCTAAATTCCAATCCTAACTTCCCCATAGTTTCGAGTTAGGATCCCGATTTTAATGACCTTGCTTCCCGGTGTAAACACACTCTGATTATCCGAAATGATATCCGGCAAGATTTCTTTCAACCTCTAGGGCGATAGTCACTGACTTCTTCCAAGTTACACAGTTTGTACAACACTCTGATTATCCGAAATTATCCCCATAGTTTGTACAACACGTTACACAGTCCAATGGGGCGGTAGTCACTGATTGTTCCATGTTATGTTTTTTTTTTGGGGATCAACACAACATGGGTGTGGTTGTGCTCGGTGGGGATGGCTCCCCCATTGAGGATGTTAAAGACTGCCTTCATCACATCTTCCCCCACGGCGTCCCAATATTTTTGATAAAAGAAAGGGTTTAGCCCATCCGGTCCGGGAGCTTTCTCCGGTCTCATGCTTTTTAGAGCCGCCCATACCTCCTCCGTAGTATATGGAGAGGTTAGTTTATCGTTCATGTTGGACGTTACTTTGGTTGGGATGCACTCAATGACCTGGTCCCAATCATCACAATGGCAAGAGGTAAATAATTCAGAAAAGTATTCAGAGATTACTTGCTCCATACCTTCGATGTCACTTACAAGATTCCCGAACTTGTCTTTAATATTGTGGATGGTATTTTTCCGTCTCCGAGCGCTTGCTCTAGCGTGGAACCATGTTGAGTTTGAGTCACCATACTTTAGGAAGTCGATCCTTGATCGTTGCCACCATAGAACCTCTTCTTTCTTCCTCAACCCTCTTATCTCCTTAAAAAGCTCATGCCTCCTCTTAACATCCATTGTATTTTTATGTCATCTTGGAGCTTTAATATTGAACGTTGGATATGGCCAAAAGTTAATCTATTCCAGTTCTCTAGATGGTGCATACAATTCTCCATCTTCTTTATGCATGTTTCAGTTGGGTCCCCGCTCTCCTCTTCCGTCTATGCCTCTTTGATAACCTCCTTGCAACCCTCATCCAGAGCCCACATCATCTCAAATCTCTTTCTTCTCTTCTTCCTCCTCGCCTGATGTTGTTCAAAGCAATGCAGGAGGATCGGTAGATGATCACTTATATCTTCATCCCCAGCAACGACGCCATTGTTCGGTTGCGTATTTTTGTGGTTTTTGTGAGGTAAGGGTTGTCGAATCCACAGGGATGGGTGTTAGGCTTGATATGGGAATTGGTTTGCGTAGGGGTTTTCAATTGCAGAAAGCAGTAAATATTTAAGAAAGCAATTAAACTAACCTAGACATGGATTCATAAGAACAATCAAGAAAGCATGAAAAGATGATTTTAACTAAGAAAGAAATTAAGAGCCAGAAAGCAATAAAACTACAACTAATAATGAAATTGGGAACAAGAATTTATACCTTCGATGAACTAATCTTCACTTGAATCCTTCACTTCGAATATTCCGCCGAACAAACAAGAAAAATGTGAATTGGATTATACTAAGAATCCTCAAATCCTCACTTTGAAGTAGGATTTGTGACTCTTAATCCTCCTCCTCTCTAAAAGTTGGATTGGATTTTTGTGGCTAATACTAATAAAGACTAATGAAACCCTAATCAACTAACCCTAGAAACTAAGGACAAACCCTAATTAATTCTAATAAAACTTAACCTTTAAAACACACCACAAACCTAATAATACTAACATGAACAAACAGAGCAAACACCCTAATAAAAATGCCTAATACTTAACAGAACCCTAAGAACTAACCTAATGAAAATCAAAAATAAAATAGACATCAACCCATTCAACAATAATACTTAACAGAACCCTCACAAACCTAATAAAAACCTAATAAACTAACCCTACTACTGAACGAAAGAGAGAAGGAAAGAAAAAACAACTAAAATGAAAGGGGTTGACCCCTTACTACCACAGCCGAGACAGAGAGAAAGAAAGACAGAACCGAAGAGGAAGACGAGTAGAAGCAGGACAATATTCAAACCAAAATCTGACAAAAAACTCAGATTCAAACCCAAGAAAACAATTCAACTCAATAGAATTCTATCAACATTCATTCTAGAATTACACCAAAAACTTGAAGAGAACAAAACATCAAAAGCTCAACTATTATAGAACAAACCAGAATCGATTAAAAGGAAAACCGAAAATAGAGATTCAAAACAGAGAATAAAAGCAAGAATTAAATCTAATCTAATTCTAACCCTAGATTACGAACCCTAGATTCTAGACGAAAACCTCTTCTTCTCCCTTTTATAGTCTGTCCTCAGCTTCCACTTCAATTCTGAGCCCTCGATTCTCTTTCTAGCTGGATGGCTGAGATGTATTTGGTTAGGAAGAGGATGGAGATCGCGGTGGGTGCGTCAAAAGCTCGTCCATTGTACTTTCAGTTAGCCGAATCTGCAAGTGAGAAAAGAGTGTGAGAGATTGAGAATATCGCGAGAAAAGGGATGAGAAGAAGAGTGAGATGAGAGAAGGAGATGGAGATGAGATGAGAGAAGGAGTTGGTTATGGTGTGTGAGGTTGTCGGGTTGTTCTGCGCAAGTGAGAACTAGAGAAGAGGGAGAAACGGGGAGGAAGAAAGGAGTGAAAAGAGGGAAATTAGAGTTACAATTAGGGTTTGGTGATTGGTTTTATTCGGCTGGGGGAAAATAGAAGGGAAACGGGTAGGCGGGTATGGGTAATAGGGTAATAGGTTAGTTGGGCAGGCGGGTTTAGGTGTGGAGGTTGGGTTGGGTTTGATTTGGGCCGGTTAATGGAGAAAGGAAGAGGGAAATACTGGGCTAGGAAAGAATTAGGACTTAGGTTTTTTTATTTATTTATCAATTTTTATATTTTGTTTTATATTTAGCAATAATAATAATAACCAAAAATAATAAAATGCTATAAAATCTAATAAAATTGTAAAATAAGTAAAAATATAACTAAAATAATTATTAAAGACAAGCAAAACATCTTATAAAAGATAAGAATCCAGCTCGGAACGAGACGGAACAATCACTTATATCTTCATCAATGTGTCGGACCCTGGCCTCCGGGAACATGGTTCTCCATTCCAATGAAGATAGGTATCTGTCCAACCTCTCCTCCACTGACTCCTCCCCATCTCTCATGTTCCATCATGTGAAATCTCTACCCTTGAAACAAGGTCTGAGTGGTTGCATTGTTCCATCATATCTTGGAATGCCTCTAATGTCGCTTGGGGTTTCGGAGGACCTCCTTTCTTTTTAAAATTAAAAAGACCTCATTGAGGTCACCCCCCACCAGCCAAGGTAGGTCGTTATGCGTCATGAGGTTTGCAATTAATGCACAGGTCTTCAGCTTCTCGGTCGTCTCTTGGTAACCATAGATTCTCGAAAACCACCATTGCTCTTCCCCTGGTCTCTATCTAAGCACAGTGTCAATATGGTGACACGAGTGGCTAGTAATTTGTAGATCAACTCTTCTTTTCCACAACATGACGAGCCCCCCACAACTCTCTATGCAGTCCACTGCAAAAGAATTGAACTCTTCAAACTTTCCCATGACAGTCCGGAATTCTACAGATGATAGTTTGGTTTCCGAAAGGAAAAACACACTGGGCTTGAAGACCACCACAACTCGGCGGAGGTCGCGCACTGCCTGAGGGTTGCCCAACCCTCGGCAGTTGATGTACAAGAGTCTCATTGCTCTATGACTATATTTTTAGGGGATTTTGATATTGAATCAGGGAGAGTTTTTTGTGTGAACCTTGATTTTTATTCCGATTTCCCTACTACACTTGGTGTTGTTGTTTGTGATGTAAATTTGTTGGTTTTGAGTCCAAAACACCAATTCTCCCAATTTCTGGCAAGAGTGAAGACAAAACCCGAACCGTGGTACAAATTTGGGATGGAAAAGAGCACGGATGACCGGGCAGTGCGCACCAAGGTCTGACCGTGTTGGCTCCCATACAGTCTGTTGCGCGAGAAGAAAAAGAGAGAGCAGAATTTTGATTGTGGGCCATAATTTTCCTTCCTTCGACCCAATCACCCAAGAGGGAAGTGAGGGCAATTGGGAAGATTGGTGCAACCACTCATTTGGTCCAATCAAATACAAAAGAGAAGTGGAGGCATTCGGTCAACCTTTCATTCGGCCCAGCCACAAAAAGGGAGAAAGGGGAAGGCAATCATTTGGATTGGAGCAGCCACTCATTCGGCCCAATACAAAAGAGAGCTGAGGGAAATTGAATTCAACATCCCATTATTCCATTCATTCGGCCATTCATTTGGATCAATTCATTGTATTTTTCAAGCCTTCATTCGACCCAATGAAAGAGAGGGAAAGTGGGGCCATTCATGGGATGATTGGTTAGGCCATTCATTCGGTCAACACCAAAAAGAGAAAAGTAAGGGCCTTGGACTTCATTCATCCACCATTTCATTGGGCTAGCACCAAAGAGAGAAGTGGATGTCATGAATTCACTTCATTCAATTTCCTTCATCGACCCAATCATAAAAGGAGGAGAGGAGGCCCAATCAAAAGGAGAAAAGGTGGGGAAATTCATTCCATTCCTGCATCCTTGATTCGGTCCACTCCGAAAGGAGAAAAGTGGAAGAAATTCATATGATTCATTGAGTCATTTCATGCGGCCCAATCAATTCCAATGGCACACACATCTCTCCTTCACTCAACCCAATCAAAAGAGAGAAGTGGGGATGAATTAATTGCATTCACCAGCACAATTCACAGCCTTCAATTCAGGCCGATGACAAAGAAGGGAGAAATGGAGGCCGTTGACTTCCATTCATTTAATCCATTCGCCCAGCATAAAGAAAAAGCAAAGGAAAGAAGGAAGTGGGGGTAGTGCGTATCACGGCCTGGCCGTGGGGAAGGCCACGTTCCGTGGTTGGGCGTGGTTGGGCGTGGCTGGGCGTGATGCGCAAGTAAAAGAGCAACATGAGTGGTTTTATTTTGGGAGAATTCATTCGTTCATGGGAGTCCTTCATTCATTAATTATTAGATATCATCTATCATACATCATTCATTCACCTATCCACCCTTGGAAGAGAGAAAAAAACCCTAATAACTCCATCTACTCCTCCCCATTAATTAAGACTAAGATCAAGATTGATTCAAGGAGTGAAAATCAAGAATCGAGAGGAAAACATCAACGGTCCCGAGGAAGACTTTACCCCGGGATCGAAAGACTCGATGGTTGTAATTCTTCGTAGTTATCTTTCCTTTTGATTTCTTTCTTTGTTTTTGATGTTTGGAACTTGTGTCGTGTTTTCTTTAACGATGAGTGAGTAGTTTCTTTGAATTCTAGGGTTTTGCAACCTGAAACAATGTAGTTTGATTGATTGTTATTAGTTTGTGCATGAATTCTTGATTAGAATCAATAGAAGGTTGTGTTTTCCATGTTTATAAATTTTTTTAAGGCCTTGAATGTTTGTTAGTTTGAGATTAACTTGAGAAGTACTGAAAGGTGAATTAGGATAATCTGACTACCAACCTGTCTTCCTAGACTTGCGTAATTTGAGAAATGAGTAGCATACTAGGGAACCTTTTAATAACTAAAATATTTTTGACCTTCAAATTTGATTAACTTGAAAAGCATACGAATGTTGTAATTTAGATTAATCAAGGTAATTCTATTAGTATCGAAAAAGCGGTAGAGTTCTTATGGTTGTCGTTCTTGATTCGTTCTTGAATGTATGATTGTGCAGGCTAGGATTTAATAATCGAACTCGTTGTTCTAGAAGTCTTTCTCTCTTGATAGATTCTTTGATTGAATTTTCCCTGCTTTATTAGTTTGATTAGTTGTTAAACCTTTTCCTAAACCTAAAATCTGATTAGCTTAGCAATCGCATTAGATATTAGTTTTCTGTGCTGCTAATTGAGTCCCTGTGGGATCGACCTTAACGTGCTACTACGTACACCGTGCGCTTGCGGCCCTGTCAACCAGCATGGTCGCTTTCTTGATTATATTGACTCCTTCCCCTTACCTTTCTTCTATGGGGATGTATATTTGAGCTTAATTAAGGTGTGAAGTAAGAAGTGTTGTGTTTTATGTATTGGGAATGTTGCTCTTTAGGTCCTTGGCTCTTTAGCTCCACATTTCCCAAATGATTTCCCTCCTTACCCTACACCTAAGCCCCATTGCAACCTTTGAAAAGTCCTCATGATTGGCATTTGTGCATATTGTCTATAGCGGTAGAGAATTGAGAGTCTTGTCAAGCTTATGGTAGGTTATTTACGTTGCTTGAAGGTTTTGAGTGAACCGATATATCTTTTGCAAACACATGAGGGGAATGATTCACATACCCTAAAGTGAGGTCCTACCGATCCCAATTAGTTCGCCAAACATGTGAATGGAATTTGATTGCATCTGAGTTGTGATGGATTGGTTGTGTTGCTTCTTGACTTGTGATTCTTTTTGGAACAATAATCCTTGTTTCAATTTGATTCTAATCTCGCTAGGGAGTCCGCGAGTGTATGCTTGCTTTGGTATTCTTATATTGCCTTACATTGGAGGAGGTGTGTGTTTAGTTTTTCTTTTTTTGAGTCCTTTCATCTAGTTTTGAGTCTTGTACTTGCTTGGGGATAAGCAAGGAGTAAGCATTGGGAGATTTGATAAGTGCTTTTTATGAATATATTTTTAGGGGATTTTGATATTGAATTAGGGAGAGTTTTTGTGTGAACCTTGATTTTTATTCCGATTTCCCTATTAGACTTGGTGTTGTTGTTTGTGATGTAAATTTGTAGGCTTTGAGTCCAAAACACCAATTTTCTCTCATTTTCTGGAAAAAATGAAGACACCGCGTGCCTCTACATATCAAACCCGAACCGTGGTACAAATTTAGGATGGAAAAGAGCATGGAGTGTCCGGGCAGTGCACACGACAGTCTGACCGTGGTGGCTGCCACGGCCCAGGCTGTTGCGCGAGAAGAAAAAGAGAGAGCAGCATTTTGATTGTGGGCCATTGGGAAGGTTGGTGCACCCACTCATTTGGTATAATCAAATACAAAAGAGAAGTGGAGGCATTCGGTCAGCCTTTCATTCGGCCCAGCCACAAAAAGGGAGAAAAGGTAAGGCAATCATTTGGATTTGAGCAGCCACTCATTCGACCCAATACAAAAGAGAGGTAAGGGAAATTGAATTCAACAGCGCATTATTCCATTCATTCGGCCATTCATTGGGATCAGTTCATTGTAGTTTTCAAGCCTTCATTTGGCCCAATGAAAGAGAGGGTAAGTGGGGCAATTCATGGGATGATTGGATGGCCCATTCATTCGATCAACACCAAAAAGAGAAAAGTAAGGGCCTTGGACTTCACTCATCCACCATTTCATTGGACCAACACCAAAGAGAGAAGTGGAGGCCATGAATTCACTTCGTTCAATTTCCCTCATCGGCCCAATCATAAAAGGGGGAGAGGCGGCCCAATCAAAAGGGGAAAAGGTGGGGAAATTCGTTCCACTCCTGCATCCTTGATTCGGTCCACTCAAAAAGGAGAAAAGTGGAAGAAATTCAGATGATTCACTGAGCCATTTCATGCGGCCCAATCAATTCCAATGGGACACACTTTTCTCCTTCACTCAACCTAATCAAAAGAGAGAAGTGGGGATGAATTAATTGCATTCAACAGCCCAATTCATAGCCTTCAATTCGGCCCAATGACAAAGAAGGGAGAAATGGAGGTCGTTGACTTCCATTCATTCAATCTAGACCTGTTCAACGGTCGGCCCGGGTCGCGGGTCGCGAGTTGGGTCAGTCGGGTCGGAAGTTTCTGACCCGTCGGCCCGAGCCCGACATTCGGGCCAAGTTACTCGGCCCGAGCCCTGACCCTACAGGCCACGGACCGGGTCAACGGGCCGACAACTATATAATATAAATTTTTGATATATAAAAAACGTAAAAATTTACGTTTTTAGTCGGGTCATCGGGTCGGGTCGGGCCGGGTCACAAAAAAGTAGAACCTAATTTAGGATTTTTTTTAAATAAAGATAATGTGTTTATATAAGTCGTCGAGTCGGGCCGGGTAGGGTCACAAAAAATAAAACCTAATCTAGAATTTTTTTAAAAAAGCTAATGCATTTAGTCGGGTCATCGGGCCGGGTCGGGTCACATACCCTGGCTCGAGCCCGGCCCGACCATGCTTCGGGGCCCCGACTTTTTCGGGCCAGGCCGGGTCACCGTCTAAAAATGTGGCCTGGACCCGCACATTTTCAGGTCGGTCGAGTCGGGCCGGGCGGGTCTCCGTCCCACTGAACAGGTCTAATTCAACCCATTCGCCCAACACAAAGAAAAAGCAACGGAAAGAAGGAAGTGGGGGCAGTGTGTATCACGACCTGGCTGTGGGGAAGGCCATGGTCTGTGGCTGGGAGTGATGCGCAAGTAAAAGAGCAACAGGAGCGGTTTTATTTTGGGAGAATTCATTCGTTCATAGGAGTCCTTCATTCATTAATTATCATATATCATCTATCATACATCATTCATTCACCTATCCACCCTTGGAAGAGAGAAAAAACCCTAATAACTCCATCTACTCCTCCCCACTAATCAAGACTAAGATCAAGATTGATTCAAGGAGTGAAGATCAAGAATCGAGAGGAAAACATCAACGGTCCCGAGGAAGACTTCACCCCGGGATCGAAAGATGTGGCGGTTGTAATTCTTCGTAGTTATCTTTTCTTTTGATTTCTTTCTTTGTTTTTTATGTTTGGAACTTGTGTCGTGTTTTTCTTTGACGATGAGTGAGTAGTTTCTTTGAATTCTTGGGTTTTGCAACCTGTAACAATGTAGTTTGATTGATTGTTACAAAAGTACTTAAGGGGAGGAGGTTACAACTCAGCTCAACAGAGAACTTATGAGGTCCTCAATTGGCCTACCAGAACAGAAGACTCAGCAAATGTCTTCTGGATCAGAGGCCTCACAGTGGAGGCGATTACAACTAGTGACCTCACTTAGCAGAGAGGCACTTATCTGACTTCAAACTCATGACCTTAGAGGTCCTCATCAGTTTGACCACTGGTTACACAAAAACTCACCACTACAACAGTCGTTACACTCAGAATATTCACTCAATATTCCTACACTCGGAACTCTCTTTCACATAGTTTCTACTACTGATTTTCTTTCTTGGAAATCTCGTATTCTTCAAGGTAAGTATACAGCCGTATATATATTTGAGAGTTGGAGGCAACAACGACTTCTTTATTCTGCAAAGGATAGTTTCCATTCTTGAGCTCTCTTCAAAATCTTCTTGATATCCTTGATTCTTTTTCCATAAGTGTGATATCTGGAAATAAGGAAGGTAACAGTTATTGTATCAAATCATGTTGAATATGAGAATAATTTAGGGTTTTTAGAAGATACTTCCCTAAATTAATTTAGTCACACTTTCAAACAAAATCACAGTGCTGATGCTGGAGGTCCTCGGCAGTTGCTGTGATGAGGTCCTCAATCTGGGCTTGAGTTTCTTCAATTACTTATACTTGCAAAACTCTGTGATTGAGAATTAGAGGAAGATGACTCAGAAGATTTTTTACAAGACTGGACAAAGTCCTTCAGCCATACAAGCTCTTGTCTTTGTATAAGAGACTTCCTCAAATTTGGCACTGTTGGTTCTGGCTCAGAAATCTGTCCAGCAATATCCGGATAATTAGGCACTTGTGTATTGTCTTGTCGTGTATTGTCTTGTCCCACAGGGGTATCTTTTATAGGACTTTGTAAATGACTTTCTCCAACATCTCTTATAGGGCTTCGAGTCGAGTATCTGATTGTATTGCATCAGAAAGCCACCTTTCCTGCATGTTAGATAAGCTAGGTAGCCTTGTATAGTCATTATCAAAGGCATAGCTATAGTTGTCAACAGTAGCCTTATCTTCTGTCAATTTCTTTTTTAATATAGTCTTGTCACTATCATAGGGTTGAGTGTGTTGACAAAAAATACCATTATTATGTAACAAAACTTTAGTAGATTCTCCCAATTTCTCTTTGAAAAGAAAAATATTCTCCTAAAAAATGACATCCCTTCTATGAATAATTTTTTTTATTTCTAACTCATACAATTTGTAACCCTTGATACCAAATGTATATCCTAGGAGCACACACTTACTGGCTCTATTTTCAAATTTATTTGTTTCTCCTATTGAAACATCATAACAAAGACAACCAATGGTTCTTCTTGTTGTTGAGGTGTCTTAATTCATTTAGGTTTGGTTTTTCTTTATAAAGCATTTCAAAGGGACTTTTCCAATTTAGATTTTTCATAGGCATTTTATTTATGATATATGTAGCAGCTAGAATACACTCACCCCAAAAAGATTTTGGAAAACCCGCTTGAAATTCGGATAGCTCTTGTTGTTTCTAACAAATGTATGTGTTTTCTTTCCACTACCCCATTTTGTTGAGGTGTCTTAACAACAAACATTTGATGAATAATTCCCTTGGAATCAAATAAAACAGTCCAAGTATTTTGCACAAACTCAGTTCCATTATCTGTTCTTACATATTTAACCGACATATTGAGCATAGTTTCTACTAGATTTAAAAATTTATCAATAGCATGTAATACTTGTCTTTTATCTTGCAAGAGGTATGTCCAAGTACACCTTGTGAAGTCATCCATAATAGTAATAAAGTATCTAGCCTCATTTATATTATTAACCATATAAGGACCCCATAGATCCATATGTACTAATTGAAAAGGGGAAATAGTTTTTATGGAGCTTCTAGAAAAGGGCATTCTATGTGCTTTTGCAAGAACAAAACTTCACAAAAAAAATTTATTTTTTTCATCAACATTACATCCATCAATATGTTCAAGTTTGGAGAAAGAAACATGTCCTAACCGAGAATGTAAAACATGTAAGGGAGTTTCACTAGTAGCAGCAAAAGCATTAGCAGTATGGCTATGTACATCAACAGTATTCACATATTGCTTCTTTTCAACCTTGGAATGCATCCTATACAATCCATGTCTCTCATTTGCAACAGCAATGGTCTGATTACTTAAATGGTCCTGAAACAGGCATCGATTAGGAAGCAAAAGTATATAAAAATTTTGATCCTGAAGCAACTTTACAACAAACAGTAAATTGAATTGGAAGTCGGTATATAAAGGACTTTAAGCAGAATAATCCTATTGTCTAGAATGATCGTACCAACAAGATTGATAGTCTCACCATCAGGCATGGTCACAGAAATAGGTTTGTCAAGATGAAAGAAAGAGTCAAATAAAGATTTATCATATGTCATATGGTCACTTGCCCCTGTATCTATTATCCAAACAGTTTCAAGAACGTTTCTAGATCTTGATGTGGCACAACATAAAGAACTATCAATTCTATGTTTCTGATTATATTAAAAGCTCTTAATGTTACCTGAAAAGTTGAGAACTGTCCAAGCATACCTCCTTCCTGTGTAAGTTGAGTAGAGCTTTGTCCTTGCTCATAATAGGGTTGGGACTGAACTGCTACATTTGCATGATGCCCATTCTTGGATTTGTCAATCTGCATACCGCCATGACTCATCTTGTATACCTCCTGAGCTATCTTCTGAATTAATTTCAGATCCAATTGAGGTATATCAGGGACATCTAAAGGGTCATTGTATTCTTCAGCTTGGACATTTGTCGCCATCCTTTTTCCTTTCTTCTTGCCATCTTTATCGTCCCATTCAGACACCAAATAAGTTTGAAGCATTGATCTCTTTCATGACAATTCTTTTGACAATACGTACAAAACTTGGAAGATTTGTCTTTCTTGAATTCTTTCCTGGGAGTTCTTGCGGAATTTTTGGCAATCAAGGCCTAGGCATCGTTATCACTCGAAGCAGAATAGTTAGCTTGCCTGTGTGTATAGGCAGCGATTTCTGAATTAAAATGAAGGCCTCTAGACACCTTCTTTTGGCTTTCTGCTCTTGAGACTAAAGAATAGGCTTTGTTAATGTTTGGTAAAGGATTCATGAGCAAAATTGACCCCTTACACTATCGTAATCATCATTAAGATGCATAAGAAATTGTACCAATTTCCTCCTCTGTTCCATATCAGCAACAGTCTTGATATGAGGGCACGTTTTAATAGAAGTGCAGACTGAAACTTCAGACATTTCTTCCAATTCATCCCATAATTTTTTTAGTTTTGTAAAATATAATGCTACTGAATCTTTACCTTAGTAAAGATCAGATATCTCCTTCTCCAATTGAAAGAGTAAATGATGGAGATCAGCCCTCACAACCTCATTTGGTGTCAGCATGCTTTGAGGCCATCCATGAATCCCAGAAGGTCCTTGACTATATCAAAGGTCATCCACCTGATGTGAGGTCATCCTTATTGTCTCAACACTTCAGAATCGAGGCCTCACTCACATTTGGCCCCTTGGAGGTCATTCATAATGTCCAAGCTTACATGGTCCGAATGTTATTTGGGTTGCACCGAACTATTTCAACCTGGGCATGCTTTGAGGACGTATATCTGGACATTGAGGACATTTATCTGAACATTGAGGACATTTATCTGGAGCTGATTGTTCTTTTCAACTTGGGTTGTGATTCTCTTCTCTTTGGAGGTCAAGGAAGTATGTTACTAAGACATTCTAAATGCCAAAGGTTGATCCATTTGGAGGTCGTTTGCATTCTGCGCAACTATTGCAATCTGGGTACGTGCGTGAGGACCTCATTCGGGATCAGCTTGTCTTTCGGTGTTTCAGCAAGGTCCTTTTGGTCTTTTCACTTGAGTTGCGTCATCTTCTGCTTATTGGAGGTCATTAATCTTCTGTGGAATCTGAATATACGCATGAGGACCTCCAACTTGAATCAGCTGAGAATTTGGACGTCCAAGGACGTTCCCTACTGAAGGAAGACTATTTGCACCTTTTTGACTTCACTTCCTGAGTTGTTGAGGTCTTTCCAATTCAGTGAGGTGTTTGTCATTGAGGCCCTCTATGAAGACGTCACTTTCGAGTTGTTGAGGTCCTTCAAGCTCGTGAGGTGATTATTCCAGCCTTGCCCACGTGAGGAATGCTGCTCCAACAAGAAAGCGCCATGTGTGATGTTTCTAGAGCCTTCCAATTGTTCTAGAAGCTCCATGAAGATGCCATGTATGACGCTTTTATTAGTCCTCATTACCAATGGGTCTAGAAGCTTCCTAAGTTAGTTACATATTATCTTATTCTAATGTAATTAACTAATTAAGCTAGATTAGGACGTTTTCTTTTTGCTCAAGAAACTCCTAATTAGATATCTCAGCTGGGTTTATATATACCCACTGTGAGGTCATTGTATTCGACAACTTGATATGAAATATGAGATTTTGAGTGCCTCATTAAGCCTCTTGTTTGTGAGTGATGTTAAACTCTCAAATTTGGTTAATTCTACTACAGTATCAAGGATTTGGCAATCCTTGTGGTGGGTGTAGAGCTTGGTAATCTCAATGGTGGTGTGCCTGTATCCATTGAGGTCATCGAGTCCGTTGCCCTTGTGATAATCGGTCATGGTGTGCCTGTATTGATCGGTAATCACTTGATTCTATCCTTTATCTTTCTGCATTTCCCATCCCTCTTTATCCATTTCAATCCATTTGAACGAGACCCAAAATCCTTCATGAGTTCTTGATGTTATTTTGTCCATCCGATCACATTTCACACATCACCCATTTCATCCATTTGTGTTTTGGTGTTTATGCTCTGTTTTGGAGGAGATAGTGATTGGTTCTCTGTTGTGAACCGTGTTTTGGAGTGTTTGTAATTGATTATCAGTTGTGAGGTCCAGAATCTCAGTGTTGTGTGTGTCCGCTTGGTGTCTGTGAGGTCATCACTCTGATCTTAGCGACCTTGCATACATCAACTTGGTATCAGAGCTGAGTTTCATCTTGGGGGGAGTATGTTTGTATTGCTCTTGATGTTGGGCAGTAGCAGAACGCTTCAGGAGGTCACAGAGCTAGCTACCATCTTGGTGAGTGAGTTTTGATTCCCTTGAGTCTAAACACATCCCAAATCAGCCCAAACACATAGCCACAAAAAACCCAGCAGCCATGACTTTCAGCAAACCCTCATATCGAGAGAGTGATAATATTTTGAAGGAGATCACTAGTAAGAATCAGCCTCAAGCACGTCCATACTCATTTCAAAAACCCCTGCTCACTCCACAAAAGCAACCCTTCCAGCCCAAAAACACACCCACAAAACCTACCCCAAACCCATAGCCTTATACCCCACAAAAGCCTACCCTCACTGAACCTAAAGCCTATAATCTTCGGAGGTGTTTAAGATGTCAAGGCCCGGGGCACATTGCTTTGGAATGTTCCAACAAGTGCGTGGTGTCTTTCAAGGAATACATAGCAACCTTTTTTATGGCGCCTTACCCAGAAGATGAACATCAAATTCGAGAGGAACCAAAGATTCATGATGCGGCAGAAGTTGTTGAGGCCATTTTTTCTCTTGAGAAAGAACACGAGGATGAACACGAGGTCGATTTTAATGACCCTCCTATTTTTGATGTGTATGAAGATGAAGAAGATTATAAGGGGTTAGAGGAGGAAGTAGAGGATCTTGATGAAGAAGAGCATGTAAATGAATTTTTGGAGGATCCTGTCTATGATGAGGAGGTTGAGGTCTGTCTGCCATTGACACAGTCAACGACCTTAGGGTTCTGTCAGCCAATGACATTGGCAGAATCTGAACCTCAACTCGTGAATTTGAACATCATGTCATCTTTAGGTGCTACAAGGATGAGAATGGAGGATGAAGCTTCCAGTGGCTTCAATGTTGAGTTGGTTTATTTCCAACCAAGGTCACTTCTATGGGTGAACTTGGAGGTGACAAGAAGACCAAAGAGGAAGAGGTGGAAGCGAAGGAGATCAAAGTATGATGAATGGAGTATCAAGCCCCAAGCAAACTCAGTGGAGGAGCTCATTGTTTTTACAGGTGATGTTGATTTTCCGGCCTTGATTCTTTTCAAGTTGATTGGAGTTCAATATTTTGGTCAAGGTATGGGATCTCAAGAATTTCCTTACTACATTATTTTGATGGGCATGAATGAAGCATACTTGAGAATATTTTGAAGTTTCATGAATGCATGTTTTGTGAAATTTCATGTGCTTTGGTATTGTGTTGAGAAGGTTATCGTGATTATACAACTTTGGTTGAGTCAAGATAGTGGAATAGCAGTGAAGTCATATTATCTTGATTTTGTGAGCCTTGATGATGCTTGTTGTGGATTAGTGTGGAATGTTGTTAAGGCCTTGATCATATGTTCTATATTGGGGAGTATGCCTTGGATGTTTACTATGGAAGTTGTGTTAGGAGGCACATTATTGTGTCATACCTTCACCATGTTTAGCAAGAGAAGCATCTATGTCGCATATCCTTTTGCTCAAATTGTCAGCTGTTCTGTTTTGAGGCCCTCCAGATAGTCAAGCACTGTCATGCACATTCCTTACCAACCTTGGTTCGTCATAAATCCTACTATTACCCCTCCACTCAAGCCACCACTGTCCTTAGCCCACAAAACAACCCCAAAAGCTCCTCAAAAACCCTTCATACCAAATAACTTCCTATTCAACAAAGGGAGTCTCGAAACCTACTTTCTATGTTCGTTTACTTTCACATTACTACCCTCCACAAAAGAGCCAACCCTCAGAACCCACAAACCTAGGTTTCCATCCTTGAACCTATGGTTTTTGAAGATCCTTAACCAGGTTGAGGTCCTTATTCTGATCAGTGATTCATTGATCCTCACAAGGACAGATAAACTTTTTCATGATCTACCCTCAAGCCTTACCTTACAAAGGATGTTACAAAAGCCTTTTGACCCTGGTATCATTTTTCCCATGCAACCCAGCCACTCAATAAACCCCAATGAGGCCTTCAAGATTCTAAGGTTGATATTTGTGTTTCATGTTGAATGGATGGATAACACATCAATACAATGTCTGGAACATCTTGCTAGTACCATGGTTGGAGATGAGGCAAAGGCATATGGGAGAAGGAGTGATTCTACCAAGTTGTTGCTAAGGTTAGAGGACTCATTTGAGGTCCTTGAAGTGATCAAGATTGAAGTTAACCATTTTGAAGACGGTTCAATGTCCTTGAGGCCATACTATTCTTGGTGTATATCTTTGAGGCCATATTATTCTGTGGCAGAGGACTTTCCAAGTTAGAGGACAAACTTTTCTCAACTTGGGGGGAATGATGGAGATCAGCCCTCACAACCTCATTTGGTGTCAGCATGCTTTGAGGCCATCCATGAATCCCAGAAGGCCCTTGACTATATCAAAGGTCATCTACCTGATGTGAGGCCATCCTTATTGTCTCAACACTTCAGAATTGAGGCATCACTCACATTTGGTCCCTTGGAGGTCATTCATAATGTCCAAGCTTACATGGTCCGAATGTTATTTGGGTTCCACAGAACTATTTCAACCTGGGCATGCTTTGAGGACGTTTATCTGGACATTGAGGACATTTATCTGAACATTGAGGACATTTATCTGGAGCTGATTGTTCTTTTCAACTTGGGTTGTGATTCTCTTCTCTTTGGAGGTCAAGGAAGTATGTTACTAAGACATTCTAAATGCCAAAGGTTGATCCATTTGGAGGTCGTTTGCATTCTGCGCAACTATTGCAATCTGGGTACGTGCGTGAGGACCTCATTCGGGATCAGCTTGTCTTTCGGTGTTTCAGCAAGGTCCTTTTGGTCTTTTCACTTGAGTTGCGTCATCTTCTGCTTATTGGAGGTCATTAATCTTCTGTGTAATCTGAATATACGCATGAGGACCTCCAACTTGAATCAGCTGAGAATTTGGACGTCCAAGGACGTTCCCTACTGAAGGAAGACTATTTGCACCTTTTTGACTTCACTTCCTGAGTTGTTGAGGTCTTTCCAATTCAGTGAGGTGTTTGTCATTGAGGCCCTCTATGAAGACGTCACTTTCGAGTTGTTGAGGTCCTTCAAGCTCGTGAGGTGATTATTCCAGCCTTGCCCACGTGAGGAATGCTGCTCCAACAAGAAAGCGCCATGTGTGATGTTTCTAGAGCCTTCCAATTGTTCTAGAAGCTCCATGAAGATGCCATGTATGACGCTTTTATTAATCCTCATTACCAATGGGTCTAGAAGCTTCCTAAGTTAGTTACATATTATCTTATTCTAATGTAATTAACTAATTAAGCTAGATTAGGACGTTTTCTTTTTGCTCAAGAAACTCCTAATTAGATATCTCAGCTGGGTTTATATATACCCACTGTGAGGTCATTGTATTCGACATCTTGATATGAAATATGAGATTTTGAGTGCCTCATTAAGCCTCTTGTTTGTGAGTGACGTTAAACTCTCAAATTTAGTTAATTCTACTACAGTATCAAGGATTTGGCAATCCTTGTGGTGGGTGTAGAGCTTGGTAATCTCAATGGTGGTGTGCCTGTATCCATTGAGGTCATTGAGTCCATTACCCTTGTGATAATCGGTCATGGTGTGCCTGTATTAATCGGTAATCACTTGACTCTATCCTTTATCTTTCTGCATTTCCCATCCCTCATTATCCATTTCAATCCATTTGAACGAGACCCAAAATCCTTCATGAGTTCTTGATGTTATTTTGTCCATCTGATCACATTTCACACATCACCCATTTCATCCATTTGTGTTTTGGTGTTTATGCTCTGTTTTGGAGGAGATAGTGATTGGTTCTCTGTTGTGAACCCTGTTTTGGAGTGTTTGTAATCGATTATCAGTTGTGAGGTCCAGAATCTCAGTGTTGTGTGTGTCCGCTTGGTGTCTGTGAGGTCATCACTCTGATCTTAGCGACCTTGCATACATCAGTAAAGGTCCATTACTTTGCCCAAATCTCTCACTAAGTTCAAACCACAGTTCTTTAGCAGTTTTAACATCAAGAAAGGCTTCAGGTAACTCAGAAACCATGCAATTCAAAAGCCAGCTAATTACCATGTTATCACACTTTACCCGCTGATTCAACAAAGAAATTTGAGTGGGTTGAACACATTCACCTGTGATAAATCCAAGCTTCACTTTCGGCTTCAATGCAATCTTTACAGCCCTTCCCCATTTCTGAAAATTGGTGCCTATGAATTTGATATTGACGATTTGCAATCCCGGGTGGTCTGAACCTTGCAAATGAAGCGGATCATTGTTGTAGAGTTCATCATCAGATCTAGTTCTTGTTTGACCTGATCCTGAAGCAACACAACCTCCGGATGAACCTTCTCCTTCTGCGGCCATTGTTGGTAAACTTGGGGAAGCAATCTCAGTGGCGATTGTCAGTGAACCCTAGAATTTTCGACCGAATTGAATAAGTTTGATTTGGGGAAGAAGAACTCAGTTTATTTCCCTTTGCTCTGATACCATGAGAAATAAGGGAAAGAGATAACAATTGGAGGAAAAAGTATCATATTCATATTCCAATTGAGAAACCAGGGAGAACTATTTCAACACCTAAAACGGAAGAAAAAAGAGAAAGAAACAAGAAAAAGAAAGAAAAGAAAATACAAGAAACTACTATTCTAATCCTATTTAAAACATACTAAATACTAAACTAACTCTCACAAGCTTAAACAGGTTGATGTATGAACAAGAGCAGTGCTCGCTAATTACACTGGGTGGGGGGGAGAGAGATATTTATAAAGAGAGAGACCCAACCTCTGCGTTGTACATGTTCGTAGTTTTGTACTACAATCTAGTGCCATCAAAAATTGGCATGCTATGCAGAGGGACTTCTACCAGCTGAGGCATTTCTTGTTTTCTGCTCATGGGCATGTATAATGCTAGTGAAATTTCAAGCTTCAATTTTGACATACTAACACAGTTTAAAGAGCTCTATGGCAAGGGATTTATTCTTTTCTTTTTCTTTTTTTTTGTTGGCTTCATTCTATCAAGACCAATTTACTTTGTGGCAATCGTTAGTATCAATGTTAAACCTGCAGTAGAGAGAAGCTCACAGGCAATAACAATGACCTGGAAATAGAAAGGAGAGGAAAACGCCAAGGAAATGTTCCATCGAAAGAGAAAAGTACTAAAACAAACTGAATTACTATTATTCGTATTTGTATATTTTGTTCGGATCTATTTGGTCATACATTTATATAGTGCATGACACTGAGGTAAATAATAGACATAACGTAGGGTATTTGAGTAAATCAAAATTGGGACTACTTATCCCCTTATGCTCTTTTTATAGTAGTATCCTTAAATATTAAAAATCATGAATGTACATTTACTATTTCAATTGCATTTTGGTAATTTTACTAAACTTAAGGGGTTATATTCTATGCTTTTTTGTTATTTTATTTTCATTTTATTTTTATCATTAAATATTAAAATTCTACATCCACTTTTACTATTTAAAATTATACATGGGATATTATCCAAATCACATTTAGCAAATACTCCCAAGTTGGGAGATTATTCTATGGTTTAATTATTGTATTTATTTATCCTTTATTTTAGATTCCTAATTTCAAAGTTATAACTTTGCACTTTGTTTCAAGCGTTGTTACGAGTATTGTTCGTGTGACATTTAAGATATTTGCCTCTTGAAAGTTTATCCTAAACCCTTATTATTTTATTTAGTTTGTTCTTTGGAGGGTTGATTTAAGTTTGGTGATTATCATCAAAATATTGGTTGGCAAAGTGCTGGGAGGACGTGTAAATTTTAGAGAATTTTACAAAACGTATAACCAAAAAAAAGTACTACACATCAGTCAAATTTCCAAAAATTTAAAAAATTTATACATTTTCATGGGTGCGTTTGGTTCTTTCCCAGGAAAATATTTCCTATTTTCCAGGAAAGTTTTTCCTGAGAATGTTTTTACTGGAAAAATTATTTCACAATGTTTGGTTAACATGGTAAAGTTTGTAGGAATGTTTATTTGAAATATCCAAACTATCCTTGTATATTAATTTATAAAATATTTTTTTCAGAGGCATTTTGGGAAGTTGAGTTATAAACAATTTTTCTTTCCCATGGGAAAGAAACTTTCCCATACCCCCTCCCCCTGGGAAAGTTTTCACCATGATCCATAGGGAAATTGTGGATCCCAGTTAAAAATTTTCCCAACCTATTTTACTTCCAAACATGGGAAAGTTAGTCAACTTTAGGAAAGTTGACTAACTTTCCTAGGAAACCCATGGAACCAAACACCTAAAGATAATGTAAGACCACTTTCTTTTTTCTTTATTACCTTTCTTTAATAATACTCTATCACATAATATATTTATTGCACACAACGCGCGTTTAATATAGATAAAAAAAAGGGATAATTATACATAAAATACAATAATACAAAAAAGATGATAAAAATAGTGTCGTATTTTTTAACCTTTCTTCTGGTATAGGCAAGGAAGAATGTAATACAGTAATGTTTTTTAGCATTTTTAATTGTTTACTTTTATTTGTAAGGACAGCTATACATTAATACAGTCATATATAAAATACAACGTTTGTAGATTATAAGTAGTCAATACATATCTCATAACTCTGTAACTTGGCTAAACAAAGGCGTCATCACTAAAACATAAACGGTCTATAATTTACAACCTACTACATCTATTTCCATGTTTCAGGCATAGTGAACTCAAAGTTCAACATTCGTTGGACGGATTGTAAATTTGGGGGTTAATAACTACACTATTCTTTGTTTGAGTAATATAGGGAGTTCCCTAATATGATACTATGTCTCATCTACAACATTGTTTATATAAAATTGAAATACAAAGCTAATAAAAAAAAGCAATAAATTAATAAAAATATATCAATTCTAGACATAGATATTCATTCCAAGGAACAAAGAGATGATTTGGAATTAAGTTACTTGAAATCCGGCAACTTAGACTTGAAGAAGAAGAAGAAGAAGAAGAAGAAGAAGAAGAAGAAGAAGAAGAAGAATAGGATAAAAGATTTAAAAAGGGATCAAAACCTTAAAAATAATATCAATTATATGTATAGATAATATTTTGGAGGGAATGAAATAAAATAATTGGGCAAGAATATGAGGGAAACAAAAATATATATATATATATCTATCTATAATCCTTTAAAAGCAGAAAACTTGAACTATAGCATTCTACAGTATTTGGACAAAAACGTCGGCACCCAGCTCATTTTCTGATTTCCATTTTTTGATTTTTGATTTTTATTTATTGCTTTTTTTTATTTTGCAAATCTGTAACAAATCTTCCGTCTTTTCAACTCCCCATCTTTCACCATACTTTTTAATTTTTACACAGACCCTACGCCTTTTCACCCCCCTTTTGCAGTAGCCTTTATCCAACATTAATTGCTCATTGTGCCTTCCTCTTTTCTATACCCATTTCACAGCTTTTATTTTGCATTTTTGTTTCCCCTACCCTCTTCTCACTCTATTTTCACTCCTCATTGTGCCTCGCTATTCATGTTTCTTCTCCAACCTCTTTCTTTTCTCTGAGTTTTCGTTCTGGTGCGGTTGCGGCGTCTGTTCAGGTTTGAATGCTATTTTGTTAATTTTTTTCCTTTCGATTTATACATGTTGCATGGTGTTTTCATATGTGTTTTTCATTTCTTCTTATTTGCGCCACCTTAGTTTCTTGATTTAATTTGTTTCATTAACTTACTTTCCCATTCTCTTCACCATTCTCACAGTTTCTCAATTATTTAGTGAGTATTTATTGTTGCTTCTGACTTGATTTAAAACACTAGAAGCATGAGTGAGAGAGAGAGAGGGAGAGAGAGAGAGAGAGAGAGAAAGAGAGAGAGGGTGGCTGTAGGGGGATGGGAGATGTGGGTTGTAGGATGACTACCCTTGTTCAAAAATTTTAGTTAATCATGTTGATAAATAAAAATCTTTGCCCCTGTTTATCTCACTAGAAGCATGAGAGAGAGAGAGAGAGAGAGAGAGAGAGGGAGAGAGGGTAGCTGTAGGGGGATGGGAGATGTGGGTTGCAGGATGACTACCCTTGTTCAAAAATTTTAGTTAATCATGTTGATAAATAAAAATCTTTGCCCCTATTTATCTTGGTACCCTTGTTCAGAGCCAACAAATTCCATCGTTGCAATTTGTTTCACTTTTACAATTCCAATAATCGTGATTCCATTTTTATCTTTAATTAATACACTGTTTATCACTTTTTACAATTACAACAATTATTATTCTCAATTAATATAAGGGTAATTTGGGAAAATTGCAAACTCTTCATCCTAATTCCAATGTCTATTGATTTTCTCAAGTTAGGTTAATTGACAAAGATATCAGATACTATTACTCAATTGATATTTTACCAAAAATTCTCATGAGTAATATTCTTGACAACATTGTGGAACTATAAATAAAAAATTAAAAACTCATGAATATGAACCTACAAATATATAGTGGGGATTGGCTTTGCTCAGCTCACTTGGCCTTAAACTCCAAATGTGTGACTGTGCACTCTAAGTATAGTTTCGCTGCAGCCAATGTTGAACAAAGATAGTAGTATAATATTTACTTATTAGGTACACTCATTTTCCCTTTTTTTCTTTCCTTTCTTGGATTGTTATGGTTCATGATTCTTAACCACTGAATTAATGTTAAATCTCAAAACTTAAGCAATGAAAATCTCAATACTTGCACTGAATTTGCCTTTCAAAACTTGGCGTCATAATCGGTTCAGTGTTTTTTTTTAGTCAAACCGATTCTAATAATTCGTAAATCCTTAAATTTGGGGTCAGAATTTTGTTCAAAAAATTGAAGATTCAGAAATATTGTGTTAGAATTTGGACGGAAATTCTATAGTCTTAATCTGTCAAATTCATGGGTAATTTCAATTTACTAAAATTAACCAATTTTTTTCTAAATTTACCAAAATTTATCAAAAATTATCAAAATTAAAAAACAAAAAAAATTCATATATTAGTGTAAATTTTACAAAAGTTGACAAATTGTGAAAAAGGTGAAGTTTTCATTAATTGTGTGTACTTGATAAATGAATTAATTTCCCCCAAAAAACTTGCTTTATATCAACATCATTGATTATTGTTTTTAATAGTCAGATCTTGTGCCTTTACTTTTATGTGTTGCTGAACTTCAGCAGGTGAATAGTCACTTTTCTTCAACCTTTTTTCCCTTTTTCAAGGAAAATGTTGGTACAAAAACAATTCCTTTTTCCACTTCCAGAAAATTTTCATGTTATTTTGTGCATACCCATTTGGCGCCCAAACTCTCTTTTTCTTTTTTCCTTTTTGTTTTTTTTATAAAAAATTTGGGTCCATTGCAGATCAATTATTCATCCAACAAATATGTTGAACTGAACATGCATTGAAGGAACTGGTAAAATCATAAATGAGGTTCAGGGACAAGAAAAAAAAAACAAGAATGTAGTTTGTGTTTTTAATCTTTTTTGTCTTTCTCTAATTATGAATTTTGCCAACTTTTGTTTTTGATATATATATATATATATATATATATATATATATATATATATATATACATATACATATATATATATATATAAATATGTATATGTATAATGGCACCTGTTGAAAAATATTGGAGAATTTTAAATATAGAGCATTTTACCAAAAATTCTCTAATTTTAACTTTTATTCAACTGCTTTATACCCATAAATTTTACACATAGTTGGTGTTATATGGAATTCTGTTAGAGAAAAGTGAGTAGCAAGGTAACAGCGGAAGCGAATAATAGAATCGAAAACGAGATGACGAATATTACGACAAAATTTAGGAACGAAAAATAAGCGATAAAATCAAACACCAGAATGACGTGGGAAACCGAAGAACTCGGAGAAAAACCCACGGATGGCGACAGCCAGAAAATAATCCACTATGAGAAAGGAGGAGTACAACCTGATCACTATCACAGGGTGTGATGCGATCCACAAAGGAGATTACAATAACAATCTCTCAACACTCAACTCACAATCTCTCAGGATACACTGGGGAAAATATTGGTGAGACCCCTTTCTCTCTCAATATTTTCTCTCTCTCTAGCTCTCTGTGTTTACCGATGTTTTTGGTGGAGAAACATGCACCCTATTTATAGGGAGAACTCCCTATAACCTAACTTGACTCCCACTCCAAGTAGATTTAGAATCTAATACAATTAGGAAACCCAACACAATAAGGAAACCTAAATAATATCCTAATACAATTAGGAAACAAATAATTGTGAGATCAAGAGATTTGGTGATTTTAGGACACTTTCCTAGCAAACTCCACCTTGGACTAAAATCAACGAATCATCGATCCAGATAAACATCTTGGCTGTCGCCATCAACACGCCCCTCCGCAGGGCGTGGCCCCGCAGGGCTCTCACATGCTTAGAACACCAACTAAGTCCAAACAATGTTCGAACTTAGCTATAGATAGAGGCTTGGTTAACATGTCTGCAGGATTATCAGAAGTATGAACCTTCTTCACCACGATCTCTCCTGCAACAACTGTATCTCTGATGAAGTGATACGGCGCCATATGCTTGGTCTTGAATGATAAGTGTCATTCTTTGTCGGATGTAGCACTCTCGTCTCAATAAACCACTCTCGCCTGTGGTACTCCAAGCTCCATGACCAATCTCCTCAACCAGATAGCCTCCTTCACTCCTTCCGTTGCAAAGAATATATTCAGCCTGTAGTAGATGTGGTCGCTATAGATGAAGTGAAGCTTTCCAAGATATTGCTCCTCCACACATGAACACATACCACGAAATTGGCGTCTCCTATCCAGATCTCCACCATAATCAAGATCAACATAACTCCGCAACATCGACGTTGCAAAGATCGCTCTATCATACAGGATGCCCTTCTCCAAAGTACCCTTTACATAGCGAAGGATCCACTTCACTCCTTCCCAATGCTCCTTCCCTGGATTCTGCATATATCTACTCACCACACTAACTGCGTGGGAAAGGTCAAGTCTAGTACACACCATAGCATACATCAAACTACCAACTGCACTAGCATAGGGAATATTAGACATCCTCCTTACCTCCAAATCAGATTTAGGGGACGGTTCTCACTGCATAACTTGAAGTGTGCAGCTAAAGGAGTTGAAACTGCTTTACAGTTTCTCATGTTGAATCTGTCCAACACCTTCTCCAGATATTTCTTCTGAGACAGGAACAACTTCCCTGCCTTTCTATCCCTTTGGATCTCCATACCCAAAATCTTCTTCGCCGCTCCGAGGTCTTTCATCTCAAACTCCTGATTGAGTTGAGATTTCAGCTTCTTTATTAGTGACATGTCCCTGGAGGCAATCAAACATGTCATCCACATACAATAATAAATAAATGAAAGACCTTTCTTCAAATTGCCTGTAGTACACACAATTATCATAGTGACTTCTTGTGTACCCTTGCCCTACCATAAAGGTATCAAACCTTTTATACCACTGCCTGGGTGCCTGTTTAAGTCCATACAAGGACTTTCTCAATCTGCATACCATTCGCTACTTGCAGAACGATGAAACCATCTGGCTGCCTCATATATATTTCCTCCTCCAACTCGCCATGGAGGAAAGCTGTCTTGACATCAAGTTGCTCCAACTCCAAATCAAATAGAGCAACAAAGGCAAGCAAGGTGTGGATCGACGTATGCCTCACGACTGGCGAGAATACTTCGTTGTAGTCGATTCCTTCTTTCTGGTTGCAACCCTTTACCACTAATCTGGCCTTCCACCTTGCACTTTCTACACCAGGGATACCTTCCTTTCTCTTGTACACCCACTCAGCAAGAGCTCGTCGCCCTTTAGGCAACTCACATAGCTCCCATGTATGATTTTTCTGCAGACTCTCCATCTCCTCTTGCATAGCTCCTATCCAGTTTGAGGCATTCGGACAAGAGATGGCCTCCTGATAGGTAGAAGGTTCAGCACCTTCAGGAGTCTCCTCTGCAACACTCAGCGCATAAGCAATCATAGCATCATCTTCTTCAGTATATCGCGCTGGTCTCCTGATCTCCTTCTTGGGACGATCTCTAGCAATGCATGGTTGTTCCTCCACCTGAGGAACATTCGTCTCAATCTCAGGCTCATCAACCTGAGTTGGTTCAGGAGCATCATCAGTAGTTTGCTCCTGATTGCAGGTTCCAGCAGCTCCACCTTGAGCCTGCTCCACCTCGAACACCATTCTTCCTGCATCATTAGAAGTACCGGTAGATTCCATTCCAGATAACATAACAGTTTCATTAAAGGTTACATCTCTAGACTGAATAACTTTCATCAAATCAGGACACCACATTCTATATCCCTTAGACTCAGACCCGTAACCTAGAAACATGCATTTAACAGCCCTGGGAGACAGCTTCCCATCATTCACATGGACATATACAGGACATCCAAAAATTCTCAAATTAGAATAATTAACTGGATTACCTGTCCATATTTCCTCTGGAATCTGGTATTCGATAGAGGCATGAGGTGATCTGTTCAGCAGGTAGCAGGCAGTAGATATCACCTCTGCCCAGAACGATTTGTTCTTCCAAAGCCCTGCATTCGAGAGCATGCAGCGTGCTTTCTCAAGAGTGTCTGTTGATTCTCTCGGCTACCCGTTTCTTTGAGGCTTACCCACCAAGGTTCGATGCCTCGCAATCCCATGCTCCTCGCACCAAGAAATCAGAATCAACAAACTCCAACCCATTGTCAGTCCTGAGTTTCTTGATTTTCCTGCCTATCTGGTTCTCCACCAAAGCTTTGAACTTCTTGAAATATGAGAATGCCTCATTCTTGTGCCGCAGGAAATAAACCCAAGTCTTCCTCGAGAAGTCATCCACGAATGTCAACATGTAGCGCTTGCCACCCAGTGATGGCACTCTAGTAGGACCCCACAAATCTGAATGAATATAATCAAGGATCCCCGCTGTTGTATGTTTAGCCCTTGAAAAGCTAACCCTCTTCTGTTTCCCGTAGACACAATGATCGCAAAACTCCAACTTGCCGATCTTTGCGCCTTCAAGGTGTCCCTTCTTGCTCAACATTGACATTCTCTTCTCGCCCATGTGGCCTAGTCTCATGTGTCACAGTTTTGTGCTGTCGGACTCATCAAGATTTAGGATGCACGCAGATCCTCGCCATCAGACCCTGCAGGGATGTATAGATCGCCTTCCTGATTCCCTTCATAAGAACATTGGAACCCCTGCACACTTTCAAAACACCATCTTCTCCTTTGTACCTGCAGCCGTTAGCTTCAAGAGTACCCAAAGAAATTAAATTTCGAGTCATGTTAGGGATATGACGAACCTCCTTGAGAGTTCTAATGATGCCATCATGAGTCTTGATTTTGATGCTACCGATTCCTGCAACCTTGCAGGCTGTGTCGTTACCCATGACTACGACCCCGGTGTCAACACTCTCATAAGACTCGAACCAGTCCTTATGAGGACACATATGATAGGTGCACCCCGTGTCAAGAACCCACTCATCTCTAGCTATCCTACTCAATGTGGTAGCCAAGGCATCATCCGTAACTACAAACCCATCACCATCTGACTCGGACTCTACGCAGTTTGAGGTACCAGGTTTGGTGTGATTATCCTTACCCTCCTGCTTCTGGTCTCTCTATTTTGCCCAACAGTCTCTCTCTATATGCCCCATCTTACTACAGTAGTTACACTTCTTATTCTTGTGAGGATTCCTAGACTTTGAACGGTGTTTAGACCTCCCTCTAGACCCGTTTCCCTTACGTTCAGTATTTCTACCCCTTACAACCATAGCATCACCACCCTGGTCATCACCACCGGTATCAAGTTTCTCCTTAGACAGTAAACTAGCCTTTACTTCACTAAGGTTAAGGTCACCACGATTCCCATACAACATGATTTCCTTAAATTGTTTATGTGATGCAGGTAGGGACAGAATTAAATGAAAAGCCTTATCCTCATCAGTGTGTTTTATATCCATTGATTCCAATTCAGTAATAATATAATCAAATTCACTAAGATGTGCCTGGATAGAAGTACCTTGGGGCATCTTCCACCTGTAGAATTTCTCCTTCATTCGGTACTTGTTTGCACGACTCTTCGACATGTACAGCTCTTCCAGTTTGGTCCAGAGCACCCGAGGTTTCTCGATATGCATCACCTCTCTCTGAATGTGCTCTGCCAAGCACAGCTGAATCCCTGCCAGAGTCTTATCTTCAAGCTTCTTTCACTCCCTTGGAGTCAGATTCCCCTTGATATCCTTCTGGAGTTTTTGGAATTCATCATCGCTCATTGTCGCATCAGTCTTCGTGTCAGGATACTCAATCACATCCCATAACCCGTGCTGAATCAGGATCGCCTTCATCTGCAGTCTCCATATAGTAAAACTCCTCGTTCCATCAAATTTTGGAATATCGCACTTCATGATTGAAGCCATCTCCACCTTGCTCTGATACCACTTGTTAGAGAAAAGTGAGTAGCAAGGTAACAGCGGAAGCGAATAATAGAATCGAAAACGAGATGACGGATATTACGATAAAATTTAGAAACGAAAAATAAGCGATAAAATCAAACACCAGAATTACGTGGGAAACCGAAGAACTCGAAGAAAAACCCACGGACGGCGACAGCCAGAAAATAATCCACTATAAGAAAGGAGGAGTACAACCTGATCACTATCATAGGGTGTGATGCGATCCACAAAGGAGATTACAATAACAATCTCTCAACACTCAACTCACAATCTCTCAGGATACACTGGGGAAAATATTGGTGAGACCCCTTTCTCTCTCAATATTTTCTCTCTCTCTAGCTCTCTGTGTTTACCGATGTTTTTGGTGGAGAAACATGCACCCTATTTATAGGGAGAACTCCCTATAACCTAACTTGACTCCCACTCCAAGTAGATTTAGAATCTAATACAATTAGAAAACCCAACACAATAAGGAAACCTAAATAATATCCTAATACAATTAGGAAATAAATAATTGTGAGATCAAGAGATTTGGTGATTTTAGGACACTTTCCTAACAAATTCTTATTTAGCTGTTGCAATGGTGTTCGTCACTCTGATTTTCAGTTGTGAGAAATGAGTCCTACGCAGAAGGTAATTGGTAACCTAACAGAAAAATCCATGAACTACACTTTAAAAGTCAAGGTTGTGCAAAAATGGAGGCCTGTATGCTCTCCAATGAAAATGAACTGCCAGAAATATATCATGCAAGATGAGAAGGTATGCTATACTTGATTCTTAGTGTACTGAACATCCAATTTTATAATTTTTTTTTTCTAAGAAAGCATCTTGTGGAAGTGGAGTAAGGCCACTTGTACAATTTATTTTTGTTTTCATATTGTTGATATAATTTGTTCTGTATAGTTGTGCTTACTATACATTACCTGCAAAAATGGTTAACTTTTGAAGGCAAAACTGTGCAGAAATGAGGTTGCGTCATTTTGTTCGACTTTGGATGTTTTGAGGAACAGAGTGAATTCAATCTGAATTTTTTTGTATGAAGTTGGGATCCAAGAGTGATACATATCAGAGAGAGAGGCAAGCATGGTGTGATTTTCTTATCTCTATTGCTTATAGTAGATTCCAGTTTCGTATCATTTTAATCTATTGTGGCCCCAAATCCCCATTAACTTGGACCACTATTGCAAATTTCTTTTCATTTTTCTGGAATAGGAATTTGGACTTGTTCGAATTATGAAATTAAAGCTTCAAATGTGGTTCCAATATGAACCAAATTACCCTCTTTTCACATGTTAAAATAAAACTAAGTAGGGTTGTAGGGGATTTGCTTAATTGATATTCAAAAAATGACAGCATTGTGAAAAATGCCTTAAATTTTATAATTGTCATATTAAAGGTATTTTTTTTAAAATGTCGACCAAGATCTAAAGCTTCATAGAGATTGGTAACTTCCTTTTTGGCATTTCTTCTCTAATTTGTAGGATGTAATTATCATATATTTAGGCTATTTATTTATCCATTGTAAATGGAATACCCTTTTCTTATAGAGTACTAAACTTTGATATAGTAACCTATGGGTCAAGAGCCCAACCTTTGGTGTATATGTACTTATGTTTTGGTGTCCTTGGTCTATGAACAAGAAGTATAAAAGAGAGTAAGAGACTTGTGTTCAAAAGTACTTAGCTGGTAGGCATGGAATTTGAAATCTCAAAAAAAAAAAAAAGAAAAAAAAAGGATGGGAATATTGATGCACTTGCTCAAAATGAAAAGTGAGCACGAGATGGTTAAAGGAACCTATGGTCTACAATTTTGCAACTTGCATATACTACACTATTTGCAAGTGTAAACCATTATAGATGGTTAGACTCATTGCATTGAAGGCGGAGTTGATGAACTAATCTGCGTTGTTATGGACTTTTCTCTTCAACATTAGTCCATTGTAGCTGAACAGAAAAAACGGGGGATGAAGGGGTGCCAATTAGCCTATGTGTGAAACCTCGTTTTTATCACCTCTACTTTGGTTTCACACTTTCACTTGTCATCTTGAGCTTATATGAGTCGACTTAGTGTAAGTTTCATGGTATTTTTGTCCACCTTTGCTAATTTTCACCAAAGTGCTTAATTGTCTCATTTGTCGGTAAGTTTCACACAAATTTCCAGTCAGGCACAACCACTTATGTCGGAGTGGCGCTCATGTGCCACCTTTTTTGCTCTTCCCAGCCAGAAACAATCTCGAGGTCTGGGATAGGCACCGATGTTGTTCAGCATGACCTTCAACTCTTTTGCTGCCCCCAATAATTTTTTGAGCATCACTCATCCTATGTATGTGATATACCTTTCAATGTATTCAATCAATAACGTCTATCTTCAACTCTACAGTTCACCTTTATTCATCCAATTACGTCTCTGTAATCCCAATCATGAATTCTTCAGTTGTTTACAGGAGAAAGGACGAATGATCTTATCACAAACATTCTTACATTATATCAATCTGTAGAAGGCGATGACAATAGTATTCTTTAGACAAATTTTAGGAGGTTTTGTTTTGTTTTAACACTGTAGGTGACTAAACTTGGCGATATGATTTGGATTATCAAAGTATTAAGCAGTGGGCTGAGAAAATATAAGGAGAAGAAATACAGGCAAACAACAAAAAATTGATGAGGTTTGTTTATATTGTTAACTTCTTGAGCATTTTGGTTCCATCTTTAATTTTTTTTAAAGTACATTTTTTTGATTTTAAGTTTTCCAACAAAAGATTGATGCTTTTGACTAGGATTTGGAATTTGTATTGTTGCATTCATCATGTTGACGAGGGCTAAACTCCAACGCATTGGAAAGTAGACAAGAGGGAAAGGTCAGTTGTACAAGATGCTTGTTTCTCATGTTTGTAGTATTGTTCTTCTATTCAGTGTATTATGAGATTACTTTTTCAAATTACTATATTCTAGGCTTATCAATTATCAATGAAATTACGGTTGTTTTGGACTTTGCTACTCTTAATTTCTTACTATTGAGTATGCTTTAACAATAGATAGTTGAGATTTGCAGGATGACACTTGATAATAAAAATAGCAGCGGAGCTTATTGGAAGATTTATAGGTCAATATGTCTGCAGTATGGTAACTTAACATTTTGTAACTTTGACCTTGCCCTTTTAGTTGTTGCTACAAGCGTGTGTATAGGAATAGTCTTCAAGAACAGTAGATATATAGGAGATTTTGACAAGTTCCATAGAAGAGCATATAACTCTTGAGTTCTTGTATTATATGTTGGGATGTAAGCTGAAAACAAACCGATATGCTTGGAAATGCATTTTATATTTTATGATAAACACTGTTTGCTTAATTCTGGAAAAGAGGAGATGCTTAGTATATTGACACCTTCCATTGTGATCTCAATAATAAGGATGCCTTTGTTTCAGTATCAGAAGGAATTTGAGCTCGTGTGATATGTAAAGACCTGGGATCAATATTGAATGTCTGTTTTTAATTTTTGGTACAAGGAGCCTTTTTGCTTCATACAAAAGAATGGACTGAAGAACACTTTCTTCCCCTCACATGAAGGATCAGGCTGTTACATTGGATCTTTGTAGCACTTGTAAATAACCTTAATTTTTTTGAAAATCATTAAATGCTTTTCAATTAGCCTTTATTCGCTATTATGAGATACATAGATCGTTAAGCAAACGGTATGTGCTCATCAAGGGTCTTAATATGCATATAGGTTCAATAAATATAGTATTAAATAGCAAGATACACTGGTGTTTTTGGAAAGCAAAGTAAATGATGATATTGAATACAGGTTTGCTCTTCTAGATGTCAGGCTCTATACATGTTTAGTTTATTTTTGTTACAAACTGAGGATTCAAACATGTTTCCCCATTTCTTCAAAGCATATGTTACTCATTTTTTTCTATCACTATGTACTCTTCAGTTTTATTTTCGGGAAAACAATATTTATGAGATTAGATCATGATTAATGTAGTTCGTGGTTACTATGCTCTACAAATATACTATGTCGTGTATGATTTTGGGTCCACTGCATTTGAGTCTCACTTAAAGTTGGCACTTGGGACGGGGTTGGCATTTTGACATTCTATAGAAAGAAAATTAAAAGATAATGCGATTTTTCTAATTAATTTTATTGTTGAATATTATAAATGAATAATATAACAAATTATATTGTTAATAAAAGAATATAACTAATTATATTATTAACACTTATATATAATTATAATTAATCACATTGTTAGTTATAACTAATAAAATTTATAATATAACTAATTATATTGTTAATAGAAGAATATATTGTTAATGAAATTCACCCCTACTCTAGAAAGAAAATAAGAGAATAGTGTCTTTTTTCTAACTAATTATATTCTTAATTATTACTTCTAATTATAACTATTAATTGATCAGTACTGGTCAATATTACTATAAGTCAAAAATAACAAGTCTTTAATAGTTCATTATTCTTTACTAAGGAAATTCAAATTAATTATTCATTTAACTAAATTTAAAATTTAAAATTAAAAATTATCTCCGTAAATCTACACATTAGATGATCTATTCTTCTTTGATTATTTTAATTGTAGGTGTTGCGGGAACTTTCATTATTGAACATTTCTTCTTTTATCAAAAAAATATATATTAGTAGTGTTATGTACTTGACAAAAGTTTGTGAGTTCTAATCATAGTTTGATCCGATTTCTGTCTAAATTTTTAGGTTTTCAACAAAATTTTAATAATTTAATATGTTTGAAGCAAGCTAGTTCTCATATGGTATGTATGACTATCTATCTTTAACGTCTCCATTCTCTTGCGTTCCAAATTAATAGTTCATTATCTTTACAACAACAACAACAAACCTTGTTATAGTATCGGTGACGCGAGGTAAATTAATAGTCCATTATCTTTACAACAACAACAACAACAAATTGTGTTATAGTCCCGCTCACGCGAGGTTTGAGGGAATACAAAAGTAACTAGTCTTTTCTCGTTATCTTTATGAAGAAAAATTCAAATAATTATTCATTAACTAAATCAAAATTGAAGATTCTCTGTAAATCAACACAGTAGGTGATTTTTCTTTTTTAAAAAGATTGTTTCTTATAAAAGATTGTTACTTTGATGTGAACGGAATATATAAGTTGCAAGTTGTGACATTATCAAACAAAAATTAAATGTATGTAAATTTTATATTTATTGATAAAATATAATTAAATGTATCATTCGAGTGGCTCTTGCACATATTTTTATTATATTAAAAGTAGCACAATGAAAAACACTTCGATGCTTTCCCATCCCTAATCTTGCAACATATTGAACCTCGCCAAAATTAGCGATTACATATAGCTATAAATGGAAAACTAACATGCAATTATATTCCTTCTGAAAAACTGATAGATAATTTCTTCATAACTACTCAATACGCATCAATCGCTCTCTAAATCTTCTAACATTAGCAGTTTTCTTACTTACATGGGGTGCATCTCCACCGCTCTGGTAACTAATCCCCTAAATTTGATAAATCCTCAGCATATATCACAATCCATCCATACATATCTTGCTTTCCAACAAACAGACATCATCGATCTCATTATCTTCTTCACCTTTCATCTAGTCTATGTATAGATAATATGTGGTGACTGCAACAACAAGGTTAAACCAACAAGAACCGAGTAAAAACTTAATTTGACTAACAGTGTTTGAATTGGCATAAACATATTATCATTTTTCACTCAAATGGGTAATTGTATGCATACAGTGTTTATAGGAGAATATAGGCATAAAATATGTTTTAATCACTAAATCTACCCAAAGTGTACATTTTATACTTGAGTTTGAATCTAATATCGATGTGTTTCATACATAATTTACTCGACTAGCACTAAACCAACAATACTCGTCATTAGCTAATAGCTAGTGACCATAGTATTACAGAATTAGCTCATTGGATACATCCATAGCTTTTTTTTTTTTTTTTTGAGAAAAGAAAAAATCTGTTGCTTGAAGTGGTCTTCAATTCACACTAATACACTATGCGTGAATTGAATCAACATAGTCACGTTAATATGTTAGTGAATTGGTTGAAATGTAATAATGATGATGATGAAGACAATATCAATGCCGCGGTGTCATGGCCTGCCTGGTCCATAAGTTTCTGGCATTCTGGCACTGCAGTCCTCGGTTTTTATATTTTTGAATGGTAAACCCTAAACCCTATCTAATAATTAGAAAACAGAACCCTTCCTCTGGACCCAGTAATGTACTGCTCTATTCATCTATATCATCTAGCCTAAAGACTAAAGTACATCAGAAATTTAGAGACGACTTGCTGGAAGAAAATAAGACTAAAGTGAATATTTAAATTTATTTTTGCTATTTTTGCTTCATAAGTTGATCACTTTTATTGTTTTTGCTGCGTATCTTATGTTATTTCTTTTGTCTGTTTGATTGTGGTTGTGATATTTTGCTCGTTTTCGGGCTGCAAATAACTCGGTAAAAAAAAATGGACAACACTAATAGCCAGGTATTAGCCTTGTGGGCCATGTCCAACTCCAAACTCCAAAACATTAAACATATGAAAAACTTCAAACCAGAACCTCTGCCCACCTGCTGACTATAAAATAAAATGGAAAATTAAATTGACTGAAAATGACAAACACAACCAAAAACACACATACAATGTTTTTTGATAGTACATACATACATACATGTATATATATTCCTGTTCTACAAAATTGTGAGTCATAACCACAGAGATTAGGCAATGACATGTACTGATTCCTAAAACACTAACACGTTAGGTTTTGCAGCCCAGAGTGGGAAAAAATTACAGGACAGGGACTATCAGTGGTTGTATCAACTTCCTATCCTTGGAGCCTTCAGAAGATGGATACTCCTTACAAATCCTTTGCCGGCTTTGCCAACAGCCTTCAACACATCCTTGACATCTTCGTTGTTGTCCTCTCGATCTCGTTTCTGGAAGCAGAGGAGAGTGTTAATCAAATTATCATGTCTCAGAGCATACTTCTTTTGCACAAAAAACCCCAATAATGACAACTTAGGAAGTCAAAGAAAAGGCATTTGACAAGCGGTGAAAATCATTGTCGCCCAAAGGGAGCGGAGAGGGTAATGGTAATGCCCATTTGAACCAATGTGGAGTTCGTTAACTCACAAACTTGCCTAGGCTCCTTACCCTCTTCTCGCCAAACCGAATAAAGGACAAAAATGAAAAAGAAGTTAGGGTGGGTCAGACCTTTGAGGTGGATTTATTCCATGTTACGCCGATAGCATCACCACCCAAAGAATCGCACCACAGCTTGAAAGTGTCTGGGAATCCTCCCTGTGCAGGTTACACAAACAACAGATGGTAAAAGACAACAAAAATTATGCTCAAGGGAAAGAAAACAATAAAAAAAAAATTTTAAAAAAAAAAAACTACCTCCAGATCGACAAGATAACATTGCAGTGGATCAAAGTCCACCATCAATTTTCTTTTCAGTATGTCTAAGTTTCGCTTCATATCCTTAGGCCCTAAGAAGGGAGAGAAGTCCTTGCTTGCATTTCCACGAGCCACACAAGTTCCTACAAGTTTTGACAGTCATTAGATAGTAGATCAATATTTCTTATAAATGGTTGCTAGTTGCTACTCAGACATCTAACAAGCCATTCTGAAAAGTTTATTTTAGCCCTCTGGGTCTATCATCATCAATTTGTTCAACGCTTTTGACAAAACCTGCGGTCTCCTGATTCAGGTATGAAATCAGTTGCGGTGACAAATAATATGCTTTTCAACGTCTAGCCTCATCCAAAGAGGAACAGGAGCAAAAGCAAAAACTGGTAGAAAAATGACCCAACCAATGCCAAGCTGTAATGAAAGAATAGAGCCACAAACCTTCTTTGATGTCAGATGGAAAGAGAAGACGTTGAGGATATGCCATTAGATCTCTGTGCAGAAGGATTACAGCATCATAGTTGTTCAGAGGAGTTCGGAAAAGACACTCCCATCCATGAGAATCATTCTCAACTATGATTCTTGTCAGTAGATTTGCACTGCTTCGAGCATAGGCAGCCAACCTTTTAAGCTCCTTTTTTTGATAGGAAAATAAGTTATATTAATAATAGGAAGAAAAGATCAGATGCTTATAGAGCATCCTACAAAGCTATGTACAACCAAAATAAAGGCTATCCACCAAATCCACTACATCAAAAGGCGAAGAGCTAAACTTCCCAATAACCCAAAAGTAGAGAGACTTTATAAAGATATCTTTCAAGCACTAAAGAGGAGTTTCTACTCCCTCGAAAACTCTTTGGTTCTTTTCTCTCCAAATACTCCAAAAAATCACATGAGGAATAACCATGGCTCTCTTCTTCTTCGGTTTCCTACCAAAGGCACCCTCCCAAGCAAGAAGATGATTTCTAACAGAATGGCAAGTGACCCAAAGAACACCTAGGCACCCAAAGGCTCCCAAAGGGACCTAGCAAATGTGCAACGCAGCAATAGATGATCTTTTAAGCTCCTATACATCAAAACTAAACACTTTAGGTGTTTATATAAATATACTATGCATCAAAAACTAATTCAAAGTTAATCAAAGCTTGATATTTATTGAGATGCCAATGCACAGATTAGATGTACAGGGGGACAGGAAAATGGCTGACTTTAAAAAGAAAGAAACAGATTCAAGAGACTTTCGTGCCGATATAAAGTTGCCAATTTCCATATTGAGCCGAAATACTAAGGCTGAGTCCTAAGGAAATTCTCTGACACAACCCAGTTGCTGGATGACTACAAAAGGATGAACACACCTACTGGAAAATGAAATACTCACCACGGGAGTGGGTGATGATGTTGTCCATGCCTCAGAAGATTTATCATAAGTTGTAGCCAAAAACATTGCCGGACTTAAATCACTAGGACTTTGTTCATCAGTCCTCCTACTTGACATAAAGTTCTCCTGTAATCAATGATTGACAATACATTAAATGCAAGTTTTTAGGACACCCTGACTCAAGTTTTTAACAAAAAATAATAATAAATCAAATATTCCCAACAAGTACATTGATTTCTTTCACATCATCAGCAGTCAGGTCACCATTTATGTCGACGACCAATGGATAGAAATTCCAGTCATACTCCGTTAACAATCGCAAGAACCTGAAAACAATTAGAATTGTCACAAAAGCGAGAAGTAGACAGCAGAGATGAAACAGGATTCCAGATGGAAAGAAGAGAGGATTAATATTTGTTAACATTGCAATATCCAAAACAATTCAAAGTGTAAAGCATTCTTTAGAGCATCAAAACAAATACAGCCTGAAGAGTATGGCACTCAGCAGTTTAGAAACGGGCTGCTCATGCTTCAGGCCCGCTGACATTACTATGTGCTTTTGGGCCAGTTGGAGCTATGTTACACTTTGACTATTCATTTTTCACCTGGATGGGACCCTCCACCTCCGAACAAGTATGACACTTGAGAGTTCAAAATTCAAATTATATGGAAAACCTGCAAAACTTGTGAAAATAGCAAAGTCCAACAACAGCATCTGTTTCCCTATCATACATCCGTACCCATGTCCAAGTAACATAGGTTATCAAGCAACAAGGGGGTTGCTTGAGCTGCTTGTAGAAGAACACAATATAATTAACAGAAAACATATAATAAACCAAATGGTCTGCGCAGCATGCAGCAGAAGACTATGGAACCTGATATACTATAGCATGGAAGAGGGCAGAATTCAACTCTAACATATGAAAACAACGACAGCTAGTCATCAACAAATCAGATGAAGAAAAATATTAATAGAGATGAGAAATCCAACCTCAAGAAGCCCGTAATTCTTGAACAGGGGGCATGAAACGGCAAGGGGTTCAAAAACAGATGAGCAACTAGGAGCTCAATAGCCTCACTTCTCAGGCAAGCAGAAAAAAGGTGTGAAGCAGCCCATCGTTTGGCAAGCCTTAACAAAGAGCCAAATATCAGTTTCTCAATTCAAACTCAAGCTTTAACATGTCATATACTGTTAAGGTTAATACCTAACAACTGCGCCGTAAATGGGGTAACGCCCCTGCAAACCATTAATCATGCTTGAGTGCTGACTTTGCAGGAAAAGCTTCTTGTCTATTGAAGACACCCTCTTAGCTTGATGGCCTTCAACCACATATTACTCCACCTTATCAATAATCTCCCAAATCATATTATATGATCATAACATCAAATTGTTAGCACTCACCCTGTTTTTTAACTAAATTCAGGCCTCTCTCATGCAAAATCTTGAGCCGGAACGCATATCCAGAGAGCAGCACATCCACTCCATCTTCAGTTGCAATGCATCTCATGCCCCAATGACTTTCCAGACTGCCAGAAGGAAAACTGACGTCAAATTAACCCACAACCATCATAGGGGGGGAAGAGAGCTATAATTGTACAAAGTCTTCAGCAATCACCTCTCTCCAATCTTTAAAAGGAAAGCGACTTTAGTCTTTTCTGTAGCTACTTCATCCATGGGCCAATTTCCTGATCCTTCCAACTTATAAATCATTTACAATAAAAACATTAGTCAACAAGATATTAGAAATCCATTGATAAGAAAAAGGGAAAGGACAGGACAAAAGTACATCACTAATTACAGCTATCTCACCTGAATCATTACATCCACAGGTTCAATGCAGGTTGGCACAAGTTTCTTTGATTTTGGTACGGAGCTTTTTCCTCCAGCCAGAGGGTGTGGTTCAGGAGGGAAAACAGAAGTGCACCTGAAGGCTGTAATAATACATAAGTATAAAACAAAGCTAGTTATAAGTAAATAACAGGACATCCATGGGTAGTTAAATTACTAGCCAACAAATATAGCCAAATCATTATTCAAACTGACCACACAAAACAGGGTCATTCCCCCTTTCTAGCCATCTGATATTTCCTCACTATCAAATCATAAAATCCAAAGCAAACATAGAGGAAATACTCCAAACCTGGATCCAAGGGCTGAACGCTAGAAACTTTCAAAGGAATATTATCCAAAAGGCGCAACCGCTTTGCCAAGACTTCATATGCCTCTAGCAAGGCTCCGGTAAATGCTATTGGATCTGAAATTAAGTGCACCACATTTTCTTAAGAGTAGAAGAAATATAAAATATGTAGCTATACTGCATTCAGAGATCTTGGTTTTAAAAGGCAGCGCGTCTAAGAGCTTTAGCTAAGGCATAATGCAAACGTGTAGGCTCTATAGATGCAAAACTTGCATTCGTGCAGAAACGTTTAGTAGCTCACATTTTAAACTTCTATTCTGATTTTTCCCCTTTCTATATGCCTTTCATCATTCCAACAGTAGAATTGATCATTTAGAAAAGATATATGTAACTAAATTTTAAAAAATGATGATATTCACTTCTTGGCCAGCATCCATCGTTTAATCATTACTTGGTATATATGCGATTTAAGAATTACAATCTAGGTTAATTGGAGTTTGAACTTTAATGAAGGCATTTCAGCACAATCAAGGTTTCAGTCGTGACAATTTATTATCACATATTTTCCTCTGGCTACAAGTGATCTGTGTCTCAGTTTCAAGGAAACCAACAAGCAGAAAACAATGAGCTTCAGAGATAACTTCGCTTCAGTAAACAAGGCAGTGAAGTTCGAACGTTGCATAAATGAATGCAGCCATGTTTTTTTAAACTAAGTAGGAGATCAAGTAAACTTTACCTGCACCACCATAACAGAGAGAAAAATCAAGTTGATCTGCAATCACAACAATACTTTCTTTTGGAACAGATAGATGCCGTGACAAGACATGCTCAGTAATCTTTTTTAAAATAAGATGCCTCTCCCATTGCTTGGATTCCCACACTGCTCAATCAAATTGCACAAGGAAAACAAATTTAGACATCAGGTGGTATAGCTTGATTCAGACAATCAACAAAGACACGTGATAAAAGACTCACCAGTGCTTTCAGCTATGGTACCATCCTTGAATCTTCGAAGTTCAGACTTCTCCCCCCAAAACTTCCGATACTTGGAAGCCTAGACGCAAGTAAAAGCCGCAGGAATTAAATCAAGTTAAAAACAGAAAATTGACACTCAGATCCCAAGGACAGGCTAGTCACCTCCTCTTTATGCTCCGCATTAGGGCCAATATCAACCAGTCTAAAAGCCTTTTCCAAGGAGCTTAGAGTAATGCCAATCAGCAATGGTTCTTTATCAAGTGAAGAGAACCCCTGAAATCAACCCCAAAAGATGATATTAAGAAGGGCACATTGCACAAAGGAATAACTGAAACAATTATTAAAAAGCCTCACATCTTCCACATGATAATCATTCGGCCAGTTTCTCCAGATTACACGAATAAGCTTTGCCCTGTCGTTCAAACCTTGCGATAACAGAGAATGCACCTTTGCCTCAAACATTCTCCAGCATTCATCATCTCTACAGCATCCTGATGCAGTGACAGCACTGTTTCCCTTCAAGCTTAACCTAAGATATAACAGAGTTACAATATTTGAGAGATCATGCAATAGTTGAGCACTCCCTACCCCCACCAACCCCCAAAAAAATAAAATAAAAACGGACGATTGTTGAGAATTAGATGACTGTACCTCATGCAATAGTCGTATTTAGCAGGGAAATCACATTTAGTCAGAAATACCTCTTCAAACCCATTATCTCGGCATTTCTGAATACAATCAAGTGTTGTAGAAGCTTCTGCTTGCAACTGTAATATCAGCATAATTTCCATGTCAAGGTAACATCAAATACCAGAAATTCAAGAAACTTTGTGAATGAAGATATCAGACAATACCTCAACAAAACTGTTGTTAGAAATCCTGAATGCCAGATTGAAGTAAGCAGACTGATCACACACAACTACTGGAAACAATCGCAAGCATTGTCTCCTTTCCTTCAACTCCTAGATTGACAAATATGTGAATTCATAAAACATCTCCATCAAGAAATTTCTCTATAAATTGAGGTTAAGCATCTCCAGCTTTGAAATATAACTTAGACTATGTTGCCTTCATTAAAAAAGTGAATTATTTCCTAATATACTGCATGCTTGGTTGCGATTTGGGAACAAATAGTACTGAATGAAATTTTACCGTCTTCATAGTCGGGTGGCCATCTTGAGCTTGAAACATTAGGCCCTTCTCCCATGATTTTGAATTGGCTGCAGCCAAGGCAGCCACATCAAAGTTATTTTCACCATTCAATCAACATAAGAACATAAAAGCCAATGTAGACCATATAACAAACATGGATAAGGTACCATTTTCCAGGGCTGTTCAAACATGAACCTAACTATTGATAATAAATTTGACATAAATAAAACGCCTAGGAGCATAACTTTCACAAAGGGAATTAAGACATAAAATTCACATATATCAGCACTAACAGCAATAAACTTCCAAAAACACTAAACCTTGAATAGCCACTAGCCAGGATTGTTCCAGTTGCCAAAAAAGGGGGGGGGGGGGGTTCTCATTGTGCTATTGGACTCTCTAACCTTCGGAGCATCCCCCAAACATCCACCCCAAAAACTACATTTTGATGCTAGACATGATAACTCAAGCTCAACTAGCCAATTGAGGCTTATCTTCGCCAGCAGATTGAGCATGCCCATCAGTCCAATAGCAATTACACTGTTGAGTTTTGCTTGCAACAAGCAAGTAGAGCAACACAAACAATAAAGAAATACAAATTTGTAACTGCTAGGAGATCAAAACTGCTGTAATTTTAAGTTTAGAAGACCCTCAATTAAGTTGTTTTAAGCAACTTGTTCCATGGACCTATTGACGAGCTCATAGCAGAAAATTGTATTAGGGCCGTCATATACTTAAGGTCTAACTTCAATTTCTTTTATAGTTAAATAAACCATGAATGCCTTCATTAAGCAAACTCTTAGAGTTTAGACACTATGAAACAGAGCCTCTAAGCTTATAAAAGTATACATAACATAATCAAATTCCTAGTGCTCTAGCTTTATTGAAACGCACATTCGAACATCCCGAGGAAGCACTATGAAAAGGGGTAAGCAAACGCTTAACATACCAATGAAGTCCAAGGTGACACGAAAAATTTGCACGGCGTTCATCGATTTGTTAAAAAATCCACCACCACTTTTTGTAACAAGGTATGACAGCAGGATGGTGATTAGATATCCATTCAAGCAATCATGGCTGTATAATGAACTCCTATTGCGTACCCAGATCTGCACTAATAGATCAACTCTTTAGTTTGAAGTTCAAAATAGTTTAAGAATAACTTAAACAAAGCAAAACACACCTTCATCAAGACCAATGCATTCACAAGTTCCTTCGATTCACGGAAAATCCCATTTATAAGTTCTGTAAACTCCTCAATGAACATATCCTCCAAAATGCTGCTGTTATATTTAGGTGTAGATACAGAAACATCTTCTGGGAAAAAAAAAAAGACAAATGAATTTACTTCACAAGTCAAGAAAGGAAAATGGAGGGGCACAAGTGCTATAACTGCAAATTCCCTGCTGTAAAGGAGTGGAACATGTTATTACCTTTGTTTAGAGCACGAACATTATTCCTCGTTGCATTCAGCTTAGGAATGCTGAACAAGGATGTGGCAGTAGGAATTATTCTGACACAAAAACTCTGACCTTTGGCAATTTCTGAAGCTACATAACCACAAAAATAGAATTTCAGAAACTTCACTTCAAAGTAGGAAAGAAAATGCTTAAGCCAGCTAAAACAGTAATCAGTAATGCACGGGGCTAAACGCTGAAAGCTGACGCACCTGGATATATGACCAATATTGGTTTACGAGCCTCATTTTGGATGCAGGACCATTCAACCTTGCTGAAGAGACATGAAGACTGCAGGTACTTCTTAATTATGCAAAGATAAAGAAACCGTTTGGCATGATAACGATGATTCATATAGTCCTTCTCATGAAAACATTCCTGCCACAAAGAAAGACAAGTTACATTTCACTTTCTTTCTCTTTTCATTCAGAAAGCATGGCTGTTCAAAAAGCATTCAATTAGGCATCTACAAATTGGTTGTACAAAACTAGACATCAATTATGGTCCATGGATTTGAATGGCAACCAAATTACTCGAGCCGTTCATCATCAGCAGCTAGTTGCTTTTTGCTTGATAAAACTTCATCTAAATGCAAAGAACTATACCAAAATGAAACAACCTTGGGGGGCAAATAAGGTCACTATTGAGCAAGCAACCACATCCAATATCCAACAGCCCCCCCCCCCCCCCAAAAAAAAAAAAACAAAAAACGCACATACATAGCAAAAAAGAGAAAATGAAAATGAATAGCAGAACCATTCATTTAAAGCTTCATCCATAAAAGCACCATCCTAACTCTGGAACCTTGAATTAGGACCTTATGGTATATTTAGATCCATAAACATCCCAAAAGGACAAATTTTCATCTTTGTTTCCACAAAAGATTAAGCAAATATCCCAAAATAAGACCACCTTAGAAATCCTAATGTTCCATAGAAGATGCCATCCTTTCCAAGAGCAATACTCTCACTTGCACCTCGTGAATTTTGGTTTGGGCCCCTAACATAAATCTACAAATATGACTTCATAAGGTTGGATCCATCGGGAACCATAGTTACTAAAATCCCGATCCAGGTCTACGACCCTGCAATTTTACGATCCAAAAACCCTCCATTGAACCTTAAAGTAGTTAGGATTCTGATTTAGTTTGAATATTGTGTAAGAATCACAATACAGTTCTACAGGATTCGATTCACAATCCTATGTGAATTTAACGTGAATTTGATAATATTTGCGCACATTATCAAATTTTAAATTTTGTTATAAAAATATAAATTTTGTATTGAAGTTATGCACTAAATTAAAATTTCACGTATTGCTTCAATTTTTAATGAATATTTGTTAAGATTTCTATTATAGAAATCTTTTTGCTATTTGCATAATGTATTAGAATCTTAAGATCCTTGATATGATTCTACGATTTTGATTCTAACTACCCATCGATAGCGATTCTAACAATCTTGTCAGGGGCAGGACAGTTCCTCAAAGTATCCCAATCCACTCATTATAATGAATGCAACCAATCAAAAAGCAATTCAAAAGGTTAACATTGACCCCCACTATATTTTTATATTTCAGGAACCCTTACCAAACATCAGAGTGATGGGGTGTAATAGCAAACAACTGCAGTAATAACACTTGAAATACAGCTCCAGATTGAGTGGAGGCAGAACACTAAATTCATAAAATGCTTTAATTGAAATTAAAACTCCAAACTGCAGCAAATAGCCAAATATAGTGCATAAGTTTCAAAATATCTCAAATTCAACGTCCAAGATTACTCCTTTGAACACGAAATACCATAAGCGTTGAACAAATACAAATAAAAAAATTTGGAGTGTCCTGAAATAAATAGCAGAAGTTTAGAAAAAAAGAAAGGGAAAAGCACCTTGGGCAACCGCATTAGGATATCAACATTGACATCCGGTTTCACAATACACCCAATGGAATAACTGCCACCAATTTGAATTGATTTAGGCCTCTTGAAGTTAAACTGAACCTTATCAGCTCCTAAATCTCTGACGAAACACGGTGCCTCGTCTTCAGTAACCTATAAACGAACAGCATTAAAGTAAGTGAATTAGGGTTAAAGGGTTTAGGAGATAAAGAAGAAGGAATGGAGCAGGAAAAAGAAGAAAAACCTGGATATCTTCAGGTATTTTGGCGACGACATTCTTAATATTGGAAAGGATTTGATCAACGAGGTTAGTGAAAGAGGGAGAGAGTTCGAACTTGGCGTCGTTTATGAGGTGGGTGACCCTCTGCGGCAATGGCTCTACCACCATCTTCGGTGGAAGGATTAACCGGCGGCAAAAGGAGAGACAGTGAGAGAGTCAGAAGTAGGCGAAGGGAAGCAGAAGCAGAACAAGGGAAGGGAGGGCAAAGCTAAATAAATAACTTGGACAATTCTGGAAAAAATAAAATAAAAGTAAATAATAACTGTACGGGCTCCTGTCTATCGTATTGGCCCTAAGGGATGGTCCAAGAAACAAATTGGGCTACCCTGCTGGGCCTGCTACTGCTCTCCATGTTTTTCCTTGCTATTCTTTCTTGGGTTATTGGCCCCAAGGGATCGTCCAAGAAACAATTTCATATCATATCATATCATATCATATACTCTATCTTTATTTTTTCTTTTCTTTATACAAGTAGAAAGGAGAGTTGTACTTATATATAATTGGTGTTGTGTTGTGATTGTGAGAATACAAACAATCCACGGCATTATAAGCCACGTGGCCACAATCCTAGCTCCCCCCCTTCCCTCTTTTCCCTTTTTTTTTTTGTTTATTCCCAAACAAATTCAAATGAAATTTTTTTGTTGATTTTGAGTGCGAAAGACTATTCCATATCTAAATAGTGTTTGGTACTCTTTTTGTTCAATGTTATTTTCTTATCAATTTATATTTTCATAGCCTTTAACTTGTTTTTCCATTGACAATTTTAAATATTATTACTAGTAATTTGAAGTAATTCTTTTTTATTATAAATTTAAAAGTAATATGAAATTTATTATTTTAATTACCCGTATATGTTATATTGACTTCCCTATTTTTCTCAAAGTGATAAATAAAAAGAAGCAAAAGGAGTATTTATCTATATTTAGATTCTGTTTTTCTATGGTGGGTAAAGTGTCATAATGATATGATATGGAAAATGTGGTTAGTATGATATGTTGTTGTATGATATGGTAAGTTAAAAATGGTTGGTATGTTAAATGAAGAGGGGAAAAAGTGAAAAGTAGTGAGAAAAGTGAAGAGAGAGAAAATTATATTTGTTGTGATAAAGTGTTGTATGATATAATAATATGTTATGGTTTGTGGTTAGTGTGATACATTATGGTAAGTGTCATACAGTACCACACAAAAGAAAAACGTCTTATATTAAAAGTAAATAATGAGCGTGAATGTCCAAATTGTAATTTATATAATCACCCCTGGCTATATCCCTTAATTTATTATTATTATTATTATTATTATTATTATTATTATTATTATCACTAATATTATTATTATTATAAAAAGATCAGTAAAACTTTGTAGCTTGTTTTTACATGTAAATTTATTCTTTTTCCCTCGTAGTTTCTAGCATTAAATGAACATTTAGTTACTAAACCTATCAATTCGAACGGACGGTTTAAATACAAGTCATATGTATATTTGGTTAGGGCAAATATAGTTTAAATATATTTTGAATTCAGGAAAATTTGACATTAAAAACACGAGCTATGTGTACTTTTATTTTAAGTCATCCATAAATTATATCATACATTGCAGTATAAAAATATTAATTTACATGCAATCAATTTTGTAATAAATCGATAAATTTAAATAAATCAATGAACTTCACAATAGCATTTATAAATTTACTATAAATTTTGAAATAAGTATTGAAGATTCCTTTCAGAATTTAACTTTAAAGGACCTAAGTAGGTAGATATTTCAATGGGTATCACATAACAATTATATATTTCTTGTTATAATAAAGTATAAGTAGCCAATGTCTAAAAACTTTAAGACCGAATCAATTTTTTTCAATATATATATATATGAAAATAATATTAGATTCATGAATAAAAAGTGCACTGTCATGCAAATATAATACTCTCTTAGTTTACTGATGATCTTTTAACTATTTTTTTATTTTATATTGTTTGTGGTTTTATAATGATTTGTCTATTAGTTACCATTTACTTTTACATGCTTAGTTTTACCACAAGTCTACAAAACAAAAAATAAAAAGAAATTAAAGTAGCATTACTTTTACAAGCTTACTATTTATATAATGGGAAAAGTATTGTAATTTATTAATTTCATTATATTCCCTCGGTCATTTTTCATTTGTTCACTTAACTAACTTTTTTTGTTCCTTATTATTTGTCACATTTACGTTTTCAATCATTGATGGTATTTTTTCATTTAATTTATTTCTACCTAATTTTTTAAATTGATTTCTTCATTTTGTTTTTCAAAATGATAGATAAAAAAATACTAGGAAAGTAATTGATAAATATAATTTAAAAAACACAAAATAAATGCCCCGTCCATTGGACAGGCAATTTAGCTAGTCTATCTATCTATATCCATACTAAAAATGACATTTTTTTTTGTTGTGTCTTTTGCTGTTTAGTCTGTGTGGTAGCTAGCCTTAAAAAGTGTGTGGTTGTGTGCTTGTTTATGTGGGCGTCGGCCTGATTGAGTAATTGGGCTTTGATGATTGGGTTGCATGACTTTGGTCCAATGAGAGAGAACTTTGATCATGCACATGTGTCCATGCAGTAATTACACCTTTGTATAACTGGCGACATGTGTAATACCTTTAGGCTCACATGCAATGCAATCCAGGGGAGCAAATTAACCAGAGGGAGATGTTTCTGAATGATTGCATGGGAAGTTCTCAATATACCATGCAGTGACGTACTAATAGCACGCTCATACATTATTGGAGCAAAGTGGGGGCCCAATGGATTTTTTTCCCTCATGTTCTACCCAGGGGACCATTTTCACCGACTGGATCACCTGAAGACCAAGGAGAGATTATTTGGGAGGCTATTTGCCGCTTGAATTCAGTGGGGACAGAATCAGGTAACCCCCTCGAGGGCAATTCCGTCATTTTATTTGATAATTTGGATAGTGACCTTCCCCATTTCTACTCTGCTGCTTTTCCACATGGGGATGGGTCCTTTTCAATGGGGGATGTTGGAGAGACCTCTAGCTCTAGGGTCGATTCGTCATCTTCGGGGGGTGGTGTGATGCATCATTTATTAGGGCAAATTTATGCGAACCCCCACCTGCCTTTGAATAGTATGGGGGGGGGGGGGGAAGGGAACCCTATATATTTGAAAGGGGGGAGTCCAGTACCCATCCATCTGAATTGCATGAGGGGGCGGTTGAACCTTTTCCTGGGTATTCCCAGAGCCTGTTTCAAGTATCGGATTCAGAACCTGAAGGGGGGTATTGGGCGTAGTACACACTAGACAGTTATCCTTCTGAGGATACCTTTATCATGGGAGGGGGTGTTGGGAGAATTCGGTTGAGGAAAACTTTTCTTGGCCACCTACTTATAATAAGCCTGGGAGTAAAGCAGAAGAAATGGGGGCTGGTATTGAGGAAACTTTTGTGGGTTTAAAGAAAACTGTCACCTTTAAAAAATCTACTTCTTCAAGATTTAGCTCTTTGGATTCCACTGTGGGAAGGGTGGAACTTCTTTCCAAAAAGCGTCAGCGACAGACCAGTAGTGAAGAATTGGATGGGGAACATCAGGGAGATGAATTTTCTTTGATTTTTGCTGAAGAAATCAACTAGGCTCGGATTAAGCGACAACGGAGAGAGCAAATGGTGACCATTCTACAAAAAGAATTTGCAGCATTTCTAAAAGTTGAAGAGAAGCAGAGGGGAAGTGAGTGGTTTGAGTTTCTTGCTAATAGGGTGGCGGAGGCAGCCCAGAAAATGCCTCCTCTTTCGCCATGATTGTTGCTGCTTGGAATTGCAGAGGTTTAGGGCAGGCGAACCTCTCTGCAATTCCGTATATCCGATGGATGTCTTTTTTTATGAAGCTGGATGTTTTTTGTCTTTTTGAATCAAAGTTGTCTGTAGATCAAGCTAGTGTGTCTGTTAAGAAGATGGGTTTGCCTTTTGTTGGTGGGGTGGACTCGGTAGGTAGGGCTGGTGGTATTATTTTGGGGTGGAAGCAGGAGTCTGTTCTGTCTATGGTGTGTTGTGATTTGAATTTTGTAATCCTATAATCTAGTGGAATGAATCATGATTTGTGGTATATTATATTTGTTTATGGTTGCCCTTACTATGGGGGACGGCAGGAAGTTTGGGATAGATTGTCGGCCGCTATTGTTGCACTGCAGGGTCCTTTTGTGGTGATCGGTGATTTTAACCAGGTGGAAGACTACTCTAAAAAAACAGGGGGTTCATTCTCCATAAGGGGAGGTCAGCAATTTTGGGAATGGAAGTCAAGTTTGGAGCTTCATGATGTCCCCTTTAATGGGCAATCCTTCACCTGAACAAATAAAAGATGTGGGGATAGTGGTATTTGGGAAAGGTTGGATATGGCTTATGATTCTGCTAGTTGGTTGGGTGTTTTTCCCCACTCCTTTGTACATAATTTCCCTATTGTGTTCTCTGATCATTCTCTGATTGCTCTACATATTAAGGGAGTTGAGAAAACAAAAAGAACTTCCTTTAGACTGGATCCTTAGATTACTAAGTTGGAGTGTTTCTTGAAAGGGTTGGATAATCTTCTACAATCTTGCCACGTCCAAGGATCTGCTTCCTTCAAATGTGTCCAATGGTTGAAGTTGATTAGGCAAATGGGCAGGAAGTTGATCCTTGATCTAAAAAATGAGAAGGTTCAACCAGCTTCGATTGCTTTGGAAGAATTACAGGAGCTGCAAGACCATCTTGCAAAATATGGAATGGAACAATCGACTTTTGCAAGGGCCATGCACAAAAAGTAGGATGTTGAAAGTATGATCCAGGAAATCCATGAGTTCTGGGTCCATAAGAGCAAGATCAAATGGGTTGGGCTTGGAGATCAAAACACCGCCTTTTTCTTTAGACAATATCGAATGCGGCAAGCTTTTAACAGAATCAATTGCCTAACGTTAAAAAATGGGTTGGTTTCCTTTAAGGAGGCGGATTTTGTTGAGGAATTTTATGGGGAATTTTCTGGGCTTTTTCGGCCCAGTGTGTCACTGCCGAGTGTGCGGACTAGGGTTTTGGCCCAAGTGGTGGGGAAAATTAGTAAGACCTTGTCTGAAGGGGAGAGAGAGTTTCTCTTATAACCCTTTACAAGGAAGGATGTGGAAATTGTCATTGCACAACTAAAATCAGGGAAAAGTCCAGGGCCGGATGGTGTTCCCCCGGAGTTCTTTAAGAATTGTTGGGGGTTGATTGGAGATTAGGTAGTTGACACGGTTCTGGAGGCTGTCAATAATGGTGTGTTTGTTGGGGAAATTAACAACACGAACATTTTATGCTCAAGAAAAAGCCGGAGGCTCAATTGGTAAGTGATTATCAACCGATTAGTCTGTGCAATGTGGTGTACCGGATTATTGCTAAGTGCCTGGTGGGTCGGTTGAGATCAGTTATGGGGTCCCTAGTTTCTGGATGTCAAGCTGCTTTTGTTCAGGGGAGGTTGAAAGAGGATAATATTTTGGTTGTCCACGAGATTCTACATTATCTGGCAAATGAAAGAACAGTGAGGCAATTTGCTGCTTTAAAGATTGATATGAGTAAGGCGTATGACAGAATTCAGTGGGATTTCTTGGAGGAGGTGCTTAAACAGATGGGTTTCCCTGAATAGTGGGTGCGCCTTCTTATGCGGTGTGTATCGACTGTTCAATACTCAATTTTGGTAAATGGTATTAACTCTAAACCGATTGTGCCCACGAAGGCGCTCTGTCAAGGTGATCCTTTATCCCCTTACTTATTTCTTTTGTGTATGGAGGCATTATCTGCTATTATTGACGTTGAGGCTAATGGGGGGCAGATTGCTGGGGTGAAAGTGGCTAGAGGGGCTCCTCAAGTTACTCACCTCTTTGTTGCTAATGATGCTCTCTTTTTTACTGAGTTGGAGGCAGGTTTGTGCTTGGCCTTGAAGAAGGCTATTGATCAGTATAGTCTTGCTTCAGGCCTGGTGTAGCGACCCGCCCTAAACCCGTATTAATTAAGGCCTTAATCCCAGTGATTAACGAAATTACGCTGTTCAAATTTTTCTTTCTTTTACGTTAATATGGTTATTACTGTTATTATTATTATTTATTTTTATGCGCAACAGGTCTCCAGCAAGGCATTGGTTAAACGGGTTGATTTTATGTTATCTCGAATTTAAAGTTATAAATATTATTACGAGTTTATGAATATTTTTGCGATAAGTTATATAATTTATTTTATCGTTCTCAATTTTACGTTCGTAACCAAAGAAGGTTATATTAATTTTAATTTTCGTTTCAGTTACGATTTATATTATCCAACCTTTCTAAGTATATTTTATCGCCCAATTTATTTTATTAGTGTTATCCTACCAATTTATTTTATGTGGTTTAATACTAGTTAATTTTACCCAATTTATTTCCAAGTAATCTTATTTAATCATATACTAAATTATTTTACCAAGTTTATGTTCATTAATTTTATTTAGTCAACACCAATTATTTTACCTAGCTAGTTTATATTACTAAATTGTTTAAGTTAATTTCCAATCTAGAAAGTTAATTATTTAAGGGGAGTATTCTCCATATATCTATTTACATCAGGGGGTATTCTTCCTTTTCATTTTCAGATTTTTATCACAATACCATCACACTCTTCACTCCTCTCCTTCCCCATCCTCTCTGCCCAGCCGTGCCACCTCTGTTTTCCGGCCAATCTCCGGCGGCCGGCGACCAATCCGGCGACCTCCAGCCGACCGAGCACCACCTCCATCCCTCTCTCTTGTTTTTCTCCTTCAATTTCTTCTCCAAGTGGTATAATTCTCAAACCCTAACTTTATTCTTTATGTTTCAAATATGAAATTCCATTTATAAATTGTGTTTTCTTGAAGTTCTTCATCTCTTTTATGATTTCTAAGCATGAATTTATGTTGTGGTTAAGTTAGGTTAATTAGGGTTTAAGTTTTGGGTTGAATGCATGTAAATTTTGGGTGTTCTTGAAGAGTTCTTGATAGATTTATGGTGGATGATGATTCTATCTTTGTGCATGTGAGTTTGTTGAAGGAATATTGAATTTTGGGACTGATTATAAGTATTGGTTATGTTAATTATGTGATTATGTGCTTGGATGATATGATTTAGTGTGAATTTGAGGAAGGAGTGCTAGTACAAGCATTGTTTCAAGTAGCATGATTTAATCCATGGTTGCATGTGAGATTTATGATGTTATTTGAGTAAGTTTTGAATGTTCATTTCTGGAAATATGATGAATGTTAGCTAATTTGAAGTTTGGTTGTGAATTGGTATGATTTAGAAGCTTAAACAAACATTAGAAGTGGGATTAAGGGCATTGAAGTTTCTGTTTGGGAATCTGATTTTTACAGAGGATGAAAAAGGTGAATGTTGCCCGGATTTTTACTGGAAATGATAGCCCAAGTGATTATCTAACTCTAGGCTTTGGAATTTCGAGAATCCGATATGTATAGCCCGAGATACGAGCAAAACCGTGAAAGGGTGCAATTATATACGTTTTCTGAGTCAGTAACTTCTTGCTAAGTTTCCGTCCATTTGGAGGCTTTATTGGCTTTAGTGATAAACATAAAAGTTTTAGGTCGTTCTTCAAGCTTTCCGGAAACATAAAGTTTGTATTCATACGATATCGGGTGAGTGAGATATGAGGCTAAGAAGGAGGGCCGTCAGCAAAGTCGCTGCCCAGAATTTTAATAGTTAATTCTAACTTTAAGGTTGCAATTTGATCTCCTAGGAGGCTTTAATGAGATGCCGACCTTTGTGTCATTGATTAAGATGGATTGAGTAGGTTTCTAAGTTGATTTAAGCTATTTTAGTGTTTGGGATTACCTCCTAAAGGTTTATGGAAATACTAGCAAGCCATGGGGTAAAGTGATGAGGTTTTGAGTTCGTTTAAGTGGTGTTGATGGCTAAGTGGTACCTTGACTTCCTAACAAGCTTATGGGTTTCCTCGGTGTCTAAATAGTCCAAGGACCATTCCTTCTATGTTTTCAAATCACCGGTCATCGGTTCGTAAACTTCCCAAAATTCATAATCATGTCCTTATCTAATTTCCGTCGCTTGACAATGTTTCTTTCATGTCTTCGATGACCGAACATCTTCTCTTCTTAAGCCTTCAAGGACTCCAATTCTATGCTCATCGAAGTTGGTTATTAAGGATGCTTTTTACATCATAAGCCTCTTTGATCCTATTCAAGTTTCACCATAAGTTTCGCTTTAAATTTCCAAGCCGCATGATTAATTCCAAGTGCTCTGCTTCTGTCCGGGCCTTTTTCCGAGCCCTTCCTTTCATTTTTAGCCTTCGGGCCAGTTGACAAAGTTGTAGGGCGTGATTTTCCCTTTCCGAAAAGTACTCTTTTGCAAAAATCCGAGTTTCCTAGCTCAAGTTATCATCAAATCATCGATTTATCCAAAAACTGAAATTTCTATTTTCCCATCCCTTTTAAGTTATCAAGTTTTAATTACTTTCATCCTAGCTTGTAAATTTCAAGGACTTTATTAAAGCTCTCAATTTTCTTATGCTCTTATTATAGTTTCCAAGTCGCCCAAACCGTCCCAAGCTCGAGGCACGTCGCTAGATCTTTCTACTACCCAAGGTACGCGAATTGTCCAACTTTTCGCTCCTTATTATCATTTAATGTTTTCATGGTTATTTTAAGTTGTGCTTTAATGTTTATGTTACGGTTTTAAAAGGTCCCATTTTATGTTTTCTTTGTGCTAGTTACTTATAGGTGCTAGCTCTCTTTTTATGTATGATACTCCTGATCAGAGTCGGACACGGCGTTGTCATCGCTCGCTATCACCCAATCCAAACTTCGATCGGTTTGGGCATGCGCGTGTGTGAGATGCATTGCATCGATCGTAAGGGACCAAATACTTATGTTTTAGTACCTATCTTACCTTTCATGTACCTTACCTTTTACGTTGATGAATCAAGCTATTTTATTCTTGTTTATCCCTTTCCCCGTTTTTAAAAGGAATTTAAATGCCGACACTAAAACCGTTTTCGAACGGTTTGACGTGTTGGAGGTTTACGTACTGAGTGTTTTCCCACTCATTTTTGCGTATGTTTTAATGTTTTGTTTTAGGCGGTCCGAGATCTCCGGTTAAAGGCAAGGATAAGCAAAAGTAGGAGTTTTCCCGACCAAGGTAGTCATAAACGACGTTGTTGGCCGACTCCGGTGGCCTTTATGGTTTCGAAGGCCGTTTTATATATGGAAAGGGTTTGTTATATATATCTTTGATGGTTGTATAAAGTCTAATTCCCATGTTTTGATGGTTCCTAAGTATGGAGTGTTGTATTTCAAAGTTTGGTGATTGTTTTGTATGGGGTTAAGTACATTTTATTTTGGGTTGTGTTTGGTGTTTGTGTTTGCCTTGTCCCGAGTGGGGACGACGGTAATACCTCAACCCTGGTGTTCCGCTGCGCTAATCACAGGTTTAATTGATGATTTAAGTTAATCTTGTGGTTAAGGGTTTTGGGGTGTTACACCTGGTGATTAACTTGCAAAAAACTTCTATGTGTTTCTCTAAAGGCACATCTCAGGATGATAAGGAGGGGATGAAAGTGATTTTTGGGTACCCGGAAGGTGGTTTTTTCCCGACTTATTTAGGTGTTCCCACAAAGGTGCAAAGGAAACGGATTGATCATTTTGGTTTCATGGTTGATGATGTAAGACGAAGATTGGATTCTTGGAAGTTTAAAATGTTGTCAATGGCGGGGAAATTAGTTTTGATCAATGCGGTTCTGGTGGCTCTACATCAACATATTTTCAATGTGTATTTGGTGCCTAAGAGAGTTGTGGACCAAATAAATTCTATAATTATAAGATTCTTGTGGGACAAGGTGGATGGAAGTAGGTCAATTCATTTGAAAGACAAGATGACTGTGTTTAAGCCTAAAGGGGTTGGGGGCTTAGGGGTGAGGAATGTGGGGTGCTACAACAAGGCCTTGCTGTTGAAACAAGCATGGAGAACGTACTCAAACCAAGACCTTTTAATCTCCATAATATAGAAAGCAAAGTACGGGGTGTCTTCACCTATTGCTCTTCACGAAGATAGTAAGGTGGCTACTAATTGCTCCATGGCTTGGAGGGGAGTTGCGCAGGTTGCTGGGGCTGTGAGAAACAAGATTCGTTGGATCGTGGGGAATGGCCAACAGATAAGTGTTCTGTATGGGAGGTGGGTTCCAGGGGGAAGTGTGATCCTGAGAGATGGGTATGAGGTAGAACAACTTCGGGATTTGAAAGTTGCGTCCTTCGGGACTTTGGATGTAAGGGGGCAAGGGGGTTGGAATTGGGAGTTACTAAGGCAGTGCTTCTCTGAGGAAACTGTGGAAAGGATTGCGAGTGTTTTTCCTCCGCAACAGGGTATCGAGGATGTGCTTCTATGGCTGGTAAGAATATTTCTGTCTACAGAGTTAAGGATGGCTATTATACTTTCCTTCTGCATGATGCAGGGTTGGAGATTCCTTCTGAGGAGGAAATAAGGTTTTGGAGAATGATTTGGCATTGCGATATGCCCCCTAAGTTGAAAACCTTTGCTTGGCGTTGCTCGGTTAATGCATTGGCTATAGGAATGAATAGGTGGAAGAGGAAGTTAATTGAGCATTGTGATTGTTGGTGTGGTCAAAGGGCTGAGGATACTAGTAACCTCTTCAGGAAATGTATTATTGCCAAGCATATGTGGCGGGGTTCCAAATTGGGTATATGTCCGGAGGCTAATGACTTCATTAGATGGTGGGAGTGGTTGAGGGGCTGGGTGGGGTACTTATCTAAAAGGAAAGAAGATTAGAAAACTGTGATTGGCGATTTTTTTGGGACAATGTGGGCTATTTGGAAGGCTAGAAATTCTGTGTGTATGGAGAAGGAAAGTGTTTCTGCAAAACTGCTAGAGAAAATATTCTGGATAGGGTGGTCCAGGAAGTTGGTCAGTGGAGGAATAGGGAGGTTATGCAAACTATGCATCAGAAAAAGGACCCAACTGAGGTGGTGATTGAGTACCGTTGGGGGAGTGAGGAAGCTTAGGAGGATAACGGGGTGTTTCTGGTGGATGGGGCTAAGAAGAAGAAGTCGTTCTCTTTAGCGGCAACTTGGGTTTATTTGTTGCATGGTGGACATCAAAGCCAGGGTGTACAGGTCGGGGTTGGGGTTTCCGTGCTTTTCAGTAAGCTGTTAGCAATTTTTCCGGCTTTGCAGGAAGGAAAGAGGTGGGGACTAAGCAACATTCTGATCTGGACAGATTCTACTCTCGCAGTGGAATCTTTGAAAAATATTAATAGGGTTCCTATTGAGTGTAGGACTTTAGCATGGAGTTGCATCTTTGCAATCAGAGAAATGGGGTCGGGCAGGATTCTGAAGGTTCCAAGGCAGCTTGTTCATCCAGCACATCAGGTGGCCCAGCAGGCCATTCGCAGTGTAGGCTGTATTACCTAGGTGTTAGCTGGTTTGTTGTTTGTGTTTCTTGTTTTGTGTGTTTTTGCTTTTGTTGTTTGGTCGTGAGTTAGAAAAAAAAATGCAATGCAATCCCAGCTAGGTGTCTGCATTCCTCAACATCATTTTTTTAAGGTTTTATATCATATTTTAACAACTAATAAGTATTATTTAGTAAGCATATACACTTCATTTCTCCTTGAGTTTTCATTTCATCTCTTTTGTGGGTTTATTTTACTCCTTATTTTTTTGGTAGTTTTTATAATTGACTATGTATCCTTATTTTTTAATTGTTCATTTACATCTCCTTAATCTTCAGAAGATTCAAATTAGTTGCTTCATTTATCAGTTTAATTCCTGGTAAAGTTCTTAAAATATGCACGTATAGTTTAGTTGTGTTTAAATTTAGTTACTCTCCATTTTTTTATACAGTTGGTTGCGGTGAGATGTGGTGGAATTTCTGAAAAGTATGGTAGATTGTGGTAATTTGTAGTGGAAATTATGATAGGTGGGTTGGCATATTTTAAATTTAAAATTGGAAAAAATAAATTACGGTAGGTGAATTGTGGTGAAAAGTTTTAAATTTTAATAAAAAGAAATATACTATGGTCAATTGTGATGGAAATTTGAAAAGTGTGATGTGATGTGGATCCACAACTAACCAACTGCGAAAAATAATAGGGCCTTAAGCATCCACTAACGATCTAAATTCACATATTGCATATATTAACATCTTATTTTGAATCCTTCTTTCTATCATAAGGTAAGTGTACTTGAATAGAATATATCATTATACATTTATTTTACGACTAGATGTTAAACATAGGATATTTAATTGTAACTCCTGCAAATATTAATTTGGCTACAAATATATATAGGGAAAATTGGATTATAACAATCCCAACTTCAACAAATTAGATATGAATAATACCTACTATCGATTTGTATTCTGGTGGTCAAAAAAAAAATGTATTGTAGTGGGACATCATCGAGAGTATACTCTATATAGATTTTGTATTACATTTGATTCAAAACTTAGTATAACACTTTACCACGAATTTTTAATGAGTTTACAACATTTCTCCTAATTTTTTTCAAAATTTTTCGTTTTTTTCGATTTTTTCACTTTTATTCCTTTTAAAAAATCATAATAATTGCTCGGAGACTCGGAGTCTCAAAAAAATAATTTAAAATTTTTTTTAGTAATTACACTTCATTACCTTTCTGGGGGCATGAACAAAAAAAAAATAAAAACAATATGGGGTAGACATTAAAAAAATAAAAAAATGTGGTGGTGAATTTGGTACCACTACAATACAATTTTAATTTTTTTGGACCACCAGAATACAAACCGAAAATAAAGATTATTACTGTCCAATTTATAAAAGTTGAGATTATTATAATCCAATTTTCATATATAAATGTGCGTGTGACTTTATTTTGTAAAGTTGTAAGATTTATTTTTAATTGTAAAAAGAAGCATCTGAAGCCACTATCACCTATTCTTATGGCCCATTATAGAAATGAAGAATTTTTAGTATTTTTTTTACTAAAATATTTTATCTAGATTTTTTAAAAGGATCTAGATTTTTTAAAAGGAGAGATATGAACTTTAGTAGTATTAAGGAAAAATAGACTATTTTAATAATTTATGATTTAGGCGTTGTTTTTTTAGAGTAGTATGATTAAGTTAGATAAAATAAGGTTGGTATAGAAAAGAAAGAAAAGAAAAATAAAATAAAACGACATTGATTTGAGTAATATTTTAGTGATTCGAATAAAGTAAGGTAAAGTAAGGTAAGGTCAAAGAAAGGATAAGTTAAACTACAATTATAATTCTAAAATATAGGGTTTTATCTTTAATATTTTTTAATACTGAATAATTCCATATAATAACCATGTAATTTATGCATCAATGAAATGATCCCGTGCGGAGCACGGGCCTCTTACTAGTGATCATGAAATATTAGGATGATAATGAAGTCCTAAATTGTGAAAGGAAAAATTACTTTATAATATTGCTGAATAAAAACATTTATTATAGAAGTGTTTTTCTTTCAATAAGGTATTGTCATCAATCAGTGGCGAATCTGAAATGAAATCAGGCGAATCTGAAATGAAATCAGGCGAATTCAAAGTTAGATATAAAAGTCAAATAATAATTCAGAAAAACTTACTATTTTATATATATTGTCCGGTTGATGTAGTTCAAGACTATGTTCCCTACTTTCTTCATTCAAAGGAAAATTTAGAGAACTTCAAAGAAATTGTCATTAAGTAGGTATCTTTTGAAATATATTTCCATTTAAAATGAAAAAAGAGATTACAATAACAACTATTCAAGTAAATGTCATTCAAACTAATTATATTTAAACCAATTCAAATTAAAAATTAAAAAAATAAAAAACTTAGAAGAGAACTTAATAAACTAAAACTAAAAAAATTATTGAGCTAAATTTTTAACTTTAATAGAAAATTCCACTAATCAATTGACGAATAGCAAACAAAGTACTATTTCTAAGAATTATACTACACACTCACACTTAAACCAATCTTAATTGAAAGTTGAATAAATTGAACTAAAATTGAAGAAACTTTTCAATTGAACTAAAACTATAATTGATAATAGATGGGTCATGGGTTTGCGAAATTTTTGTAGTAAAAATGACAAGAGGATAAAACTTGGAACTTATGCACCGCATTAGGTTCACACACACAACCACTAACTACAATATACACCACTGCAAAGACTCACCACCCAGCCACCAGTGATTATACAATCCCTTGTTGTCATATATTTTACATTTCTACCATCATATAAAAGGAGGTAAGTCATAGATGCCCCAAATATTGTTTTCCCAAAATGTCCCTACCAATTTTCAAAATTTACATTCCTACCCTTTTTAAAATTTCCACTTCATCCAAAATCATTTATTATTATTATTATTATTAATTATTAATTATTATTATTATTATTATTATTATTATTATTATTATTACTGTTATTACTATTATTACTATTATTATTATTATTACTAATTATTATCATCATCATCATCATCATTATTATTATTATTATTGTTATTGTTATTATTATTATTATTAATTATTATTATTATTATTACTACTACTACTACTTCCGTTCTTTTTTATCTGTCATTTACGGCTTTCAGTGTCAATCTTTAATCAATAATTTCATATATAAATTTTTTTAATCTAACCTCCTTATAAAATTAAGGAGCTAAGAAAAATTATGTCCCAAAAGTGTGATTTTGCAAAATACCTTTAATTATTTTTTAAATTTTCATTTCACCCTAATTCATTATTATTATTATTATTATTATCATTATCTCCTACCCATTTAAAAATTTTCCATTTCACCGTAACTCATTAAAGCTAATTATTATTATTATTATTATTATTATTATTATTATTATTATTATTATTATTTTGCCCAAAAATAATTCGTAATGAGGGGCCTGTGATTGGGAATAATCTAAAGTGACTTTTCTGCTACTGATAGTCTGTACTTTTTTTTATTTTCTAATAGCATTCTAGAATCAATTTCTGGCACCGGAAAGCTGACGTGGCTACCGGAAAATATGTTTATTGATACTTCAAAAAGAAAATTTCATTTTTCTCTTCTTCTTGTTGTTCTTGTTGTTGTTAGAAATACCATTATTTGCAATCCATATTTGAAGTTTTCAATCGAACTCATACCTTGTGATCCAATACAGACAATCAGTCGAAGGAGCGGAGCTACTACCTTATTTTAATATATTCCCTCTTTTAAATCTTAATATGATATCCTAATTACATTGTGACGCCTAAATATTAAGTAATCATATAGATATTATATGTAAATCCTTTAAACTTAATTGTGTTTTATAAAGTTGAAATTTTGTTGTATGATGCCAGTAATATTGATGTCGAATCGGTACGATTTAAACCTTATCCAATCAAAAAGAACATGTTTAGCTAATCATTTATGATTTTATTGCTAATTTAATTTTTGATACTATATATCCAAAATTGCCGATATAAGTACATGAAGATAGGAATAGGCAAACTGAATTATTTATTGCTCCTACATCGAAAATTATTTAACCGTAGATATGAATGTATATCAATTATAAATAACATTATTTGTTCCAATAATAGATCAATATTCATTAAACTTATAATTGTTTAATTTCATTGTATACAACCTTTTACATTCAATAAAGTTAGCTTGTATGTCATCTCATTTGATTACAAGGACCCTTTAGCCATGTTTCTAAACATCCAAAGTTAAACCATATAACTATGTTTTGCCCTATTTGCAACATAGTTTCAATGTGTATCATAAACCATTAGTCATTAAATAACAATGCATTTAATTTGATACTTGTATTTATATGAAATATTTTAGGAAAGGAAAATTGGAATCTAATAAACCAAACTTTTGGTCCATTTTGATCTAACAAACCAAACTTACCTTTTTGCTAATAGCATACCATACTTAACATTATATTTTTTTGATTGAACCTCCACCACTTTCCGGTCACCGGAAAAATGACGTGGAATTTTTTGTGTGCTGAGGTGGACTGTTTTATAGCCAAAAAATAAAAGAAAAATGTTGATAGCTTGTGTTTTATGACTTGGCAGCCCTCTCCCAATTTGATTCAGGTTCAATTAAAAAAATATAATGTTAAGTATGGTATGCCATTAGCAAAAAGGTAAGTTTAGTTTACTAGATCAAAATGGACCAAAAGTTTAGTTTATTAGATTCCAATTTTCCTTTAGGAAATGTCCAAACAAAATATTCATTTTATACCCCACTTAATTATATTAAGTTAATTTTGATTCCTATTGTATATTTTCATTAATAAATAATAGACCATCAAATCAAATTGAAATTATATTTAATTTTAATTAAATGAAAATGAAAATGAAATTTTTTTATATTATCTAGAGATTTTTTATTCAATATTAATATATTAAATTTATACATATATTTATAATCGTCAGATCAACGCGTGCGAAGCACGCGCCGCAAGCGTATAAGTAAGAAAGAAAATCAGTTTTACTCTCAAACAAGACACCTTCAATTTTTTTTTAAGGGGGGTCACTTGACCCCATGTGAACCCATGTTAAATTTGCCCCTGTCATCAATCAAGTACGTTTGACCAAAGAAATTAATTTTGATTTTTTTGGACAATGAAATAAGGTGTTAGTGGTAGGTCTGCCCCTATTTGGAATTATTATTATTACTTTTTAAAAAAAAAAGTTATATTGATAGCAATTTGGTTAATCCACAAAGGGACATATGTAAACCTAACCCAAAGTGGGTTTACCATGATGTTTAAGCTTAACTATACAAACCTAACATATCATATTCATCACCATTTCACGTAAAAAAAAAAAAGTTTTGCTAATTTGGTAAAATATTATCCATTTACAATTCAAAATATTTCCTCATATTTATTTTATATTTAATATTAATTCCCTAAAATAGAGTCTCAATCAAGTCTCTAAGGAATGGCCCAAGAAGCAAAACGACCATGAAAGATTAGGAGCACTATGAGGTCCCAAATTGTAAAATATTGTGGGGACTAAAAAGACTGAGTTGACATGACTTTTTTACTTTATTTTTTTATATTTTTTTCAATCATTTGCCTAAGCTTCCTTGGAAACTTTACGCCAAAAAAATTGTCATGGTTTATTCAAGTTGTAACCATGATTTGTCACTGAGTAAAACCATGGATTATTAAAGATGCAGTCATGGTTTAACACTGAGTACACCCATTAATTATTCACCACGTCAGAATTTCAACAATGATAGTGCTCTCCTCCAAATCCAATTTGTCGATTCTTTATTCTCTTAATTGAAAAAAAAAATGATGAGAAAGAATGTGCAAAATTGTACTCTCGAAGAAATGAAGCTTTTTTTTAAGGGTTTTTGGATGCTAATATACTGAACTTTTGGGGTATTGGACAATAATACACTGAATTTTGACCTTGGATAATAATACACTGTACTTTTGGGGTGTTGAACAATAATGCACCCAGAACGATTCTGCCAGTGGCTGACTCGGTGGTAACCCTATGTAGTACGTGGAGGAGATGAATTGGCCTAACAATTATTTAAATTTATGACATGTTAGCTAATTAACACATAAGGAAAGAGAATCAACTTTGAAAAGAGTAAAAGAAAAAAAAGGCAAAATCACATTTGCTAAAACGTGTTTTTACTGAGAGATTGATGTTGTATTTGTATAAAATCACATTTGCTTGTGTAGATTAGCTGACATGTCATAAATTTAGTTATTATTTAGCCAATTTACTTCTTGGCCTGCCATGTAAGATCGCTCCAAAGTCAACCATTGTCAAAATCGTTCTGGGTGCATTATTGTCCAAATTCAAAATTCAATGCATTATTATCCAATACCCCAAAAGTTCAGTATATTAGCGTCCAAAAATCCTTTTTTTAATGGGTTGTAGGGGCGACGCTGAAGGTGAGGTGCAAGAACACCATGAAGTACCAGTCTACCAAATTAAGGGTGTAGCAATGCCCATAAGAACAACTACTACTTCCTCAAAATGCCGCGGAAGGTGCCGATATTCGAGGTGAGAAAGTGTGGTTCTTTTACTATATAGTGTTAGTTTTCTGCTCGTTTTTGGGAGGGATGAGAGGGAGAGTGAAGGTGGGTGGTGGTGGCTAGGGATGGCCGCACTAAACCTAAACCGAAACTTGAAGCACAAAATAGGTAAAATCAAACTGGTAAAAGTGGTTAACCGAATTACTTTTTGTGTAAAAGCGGTTTAGGTTAACCAAACCGCTTTCACCGGTTTAGGTTTAGGTTTTGGATTTCTCTAAAACGGTTAATCGCGGTTTTAACTTAAAAAAAACTTGGAATTTATTAGCAATATGCTTATATTTACTTCCATAAATGTTATTGTAAATTTTCATTTAAGCATAAACCGTGTATAGAATGCGGTTAACCGTGTAAATTTTGGTTTGGTTTAGGTTTCTTGATTTTAAATGCGGTTAACTGCTTCCAAATGGTGGTTTAGGTTTGGTTTAGGTTTCCATATTTCAAAAGCGGTTAACCTAAATGCGGTTAACCGCATAATGCGGTTTAGGTTTAAGTTTAGGTTTTCAAAATTCAAAAACCTAAAAAGCGGTTAACCACATTGCAAATGCGGTTAACCGGTTATGGCCACCCCTAGTGGTGGCGGCGGTTGCAGTCGCGGTTGTGGGGGTTGTGGGTGGTGAATGTGGTGGTTGTGGTAATGGTAGGATGGCGATGACTTCCATTGTTTGGGAGGTTTTTGTTGCGAATTTTGACAGTGAAGGGGAACTTGAGTGTTTTACGGTAGTGAATTGGGTTCAGATTTAATTCCTTGGCGATTGAAAATAGTAATGGAGCTTGTTTTGTTGTTTGATTTATTGATGAGACTGAGTTGATGGGAAAACAATGGCTAAAAATGGATATAGAGGAGAGCATCGCTATTGATGAAATTTTGCCATGATTGAATAATTTATGGATACACTCAATATTAAACTATAGTTACAACTTTAATAATTCATTGTTTTTCTTAGTGGCAAACCATGGTTACAAACCATGACAATTTTTTTTTTTTTGCTATAAAATTTCATGGGCAGCTCGGGCAAGTGAATGGAAAAAATAAAAAAATTAAATTAAAAAAGTCTTACCACCTCAGTCTTTTTGGTCCCCACATATTTTACAATGGGAAATTACTTTGTAGTGTTGCCTAAAAAAGGACTTATCATTGTGGTGTTTTTCTTTCAGTAAGGTGTTGCCATTAATCAAAGTGCATTTGACCAAAAAAATAAGTTCAATATAGCCCTTTTAGGAGGTGTTGTAAGTTGTCATGTCAAATATTTTGTGTAGAATTTATTTCTTTTTTACATAAGAAAGAAGGCAGATAAACTAACGCAAACCTAATTGGATACCATAGAGAACCCAGCCGGGGATAGCTTTACCTATGCGACTATGCATTTATGGGGGTTTGCGGAGGACTAGTCAAATTGATTGAAAAAAACTCAAACTTTATACATAAATACATTTACAAAAATTGTAAGAAGATATAATTAGTAAATAAGTATATTAAAATAATAATTAGTAAAATAATTTGGAGTAATTAAGTAGGAAATTATCTAAATAAAATGAGGGATGGGCTGAGTATAATCGGGATTGGATTAAAAGGGAATAAATAGTTAGCGGTGTTATTTGACCTTTCTCTCTCCTCCCTATTCTACTCTTTAAACGGGAAAAACAGAACCAGCGGGAGAGATAGGGGACGACGATGCATGGAACAGGAGCAAGGCAAAACAGGGCCGCGACTGTTGGTTTCCGACGGGAAAAAGATGGTGTCGGTGAGGGCTGTAAAAAGAAGGAAAGTATTTTGAGAAATCTTAAATTCTTGGGCGGTAAAAGAGTGATGGAACACTATACGTACACATATACTTGCAATTCCTGCAATTACCCCTCAATTCACTGAATAAAGTCAGCTACACTTATAAGTGCAGCTAATGACAATTTTAAGTGCAGCTATGAACATCATTTTTGCTAGTGTATATTACAATCCAAAATTTCCTAAGGTCGGTATATTGTCATCCATATCCCTTATTATTATTATTATTATTATTATTATTATTATTATTTATTATTATTATTATTATTATTATTATTATATTCATCATGTAGCTTTCAACTTGATGCTTCTATTTGTGAGATATGTATAATTTTCTTATGTTCTTGTCTTTTTATTTAATTTACATGCATAATAGATTTAACTAATGATATCTTTAAATCTTCTTCTTCTACTCTTCTCCAAACAAACTTGATTTTAGTAGAGATCATTCATACACGGGAAAGTAGGAAATTATCTAATTTCAGATTTATAATCGAACTTACCCCAAAATCTGATTTCTGAACCGTAGGCCAAAGTTTATTTATAGTTTTTAAATTTCTCTTAAAATTAACTGGTGAATCTTACTCTTTATTCTGTCTCGAAATATTTTTGGAAAATTATAGTTAATTTGAAAAAAAAAATGAACTCATTAAATTATTACAAACCCTCCCCCCTGATAGATCAATTTAACTCGTCAATTAGATGATCCGGGCCCTTTATCTGTTGGACTGTCGATCATGCCCAATTACTGGTCTGGATAGACAAACCCACAGGTTAGTTGTCCAGTCCAGTGATTGGATCATTGGTTCAACCCATTTTCCAATAATCTTTTTAATAGTTCAAATTTTGCGAATTAATTATTAGTTTATGTTTTTAATTGCACACATGAATAATTTTAATTAATGCAAAAATTCTTTGTAATAATCAATTAAATTTTCATTAAGTCTTAAGCAAACCTCATTCGACTCCCAAATCCCAATTTAAGGTAGCATAACGTAACTAATTTCCTGAATGGGGATTTTTTCGGGTCTATAGATTACGAGCAACGTTCGTGCCTAAGAGTCTAGGGTCTAGTATACCATTTGCATGCATGCCCACACAAAAGGGAAAGAGCAAAGAATTGTCACGTCGTCACTCAAGAATGTATACTGGGGGCTAATCAAATTCAAATGGCATCTCACGGAAACTCAAGCTCGACCGCAAATCAATACAAGCAAGACTAGGGTAATCCCTAATCACACTTGAAATAATTTGCATCCAATGAACTATCAAAAGGATCGTCAGTCATTTCAAATACATCCTCATGACAATAATCCCATTCGATCAAAGTTACAATTTAAGGTCTTACCAACAAATCGGTGTAGAAGATAAAATTCCACTATTAGTTAATCAGGCGACGAATTGCCTTAATCAGTTCATCAGGCAACAAATCACCAATTTCAGTTCACCAGCTGATAAATTGCCACTTTCAGCTCATCAGGCGACCTAGCGCCACTTTAAGTTCATTAGGTGACAAATCGACACTATCACTTGACCCGACAACAAATCGCCACCTTCAGGCTATTTGTAAAAAAAAATGGTTCTAATGACAAACTTTGAGCATTTTCAGCCAAACATGAATGACGATTGTCAGACACAAATCACAGCTTCATAAGCCAGACACGAATGACATATTCATCAACCATCCATGAATGGCGACTATCAGACACGAATGACAGATTCATCAGCCAGACACGGATGACGTACATTATTAGACGTGAATGAAGATTTAAACTTCTTCAACCAGACACGAATGGCGCCCATCACAAGCTTTGATTTACCTCCATTAGCTATTGGGCGATTACAATACGATGATGCAGATATCGCCGACTATCAAGTAATCATAGTATGACATGCTGCTATTACAATATGACGACATGGTCCAGGGCCACTCCGCCAGCTATTGAGTGATTAGTATATGATGATACTGTAGACCCCGAAAAAATCACGGCGGATTTCCATTGCGGTGCTACTTGGTGTCGTTAGAAGCCGACTAAGGTTGCTTAATCCTTAAATAAGGATGCTTTTGTTTTAAAAGTAAACCTTTTGATTCTTTAAGTATTCTATACTTGTAAATTCATTTCGTGACAATCACCTCAGTTTGACACACCAAATTATATCCACTCGGGTTCCTTACCAAGGCCATAAGTGGAATAAAGGTCAGTAGACTGACCCAGTAGGCGAGACGACCATACTAGAATAAGACCAGTGGTCTTTTGGGATAACTGTCCAGAAAATGGGTCAGAAATAGGCTAGGGCCGTTTTGCCTTGCCTAATTTTTGGACCATTTTTGGTCGCTAGTTGACCCCAATCTCGGGATTGGAATTGTTTTGATTAATTAAGCTGAAGAGAAAATCCAAAAAAAATGAATTAAGCAAGTTATGATAAAAAGGGAGTCGCTAGTTGTTTTAAGGAAATAAATGAACCTCAAAAGATGAAAACTCTGGCCTGGGAACCGGAATTCCGAGCCTATGGTAAGGTTGCGGGTGTTGGGAATGTCCCGACAATGTTCGATATACACGGAGATTAAACCAAAGTAATATAGTAATTATATCTATAATTAGTAATTAATTATGTTTAATAACAACTATATTATTTGGTCGTACTGGGTCACACAAGTCAGTGCCTTGGAACAATGTATGTAACCTAAGTAATATTGTATTACGTTTAGAAAAGTTGGAAACTGATTTCTGTGAGAAATCAGCCCAACACGGACCGAATTGGGTTCAACACTGTCCGTGTTGAGACACCATAGTCCGTGGTGTCTATGGGCCGAATTAATGGACTTTCTGGAGGCCAACACGGACCGTGTTGAGGCTGAAAATTCCGCCGTTGCGTTAAGTCGGCCCTTTAGGGTTTTGAATCCTCTCCCTAGGTTTTCTAAACACTATATTAAGGGATCTCTGGGAGAGATTATTCTAACACCAACTGCCTAAGACTCTTAGAGAGATACCAGGGTGATTTCCTGAGTTCCTCTCTCTTTTAGTTTTCATAGCCCAGCCAGAAACATTATTTGTTTCCGAAACAATCTCACATACATCTTAGATTGAGATTCGTCTCGATCGGGTCGATCTAGCAATCGGGTTCCCGGAGTGATGCGTGGACTTTCAGTAGAGGATTTAGCATTGGAATCTTGAAGGTCAACCTCTTCATCAACCGGATTAGCGATCAGGTGTAATTACTAAAGCCTCTGCAATTGTTGTGATTAATTGTTTTATAATTGTTATGAATATTCCACCAATAATCTGTATCTGTTTAGGAAATAGATAACCTAAAACCTAACAGTGGTATCAGAGCCACCAATTGCATGCTAAAGTATTGTACTTGTATTCATAAGTAATTTTGTCAATAGTTGAATTATATTATGAATATGCTAGAGTAAATTCATGTCTAAAATTTTGAATCTTTATGAAAGTTTTAATCTTTACTGTTCATGATAGTAAATCTGAAATTTTATTGTAAAATTTCATGCTTTGTTATTATTTATTTCTTATTGCCTTTTATTAATCGATTTTATGGTTGTTTAATCGTTAAATATAGCATAAACTCGATTTGATTTTGAATGTTTTAGAAACAATCTTGTTTAATATTGTTAAACAGTAGGTAATACATGAAATAGGTCAAAATTCACAAAATAGGGTTTTGTAGAATTATTTTTTGATTTAGTTTATTTATGGTAAATATGAAAAATCAAAATAAAATACCAAACGAATTCAAAAATTTCCAAAATTTTTACTGGATATGTTTGGAAATCTGGACTTTCCATAATTTTTGTAGATTTTTCCCAATTAAAATGGATTTTTAATTGAGTTTTCAGATCTGAAGAGAAATAAAATTCGTTTACTCTCTGAATTTTATAAATTTGTAGAAATTTGTAAAACTTCTAAAAATTTTACAGTAGGTTACTGGGTAACTATAATTTTAGAGAAATTTTTTTCGTTAATTTATCCAGTCAAATTATATTTTTTTAATTTAGATTTTCAGATCTGAGAGAAATAAATCTGTTGCTTCTCTGAATTTTGTATATTTATAGAAATTTGCAAATATTCTGAAAAGTTTACAGTAGGTTACTGGGTAACCATTCTGTTATTGATAAATTTGTCGTGAATTTTCGAAATCGTTAACTAATTTTCCTTTAATTTACAGATTAACAGAAAAGTAAAATTGTTTACTTCTCTGATTTTTATTCTAATTTTAGAAATTTGATAAAGCTCTGAAAATTTTACAGTAGCATATTGGATGAACCGAATACATCCAACACTTGTTGGAAGGTAGGAATAAGGATAGTTAGTATTCTAGTTCGCGAAAGCGAATAGAAACTAACTAGGAAATTCCGTTCCTTGAACTCCCCCGGGTTTGTCGATGGACTTTGGGGAAGTTAATCCGGACTATCCTTGAAAGAGGAAGCCCGGTGGGTGTTTTCTAACGGAGTTACCATTTGATTTCCCCTTCTCGTTACTCTCTTGTTGCAAAACCCATTTCCTCATCCCCGTTTGCATCCCGAAAAGCCTCCGAAGCCCATTTTCCATTCCTTGACCGACCTTAGCTTTGTTTCTTGCGTTGTGACCCCTTCAAACCGATATCCTTATGTGGGACCCGGGAAAATCCCCGTTGGTGTCCCTCGCGGTAAACGGCGAGTCGAAAGGGGTGTCTTTTCTTTTAGAAGATTCGCTTGAATTTTCGTTTAAACAAATTAAAACTAAAATTTATATAATCTCCTTTTTTTTATTTTATTAAAGTCTAAGGATTTTATTTATTCGGAAAATGAACAGAAAATAAAAGAAAAACAAAAAGAAACGAAAAAGGACAATAAGTAGAGAGTCTCGGGACTGGGCTCGGGATGATTCACTGTAGCAATACCTGCAGGTATTGTGAGTCAGTGGCCCGGAAAAAGGGATTTTAATTAAACTCTCTTTTTTTTTGGAAAATACATTTGTTAGTTGGAGATTTTATTTACTCTACGAGATAAACAGAAAACAGGAAAACGAAACCGAAGAAATAAAAGAAAACTGCAAACCGGGGGATTCGAACCCGAGACCGAGACTACTGTCCACTGCGATACCTGCAGGTATCGTGGGTCGGTAATCCGGGAACGGAGTCCCGATCTGGAAGTTAGGTCCGCCAGGGTGATTTCGGTGTGTCAATACGCCAGGGTGATTTCGGTGTGTCTTTGAAGTGGAAATGGTTGGGGTTTTTATAGGAGGAATGAGGGTTGGAAATTAGGTTAAAATGAGGGGAAAATAATTGACGGAATACCGCCAAGTATCCCGGCCCAACTGCTCAAAATTTAGGGTATGGCACGCTTCCCGAGGCGGCTGGAGGTGCGCTGGGTTGGGCAGAACCCGCCCACAATACCTGGCGGTATGTGGGCCGGATCTCGCCACTTGACCCGTTGTCGCCTCAGCATGCCAAAGGAAATTGCGATTTTTTTTTGTGGTTTATTTTTTTTTGCATTTCACTTGGCATTTTTTCTAAAATAAAATAAAGACAAAATAAAAATAATTACAGTAATTACAATAATTATGAGACACTTTTTGGGTGTCTACAGTTAGCCCCCACTTTGATCGAGTCTGAGTAAGACGATGATCAAAGTATAGTCTGGAGGTCTTCGATCTTCCTTGATGTAGTTCAGTCTTTCTCGATGTTGTTGAAATGTAGCTCAGTCTCTCCCGATGTCGTTGAAATGTAGCTCAGTCTCTCCCGATGTCCTTGAAATGTAGCTCAGTCTTTCCCGATGTCGTTGAAATGTAGCTCAGTCTTTCCCGATGTCGTTGAAATGTAGCTCAGTCTTTCCCGATGTCGTTGAAAATGTAGTTCAGTCTTTCCCGATGTCGCTGAAATGTAGCCGATGTCGTTGAAATGTAGCTCAGTCTTTCCCGATGTCGTTGAAAATGTAGTTCAATCTTTCCCGATGTTGTTGAAATGTAGCTCAGTCTCTCCTGATGTCGTTGAAATGTAGCTCAGTCTTTCCCGATGTCGTTGAAATGTAGCTCAGTCTTTCCCGATGTCGTTGAAAATGTAGCTCAGTCTTTCCTGATGTCGTTGAAATGTAGCTCAGTCTTTCCCGATGTCGCTGAAATGTAGCGGATGTCGTTGAAATGTAGCTCAGTCTTTCCCGATGTCGTTGAAAATGTAGTTCAGTCTTTCCCGATGTCGTTGAAAATGTAGCTCAGTCTTTCCCGATGTCGTTGAAATGTAGCTCAGTCTTTCCCGATGTCGTTGAAAATGTAGCTCAGTCTTTCCCGATGTCGTTGAAAATGTAGCTCAGTCTTTCCCGATGTCGTTGAAATGTAGCTCAGTCTTTCCCGATGTCGTTGAAATGTAGCTCAGTCTTTCCCGATGTCGTTGAAAATGTAGTTCAGTCTTTCCCGATGTCATTGAAATGTAGCTCAGTCTTTCCCGATGTCGTTGAAAATGTAGCTCAGTCTTTCCTGATGTCGTTGAAAATGTAGCTTACCAGAGACGATGCAGCCATAAAAATTGAATTAAATTATTTTCTGAGTTATATAGAAATTATATTTCCATATATTCTCTTGAAAATAATATCTTCTTTTTTTATTATTGGAGTATTAAAACAAAAGTTTTAAATTCTCCTTATAATAATTTTCCAGTCAACCTGGCTAGACCGGTCAAATATTCATTGAATTTAAGGATGAGTAGGTGGGAGGTTGAGGAGTTCAAGGAGTGGTTTTAAAAAAGGGGTGGTGTCTTCATTTCATCCCCACACCCAAACATCTTATCTCCCACTCCTACTCTCCCTACACTCACTTTCTCTCTAGAATCTCGAGCAGCAGAGCATACCGCCAGGTGTGCAGTTCCCGAGCCTCGTTGTTGTCTGTCGATCGCCGTCGGGTGGGTTAGTTCTCGCCGGTGATGATTCCTCGATTTTCGGGCCAGAGACGCCGTTCGCCGGAGCCCCATACCGCCAGGTGTGGCAGTTGTTTCTTCGGTTTTCACACGGGTGTTCCGTCGCTGCCTGCTCACGAGCTTAAGCCCATACCGCCAAGTATCCTACGGCGCGGGCTGTCTCGGGTTTCAGATCTGGATTTTCGCTGGGAAATTTTTGAATCTTGAAGTTGAAAACTCGAATTTTCTCACAATACCACCAGGTATAACGGTCGGGTGAGTTGGTTCTCGCCGGTGACGATTCCTCGATTTTCGAGCCCGGAAAACACTGACTGTTACGCTCGCCGAAGCTCAATACGGTCTCGCATGTGTTCGATTTTCAGCATTACGAACTCGAATTCCGGAATTTTGTTGACCCATGCCTGGCGGTATTGCCCCTGGCTCGAACTCGAGTTTGACACGCTCCTATTTTCGGGTCAACTTTTGTACAACCTGGGGGTTTGGTCTCGGGTTTGCTCCATACCTGCTTGTATGGTCATGCTTTTAACTTCCCGTGGCTTGCCGAAATTCGGCTGGAACCGCCCCCATACCGCCAGGCATGGTCCCGGGTTCAGACCCAAGCTTGACTAGCTTTACTGACCGAGTCGGGCTTGCTACATACCTGCTTGTATGGTCCCGGGTTTTTAGAATTTTTGCATGCTTTTAACTCCCGGTGGCTTGCCGGAATTTGGCTGGAACCGCCCCCATACCGCCAGGCATGATCCCGGGTTCAGACCCAAGTTTGACCCCTTCTTGTTTTCGGGTCAGCTTTCGCGCAATCCGGGGTTCATCCTCGGGTTTACTCCATACCTGCTCGTACAGTCTCGGGTTTGGGTTTTTGGTTCGAGGACTTCGCTTTATCCCGGGATTTTGAACCTTCCTTTTGTGTTTCGCAGCTTATACGATGACACAACCCTTGAAACTTCAAGGTATCCAAATGAGCATGTGTGGCTTAGGAGATCGGAAGTCCCGGTAAGCCTTTCAAACTCATATTTTTTTGTATGGTCTTGGTATCCCGTATGCATGCTTTATACCAACCTTGTCATGTATTGGGCCCCCTTCATTGAGTGTCTAGCAAGATCTATGTTTTCTTTTTCACGTTCTGGTTGAATCAGGGAGACTCCGGGTACTCATTTCCGAGCTTATTTCCAGTAAAAAAAGAAAAAGAAAAAAAAGAAGTGAACTCTCAAATAAATGAATTAATTGGTTCGTGTCGGTCGAATCCGGCGTTAACCAGCATAAAGTTAGTCGACCTACATGGGACTAGTATTAGCGGTACGACGCTAATATCCCTTAAACCTCCTTCTACTATCGTTCGCGACGAAGAGGTGTATGGAAAAGCCTTTGTTGGCAGGGCAAACCCTGTTATGGGCCATTCAACTCCCGAAAAGCTAACGCCGACTTTTAAGCTAAATTGAAAATCTTGTTCGTTTTGTTTTAAGGTCAGGTGTGAGTCTTTGGGGTCGATCGGAATCAGTTAGAACCCACTATGCACTTCCGCACATGGGATTTAGCTTTACATGAGGTGTAAGGGATCGAAAACCTATAAGATTGGCAATTGCTTGAGTTAGGTGTATGTGAGATGCTCATAACGGTTCCTTTTGGAGGATTAATATCATTTTCTTGATTAAGATTACATGATTCCTTGAAGCAAGCTGTTTTCCTTTTCTTTTCTTTCTTTGGTTTTGTTTTTCACTTTCCCTCTCTCCTTTTTCTTTGGCTTTTGTGGGTATAGCCGCTACAAACCATCACGAGTCCATCTCGTCCACCCGGGCTGTCGGGGGGTTTAAAGGGCTTGGTACATACGCTAAATGCACTCGTTTCCTCCCACGATAGAGGAGTTGGTGTTTAGTTTTTGTTTCTTTTTGTTTTGTTTTGCTCGGGACGAGCAAAAGTTTAACTGTGGGGGGTGTTTAGACCCAATTTTGGGCCTAAATAACGTCTTAATTCTTAGGCTTTTGATTTGTTTCCGGTTTATTTTCGTGCATTTTAGTATGTTTTGGGTTATTTTGTAGTTTTTGGCGTTTTACAATAAAACGAGGTAAAACGGGCCATTTTTGAGTCTTTTTGGAGATTTCCCGAGCCAAGCCGGACCGAGAGCTAGACGAGAGCCGAAGCGGAGTTGACCAGGGAAGCCTTTCCCCAAGTTTGGTGCAAAACAGTGAGGTAACACCCGATACGATCCTTGTAGCGGGTGTTACATGCCTTGGAAAGAATGAATCAAGGGGGGAAGAAAACAAGAGGATAGTGCTCGCTACCCTATTGGTAGCACCCGCTACCTTGGCTGAGCAGAGGAAGACAGCAGCGCGGTCTCCCGGACAGCACCTGCTGTCTTAAGAAGTGAAAATCGCCTGGGAAGTTTCGCACAGGTCGCACCCGCTACAAGGTAGGTCGCGCTCGCGACCCCCTATTTTCTGCGCGTGTTTCGGGCCTTAAACGACGCGTTTTGCTAAACTGATTTGCCTTGTATATATACTCCTATTGACGATTATCTTGGGGGGGGGGACTCTAGTTTAGACTTCTAATTTTCAGCTTTGTATTAGTGGATTTTAGAGAGAGATTAGTGAGAAATTAATCTAGGGTTTTGGTGGATTTTTGGTGTGATTCAAGGATTGAAGATTCAAACAATTGAGAGATTGTTGGATCATGTTTTTATTGCTTTCCCTTGTTCATCTACAACATTTTGATAAGTATTCTCTTCCTTTAACTTTTTCATTAATTACTTTGCTAATTACTTTCCTTGTTCTTTAATTGCTTTGCTTGCTACTTTGATTGTTTTGCTTGATTTGTGATTGGTTGTGTTAGAACTCATGCTTAGGTTTGGTTTGGATGTTGTTAGTGTAGTTAGTATCATGATTAGTGGCTAGAAACCTTATGGGTTAGGGGGTAATTAAGGTGCGAATGGGTGATTAGGTTTGGGTTAGCAAATTTTAGTGAATAATTAGTTGAGAAATCAACTTCCCACTCCTTTCCTTCCCTCAAGTGGGATGTATTTGGGTCCGAAAGCTCCGGAATACATCTAACACTTGTGTTGGAAGGTAGGAGTCGGGATAGTTAATGCTCACCCACGAAAGTGGAAGGAGGTCAACTAGGGAATTCCGTTTCATTGACTATCCGGGTCCGTGGTGGACTTTGGGGAAGTTAATCCGGACTATCCTCAAAAGAGGAAGCTCGGTGGGTATTTTCTAACGGAATTGCCACTTGATTCTCCCTCCTTATTATTTCTCTTGTTGCAAAAACCCATTTCCTCATCCTCATTTGCATCCCGAAAAGCCTCTGAAGCTCATTTTCTTTACTTGACCGACCTTAGTTTTGTTTCTTGCGTTGTGACCTCTTTCAACCGATATCCTTACCTTAGCAATCTCATCCCGATCTTAGACCGAGTTTCTATGACCAAGGCCCCTCGCTCCCTGAGAAGAATGATAAAAACTGAGGTCTCACAAAACAACGTGTACAACAACTACCATAAATCCCGAGGGAACAACATGGAGAATTGTTAGACTTTGGAGCACATGATCCATTCAGGGAAACTGCCCCCACCGAAAGCAATATAGAGGACTAGACATAACATGGATTCCCCATGCGAAGATAGGAAGGGCACGTCATCAAGGGGCTTTAGAGTTAGCAAGAGTCTTGGTTGTTAAGCATTTTATGCTCAGAGTCTGTTAGAGTCAGTTCTTCATTCGTTTCTTGAATTCGGTTGCTCTTGTTGCTTTTTGATCAAACATAATTTCATGCTTGTGTTTTTTACTTGAGTTGAAAAGTTATCTCATCTATCCACCATCCGTACAAACCAAGTCTGACAAGTTCAACTTCTCTTATCCTTCCATCTTTGTCATATACCTCGTTTTCATCCCTCTGTTTTCTTGAATCCAGGGTTAGAGAGATGAAGAGAGAAATTTTAAAAAAAAAAGAAAAAAAGAGTGAAAACCTATAGAGCGGCCGGTTTGAAAACCTCATTGAGGCAAACCGGGTAAAAGGAGAGGATGTTGCCAGGAAAGACCAAATCTCATAATCTTTCTAAAGTGAGCGCTCTTCATTAGAAATGTCATAGGCTCATAGCTTAACCAAATATGCCGAGGACAGGGGGTTTTAACCCAACCTTCATTTCACAACCCATATTACCCTCATCTTTTCATCCAATCTCGACTTACCACTACAACTCACATCTTTGACCTCTCCGTCAAACCTCAACCCTTTTCAAACCCTTGACCAAATCCAAAAGGTGTGCTATGACCAAAGGAGATAAAGGGTTTCAGTGGATTCATCTCAAAGCTCACCATGACCTGTGAACCTGTGTTCAAGAAGTTGAAGAAGGGAAGTAAAATAGAATGGGACGATCAATGTCAAGCTGCTTTTGAAATCAAGGAGTATTTGCAGCATCCACCGGTCCTTATGCCTCCAGTACTAGATGAGCCTCTACACCTTTATCTTATAGTAACTAGCACCACAATGGGGGCTATACTAGCCCAAAAGATAAAAGGTCAAGAGAGCGCCATCTATTACTTAAGCAACTCCAGTATTTGCCTCAGAAACCCATCAAAGGGCGGGTTGTTTCGGATTTCTTCGCTGCTTCACCATCACAGGAACCCCCAAGCACTCACTTGGAATTCCAAGATGAAGACATTTTCATTACAGTTGAAGATATATGGAAATGTATTTTGGCGGGGCTTCCAATCAAATGGGTTGTGAAGCAGGAGTACTGTTGATCTCTCCAGAAGGGGCACATGTTCATGTATCTATAAGCTGGATTTTGACGCCACAAACAATGCCGCTGAATGCGAACCATGTATAAAGGGTCTGCAGGTCGCTTTGACCTTAGGGATATGCCATATGAAGGTCTTTAGGGATTCTAGCTTCATCATCAATCAGGCTAATAATACGTGGAAAGTTCGAAATGAATGCCTTATGGCATATCAGCAGAAGCTCTTGGGACTTGCTGGCCAATTTGAGCAAATTAGCTTCCAATACCTTTCTAGAGATCACAATGAATTGGCGGATTCTTTAACCAAGCTATCTTCGATGATATCGATCCCATCAGGCACGCTCCGGCTACCTGTAATAGTAGAGCGGCAGTCTAAACCAGCATATGTCTGCAATATGGAGACACAAGAAGAAGAAATTGAGGAATGGTACCATGATATATATAATTTTCTTCGGAAAGGAGAATATCCAGCTGAGCTAGATGCTCGAGGATAATGGGAAATCAGATCTTTAGCAGTACAATACTGCTTGATCCAAGATCGCTTGTACAAGAAATCGCCTGCAGGCATCAATTTGCTGTGAATCGATGCTAAAAGTGCAAAAGAGGTTATGGCTACTTTTCATGGAGGAGAATGTGGATCTCACATGAATGGGGGCATGCTAGTGAAGAAGATTCAAAGAGCTGGTTACTTGTGAACCACCATGGAAGCGGATTGCTTGGAGTTCGTTCGAAGATATCACAAATGCCAGGAGTGTGCCAACTTGCAGCATCAACCTCCCTCGTATCTGACTATTTTGACATCTCCATGGCTATTTTCAGTATGGGGTATCGACATCATTGGCAAGATACGCTCAACAGGAACTGGAGGACATGAGTACATCTTGAACTCCATCGATTACTTTACCAAATGGGTAGAGGCAGCCTCTTACGCCAAGCTTACATCTAAACGAGTGGCCAAATTCATCCTTCGAAATATCATATGCCGATATGGCGTACCTGATGAGATCATCAGCGATAATGGAAGTCATTTTCAGAAAGAGGTGGAGACTTTACTCGCTACTTACCATATCCAGCATCATGGTCTTCACCCTATCGACCTTAAGCTGATGGAGATGTAAAAGCGTCCAGTAAAACAGTGGCAGGAATCATTAAGAAAGGTCGTTACTTACGAAGATTGGCCTAACAAATTGGCATTTGCCATATGGGGATACCGAACCTCTATACGAACTGCTTCGGGTGCAACACCGTATTCATTGGTATATGAGATGGAAGCAGTCCTACCGATTGAAGTAGCAATCCCTTCGCTACGACTAGTGACAGAAAGTCAACTGCCAGAAGCTGAATGGTCTAGGGCAAGGTTCGAGGAGTTGATGTTGATGGATGAAAGGTGATTAAGGGCGTTGCATAATGTGCAAGTGTACTAAGGTGATTAAGGGTGTTGCATAATGGTCTCGGGCAAGGTTCGTGCTTTTAAAGAAGGTGAAAAGTAGTTCACTTCAAGTAGGTGATTTGGTGCTCAAGGAAATGAAGACACCTATACAAGACCCAAGGAGAAAGTTTACGCCTAATTGGAAGGGTCCTTATATGATCAAGGATATTTTGCCAGGAGGAGCAGCTCGACTTGCTACTATGGAAGAAAGAAAGAAAAAAAAGGGGGGGGGGGGATTAGAGGAGAATAAGAAGTGAGAACGCGAAAATAAGAGTCATGCACACCTCAGAAAATCTCATCTTTACCTCATCATCTATACACCTCAGCTTTCTATAACCTTCACAAACCTTTCATATGAACCCTCAAACCTTCATAACCGTTAAGCCTTCCTCGAGGCACTATCCATCAAAGTTGCGCTTAAAGAACTACGACTGGCCTGATTCCACCTTGGATACGTAGGAAAACCTCTTTGAGGCCCGACCGCTACAAAGAGCATCCTTTGTCCTCAAAATGCTGGTCTTTGAGAAAAATAAATAAGTAAATAAGTAAATAAATAAATAAATAAATAAATAAATAAATAAATAAATAAATAAATAAATAAATAAATAAATAAATAAATAAATAAATAAATAAATAAATAAATAAGAGAGGCTAGCCTGAAAACCCGTCAGGGCAGGTTAGGCAAAAGGAGAGTGAGACAATAAGAGAGGCTAGCTTGAAAACCCGTCAGGGCAGGTTAGGTAAAAGGAGACGAAACCCTGGATTTCATCATCATCATTAACCCTCCATTCATCATCATCAACAACCCTCCATCTTCCTTCCGTCAGACTTGGACATCATTCCATAACCATGTTCCAACCTTTTCCCAAGAGATGATGTCTTACCCCATTTGACTATCTCTTCACCTTTTCAAGACACGATCATTCTTGAGTGTCTCCCTATCTTATTCATCAATAAACTCTCATCTACCATCCTTTTCAACCCTTTCTCAAGAGATGATGTGTATCCAATTTGACCATCTCTTCTCCCCTTCAAGACACGATCATTCTTAAGTGTCTTCATATCCCATTCATTAATAAACCGTCGTCCACCGTCTCCTTCCCCAAACACTTCCTAACAAACCCTTTCATCCCATCTCACCCTCCAAGGACTTTTAAGCTCAATCATTAATGCAAGTATGAGGCTCTGTGTGGCTTACTTCTCACCAAGAGTGAAAGTCGTCTACATCAGATCAGCGGTTAACTGGCAACCACATGATCATGAACAGACTCGGAAACAAGCTACTCTAAACTGGGGGCTCGCGCTACCTTTGTGACATCAGTTAAGACATTTATCGGAGATAGCTTCAAAGAGGGACACTTACTCCCTATCCTACAAGGTCCTGCATCTTCATTCTCATAGACGTCCTAATAGTGGTCTCACAAAAAAAAAAAATAAAAAAAAAAAGAAAAGAGGGGCTAACTTGAAAAACCCTTTGGGCAAGTTAGGCAAAAGGAGAGTTTGAGACTTACTACTAAGGACTATGCCTCCTCCTATTCTATGGTCCCCATACCTCATCTCGTCAATTCACATCAAAACTGGGGGGCTTGTAAATCTCCAAGGTGCTCTCCAAAGTAGGACAATGTCATCAAGAGTCTACGCCAAACCGGGGGCTCGTCATACTTTAGCATACATTTGCAAGCAATCAAGGTCATTCAAGAAACGCATCCTTCAGGCATGTTGCCTCCATCTTTGTTCCCTATCCCGTGGATCGAAACAATACTCATCCTAAATTTTCCTGAAATTCCCCACGAGTGGCCTTGATCCTTAGAAAGCATTGTCTTAGGGAGTCATGGTTTTAGGAAAGCATTGTCTTAGGAAAAACATTGTCTTAGAAAATCATTGTCCAAGAAAATCTTTGTCTAAATATAAAGTCTGGAGGGTTGTCTGCATGCATTGCATGTATAGGCAGTATAGATGCATAAAAGCATCATGTGTGTATCATGCCTAAGCACAATAGGTTTGTATCGCATCTATAAGTCGTGTCAGGGCTGCATTGAGTCAGTCTGTTGTGCATCAAGTTAGTCTGTCATGCATTGAGTCAAGCTATTGTGCATTGAGTCAGTTTGTCATGCATCAAGTTAGTGTGTCATGTATCGAGTAAATGTGTCATACATAAAGTCGATAGTCGTGCATAAATGCATGAGTGCATGAATGCTTGTGTAAAAAACAAAACAAAAAATTGCATTGTTTGTGCAAAACTTTAGTAGACTAGTTGCATGCATACCCGTATATCTAAAAATGAAAAAAGAAGCAAGGAAGTGCCACATCATTGCTCCAGAACGCAACACTAAGGCTGTTTAAGCCCATATGCTATCTCAATTAGACCGTTCGACATGGTTACCAATCATTGAAAGCAAGATTAGATCAATCTCTAATCCAACTCTTGTTGGATAAGTTAGCATCCAGTCAAGTCATGCATCATCAGCCAGACACGAATGGGACATGTCCAACACAAAGGACAGAATCTTCGCTTGACTAATACGGATCAACGACTGGGAAAATTCAAGAATCCATTCCCCACAGTGAAACTTTTCACTTATGCGCTTGAAGTAAAAGAAAATAAGGGCCATCGGCAGAGTTTCGGTGAAGTTCCTCGGCGTCAAATTGCCATCAAAAATTCCAGAGCCGCCGGCAGATCTCGGCACAGTCTCAGCAATAAGAATCATCGACATCGAGTTCGAGGTTATCTCAAGAATAAGATCCCACTGGCATCGCGTCCAGTGAAGTCTCATCGGCATAAAAAATGTCATCATAAAAAACAGGGTCACCGGCGGAGATCGGTGTAAGTCCCCAACATCAGAACCATCGAAATTGTGACCAGTGAAGACTCTACCGCAAGGCCATCGACATCGCGATCAGTGAAGTCCCTCGGCATTGAACATGCCAAACAGTGACACCGAGAAAGACTGGAACGACACTGGGAAAAACTAGAACATCAACATCAACCACAACACAAGACGAAGCTTCCAAGTGTCAACCCATACAGTCCAAAGTTGCCGGCCCAAATCTTGTGGCCCAAGGTTTTCGAGGCTCATAGTCCTCTCAGGTAAAAATCTGAACCAATAATCCATCTTACATGTTAGAAAAACTAACCCTTTGTTTTCTTGTGATTTTCAGGTCGCCGCTAAAAGGGACCATACACCATCTGGTTGCAGCATAAAAGAGCGCCATCAGCAGTCGTCCAACGGTTGCCACCTAAAGGCTACCAACGACATCATTAGCAGTCGTCCAACATTCGCTACCTAAAGGCTACCGACGACATCATCGTCATCAGCATCAGTCGTCCAGCGGTTGCCATCTAAAGGCTACCGACGACATCATCGTCATCACCATCTGCAGTCGTCCAACGGTTGCCACTTAAAGGCCTCCAACAACTTCATTAGCATCAGTCGTCCAACGGTTGCCACCTAAAGGCCTCCGACGATCATCAGCATCATTCGCCCAACGGTTCCCCCCTAAAGGCCTCCAGCGACATCGTTAGCATCAGTCGTCCAACGGTTGCCACATAAAGGCCTCCGACGACATCATCAACATCAGTCGTCCAACGGTTGCCACCTAAAGGCCTCCTACGACATCATCAGCATCTTCAGTCGTCCAACGGTTGCCAAATAAAGGCCTCCGACGACATCATCAGCATCTTCAGTCGTCCAATGGCTGCCACCTAAAGGCCTCCGACGACATCATCAGCATCTTCAGTCGTCCAACGGTTGCCACCTAAAGGCCTCCGACGACATCATCAGCATCAGTCGTCTAACAGTTACCACCTAAAGGTTTCCGACGACATCACCGACATCTTCAATCGTCCAATGGTTGCAACCTAAAGGTTTCCGACGACATCATCATCATCTTTAGACGTCCAACAGTTGCCACGTAAAGGCCTCCGACGACATTATCAGCATCAGTCGTCCAACGGTTGCTACCTAAAGGTCTCCGACGATAACTCCGACAGCACCAACATCGTCTGGTCGCCATATAAAAGAGCACCGACAACATCTATCTCCTGGTCAGAGACCTCAAGCAATCAGCATCTCAAGCTACTTTGACCTTCGTCCTATTCGGACTCGATCAAAGTGGGGGCTCTCTGTAGACAACCAGATTTGCACCGACACAATCCCGACCCGTCAAAATTCGGCAAGTTAGTTGGGCTGGATACCAAAATGTGTCATTAGGCCCATGCAATTGACGAAGTAAGCCCACCGAAGTAAATCAGGCCGCAAATTAGAATATAACCCATGGGGGTTATAATAAATCACAAACGACCCACACAAAAGCTGCCCAAAAGCGCCTCGAGCGTAGATGACTTCAAAACCCGCGGGGGTTTTAAGCTGCCCAGAGCACGTCATTTTGCAACCGTCCACGTCAGCGATTCGTGTGAAGGCTTCAAAACCTGCGGGGGTTTTCTCTTCAAAAGCTAATGCCAAAAATCTTGATCACAACCCCTTGATATCAGCCCCACACGTGTTGACTTCCTGCCTTGACTTTCAAAAGCCGCAGGGGGTTTGGGATTGCATGGATTGCATGACATGATTGTTGGGGTATGTTCCCCCACTTTGCCTCCTAAAACATCACCTCACTCACCTATAAATACCCCCTCATAATCACACTCATTTCATCAACTATCATCCTCATTCCACCAAAACTCTCTCAAAATATCCTCTCACTTATATCCATACTCTCTTCTCTAATCACTCTTACTCTACCATTATTCACTCATTTCATCCATATCCAAGTCTTATCCCACATTACTCAACTCTTCATTTCATCCAAGTGCCTCTTCCAGGATCCGCCAAGAGAAGTCCGGCACATCGATCGCCATACCAATACCTTAAGTGAGGTTCGATCACCTTTTATTTCAATCATGTAATTATTTTCATTCTATGCTTTACATATACATTATTATGTAAAACGATTCTTCTTAACATTTGCATCATTCGGAATATAATCTCATGAAATTAATTAAACTTTTCCCCGCTCTTTTCATTTCAATGTCGATTTTAGTAGAGTCTGTTTTCTAACAGGAAAATTCTAGAACTTTTATAATTCTCGGATTCGTAACCTTTCCCCCAAACTTAGAATCGGGTTTCGTAGACCGGATTTATTATTTATTTTTTATGGTTTGTCGGTTTCCTTAAATCGGCTGGCGACTCTTTTATTCTTTTATAACCCGTTTAATTATTTAATACGAGAAATTGCACCAAAATAATTAAGAAAATGGTTTAACATCTTCTTCTCAGTCATCCAAGGCTAAAACTGAGAGAAAGTGGGATTGGAGCCAATAAAACCCCCGCACGTTTTATTAGTTCCAACTCACTTTCTCTGGCCCAAGGAAACAGACGGCCAAGCCAAGGGTCTGTCAAAACCCCCGCGGGTTTTGACAGATTCTGGCGGCCCGTTTGCTTCCTTTTGTGCCTAGATTTGGTGTTTGGCCGGTTTTAAACCATTATTATAATATTTCGGTGTAATTTCGAGTGTTTAAATAATAAAAAATGGATTTGTCAATAAATAAAGTTTATCACCCCGAAAATGAATTTCAAAAATAAAAATATACTTATTTAAGGATTAAGCAACCTTAGTCGACTCCCGATCACCTAAGTAGCGCATCCAAAAACCTACACCCCTAAACGAGGGCGAATTTTCCGGGTCCTACAGATATTAAACGGGTTTAGGTAGAAATTTTCAACCCGTTTAATTAAATGGTTTGACACAGTAAACCTATTTAACTAAATGGGTTAGGTTCATGTTAAGATTTTCGACACGAAAAAACACCTACTTAACCCGTTTAATTAGGCATGTTTAAATGGGTCAAGTCATTTCCTCGATAATTGTTACTCAATTATACCGTTTATCAATAAACTTAGGTCAAAGTTACCGTTAATACTCTTTGAAATATACGTAAGACTTGTAACTTTAACTTATATTTATATTTGACTATGAATTAAAAGACATCTCCTTATATATAACTCGAATTGTATCACAACACAAATTGTTGAGTATGATATGTCATTATTTCGATCCCACAATGAGTTGTTTTGTATAAATGATTAATGGTTGAATCGTTAAATTGGTAACTTCATTCCAACATGTTTACTTAAATGGATAAACAGGTCAAAATAAGGTCAACCCATTAAAAAATTTAAACGGCAAACGGTTTCAATTTCCAACTCATTTAATAAATGGGTTAGGTTCAGGTCGAAGGATTTTGAACCCGTTTAAGTATGACATGAACACAAACCCGACTCGACCAGACCTATTAGCCAGCTCTAATGAGATCTATATTATCATGGTTATAGATTCACAATCAAGCTATGTCTAATTGTTGTCACATACATTCTATAATTTCTCATGCAAATAATTTCAAGCTAAGTTATGTATGGTTATTGCTAAAGGTATAAATCCTGCCTTACTCTATGTCTATGTAGCTTGGGTCAGACTGAAAAAAAAACCAAGCCATTGACTAAGTTTTGAGTAAGACTTTTCCTTGGTTGTAGCTTTTGGATTACATACTAGGGGTCTATACTGTTATTACAATAAAGCACAAACTTGATTAGTAGGATGATTATCTTGCCTTTTGACAATGAAACTGGAATTCAATCTTTTCCTTATTTAAATTGATTTGTTGCCAATGAAAGCATCGAGGGAATGCTGGTTTGGTTTTCTGCTTTCTTGTTACATCCCATTGCTCTTTTCCTGAGTGTCAAATTGGCGTTCTTACATTTGTTCAAGGGTAACTTTTGTTTGCTTATAATTGCTCAATGGTTTAGTTTTTTGGTTTGCTAGATTGGTTCAAGGCTTTTAGTTTAACCACCTTCCTTTATGGGTTCTTCTAGACTACTCTATAAGTAGTCTTTTTCCCCTCCAACCCAAGATCAAAGAAAATTCAAGTTTAAGTTTGTATTTTCAGCTAGGGGGTTTGGGATTTTTGGTTTTTGGTTTGAGCTTTATTGGTTTTGGGTTTCAATAGAACTTAGGTTCTTGGTTTGTAAATAGATACTTGATCTTGTTTCATTCTAAGTGTGTTGGATCACTAGGATGATTTGGTTGTTGCCCATAAATAGTGTGCTAAGGCTTGGTTGAAAATGAAGGGCAACAAGTATGTTTCTTTGCTAAACACTATCTTTTTTTTTTGGGTTCCATTGTTTCTTCTAATCCAAAAAGCATGGATCTTTTGTTTGCATTCTTCTATTTTATCCATGTGTTATGGGCTTCAATAATACTGCATCTATGTAATATTTATGATTACATCGCAACATGAAATGTTGGGATGTGGTTTTCGTTGTCATCTTCATTGCTTTTTGGATTGCCATGATTCTTGATAAGTGCATTTTTCATCTAGAATTTTAGGGAGTTTTGATAGTGGATTAAGGATGATTTTGATTAAAAATGTTGATTTATATCCACATTTCCATATTACATTTGGTGTTGTTATTTTTGATCCCAAAACACCAACATTCCCTCAATTTTTGGTGAAGGCAAGTGCACAACGGACCTCCTTTAAGGACAACCGGACTGCCATAAAAATTTCATATTTTTTGAATGAATGGAAGACGGGACAACAGCCACTCCGGGCTGCTTGGAGTGACAACTCCGGTCGGTGGTAGAAGGAGAATTCGCCCTAGTTGTGCGGTTTTTGCCAGTTTTGCAAGGGGAAGGAAAATTGCGTTTTTTTGGGTTTTTATGACTCGAAAAGGGCGGTTTTTGCTATCTTCATCTTCATCTTCTAAAATGCGACGGAATTTCTACCGGGATCGAATGCCTTGGCGAAATTCTCTTTGAAGACTGTTCCATCCTTTTAATCTCCTTTTTGTTTTGAGGTTTGAATACCATGTTCAGATATTTGATCATGTTTCCAACAATTATTAGTGAGTAGATTTTAGTTTTCTAGGGATTTGCAAACCTAAACAATGTTATTTGATTAGAATTTTCATAGTTTGTGCTTAAATTCTTATTTTGAATCAATATAAAGTTGTGTTCTTCATGTTCACGGGTATTATTTAAGCGCTTGAATACTTGTGATTTGAGATTAGCCTAAGAAGTATTGGAACGTAAATTAGAATAAGCCGCCTACCATCCTTTCTACCTACTTTTGCGAAATTTGAGAAAAGACTAGTAAATTAGGGAATCACTTTGATAATTGGATAATTGGAAATCTTCAACTTTGATTAAATTGAAAAGCATACGAAAGTTGTTAATTAGGTTAATTGAAGTAATTTTATTAAGCATCGAAAGAGCGGTAGAATTCTAAGAATTACACAAACTAGGTTTTGATAATCAAATTCATTGCTAGGAAAGCATATCCCTAGAAGTTTTTCTCCTCTTATTAAACCCTAGATTATTTCTTTGTTGTTATTAGTTTTAATTAGTTTACTAAACCATAACATTTCCAAAACCCGATTAACTTCGCAATCAAGTAGAGGGCTAGTTTACAGCGTTGTTAGATGAGTCCCTGTGGGATCACCCTTGACGTGCTACATCGTACCTGTGCGCTTGTGGCCTTGTCAAGTTTTTAGCGCTGTTGCTGGGGACTCTGTCCCTAGTAAGAACCAACCATTAAACGAATACTCTCGGATTGACTAAGTTGTTTTATTTTTTATTTTTTATTTTTATCTTGACTTTCCTGTTTTTACTGCGTTGGTGTTTTTTGTTTTTGTTCTTGCTAGATTTTCTTGGTGTATGCAAAAATCTTCGGAGTTCGAGTTCGATCCTGAGATTGAACAAACTTTTCGCTCCAGGAGGAAGAGGCAAAACAAGAAGAAGCTAGTAGGAAACAAGGAGCAACGCCCCCACAAGAGTTCGAAATGGTTGAGGACGAAAGGAGAACTTTTGGCCACTATGTGACTCTGAACATCACCGACCCTCCAACAACCATCAATGACCCAAACATGGCGGCGAACAACTTTGAGCTGAAGAATTCTCTCATCAGTTTAGTGCGACCCTTCAGTGATCTCCCTAGCGAGGATCCCAACTGACACCTTTGCATCTTTCGCCAAGTATGCGACACTCTCAAAGCTAATGGAGCCTCGCCGGATGCAATCAAGCTGCGATTGTTTCCATTTTCACTCAAGGAGAGAGCATGGGAGTGGCAAGACTCCCTTCCGGCGAATTCCATCAGCATATTCAATCAACTTGCTAGTGCTTTCTTGGGAAATTACTTCCCACCAAGCAAGTTGACGAGCTTAAGGAATCAAATCTCCACCTTTTCTCAGTAGTTGGACGAGACCTTGTATTAAACATTTGAGAGATTCAAGGACTTGCTTCGCTAGTGCCTCCATCATGGTTTTGAGCAATGGGTCCCCATTCAAGCCTTCTACAATGGGGTAGATGATCAATTGAGGACCACCATCCTTGCTGCAGCTGGAGGAAACATCATGAGCAAGACTGTTGACGAGCTTCATAACCTGATCGATCAAATGGCGTTGAACAGCTACCAATGGTCAAGACCCCATTCTAAGAGGATGGGAGGTAAGTATTCTTTTGATGCCATTACTCTTTTGTCTGCTAAGCTTGATGTTATTAATGATATGTTGACATTGTTGTTTTGGAGGTTAATATTTGACCTGGCAATCGGATGGGTCGGATCGGATGGCTTCGGCTTCGGGTTTGGGTCGGGTGGGGTTCGGATTCAGTTTGCCTCCATATAGATCTTTTCCGGGTCGGATCGGGTCCGACTCAGTTTTAACCGGGTCGTTGTAACGTAATTTTTGTACCCCGGTTTTATATCGTTCTTCTCGAGGAGCTAGGGGCCTTGGTCATAGAAACTCGGTCTAAGGTCAGGATGAGATCGCTAGGTAAGGATATCGGTTGAAAGGGGTCACAAAGCGAGAAACAAAGCTAAGGTCGGTCAAGGGAAGGAAATGGGCTTCAGAGGCTTTTCGGGATGCAAACGGGGATGAGAAAGTAGGTTTTGCAACGAAAGAATAATAAGGAGGGCGAATCAAGTGGAAATTCCATTAGAAAATACCCACCGAGCTTCCTCTTTTGAGGATAGTCCGGATTAACTTCCCCAAAGTCCACCACGGACCCGGAGGGTTAATGAAACAGAATTCCCTAGTTAACCTCCTTCCACTTTCGTGGGTGAGCATTAACTATCCCGACTCCAACCTTCCAACACAAGTGTTGAATGTATTCGGGAGCTTTCGGACCCAAATACATCCTACTTGAGGAGAGGAAAGGAGTGGGAAATTGATTTCCTAACTAATTACTCACTAATATTGCTAACCCATACCTAATCACCCATTTACACCCTTAATTACCCTTTAACCCATAGGGTTTCTAGCCACTAATCATGATAAAAACTAAGCTAACAACATCCAAACCAACGCTTAGCATGATTTCTAACATCAAACAACCATAAACAAGCAAAACAATTAAAAATAGCAAGCAAGAACAATTAAACAAGTACGAAAGTAATTAACAATGTAATTAATAAAAGAGTTAAGGGAAGAGAATACTTATCAAAATGCTGTAGATGAACAAAGGAAAGCAATAAAAAGATGATCCAACAATCTCTCAATTGTTTGAATCCCCAAATCTTCAACAACTCAAAATCTCCAAAACCCTAGATTAATCTCTCTCTAATCTCTCTCTAAAATCCACTAATACAAGGTTGGAAATTAATGTCTAACATTAGAATTCGATCCCCCAAAGATAATCGTCAAATGGGAAATATATACAAGGCAAAACAGTTGGGTAAAACGCAAGACTTCTAGCCGAACAATTGCGCAGAAAAATGGGAAACCGTAGGTACGGTCTCTCGCTGTCCAGGGGGGGTAGCGGGTGCCACCAGTAGGGTGGCAGGCGCTACCCTGCGAAAACTCCTTGGCGATTCTTCGCTTCGACCGACCGCAGGTGCTGTCTTCCCCTACCCAGCTAAGGTAGCGGGTGCCACGCCAAGGGTGGCGGGGGCTACCTTATGAAATCTGCCTTGGCGATTCTGAGCTTCGAGAGACAGCAGCCTGGGGTAGCGGGTGCCACGCCCAAGGTGGCGGGGACTACCCTACTTGTCTTCTTCCCTTTGTTCCTTCCTTCTTTCCAAGGCATGTAACGCCCGCTACAAGGGTCGTAGCGGGTGTTACCTCATTGATTTGCACCAAATGAAGGGAAAGTGGTCCCAGATCAACTCCGCCTCGGCTCTCGGTTCGGCTCGGCTCGAGAAATCACCAAAAATCTCTAAAATACCCCTTTTTGCTATGTTTTTGTGTAAAACGCCAAAACCTACAAAATAACCAAAAACATACTAAAAAGCCATGAAAATAAACATGAAACGAGTCAAAAGCCTAAGCATTAAGGCGTTATTTAGACACAAAATTGGCTCTAAATACCCCCCCACACTTAAACTTTTGCTCGTCCAGAGCAAAACAAAACAAAAACTACCTAAATTAACACAAACTCTGCTGTCATGGGAGAGAAACGGGTGCATTTAGCATATACACCAAGCCCTTTGAACCCCCCGGCAGCCCGGGTGGACGAGATGGACTTGTGAGGGTTTGTAGCTGCTCTACCCACAAAAGCCAAAGTTAAATTCGAGAGGGGAAGTGAAAAACAAAACCAAAGAAAAACAAAGGAAAAGGAAAAAATAGCCTCAGTTCAAAGAATCATGCAATCTCAATTAGGAAAACGATATTAATCCTCCAAAAGGAACCGTTATGAGCATCTCACATACAGCTAACTCAAACAATTGTCAATCGTAGAGGTTTTCGATTTCCTACACCTCATGCCAAGCAAAACCCCATGTGCGTAAGTGCTAGTGGGTTCTAACTGATTCCGATGGACTCCAAAGACTCACACCCAAGCTCAAAAAAACAAAACGAACAAAAATAGCAAAGAGTTGCCCTCCCCCGCATTTGGTCGCCCTTGGCTTGGTGAGGGTCGCAAGTGATGCAAGGAAAGGCCCCACACTTTATTAACACTTAAACTTTTCTTTTTGGGGTTGGGTATTTCCAACAATTTTTTTTAAAGCTTAAAGGTCGAGGTTAGCTTTGCGGGAATTGCAACGGCCCATAATGCGGGGATTACCCTCCCAACACAGGATTTTCCATTCACCTCTTCTTAGCAAGCGATATAGAAGGAGGCTTAAGGGGTATCAATGTTGTACCGCCAATACCGACTCCGTGTAGGTCGACTAACTTTATGGTGGTTAATGTCGTTCAGCCGACACGCCCCACTTAATTCATTTATTTAGCTTTATTTTTCTTTCTTTTGCTTTTGCTTTTGCTTTTCTCTTCGTTTTTTTTCTTTCTTTTTAGAAAACTAGCTTGGACATGAATCCCTAGAATCTCCCAGTTTCAACCAGAACGTGAAAAGAATCAGGGATCTCGCTAGACACTCAATGAAGGTAATCTAATTAGGTGAGTCATGACAATCACCCAAGATACGGTCGAAAATGCTGAAACCGATTTCTTTTAAAGAAGATTAAGAACGGATTCCCAATTTAGACAACAGAATCCAAGAAACGAAGCAAAAACAAAGCGAAAATGAAAACTAAAAACTTTTAAGGTTTTTCACTCCCTTTTTTCTCCTTTTTCACACAAAATTTTTTTAAGCGAAACTAAGAAAACAAAAACAAAAATGCTAGGTGATCTACCCTTGAAACAGAATATCTCCCCCACACACTTAAAACGCCACAATGTCCTCATTGTGGGAAGGTGTCACTAGAAAAGGGTAGAGAACCTACAAAAAGCAAGTAGACAAAATCAACTAGCACATAAAAGTGGTGGCGACCCGAGCCCACACGGCTCCAACAGCAAGATAATCCCAACACAAACACTCAAAGGGGTTCGCCACCCAAAAGAAAATCAGTCATGCAACAAGGATCAATATATGTACACATTCAAAGAGTGCGGAAAGAGGTTACCTCGTGGTCTTCAATTAAAGAACAGAACCAATCCCCGATCCAGGAAAACATCACACTTGGGTTAGGAATAAACAAGAAAACATAATAAGTGTGAGTGTTCGCATGCACAAAAGAAAAAGAACAGAAACAAAAGAAATAAAAAATAAGACACTAGTTAAAGAACTTAACGAAAAACAAACTATTTACAAAATTTACATTGACAATAGCCAGCCTCAACCCCGAATCTCACTAATTTGAGGCGGGAATTGAGGGTGAATCAACTCTCATAACCGGCCTTACCAATAATGTAGCAATGAAAGCGAAACAACTCAAACCACGAGGACAACAAACTCAACAAAACAAAACTAACCGACACGAGTAACGCGATTTTTGTATCCAGGTTTTATATCGTTCTTCTCGAGGAGCTAGGGGCCTTGGCTAAAGGTATTGGTCAAGAACGGGTCTAGATTGCTAAGGTCGCATAAGGTGAGGTTTAGGTAACTAAACTAAGCAAACACGATGGAACAAAGAAACTAAAGTCGGGTCAAGGTGAGACAATGGGCTTCGGAGGCTTTTCGGGATGTAAACGGGAGCAAGAAGACAGGTTTTGCAACAAGAGAGCAACAAGGAGAGAAATCAAGTGGCAATTCTGTTAGAAAATACCCACCGGACTTCCACTTCCGTGGAAAGTCCGGATTAACTTCCCCAAAGTCCACCACGGACCAGGAAGGTTAATGAAACAGAATTCCCTAGTTAGTTTCCACTCACTCTCGTGAGGAGTGCTAACTATCCCAATTCCAACCTTCCAAGACAAGTGTTGGATGTATTTGGGAGCTTTCGGACCCAAATACACCCCACTTGAGGGAAGGATTGGAGTGGGAAAGTGATTTCTCAACTAATTACTAACTAAAATTTCTAACCCATTCCTAATTACCCATTCACACCCCTAATTACCCCCTAACCCATTAGGGTTCTAACCACTACTCATCACAACTATCAACCTAGCATCAACAAAACAAACCCTAGACATGAATTCTAGCAGAAAATAAGCAAAACTCAATCAAAACAATTAAAATAGCAACAAGAAAATCAAAGCAACAAAGTAGCAATTGAAGGAAAATAATTAAATGAACAAGTAATAACAAAAGAGATTAAGGAAGGAAATCACCTATCAAAGGTATCAAAGAGCAAGGATGAACAAGAGAAAAGAGCTTCAATCAACAATACTTCAATCTTCAATCCAAAACCCTAATCAAAGTAATAATTTCAATGGAAATCTCACTAATCACTCACTAATTAAACCCTAATCACTACCTAAAAGCTAACCTATACTAACTCTCCCTCTAAGGAGACTCTCCCCAAAGAAATCGCAGCAAAGGGAGTATATAAACAAGGCAAAACAGTTGGGCAAAACGCAACACTTCAAGCTGACAATACGCGCATAAAAATAGGAGACCGTAGGTGCGGTCTAGGAGACTGTAGGTACGGTCTCGTTCTGTCCACTGATGGTCGCGGGTGCCACGAGGTGGCGGGCGCTACCCTGCGAAGACTCCCAGGCTATTTTGAGCTTCGATCGACCGCAGCTGTTATCCGTCTGACCGCGGGTGCTGTCTTCCCCTGCCCAGCTGAGGTAGCCGGCGCTACCATGTGAAATCCAAAGGCGATATTCGCTTCGAGAGACAGCAGGTGCTGTCTATGGGACAGTAGGTTCTGTCTTGTTCTGGCCGACCACGGTAGCGGGTGCCACGCCCAAGGTGGCGGGGGCTACCCTGATGTTTTCTTCCCTTTGCTCCTTCTTTCCAAGGCATGTAACGCCCGCTACAAGGGTCGTAGCGGATGTTACCTCACTGATTTGCACCAATTGAAGGGAAGGTAGTCTCGGGTCAACTCCGGCTCGGCTCTCGGTCTGGCTTGGCTCGGGAAGTCGCCAAAAATGCTTTAAAATACCCATTTTTGCTACGTTTTTGTGTAAAACGCCAAAACCTACAAAATAACCAAAAACATTCTAAAAAGCCATGAAAATAAACACGAAACGAGTCAAAAGCCTAAGAATTAAGGCGTTATTTAGACACAAAATTGGGTCTAAACACCCCCCCACACTTAAACTTTTGCTCGTCCCGAGCAAAAAAAAAAAAAAAAAAGAAAACTAAACACCAACTCCTCTGTCGTGGGAGGAAACGAGTGCATTTAGCGTATGCACCAAGTCCTTTAAACCCCCTGGCAGCCCAGGTGGACGAGGTGGTCTCGTGAGGGTTTGTAGTGGCTATACCCACAAAAGCCAAAGAAAAGGAAAAAGGAGATAGAAGACGTGAAAAACCAAGACCAAACACGAAAAAGAAAGAAAGAAAGGACTTGCTTGTTAAAAGAATCATGCAATCAACTACAAAAAATCAAGGCTAATCAACAAAAAGGAGCGGGTACGGGCTTATCAAGGATACCTAATCCAAAGCATTGCCAATCTTTTAGATTTCCGACTTCCAAATGCTTCCTACAAGACAAGGTCCTTTGTGCACAAGTGCTAGTGTATCCTAGTTGACTCCGAATGATTCGAAGCAAAAATCACCACCCGAGCTCAAAAACAAAACGAACAAGAAAAGCAAAGAGTCGCCCTCCCCCGCATTGGGTCGCCCTTGGCTTGGTGAGGGCCGCAAGTGATGCAAGGAAAGGCTCCTCACTTTAATAACACTAAACTTTCTTTTTGGGGTTGGGTAATTCCAACAATTTTTTAAAGATTAAAGGTCGAGGTTAGTTTTGCGGGAATTGCAACGGCCCATAATGCGGGGTTTACCCTCCCAACATAGGCTTTTCCATTCACCTCTTCGTCGCAAGCGATATAGAAGGAGGCTTAAGGGGTAATAGCGCCGTACCGCTAATACCAGCTCCGTGTAGGTCAGCTAACTTTATGGTGGTTAATGTTGTTCAGCCGACACGCTCCACTAAATTCATTTATTTGAGAATTAAATTCTCTTTTTGTTTGCTTTTTTTTCTTTTTTTCTTTCTTTCCTTCTTTTCAGAAAACAAGCTCGGAGGGTGAAAAACTAAGGTCTTATGGTTTCAAAGAGGAAGTGAAAAAAACAAGAACCTCATTTTGCAATTAACGAAGGGAATCTAATTAGATAAGTTATGGCAACACCTAGACTAGGGCCTACAACGCTCCTACCGGCTTCTTCTAAGAAGATTAACGACTTCGAGCCATTCACTACACTTCTAAAAACAAGGCAAAAACTCAAAGCAAAACAGAAAAAACTTTAGGGGTTTTTCACAACTTGTCTCCCGTTTTCTTTTCTCTTTTCACAAAAATTTTCAAATTTTAGCCTAAAAAGAGCAAAAAGAAAAAATAATTTAAAAAAACTAGGTGATCTATCCTTGGACAGATATAACTCTCCCCCTCCTCCCACTTAAAATGCCACAATGTCCTCATTGTGGGAAGGGTGTCACCAGAAAAGGGTAGAGAACCGATAAAAAGCTAACAAACAAAACGACTAGCAAGCAAGTAGTGGCGGCCCGAGCCCACACGGCCCCAACAACAAGATAAACCCATCAAGCACATATCTTAGGGGCTCGCCACCAAAAGAAAAATCAAGCATGCAACATGGATCAAAGATATAACATATTAAAAGAGAGTGGAAAGAGGTTACCTAGAGATCTTCAAATAGAGCACTCTCAATCCACGATCCAAAAGAACTAAGCATAGGGTTAGGATAAGAAAATTAAACTGCCTAAAAGCTTGAGCCTTAGCATGCAATATTAGAAACATGAAAAAAAAGAAACTAAGTAAGAAAGGAAAGGAAACAATAAAAAGAAGTTATGGGTTACCTCCCATACAGTGCTTGTTTTAGGTCCCTAGATTGACCTAATACCCATTTGATCCTTGTAAAACGTGGTGTGCAAGACAAGAACATCTTCCATCTCTTCCACCATTTTCTCTTCCTCCCTTTCCTGCATTTCCCCATTTTGCAAGCATAAGGTCAAGAAGATCTAACTAGTTTGTAGTTGACCTCGGGGTAAAGACAGGCAGTGGCTTCTTATGTTTTCTCCACCTTCGTTTCCTTCTCTTCTTCCAATATCTCCCAACCACCATAGTGAACCAAGGAAGTTGCTCCTCCGGCGGTCGAATTGGGTGAAATAGATGAGGAGACAATTTAAGCTCCACTTTAGTTGGTTCCCGGAGTTTTGGAGCCTCGGGAACTAACATGGGTTGGTCATGGTCATCTTCCTTCAATACTTCCTCTTTCTTCTCAACCCGTTCCTTGAATTCTTTTTCAATAAAATAGTTCAATGTGATTGGGAAGTACTGAAACTCCACTTGGGGAAGAGAAAACTTTAGAGATGTCACATCATCAATGATAAAATCTTGAACCTCCATACGCTCTAATAGAGGTTCCTCCAAGGGAACATCCTCCACCTCTTTAGTATATGCCCCATCAATAAGATTAGCGAGGAAGGCAACCTCACTACCATCGCGCTCCACTTGTATTGGCTCAAGAAGGATTTCCTCCAAAGGACACTCATTTGAAAGCTCGAACATATAGGGATCTATTGAGCACCCATCTACTTCCTCATTGAATTTTTCTTCCTCACTCAACTTCTCCTCATTCTCAATTTTGGCCTCTTCAAACACCACCTCCCTTTCTTCACTCATCTCCAACTCATTTTCTTTTTCTTCTTCTCCCAAACATCCCTCCTCCACAGATTTTGGTACTTTGGCTTCTTCTTCACTCTGGAGGGTGATAAGATTCACCGACACCATTGGGATAGGTTGAGGTTGGATGGGGACAGTTTGAGGAATATGGTCTTGCCATTCTCTTGGTTTTCAACAATTTGCTTCAGCAATTTCTCTATGTTGGTCTCTTGAGTTGGTTGGGATTCTTGAAGTTGAGGGGTAGGTTGATGATGAGTAGGTGGCCACACTTGTTGTTCTTGGTAGCTAGGTGAGAAATGTTGGACTTTTTGGGTGCATGATTGGGTCTCCTGCCTGATTTCCAATTGGTTGGTTGCTCCATCAGATACCATCTTTTGTTGCATCTCTTGGACAACGCCCATAAGGAGTTTGATAGTAGGTTCGCTCTCCAAGGCATAGCCTCCACTTCCTGAACTCCGGCGGCTTCCCCAAGAAGGAGAATGTTGAAATAATTCATGAAAGAAGACATTTGCTGGATGCTCGGTCTTCATAAGGAACATTCCTCCCGATGCAATGTCAATCGACTCTTTGAGATCATGTTGAAGCCCACGGTAAAACTGATGTAACAATAACCAATCCGGAAGATTGTGATGTGGACATCGCCTTTGAAGACGTTTGAACCTTGCCCATGAATCGAAAAGAGTTTCTCTCGGCTCTTGCTTGAAGTTCAAGATAGCTTGTCGAAGCCTATGCATCTCATCGGCCGGAAAGAAATGGTGAAGAAAATCCCGGCTCAATGCATCCCAAGTAGTATAAATGCCGGGTGGACAAATGTCGAGCCACATCTTAGCTTTTCCTCCAAAGGTGGGAGGAAAAAGCTTCAGTTTCAAAAACTCCGAAGATACCTCTAGCATATGCACAAAACCAATATGATCTTCAAATCTTCTAATATGATAAACAGGATCCTCGAAACCATCTCCATAAAATTGGTTTCTCTCAAAAGCATCCGGCAGGCTTGGTTTAAACTCAAATGTTGCGGTGGGTGGTAGTGGCGGTAGGATGATAGGGTTGCCTCCCGTACCCAATGATGGAACGGAATATGATAGGAGGGTACGGGGTGAACCAGCTTGACCCTCGGCCATTAGAACTTGAAAACCTCCTACAAGCAATGAAGAAGCATCAAATTCATTGGAATTGGAACAAACTGATTTCAACCATGAAAGCAATATAAGCTACTCTTTAACCAAAGGAACCTAAAGCTAGCGGCGCTTGCTCCACGGCAACGGCGCCATTTTGTGTAACGTGTAGCCCGGTTTTGTATCGTTCTTCTCAGGAGCTAGGGGCCTTGGCTAGGACTAATTGACTCTAGGTAAGGTTTAGGATCACAAGATAACAAGAGGGATTTTGGTGACGAACAGAACAAACACAACTATGGTTCAGTCAATACGGGAAACAATGGGTGTCGTGAGATTTCGGGACGCAAATGATAATAAGGACAAGGGTTTTGTAATTAGAAAGCAACAAAATAGTATAATCAAGTGACAATCCCGTTAGAATAAACCCACCGGATTTCCTCCTTCAAGGATAATCCGGATTAACTTCCTAGAAGCCCACCACGGACTCGGAGGGTTAAAGAAACGGGACTCTCTAATTAGCTTCTATTCACTTTCGTAAATAGAATACTAACTATCCCAATTCCACCTTCCAACTCAAGTGTTGGAGGTATTCGGGGACTTTCATACCCAAATACATCCCACTTTAGGGAAGAATAGGAATGGGAAATTGATTTCACTACAAATTACCTCCTAAAATTGCTAACCTAATCCAAATAAACCATTCACATCCTTAGTTTCTCCCTAACCCATAAGGGTTCTAGCCTATAATCATCTTAACTAACATGCTTACAACAATAATAACATCATCCACGCTTAAAACAGAGAATCTAGATAATCAAAGCAACAATAGCAACAATCAACAAACACTAAGCAATCTAATAACAAAAACAGAGATTAAAGAGTAAATGGATGACCTAAAGGGAGTAAGAGTTAAGAAATGCTTATTAATTTGATGCCAATGGAAAGATGCTCCAGAATAATAAGAATCCAATGCTCCAAAATAAGATAAATCTTCAAAACTTCAATAGAACTCCTATAAAATCCAGTGCAAAAGCAATAGTCCAAGTGTAATAACTCACTAATCGATAGGAACTCACTCTAACTGAAAGCTAAAATGTTGCTAATTGAGAGCTAAAATATGATAAGATAAAGCTAAGATGTAATTAAGATTGCCTCCTGTGCTAATCGTCCAAGTAGCAATATATACAAGCCAGAAAGGTTACTCAAAACGCAGCACTTCACCCAACAGAATTGCGCGAACTGCAGGGGACCGTAGCTACGGTCCTGTGAAGCGAACTGGGCGATTTTCTCTCCTTCGCAACACCGTAGTCACGGTGTATCTGGACCGTAGGTGCAGTCAAGCGAATCATGCTAGGCGATTCTTCTCCCCTTCACAACACCGCAGGTGCGGTCTCCCAAGAACGTAGGTACGGTCTTGCTTGAGTACTTCACTTCCTGCACACACCTTGGCACCACCGCGGGTGTGGTCCTCAGGACCGTAGGTACGGTCTTGCCCGATCAAGCTGAAGCTCTGGGCCAAAAACTTGGAAAAAATGAAATAGCACGACCGTAGCTGCGGTCTGGACCACCGTAGGTGCGGTCTTCTTCGGCTTCTCCCCTGCACCTACAGGACTCAAAAACTTGAAAACAATGTTAAGTCTTAAATTCTACTCTCTCATTATAAACCCACTTTTCTTACTCACTCATAAACTTTCAAGAACATCTTTCAACACTCAAAACCACCATGTATCACTTCTTTCACAAATTTTCTTCCAACCCTCGATTGTTTTTTGCTACTTTCTCATTTTTTTCTTTTCTGTGATTTTTTCTCAAACTTTAACAAAACAAAAACATTAGGACAAAAGGAATAAAAATGCAGAATGCAAGAAATAAAAGGAAAACATTAAAGGTAGAGGAAGTAACTTATACCTCCTCCCGGGTGCTTGTTTTAGGTCCTAGCTCGACCTAAACCATTCTTTCAACTTTCAATGTCGGCGAGGAACACCACTACCGTCCCCGCATACTCCTCTCCCATAATGTATGGCTTAATCTTGGATGAATTGACTTTGAAGTACTCCCCCTTTGCATTTTTAAGTTCAACAACCCCAGCGAGAAGGATGCTTACGATTTCAAAGGGCCCGGACCACCTCGATCTGAGCTTCCCGGAAAATAGTTTGAGCCTCGAATTGAAGATAAGGACTCTATCACCCACCACAAACTCGCGACGGTTCAATCTCTTGTCGTGCCATGCTTTTGTTCGCTCTTTGTAGACCCTATTATTTTCATAGGAATGACGTCGCAGCTCCTCAAGCTCCTCCAATTGGAATAAACAACTTGCCCCGGCCGCCTTGAGATCATAATTAATTTTCTTGATCGCCCACATCGTCTTGTGTTCAAGTTCAAGTATTTTCAGTGGCATCTCATTTTAGGGTTTAGCATCTCGAAAGAGGGTCGGCCACCAATAACCGGCTTGTAGGACTCTCGCGGCCGTCTTTTGAGATCCACCATAACCTCCAACCGGGAACTCATGGCAATTTGTCAACACGGACTTCACTTCACTCTCGGGTAAGCATCTTCTATACATTCCGTCATTACATAAACGGAACAAGAATGGATCGTCCCAGAAGAAATGTTTCACGTCATCAAAGAACTTTTTCTTTTGATGCGAGGTCAAATTTTGAGGAATCACCTCACTAGACAAGTAGTTGATGATATCGGCGTACCATGGGTGAGAATACTTGACAGACATAAGGTGTTCATCCGGAAAAGAGTCCATAATGGGTTGAGTATCATCCAAATCAACAAAGATCCTCAACATGTGGTCAGCTATAACATTCTTAGTCCCGGCCTTGTCACGAATCTCCAAGTCGAACTCTTGCATAAGCAAGACCCAACGAATGAGTCTTGGCTTCATTTCTTTCTTCCCCATTAAGAACTTGATTGCGGCATGATCCGAGTACACAACAACCTTGGAGAACATAAGGTATTGCCGAAATTTGTTTAGAGCAAAGATAATGGCCAAGAGCTCCTTTTCCGTGGTCGTGTAATTTTTCGGTGCGCTATCAAGCGCATGGCTTGCATAGTAGATGAACCACGACTTCCTCTCTTTGGTTTGAGCCAAACATGCTCTAAATGCGAAATCGCTAGCATCGGTCATAATCTCGAAACGCAATGTCCAATCCGGAGGTTGGACAACCGACTTGAAAAAGGACTCGAGACATTCATCAGTAAAAGAGAATGGGGCATCCTTGCACAAGAGATCAGTTAAAGGACGAGCGATTTTAGAAAATCCTTGACGAACCGGCGGTAAAAGCCGGCATGGCCAAGGAAACTACGCACCCCTTTAACGGAAACCGGGGGTGGTAGGCGCTCTATCACTTCAAATTTTGCCTTGTCAACTTCGATGCCCCTCGAAGAAATTAAGTGCCCCAAAACAATACCTTCTTCTACCATGAAATGGCATTTCTCCCAGTTCAAAACTAAGTCGACTTCCTCACAACGAATAAGAACTTTGTCTAAGTTAGCCAAACAATCATCAAAGGTATTACCATAGACAGAAAAATAATCCATAAAAACTTCCATACATTGCTCAATGAAGTCACTAAAAATGGCCATCATGCATCGTTGAAATGTTCCCGGTGCATTACACAAACCAAAAGGCATACGTCTATAAGCAAATGTACCATATGGGCAAGTGAAAGTTGTTTTTTCTTGATGCGCGGGATGGATTGGATTTTGAAAAAAACCTGAGTACCCATCTAAAAAGCAAAAGTATGAATGACCCGCCAACCTCTCTAACATTTGGTCAATGAAGGGGAGAGGGAAATGGTCTTTCTTGGTCACTTTGGTCAACTACGTTTCGGGTACTAACTAGCTCTTTCTTTTCATTCTCAACAACTGTCATCCCACCCTTCTTTGGCACACACTGAACCAGACTTACCCATTCGCTATTAGCGATGGGGAAGATAATCCTAGCAGCCAACAACTTAACTACTTCTTTCTTAACCACATCTTGCATATTAGGATTCAATCTACGTTGCGGTTGCCTAGTTGGTTTTGCATCTTCGAACAAATCAATGGAATGCATACAAATTGATGGGGACAAACCTTTCAAATCCTCAATTTTATAACCTAAAGCACCCCTATGCTTTCTCAACAAATCAAGCAACTTGGACAAATCAGAATCATGCAACTTAGCATTCACAATAACAGGCAAAGATTTTTCATCATCCAATAAAGCATATTGCAAGGAAGGGGGTAAAGATTTAAGCTCTAAAGAAGAAATAGAGGATTTAGCTTGGGAAGAAGACATACCCTTGCAAATCGTTTCTTGAATCTCCATACACTCAATATGAGGCTCATCAATAGTAATCTCCTCATGTGTTGGTGATGAATCAAGAAGGTTGGTGAGAAACGTGATGTCGGTGCCGTCGGTCTCAAATTGGAAAGATTCTAGTAGACAAGCTCCCAAAGGATCATCGCAAGTAGACTCAAGTAGATGACATTCTTCAAGATATTCATCAACTAGTACTTCCATTATATCGATAGCATAACATGAATTCCCATACGAAGGATTTTTCAAGGATTCCTTGAGGTTGAAAATAATGCTCTCATCACCAACATTCAATGACATACTACCATGCTTCACATCTATTATCACTCCGGCCGTAGCAAGGAATGGCCTTCCCAAAATAATAGGAATGTTGTGGTCTTCCTCCATCTCTAAAATCACGAAATCACAAGGTATCAAAAATCTACCCACTTGGACGGGAATATCTTCCAATATACCCATGGGTCTTCGCACGGAGCGATCGGCTAATTGAAGATTGATGGTCGTAGGAGTTAAATCATCGAGATTCAACCTCTTGCATATAGAATAAGGCATAACGCTCACGCTAGCCCCTAAATCACAAAAAGCGCGACCAATCCGCATGTCCTCTATGGTGCAAGGAATAGAAAAACTTCCGGGATCAGCTAACTTCTCCGGAGTTTTGTTGTCAATAATAGCACTACAATCAGCAGTGAAGTGGATAGTTGACTTCTCTTGAATTCTCCTTTTGCTAGTGAGAAGCTCCTTCAAATGCTTCTTGAAAGATGGAACCTCGGAAATAGCATCTAGGAATGGAATGTTCACTTGAAGCTTTTTGAGCATTTCAATGAACTTTGAAAACTTCGCATCGGACTTGGGCTTTGCCAACCGCTCGGGAAATGGAACCGGCGGTAGCTTCGGTTTCTGAATGACTTGGATCGGCTCCTCTTCCACCACTATTCCTTTCCCTTTTCTAGATTTATCCAACTCCTCCTCATGTACCTCCTCATCTCCCTCAACCAAAACAAACTCACTCTCCTGTTTCTCCATCAAATCCTCCTCCTCCGTAACATCCACCACATCACCTTCTTTTTCTCCCAAAGCATCTTTCTCCACCAACTTAGGGCCTTCAAGCTCCCTACCACTCCTCAATGTAATAGCATTCATCTGCCCCTTAGGGTTTGGTTGGGGTTGGCTAGGAAGGGATTGGATAGGCTTAGATTGTTGCGACATTTGAGCAAATTTTAACTCAAGATTTTTGATGCGTGCTTGGTCTCTATCTTGAGTTAAAGAGATCTTTTGTAAAATTTGCTCGATGGAAAATTCTTGTTGTGGTGGTTTGGGTGTTTGGGAAGTTTGACCATGATGAGGGTTTTGTTGATATTGGCGGCGGTTTTGATTTTGGAAACCGGAGGGTGGGTTTTGGTTTTGTGGAGCTTGTTGGTTATAGGCATAATTTCCACGAGGACGAATAGTGTTATGTGTGGAATAAGACATGTTATTGTTAGGATAGATAGCTTGGACTTGCTCGGCTTGATACTCCTCACACCGTTGCAAAGAATGTGGCCCTCCACAAAAATCACATACAAGAACTCAGACATCCGGAATAAGCATAGGTACCTCTTAAGCTGCCTTTACTTGCGTCGTAGTCTCTTCCAAGACCTTCTTCTGTTGCATCTCTAGTACGGTATTCATGAGAAATTTGATCGTAGGGTTGCTCTCTAAAGAAGGACCTCCATCTTTTGGACCACGGCCGCCTCCCAAATGTTGAGAATTTTGAGATAACTCATGGAGAAATACGTTTTCTTCATCCGCCGTCTTCTTGAGAAACATGCCACCGGAGGCATGATCGATAGATTCTCTCAAAGAGCTACATAATCCCGAGTAAAAATGATGTAAAAGTAGCCAATCCTCAAGATTGTAGTGAGGACACCTCCGTTGGAGACCTTTGAATCTCCCCCATACTTCGAATAATGACTCACCGGACTCTTGTTGAAAATAATGGCTTGCCTCAAACGACACGTCTCATCATTGGGAAAAAACCTTTGAAGAAAATCACGACTGAGGGCATCCCATGTAGAATAAGTACCCGGTGGACACGTGTTGAGCCACAATAGTGCTTTTCCCTTCAAAGTGAGTGGGAAAAACTTCAACATCATATATTCGGCGAAAACTCTGTTCATTTGCACGAAACCGATACGTTGCTCGAACCTATTGACGTGATCGATGGGACTTTCATGTTCTCGTCCATGGTACGGAGTGTTCTCGAATATCTCTAGCAAATATGGTTTAAACTCGAATGATGCGTTTGGTGGTAATGTAGGTAATACTATGGGATCGCCTCCCGTACCCGACGATGGTAATGAATATGATGCTAAGGTACGGGGTGGATCTGGTTCTCCGTTAGACATTGGAATTTCGATCGTCTCTTGCTCCCTTTTTCGTCTTCTTCATCTCGAGGGGGCATTTGCTTGGCGAATAATACTTTCCGGATTCGAAATCGGTGGAGTTTTAGGCGTTCGGCCTCGTCGAGATCGAGTCTGCATGCACAAAAAGAACAAATAGAAGAATCAAGTTCCCAACAACCAAGGATATCAAATCTCAAGCAAATGAAATGATCTTAAACAACCTAAAGACAAAGAGCTAAGCTAGGTGCGCTTGCTCCCCGGCAACAACGCCATTTTGTGTGAATAATTAAATCAACAAGTAATAACAAAAGAGATTAAGGAAGAGAATCACCTATCAATGGTATTAAAGAACAAGGATGAACAAGAGAAAAGAGCTTCAATCAACAATACTTCAATCTTCAATCTAAAACCCTAATCAAAGTAACAATTTCAATGAAAATCTCACTAATCACTCACTAATTAAACCCGAATCACTACCTAAAAGCTAACCTGTACTAACTCTCCCTCCAAGGAGACTCTCCCCCAAGAAATCGCAGCAAAGGGAGTATATAAACAAGGCAAAACAGTTGGGCAAAACGCAGCACTTCAAGCTGACAATACGTGCAGAAAAATAGGAGACCGTAGGTACGGTCTCGTTCTGTCCAGTGATGGTCGTGGGTGCCACGCCCAGGGTGGCGGGCGCTACCCTACGAAGACTCCCAGGCGATTTTGAGCTTCGATCAACCGCAGCTGCTGTCCGTCCGACCGCAGGTGCTGTCTTCCCCTGCCTAGTTGAGGTAGCAGGCGCTACCAAAGGGGTAGCGGGCGCTACCATGCGAAATCCAAAGGCGCTATAAGAGTCGTAGCGGGTGTTACCTCACTGATTTGCACCAAATGAAGGGAAGGTGGTCTCGGGTCAACTCCGACTCGGCTCTCGGTCCGGCTCGGCTTGGGAAGTCACCAAAAATGCTCTAAAATACCCCTTTTAGCTACGTTTTTGTGTAAAACGCCAAAACCTACAAAATAACCAAAAGCATACTAAAAAGCCATGAAAATAAACACGAAACGAGTCAAAAGCCTAAGAATTAAGGCGTGTAGGACCCCGGGAAAAGCAAACGCTTTTTTCCGTGATGCGCTACTTAAATGATCGGGAGCCGACTAAGGTTGCTTAATCCTTAATTAAATAAGGATATTTTTATTTTCGAAATTCATTTTCGGGGTGGTGAAATTTATTTATTTTACAAATCTGTTTTTTGTTATTTATATATTTGAAATTACACCAAAATATATTAATAATAACTCAAAATCAGCCCACATCCAATTCAGGCCAAAAAAGAAGTAGGCGGGCCGGTAGAATTGTCAAAACCCGCGCGCGTTTTGACAATTCCTGGCCGGGCCGCCCATTTCCCTTGGGCCAAAGAACATGGGTTGGAAATAATAAAAACCGTGCAGGTTTTATTAAGCACAACACATGATCTCTCGGTTTTTACGTTAAATTGGGTGAGGGGTGGATATTAAATTATTTCTTATTTATTTCAGTATAAATTCTAATTTTAAATAGTTAAACGGACTATAAAAAGAATAAAGAGTCTCCAGTCGATTTAAGGTAACTGACAAACCGTAAAAAATAATTAAAAATAACTCCGGTCCACGAAACCCGATTCTAAGCTCGGGGGTAAGGCTACGAATTCAAGAATTATAAAAATTCTTGAATTCGCCCGTTAGAAAATGGACTATACTAAAATCGAAATTAAATGAAAAAGAGCGGGGAGAAGTTTAAGAGATTTCGCAAGTTTAAATTCTTAACATGGAAGATAAAATGAAATTTTTGGTTTATAAAATATGCACATATAATCGAAATTAAAGTACAAGTTACATGATTGAAATAACAATAATTAAAGAAAACATAAAAGCGAACCTCTCTGATTTAGGAGCCCGAATGCGTCGTTCGAAGATCTTGACCTCGCCTTGACTTGGTGACTTGATGGATGAAGGATGATTGTAAGAGGATTAGGATGGTAGTGTGTGGATGATATTTTTGGTGGAGTTATGGTAATGAGAGTAATGAGAATGATAGAAGTATGATGAGAGTTTATGGGAGTAAGGGTAGAATTATGGTGATAGTTGGTGAGAATGGGAGTATAATGGTCGTAGTTTATGAGAGTTGTTGATGAAATGGATGGAAGTATTGAATTTTGGGGGGAGATTTAAGTAGAGTATGAGTGTTGTGAAGGATACTTGATGGTATGAGTGGAAGAATGGAGGGGGTATTTATAGTTGAGTGAGGTGAGGTTTAGGAGGGAAAATCATGGGGGACACATCCCCATGATCATGCCATGCAATCATGTAGCTTCCAAGTCAAGGCCAAGGTCAAAGCATATGGGGCTAATATCAAGGGAAAATGATCATATTTGATTTTTGGCGCCGGATTATCAAGATAAACCCCGCGCGGGTTTTAAAATACCCACACACGGATCGGCGTGGGCGAAGCGTAACGACGCTGCTTTGGCCAAAGAAAACCCGCGGGTTTTGAAGCTGGGTTCAGCGCCTTGGCCCGCCTGGTTCTGGGCCGCTTTTCTTGATTAAAACCCGTGCGGGTTTTGTCGCTGGAAGTGGGCCGGCTTGATTTAATTTGTTTGCATTGTTTGCTACACTGGCCCAATAGTGTATCCGGCCTTCAATGTTTTTATTCACACTTGTGATAAGTCGGGATTATATTGGTGCAAATCCCGGTGTCTAGAGAGAGTTGATCGAGTCCGAATAGGACGAAGGTCAAAGTAGACTTGATGTCTGTCTTGATGTTGGCGGTGCTCTTTTATATGGCGACTGGCTAATGACGTCGTCGGTAACCTTTAGGTGGCAACCGTTGGACAACTATTGCTGAAGATGTCGTTGGAGACCTTTAGGTGGAATCCATTTGGACGACTGTTGCTATTGATGAGGTCGTAGGTAACCTTTAGATGGTAATCGTTGGACGACTGATGCTGAAGATGTCGTTGGAGACCTTTGTGTGGAACCCGTTTAAACGACTGCTGCTATTGATGAAGTCGTAGGTAACCTTTAGATGGTAACCGTTGGACGACTGATGCTGTTGGTGCTCTTTTGTGTGGCAACCGGATGATAGATGGTCCCTTTTTAGCGGCGACCCGATGATGGTGCTCTTTTATACGACAACCTGACGATGGATGGTCCCTTTCAGCGGCGACCGGATGATGGTGCTCTTTTATGTGGCAATCTGAAAATCATCAGAAAAGTAAATATTAGTTTTCGCAAAAATGCAAATGGGTTCAGATTTTTAAGCTGAATGTTGGGGACCCCTAGGTCGCAGGAACTTGGGCCGCTGAACTTGGGTCGGTGAAAAAATTTTGTGTTGGTATAAAACTCGTGCGGGTTTTATGACTCCTGCTGGACCGCGAAAATGGGCCTGTAGGGTGCTCAAAACCCACGCGGGTTTTGGCCCTTTTTTCTTCTTTTTTTCTTTTTTTTCTCCTCGTGAAGGGAATAAATGGTGGGCCATGCATTTGTGTGGACGAGAGGGTGCCACATAGCTCGGTCTCCTCTTTGGGTGGCAAAGGGATGACGTTTGGATTTTCGGCCAATGAAACACATTTGGCATCTCGAGGCGGGTCCTAGAAACGTGCGGTTCATATTCACTCAACATTTCTATAAATACCAAGCCTCATTCATCTCTTTCATTCACATCTTCTATCTTCAACTCTTCATTACCTCTCTAGCTTCTGTTTCTCTCTCTGGAAATTTGCTTTTTTGGAGATAATTCGGGTTCTTTAGAAAATGCATCGCAAAGGTCGCAGAAATCCTCCTCTTCCTCATGCGGCGGCATGGCCTCACGAGATGTCTTCAAGGCTTAATTTTATTCCGAGTACAAATGTTGACCCTTCGGATCTTACCATCCATTCTTGGAAGCATGCTTGGTTCTATCGTTCCCATGGCAAGGTAATTGTTGAAACCCCTCTTTTGATGCTTAGTTTAATAATGAAAAATGAGCAAGCACGAATTTCATTTTTCATGTCTTGTCGATTTTTATTATTTTAAGCATGCCTTGTATATGCATGTCCACACGATGTCCCTTTATTCATTCGCAATGATGACCCATTTTCAGAGACGGACCAAACCCGACCCAAAGAAAACGGAGTGGGTTACAAATATGCTCGGCCCAAAGGAAACAAAGAAAACGGCCCACTAAAATAGGGAAAACCCGAGCGGGTTTTCTGGGCCATAAATCCCAACCAAAAATACTGGGCCTGGATGTGCAGCCCATTTAGTAGGAGCAAACCCCGTGAGGGTTTCGGCTCTGCTGGGCCGGCTTATTTGGGCCGGCAGGTTATTTTTCTTTTCTTTTTTTTTTTGCTTCACTTTTTCCAACTCTTTATCTTGCGGGCCATGGCTGTGGGCCCCGTGTTGGTGCTGGGTCCAGCTAGGGCCTGAAATACTATGCCTTGGTCAATGCATTAGGTGAGCCCCCGATTTTAATTTTGCCTTTTCCCATTTTGCCACTAGGAGGATAACTTGAAAACTCCTGGCGTTCTAAAGGATCTCCTTAAGGTAGCCGATTCGATTCCCGGGCATTTCGTTAACAACACCCTTACTGCGGCAGGACTCATGCCGTTTTGGAAATGCCTGGTGGCCTGGAAAGGCCGTACATTTCGCGTGATAGGCCGCGCTATAACGGAAAGGTTTTGGGATACAACCAACTCCTTCCATCTACCTGTGGGTGAGATGACGATTATCCCCATAGATTTTGTTATGATTACTGGTCTTCCTTGGGGCGGGCGTGACATAGTCTTCAATGCTGAGATCCCTCCAATGGTTTTGGACTTGCTGGGTCCAGTGTCAGCGCGTTTACGCCCAGGTTAGGGCCTGTCCAACCTCGCCTATGCGCACTTCGAGGCGGCCATCCGTGATGCCAACTTTCAAAATTTGCCCGGGGATCAACGCCACTTTATCTTCTTGGCTTATGTTATTTCTGCCACTCTTTTTGCCAACCGGGGAGATAACATTACTTTGACCTGGTTCCGGAATCTTCTGGACTTGAACAAGGTCCGGAACTTGAATTGGGGTAAAGCTGCGTATGCGAATTTCCTCCTCTGGCTTCGTCGCGGTGTCAGACTAACGCTGGATGATGATCCAGTTTACCTCTACGAGTCTCACACTCGCTTTCAGTATTGTCCTTCTTTATGGAAGGTGCTCGAGGTATGTACCCAAGACTCTCATCTTTGTAGTTTTGCTACTCTTTTGCTATTTCTTTGACTTTGTGTTCGCGCAGTCATGGGCATATGAGTATATCCTATCCTTGGCATTCGCTCCAAGAGAAATAAGACGGTCCCAGCTGCTAAACGCTGGACTGTTGAGGGTATTCGAGGGAAGAAATTCCAGCCGGGTAGCCTTGATCGTATTCGCCACATGCTGGATAACCTCACTCCGGTATTTCCTTATACCTAGCGTCCTTATTTATCTTGCTTTACCCTTGGAGTGACTCTCTTTCTCCTACAGGATCACGTGAATTGGCATCTATGGGCAGAATTCGACCTGAGTGGATTGCCCACCGTTTTGCAACAAGTGGAGCACGATACTCGCCTCCGCATCCTGATGGAGGGACCTTCGGGCTTCATATGGTACCTGGGGGAGAGAGCTACGAGGCAGATCCTGGGGGGATATCCTGGCCTCATACCCCAGGATCCTCCAGAGCACATGTTCGAGCCTTGGCGTGTCACTCCGGATGTCTTGGGAGATTGGATTCGTGGTCGAGACTTCGACAACTCGTGCATGACGTCCCACAGGAGCAGTTTAATGAGGAATTCCAACGCTACTTGAGTCGTTTAGCACCCCGAGTGGTATGTATCTCCCACTTTTCCTATGTTGTGCTTTTGATCGATTCCTAACCATAAAGCCTGCAGTTGGGGTCCTATGCTAAGGCTGCTGAGGTGGAGGCCCAACCAGCGAGAAGAAAGATCGGCGGTTTCTTAGATGTTGAGACTAGTAGTCAGTGCTCTGCACTCCAAGAGTTTGATCGGAAACCAGTAATTCATCATTTCTTGTTGCTTCCTTTTATCTCATATGCCACTTATACATTGGTAACCTTTGTTCTCATTACCTTTAAGCTACGATTGTCTGTCTTAAGGCAAATGACTATAGAGTGGAGTACTATGTTGAAGCATGTCAACCAGTCATTCACTGGCTCAGGCAGATATCGCGGGAATACTGGCGGACAAGTTGACATGGAGGCCGATGCGGAGTCTGTTCTTCGGGAACCACCTCGGCGCTCTACTGCGGGAGTTCCTCGTACTCAGCCCCCACGTCGTTCTTCGGCAGCGGAATATTCTTCCCGGGGCCGATCATGGGAGGAGGTTGGTGGGTCCTCTCGTCCTCCCCTAGCGGTTGTGCCGGAGGGTCGTGGTAAAGGCATCATGGTTGAGGGTCATCATTCAACTGGGTCCCATCGTAGCGGATCTGGTAGTAGAGGTCGTCGCTCTATGGATGAAGACATGGCTCAGATGTCCTTAGAGGAGGATTTTGGCCAAGGGGGGTCACATCACAGCGTTGGGTATGATGGCGATACCCAGCCTCATTCCTTTTGGGTTGAGGATGCTTCAGAGTCGAGTGCTACCAACCGGCCTTCTCATTCTCACCGCACTCCAGCTTCAGTGCGTTCTGCTCGTCGTGATCGAGAGATTGTGGTGAGGGACCATGACTCAAGTGCATCCGTAGGATACCTTGGCAGTCAGGCCCTAGCGGATGACGCTTCCTCACGTCCTGCACCATACGACGCCTCCTCCTTTGGTTCTGGCTCTTACTCTGTTGGATGGCCAGTCCCGGCTCCTGAAATGGGTCCTTCATGGCCTGCGGGTATGCAAGAGTGGTCTGCACCCCAACACTCTTGACTGGGAGGATTTACCTCTTCTGGTTGGCCAGCCCCCGATTACGGAACTAGTCCCGTATGGCCTACCCCTTCTGTTGAGTGGCGTGTTCCTGATCATTCATGGCTAGCTGGTTCACAGGATCATTCCATATCATCACCGTCGAGCGTGCATCCTTCATAAGTTCCCTTGTCTGGGCCACCGCAGACGGCTCCTGGTTCTGACTACTATTCCTGGGACACCTATTTCCATACAGCTGGTGCCTCTAACGCTGGGACTTCTCATGCTGGTGCCGACCTGGTTGAAGACAGTGGCAATTCGGGCTCCATGTGGTGATCGAACCGATGACAAGCAGGACTCTATGCACTTTTAAACTTTTGTTATGCTAGGCTAATTTTGTACTACTTTTCTTTTATTTTAATGCAAGAATTTTATGCATTTTATTTCTTGTTTTGTATGCAAGACTTGGTGAATGCACGACTTTATTTTATTAATGCATTGAACGACTCTCTACATGACGGGATTAATCCCAACTTAATCCCGCTTCCCCAAAAAGAAAAGAAAATAAAAGAAAACAAAAACTCAAGTGTCAGAGTAAACATCGATCAAAAATTTTCAAAACCGAGCATCATTGGGTTAGGATCCGAAACATTAAAAATACACAAACGGGCCAGTTTAATTCCATGGCTCAAATACGATTAGAAGCGGGTGGGCCGAGCGTCGAAGAGGCGGCCCATGGCGATAAAGCTAGGGCTCTTCGTCAGGCCCTGGGCACAGGATTGGGCCAAAGACGCGTGCGTAGATTCGGCGCATCAAAACCCGCGCGGGTTTCGATTTATTTTTCCCCTTTTTTTTTTGGTTGCTAGCCGTTGCAAAATGGCTAAAATCATGGGATATGAATGCAACGGCTCCACGATCACTAGCTGACTGCATTTCTCCATTTTTGAGCTTGAATGGAGGTGTATAAATACCCCACGTTATGCATGTAATCATCACTCCTCATCTCTACTTCTAAGCCTTCACCGCACATTCTCCTAAAACACAAAGAAAATCCCCGATTCGCGTTCGAGAAGAAACTTGCAACTTGGATGAGCACTTTACCCAAGGAGGAGAAGAAAGAGCTTGGAAGATACGAATTGACGAGCTTGTTGACCCTTCGGCAAGTGAGGATTAACCACGATTTTCTCCGTGCGGCGGAAACTTTTTGGGATCCGAAGATGCATGTCTTTCGCTTCGCGTGGAAGGAATTGTGTCCGCTTCCGGAGGAATGGTCCTCAAACTTAGGGACAAATCACTTTGCTCGGCCGACGTCACCTCCAACACCAATGGACATCCCAAGCAATACAAGGAGCTCTTATATCTGCCGTCTCGGGTCATCGGAAGTGCAATATTTGGCGAAAAGGTACACTTCCAAACCATAGTTGAATATTTTTAGTCGCCCGATACCTTAGAGTATGGCCCCGTGATACGAGTGCGAGCGCTCGTATTATGTCTTCTCGGCGAGTTTTGCTTCTACCATGGCGGCAAGAGAATTGGACCGGCGAACTTGATCCAAATCATTGAAGACATGTCCCGAGGCTACAATCCCGTGCCTTTAATGTTAGCGGAGACCATGATGGGTTTGGATGATCCGAATCCTGAACATGATTTCCAAGGAAGCCCCCTGCTACTTCATGTATTCTTCCCCTTCTCTCTTCTTCTGCCCAGTTTCTGCCTCTACTGTCTGTAAAACCCGCGCGGGTTTTACACCTTTTTTTTTTGTTTCGTTAGTTGGAGATAATTGTCATGCAATCTGACTCTGGCTAACTTGTGGACAGATCTGGTTAATGGAACACTTGGGTCTCATCGAAGAACCCCGAACTGCATCAGCAACGACGAACTATTGTCAGAGAAAGAGAAAGTACATCGACCTCCGCTCGGTAATGGAATGGATTGCTTTCTTAAAGGAGCCTCGGGAGATCTCATGGTGGATCGAATGGTGGCACATTTCTGAATATGTGACCTATGATTTACGCAATGCTTATGTGTGTCTTGCCGGCTTGACGCACATGACTTTTTATTTTCAGGCGCGATTGAAGCGTCAAATGGGTCGCAAGCAGGATATTCCTGAGCTTCTGTGTGACACTCCCGATCAATTGAAGCTTCGAAGTTCGATGATCGAGTCATGGCTGAAGTATTGGGAAAGAAGACCAACTCTCAAATCCCCGCCAAAGGCACGTGTGTCTCACATTGGCGATGCTGGTTATCATGGATGGCTGATTGCTGTTATTGAATCTCGCCGTGTTGGGGAAGCGAAATTATGGTATCACGCTCTGTCACCCCAAATCAAAGCCAACTGGACTGAATTGTTCAACGCTTTCATCCACCACTACACATGCATCCAGAAGAAACAAGCTATAGTGGATGATCTAACCGCCATGAAGCAACGGGATGATGAGTCCTTTATGGATTACTTTGAGAGGTGGCATACGCTTGTCCAACATCAACGAGACAATTCCTCTTCGTCTACAGTTATCTACCTTTAAGCAAGGACTCAAGAGCAGCCTATCCAAGCACTTGGGGTATCATGTCGTCAAAGATTTTGATTACTTGAAGGACATCTGTGTCCAATTAGAAGCCATGCACAATGATGACAACTTCGCTTGGATGGAAAGGGTCCAGCTCCAATAGGAGGGCTACTAGTGCAGCAAGCCACCCTCCTAAAATTATGGAGACTAACTCTATCTACCGCAAGGGGCCTTACGTATCAAAATATGAGACTTATATGCCATTGGATGTTCCTTACTCTCAGGCTCTTGACCGTATAGTCAAGAAGGGTATTCTGGTTTTGCCCTTACCGAAGGAAGAGCCAGAAATCAAGGGCAGAAATTGGGACGCCAACCAATTTTGCCGCTATCACCATTGCCGAGGCCATGACACTGAGAAATTTTGGATTCTAAGGAACATAATAGAAGACATGATAAGGGTCGGGATGCTACCAATGTCGAAAGCCGCTAAGAAACCAAACAATCAAAGTAATCCTATGCCAGAGCATGCAAATGTTATTTAATGTGGGGATTTCAGCTTCGACCCCTCTGCTTTAATTGTAGAAACAGGGCAACCTGTCCCCGAGATAGTTGGGTTCCCCAAAGGTCTATTCATCCATGGTATTTGGGACAGTGATGAGGATGATGAGCATGAGCATTCTGAGACAGAATGGATGGAGAAAGACGAACCAGATGACGTAGCATTCCTTACTCAGTCTGGCCGTCACAACAATAACAGGAACACCACCATCCCAGTGACTGTTCCTAACCCAACACCAACGGTCAGCAATGACAATCAGGTCTCACCTGAAGATCCTCTACTGTCTCAACTCAAGAAGACTAGGGCTGAGATCACCATATGGCAACTCATATACACTTCACATGCTCATAGGAAAAAGATGTTGGATGCCCTTACAACACTCACGGTATCACCTACAACAACTCCTGAAACTTTGGTTGCTCATGTGGCTACCCAGCAAGAGATGATCACCTTTGGGATTGAAGATCTACGTCAGGGAGGGGCATCTCACAACAAAGCCCTATACATCACGGTGCAATGTTCCAACAAAACTATCCCACTGGTTTAGGTGGACAACGTTTCGGCTGTAAACGTGTGCCCTTGGAGGACGGCACCGAAATTGGGAGTACAACAACAACACTTGGCTCAAAATGGTGTACAACTCAGGGCTTATGACAATTCACCTCGAAAGTCTGTCGGATCTTTGGTGTTGCCAATTACTATCGGTAGCGTCACTCGGAATGTGGAGTTCGTGGTACTAGAGATTCCGGCCTCTTTCAATTTGGTACTAGGGAGGCCATGGCTTCACGAGTGTAATGCTATAGCATCCACCTTACATCAGAAGGTGAAAATGTTGGTTCAAGGCCAAGTGATCACTATCTCAGTAAAATCTATCAATGCTGTTTTCACTCCTAAAGAGTCAACTCTTGAGGTGGAGCACAACTCGATGGACGAAGAACTCCACAATTTTGATCTCGTGGTAATGATGAGCAAGGATGAAGCACCTTTTGACTTCGATCCCTACTCAAATCCCAAGGTACATGCTATACTCAAGAAATAAGGATATTTCCCTGGAATGCCGCTAGGGAGGAATCCGAAGAACAAAATTTCGCCCGTGTTGAAGACCTTCAAACAACAGGGAAGGTTTGGCTTAGGCTACAAGCCAACTGAGAAGGAGGCCAGGTTCGCTAAAATGGCTATCGTTGAACAGAAGAGAATGGACAATCCTCCCACTTTATTCCAAATGAAGCCCTATCCACTCACTTTGAATTGACAGTTTGTTAGGGAAGGTGATGACTTCCCCTACTATGGGTTTCCTGAGCCATTCAATATGAAGAACAAAGGAGTTCAAGTCGCCGGATTAGAAGTCTTCAACGACTGCTCCATTAATATGGCTACTGTCTTTGTTCCCGCCGACAAACAAACCTCCATCGAACGGCTCATCTTCTCGAGCAACATTTTTGGCATGTTGTTTGGACAAGAAGCTGTCCAAGAGAAGTCTGAAGCTGATGCTGTTGTTGCTGCTTTGTCCAGCCCAAGTTTTGACCCAAGTCTCATGATTACTGAAGACGGAGAATTAAAGCGGTCTCGTTGGTCGATGCTGAGGAGAATAACTTTGCTTTATCTGTTGGAGAGTCTATTCCTAATGACATAGAATTAGTTCTTAAGGGTCTAGAGTCAAGTGAGTCTGGTCTTGAGTCTGCTGGTGATGTATTCCTTTCTGCATTCAATAAGATGAACCTTTCTACTTACTCTGATTCTTCTTTCCCCTCTTCCCTGAGCTGCTGCACCAACAATAATCTGGAAATTAATGAACCCTTAAAAGATTTTCTAATGAACATGAGCATAAAATGACGGTGTTGGAAGACACCATCACCATAGATGTGGGCACAGAAGAACAATCTCGGGAATTGAAGTTAAGTAGCTCGCTCACAGCAGAAGAACGGGTAGCATTCATGGAGCTTCTCAAGGAATTTATAGATGTATTCGCATGGTCGTACGAGGACATGCCTGGGATTGACAGGGAAATTGCGGAACATACTATACCTTTGCTTCCTCGTACATCGGTAATGGACCGCCTTGGCGCAAGAGACTCAGTGAAAGATAGACTGGGTCTGAGGGTTGAGGCACGAAAACCAGGTAGGCGGGCCTATAAACCCAAGGACAAAGAGAAAGCTCCTAACGGACCTAGAGACATGGAGACCGACCATGAGACAACTGGCGAAGTAATGAAGGTGAAGGAAGATTAGAAGATGGATGTAGTGAAGGAACTAAAACTGCTTTGCCAGAATAATCTTTTTATTTAATTATACCTTTCGAATTTTCTTATGTTACAAATAATGTACTCGCATTTTCACTTAATAAAGGAGAAATATTTGTTCACAAATATTGTGTTCTTGCAAACCTTATTTTCCTTAAGTACATGAGCATTTATTAAATATATCCTAAGTGTCTGAAAATTGGTTTCCAGTTGCTTGGTTATATTAAGCATAGTATCACTTGAGTTGATCCAAATTCGTGGGCTGAATTACATCTTCTTCACCCATGTAGCAAGCCGAGCTGCTCCTCCTGGAAAAATTTCCTTAATTATATAAGGATCCTTCCAATTGGGTGTAAATTTTCCTCTTGGATCTTGTATAGGTTCCCTCATCTCCTTAAGCACCAAATCGCCTACTTGAAGCGAACGACTTTTCACCTTCTTATTAAAAGCTCGAGTGATCCTGTTTTGGTATACTTGCACATTATGTAATGCTCTCAATCGCCTTTCATCCATCAACATCAGCTCCTCAAACCTTGCCCTAGCCCATTCTACCTCTGGCAAGTGACTTTCATCCACTATCCGTGACGAAGGGATCGCTACTTCGATTGGTAAGACTGCTTCCATTCCATATACCAAGGAATACGGTGTTGCCCCCGTAGCAGTTCGTATAGAGGTTCGGTATCCCCATAGGGCAAATGCTAATTTATCTGGCCAATATTTGTAAGTGACAACCATCTTCTTGATAATTCCCGACACTGTCTTATTGGCCACTTCCACAGCTCCATTGGCTTGAGGTCGGTATTGCGAAGACCGATGATGCTAGATTTTGTAAGTGGCGAGAAAATCTTCTACCTCCTTCCAAAAATGGCATCCATTATCACTAATGATCTCATGAGGCACTCCATATCGACATATGATGTTTTGAAGGATGAATTTGGCCAACTGCTTTGATGTGAGCTTGGCAAAAGAGGAAGCTTCTACCCACTTTGTGAAGTAACCGATGGCGACCAATATGTACTCGTGTCCTCCTATTCCGGTTAGGTGTATCTTGCCAATGATGTCAATACCCCATACCGAGAATGGCCATGGAGATGTCAAAGTAGTTAGGTATGATGGGGGTTGATGCCGTAGATTAGCATATTCTTGGCATTTATGGCACTTTCAAACGAACTCTAAGCAATCTGCCTCCATAGTGGACCAATAGTAACCAGCCCTTTGAATCTTCTTTGCTAACATTGGTCCATTCATGTGGGGACCGCATTCTCCTCCGTGTACAGTTGTCATGATCTCCTTGGTACTCTTAGCATCGATGCATAGTAAATTAATGCCCGTAGGTGATTTCTTGTAGAGTCGATCTTGGATCAAGCAGTATTGTGCTGCTAGGGACCTGACCGCTCGCTGTCCTCGAGCATCCATCTCAGCTGGATATTCTCATTTCCACAGAAAGTTGTATATGTCATGGAACCACTCCTCAGTTTCTTCCTCTTGTGCTTCCAGGTGGCAAACATATGCCGGTTCAGACTGCCGTTCCACTACTACTGGCAATTCAAGCGTGCCTGATGGTATGGATATCATCGAAGACAACTTGGCTAAGGCGTCAGCTTACTCATTGTGATCCCTGGAGAGGTACTGGAAACTGATTTGCTCAAATTGGTCAGCAAGTCCCAAGAGCTTCTGTTGATAGGCCATGAGACATTCATTCCGGACCTTCCATGTATTTTTACCCTGATTAATGATGAGGCTAGAATCCCCATAGACTTTTACATGGCGTATGCCTAAAGCCAAGGCGGCTTGCAAACCCGTGATACATGCTTCATATTCAGCAACATTGTTAGTAGCATCAAAGTCCAACTTCACTGATACAGGGACATGTGCCCCTTCTGGAGAGACCAATAAAACTCCCACTCCGCAGCCCATTTGATTAGAAGCTCCGTCGAAATACATTTCCCATGTTATTTCGTCAGTGAAAAATATATCCTCATCTGGGAATTCCAAGTGAGTGCTTGGAGGTTCTTGTGATGGTGAAGCAGCCAGGAAATCTGAAACAACTCGTCCCTTGATGGACTTCTGAGGCAAGTACAAAAGATTGAACTCTGAAAGCATGACCACCCATCGAGCAATGCGGTTGTTGATGGTAGGTTGCTCCATGATGAACTTAATGGGATTATTCTCAGCTATGACATATACAGTATGTGAAAGCATGTAATGTCTTAACTTCTTGGTGGCCCATACTAGCGCAAGAGCCATTTTCTCTATGTCTGCATATCGACTTTCGTAGTCCAAAAATTTCTTGCACAAGTAGTAGATGACGCTCTCTTGACCTTTAACCTTCTGAGCTAGCATAGCCCCCATTGCAGAGCTAGTCACGGTAAGGTAAAGGAGTAGAGGCTCATCTGGTACCGGCGGCATGAGGACTGGAGGATGTTGCAAATATTCCTTGATTTTCTCAAAGGCCACTTGACATTGATCGTCCCATTCTATTTTGCTTCCTTTCTTTAGTTTCTTGAACAAAGGTTCACACGTCATGGTGAGCTTTGAGATGAACCTGCTGATATATTGGCCTCGTCCTAGGAAACTCCTTATCTCTTTTTCTGTCCTAGGTGGCTGCAACTCTTGGATAGCCTTTATCTTCGAAGGGTCAACTTCAATGGCTCGTTGGCTAACCACATAGCCTAGCAGCTTCCCAAAGGTGACACCGAAGGTTCACTTTACTGGGTTAAGCCGCATCTTGTATTTGCGAAGTCGGAGGAAAAACTTGTGAAGGTTAGGAATGTGCCCTTCCCTTGTTTTGCATTTTACGATCATGTCATCCACCTAAACCTCTACCTCTACATGCATCATATCATGAAGTAGGGTGTTGGATGTCTGTTGGTATGTTGCCCCAGCATTTTTGAGACCAAAAGGCATAACCATATAATAGTATGTTCCCCATGGTGTAGTGAATGAGGTTTTTTCCATGTCTTCTTCCGCCATTTTGATTTGGTTATAACCCGCATATCCATCCATAAAGGATAGTAGCTCATGTCCGCAAGTGTTATCCACTAATATGTAGATATGTGGTAATGGGAAACTATCCTTGGGACTAGCTTTGTTGAGGTCTCGAAAATCTACGCACATGCGCACCTTCCCATCTTTCTTGGGTACTGGGACAATGTTAGCAATCCACTCGGGGTATTGGACTGCTTTAATGAACTTAGCGTTAAGCTACTTGATCACCTCTTCCTCGATCTTCTTAGCCCATTCAGGCTTGATCCTTCTAGCCTTTTGTCGAACCGGCTTCGCATTAGGAAGCAAAGGTATAGTATGTTCCGCAATTTCCCCGTCAATCCCAGGCATCTCCTCGTAGGACCATGCGAATACATCTACAAATTCCTTGAGAAGCTCCGTAAATGCTACCCGTTCTTATGCTGTGAGCGAACTACTTAACTTCAATTCCCGAGATTGTTCTTCTGTTCCCACATCTATGGTGATGGTGTCTTCCAACACCGTCATTTTATGCTCATGTTCATTAGAAAATTCTTTTAAGGGTTCATTAATTTCCAGATTATTGTTGGCGCATGAGCTCAGGGAAGAGGGGAAAGAAGAATCAGAGTAAGCAAAAAGGTTCATCTTATTGAATGCAGAAAGGAATACATCACCAGCAGACTCAAGACCAGACTCACTTGACTCTAGACCCTTAAGACCTGACTCTATGTCATTAGGAACAAACTCTCCTACAGATAAAGCAAAGTTATTCTCCTTAGCATCGACCCACGAGACCGCTTTAACTTCTCCGTCTTCTATAATCATGAGACTTGGGTCAAAACTTGGGCTGGACAAAGCAGCAACAACAGCATCAGCTTCAGACTTCTCTTGGACAACTTCTTGTCCAAACAGCATGCCAAAAATGTTGCTCCCAACAAGATGAGCCGTTCCAATGGAGGCTGTTTGTCCCGAGCGGGAACAAAGACAGTAGCCATATTAATGGAGCAGTCGTTGAAGACTTCTAATCCGGCGACTTGAACTCCTTTGTTCTTCATATTGAATGGCTCAGGAAACCGATAGTAGGGGAAGTCATCACCTTCCCTAACAAACTGTCCATTTAGAGTGAGTGGATAGGGCTTCATCTGGAATAAAGTGGGAGGATTGTCCATTCTCTTCTGTTCAACGATAGCCATTTTAGCGAACCTGACCTCTTTCTCAGTTGGCTTGTAGCCTAAGCCAAACCTTCCCTGCTGTTTGAAGGTCTTGAACACGGGCGGAATTTTGTTCTTCGGATTCCTCCCAAGCGGCATTCCAGGGAAATATCCTTGTTTCTTGAGCATAGCATGTACCTTGGGATTTGAGTAGGGATCGAAGTCAAAAGGTGCTTCATCCTTGCTCATCATTGCAGGAGCTCAAAATTGTGGAGTTCTTCGTCCATCGAGTTGTGCTCCACCTCAAGAGTTGACTATTTAGGAGTGAAAACATCATTGATAGATTCTCCTGAGATAGTGATCACTTGGCCTTGAACCAACATTTTCACCTTCTGATGTAAGGTGGATGCTATAGCATTACACTCGTGAAGCCATGGCCTCCCTAGTACCAAATTGAAAGAGGCCGGAATCTCTAATACCACGAACTCCACATTCCGAGTGACGCTAACGGTAGCAATGGGCAACACCACAGATCCGACAAACTTTCGGGGTGAATTTTCATAAGCCCTTAGTTGTACACCATTTTGAGCCAAGTGTTGTTGTTGTACTCCCAATTTCTGTACCGTCCTCCAAGGGCACACATTTACAACTGAACCGTTGTCCACCAAAACCAGTGGGATAGTTTTGTTGGAACATTGCACCGTGATGTATAGGGCTTTGTTGTGAGATGCCCCTCCCTGAGGTAGATCTTCAATCCCAAAGGTGATCATCTCTTGCTGGGTAGCCACATGAGCAACCAAAGTTTCAGGAGTTGTTGTAGGTGATACCGTGAGTGCTGTAAGGGCATCCAACATCTTTTGCCTATGAGCATGTGAAGTGCATATGAGTAGCCATATGGTGACCTCAGCCCTAGTCTTCTTGAGTTGAGACAGTAGAGGATCTTCAAGAGAGACCTGATTGTCATTGCCGATCGTTGGTGTTGGGTTAGGAACAGTCACTGGGATGGTGGTATTCCTGTTATCGTTGTGACGGCCAGACCGAGTAAGGAATGCTAAGTCATTTGGTTCGTCTTTCTCCATCCATTCTGTCTCAGAATGCTCGTGCTCATCATCCTCATCACTGTCCCAAATACCATAGATGAATAGACCTTCAGGGAACCCAACTATCTCGGGGATAGGTTGCCCTGTTTCTACTTTGATTGTTTGGTTTCTTAGCGGCTTTCGGCATTGGTAGCGTCTGGGCCCTTATCATGTCTTCTATCTTGTTCCTTAGAATCCAACATTTCTCAGTGTCATGGCCTCGGCAATGATGATATCGGCAAAATTGGTTGGCGTCCCAATTTCTGCCCTTGATTTCTGGCTCTTCCTTCGGTAAGGGCAAAACCAGAATACCCTTCATGACTATACGATCAAGAGCTTGAGAGTAAGGAACATCCAATCGCGTATAAGTCTCATATTTTTGTACGTAAGGCCCCTTGTGCTAGATAGAGTTAGTCTCCATAATTTTGGGAAGGTGGCTAGCTGCACTAGTAGCCCTCCTGTTGGAGCTGGACCCTTTCCATCCAGGCAAAGTTGTCTTATCATTGTGCATGGCTTCTAATTGGACACAGATGTCCTTCAAGTAATCAAAATCTTTGACGACATGATACCCCAAGTGCTTGGATAGGCTGCTCTTGAGTCCTTGCTTAAAGGTAGATAACTGTAGACGAAGAGGAATTGTCTCGTTGATGTTGGACAATTTCGTATGCCTCCTCTCAAAGTAATCCATAAAGGACTCATCATCCCGCAACTTCATGGCGGTTAGATCATCCACTATAGCTTGTTTCTTCTGGATGCGTGTGTAGTGGTGGATGAAAGCCTTGAACAATTCAGTCCAGTTGACTTTGATTTGGGGTGACAGAGCGTGATACCATACTTTCGCTTCTCCATCTAGGGTGGATGGGAAGACAGTAGAGTATAGGTCAGCATCAATTTGATTTAAGGGTGCCAACCTCATGAACTCCTCCACATGATGAATAGGGTTTTCAGAAGGTTTGAACCTAATATTTGGCACTTCAACTTTGTCAGCTATCTTCAAAATTGGTTGAACAGGTAATGGAACCTCTAAGTACTTGTCAGCAAAAGTCGAAACAGAGCTCATTGCCTTGGCGAGGCTTTCTTTCTTCTGCTCAAGAGCTTTAACAGCGGGATCCCTTGTAGACATTTCAGGCGTGTTAACCTTAGCCTTAGATATCCCTATTCCTCTAGAATATGGGGATATCTTGATGATTTCAGGATCAGATTCATATCCATGCATTTCTTCATCATCTTCTTCATCATTCAACCCTAACTTGGTGTTGATCTTAGTGATGGCTTGCAGCATGCCATCCATCACCTGTTGTTGTTCATTCAGCCTTTTGCCCATCTTCTGTTCCTGCTCTAGGGAATTAGCGAAGACCACACCCTGCATCTTGGTGTAGAGCTCGTCCAAATGCTTCTTGATGTTAGCTTCAGCGCTTTGGACCGGGATCTCTTGGAATTGCTCTCCAGACATGGTGTTGTCGCTAGTTGCAGATGGATCGTAATGTTGGTTCGGAATCAAACGACCAGTTCGCAGATCTCGAATGCGGGCTCGGAGTCGATCACCAATGATGCCTGCATGGAAATTCAAAGTTAGAACACTCAATGACATACTCTGACACGTACTACCCGATGCATGCATGCCCTAGGAGACCTATACGATCCTAACTGACTCGACACATATATGCTGACACAAGAGACTCACCCATTTTCTGGGAGTGCATGACCTAACTCTATATGGACCTATGGACCAAGGTTGTTAAAATCGGGATCCTAACTCGAAACTATGGCGATGTTAGGATCGGAATTTAGCCCATGTAGGATCGTGGATCGTGTGTAAATTGTAATCGTAGCGACGGTTTTGGAACATAAAATCGTAGGATCGTAAATCAGGATCGGGATTTTAATAACTATGCTATGGAAAAAACATTATAAAGGGCCGCACAAAGACAAACATAGCGAGTGGGTCATAAACCGATAGGCTCCAGTCAGTGTTTCTCAATTCGGATAGGCCTAATCCACAGGTCGATCGTTTTAAGGAGAATCCGTAACTCGGCCTAATAATTCAGACAGCTCAAGCCATGATGACTATTATGCGGACTAGAATAACGTTTCAACAAAACTGACATCCCAACTCTTTTTTTTTTACCACTTTTATTGCTCTTTTTTTTAGTCGAGGTAAATGGATATTATAAAGGATTGAACAAAGTCAACAATAAGCGAGTCATAATTAATTTTTGGGCCTAATCAATAAATCCAATATGGTTGGGCCTAACAACGGGCCGGCCAAAAATGCGGTGGATTTATTAATTAAATCGACAAATTAATTTTCTCGAGCTTAGTGACTATTATGCAATCTAAAACGCTATCCATTAACTTTGTTGAACTTTTTTTTTTTAATTAATTAATTTTGGACCTTTGTTAAGAGAATTTTGTAAAGGGCCATATAATATCATCAAAGGTGTGTCGATTTTTATTTATTAATTAAAATAATTGTCTTTTAAGCATAAATGGGCCCTTCCACTTGGGCTAACCATGATGCTTTTTTTTTTGAGTTAATTATTCTAATTAATAAATAATCATTTTCTCAACCCAATGAATTTTACATGGACTAATACAAAACCTCTAAACTAGAGTCGACTCAAAGGAAAAAGAAGGGGAATGGGGTAGCACATAGCACATAGCATACAACATGAAGGAATACCCTAAACCAAGGTTCTATGTTCACGGATTTTTCTATGGTTGGATTACATGGCCTACCGCACGTTTTCCTCTCCGTACCCCATACCTTTAGGTAAGGAGTGCGAGATATTGCTCAAAGAACTTCAAGGAAGCCCTTTGAGTGTAACGCGGGGAGAGGAGAGACCAAATGCTTGGCGATGTAGAGTGCATCACACAAGTAGTGGCCTACCCGCTCTCGAGGGAATCACCTAGATATAACTTAACAGTCGCCTTTGTGCTAACGTGTCAAAAGACGCGATTAGTGGCCCGGTATGCAAAGGATGCCTAAAAGAAATTATAAAATTGCGAAATAAATCAACTTCTCCCTTTTACAACTTCAATTTAATTCGATTCTTTCAAGTTTTACCCTCTTTTTAAGTTTAAGTTCCCAGTGGAGTCGCCAATCTGTAGGACCCCGGGAAAAGCGAACGCTTTTCTCCGTGATGCGCTACTTAAATGATCGGGAGCCGACTAAGGTTGCTTAATCCTTAAATAAGGATATTTTTATTTTCGAAATTCATTTTCGGGGTGGTGAAATTTTATTTATTTTACAAATCCGTTTTTTATTATTTAAATATTTGAAATTACACCAAAATATATTAATAATAACTCAAAATCAGCCCACATCCAATTCAGGCCCAAAAAGAAGTAGGCGGGCCGGTAGAACTGTCAAAACCCGCGCGGGTTTTGACAATTCCTGGCCGGGCCACCCATTTCCCTTGGGCCAGAGAACATGGGATGGAAATAATAAAACCCGTGCGGGTTTTATTAAGCCCAACACATGATCTCTCGGTTTTTACTTTAAATTGGGTGAGGGGTGGATATTAAATTATTTCTTAATTATTTCAGTATAAATTCTAATTTTAAATAGTTAAATGGACTATAAAAAGAATAAAGAGTCGCCAGTCGATTTAAGGTAACCGACAAACCGTAAAAAATAATAAAAAATAACTCCGGTCCACGAAACCCAATTCTAAGCTTGGGGGTAAGGCTACGAATTCAAGAATTATAAAAATTCTTGAATTTGCCCGTTAGAAAACGGACTCTACCAAAATCGACATTAAATGAAAAAGAGCGGGGAGAAGTTTAAGAAATTTCGCAAGTTTAAATTCTTAACATACAAGATAAATTGAATTTTTGGTTTATAAAATATGCACATATAATCGAAATTAAAGTACAAGTTACATGATTGAAATAACAATAATTAAAGAAAACATAAAAGCGAACCTCTTTGATTTAAGAGCCCGAACGCGCCATTCGAAAATCTTGACCTCGCCTTGACTTGGTGACTTGATGGATGAAGGATGATTGTAAGAGGATTAGGATGGTAGTGTGTGGATGATATTTTTGGTGGAGTTATGGTAATGAGAGTAATGAGAATGATAGAAGTATGATGAGAGTTTATGGGAGTAAGGGTAGAATTATGGTGACAGTTGGTGAGAATGGGAATATAATGGTGGTAGTTTATGAGAGTTGATGAAATGGATGGAAGTATGGAATTTTGGGGGGAGATTTAAGTAGAGTATGAGTGCTGTGAAGGATACTTGATGGTATGAGTGGAAGAATGGAGGGGGTATTTATAGTTGAGTGAGGTGAGGTTTAGGAGGGAAAATCATGGGGGACACATCCCCATGATCATGTCATGCAATCACGTAGCTTCCAAGTCAAGGCCAAGGTCAAAGCACATGGGGCTAGTATCAAGGGAGGATGATCATATTTGATTTTTGGCGCCGGATTATCAAAGATAAACCCCGCGCGGGTTTTAAAATACCCACACACGGATCGCTGACGTGGACGAGCAGAACGACGCGTTTTGGCCAAAAGAAACCCGCGCGGGTTTTGAAGCCTGGGTTGGGGCGCGCCTTGGGCCTGTCCTGGTTCTGGGCCACTTTTCTTGATTAAAACCCGTGCGGGTTTTGTCGCTAGAAGTGGGCCGGCTTGATTTAATTTGTTTTCATTGCTTGCTACATTGGCCCAATGGTGTATCCGGCCTTCAATGTTTTTATTCACACTTTTGATAAGTCGGGATTATATTGGTGCAAATCCCGGTGTCTACAAGGCGTTATTTAGACACAAAATTGGGTCTAAACAACATGCTTTCCAACTTTCCCATAAAGCACCCCCCCACACTTATCTAACACTAACAGTGTAAATAAAATCGATAAAGAGAGTAAAGTGGGAGTGGGGACACTTACAAATCATTGCTCGGATCCTCCCGAGGGAGGATATAGGTGATAAAGAAAGAAGGTAGGATAGTGGCAGTTTATGTACTCTGGTGGTGCCGAGGGATTGTTTGCAATGGAGTAGTGATAATACCCCCAGTCACGCCAATACTGGTTTTGTTGTTGAAAATACTCCTCGTGCCTTTGAAGCGTAGACTACTGGGCACGTAACAGATCTTGTTGGGTCTCCAACAAGTTGTTTTGACGCTGGAGTATCGTTCATTGCTCTCGAAGGTCAACTCTCATTTGTTCAAATTGAGAGTTAGATGCCCAAATGAAGCTTCCCATGGATGACTACCACTTCCACTAGCTTCGCCATGGCCAGTATGCTCCTCTTCTTCCTCCTCATTTTCTTCTTCTTTCCCTTCTTCTTCATTGTCCTCCTCTTCCTCCTCACCACTGGACACATCTAGACCACCCACCTTGCGGTCACTAGGAACCTGACCACAAGACCAGTTATGCTCCTTAGTGATGTCCAACTATTGCTCGGCATAGTCCGGATCCAAGAGAATCTTCGTTTTGTTGTCATGTCCATGGCAATAGATCGTCACAGTTGGGTGCTTGGCGAGGATATTCATTTTCTACAACCGGACCCTGTCAATAGGATCCGGAAGATAGCGCGGGGTCCACTTCTTCAAATATTTCCCAAAACCTTCTTGAACTAGAAAGTGGCAAATGATGTACCCCATCCCAATAGTAGTAGGTTGGGGTTCCATGCCAATCTCCCGAAGACAATGTAGAATGCAAGATCCGGTGTTTACCTTTTTACCCCTCACTGCATTGTAGATCACAAAGAGATCATCTTTTCGAACCTTGGGGCGTCCATCATCTCTCCCGAACACTGAACTTGTCACGATCCTATGGAAGATTCGGATGACCGGATTGCAAAAATCACGCGCCTTAGAGTTGCGAGAGTAATGATAGCGTGGTTCTCCATTTCTCGTGCCAAGATTCTTCCTCCACAACCAAGTTAGGTCCTTCATTGCCTTTTGCTCATCAAAATTTGCGCATCGCTCATAAAATCTCCCATCCTCGGGCAACCCCAACCTTTGGCAAAAACGCTTCAAGGTGCACTGCTTATCTTTGTGCATTTTTCTTGCCATCATCGTGAACCTTCAAGGAGCTTAAAAACTCGAGGATATGTTGGTCCACAATCGATTCATCGATCATGATGACCTCCCAACCAAGAACGCTAATGAGATAATCGAAGTTTGGCTTGCAATGGATGGCTTCGATCGTCCCCGCATCATAAATATCCGGTGCACATATTTTCCGTGCTTGAAACGGTTCATACCGTTGTCTATGCTCTTCATCCCGGAATGGTACATCTGCATCAGGTTCACACCGAATTAGTGTGGCCGATTGCGCTCGATAACGATCCTTTATAAATGAAGATGAACCGGGTTGCGATGAAGAAGCTTCCTCGACGCATGAACGCTTGCTCCTTCCACTCATGATGAACAAAAGCAAGACTTGGCAAGATTTTTGACAATAATAGTGCCTAATCTCAAAGGTGAACTAAAAATTTGACACAAGCAACAAACAAGTGAGTTTGAAAAGCTTATGCACAAAATTCACAAGAGATTACCTTAAATCGGAGCACTTGAACGTGTATTCACCAAGGAGGAACGATTTTTGCTCATTAAAACGAACCAAAATACACATCACACACAAGCAGAAAATGGAAAAGCATTCTAATCTGAGTGCATAGTGTGTAAGTGTGTGAAGATCGACAAGAGCTCTTAGTGCAACTAGTATACTTATGCTTTGCCAAAAGAAGTGCAGCAATTAATTGCACAAAGCACTAAGGAATTAGCACAGCATATACACAAAGAATACCAAAATAGGATACAAATTGCACTTCACTGCGTGGGTGTGTTTGTAAATCAACAAGAACTCATAGTGCTACTAGTGTGTGCGCGTTTCAACAGATGAAAAACATAAACTAAACAAACACAACACTGAGCAAGAACAGTCAAATTGAATTCAGCACACAATGAGGCAAAATTTATGTGTAGAAAATTGGCAAAACCAATCCCTAACTCAACATGAATGAACAACGAACCAATGCAGATGAGAAGGAAAGAACTTCGCACAATTGAAACAAGAAGTACCTCACTTAGCTGTGTAAACCAAACGCTTAAACAATGCCACACGCTAGGGCAGAATCTGGGCAAAATACCGAACTCTAGGAGCAACTTTCGAACAAATGGAGAAGAATTAGGGTTTGGAGATCGAAAATTGGGGGGAAAAGAGGGCTGGAATCGAGAGTTTAGAGAAAAGATTTGGTGTGGGTGAGAGCTTAGTCACGAGTTTAGGGCTGTTAGGGAGAGTGAGAGTCGAGGGAGTGAGAAAGAAAATGAGAGAAGTTAGAAATTAATCGGGGTTTAGGGTCGAAAATAAGCACGCTGACAGCATTAGGTTGCGGGCGCGACCAATGCCGTTGCGGGCGCAACATACGCTGGGCGTCACTGATCGCAGGCTCTGTTGCTGCTGTTGCTTGCTACGTAGCGGCTGTGTAGCGGGTGCTACACATTGGGTAGCGCCTGCTACCTGCTACTGTCAATTCTTCTAAGGGCTTGTTTGGAGAGAAAAGTGGAATGGGTTGGGTATGGAATTAGAATCCTAGCGGGTTGGGTATGGAATTAGAACCCTGAAATGAAAGTGTTTGGTGAGCAGTGGAATGGAATCAAAGCTATAGTTATAGTATTTGTTATTATTATTATTATTATTATTATTATTATTATTATTATTATTATTATTATTATTATTATTATTATTATTATTACTATTATTATTATGACAATAATAAAATTTTAATAATTAATAATTAATAATTATCAATTATTAATTAGTTACTATTACATATTAATTAATAATATTATTACTATAGATTATAAATTATTATTTTTTATTAATTAATAATTATTATCAATGGCAAATAATCAACCATAATAATTATTAATTAATTTTTAATTGTTGACATTTTTATAAATTAGTAATTTTATTATATTAATTATTAATAATTACCAATTATTATTAACTAATTATAATAATTAATTATTAATTATTAATATATATGTTTATTATTAATTATTAACTATTAATTACTTGTTTTCATATTACTAAATTACTAATTATTATAAATTATTATTAATTAATAACATTTAATAATTAATTATTAGTAATAATTATTAATATTTACATTTATAATAATAATAATTATAATTATTCTTAATACTTATAATTATGATTATAATTATTATAATTATTATTATATTTATTATTAATTATTATAATAATAATTATTATTAATTATTAATAATTATAATTATAATTATTATTAAAAATTAATAATTATAAATATAATTATTAATCATTAATAATTATTATAATAATAATTATTATTATTATTAATTATTATAATTATTATTAACTATTACTGATTATAATTATAAATATTTACTATTTATGATTATAATTATTAATTATTAATAATTATAATTATTATTATAATTATTATAATTATCATTACAATTATTATTATTATGATTATTATTAATTATTATAATAATTATTATTAATTATTGATATTGACATTTATAATTATAATTATTAGTAATAATAATAATAATAGTTATTATTATTATTATTATCATCATCATCTTTATTATTATTATTATTATTATTATTATTATTATTATTATTATTATTATTATTATTATTGGTTTTGTGGTTGTTTTGAAAGAAAACGGATAGCTTATTCCCCCCACATTTGGGAGGTTTCTAATCCCCCTATTTGGGAGGGATAGCAAATTCCCAGGAATTCCAATTCTATTCTAGAAACTGCTCTCCAAACAGGAAAAAAACTAGAACTCATTCCTACTCAATTCCATTCCTGTTTTGTTCACCAAACATGCCCTAAATTGTTTTCAACTCTCAAAAATACTAACTCCCAAAAACTTTTACACTTCAACACTCAATTTTTCCTCACTTCCTCGCATTGAATCCAACAATTTTTCTAACTTTCAAACTCTCTCAACATTCAAATTCTTTTCAAAACCTCACACACTTACACTACTTCTTTTCACTCAAACTTCAATTTTCTTATTTTCAACTCCATCTTTTTTCTATTTTTCACGTCATTTTCCCCCCTTTTTTTCTACATTTTCTTTTAAACCTAGAACTAATGCCTCAAAATACAAAAGAAAGAAATAAAGAAAAATTAAAAAAAGAGACAGGAAAAATAGAAAAACCTAAAGAAAACTAAAAAGACAAATTAAAAAGAAGAAAAAGGAACAAAATTAGAAAAATGCAAAAATTTGCAATTTGAAAGAAGAACCTCAAAAATTATGGGGTGCCTCCCATAGAGCGCTAGTTTTAGGTCCCTAGCTTGACCTAAATACCCGTTTGATCCTAGAGAGACATGGTGCACATGAGAGGTACATAATTAGCTTCTTCCACCATGATCGCTTCTTCCTTCCTCTCCGACTCCTACCATCTTTGGACAACCTCAAGTCGAGACGTCCTCTCGGTCGTTTGGTTAACCGTGAGCAAGGAAGAGGTGATGATTTTTTCGATTTCTTCCATCGTCGCTTCCTCCTCCTTTTCCAACACCTCCTCACCACCTCCGCATATAGAACAAGAGTCTCCTCCAGTGGTTTAATTAGGTGATGGGGATAAAGGAGCAACTCAAGCTCTTCTTCAAGTGGTTCTCCAAGTTTCAGACACTTGGGAACAATCTTCTCAAACTCTATGTCCTCAATATAAACTTCATCCAATGAAATCTCCCTCCTTAATGGAACAATCTTGAGGGAATCATCACGAGATGCATCTTCAATCACCTCGGGTCCGGAACATAAGGCCTTGGGATGATTGTTGTCCTTCCCATTATCGGAATTCACTTCAAGAATGTAGACCTCCTCTTGACGCTCATGAACAATTGTTTCTATCATATTGACTTCAACACAAGGTGGCATGAAGAAGGGTGTCTCAATAGGAACATCAAACTTTGATTCAATATGTCCTTCATCAATCAAGTGTTGGATCAACCAGTTTGGGAGAGGAATTTGCATTTGGTGAGAATCAAATTGCTCTTCGGGACATTCATTAACATTTTCATTCAAAACTATACCTTGTATTTCCTCCACCTTTTCTTCTACACGATTAGCTTCCTTATCAATCAAATTCTCCTTCTCATCATCAACCAACTGCTCAACCTCCATACTCTCTCCTTCAATCTTACCCTCAACATCTCCCTCATTTTTCTCCAAAAAGTCTCTCCTCCACCATCCCAGACTCCTCAACTTCTCGTCCACTCCGCAAAATAATAGCACTCACTTCCACTTCTTGGATAGGAGTAGGTTGGATAGGTGCCAGTTGAAATTGGTTGGCTTGAGCCAATTCGAGCTCGAGACTTTGGATATAAGCTTGATCCTCCTCTCGGTCCTCCATGATTCGCCCCAACATCAATCCAAATGAAGATTTTTGGGGTGGTTGAGAAATTTGAAGTTGTAGAATGTCTTGTTGGGTTAGATGGAAGGTTTCTTCTTGAATAAATGAGTGATGGTCAAAGGGTTGAAAAGTAGAAGGGTAAAGGATGGTGGTAAAATCATAAGAAATGGAATCTTGTTCAACATGGGAAGAATGAATGGCACTCACTTGTTCTAATTGTTGAAAATTGAACACTTGCGCTTCTCGAGATATTCTCAATTGGTTGGAAATCTCCTCATTTGCCTTCTCTTTTTGCATTTCGTAAATAGAAGCCAAAAGAAGTGTAATAATGGAATCTTGCTCGAAAGATGAATCTCCTACACTAGATTTGTAACCTCCAAAATCAAGAGCATATTGAACGAGCTCATCAAGGAATTGTTCGGCCTCCCCGCAGTCTTCTTCAAAAATGTCCCTCCGGATGCTATATCGATCGAATCTTTGAGAGAATCAAAGAGTCCACAATAAAAGTACTGAAAAAGTATCCAGTTGGGTAGATTGTGGTGCGGACACTGACGTTAGAGACTTTTGAATGTCCCCTATGCGTTGAAAAGAGACTCTCCGGCTTTTTGCTTGAAACTCATAATATCTTCCCGGAGTCTACAAGTTTTGTCGGTCGAGAAAAATCTTTGAAGCAAATCTTTCTTTACCGCCTCCCATGAAGAATAAAATCCAGGTAGACAAATATCAAGCCACATTTTAGCTTTTCCCATTAGAGTAAGAGGAAAGAACTTCAACTTCAAATATTCGGAAGTTATTCCGGGCATGTGTATGAAACTAATACGCATTTCGAATCTCTCCATATGAGCAATAGGACTCTCGGAAATATCTCCATAAAACGGGTTGCTTTCAAAAACTTCAAGAAAACACGACTTGAACTCAAATACCACGTCGGGTGGTAATGGTGGTAAAATGATAGGGTTGCCTCCCGTACCCGAAGATGGAACGACATATGATAAAAGAGTACGGGGTGAATCAGCTTGGACTTCACCCATTAGGACTTGAAGACTCCTAGATGCTCGATAGAACATTAGGGCGTACCTACGTGCACCAACAAGAACCAATAGAAGCATCAAATTCATCGGGATTAGCACAAAATAATTTATAGCGTGAAAGCGATCTCGAATAACCAAAAACCAAGAAACTAAGACTAGGGGTGATAAGCCGCAAGTGCACGGGTGAAATTGTAGCATAAATCAAGGTCGTTCCCACAGGGATTTTTCCTTTCAACGCACTGAACTAGCCTCCTAGTTGATCGCTAAGTCGATCCGTTTTTGGTTTGAAGTAACTAATTCTAAATCTAATCACAATCAAGAACTAAACAAACTAATATTCACACAAACTTTTCTGATTTAATCAAGGCAAAAGGCGTTCAGGGGATGAAACCTAAGTCAAATAACGAATCAACGATGTGGATTGAACATTCATTTCATTAATTTGCACAATCAAGGTTCGATAATAGCATAAAACACTTCACAATGAGATTTTGTCACTAGAGCGAATTGCCAAGACTAACCAAGCACCTACTTTCGTGGTTATTTCGATTTAGTCAAGGTTAAAGATGTAATTATCTCAAGAACCCTAATTAAAACTTCTATGTCTAGACAATTTTAACTAGTTTAGCCTAGGGTTTCGGGTAATCAAACTTCTCCTTTCGGTACTTCATTCAACAACCTATTTACTTGCAATTGGTGATCAAGCAAAAGCAATAACAATTCAATTCAAAGACCAAATAGATTGTAACAAACTAAATTCATGATAATTCAATCATACAAAGTCAATTCATCAAGCAACTTCAAAGGTTCATCCCCTAAACTAAAAAGAACTACTCACTATTCATGTTTGAAACTACAAAGCAATTGAAATCTATTCTAGAAAGCATATGAAAATCTATGAGAGGATGAGAAATAAACCAAAGGGAAGAACAATCTTGCTAGGAATCAACTATGGAGAAATTTTGCTCCTCCACTTCAAAGTGTATTCAAGTTGCTCTTCGATCTTCAATCTTCAATGGTGGATGGAATATGGATGAATGAAGGATCTGATTAGGATATGGAATGGAGGATGGTGGAATGATGATTGCCCCCATAAACAGCCGGAATCAACATAATATAGGAAAATTGCAACTCAAAACCGCCGAAAATAAAGAGACACAGGTGACACGGACCGTGCCAGGGGTGACACGGACCGTGCCTCTACTGACATGGACCGTGCCCCTCTAGGCACTACCCGTGTCAGCTCCCTGCATCAAATTCCACACTTTCTGGCCATAAACACGACCCGTGCCACTTCTTTGGGCACCCGTGTCACTGCAATCCCAGGCCTAGGAGCTCTTTGGGCCATTGTTTGGGCCTTGGGTGATCTAACTTCTCACTTCTTGGTCCTTTATGCATATAACTTGGATCTACACTTGATTCTTGGCTCGGTTTACATCGATTCTTCAAAAATTACCTATAAAACTCACCAAACTCCAAAACAAGCGTAATATGGGAAATTCGGGCATAAAATAATATAATCAAATCAAATATTCCCCAAATTCTCATCAAAACAACCAAGTTTTCATATGTACAAGAAGCACTTATCAAAATCCCTCATGCTTAGTCCTTGCTTGTCCCTAAGCAAGTCCAAACTCAAAAGAAAGGCAAAGAAAGAAAATGAAAGAAAATAAAAGAAATCGGGACAAAAAGACTCAAAGAACTCAAAGTAAAAATGAAAGGACTCAAAAGTAAAAATAACAGAAACGAAAATATTTTATTTAAATACAACTCCTCAGGATAACATCAATAGGAAATTCAATCAACTCAATCTAATCTAAAGTATAGCCCAAGAGTGAAAAAGAAGCCAATTTACACAAGTAAATGAAGACAAATGATTCAAGAATGGTACTCATCAAGTTCAACCAATCACCTTTAATCACCGAATGAGATAAGAAGGCACATGTTAAGCATGAAACTAGGTTAGATGAAGAGCAAACTCACTTTTTGGGAATGTGGAAACACTCCTCTCATGTGTTTAAATGTAAATAAATCATTGAAGGTTCGCTTAAATACTCAAACCAAAGCCACAACCAACCACGTACTTGCTAAGAATCTCAACTCTCCACCGCAATTTGCAAAGCAACAACGACAATCAAGAGGACTTTTAAGGGTTGTAACGGGGCTAGGCTTAAGGGTAAGGAGTGGATAATATTTGGGAATTGTGGAGCTAAAAGCCAAAGTTTGAAATTATTCCACACCAATTCAACATACATTCACTCTCACCACTTATAATCAATCCAAATCAACCCCACAAACAATTGGAAACTTGCCTCAAAACAAAAGAAACACAATGTCAAACACTTTATTCTCTTTTTTATTCATTTTTTCGGAATTCTCCGATTTTTTTCTCTTTTTCACTTTTTTCTGTTTTTTCCTGTTTTTTTTCTTTTTTTCTCTTTGATTCAAACACACACACAAACAAACAACACACTTATATACAACTCACTAGGCAAGTTTCCAATTCCAACCAACAACCTCAATGTACATAATTGGGGAATCAAACCAATATTTACAACTCAAACCAATCCCCATCACAAACCAAACCACCAAAGTAACCATAATCAACCCAACTTCAAACACAAAACATTTCAAGCAATGGCTTAAGGGTAGGAATTATATAATTGGCCAGGGCTTATAATGTGGGTTCAAGAAAAGAAAAAGTCAGGGCAAGAAGGGGCTAACTAAGGATATTCTGATGTAAACGGGTGGCCAAGGCTTACGGGTTCAATTCCTAATGCCTTTGTCATCTTGTCAATGTACAACGCATAGCAATTTCAAGGAGATGCAAAGCAAATGAAGGAGGATGCCACAATGGTGAGTCACTCATGGAAATAAGACCAATAAAAATGATTAGTCTTTTCTTTTAGGCTTATGTGGACTCACGGGTAGCGCTCAACAATCATTACCCAGTTTGAAAGATATGCATATGCACAACTCACTCTTAAAATAGTGACAAAAGTAATCGATCTCATTATCCTAGCACAATGCTCACAACATTTACCTTCACAACTCATGCCAATTCACAGTCTTTCACAAACGGACTATACAAGATCAAATCAAGTCAAAAGAAAACTATCTCGCCAAATCCTATATCAAACAGTTTTTTTTTTAATTTTCTAATTTTTTCTTTTTTCAATTTTCAAAAACTTTTTACAAGACTAAAGATGAAAATAAGAAAACAAGAAAACGAAAACAACCTACGAAAAGAAGAAATTAAAAACTACAAGCAAATCTAGAAATTAAAGAAAATAAAATCAAAAAAAAAAGAAAAAGACTCAAAACAAGTTAAAAATAAAAAATAAAAACGACTCAAAAAACACATATCCACAAAAAGTTTACACAAATCCCCCCATGCTTGAACCGAGCATTGTCCGCAATGCGAAACATCACCCAAGAAACAAAGGAAGAAAACACAAAGAGGTCACAAAGAGGTATCATGGAGGTGGAGGAGGGGGTGGGTTGCAAGTATGGTTAAGCTGCCAATCACGAACGGATCGCATCAAGGCAAGCATCTCATCTTGACTACGTTCAATCCGACCCTGGGAGTCCCGAAGGGCTTGAAACTCAAGCTCACAATAAATTTGGAGGTCGTTAAACCTCTCTTCAAGGGTAGGCTCACCATCACCCTCATCACTTTTCTCACCACTGCTACTTTCACCACTCTCTCCATCCTCTCGGATGGCTAGTGGAGCCTCAAGATCGGGCTGGTTTGGGTCCATGGGAGGTAGAAAGAGGATGTAAGGGACATGTTGGATGGACACATGATCATGGGGAAGCCGCATCAACTCATTGTTAGGGTACCGCCACAGAACAGCAGCCCCGTTCAATGTACACATTTTCATAGAACAAAAGGTCTTAGCATCCAAAAGCAAAGGTCCACCAACTAAATCTCGCTGATGGCGAGCAGGGTCCCAACCAAAATGTCTCGCTAATACAGTGAGTAGACCCCCCATAACAATATCCCCCTTCCCCAGGCTAGCATGTCTCTCTAAATAAAGAGCAAAAAGAGCAGCGGGGTTAACATCAGGTCGGGCATAATACATCCCCCACAGCACAAAAAATTCAGCCTTAGAAGCAACATTCATGCTATCACCACGACCAAACATTCCACAGGATAAAATCCGCTGAATAACCCGAAAAGTCGGATTGCGGATGGCAGTGCATTTAGATTTACGAGGGTTATAATCAGTCCTTGTAGTAAGGAACTGCTAAAAGGCTTTGGGGTTCCATACATCATCATCAGGCATCTCTCGCCTCCCTCTATCAGTTATAACAGGCAGTTGAAATATTTCAGCAAATTCAGCCAAAGTTAGGGAATGGGTCTTCTCATCAATGTTAAAACTAATCAAACCATCCCTAGTAGTCAAGTCTACTTCGAAAGTGCTAAGCACCTCCAAGGTTAGGTTGCGAAAGGTAGGTTCTCTCATCCGAGCAAAGCGCAACAGGCCACAGCGATTTAATAACCATTCAACATCAGTTAACATGCCAATCGCAGCCAAGAAGGGTTCATGCATATATCTAGTGGCTACAACTTTACGCTTGCTCAAAGCCAAATAATGGTCATACATTTCACCTTCAAGATTGAATGGATTGTTACCTCTATTAGGCCGTGAAGAGCGCGCACCTTTGTCCTTTCCTATGCCTCCATCAGCTTTCCGCCTCTTAGAAGATGGTTCCTCTTGAACTGGACCTTTACCCCTAGCCATCCTTCGATAACAAAGGGTTACAACAATGTTAGTTATATACAAAAGTGCAAAAGACTCAAAATGGATGGTGGAGTTAGTCTTTACAAACCATCATTGACTCAAAAACAAAACAAAGCAAGAAAACACGAAACTTTGACTCCTAAGACAAAAATCTAACAAAGAGGTAAGCTAAAACAATATGTACATCCTAGCAAACCAAACAAGGCAAATTCAAAATCAACACTACTTAAAAACACTACAATGGTGAAGGACCAACTATATACAAATCACCAAAAACTCGTAACTATGACGAAATGAAACTAAAACTAAAGCAAGCAGAAGGTTAACTATACACAATGACTAAATTACGACCACCAAAGACTCAATGTATATACAATCAACCCAACAAACACACTAAAATTTGAGACAAACCATACCAAATTCACAATCAAACCCAAAGCATTCAAATTAGTCTCCAATCAATTCAACCAAAACAAAGTTGAACAATTTACACCAAAATAGCAATAGGGTTCGAATTAACCTTAGTAATTGAATTGGGCATCAACCAAACCAAATCAATTAAGCACAATGAAACCCTAAATTCAAAAACCAAAACAAAGTTTCTCAAAAATTAGCAAATTAAGCAAAGAAAACTAAAAATAAACAAGAATCAAACCTTTTACAAGAGAATTTGAGAAGAAAGTGGAAGAACTTGAAGTGATAAGGGTTTGGGCGAGTGAAGGGCGGCTCTGTGCTTTGTGGTGCTGTGGTGGGTGAGGTTGCGTGCGAGGGCTGTGTGGAGATTTGTTGGGTGGAGGGGAAGGGCGTGATGTGCGTTGGGTGAGCAACGAACAAGAGATGGGGACGAGGGGCACGGCTTTGGCGAGAGGCGTGGGATGGCTGTGCTGGGCGAGAGGGACGAGCAGAAGAGAAAGGGGAGCGAATGGAGAAGAAGAGGCGAGATGGGGGGGATTTGTGAGCGCACGGACCGAATTAAGAAAGAAAATCAAGCTTAGTTCTTTTTTTAGGGTTTTCGATGGGGGCACGGACCGTGCCACCCTAGGCACGGACCATGCCTCACTTACCTGATCAATTTTTGGCTGCTGGAGGGGCGCACGGACCATGCCTCAGCAGGCACCACCCGTGCCCCTTGCCTTTCACCTTGTATGTTCCTGAATTCGATCCCTAAAACTCCCTCAACTCTCAAATACCCCTTTTTCTGACACTTCACTCAATTTCTTACATTCAACTCTCATTGTCACTTAAACTCTTTCCACTCATTTTTTTCTTTCTTTCTCTTGTATTTTTCCCACTCACTCTCAATCTCTTTTTATTATATTTTTTTTTCTTTTTTTTCATTTCCCTAAAACTAATACCTCCAAAAAGAAAAATAAAATTGAAACCCTAGAAAAAAAATCCTAGAAAAAGAAAAATAAAAGCAGAGAATTGTCTAATAACCATAGAAAAATCAAAATAAATTAAAGAAAAATCCTAAAAATTCTAGAAAAATAGGAAAAAATCTAGAACAATCAAAATAAAAAGAAGAAAAATGAGGAAAAATTTTAGAAAATCCTAAAAAATGAAAATATAATCTAAAAAGCTTGGGTTGCCTCCCAAGAAGCGCTTATTTAACGTCCTAAGCTTGACCAAGTACCTCTCAAACCGCACCGGGAGCGGTGAGGTTGAAGTTTTGGCGATCTTCAAGAGGTTGACCAACTAAATAGGACTTAAGTCTATGCCCATTGACCGTGAATGGCTCGGAATCATCACCACAAATCTCAATCGCACCATGGGGGAAAACCATCAAAACCCGGAAAGGACCCGACCATCAGGACTTAAGCTTGCCCGGAAAGAATTTCAACCTTGAATTGAACAACAACACTTGGTCTCCTTCTTCAAATCTCTTCTTGAAAATATGCTTGTCATGTCATCTCTTAGTCCTCTCCTTGTACAACTTGGCACCATCATAAGCCTCCAATCTCAATTCATCAAGTTCTTGAAGTTGCAACATCCTCTTTTCTCCAACTTTTGCAAGGTCAAAGTTGAGAGTTTGAACAGCCCAAAAAGCTTTGTGTTCCAACTCAACCGGCAAATGACATGTTTTTCCATAAACTAACCGGTACGGAGTGGTTCCCAAAGGAGTCTTGTATGTGGTCCGGTAGGCCGACAATGCATCATCTAACTTAAGAGACCAATCCTTCCTTGAACGGTTGACCGTCTTCTCCAAAATGCTCTTGATTTCTCGATTAGAAAGCTCCACTTGCCCACTAGTTTGGGGATGATATGGTGTAGCAACTTGATGTGTTACCCCATACTTGGCTAGAAGAGCATCAAGAGGCCGATTGCAAAAATGAGTGCCATTGTCGCTCAATAAGGCCCTTGGAGTTCCAAATCTTACAAAGATCTTCTTGAGGAACTTAATCACCACCTTGGAATCATTGGTGGGTGTTACAATTGCCTCAACCCACTTCGAAACATAATCGACTACCACCAAGATGTAGAGGTTGTAGTGAGAAGGAGGGAAGGGACCCATGAAGTCTATCCCCCACACATCAAAGAGTTCCACCTCTAAAATGTAATGTTGGGGCATCTCATTCCTCTTGGAAATACTCCCGGTTCTTTGGCACTTGTCACATGAGAGCACAAAACTTGTCACATCCTTGGAGAGTATAGGCCAATAGAACCCGGCTTAGAGCACCTTTGCAACGGTCTTGTCGGTGCTAAAATGACCACCACAAGTAGTGGCATGACAATGGTGGAGCACACTTTGAACTTCATCTTCCGGCAAGCATCTTCTATACACTCCATCCCCATAAAGCTTGTAAAGTAGAGGCTCCTCCCAAACATATCTCCTCAATTTGGAAAGAAACCTCTTCTTTTGTTGCCATGACATCTCCGGGGAAAGTACACCACTAACAATGAAGTTCACTATATCCGCATACCAAGGGGTGACTTGATGAGCAAGAACAAAGAGATGTTCATGTGGGAAGGAATCATCAATGGGAATATCATCATCACTTTGAGCCTCAAGTTGCAATCTCGAAAGATGATCGGCCACCACATTTTGCAATCTCGGTTTGTCTCGGATCTCGAGATCGAACTCTTGGAGTAAGAGGACCCATCGAATGAGGCGAGGCTTAGAATCCGCCTTAGTCAAGAGGTGTCGTAGAGCAGCATGATCCGTGAAAACAATCACCTTGGAATTGATCAAATAGGAGCGGAATTTGTCCAAAGTGAAGACAACCGCTAAGAACTCTTTCTCGGTGGTGGCATAATTAACTTGAGCTCCATCCAACGTCTTGCTTGCATAGTAAATCACATAGGCCTTGTTGTCCTCCCTTTGCCCCAAAACAGCCCCCACCGCATGATCGCTTGCGTCGCACATCACTTCAAAGGGCAAATCCCAATCCAGTGCTTGTACGATGGGAGCGGTGACCAAAGCTTCCTTCAACCTGAGAAAAGCAGTCAAACACTCTTCGTTAAAGTCAAAGGGCACATCTTTGATGAGCAATTAGGTGAGAGGTTTTGCAATTTTTGAAAAATCTTTTATGAACCGCCAACATGTCCAAGGAAACTCCTCACACCTTTTACAGAATTTGGTGGCGGTAATTTTTCAATCACCTCCACCTTTGCTCTATCAACTTCAATGCCCTTAGATGAAACAACATGACCAAGAACTACCCCCTCTTGCACCATAAAATGGCACTTTTCCCAATTCAAGACCAAGTTATCTTCTTCACATCGATTTAGCACTTTTTCAAATTATTTAAACAATGTTCAAATGAGGTTAAACAGAAAAATCATCCATAAAAACCTCCATTATGTCCTTAATAAATTGGGAGAATATAGCCATCATACATCTCTGAAAAGTAGCGGGTGCATTACACAACCCGAAAGGCATTCTCCGATATGCAAAAGTTCCATAAGCACAAGTAAAAGTGGTTTTCTCTTGGTCTTTTGGGTGAATCGGGATTTGGAAAAATCCGGAATAGCCATCTAGGTAGCGAAAATGGGAGTTCAATTTCCTATAGTCAATACACATTCGCCAACCCGTTACCGTTCTAGTGGGGATCAATTCATTTTTATCATTTTTCACAACAGTCATTCCCCCCCCCCCCCCCTTTTAGGCACAACATGGACCGGGCTTACCCACTCACTATCGGAGATAGGGTAGATAATACCGGCCTTCAAAAGTTTCAAAACCTCTTTTTCCACAACATCTTTCATAGTGGGGTTAAGCCTCCTTTGATGCTCAATGGATGGCTTATGATTTTCCTCCATGAGGATGCGATGCATGCAAAACGAAGGGTGAATTCCCTTCAGGTCATCAAGAGTGTATCCTATGGCATTGCGATGCAATCTTAAAACTTCCAACAAAGCAGAATTTTCAGATTTATTTAAGTTTGCATTCACAATGACAGGATATGTAGAATTAGGACCTAGAAACTCATACCTCAAAGAAGATGGAAGAGGTTTCAATTCCACTTCCGGAGCCTTTTTCACAGCATGTGTAGGCTCTTCTTCCTCCTCCAGCTTCTCAATCTTGGCAAACCCCGGTGGAAATGGTGGGGATGCTTCCAACAACTCAGCACAAATTGCAACCTCGGGGTTGTCATCCTGCAAATAGTCACAAAACAGCAAACATAGCTCAAGTGGATCATCACTTGGCCAATGGTTAGTCTCATGTTCCCTTACTATTCCCTCAATCGAATCAACGAAGTTACAATCATCGGAAATAGAAGGAAATTTGGAAGCTTTATTCACATTAAACTAAATCTTATCACTTCCCACATCAAAAGTCATCTTGCCATTTTCACATCAACACAACACCCCGAAGTGGCCAAGAAAGGCCTTCCAAGAATGATTGGGGTGTGCAAATCCTCATTCATATCAAGTATCACAAAGTCAACAGGCACAAAGATGTCACCCACCTTGATAGGGACATCCTCAAGTATACCCAAGGGGTATTTCACAGAACGGTCAGCAAGTTGTAGGGACATGGTAGTGGGTTTCAGCTCACCGTACCAAGTTTTTGAGATAAAGAAAGGGGAATCAAGTTCACACTCGACCCCAAATCACACAAAGCACGATCAATGAAAATGTTCCCTACAACATATGGAATGGTGAAGCTACCGGGATCCTTAAGCTTAGGAGGAAGCTTGTTTTGGATCGCGGCGCTACAATGGTCAGTCAAAGCCATTGTCTCATGCTCTTCTAGCCTTCTCTTGTTGCTTAAAATTTCTTTCAAAAATTTGGCATAGGCGGGCATTTGAGACAAGGCCTCGGTGAATGGTATGCTAATCTCGAGCTTCTTGATGACCTCCAAGAACTTCCTAAATTGTTTGTCAAGTTTAGCCCTAGCCAATCTTTGAGGGAAAGGCACGGGCGGAGTAAAAATCCTTTGGGGAGTTTTCGGTGGGTCATTAAGAGGCTGTTTCTCCTTTTGCACATCAACATCAATCACAGAATCTTTGGAGGGCGGAGACACCTCCTCATCAACCACAACATTCTCGGCATCAATCACATCATTTTCAACATCTTTAGGCACATCAATCACCCCATGCTCAATCCTAGGTTCTTTAAGCCCCTCCAATTGTGTCCCACTCCTTAAGGTTATGGCTTGGCAGTGTTCCTTAGGGTTAGGTTCGGGCTTTCCGGGAAGCATTCCCGGAGGGGTAGTGGAGGTACTAGCTTGTATAACAATTTGATTCTCAAGCATTTGAGTGTAGGTGCTCATAAGGTCAACTTTAGTAGCTAAGGCCTTAATCACCTCATCTTGTCTTTGTGATGCTCAAGTTGTCGTTGTTGGTGTTGTTGTTGAGACAACATCAAAGCTTGTATCATGGCCTCTAGGTTAGGCTTTTGGGGAGCTTGTGGAGGAGGTGCTTGGGGTTGTCTTTGTCCTTGTGGTTGACCCATTTGGTTATTGTTCCGATAAGAAAAGTTTGGGTGGAACCTAAAACCGGGATTGTAAGTATTGGAAAAAGGGTCAAAGTTTTGCCTATTAGAAGGTCACCAACATAGTTAACCACTTCGGTCGATTCATTGCTAACCAACCTACTAGGACAATTCAAGGTCTCATGCTCATATGATTGACACGACGCACATGGTTGGGGAGGGGGAGCATTCACATTCAACAAATCCATCTTCTTAGTCATGGCATCCAACTTAGCATTCAACATAGAAATAGCATCAACTTCATACTTACCTCCCGTCCTCTTGGAACGGGGCTTTGACCACTGGTAGCTATTGATCGCCATCTCCTCAATCAAAGTTTGAAGTTCCGCCACTATTTTGGACATGATGTTGCCTCCCGCCGCCGCCAAGATGTTGGCCCTCAAGTTGTCATCCACCCCGTTGTAGAAGGCTTGTATCGGGACCCATGGTTCTAAACCATGGTGGGGGCATTGACGAAAGAGGTCCTTAAACCTCTCCCATGCTTCATAGAGGGACTCGTCCGGCTCTTGGACTAATGTTGAGATTTGATTCCGGAGGCTCGTCAACTTGCTAGGAGGAAAGTACTTCGCCAAGAATAAGCTAGGAAGTTGGTCAAAAGTGGTGACGCCAGAGCTTGATGGAAGAGAATCCAACCACTCCCAAGCCTTCCCTTCAAGTGAGAAGGCAAACAATCGCAGCTTGATTGCATCGGGCGTTGCACCATTTGCCTTAAAGGACTCACATGCTTGGTTGAATAGGCGAAGGTGTCGGTTGGGATCTTCATTAGGGAGGCCATGAAATGGGTTGGCCTTCACCAAATTGATGAGTGAACTCCTCAGCTCGAAATCATCAGCGGCCACTCTTGGAGGATTAATGGCGGAGGGTTGATTTGTGACATTAGGCATCACATAAGAGCCAAGCGTGATTCTAGGCTCGTCGCCACCGAAGCCGCCGCCACCACCGGACATGGCGTTCTTTCGCTTGGAGTTCTCTTCTTGTCTTCTCCGGGTGTACTCTAACTTTTGCTTCTTTTGTCGAGAGCGAAAGGTTCTTTTGATTTCAGGATCAAACTCAGAGAGTGGAGCCTTTTGCATGCACGTAGAGTAAACCTGGCAAGACAAAAACCAAAACACCAAGGAAAATCAAAACAGAAAATAAATGACTTAGGCAACCTTAGGGTATACGTTCAGTGGCTGACTTAGGCAACGGCGCCAAAAACTTGATAAGCCGCTAGTGCACGGGTGAAATTGTAGCATAAATCAAGGTCGTTCCCACAGGAACTTTTCCTTTCAACGCACTGAACTAGCCTCCTAGTTGATCGCTAAGTCGATCCATTTTTGGTTTGAAGTAACTAATTCTAAATCTAATCACAATCAAGAACTAAAAACTAATATTCACACAAAATTTTCTGATTTAATCAAGGAAAAAGGCATTCAGGGGATGAAACCTAAGTCAAATAACGAATCAACAATGTAGATTGAACATTCATTTCATTAATTTGCACAATCAAGGTTCGATAATAGCATAAAACACTTCGCAATGAGATTTTGTCACTAGAGCGAATTGCCAAGACTAACCAAGCACCTACTTTCGTGGTTATTTCGATTTAGTCAAGGTTAAAGATCTAATTATCTCAAGAACCCTAATTAAAACTTCTATGTCTAGACAATTTTAACTAGTTTAGCCTAGGGTTTCGGGTAATCAAACTTCTCCTTTCGGTACTTCATTCAACAACCTATTTACTTGCAATTAGTGATCAAGCAAAAGCAATAACAATTCAATTCAAAGACCAAATAGATTGTAACAAACTAAATTCATGATAATTCAATCCTACAAAGTCAATTCATCAAGCAACTTCAAAGGTTCATCCCCTAAACTAAAAAGAACTACTCACTATTCATGTTTGAAACTACAAAGCAATTGAAATCTATTCTAGAAAGCATATGAAAATCTATGAGAGGATGAGAAATAAACCAAAGCGAAGAACAATCTTGCTAGGAATCAACTATGGAGAACTTTTGCTCCTCCACTTCAAAGTGTATTCAAGTTGCTCTTCGATCTTCAATCTTCTCTCAATCTTCAATGGTGAATGGAATATGGATGAATGAAGGATATGATTAGGATATGGAATGGAGGATGGTGGAATTATTATTGCCTCCATAAACAGCCGGAATCAACATAATATAGCAAATTGCAACTCAAAACCGCCGAAAATGAAGAGACACAGGTGACACGGACCGTGCCCCTACTGACACGGACCGTGCCCCACTAGGCACTACCCGTGTCAGCTCCCTGCATCAAATTCCACACTTTCTGGCCATAGACATGACCCGTGCCACTTCTTTGGGCACCCGTGTCGCTGCAATCCCGGGCCTAGGGGCTCTTTGGGCCATTGTTTGGGCCTTGGGTGATCCAACTTCTCACTTCTTGGTCCTTTATGCATATAACTTGGATCTACACTTGATTCTTGGCTCGGTTTACATCGATTCTTCACAAATTACCTACAAAACTCACCAAACACCAAACCAAGCGTAATATGGGAAATTCGGGGATAAAATAATATAATCAAATCAAATATTCCCCAAATTCTCATCAAAATAACCAAGTTTTCATATGTACAAGAAGCACTTATCAAGGGGCGCTGGCTCCCCGGCAACGGCGCCATTTTGTGTAACGTGGTTTTTGTACCCCGGTTTTATATCGTTCTTCTCACGGAGCTAGGGGCCTTGGTCATAGAAACTTGGTCTAAGGTCAGGATGAGATCGCTAGGTAAGGATATCGGTTGAAAGGGGTCACAAAGCGAGAAACAAAGCTAAGGTCGGTCAAGGGAAGGGAATGGGCTTCGGAGGCTTTTCGGGATGCAAACGGGGATGAGGAAGTAGGTTTTGCAATGAGAGAATAACATGGAGGGAGAATCAAGTGGCAATTCCATTAGAAATTACCCACCGAGCTTCCTCTTTCGAGGATAGTCCGGATTAACTTCCCCAAAGTCAACCACGGACCCGAAGGGTTAATGAAACGAAATTCCCTAGTTAACCTCCTTCCACTTTCGTGGGTGAGCATTAACTATCCCGACTCCGACCTTCCAACACAAGTGTTGGATGTATTTGGGAGCTTTCGGACCCAAATACATCCCACTTGAGGGGAGGAAAGAAGTGGGAAATTGATTTCCCAACTACTTACTCACTAATAATGCTAACCCAAACCTAATCACCCATTCACACCCTTAATTACCCCCTAACCCATAGGGTTTCTAGCCACTAATCATGATAAAAACTAAGCTAACAACATCCAAACCAACCCTAAGCATGATTTCTAACATTAAACAACCATAAACAAGCAAAACGATTGAAAATAGCAAGCAAGAACAATTAAACAAGTATGAAAGTAATTAACAAAGTAATTAATAAAAGAGTTAAGGAAGAGAATACTTATCAAAATTCTGTAGATGAACAAAGGAAAGTGTTCAGACCCAATTTTGTGTCTATATAACGCCTTAATTCTTTGGCTTTTGACTCGTTTCGTGTTTATTTTCATGGCTTTTTAAGTATGTTTTTTGTTATTTTGTAGGTTTTGGCGTTTTACACAAAAATGAGGTAAAACGGGCCATTTTAGAGCATTTTTGGTGATTTTCCGAGCCGAGCCGGACCGAGAGCCGAGGCGGAGTTGACCCGAGACCACTTTCCCTTCATTTGGTGTGAAACAGTGAAGTAACACCCCCTACGACCCTTGTTGCGGGCGTTACGTGCCTTGGAATGAAGGAAGGAACAAAAGGAAGAAAAGAGGAGGGTAGCCCCCGCCACCCTTGGCGTGGCACCGCTACCCGGCAGTAGCGCCGTCGCCACCAGCCGATGGCGCCTGTGACTTCCTGGTCCAGAAGAAGACCGCACCTGCGGTCTCCAGGACCGCACCTGCGGTCTCACGAAGCTCAAAAATCGCCTGGGAGATTTCGCTGGACAGCCAAAGACCGCACCTGCGGTCGCCCCCTTTTCTGCGCGATCCTTTGGCCTTGTACACTGCGTTTTGGGCAGCACCTATGCCTTGTATATATAGCTCTTTCGCTACGTTTTCTTGGGGGGATATCTTAGGTTATCTTTTGGATACTTAGTCTTTACATTCAGCTTGTATTAGAGAGAGATCCGTGAGAGATTAGCTTGGATAATTCTAGGGTTTGAGTTGTATTTGAAGATTTTGGGATTCAAACAATTGAAAGATTGTTGGATCATCCTTTTTATTACTTTTCATTGTCCATTTCCAGCATTTGATAAATATTCTCTTCCCTTAACTCTTTATTAATTACTTTGCTAATTACTTTCATGCTTGTTTGATTGTTCTTGCTTGCTATTTCATTGTTTTGCTTGATTTGTGTTTGTTGTTGGTAGAAATGATGCTTAGGGTTGGTTTTGTTGATGTTGTTAGCATAGTTGTGATGGGTAGTGGCTAGAATCCTAATGGGTTAGGGGGTATTAAGGGTGTGAATGGGTAATTAGGTATGGGTTAGCAATATTAGTGAGTAATTAGTTGGGAAATCACTTTTCCCACTCCATTCCTTCCCTCAATTGGGATGTATTTGGGTTCGAAAGCTCCCGAACACATCCAACACTTGTGATGTAAGGTTGGAATCAGGATAGTTAGCACTTTACTCATGAGAGTGAGTAGAGACTAACTAGGGAATTCCGTTTCATTAACCCTCCGGATCCGTGGTGGACTTTGGGGAAGTTAGTCCGGACTATCCTTGAAAGAGGAAGCCCGGTGGGTATTTTCTAACGGAATTGCCACTTGATTTTCTTCCTTCTTGCTCTCTTGTTGCAAAACCTATCTCCTTGTTCCCGTTTGCATCCCGAAACCCATTGTTTCACCTTGACTGACCTTAGATTTATTTGTTGCTTTGTGTCCGCCTTTTTCAACCCATTGCCTTACCTAGCGATCTTAACCCGACCTTAGACCGAGTTTCTTAGCCAAGGCCCCTAGCTCCCTAAGAGAGAACGACAAAACCGTGGTACAAAAACCACGTTACACAAAATGGCGCCGTTGCCGGGGAGCAAGCGCCCCTAGCTTAGTTTCTTGGTCTTGAGTTGTTTAAGATTGCTTTCATGCTAGAAACTAGTTTGTTCCAATTCCCGATGAATTTGATGCTTTTCTATTTCTTGTAGGAGGTTTAGAGTTCTAATGGCGGAGGGCCAAGCTGGTTCACCCCGTACCCTTCTATCATATGTCGTACCATCATTGGGTACGGGAGGCAACCCTATCACTTTACCATCGTTACCACTCGATGTCGTATTCGAATTGAAACCGTACTTACTTGAAGTCTTCTCGAGCAATCAGTTTTATAGAGACAAATCCGAGAGTCCTATTGCACATATCGAGAAATTTGAAGATTGGATTTGTTTCGTGCAAGTTCCCGGTTTATCTTCTGAATTTATGAAATTGAAGTTCTTTCCTCTAACTCTTACGGGGAAAGCAAAGACATGGCTTCAAACGTGTCCTCCAGACACTTATTCTTCATGGGAGGTACTTAGAAAAGATTTCCTGCACCGATTTTTCCCAACGGATGAAACTTATCGACTCCGGCAAGTTATTATGTCTTTCAAGCAAGAACCCGGAGAAGATCTTTTTGAGGCTTGGGGGAGATTTATGAGTTTTCAACGCCAATGTCCACATCACAATTTACCAGATTGGATGCTACTTCAACACTTTTATTATGGGCTTTGTGATTCCTACAAAGAGTCTATTGATCGTGCATCCAGAGGGATGTTCTTAAAGAAGATTGCGGAGGAAGCCAACATTTTTCTTCATGAGCTATCTTAGAATGTTCCTAGTTGGGGAGGCAGCCAAAATTCAGGAAATGGGGATCATTCTTTGGAACACAACCCCACTATCAAGTTCCTAATGGCTACCATTCTTGATTTGCAAAAGAAGATGGTGAATGACGAGGTTTCCAACCCGTTGAACTTAGCCTGAGGTATGCAAACCTTTGCATCCACTCCTATTCCTAATATGCATACTTGTAAATTGTGTTTTGGTTCACATCTCGAGCATCAATGTGTGGAGTATCGTCAAGTAGAACATGTGAATGTCATCTATTCCAACCAGGTTTATTCCCATTCTTATAAGGATTATGATTCTAGTTATACCACGTTTGTCAACCCTGTGTTTAACCCTGTTTCTCAACCTTATGACCATCATGCATATTTTCAAGAAGAGTTCTCACATCAACCCACCCCACAACCTCAATTTTCTCAACCATCCCAAGATTCTATGATTGAAAAGTTGTTGCAACGAATTGTAGCTAATCAAGAAAGTGAGGAGGCTCGTCTTAGAGACCTTGAAACCCAAATGACCTAAGTTGCTCAACAAATATACCTTTCTCAACCCATTCAACCTCAACCTATCCAAGGGGAGAAAGTTGATGCTATTACCCTAAGTAGTGGAAGAAAAATTGAGAGCCTAATGTAGTGGAGGAGAATGTGGAGGAGGAGAGGCCTTTGTGAGAGAGTGAGGGAGTTGTGGTGGATAGTAATGAAGAGGAGGACTTAGGAGTTGAGCGAAACATAGTTGAGGAGAAGGAGGATGATGTTGTGGTTAATGAGGCCGAGGATGAGGAAAAAGAGAAGTTGGAAGAGAGGGTAGAGATTGAGAAAAGACGAGAGAAAGGAAAGGAAGTCTTGAGGGAGGACATTCATGAAAACCTTTTGGATAAACCCGTTTCATCTAGACCACCAGTACCTTTTCCTGGGAGATTGATTCAACATAAAACTAAGGCGAAGTTTGAGTGATTTATTGAGATGATGAAGAAGCTCCAAGTTAATATTCCTTCTCTAGATGCCATGGCGGAGGTCCCTTCTTTCAAGAAACATCTTAAGGACCTCTTGACAAACAAAAGGAGAATCAAAGAGTCGTCGACCGTTCTTCTCAGTTGCAACGCTATTATGGGGTGCAAGACTCCCGAGAAACTTGCCGATCCGGGTAGTTTCTCCATACCATGCTTAATTGGTGATATGAGGATTGATAATGCATTATGCGATTTAGGGGTAAGTGTGAGTGTCATGCCACACTCAATTTGTAAGAAGTTGAACCTTGATGACTTGACCCCTACAGCTATTAGATTGCAACTTGTTGACCGAAGTGTTAGGAAGCCCTTGGGAATATTAGACGACATCCCAGTTCAAGTGGGAAGTTTCCTTATCCCTTGTGACTTCGTTATTTTGGAGATGGATGAAGATTGGAGAAGCCCTATTATTCTTGGTCGACCCTTTTTGGCCACTGCGGGAGCAATTATTGATGTGAAAAGAGGTCGTTTGTCTCTAAATGTGGGGAGAGAACATATTGATTTTGATCTTGATCCTTCGGGAAGGAACCCTCACAAGGAGTCACGCTTCAAGGTCAATGCAGTGGTTGGTATTATGGATGAGCACCAAGAAGAGTCGTGCTTACTCATTGTGGAACCGGATGATTGGGGTAGAGAAAGTCACCCTAAATCTATTCATTTCAAGCTTCATGGAGATAGTTTCACCTTCCATGGTGACTTCCTCAACACCATGCCTTTGAGGAGGGAGATTGCCTTGGGTGAAACATATATGGAAAATACGAAATTGAGAGAGATGGCTTTCGAAGGCCCGAGACCCGGCACATAACCGAACATCAAGCCGGGGTTATCTTCTCTTTCTATCCGGCCAACTATGTCTTCAAAAAGGCATACTCCATATTTGCGCAAGCAGAGGAAGCGGTGGAAAAGGAGGAAGAAACATTGGTGGAGTAAGATGAGGAGGCCATTACCTTTGATTCCTTCGGAGTTGACTAGACCACCGGAGGATTGTCTCAAATTATTCATGAGTTCTATTGGGATGTGCTGGAGGAGAAGGAAGAAGAGTTGGTGGAGAAAGTTAACCATGCTTCTCTCTTGCGCACCACGCCTTTTGAGAATCAAGTAAGTAATTAGGTCAATCTCGGGACCTTAAACAAGCGCTTTATGGGAGGCAACCCATACTTTTATTTCTTTCTTTTGAATTAATTTCTAGTTTTTCTTAGTTAGTCTCTTTTTCATGTTTCTAATCTTGCATGCGGATCTTACGAGCTTTGATTGTTTTTACTTGAAAATCCTAACCCTTTGCTTGGCTATCAAGGATCGCGGATTGAGTAATCATTTGTTTTGAAGAACTCGAGGTAATATCTCTCCGCTCTTCTCTTTTTGAGTTGAATATCCCATGATCCATGTCGCATGTTTGATTTTTCTTTTGGTGGCGAACCCTTAGTTTGTGCTTGTTGGATATTTCTTGTTGTTGGAGCCGTGTGGGCTCGGGTCGCCACCACTTGCTTGCTAGGTGTTTTATTATGCTTTTTGTGGTTGTTCTACCCTTTCTTGTGACACCCTTCCCACAATGAGGACATTGTGGCGTTTTAAGTGTGGAGGGGGGGGGGAGTTATATTTGTTTCAAGGGTGGATCACTTAGCTTTTTATTTTCTTTTTATGCTAAAATTTGAAAATATTTTGTGTGAAAAAGGAGAAAAAAGAGGAGTGAAAGCCTTAAAAGTTTTCGTTTTCGCTTTGTTTTTACTTTGTTTCTTGGATCTTGTTGTCGAAATTGAGAAGTCGTTCTTAAACTTCTTTAAAAGAAACCGGTCTGAGCGTTTTTGACCCCGTCTCGGGTGCTAGTCATGACTTATCTCTTTAGATGTCTTGCATTTAATGTCTAGTGAGACCCCCGATTCTTTTCACGTTCTGGTTGAAACTAGGGGATTCTAGGGTTTTGTGTCCGAGCTTGTTTCTTTTTCCTGTTTAGCAAAAGCAAAAGCGAAGTCAAAAGCAAAAGCAAAAAGAAAGAAAATGAAAGCAAAAGTTTAATAACCTGATTAAGTGGGGAGAGTCGGCTGAACAACATCAAACCACCATAAAGCTAGACGACCTACATGGAGTCGGTACTAGCGGTACAGCGCTATTGCCCCTTAAGCTCCTCCTGTATCGAATTCTCGACGGAGGAGTGTATGGAAAAGCCGTGTTGGGAGGGTAAACCCCGCATTATGGGCCGTTGCAATTCCCGAAAAGCTAGCCTCGACCTTAAAAAATTCGTTGGAAAAACCCAACCCCGAAAAGAAAAGCTTTCAGCGTTAATAAAGTGTGGGGCCTCTCCTTGCATCACCTACAGCCCTCACCAAGCCAAGGGCGACCAAATGCGAGGAAGGGCAACTCTTTTCTTTCCTTGTTCATTTTGTTTGTTTTTTAGCTCGGGCATGAGTCTTTGGAGTCTTTTGGAATCGGTTACAACCCACTAGTACTTATGCACATGGGGTTTTGCTTGGCATTAGGTGTAGAACAACGAAAATATCAAAGACTGACTTTTGCTTGGGATAGGTGCTTGTGAGACGCTCATAACGGTTCCTTTTGGAGGTTTAATAATGTTTTTCTTAATTAAGATTTCGAGATCCTTTGAAATGAACCTTTTGTTTTTCTTTCCTTTGTTTTCACTTTCCCTCTCTCCTTTTTCCTTAGCTTTTGTGGGTATAGCCGCTACAAACCCTCACGAGTCCATCTCGTCCACTTTCCCTTCATTTGGTGCGAAACAGTGAAGTAACACCCGCTACGACTCTTGTAGGGGGCGTTATGTGCCTTGGAATGAAGGATAGAACAAAAGGAAGAAAAGAGGAGGGTAGCCCCCGCCACCCTTGGCGTGACACTGCCGCTCGCCAGTGGCGCCACACCCACCTTGGTGGCACCCGCTACCCAGCACGTAGCGCCCGCCACCCAGCTGGTGGCACCCGCGACCTCCTGTCTAGAAGAAGACCACATCTGCGATCTCCAGGACCGGACCTGCGGTCTCACGAAGCTCAAAAATCGCTTGGGAGATTTCGCTGGACAGCCAAAGACCGCACCTGCGGTCTCCCCCTTTTCTGCGCGATGCTTCGGCCTTGTACGCTGCGTTTTGGGCAGCACCTATGCCTTGTATGTGTAGCTCTTTTGCTGCGTTTTCTTGGGGGGATATCTTAGGTTATCTTTTGGATACTTAGACTTTACATTCAGGTTGTATTAGAGAGAGATCAGTGAGAGATTAGCTTGGATAATTCTAGGGTTTGAGTTGTATTTGAAGATTTTGGGATTCAGACAATTGAGAGATTGTTGGATCATCCTTTTTATTACTTTTCATTGTCCATTTCTAGCATTTGATAAATATTCTCTTCCCTTAACTCTTTATTAATTACTTTGCTAATTACTTTCATGCTTGTTTGATTGTTCTTGCTTGCTATTTCATTGTTTTGCTTGATTTGTGTTTGTTGTTGGTAGAAATCATGCTTAGGGTTGGTTTTGTTGATGTTGTTAGCATAGTTGTGATGGGTAGTGGCTAGAACCCTAATGGGTTAGGGGGTAATTAAGGGTGTGAATGGGTAATTAGGTATGGGTTAGCAATATTAGTGAGTAATTAGTTGGGAAATCACTTTTCCCACTCCATTCCTTACCTCAACTGGGATGTATTTGGGTTCGAAAGCTCCCGAACACATCCAACACTTGTGATAAAAGATTGGAATTGGGATAATTAGCACTTTACTCATGAGAGTGAGTAGAGACTAACTAGGGAATTCTGTTTCATTAACCCTCCGGGTCCATGGTGGACTTTGGGGAAGTTAGTCCGGACTATCCTTGAAAGGGAAAGCCCGGTAGGTATTTTCTAATGGAATTTCCACTTGATTTTCTTCCTTCTTGCTCTCTTGTTGCAAAACCTATCTCCTTGTTCCCGTTTGCATCCGGAAAAGCCCCCGAAACCCATTGTTTCACCTTGACTAACCTTAGATTTATTTGTTGCTTTGTGACCGCCTTTTTCAACCCATTGCATTACCTAGCGATCTTAACCCGACCTTAGACCGAGTTTCTTAGCCAAGGCCCCTAGCTCCCTGAGAGAGAACGACAAAACCGGGGTACAAAAACCACGTTACTGAAAGTAATAAAAAGATGATCCAACAATCTCTCAATTGTTTGAATCCCCAAATCTTCAACAACAACTCAAAATCTCCAAAACCATAGATTAATCTCTCTCTAATCTCTCTCTAAAATCCACTAATACAAGGCTGGAAATTAATGTCTAACACTAGAATTCGATCCCCTAAAGATAATCATCAAATGGGAAATATATACAAGGCAAAACAGTTGGGCAAAACGCAGCACTTCAAGTCGAACAATTGCGCAGAAAAATGGGAGACCGTAGGTACGGTCTCTCGCTGTCCAGGGGGGGTAGCGGGTGCCACCAGCAGGGTGGCGGTCGCTACCCTGCGAAATTTCCTTGGCGATTGTTCGCTTCGACCGACCGCAGGTGCGGTCCTTGGGACAGCAGGTGTTGTCTTCCCCTACCCAGCTGAGGTAGCGGGTGCCACGCCAAGGGTGGCGGGGGCTACCCTACGAAATCTGCCTTGGCGATTCTGAGCTTCGAGAGACAGCAGCCAGGGGTAGCGGGTGCCACGCCCAGGGTGGCGGGGGCTACCCTGCTTCTCTTCTTCCCTTTGTTCCTTCCTTCTTTCCAAGGCATGTAACGCCCGCTACAAGGGTCGTAGCGGGTGTTAGCTCACTGATTTGCACCAAATGAAGGGAAAGTGGTCCCGGGTCAACTCCGCCTCGGCTCTCGGTTCGGTTCGGCTCGGGAAATCACCAAAAATGATCTAAAATAACCTTTTTGCTACGTTTTTGTGTAAAACGCCAAAACCTACAAAATAACCAAAAACATACTAAAAAGCCATGAAAATAAACACGAAGCGAGTCAAAAGCCTAAGAATTAAGGCGTTATTTAAACACAAAATTGGGTCTAAACAGTCGTCATCTCCGGTTAGAGTCGGTTGAAACTTTTTACGGGTCGGGTTGAGTCGGATCAGGTCAAATTCGGATTAAGTTGATTTGGTTGCTTGTTTTCGGATGCATCCAAGGTTGTATTTAAATTCGGGTCGGATTACTTTCGGGTCGGACTGCTTTCGGATCGGATTGCTTCGGGTCGAGTTATTTTCGCTTTCTGTTAAAATTTATTTATTACTAAAATGACAATTTCTAATTGTAAATATTTATTGCATAATGAAATAATTTATGGTGCATGATTCTAATTCATGAGTTTGTCCGGCCTCTGTACTGTATTGTATGGAAATCACTCAAAGATAATATTAACTACTACATTAGTTGAAAGTCAAATAAATAACAATTCGGAAAAAAAATTGTATTTTATTCAATACTATTTGAATTAAACGCATAAAAGATGGTACTTGTTTTATTCGAAAAAAAGTGAATAAAAACACAGTCATTTATTTATCGATATAAACGTTGATTTTTATCAAACAATGATTCATGAAAAATTTATATTTTATACAATAGCTTTTTATTCAGTAACATTGAGATTGAGTCGTTGATAAAGTCTTACAATTGTATTCATTTTATATCAATGATTCTTACTTTCCCCCTTTTACACAAATTGCTCAACTGCTCAAGTATTAAACGCATATTAAACAACGTTATAATTTAGCGCGATATTATTGGTGTGATAGTATTTGACAGTTTGGTTCTAATTTGGCCAGATTATAATTAGGTGGGGAATAGTTTGGTTTGGGTGTAAATCAGGTTGGTTCTCAGCTCGATTCGGGTGTACGTCAGTTCAGGTGTGCCTCGAATCGGGTAAAATCGGTTCGGATGTGTCTCAAGTCTGGTAAAATTCGATTCAAGTGTGTCTCGGGTCGGATTAAATTCGGTTCGGCTGATTTTCGGATACGGGTTTATTCGGGTTTAGCATGGCTCGAAATCGGGTTCGGGTCGTTTCAAATTATTTCGGATGCTTTCCTTATTCAGTAAACTTCGGGTTTCGGTTCGAATCAGTTTCAGATCGAAGTGATCCGGGTTTCGGATGAAGATCGGGTCTGTATCGGTTTCGGATCGGAGTGATTTTATCTGTGATGTAGTGACAATGTCATTGATGTAATATTGTAACGCATGGACAGACATGAAAGACTAAGGACCGGAAAAATCGAATAAAAGTGACTCAACTACTAAAATTTTAGGGTTTCTTTAAGTACTCATTGTTATGTATATAGTCTAGCCCGAATTAGAACGAGAACTGGACTGAAAGGAGTTTGATAAGTGCAATTGAGGATCGAAAAAGGTTGGATAAATTCAGTCGAGGACTAAAGTTTTTTTGATTTAATCTTCCGTCATATTCAACCTCTGAATGCAGTCATCGATCTTTAACATCCACTTCAGGACAGATGCTGAGCCAGTAGCAATATTTGTGTTGATGGAGAAAGGTTGAAGACAGAGAACTAGTGAGTGAGGGAGTAGAGAGTGAGTTACTTAGGCTGCCTCGTGATCGGAGAAGGCAGATCCATTGAAGACTGTTCCTGCTTGTCACGTGCATCTCTTTTGACTACCCTCTTCATCATATCATCGACCTTATTACCCATTGTACCCCTTAATTTCCCCAACGTAACCCCAACAAGTCCTCTCATTGTAACTATAAATACTCCCCCTTCCCTACCACGCCATTATTCCAACTCAACCACATTTCGCAAAAAACACAATAACCCTTTGATTTCCTTGACTTGTTGAAGAAAACGGGCAGAAAAATCATTCACCCAATATAATTAATAGGCTGAACAAACATGGGGTTCTCTTCTTCCATGTTTTGGCCTTACCAAAACGCACCCTCGTCGACTTACGACAACGAAAATTACGACTACACTTATATGTACCCTTCGGGGACCAGCGCTTCTGTAGACTGTACTTTGTCTCTTGGCACTCCTTCAACTCGTTTGACAAGAAATAGTAGTGATGAAAATACAAAGCAAACATCATCCCACAACGATCATAGTAATAGTGTGTCGTCTTTTTGTTGGGATTTGCTTCACCCATGTTGTTATAACAATCACTCCACCAAGGCGGTCCACCGTAGTTCGGCGGCAGCAAGCAGCGCTGATCCTCTTGTTGCTCGGAGGTGTGCTAACTGCGACACCACATCTACTCCCCTTTGGCGCAATGGCCCTCGTGGCCCTAAGGTACTACCAACTTCGGAACTTCCTTACGTACGTGCATTGGTTAATTAGGGCTAAAATGCAAGTTTTTTAATTTATATTAATTTTAATTAAATGATCGGCAGTCGTTGTGTAATGCTTGTGGGATCCGGTTCAAGAAAGAGGAGAGAAGAGCAGCAGCGGCACAGAAGCAGTCGACGGAAGCAGGAGGGTCATGGGGCCAACAGTACTGCCAGGGGACCCCACAAAAGATGCAGTACAACAACGAGTTCCGGTTCATGGAAGACGGAACTGATGACTCAACTGATCATGCCGGGGGTATCCAGTTTCTCTCTTGGCTCACACATGACCGCCCCACTGCTCTTGTTCATGACTTCACCCGGTAACTTTAACACTCATTTAATACAACACAATTCATGGCAGGGGAACAAAAATAAAAAAAAATAAAAAAAAAAACACCCTAAATTACGAGTTCTCCATATTTGAGAGCTGAGCCAGCCTACCTTTTGGGATAGATAAGCCAAGGATCTGGGCACCCAACCATGCAGCTCACCTCCGGCCACGACGTTTCATGGGAAGAGGTAATTTTGTTCGTGTGGACTCCACATCGACATCCAAATGGAGATGCTCATGGTTATGATCGATTCTCTTCCTCTATGGTCATGCTCAATTTAGTTTTCATATTGTTTTTACTTTTCTTTTTTAAACTAATTCTAGTCCAAGTAGCCTCTAATTTTTCCGTTTAGAAAGACTGCAAATGGCATAATTCTATGATTTTCGCTTATTACTACAACTTTAGCCTTTTCTTTTCTTTTCTTTTTTTTTCCCTTTTTGTCTGTATTACTTACATAACTCTCCTTTTACTTTTTAGCTAGTAGCTAGCTAACTTTGTCAGTCTATTTATCATCAGGTATGATTTCTACTGTATGAATATGATACATGCACGATGATTATCATTATTTTGAAGCTATCTCTTCTTTTAATCTTATCCCCTTAATTTGACTTCACTTGGAGTTTCAAATCGTATTGCAATTTTATTAATGCCTCATGGTCATGCTGGTTCGCTAATATAATGTTACAATCTTTTCTTTTAATATCGGTCAGCCTATATTATGTGTAATTTAAAATTCGATATATATTTCATATTGATAAACTTTATCTCAATCACAACTCATTTGTGCTTAGTTTAGATTTGGACACATCTTTTTCAAACAATCTGTTGACACTCAGCTCGTATAATGGTGCAGAATTGTAAAAGATAGTGGCTAGGGATGTTGGCTTGTGGGTGGTCTGATCTTCTGTGGAGATGGGTGGATCATGGGTCAATGTATATTGCCTCCGTTCTTTTTTATATGTCATTTACGGTTTTTAATATCAATCTTTAATCAACAATTTTTAATATAAAATTTTTATAAAAAAAATATAATATTATACTATTTTAATAGTGTTTTTTTCATTACGGATCTAATGACATCAATTTCGTATGATAAATCATTATACAAATTAAGATATTAATGGTCAAAGTTTTTGATACAATTTTCTACGCAGGATAAATAAAAACGGAGGTAATATATAATTAATTAAATCATGTCACTTCCAAAAAAGTTTTAAAACTTTGTGAGCTCATAAAATTAACATAATGGTCAGAATTTGAATCAGCATATTTGCTTATAATGGTTAATTCAAATGTTATTTATAAGAAATTGAATTTTAATTGAAAAATGGATGAGGAAATATTAGGTGATGGTGCTTGCACGATTACCGTGAAGAAGAGACGGTGTATTTTAGCATGGCATATATTGAGATCCCCAAAAAATGTCGGATGAAATGGTACGATTAGATACTAATTATGCTGTTTATTCTTAATCAGGAGGTTTAAATATTGATCAGTTTCTGATCAATGTTTTCTGGGGTTAAGTTGCATGAATAGTAACTACAACTAAATGACATGTTCTGTGACTCAGAATCTCTGTCTTCAAGGCTTAATCTCGCAGATCCTCTGACACTCGTGGTAACAACGTTATGGATTATTATTTCAATCAGACATTTGGGTCTAACTCTATAATAATATATTACAAGCATACAATTAAGATTACTTGAAGGAAGTGCTAGCTAGCTCATACAATATCTGCAGCAGCTACTTAGTGCCCAGACAATTTTGTATGTTTACTTTTAACATTGATCAAACTAGGGTACTTCCTCCTTCCTATATTATCTGTCACTTTAATTAACTTTCTTTTTTCCTATAAGATCTGTCACTTTATATTTTCAATAGCATATTAATTACTAATTTATCAAACTAATCTTATTAATTACATCTTTTTCATTCATTTTTCTTTTTTATTCACATTTTTCTTTTTTTATTCACCATTTTATTCAACATTTCCACATTTTCAATGTACTAAATTAATGTAATGGGAAGTTTTTTTTGTCTTTTAAATTGTGTTCCAAGTGACACTTAAATTGGGAAGGAGGGAGTATTACTGAATTTCGTTACTTTTTTTGGTGATCGAATTAATATCTACAGAGCTTGGTAAATGCAAGTGCATGGAGTTTAAACGAATAGTGTACTGTTGGAGTATCGGTAGTACCTGATCCTAGCTACATTGATCACTGACAGTGCTAGCATATAATCTAAGCACTGATTTTCATATGTTACATAAAATACCCCTACTTCCCAAATTATTTTTCACGCATTCATAATTTCATGGTCTTCAATATTTATTTTTAAGTGACAATTTCATATAATAATATTTTATCAAAAAGCTTTCATTTTGGGTCTTTTTTGTGTGTTATATGTTTTTCAAAATGGTTTTTGAAAAGCTTTTGTGGGTTGTTGTAACATTTTATCAAAAAGCTACAATATTATACTCTTACAATCGTATTTTTCGCTAAAAATTTAATGATCATACTTTTATATATACTTCATTCTTTCCAAATTATTTATCACTTTAAACATAATTCACAAAACCAAGAAAGCTTCACTTTAAATTAATTTACATTTTTAGAAATGAGAAAAAAGTTGATAAAATGGTTAACAAAAAAGAAAAATGGTGAATAGAAAGTAAAAATTGAAGAAAAATGTGAATAATGTTAATTTGATAAGTTAGTAATTAATGTGTTATTGGAATTATAAAGTGACATATATTATTTGAAAAAACATTAGTTAAGGGGACAAATAATAAGGGAAGAAGGGAGTAATAAAATATTATATGTGCTACGAGATTAATGGCAAATATTATAAAAGTTTAACTCATGTTTAGATCCAGCTAGGTGTTAATAAAATAGGAAGAAGGAAGTGCTATTAGCTCAAAGAAAAAAAGAAGATACTAACAGGTATTCATTGTGGTATTGTGTGTGTGTCTTTATTTTATATATATATATATATATATATATATATATATATATATATATATATATATATGAAAATTGGATTCTAATAATTCCTACTTTCACCAAATGGACAATGGTGGACCGTACTTTCACTTTGTATTCTGGTGGTCCAAAAAAAAATAAAATTGGATTGTAGTGGGATATTTTCGAGGGAATCATAGATTTTGTGTTGCATTTGATTCAAAACTTAGTATAACACTTTACAATGATTTTTAATGAATTTACAACGTTTCTCCCAATTTTTTTCATTTTTTTACTATTTTTTACGATTTTTTCACTTTTATTATTTTTAAAAAATCATATTAATTATTCGGAGCCTCAAAAAATTAATTTAAAAAATGTTTTAGAAACTACAATTCATTAACTTTCTAGGGGCAGGAACGAAAAAACAAAAAAAATATAGTGTAAGAATGAAAAAATAAGAAGAATGTGGAGGTGGATTTGGTACCACTACAATTCAATTTTATTTTTTTTTGGACCACCAGAATATAAAGTGAAAGTACGGTCCATCATTGTCCAATTGGTGAAAGTACGGATTATTAGAATCCAATTATCCTATATATATATATATATATATGTATTTATTTATAAGATTTTAGATGTTAATATGCTAAACTATTGAAATGTTGGACAATAATGCACTAAACTTTGATATTGGACATGTTTATATATATATATATATATATATATATATATATATATATATATAGGGAAATTGGATTCTAATAATCCCTACTTTTGCAAATTGGATGACAATAATCCCTACTTTAAATTTGTATTCAGGTGGTCCAAAAAAAATAAAATTGTATTGTAGTGGGACATAATCCAGAGTATACCCTAAATATCATAAATTTTGTGTTGCATTTGATTTAAAACTTTTTATAACACTTTATCACGATTTTTAATGAATTTACAACACTTCTCCCAATTTTTTTGAATATTTTTTCTATTTTTTATGATTTTTTCAATTTTATTCTTTTTAAAAAATCATAATAATTGCTTGGAATCTCAAAAAATTAATTTAAAAAATGTTTTAGCAACTACACTTCATTACCTATATGGAGGCAGGAACGAAATAAAAACAATATGGGGTAGGCATGAAAAAAAATAAAAAGAATGTGGTGATGGATATGGTACCACTACAATACAATTTTTTTTTTGGACCACCAGAATATAAATTTAAAGTAGGAATTATTGCCATCCAATCTGCAAAAGTAGGGATTATTAGAATCCAGTTTCCCTATATATATATATATATATATATATATATATATATATATAAGATCTTTACATGCTAATATGCTAAACTTTTGGGGTATTGGACAATAATGCACTAAACTTTGACATTGGACAATAGTGCACTGAACTTTGAGGGATATTAAACAATAATACACCCGGAACGATTTCGATGGTGGCTGAATCGGCAGCGATGTTACGGGGCCGACGAGAAGATAATTGGCTAAATAAAATCTAAATTTGTGATATGTCAACTAATCTACACAATCAAAGGTGATTTTATACAACTACAACAACAATCCCTCAGCAAAAACACGTTTAAGCAATGTGATTTTATGTTTTGTTTCTCTTTTCAAAGTTGATTCCCTTTGCTTATGTATGGATTAGCTGACATGTCATAAATTTAATTATTTTTGGGTCAATTCATCTCATCCACCTGCTAAGTAGGACTGTGATCGAGTCAATTACCACTGCCGACATCGTTATGGGTGTATTATTGTTCAACACCGGCCCCCAAAACATAGTGTAGTATTGTCAAAGGATAAAGTTCAGTGTATTATTGTCCAACCGCAAAAATTTAGTATATTAGCATCCAAAAACCCTTACATATGTTTGAAGGGTGTATATACATCTTATGAAGGATGAATTTTTTTTCTTATTACATTTGACTAAATTTTAATTTGCGTTCAGGGTATCTATATGCAATGGATAAACAGACTTTGATGTTTAATTATAAAAAAAAGGGGGACATAAGGTTTAAGGGTTTATATCAAAGCTGGTCGAAATTATTATTGAAAATAAAACACTAAACAAATAAACATGAAATTAAATGCTTAAAATATACTATTTTTCTTTCATATTAATTGTCGTTTTTAAAAATTGTGTTGTTAAAATTTAAAAAATACTTTGATTATAAATTACTGATTATATATAGTGATTTGTTATATAAAATTACTATAATTAGATTCATAATCTAAAATACTATCCTACAAATATATCATTAAAATTGTTAATAAAATATTATATAATAAATTATTAATTAAAAAGTGATGTTGAAGATCGTAACAAGCAAATAAATAAAAATTTAATTGCCTCAACAATTGTCAATGTGTGACCGTTCGTCAAACTGCCAAGTAAGTGCTTTTGTCTGCATTTCTTTAATGAAAATGTTGTGTAAAATAGAAAAAAGACAAAAGAAGCCTTAAATCTCCATATAACATCACTCACCCTAAGAAGAAAATATACAATTATGTTACAATGTCATTCATGAATTCCAACCCCACGCATAAACTTCAAAAAATGCACTTAATGATCAGCTTAATCTTAAGGTTTATGAAATCACCCCTACTAAATCAGCTTAATTCTTAAGGTTTTCAAAGATTATTATGACTTTGGTAACAATAAATAACAAATTAAGATACCAACAAAAATCCATTCTATTTAAATGATCAAATTTAAGTAATTCGAAAAAAATTGGTCCAATCAAGATTGTTAAATGAATTTTGGATTTGAATGGTCGAGTTTAATAAACTTCAGATTCAATCAAATTGGCCATTTAGATATTGATGGAACATGAATTCTAAATTCTTTTAAAGGAAAATTAGAATCTAATAAATCAAACTTTATGTCCAATTTGATGTAACAAATCAAACTTAACTTTTTGTTAATGATAAACTGTACTTAACATAATATTTTTCTTAGTGAACCTCCACCAATTTTCGGTTACCGGAAAAATGACATGATGTTTTTTTGCTGATTTGGAGTGGTTTATAGGCAAAAATTAAAAGAAAAATGAAGACGACTTCCTCTTCCTTTTCTCCTTGTCAAGCTTGGTTCTGAGCTTGACATTTTCTTCATACAAACGCTCAAAGTTCTGACTCTCATTCCTAATTTTTTGTAATTCATTTTTCATTCTTGTCACTTCAGACAACAGCTGCTCGAGCCTTTCTTCCAACACATTGTTCATTCCAATTAGGTTCATTTCAATCAGCAAAAAAACCTTCATGTCATTTTTCCGGTGACCGGAAATTGGTGGAGGGTTCACTAAGAAAAATGTTATATTAAGTACAGTTTGTCATTAACAAAAAGTTAAGTTTAGTTTGTTAGATCAAAATGAACATAAAGTTTGGTTTATTAGATTTCAATTTTTCTTTTTTAAATTTAGCATTGCGTGGTTAAGTTCATTCATAACAAAAATGCTTGTCAAATAGCTTAAGATTAGTGAGGACTAAATTCAGTAATTTAATATCGTGTTTAGGTAAGTGATCAATCAAAGTTGTATGTTTAATTAAAGCCTTTGAATTTTCTTTTGATAAGATTATTGCTTGTTGTATTACTATTTATTTATTCACTTAATCAAATTTTTTTATCGTTATTTATTTGTCATTTTAAATTTCTAATATGACTTTTATCAAGTTAATATCTATATTCATTATCTATTATAATTATTCTTTACCACTTTAAATAATTTTATAATTTTTCCCTAATTTTGTTGATTATGTTGGTTTCTCTCTACTCTGTAATAGAGTACCAAATAAAATAAGATACGAAATTTGAAAAGATATTTGTAATATTTATATAATTTGTTATCTTAGTTATCTGAAAATTAGACTACATATCGATATCTTATGTTACAATTATTTACTCACAACTTTTTCCTTAAATAATGTTTTATACTTTGTTAGCAAAATTAGTTTACTTTAATTAAAAAGAAGATCGAAATCTGAACTTTTTACAGCCACAAGCAAAATGCAATGACACTGATGGATCCGATTTGGTCTACTGGCGCCGCGTAGAAGAATCATGGCGGTCAAAGTATATAGTATTTTTGTAAATTCTCTACAATGCAAAAAAGCTGATCTATATACCATAAAAAAATAGGGGCCCATCAGGGTGCTTCCTGATATTTTTCTTAAACTTTAATAAATCAAATTTAATGCCCTCAGAAGGACGTTGGCAAACCAAGTGCGGACGAACACGAGAACAAATTTATAACTTTTAAGTTGCAGAACTTATTTAATTATCATTTTATCAGAATAGATTGATCATTGATACAATACAAGGAAAGTTTTTGTTAATCAAAATCAATTGATTAATTAATTGATTATGTGGTGCGATATACAACAAAAATCAACTGGTGGGTTAGGTATCTTTCATTTATTAAAAAGTATTATTAGAGTCACACATTTTTAAAATCAAAAATAATAAAATATCATGGGACAAGACATATTTTAAGTGTCTTGTCTTTATAATATATATATATATATATATAAATTAATTTGAAAAAAATTTACATGATTGACTTTTATAACTATAACAATACATATAAATAGTATAAAATCATACTTTCATCTATACTGAAGAAAACTAGCCCTGCTCTGAGGACCTCCGCAAATCCATCTTGAGGACCTCTAGCCACAGCAGCGCCAAAGCTTTTGTTTGAAAGAACAAATAAGGGAAGTTCCCAAAATCCTTCATCTTATAACCAGAATATTCTCTAAAGATTATGTATACTTATTGGAGAGAATCGGGACCTAGGGTCTATGCAAAATCATGTGGATGATGGAAATCCATCCATAGAACTCATAAACACTACAAACCTTAGGTTATTGGATTAATGGAGATAAATATGAAATTAAAAGATATGAACAATTCTAAAGAGAGAAATCTCACCAAATTGAACTAAGATGTTTAATCTTTGGCACAAGGACCTTCCACAAGTAAAGAGTCTTGAAACACCCAAGAAATCTCACAAAGAGTGGAGAAAAAACACCCACTCACAAAGAAGAGAATTCACCAAGCAATTTCCACCCAAAGGATTAGCTTTCATTGATTAGCATTTGAAAACCCACAATTACAAACTCTCCAAGTGAGAGGAAATTTTGTGTCTAACCTAAAACCTTCATAAAACTATCTTAATGGAGGTGGGGGACAAGTATATAAAAGAAAGGGGGAAAAGGGGAAAAGAAAACAATGAAAAAAATACCGGAAACACTCGTGCTGGGGGCGAGGTGCTGCCAGCGTCCCCTCCAGAAGGTTGAAGCCAAGCAGCGTTCAGAGGCGTCGCGGGTGCCATGCCATACTTCGCGGGCGCGAAAGCCGGGTGTCGCGGGCGCTAAAACAGAGGTAGCGGGCGCGATGACATTCTGTGCATCCTCAGGTCGTCTTCCAGCGTCGTAGCGGGCGCTACAAAAATTTTCGCGGGCACTACGGCAACGGTCGCGGGCACCACGGCACCCGTCGCGGGCGCTGCATTCTGGGCAGTTTTTCTGACGACTTCAAACGCGCATAACTTCTTCATCCGAACTCCGTTTTAGGCTCATAAGGTATCGATGGAAAGCTCTCGGTGTATAATTTCAGCTCCCAAAATTTGAAGTCCATCGAAGTTGATTGAAGGAGTTATGATCAAAAGAATGAAGGCACGCCCTTTTCTAGCCTTTGAACGCATTCACCACCTTGTGTTTATTCTTGCCGATGGTTCCGGAGCCCCTTAGAAGGCTCGGGAATGGTCCGGTAGAGGCAAACCAAAAGTGAACCGATCCCCATACGGTTTATACTCCCCTTCTTTGAAAAGAGTTGTCCTCAACTCTTGGGAGTTCAAAATTAACTGTGTACCCGTGCAGACCCAAAAGTATGTACTCCAACAGTCGAAGTAGAGCGACACTCATCGACCTGTCCTTCTCAAATATGTAGCAATTCCGGCGGAAAGGAGGGGCCAAGTCGACATCACGAAGAACCCGAACACGTTTAGCACCCATCAACTTGTTGAAAGCAACAAGGAATTCGTCACATGAGAGCTCGGGGTCAAGGCTAATGGAAACAACCTTTTCCTCATTCAACCCGATGTGGAAGTAATTGAGCTCGGGTGAGTAGTCATGGACGTGTACTCAAGCAACTCAACCCCATGGCGAGGCTCGGGAGCGATTGAGCATGACTCAACACTTGGGAACTCTATACGGAGCCCGGTAGGAGTTTGGTGAGGGTGAGGGACAAGGGAGGGAGGTTGGAAATTTATGTGGAGCTAAGGTTCGCTCAACCTCACTAAGGTCGCTTTTTCGCAAAAGTAAAGCCCGATGTGGCTTTCCTTTACTCGAGGCACTCTCATCCCGGGTTTCACTCTTTTGGAGGTTTCTCTTCTCACATCCTACCCCGGCTTGTGGTATATCGGATTCTAAAGGGGCTAAAGAAATGAGTTTGATTTTCCTTTCTCCCATTGAGAAGGTGTAGGTGTTCTTCCGGCCGTCGTGGATAGCATGTCGATCAAATTGCAAAGGTCTACCAAGTAGTAAATGGAAAGCATCCATGGGGACAACATCACAAAGAACATTATCCTCATAAGACCAAGCGGAGAAAGAAACCAAGACTTGTTGGGTTACCTCGAAGTCGCCGCCATCTTTTAGCCCTTGCAAGCTATACGGCTGAGGATGAGCCGAGACCGGCAATTGGAGTTTCTCAACCATGTAGGTAGAGGCCAAGTTGGTGCAACTCCCACCGTCGATGATGACCTTAGCTGCCTTCTCGCCGATGGTGAACCGAGTTCGGAAGATATTCTCCCGTTGAGAGTTATCCCAGGAATCCTTGGTCATGATAAAGGATCGCCTAGGAGTTGAACTCTCCCCTTCTTGCGCGCAAACCTCAACACTAGTCTTTGGAGCCTCCGGTGTGGCTACCTCACTTGCTTTGGAACTTTCAACCATCTTCGTGGGGCATTGGGCTTGGTAATGACCATAAACCCGACATGTGAAGCATTTTATACCCTTGAGCTTCCGGAGATATTCCGCACTTTCCTTATGAGCTCGAGAAGATAGTTTGGGTAGCTTGGAAGTTCGACTTCCCTTGGATGAAGTCTTACTCCAAGAGTGAGCACTTCCCTTCCTAGAAGGCCATGAAGTAACCTTCTCCTCCATTCTCCTAGCTTGAGAACCACCATGTCGATAATCATCAAAATACCTCGAATAGCCACTATGGTGCGCTCTAGGAGCTCGAGTTGAAATAACATGATCCCTTTTCAATGACTCTAGTTGTGTAGGGGTCGTAGCGTGGAGTATGTCACCCATTCGATGTTGCACTTCTCGAATCTTCTCTTCGATACGTTTAAGAGTCTCCTCGAAGGTTGGTTTGGATTTGGGTTTGGGGAAAAGAGGGACATCATGTTTTCCCGAAGCATAGGACATGGAGGCCATTTGTGGAGCTTGGTTATATTGTGGGGTGTATAATTTTAGCGGATGGAGGTTTGGGTTATTTGTAGTTAGGAAGTTTTGAGGAGTTTTGTGAGGCTAATTTTGTGGAGGAAAATGGGGGTGAAACTGGCAAGGGGAATGCACCATGAAGAACAAACCCGGATGGGCACACAACCACCACCAATAATATCCACCAATCAAAACAACCACTAACACAACCACCAACTCAATAAAATCCAATAAATAAATTTCAACACAACCCAATACTATTTCCAACCATTCAATCAACAATCAAGAACAACAATAACACCCAACAATAATGGATGAAGTGACGGATTGTGTTTGGGGAAAATTTGTTGAGTTTTGGGATTTTCTTGTAGTTGACTAATGTTTGGTTAACGGTTCATTGTGTTTTCCTCACTTAGACATTTCATCGAACACCTTCCGTGCACTAATTTCCAACTTCACCTCAAAGCTCCAAATTGCTTCAACAACACCAAATACAAACACAATACGATATACTCCAACACACTTGGAGGCACAAGGGATGGGGAACATCAATATTTGCATACAACACACCAAGAACACCAAAAATCAACACCAAACAATAACAAGAACAATTTCGGGCACAAACAAGAAATCTCCAACAAACTATGAGTTCTATGCCTAGCTCTGATACCAAATGGAGAGAATCGGGACCTAGGGTCTATGCAAAATAATGTGGATGATGGAAATCAACCCATAGAACTCATAAACACTAGAAACCAATTTTTTTGGGTTATTGGATTAATGGAGATAAACATGAAATTAAAAGATATGGACAATTCTAAAGAGAGAATCTCACCAAATTGAACTAAGATGTTCAATTTCTGGCACAAGGACCTTGCAGAAGCAAAGAGTCTTGAAACACCCAAGAAATCTCACAAAGAGTGGAGAAAAAACACCCACTCACAAAGAAGAGAATTCACCAAGCAATTTCCACCCAAAGGATTAGCTTTCATTGATTAGCGTTTGAAAACCCACAATTACAAACTCTCCAAGTGAGAGGAAATTTAGTGTCTAACCTAAAACCTTCATAAAACTATCTTAATGGAGGTGGGGAACAAGTATATAAAGGAAAGGGGGAAAAGGGGAAAAGAAAACAATGAAAAAAAAACCGGAAACATGCGTCTTTGAGGGCGCCGCAATCGTCAGAGCCGCCGTCGCTGAAGCCAAGGAGCGTTCAGAGGCGTCGCGGGTGCCACGCCATACTTCGCAGGTGCGACAGCCGGGCGTCGCGGGCGCTAAAACAGAGGTAGCGAGCGTGACGACATTCTGTGCATCCTTAGGTCATCTTCCAGCGTCGTAGCGGGCGCTACAAAAATTAGCGCGGGTGCGACATAAGCGTCACGGGCGCTACGGCACTCGTCGCGGGCGCTACATGTTGGGAAGTTTTTCTGCCGACTTCAAACGCGCATAACTTCTTCATCCGAACTCTGTTTTAGGCTCATAAGGTAATGATAGAAAGCTCTTGGTGTGTACTTTAAGCTCCCAAATTTTGAAGTCCATCGGAGTTGTATTGAAGGAGTTATGATCAAAAGAGTGTGTACGTCCTTTTCTAGCCTTTGAACGCCTTCACTACCTTGTGTTTATTCTTGCAGATGGTTCCGGAGCCCCTTAGAAGGCTCGGGAATGGTCCGGTAGAGGCGAACCAAAAGTGAACCGATCCTCATATGATTCACTTATTTTGAGTTATATCTTCGCAGAATATATATTATTAAGAAAGGATTGAAGCTTCCAAAGAATAAAGATGAGAAGATCAAGCAAATCTGGAAAGTATCCTCAACTAAGGAAATATCAAACTAGCCGTTGCATTAAAAGCCCAAGCGCCTATATAAAGATCGGCTGCCTCACTTCTCAAGATCAACGATTTCCAAGCAAGTAAATCAAGAGTAGGAATTTCCTTGAGAATTTGAAATTGTAAGAAACTGTGTGAGAAAGTTTTCTGAGTTGTAACCACTAGGGAATTAGTGGTGAGTTGCGTAACCAGTTGGGTGATAACTGGTGAGGACCTCAGGGTCGTGTAGCTAAAGTGAGTGAGTGACCTTGCTTTAGTGAGTCCAAGTCTTTCTTCTTGCCTCAGCTGTGAGGCCATTTCTGCGAAAATTCATTTTGAATTTTCTGCCCTTGTAAGCATTCCTTGAGGACCTCACAGTCCTTGATAGTGCCGAGTTTGTAACCTCCTCTCTTTTCTAGCACTTTAAGCTTATCAATAAAGAAGTATTATTCAGATATATAAGTGCTATTAACGTCCTTGTGTTGATTAAGTGTAGAATTTTTTTATACAACTTTATTTACCCCCCTCTAGGATTATTTCAATTGGTATCAGAGCAGATCCACCTGTTCAAGAGTTTAACACTCGTGGAAAAGATCATGGCCGGTATCTGGAGCGTTACCGTTGTGATGGGATTGATGGATGCTTGAGTTTTGATAGAAAGTCAAGGAAGAAGAACTTGAACAACATAGGGTTTGCATATGACCATTGGCAAGGAGAGTCCACAACCTAGGCCTAACATTCCACCATGATTAAGTAGGATAAAACCACCATTAATCACTAAAGAAATGACTTGAACACCACCAAAGATAGATTGGATAAAGTAAACAAGATTTTTAGGGAGAGGCTTGGAGAGCACTCAAACACTTCATTCACCTTCAGGTATTTTGCCCAGAAAAAGAACCCACCAAGTATTTATACAAAATTGTCAAAAGCAAAAACACAGTCATTTTGGGTACAAAAAATTTGGTAGAAAAGCAAATGTCGTCTGCGCGATAGCGTGCTGTCCGACTCCTATCTTGGGCGCGAAATCTGGCATAACAAGGTTTCGCGGGCGCAAAGGGCTTGTCGCAGGTGCGATGATGCTCTGTCTGAATCCTGTCTTGGGCGCGAAAACTAGGACAGTAAGGGGTCGCGGGCGTGACGAGCTTGTCACGGGTGCGACGATGTTCTGTCTGAATCCTGTCTTGGGCGCGACACTCTGGGACAGTAAGGCGTTGCGGGCACGACCGGTGCGTGTCGCGGGCGCGACAACGATCTGCCGAATCCTGCCTTGGGTGCGACAGTTTGGGGCAGGAAGGTGTCGCGGCGCGACTGGCTTGTCTCGGGCGCGGCGTCAATCTGTGTGCCTCTTTGCTTCCAAAATGTTCCTTCTTGCAAGTCATTGTATCGGGGTTTAACCCGAAGCCCGTCACCACATAGTTCAATAGGTCGAGACGGCCTGACACGGTCCGAGGGCCTCCGGGGTTAGGGTACAAGCGGGTCTCCTTAGAAGACCTCGGAACCCATCCAATAGATGGCCGAGACTACCCTTATATTTTCGGGTTTCACCGGGAATTGTACCTCGAGATTCAGCGTGGTGGAAGGGGCTCGTTTGGCAAAGGTCACGAGGACGAGAATGGGACCCGGGACTGGGACTCTTCATCCCCCCCTTCTTCAAGAGGATTTTCCCTCAAATCCGCATTGGGTTCAACGTCCTCAATGTAGGGTGATAGATCGCCAACGTTGAATGTGGAGGAGACCCCCATATCTCCCGGGAAGTTCGAGTTTGTAGGCATTATCATTTATTTTCTCCTACACCTTGAACGGTCCTTCACTCCTCGACATGAGCTTGCCTTTCCTCCGCGAAGGGAATCGTTCCTTCGTCAAGTGGAGCCAAACCAAGTCCCCGGGTTTGAAGGTGATGTCTCGGTGATACTTGTCCGCGAAGTGGGTTTTATTGCCTCCATTGGGCTGTTGAGGAGTGCTGGGCCGCGAAGCTGGGCCTATGGAGACAAAAACCCCCACAGGTTTTCGTCTTTTTCTTTTTTTTTCTTTCCTCATGAAGGGAATCAATGTGGGTCCCAATCGTCATGTGGATGAGAATTTGCCACGCAGCCATGTTCCTCTTTTGGGTGGCAAAATGATGACCTTTGGATTTTCGGCTAATGAAACGCATTTGGCATCTCGAGGCGGGTCCTAGAAACGAGCGGCTCATATTCACTCAACCTTTCTATAAATATCATGCCTCTCATCCATTTCATTCATATCTTCAACTCCTCCACATCTCTCTAGCTTCTTCTTCTCTCTAGAAAAATTTGCTTCTTCGCAGAAAGTTCGAGTCTTTTAGAAAATGCATCCCCGAAGCCATAGGAATCCTCCTCTTCCTAATGCGGCGGCATGGCCCCATGAGATGTCTTCATGGCACAACTTCATTCCTGGTGTGAATGTTGACCCTTTGGATCTCACCATTCAATCTTGGAACCATGCTTGGTTCTACCGTTCCCATGGCAAGGTAATTTCCGAAACCTCTTTTTTGATGCTTAGTTTAATGTAAAAAAATGAGCAAGCACGAATTTATTTTTCATGTCTTGTCGATTTTCATTATTTTAAGCATGCTTTAAATTGATGCATATATATGGCTTCATGATGGCCCTTTTTATGCATTCCGACTGAGGACCCAATTTGTAAAATGAATCTGAAATAACCCATTATGGCCCGTAGTTTAGATAAAACCCTTGCGGGCTTTCTTTTATTGGATCAATGCATGTTCGGCCCAGCTCACAAAGGAGGCGACCCGCATTGAATATTAAACCCACGCGGGTTTTTATTGCCATATGGGCTGTCCCAAACAACTGTGGGCCGGAGGCGCGACCCATTTACTGAATAAAAACCCATGCGGGTTTTAATTCCACTGGGCCGAGACTTTTGGGCCGTTTGTTTATTTTATGGGCCGTGGCTGTGAGCCCAGTGCTTATGTTGGGTCCAGCTAGGGCCAAAAATTGTCCTTAGGACCAAAGTTTTAAATGAGCCCCCATTTTGAATAGCTTCCTGAAAATTCGTTTGCCTTTAGGAGGATAATTTGAAGACTCCCGGTGCCCTAAAAGATCCTCTTAAAGTAGCTGAATCGATTTCTGGAGACTTTGTGAGCAACACATTGACCGCGGCGGGTCTTATGCCGTTTTGGAAATGCTTGGTGGCCTGGAGGGGTCGAACATTCCGCGTCATTGGCCGAGCTATGGCTGAAAGGTTTTGGGATACTACCAATTCCTTTCACTTGCCTGTGGGTGAAATGACTGTTACTTCCACAGATTTTGTTATGATCACCGGCCTTCCTTGGGGTGGACGCGACGTAGTCTTTGATGCTAAGATTCCGCCGATGGTCTTGGACAGGTTGGGTCCATGTTAGCGCGCTTAGGCCAGGGGCAAGGTCTTTCGAACCTCTCTTATACACATTTCGAAGCAGCAATCCGTGATGCTAACTTCCAAAATTTGCCTGGGAAGCAACGTCGCTTTATCTTCCCGGCGTACATTATTTCCGCCACCTTTTTTGCCAACCGTGGGGACATCACCCTGACATGGTTTCGGAATCTTCTGGACCTTAATAATGTCCGGAACCTGAATTGGGGCAAGGCGGCCTATGCAAACTTCATTCTTTGGCTTCCCCGAGGCGTCAGACTTTCGCAGGATGATGATCCGGTCTATGGAAGGTGCTCTGTGGAAGGTGCTCGAGGTACGTACCCGAGACTCTTCTCTTTGTAATACTTCTAGTCTTTTGCTCTTTCTTTAAGTTTATGTTTATGCAGTCGTGGGCGTATGAGTACATTACGCCTTTTGGGTATTCGATCAAACAAGGATAAGACAGTTCCGGCTGCTGAACGCTGGACTGCTGAGGGCATTCGTGGGAGGAAATTCCAGCTAGACAGTCTCGATCATATTCATCGTGTGCTGGACGACCTTGCACCGGTATTCCTTTATGCCTGACATCTTTCTTTTATTTTCCTCCATTCTTAAAATAACTCTCTTCCTTTCATAGAATTAAGTGAATTGGCGTCCTTGGTTTGAATTCAACATGGAAGGATTGCCCACCCTTTTTCACCTGGTGGAACATGACACTCGTCTCCGCGTTTTGATGGAGGGACCTTCGGGCTTCGTGTGGTACTTGGGAGAAAGAGCTTCGAGGCAGATCTTGGGGGGATATCCTGGCCTTATTCCTCGGGATCCTCCGGAACATATGTTCGAGCCATGGCGTGTTGACCTAGGTGTTATGAGAGATCTGATTCGGGGTTAGGATTTTGACAACTTCGTGCATGACGTTCTGTAAGAGCAATTCAATGAAGAGTTCCACCGTTATCTTAGCCGTTTGGCTCCCCGAGTGGTATGTATCTTCCTCTTTTATCTTTATTATGCCTTGGCTGATTTCTGACCATAAAGTTTACAGCTGGGGCTTTATGCCAAGGCCGCTGAGGTGGAGATTCCACCAGAGAGGAAAAAAATCGGCGGCTTCATGGACGTGGAGAACAGCAGCGAGTGTTCTACACTTCGAGCATTCGAACGGAAACCGGTAATTCCTCATTTTATGTTGCTTCCTTTTTATCCCACATATTACTTATATATAACCCTAGGTCTTGCTATCTCTCAGCCAAGATGGGCTTTCCTCCATCAACTGACTAAGGAGTGGAGCACCATGAAAAAACATATTGACCGGGAATTCACCGGCTCAGGTAGATATCGAGGCAATACCGTTGGAAGGGCAAATATGGAGGCTGATGCGGAATCTATTCCCAGGGAACCACCTCGACGTTCTACTGTAGGAGCTCCTTGCAGAGAGCCCCCGCGCCGTTCTTTGGTAGGGGAATATTCTTCTCGTAGCCGATCTCGGGAAGAAGTTGGTGGGTCTTCTCGTCCTCCCCTAGCAGCTGTACAAGAAGGTCGCGGTAAAGGCATTATGGTCGAGGGTCAACACTCAACTGGGTCTCATCGTAGCAGGTCTGGTAGTAGAGATTGTCGTCCTCCGAATATGGAAGAGGACATGGCTCATATGTCCTTGGAGGAGCGACTTGGTCAGGGAGGGTCGTATCCCAGTGCTGGATATGGTGGTGATACTCAGCCCCATTCATATTGGGTGGAGGATGCTTCAGAGTCAAGCGCCACCTACCTGCCCTCTCATTCTCGTCGTATTCCAGCTTCAGTGCGCTCTGCTCGTCGTGGTCGGGAGATAGTGGTGAGGGACCGTGACTCAAGTGCATCCGTAGGGTATCCTGGCAATTAGGCCCTAGCGGATGACACTACTTCACGTCCTGCACCCTAAGATGCTTCCTCTTTTGGTTCTTGTTCTCATTCTGCTGGATGGCCTGTTCCGGCTACTGGGATGGGTCTTTCATGGCTTATGGGTACGCAAGAGTGGTCTGCGCCTCAACACTCTTGGCTGGGAGGATCTGCTTCTTCTGGTTGACCAGCCCCCGGTTATGGAACTGGTCCTGTATGGCCTACTCCATCTGTTGAGTGGCAGGTTCCCGATCATTCATGGCTAGCCGCTTCACAGGAGCATTCCATGTCGTCACCATCGAGCGTACATCCTTCGGGACTCCCCCTGTCTAAACCATCGCCTCCTGTGTAGACTGCTCCTGATTACTATTCCTGGGATACTTATTTTGGCACGGCTGGCACTTCCAATGCTGGGACTTCACATGCTGGTAACAATCCGGTTGATGCCATCATCTCTTCTTTAAAGTCTCCATTTTGATTTCACATGCTAGTACTTATTACTTTTATTTTATTAATGTTGACTGTTTTACTCCATTTTGATCATGGATGAAGGTGTATAAATACCACACCCTATACATATGATCATCACCCATCATCTCTTCTTTAAAGTCTCCAAAAGTCACAAAAAGAAATCCTCTAAGTTTTCATGGCATTCGAGAGGAAGCTTGCTACTTGGATGAGCACTTTGTCCAAGGAAGAGAAGAAAGAACTCGTGAGATACAAGGTGACGGGTCTGTTAAGTCTTCGACAAGTGAGGGTAAATCACAACTTCCTTCGTGCAGCGGAGACCTTTTGGGATCAAAAAATTCATGTTTTTCGCTTCGTACTAAAGGGGTTATGCCCGCTTCCGGAGGAGTGGTCCTCAATCCTAGGGACGAATCATTTTTCCCGACCGACGTCGCCTCCAACATCAACTAACGTCCACAAACAACACAAAGAGCTGCTGTGTCTTCATTCTCAGGTCGTCGAAAGTGCAATATTTGGCGAAGAGGTACATTTTCAAACCATAATTGAATATTTCCAATCTCCCGATACCTTGGAATATTCAGTAATAGAATGGATCGCATTCCTGAAGGAACCTCGCGACATGCATGGTGGATCGAACGGTGGCATATTTCCGAGTGTGTGACCCATGATTCACGCAACGCCTATGTGTGCCTTGCCGGCTTGACGCACATGACTTTTTATTTCCCGGAGCGAGTGAGGCGGCAAATGGGTCGCAAACAAAACATCCCCGAGCTTTTGTGTGAAGCACCCGAGCCATTGAAACTTCGTAGCTCGGTGATAGAGTCATGGCTGAAATATTGGGAAAGAAGACCAACTCTTAGGGCTCCAACTAAGGCGCATATATCCCAAGTTGCTAATGACGGCTATCACGGATGGTTAATTACAACCGTTGAATCTCGTCGCGCCGGAGAGGCAAGAAGAGGACAGACATCCATGAAGGCAAGATTGGGTCCTCGCACATCGGTAAAGGACCGCCTTGGTGTAAAGTCTCGGTGAAAGACAAACTTGGTCCAAGCGTTGAGATACAAAAACCGAGCAGGCTGGTCTATAAGTCTAATTACAAAGAGAGAGACCTCAATGAACCTAGAGATATGGAGATCGACCATGAGACACTGGCGAAGTGGAAGAAATGAAGCAAGATTAGAAGATAGACGGAATGAAGGAACTGAAAATGCTTTGCCAGAATAATCTTTTATTTAATTACGCCTTTTTGAATTTTCTTATTTACAAGCAGTGTACTTGCATTATCAAATAATAAAAGAAGAAACATCGTTCACAATTATTGTATTCTTGCAAACTTTATTTCTCTTATATACATGAGCATTTATCGAATATACACCAAGTGTCTGAAAATTGGTTTTCCAGTTGCTTGGTTGTATTAAGCATAATATCGCTTGAGCTGATCCAAATTCATAGGTTGAACTACATCCTCTCCATCCATAGTACTAAGTCGAGCTGCTCTTCCTGGCAAAATGTCCTTAATTATATAAGGACCCTTCCAATTAGGTGTAAATTTTCCCCTTGGGTCTTGTATAGGTGCCCTCATCTCCTTAAGCACCAAATCACCTACTTGAAGTGAACGACTTTTCACCTTCTTATTAAGCACGAGTGATCCTACTTTGGTACACTTGCACATTATGCAACGCCCTTAATCACCTTTCATCCATTAACACTAACTCCTCGAACCTTGCCCTAGCCCATTCAACTTCTAGCAATTGACTTTCCGCCACTATTCGTAGCGAAGGGATTACTACTTCAACTGGCAGGACTGCTTCCATCCCATACACCAAGGAATATGGTGTTGCACCTGTAGCAGTTCGTATCGAGGTTCGGTATCCCCACAAGGCAAATGCCAACTTATCAGGCCAATCTTCGTAAGTGACAACCATTTTCTTAATGATTCCAGCCACTGTTTTATTGGCCGCTTATACAGCTCCATTAGCTTGCGGTCGATAAGGTGAAGACCGGTGATGCTGAACATGGTAGTTAGCGAGCAGAGTCTCCACTTCCTTCCGAAAATGGCTTCCATTGTCTTTGATGATCTCATGAGGCACTCCATATCGACATATGATGTTTTGGAGGATGAATTTGGCCACTTGCTTAGATGTGAGTTTGGTGTAAGAGGCTGCCTCTACCCACTTAGTGAAGTTATCAATGGCGGCCAAGATGTATTCATGCCCTCCTGTTCCGGTTGGGTGTATCTTGCCAATGATGTCGATACTCCATACCGAGAACGACCATGGAGATGTTAAAGTACTTAGATATGATGGGGGTTGATGCTGTAGGTTGGCATACTCTTGGTATTTGTGACACCTTTGAAAGAACTCTAAGTAGTCCGCCTCCGTAGTAGACCAGTAATAACCAGCCCTTTGAATCTTCTTCACCAGCATGCACCCATTCATGTGAGGCCCGCATTCTCCTCCATGTACAGTAGCCATGACATCCTTTGCACTCTTAGCATCGATGCATAATAAATTAATGTCCGTAGGTGATTTCTTGTAAAGGTGATCTTGGATCAAGCAGTATTGTGCCGCTAGAGAGCTGATCGCTCGCTGTCCTCGAGCATCCACCTCAGTTGGATATTCGCCTTTTCGAAGAAAATTGTATATGTCATGGAACCATTCCTCAGTTTCTTCTTCTTATGTCTCCATATTGCAGACATATGTTGGTTCAGATTGTCGCTCTACTACTATTGGTAGTTGGAGCGTGCCTGATGGGATTGATATCATTGAAGACAACTTGGTGACAGACCTAAAACTAATAGGTGTTTGTGTACCGCAAGTGTACGGGTCTGTGTAGTAATAAAAATATCGTTCTCTCTCAGGGACTTGTGTTCAGCTACGCACTAAACTAGTTCACTACAAAGGATGCTAGGTCGATCAAAAGGTTGTTGTAATGGTTCTGATAAGTAACTAAGGAAGCAGGAAATTAAAGGATTTAACCAAGTAATTAAAGGTGTTTAGGGGAGTCCACTCTAGTAACTTAATCAATTAAGCGGTGATTCTAGTTCTAGGTAATTTTAGTAGTGTCGGGGTCTATAATCTTTCTAAGCCTTATTACTTCGATCTTTCGATCCTAGGTGAGTTACAGTGATTAAACTATCATTATTTCAAACTATTTAATCTAATCAAAGATAAAAAAAAAAACTGATTATAACACGACCCTAGGCAAGAATCATTATGTCTAACTATTTTCTAAACCTATTCAATCTACGCAATCCAATTCAAGACTCAAACTGTCGTTCTGTTGTCGAGAATCTAAAACCAAGTACAGGCTGAAACTGTCGTTCTGTTGCCAAATTACCATGACATACAATACACGTAGATTAAACGACTGTATTAAAACCTAAAACTGAAATTACACACTATAAATTAATTGAAGAACGTCGAGTTTATCCCCTAAACAAGGAATCTAAGCACTCATAATAATAAAAACAAGGAAAACAATAATAAAATTTGAATAACGAAACATAAAGTAAATAGAAATTAAACCGAACGTTCGAGTCGTCGAATTCGATCTCTTCGTGTCACTCGATTCGATCTCCTTCTCCTCCTCTTTCGTTCCTAATCTACTAGAACGGCTCCCCGAAGGGAGGAATTACAGAGAAAACCCTAAGGCTAAACGACGGAAATAAAACTCTCAATCGTTAGTTATTTTCAATTGAATGGCGAAGTCATCCTTTATAATGCACGATTAGGGCACAAAACGTGGCCTGCGTTTTGGAAACGCTGGTTGCGTTTTGCCCAAAAGTGAAAGTCTCCGTGAGAGGGCGCTGGCTGCGCCTGAAAAACGCGGCCTGCATTTTGGTTCTACTTGCTTTTTTGATGCTTCTAGACGAGGCGCGGGCTGCGTTTCTAAAACGCTGCCTGCGCCTTGTTCTTCTGCCCTAACTGGGTTTGGGCCGTGTGATTTTGGGCCGTTCTTCTTTCCTTCTTCTCTTCTTCTTCAACTTCTTTTTTTATTTCTTTGATTTTTGCTATTTCTCCTCCAATTTTTCATGCCTTTTTCATATAATTCCTCTAATTCCTGCAAAACACCCCAAACTCGCGAACAAGTGTATAAATCACAGAATTTGACATAAAATTACGGGGTTTCAGGTATAAAAGGCATGAAACTGACATGTTTTGAGCCCTAAAATCTCTATATAAAAATGACTTATCACTTGGCTAGAGCATCAACCAGTTCATTGTGATCCCTTGAAAGGTGTTGGAAGCTAATTTGATCAAATTGGGCAGCAAGTCCCAAAAGCTTCTGTTGGTATGCCATAAGGCATTCATTCTGAACTTTCCATGTATTTTTAGCCTGATTAATGATGAGGCTAGAATCTCCGAAGACCTTTATATGGCGTATGCCTAGAGCCAAGGCAGCTTGCAAACCTTTGATGCATGCTTCTGTGGACATTTTTCCTTGCCGTTCGGGCTTCCGAACGTCCACGTTAGGATTGGGGTGTGATTCGGTGATTTGTCCTGATATTTAACCTTTGAAAACTCTTTAAGGAAATCTACCCTACATTTCATGAATAATATTTTGTAAAATCACTTTCCCTTTACTTATTCATTTTATGAGTCATTGAATTAAACCTTTAAGCATGAACATCCACTTGTTCCAAACTCTTCTAAATTTAACCCAATTTGCTCATTTAAAATGTTAGGCTCGGAAGAAAGTAATTTATGCAAATATTATTTAGAAATATAAGAAAGAAAACCTTAAAGTTGCATCGATACATTGTAAAACCATGTTAAACATAGTTTATGCAATCCTCGATGTGTTTTAGTTCGAAATGGGAGTCGCCACCCGACTTTTTAAGGGAAAAGCCAAGACAAAACCAAAAAGAAAATAAAGAAAGACTCCACATGCGAAACCCAAGAATGGATTCGGGGGTAAGGCTACGAACTCGAAAAGTAAACTTTAAGAGTTCGCCTCTCACAAAAGGAAATACTCTACTAAAAGTTTAAAATGTGCTTTTGATAAAGTTTGGAAGGGAAATAAATGAATACTTTATAGAGTTATTTCATTGAACATACAAAAGAATTAAAGAAAGATAGGTACATAATATACAACACATTATTTACATAAAGAACACTTAGAAGCTTACATTATGTTTTTTGAAGGGAAGCATGACCTAGCATTTGTTGTAGTAGCCTTTGGATGCCTTGAATACTCCTCTTGAATATGCCAAAATGGTGCCAAAAGTGGATGGGGAAAAATATGGAAAAGGGATGAGAAAAAGGGTAGGAAAAGGCTCTTTTTGTGGTGTTTTGGGTAGTAGAAAGATAGGCTTTTTGTGGAGATGAGGGAGGATAGGATGACAGTATAGGTTAGGGGATTGAAGAAGATAGAAGAATGGATATTATGATGGTAAGAATGTGGTGTAAAAGATGATAGAAAAGGTGTAGGAAGAAAGGGCTCTTTTGTGGGTTTTTTGGTGGTGTTTTAGGATGTTTTTGTGAGGGTTTTATGTAAGAATAGTGGGAATATTATGGGATTATGGGTTAAGGGGTTTAAGAGGATGAAGATAAGGAGATTAGGATAATAAGAGGATGGTGGAAATGTGATGGGAAAAGAGTGGTAGAATGATGATACTAGAATAAAGATTAGAGAGATGATGAAAGAATGAGAGAGTGGATGAATGAGAGTGTAAGAGGGGAAGAATGAGTGAATGATTGAGTGAGTTTAGCTTTGGCATGAGAGGGGTATTTATAGGCTTTAGGAGGGAGTAGATACATATACACATACATGCATTCGTCCTTGGTAGTCAACAATGCAGATAACAAGGCAGTTGGGGGAGATGTATGATGTTGGATGGCAGCACGTGGTCAATTGACCACGTGGGGTCGGTGTGTAGGTCGGTCGGCCACCAGCTGGAGGGGGGGGGATGTACTAGCTTCGTCCATGCATTCTTGGACGGTGGTGTGTGAAGAGAGTTTGCCTAGGCAAGCTTCCATTCACACTGGATGGAGAGTGTATATTATTTAGCTCTTTAGGAGTGTTTTTGAGTGCTTTTGTGAGGATTCGATCTCGCGACTTCTTGGCACGTGGCTTGCATGCTTGGCTTTCCCTTTTCTAATTTCCTAATTTTCTAACTAAGAGATATATAAAAAGGAAGTAATAAAAATTACATCAAAAGTACACAAAATATATGCTAAAATCTAGCTTATCGACCGACTTCTTCTTCTTCTTCGTTTTTGCTTCGTTATATATGTTCATACTATATATTTATGTGACAAAATCCGGTGTCTACAGATAGCCCCCACTTTGATTGAGTCTGAGGATAGGACGGAAATCAAAGTAGTCTTAATTTGAGGGACACCGGTTGGGATATGACTTTGGAATGCAAAGCCTGAGGATATGACTTTGTCGAGTGCAAAGCCTGAGGATATGACTTTGTTGAGTGCAAAGCCTGAAGTGATGCTTAGAAGCTGAGTCCTGCATCATAGTTGTGGGCGGCATGCGCCTTTGTAGAGGATGATCTCGAGCAAGAGTGATGCTCTACTTGAAATGATCTCGGACGTTTGACGACGTCCTACTTGAAAAGGTGAGCTGACACTTGGAAGCAGAGTCTTGTGTCGCGGTTGGCGAACTTGCGCCGATAGGTGTTCTCAGGCGAGAATGACGCCTTACTTGTTGGAGAGATTTGGTCGAACCTGATGCCAACGACTCGTGGATGTTGATGTCAATTTTCTAGTCTTTCCTAGTGTCGATTCCAGTCTTCCTCGGTGTCGTTTCCAGTCTTCCTCGGTGTCGTTTCCAGTCTTTCCCGGTTGTCGTTTCCAGTCTTTCCCGATGTCGATGTTGATGATTGTTGGCATGTTCAATGCTGAAGGACTTCATCGATCGCGATGTCGATGGCCTGAGGCTCGAGACTTCATCGGGCGTGCTGCCGATGGCTCGGGGATTGGGACTGCATCGAAACTCTGCCGATGGCCCTGGTTGTCGAGACTTCACCGAAATTCTGCCGGTGGCTCTGATGCTGATGGGGACTTACGCCGATTGGCGACCCTGTTTTTGGTCTTTTTGATGATGTCGATGATAGCATTGACAAAGTGGACGTGAGGCCAGATGCCGAGACTAACCAGACGCGAGGCTGGAAGCCGCTGATGATGATGATGATAGTGGTGATGATGATGATGATGATGATGACAAACTGGATGCGAGGCTAGATGCCGAGACTAACCAGACACAAGGCTGGAAGCCGTTGATGATGATGATGATGATAATAGTGGTGACAAACTGGACGCGAGGCCAGATGCCGAGACTAACCAGACACGAGGCTGGAAGTCGTTGATGATGATGATGATGATGATGGCAATTCAATGCCGAGGAACTTCACCGATCGTGATGTCGATGGCCCTGGGGGTTGAGACTTCACTGAAACTCTGTCGGTGGCTCAGGATTGGGACTGCATCGAAACTCTGCCGATGACCCTGATGCTGATGGGGACTTACGCCGATGGGCTACCCTGTTTTTGGATTTTTGATGATGATTGTTTAGACCAAATTTTGTGTCTAAATACCGCCTAAATTCTTAGGCTTTTGACTTGTTTCGTAGCTTAATGTGTTTTTGGTAATTTTGTAGATTTTGGAGTTTTCACTCAAAACGTAGCAAAACGGGCCTTTTTATAGCATTTTTAGTGATTTCCCAAGCCGAGCCGGACCGGAAGCCGAGGCGGAGTCGACCCGGGACCACTTTCCTCACCTTTGGTGTCAATTAGTGAAGTAACACCTGCTACGACTCTCGGATCGGGCGTTACATGCTTCGGAAAGAAGGAAGAACAAAGGGAAGGAAAGCCAAGGCGTAGCCCCCGCCACAAATGGCGTACCACCCGCTAGGCCTAGAGCACTTTTGGAGCCGAGCTGCACCGTACCCACGGTGTTGGTGACCGTAGCCACGACGCTGCGAAGGGAGAAATCGCCTGGCTGTCTTCACTGGTCGCGCCCACGACGGGGCTGGTCGTGCCTGCGACCCCCCTGTTGCTACGCTGTTTTGTCGGGCCTTAAGCGCTGCGTTTTGGGATTTTTTTACCCCTTGTATAAATAGCTCTTTTGCTGCGTTTTAGAGAGAGAGCGATTGGTTAGGCATCTAGGGAGATAGACTTAGACAATTTCTAACTTGTAATTAGGAGTTTTAGAGAGAGATTAGTGAGAGATTAATCTAGGGTTTTGGAGATTTGTGTTTGTTATTGAAGATTTGGAGATTCAAACAATTGAAAGATTGTTGGGTCATCTTTTTATTGCTTTCTCTTGTTCATCTACAGCACTTTGATAATTTTCTCTTCCCCTAACTCCTTTATTAATTACTGTGCTAATTAATTTGCTTGTTCTTTAATTGTTCTTGCTTGTTATTTGATTATCTTGCTTGTTTATGGTTGTTTAATGTTAGAAAACATGTTTAGGTTTGGTTTGGATATTGTTAGCATAGTTTTTGTCATGATTAGTGGCTAGAAACCCTATGGGTTAGGGGGTAATTAAGGGTGTGAATGGGTGATTAGGTTTGGGTTAGCAATATTAGTGAGTAACTAGTTAGGAAATCAATTTCCCAATCCTATCCTTCCTTCAAGTGGGATGTATTTGGGTGCGAAAGCATCCCGAATACATCCAACGCTTGTTGGAAGGTAGGAATTAGGATAGCTAGTATTCTAGTTCGCGAGAGCGAATAGAAACTAACTTGGATATTTCGTTCCATTAACTCCCCCCGGGTCTGTCGATGGACTTTGGGGAAGTCAATCCGGACTATCCTTGAAAGAGGAAGCCCGGTGGGTATTTTCTAACGAAGTTACGATTTGATTTCCCCTTCTCGTTACTCTCTTGTTGCGAAACCCCTTTCCTCATTCCCGTTTGCATCCCGAAAAGCCTCCGAAGCCCATTTCCTTTCCTTGACCGACCTTAGATTTGTTTCTTGCGTTTTGATCCCTTCAAACCGATATCCTTCCCTTAGTAATCTCACCCGACCATTGACTTAGTTTCTATGACCAAGGCCGCCAGCTCCCTTAGAGAGAACGACAATACCGAGGACCACAAAACCACGATACACAAAATGGCGCCGTTGCCGGGCAGCCAGCGCCCCTAGTTTTAGTTTCTTAGTTTTTGGTTATTTGAGTTTGCTTTCACGCTAGAAATCGGTTTGTGTCAATCCAAATGAATTTGATGCTTCTTCATTTCTTGTAGGAGTCTTCGCGTTATAATGGGTGAAGCTCAAGCTGGTTCACCTCGTACCCTTCTGTCATATGCCATTCCATCATTGGGTACGGGAGGCAGTCCTATCACATTACCACCATTGCCACCCGATGTTGTGTTCGAGTTTAAACCATACTTACTTGAAGTCTTCGAAAGAAACCCGTTTCATGGGGACGATGCTGCTGGAAGTCCCATTGCTCATATTGATAAATTTGAAGACCGGATTAGCTTTATACACATCCCAAAGATATCATCAGAATATTTGAAATTGAAGTTCTTTCCTCTAACTCTTACGGGGAAAGCGAAGATATGGCTACAAACATGTCCACCTGGTTTTTATTCTTCGTGGGAGGCACTCAAAGGAGATTTTCTTCACCGTTTCTTTCCGGCGGAGGAGAGACACCGACTTCGAGCAGAAATTTTAAGTTTCAAGCAAGGGCCGGAAGAGAGTCTTTTTGACGCTTGGGGGAGATTTAAGAGTCTTCAACGACAATGTCCTCATCATAATTTACCGGATTGGATGTTGCTTCAACATTTCTATCATGGGCTTCGTGATCCTCTTAGAGAATCTGTTGATCATGCGTCCGGATGGATGTTTCTAAAGAAGACTGCGGAGGAAACCAACATTTTTCTTCACGAGCTATCTCAGAATGTTCCTAGTTGGGAAGGCGGCCAAAATTCAGGAAATGGGGACTATTCTTTGGAACACAACCCCACTATCAAGCTTCTAATGGCCACCGTCCTTGATTTGTAGAAGAAGATGGTGGATGATGAGGTTTCTAACCCGTTGAATCTAGCCCTAGGTATGCAAGCCTTTGCATCCACACTCGTTCCTAATGTGCAATCTTGTAAGTTGTGTTTTGGTCCACATCTCGAGATCAATGTGTGGAGTATCGTCAAGTAGAACAGGTGAATGCCATCTATTCCAACCAACTTTATTCCCATTCTTATGAGAATTATGAGCCTAGTTATACCACATTTGTCAACCCGGTGTTTAACCCTGTTTCTCAACCTTATGACCATCATGCATATTTTCAAGAAGAGTTCTCCCATCATCCCGCCCCACAACCCCAATTCTCTCAACCACCCCAAGATTCTATGATTGAAAAGTTGTTGCAACAAATTGTTGCTAATCAAGAAAGTGAAGGTGCTCTCCTTAGAGACCTTGAAACCCAAATGACCCAAGTTGCTCAACAAGTATACTTTTCTCAACCCATTCAACCTCAACCTATCCAAGGGGAGGAAGTTGAAGCTATTACCCTAAGGAGTGGAAGAAAAATTGAAGAACCTATGGTAGTGGGAGAGAATGTGGAAGAGGAGAGATCTTTGGGAGAGAATGAGGGAGTCGTGGAGGATAGTACTGAAGAAGAGGATTTAGAAGTTGAGCAAAACATAGTTGAGGAAAAGAAGGATGATGTTGTGGTTAAAGAGGCCGAGGATGAAGAAAAAGAGAAGTTGGAAGAGAGGGTAGAGATTGAGAAAAGACGAGAGAAAGGAAAGGAAGTCTTGAAGGAAGATAGTCATGAAAACCTTTTGGAGAAACCCGTTCCATATAGACCACCAGTTCCATTTCCCGGAAGATTGGTTCAACACAAGAATGATGAGAAATTTTCCAGATTTATTGATATGATGAAAAAGCTCCAAGTTAATATACCATTTTTAGATGCTATGGCGGAGGTCCCTTCTTTCAAGAAACATCTGAAGGACCTTTTGACAAACAAGAAAAGAATCAAGGAGTCATCGACGCTCATCTCACGATTAGTCATAACGCCATTATGGGAAGCAAGTGTCCCGAGAAACTAGCCGATCCGGGTAGTTTCTCTATTCCATGCTTAATCGGTGATATGAGGATTGATAATGCATTATGTGACTTGGGGGCAAGTGTGAGTGTCATGCCACACTCTATATGTAAGAAGCTGAACATTGATGACTTGACCCCTACAACTATCAACTTGCAACTTGCGGACCGAAGTGTTAGGAAGCCCTTGGGAATATTAGAAGACATCCCGGTTCCAGTGGGAAGTTTCCTTATCCCTTGTGACTTCGTTATTTTGGAGATGGATGAGGATTGGAGAAATCCTATTATTCTTGGTCGACCCTTTTTAGCCACTGCAGGAGCTACCATAGATGTGAAAAGAGGCCGCTTGTCTCTTCATGTGGGTAAAGATTATATTGTTTTTGACATTGACCCTTCAAGGGTGAAATCCCGCAAAGAACCTCACTTTAGGCCAATGCGGTGTTAGGCATCTTGGATGAACCCCAAAAGGAGTCTTAATTCCTTGAAGTTGAGCCCGATGATTGGGGAGAAATCAAATATCTAAGGGATTCACATCCACTTCCAAGTGAATTTGAGGATATCTACTATGATCATCCTCTCAAGATTATTCCATGGCGGAAGTAGATTTTTTTGAGTGAAACCTACGTTGAGTGCAACAACGTCAATGCGATGATTTTTAAAGGTCCTAGGCCCGGTAAACCACCAAACACCAAATTGAAGTTACTTTCTACTTCTATTTCTTCATGGCCTACAAAGTTTTTAAGGAAGGGAGCCTCGTTCATTCCCAAAGTTAGGAAGTGTTGGAAGAGAAGAAGGAAGCGTTGGTGGAGGAAGCCAAAGAAAATTCTACCCGGATTTCCTAGAAGAATGACCAAAGCACCGGAAGAGTATTCCATGACAACCATAACTCTTTTTGAGAATCGTGGGAAAAAGAGGAAGAAGAATTGGTGGAAAAGGTTGATAATGTTTTTGGTTTGTGTCCCAAGGATTCCAAGAATCAAGTAAAGTATTTAGGTCAAGCTAGGGACCTAAAACTAGCGCTCTATGGGAGACACCCCATAATTTTTGAGGTTCCTTTCTCATTCTTTTTAGTTTTTGCAATTTTTCTAATTTTATTCCTTTTCTTCTCTTTAATTTTTTCGTTTAGTTTTCTTTAGGTTTTTCTATTTTTCTTGTCTTTTTAATTTTTCTTTATTTCTTTCTTTGTAATTTGAGGTATTAGTTTTAAGTTCAAAAGAAAAAGTTTGAAAAAAAAGAGGAAAAATGATGTGAAAAAATAGAAAAAGTGGGAGTTGAAAAATAAGGAAATTGAAGTCGGAGTGAAAGAAGTAGTGTGAGTTAGTGGAGTTTTGAAAAATTTATGAGTGTTGAGTGAGTTTGAAAGATGAAAAATTTTTGGATTGAATGTGAGGAAGTATAGAAAAATGAGTGTTCAAGTGTGGAAGTTTTTAGGAGTTGGATTGTTTTTAGAATGTTGCATTTGTTTTGGAAGAGTTGCCAGCAAGCAGGTAGCAGGCGCTACCCAGTGTGTAGCACCCGCTACACAGCGTACAGCAGCAGCGGCACAAGCTCCAGCAGCTCACCGCAGCTACGACAAAGGAGGACCGTGCCCACGGTCGCACGAGCAACTTCCCGCAGCCCTCAGCACGTCGCGCCCGCGACAGTGTCGGTCGCACCCGCGACCTGACACTGTCAGCGACTTAATTCGGCCCTAAAATCCCGATTTCTTTTCTCACTTCTCTCATTTTCTTTTCTCACACTCGATTCTCTCCCTCTCTTCAAGCCCTAAACTTACGAAACCCTTTCACTCACACCCTTCCATCCCTCTCAACTCCAAATTCGACTAGCATTCTTCCTCCATTTTCGATCTCCAGACCCTAATTCTTCTCCATTTGTGCGAAAATCTGCTGCTAGTGCTCGAGTTCCTGCCCAGATCTAGCTCAAGGATGCAGCATTGTTCGAGCACCCATTCTACACAGCTGAGTGAGGTATTTCTAGTGTCAATTGTGTGAATTTCTTTTCCCTCTCCCCTGATTTTGGTTCGTTTGTCATGCTTGGTGGAGTTCAGATTTGATTTTGTCATTTCTCCACGCATCCTTACCTAGCTGTGAGTTGAGTTTGACTTGTATGTTAGTTCTTGCTTAGTGTTTGTGTGATTACTTTCCGTTTTTCATCCGTTGAGAACACACACACTCTTGTGGCACTATGAGTTCTTGTTGATTTACACACGCCCACACAGTGAATGGTATTAGGTTGCTGATTTGGTATTCTGTGTGTATATGCTGTGTTGATTCATATAGTTCAGTGCGATTAATTGTTGCAATTCATCTGTCAAAGCACAAGCATGCTAGTCGCACTAAAAGTTTGTCGATTTTCACACGCACTTACACTATGAGTAAGCTGTCTCTATGCTATTTCTTGCATTCTGCTGTGTGTGCTGTGTGTTTTGGTCCATTTTCGACAAGCAAAAGTCGCTCTCCTTGCTGAATACAAGTTCAAAGTGCTCCGATCTGAGGTAATCCCTTGTGTAACTTGTGCATAATATTTTCAAACTCACGAGTTTGTTGCTTGTGTCGATTGTTTTTGGTTTACCTTGGAGTTTAGGCACTGTATTTGCAAGGTTCTTGCCACGTCTTGCTTTTAGTTCATCATGAGTGGAAGAAGCAAGCGTTCACGAGTCGAGGAAGCTTCTTCATAGCAACCCGGATCATCTTCATTCACAAAGGACCGTTACAAAGCGCAACCAGCCACATTAATTCGGTGTGAACCTGATGCGAATGTGACTTTCCGAGATGAAGAGCGTAGACAACGGTATGAAATGCTCCAAGCACGGAAAATATGTGCACCGGATATCTATGATGCGGCAACAATCAAAGCCATACATTGCAAGCCAAGCTTCGATTATCTCATTCGTATTCTTGGTTGGGAGGTATTCATCATGATCGATGAATCGATCGTGGATCAACCCATCCTCGAGTTTTTAAGCTCCTTGAAGGTTTACAATGATGGCAAGAAAAAAGCGCATTTTGAATACCGAGTCGCCAACAAAGATAGGCAATGCACCTTGAAGCGTTTTTTCCAACGGTTGGGGTTGCCCGAGGATGGGAGATTTTATGAGCGATGTGCGAATTTTGATGAGCAGAAGGCAATGAAGGACTTGACCTGTTGGAGGAGGATGAATCATGGCACGAGAAATGGACAACCACGCTATCATTGCTCCCGCAACTCTAAGGGGCGTGATTTTTGCAATCTAGTTGTTCGAATCTTCCATAGAATCGTGACTAGTTCAGTGTTTGGGAGAGATGATGGACGCCCCAAGGTTCGGAAGAACGACATTTTTTGTGATCTACAATGCCATAAGGGGTAAACGGGTAAACACCGGATTTTGCATTCTACATTGTCTAAGGGAGATTAGCATGGAACCCCGACCCACGACTATCGGGATGGGGCACATCATCTTCCACTTCCTAGTTCAGGAGGGTTTTGGGAAATATTTGAAGAAGTGGACTTCACGCTATCATCCGGATCCTATCGACAAAGTCCGGTTGCAGAAAATGAATATCCTCGCCAATCACCCAACTGCCACGATCTATTGCCATGGGCATGACAACAAAACATAGATTCTCTTGGACCCGGACTATGCTGAACAATGGTTGGATATCACTAAGGAACGCAACTAGTCTTGTGGTCAGGTTCCTAGTGATCGCAAGGTGGGTGGTCTAGATGTTTCTAGTGGTGAAGAGGAGGACAATGAAGAGGAAGAAGGGGAAGAAGAAGTAAATGAGGAAGAAGAAGAGGAGGATCCCGGCCATGGCGAAGCTAGTGGAAGTAGAAATCATCCATGGGAAGCTTCGCTTGAGCATCTCAACTCTCAATTTGATCAAATGAGGGTTGACCTTCGAGAACAACGAACGCTACTCCAATGTCAGCATAATCTGTTGGAGACCCAACAAGAGTTTCTACGTGCCCAGCAGTCTACGCTCAACAATGTGCATGCACATCTTCAAAGGCACGAAGAGTACCTTCAGCAACAAAACCAGTATTGGCGTGACTGGGGGTATTATCACTACTCCATTGCAAACCATCCCCCGGCACCACCAGAGTGTATAAACTGCCACTACCCCACCTACTTTCCATATTATCCATATCCTCCCCCGGGAGGATCCGAGCATTGATTTGTAAGTGTCCCCACTCCCACTTTACTCTCTTCATTGATTTTATTTACACTGTTAGTGTTAGATAAGTGTGGGGGGTGCTTTATGGAAAAGTTGGGAGGTTTTTCGGTTAGTTGGTTTTGTTGAGTTCGTTGTCCCCATGGTTTGAGTTGTTTTGTTTTCATTGCTTCATCATTGGTTAGACCGGTTATGAGAGTTGATTCACCCTCAATTTCCACCTCAAACTAGTGAGATTCGGGGTTGAGGCTAGCTAGTATCAATGTAAATATTGTGAATAGTTTGTCTTCTCCTTTGTTCTTTAGCTAGTGTCTTGTTTTTTGTTTTTTTGTTCTTTTTCTTTTATGCATGCGAACACCCACACTTATTATGTTTTTCTTGTTTATTCCTAACCCGAGTGTGATGTTTTCCTGGATCGCGGATTGGTTCGCTATTTATTTGAAGACCCTGAGGTAAATCTTTCCGAACTCTTTGAATGTGTATATATTGATCCTTGTTGCATGCTTGATTTTTCTTTTGGGTGGCGAGCCCCTTTGATTGTTTGTGTTGGGATTATATTGCTGTTGGAGCCGTGTAGGCTCGGGCCGCCACCACTTGCTTGCTAGTTGTTTTGTTTGCTAGTTTTTTGTAGGTTCTCTACCCTTTCTTGTGACACCCTTCCCACAATGAGGACATTGTGGCGTTTTAAATGTGGGGAGGAGAGTTATTTTTGTTTCAACGGTAGATCACCTAGCATTTTATTTTCTTTTTTGCTCTTTTTAGGCTAAAATCTAAAAAATTTTTGTGTGAAAAAAGAGGAAAAAGGGAGTGAAAGCCTTAAAAGTTTTCTTTCGGTTTTCATTTTCGCTTTGTTTTGCTTTGTTTCTTGGATCTGGTTGTCGAAATTGAGAAGTCGTTCTTAATCTTCTTTAAAAGTAACCGGTTTGAGCATCTTCGACCCTGTCTCAGGTTCTAGTCAAGACTCACTTTTTTTAGACTCCCTTCATTGAGTGTCTAGTGAGACCCCCGATTCCTTTCACGTTCCGATTGGAATCGGGAGATTCTAAGGGTTTGTGTCCGAGTTTGTTTTGTTTTCTCGTTTAGCAAAAGCAAAAGCAAAAAGTTCAAAAAAAAAAGGAAAGAAAAAGATTTCATAAGATACAATAACCGGATTAAGTGGAGCGTGTCGCTGAATGACATCAACCACAATACACTTAGCAACCCTACACAGGCCCGGTATCAGTGGTACGACACGGATACCCTTTAACCCTCCTCCTATATCACTTTGCGACGGAGAGGCGAATGGAAAAGACCGTGTTGGGAGGGTATACCCTTTATATGGGCCGTCCAATTCCCGAAAGTAAGGCTAATACCGACCTTTAAAAAGAAAAAAAAAAAGAGAAAAAGAAAAGCAAATTTCGTTGGTAAATCCATCCCAAAAAGAAAAGAGAAAGTTTTTGCTTCTAAAAAGAGTGGGTCCTCTCCTTGCATCATGAGTCTTTAGAGTCTTTTGGTCGTTTCGTTGTTTTCGGACGCAAGTCTTTAGAGTCTTTTGGTTCCAGTTAGAACCCACTTGCACGTTTTTGCACATGGGGTTTCGCTTGGCATAAGGTGTAGGGAGTTGAAAATCTTCAAGATTGACCTTTATCTGAGATTGGTGTTTGTGAGATGCTCCTAACGGTTGCTTTTGGAGGCTTAATAACGTTTTCTTAGGTTGGGTTGCGAGATCTTTTGAATCAAAGCCTTTGTTTTTCTTTCTTTTTGTTTTATTTGGTTTTGTTTTCACTTTCCCTATCTCCTTTTTCTTTGGCTTTTGTGGGTACAGCCGCTACAAACCCTCACGAGTCCATCTCGTCCACCCGGGCTGCCGGGGGGTTCAAAGGGCATGGTGCATACGCTAAATGCACCTGTTTCTCTCCCACGACAGAGGAGTTAGTGTTAGTTTAGATAGTTTTTGTCTTGTTTTGCTCGGGACGAGCAAAAGTTTAAGTGTGGGGGGGGGGGTGTTTAGACCAAATTTTGTGTCTAAATACCGCCTAAATCCTTAGGCTTTTGACTTGTTTCGTAGTTTAATTCAATAACTTTTAATGTGTTTTTGGTAATTTTGTAGATTTTGGAGTTTTCACTCAAAACGTAGCAAAACGAGCCTTTTTATAGCATTTTTGGTGATTTCCGGAGCCGAGCCGGACCGGAAGCCGAGGCGGAGTCGACCCGCGACCACTTTCCTCACCTTTGGTGTCAATTAGTGAAGTAACACCGGCTACGACTCTCGGATCGGGCGTTACATGCTTCGGAAAGAAGGAAGAACAAAGGGAAGGAAAGCCAAGACGTAGCCCCCGCCACGAATGGCGTAGCCCCCGCTACGCCTAGAGTACTTTTGGAGCCGAGCTGCACCGTACCCACGTTGTTGGTGACCGTAGCCACAGCGCTGCGAAGGGAGAAATCGCCTGGCTGTCTTCGCTGGTCACGCCCGCGACGGGTCGTGTCGCGACCACATTCTTCTTCGCCGCTTTTGTTTAGCCTTAAGCGCTGCGTTTTGGGATTTTTTTACCCCTTGTATAAATAGCTCTTTTGCTGCGTTTTAGAGAGAGAGAGATTGGTTAGGCATCTAGGGAGATAGACTTAGACAATTTCTAACTTGTAATTAGGAGCTTTAGAGAGAGATTAGTGAGAGATTAATCTAGGGTTTTGGAGATTTGTGTTTGTTATTGAAGATTTGGAGATTCAAACAATTGAAAGATTGCTGGGTCATCTTTTTATTGCTTTCTCTTGTTCATCAACAGCACTTTGATAAGTTTTCTCTTCCCCTAAGTCCTTTATTAATTACTTTACTAATTAATTTGCTTGTTCTTTAACTATTCTTGCTTGTTATTTGATTATCTTGCTTGTTTATGGTTGTTTGATGTTAGAAATCATGTTTAGGTTTGGTTTGGATATTGTTAGCATAGTTTTTGTCATGATTAGTGGCTAGAAACCCTGGGTTAGGGGGTAATTAAGGGTGTCAATGGGTGATTAGGTTTGGGTTAACAATATTAGTGAGTAACTAGTTAGGAAATCAATTTCCCAATCCTATCCTTCCCTCAAGTGGGATGTATTTGGGTGCGAAAGCATCCCGAATACATCCAACGCTTGTTGGAAGGTAGGAATTAGGATAGTTAGTATTCTAGTTCGCGAGAGCGAATAGAAACTAACTAGGAAATTCTGTTCCATTAACTCCCCCGGGTCTGTCGATGGACTTTGGGGAAGTTAATCCGGACTATCCTTAAAAGAGGAAGCCCGATGGGTATTTTCTAACGGAGTTACCATTTGATTTCCCCTTCTCGTTACTCTCTTGTTGCGAAACCCCTTTCCTCATTCCCGTTTGCATCCCGAAAAGCCTCCGAAGCCCATTTCCTTTCCTTGACCAACCTTAGATTTGTTTCTTGCATTTTTATCCCTTCAAACCGATATCCTTACCTTAGTATTCTCACCCGACCATTGACTTAGTTTCTATGACCAAGGCCGCCAACTCCCTAAGAGAGAACGACAATACCGAGGTCCACAAAACCACGATACAATGAAGATGGAATTTTTGATTCCGATGAGACTTCACTGGTTACGATGCCAGTGGCTCTGATTGTTGAGGTTTCGTCGGAGCTGATGTTGACGACTTTTATTGCTGAGACTGCACCGAACTCTGCCGGTGGCTCTGATTTTGATTTTCGGTGGCAATTCAATGCCTGGAGACTTCGTCGAACGTGTTGCCGACCACTCTTATTTTCCTCAGTTTGTGTCAGCATGATCATTGGGAAAATGCTCTTATTTGCGGACTTTATGCTTCATTCTTTGAGAAGACTGCCCTTCCTTACCGGGCACACTTAGCCGTGCTCCTCCTTGAAAATGTGCAAGCTTGAGCCCTTCGAAACAAGCATGGAGGAAAGACAAAGGCTCCTTCTTTCCCTAGGCTGGCCGGACACTAGAGAGAAGAGAGGAATCCTTGTATTCACTCGGGCCCTTGGCAACAAGTATGGAGAAAAGACAAAGGCTCCTTCTTTTCGTGGGTCGGCCAGATACTAGAAAGAAGAGAGGAATCTTTGCATTCACTCCAGCTTTTGCAGGCCATGTAGGAGACCAACTTGCTTGCAATTATTGTAGATAGCCCCAATGTCGATCAGGCTTGAGCCCGGGCAAATAAGGGCTTGACACGTGGCTGTGTGAATCGAACTCTTGTGATCACAAATTGGAGCTCCTTCTTAGCCTTCTTCTTGTTTTTTGGATTTTCTTCTTTTTTGTATTCTTGGCTTTTATTGAGAAGTGATGGCTTCTTCCGCTCTTATTCCTCGGTATGCTTTATTTCTTCTACAAGCTTATTTTTATAGCATGTTGTTGTTGAAACGACTTGCATGCTACTGCTTGTTTCAGCACTTTAAGTTGAATTCAAAGTAAATGATACTTCAAATTTTTCTTTAAGCACATAGACGCCAACACCTTCTTTGCTCATGGTTGCATGAGCTTGGAATTCCACTGGAGGAACATGGATTCTTGAATTTCACCCGGTCGCTGATCCGTATCAGTCATATGAAGAATCTATCATTCGTGTCGGACAGATGCCATTCAGGTATGGCAGATAAGGAATCTGTCCTTTGTGTCGGACAGTCGCCATTCCTGTTTGGCGGATGATGAAGATTTTGTCCTTCGTGTCGGACGGTTGCCATTCGTTTCTGGCGGATGATGAAGATTTTGTCCTTCGTGTTAGACAATCGATTTATGACTGGATTGGATGCTAGCTTGACTTTCTAGAGTTGGATTAGAGGTTGCTCCAATCTTGCTCTTAGTGATAAGAAATCATGTTGACCGATCTGAATGAGATGGCCTACGGGTTAACCAGCCCTCAGTGTTGTGTTCTAGAGCAGCGATGTGGCGCTTCTTTGCATTTTTTTTATTTTCTTTTTTTTTTGATATGCCGGTATGCATGCAACTAGTCTACTAGACTCTTACACAAACAATGCATTTTTTTTAGACAAGTATTTATGCACTTATGCATTTATACACGACTACCGACTTTATGCATGACAGACTGACTCTATGTGACTTTAACATGACTTATGGATGCAATGCAAACCTATTATGCTTAGACGGAACGTACACATGACGCTTTAATTTATGATTCTAAAGATGCAATTCTATATGCAGATATCCCCCCTGACTCTTTATTTCGACAAAGACTTTCTAAGATATTGTTTTCTAGGACAATGACTCTCTAGGACAATGATCTCCTAAGACAATGACTCTTTTTTTTTTAGACAATGCTTTTCCTAAGACAATGACTTCCTAAGAATCAAGGCCACTTGTGGGGAATTTTAGGAAAATTCTTGGACGAGGAACATTCGAACCATGAGATAGGGAATGATGATGGAGGTGCTAGGCTTGAAGGACGTGCTTCTTGAATGGCCATGTGGATGATTGCTTGCAAACCTACGTTCATGTACGACAAGCCCCCAGTTTGGCGTGGACTCTTGATGATACTGTCCTGCTTTGGAGAGCAACTTGGGGATTTGCAAGCCCCCAATCTGATTTAGACTCTGGATGACTTTGTCTTGCTTTGGAGGCATCTTGGAGATTTGCAAGCCTCCAGTCTAATTTAGATCGATGGTATGATACACGAAGACCATGAATAGAAGGAGACATTCCTTCTTGTGCTGCACTGATGGAAATCTGGTATGTCCTTAGCTGTGAGTCTCGATCTCTCTTTTGCCTAACTTGCCCAAAGGGTTTTCAAGTTAGCCTCTCTTTTCTTTTTTTTCTTCTTTCTTTTTTTTTCTTTTTTCCTTTTTCTTTTTCTTTCTTTTCTTTTTTCCTCTCTCTTTTTTTTCTTTTTTTTCTCTTTTTTTTTTCGAGACCACTATTAGGACACCAATGAGAATGAAGACCCAGGACCTTGTAGAATAGGGAGTAGGTGTCCCTTTTAGAAGATATCTCCGTGAAATGTCTTGACGATGGTCAGAAAGGTAGCGCGAGCCCCCAGTTTAGAGTAGCTTGTCTCTGAGTCTGATTGTGATCACGTGGTTGCCAGTTAGCTGCTGATCTGACGTGGACAACTTTTGCTCTTCTTGAGAAGTGAGCCCCACTCAAGTATGCTGAGAGTGGGCATTAAGAACAAAACCTCATACTTGCAATAAGGTTTGAGCTGAAAAGTCCTCAAAGGGTGAGATAAGATGAAAAGGCTTGAAAAGGTTGGTTGGAAGATGTTTGGTGAAAGAGATGATGGGAGAGGCATTATTAATGAATGGGATGTGGAGACACTTAAGAATAAACGTGTCTTAAAAAGGAAGGAGAGATGGTCAAATGGGATAAACATCATCTCTTGGGAAAAGGTTAGAACATGGGGATAAAGAGATACTTAAGGATGATGGTGTCTTGAAAAGGGTGAAGAGATGGTAAAACGTGGTAGACATCATCTCTTGGTAAAAGGCTGGAACATGGGTGTTGGAATGGTATTCAAGTCTGACAAAAGGAAAATGGAAAATGAAGGGTTAATGATGGTGATAGAAATCCAGGGTTTCCTCTCCTTTTGCCTAGCCCGCCCAAATGGGTTTTCGGACTAGCTTTTATTCTCTCTCTCTTTTTTTTTTTATTCTCTCAAAGACCAGTTTATTCGACGACGAATGCCCCCTAAAGTGAAAAGTATCGGGCCGGGCCTCGAAGAGGTTTTCCTACGTAGGCCAGTCGTAGTTCTTTAAGCGCAGCTTTGATGGGTAGTGCCTTGAGGAAGGCTTAATGGTTTGGGAAGATAATTATAAAGGCCGGTTATAGATGGTTATGAAGGCGTATGAAGGTTATTGAAGGATAAAAGGCTTGATGAGGTGTATGGATGATTATGAAAGCTGAAAGGTATGATGAGGTGAAGGTTTTGGGATCAATGGGATTTTCTCCGGTGTGCATGACCCTTATTTCTGCCTTCAGTTTGTTATTCTCCTCTCTTTTTTTTTTTTTTTGCTTCTCTTCTTTTTTTTCTTGGTTTATTTTTCTTCCTTTTTCCCCTTTTTTGTTCCCTCTCTCTATTCTTTTGTTGTCCCTATCAACTTTTTTGTTTCTCCCATTTTTTTTTTGCTTTTTCCTTTTTTTAACTCCTTTCTTTTGAATCTCCCTTTTGTTTAGAACTCCTTCATGGGTTGCCTCCTGTTCTCCTTTGGTCATAACACACCTTTTGGATTTGGTTAATGGATGAAAGGGTTTTGAAAAGGGTTGAGGATTAATGGAAAAGACTAGAAATGTAAATGATAGGTAGTAAGTGTGGTAGGTAGAGACTGGATGAAAAGACGAAGGTAATGTGGTTGGTGAAATGAATGTGAGGTGGAAGCCCCCTGTCCTCGGCACATTTGGTTAAGCTGCGTCATTTTTAATGAGGAGTGTTCACTTTAGAGAGGTTACTGGACTTGGTCTTTCCTGACAACACTCTCTCTTTTTGCTCAGCCTGTTGGATGGGAATACAAGCTGACTTCTCTCATCAATTTTATTCTCTCCTTTTGCCCGGCTTGCCTCAGTGAGGTTTTCAAACCGGCCACTATATAGTTTTTCACTCTTTTTTTTTATTCCCTTTTTTTTTTGAAACTCTCTCTTCATCACTCTAACCCTGGATTCAAGAGAATAAAAGATGGGAACGAGGTACATGACAAAAAATGAAAAGATAAGAGAAGATTAATTCGCCAGACTTGGTTTGTAAGGATGGTGAATGGACGAGAGAACTTTTCAACTCAAATCAGAAATACAAGCACGAAATTCTATTTGAACAAATAGCAACAAGAGCAATTGAATTCAAGGAATGAATTAAGAATTGACTCTCAACTCTAACAGACTTCGAAAGCAAAATGCTTGACAATCAGGAATGTAGCTAACTCTAAAGCTCCGTTGATGATATGCCGCTCCTGTCTTTGCATGGGGAATCCATGTTCTATTGGTGCTACTCTTGGTAGGGGAAGTTCCCTAACTGGATTATGTCCTCAATCTTGTTCTTCAGACCCTAATAATTCTCCGTGTCGTGTCCCCAGGATCTATGGTAGCTGCAGAGTTTCCCGTCATCCCAAAATTCCCTTTATTGTTGGCTCAAACCTTTACCTTGACACTAGAAAAATGAAGAAAGGTCCATCCCAATGCATGCATGTCCTATATGGACTTCCTAAAAATGAAAAATGCTTATATGCTGACTCGAGAGAGACTCACCCATGACATGGGTTTGAATGAACTAACCAACCTACATGGGACTTCCTAGGATGCAAATATCTATATGCTGACTCAAAAGAGACTCACCCAGGACAAGGGGGTTTGAAATTAACAACCTTAAAGTGAAAGACACATGCTGACTTAGGGAAGGACCTACCCATGACTTAGACCTATATGAGATTTACTAAGGAATGAAGACACTTACCTGCTGACTCAAGAAAAGACCTAACGACCCACCCATGACATGGGTTTTACTTTGGACTTTCTAAAAAAATTAAAAGACTCACGTTGACTTAAGAAAGGATTCACCTATGACACGGTCCTTACATGCGACTCACTAACGACTGAAAGACCCTTATGTGCTAACCCAAGAAACGACTCAACGACTCACTTATGACTTCTAGGACCTAAACCCTATATGCGGCTTCTTAAAGAATGGAAGACACTTACACAACAACTCAAGGACTTACCCATGATCTGGGTTTACATTCAACTTTCTAAAAACGACAGATGCATATTGACTCAAGAAAAGACTCGCCTATGACCTAGACCTCGTATGAAAACTTTCTAAAGAATGCAAGACACTTACATGCAGACACTAACACAAAGACTCATCCTAGACCTAGGTTTACATTGAACTTTCTTAAAATGGAACACACATGTTGACCCAAGAAAAGACAAACACATGACATCGACTCACATTAGACATCCTAGAAAAATGAGAGACACACATTGACTTAGGAAAAGACTGTCCAAGGATCTAGACCCTATATGCGACTTCCTAAAAAAATAAAAAACACTTACATGGTGACTCTAAAACAAAGACTTTCCTATTACCTGGGTTTGCATACCCTATACACCTATATAAGATCCCTTAAAGAATGCAAGACACTTACATGCAGACTCTAAAACAAAGACTTTCCTATGACCTGGGTTTGCATATCCTATACACCTATATAAGACCCCTTAAAGAATGCAAGACACTTACATGCAGACTCTAAAACAGAGACTTACCCATAACTTGGGTTTACTAGACCATACATGATATCTCCTAGCGAGTAAGACACCTACATACTGACTCAGGAAACAACTCAACTATGATACTGGTTCGCCGGTTCTAACCTCGATGAGACGTCCTAAAGAATGAAAGACACTGATTTAATGACTTAGGAACGCCTGACCTCTATACGACTCTGAGACACACAACGAAACTTTTTACAACAAGAGCATTATAAAGGGAGCGTTATAAAGGGCCGGATAAAGTCAAGCATAGCGAGTCGATATAAGTTGGAAAGCGCAAGTGAGTGTTTCTCAATTCGGATAAGCTTAAACCACAAGCCGACCGTTTTAAGGGGAATCCGTCACTTGAACTAACAAACTTGTGTTAACTCAAGCTAAGCTGGCTATTACGCGGACTAGAATAATGCTCGACGAACTGACAACCTGACTTCTAGACTTCTATTTACACACTTTTTTATATTTAGGACCCGACATATTTATTTATTTACACTCATGGAAAGTGGATGTTGTAAAGGACCGAATAAAGCCATCAAAAGGTGAGCTAAAACAGACTTATAAACTCAATTATTAAATCCAACATGGATGGGCTTACCTACGGGCCGACCATGGATTTTGTTTTAGATTTAATAATCGAATCTATAAATTTATTTTCTCTAACCTTGAGACTATTACGCGGGCTAGAACAACACACACTGACTTTGTTTTATTATTAATCATTTTCTTTAGACCCAAAATAAGATAACACTGAGAAGGGTTGAATCAAAAACCATCAAAGGTGAGTTAAAATGAATTGATAAACAAGGTCAATTAACCTTTAAAATGAATGGGCCTCATAACCGAGCCGATCATAAAATTTGAGGTTAATTAATCGAGTTTACGAACTCATTTCTTCTCAAACCCAACGATTATTATGCGGATTAAAACAGTATCTCAAAACTAGGTCCGACTCTAATGAAGACACAACACACAAACACATATACATATTTACACTTAACAACGACTCAAAACACGTGTTAACGAAAAACCCTAACAAATACTTATACACGTGGCAAAGACTCGGCCAACTCAAACACCTAACAAAGATCCAACAAACTCAAATGCGTGGCAAAGACTCAACACTCTCAAACGCGTGGTATAGACTGAACAAACTCAAACATGTGTTTACACAAACACATACACATACACAAACACATGCACATGCACATACGCATACACATGCACATACACATACACATACACATACACATGCACATGTATAAACACAAACACAGCACAAACACAAATGCATGCACAAACACATACACATGCACACGCATAGGCACAAACGCATGCACAGACATATACACATGCGCACGCACAGGCACAAACGCATGCACAAACACATACACATGCACAAACACATGCACAGGTACAAACACATAGACTACAACACACTTTACCTAACTTACGGACCTAACTTTATATGGACCCTATGGACAGCTGATCATTATAAAGGGCCGAATAAAGCCAAGCATGACGAATCAGGACTGAATAAGGAATCACGAGTCAGTGTTTCTCAATTCGGATTAGCCCTATCCACAGGCCGACCGTTTTAAGGAGAATCCGTAACTCGGAAAATTTATCAGTCCACCTCAAGCCACATACTGACTATTACGCGGGCTAGAATAATGATCAACAGGACTGACAACCTACTTTTTCTATACATTTTTTATTCTATTTGTTTAGGAAAGTGGATATCGTAAAGGACCTGATAAAACTAACAACAGGCGAGTTGTAATTAGTTTATGAACTTAATTGCCAAATCCGATATGATTGGGCCTAACCACGGGCCGGCCATAAGTATGATTGATTCAATAATTAATTCGATAAATTAATTTACTCGAGTTTGGTGGTTATTACGCAGTCTAAAACTTTATCCACTAACTTTGTTTGATTTATTAGTCAGATTTTTGGACCTAAGGACAACCAATCATTATAATGGGCCGAATAAAGTCAAGCATGGCGAATCAAGCCTGAGTCAAGGAGCGCAAATCAGTGTTTCTCAATTCGGTTGGGCCCCATCCACAGGCCGACCGTTTTAACAAGAATTCGTAATTCGGGCTACCGACTCAGACTTAATTCGAGCCATGTTGACTACCATGCGGACTAAAATAATGATTAACAGGACCAACGACCCTTCTTTCTACTCCGTTTTTTTATTTAATTACCGGAAAGCAGGTATCATACTGGACTGAATAAAACCAACGAGCGAGTTATAATTGATTTATGGACTTAATTACTGAATTCGATATGGTTGGGCCTAACCACGGGCCGGCCATAAGTGTGACGGATTCGATAATTAACTCGATAAATTAATTTACTCTAGCCCGGTGATTATTATGCAGTCTAAGACTCTACCCACTAACTTTGTTTTGACTTTTAACCAGGTTTACTGGACCTTCATTGAGAAGATGTCGTAAAGGGCCATACAGAATCATCATAGGCGAGTTGAGTTTACTTTATGAACCAAGAAAATTAACCTTTATAAGTAAATGGGCCCAACCACTGGGTCAACCATAATTTTTGAGGTTAATTAACTTAGTTGGTAAACATGACTCTTCTCAGCCCAATGACTACTATATGGACTAGAACAACGCTTCTAAACTTGGGTCGACTCTTTTACAACGAATTTAAACACATAGCACATAGCATACATATGAACAAAGGGGTATCCTAAATCAAGGCTCTATGTACAACATGGTTTATTGGCTGGATAAGTTTCAGCAGCTCATGTACTCGCCCCGGTGCATTCTTGTTGTAAAGGCAACTTGAATGTGTGGGGTGTTGCTCTTGGAGGCTCGTGTGGAGACCTCATAGAGTGATGCATGAGTGGATGTAATGACCAAGGCTCTCTCGGTGTAAGTGCACCAATTGAGTATGGTCAGCCCGGCATCCCATGAGTAATTTTATTGTGGTTTAAAAAGAAATATCCTAATACCGCCGATTTACGTGCTCCTACGACATATTACATGTCAAGGGAGTGCCCTGGTATATACAATGCATTATGCCTAAAAAGAATGACTTAATAATATAAAGTAAAAATTCATTTTGCTTCCAAAAGATTTAAAGCAAACAAATTTTTTTCAAGTTTTACCCACTTTAGAAAAACTCCCTAGTGGAGTCGCCAAAAATCCTGTGGACATTTTTCCTTGCCGTTCGGGCTTCCGAACGTCCACGTTAGGATTGGGGTGTGATTCGGTGATTTGTGCTGATGTTTAACCATTGCAAACTCTTTAAGGAAATCTACCCTACATTTCATGAATAATATTTTGTATAATCACTTTCCCTTTACTTATTCATTTTATGAGTAATTGAATTAAATCTTTAAGCGTAAACATCCACTTGTTCCAAACTCTTCTAAATTTAACCCAATTTGCTCATTTAAAATGTTAGGCTCGGAAGAAAGTAATTTATGCAAATATTATTTAGAAATATAAGAAAGAAAGCCTTAAAGTTGCATCGATACATTGTAAAACCATGTTAACCATATTTTATGCAATCCTCGATGTGTTTTAGTTCGAAATAGGAGTCGCCACTCGACTTTTTAAGGGAAAAGCCAAGACAAAACCTAAAGGAAAATAAAGAAAGACTCCACCTGCGAAACCCAAGAATGGATTCGGGGGTAAGGCTACGAACTCGAAAAGTAAACTTTAAGAATTCGCCTCTCAAAAAAGGAAAGACTCTACTAAAAGTTTAAAATGTGCTTTTGATAAAGTTTGAAAGGAAATAAATGAATATTTTATAGAATTATTTCATTGAACATGCAAAAGAATAAAAGAAAGATAGGTACATAATATACAACACAATATATAAAGAACACTTAGAAGCTTACATTCACTACAAGAAAATATGGTAAATCTAGACGCTTTTTTCCCTATTTTTAGTCAATAAAAAGCGTCTAAAAAAAGCGGTCGACGCTTTTTTGCATCAAAATGTCTGACGCTTTTTCTGGTCGCCACCACACAAACCTCGACGCTTTTTATAGTCGACATCTCACAAAATCTCGACGCATTTCAGTGTCGGTAGGGGTTTTAGCAGCATAAAAAAAAAGAGCGCAGGCAATGTTATCGACACTTAAAAGCGTCGAGAATCCCTATTTTTTTATAAAAAAAAATAAATATTACATTCTTAATGTACATATCTGTCAATGATTGGCACACTTCATATATACACTTGAACAAACCTGCAATACATATACAACATTTCCATCTAGGTGGTTGCAAAACTTTAATCCATACACATCAATCTATTTTGTTCAAGAAGAAAAATCCTTGCATTCATACATGTAAATACTTCATGGTTACTTGAATTTGAATTGCCCATCTCATTGCAATAGAAGATTTCTCATGTAATCCTTCTAACTTGATTCACTAACCTGGAAAAAGATAATAAAGTAAATATGATCAAAATTAACAATCTAAAATAGCATATAGCACATGTTAAATAAACAATTAATAAAAATAAAAATGACCATAAATTACTTATACTGTTACAAAAAAAAAAAAAGAAAAAAAGGTTCACAATATAGAGGGATTGCAAATTACTTAATTATATTGTTACACTTACACTAGAGACCTCAACAAAGAGATTTAATGAAGAAACAATCATTTGAATATCATTTTAACGCAAAACAATAAGACTCTGCCCTTTTTGCTATACAAATGTCAATGGAAGCCCTCTAATTCTGGAAAAAAGTATGCAAAGATACAAAAGATTGATTATATTAACTGCGGTAAGCGCCACTTCATGTGGAAAGAAATCTATTTGCAATGTATTTAACTCTTTTTCACATGCAAAGCTACTTCAAACAAGGAACATGGGTAGACAGATGGTAGAACTAACTTTGATAAACTCAGCAGCTTTCGGACCATTGTCCACATCAAAACTACAATACACCAAAAATTTAATAGATTAATAAGAAGATGAAGAATAATATTTTTTTTAAAAAAATAAATGAGACCAAATACCAAATATTTTCATGACAATATTAACACATAAACTGGAGCACTGGAGTAAAGGAGCCCCATAGCTTGGTTAAATTGGCTCGTAGGCTAATTCAACCTCTGATACTCCGACTCTTCTAAACAACAGAAGAGAGAACAGAGTTTACCTCTCTATGTTCCGATTTCTTCTTTGAGCATCGTATATGATGTGATTCATCAATTATCACCACAGGGCATTCTCAGCTCAGCATGCTCTCCCACAACAGGTGAAGCATTTTATACAAAATGACGACAAATCTAGGACGTCTTGTCAAATGCACAGGATTGTTTCAATGCCCAAACACTGAAACAAATGGACAAATGAGATTAGATGATATAAATGCAGTATAACTTACTAGAATTCTATCAATGTATATCTGTTCAGACAGTTCTTATCTACTAAACTTAAAAGCACAGAAAGTCAAAGGCCTTCCAGACTTAACCTATGGTTCTACAGCGTGACATTTGGAAAAGAGATGGATGAGTGGGGGAAAAAATCAATACAAACAAAACCCACTAATAGTCCCACTAAGGTGCTGTCCTGACACCCACATATACTAAATCAAAACTTACTAGTAGAGCCAATGGATCAACTTTTTGGAGGGTTTTTAGGAAGGCCTAATGTAAGAGGTAACCCCTGATTAGCAATGCCTGTTATCACTTTTTCCTCCTTTCATCAAACACATATAGATAGAACGATCTTTATTTGTCCCTTCTTGTAAATGAAATAATCTTAGATTTTAAAAGAAATGATTAAGACCCTAACAGAGAAATGAAAGAAGAATACATAGTCGGACAGTTGTACGCATCCAAAACCTTAAGACCTCACAAAACCACGATAAACACAACAATCCAGTCGCCGCTCACAAGAGAATGCATCCACAGAAACTATAAAACATAAGTTCATGGTCATCATGGATATTAATATCATACCCTAAAAAAATGAATATCAGCTCAAAAGCCTAAAACTGAATGATCTAGAAAAAAAAAATACCAAGATGAATATCGGCAGGCAAATAAGATGGAAGTCAACGCTCTAATTCTTCTACCCAGGTAACGCAAAATAGCCGGGCAAACAACAAGTATTGTACCTTCATCAGCAAAGCAATTTGCAATAGCAATGGCCTGAAACGAAGAGAACATCACATAATTGAAATCCATCCCATTCAAGCAGGAAAGGGATCGAGTTTATTTCACAAAACAAGCTCCCCAAAACAATTTTTAATCAAGAAAAGGCATTCCCTCCAGTCATACAAGGCACTGCTAAATTGAAACTTGGAAAAGAAAGCAACTACAAACAAGGAAAAGTAACTGAATCATGCTTCAGGTTTTATGACAGTGAAATACACGAACTTGACAAGTTGTAGAACTAGCAGAAGAACCCATATGGACAACAGGACAAGATGTAGAATTAGCTTATATTTCCCGGTTCTTTTAGGGTTGGAGCTGGGGGGTGGGGTGGGTGGACAATCTTATACTTGAATGCTTTGGTAACCTACAGTCAAGAAGCCATAATGCAAACCAGAGCATACTCCCTGAGATCATGATGAAAGGAGCATAACCCCTCCATATAAATCTCTGGCAAATAAAGCATTGATCAAAGATATGAAAAGAAAGGCAGCCCAAACAGATTCATACCAATCTACAATCGATCTTCAATGGCTTTCTTGAATAACAGAATTAAAAACAGAAGGACGTCTTGCATAAATGGGTCAACGACTTGATTGTCTAACAATAACAGGAGATACTGCAATAACTTTGATAAAATTTCAAAAGGTTGTCTCAGGTTACATATGGACCCAAAAGATACTACAATCATCATTGACATTTTTGGAAGTTTCACCATGATCATGAACATCCCCAACCTACTCACGTTTAGTGCTGCCATTTACCCAGCTTATGTCGCCTCCAAGCACTAAAAAAAACTATTGAGAACTCAATAGTTTTGTGGGGGTGGCAAGACACAGACTTGGAGAGCGAAGAAAACAACCAAAACAATCAACAAAGGAGAATATGGCTAGCAGAGAAATCATCAGAGAGATTAAGGTCCGAACTTCTTAATAGAGAAGGTGATCATCATTAGCATAAGCTTCAAAAAGTCTTGAAGTTGTCCTTTAGTACTTCAGCATACCTAAGTAACACAATAAGCATATTGGTCTTAGTGTGTTAAGAAAATTCTTAAAAGCATAACCAATGTCAATTGAAGTCAAGCTAGATATTTAACCATCCGCACTAGGTATCACAATTAGCCAAGTCCAATAGATTTTAAGCCACCTAATCAGCTCCATCCCTTGCTAATTCCAAAAAATATTCCATAGCCCGGAAAAATAAAACACACCAGACAACAATCCACCATCCAGCATAAAGATAGGAAGAGAAAATGCACAACACAAGATTAACATAAGCATGATGATGGTAGTAAAATTCACACACATAACTGCAGTACAAAACGTATAGCACACAAAGCTGATAAACACACTCTAATTAAGCACTTAACATCAAGATAAAAGGGGGAGTTGTATGTGTGAAGAAATTACCCCATCTCCTTCCTTCATAGAGGCAATTAGACTTACAATTGACACCATATAACCACTAACAGCAGATTCAAGTAACTGTACACCTTGAATCCCAACTAAGAACAATGTATGGTCAAGATATACAACAAGAAACTAATCAACCGGCTCTCAAAATCCAGCTCCGCCTTAATTCTCAGAGATAATCCTTCCAATCACAAAAACAAAACAAAGGGGAATGGAAGAAGAGAGGAACGAACACACCTGGGATTTCAAGAAATAGCTCTTGCCTGGCGATCCTTCTGTTAAAGGAGTCACGAACAATGTTTTGGTCAATCAAAGCAAAATAGCACAGAAACATTCTCATGGATTCCAGTTGAAAAACGAACGGTTTTCCAAATTCATTGAGAAACAGCTCCTTTGAATCTAAACATGACACGAATTCAAAATCCAGAACCAGCAACAGTGACACTGAGTCGCAGATCAAAATCCTCTCGACCAAACTCAAGCTCAGAAAAACAGATCACAACACAAACAAAAAAACCTCCAATTTCAATGTCGAAAAACACGAATTCATTCCAGATCAAAACAAAAACACAAAATATGGGAGGGGTGTCGATTCAATAATTTAATACCAAAAACCAAATCTGAAACAAGACATTACCTTCATAAAGGGGGAGAAGGGTTCTAAACGGTGCTAGAGGCGGCCGACGCTGGGAGATTTCCGACGAGATGAAGGCGCACAGTTGTAGATGGGAGGGGTGTCGATTTGGCGGCTTTATGCTCAACAATTCCATTTTCGATTCTCAAAATGGCACTCAAGCTTGATTATTGACACTCAAGCTTGATTATTGACACTCAAAATGTTGAAGAGAGTTCATTAGAGATACAAAGAGAGAGAAGAGAGCAACCGGAGAGGATGGGCAACGATTGAAAGAAGAAATCCTTGTTAAAGGCGGGATAGAGCCATGAAGCGCTCTATTTTTGTGTGGGCCGTAAACTCAAAAATTTGCTGGGAAAATTTGCTGGGACGTGCCATACATTTTTAACAATTGACTTTTGGGGGACCACATTTTTTTAATGCACTCAAAGGGGATCAAGTCCTCAAACAAATGGCTTCCAGGTGACTTTCCAGCCAATTTTCACCGGAATCCGGCGACAATTGAGTTAAATGAAATTTTTTTTGAAATTGCTTTGTGGAATTCCGATACTACCCTCCATTGGTTCCAAATCTTTTCTTATTTAACTGAAGCCATTTTCTCCATCTCAACTTCCATCTTCTTTCTGCTGTCTCTCAATCACACTGGACAATTTTTGAATACCTCTCAAGCAGGAACATGCACCAGCATCAATGATCAGCAAGCATCATATAATTATAGGTTTTTGCAGCTAATTAATAGTTTTCAAAGAAAAAGACACTTCTTCCAAAATTGCAACCCCCAAGAACAGGAATTCCCCCTTTTTTTCACAAAATGATAAAACAAATCCAAGCAAACATAATCACACATTATTTGGATTTCCATGATTAAGAGAAGAAGAAAACAGAATTACTGGCAAATAGGAAAGATCCAAGCTCCTTAGCTCTTTGCATTTAACAGCAATCAATCCAACCCCTAAATCCCCTATTCCCAAACACCATTTCAAACTGATTAGCTTCAATTTAGGGCACCCAACCGCAATACACCCAATCCCAATATCTGTGATGAGCTTACACCTCCCCAACCACAACCTCTCCAAATTCTTCGCCTCCGCCACCACAGACGCCGCCAGGTCCCGGAGCTCCGTCGCATTGGACAGATCCAGCTCCGTCGCATTGGACAGATCCAGCAACCCGCCACCAGCGCCGCCACGCCGACTCCGGTGAAGAACCTCGACCTGGACAAGTCCACACGCCGGAGTGCGTCGCCGGCGAGGGCGACGTCAGTGATTCGAGGGCAGAGGGTGAGATTGAGATGTGAGATGTGAGGATAGCGATTGAGGATTGAGGGGAGGTGGTCGGGGCGTAAGGGTTTGAGGGTTTGAGGGTTTTACGGTGCTAGGATTCGATGATGTAGAAGGATTTGCAAACCAATGAGAAGGATTTAGCGTCGTGGGGGTTGGATTCAAGGAAGTCGAGGATTGTGAAGATGATTTCGTCGCTTAGAAGATCGAAGGGGTTATTGCTGTTGTTGTTGGTGCTGATTTCCGCCATTGTCGAGATCTTCTGCTTCTTCATGGCGAAATGGGTTTGAAGAAGGAAATGGACAGGCCTTCGTTTTTTTTGAGCGGGCAAAAATAAGGGCAACATGGTCTTTTCATAACCATCCCCAAGGGCTTTTTAGTATTTTCAAAGATTCTGGCTATAAATGGTCGGAAAGTCACCTGGGGGCCATTTGTTTGATAACTTTGTCCCCTTTGAGTGCATTAAAAAAATGTGGTCCCCCAGTGGTCAGTTATTAAGAATGTATGGCACCTCCCAGCAAATTTTTGCCGTAAACTTCATCCCATTTTGAAGAAAGGTACACGTATTTAGTAGTCTAGACCAAATCTTGTCCCTCAATAGCGTCTAAATTTTAAGCTAAGCGGTCGACGCTTTAGATAAGGGTCGAAAACTAAGGGTCGAGATTTTACCAATTTTCTTGTAGTGATTATGTCTTTTGAAGGGAAGCCTTGCCTAACCTTTGTTGTAGTAGCCTTTGGATGCCTTGAATACTCCTCTTGAATATGCTAAAATGGTGCCAAAAGTGGATGGGGAAAAGTATGGAAAAGGGATGAGAAAAAGGGTAGGAAAAGGCTCTTTTTGTGGTGTTTTGGGTAGTAGAAAGATAGGCTTTTTGTGGAGATGAGGGAAGATAGGATGAGAGTATGGATTAGGGGATTGAAGAAGATAGAAGAATGGATAATATGATGGTATGAATGTGGTATAAAAGATGATAGAAAAGGTGTAGGAAGAAAGGGCTCTTTTGTGGGTTTTTGGTGGTGTTTTAGGATTTTTTGTGAGGGTTTTATGTAAGAATAGTGGGGATATTATGGGAGTATGGATTAAGGGGTTTAAGAGGATGAAGATAAGGAGATTAGGATAATAAGAGGATGGTGGAAATGTAATGGGAAAAGAGTGGTAGAATGATGATACTAGAATAGAGATTAGAGAGATGATGAAAGAATGAGAGAGTGGATGAATGAGAGTGTAGGAGGGGAAGAATGAGTGAATGATTGAGTGAGTTTAGCTTTGGCATGAGAGGGGTATTTATAGGCTTTAGTAGGGAGTAGATACATATGCACATACATGCATTCGTCCTTGGCAGTCAACAATGCAGATAACAAGGCAATAAGGGGAGATGTATGATGATGGAAGGCAGCACGTGGTCAATTGACCATGTGTGGTCGGTGTGTAGGTCGGTCGGCCACCAGCTGGAGGGGGGGATGTACTAGCTACGTCCGTGCATTCTTGGACGGTGGTGTGTGAAGAGAGTTTGCCTAGGGAAGCTGCCATTCACACTGGACGGAGAGTGTATATTATTTAGCTCTTTGGGAGTGTTTTTGAGTGCTTTTGTGAGGATTCGATCTCGCGACTTCTTGGCACGTAGCTTGCATGGCTTGCATGGCTTGGCTTTCCCTTTTCTAATTGCCTAATTTTCTAACTGAGAGATACATAAAAAGGAAGTAATAAAAATTACATCAAAAGTACATAAAATCTATGCTAAAATCTAGCTTATCGACCGACTTCTTCTTCTTCGTTTTTGCTTCGTTATATATATTCATGCTATATATTTATGTGACAAAATCCGGTGTCTACAGCTTCATATTCTGCAGCATTGTTAGTAGCATCAAAATCTAGCTTTATAGATACGGGGACGTGTGCTCCTTCTAGAGATATTAACAGGACTCCTACTCCACAACCCATTTGGTTAGAAGTTCCGTCAAAATACATTTCCTATGTAATATCATCAGTGAAAAATACATCTTCATCTGGGAATTCCAAGCGAGTGCTTGGAGGTTCCTGCGATGGTGAAGCAGCCAGGAAATCTGAAACAACCCGCCCTTTGATGGATTTCTGAGGCAAGTACTGGAGATTGAATTTTGAGAGCATGACCATCCATCGAGCGATGCGGTTGTTGATGGTAGGTTGCTCCATAATGAATTTGATGGGATTATTCTCAGTTATGACATATACTTTATGTGAAAGCATGTAATGCCTTAACTTCTTGGTGGCCCATACTAATGCGAGAGCCATTTTCTCCATGTTTGCGTATCGACTTTCATAGTCTAAGAACTTCTTGCTCAAGTAGTAGATGACTCTCTCTAGACCGTTGACCTTTTGAGCTAGCAGAGCCCCCATTGCAGAGCTATTCATGGTAAGGTAAAGGAGTAGAGGCTCATCTGGTACTGGCGGTATGAGGACTGGAGGATGTTGCAAATACTCCTTGATTTTATCAAAGGCCGCTTGACACTGATCATCCCATTCTATTTTGATTCCTTTCTTTAGTTTCTTGAACAAAGGTTCACAAGTCATGGTGAGCTTTGAGATGAACCTCCTGATGTATTGAACTCGCCCCAGGAAACCCCTTATCTCTTTTTCCGTCCTGGGCGGTTGCAATTCTTGGATAGCCTTTATCTTTGAGGGGTCAACTTCAATGCCCCGTTAACTGACTACATAGCCTAGGAACTTCCCAGAGGTGACACCAAAGGTGCACTTTGCTGGATTGAGTCGTATTTTGTATTTTCGAATTCGTAGGAAGAACTTGCGGAGATTGGGTATGTGCTCTTACCTTGTTTTAGGCTTGACAATCATGTCATCTACATAGATCTCTACTTCCTTGTGCATCATGTCATGAAGTAAGGTATTTGCAGTTCTTTGATATGTCGCTCCGGCATTTTTGAGACCGAAGGGCATGACCACATAACAGTATGTGCCCCATGGTGTAGTGAATGAAGTTCTCTCCATGTCTTCTTCAGCCATTTTGATTTGATTGTAGCCGACATATCCATCCATAAGGGACAGGAGCTCATGCCCGCAAGTGTTATCCACTAATACATCGATGTGAGTTAACGGGAAGAGGGGGGAAGAAGAATCAGAGTAAGCAGAAAGGTTCATCTTATTGAATGCAGAAAGGAATTCATCGCTAGCAGACTCAAGACCAGACTCACTTGACTCTAGACCCTTAAGACCTGACCCTATGCCCTTAAGAACAGACTCTCCTACAGATAAAAAAAAGCTATTCTCCTCAGCATCAACCCACGAGACCGCCTTAACTTCTTCTTCTTCAGTGATTATGAGACTTGGGTCAAAGCTTGGGTTGGATAATGCAGCAATAACAGCATCAGCTTCAGTCTTCTCTTGGACGGCCTCTTGCCCAAACAGCATGTCAAATATGTTGCTTCCGATGAGGTGAGTCCATTCTAATGGTGGCTGTTTTTTTTATTTTCTTAGACCCAGCGCGCGCTTATCCAAGCCCAAGCCCAAGGACTGCTGAAGAGAAAACCCGCGCGGGTTTTCTGATGACATGGGTCGCTTCTCCGCGGCACGGCCCGCCTGTTTCTCATTGTATTTGGGCCTTGGAATTAATTTGGTCTGTTTGTGTATTTTTAATGCTTTGGATATTGACCCAATGATGCTCGGTTCCGAAATTTTTGCTCAAGTTTGCTCTGACACTTAGGTTTTTGTTTTGTTTTATTTTCCTTTCTTTTTTTGGGGAAGCGGGATTAAGTTGGGATTAATCCCGTCGTGTAGAAAATCATTCAGTTATGCATTAATAAAGTCATGCATTCACCGTGTCTTGCATATAAAATCAGAATTAAAATTCATAAAAGTCTTGCATTAAATAAAAAAAAAGTACAAATCAGTTCTGCATGCCATAAGTTTGAAAGTGCATGGAGTATTGCTTGTCATCGGTTCGATCACCACAGGGAGCCCGAATCGTCGCTATCTTCAACTGGGTCGGCACCAGCATGAGAAGTTCCAGCGTTGGAGACACCAGCCGTACCGAAATAGGTATCCCAGGAATAGTAGTTAGGATCAGGAGCCGTTTGCGGAGGCCCGGAAAGGGGAACCTCGGAAGGATGAACGCTCGATGGTGATGATACAGAATGCCCTTGCGAACCGGCCAGCCACGAATGATCAGGGACATGCCACTCAACAGATGGAGTAGGCCATACAGGACCAGCTCCATAACCGGGGGCTGGCCAACCAAAAGAGGAGGATCCTTCTAGCCAAGAGTGTTGGGGTGCAGATCACTCTTGCGTACCTGTGGGCCATGCATGACCCATTCCAGGAGTTGGAACTGGCCATCCAACAGAGTAAAAACCAGAGCCAAAAAAGGAGACGTCATATGGTGCAGGACGTGAAGTAGCGTCATCCGCTAGGGCCTGACCGCCAGGATACCCTACAGATGCACTTGAATCACGACAATTTCCCGACCACGACGAGCAGAACGCACTGAAGCCGGAGTGCGGCGAGAATGAGCAGGCCGGTTGGTAGTACTCGACTCTGAAGCATCTTCCACCCAGTAGGAATTGGGTTGGGTTTCACCACCATACCCAGCACTGTGATGTGACCCTCCTTGGCCGAGTTCCTCCAAGGACATCTGAGCCATGTCCTCTTCTATAGGACGGCGACCTCTGCTGCCAGATCTGCTATGATGAGACCCAGTTGAATGATAACCCTCGATCATGATGCCTTTGCCACGACCCTCCGGCACAACTGCTAGGGGAGGACGAGAGGATCCATCAACCTCTTCCCGAGGTCGGCCCCAAGAAGTATACTCCCATGCCAAAGAGCGACGTGGGGGCTCAGTGCGAGGGATCCCTGCAGTCGAACGTCGAGGAGGATCTCGAGGAACAGACTCTGCGTCGGCCTCTACATCAGCCCTCTCGGCGGCGTCCCCACGATACCTACCCGAGCGAGTAAAAACTCGATCAACGTGCTTCAGCATCGTTCTCCACTCCTTGGTCACTTGACGGATAATATCCCATCTTGGCTGGAAAATGATGAGGCTAAGGTTACACATGTATAAACGGCATAAAGGAGAAGAGAAAGTAACATGAGAACTTACTGGTTTCCGGTCAAACTCTCGGAGTGCAGAGTATTCACTACTAGTCTCCACCTCTAAGAAACCGCCAATCCTTCTTCTCACCGGTTGAGCCTCCGCCTCAGCGACCTTAGCATAAGGCCCCAACTGTAAACCTCACGGTTAGGAATCAGCCAGAAACATAATGAGAAATCAGAACGAAGAAGATACCTACCACCCGGGGGGCTAGACGGCTTAGATAGCGTTGGAATTCCTTATCAAACTGCTCCTGGGGAACGTTATGTACAAAGTTGTCAAAGTCTTGGCCGCGAATCCTTTCTCCCAGGGTACCTGGAACGACACGCCAGGGCTCGAACATGTGTTCTGGAGGATCCAGGGGGATAAGACCGGGATATCCACCCAAGATTTGCCTCATGGCTCTCTCCCCCAAATACCATATGAAGCCCGAAGGTCCCTCCATCAGGACGTGGAGACGAGTATCGTGCGCCACCAGTTGCAAAGGGGTCGGCAATCCACTCAAGTCGAATTCTGCCCATGGATGCCAATTCACGTGGTCATGCAGGAGAAAGAGAGTCACTCCAAGGGTAAAAGCAAAATAAATAAGGACGCTAGGTATAAGGAAATACCGGAGTGAGGTTATCTAGCATGCGACGAATGCGATCAAGGCTACCCGGCTGGAATTTCTTCCCACGAACAGCCTCGTTAGACCAGCGTTCAGCATTTGGAATTGTCTTATTCTTTTTGGAGCGAATGCCCAGAGACAGAAGGTACTCGTATGCCCATCACTGTATAAACATAAAGTCAAAGAAGAATTGCAAGAGTAGCAAAACTACAAAGAGAAGACTCTCGGAGACATACCTCGAGCACCTTCCACAGCGAAGGGCCATACTGATGACGAGTATGAGACTCGTGAAGGTGAACCGGATCAGTATCCTGTGAAAGCTGAACGCCGCGGCGAAGCCAGAGGACGAAGTTCGCGTAAGCCGCCTTGCCCCAGTTCAGGTTCCGGACATTGTTGAACCAGAAGATTACGAAACCATGTCAAGGTGATATTATCCCCCCGGTTGGCAAAAATGGTGGCGGAAATGATGTACGCCAAGAAGATGAAGCGACGTTGATCCACAGGCAAGCTTTGGAAGCTGGCATCGCGGATGGCCGCCTCAAAATGCGCATATGAAAGTCCTTGGCCCAGACGCGCTGACACTGGACCCAGAAGATCCAAGACCATGGGTGGAATCTCAGCGTCAAAAACCATGTTACGCCCACCCCACGGAAGACCGGTAATCATAACGAAATCTGTGGGAGTAACTGTCATTTCACCCACAGACAGATGAAAGGAATTGGTGGTGTCCCAAAACCTCTCAGCTATGGCACGGCCTATGACGCGATACCTACGACCCTTCCAAGCCTCCAAACATTGCTAGAACGACATAAGCCCCGCCGTAGTCAGGGTTTGTTCAACGAAATGCCTAGGAATCGAGGCGGCTACCTTAAGTGGATTCTTTAAGCCACCAGGGGTTTTCAAGTTGTCCTCCTAAAAATAAATAAAAGGGGCCAGTTAAAGTTGGGGGCTCGGCTAAATACGTTAAGCATATTTCTTTAGGCCCTAGCTGGACCCAGCACCGACACTGGGCTCACAGCCATGGCCCGTAGGTTAAATAAATTGCAAAACAAAAAAAAATGAGAAAGAAAAAAAAATTTTTGCGGCCCAAATGAGCCGGCCCAAGCAGAAACCCGCAACAGTTTTTATGCTACCGATGGGCGCATCCAGGCCCAACTTCCTTTTGTTGGTCTACGGGCCAGAAAACCCGCGCGGGTTTTCCCTGTCTTAGTGGGCCGATTTTTGGGTCGAGCATGCATAAGACTCACTCTAATTTTTATTTCATGGGTCGAGTTTGGTCTGTTTCTCAAGATGGGTTATCATGTGCACAGCATAAATAAAAGCAACTATCATGCAAGCATGCTTAAAATAATTAAAAATTGACAAGACATGAAAAATAAATTCGTGCTTGCTCATTTTTTATTAAAATAAGCATAAAAGAGGAGTTTTGAAAATTACCTTGCCATGAGAACGATAGAACCAAGCATGGTTCCAGGGCTGAATAGTAAGGTCCGAAGGGTCGGCATTCGCACCCGGAATAAAGTTCCGACGTGAAGACATCTCGTGGGACCATGCCGCCGCATGTGGAGGAGGAGGATTCCTATGACTTTGGGGATGCATCTTCCAAAAAGCTCAAATTATCTTCAAGGAACAAATTTTCTAGAGAGAGAAAGAGAAGCTAGAGAGATGGTGAAGAGTTGAAGGTGTGAGTGAAAGAGGTGAATGAAGCTTGGTATTTATAGAAATGTTGAGTGAATGTGAACCGCTCGTTTCTAAGACCCGCCTCGAGATGCCAAATGTGTTTCATTGGTTGAAAATCCTAAGGTCATCACTTTGCCACCCAAAGAGGAGACAAGGCAGCATGGCACATCCTCATCCACACAAGACCCGGGCCCACAATGATTCCCTTCACGAGGAGAAGAAAAGGCAAAAAAAAAGGAAACCAACACCAAAACCCGCACGGGTTTTGGGTGTTATATGGGCCCAATTCTGGCGGCCCAGCGCCTTTTAGCAGCGCAGTAAAAAACGACAAAACCCGCATTGGTTTTCTACCAATAAAAATCGATTTCAAGCAACCCAAGGTCATGTGGCCCAGCATCATTCAACGGCCCAAAGACTGCGGCCCAAGGGTTTAATTAATTCAGGTAAAAATCTGAACCCATTTGCATTTTTGCGAAAACTAATACTTACTTTTCTGATGATTTTCAGGTTGCCGCATAAAAGAGCACCATCATCGGGTCACCGCTAAAAGGGACCATCTAACGTCAAGTTACCGCATAAAAGAGCACTATGATCGGGTCATCGCCAAAAAGGGACCATCCGTCATCCGGTTGCCGCATAAAAGAGCACCATCAGCGACAGTCGTCAAACGGTTGTCACCTAAAGGTCTCCAATGATGTCGTCAACGACAGTCGTCCAACGGTCGCCACCTAAAGGCCTCCAAACGATTTCGTCCGCAACAGTCGTTCAACGGGTTCCACAAAGGACTCAAACGATGTTAGCAATAGCAGTCGTTCGAACGGATCCCACTTAAAGGTCTCCAAACGACATCCCTCAACATCGGTCATCCCACGGTTGCCTAAAGGTTACCAACGACCTCTTCATCAGCAGCAGTCGTCCAACGGTTGCCACCTAAAGGTTTCTGACGACATCATCACTAGCATCTTCAGTCGTCCAACGGCTGCCACTTAAAGGTTTCCGACGACAACATCATCGCCAGCATCTTCAGTCGTCCAACGGTTGCCACCTAAAGGTTTCCGACGACATCATCATCACCAGCATCTTTAGTCGTCCAACGGTTGCCACCCACAGGTTTCCGACGACATCATCATCACCAGCATCTTCAGTTGTCCAACGGTTGCCACCCAAGGGTTTCCGACGACATCATCATCAGCAACATCACCTGGTCCCCATATAAAAGAGTATCGCCAACATCAAGACAAACATCAAGTCTACTTTGACCTTCGTCCTATTCAGACTCGATCAAAGTGGGGGCTCTCTGTAGACACCGGGATTTGCATCGATATAATCCCGGCTTATCAATAAATCATTTGGGCCATGTAATAAGCGAAACAAGAAAAACAAACCCAAGCCGACCCAGTACCAGAAGGAAAACCCGTACGGGTTTTAGTTAAAGTAGTCGGCCCAGAGCCAGAACAGGCCCAAGGCGCTCCCGGCTCAGACAATACAAAACCCGCGCGGATATTGTACTCCTTGAAGCGTGTCGTTTTGGCGTTGCTTACGTCAGCGATCTGTGTGCTAGATTGAGAAAAGCCGCGCGGGTTTATATTCAATGATCCGGCGCCAAAATCCTTTGATCACCCTCCCATGATATTAGCCCCATGTGCATTTGTCTTCTTCCCTTGACTTTTGTGATTGAATAGCATGATCATGGGGATGTGTCCCCTTGATTTTCCCTCCATTTCCCTCCTAAACCTTACCTCATTCACCTATAAATACCTCCCTTCATTCCATTCATTTCCATCAACAATCACCCCTGTACTACCCTTACTCTACTAAATTCTCATCAACCATCATCATTATACTCAAATTCCATACCAAAACTCTCTCAAAATCCTATCGTCCATATTATCATCCTAATACCTCTTTTTTAAACCACTTCCATATTTCTATCAAGGTCCAAAGGTTAAGGCAAAGTCAAGGTTCTTTTTCGACCGGCGCATTCGGGCTCCTAAATCAAAGAAGTTAGCTTTTTGTTCCTTTTCGTTATTGTTATTTAATCATGTAATTCGTACTTTATTTTACATTATATGTGCATATTTTGTAAAACAAAAACTCCATTCTTTATAATACATGTCATGAATATAAACTTGCGAAATTAATTAAACTTCTCCCCGCTCTTTTCCATTTTAATGTCGATTTTAGTAGAGTTTGTTTTCTAACAGGCGAATTCGAGAATTATTTTAATTCTCGAATTCGTAACCTTACCCCCGGACTTAGAGTCGGGTTTCGTAGACCGGAGTCATTTTTATTCATTTTATGGTTTGTTGGTTTCCTTAAATTGGCTAGCAACTCTTAATTCTTTTTATAACCCGTTTACGAATTTACACCAAAATAATAAAAAATGGTTTAATATTTTCTATACACTATTCCACGGTTAAAACCGAGAGAAAATGGGCCGAAAATTGATAAAAACCCACGCGGGTTTTATCAATTTCAACCCATCTTCTCTGGCCCATGAAGGTGCACGGTCCAGTCTATGGACTGTTAAAACCCGAGCGGGTTTTAACGCTCCATAGTGGCCCGTTTGCCTTCAGTTAGGCCTGGGTCGGAAATTTGGTCAATATTAAATTATTTCTTAAAGTATTTTAGTGTAGTTTTGAGCGTTTAAATAAATAAAAACGGACTTATAAATAAATAAAGTTTCATCACCCCGAAAACGAATTTCGAAAAAAAAATATCCTTATTTGAGGATTAAGCAACCTTAGTCGGCTCCCGATCACTTAACTAGCGCATCACGGAGAAAAGTGGTCAACTTTCTCTGAGGTCCTACCACATCAAGTGATAAAATGGACTTATGATTGACCTCTCGCTTGTAAGTGTTAGGCAAGAATCGTCGATTCATCAACCGCTTAAGCCGTGCCCATGAAGTGATCTTTGCTCGACCCTCCTTAGCGCGTTGTGCCATGACATTCTCAAACCAAAGGGATGCAACCTTGGTGAGTTTCGACCTAGCAATCTTGAAGGCATGCTCATCGCTATACCCCTTAATGTCAAAATTCCTCTCTAAGATTTGGACCAATTCAAGATAGTCTTCCGGGTCGGTGTTGCCAATGAATTCTGGAAGTTTGGCCTCGACATCATAGAACCCATTCTGTGGGGGCTTTTCAACTGCTTCCCGTCGAATATGGCATCGAAACGAGCCTCTATCATCGTCACTCGACTCGTAGAAGGGAGGTGGACGGATAGGGCTACGAAGGGACCTCCTTCGTTCACCTCGGGGTTGTCTTTGATACTCTTGGGCAAGATTGTCCATCCGCGCCGCAATGGCCACAAGAGTATTTTGAATGTTCGTGAATCAACTCTCGAGACTCGGCTTAGGGGCCATAACAAGAGCATGGGTGAAGGACGAATTGTGTTTTCGGGTATTTTGTGGAGTTTGGAGGTTCTTTTGTAGTTGGGTAGTGATTGGCGAAGGGTTCTTTGTGTTTTTTTCACTCAGATATTTCATCGAACACCTTGCGTGCACTATTTTTCAACTTCTTCTCAATGCTCCAAATGACTAAAAACCCAACAAATACAAAAACAATAAAACATATTCCAACACATTTTGATAGCACAAGGGATGGGGAACTCCAATATTCAATCAAATCCAACAAAAGAAATCAATACTAGTAAGATCAAGAATGAAAACTCAAGCTAGAACAAACCGTGGCTCTGATACCAAATGGAACGTGGCGCGGTGGGAATGTTGATGATTTTAGCTTGAGTTGGAACCTTGATGCAACAATCGAACAAAACTTGAACAATAAAGGAAGGATATGACCTTGTGGCTAGGTAATCCACAACCCAAAGGCCTAACACTCCACAATGACTATCCAAGGTAATCCACTAAATAATCACAAGGATTGACATGCTAACACCACCATCCATTAAGGAATAGGTAAGAACAAAATGTTTTAGGAAATAAGGGAGAAACCCTAACCAATACATAAGCATCACAATAATATTCAGCAAAAAACTACAAACAATGTCAAGGGAGGGGGTATATATAGGAAAGGGGGGAAAACATAACCCGTCTAGAATGGCACGATCTTGCTATTCCACGGTACGATCGTGTAGTGCTTTCTGGAAAAATGGCACGATCGTGCAGTCGGACGGCACGATCGCGCTGTTGGCAGTTTTTCCTACTAACTTCAAATATGCATAACTTCTTCATCCCAGGTCCACCTTAAAATGCACGCGCCACACCCGACCTTGGAGTTGATTTCTACGTGTTCTAAGGAGGGGGCGCGGAAAGACTTGAAAACCATGGATATCGAGGCTCGGGCCCCATCCCGATACGTTCCATACTCCCCTTCTTGAGAAAGAGTTGCCCTCAACTCTTGGGAGTTAATATCGAGGTCTTCGTTATCAATTGGCTCCATGGATCCTAGAAAATTTCGATCGTAATGAACATTCAGACCAGGCGCCCAACAAGCTTCAAACCCTGCAATGTAACCATCATCCAAATGAATGAAAGAGGTTGGAGGCTTGTTTTGTGGAGATAAGGGATTAAGGGAAGGGATAGGGAAACTGGGTGGTGCTCTGGAACTCTCAATCTCACTAGGCTCAACAATCGGTGAAAGTGAGATTAATGAGGGTGCTTCGTATTGGGACTCTTCATCAAGGATGAGAGGAAGAGCAAGATCGATGTTCTCATCGTCCCCTTGGCATGGAGCTTCACCTAGTTCACCATGTACACCAAGTAGCTCATGAGGTTTTCCTTCAATGACCTTAAGGACAATAACCTCATTCATTGAACTTTCCTTTTCCTCAACCTTCTTGTGGCATGAAGCTTCAACATCATCGTTAAGGGACTCACAAGGACCAAGGCAAGCTTCCTAGTTGGCTATTAGATCGACCCTTGCTTGCTTAACTTCTTCATGCATATCAAGTGATAAAATGGACTCATGATAGACCTCTCGCTTGTAAGTGTTAGGCAAGAATCGTCGATTCATCAATCGCTTAAGCCTTGCCCATGAAGTGATCTTTGCTCGACCCTCTTTAGCCCGTTGTGTTTTGACATTCTCAAACCAAAGGGATGCAACCTCGGTGAGTTTCGACATAGATATCTTGAAGGCATGCTCATCGGTACACTCCTTAATGTCAAAATTCCTCTCCAAGATTTGAACCCATTTAAGATAGTCTTCCGGGTCGGTGTTTCCATTGAATTCTGGAAGTTTGGCCTCGACATCATAGAACCCATTCTGCTGGGGCTTTTCAACCGCTTCCCATCGACTATGGCATCGAAATGAGCCTCTATCATTGTAGCTCGACTCGTAGAAGGGAGGTGGACGGATAGGGCTACGAAGGGACCTCCTTCGTTCACCTCGGGGTTGTCTTTGATAATTTTGGGCGAGATTGTCCATCCGCGCCACAATGGCCTCAAGAGTATTTTGAATGTTCATGAATCGACTCTCGAGACTCGGCTTAAGGGCCATAACAAGAGCATTAGTGAAGGACGGATTGTTTTTTCGGGTATTTTGTGGAGTTTGGAGGTTCTTTTGTAGTTGGGTAGTGATTGGCTAAGGGTTCTTTGTGTTTTTTTCACTCAGACATTTCATCGAACACCTTACGTGCACTATTTTTCAACTTCTTCTCAATGCTCCAAATAAAGACAAACCCAACAAATACAAACACAATACAACATATTCCAACATATTTTGATAGCATAGGGGATGGGGAACACCAATATTCAATCAAATCCAACAAAAAAAATCACTACTATTAGGAACAAGAATGAAAACTCAAGCTGGAACAAACCGTGGCTCTGATACCCAAAGGAATGTAGCGCGGTGGGAATGTTGATGATTTTCGCTTGAGTTGGAACCGTGATGCAACAATCGAACAAAACTTGAACATTAAAGGAAGGATATGACCTTGTGGCTAGGTAATCCATAACCCAAAGGCCTAACACTCCACAATGACTATCCAAGGTAATCCACTAAATAATCACAAGGAATGACTTGCTAACACCACCATCCATAAAGGAATAGGTAAGAACAAGATTTTTTAGGAAATAAGGGAGAAACCCTAACCAATGCATAAGCATCACAATAATATTCAGCAAAAAAACTACAAATAATGTCAAGGGAGGGTGTATATTTAGGAAAGGGGGAAAAACATAACCCGTCCAGAATGGCACGATCTTGCTATTCCACGACACGATCGTGCAGTGCATTCTGGAAAAATGGCACGATCGGGCAGTCGGACGGCACGATCGTGCTGTTGGTTTCCTACTAACTTCAAATGTGCATAACTTCTTTATCCGGACTCCATTTTAGGCCTATAATATATTAATGGATAGCCCTCGGTGTGTACTTTCAAATCCCAAAATTTGAGACCCATTAGAGTTATACGGAAGGAGTTATAAACCAATGCGTGAAGGGGCGTCCATTCCGACAACCCACGTTGACCTTTTTCCCCTTATTCATTCCGAATGACTTCGAACCTTTTTAAAGGCACGAAGTAGGTCCCAATGAGGACCCATAGCTCCACTTCTATGGTTCGGGATCCCATTTGAACTGGATAGCACACTCAGTGCCGATCAAATCATGCATACAAGGTCCCGGGTCCACCTTAAAATGAACGTGCATCACCCGACCTTGATGTTGATTTATTCGTGTTCTAAGGAGGGGGCGCGGAAAGACTTGAAAACCATGGATCTCGAGGCTCGGGCCCCATCCTGATACGCTCCATACTCCCCTTCTTCAAAAAGAGTTGCCCTCAACTCTTGGGAGTTAAAATCGAGGTGTTCGTCATCAATTGGCTCCATGGATCCCAGAAAATTTGGATCGTAATGAACATTCACACCAAGCGCCAAACAAGCTTCAAACCCTGCAATGTAACCATCATCTAAGTGAATGAAAGAGGTTGGAGGCTTATTTTGTTGAGATAAGGGATTAAGGGAAGGGATAGGGAAACTGGGTAGTGCTTTGGAACTCTCAATCTCACTAGGCTCAACAATCGGTGGAGGTGAGATGAATGAGGGTGGTTTGTATTGGGGCTCTTCATCAAGGATGAGAGGAAGAGCAAGAGCGATGTTCTCATCCTCCCATTGGCATGGAGCATCACCTAGTTCACTATGTACACCAAGTAGCTCATGAGGTTTTCCTTCAAAGACCTTAAGGACAATAACCTCATTCATTGAACTTTCCTTTTCCTCAACCTTCTTGTGGCATGAAGCTTCAACATCATCGTTAAGGGACTCATAAGGACCAAGGGAAGCTTCCTGGTTGGGCTACGAAGGGACCTTTTTCGTTCACCTCGGGGTTGTCTTTGATATTTTAAGGCGAGATTGTCCATCCGCGCCGCAATGGCCTCAAGAGTATTTTGAATGTTCGTGAATCGACTCTCGAGACTCGGCTTAGGGGCCATAACAAGAGCATGGGTGGAGGACGAGTTGTGTTTTCGGGTGTTTTGTGGAGTTTGGAGGTTCTTTTGTATTGGGTAGTGATTGGCGAAGGGTTCTTTGTCTTTTTTACACTCAAACATATCATTGAACACCTTGCATGCACTATTTTTCAACTTCTTCTCAATGTTCGAAATGACTAAAAACCCAACAAATACAAACACAATACAACATATTCCAACATATTTTGATAGCACAGGGGATGGAGAACACCAATATTCAATCAAATCCAACAAAAGAAATCACTACTAGTAAGAACAAGAATGAAAACTCAAGCTAGAACAAACCGTGGCTCGGATACCAAATGGAAAGTGGCGCGGTGGGAATGTTGATGATTTTAGCTTGAGTTGGAACCGTGATGCAACAATCGAACAAAACTTGAACAATAAAGGAAGGATATGGCCTTGTGGCTAGGTAATCCACAACCCAAAGGCCTTACACTCCACAATGACTATCCAAGATAATCCACTAACTAATCACAAGGAATGACTTTCTAACACCACCATCCATAAAGGAATAGGTAAGAACAAGATTTTTGAGGAAATAAGGGAGAAACCCTAACCAATGCATAAGCATCACAATAATATTCAGCCAAAAAACTACAAACAATGTCAAGGGAGGGGGGTATATATAGGAATGGGGGAAAAAAACATAACCCGTCAAGAATGGCACGATCTTGCCATTCCACGGCGCGATCGTGTAGTGCATTCAAGAATAATGGCACGATCGTGCAGTCGGACGGCACGATCTCGCTGTTGGCAGTTTTTCCTACTAACTTCAACTGTGCATAACTTCTTCATCCGGACTCCATTTTAGGTTTATAATATATCGATGAAAAGCCCTCAGTGTGTACTTTAAATTCCCTAAATGTGAGACCTATCAGAGTTATATTGAAGGAGTTATGACCCAAAGCGTGAAGGCGCGTCCATTCCGACAACCCACGTTGACCCTTTTCCGCTTATTCTTTCCGAATGACTTCGAACCTTTTTAAAGGCACGAAGTAGGTCCCGATGAGGACCCATAGCTAACCTCCTATGGTTTAGGATCCCATTTGAACTAGATAGCACACCCGGTGTCGATCAATTCATGCATCCAAGGTCCCGGGTCCACCTTAAAATGCACGCGCCACACCCGACCTTGGGGTTGATTTCTGCGTGTTCTAAGGAGGGGGGCGGAAAGACATAAAAACCATGGATCTCGAGGCTAGGGACCTCCTTCGTTCACCTCGGGGTTGTCTTTGACACTCTTGGGCGAGATTGTCCATCTGCGCCGCAATGGCCTCAAGAGTATTTTGAATGTTCGTGAATCGACTCTCAAGACTCGGCTTAGGGGCCATAACAAGAGCATGGGTGAAGGACGGATTGTGTTTTCGGGTATTTTGTGGATTTTGGAGGTTCTTTTGTAGTTGGGTAGTGATTGGCTAAGGGTTCTTTGTGTTTTTTTCACTCAAACATTTCATCGAACACCTTGCCTGCACTATTTTTCAACTTCTTCTCAATGCTCCAAATGACTACAAACCCAAAAAATACAAACACAATACAACATATTCCAACACATTTTGATAGCATAGGGGATGGGGAACACCAATATTCAATCAAATCTAACAAAAGAAATCACTACTAGTAAGAACAAGAATGAAAACTCAAGCTAGAACAAACCGTGGCTCTGATACCAAATGGAACGTGGCGCGGTGGGAATGTTGATGATTTTAGCTTGAGTTGGAACCGTGATGCAACAATCGAATAAAACTTGAACAATAAAGGAAGGATATGACCTTGTGGCTAGGTAATCCATAACCCAAAGGTCTAACACTCCACAATGACTATCCAAGGTAATCCACTAAATAATCACAAGGAATGACTTTCTAACACCACCATCCATAAAGGAATAGGTAAGAACAAGATTTTTGAGGAAATAAGGGAGAAACCCTAATTAATGCATAAGCAACACAATAATATTCAGCCAAAAAATTACAAACATTGTCAAGGGAGAGGGTATATATAGGAAAGGGGGAAAAAACATAACCCGTCAAGAATGGCACAATCTTGCCATTCCACGGCGCGATCGTGTAGTGCATTCTGGAAAAATGGCACGATTGTGCAGTCGGACGGCACGATCTCGCTGTTGGCATTTTTTCCTACTAACTTCAAATGTGCATAACTTCTTCATCCGGACTCCATTTAAGGTTTATAATATATCGATGGAAAGCCCTCAGTGTGTACTTTAAATTCCCTAAATGTGAGACCTATCAGAGTTATATTGAAGGAGTTATGACCCAAAGCGTGAAGGCGCGTCCATTCCGACAACCCACGTTGACCCTTTTCCGCATATTCTTTCCGAATGACTTCGAACCTTTTTAAAGGCACGAAGTAGGTCCCGATGAGGACCCATAGCTAACCTCCTATGGTCTAGGATCCCATTTGAACTAGATAGCACACCCGGTGTCGATCAATTCATGCATCCAAGGTCCCGGGTCCACCTTAAAATGCACGCGCCACACCCGACCTTGGGGTTGATTTCTACGTGTTCTAAGGAGGGGGGCGGAAAGACATAAAAACCATGGATCTCGAGGCTAGGGACCACCATCGTTCACCTCGGGGTTGTCTTTGACACTCTTGGGTGAGATTGTCCATCTGCGCCGCAATGGCCTCAAGAGTATTTTGAATGTTCGTGAATCGACTCTCAAGACTCGGCTTAGGGGCCATAACAAGAGCATGGGTGAAGGACGGATTGTGTTTTCGGGTATTTTGTGGAGTTTGGAGGTTCTTTTGTAGTTGGGTAGTGATTGGCTAAGGGTTCTTTGTGTTTTTTTCACTTAGACATTTCATCGAACACCTTGCCTGCACTATTTTTCAACTTCTTCTCAATGCTCCAAATGACTACAAACCCAAAAAATACAAACACAATACAACATATTCCAACACATTTTGATAGCATAGGGGATGGGGAACACCAATATTCAATCAAATCTAACAAAAGAAATCACTACTAGTAAGAACAAGAATGAAAACTCAAGCTAGAACAAACCGTGGCTCTGATACCAAATGGAACGTGGCGCGGTGGGAATGTTGATGATTTTAGCTTGAGTTGGAACCGTGATGCAACAATCGAATAAAACTTGAACAATAAAGGAAGGATATGACCTTGTGGCTAGGTAATCCATAACCCAAAGGTCTAACACTCCACAATGACTATCGAAGGTAATCCACTAAATAATCACAAGGAATGACTTTCTAACACCACCATCTATAAAGGAATAGGTAAGAACAAGATTTTTGAGGAAATAAGGGAGAAACCCTAATTAATGCATAAGCAACACAATAATATTCAGCCAAAAAATTACAAACATTGTCAAGGGAGAGGGTATATATAGGAAAGGGGGAAAAAACATAACCCGTCAAGAATGGCACAATCTTGCCATTCCACGGCGCGATCGTGTAGTGCATTCTGGAAAAATGGCACGATTGTGCAGTCGGACGACACGATCTCGCTGTTGGCAGTTTTTCCTACTAACTTCAAATGTGCATAACTTCTTCATCCGGACTCCATTTAAGGTTTATAATATATCGATGGAAAGCCCTCAGTGTGTACTTTAAATTCCCAAAATGTGAGACCTATCAGAGTTATATTGAAGGAGTTATGACCCAAAGCGTGAAGGCGCGTCCATTCCGACAACCCACGTTGACCCTTTTCCGCATATTCTTTCTGAATGACTTCGAACCTTTTTAAAGGCACGAAGTAGGTCCCGATGAGGACCCATAGCTAACCTCCTATGGTCTAGGATCCCATTTGAACTAGATAGCACACTCGGTGTCGATCAATTCATGCATCCAAGGTCCCGGGTCCACCTTAAAATGCACGCGCCACACCCGACCTTGGTGTTGATTTCTACGTGTTCTAAGGAGGGGGGCGGAAAGACATAAAAACCATGGATCTCGAGGCTAGGGACCACCTTCGTTCACCTCGGGGTTGTCTTTGAAACTCTTGGGTGAGATTGTCCATCTGCGCCGCAATGGCCTCAAGAGTATTTTGAATGTTCGTGAATCGACTCTCAAGACTCGGCTTAGGGGCCATAATAAGAGCATGGGTGAAGGACGGATTGTGTTTTCGGGTATTTTGTGGAGTTTGGAGGTTTTTTGTAGTTGGGTAATGATTGGCTAAGGGTTCTTTGTGTTTTTTTCACTCAGACATTTCATCGAACACCTTGCTTGCACTATTTTTCAACTTCTTCTCAATGCTCCAAATGACTACAAACCCAAAAAATACAAACACAATACAACATATTCTAACACATTTTGATAGCATAGGGGATGGGGAACACCAATATTCAATCAAATCTAACAAAAGAAATCACTACTAGTAAGAACAAGAATGAAAACTCAAGCTAGAACAAACCGTGGCTCTGATACCAAATGGAACGTGGCGCGGTGGGAATGTTGATGATTTTAGCTTGAGTTGGAACCGTGATGCAACAATCGAATAAAACTTGAACAATAAAGGAAGGATATGACCTTGTGGCTAGGTAATCCATAACCCAAAGGTCTAATACTCCACAATGACTATCCAAGGTAATCCACAAAATAATCACAAGGAATGACTTTCTAACACCACCATCCATAAAGGAATAGGTAAGAACAAGATTTTTGAGGAAATAAGGGAGAAACCCTAATTAATGCATAAGCAACACAATAATATTCAGCCAAAAAATTACAAACATTGTCAAGGGAGAGGGTATATATAGGAAAGGGGGAAAAAACATAACCCGTCAAGAATGGCACAATCTTGCCATTCCACGGCGCGATCGTGTAGTGCATTCTGGAAAAATGGCACGATTGTGCAGTCGGACGGCACGATCTCGCTGTTGGCAGTTTTTCCTACTAACTTCAAATGTGCATAACTTCTTCATCCGGACTCCATTTAAGGTTTATAATATATTGATGGAAAGCCCTCAGTGTGTACTTTAAATTCCCAAAATGTGAGACCTATCAGAGTTATATTGAAGGAGTTATGACCCAAAGCGTGAAGGCGCGTCCATTCCGACATCCCACGTTGACCCTTTTCCGCATATTCTTTCCTAATGGCTTCGAACCTTTTTAAAGGCACGAAGTAGGTCCCGATGAGGACCCATAGCTAACCTCCTATGGTCTAGGATCCCATTTGAACTAGATAGCACACCCGGTGTCGATCAATTCATGCATCCAAGGTCCCGGGTCCACCTTAAAATGCACGCGCCACACCCGACCTTGGGGTTGATTTCTACGTGTTCTAAGGAGGGGGGCGGAAAGACATAAAAACCATGGATCTCGAGGCTAGGGACCACCTTCGTTCACCTCGGGGTTGTCTTTGACACTCTTGGGTGAGATTGTCCATCTGCGCCGCAATGGCCTCAAGAGTATTTTGAATGTTCGTGAATCGACTCTCAAGACTCGGCTTAGGGGCCATAACAAGAGCATGGGTGAAGGACGGATTGTGTTTTCGGGTATTTTGTGGAGTTTGGAGGTTCTTTTGTAGTTGGGTAGTGATTGGCTAAGGGTTCTTTGTGTTTTTTTCACTCAGACATTTCATCGAACACCTTGCCTGCACTATTTTTCAACTTCTTCTCAATGCTCCAAATGACTACAAACCCAACAAATACAAACACAATACAACATATTCCAACACATTTTGATAGCATAGGGGATGGGGAACACCAATATTCAATTAAATCTAACAAAAGAAATCACTACTAGTAAGAACAAGAATGAAAACTCAAGCTAGAACAAACCGTGGCTCTGATACCAAATGGAACGTGGCGCGGTGGGAATGTTGATGATTTTAGCTTGAGTTGGAACCGTGATGCAACAATCGAATAAAACTTGAACAATAAAGGAAGGATATGACCTTGTGGCTAGGTAATCCATAACCCAAAGGTCTAACACTCCACAATGACTATCCAAGGTAATCCACTAAATAATCACAAGGAATGACTTGCTAACACCACCATCCATAAAGGAATAGGTAAGAACAAGATTTTTGAGGAAATAAGGGAGAAACCCTAACCAGCCAAAAAATTACAAACATTGTCAAGGGAGAGGGTATATATAGGAAAGGGGGAAAAAACATAACCCCTCAAGAATGACACGATCTTGCCATTCCACGGCGCGATCGTGTAATGCTTTCTGGAAAAATGGCACGATCGTGCAGTCGGACGGCACGATCGCGCTGTTGGCAGTTTTTCCTACTAACTTCAAATGTGCATAACTTCTTCATCCGGACTCCATTTTAGGTTTATTATATATCGATGGAAAGCCCTTAGTGTGTACTTTAAACTCCAACAATTTGAGACCTATCAGAGATATATTGAAGGAGTTATGACCCAAAGCGTGAAGGCGCGTCCATTCCGACAACCCACGTTGACCCTTTTCCGCTTATTCTTTCCGAATGATTTCGAACCTTTTTAAAGGCACGAAAGTGGTCCCGATGAGGACCCATAGCTCTACTCCTAGGGTCCGAGATCCCATTTGAACTGGATAGCACACCCGGTGCCGATCAATTCATGCATCCAAGGTCCCGGGTCCACCTTAAAATGCACGCGCCACACCCGACCTTGGAGTTAATTTCTACGTGTTCTAAGGAGGGGGCGCGGAAAGACTTCAAAACCATGGATATTGAGGCTCGGGCCCCATCTTGATATGATCCATACTCCCTTTCTTGAAAAAGAGTTGCCCTCAACTCTTGGGAGTTAAAATCGAGGTGTTCGTCATCAATTCGCTCCATGGATCCCAGAAAATTTCGATCGTAATGAACATTCACACCAGGCGCCCAACAAGCTTCAAACCCTGCAATGTAACCATCATCCAAATGAATGAAAGAGGTTGGAGGCTTGTTTTGTGGAGATAAGGGATTAAGGGAAGGGATAGGTAAACTGGGTAGTGCTCTGGAACTCTCAATCTCACTAGGCTCAACAATCGCTGGAGGTGAGACGAATGAGGGTGCTTCGTATTGGGGCTCTTCATCAAGGATGAGAGGAAGAGCAAGATCGATGTTCTCATCCTCCCCTTGGCATGGAGCTTCACCTAGCTCACCATGTACACCATGTAGCTCATGAGGTTTTCCTTCAACGACCTTAAGGAGAATAACCTCATTCATTGAACTTTCCTTTTCCTCAACCTTCTATTGGCATGAAGCTTCAACATCATCATTAAGGGACTCACAAGGACCAAGGGAAGCTTCCTAGTTGGGCATTAGATCGACCCTTGCTTGCTTAACTTCTCCATGCATATCAAGTGATAAAATGGACTCATGATAGAACTCTCGCTTGTAAGTGTTAGGCAAGAAGTCGATTCATCAATCACTTAAGCCGTGCCCATGAAGTGATCTTTTCTCGACCCTCTTTAGCGCATTGTGCTTTGACATTCTCAAACTAAAGGGATGCATTCTTGGTGAGTTTCGAACTAGATATCTTGAAGGCATGCTCATCACTATACCCCTCAGTGTCAAAATTCCTCTCCAAGATTTGTACCCATTCAAGATAGTCTTCCGGGTCGGTGTTGCCAATGAATTCTGGAAGTTTGGCCTCGACATCATAGAACCCATTCAGTGGGAGCTTTTCAACCGCTTCCCATCGACAGTGGCATCAAAACGAGCCTCTATCATCGTCACTCGACTCTTAGAAGGGAGGTGGATGGATAGGGCTACGAAGGGACCTCCTTCGTTCACCTCGGGGTTGTCTTTGATACTCTCTGGCGAGATAGTCTATCTGAGCCGCAATGGCCTCAAGAGTATTTTGAAAGTTCGTGAATCGACTCTCGAGACTCGGCTTAGGGGCCATAACAAGAGCATGGGTGAAGGACAGATTGTCTTTTCGGGTATTTTGTGGAGTTTAGAGGTTCTTTTGTAGTTGGGTAGTGATTGGCTAAGGGTTCTTTGTGTTTTTTTAACTCAGACATTTCATCGAACACCTTGCCTGCACTATTTTTCAACTTCTTGTCAATGCTCCAAATGACTACAAACCCAACAAATACAAACACAATACAACATATTCCAACACATTTTGATAACATAGGGGATGGAGAACACCAATATTCAATGAAATCTAACAAAAGAAATCACTACTAGTAAGAACAATAATGAAAACTCAAGCTAGAACAAACCGTGGCTCTGATACCAAATGGAACGTGGCGCGGTGGGAATGTTGATGATTTTAGCTTGAGTTGGAACCGTGATGCAACAATCGAATAAAACTTGAACAATAAAGGAAGGATATGACCTTGTGGCTAGGTAATCCATAACCCAAAGGTCTAACACTCCACAATGACTATCCAAAGTAATCCACTAAATAATCACAAGGAATGACTTGCTAATACCACCATCCATAAAGGAATAGGTAAGAACAATATTTTTGAGGAAATTAGGGAGAAACCCTAACCAATGCATAAGAATCACAATAATATTCAGCCAAAAAACTACAAACAATGTCAAGGGAGGGGGTATATATAGGAAAGGGGGAAAAAACATAACCTGTCCAAAATGGCACGATCTTGCTATTCCACGGCACGATCGTGCAGTGCATTCTGGAAAAATGGCACGATCGTGCAGTCAGACGACACGATCGTGCTGTTGGCAGCTTTTCCTACTAACTTCAAATGTGCATAACTTCTTCATCTGGACTCCATTGTAGGTCTATAATATATCGATAGAAAGCCCTCGGTGTGTACTTTAAAATGCCAAAATTTGAGACCCATCAAAGTTATATGGAAGGAGTTATGACCCAAAGCGTGAAGGCGCGTCCATTCCGACAACCCACGTTATTTCCGCTTATTCATTCCGTATGACTTCGAACCTTTTTAAAGGCACGAAGTAGGTCCCGATGAGGACCCATAGCTCCACTCCTATGGTTCGGGATCCCATTTGAACTGGATAGCACACCCGGTGCCGATCAATTCATGCATCCAACGTCCCGGGTCCACCTTAAAATGCACGCCACACCCAACCTTGGAGTTGATTTCTACGTGTTCTAAGTAGTGGGCGCGGAAAGATTTGGAAACCTTGGATCTCGAGGCTCGGACCCCATCCCAATACGTTCCACTATCGGTCCAAAAGTACTCCCTTTCATACCAACAAAAGACCTCTCCTTCCTACACCAAATATTTCGTCCCTCAGAGAACACCATCATAGAGGCCTTCCAACAACAAATAAAATAAGGACCTTACCAACTCCCCTGTCTAAATGAACCAGACCTCCGCACATCACTAACATTTGGGTCCCAAAGACCTCACTGCTACGATCTCATCCTTGGCCAAAGACCAAGAAAGGTATAATGTCGTCTACTACAGGTATGTCTCAAACTCATTACCAGAGATCTAATTAACAAACTTCTATAAACTGAAAATCAACAAAATTGGAAGAGTGACCTTTGGAGACGAAAGCAAAGACAAGATCCTAGACATTGGGAAGATTGCGAAACAACGCCACTCGCACCATCTGAGGGGGAGCCTTCTATTATGAGGACCTCAACCTTTCCACAAGCTGTCAAATTGAGGGGGAGTCTTATCATGGCTCCTCCCTACATGTGGTCTCTGATGTCCTCATCAGCATGTCCTCTCGGGCACCTCAAAATCTAAACTGGGTCCGGTCAAGGCGTCTGACTACCTCTTCCATAGGTAATTCAGATTCTTGCTGTTTTTTTTTTTCAAAATATTCCCAAAATCATTACTTTTCCTCCTATCCCTCCTCCTCCCTCTCTCTTCCTCTCTTTATTTTGGCCACACAATTCAGTGCTTGTACTCTCCTATTTCCTTGTTTGAAAGTCAAAAAGGGAGAGAATTTTGCCATGCTCTGGTTTGTAACTAAGATACTTTACTGTGCTACTTATGCTACTACTTATGCTGCTATGAATGCTACCTTGATCTATTATGCTATGAATGCTACCTTGATCTATTATGCTATGAATGCTACCTTGATCTATTATGTTGTCAATATACTGCAACGTGGTTTTTGTACCCCGGTTTTTATATCGTTCTTCTCGAGGAGCTAGGGGCCTTGGATAAGAAACTCGGTCTACGGTCGGGTTAAGATCGCTAGGTAAGGCAATGGGTTGAAAGGGGTCACAAAGCAAGAAACCAAACTAAGGTCAGTCAAGGTGGAACAATGGGTTTCGGGGGCTTTTCGGGATGCAAACGGGAACAAGGGGATAGGTTTTGCAACAAGAGAGCACGAAGGAATAAAATCAGATGGCAATTCCGTTAGAAAATACCTACCGTGCATCCTCTTTCGAGGATAATCCGGATTAACTTCCCCAAAGTCCACCACGGACCCGGAGGGTTAATGAAACGGAATTCCTTAGTTGGTCTCTACTCACTCTCATGAGTAATGTGCTAACTATCCCAATTCCAACCTTTCAACACAAGTATTGGATGTGTTCGAGGATTTCGAACCCAAATACATCCCACTTGAGGGAAGGAATGGCGTGGGAAAAGTGATTTCCCAACTAATTACGCACTAATATTGCTAACCCATACCTAATTACCCATTCACACCCTTAATTACCCCCTAACGCATTACGGTTCTAGCACTACCCATGATAAAAACTAAGCTAACAACATCCAAACCAACCCTAAGCATGATTTCTAACATAAAACAACCATAAACAAGCAAAACAATTGAAATAGCAAGCAAAGCAATTAAGCAAGCAAGAAAGTAATTAGCAAAATAATTAATAAAGAGTTAAGGGAAGAGAATACTTATCAAAATGCTGTAGATGAACAAAGGAAAGCAATAAAAAGATGATCCAACAATCTCTCAATTGTTTGAATCCCCAAATCTTCAACAACAACTCAAAATCTCAAAAACCCTAGATTAATCTCTCACTAATCTCACTCCAAAATCCACTAATACAAGGATGAAAATTAGAAGTTTAACCCTAGGAGCTCCCCCCCCCCCCCAAGAAATCGCCAAAGAGGAGTATATATACAAGGCAAAACAATTGGGCAAAACGCAGCACTTCAAGCCGAAAACACGCGCAGGAAGTAGGAGACCGCAGGTGCGGTCTAGAGACCGTAGGTGTGGTCTAAAAGACCGCAAGTGCGGTCTCTGGCTGTCCAGTGAAATTTCCCAGGCGATTTCTTCTCTCCTTCGCTCGACCGCAGGTACGGTCTCCCTAGACCGCAGGTGCGGTCCTCTTAGGGGACCTAGCTCCCTGCCTAGGTCATGGCAGCCACCGCGGGTGCGGTCTTTAGGACCGTAGGTGCGGTCCTCCTCGGCTGGCTGAAAACTTCAACTTTGCTTCGCCTATGGCTCGGTCAAGACCCAGCGAATCTCGGATTTCCCAAAATAGCTGCAAAATGGCCCTTTTTGCTACGTTTTGAGTAAAAACTCCAAAATCTACAAAATAACCAAAAACGTATTAAAAAGCCATGAAAATAAACACGAAACGAGTCAAAAGCCTAAGAATTAAGGCGCTATTTAGACACAAAATTGGGTCTAACCTCCCCCCCACACTTAAACTTTTGCTTGTCCCGAGCAAAACAAAACAAAACAAATAAGAAAAACTAAACACCAACTCCTCTATCGTGGGAGCAAACGAGTGCATTTAGCGTATGCACCAAGCCCTTTGAACCCCCCGGCAGCCCGAGTGGACGAGATGGACTCGTGAGGGTTTGTAGCGGCTATACCCACAAAAGTCAAAGAAAAGGGAGAGAGGGAAAGTGAAGAACAAAACCAAAGAAAATAAAGGAAAAGAAACAACAGCTTCGCTTTAAAGGATTTTGCAATCTCAATTAGGAAAATGTTATTAATCCTCCAAAAGGAACCGTTATGAGCATCTCACAAACACCTGTCTAAAGCAAAAGTCAATCTTTGAGATTTTCGATCCCCTATACCTCATGCCAAGCAAAACCCTGTGTGCATAAGTGCTAGTGGGTTCTAACTGATTCCGATTGACCCCAAGGACTCACACCCGAGCTTAAAAACAAACAAATCGAGGAAAGAAAAGAGTTGCCCTTCCCCGCATTTGGTCGCCCTTGGCTTGGTGAGGGCCGCAGGTGATGCAAGGAGATGCCCCACACTTTATTGACACTTAATTTTTTTTTTTCTTTTTGGGTTGGGTAATCCCAACGATTTTTTTAAAGCTTAAAGGTCGAGGTTAGCTTTGCGGAAATTGCACAGCCCAAAATTTGGGGTCTACCCCTCCCAACACAGTCTTTTCCATACACACCTCTGTCGAAATTGGATATAGGAGGAGCTTAAGGGGTATCAACGTCGTACCGTTAATACCGGTCCCATGTAAGTCGACTAACTTTATGGTGGTTTGATGTCGTTCAGCCGACTCGCCCCACTTAATCCGGTTATTTAGCTTTGCTTTCTTTTTCTTTCTGTTTGATTTTGCTTTTGACTTTGCTTTTGCTTTTGCTAAACAGGAAAAAAGAAAAAAAAAAGCTCGGACACAAACCCCTAGAATCTCCCGGTTTCAACCAGACCGTGAAAAGAATCGGGGATCTCGCTAGACACTCAATGAAAGAAATCTAAATAGGTGAGTCATGACAATCACCCAAGACAGGGTCGAAAATGCTCAAACCGGTTTCTTTTTAAGGTTTTTCACTCCCCTTTATTCTCCTTTTTCACACAAAATTTTTTTCAAATTTTAAGGAAAACTAAGAAAACAAAAACAAAAATGCTAGGTGATCTACCCTTGAAACAGAATATCTCCCCCCCTCTTCAATACTTAAAACGCCATAATGTCCTCGTTGTGGGAAGATGTCACATGAAAAAGGGTACAGAACCTACAAAAAGCATAATAAAACACCTAGCAAGCGAGTGATGGCGACCCAAGTCCACACGGCTCCAACAACTAAAAATACCAAACAAGCACAAAATAAGGGTTCGCCACCAAAAGAAAAATCAAGCATAAGGCATGGATCATAGGATATTCAACTCAAAAAGAGAATAGCGGAGAGATATTACCTCGAGTTCTTCAAAACAAATGATTACTCAATCCGCAATCCATGACAGCCAAGCAAAGGGTTAGGATTTTCAAGTAAAAACAATCAAAGCTCGTAAGATCCGCATGCAAGATTAGAAACATGAAAAAGAGACTAACTAAGAAAACTAGAAATTAACTCAAAAGAAAGAAATAATAGTATGGGTCGCCTCCCATAAAGCGCTTGTTTAAGGTCCCGAGCTTGACCTAATTACTTACTTGATTCTCGAAAGGCGTGGTGTGCAACACAGAAACATGGTAAGCTTTTTCCACCAACTCTTCTTCATTCTCCTCCCACGCACTCTAATAGAATTCATGAATAAACCGGAACGATCCTCCTCTGGTCTAGTCAACTCCGAAAGAATCAAAGATAATGGCCTCCTCGCTTTGTTCCACCAATATTTCTTCCTCCTTTTTCATTGCTTCCTCTTCTTGTGCAAGAATTGAGCATGCCACTTTGAAGACTTGATAGGCCGGATAGAGAGAGAAGATAACTCCGGCTTGATGTTTAGTGATGTGCCGGGTCTCGGGCCTTGGAAAGCCATCTCTCTCAATTTCATATTTTCCATATATGTTTCACCCAAGGCAATCTCCATCCTCAAAGGCACGGTGTTGAGGAAGTCACCATAGAAGGTGAAACTATCTCCATGAAGCTTGAAATGAATAGATTTAGGGTGACTTTCTCCACCCCAATCATCTGGCTCCACAGTGAGTAAGCACAGCTCTTCTTGATGCTTATCCATAATCCTAACCACTACATTGACCTTGAAGCGTGATTCCTTGTGAGGGTTCCTTCTCAGAGGATCAAGATCAAAATCAATATGTTCTCTTCCCACATTTAGAGACAAACGACCTCTTTTCACATCTATAATTGCTCCTGCAGTGGCCAAAAAGGGTCAACCAAGAATAATAGGGCTTCTCCAATCTTCATCCATCTCCAAAATAACGAAGTCACAAGGGATAAGGAAACTTCCCACTTGAACCGGGATGTCTTCTAATATTCCCAAGGGCTTCCTAACACTTCGGTCAGCAAGTTGCAAGCTAATAGTTGTAGGGGTCAAGTCATCAAGGTTCAACTTCTTACAAATTGAGGGTGGCATGACACTCACACTTACCCCCAAGTCGCATAATGCATTATCAATCCTCATATAACCAATTAATCACGGTATGGAGAAACTACCGGGATCGGCAAGTTTCTCGGGAGTTTTGCTCCCCATAATAGCATTGCAACTGAGATGAAAGGTCGACGACTCTTTGATTCTCCTTTTGTATTTCAGGAGGTCATTAAGGTGTTTCTTGATAGAAGGGACCTCCGCGATGGCATCTAGAAAAGGAATATTGACTTGGAGCTTCTTCAACATATCAATAAATCACGAAAACTTCGCCTCATTTTTATATTGAATCAATCTCCCAAGAAAAGGTACTGGTGGTCTATATGAAACGGGTTTATCCAAAAGGTTTTCATGATTATCTTTCTTCAAGACTTCCTTCCCTTTCTCTCGTCTTTTCTCAATCTCTACCCTCTCTTCCAACTTCTCTTTTTTCTCATCCTCGGCCTCGTTAACCACAACATCATCCTCCTTCTCCTCAATTGTGTTTTCCTCAACTCCTAAATCCTCCTCTTCAGTACTATCCACAACTCCCTCATTCTCTCCCAAAGGTCTCTCCTCCTCCACATTATCCTCCACTACATTAGGCTCTTCAATTTTTCTTCTACTCCTTAGGGTAATAGCATCAACTTGCTCCCCTTGGATAGGTTGAGGTTGAATGGTTTGAGAAAGGTATAATTGTTGAGAAAATTGGGTCATTTGGGTTCCAAGGTCTCTAAGACGAGCACCCTCACTTTCTTGATTAGCCACAATTTGTTGCAACAATATTTTAATAATAGAATCTTGGGATGGTTGAGAAAATTGAGATTGTGGGGTGGGTTGATGTGAGAACTCTTCTTGAAAATATGCATGATGGTCATAAGGTTGAGAAATAGGTTTAAACACCGGGTTGACAAACGTGGTATAGCCAGGATCATATCCTCATAAGAATTGGAATAAAGCTCGTTGGAATAGATGGCATTCACATGTTCTACTTGACGATACTCCACACATTGATGCTCGAGATGTGGACCAAAACACAACTTACAAGTATGCACAATAGGAATAAGTGTGGACGCAAAGGCTTGAATACCTCGGGCTAAGTTCAACTGGTTGGGAACCTCATCATTCACCATCTTCTTTTGCAAATCAAGGACGGTGGCCATTAGAAGCTTGATAGTGGGGTTGTGTTCCAAGGAATGATCCCCATTTCCTGAATTTTGGCCGCCTCCCAAACTAGGAACATTCTGAGATAGCTCATGAAGAAAAATGTTCGCTTCCTCCGCAGTCTTCTTTAGGAACATCCCTCCGGATGCATGATCAATGGATTCTTTGTATGACTCGCAAAGCCCATAATAAAAATGTTGAAGTAGCATCCAATCCGGTAAATTGTGATGTGGACATTGGCGTTGAAAGCTTTTGAATCTCCCCCAAGCCTTAAAAAGTTCTCCGGGCTCTTGCTTGAAAGACATAATAACTTGCCGGAGTCGAAAAGTTTCATCCGCTGGGAAAAATCTATAAAGGAAATCTCTTCTAAGTACTTACCATGAAGAATAAGTGTATGGAGGACACGTTTGAAGCCATGTCTTTGCTTTCCCCGTAAGAGTTAGAGGAAAGAACTTCAATTTCATAAATTCGGAAGATAAACTGGGAACTTGCACGAAACTAATCCGATCTTCAAATTTCTCGATGTGTGCAATAAGACTCTCGGATTTGTCTCCATAAAACTGATTGCTCGAGAAGACTTAAAGTAAGTATGGTTTGAACTCAAATACGACATCGGGTGGTAATGGTGGTAGAGTGATCGGGTTGCCTCCCGTATCCAATGATGGAACGACATATGATAGAAGGGTACGGGGTGAACCAGCTTGGCTCTCAGCCATTAGAACTCGAAACCGCCTACAAGAAATAGAAAAGCATCAAATTCATTGGATTTGGAACAAACTAGTTTCTAACATGAAAGCAATCTTAAACAACTCCAGACCAAGAAACTAAGCTAGGGGCGCTGGCTCCCCGGCAACCGTGCCGTTTTGTGTAACGTGGTTTTTGTACCCCAGTTTTTATATCGTTCTTCTCGAGGAGCTAGGGGCGTTGGCTAAGAAACTTGGTCTACGGTCGGGTTAAGATCGCTAGGTAAGGCAATGGGTTGAAAGGGGTCACGACGCAAGAAACCAAACTAAGGTCAGTCAAGGTGGAACAAAGGGTTTCGGGGGCTTTTCGGGATGCAAACGGGAACAAGGGGATAGGTTTTGCAACGAGAGAGCAAGAAGGAAGAAAATCAAGTGGCAATTCCGTTAGAAAATACCAACCGAGCTTCCTCTTTCGAGGATAGTCCGGATTAACTTCCCCAAAGTCCACCACGGACCCGGAGGGTTAATGAAACGGAATTCCCTAGTTAGTCTCTACTCACTCTCATGAGTAAAGTGCTAACTATCCCAATTCCAACCTTCCAATACAAGAATTGGATGTGTTCGAGAGCTTTCGAACCCAAGTACATCCCACTTGAGGGAAGGAATGAAGTGGGAAAAGTGATTTCCCAACTAATTACTCACTAATATTGGTAACCTCATTCATTGAACTTTCCTTTTCCTCAACCTTCTTGTGGCATGAAGCTTTAACATCATCGTTAAGGGACTCACAAGGACCAAGTGAACCTTGGTGAGTTTCGACCTAGCAATCTTGAAGGCATGCTCATCGCTATACCCCTTAGTGTCAAAATTCCTCTCCAAGATTTGGACCCATTCAAGATAGTCTTCCGGGTCGGTGTTTCCATTGAATTTTGAAAGTTTGGCCTCGACATCATAGAACCCATTCTGTTGGGGCTTTTCAACCGCTTCCCATCGACTGTGGCATCGAAACGAGCCTCTATCATCGTCACTCGACTCGTAGAAGGGAGGTGGACGGATAGGGCTATGAAGGGACCTCCTTCATTCACCTCGGGGTTGTCTTTGATACTCTTGGGCGAGATTGTCCATCCGCGCCGCAATGGCCACAAGAGTATTTTGAATGTTCGTGAATCGACTCTCGAGACTCGGCTTAGGGGCCATAACAAGAGCATGGGTGAAGGACGGATTGTGTTTTGGGGTATTTTGTGGAGTTTGGAGGTTCTTTTGTAGTTGGGTAGTGATTGGCTAAGGGTTCTTTGTGTTTTTTTTTCACTCAGACATTTCATCGAACACCTTACATGCACTATTTTTCAACTTCTTCTCAATGCTCCAAATGACTACGAACCCAACAAATACAAACACAATACAACATATTCCAACACATTTTGATAGCACAGGGGATGAGAAACACCAATATTCAATCAAATCCAACAAAAGAAATCACTACTAGTAAGAACAAGAATGAAAACTCAATCTAGAACAAACCGTGGCTTTGATACCAAATGGAACGTGGCGCAGTGGGAATGTTGATGATGTTAGCTTGAGTTGGAACCTTGATGCAACAATCAAACAAAACTTGAACAATAAAGGAAGGATATGACCTTGCTTCAGTAATCCACAACTGACAGACCTAAAACTAATAGGCGTCTGTGTACCGCAAGTGGACGGGTCTGTGTAGTAATAAAATATCGTTCTCTCTCAGGGATTTGCGTTCAACCACGCACTGAACTTGTTTGCTACAAAGAATGCTAGGTCGATCCAAAGGTTGGCGTGAGGTTTTCTGATCTAAACTAGGAAAACAGAAATTTTTAGGGTTTAACCAAATAATAAAAACCGTTCAGGGGAGTCCACTCTAGTCAATCAATCGAATCATCTACAATTCTGGTGCAGGTAACAAGATAATTCGGGGTCTATAATCTTTCTAGGCCTTATCACTTAGATCTTTCAATCCTAGGTGAGTTACAGTGATTGGACTAAACATTATTTCTAAATATTTAGTCAAATCAAAGATAAGAAGTGATTATGAATTGACCCTAGGCAAGAATCATCATGTCTAACTATTTTCTAAACCTATTCAATTTACGCAATCCAATTCAAGACTCAAACTGTCGTTCTGTTGTCGAGAATCTAAAACCAGGTAAAGACTCAAACTGTCGTTCTATTGCCAAATTACCACGACATACAATACACGTAGATTGAACGAATAAAAAGATGACCTAACATCGAAACTGTATTCAAACTCAATCAAAAGATAAGGAAATTAGCTACTCATAATACTAGAAATAAACATCGCAAAATCTAAATAAGAACTAGAAAGCATGAAAGTAAAATAGAAATAAACCGTGTTCGAATTGGCGGAATCGATTTCTTTGGGTCACCCGAATCGATCTCTTTCGTGTCCTTCGATCACAAGAAATAACCGAATCTAATCGCAATGCTTGAGAATTAATGGTCGAAAAGTATCTAAAATCTACTCTAAAAACTCCTCCCAAAACTCTCCAAAAGCGTGAGATAAAAACAGAAAAAAAAAGTCTCTTTCCAAACGGCGTTGTCAAATTCCTTTTATACGGCTGGATTAGGGCATAAAACGCGGCCTGTGTTTTAGAAACGCTGGCTGCGTTTTGCCCAAGAAGTGAAGTGTCCGTGAGAGGGTGCTGGCTGTGCCCCAAAAACGCGGTTGGCGTTTTGATGCTGCTCGGTTTTTGAAGTCTGGGCGAGGCGCGAGTGCGTTTCAAAACGCATTTGCTGCGTCTTGTCCTCATACGATTGGATTGAGGTGCGGCATTTTTGGGCCCTTTCCTCTTCTTCTTCTCTTCTTCTTCTTCTTCTTCTTCAACTTCTTTTTTTATTTTCCATAATTTTTGCTATTTCTTCTCCAATTCTTCATGCTTTTTGATATAATTCCATCAATTCCTGTAAAACATACCAAACTCGCGAATAAGTGTATAAATCACGGAAATTGACATAAAAATACTATATATCGGATACAAAACGCATGAAACCGATATGTTTTGAGCCCTAAAAACTGTATATAAAAACGACTTATCAACAACCCAAAGGCCTAACACTCCACAATGACTATCCAAGGTAATTCACTAAATAATCACAAGGAATGACTTGCTAAAACCACCATCCATAAAGGAATAGGAAAGAACAAGATTTTTAAGGAAATAAGGGAGAAACCCTAACCAATGCATAAGCATCACAATAATATTCAGCCAAAAAACTACAAACAATGTCAAGGGAGGGGGTATATATAGGAAAGGGGGAAAAAACCATGACCCGTCGAGAATGGCAAGATCGTGCTATTCTACGGCACGATCGTGCCGTGCATTCTGGAAAAATGGCACGATCGTGCAGTCGGACGGCACGATCGTGCTGTTGGCAGTTTTTCCTACTGACTTCAAATGTGCATAACTTCTTCATCCAGACTCCATTTTCGGCCTATAATATAATCGATGGAAAGCCCTCGGTGTTTACTTTAAGCTCCATAAATTTGAGACCCATCGGAGATATATTGAAGGAGTTATGACCCAAAGCGTGAAGGCGCGTCCATTCCGACAACACCCGTTGACCCTTTTCCGCTTATTCTTTCCGAATGACTTCGAACCTTTTTAAAGGATCGAAGTAGGTCCCGATGAGGACCCATAGCTCCACTCCTATGGTCCGGGATCCCATTTGAACTGGATAGCACACCCGGTGCCTATCAATTCATGCATCCAAGGTCCCGGGTCCACCTTAAAATGCGCGTCACACCCGACCTTGGAGTTGATTTCTACGTGTTCTAAGGAGGGGGCGCGGAAAGACTTGGAAACTATGGATCTCGAGGCACGGGCCCCATCCCGATTCATTCCACTATCGGTCCAAAAGTCCTCCCTTCCATACCAACAAAGGACCTCTCCTTCCTACACAAAATATTTCGTCCCTCAGAGAACACCATCATAGAGGCCTTCCAACAACAAATAAAATAAGGACCTTACCAACTCCCATGTCTAAAGGACCAGACCTCCGCACATCAATAACATTTGGGTTCCAAAGACCTCACTGCTACGATCTCATCCGTGGCCAAAGACCAAGAAAGGTATAATGTCGTCTACTACAGGTATGCCTCAGTCTCATTACCAGAGATCTAATTAACCAACTTCTACAAACTGATAATCAACAAAATTGGAAGAGTGACCTTTGGAGACGAAAGCAAAGACAAGATCCTTGACATTGGGAAGATTGCGAAACAACGCCACTCGCACCATCTGAGGGGGAGCCTTCTATCATGAGGACCTCAACCATTGTACAAGCTGTCAAATTGAGGGGGAGTCCTATCATGCCTCCTCCCTACATGTCGTCTCTTTCCTCCTCCCAGGTTCGTCAACTCACTACCTGCCTGGATCTCTTATGTCCTCATCAGCATGTCCTCTCGGCCACCTCAAAATCTAAACAGGGTCCGGTCAAGGCGTCTGACTACCTCTTCCATAGGTAATTCAGATTCTTGCTGTATGTTTTTAAAAATCTTCCCAAAATCATTACTTTTCCTCCTATCCCTCCTCCTCCCTCTCTCTTCCTCTCTTTATTTTGGCCACACAATTCAGTGCTTATACTCTCCTATTTTCTTCTTGTCTGAAAGACAAAAAGGAAGAGAATTTTGCCATGCTCTAGTTTGTAACTAAGATACTTTACTGTGCTACTTATGCTACTACTTATGCTGCTATGAATGCTACCTTGATCTATTATGCTATGAATGCTACCTTGATCTATTATGTTGTCAATATACTGTAACGTGGTTTTTGTACCCCGGTTTTTATATCGTTCTTCTCGAGGAGCTAGGGGCCTTGGATAAGAAACTCGGTCTACGGTCGGGTTAAGATCACTAGGTAAGGCAATGGGTTGAAAGGGGTCACAATGCAAGAAACCAACCTAAGGTCAGTCAAGGTGGAACAATGGGTTTCGGGGGCTTTTTGGGATGCAAACGGGAACAAGGGGATAGGTTTTGCAACAAGAGAGCAAGAAGGAAGAAAATCAAGTGGCAATTCCGTTAGAAAATACCAACCAAGCTTCCTCTTTCGAGGATAATCCGGATTAACCTCCCCAAAGTCCACCACGGACCCGGAGGGTTAATGAAACGGAATTCCCTAGTTAATCTCTTCTCACTCTCATGAGAAAAGTGCAAACTATCCCAATTCCAACCTTCCAACACAAGTGTTGGATGTGTTCGAGAGCTTTCGAACCCAAATACATCCCTTTTGAGGGATGGAATGGAGTGGGATAGATTTCCCAACTAATTACTCACTAATATTGCTAACTCATACCTAATTACCCATTCACACCCTTAATTACCCCCTAACCCATTAGGGTTCTAGCCACTACCCATGATAAAAACTAAGCTAACAGCATCCAAACCAACCCTAAGCATGATTTCTAACATAAAACAACCATAAACAAGCAAAACAATTGAAATAGCAAGCAAAGCAATTAAGCAAGAAAGAAATTAATTAGCAAAATAATTAATAAAGTGTTAAGGGAAGAGAATACTTATCAAAATGCTGAGATGAACAAAGGAAAGGAATAAAAAGATGATCCAACAATCTCTCAATTGTTTGAATCCCCAAATCTTCAACAACTACTCAAAATCTCAAAAACCCTAGATTAATCTCTCACTAGCCTCTCTCTAATATCCATTAATACAAGGCTGAAAATTAGAAGTCTAACCCTAGGAGCTCTCCCCCCCCCCCCCAAGAAATCGTCAAAGAGGAGTATATATACAAGGCAAAACAATGGGGCAAAACGTAGCACTTCAAGCCGAAAACACGCGCAGGAAGTAGGAGACTGCATGTGCGGTCTGTGGCTGTCCAGCGAAATTTCCCAGGCGATTTCTTCTCTATTTCGCTCGACCGTAGGTGTGGTCTCCCTGGACTGCAGGTGCGGTCCTCTTCGGGGACCTAGCTCCCGGCCTAGGTCATGGCAGCCACCGCGGGTGCGGTCCTCCTCGGCTGGCTTAAAACTTCAACTTTGCTTTGCCTTTGGCTCGGTCAAGACCCGGGGAATCTCGGGATTCCCAAAATAGCTGCAAAATGGCCCTTTTTGCTACGTTTTGAGTAAAAACTCCAAAATCTACAAAATAACCAAAAACGTATTAAAAAGCCATGAAAATAAACACGAAACGAGTCAAAAGCCTAAGAATTAAGGCGCTATTTAGACACAAAATTGGGTCTAAACACCTCCCCCACACTTAAACTTTTGCTCGTCCCGAGCAAAACAAAACAAAACAAATAAGATAAACTAAACACCAACACCTCTGTCGTGGGAGGAAACGAGTGCATTTAGCATATGCACCAAGCCCTTTGAACCCCTCGGCACCTCGGGTGGACGAGATGGACTCGTGAGGGTTTGTAGCGGCTATATCCACAAAAGCCAAAGAAAAAGGAGAAAGGGAAAGTGAAGAAAAAAACCAAAGGAAACAAAGGAAAAGAAACCTCCAATTAGGAAAACGTTATTAATCCTCCAAAAGGAACCGTTATGAGCATCTCACAAACACCTGTCTAAAGCAAAATTCAATCTTTGAGATTTTCGATACCCTACACCTCATGCCAAGCAAAACCCTGTGTGCATAAGTGCTAGTGGGTTCTAACTGATTCCGATTGACCCCAAGGACTCACACCCGAGCTTAAAAACAAACTAATCGAGGAAAGAAAAGAGTTGCCCTTCCCCGCATTTGGTCGCCCTTGGCTTGGTGAGGGCCGCAGGTGATGCAAGGAGATGCCCACACTTTATTAACACTTAATTTTTTTTTCTTTTTGGGTTGGGTAATCCCAACAATTTTTATAAAGCTTAAAGTTCGAGGTTAGCTTTGCGGAAATTGCACGGCCCAAAATTTGGGGTCTACCCTCCCAACACAGTCTTTTCCATACACACCTCTGTCGAAATTGGATATAGGAGGAGCTTAAGGGGTATCAACGCCGTACCGTTAGTACCGATCCCATGTAAGTCGACTAACTTTATGGTGGTTTGATGTCGTTCAACCGACTCGCCCCACTTAATCCGGTTATTTAGCTTTGCTTTCTTTTTCTTTCTTTTTGCTTTTGCTTTTGACTTTGCTTTTGCTTTTGCTAAACAGGAAGAAAGAAAAAAAAAAGCTCGGACACAAACCCCTAAAATCTCCCGTTTTCAACCAGACCGTGAAAAGAATCGGGGATCTCGCTAGACACTCAATGAAGGAAATCTAAATAGGTGAGTCATGACAATCACCCGAGACAGGGTCGAAAATGCTCAGACCAGTTTCTTTTAAAGATGATTAAGAACGGCTTCTCAATTTCGACAACAAGATCCAAGAAACAAAGCTAAAACAAAGAGAAAATGAAAAATGAAAAACTTTTAAGGTTTTTCACTCCCCTTTTTTCTCCTTTTTTCACACAAAAAAATTTTCAAATTTTAAGGAAAACTAAGAAAACAAAAACAAAAATGCTAGGTGATCTACCCTTGAAACAAAATATCTCCCCCCCTCCCCAATACTTAAAACGCCATAATGTCCTCATTGTGGGAAGGTGTCAAATGGAAAAGGGTACAGAACCTACAAAAAGCATAATAAAACACCTAGCAAGCAAGTGATGGCGACCCGAGCCCACACGGCTCCAACAACAAGAAATACCAAACAAGCACAAACTAAGGGTTCGCCACCAAAAGAAAAATCAAGCATGCGGCATGGATCATAAGATATTCAACTCAAAAAGAGAAGAGCGGAGAGATATTACCTCGAGTTCTTTAAAACAAATGATTACTCAATCCGCAATCCGTGATAGCCAAGCAAAGGGTTAGGATTTTCAAGTAAAAACAATCAAAGTTTGTAAGATCCGCATGCAAGATTAGAAACATGAAAAAGAGACTAACTAAGAAATACTAGAAATTAACTCAAAAGAAAGAAATAAAAGTATGGGTTACATCCCATAAAACACTTGTTTAAGGTCCCGAGCTTGACCTAATTACTTACTTGATTCTCGAAACGTGTGGTGTGCATGAGAGAAACATGGTAAGCTTTTTCCACCAACTCTTCTTCCTTCTTCTCCCGCACACTCTAATAGAATTCATGAATAAACCGGAACGATCCTCCGGTGGTCTAGTCAACTCCGAAAGAATCAAAGATGATGGCCTCCTCGCTTTGCTCCACCAATATTTCTTCCTCCTTTTCCATCGCTTCCTGTTCTTGTGCAAGAATTGAGCATACCTCCTTGAAGACTTGATAGGCCGGATAGAGAGAGAAGATAACCCCGGCTTGATGTTCGGTGATTTGTCGGGTCTCGGGCCTTGGAAAGCCATCTCTCTCAATTTCATATTTTCCATATATGTTTCACCCAAGGCATTCTCCCTCCTCAAAGGCACGGTGTTGAGGAAGTCACCATGGAAGGTGAAACTATCTCCATGAAGCACGAAATGAATAGATTTAGGGTGACTTTCTCCACCCTATCATCCGGCTCCACAATGAGTAAGCACGACTCTTCTTGATGCTTATCCATAATCCCAACCACTGCATTGACCTTGAACCGTGACTCCTTGTCAGGGTTCCTTCTCAGAGGATCAAGATCAAAATTAATATGTTTCTTCCCACATTTAGAGACAAACGACCTCTTTTCACATCTATAATTGCTCCTACAGTGGCCAAAAAGGGTCGACCAAAATAATAGGGCTTCTCCAATCTTCATCCATCTCCAAAATAACGAAGTCACAAGGGATAAGGAAACTTCCCACTTGAACCGAGAAGTCTTCTAATATTCCCAAGGGCTTCCTAACACTTCGGTCAGCAAGTTGCAAGCTAATAGCTGTAGGGGTCAAGTCATCAAGGTTCAACTTCTTACAAATTGAGTGTGGCATGACAGTCACACTTGCCCCCAAGTCGCATAATGCATTATCAATCCTCATATCACCAATTAAGCACGGTATGGAGAAACTACCGGGATCGGCAAGTTTCTCGGGAGTTTTGCTCCCCATAATAGCATTGCTACTGAGATGAACGGTAGACAACTCTTTGATTCTCCTTTTGTTTGTCAGGAGGTCATTAAGGTGTTTCTTGAAAGAAGGGATCTCCGCCATGGCATCTAGAAAAGGAATATTTACTTAGAGCTTCTTCAACATATCAATAAATCACGAAAACTTCGCCTCGTTTTTATGTTGAATCAATCTCCCAAGAAAAGGTACTGGTTGTCTATATGAAACGGGTTTATCCAAAAGGTTTTTATGATTATCTTTCTTCAAGACTTCCTTCCCTTTCTCTCGTCTTTTCTCAATCTCTACCCTCTCTTCCAACTTCTCTTTTTTCTCATCCTCGGCCGCATTAACCACAACATCATCCTCCTTCTCCTCAACTGTGTTTTGCTCAACTCCTAAATCCTCCTCTTCAGTACTATCCACCACAACTCCCACATTCTCTCCCAAAGGTCTCTCCTCCTCCACATTCTCCTCCACTACATTAGGCTCTTCAATTTTTCTTCCACTCCTTAGGGTAATAGCATCAACTTGCTCCCCTTGGATAGGTTGAGGTTGAATGGGTTGAGAAAGGTAAATTTGTTGAGAAAATTGGGTCATTTGGGTTCCAAGGTCTCTAAGACGAGCACCCTCACTTTCTTGATTAGCCACAATTTGTTGCAACAATTTTTCAATAATAGAATCTTGGGATGGTTGAGAAAATTGAGATTGTGGGGTTGGTTGATGTGAGAACTATTCTTGAAAATATGCATGATGGTCATAAGTTTGAGAAATAGGGTTAAACATCGGGTTGACAAACATGGTATAACCAGGATCATATCCTCATAAGAATGGGAATAAAGCTCGTTGGAATAGACGGCATTAACATGTGCTACTTGACGATACTCCACACATTGATGCTCGAGATATGGACCAAAACACAACTTACAAGTATGCACAATAGAAATAGGTGTAGATGCAAACGCTTGCATACCTCAGGCTAAGTTCAACTGGTTGGGAACCTCATCATTCACCATCTTCTTCTGCAAATCAAGGACGGTGGCCATTAGAAGCTTGATAGTGGCGTTATGTTCCAAGGAATATCCCCATTTCCTGAATTTTGGCCGCTTCCCAAACTAGGAACATTCTGAGATAGCTCATGAAGAAAAATGTTGGCTTCCTCCGCAGTCTTCTTTAGGAACATCCCTCCGGATGCACAATCAATGGATTCTTTGTATGACTCGCAAAGCCCATAATAAAAATGTTGAAGTAGCATCCAATCTGATAAATTGTGATGTGGACATTAGCATTGAAGGCTTTTGAATCCCCCCAAGCCTCAAAAAGATCTTCTCCGGGCTCTTGCTTGAAAGACATAATAACTTGCCAGAGTCGATCAGTTTCATCCGCTGGGAAAAATCTATGCAAGAAATCTCTTCTAAGTACCTCCCATGAAGAATAAGTTCCTGGAGGACACGTTTGAAGCCATGTCTTTGCTTTCCCCGTAAGAGTTAGAGGAAAGAACTTCAATTTCATAAATTCGGAAGATAAACCGGGAACTTGCACGAAACTAATCCGATCTTCAAATTTCTCGATGTGTGCAATAGGACTCTCGGATTTGTCTCCATAAAACTGATTGCTCGAGAAGACTTCAAGTAAGTATTGTTTGAACTCAAATACGACATCAGATGGTAATGGTGGTAGAGTGATCAGGTTGCCTCTCGTACCCAATGATGAAACGACATATGATATAAGGGTACGGGGTGAACCTACTTGGCCCTCTGCCATTAGAACTCGAAACCTCCTACAAGAAAAAGAAAAGCATAAAATTCATTGGATTTGGAACAAACTAGTTTCTAGCATGAAAGCAATCTTAAACAACTCCAGACCAAGAAACTAAGCTAGGGGCGCTGGCTCCCCGGCAACTGCGCCATTTTGTGTAACGTGGTTTTTGTACCTCGGTTTTTATATCATTCTTCTCAAGGAGCTAGGGGCCTTGGCTAAGAAATTCGGTCTACGGTCGGGTTAAGATCGCTAGGTAAGGCAATGGGTTGAAATGGGTCACAACGCAAGAAACCAAACTAAGGTCAGTCAAGGTGGAACAATGGGTTTCGGGGGCTTTTCTGGATGCAAACGGGAACAAGGGGATAGGATTTGCAACAAGAGAGCAAGAAGGAAGAAAATCAAGTGGCAATTCCGTTAGAAAATACCCACCGGGCTTCCTCTTTCGAGGATAGTCCGGATTAACTTCCCAAAAGTCCACCACGGACCCGGAGGGTTAATGAAACAGAATTCCCTAGTTAGTCTCTACTCACTCTCATGAGTAAAGTGCTAACTACCACAATTCCAACCTTCCAACACAAGTGTTGGATGTGTTCGAGAGCTTTCGAACCCAAATACATCCCACTTGAGGGAAGGAATGGAGTGGGAAAAGTGATTTCCCAACTAATTACTCACTAATATTGCTAACCCATACCTAATTACCCATTCACACCCTTTATTACCCCCTAACCCATTAGGGTTCTAGCAACTACCCATGATAAAAACTAAGCTAACAACATCTAAACCAACCCTAAGCGTGATTTCTAACATAAAACAACCATAAACAAGCAAAACAATTGAAATAGCAAGCAAAGCAATTAAGCAAGCAAGAAAGTAATTAGAAAAATAATTAATAAAGAGTTAAGGGAAAAGAATACTTATCAAAATGTTGTAGATGAATAAAGGAAAGCAATAAAAAGATGATCCAACAATCTCTCAATTGTTTGAATCCCCAAATCTTCAACAACTCAAAATCTCAAAAACCCTAGATTAATCTCTCACTAATCTCTCTCTAAAATCCACTAATACAAGGCTGAAAATTAGAAGTCTAACCCTAGGAGCTCCCCCCCCCCCCCCAAGAAATCGTGAAAGAGGAGTATATATACAAGGCAAAACAATTGGGCAAAACGCAACACTTCAAGTCGAAAACATGCGCAGAAAGTAGGAGACCACAGGTGCGGTCTCTGGCTGTCCAGCGAAATTTCCCAGGAGATTTCTTCTGTCTTTCGCTCGACCGCGGGGGCGGTCCTCTTCGGGGACCTAGCTCCCTGCCCAGGACATGGCAGCCAACGCGAATGCGGTCTTCAGGACCGTAGGTGCGGTCCACCTCGACTGGCTGAAAACTTCAACTTTGGTTCGCCTTTGACTCGGTCAAGACCTGGGGAATCTCGGGATTCCCAAAATAGCTGCAAAATGACCCTTTTTGCTACCTTTTGAGTAAAAAACTCCAAAATCTAACAAATAACCATAATCGTATTAAAAAGCCATGAAAATAAACACGAAAGGAGTCAAAAGCCTAAGAATTAAGGCTCTATTTAGACACAAAATTGGGTCTAAACAGATACATATATGTTGTACTTACAAGTTTTGTCTTTCAAACAAAAATAGGGAGATTGAAGAAAACCTGCCCCTGCTCTTAGGACCTCCGCAGATCCATCTTGAGGACCTCCAGCCACAACCACAGCCACAGCAACGCCAAAGCTTTTGTTTAAAAGAACAAATAAGGGAAGTTCTCAAAATCCTCCATCTTATAATCAAAATATTCTCTAAAGATTATGTATACTTATTCTGAGTTATATCTTCACAGGATATATATTATTGAGCAAGGATTGAAGTTTCTAAAGAATAAAGATAAGAAGATCAAGCAAATCTGGAAAGTATCCTCAACTAAGAAAATGTCAAACTAGCCGTTGCATTAAAAGCCCAACCACCTATATAAAGATCGACTGCCTCACTTCTCAAGATCAACGATTTCAAAGCAAGTAAATCAAGAGTAGGAATTTCCTTGAGAATTCTGAGTTGTAAGAAGCTTTGTGAGAAAGTTTTCTGAGTTGTAACCACTAGGGAATTAATGGTGAGTTGTGTAACCAGTTGGGTGATAACTGGCGAGGACCTTAGGGTTGTGTAACTAAGGTGAGTGAGTGACCTCGCTTTAGTGAGTCCAAGTCTTTCTTCTCGCCTCAGCTGTGAGGCCACTTCTGGAAAAATTCATTCTAAATTTTCTGTCGTTGTAAGCATTCGTTGAGGATCTCACAGTCCTTGACAGTGCCGAGTTTGTAACCTCCTCTCTTTTCTAGCACTTTAAGCTTATCAATAAAGAATTATTATTCAGATATATAAGTGCTATTAACGTCCTTGTCTTTATTAAGTGTAGAATTTTTTATACAACTCTATTCACCCCCCTTCTCGGGTTATTTCATATTTTTTTTAAAAAATTTACAAAAAAAGTCTAAAATATGTCTAACGGATATTGTTCATTCATTAGAGTGTCGCTTTTAATTGTTGGGGTAGCCAACACATTCCAAGTTACTTATAATTGATAAGTAATAGTAATTGTCAAAAAAATTGGAGTTAAAAATGATAATAACTAGTCATTTCATAAGGAGTAAAACACTTAGGCAGTTCTTGCCCCAAGACACATATCGTGTAATTATGAGGTATTATACATGTACTAAAAAGTACTATTGAAATACTCTGTCTCAAAAAAAAGGCTTATTAGTATTATGATTATTTCTTTTAGCCCCTTTATAATTCTTAAAGGAGACTCAAACCCTAAACCTAGAACCTCCTACTTATATATACCCCTTCATTGAATAGTACGGTGCTTGTAACCGTCAGCCAAAGGAAGACAGAAGAGCGGGAAAGGAAGGACAGAGGAGTCCTAAAGGTCTCGAATAAAGTACAGGTGACCTTGTTTCTTTGGAGTGGATCATCAGATTTTTATTGTGCCAAGTAAGTGATGTGATACTCTTTTAGTCTTCCTTCGTGCCCAACATATTAGTTTATAAAACCCTTTTCGTAAAGTGATTTTCTTAAATCAAGTTGGCATGCTATTGTTTACATATACTACCTTCGGTCATAAGATTGTTTGAAAGGTTGACTTAACTCCTTACTGATTTATGTGTTTACAAAGTGAGCATTTTGATGTCAATTTTACAAGTTAGGTTCTTATTTTGACATATATTTAATATTGGAACCGTTGGTAATAGTTTAAAATTAATATTTGCAAGTATACTATTATTAAGTAGTTTCTGTATTAATACATGTGTTTACAAAGTACCCCTTTGACGTTAGTTTTATAAGTTGCAGTTACTTTTGTCATTTATAAACCAAGTGACGTCTTGTGACAATTTGATTTGTGTATTTGTAAAGTAATCTTTGCATAATAGTTTTGATATTTGAAATATTTGAACCTTCTGTTGGTAAAATGACTTTATTGGTCATATTTATTGTTATTTGAAATTACATGACTGGGTGTTGTTTGTACATTCTGATTTTCAAGTTACTGGTTTTGTTTCTGACCTATGTCTTCTGCCTTAACTAGTTAAGGTATGCACCGGACCTTTCAATTGACTTGTATGTGCGCTAATGTATTATCTATGGGGCCAATTATGTGATATTCTTTCTCTGTGATTTTCTGTTGCCCATGTCACTGTGCTAGTAGTGACCTTAGTGCTAAATTGTGTTTTGTGTTTGTGACCGCTAAATTTTGATAGCACTACAACAAAAACCCTTATTGTAGACACATTTTTGTAGATAAAAGTGATGGGTGTAACAAAAAAATTTGTACACAACTTTTGATGTTAAGTTCATTTGTGACATACAATGGTGTCTAAAATTTCATAAGAAGACATAAGATTTAAATTAACCTGACATATCAGTGAATATCACTAAGAGAATTTGATTCTTTCTAAAAAGTGATAATAAAATAAAAAAGAAAATTGGAAAAAGGCACCTAGATAACCCTACTTTTGCTTTAACTCTATGCGTGCGCCACTCCAAACCCCCCCTTCCTCTCTCTTCAAAGAAACACTCTTTCTCAATTTCTTTGTCTCTCACCTCAACTCATTTTCTTCCCCAATTTCTCTGCTCTCACCTCCCCTCATCTTCTTCTCTCACCTCCCTCATCTTCTTCCCTAGTTTCTCTTTTTCTTCTTCCCCATGCATCCTTCACTCCAATCTCTCCCATCTCCAAAAGCTTCCCCTCCTCCATTTCTCCAAGATGGACAACCACCCACCCCCATCGCATCCTCTGCCAGAGCCACCGCCAACCCCAGCCGCGCTGAGGCGGAGCGCCTCCTCGGCATCGCCGAGAAGCTCCTCCAGACGCGCGATCTCACCGGCTCCCGCGAATTCGCGATGCTTGCCTAGGAAACGGAGCCTTTCCTATAGGGTTCCGACCAGATCCTGGTCGTGGCCGACGTCCTCCTCGCCGCCGAGCGGCGCGTGACCAAAAGGCACCACACAACTAGATCTAAGAGAAGAGAGTGCTTTCGTTGCCAGGTGGCCGGTGGATATGATCACTACTTGAGGCCTGACGACACCCTCGTCCTCCTCCACATCATATCCACCTCTATCTTCCACAGAATCAGGTGAATTGAGGCTTGGTTATCTGGCTTGGTGCTCGTTGAATTATTTGTCTCGTAGATGATATAATTACTTGTATAACTGCGTAAAATTACTAAGGGTTTGTATTTTCAGAATCTTGTTTCAAGTTATTCTTTGCAAACGTTATAAATTGTTGTATTAATTTCTATGTTAATGGGAAATTTGTATAATAAAATGTGAATTAATATTACTAATTTAATTACTGTGAAGGTACAACAGGAAAAAAAACAAAATAGAAAGAAATAATAAATGAATGCATATTTTAATTAATAATTGAAGATGAAGTAGACATGATTGTTGACATAAAAGCTTGTGAACAATGTTTGAAGCTAGCTGTTGTCATCAGAATGTGTCATAATATAAATTGTGACACGCAATATTGCGACGCAGTACTTGTGTGTCAAAAAGTATTTTGTACTTGTGTTTCAGAAAGTATTTTGTTGACAAGTATGCATGTCAAGATCTTCTTAAATTTGTATCAAGAATCACCCCATTTGTTGTAGACTTGTAGTGTATATTGTGTTTTCTATTAGTAAATCATTTATGAATAATTTTGTGTATTTTTTTTGAAGTCTCGCACTAAGTAAATTATTCTGTAAAAACCCCGACCAAGTTTTGTTTAAATTATTTGTTAACTCTGGCCCAACCTATGTTTTACTTGTATGCCTAACGTAGCTAAGGGGTTATTATGCTACTTACTAGGCTTACAAGCTCATTCTTTCATCTTCCTAATTGTTTTCAGGTTACGTTTATGACTTCTTGTAGTTTTCGGGTTCTGGTATCAAAGTAGCGTAGCGGAAGCGTAGTGGGCCAAGAAATTTGTTGGAATGCCTCATGTTACATATTTTATTTTTCTAGGAAATTGTCATTAATGATTTTCCCTATTCTTTGTCATATAAGTATCCTTCTTAATTGACTATTCAATTGAGTACTCCTTTCGATGTTAAGTCTATTCTTGTATCTTGGGTTTGATCGGTCTTTTGAATCTTGCATGCTTGAGGGGCCTTGTCCTACAGGTGTGCGGCGTTGTAGACAGCGGGTGTTGTATCGGGAAATTCTGTTGATGCTAGCCGAGAATAAAAATCAAAACTTGGGCCTGGGACCAGCTACGAGAGCCACGTGGCCTTGGCTAACATAAAGAAGTAGACCCAAATGTGAGAGAAGGCCCAAGAAAAGGAGGCCATGGCCGTATGGCCTTGGCCGACAGAAGCCCAGACCCAGCACGCGCAATTAGGCCCAGAGATCTCATCATGGCCGCATGGCCTAAACTATTTAAAAATATAATTCGTCCCTGCCACGTCACCAATCCATGCACTGTGTTGCTATTGGCCGCATGGCCTACGCTTCCAGAATCAAATTCGCCCCATTTTCTTCACCAGTTGATTCCTTGATCAACGTTATGGCGCCTTGCGACCATGACGTTGATTATGAGCATGAGCCTTGGATCATGCTCCCCCTTTCCTTTCATCTATATACTCCCCCCTCTTCACCTATAAATACCCCACTCCATCACCTCAAAGATCATCAACTCTCACCATCAACACTCTCAACTACTTTTTCATTCCTCTCTCAAATTTCTTTCTTGTTATGCCTCAAGTTTCGACATATAGCGGCATTAGTCATCCAAAGCGCTCTTCCTAACTAGCGCTTGCCCTCAAGCAAGGTTCGGTCATCTTGTTCCTTATTATTATGTAGCCATATGATCATATTGTAAGCTTTTGTACATCATTTCTTGTAAGTAACATTACATTTTGTATGATGAGAATATAACATTGTGAAACCCTTTTAAACTTCTCCCCGCTCTCTTTCATTTCAAATTCGGTTATAGTAAAGTCTATTTTTTTTAAAACAGGCGGATCCAAGAATTCTTTAATTCTTGGATTCGTAACCTTACCCCCGGGCTCGGAATTCAGGTTCGTAGACAGGAGCTTATTTATTCTTTTTTTGGTTCGTTGATTTCCATAAATTAACTGGCGAGTCCTCTTTTTTTTTTTTGCATCTTAAACCTGTATAACTCGTCTCTTGTGCTTGTCATGTCAGATTAATTAAGATGAATCGATATCTCCCCACCATCCATATTTAAGGGCCGACCCAAGGAAAATTAGAGTAGAATATGGCCATGGCTGAATTCTAGCCTCTTTTCTAAAGGTCGGCCACAAATGGGCCCCAAGCCTGGCTCCTTTCATGGCCACATGGCCTAGGGGTCAGTCTAGTGGCCCATGCCTCCTTCTCAACTCAAATCTAGTAGTGGGTTTGTTATTGGTGCATTGTTAAAATGATTTGACTAGGCGTTGAGTAAGTTAACATGAATAAGACCCACAAAGGATCGAAAATGTTTTATGAAAAATAAAAATATCCTTATTTAAGGATTAAGCAACATTAGTCGGCTCCCAATCTCAACCTAAGTAGCGCAACATAAAAAGAAAGGTGTGCAACCTCTCCCCCTTTTTGCCAGGGACCTACAGATTGGCGACTTCACTTGGGACTAGCTTAAACTTAAAAAAAGGTAAAACTTGAAAAAATCAATTTGTTTTGAAAATATAAAAGGGAGAAAGTTGTCTTGTTTCATAATTTTATTATTCTTTTAGGCATCTTGCATACTATGCTACTCCCGGGTCTTTTGACAGGGGAGCACAAAAGCGATGGTTTAGGATTAACCTATAATTTGTCCCAAGAGCGGGCATCCACCACTTGTGTGATGTATTCTACAACACCAAGCACTTGGCCTCTCCTCTCACACATGTTACACTCCAAGGCTTCCTAGAAGTCCGACAAGCTACACCTCACACACTTTGCCTATAAATTCCATATAGGTAAAGTGCACCGAGGCGAGAACATGTGGTATCTCATCGTATCCCCAAAACATAGTAATCCATAAACATTAGAGCCTCGGTTAGGATTAATCCCTCATTTGTATGTTATGTGGTTGTTGTATCCATCTTATAAAAAGAGTTGAGTTAGCCCAGTTAGTGTCGAATATCGCATTAGCCAACATAGAATCACTTAAGGAACCAAAGAAATGGGCACTCTACTTTTGAGGACCCATCTCTGACCTGGCTACCTTTTGTGTGGCTCATGTAAAAGTCATAGGCTCTTTCTAGCCCAATGATTTTTTTTGGATCACCCAATCAGGTTTCCTAGGTCCGGATCCAATATGTTGGTTCTGTCGGATCCTTTACGATGTTCCCATGTCTGAATTCCCATAACATCTCCTACTCGGATCTGAGCCCATAAACTTGTTGTGACTCGATCTAAGTAAAGACTCAATGGTTATTCCTGTTGCATATCATCATATTAGGCCAATAAAGAGGTAGGTCATGCACTCCTAAAAGTGGGTGAGTCATCCTTGTGTCAACATAAAGGCCTCGAGTCCATTAGGGTCCCATATAGGTCCTCTAAGACATGCATGCATTGGGTAGAAAGTGTCAGAGTCAATTATCTAGTCACTTACAAATTTCCATACATGCAAGATAGGAGATCGACTCCGAGCCCGTACCAGAGATCCACGCATTGGCCGATTGGTTCCGAATCTGAACTACAACCTGTCTACTACTCAAGTTAGATCTCTATGGCTGAAGAACGACTCCAAGAGATCCCCGTCCAAGGTGGTGCTGAAGCTAACATCTCAAAATAGCTGGAGGATCTCTACACTAAGATGCAAGGCCTAGTCTTTGCAAACTCCCTGGAACAAGAGCAAAAGATCAGGAAGAGGCTCCATGAGCAACAACAGGTGATTGATGGTATGCTGCAAGCCATCACTAAAATCAATGAGAATCTGGGCCTGAATACTGAAGGAGATGAAGATGTGGTGGAAGTACATGGGTACGAGTCTAAGCCTGAAATCATCAAGACACCTGCAAGGGATGAGTCAGGAGGTTCAGGATCATTCAAAGGAAAATCTAAGGTGGTGTCAGAAGTTCCTAAAGTCACCGAAGATCCAACTGTCAAGGTCCTAGAGCAAAAGCTACAGAGCCTCGCTAAGATAATAAGCATTGTTCCAGCCTTCACTAACAAATATACAAATGTGCCCTTACCTATCCAACCAGTCATGAAGGTTGCTGACAAGATCGAGGTACCCAATATCAAGTTCAGGCCATCTGAAAATCCTAGACACCATATTGAGGAAATTATGCGATTGTCACCCCTCAACAGGATCGATATTGGTTTGTATTCTACTGTCTTTTCATCCACCTTAGATGGAGAAGCAAAAGTATGGTACCATGCTTTGTCTCATCAAGTCAAAGCTGATTAGAATGAGCTGTTTAAAGCCTTCATCAATCCTTACAGCTCATCTAAAAGAAACAGGCAAATGTTGATGATCTTACTGCAATGAAGCGAAGGGATGATGAGTCCTTCTTTGACTACTCGGAGAGGTGCCATACAAAATTATCTCACATCAATGAAGCTATACCCCAGCGCTTGCAATTGTCAACCTTTAAGCAAGGCCTCAAGAGTAGTCTATCACGTTGTGGACATTTTTCCTCGCCGTTCAGGCTTCCGAACGTCCACGTTAGATTTGGGCTGTGATTTGGTGATTTGTGCTGGGGTTTAACCTTTAAAAACTCTTTAAGGAATTAACTGTATATTTCATGTATAATACTTTGTAAAATCAATTTCCTTTTACTTATGCATTTTATGGGTCCTTGAATTAAACCTTTAAGAGTGAACATCCACTTGTTCCAAACTCTTCAAATTTTAACCCAATTTGCTCATTTAAATGTTAGGCTCAGAAGAGAGTGATTCATGCAACTAGTATTTACAAATATAAGAAGAAGGCCCTAAAGTTGCATCGGAACATTGTAAAACCATGTTTTACCATAGTTTATGCAATCTCCGATGTGTTTTGGTTCGAAATGGGAGTCGCCACTCGACTTTTTATGGGAAAAGCCAAGACAAAACCAAAAAGAAAATAAAGAAAGACTCCGCCTGCGAAATCCAAGAATGGATCCGGGGGCAAGGCTACGAACTCGAAAAGTAAAGACTTTAAGAGTCCGCCTCTCACAAAAGGAAAGACTCTACTAAAAGTTTAAAATGTGCTTTTGATGAAGTTTTGAAGGGAAATAAATAATAACTTCATAAAATTGCTTCATTGAACATGCAAAAGAATCAATGAAAGAAATATACATCATATACAACACTTATTTATATAAGGAAAGAACACTTAAGAGCTTACATTATGCCTTTCGAAGGGAAGCCTATCCAACCCTTTGGTTGTAGTGTTTGAACCTCACTTGAATTAGCCTTGGAAATCCTTGAATACTCCTCTTGAATATGCCAATGTAGTGTCAAAATGGATGGAAAAGATGATAGAAAAAAAGATGAGAAAAGGGTATAAAAGGGGCCTTTTGTGGGGTTTCTGGGTAGTAGAAAGGTAGGCTTTTTGTGGCGTTTTGTGAAATTTATGAAAGGATAATGGAAGGTAAGATGATAATGGATATAAGAGGGTTTAAAGGAGTGGATAAATGGAGATAATAATGGTAGGAAAGTGATGGAGAAGGATAGGAAAAAGGTAGGAAAAAGGTAGGAAAAAGGATAGGAAGAAAGACTCTTTTTGTGGTGTTTTAGGATAGATTTGTGATGTTTTCGGGAGGTTTATGTGAAGATGAGGGAGGATAGGTTAAGAGTATGGGTTAGAGCATTGAAGAAGATAGAAGAATGGATATTATGATGGTAAGAATGTGGTGGAAAAGATGATAGAAAAGGTGTAGGCAAAAGGGCTTTTTATGGTGTTTTTTGGATGTTTTTGGTGGTGTAAGGCCAGGCTTTTTGTGGCGTTTATGTAATAATGGATATAATGAGGGTTTAGAGGCTTAGGGTATGATAGGATAGGAGATTATGGAGGTAATGAAGTGGTGGAAAGGTGATAGTAAAGATGGTAGAATGATGATAATAGAATAAAGATTAGAGAAATGAGAGGAATGAGAGAATGGATGAATGAAAGTGTACGAGGAGAAATGGGTGAATTATTGAGTGAGTTCAGCTTCAAGAGAGCAGGTATTTATGGGCTAAGAGGAGAGGAGAGATACATCCATGCTCAACACTCACCTTGTAGTCTCCGGAGCTGTGCACAATACCAAGGTAGTAGGGGGGCTCACCTAGCATGGACGGTAGCACGTGGTCAATTGACCACGTGTGGCGGAGACACCAAGGTCGACCGACCACTACGCCAGGGGGGAGGGACCAGCTTCGTCCATGCATGCATAGACGGTGGAGTGTGAAGTCAATCAACCTAGGGAAGCTGCCATTCACACTGGATGAAATACGCACATTATTTAGCTAACTTTTTTAGGTGTTTTGGAGTGCTTTTGTGAGGATTCGATCTCGCGATCTCTAGCGCTTGCTTTTAGGGTTTGCATGGCTCCATTTTTATATAAAAAATGTACATGTAGCTAGGATGGACCACATGTGATCATGCATGTGACTTTAGGTGAACTAATACATGTAAAATGCATGCATTTATCGAATCTCTTTTATTTCTTCCGCTCTTATTTTTATATTGTCTTATGCGTCAAAATCTCAGTGTCTATAGGAGCCCCCACTTTGATTGAGTCCTAGGATAGGATGAAAATTAAAGTAGTCTTGATTTGATGGACAGCGGTTGAGGATATGACTTTGGAATGCAAAGCCTGAGGATATGACTTTGTTGAGTGCAAAGCCTGGAGTGATGCTTGGAAGCTGAGTCCTACATCGCGGTTGGCGAACTTGCACCGATCGGTGATCTCGAGCAAGAATGATGCTCTACTTAGGGTGAACTCGGACGTTTGATGAAATCCTACTACTCGGTCTCGTTCCGAGCGGAATTTTATCTCCTTTATAAGGTGTTTGTGTTTATTTTAACCCTTTGTATATATTAGATATAGTGATTTGGTGTTTTGTAGGAAAATAAGGATCCGTTAGAAGAAGTTTGGGCTTAATTGAAGGTTTTTAGGGAATCCCGAGCGATATCCCGAGTCAAACCAAGTCAACCCGAGCCGAGAACTAAGTCAACCCGAACTAATTGCTTTCTTTAATTGCTTTCTTTAATTGTTCTTCAAGTTTTCTCCATTGTTCTTCAAGCTTTCTTCAAGTTTTCTTGCAATTGTTATTAAACTCTTCTTTCAAGCATTCTTATTGAAGTTTTACAAGCTTTCTTTCTCTCTCTTCCCCTCTCTCTCTCTCTCTCTCTCTCTTTCTCTCTCTCTCTATTCTCCATTGATGTTGATTTCAAAGCTTTTCTAGGGTTAGCCACATCAAATCCACTTTTAGTGGGGAGGAGGGTCAAGGAATTCCAATTCTACTTACTAGTGAGAATTCGGGGGATCCTTGGTAATCCGAACCACAATTTCTTGTTTTTTTGGTGGAAATTCAAGTGTATATTGAAGATTTATTGATGTTTGTTCATCAAAGGTATAAATTCTTACCCATTTTCATTGTTTATGCTAGTTCTTCATTCTAGCTTTTAAGTGCTTTCTTAATTTCATGCTTACTTGATTTCATGCTTTTTATTGCTTTCTTGATTCATGCCTCGGTTAGATTTAATTGCTTTATTTACATAATTTACCGCTTTCCGCACTTGTTAGAAACCCAAACACAAACTGATTACCTCAATCAAGCCTAACACCCATCCCTGTGGACCGACAACCCTAACTTATAAAACCACAAAAATTACAACCGAACACCTACTTTATATGATCTCGGACGTTTGAGACGTCCTACTAGAAGATGTGGGCTGACACTTGGAAACTAGGTCCTGTGTCGCGGTTGGCGAACTTCTGGCGATAGGTGATCTCGAGCAAGAATGATGCTCTACTTTTTGGAGAGACTTCATCGGTCATGATGTCGATGGCTCTTGGGGTTGATGTTTGGTTTTCTAGTTTTTCCCAGTTTCGTATCCAATCTTTCTCGGTGTCGATATTGATGTTTATGGGCATGTTCAATGTTGAAGGACTACATCGAACGCGATGTCGATGGCCTGGGGGTTGAGACTTCACCGAAACTCTGCCGATGGCTCAGGATTGGGACTGCATCGAAACTCTGCCGATGGCCCTGGTTGTCGAGACTTCACCGAAACTCTGCTAGTAGCTCTAATGCTGATGGGGACTTACGCCGATTGGCGACCCTGTTTTTGATCTTTTCTAATGATGATGATGATGATGATGAAGTGGACGCGAGGCCAGATGCCGAGACTAACCAGACACCAGGCTGGAAGCCATTGATAATGATAATGATGGCAATTCAATGTCGAGGGACTTCACCGATCGCGATGTCGATGGCCCTGGTGGTTGAGACTTCACCGAAACTCAGCCGGTGGCTCAGGATTGGGACTGCATCGAAACTCTACCGATAGCCCTGATGCTGATGGGGACTTACGCCGATGGGCTACCCTGTTTTTGGATTTTTGATGATGATAGCATTTTTGATTCCGATGAGACTTCTTTGGACGCGATGCCAGTGACTCTTATTCCTGAGATTTCGTCGAAGCTGATTTTCCTTAGATTATGTCAGCATGATCATTGGGAAAATGCTCTTATTTGGGGACTTGATACTCTATTATTGAGAAGACCACTCCTCCTTATTAGGCATACTTAGTCGTGCTCCTCCTTGAAAATGTTCAAGCTTGAGCCCTTCGAATCAAGCATGGAGGAAAGACAAAGGCTCCTTCTTTCCCTAGACCGGCCGGACACTAGAGAGAAGAGAGAAATCCTTGCATTCACTCGGGCCCTTAGCAACAAGCATGGAGAAAAGATAAAGGCTCCTTCTTTCCCTAGGCCGGCCGGACACTAGAGAGAAGAGAGGAATCTTTGCATTCGCTCCAGGTTTTGCAGGCCATGCAAGAGACAAATCTAGTCACAATTATTGTAGATAGCCCCAAGGCCGATCAGACTTGAGCCTACGCAAATGACGGCATGACACGTGGCTGTGTGAAGCGAACTCTTGTGATCACAAATGGAGCTTCTTCTTCGTCTTCTTCTTATTTTTTGGATTTTCTTCTTTTTTTGTATTCTTGGCTTTTATTGAGAAGTGATGGCTTCTTCTGTTCTTATTCCTCGGTAAGCTTTATTTCTTCTACAAGCTTATTTTTATAGCATGTTGCCATTGAAATGACTTGCATGCCACTGCTTGTTTTACCTCTTTAAGTTGAATTTAAAGTAGGTGATACTTCAAATTTGGCTTCAAGCACATAAATGCCAAAATTTCACTGGGGGAAGGGATTCTTGAATTTCGCCCGGTCGTTGATCCGTATCAGTCATTCATGATGAAGATTCTGTCCTTTGTGTCGGACAGGTGCCATTCGTGTTTGGCTGATGATGAGTTTGTCCTTCGTGTCGGACAATCGCCATTCGTGTCTGGCGGATGATGAGTTTGTCCTTGGTGTCGGAGAATCGCCGTTCATGTCTGGCAGATGAAGATTATTATGTCCTTCGTGTCGGACAATCGCCATTCGTGTCTAGCGGATGATGAAGATTCTGTCCTTCGTGTCGGACAGTCGATTTATGACTTGATTGGATGCTAGCTTGACTTGCTAGAGTTAGATTGGTGGTTGCTCCAATCTTGCTCTTAGTGATAAGAAACCATGTTTACCGGTCTGAATGAGATGGCCTACGGGCTTAACTAGCGCCCAGTGTTGCGCTCTGGAGCAACGATGTGGTACTTCTTTGCATCTCTTCTTTTTTCATTTTTCAAACGGATGCAGGTATGCATGCAACTGGTGTACTAGACTCATGCACAAACAATGCAATTTTTTTTTACACAAATATTTATGCACTTAGGCACTTTTACATGACTGTGGGCTTTATGCTAGATAAACTAACTCAATGTGACTCTGACATGACTGATGGACGTAATGCAAACCTATGATGCTTAAACAGGACACACACAAGATGCTTTATGCTTCTATATATGCAACTCTATATGAAGGTAACCCCCCAACTCTTTATTTAAACAATGACTCTCTAGGACAATGCATTTCTAAGATAACATTTTTCTAGGACAATGACTCTGAAGACAATGACTTTCCAGGATAATGAACTCCTAAGATAATAACTCTTTTTTTTTTTAGACAATGCTTCTCCTAAGACATTGACTTCCTAAGAATCAAGGCCACTTGTGGGGAATTTCAGGAAAATTCAGGATGAGGAACATTTCGGTCCAAGGGACGAGGAGTAATGGCGGAGGTGCTAGGCCTGAAGGACGTGCTTCTTGGAAGCTCACGTAGCTGACCTCTATTGCTTGCAGATCTATGCTAACGTACGACAAGCCCCCAGTTTGGCGTAGACTCTCGACGATACTGTCCTGCTTTGGAGAGCAACTTGGGGATTTGCAAGCCCCTAGTTTGGTGAACTGACGATATGATGCATGAAGACCATGGAATGGAAGCAGGCATTGCTTCTGATGCTGCACTGATGGAAGTCTGGTATGTCCTTAGTCGCCAGTGTCGATCTCTCCTTTTGCCTAACTCGCCAAAGAGTTTTCAAGTTAGCCTCTCTTTTTCTTTTTTTTTTTTCTTTTCCTTTTTTCTTTTCTTTTCTTTTCTTTTTTTTTCTTTTTCTTTTTTTTGAGACTACTAGGACGTCAATGAGAATAAAGATCTAGGACCTTGAAGGATAGGGAGTAGGTGTCCCTCTTAGAAGCTTTCTCCGATAAATGTCTTGAATGATGTCAAAAGGGTCGCGCGAGCCCCCAGTTTAGAGTAGCTTGTTTCTGAGTCAGTTCATGATCAGGTATGTTGCTGCCAGTTAGCCACTGATCCGATGTGGATGGCTTTTGCTCTTGTTGAGAAGTTAGTCGCACTCAGGTATAATGAGAGTGGGCATTAAGAACAGAACCTCATACTTGCATTAGTGATCGAGCTAAAAAGTCCTGAAAGGGTGAGAAGATATGAAAAGGCTAAAAAGAACGGTTAGAAAGTGTTTAGTGAAAGAGATGATGGGAGAGGTATTATTAATGAATGGGATATGGAGACACTTAAGGATGAACGTGCCTTAAAAAAGATGAGAGATGGTTAAATGGGATAGACATCATCTCTTGGGAAAAGATTGGAACATGGGGATAAAGAGACACTTAAGGATGATGGTATCTTGAAAGGGTGAAGAGATGGTCAAATGGGGTAGACATCATCTCTTGGGAAAAGGTTGGAACATGGGTGATGGAATGATGTTCAAGTCTGACAGAAGGAAAATGGAGAATGGAGGGTTAATGATGATGCTGAAATCCAGGGTTTCCTCTCCTTTTGCCTAGCCCGCTCAAGTGGGTTTCCGGACTAGCTTTTTATTCTCTTTTTTTTTTTTATTCTCTCAAGGATCAATTTATTAAAAGACGAAACTCTCTAAAGTGAAAAGGTATTGGGCCGGGCCTCGAAGAGGTTTTCCTACGTATCCAAGGTGGAATCTGGCTAGTCCAGTTCTTTATGTGCATCTTTGATGGGTAGTGCCTCGAGGAAGGCATAATGGTTCAAAAGATGGTTTTGAAGGGCTGAAGGTTCATATATGGGTTATGGATGGTCATTGAAAGATGGGGAAGGTTATTGAAGGATAGAAGGTTTGATGAGATGTATGGATGATGAGGTGAAGGTTTAGGACGAGATTATTTCTCTGGTGTGTGGCTCTTATTTCCGCCTTCTAATTTCTTATTCTCTTTTCTCTCTCCGTTTTTGTTCTTCCTTCTCTCCTCTTTTTTTTTTATTTTTTATTGCTATCTCTCTCTACTTTTTGCTATCCCTCTCAACTTTTTTTATTTCTCCTTTTTTTCACTTTTCCCTTTGTTTTTTTTTTTTTTGAACTCCTTTCTTTGGAACCTCCCATTTTTCGAACTCCTTCACGGGTTGCCTCCTATTCTCCTTGGTCATAGCACACCGTTTGGGATTTGCTTAATGAATGAAATGGGTTTTGAAATGGTTGAGGTTCGATGGAAAGGTTAGAAATGTAAATGATAGGTACTAAGTAGTACGTCGAGATTGGAAGAAAAGATGAGGGTAATGTGGTTGGTGAAATGAAGGTTGGGCGGAAGCCCCCTGTCCTCGGCACATTTGGTTAAGCTGCGAGATTTCTAATGAGGAGCGCGCACTTTAGAGAGGTTATGGGACTTGGTCTTTTCTGACAACATTCTCTCCTTTTGCTCAGCATGCTGGATGGGAATGCAGACTGACTTCTCTCATCAATCTTATTCTCTCCTTTTGCCTAGTTTGCCTCAACGAGGTTTTCAAACCAGCCACTCTATAGTTTTTCACTCTTTTTTTTTTAATCACCTTGGAATTTCTCTTTTTTTTTTCTCTCTAACCTTGGATTTAAGAAACTAAAGGATGGGAATGAGGTGTAAGACAAAAATGGAAAGATAAGAGAAGATGAATTTGTCATACTTGGATTATCAAGATGGCAGACGGATAAGAGAACTTTTCAACTCAAGTCAGAAGTACAAGCACGAAATTCTATTTGAACAAATAGCAACAAGAGCAACCGAATCGAAGAAACGTATTAAGAACTGCTTCTTAACTGTAACAGACTCCAGAAATGAAATGCTTGACAACAAAAAATGTAGCTAACTCTAAAGTTCCCTTGATGATGTGCTCTCCCTATCTTCGTGTGGGGAATCCATGCTCTATCTGGCCCTTTGTGCTGCTTTTGGTAGAAGCAGTTTTCCCTGAATGGATCATGTCCTCAATCTTATTCTTCAAAGTCCAACAATTCTCTATGTCATGTCCCCGGATCTATTGTAATTGCAGAATTTCACGTCATTCCAAAATTCCCTTTATTGTTGACTCAGGCCTTGACCTTGACTTGACACTAGGCAGATGAAGAAAAACCCATCCTAATGCATGTATGACCTAAATGACCTTATATGGGATTTCCTAAAAATGAAAGATGCTTATATGTTGACTAGAGAGAGTCACCCAGGACATGAGTTTGACTATGCTAATTGACCTACATGGGACTTCCTAGGATGCAAGACTTCTATGTGCAGGACTTCTATATGCCGATTCAAGAAAAAGACTTAGCACGACATGGGTCTGCATGTCCTAAAATCTATATGAGACTTCCTAAAATGCAAATGCCTACATGCTGACCCTTAAAGACTAACCTATGACATGGACCTACATTAGACTTCCTAAAGAATGAGAGACACTCACATGATATGCCAACATGAGAAAAGACTCACCAATGACATGGGTTTAAACTGGACTTCTAAAGAATGAAAGGTATTTACATGCTGACCGACTGACACTAGACAAAGACCTGCCTACGCGAATTCCTAAAGAATAAGAGACAATTACATACGGACTCGAGAAAAGGGCCCACCCGTGACACGGGTTTACAATTGACAGCCTAAAATTGAGAGACACGTTGACTCAAGAAAAGACTCCCACACTCATGTTGACTCAAATAGAGACTCACCCAAGACCTGGGTTTACATCAGAATTCCTAAAATAAAAGACACGCGTTTGCTGACTCCAAACAATGACTCTGAAATAAAGACACTTACACGCAGACTCTAAAACAAAGACTCACCCATGACTTGGGTTTGTATGCCCTACAAAACTTCATGAGACCTCTTGAGGAATGTAAGACACTTACATGTAGATGCTAACACAAAGACTTATCCTAGACCTTATATGGAACTTTCTAAAGAAAAAGACGCTCATATCCTGACTCTTAAAACAAAAATTCACCTGTGACCTAGACTCTATATGAAACATTCTAAAGATACCAAAAGACATTTACATCTTGACTCTAAACAAAAACTCACCCATGACTTGGGTTTACATTGAACTTCTTAAAACTGACAGATACATGTTGAATCAAGAAAAGACTCACCTACGACTCGGGCCTACTAGACCATATATGATACCTCCTAACATGTAAGACACCTATACACCGACTCAGGAAACGACTCAACTATGACACAGGTTTACGCGTTCTAACTTCTATATGACTCTAAACAACAACACTTTTTATAACAAGAGCATTATAAAGGGCCGGATAAAGTCAAACATAGCGAGTTGACATAAGTTGGAAAGGGCAAGTGAGTGTTTCTCAATTTAGCTCGGCTTAACCCACAAGCCAACCGTTTTAAGGAGAATCTGTCACTTGAACTAACAAACTTCTGTTAACTCAAGCTAACTTGGCTATTATGCGGACTAGAATAATGCTCGACACACTGACAGACAGACTTCTATTTACACACTTTTTTATTTAAGATTCGACATATTTATTTATATATACTCATGGAAAGTGGATGTTGTAAAGGACCGAATAAAGCCATCAAAAGATGGGTTAAAACAGACTTATAAACTCAATTATTAAATCCAACATGGATGGGCTTACCAACGAGCCGACCATGGATTTCGTTTTAGACTTAATAATCGAATCTATAAATTTATTTTCTCAAACCTTGTGTCTATCACGCGGGCTAGAACAACACACACTAACTTTGTTTTATTATTAATCATTTTCTTTGGACCCAAAATAAGAGAATACTGAGAAGGGCCGAATAAAACCATCAAAGATGAGTTAAAATGAATCGATAATCAAGGCCAATTATCCTTTAAAACGGATGGGCCTCACAACCAGGCCGGCCATAAAATTTAAGGTTAATTAATCGAGTTTATAAATTCATTTCTTTTCGAACCCAATCATTATCACGCGGACTAAAACATTATCTCAAAATTAGTTTCGACTCTAACGAAGACAAAACAAAACACATATTTACACTTAACAAAGACTCAAAACACGTGTTAACAAAAATGTAAGAAATACTGAGACACATATTTACACCAAACGAAGACTCAACAAACTCAAAACACCTAGCACCTAATAAAGACCCAACAAACTCAAAACTCTTTTTTACACAAACACCTACACACATATACACATGCACAAACATATACACATGCACATACACAGGCACACACATATGCACATACACATGCACAGACGCATACACATGCATACAGACGCATACACATGCACACACACATGTACAGACGCATACACATGCACACACACATACACATGCACAGACACATACACATGCACACAGACGCATACACATACACATGCACACACACATGCACAAACACATACACATGCACATGCACATGCACAGGAACAAACACATACACATGCACAGGTACGAACTCTTAGACTACAACACACTTTATCTACCTTATGGACCTAACTCTATATGGACCCTAAGGACAACTAATCATTATAAAGGGCCGAATAAAGCCACGCATGGCGAATCAGAACTGAATAAGGAATCACGAGTCAGTGTTTCTCAATTCGGATGGGCCGCATCCACAAGCTGACCGTTTTAAGGAGAATCCGTAACTCGGAAAATTTATCAGTCCAACTCAAGCCATACTGACAATTACGCGGGCTAGAATAATGATCGACAAGACTGACTGGCTACTCTTTCTATACATTTTTTATTCTATTTGTTTAGGAAAGTGGATATCGTAAAGGACTGGATAAAACCAACGACGGGCGAGTTATAATTAGTTTATGGACTTAATTGCTGAAGCCAATATGGTTGAGCCTATCCACGGGCCCACCATAAGTATGATGGATTTGACAATTAATTCCATAAATTAATTTACTCAAGCTTGGTGGTTATTATGCAGTCTAAAACATTATCCACCAACTTGGTTTGGACTTTTAATCAGGTTTATTGGACCTAAGGCCAACTAATCATTACAAGAGGCCGAATAAAGTCAAGCATGGCGAATCAAACCTAAGTCAAGGAGCACAAATCAGTGTTTCTCTGTTCGGATGGGCCCCATCTACAAGCTGACATTTTTAAGGAGAATCTGTAATTTGGGCTACCGACTCAGACTTAATTCGAGCCATGTTGACTGCCATGCGGACTAAAATAACGATTAACAGAACCGATAACCCTTCTTTCTACTTTTTTTAATTTAATTACCGGAAAGCAGGTATCATAAAGGACTGAATAAAACCAACAACGGGCGAGTTATAATTGATTTATGGACTTAATTATCAAATCCGATATGGTTAGGCCTAACCACGGGCGGGCCATAAGTGTGACAGATTCGATAATTAACTCGACAAATTAATTTACTCTAGCCCAGTGATTATTATGCAGTCTAATACTTTACCCACTAACTTTGTTTTGACTTTAATCAGGTTTATTGGACCTTCGTTCAAGAGATATCGTAAAGGGCCATATAGAATCATCAAGGGCGAGTTGAGTTTACTTTATGGACCAAGATAATTAACCTTTATAGATAAATGGACCCAACCACTGGGTTAACCATAATTTTTGAGGTTAATTAACTTAGTTGGTAAGTGGGACTCTTCGCAGCCCAATGGCTACTATATGGACTAGAACAACACTCCTAAACTTGGGCCGACTCTTTACAATGAATTTAAACACATAACACATAGCATACATATGAACAAGGGGTATCTTAAACCAAGGCTCTATGAACAAAAGGATTTATTGGCTGGATAAGGCTTAGCGGCTCATGTACTTGCCCCGGTGCATTCTTGTTCTAAAGGCAACTTGAATCTGTGGGGTGTTACTCTTGGAGGCTCGAGTGTAGACCTCGTAGAGTGATGCATGAGTGAATGTGGTGACTAATACTCTCTCGATATAAATGCACCAATTGAGTATAGCCGGTCCTGCATCCCATGGGTTATTTTTGTGGTTAAAAAGAAAAAACCTAATACCGCCGATTTACGTGCTCCTACGACATATTACATGTCAAGGGAGTGCCCCGATATATGCAATGCATTATGCCTAAAAAGAATAACTTAATAATATAAAGTAAAAATTTATTTTCCTTCCAAAAACTTTAAAGGACACTAAACTTTTTTCATGTTTTACCCACTTTAGAAAAACTCCCCAGTGGAGTCGCCAAAAATCCTGTGGACATTTTCCGCGCCGTTCGGGCTTCCGAACGTCCACATTGGATTTGGGGTGTGATTTGGTAATTTGTGCTGGGGTTTAACCTTTGAAAACTCTTTAAGGAATTAATCGTTTATTTCATGAATAATACTTTGTAAAATCACTTTCCCTTTACTTATGCATTTTATGAGTCCTTGAATTAAACCTTTAAGAGTGATCATCCACTTGTTCCAAACTCTTCTAAATTTAACCAAATTTGTTCATTTAAACGTTAGGCTCGGAAGAGAGTGATTTATGCAACTATATATTATTTATAAATATAAGAAGAAGGCCCTAAAGTTGCATCGGCACATTGTAACCATGTTTTACGATTGTTTATGCAATCTCTGATGTGTTTTGGTTCGAAATGGGAGTCGCCACCCGACTTTTTAAGGGAAAAGCCAAGACAAAACCAAAAAGAAAATAAAGAAAGACTCCGCCTACGAAACTCAAGAATGGATCCGGGGGTAAGGCTACGAACTCGAAAAGTAAAGACTTTAGGAGTCCGCCTCTCACAAAAGGAAAGACTCTACTAAAAGTTTAAAATGTGCTTTTGATAAAGTTTGGAAGGAAAATAAATAATAACTTCATAAAATTGCTTCATTGAACATACAAAAGAATTAAAGAAAGAAATATACATCATATACAACACTTATTTACATAAGGAAAGAACACTTAAGAGCTTACATTATGCCTTTCGAAGGGAAGCCTTGCCAAGCCTTTGGTTGTAGTTTTGAACCTCACTTGAATTAGCCTTGGAAATCCTTGAATACTCCTCTTTAATATGCCAAAGTAGTGTCAAAATGGATGGAAAAGACAATAGAAAAAAAGATGAGAAAAGGGTATAAAAGGGGCCTTTTGTGGGGTTTTTGGGTAGTAGAAAGGTAGGCTTTTTGTGGAGTTTTGTGAAGTTTATGGATGGATAATGGAAGGTAAGATGATAATGGATATAAGAGGGTTTAAAGGAGTGGAGAAATGGAGATAATAATGGTAGGAAAGTGATGGAGAAGGATAGGAAAAAGGTAGGAAAAAGGATAGGAAGAAAGGCTCTTTTTGTGGTATTTTAGGATAGATTTGTGATGTTTTTAGGAGGTTTATGTGGAGATGAGGGAGGATAGGTTGAGAGTATGGGTTACAGGATTGAAGAAGATAGAAGAATGGATATTATGATGGTAAGAATGTGGTGTAAAAGATGATAGAAAAGGTGTAGGCAAAAGGGCTTTTAATGGTGTTTTTGGATGTTTTGGGTGGTGTAAGGCTAGGCTTTTGTGGCGTTTATGTAAGAATGGATAGAATTAGGAGAGGTTTAAGGTATGATAGGATAGGAGATTATGGAGGTAAGGAAGTGGTGGAAAGGTGATAGAAAAGATGGTAGAATGATGATAATAGAATAAAGATTACAGAGATGAGAGGAATGAGGGAATGGATGAATTAAAGTGTAGGAGGAGAAATGGGTGAATGATTGAGTGAGTTTAGCTTCAAGAGAGGAGGTATTTATGGGCTAAGAGGAGAGGAGAGATACATGCATGCTCAACACTCACCTCGTAGTCTCCGGAGCTATGCACAATACCAAGGCTGTAGGGGGAGCTCACCTAGCATAGACGGTAGCACGTGGTCAATTGACCACGTGTGGCGGAGTCACTAAGGCCGACCGACCATTACGCCAGGGGGGAGGGACCAGCTTCGTCCATGCATGCATGGATGGTGGAGTGTGAAGTCAATCAACCTAGGGAAGCTGCCATTCACACTGGACGAAATGAGCACATTATTTAGCTAACTTTTTTAGGTGTTTTTGAGTGCTTTTGTGAGGATTCGATCTCGCGATCTCTGGCGCTTGCTTTTAGGGTTTGCATGGCTCCATTTTTATATAAAAAATGTACATGTAGCTAGGATGGACCACATGTGATTATGCATGTGACTTTAGGTGAACTAATATATGTAAAGTGCATGCACTTATCGAATCTCTTTTATTTCTTCCGCTCTTATTTTTATATTGTCTTATGTGTCAAAATCCTGGTGTCTACACCCGTCACTTGGGGTACCACGTCATCAAAGATTTTGATTATCTAAAAGGACATCTATGTACAATTAGAGGCCATGAACAATGATATGCGACTATGACACCTGGTTGGAAAGGATCTAGCTCTAATAGAAGGGCTACTAATGCACCTAGCCACCCTCCTAAAATTGTTGAGACTAATTCCATCTAACGTCAAGGACTGTTTGTGCCTAAATATCAGACTTACACACCTTTGGATGTATCATATGCGCAAGACCTTGATAGGTTAGTCAAGAAAGGGATTCTTGTATTGCCTCTACCAAATGGTGAACTGAAAATCAAAGAAACGAATTGGCATCCAAATCAGTTCTGTCGCTATCTTTGTTGCAAAGGACACAATACTGAGAAATGTTGGTCTCTCAAGAGTAAGATAGAGGATATGATAAGGGTCGGCTCACTCCCCATGCCAAAGGCAGCAAGGAAACCTAACAATAAAGACAACCCCATACCTGAACATGTGAACGATATCTTCAGTAGCGTTGTACGCTTTGATCCATCATCCCTTATAATCAAAGTGGGTCATCCTATCCTGACAATATTTGAAACTCATGGAGTTCTATCCATCAATGGCATTTGGGACAGTGATAAAGATGATGAGTATAAAAGGAATGAGGAAGAATCAACTCTGACTGGGGTTGAGTTCCTCAAGCGTTCAGGCCAATATAACAACAGGAACGCCACCACACCAGTGACTATTCCTAGTCGTCCGCCAGCTAATGGGGATAACCTGACACCCCAAAGGATCCTCTTCTCGCCCAACTAAAAAGACCAAAGCTAAAGTCACTATTTGGCAGCTTCTATGTGCTTCGTAAAGCAATAGACAAAAGTTACTAAGTAGTTTCAACGAGATGCCCGTCTCAGCAACGGTAACTCCGGAATCCCTGGTTGCCCATGTGATAGCAAATCAAGGTGTCATCACTTTTGGTGACGAAGATTTACCGCAAGGAGGGGTTTCCCACAATAAAGCATTATACCTCATTGTGTAGTGTTCAAATAAGACCATCCCATTGCTCCTGGTAGACAATTGGGTCAGTTGTAAATGTGCATCGTTGGAAAACGGCACAAAAGCTAGGAGCTCAACAGTAACACTTGATCCAAAATGGGGTGTAACTTCGGGCATATGACAATTCGCCTCATAAATCAGTAGGGTCCATAATCTTGCCCATCACCATGAACTACATCACTCAAGATATAGATTTCATGGTGTTCGACATTCTAGCTTCCATTAACTTGCTACTTGGAAGACCATGGCTTCATGAGTGCAATGTTATGGCCTCTACCTTACATCAAAAGGTGAAGATGGTTGTTCAGGATCAAGTGGTTACCATCTCAGGCGAACCAATTAATGTTGTCTTTAACCCTAAGCAGCTGGCCCTGGAAGTAGAGCATAACTCAACTGATGAGGAGTTACACAATTTCAAAATGGTGGCGGTATTGAGCAAGGATTAGGTCCCGTTCGACTTTGATCCACACTCAATCGCCAAAGTTCATTCTATCCTTAAGAGGCAAGGGTATTTTCAAGGAATTCCCTATAGGAAAGAATCCGAAGAACAAGTTATCTCCCAAGTTGAAGACCATCAAGCACAAGTGTAGATTCGGTTTGGGATATAAACCAATAGAAAAGGAGGCCAAGCTCATGAGAAATAGCCACGGCTAAACAAAAGAGGATGGAAAACCCTCCAACATTGTACCAGGTAAAACAATACCCACATAATTTGAATGGGCAATTCTTAAGGGAAGGACTATGGCTTCCATGAACCATTCTACCTGAAGGATCACGGGGTACAAAGTAGTTGGGTTAGAGATATTCAAGGACTATTCTGCTAATGCTGCAACTATTTTTGTCCCCTCCCGAGACAAACAACTTTTGTCCCCTTCCGGAACAAACAACCACCATTAAAATGGACTCACTTCGTCGGAAGCAGTGTATTTGGGATGTTATTCGGGCAGGAAGTTACCCAGAAGAAGACTGAGACTGATGTTGTTATCGCTGCGCTGTCCAATCCAGGATTCAATCTAGTCACATGATCACTGAAGATGGAGGATGTAATGTAGTCACTTGGGTAGATGCTGAAGAAAATTGTTTTACTATGTCCGTAGGGAAGTCTGTTCCTAGGGCCATAGAGTCGGGACCTAATGGTTCTGAGTTAGTCGGGGCTAACCCAGAGTCAATTGGCGTTGTACCCCTTTCCGCATTCAATAAAATGAAAATTTCTACTTACTTTAATTCTTTTCCCTCTCCCCTGAACTGTTGTGCCAACAGTAATTTGAATTTACTAAATCCTTAAAAGAAACATGAACCCAAACATAAAATGGCAGTAATAGAGGACACCATCACTGTAAATGTAGGAATAGAGGAGCAACCTCTGGACCTCAAGATGGGAAGCTCTCTGTCAATAAGAGAGCAATTAGGCTTCCTGAACTTCTTAAATGAGTTTGTTGATGTATTCACTTGGTCTTATGAGGATATGTCGGTAATTGATAGGGATATCGCAGAGCACACCATACCACTACTCCCCGATGCTAAGCCGATATACGACAAAAGGCTAAGAGGATTAAGCCAGAATGGGCTAAGAACATTTAGGAGGAGGTGATAAAACAGCTCAACGCCAAATTTATCAAAGCAGTAAAGTACCCAGAGTAGATAGCCAACATTGTCCCAGTGCCCAAAAAAGATGGGAAGGTGCGTATGTGTATAGACTTCAGAGGCCTCAATAAAGCTAGTCCTAAGGATAGTTTCCCTTTACCTCACATCGATGTACTAGTGGATAACACTTGCGGACATGAGCTTTTATCCTTAATGGATGGATATGTTGATTACAATAAGATAAAAATAGGGGAGAAGCATATGCAGAAAACATCGTTCACTACACCTTGGGAACGTACTGTTATGTGGTCATGCCATTCGGCCTCAAAAACGTAGTCGCAACGTATCAAAGGGTTGCTAATACCCTACTCCATGATATGATGCATAAAGAAGTGGAGGTTTATGTGGATGATATGATTGTTAAATCCAAGACAAGAGAAGAACACATTATCAACCTTCGTAAGTTTTTTCTCCGACTACGCAAGTACAAAATGCGACTCAACCCCGCAAAATGTACCTTTAGAGTTACCTAAAGAAAGCTTTTGGGCTATATAGTCAGCCAGCGAGGAATAGAAGTAGATCCCTCTAAAATAAATGTTATCCAAGAAATGAAACCACAGCTTTTGACAAGATCAAGGAATACTTACAACACCCCTTGGTGTTTGTGCCTCCAATACCGAATTAGCCTCTTCTTCCCTATCTTACAGTGAAAAAGTCCGCAATGGGGGCTATGCTAGCACAAAAGGTAAAAGAACAGGAAAGCGTCATCTACTACTTGAGCAAGAAATTCTTAGAATATGAAACACTACAACAAATATGGTTATTTGTGGCATTAAGTATTGCCACAAAATATATAAATATTGCTACAATAGGCTTTTGTAGCAGTTTTTGAAAATGCCAAAAAGATGCCACAAACGCATTGTTACTTTTGTGGCAATTTTAAAATTGTCACAAATTATAAGGCATTTGTGGCATAATTTGAATTGCTACAAATGTTAAATTGCTACAATATCATACAATTTGTAGCAATTTCACTTTGTCACAAAACTAACTTTGCCACAAATGTACATTACTTGTGGCATATATTATTAGCTACAAATAATATTTTAATTGTAAAAGAGCATTTGTGGTAACTTACATTTGCCACAATATGTATCTTTAATTATTGAATAATTGTAATATAATTTATAACATTGCTTGTGATGATGCATGTAGAAGATAATATATAAATATTTACTATATATATCGTAACATGGAAATACATTTTGTTCATAAATCATAATTTCAACCTATCCTAACATAAAAATTGTTCTTAGTCTTATTTCTTGGAGAGACAGGGGTAAGCACCAATATTGTTCTAAACTGATTAACAAAATAAAAATAATATCAAGAATAACCTAAACTAATATTTTCATACTCGAGAGCCTCAACAAAATTTCATCTGCAACATCATCTTTGTTTGCATTTTATATCGTACATGAAGTCCCATATTGAATGTGTAACTGCAGAGAGAAAACAATTTCGTTAAAAGTATTCTTAAAAATATACTATAAAAAAATCCGACAACATTTCCGCTAAAAATTGGTAATATCCTAGGCAAAGTTCCTTGCATATCAAATTCACATAAAAATAATAACCTCAATGACCACGCCGGATTATTTCACGAGCTACATGCTCGGAGTCCAACTAGATATATATGCATAAAAATAATTCTATACAAGGCAAAATAGTCACCATACCTTTAGTATTGTCTATCAGGACTAGGGACTTGACCAACGAAAGGACGGAGATGTCGAGAAGATTCACTTAGTTGTAACTATCCACATTATAAAACTCAATTAGCTACAAATATTTTAGTTGTTTTTTTTTTTATTTATGGCAATCCATTCCATAAAAAACTAACATAAATAATTAGTAGAAAATCTAATGTAGAAGCAACTTTGTAAAAGATGAGGGAATTGAGACTAAGGAGTACATCAAACAACAATAAGGAACTACTGGCAAAATGTTTCTAACTAAAAACACATCACACAGAAGCTAATTTCGCCAAGAATTACAACACAACAATACTAGTAGGGAGCTATTTCTCAGGGGCTGGAAATGCATGATAACAATGCACAAGAAAGGCAACAACAATTTTCTAATAGATGGTGATTTCTAGTGCTGGGAATTCACATCACACACATAGAAGTAGAGTGGGGCACAATTGGGTTTTCTGGTGACATAACTAAATGGAGCAGTGATCACAACAGTAAAACTCAGTTTTGTACATTCCTAAACTGTGCTAAAACCCAATAGCAATAATACACAATAGCACTTAGTACCACAGTCTACGAGTAGAAGCAACTTTAAGGTTTAGGATTGTTGCACACTAATCCCAACAGATCTCAACAACCATACCATGACAGATCAGAGGCTAGGGCAATGGGTTTCATTGTAAGCTCCAATGCAGAAATAAGTAACATAAGTTGATGACACCAGGTGCACGAGCCCAGCAGGCTATTAAGGGAGTCTCAAGGCAACAAAAACCATCTAAAAGAACCAGGAAACAACTGCAAAATTGGCATAAAGATCGAGTAGCAGGTGCACACAACAGTAGTAGTAGCCTTGGCAACAGAACAACCAAGCAACACATAAAAGCAGTAGTAGCCTGAAATTTAGGTACACCAAAAATAGGTATCATGTAGCAACTAAGCCAACAAAGTGAGTCTTTCAGGTGTTAAGACAGTCATATTACGTGCAAGAACTAAAGCCAAAGTGGCAGAGCAAGGAAAAAGAACAATGCAACACTAGAATCAACTCAAATCAAGCAAAACCCCTAAACAATCAGGAGTTGTGCTTCAGCATGACTGGGTAGAAATGTGAGGGCATATTTTGCTTCAAAATATTCTCTAAATCACCCACAAATCAACTAATGATACACACCTTATAACTCTGACTCATTGAAGACTCATCAAAGCATTCGATTTCAATCCAAATGATTAAGAAAATAGCAGCAAAACACAGAATCAGGGCATATAGACAACAATTGTGGTTTGCAACAGGCCAACAGCCGACAAGAATTGAGAAAACTCCCTTGTATAGTTGTATCTCCCTTAAATCCTCATATGCATACCCATACAACAGGAATTCCAAAAGCACTTGCACGAAAGAGCCCAATTAGATGCTCAAACAAAACAACAGGTCATTAAGTAGCTTTGAAATCAGTACCCCTACTTCAAATGACCTCTAGAATTAGCTTTGATACCAAATTAATGATCTATTTCCAATCACAAGACTTGATCTTTATGGAGTCTAGGGTCTCTAGGATCAACAAAACATGCCACAAGCGACATAAAAACTAATTTTTAAGTTATAATCCAACAAATATCCAAGCAATCTCTTCCTTGATCAACTTATCTTGCATAAATGTCAACCAAAATATTTCAAACTTGAAATGAACAATCCTCATAAAAATTATCATCACCTCCAGCACCTCAATCAAACCACAATAAATGAAGATTTTCATGTGAAAAACAAATCGCAGCAATAACATGCATAAATCTCAAATGATGGACCCTAGGGAGATATAGTAACTTGACCTGTTTTATAAGCAAATGCTAAGCTAGTGTGTACTATCTCCCCTGACACCATTCACTCTCATTCGGTGAAAGTGGTCTTAAATACACCAAAACTGATTTGGAGCTAAGCTAGTGTATACTAAACTATCCCCCATTTCCTATTCTACACCTTACCAGAATTACCCAAAACAATATTAAATACACCAAAACTAATTAATGGGACAACCTAATTGTCAAAGAATTAGGATCTTAAAAAACAGATGAATTTCCCCAAAAACTTATTGATTGCCTTGATGAATGACATGACAAACCAAGTTGAACCACAAACAAATGACTGAGAAAGAATTACAAACAATATTAATGGGAACCAAATCTTTGAAAATGGAAAAACTAAATTCTAATTAAGAAACAATGAGAAATTAACCTGACTGATAGATGATTGGGACCTTAACAAATTGATGAGTTGCTCAAACGAACCACATGACAAATACAAATGAACAATATTAATCGGAACTAATTCTACGAAAATTGCAAAAACTAAATTCGAATTAGGAAATAATGTTAAATTACCTTAAAGGACAGAACTGGGACTGATGATGGTAAACTTCTCATATTCTCCATTTGTTCTGTCCAATCTCTAGACAAGCATTCAATGAGCTACTACTCAATAGTACTGTGTTAGAATATTCTGGAATCAAGAATTCATGTTTGAAAGTTCACAGAACAGAATGATGGGATTGCAAAGGCAAAGCAACTATCCAATGATTCTCGTTAGACACTCAACTGATCTATGTTATATGGATTCTGAGTTGCACCGTGTATATTCCTTTTGCAATACTTCCTAGATTTCAAGAAAAAAAAAAAGGGATTATTTGATTGTTATGAGTAGCAAATTAATATAACAGAAAGCCAAGCAGTACCTAGATGGAAACATTACCTAGATCCCATCACAACTCTAATCAGCAGTAATCAACTTCATACACAAAAATTCTAACTTAGAAACTATTAAAATACCTTCAAAGTTAGGCAGGTGAAGACGAGAAAGAGACGGGTGTGAGCAAGAAGGCTCTAGGGTTTGTCGAGCCGTGGCGTAGTAAAGTTGGCTTAACATGGCGTCTAGGGTTTGCTTAGCAAGGGATTACAATTGCCTTTGCACCGCACCTTGCATCTGAAATCCAAGGTGAAGCAGTGAAAGAAGAAGCAACCGCGACAAGGAGGAAAGGAAAAAGCAAACTAGATCAAACCAAATAATTCGAGGGTTTGAAACCAAAGATTACGCAATCCAATTTATCGGGCTAGATGCTACGATTGCAGGGAGAGGGCAGGGGCGTGCGTTGCCTTGGTGGCGACAACCGGATGCGACGGCGACGGCGACGGTGTGGGGGAGGGAGGGCGTGCGTCAGGTTGAGGGAGAGGTGGGAGTTGGTTATTATGCAATATGGTAAAAGATTATTTTTTATTGTATATGTTTATTTAGCTGAAAACTAAAAGCTTCATATTATTTGCAGGGAAAAGATATCCAAATTAGGTTTTTCTTGATTAAAATTGAAAAATAAAATTAATTGGAGGGAATGTAAAATTGGGCTGGAAAAAAATGAGGGAATGTATAATTTGCTGAAAACAATTAGAGGAAGCATAATTTTGTTGAAAATTTTTATCTTTATGCCTCTTTGAAAATTAATAAGTGTCTTTTATAGCATTTTAAGCTATTTGCTACAATAGACCCTCCCTTTTGTTGCAAAATTGTATATGCTACAATTGGGTTTACAACTTTTTGCATATTGTGGCAATTTTAAATTTGCCACTAATAAATTGCCAAAATACATAGATTTTCTTGTAGTGAAAGCCAGTATACTAACATGGAAAAGATGACAGTTGCCTTGGTATGGGCCACTAAGAAATTAAGGCATTTCATGCTTCCCCACGCAATGTACGCCGTGGCCGAAAGCAATCCTATCAAGTTCATCATGGAACAACCCACCATCAACAACCGCATTGCTCGATGGGTTGTAATGCTCTCTGAATTCAGTCTCAAATACCTACCTCAGAAATCAATCAAGGGTAAGATCGTATCAGACTTCCTCGATCACTGCGTCACCATCATAGGAACCCCCAAGCACTAACTTGGAATTCCCAGATGAAGATATCTTCCTCACTGATGAAGTCACATGGGAAATGTACTTTGATGGGGTGTCCAACCAAATGGGATATAGAGTAGGAGTCTTGTTGGATCTCATCGGAAGGAGCGCGTTTTCCAATATCCGTGAAGCTTGACTTCTACGCCACCACTAACGCCACAGAATATGAAGCATGCATCATCGGGTTGTAGGTTGCCTTATACATTGGAGTTCGACATCTCAAGGTATTCGGAGATTCAAGCCTTATCATTAATCATGACAAGAATGCATGGAAAGTAAGGAATGAATATCTTATAGCCTACCAACAGAAGCTTCCGGGATTTACTGACCAATTTGAGCTTATCAATTTTCAGTACTTGTCATAGGATAACAATGAGTTGGCAGATGCCTTGGCTAAGTTGTTGTAGACGCCGAATTTTGTACCAATGAATTTTATCTGAGAAATTTTGGCCGAAACAGCCATCGAGGAAGGGAAAAGCCCAAATGCAAAATACATAAGCAAGGCCAATGGGCATTGCTCAACACCGAATTAGGCCCACAGACCCATTTTGCGATTCCCACGCTGGCAATCCATGTGGTGGGAGGAGATAGGCCGCGGGGCCTTGTACAACTGTTTGATTCTCGTGTCAGTTTTTTCCCTCCCATGCAATTGCAATCCCTTGATTCCATCTGGTTGACTTTGACCTCCACCTTGAGGAAGGCCAAACGGCCTTGATCACAGCCATGAGGACATGATCTTTAGATCATGCCTCCCCCTCCTTCCATCCCCATTACTTCATCCCTCACCTATAAATACCCCCTCATCCCTCCACTTATTTCATCAACTACAGGGCCTAGCTGTCTCTTGAGGTGGGAAGAACCTCTTCAGAAAGGCGGTGCTGAGGGATTCCCATGTGGTGAAGGAATTCCTTGGACAGTTATCCAACCACGCTTTAGCCTGCCCTGCCAGAGAAAAGGGAAAGAACCTCATCTGTAGATACTCGTCGGTGATGTCGTTCATCTTTATCATCCCGCACCATTCGAGGAAGTTGCAGATGTGTTCTAATGGCTTTTAAGTCTTTACGCCATGGAACTGCGACTGCTCAATGTGATTCAGATATGCTGGCTTGAAGTCGAACGTCACATTATCAGAGAGCGTCGGTAACACAATTGTTGAGCCGCCAACAGCGGTTGTTGGTGAAGCGTATAATAGCAGAGTCCGTGATGGTGGTGGTGGTTCAGCCAATTCTTGCTGTCGAAGTCTCCTACGAGCATTTGCTAGATTATATTTGGCTGTGCGTTCGATTTCGGGGTTGAGCGGCAAAAGCGGTTGATCCCTCCTCCGCATGCGCACAAATAAAAACAAAAGATCCAATGCCCTAAGGTCTATAGTACCCCAGACAACTAAGGTAGAACCGACACGAAACTATAGAAAAACATAACACAAAATGCTAGGGTACGCAACTCCCTAGCAATGACGCCAAAAGTTTGTTTAACGTTTTCTTAACTAGGGAAGAAACGGTCGTATATGTTTGAGGAATTGGGGCCCTAGTGATTTAGTTGAGTTTTTCAAGTCTCAAGAGGTTCTAAAGGTTTGATTTTTCAGAGATTAAACTATGGGTTTCTACTCAAATTAGGAAAACAAGGGCTCGGGGGTAATACCGGGACAACCTAACGAAAGACTAAGCACGGTGTACACACCGGGTTTTGATGCCTGAAATATATATAGCATATCTATATAGAAAAAAGCTAAAATAAAGAAGAAAAAGTCAGGAAATAAAGCCTAAGTGCGTGCACCTTACACGTACGAGCTCGCTTCAAGTTGCATGCATGATCACATGCACATTTTTACGTAAAAAAAAGCAAGCCATGCAAGCCACATGCAAATCCTATGTCAAGAGGTCGCAGGAACGAAAACTCACAAAAGCACTTAAAAAATACTTCATGAAAGCCACTAAAATGCAATTACCGTATAAGTGTGAATCACCAATTCTCGAGGTAAACTCTTTCACACTTCACCGTCCAAGGGATGCATGGACGAGATTAAATACATCTCCCTGCTGGTGGCCGGTCGGCCTTGAGCATTGATCACACGTGGGTTCATTCACCCACGTGTTGCCATCCACTCTAGACACCCCCCTTGGCTTCCAAGTGTTCTGTGCCAGGTTGATCATCGATTACATGCAATGGCATAAGTGGATGTATGTGGATGTGTTCATCTATCTTTTACTCCCTCATACTCCTATAAATACTACCTCCATCAAAGCCAAATGGCGCACAACAATTCATTCTATTCCTCCCTTCTTCACTCTCTAATAATCCATTCTCTCTATATACTTCATTCTCATTTCCTTCATCATTCTAATTTCTATTCTTATACTACCATTCTACTATCATTCCTATTATCCTACCATCTTTCTTATCACTCTAATCTTCATCTTCCCGTCTCCATAAAGTTCTAAACACATATATCCTCCCATCCATCCCAAAAACACCACAAAAAAGCTTCATCCTAAACACATCAAAAACCTACAAAAAGAGTCTTCTTCCTACCCCTTTTTCTACAATCTTTTCTATCGTCTTTTTGGTTCAGTTTGGCATTTTGAGAGGAGACATCTAAGGGTATCAAGAGGAGTATCTTCAAGCAACTACAAGGGCTAGGTAAGGCCTATTCTTCGATTAGCACAATGTAAGCTTTAAAGTCTCCTTTCTCCTGTAAATAAGTGTTGTATATGTACATTTTCTTTCTTATAATTCATGTTGCATGATCATGAAATAATTCTATAAAGTTCTTTATTTCTCTTACAAACTTTATCAAAAGCACACTTAAAACTTTTAGTAGAGTCTTTCCTTTTACGAGAGGCGAACTCTTTAGGTTCCTACCTTTCGAGTTCGTAGCCTTACCCCCGGATCCATTCTTAGGTTTTGCAGGCAGAATCTTTCTTGTTTTCTTTTGGGTTTTGTCTTGCCTTTTCCCTTATAAAGTTGGGTGGCGACTCCCATTTCGAACCAAAGCACAACGGGTTGCATAAACTATGGTAAAACATGGTTTTAAAACGTGTCGATGCAACTTTAGGGTGTTCTTTGTATATTTCTAAATAATATTTGCATAAATCGCTTTCTTGCGAGGCTAACATTTTTCGAGCAAATTTGGTTAAATTTAGAAGAGCTTGGAACAAGTGGATGTTCACTCTTAGAGGTTTAATTCAATGACTCAAGAAATGCACAAAGTAAAGGGAAAGTGATTTTACAAACTATTATTCCTGAAATGTATGATTAATCCCTTAAAGAGTTTTTTGAAGGTTCAAACCCCAACACATATCACCGAATCTCACCCCCAATCCGCGTAAACGTTCGGAAGCCTGAACGGTGAGGAAAAATGTCCAAGGTGAAACCCAATGGAAGGTTCGATTACCTTCGCCACTTTACAACAAGAAAAGAAAGCCGGGGAGCATACCGCCCGACAGCAGGAACTCATCGAGAAACAAAATAGTCGCATCGAGCAACAACAAGAGACTTTGAATAGTGTGTTGAAAGCTCAGCACCGCAATAATGTGCATGTAGGGATAAGCAATGATGATAAAGATGCTATGGAAATTATCCCGAATCATGTGTTTACTGTCGATAAGGGCAAAGGAAAACTAGCGGAAGGTTCCACTACGGGAGGAGTCATCCAGGTTCCAGATGACCCCACACCTAAGCCACCACCACCAGTGGCTACCCCTCAACCTACAAAACACCCCTCTCATCCAAGAGATGAAGGCGCAAGTGGATGTGTTTAAGAATGTTGTGAGTCCTATGCCTGTTTTTGCCAATCAGTTTGTAGAATTCGAACCACCTCCCGAGATTAATGACAAGATAGCTGGCAAGATGGATATACCTCTAAAGAAGTTCAGTCCTTCTGTAAACCCACTCATCATGTATAGGAATTTAACCGAGTGATGTCGCTCTGTGGCATCGGCACTGAGCACTACAAGCAAATTTTCCCATCGTCGCTGAATGATGAAGCATTGGACTGGTATTATAATCTTCCTTTGGAAACTCGAGAAGATTGGACTGCCTCGCGTAGAGCATTCATTGAACACTACAGCAAGATTCAAAAGAACAAAGTGACTTTGACGGATGTTATGGCCATTCGGCGAGGAGATGATGAGCCGTTTTTAGCTTACTATGAAAGGTGGCACTCTAAGATGTCCCAAGTAACTAGCATCATTCCAACAGGAGTGCAGTTAGACACCTTTATCCGCAGTCTGAAGTCAAGTCTTGTTCAATAGCTAGATTTTCATGTCGTGGAGAACTTTGAATACCTGAAGAAGTTGTTCCCTAAGCTGGAGGCATGAAAATAGAGAAGTGCGGCATCTCAGAGCTGGAAAGGTAACAACACAGTACGGAGGACTATCAATGCCCCAAGGGTGACTGAGGCTAATGTCATTCAAAATGTGAACCGTGGTCCGTTCCAAAAGTTGACATTTTTCCAGTATGATTCTTATACCCCGTTGGACATGACTTATGCTGATGCCTTGGACCGTTTGCTAAAGTCCGACAAGATTCAGTTACCTACACCTAAACCGGAGCCTGAGAACAAAGGGCACGGGTGGAACAACAATGTGTATTGCAAGTACCATCTCGTGAGAGGACATGATACCGAGCAGTGCTATATGCTTAAGAACCTCAGTGAGAAAATGATTCATTCAAGCGAACTACCGGCACCTAAATCGACAAGGAAACCCAACAACAAAAGCAATTCTCTCCCAAATCATGCTATTTTCGTAGAAGAGGGTACTTTTGACCCATCCGAATGTATTACGGATGAGGGAGCACCTGTACTCCCCCTTGAAGATTTGACATCCTTTACTGTCAATGGCATATGGGTAAGCGATGAAGAAGATGTCTATGAAGAAGGTCCTAACGATGAATTTTGGTCTAATCAAGAAAAAATTCCGCCCAGTTCCACATTCTCGACTATTTCTGGGAGACATAATCAACCTAGAAGTGATCATGCGGTTCCAACACCAAATCTTCCTAGGTCGGAGACACCAGTTGTACCTGAGGACTCGGTCCTCACGCAAATGAAGAAGACGGTGGCAAACGTATCCCATGTTACTGCTAGTCAAGGGGTGATCTCCTCTAGTGATGAGGAATTTCCTGTATCTGGTGTAAACCACAAAAAAGCCTTGTACTTAACCGCACTTTGCACTAATAAAGTGATACCATTGATCTTGGTGGATAATGGTTCAGTTGTGAATGTTTGTCCTTGACGTACGGCTCCCAATTAGGGATACAAAGGAACCAACTGATTCAGGATGCTGTGCTACTCCATGCTTAGATATGACAACACGCCTCGACAGTCATTAGGCACTGTAACTTGTTTAAGCCTGAATTTAGGCATAAATATCGCCTTTCGGCTTGCTATTTTTGCTCGATTCGGAGTCTTTTTCATCATTTTTGTTAACTTTTTAGTTGTTTAGCAGGTTTTCGCACTTTTGGAGTAAAAGCAAGGAAAATGTGCTAAATTGAGGCTTCTTAGGGAATCCCGAGTGATTTCCTGAGCCAAGTCGAGTCGAGAGCTGAAGCGGGGTTGACCCAGGAACTTCTTCCCTCATACTTGAAGCAAAGTAGAGGTGTAACACCTGCTACAACCCTTATAGCGTGCGTTATAGCTTTGAAATGAAGACAAGGGAAGGAAGTAGCGTCCGTCGCGCCTGCCACACTGCTGGTGCCACCCGCTACACCGTGTCGCGCCCGCCACATATCCTGTACCGCCCGTTACGCTGCACCTAACACAGATCACTCAGCTGGGACAGTAAGGCTTCGCACCCGCGACCAGGGGGGTTCACACCCGCGACCCAGCGAACGATGGAATCACCTGGATAGTTTCTCATTGTCGCCCCTGCGACAAGGAGGGTCGCGCCCGCGACCTCCTACTTTTCTGCGCATATTTCCTGGCCAAAACGGTTGTGTTTTGTGCAACAACCTTGCTTTGTATATATACTCCTTTGGACGATTTTGATCAGGGGATATCAAGTAGGGAATTAGGTTCTCATTTTGTATTATTGAGTTTTAGGGTGCCATTAGTGAGAAACTAGCTTGGATTAATCTAGGGTTTGGTGGATTTTGGTGTTGTATCAAGATTTGAAGATTTAATCAATTGAGAGATCGTTGGATCATCATTTCCTTTGTTTTCCTTTGTTCATTTCCAGCATTTGATAAGTATTCTCTTCCCTTAAACTCTTTTATTAATTGCTTTGCTTAATTACTTGCTTGTTTAATTGTTCTTACTTGGTATTTTAATTATTTTGCTTGGTTTATGATTGTTGGTTGCTAGATATCATGCTTAGGGTTGGTTTTGATGTTGTTAGCTTAGTTTTTTGTAATGAGTAGTGGCTAGAAACCCCATGGGTCAGGGGGTAATTAAGGGTGTGAATGGGTGACTAGGTTTGGGTTAGCAATTTTAGTGAGTAATTAGGTGGAAAATCAATTTCCCACTCCAATCCTTCCTATAAGTGGGTTGTATTTGGGATCTAGAGCTCCCGAATACATCCAACACATGTCATGGAAGGTTGGACATGGGATAGTTAATGCTCACCCACGAAAGTGGAAGGAGGTTAACTAGTAAATTCCGTTTCATTAACCCTCATGGTCCGTGGTGGACTTTGAGGTAGTTAATCCAGACTATCCTCGAGAAAGGAAGCCCGGTGGATCTTTTCTAACGAAATTGCCATTTGATTTTCACTCCTTGTTGCTCCCTTGTTGCAAAACCCATTTCCTTGTCCCCGTTTGCATCCCGAAAAGCTTCCGAAGCCCATTGTCGCACCTTGACCGACCTTAGTTTTGTTTGTTGCTCTGTGACCCCTTTCAAAACTGTTTCTTTGCCGTAGTGATCTCAACCTAACCTCGACCTAGATTCTATGACCAAGGCCCCTCGCTCCCTGAGAGAGAACGACAAAGCCGGTTAATATAAACCACTACTTACATGACTCTACCTGTTACCTTTGATCATATTTCCTAAAACGTAGAGTTCATGGTCCTGGACATCCCGGCTGCTTTTAATCTGCTGTTAGGACGACTGTGCTTACACAACTTTAATGTAGTGGCGTCAACTTTGCATTAAAAGGTGAAGATGGTTATTCAAGGCTAAGTAATCACCCTTTCCAGAGGAACAGTCTCCGGAACCTTTGAACCTAAGCAGCCTGTGCTGGAAATAGAGCATACTTCTACTGACGTGGAGCTCCACAATTTTGAGATGGTTGTGGTTATAAACGACGAAGCACCTTTTGACTTCGATCCTTACATTAATACGGAGGTGCATGCTATTATGAAGAAACAAGGATACTTCTCTGGAATGTCTCTGGGAAAAAGGTCGAATAAAGTCGCTCCAAAGTTTTCCACCTCAACGCACTCTTGTCGTTTTGGCTTGGGGTACATGCCCACTAATAAGGAGGTTTATCTCGCTAAGGCCATGCTAATTGGACAAAGGAACCAAATCGGTTTTCCTACGCTGATGGAGACCAAGCCATACCTGCTCACGCTGAATGGGCAGTTTATAAGGCATGGGGATGACTTTCCCTGGTATGGGTTCCCCGAACCTTACTATGTCAATGGTGTTCATGTTCTAGGATTAGAGATCTTTAATGACTATAAAGCTCCGGTGAATGAAATGGTAAAGCCAAAGATTAAATGAGCCATCACCACTTGAGTGGACACATCTCACTGGAGGAAACATGTTTGGTCTGTTATTTGGCCAAGAAGCTACAAAAGAAGGAAAAGAAGTGGACTCGATGTTTGTTGTGTTGTCTAGTCCAGAATTTGATCCAACCACTAGTGGGTCTATAGTCGAGTCTGAGACAGTTGTGACTAGCCCCATATCTAATGAGTTTGTATCCGTTTATGCATTCAATGAAGTGAACCTTTTTTAGTATTCTTGTTCCTCTCCTCTTAATTGCTATGCTAATAATCACGAATTTGATGTTGAACCTTTAAAACACTTTAATGAATTAACACGAGCTATGAACGAGCATGAGAATCACATGTCAGCGGTTGAAGAAACCATCACCATCAATGTGGGGACCCCTGAAACTCCCTAGGAATTGAAAATTGACAAATCATTAACCCAACGGGAGCAACAGGAGTTCTTCGCTCTCTTGAAAGAGTTTATCGACGTTTTCGCTTGGTCTTATGAGGATATGCCCGGGATCGACAGGGAAATCGCCGAGTATGCTATACCTTTTTATCCGAATGCCAATCCAGTTCAACAGCATCCAAGCAGAATCAAGAATGAATGGTTCGATAAGATCCATAATGAGATCTGAAAACAGCTAGAAGCTAAGTTCATCAGAATCGTAGAGTTCCCAAAGTGGGTGGCCAATATTTCCCGGTACCAAAGGAAGATGGGAAGGTACGAATGTGCGTTGACTTTAGGGGCTTGAACAAGGCTAGCCCGAAGGATTTCTTTCCTTTGCCACACATCGACGTCCTGGTCGACCATACCAGTGGGCATGAACTCCTATCATTTATGGATGGGTATGCTGGTTACAACCAGATCAAAATGGCTGAAGAAGACATGGAGAAAGCATCCTTTATCATTCCGTAGCGAACTTATTGTTATGTGGTTATGCCATTTGGGTTAAAGAATGTTGGTGCCACTTACCAATGCATTGTCACCACCTTGCTCCATGTCATGATCCACAAGGAAGTAGAAGCATATGTGGATGACATGATTGTCAAATCTGAAAGGCGTGAAGACCACATCCCTAACTTGCGTAAGTTTTTCCTTAGGCTTCGCAGAAGTACGCGTTTGGAGTAACTTCAGGGAAGTTGTTAGGATATATCGTCAGTCAACGAGGGATCGATAGAAGTTGATCCTAGGGCAAAGGAAATTCGTGGTTTCCTAGGGCGAGTTCAATATCTGAGCAGGTTCATTTCCAAGCTCACCATGACCTGCAAGCCGTTGTTGAAGAAGTTGAAAAGGGTGCAAAGGTTGAATGGGATGACCAATGTCAGGCAGCGATCGACAAGATGAAAGCCGATTTGACCAATTCGCCAGTACTAGTTCCACTTGTGACAGGAAAACCTTTACTGCTCTATCTCACCATCAATTAGGGTGCAATGGGTGCTATGTTAGCCCGAAAGGTCGACAATCTGGAGAAGGCTATATACTACATCAACAAGAAGTTATTAGTGAATCCCGTTACTCTGATATCGAAAAGATGGCCTTGGCATTAGTTTGGTCTATAAAGAAGCTTCACCATTACCTGCTACCACACAATGTTTATGTGATCATGGCGTGGAACTCGGTGTTCGGTTGCGATATTTTTGGGTTTTTCTAAGTATGGTTGTCGTTCCTCAAGGATGGGTGTTAGGTTTCCAGGGAATTGGTTTGATTGGGGGTTTTCAAAATGCAGAAAGCAGTAAATAACTGAAAAGCAATTAAATTAAGCTAAACATTGGATCAGAACAACAATAATCAAGCAAGCATGAAAAAGATGAACTAAACCTAATTTTAACAAGAAAGTAAAACTCTAACTAAGAAAACAATTAGATGCAATAAAAAGAAAACAATAAAATTAAATCTAATAATGAAATTGCAAAAGTAATTATACCTAGAATGCCCAAATCTTCACTCTAATCCGGACTTGCTAACCCTTCATCTCGAATCTTCATCTTGAATCTTCTCTTGAACCTTCTCCCGAACAAACCAGAAGTTGTGATTTGGATTACTAAGAATCCCCAAATCCTCACTTAGAAAGAGAATTTGTGAACCCTTAATTATCGTCTTCACTAAAATGGTTGGAGTTTTTGTGTATAAAACTAATGAAATTTGAATGATAACACAGCAATGAAAACTAGAGAGAACAAAGAACTTGGGAAATTTTCTTGAATTGATTGAAAGAGAGTTGATTACAAATTGAGAGAGAACTAGAGAAAACCTATAAATTAATTAGAGCTTAATGATAAAAACTAAGTACCTAATGCTAATCCTAAGATAAGAGAGTTATCCTAAAGCTGAAAATAATTAGGTATATATGGAAGGAAAAACAACCCCTAAAACCTAATTAAAGAATCAGCCGCCACGTATTTAAGTTTCCGCAGATTGCAGATCGGTCGGGGCGCTACCAGACATGTCACGGGCGCAACCTTGCCCTGGCTTTTTTCATCCGTCTTTTGCTCAACATCCGTCGCGGGCGCGACAAATGTTGTCGCGGACGCGACCTCATTTTGGTCCAGCTGTGACGGGCGTGACGCTATATGTAACGGGCGCGAAGATTACTCAGGATTTTTTCTTGATAAGCTCACTTGTTGTCGCGGGTGTCACCAGCCAGGTCGCGGACGCAATCTCATTCTGCCTGGTTGTCGCAGGTGCTACACCCAGTGTAGCGGGCGCTACACTGCTGGTGTTGAGCTGTTTTTTTGGCTTTTTGGCTCGGTTTTCCTTCTAACTCTTTATTATACTACAAAAACACAAAATTATCATAACTAATATAAAATCAAGGGGTAAAACAAGCAAAACACCTTATAAATGATATCAATTCGGCTCAAAACAAGACCTAACAACACTCTCACACAAGGGTTTGCTTGTGTTCTCCCTTGCTTGTGTGGTGAGGGCCACTGGAGACGCAAGGAAAAACTTCACACTTATTACTTTCTAAGCTTTTCCTTTTTTTTTTCTTTTTCTCGTTTCTTTTTTTTTTCAAGTTGGCATGTTTCGAGATTGTACGCGGCCCGTGAAAGGGTTTACTCTCCCAGCGTGGTTTCTCTCCGTACGTAACAAGGCACTTAAGGGACGAGAGTGCCGCAACCACCCACGTCAAACCACGTTGGTGAACCAACTTGGAGCGTTACCGTACGCGTGGTGGAGTGATGATAGCTTGAGTGAATGAATGGATTCGAAATTGAACAAGAACAATGACCTTGAACACCCAAAGGTTGGATATGACCTTGAGAAAGGAGAACCACAACTCTAGGCCTAATACCCCACCATGATTATCTAGGAAATTCCACCAATAATCACTAAAGGAATGACTTGAATCACAACCAAAATTACTTGGATAAAGATAACAAGGGTGAGAGAAACAAGGGTAAACCCTTACAAATGCTTAAGCATCACAAAACATAATCTGAATAATCTACTAAAACAAGCTAAGGGGAGGGGTATTTATACTAATTAACAAAATTAGACAAAACTCAGCGTTTAAGAAGCAGAACACGCGAATCAGCAGCTCCGGACATCGCGGGTCCGACGGACGTCTAGATGCAGTGGTCAGCATTTGGTAGAAGGAGGTCGCAGGTGTGACCCCATACGTCCCGGGTGCGACGTCCTTTTGGGCAGTTTTTTTTCTGCCGACTTCAAAGGCGCATAACTTCTTCATCCGGGCTTTGATTTAAGCCCATAAGGTATCGATGGAGTTCTCTCGGTGTGTAATTTAACCTTCCGAAATTTGAGACCCATCAGAGTTGTATTGAAGAAGTTATAGTCGAAAGAGTGAAGGCACGCGCATTTCCAGCCTTTGAACGCCTTCCACCTTGCAAGTTATTAACTTGGGTCACTTCCGAGCCTTGATAACACCTCACCCTAAGCCCGGTTCCAAGGCCTCTAGGGTTGTGGACAAGTCCTGAGCCTCTCCATGATCCAACAATGGTCGGCTCGCCTAAGTCGTGCTAGCGTGATGCTCATCACCCCACCTTTTGCGAAGGTGTAACGGTTCGTGAAAATGAGCATTCGAGTGGGTTTCGCGCGAGAATGCCGGGTCGGGATTTTCTCCTTCATGTCACTTTCCACAAGCCCGGAGAAGGAAGCTCGGGCCCGAACCCGACACCCTTCATACCCCCCTCTTGAAAAAGAGTTGTCCTCAACTCTTGGGAGTTAAAACCTAGGCGCTCTTCATAGCTTGGCTCCATTGAACTTCGAACATCCTGAATGCCATGAGCAATCATGCTAGACATCCAACAAGCTTCAAACCCCACAATGTACCCATCATCCAAATGAAAGGAGGTTGAAGGCTTGTTTTGTGGAGATAAGGGATTATAGAAAAAGGATAGGGAAATTTTGTGGTGCTCGGGAACTCTCAGTCTCACTAGACTCGCTACAAGGTAAAGACAAGGCAAGAGGTAGCTCGTCCTCACTAAAAGCACACTCATCCTGTGTTTCGCTCATCATGAGAAGGTTCCTCAACTCACTACCCATCCCGACTTTTGAAGTTTTGGTTTCTCCAGGAAAAATGGGAAGTTGTTTGATCTTCTTGCCTTTATGGGTGAAAATATAAGTGTTTTCCAACCCATTGTGCACCGTTTGCTTATCGTATTGCCATGGACGCCCTAAAAAAATGTTACAAGCACTCATAGGAACAACATCACAAACAAGGGAATCGTCGTAGTTAGATCCAAAAGAAAAATTCACTAAGACTTGCTTAGTTACCTTGACGCCGTTGCGATCATTGAGCCAATGGAGTGAGTAAGGTCGAGGGTGCGGTAATAGAGGCAAGCCAAGCTTCTCGACCATAGATGTAGATGCGACGTTCTTACAACTCCCTCCATTAATGATAAGGCTACAAACGTTTCCACCTACGAAGCACCGCATTTAGAACAACATTTCCCTTTGGGCCTTGTCGAAAGGAGTTTCATGGGCATGCAAAGCTCTCCTCAAAACAAGGGCACCTCCATGAATGCACGGTATGGGAGCGGCATCCTCTTCATCACTCACATCTTCCTTATTGACAACCACTTTGGTCTCCTCTTGGGTCTTTCAAAGCTCATCATCGATGTCATGGACCTCTTGGATTGTCAAAGTCCGACGGTTTGGGCAATATGCTTGATAATGGCCATACCCATGACATTTAAAGCACTTACTTCCCTCCATCAGTTGAGGAAGTCTCGTCGGAGACGCCGTACCAATTCCCTTTCTTTTGTCAATTGGAAGCGTTGGTGTAGACTTGGTTGTCTCACTTAACTTCGGAGTGTTTGAATCCGGAGGGGGTCGACTAGTAGGTGAGTAAACGGGCCTAGACAAGGACTTGGTGTCGGATCTTTCTTTTCTTCGTTGCTCAACTCGGAGAGCCAAAGCGCACAAATCATCCATCGAATAGTATGGTTGGACCTCAATCTTCTTGGCAACCGAGAGATCCCAACCATTCAAGAAACGCATCATTGATTGCTCTTCCGGCTCTTGGAGGTAGCTTTTGATGAGGAGTTGTTCAAACTCCTGAATATATTTGCTCACGGACCCTTTGCCTTGAGTGTGAGCATAGAGTTTTCTCAAGACAACCGTCTTGTATGTGTTGGGCAAGAAACGGCGGTTCATCAATTTTTTGAGTCGTGTCCAAATGGTAATTCTCACACGACCTTCTCGAACTCATTGTACCTTCACATTCTCAAACCAAAGCGAAGCGGCTTTGGTGAGTTTCAGGCTTACGATGTTAAACGCCTTCTCATCATCATATTCCTTGGACTCAAAGATCCTATCCATCAATTGGAACCACTCAATGTATTTGTCAGGATCATTGGAACCGCTGAACTCGGGAATGTCAACCTTGACGTCTTAGAAATCGTCGCGAGGGGGTCGATCATGCACTTCCCGACGAGGACTGCGTCAAGTGGAGCCTCTAGCATCGTTACTCAACTCAAAGTTGGGAGGAGGACGGATAGGGCTTGGCGCACGCCTCCGACGTTCAACTCGGGGTAGACCTTGGAGATTCAAGACCAGGATGTTCATTTGAGCCGCAAGGTCCTGAATATTCTGCTCCAAGGTAGAGAACCTATTGTCGAAAGTGGTGAACCGATTGTTTATGATAGTGAATCGGTTCTCGATAGTTCTAATTAGAGGACTACCCCGGTGGCTTGGTTCCTCTCGCTCGGAAATAACTTCTTCGTCCATATCGAGGGAAAGGTGAAGGACGGTATTGTGTTTGGGAATATTTTGTGGAGTTTGGGGGTTTTCTTGTAGTTGGCTAGTGTTTGGCTAAGGGTTCTTTGTGTTTTTCTCACTTCGACATTTCATCGAACACCTTCCGGCAATAAATTTCCAACTTCTCCTCAAAGCCCCAAATAACTTCAAATTCAACAAACACAATAGCAATAACAAACTTTCCAACACACTTGGATAGCACAAGGGATAGGAAACACCAATATTTGGAAACAAATCACAAAACCCAACAATAGAGAACTATACTATCAAGAACAATGAACAAAACTAAGGCTAGAGAAAACGATAGCTCTAATACCAAAATGGAGCGTTACTGTACGCGTGGTGGAGTGATGATAGTCTGAGTGAATGACTGGATTCAAAATTCAACAAGAACAATGACCCTGAACACCCAAAGGTTGAATATAACTTTGAGCAAGGAGAACCACAACTCTAGGCCTAACACCCCACCATGATTATCTAGGAAATTCCACCAATAATCACTAAAGGAATGACTTGAATCACAACCAAAATTACTTGGATAAAAATAACACGGTTTGAGAGAAACAAGGGGAAAACCCTTACAAATGCTTAAGCATCATAAAACATAATCTGAATAATCTGCTAAAACAAGCTAAGGGGAGGAGTATTTATACTAAGTAGCAAAAATTATCCAAAACTCAGCGTTTAACAAACAGAACACGCAAATTAGCAGCGTTATAGTGGGCGCGACGCCCCTGGCCAGCATGAGGTCGCGGGCGCTAGCTCCGGACGTCGCGGGTGCGACGTCCTTCTGGACAGTTTTTTTTCTACCGACTTCAAATGCGCATAACTTCTTCATCCGGGCTCCGTTTTAGGCCCAAAAGATATCACTGAAAAGCTCTCGGTGTGAACTCTAAGCTTCCAAAACTGGAGACCCATCGAAGTTGTATTGAAGAAGTTATAGTCGAAAGAGTGAAGGAACGCGTATTTCCAACCTTTAAACGCCTTCCACCTTGCAAGTTATTAACTTGGGTCACTTCCGAGCCTTGATAACACCTCACCCTAAGCTCGGTTCCAAGGCCTCTGGGGTTGTTGACAAGTCTTGAGCCTCTCCATGATCCAACAATGGTCGGCTCACCTAAGTCATGCTAGCGTGATGCTCATCACCCCACCTTTTACGAAGGTGTAACGGTTTGTGAAAGTGAGCGTTCGAATGGGTTTCGCGCGAGAATGCCGGGTCGGGATTTTCTCCTTCATGTCATTTTCCACAAGCCCGGTGAAGGAAGCTCGGGCCCGAACCCGACACGCTTCATACCCCCCCCTTGAAAAAGAGTTGTCCTCAACTCTTGGGAGTTAAAACCTAGGCGCTCTTCATAGCTTGGCTCCATTGAACTTCGAACATCCTGAATGCCATGAGAAATCATGCTAGACATCCAACAAGCTTCAAACCCCACAATGTACCCATCGTCCAAATGAAAGAAAGAGGTTGAAGGCTTGTTTTGTGGAGGTAAGGGATTATAGAAAAAGGATAGGGAAATTTTGTTCTGCTCGGGAACTCTCAGTCTCACTAGGCTCGCTACAAGGTAAAGACAAGGCAAGAGGTAGCACGTCCTCACCAAAAGCACACTCATCCTGTGTTTCGCTCATGATGAGAAGGTTCCTCAACTCACTACCCATCCCGGCTTTTGAAGTTTTGGTTTCTCGGTGAAAAATGGGAAGTTGTTTGATCTTCTTCCTTTATGGGTGAAAATATAAGTGTTTTCCAACCCATTGTGCACCGTTTGCTTGTCATATTGCCATGGATGCCTTAACAAAATGTGACAAGCACTCATAGGAACAACATCACAAATAAGGGAATCGCCGTAGTTAGATCCAAAAGAAAAATTCACTAAGACTTGCTTAGTTACCTTGACGCCGTTGCGATCATTGAGCCACTGGAGTGAGTAAGGTCGAGGGTGAGGTAATAGAGGCAAGCCAAGCTTCTCGACCATAGATGTAGATGCGACGTTCGTACAACTCCCTCCATCAATGATAAGGCTACAAACTTTTCCACCTATGGAGCACCGCGTTTAGAACAACATTTCCCTTTGGGCCTTATCGAGAGGAGTTTCATGGGCATGCAAAGCTCTCCTAAAAACAAGGGCACCTCTATGAATGCACGGTATGGGAGCGGCATCCTCTTCGTCACTCACATCTTCCTTATTGACAACCACTTTGGTCTTCTCTTGGGTCTTTCGAAGCTCATCATCGATGTCATGGACCTCTTGGATTGTCAAAGTTCGACGGTTTGGGCAATATGCTTGATAACGGCCATACCCATGACATTTAAAGCACTTACTTCCCTCCATCAGTTGAGGAAGTCCCGTCGGAGACGCCGTAGCAATTCCCTTTCTTTTGTCAATTCGAGGCGTTGGTGTAGACTTGGGTGTCTCATTGGACTTCGGAGTGTTTGAATCCGGAGGGGGTCGACTAGAAGGTGAGTAAACGGGCTTAGACTAGGGCTTGGTGTCGGACCTTTCTTTTCTTCGTTGCTCAACTCGGAGAGCCAAAACGCATAAATCGTCCATCGAATAGTATGGTTGGACCTCAATCTTCTTGGCAACCGAGAGATCCAAACCATTCAAGAAACGCATCATTACTTGCTCTTCCGGCTCTTAGAGGTCGCTTTTGATGAGGAGTTGTTCAAACTCCTGAATATATTCGCTCACGGACCCTTTGCCTTGAGTGAGAGCATAGAGTTTTCTCAAGACATCCTGCTTGTATGTGTTGGGCAAGAAACGGCGGTTCATCAATTTTTTGAGCCGTGTCCAAATGGTAATTCTCACACGACCTTCTCGAACTCATTGTACCTTCACATTCTCAAACCAAAGCGAAGCAGCTTTGGTGAGTTTCAGGCTTGCGATCTTAAACGCCTTCTCATCATCATATTCCTTGGTCTCATAGATCCTATCCATCAATTGGATCTACTCATTGTATTTGTCAGGATCATTGGAACCGCTGAACTCGGGAATGTCAATCTTGACATCTTATAAATCGTCGTGAGGGTGTCGATCATGCACTTCCTGACGAGGACTGCGTCAAGTGGAGCCTCTAGCATCGTTACTCAACTCAAAGTTGGGAGGAGGACGGATAGGGCTTGGCGCACGCCTCCGACGTTCAACTCGGGGTAGACCTTGGAGATTCAAGACCAGGATGTTCATTTGAGCCGCAAGGTCCTGAATATTCTGCTCCATGGTAGAGAACCTATTGTCGAAAGTGGTGAACCGATTGTTTATGATAGTGAATCGGTTCTCGATAGTTCTAATTAGAGGACTACCCCGGTGGCTTGGTTCCTCTCGATCGGAAATAACTTCTTCGTCCATATCGAGGGAAAGGTGAAGGACGGTATTGTGTTTGGGAATATTTTGTGGAGTTTGGGGGTTTTCTTGTAGTTGGCTAGTGTTTGGCTAAGGGTTCTTTGTGTTTTTCTCACTTCGACATTTCATCGAACACCTTCCGGCAATAAATTTCCAACTTCTCCTCAAAGCCCCAAATAACTTCAAATTCAACAAACACAATAGCAATAACAAACTTTCCAACACACTTGGATAGCACAAGGGATAGGAAACACCAATATTTGGAAACAAATCACAAAACCCAACAATAGAGAACTATACTATCAAGAACAATGAACAAAACTAAGGCTAGAGAAAACGATAGCTCTAATACCAAAATGGAGCGTTACTGTACGCGTGGTGGAGTGATGATAGTCTGAGTGAATGACTGGATTCAAAATTCAACAAGAACAATGACCCTGAACACCCAAAGGTTGAATATAACCTTGAGCAAGGAGAACCACAACTCTAGGCCTAACACCCCACCATGATTATCTAGGAAATTCCACCAATAATCACTAAAGGAATGACTTGAATCACCACCAAAATTACTTGGATAAAAATAACACGGTTTGAGAGAAACAAGGGGAAAGCCCTTACAAATGCTTAAGCATCATAAAACATAATCTGAATAATCTGCTAAAACAAGCTAAGGGGAGGAGTATTTATACTAAGTAGCAAAAATTAGCCAAAACTCAGCGTTTAACAAGCAGAACACGCAAATTAGCAGCGCTGTCGCGGGCGTGACGACCTGGCCAGCATGATGTCGCGGGGGCGAGCTCCGGAAATCGCGGGTGCGACGTTCTTCTGGACCATTTTTTTCTACCGATTTCAAATGCGCATAACTTCTTCATCCAGGCTCCATTTTAGGCCCAAAAGTTATCGATAAAAAGCTCTCGGTGTGAACTTTAAGCTCACAAAATTTGAGACCCATCGAAATTGTATTGAAGAAGTTATGGTCGAAAGCGTGAAGGCACGCGTATTTCCAGCATTGGAACGCCTTCCACCTTGTAAGTTATTAACTTGGGTCACTTTCGAACCTTAATACCACCTTACCCTTCATCCCCGGGATGACTCAGCGCGGTTCCGACGCCTCCAGGGTCATGGACAAGTCCCGAGCCTCTCCATCCTCCAACAATGGTCGGCTCGCCTAAGCCGTGCTAGCATGATGCTCATCACCCCACCTTTTCCGAAGGTGTAACGGTTCGTGAACGTGAGCGATCGGGTGGGTTTCGCACGAGAATGTTGGGTTGGGGTTTTCTCCTTCGTGTCACTTTCCACAAGCCCGGCTAAGGAAGCTCTAGCCCAAACCCGATACGTTTCACAACTTTTACACTACATTTTCAAGGTTTAAGTCAGGTTTTTTCGGGAATTGGAACGGCCCTCCGAAAAGGGGTCACCCTCCCAATTTGGGTTACTCCATACGTAACGAAGTACTTAAGGGGCATGAGTGTCGCCCACTCATGCCAACCCTTGTTTGTTTAGCGACAATTAACCAATTATTCCATTTTAATTAACTATCACTTTTTCAACAAGCTCGGAATTGGTCTACTAAAGTCTTACAGATTCAAAAAGAACGTGAAAAAAACAAGGATCTCATTAAGCACTTAACGAAGGGAATCTAAACAAATCAGTCATGACAATACTTGAACTAGGGACGACAATGCTCAAGCGGGTTTTTTTCAAGAAGATTAATAAAGTTTTGAAGCATTGACTCCAAAATCTTAGAAACAAAGCAAAAACTAATGAAAAACAAAAACTTTAGAGGTTTTTCACCCCCTTTTTTTTCTCCTTTTCACTCAAAATTTTCAAATTTTTTAGGTAAAAACTAAGAAAAACAAAATCAAAAGGCTAGGTGATCTACCCATGAACATTTATACAAACACCTAACATATAATAAGAGAAAGCAAGCATGCATGCCACCCCACACTCCCACATAAAAAGGCTAACAACGTCCTCATTGAAATAGAAATAAGGTGACACCACACACAAAAGAAAAGCAAAAGATCACACAAAAGAAAAACACAAGCCGACATGCATGCCACCCCACTCCAACACAAAAAGGCCAACTATGTCCTCATCAGAATAAAAAATAAGGATAAGCAAGCATCCCAAAAGAAAATCAAGAAACACATCAAAAGAAAACAAAAGAAGAAAAAGAAAGCTGACTCACTAACTGTATTAAGAAGAAAGGGAAGGATATTACCTGGTTTAGTACCGAGTATGCCCAAACAATGACTCATTGACTTATAAATGAATCCTCCCATGGACTTGTAAATGGAGATTGAGTATACAAATCACTGGCATATAATACACTCCTTAACCTTCTCATGTAAGGACTTGGATGCAAGCAATGACTCATTCCCTCTCTCTTGACAATGCATAGTAAGGAGAAGCGATAAAGAAAAACCAAGAAAAGAAAAATTAGATGTACAATATCTACAAAAGTTTCAACTTACCTTCCTTCAAGCGCAAGATGGATCATGGAATGTAACACATTCCACGTCAGCAGTCTCAGGGGAACTCTAAGAAAGGCTTCAACCTGTGCCCATTCTTTCTCCACACAGAATCGTTAGATGGATCTTTAATCTCTATCACTCCTGAAGGGAACACCTGAGTCACAATGAAGGGTCCAATACACCTAGATCTCAACTTTCCAGCAAAGAGGTGCAATCAGAAGTCATAAAGGAGTACCTTTTGTCCTAGGAAGAAGGTCTTTCTATGAATGATCCTATCATGCAAGATTTTAGACCTCTCCTTACTCAATCTCCCATTCTCAAAAGCTTCTCTCCTCAACTCCTCAAGCTCACAAAGTGTAAGTCTCCTCTCCTCACCAGCTACTGAAAGATCAAGGTTAAGGGCTTTTAAAGCCCACCAAGCTCTATGTTCAAGTTTTACCGGTAAGTGACTAGGCTTTCCAAAAACAGCTCTATAGGGTGACATCCCAATGGGGGTTTTATAGGTCGTTCGGTAGGCCCATAAGGCATCAATCAACTTAAAAGACCAGTCCTTCCTATTCCTAGACACTGTTTTCTTTAAAATTTGTTTGATTTACCTATTGGAGACTTCCGCTTGACCATCAGACTGTGGATGGTAAGCGGTGATGAGCCTATGCACAACTCAGTACCTCTTCAGTAAGGCCTCAAAGGATCTATTGTTGAAATGGGTTCCCTGATCACTAATGATGGCTCTAGGCACTCCAAATCTAGAAAAAATGTATTCCCTAAGGAACTTAGTAACTACCTGAGCATCATTCTTCTTAGTATGGATGGCCTCTACCCACTTAGACACATAATCAACAGCTAGGAGAATATACTCATTTTCAAAAGAGTTAGGAAATGGTCCTACCATAAAATTAATACCCCACACATCAAACACATCAACAAAAATCTCAGGTTGTAAGGGCATCATATCTCTCCTAGTTATTTTTCCCAAACTTTGGCACCTAGGGTACCGTTGGGCATAGTCATGGGCATCTCTAAAAATGATTGGCCAGTAAAACCCACTCTGCAAGACCTTATAAGTAGTTTTCTTTCCATTATAATGCCCCCCCAACAAGGTTGGTCATGACAGAACGAGAGGACATCCATAATGGACTCATCAGGCACACATCTCCTAAGAATCTAGTCGGGACAATATTTGATCAAGTAAGGGTTATCCCACACAAAATTTTTCACAATGTGAAGAAACCTATCCCTATCATGCTTGTTCCAATCACAAGGCATCTCTCCAGTAACTTTGAAATTTACAATATCAGCAAACCAAGGTTCCACTCCCACACTAAAGAGTTGCTCATCGGGAAATTGAGCGGCAATAGGGGTGGCACTCACATTATCAGGCACAATCCTAGAAAGGTGGTCAACTACATGGTTCTCAGCTCCCTTCCTGTCTCTAATCTCACAATCAAACTCTTGTAACAACAAGACCCACCTAACTAGCCTAGGTTTAGAATATTTGTTCTCCATCAAATACCTAATAGCTGAATGGTCGGTGTACACTATGACTCTAGCACCAAGAAAGAAAGGTCTGAATTTCTCAAAAGCATACACAACAGCTAGAAATTCTTTCTCAGCCACAGTATAATTCAATTGCGCATCATTCAAAGTGTGGCTAGCATAATGAATAACAACATGTTTCTTATCAATTCTCTGTCCTAGCACAACACCAACAGCATAATCAGATGCATCACACATAATCTCAAAAGGCTCTCCCCAGGTGGGAGGTTTGAGAATAGGAGGAGAAATGAGGAGATCCTAAAGTTGATTTAAAGCCCTCATACAATCATAACAAAAATGGAATGGTACCTCCTTAGCTAACAGAGAAGACTAGGGCTTAGCAATCTTACTAAAGTCTTTTATGAATCTCCGGTAAAAACCGGCATGTCCTAGAAATGATCGAACTTCCTTCACAGAAGTCGGAGGAGACAAATTCTTAACTAGTTCAATATTGGCCTTATCTACCCCTATCCCATCCTTAGAAATCACATGACCTAGGACAGTCTCATTTTTCACCATAAAATGACATTTTTCCCGTTTAAGGGTCAGACTCTTTTCCTGACATCAACTCAGCACGCGACTCAAGTTAGCTAAGCAAGCATCAAAAGAATTACCAAACACAGAAAAATCCAAAACATTGCTCCGGAATGCCATACATTCCCTAAAATTGACTATTTGGAGACAACATTATTTTTTGTTTACTCTTTGGGGACCAGATTATTGTCAAAACTTGCTGGTTGGGTATTTTCCGACCAAAATAGCTAGAATCAATAAAAAGTCAGAAATACCCTTTGACTATTGATTGAAAAGTCTAGCTTGCCCCTTTTATTTCCCCGCTGAAATTTATCATGTTCTTCTTCTTCACTTTCATCCAACTACTCTACTCAACGTTCTCATCCACCTTGAATTCTCCAACTCCTCTACTCTAACTCTCCATTTCACCCTTCTTAGCCACCCATGGCGCACTCCACCTTCCACAGCAAGCGCCACCCCATCCCAATCCCACTCTCACCGAACCCCTGCATCGACATTTGTTTAGACCCGATTTCGTGTCTAAATACCGCCTAAATCCTTAGGCTTTTGACTTGTTTCGTAGTTGTTTTAATAACTTTTAATGCGTTTTAGTTGCTTTTGTAGTTCCCGAAGGGTTTCACTCAAAACGAATCTAAATGGGCCAATTTTGCACCAATCTTGGGAACCCCGAGATTCCCTAAGATTCCCCGAGCCTTGGTTGTGTCAAAGGCAGAGGATTAGAAGGGCCGGCCATGTGAAAGGCAGCGGAAGTGGAGGCAACGGCTGAAGAGTACCCTGAAAGGAACTGTGGCCGAGAGATACCGTGGCCACGGTCACATGGACCGTAGCCACGGTATGATGGAGCCAAGACCAAATTGAAGAGGCCTTGCACCCGAACTAGACCGTGGTCACGGTCACTTTGACCGTGGTCACGGTGGGATCTTCACCTTGCCTAAAGAAGAAGCTGACCGAACTAGACCGTGGCCACGATCTCCCATGACCGTAGCCACGGCGGTGCGAAGGAGCGAAAAGTTGTCAGCCCTAATCACCTAGACCGTGACCACGGTGCATGGGGACCGTGCCCACAGAGGTGCGAAGCGAAGAGAAGAAATTGCCTACCTTACGCAGGACCGTGGCCACGGTCACCCTTACCGTGCCCACGGTCCCCTGCGGGCCAGTTTTGTCTGTTGTATAAAATGATGAGTTTTGAGTAACAACCTTGATGACTATTTAATGTATTTAGGTCATTTTAGCTAAGGGGGGATTAGACAGCAGCTTTACCTATCTTTTATGACACTTTAGCACTCTTTATGACATTTTTAAGCCTTAGATTAGAGGGATTAAGGAATATCTTTGCTGAGATTATTAGTTCTTGTATTGGACTCTCCTGATTATTATTGGAGGTATGAAGATTATTCTCAACTTTGGAGCATTGAAGCTTTATTATTCTGAAGTTTTCTCCCTTGTCATCACAATCAATGAGCATTTCTTAACCTTTCTCTTTCTAATTTATTGCTTATTTACTAATCTCTGTTTTTAGTTATTATTGATATTGTTGGTGTTATTGAATGTTTATTGTCATCTTGTTTACTCTTTTAAGCATGAATGAAGTTGTTGATGTTATTAACATGATAGTTAGGATGTTTAGTGGCTAGAACCTTAATGGGTTAGGGAGATATTAAGGGTGTGAATGCGTAATTAGGTTTGGGTTAGCAATTTTAGTGAGTAACTAGTTAGGAAATTAACTTCCTAATCCTATCCTTCCCTCAAGTGGGATGTATTTAGGTGCGAAAGCATCCCGAATACATCCAATTGGAAGGTAGGAATTAGGATAGTTAGTATTCTAGTTCGCGAAAGCGAATAAAAACTAACTAGGAAATTCCGTTCTATTAACCTTCCCGGGTCTATCTATGGATTTCGGGGAAGTTAATTCGGACTATCCTTGAAAGAGGAAGTCCGGTGGGTATTTTTTCTAACGGAATTACCATTTGATTTCCCTTTCTTGTTACTCTCTTGTTGCGAAACCCATTTCCTCATTCCCGTTTGCATCCCGAAAGTCTCCCGACACCCATTGTTTTACCTTTTTGACTGAACATAGCGTGTTTGTGTTGTTTTCACCCTAAAGTCTTTCATCCTTTCATGATCATAAACCATACCTAGAGTCAGCTAGTTGCAGCTAAGGCCCCTAGCTCCCTGTGGAAGAACGACAAAACTGTGGTCTTACAAACCACTCGACTAACAAAATGGCGTCGTTGCCGGGGAGCAAGCGCACCTAGCTTAGCTCTTTGTCTTTAGGTTGTTTAAGATCATTTCACTGCTAGAGATTTTGTTATCCTTAGTTACTGGAAATTTGATTCTTCTGTTTGTTCCTTTTGTGCATGCGGACTCACTCTCGACGAGGCCAAACTCCTGTAACTCCACCTAACCCGATTCCGGAGAGTATTATTCGACAAGCTAACGTCGGTTCGAGACGAGCTAGACAACAAAGGGAGCGAGAGACGATCGAAATTCCAATGGCTGAAGGAGAGCAAATTCCACCCCGTACCTTAGCATCATATTCCTTACCATCGTCGGGTACGGGAGGCGATCCCATCACATTACCAGAATTACCACCGAATGCATCGTTCGAGTTCAAGCCATATTTATTGGAGATATTTGAGAACACCCCGTACCATGGAGGAGAGCATGAAAATCCTATTGACCACATCAACAGATTCGAGCAATGCATCGGCTTCGTACAAATGAATGGAGTTTCCGCCGAATACATGAAGCTGAAGTTTTTCCCTCTTACCTTGAAGGGGAAAGCATTATTATGGCTCAACACGTGTCCGCCCGGAACTTATTCAACATGGGATGCCCTTAGCTGCGACTTTTTTCAAAGGTTTTTCCCTAATGATGAGACGTGTCGGTTGAGGCAAGCCATCATGAGCTTCAAGCAAGAGCCCGATGAGTCGTTATTCGAAGCATGGGGGAGATTCAATGGTCTCCAACGGAGGCGTCCACATCATAATCTTGAGGATTGGTTATTATTGCATCACTTCTATTCTGGATTGAGTAGCTCTTTGCGAGAATCCATTGATCATGCCTCGGGGGGCATGTTCCTCAAGAAGACGGCGGAGGAAGCAAACGTATTTCTTCACGAGCTATCTTAAAACTCTCCTCATTGGGGAGGCGGCCGTGGTCCAAGAGATGGTCCTCCTCTAGAAAGCAACCCTACCATTAAATTTCTCATGAATGCCGTTCTTGAGATGCAACAAAAGGCAGCTTTGGAGGAAACCACGAGGCAAGTAAAGGCAGCCCAAGAAGTACCTATGCTTATTCCGGATGCCCGAGTCTTGGTATGTGATTTTTGTGGAGGGCCACATTCTTCGAAGCGATGTGAAGAGTATCAAACCGAGCAAGTCCAAGCCATCTATCCCAACAATAACCTCTTTTATACCAATCAAACCCCCATTCGTCCCGGTGGGAATTACGCCTACAACCAACAAGCTCCCCTAAACTAAAACCCACCCCCCCGGTTTCCCAAATCAAAATCGCCGCCAATACCACCAAAACCACCACCAAAATCCTCACCAAGGTCAATCTTCCCAAGTACCCAAACCACCACAACAAGAAACCCTTGACCAAACCCTCCAAAAGTTGGCCCTAACTCAAGAGAAGATAGCCTTATCTCAAGAAAATATGGCCTTAGACCGAGAAAAATACCAAACTCACATTAAGAACCTCAAGTTACTATTGGCCCAATTGGCACAACAATCTCAACCTATCCAATCTTTGCCTAGCCAATCCCAAACTAACCTGAAGGGGCAACTTAATGCGATTACTTTGAGGAGTGGCAAGGAGATTGATGGACCTAGAATGGTGGGAGAGTAGGTCTTGGGTGACAAAAAAGGTGACGTGGTGGATATCTCGGATGAGGAAGATTTGTTGGAGAAGCGGGAAAGTGAGTTAGTATTGGGTGAGGAAGTAGAGAAAGCACATGAGGATGAATTGGGAGAGTCTAGTAAAGATCAAGAGGAGATGGAGAAGTTAAGGAAAGGGAAAGGAAAAATGGTGGAAGAAGAACCAATCTAGACTATTGAGAAGCCAAAGTTACTACCGGTCCCTTTTCCCGATCGGTTAGCAAAGCCAAAATCCGATGCAAAGTTTTCAAAATTCATTGAGATGCTCAAGAAGCTTCAAGTTAACATTCCATTTCTTGATGCCATTTTTGAAGTTTCGTCCTTCAAGAAGTATTTGAAGGAGCTTCTCAAGAGCAAGAGAAGAATTCAAGAGAAATCTATGATCCATTTGACGGCGGATTGTAGTGCAATCATCGATAACAAATCACCGGAGAAATTAGCCGACCCCGGAAGTTTTTCTATTCCATGCACCATTGGTGATATGCGGATTGGCCGTGCCCTTTGTGATCTAGGAGCAAGTGTAAGCGTCATGCCTTATTGGATTTGCAAGAAGTTAAATCTCGACGATCTTGCTCCTACAACAATTAACCTTCAATTGGCCGACCGTTCCGTGCGAAGACCATTGGGAATATTGGAAGACATCCCGGTCTAAGTGGGGCGGTTTTTGATTCCTTGTGATTTTGTGATCTTGGAGATAGAGGAAGATAACAACATCCCTATTATTTTGGGAAGGCCATTCCTTGCTACGGCGGGAGCCATTATCGATGTGAAGAATGGAAGCATGTCGTTGAATGTTGGGAATGAAAGCATAATTTTTCAACTTGAGGGGTCATTGAAGGGTCCTTCGTATAGGAATTCATGCTATGACATTGATATGATGGAGTTCCTTGTTGATGAGTATATTGAGGACTCCCATCTTCTTGAATCTATTTGCGATGATCCCTTGGGAGCTTGCTTATTGGAGTCTTTCCAATTTGAGACCGACGGCACCGACATTACTTTCTTCACCGACCTTCTTGACTCTTCACCCATGCATAAGGAGATGATTATTGATGAGCCTTATATGGAGTGCATGGAGATTCAAGATGCGATCTTCAAAGGTATGTCTTCTTCTCAAATTCAATCTTCTACTCCTTTAGAGCTTAAAGCTTTACCCCCTTCCCTTCAATATGCTTTCTTGGATGATGAGAAATCTTATCCTGTCATTGTGAATGCGAATTTGAATGATTTTGAATTGTCCAAGTTGCTTGATTTGCTTAGGAAACATAGGGTTGCATTGTGTTATAGGATAGAAGATTTGAAAGGTTTATCCCCTTCCATATGCATGCATTCGATTGATTTGCTAGAAGATGCCAAGCCTACTAGGCAACCCCAACGTCGCTTAAATCCCAACATGTAAGAAGTGGTTAAAAAGGAAGTAGTAAAGTTGCTAGCTGCTGGGATCATCTTCCCCATCGCAAATAGCGAATGGGTAAGCCCGGTTCAGTGTGTGCCCAAGAAGGGTGGATTGACCGTAATTGAAAATGACAAGAAAGAACTAGTTAGTACCCGGACCATCACCGGTTGGCGGATGTGTATCGATTACCACCAATTAAACAAAGTAACAAAGAAGGTCCATTTCCTCCTTCCCTTTATTGACCAGATGTTAGAACGGTTGGCGGGTCATTCGCATTTTTTCTTTTTGGATGGGTACTCGGGCTTCTTTCAAATTCCAATCCACCCCTCACATCAAGAAAAAACCACCTTCACTTGCCCATATGGGACACTTGCTTATCGTCGCATGCCATTTGGTTTATGTAATGCCCCTGGGACTTTTCAACGTTGTATGATGGCTATTTTTAGCGATTTCATTGAAAAATGCATGGAAGTCTTTATGGATGATTTTTCTGTGTACGGTAATTCTTTCGATGACTGTTTACTAAATTTGGAGAAAGTGTAAACTCGTTGTGAGGAAGTGGATCTAGTTCTGAATTGGGAGAAATACCACTTCATGGTGGAACAAGGTATCGTTCTGGGTCACTTAATCTCTTTTAAGGGAATCGAAGTAGATAAGGCCAAAGTTGAGGTTATAGAGCGCCTACCACCCCGCGTTAAGGGGTGCGTAGTTTCGGCCATGCCGCTTATCGCGGTTCACAAAGATTTTTCAAAATTGCTCGACCTCTAATCGACCTCTTATGCAAAGATGCCCTTTCATTTTCACCGATGAGTGCCTTGAGTCGCTTTATAGGTTGAAGGTGCTTTGATTTCCGCTCGGTAGTTCAACCTCCGGATTGACGCTACCCTTTGAGATTATGGCCGACACGAGCGACTTCGCTGTAGGAGCGTGTTTGACCCAAACAGTAGACAAGAAGCCAAGGGTCATCTATTACGCAAGCCATGCGCTTGATAGCGCCCAAAGGAACTACACTACCACGGAAAAGGAGCTTTTGGCGATCATTTTTGCGCTCAACAAATTCCGGCAATACCTCATGTTCTCTAAGGTGGTAGTCTACACGGATCATGCCGCTATCAAATACTTGATGGGAAAGAAGGAGACAAAACCGAGACTTATACGGTGGGTCTTGCTTATGCAAGAATTTGATTTGGAAATTCGCGACAAGGCAGGCACGAAGAATGTCGTAGCCGATCACTTTTCGAGGATTCTTGTCGACTTGGAAGACACCCAACCGATTGTAGACGCTTTCCCGGACGAGCGACTCTTGGCTATCAACTCGCATCCTTGGTATGCGGATATTGTGAATTACTTGGCGAGCGAAGTGATCCCTCAACACTTGAACCATCATCAAAAGAAGAAATTCCTCCACGACATGAAGCATTACTTTTGGGATGATCCTTTCCTCTTCCGTCTTGGAAATGACGGGATGTACCGGCGATGTATTCCCGAGAGTGAAGTGCAATCTATTTTGACCCATTGTCATGAATTTCCGGTGGGAGGTCACGGTGGCCCCCAAAAGACGGCGGCAAGGGTTTTGCAAACCGGCTATTGGTGGCCGACTCTTTTTCGTGACGCCCACTTGCATGTCAAGCAATGTGATAGGTGTCAAAGGTCCGGTAACATCTCCCGGAAGAATGGAGCGCCATTGAACTATATACTTGAGGTGGAAGCTTTCGATGTATGGGGATTGGACTTCATGGGTCCTTTCCCGTCGTCAAGGGGTTTCCAATACATCCTAGTGGCGGTAGACTATGTCACAAAGTGGGTCGAGGCCATACCATGTGTGAGATGCGATAGGAAATCCGTTTCGAAATTCTTGAAAAAGACCTTATTCCCAATATTTGACATTCCACGGGTTATCATTATTGACAATGGTTCCCATTTCATCAAAAGGAGATTCAAGTTTCTCTTGGAGAAGTACGACATCAAGCATAAGAAGGGACTTCCTTACCATCCACAAACACAAGGTCAAGTGGAAATCTCCAATCGTGCCATCAAGGAGATCTTAGAGAAGACGGTTAGCTCTTCAAGGAAAGATTGGGCAGAAAAATTGGATGAAGTCTTGTGGGCATACCGCACCGCTTTCAAGACACCGATCGGCACTACTCCTTACCGTCTTGTCTACGGGAAGGCGTGTCACTTCCCCGTCGAACTTGAGCACAAAACCATGTGGGCAATCAAGAAGTTGAACTTCGATCTCAAGGCGGCCGGAGGTAGTCGGTTATTTCAATTAGAAGAGCTTGAGGAGTTGAGGCGTCATGCGTATGAGAACAACAAGATCTACAAGGAGAGAACGAAAGCATGGCATGACAAGAGGTTGAACCGACGTGAGTTTGTGGTAGGCGATAGGGTTCTCATTTTCAATTCAAGGCTGAAGTTGTTCTTTGGGAAATTGAGATCACGGTGGTCCGGACCATTCGAAATAGTGAGAATTCTTTCCGCCGGAGTAGTTGAGTTGAAAGATGCCCAAGGAAAGTGTTTCAAAGCAAACTCATCGAAACTCAAACCATACATCATGGGCTAGGAATATGTCGGGACAGTTGTGACATACCTCGCGGATTTTGAGGATTGAAAAGCATCGGAAAAGGTCGAGCTAGGACCTACAAAACAAGCACCCGGGAGAGGAACTACTTCCCCCTCTTTTAGTGTTTTCTTTCAATTTTGTTTTTTTTTTTATTTCTTTCATTTTATTTCCCTTATTTTTGTGCTTTTCTTCTTCCTTTATTTTACTTTAGAAAAAAGAAGATTTGAAAAAAAAAATCAGAAAAGTTTGAAAAGAAGAAAAAATTGAGAGTGGTTCTATGAGAGTCGGGGTTTGAAAGTGTTTTTGAGCGATTGGAGAGTGTCCTTGAATGATAATTGAGCGAGAAAGAAAAGGGAGCGGATGACAAGAGTGTAGATTTTAGGACTTAACATTTTTTCTCCAAGTTTTGAGCCTTGTAGATACTGGAGATGGACCGAAAGGTACCGTGACCACGGTACAAGTCACCGCAGCCACGGTCAGCATACTCAAAGTTCTCCCAGTTTAGCCAAGCCGAAGATCACCGTGACCACGGTAGAAGTTACCGCAGCCACGGTCTCATCGCAACATGATTCTTGGAAATTTTGGTCCCGAGCATCACCGTGACCACGGTAGAAGTCACTGCAGCCACGGTCTTGACCCTGCTTTTTTCCCCTTCTTTTTCCCTCGCCCGAATCACACCGTACCCACGGTCCAATTGACCGTGGCTATTGTCTGTCGAAAACCTGCGATATGTCGGGGGTTCAATATCATTTCCCCCTCATTTCTCTTTCACTTTCTTCCTCACTCTCACCTTCGAAAACCCTCACCAAACCCTAAACCTCTAATTCTCTTCCAAAATTTGACAAACCCACCACCAATCCCTCCATTTCTCCCAACTTTCTCCTACAACCGAACCCTAGCTGCAGTTGCTCAACATTTTTCGGGCCATCTTCAAGCAAACTTCAGGTCTCTTGTTGCTTGTGGGGGTCGAATTTAGCAAGAGGAGTTCCCCATCACTTCAATCCAGGTATTCCTTGACTTATTGATGATTAAACACTAGATTTCTTGTTTATTTGGGTTGAATATGGTGAAATTGCTTGTTGGGTCTTGGTTGGGTGAGTAAGTGGAGTTTGGGGTTGGAATTTTGGATTGAAATCGATTGTTGGGAGTGTTTTTGGTGAACTTTTGGTTGAATCTTATGTAAATTGCTTGTGGGTAGACCTGGCAATTTCTGACCTGACCCGATAACCCGACCCGAACCCACCCGAAATTTCTGGGTTTTGAACACGATTTTTTCAACTAAACCCGAAGTATACCGAACCCGAAAATTAGCGGGTCAAACCCGACCCGCCCGTTTGACCCGAAAATTTAACTTTTTAAGTTAAACTTTATTAAAATTTGTGACTTTGCATTCAAATTTTTAACTATTAAACTATAAACGTAACTTATTTATTTGTTATTTCTCTTATTTAAGTTAAAATAGTTACAATAATCTATCGTTGCTAGAAGACAATCATATTTTATTATATATATTGTACAAAAAGTAGTATTTAGAGACCATTTTTGAAAAGGAAAAAGCGAAAAATGATCGCAGTCATAACCCGTTGGGTTGACCCGAAACCGAAATACACCGCCCGTATTTTCCCGAACCCGAAATACACCCGACCCGTATTTACCCGAATCCGATATACGACCGACGCGAAACCGCCCGCCCAACCGAATTGACAGGTCTACTTGTGGGTTTGGTTGGATGGATTGATTGAGTTTGGAGTTTGAGTTTTTGGTTGATTTTGCCGAGATCGGGAGTGTATTGCTTGTTTTTGGGATTGAATCTTGTGGTTGATTGTGAATTAGTGGTTCTCGGGATTCTTGGGTATTGGTTGTGTGTGTTTCGGTGTCTGGTGGTTGATTTTCTTGCAGTAACTTCAATGGGTCGAGCGGAACGTTCCCGGACCGAGCCGGAATCAACCCCTGCTCCATCAACCTCGGCTGGGCCCGATAAAACTCAGTACAAGGGTCAACCGGCCTAGGTTATTCAACGCGACCCAAAAATTAAGGTCAATTTTCGGGACGATATGCACAAGGCCCGGTATGAGCGGCTAAAGAAGCGGAAAATTTGTGCTCCGGATCTCTATCATGAGGAGACGGCAAGGGATGTTTTCTGTAAACCGAGCATGGACTTCTTCATTAAAGTCATGGGATGGGAAATTTTTGCCACAATCAACGAACCAATCATCGAGCAACCGGTGCTCGAATTCCTTAGCTCTTTGGTGGTAAAAGAAGACGGCACATCCAACGCCTCCTTTTCATACATCGTGAACAAAAAGGAGGTTGAATGTACGCTCAAAGACTTATGTAATGCTCTAGGCCTTCCCGAGGACGGCATACCCTACGGCGAGTGCGTCAAATTCGATGAACAAGAAGCTATGAAAGAGCTCACTTGCTGGAGGAGACGTTACCCGAGGGTTCGATCGCAACGAACAAAGTACTATTGCCCAAGCAACTCTAAGGCTAGGGATTTCTGTAATCTGAGCGTTCGCATCTTCCACCGCATCATTTCGAACTCTGTTTTTGGTCGTGACGCCGGGCGTTCAAGCATCCGGAAAGACGACCTCTTCGTCCTCTATAATGCGATTAACGGTCGTCGGGTCAACACCGGCTCATGTATCCTCCATTGCCTCCGGGAAATAAGCTTCGAAACCCGGAACATGACTATTGGTATGGGTCACATCATCACCCATTTCCTAAGGAAGCAAGGGTTCGAGTCCTATCTGAGCAAGTGGACTCCCCGCTATTTCCCCGATCCTATCGACGGTGTTCACCTAAGAAAGATGGAATTCTTGGAGAAACACAAGACGCGAACATTATACCGTCACGGGAACGAACCCCACAGCGTCGTAATTCATTTGGGCGACGACAATGGCGAACAACGTCTAGATGTCTCCGACCAACACAATTGGTCGTGTGGCCAAACCTTTGGGGATCGATTTGTGGTGGGTGGTCCCGGGGATCGAGCGGAGGAAGGTGAAGATGAAGACAAAGAAGAGGAGGAAGAAGAGGATGAGGAAGAAGAAGAACAAGCACAAGGGGATGAAGCCGAGCCGATTCAACAACGGGACGCCGCTCTTGAGCGTATCAGCGAGCAACTCCAGGAGCTTCATGATGAGTTTCAAGTCCAACGGGAGCTCATCCAAAACCAGCAACTATTGATCGAAAACTTGCAAGGATTGCTTGAGATCCAACAGGAGACGCTGGCTAGCATCCAGTCGCAGCTCCAACCACGTTCTCCGCCGGGAGGGTCCGCTTGAGGACCGTTTGTAAGCACCCCCACCCGACCTTTATAATTGTCTATTTACTTTATTTTGTGAAGTATAAGTGTGGGGGGAGTGCTTCTTCGAGGTTTTGGAGTTGCGATGTCTGGTGGTTTTGGATTGTTGGTCTCTCGATTTCTTTTGGCTTGAGCTCACATATTTTGGGGATTGTTCGGTTAGGTTGCTCGGGTTTTTCCTAGCTTTGTTTATCATTCATGTTTGTCGGGTTGTTGGATGGTTGTCTTAGGGTTGTTTGTTTGTTGTTTTTGGTGGGTTGGACTGTTATTTAAGCATTTCTCGTTTGTATTTTGAGTCATGGATGGATGTAACCGACTGTTATTTGGGATGAATGCAACGAATTAGTTGTTTCGGTTAGTATATATCAAGTTTCACCCTTATTTCCCGCCTCAACCAGTGAGATTCGGGGATAAGGTAAGTCACTGGCAATGTATATATTGTTCATATTTTCAGTTTTTCATCTTCTCAAATTCTTTTTTTTTTATAATCTCTTAAGTTAGATTTTCCTTCCTTTTGCTTTTGGTTTCGCATGCGAATTCTATAATTGAAAAGTCGTCTTTTACTCTAACATTGATCTAACTCTCTTAAACGACGACTTCGGATCGCTATTTTCAACGCTTATGAAGAGGTTGAGGTAATATCTTTCCACCTTACTCTTTTTATGTGAATCCTTATCATGACCCGTCGCATGCTTGGTTTTCTTTTGGGGTGGCGAACCCCTATGAGTGTCTGTGTTGGGTTTCATTTGCTGTTGGAGCCGTGTGGGCTCGGGTCGCCACCATTTTTCTACCTGCTAGTTGTTTTGTTTGTTTGTGTTTTTGTAGGCCCTCTACCCTTTTCATACGACACCTTCCCACAATGAGGACATTGTGGAGTTTTAAGTGTGGGGGGGGGGGGGAGATATTCTATTTCAAGGGTAGATCACTTAGTCATTTCGTTCTTTGTTTCCTAGTTTTTGATTAAAATTTAAAAAAAAATTGTGAAAATGGAGAAAAAAGGGAGTGAAAATCTTTTCGTTTTTCCTTTCGTTTTGTTTTTGTTTTGCTTTGTTTCCTGGATCTCGTTATCGATGTTGAGAAGCCGTTCTTAAACTTCTTTATCGGTTGGAGCATTTTTCGACCCTAACTCGGGTTCTAGTCGAGACTTATCCTTAATAGACTCCCTTCATTAAGTGTCTTGTGAGACTCCCGTTCCTTTCTCGTTTTGTTGGGAACCCGGAGATTCTAAGGGCTTGTGTCTGAGTTTGTTTTTGTTTCTCGTTTAGCAAAAGCAAAAAATGCAAAAAGAAAAGAAAAGAAAAGAAAGAAAGAAGAAAGCTTTCATAAGACATAATAACCTGAATAAGTGGAGCGTGTCACTGAAGACATTAACCACCATACACTTAGCTAACCTACACGGGCACGGTATTCGTAGTACGGCACTGGATACCCCTTAACCCTCCTCCTATATCGCTTTGCGACGGAGAGGCGTATGGAAAAGACCGTGTTGGGAGGGTATACCCCTTATATGGGCCGTCCAATTCCCGAAAGTAAGGCTAATACCGACTTTTAAAAACAAAAAAGAAAGAAAAAGAGAAAAAGAAAAAAGAAAAGAAAAGTTTTGCTTCTAAAAAGAGAGCGGGGCCTCCCCTTGCATCACCTACGGCCCTCACCAAGCCAAGGGCGACCAAATGCGAGGGAGGGCAACACTCCTCTAGGTTGTTTCGTTGTTTTCAAATTCGGTTGCGAGTTTTTAAAGTCTCTTGGTTCCCGTTAAACCCTTGTCGTGCTTTTGCTGTGGAGTTTCGCTTGTTACAAGGTGTAGGGAGTCAAAAAAATCTTCAAGATCGACCTTTTTCTGAGTTTGGTGTTTATGAGATGCTCCTAACGGTTACTTTGGGAGGTTTAATCGCGTTTTCTTAGTTTGGATTGCGAGATCTTGTGAATCAAAGCCCTTGTTTTTCGTTCTTTTTGTTTTCTTCGGTTTTGTTTTCACTTTCTCTCTCTCCTTCCTCGTTGGCTTTTGTGGGTACAGCCACTACAAACCCTCATGAGTCCATCTCGTCCACCCGGGCCGCCAGGGGGTTCAAAGGGCTTGGTGCATACGCTAAATGCACTCGTTTCTCTCCCACGACAGAGGAGTTTGTGTTAGTTTTGTTTTGTTTTGTTTTGCTCGGGACGAGCAAAGGTTTAAGTGTGGGGGGGTGTTTAGACCTGATTTCGTGTCTAAATACCGCCTAAATCCTTAGGCTTTTGACTTGTTTCGTAGTTGTTTTAATAACTTTTAATGCGTTTTAGTTGCTTTTGTAGTTCCCGAAGGGTTTCACTCAAAACGAATCTAAATGGGCCAATTTTGCACCAATCTTGGGAACCCCGACATTCCCTAAGATTCCCCGAGCCCTGGGCGTGTAAAAGGCAGAGGATTAGAAGGGCCGGCCATGTCGAAAGGCAGCGGAAGCGGAGGCAACGGCTGAAGAGTACCTTGAAAGGAACTGTGGCCGAGAGATACCGTGGCCACGGTCACAAGGACCGTAGCCACGGTATGATGGAGCCAAGACCAAATTGAAGAGGCCTTGCACCCGAACTAGACCGTGGTCACGGTCACTTTGACCGTGGTCACGGTGGGATCTTCACCTTGCCTAAAGAAGAAGCTGACCGAACTAGACCGTGGCCACGGTCTCCCATGACCGTAGCCACGACGGTGCGAAGGAGCGAAAAGTTGTCAGCCCTAATCTCCTAGACCGTGACCACGGTGCATGGGGACCGTGCCCATGGAGGTGCGAAGCAAAGAGAAGAAATCGCCTGCCTTACGCAGGACCGTGGCCACGGTCACCCTGACCGTGCCCACGGTCCCCTGCGGGCCAGTTTTGTCTATTGTGTAAAATGATGAGTTTTGAGTAATAACCTTGATGACTATTTAATGTATTTAGGTCATTTTAGCTAAGGGGGGATTAGACAGCAGCTTTACCTATCTTTTATGACACTTTAGCACTCTTTATGACATTTTTAAGCCTTAGATTAGAGGGATTAAGGAAGATCTTTGCTGAGATTATTAGTTCTTGTATTGGATTCTCCTGATTATTATTGGAAGTTTGAAGATTATTCTCAACTTTGGAGCATTGGAGCTTTATTATTCTTAAGTTTTCTCCCTTGTCATCACAATCAATGAGCATTTCTTAACCTTTCTCTTTCTAATTTATTGCTTATTTACTAATCTCTGTTTTTAGTTATTATTGATATTGTTGGTGTTATTGAATGTTTATTGTCATCTTGTTTACTCTTTTAAGCATGAATGAAGTTGTTGATGTTATTAACATGATAGTTAGGATGTTTAGTGGCTAGAACCTTAATGGGTTAGGGAGATATTAAAGGTGTGAATGGGTAATTAGGTTTGGGTTAGCAATTTTAGTGAGTAACTAGTTAGGAAATCAACTTCCTAACCCTATCCTTCCCTCAAGTGGGATGTATTTAGGTGCGAAAGCATCCCGAATACATCCAATGCTTGTTGGAAGGTAGGAATTAGGATTGTTAGTATTCTAGTTCGCGAAAGCGAATAGAAACTAACTAGGAAATTCTGTTCTATTAACTTTCCCGGATCTGTCTATGGATTTCGGGGAAGTTAATCCAGACTATCCTTGAAAGAGGAAGTCCGGTGGGTATTTTTTCTAACGGAATTACCATTTGATTTCCCTTTCTCGTTACTCTTTTGTTGCGAAACCCATTTCCTCATTCCCGTTTGCATCCCGAAAGTCTCCCGACACCCATTGTTTTACCTTTTTGACTTAACATAGCATGTTTGTGTTGTTTTCACCCTAAAGTCTTTCATGCTTTCATGATCATAAACCATACCTAGAGTCAACTAGTTGCAGCTAAGGCCCCTAGCTCCCTGTGGAAGAACGATAAAACTGTGGTCTTACAAACCACTCGACTAACAACATCACGACCTTCATCGCCGCCCGTCCCCACAGCAACACCACCGCCTTCATCGACGCCTCCACCGGCGAGACCCTCACCTACGCCGCCCTGTGGTCCGCCGTGGAATCCCTCTCCCACTCCCTCTCCGCCGTGGGGATCAAAAAGGGCCACATCGTCCTCATCCTCTCCCCCAACTCCATCTCCTTCCCCGTTGTCTGCCTCTCTGTCATGTCCCTCGGAGCCCTAATCACCACCGCCAACCCGCTCAAAACCAAATACGAGATCTCCAAACAGATCACCGATTCAAAGCCAATCCTGGCCTTCGCCGCCGCGGAACTCGCCCCGAAACTCGCCGACTCCGGCGTCTCGGTGGTGCTCCTGAAATCAACACAAATTCTGGGATTTCAAAGTAACTCATTTGCCCAAACGATGAATCAATCAAAACCTTCGTACCAAACAACATTTAACCCCCGAAATCCCCCATTGTAGAGCAATCAAACCCATGATAAAACCCAAATTGATCAGGAAAAAGAAAGAGGAAAAAAGAAAAGAAACATACCATCGCATGTAGGGGCAGGAGCAGGAGCATGGGATTGAGTCTGAGCCAAGGCAAAGATGAGAGAAAAAGCAACCAGAACAAAGATGGAAGCTTTTGCGCCCTCCATTTGTATCAACCTTCTTCTTCTTCTGTAATTTTCCCTATTTTTCTCCCCCTTTTTTGTTCCTTTCATCTGTAATCAAAGATGCCCAGATATATAGAGAGAGAGGGAGGAGTGATGATGCACACCAACTGTTCAACGAATTACGTCAAAGAGAAAAGAAAGAGGCAGAGCAGCATGAATGGGACCGAGTCGGGCATAATGACGCTGGGCGGCACAGATTGTACTTGAACCACCAGTGCGGTGAACACGGTGATCACGATCGATTGATTGGAGGGGGAATTCAGTTATAAAGACAAAAATTGGAGCCAAACAGGGGTATTCTTGTCAATCTAGCTATCTAAATCCATTTTGTATTGACTCCGGCTGAATTCACCGGATTTTCATAAATTTTGGTCGGAAAATACCCAACCAGCAAGTTTTGACAATAATCTGGTCCCCAAAGAGTAAAAAAAAACAATGTGGTCCCCAAGTAGTCAATTTTAGGGAATATATGGCACCTCGGAACAATTTTTTACAGAAAAATCATCCATGAAAATTTCCACACAATCCTCCACTAAGTCAGAAAATATAGAAATCATGCATCTCTGGAAGGTCGCAGGGGCATTACACAAGCCAAAAGGCATCCTTCAAAAAGCAAAGGTGCCAAAAGGGCAAGTGAAGGTGGTCATTTCCTGGTCACAAGGGGCTATGGAGACTTGGGTATAACCAGAATAACCATCAAGAAAACAGTAATACTCATGCCCAGCAAGTTTCTCAAGCATCTGATCCATGAAAGGGAGGGGAAAATGGTCCTTCCTAGTTGCTTTGTTCAGTTTTCTATAGTCTATACAAACTCTCCAACCAGAAGGGACACGGGTAGGAACTAACTCTCCCTGTTCATTCTCTACAACAGTCAATCCAGCTTTCTTAGGGACCACATGAATTGGGCTAACCCACTTGCTATCAAAGATGGGGTAAATAACATCATGATCTAACCACTTAAGTATCTCTTTCTTAACTACCTCCTTTATTTGTGGGTTCAATCTCCTAAGGGGGTCTCTATGAGCAGCATTTTCATCTTCTAAGAAGATTCGATTCTGACAAATGGAAGTGTTAATCCCCTTAATGTCACCAAAAGTCCACCCCAAGGCTCCCTTGTTCTTCCTAAGAACCTCAATCAATTGGTTTTCCTGGTCCTTACCTAAGTTAGAAGCAATGGTCATTGGGTAGGTCTCATTAGGGCCAAGAAAAGCATATTGCAACTCAGAATGGAGGGGTTTCATCTCAAGAGTGGTGGATGAAAGTGGTTCAGGCTCTACTTTCTTAGGTGTGGTGTGAGATGCAAACAAGGATTTATATAACACATCACCATCAAGCACATCACAATCACACACACAAAGAATTCACACTATCAGGATCAATTCCTAGTACAGTCAACTCATCAACATAGGACACATCCACAAAATCAAGGCTCTCACTATCATCAACAAAATCACTCACCCAATTAAAGGTACTTTGTTCATGCTCATCAAAACCTAAGGGTGACTTTTGCAGATAAAAGATGTTCAACTCCATAGTCAAATTCCCAAAGGTTAATTTGATTCTACCATCTTTACAGTTAATCCAGGCATTAGAAGTAGCAAGAAAAGGGCGGCCTAGAATAACTAGGATCTCATCTCTAGTAGTTTCTAGTACCACAAAGTCGACAGAAAACACAAATTCCCTAACCTTAATGAAGACATCCTCCACTACCCCCCTTAAGTACTCTAGTAGACCTATCAGCCGATTGCAAAACCATCCTAGTAGGCTTTAGTCCACCTAATCCAAGCATTTCATACAAATGCAAAGGCAACAAATTCACACTAGCACCAAGGTCAAGCAATGCCCTTTCTATCAAACTATCACCTATGGTAATAGAAATAGTGGGGCATCCAGGGTCTTTGTACTTAATAGGCATTTGGTTCGACAGAATGGAACTCACATTTAAGGCTAAGTGATAAGTGAATTTTATATAGATATTTTTAGTACTTTTTAGGTAATTAACTTGTATATTTTAGTCGATTTTCTAATATAATCTTGTATTTTTATATTAAATTCTGTAATATTCTTTACTTGGTCGGAAATTGGTATGTTTTGCAGATCCCCTAAAAACCAAGAAAAATGAGGAAAGAGAGAAGAAATTGAAGAAGAGAAATTGAAGAGGAAAAATTAGAATTGAGAAGAGAGTAAAAAGAAATTTAAGAGAAGAATTCAATTAGAAAAAGAAAATAAGAAGAAAAATAACAAGTGAAGAAGAAGCTGGCCCAAAAAAAAAAAACCTCGGCCCAGCAGCATTTTCTCGAGGCCCAGTCAACATGAAGAACAACAGTTCCATGCTTCACATTCTTCACATCCCCAGCTTGCAAATTCCCCAAGCAACGCCTATGTTCATCAACCCATGCATCATGATCATCACAGCAATTCACAAGAGCAACAAACCCCAGCAGCCTGTGTCTTCCCCACAGCTATCCATGCCACGCACTCAACTCTAGTTGCAGGCCTTAGGCCCAACAACAATTGCATCAGCTCCTGATTGATCATCACAAGTGCATCGCTTGATCATCATGCACACCCAGCACCCCAACATCAGGCATCAGATTACAACAGTAGCCCTGCTCCCAGCGTTTTTCACCCCCAGCAGAGTCCTTCGATGAGCAGCAGGTCGACCCATCAACAACCACACGCTGGCAGCGCCTGGCCACTTCCACACAATGCTGACAGCGTGTTTCTCACGACGGCAGCGCCCAAGCCCTTCTAGTAGATTAGGAGTAAAAGAGAAGGAGAAGGAGATCGAATCGAGTGACACGAAGAGATCGAATTCGACGACTCGGATGTTCGGTTTAATTGCTATTTTCTTCGTGTTTTATTATTCAGTTTTTATTATCACTTTCTTAGTTTTATTGTCATGAGTAGCTAAATTCCTTCATTTGGGGGATAAACTCGGTGTCTTTTGATTAATTATGAATGCAGTTTCGGTGTGAAGTTATTCTTTATTCGTTTGTTCTTCTTAATTTGTCTGTCAAAGTAAACTCTAGCTAACCGCGTTTTACTTAGTATTAGATTCTTGATCATATGACGAAAGTTTGAATCTTGAATTGGAAAGACGTAGATTGAATAGGTTTAGAAAATAGTTAGAAATAATGATTCTTGCCTAGGGTCGTGTTATAATCAGTTCTTTATCTTTTATTAGATTAAATAGTTAAAAATAATGTTTAGCTTAATCAATGTAACTCACATCGAATCGAAAGATTGCTATGAAAGGGCCTAGAAAGATTATAGACTCCGAATTATCTTGTTATTTTACACCGGGATTGTTGATAAATTGACTGATTGACTAGAGTGGACTTCCCTGAACTAGTTAATTATTTGATAGAATCCTTTAATTTCCTGCTTCCTTAGTTAAGTATCTGAATTATTACCCACACCCCTTTGATCAACCAAGCATCCTTTGTAGTGAACTAGTTTAGTGCGTAGTTGAACACAAGTCCCTGAGAGAGAACGATATTTTATTACTACACAGACCCGTACACTTGCGGTACACAGACCTGATACGTTTAGGGCCTGTCACTAAGAAAGCCTTCTTGAGCACAGGTTTGGGGTGGCATGCATGCCGGCTTATGTTTTTTTTTTTTTTGTGATCTTTTATTTTTCTTTGGTCTATGGTGTCACCTTATTTCTATTTCAATGAGGACATTGTTGGTCTTTTTATGTGGGAGTGTGGGGTGGCATGCATGCATGCTTTCTTTTATTATGTGTTAGGTGTTTGTATATATGTTCATGGGTAGATCAGCTAGCCTTTTAGCTTGTACTCTCACTCACAGCATAAACACCCCCCTTAGCATTTGACAATTAGGCTCCTAAGGACTCATCTCTAGTTGTTCCCCATTGCATAGCTCTCTCAGCCATGCACTCTAAGAAATCTCGAGCCTATTCAGCAATTTTATCTATGAATCCCCCTTGACACATTGACTCTAGTGTGACTCTAGTGTCTAGTCGACACCCTTATACACAATCTGACATAATCGCACCAAATCAAAATCATGGTGTGGAAATTGGGACGATAGGTTTTTAAAACGTTCAAAAGCTTTCCAATAAGGTTCTCCTACGTCCTGTCTAAATTTCAAAATCGAGTTTCTAAGTTGGATAACTAAGGATTTTGGAAAATACCTTTGCGTGAAAACCTTTAGGAAACTGTCCCAAGAATCAATGGACCTAGGTTTGATGTTTACATCCACCGCTTAGCGGCGTCCCTCAAGGGAAAAGGCAGGTATTTCAAAAGCACATAATCCAATGGAACGCCAAGGGGAGTCACCATACTAAGGTATTCTTTGTACTCTTCGGTCCATATAAGTGCTAACCCAGTACCAGTGAATAGCGGTAAGTTCTGGGTGTGGTATTGCCTAGGGTCAAATGTTACTCTTGGAGGCAAGGTCGGTAACACAAAACATAAAGGCGGTGGGTCATAGGATGGGTATAACTGGTCATTTAGTGTCACCCTAGGTTCTTCTTCTCCATCCATCCTAGATGATTCTACTAAGGGTTTCTCCTTCCTAACCAGTCTATTGCAAATAGGACTACGAACCCAACCCTTAGATTGTTACACTTTTCTTTTTCTTGATTTCACAATTTTTCAATTTTTAGTTGTTTTTTATTTTCAACACTATTCTAAGAAAGCAATAAACCATTCATACACAAACCAATAACCTAATCTACCAAATAACGTCATCCTCGGCAACGACGCCATTGTTCGGTTGCGGTATTTTTTGGTTTTTCTAAGTAGGGTTGTCGTACCTCAGGGATGGGTGTTAAGTTTCTAAGGAATTGGTTTGATTGGGGGTTTTCAAAATGCACAAAATTGAAAAGCAATTAAATTAAGCTAAACATGGATTCAGAATAACAATAATCAAGCAAGTATGAAAAAGATGAACTAAACCTAATTTTAACAAGAAAGTAAATCTCTAACTAAGAAAACAATTAAAAGCAATAAATTAGAAAACAATAAAACTAAATCTAATAATGAAATTGAGAACAAGAAATAATACCTAGAATGCTCCAATCTGGACTTGCTAACCCTTCATCTCGAATCTTCATCTTGAATCTTCTCTTGAACCTTCTCCCAAACAAACAAGAAGTTGTGATTTGGATTACTAAGAATCCCCAAATCCTCACTTAGAAAGAGAATTTGTGAACCCTTAATCCTCCTCTTCTCTAAATTGGTTGGAGATTTTTTGTCTAAAACTAATGAAATTTGAATGATAACACAACAATGAAAACTAGAGAGAACAAAGAACATGGGAAATTTTCCTGAATTGATTGAAAGAGAGTTGATTACAAATTGAGAGAGACCTAGAGAAAACCTAGAAATTAATTAGAGCTTAATGATAATAACTAAGTACCTAAGGCTAATCCTAAAGTAAGAGAGTTATCCTAAAGCTGAAAATAATTAGGTATATATAGAAGGAAAAACAACCCCTAAAACCTAACTAAAGAATCAGTCGCCACGTGTTTAAGTTTCAGCAGATTATCGACCGGTCGCGGGCGCGACCTTGCCCTGGCACTTTTCATCCGTCTTTTGCTCAACATTCGCCGCGGGCGCCACAAATGTTGTCGTGGACATGACCTCGTTCTGGTCCAGCCGTAACGGGCGCGACGCCATAGGTAACGGACGGGATGATTGCTCAGGATTTTTCCTTGATCAACTCACTTGTTGTCGCGGGTGTCACACCAAAGTCACGGACGCGACCTCATTCTGCCCGGTTGTCGCGGGTGCTACACCCAGTGTAGCGGGCGCTACACTGATGCTGTTGGGCTATTTTTTGGCTTTTTGGCTCGGTTTTCCTTCTAACTCTTTATTATACTACAAAACACAAAATCATCATAACTAATATATAATCAAGGGGCTAAAACAAGTAAAACACCTTATAAATGATACCAATTCGGCTAGAAACAAGACCGAACAGTCGGTTAAGTACATCATGGAGCAACATACTGTAAACAGCAGAATTGCCCGATGGGTAGTCATGTTATCCGAGTTCAATCTTCATTTTCAACATCAGAAATCTATAAAAGGTCGAGCAATTTCTGATTTTCTGGCTGAACTCCCGACAGAAGACTCCAATGTTGGGGGCTTGGAGTTTACTGATGAGCAAGTGTTCCAAGTGGAGGAGAAGACTTGGAAGTTAAATTTTGATGGTGCTGCAAACCAGATGAGATGCGGAGCCGGGGCTCTGCTGGTATCTCCTGAAGATTTACATTTTCCTTTGGCAGTCAAAATGGATTTTGACACCGCCAACAATGCTGCCGAATATGAAGCATGCATCTTAGGTATACATACAGGCCTGGAAATGGGTATTGAAAGACTGCGAGTGTTTGGAGACTCAAGTTTGATTGTCAACCAAGCTACCAGTGTTTGGAAGGTGGAGAGTGAGTCTTTGGCATTATTTCAACAACACTTGTCTGATTTAGCCAAGAGATTCAAGCATATTGAGTTCAAATACCTACCGCGAAGTCACAATGAATAGGTTGATGCCCTGGCAAAGCTATCATCTATGGTGGCGATGCCGGAAATGGATTATATTTTTTCAGTAGTAATGGAAAGAAAGGTTCAGCCTGCCCATCATCAACCTTTAATGTTCACTTCTATCAATCCTGAGGCATGGTTCTTTGACATTTACACCTTTTTCAAGGATGGAGCGTACCCACCAGGTTTTGGACACCGAGCTCGAAGAGCTATCCGATTGATAGACTCACAGTATTGCATTGTTCAGGATCGCCTATACAAGAAAGTTGCGACCGGAATAAATCTGTTATGTGTTGATGAGGTAGAAGCCGGGGAGCTAATGAGGTCCACTCATGGAGGAGAGTGCGGACCACACATGAATTGGAGAATGCTAGTGAAGAAGATTCAGCGAGAAGGATATTTTTGGTCCACTATGGAGTTACACTGTCTTCAATACGTGAGAAAGTGCCGAAAGTGCCAAGAGTATGCTGATCTTAAGCATCAACCATCGTCTTACCTGACCACTTTGGCCATTTTTAGTATGCGCTATCGAAATTGTTGGAAAGATTTCGCCCAGGGCATTGGAGGTTATGAATATGTGCTAGTAGCTGTGGAATATTTCACTAAGTGGGTAGAAGTTGCTTCGTATGCGAAGATCACCTCAAAGCATGTAGCCAAATTGATGCTGAAGAACATCATTTGTAAATATGGAGTACCGCATGAGGTGATCAGCGACAATGGGAGTCATTTCATGGGTGAATTTACAACTCTTTTGGCCAAGTATTAGATCCAACATCATCACGCATCTCCTTATCGACCACAACTAATGGAGCAGTTGAAGCTGTGAACAAAACTCTGTTGAAAATTGTTAAGAAGATGGCGGTCACTTGCAAGGATTGGCCTGACAAACTCCCTTTTGCATTATGGGTGTATCGCACTTCAATTCGAACTGCAACTGGGCTACACCCTACTCTTTGGTATATGGAATGGAGGCAGTCTTGCCTGTAGAGATTGTTGTTCCTTCCTTGAGAATCATTGCTGAAAGCCAAGTTCCTGAAGCTAAGTGGGCTCGGGCCAAGTATGAGGAATTAACTCTATTAGATGAACGTCGGCTCCATACCTTACATAACATCCAGCTTTATCAAAGTCGAATTTCTCGGGCATTCAATAAGAAGGTCAAAGATCGGAATTTGATGGAAGGCGATTTAGTGCTGCAAGAAATGAGGGTTGCTCGTCAGGATCCTCGAGGCAAGTTTGCTCCGAATTGGAGAGGACCCTATGTCATTATCTCCATCACACTTGGAAGTGCTGCTCGATTGGCAACACTTGAGGGAGAATAACTCATTCAGCCTGTGAACTTGGATCAATTGAAAAGGTATTATGTCTAAGCTACTAAGGGTTGGTATCCTTAGCTACTTGAACATGCATTACCTTATAAAAGCAAGCAACCAAACTGCTAATAGGCCACTTGCTTATGAGAGAAACAAAAAAAAGAAAAAAAAAAGAAAAAAAGAGTGAAAAGCTATAGAGTGGCTGACTTGAAAATCCTTCGGGACAAGTCAGGCAAAAGGAGAGTACAAAGAAAAAAGAAAAAAAAAAGGAAGAAAAATGAGAGACTACCTTGAAAATCCTTCGGGACAAGTTAGGTAAAAGGAGAGAATGAAGGCATTGTAGTTGAAGACACAAGGTTGAGAAGAAGAAGATCATAGCTTGTGTTAATTCTTGTAAAACGAAATGAAATGTATTACTTCTCATATCAATAAAAGAAGTACACCCTTTTTCGATACATTTAGTTTTACTAATTTTAATAAAGGAAAAGCATCAAATAATTAAAATACATAGCACAAGCATTCTTTCCTACATTTATTCCATCTCTTTTCTCTCTATCCTACTTACTAGATATGTGTGTCAAGTCCTAGTTTGAGTCGGAGTCCTTAAATTCGTTAGTGCTTACATGACAAGTCTTGCTTGTTTTTCCTTATTTAGGGTAAGATCCTTTTGGTTGGTTAGAATTTGACCCTGATCCTTCAGTGATAACGATCCTCTTTAATTTCGGAGTCTTTCAAGGAGATGAGCGAGAACGCCTCCTACGCCAATGTGTTGCATCGATAGTGGTGGTCAGCCAACTCCGATATCCATTGGTCGATGAAGAAGAAATATGATAAGGCGAAGGAACTTCCACTCCCGCTAGTTTCTTCCAGTATTTAATGCATGATTCAACTACCGAGCCTTTGAGATGAGTGAGGTCGGGAATTTCACACTAAAGGAGAGGGATGTCTTGTAATCGTCCCATTTGACGCACGACCCGATCCGGGAAGTAGTAGGTGAGTCCCCCGAGACCTAGCAAGGTTATATGAGCCGCCTTATTGGAATGGTTGGAGAAGCGCGGGACCTTCCACTATTGAATCCATCATTAGATTTCTTTGTAATCTTTCAAGAAGATCATCCATTCTTCAAAGCTTCTACGTGTGTTGAACTTCCTTTTGCATTGCCAAAAGTGGGCCAATTCCAAAAGGGTTATGGGAGAGAACACCATGCTGAGGTGTTCCATGAGCCATATCTACAAAGAGAAGAATGAGAAAGTAAGGATCTTGGTTGCAAAAAAAAAAAAAAAGGAGAAGGAATACAACCAAGAAAAAAAAATCGACAAGATGATTCCATATGGATTGTCCGAATAATTCATGCAAAATCAAAGAAAAAAAATAAAAAAAAAGGGTATGCACTAAAAAAAACATGAAGTGTTGTTACTAACTTGAAGGGTGAGAACGCTTCCCTGAAAAGCTCGTGTGGAACTCCAAGAATCGAGGCCCAATAGAGTTTCTACAACCATCATAGGAGTCGCGTTGTAACCTCGAGCCATTTCATCCATGATATGGAGGAGAGAAAGAGGTGCCAAACCCGAACCCCCATGGTAAAATAGAAACTCAGCAAAAAACCAAAGCTCGTACTCAAGATGTTGGTTTGAGTTTGAGCGCCTCCGGTGACTGAAAGAATTCCACCAAGGCTTGAAGATTTACCATGTTGTCCACTAGAATGTGCCCTAAAGCCCGATGATTGAAGTTCGTCAGTTCCTCGAATCTTTCACGATAATTAGAAGCAAGAGGAGGAGTTGGTGGTGGGGCGTAAAGGTCGAAACCGAAAATGCAGGCCCATTCTTCAGGAAGGGGACACAACTCATTCCAAGAGAACTGAAAAACATGAAGTTTGAAGTCCTAAAATGTAAAGGCCACCTTGAGAAAATCCCAGCTTATCTTCACTTAATTCAAGCTTAGGATGAGGGATAGGTTGTAAAAGGTGAGGAGACGTTTTTCTGGTTTCGATAGGGAATTCATCCAAAGGCCGAGTTTCTTTTTAAAAGCCATGATTAGAGGGAGGAAAGAACAAGAGCAAGGAAACAAAACGAAGCAAAATCGAATGATCCAAAGCCTTGCTTAAATAGTGCCTCAATGTGAAAAGGTGGCATGAATACATTGCCTCTGCCTGAAGTCCGACCCGATTAAAGGGGAAGCATGACAACCAGCGACGTGTGGTCGGCAAGGACATGGTGTCTGTCACCATGTCATGGACGACCGACCTTCAGCAAATGGGGAGGAATCTCCCTAAAAGTTGGCGTCGTATGAAACGAGAAGAATGAAGACATGGTCCTAGGGTCCAATAGGCGTGTTAGGAGTAAAAAAAATATACATGCAATTGTAATTTTATGTAATTTTATTGTGATTATATTACTCTTTTCTTTTTAGTTTAGTAAGCTTGTTGTGTTTAAAGTTTTATTCCTTGTAAACAATCTGAGATTGGCCGATAAATAAAAAAATCGGGGGCTTGCATGCATTTTAGTAAGAGTCAAAATCACGTGCATAAATAGAGTCTGCTTGCATTTCCTCGTACATTTGTTTATTTCTCGTACCTTCAGTGACTACTAAAAAAACGGAAAGAAAAGGAGGCCTTGCCGACAATTCCTAAAGAACTACTGAGGAGGGCCGCCAAACAAGCTTCTGAAAGCTGCATCTGCAAAAGAACTTGGTTATGAGTCGTCCTGAGTGCCGGAAGGGCCGAGTAAGAATTGAATAGAAGGCATATCATATCCCTGATTATAGCCAGAGGGCTGGCTAGCTATAAGGAACGATGGAATGAGCATGATATTGAGATGCCCATTGACTAGGAACTCTTTCCATTGAACCGCGAAATCCACTAGATTTCAAGCAATCCTCTACCATTAACTCAGGAATGCCGGGAAGCCTCTGTCTACCTCCCGAACAACTAGTATGGGGAGCTCGAAGTTCATCCATCAAATCCTAATCCCTACGTCTGGATGGTCCTGCCCTTGGATCTCCGTGATAAGCTTTCCTACTAGCCTCTCCTGCTGAAGAATGGCTTGGAGGACGCCTTGACGAGCTTCCAGAGCGCGACAAACTCGCATAAGAATGAGTTTCATCAGCTTCATCGTCAACGATCAGCATAGGACATCGGTACTGGCCATTCACGAAGGTCCGATCAATGAATTCCTGAGCTGTAATGCCTTCCCTCAACAGAACTCGGATATGGGCATATGCTTGGTGCATAAGAAAGGGGGTCGATGAGAATCAATGCGACATGAGAAAGATTAGCCAAGTGTGTGACTTACTGGGTTAGAATCAAAATGTTGCAGCACTTCATGGTCATTTGGCACGAGCGAAATGAAACCAAACAACATGTCTTCACCTTCCGCCTGCTCAGGCTCCTCTACATGTTGGTCCGGGAGAGGATCATAATATCCTCCCAAGTACAGAAAGATGATTTGTCAGCTAAGAAAGCAAAGAAGCATCATTGCATAAACAGGAAGAATACATACCCGAGCAAAATCCAAGCGTCCTCTATGCTGAGTGGCCGCTTCCTCCAGGTTATCCGTAGGAATAACAAGGTTAACAGCAGGCTCCCTAGCCAACAGCCGAATCATATCATCCTGTGTCAAAGCATGCCTATCAAAGATAAGCTCGGGAGGATCTATAGGCACCTAAGAAGGCCATTCCCCTGTATGCTGGAAAAAGAAGCGCTCTCCCAAGTAGAAAACAAGGCCCGAGGGACCTTCCAACAGCAAGCGACGCTCGCTCGCTTCCCGCGCCAAACGAATGTCAAAATGGAGGCCTTCCAAGAGAAAGTCGTCCCATGGAAACCGGACGATATCTTCCTACAAGGGTCATCATAAGCTCAAGTGCAGAAAGATGGAGACAAGAAGTGAAAAAGAAATAAGTCATATGGGTCGAAGGTTGTCAATAATCCTGCTAAGACCATTAAAATCTTTGAAGTGATACTTTGGACGACGGTAGTTCGACGACTCCGCCCGTCGAAGAGCCGCAGGGATCCGCAAATTTCCATTGTTGGTACCCCCAACCATAGGGAGAAAATATGCTAAGACCCACACCTACACACCGAGAAAGATCTTAGTGGAATGGAAACAGAAGAAATTTTGTACAACACAAAATTTCTAAGGAAAATATGTTGGAGCATACCTCCAAGACTCGCCAGAGGCTGCTACCCAGGTTGAGCAACTATGATTCTATAGTCTTCGGACGCCCCACTGTATCACAACCAGTAAGACCACATGCGACCCGCATTCCTCTCACCAAGTGAGCATAGGCAGCGATTGCCCAGTTGAAAGCTCTCATCTCGCCATAATCCAGGAGGTGATGCATCCAAGAAAGAGTAATTATGTCCCCAAGATTTGCGATAATAGTTGTATTGATAAAATGCACAGGAACAAGAAACTGACGCTGAAGGAGGGGCCGATTCTGAAAACCCTCGCTCTTCAATACAGCCACCAAATGGGTGTATCGCAAAGTACCATTTCGCTCAGCCAATGCAAGAGCAGGTTGCAATAGCTCCTAAACGCGAGGGTCCGGATCCCTCTGAAGTTCCAGCAATTGGCCACCCCAGTTGAGGCCAGTAATCATCACAAAAATGTCTTTGAAAGATAAAACATGTTATGAATCAACACACACATAAACATGGGAATGAAAAAACCATGTATGTTCATCCTGACGAAACATAAGCTATGCTGGAGAGACCTCTCTTTTAGGGTTTTCCCTTTGTACTGTCCTCGTATAAGGACGCTCCTGGACTGCTAGCTGAGTAGCACGTCTGCGTCCTCTTCTCAGAAAATTCATCTTTTGGCGATGAAAATCAAAATACCCAAAAGAATTTCTAGAGAGAGAATAAGAAAGAGAAGCAATTGAAGCTTGAATGAGAAGTGGTGAAGAATGCTGAGGCTAGAGCTCCTTTTTATAACCAAAATAGCTCAGTCCACACAGCCACAGTCTTATCTTCATTGGTCAAAGCTCAAGACCGATCAGCCTTGGGGCTATCTACAATTATAGTAATCAAATTTGTCTCCTATATAGCCTACAAAAGCTGAAGAGTACGAAAAGATTCCTCTCTTTTTCCTAGAGTCCGGTGTAACATGGTTTTTGTACCCCGGTTTTTATATCGTTCTTCTCGAGGAGCTAGGGGCCTTGGCGAAGAAACTCGGTCTAAGGTCGTGTTAAGATCGCTAGGTAAGGCAATGGGTTGAAAAAGGCGGTCACAAAGCAACAAATAAATCTAAGGTCTGTCAAGGTGAAACAATGGGTTTCGGGGCTTTTCGGGATGCAAACGGGAACAAGGAGATAGGTTTTGCAACAAGACAGCAAGAAGGAAGAAAGTCAAGTGGCAATTCCCTTAGAAAATACCCACCGGACTTCCTCTTTCAAGGATAGTCCGGATTAACTTCCCCAAAGTCCACCACGGACCCGGAGGGTTAATGAAACGGAATTCCCTAGTTAGTCTCTACTCACTCTCATGAGTAAAGTGCTAATTATCCCAATTCCAACCTTCCAACACAAGTGTTGGATGTGTTCGGGGACTTTCGGACCCAAATACATCCCAGTTGAGGGAAGGAATGGAGTTGGAAAAGTGATTTCCTAACTAATTACTCACTAATATTGCAAACCCATACCTAATTACCCATTCACACCCTTAATTACACCCTAACCCATTAGGGTTCTAGCCACTACCCATCACAACTATGCTAACAACATCAACAAAACCAACCCTAAGCATGATTTCTATCAACAACAAACACAAATCAAGCAAAACAATGAAATAGCAAGCAAGAACAATTAAACAAGCATTAAAGTAATTAGCAAAGCAATTAATAAAAGAGTTAAGGGAAGAGAAAACTTATCAAAATGTTGTAGATGAACAAGGAAAAGCAATAAGAAGATGATCCAACAATCTCTCAATTGTTTGAATCCCCAAATCATCAAATACCACAAACCCTAGAATAAATCTCTCACTAATCTCTCTCTAATCTCTCTTCAAAACTCACTAATACAAAGCTGGAAAATAGAGTCTAACCCTAGGAGCTAACCCCTTAAGAAATCGTCAAAGAGGAGTATATATACAAGGCAAAACAGTTGGGACTCGCCCCACTTAATCCGGTTATTTAGCTTTGCTTTCTTTTTCTTTCTTTTGCTTTTGCTTTTCTCTCTTTTTTCTTACTTTTTAGAAAACAAGCTCGGATATGAATCCCTAGAATCTCCCAGTTTCAACCAGAAGGTGAAAAGAATCGGGGATCTCGCTAAACACTCAATGCAGGGAATCTAATTAAGATGAGTCATGACAATCACCCAAGATAGGGTCGAAAATGCTCAAACCGGTTTCTTTTAAAGAAGATTAAGAACGGCTTCCCAATTTTTTACAACAAAATCCCAGAAACTAAGAAAAAACAAAACAAAAACAAAAAAAACTTTTAAGGTTTTTCACTCCCTTTTTTCTCCTTTTTCACACAAAAGTTTTTCAAATTTTAGGCAAAAACTAAGAAAACAAAAATTCAAATTTTAGGCAAAAACTAAGAAAACAAAAACAAAGAACTAGGTGATCTACCCTTGAAACAAATATCTCCCCCCCCCCCCCCCCACACTTAAAACGCCAAAATGTCCTCATTGTAGGAAGGTGACACATGAAAAGGGTAGAGAACCTACAAAAAGCATAATAAAACACATAGCAACCAAGTGGTGGCGACCCGCGCCCACACGGCTCCAACAGCAAGATAATCCCAATACAGACACTCAAAGGGGTTCGCCACCCAAAAAAAAACAAGCATGCAACAAGGATCATAGGATATTCAACTCAAAAAGAGGAGCGGAGAGATATTACCTCGAGTTCTTTAAAACAAATGATTACTCAATCCACGATCCGTGATAGCCAAGCAAAGGGTTAGGATTTTCAAGTAAAAACAATCAAAGCTCGTAAGATCTGCATGCAAGATTAGAAACATGAAAAAGAGACTAACTAAGAAAAACTAGAAATTAACTCAAAAGAAAGAAATAAAAGTATGGGTTGCCTCCCATAAAGCGCTTGTTTAAGGTCCCGAGCTTGACCTAATTACTTACTTGATTCTCGAAAGGCGTGGTGTGCAAGAAAGAAGTATGGTAAGCTTTCTCCACCAACTCTTCTTCCTTCTCCTCCCGCACATCCCAATAGAACTTATGAATATTTTGAGATAATTTTCCGGTGGTCTACTCAACTCCGAAGGAATCAAAGGTAATGGCCTCCTCATCTTACTCCACCAATGTTTCTTCCTCCTTTCCCATCGCTTCCTCTTGTTGCACAAATATGGAGCATGCCTCTTTGAAGACATAGTAGGCCGGATAGAAAGAGAAGATAACCCTGGCTTGATGTTCGCTGATGTGCCAGGTCTCGGGCCTTGGAAGGCCATCTCTCTCAATTTCATATTTCCCATATATGTTTCACCCAAGGCAATCTCCCTCCTCAAAGGCATGGTGTTGAGAAAGTTGCCATGGAAGGTGAAACCATCTCCATGAAGCTCAAAATGAATAGATCTAGGGTGACTTTCTCCACCCCAATCATCCGGATCCACAATAAGTAAGCATGGCTCCTCTTGATGCTCATCCATAATACCAACCACTGCATTGACCTTGAAGCGTGGCTCCTTGTGAGGGTTCCTTCTCGAAGGATCAAGATCAAAATCAATATGTTCTCTCCCCACATTTAGAGTCAAACGGCCTCTTTTCACATCAATAATTGCTCCCGCAGTGGCCAAGAAAGGTCGACCAAGAATAATAGGGCTTCTCCAATCCTCATCCATCTCCAAAATAACGAAGTCACAAGGGATAAGGAAACTCCCCACTTGAACCGGGATGTCTTCTAATATTCCCACGGGCTTCATAACACTTCGGTCAGCAAATTGCAAGCTAATAGTTGTAGGGGTCAAGTCATCAAGGTTCAACTTCTTACAAATTGAGTGTGGCATGACACTCACACTTGCCCCCAAATCGCATAATGCATTATCAATCCTCATAACAGCAGTTAAGCACGGTATTGAGAAACTATCCGGATCGACAAGTTTCTCGGGAGTCTTGCTCCCAATAATGGCATTGCAACTGAGAAGAACGGTCGATGACTCTTTGATTCTCCTTTTGTTTGTCAAGAGGTCATTAAGATGTTTCTTGAAAGAAGGGACCTCCGCCATAGCATCTAGAAAAGGAATATTAACTTGGAGCTTCTTCAACATATCAATAAATCACACTAATTTCCTCTTATCTCTATGTTGAATCAATCTCCCTGGAGAAGGTACTGGTGGTCTATATGAAACGGGTTTCTCCAATGGGTTTCCATGATTACCCTCCCTCAAAACTTCATTTCCTTTCTCTCGTCTTTTCTCAATCTCTACCCTCTCTTCCAACTTCTCTTTTCTTTCATCCTCATCCTCGGCCTCATTAACCACAACATCATCCTCTTTCTCCTCAACTATGTTTTGCTCAACTCCTAAATCCTCCTCTTCAGTACTATCCACCACAACTCCCTCATTCTCTCCCAAAGGTCTCTCCTCTTCATCATTCTCCCCCTCTACCATAGGTTCTTCAATTTTTCCTCCACTCCTTAGGGTAATAGCATCAACTTGCTCCCCTTGGATAGGTTGAGGTTGGATGGGTTGAGAAAAGTATATTTGTTGAGCAACTTAGGTCATTTGGGTTACAAGGTCTCTAAGGCGAGCACCCTCACTTTCTTAATTAGCTACAAATTGTGGCAACAACTTTTCAATCATAGAATCTTGGGACGGTTCAGAAAATTGAGATTGTGGGGTGGGTTGATGTGAGAACTCTTCTTGAAAATATGCATGATGGTTATAAAATTGAGGAACAGGATTGAACACAGGATTGACAAACGTGGTATAACTAGGATCATAATCCTCATAAGAATGGGAATAAAGCTGGTTGGAATAGATGGCATTCACATGTTCTACTTGACGATACTCCACACATTGATGCTCAAGATATGGACCAAAACACAACTTACAAGTATGCACAATAGGAATAGGTGTGGATGCAAACGCTTGCATACCTCGAGCTAAGTTCAACTGGTTGGAAACCTCATCATTCACCATCTTCTTTTGCAAATCAAGGATGGTAGCCATTAGAAGTTTGATAGTGGGGTTGTGTTCCAAAGAATGATCCCCATTTCTTGAATTTTGGCCGCCTCCCCAACTAGGAACATTCTAAGATAGCTCATGAACAAAAATGTTGGCTTCCTCCGCAGTCTTCTTTAAGAACATCCCTCCAGAAGCACGATCAATAAATTCTTTGTATGAATCACAAAGCCCACAATAAAAATGTTGAAGTAGTATCCAATCCGGTAAATTGTGATTTGGATATTGGCGTTGAAGACTTTTAAATCTCCCCCAAGCCTCAAAAAGATCTTCTTCGGGTTCTTGCTTGAAAGACATAATAACTTGCCGGAGTCGATAAGTTTCATCCGCTGGGAAAAATAGGTGCAGGGAATCTCTTCTAAGTACCTCCCATGAACAATATGTGCCGGGAGGGCATGTTTGAAGCCATGTCTTCGCTTTCCCCGTAAGAGTTAGAGGAAAGAACTTCAATTTCATAAATTCAGAAGATAAACCATGAACTCGCACGAAACTAATCCGATCTTCAAATTTCTCGATGTGTGCAATAGGACTCTTGGATTTATCTCCATAAAACTGATTGCTCGAAAAGACTTCAAGTAAGTACGGTTTGAATTCGATCGAATACGACACCAGGTGGTAACGCTGGTAAAGTGATCGGGTTGCCTCCCAAACCCAATGATGGAACGACATATGATAGAAAGGTATGGGGTGAACCGGCTTGGCCCTCCGCATCAGAACTCGAAACCTCCAACAAGAAATGAAGAAGCATCAAATTCATCGGGAATTGGAACAAACTAGTTTCTAGCATGAAAGCAATCTTAAACAACTCAAGACCAAGAAACTATGCTAGGGGCGCTTGCTCCCCGGCAACGGCGCCATTTTGTGTAACGTGGTTTTTGTACCCCGGTTTTTATATCGTTCTAAGGTCGGGTTAAGATCGCTAGGTAAGGCAATGGGTTGAAAAAGGCGGTCACAAAGCAACAAATAAAACTAAGGTTAATTAAGGTGAAACAATGGGTTTCGGGGGCTTTTCGGGATGCAAACGGGAACAAGGAGATAGGTTTTGCAACAAGAGAGCAAGAAGGAAGAAAATTAAGTGGCAATTCCGTTAGAAAATACCAACTGGACTTCCTCTTTCAAGGATAGTCCGGATTAACTTCCTTAAAGTCCACCACAGACCCGGAGGGTTAACGAAACGGAATTCCCTAGTTAGTCTCTACTCACTCTAATGAGTAAAGTGCTAACTATCCCAATTCCAACCTTCCAACACAAGTGTTAAATGTGCTCGGGGACTTTCGGACCCAAATGCATCCCAGTTGAGGGAAGGAATGGAGTGGGGAAAGTGATTTCCCAACTAGTTACTCATTAATATTACTAACCCATACCTAATTACCCATTCACACCCTTAATTACCCCCTAACCCATTAGGGTTCTAGCCACTACCCATCACAACCATGCTAACAACATCAACAAAACCAACCCTAAGCATGAGTTCTATCAACAACAAACACAAATCAAGCAAAACAATGAAATAGCAAGCAAGAACAATTAAACAAGCATGAAAGTAATAAGCAAAGCAATTAATAAAAGACTTAAGGGAAGAGAAAACTTATCAAAATGTTGTAGATGAACAAGGAAAAGCAATAAAAAGATGATCCAACAATCTCTCAATTGTTTGAATCCCCAAATCATCAAATACCACAAACCCTAGAATAAATCTCTCACTAATCTCTCTCTAATCTCTCTTTAAAACTCACTAATACAAAGCTGGAAAATAGAGTCTAACCCTAGGAGCTAACCCCCTAAGAAATCGTCAAAGAGGAGTATATGTACAAGGCAAAACAGTTGGGACTCGCCCCACTTAATCCGGTTATTTAGCTTTGCTTTCTTTTTCTTTCTTTTGCTTTTGCTTTTCTCTCTTTTTTTTCTTACTTTTTTGAAAACAAGCTCGGATATGAATCCCTAGAATCTCCCAGTTTCAACTAGAAGGTGAAAAGAATCGGGGATCTCGCTAAACACTCAATGCAAGGAATCTAATTAAGATGAGTCATGACAATCACCCAAGATAGGGTCGAAAATGCTCAAACCGGTTTGAATCCCCAAATCTTCAAATACAACAAACCCTAGAATAAATCTCTCACTAATCTCTCTAAAAAAAACTCACTAATACAAAGCTGGAAAATAGAGTCTAACCCTAGGAGCTAACCCCCTAAGAAATCGTCAAAGAGGAGTATAGATATAAGGCAAAACAGTTGGGCAAAACGCAGCACTTCAAGCTGAAAACACGCGCAGATAGTAGGAGACCGCAGGTGCGGTCTCTGGCTGTCCAGCTAAATCTCCCAGGCGATTTTTTTTGAGCTTTTGAGACAGCAGGTGCTGTCCTGGAGACCGCAGCTGCAGTCTTTTTCTGGACCAGGAGGTCGCGGGCGCTACTTTATTCGGCTGACAATCCATGGTTGCGTTTGAGCGTAGGTCGCGGGTGCCACAGCTAAGGTAACGGGCGCTACCTGCTGTGTAGCGGGTGCCACGGCTAAGGTAACGGGCGCCACCCAGCGAAAAACAAAGGCAATCAGGTGTTGGCCAGCCAAGGGTAGCGGGTGCTACGCTTATGGTGACGGGGGCTACCCTCCTCTTTTCTTCCCTTTGCTCCTTCCTTCTTTCCAAGGCATGTAACGCCCGCTACAAGGATCGTAGCGGGTGTTACTTCACTAATTTACACCAAATGAAAGGAAAGTGGTCCCGGGTCAACTTCGCTTCGGCTCTCGGTCCGGCTCGGCTCGGGAAATCACCAAAAATGCTCTAAAATGGCCCGTTTTACCTCGTTTTTGTGTAAAATGCCAAAACCTACAAAATAATCAAAAACATACTAAAAATCCATGAAAATAAACATGAAACGAGTCAAAAGCCTAACAATTAAGGCGTTATTTAGACACAAAATTGGGTCTAAACATCTGGCCGGCGTAGAGAAAAAAGGAGTTTTGTCCTTTTCTTCATGCTAGGTTCCAAGAGTCCATGCTTGCACATTTTCAAGGAAGAGCACAACTAAGTGTGCCTAATAAGAACGATTTGGTCTTCTCAAAATTGAAGCATCCAGTCCCCAAAATAAGAGTCATCGGAATCGTCTTCGATGAAATCTCAGGAATAAGAGCCACCGGCATCGCGCCCAATGAAGTCTCTCGGCATCAAATCGCCATCAAACATCAAAAACTCCGAGCCACCGGCATTGCGCCCGGAGAAGTCTCGATCTCCGAGCCATCGACATCGCGCCCGATGAAGTCTCGAACCCCAGGGCCATCGATATCGCGATCTGTGAAGTCCCTCGGCATTGAATTGCCACTATTATCACCATTAACAGCAAATCTCCAGAGACATCGGCATTTTCATCGATGAAGTCTCCCCAATAAGTAAGGCGTCGTTCTCGTCTGGGATCACCTATTGGCGCAAGTTCGCCAACCACGACACAGGACCCAACTTCCAGGTGTCAACCCATACCTTCAAGTGGGACGCCTACAGCGCCCAAGATCACTTCAAGTAGGACGTCATCAGACGCCCGAGACCGCTTTTCGTAGGGTGTCATTCTCACCCAAGATCATCTGCAAAGAGGCGCTCGCCGCCCACGACCGCGACGCATGACTCAGCTTCCAAGTGTCACTCCAGGCTTTGCATGCCAAAGTCATATCCTCAACTGGTGTCCATCTAATCATTCTACATTGATTTTCATCCTATCCAGGACTCAATCAAAGTGAGGCTATCTGTAGACACTAGGTTTTGACGGCCGAAATATATATAGTATATCTATATAGCAAAAAAGTCAAAATAAAGAAGAAGAAGCCAGGAAATAAAGCCTAAGTGCGTGAACCTTACAAGTACGATCTCGCTTCAAGTTGCATGCATGATCATATGCACATTTTTACGTAAAAAGAGCAAGCCATGCAAGCCACATGCAAATCCTATGTCAAGAGGTTGCAGGATCGAAACCTCACAAAAGCACTTCAAAAACACTTCATGAAAGCCACTAAAATGCAATTACCGTCCAATTGTGAATCACCAATTCTCGAGGCAATCTCTTTCACACTCCACCGTCTAAGGGATGCATGGACGAGATCAAATACATCTCTCCCTGGTGCCCGATCGGCTTTGAGCATTGACCACACGTGGGTTCATTCACTCACGTGTTGTCGTCCACTCTAGAAACCCCCTTGGCTGCCTAGTGTTCAGTGCCAAGTTGACCATCGATTGCATGCAATGGCATAAGTGGATGTATGTGCATGTGTTCATGTATCTTTTACTCCCTCCTACTCCTATAAATACTTCCTCCCTCAAAGCCAAGTGACACACAACAATTCATTCTATTCCTCCCTTCTTCACTCAAAAATCATCCTTTCTCTCTACATACTTCATTCTCATTTCCATCATCATTCTAATCTCTATTCTTATACTACCATTCTACTATCATTCCTATCATCCTACCATCTTTCTTATCACTTTAATCTTCATCTTCCCATCTCTATAAAGATCTAAACACATATATCCTCCCATCTATCCCAAAAACACCACAAAAAAGCCCCATCCTAAACACATCAACGACCTACAAAAAGAGTCTTCTTCCTACCCCTTTTTCTACCATCTTTTTGGTTCATTTTAGCAATTTGAGAGGATACATCTAATGGTATCAAGAGGAGTATCTTCAAGCAACTACAAGGGCTAGGCAAGGCCTCTTCTTCAATTAGCACAATGTAAGCTTTGAAGTTTCCTTTCTCTTGTAAATAAATGTTGTATATGTACATTTTCTTTCTTATAATTCATGTTGCATAATCAATGAAATAATTCTATAAAGTTCTTCTTTATTTCTCTTCCAAACATTATCAAAAGCACACTTAAAACTTTTACTAGACTCTTTCCTTTTGCGAGAGGCGAATTCTTTAGGTTCCTACCTCTAGGAGTTCGTAGCCTTACCCCCGGATCCATTCTTGGGTTTCGCATGCGAAATATTTCTTGTTTTCTTTTGGTTTTGTCTTTCCTTTTCCCTTAAAAAGTTGATAAACTATGGTAAAACATGGTTTTACAACGTGCCGATGCAACTTTAGGGTGCTCTTTGTATATTTCTAAATAATTATGTGCATAAATCGCTTTCTTCCGAGCCTAACATTTTTCGAGCAAATTGGGTTAAATTTAGAAGAGTTTGGAACAAGTGGATGTTCACTCTTAGAGATTTAATTCAATAACTCAAGAAATGCACAAAGTAAAGGGGAAGTGATTTTATAAACTATTATTCTTGAAATGTATGATTAATCCCTTACAGAGTTTTTTAATGGTTCAAACCCCAGCACACATCACCGAATCATACCCCCAATCCGCGTGGACGTTCGGAAGCCCGAACGGTGTGGAAAAATGTCCACACACGGAAACTTTGGTTTTGGGGAAATATATGTTCGATAATCAAGTGTAAGGATTGTATGCCTACCAAGCTAACATTGGCTTCCTCCGCCGGGGCGTAAAGCCGATATTTGCTTCCTATGCACGAGAAGCATCAATCCCCCCCGCCAGGGCGATGAATCGATATTGTACTTTCCAAAATCTATCATCACTCTCGTGCATGATAGATCTTGGTAGTATGAAAACCAATCCTAAGTAAGCAATTCCAATTCCCTCTCGCCAGAGTTAGTAACCGGAATCGATTAAACCACCCTATAATCCCAAATCGATGTTTGAAAGGATCCATAACCTCCCGACACCCGGTATCCTTTAACCATTGCATAGAAATCTAGGGCGGAACACTAATCACCCTCATCCCACTAATCCAGACTTAATCCTCCATTAGGGGCCCTAATCACCCCAAACCCTAAGGAACTTAGCCTAGCATATTGATGAAAACCAAAGTTTCAAACTTTAACCATAATGAATTCATGGATTTGAAACTATAATCAAGAACAAGTATGAATGATCAAAGAAAGCGATTAAAACTCTAATTTCAACACTAATTAAAGTAATTAAATGAAAAGAACTTGAGAAATAAAACTTACTAGAGTCGAAGAACGAGAAGGAACACATAAAGAATCCGGAAATAAATCACAATGCTTGAAATCAATGTAGAACTTGCATTAAATCTTGAATGCCGTACAAAATCATTAACTCTAATCACTAAGCTAAGAGAGAACTAAGAGGCTAAACCTAAAGCTAAACCTAAAGTACGAATAATAAAAGATAAGCTATGTTCTTTCTAGAAATAAGGCTTTATATACTTGTGTTACAAATCGGCCCAAAACCCGTCGTTTAAACGAATTAATAGGGGGTCACGGGCATGACCTCAGATGTCACGACCGTGACACTGGAGAAGCCTGGAAATCGTCGTTGATACCCCGCGATTATCTAGGCCCGTTTTTAACCCTAAATTATGCACTCGTATTTGATCTTTTAGCTTGATACCAACTTATTTTCGTTATTTTTATTTGCTTTTTAGTTCTTTTGTAGGTTTCTCGCGTTCGAGGAGTAAAAAAATGCAAAGGAGCATTTTGAGGCTATTTAAGGGAATCCCGAAGGATTTCCCAAGCCAAGTCGAGCCGAGAAGCGAAGCGCAGATGACCCGGGGACCCTTTCCCTTACTATTGAAGCAAAACGAGGTCGTAGCACCCGCTACAACCTCTTTAGCGGACGCTAAACTCATGGAAGAAAGAAGGGAAAGGAGGCCGAATGGCGTGCCAAGCTCTACGCCTGTTGTGGCACCCGTGACAAAGCAACGCAAGAAGTCAGTTTTCCAGAACGATCGCACCCACGACCAAGCCTGTGACACTCGCGACCCCACACACTTTTGGAATCACCTTGGGAGATTTCTCACCGTCGCGCCCGCAACGGATCTGGGTTACGCATTTCTTCTATGGGCAAAACGGCTGCGTTTTATGGTTTTATGTAACTCCATTACTTTGTATATACACCTTGAATGACGATTTTAATGATATACCTAGAGGAGAGTCAAGAGAGAGTTCAGATTATCATTATTTTAGTGAGAAATTTAGTGGTACTTAGTGGATTTATTAGTGAGGATTTCATCTTGTCTTTGGATTGTTTGGGTTAGTAATTAAGATTTGAAGATTCAACAATTGAGAGATTGTCTTGGATCATCATTTCCATTGTCTTCTTTTACTATATTTCATCACTTGATAAGTGTTCTCTTCCCTTAAACTTTACTTTCTTTCGTTAATTACTTTAATTGCTTGCAAATTGCTTGGATTGCCATTTCAATTGCCTTACCTAGTGATTGATGTCTTGCTCTTAGAAATCATGATAAGGGTTGGATTTGATGTTGTCAGCTTAATTTTGTTAATGATTAGTAGCTAGAAACCCCATGGGTTATGGGGTGATTAGGGGTATTGATAGGTGATTAGGGGGTACGTTAGCAATTTAGGGAGTAATAAAGTAGAAAATCAATTACCCACCCTAGTCCTTCCTTCAAGTGCAATTCATTTGGGTCCGAGAGCTCCCTAATGCGTTGATCGCTTGTTAATGGAAGGCTAGGGCCGGGTTAGTTAGTAACTCGCTCACGCAAGTGAGGATGGGACTAACTAGGGAATTCTGCAGTTTTAACCCTCCGGGTCCATGGTGGGCATTGAGGTAGTGATTCCGGACTACTCTTGAGAGAGGGAGGTCGGTGGGTCTTTTCTAGCAGAATACCCACTTGATTTTCCTCCATTTTTACCCCTTATCTGCAAAACCTACTTCCCTTTGATCTTGTTGGCATCCTGAAAGTCTCTGAAGCCATTTCTACCCTTGATTGGACCATTTGCCTATTCGTTGCTTTGATAACCTTAGTGAACCAATCAACCATTCATGTTTTCCCAAGCGATCTTAACCCCTACCTCGACCTAGGATCGTTTAGCTCAGGCCCCCAGCTCCTTAAGAAGAATAATAAAAGCCGGTTTACGAATACAACTATACAACGAACCTCACGGGCGTGACCAGGATTGGTCACGGCCGTAAAGTACCTCCTGGAAGTATTGTTTTTAGGAGGTCACGATCGTGAGGTAGGGTGTCATGGCCATGAGGTCTTCTTTTGTGAAATCCAGAACTTAGGGTGTCACGACCTTGAGGTAGCTTGTTACGGCCGTGACCCCTCTTCTCTATTCCTTGTGCAATAGGTGATATGAAAATCGACAAAGATCTATGTGATCTCGGGGTGAGTGTGAGTGTCATGCCGCACTCAATATACAAGAAGCTCAATTTAGATGATTTGACTCTGACGTCTATCAACTTGTAGCTTGCCAATAGATCTATTAGAAAGCCTCTTGGCATATTAGAGGATATCTGGTGCACCATAAGCAATACACCATAAGGTCGGAGTCAAATCTTGAGGAAACTATTAGGTCAGAGTCAAATCAATAGATGAAGACGTTAATATCCCCATCATATTGGGTCGGCCTTTCTTAGCTACGGCTGGAGCCATAATTGATGTAAAGAAAGGTCGTTTGTCACTTCACGTAGGATGGGAGCACATTGTTTTTTATCTTGATAACAAGAGAGTGAAACCTCCTTTCAAGGAGTCGTGTTTTAAAATCGATGCAATGGCGGATATCATGGATGAGCATCCGGGAGAATACTATTTTCTTGAAGTGGAACCGGATGATTTGGGTGAAAACAATCACTTTAAAGCCCTGCACTCTGAACCAAATGAAGATGGAAACATATCCTGAGATAGTTTCCTCAAGATTATCCCATTGAGGAAGGAAGTTTCTTTGGGTGAAACCTATATTGAGGGCAAAGAAGTGAACGGTGTGATTCTCAAAGGCCCAAGGCCTAGTAAACCCCCCAACACCAAACTTGAGTTACCTTCTACTTCCTTATGGCCTACCTAACTTTTGAAGAGGAAAGCTTTGTATTTGCTTAAAGTTAGGAGGTGATGGAAAAGGAAAAGAAAACGTTGGTAGAAGGAAGTAAGGAAGTCATTACCCTTATTTCCCTTATGGTTGACTAGACCACCAGAGGAGTACCCCGATTCATTCGAGAATCTCATTGAGAAGCGTGGGAAAAAGTGGAAGAAGAGTTGGTGGAAAAGACTAACAATGCTTCTTTCATGTGCCTCGCAACATTCAAGAATCAAGTAGGTAACTAGGTCAAGCTAGGGACCTAAAACAAGCGTTCTATGGGAAGCACCCATATTTTTCATTATTTTTCTTCTTTGTTTTTAGGTTTTTCATTTTCTCCTTATTTTCTTTCTTACTTGGTTTTCTTGGTTCTCTTTTCTTTGTTTTTTTTTTTTTTTTTTGAAGTACTAGTTCTAGGAAGAGTGAAAAGTTAAAAAGACAAAAGAAGGAGAAGAGAAGAGGTGGAGTGAAAAAAAAGAAAAAATGAAGTGAGAAATAGAAAGAAAAAAATGAAAGAGTGGAAATAAAAAGGATTGAAGTTAGTAGTGAAAGAGGAAAAGAAAAAAATTAGTGAAAAATTGAAAAAAAGTGAGTATTAAGGTGAAGTGTTTGAGGGGTTAGTGAATGTTGATGAAGTAAGGGTGAAAGAAATTTGAAGAGGAAGTAATCATAAAAAGGGAGGAGTTTAGGACTTAGAATATTTTAGGGGTTTTGGAAGTCATAAGGAGGAGTCAGGGGAGCGTAGCAGGCGCCACTGCTGCCATAGCGCCCGCTACAAAGCGCGACAAAGAAAAGCAAACTTTCCAGTTTTGTAGTGCCCGTGACATCCTTGTAGCGCCTGTGACAACTCGTTCTTCAGTTTACTCCAGAAGCTCGTGACAGACGCGACATGCTTGGTAGCGACCGCAATAAGCAAGGGCGAGAAAAATCCCATTCCCAGACAGGTCGCGCCCGTGACTGTACTCGTCACGCCTGCGACGGTATTGTTCAACGCAATTTTTTGGCCCTTAAAACCCCGATAACTCCCTTTCTTTTCATTTCTTCCTCATTTCTTCCTTCTCTTCGGCACTCTCTCTCTCTCTCTAAACCCTAACACCCGCGACCTCATTTCACCATTCTCACACAAATTCAACCTCACCCACCTTCAATCTCGCAACCTCATGACTGCAATTCTTCTCCATTCGTCTCCCCTCACCTGCTGGAAACCCTAATTTCTCAAGAATCCGGCTCAAGTGTGTGAATTCAGCAGCTTTCATCATCCAAGTCGATTCTAAGGTAATTCCTTGTGCTATTGTGTGCAATTTACTTCCTTAATTACCTGTATTGTGTTTGTGTGTGGATTCAAGATCTATTGAGTTAGGGCGGACTTTGTCAACACACACACAAACACTTGCTCCACTGTGTCACAGTGCACAAGTGCTCTGACTCTGGTTGTAATTCTCATCCTAGTGTCTCAATCGAAGTAAACTTCGATCTATTTGGAGCATACATTCATTTGCAAACTCACTTGGTGTGTTGCTTGTGCTTGATTTTCGGTTTTCTTTGAGATTTAGGCACCCTACTGTGAAGTTCTACATGATTGGCATCGTTCTTCACACATTTGCTAGAAAGCCATAGGTAGAAGCAAGAGATCTCGCGTGAGAAGTCTCCTTCACCACCCCCGGGGCCATCTTCACCCGAAAAAGAACGTTATAGGGCACGATGGACCACACATATTCAGTGTGACCCAAAGGTAAAAGTTACATTTCAGAGTGAGGCTCATAAACAACGGTACATGAAGTTCAAAGAGCGGAAAATTTGCGCTCCCGATGTTTATGATGCGGCGACACTAAAAGTTGTCTATTGTAAACCGAGCTTTAACCATTTCATCCGAACTCTTCCGTGGGAGATCTTTATCACGATCGACAACTAGATCGTGGACCAACCCATTAAGGAATTCTTGAGTTCGCTAAAGGTTTACGACGATGGCACCGAGAATGCAAAGTTTGATTATTGGGTGGCGAACAAAGACAAGGAGTGCATCGTTAAAGGATTATGCCGGGTGCTTGGTCTACCCGAGGACGGAAGGTATTATGAGCGATGTGAAAATTATGATGAACAAGAGGCAATGAAGAACTTAACTTGTTAGAGAAGGATGTATATCGGGTCGAGGGGCGGCAATACGCGATATCATTGCCCACGAAACTCAAAAGGGCGTGATTTTTGCAACTTATCCATCTGAATCCTCTACAGAATCGTTATGAGCTCCGTGTCCGGAGAGATGACTGGCGACCTGTAACGTGGTTTGTTAGACCTCGGTTTTTATCGTTCTTCTCAAGCAGCGAGGGGCCTTGGTCATAGAATCTATGTTTAAGGTCGGGATGAGATTGCCAAGGTAAGGAACTCGATTGAAAGGGGTCACAACGCAAGAAACAAAACTAAGGTTGGTCAAGGAAAGGAAATTGGCTTCGGAGGCTTTTCGGGATTCAAACGGGGATGAGGAAATGGGTTTTGCAACAACAGAAATAATAAGGAGGGAGAAACAAGTGGCAATTCCGTTAGAAAATACTCACCGAGCTTCCTCTTTCGAGGATAGTCCGGATTAACTTCCCTAAAGTCCACCACGGATCCGGAGGGTTAATGAAACGGAATTCCCTAGTTAACCTCCTTCCACTTCGTGGGTGAGCATTAACTATCCCATCTCCAACCTTCCAACACAAGTGTTGGATGTATTCGGGAGCTTTCGGACCCAAATACATCTCACTTGAGGGAAGCAAAGGAATGGGAAATTGATTTCCCAACTAATTATTCACTAATATGGCTAACCCAAACCTAATCACCCATTCACACCCTTAATTATCCCCTAACCCATAGGGTTTCTAGCCACTAATCATGATACTAACTAAGCTAACAACATCCAAACCAACCTTAAACATGATTTCTGACAACAAACAATCAAGAACAAGCAAAACAATCAAAGTAGCAAGCAAAGCAATTAAAGAAGCAAGAAAAGTAATTAGCAAGCAATTAATAAAAGAGTTAAGGAAAGAGAATGTTTATCAAAATGCTGGAAATGAACAAAGAAAGGCAATGGGAATGATAATCCAACAATCTCTCAATTGTTTGAATCTTCAATCCTTGAATCACACCAAAAATCAACCAAAACCCTATAATGATTAAGGCTAATCTCTCTCTTAAAATCACTAATACAAAGCTGGAAATTAGAAGTCTAAAACTAGAATAGAATCCCCCCATTAAAATCGTCACTTGGAGTATATATACAATGCAAGGAAGTTGGGCAAAACGTATCGTTTAATGCAAGAAACATGCGTAGAAAATAGAGTGGTCGCGGTCGTGACCTATGGGGTAGCGGGCGCGACCTATGGGGTAGTGGGCGCGACCCTGGCGAAATCCACAGGAGATTCTTCGCTTCGTAAGACAAAAGGTGCTGTCCGGGAGACCACGGCTGCTGTCTCGTTCTGGCCAGCCGAGGGTAGCGAGTGTCACCAATGGGGTAGCGGACGCCACCCTCTTGTTTTCTTCCCCCCTTTGATTCCTTCCTTCCAAGGCATGTAACACTCGCTACAAGGATCGTAGCGGGTGTTACCTCACTATTTTGCACCAAACTTGGGGAAAGGCTTCCCAGGTCAACTCCGCTTCGGCTCTCGGTCCGGCTCGGCTCGGGAAATCGCTAAAAAGACTCAAAAATGGCCCGTTTTACCTCGTTTTATTGTAAAACACCAAAACCTACAAAATAACCAAAAACATACTAAAATGCACGAAAATAGACCGGAGACAAGTCAAAAGGCCAAGATAAAAGGCGATATTTAGGCCAAACAATCGGTCTAAACACGACCTAAAGTCAAGAAAGATGACTTGTTTGTGATTTACAACGTCATTAGAGGCCGTTGGGTAAACACGGGGTCTTGTATTTTGTATTGCCTCCGGGAAATAAGCACGGAGAACCGGCCCACCACCATTGGCATGGGACATATTATTCGCCACTTCCTCAACCACGAAGGCTTTGTGGCTTACTTGAAGAAGTGGGATCCGCATTACTTCCCAGACCCATCGATGGAGTGCGGCTGTAAAAGGTGGGCATTCTTGCAAAAAAACCGGTCTCGTACGATCTATGTCCACGGGCACGACGCCGATAAGACGTCTATTCACCTGGATCCAAAGCATGTCAAGCGATGGTTGGACAACACCAATTCTCATAACTGGTCTTGTGGCCAAGAATATGGCGACAGACGGCGAGTGGGAGGTCTGGATGTACCTGAGGACGCCAAGGTGGAGTATGATGAGGAAGGAGAAGATGAGGAGGATGAAGGAGAAGAAGGAGAAGAAGGAGAAAGGAAAGCTAGAGGGAATGTTGAGAGTGGAGAAGGGAGTGGCGGCTCATCATGGCAATAATCTTTAGGACACATCAACTCTCACCTCGAGCAGTTGAGTGTCAACTTTCAGCAGCAGCAGACTCTACTCCAGAGTCAGCACAACTTGTTGGAGAGCCAACAAGCTTTACTGGACGCCCAACAGTCCACGCTTAACAGTGTCCACTCTCAACTGTAGAGGCACGAGGAGTACTTCGAGCAGCAAAACCAGTACTTCGAAGATTGGGGGTATTATCACTACTCCGTCGCCGGCCACAACCCAGCGCCGGAAGATTATACGAACCCCTATTACCCGTCATACTTTCCCTATTATCCATATCCTCCCCCGGGAGGACCACAGCAATGATTTGTAAGTTTTCCCGCCCCTACTTTTCCTTTTTGATGCTTTTTGCATATATTGTGGATACTAGATAAGTGTGTGGGGGGAGGGGGTGCTTCATGAGAAGGTGAGTCGTGAAGTGAGTCAAATTGTCTTTGGTTTTGCTGAGTCTGATGCTATCTTGAATGAGTTCACCCTTGTATTGCATGTCATTCTTCATTCTAGCTTTGTCTTGGCCGATTGTCGTTTACGTGTCTTTTCTCATGAGTTATTCGGTGGAGTTTGTTGGTTTGCGTTTGATTTCATCAAGCATAGGACCGGGTATGGTGAGTATTTCACCCTCAAATCATGCCTCAATGAGTGAGATTCGGGGTTGAGGTTTATCCTAGCCAATGTATAATTTGTACATATTTTATTGCTTTATTTTTCTTTTTGGTTAGTTAGTTTCCTTTTGTGTTTTAGTCTTGCATGCTAGAGTTCGTGCATTTTGGGTTGTCTATATTTACATATCCTAGCCATTGTGCATGACTCTTTTGGATCACGAATTGAGAATTTTCATTCTGAAGACTATGGAGGTAATCTCTTTCCACTTCACCTTTTGGTGTTTATAATGATCCTTGTTGCATGCTTGATTTTGCTTTTTGGTGGCGCGCCTCAAGTATGAATGTGTTGGTTATCTTTGATGTTGGAGTCGTGTGGGGTCGGGTCGCCACCCTTTTCCGTGCTAGTTGTTGCTTTGTATGTTGATATCTTGTGTTACCCTTCATGAGACTCCCTTACCCACCATGAGGACATTGTGGCGTTTTAAGTGTAGGGGAGGGAGGTGTTATTCTATTCAAGGGTAGACCACCTAGCACGTTTGTTTTTCTTTTAGGTCTTAAATTTGAAAAAAAAATGAAAATTTTGTTAATTGTTGTGCAAAATGAAAGAAAAAAGGGGAAAAGTCGTGAAAACCCCCAAAAGTGTTTCTTTTTCTTTTAGAAGATGCTTTCATTCACAATTGTGTAGGTAGTTGCTTAATTGGCCAAGTAAGTCGTTTGGAAGCGGCCGATATGAATAATAATAGGCTCTAGGAAGAATTATTGTCATGACTTACCTTTATTAGACCCTGACATCGAGTGTGAAAGTAGAGTCTTCACCCTATTACACGCCCCAATTGTGAATTTCTCGCCCAAAGTTGGACAGTTTTAGTTGTTCAATGCTCTTGCTTTTCTTAATTATGAATAATGTCGGCATTACCAATGAGGGTTGGTGTGAGTGGACGGTGCTCACACCCCTTAAGTACAATGTTTACCGATGGAGCAACCCGAATTAGGAGGGTAACCCTTTGCGAAGGCAGATCCAGTTCCCGAAAAGCCGACACCCCAAAAAAAATTTGAGAAAGAAGAAAAAGAGAAAAGCGAAAAAAATAAAAAGAAAAAGAAAAAGAAAAAGAAAAAGAAAGAGAAAGAGAAAGAAAAGAAGAAAAAGAGAAGTTGAAAGAAAAAAAATAAAAAGAGGAAGTTAAGTAATAAAACCCGAGCTCGAGCTTGAAGATGACTTTAGCTGACCGACCTAAACTAGAAAAGAACAGTTAGGGCCCACTTGCACATATGCACGAGGATTTTTGCTCAGCATGAGGTGTTCAGGGTTGAAAACTTCAAAGATTGAAAGTTTTCCGACCTAGGCGTCCTTGTTTGTCCATGTTTGCTTCTTCCATCTGAGTGATGAGGCGGGTTGGTGAACTAAGTGCATGGTTGAGGATGGGATTATCTTCTCCTTCTTTTGTTTTTGTTTTCGCTTTTATTTTTCACCTATCCTTCTTTCCCTTTTTCCTTTTTCATGGCTTTTGTGGGTATAGTAGCTACAAACCCTCACAAGACCCACCTCGTCCAGCCGAGCTGCCGGGGGGTTTAAAGGGCTTGGTGCGTACGCTAAATGCACTCGTTTCCTCCCATGAAAGTAGAGTAGTTGTTTAGTCCTAGATTATTTTGATCTGTTTTGCTCAGGACGAGCAAAAGCTCAAGTGCCGGGGGTGTTTAGGCTCGTTTTTAGGCCTAAATTATGCTCCCGTGTTTGATCTTTTAGCTCGATTCCAAGTTATTTTCGTTATTTTTATTCGCTTTTTAGTTCTTTTGTAAGTTTCTAACATTCGAAGAGTAAAACAACGCAAATGAGCATTTTGAGGCTATTTTAGGGAATCCCGAAGGATTACCCAAGCCAAGCCAAGCCGAGAAGCAAAGCGGAGACGACTCGGGGACCCTTTCCCTTACTATTGAAGCAAAACAAGGTCGTAGCACCCGCTATACCTCTGTAGCAGGCGCTATACTCATGGAAGGAAGAAGGGAAAGGAGGTCGAATGGCATGCCAGGCGCTACGCCTGTTGTGGCACCCACGACAAAGCAGTGCAGGAAGTCAGTTTTCCAGAACGGTTGCGCCCGCGACCTAGCCTGTGACACTCGTGACCCCGCGCACTTTTGGAATCGCCTTGGGAGATTTCTCAATGTCGTGCCCACGACGGATCTGGGTTATGCATTTCTTCTACGGCCAAAATGGCTGCGTTTTATGTAACTCCATTGCTTTGTATATATACCTTGAATGACGATTTTAATGATAAGCCTAGAGGAGAGTCTAGAGAGTGTTCAGATTATCATTGTTTTAGTGAGAGTTTTAGTGGTAATTAGTGGATTGATTAGTGAGGATTTCATCTTGTCTTTGGATTGTTTAGGTTAGTAATCAAGATTTGAAGATTCAACAATTGAGAGATTGTCTTGGATCATCATTTCCATTGTCTTCTTTTACTTATTTCATCACTTGATAAGTGTTCTCTTCCCTTAAACTTTACTTTCTTTCGTCAATCGCTTTAATTGCTTGCTAATTGCTTGGATTGCCATTTTAATTGTCTTGCCTAGTGATTGATGTCTTGCTCTTAGAAATCATGATTAGGGTTGGATTTGATGTTGTTAGCTTAATTTTATTAATGATTAGTGGCTAGAAACCCCATGGGTTAGGGGGTGATTGGGGGTGTTGATAGGTGATTAGGGGGTAGGTTAGAAATGTAGGGAGTAATTAAAGTAGAAAATCAATTACCCACCCTAGTCCTTCCTTCAAGTGCAATTCATTTGGGTCCGAGAGCTCCCTAATGCATTGATCACTAGTTAATGGAAGGCTAGGGCCGGGTTAATTAGTAACTCGCTCACGAAAATGAGGATGGGACTAACTAGGGAATTCTACAGTTTTAACCCTCCGGGTCCGTGATGGGCATTGAACTAGTGATTCCGGACTACCCTCGAGAGAGGGAGGTCGGTGAGTCTTTTCTAGCAGAATACCCACTTGATTTTCCTCCATTTTTACCCCCTAGCTGCAAAACCTACTTCCCTTAGATCTTGTTGGCATCCTGAAAGTCCCCGAAGCCCATTTCTACCCTTGATTGGATCATTTGCCTGTTCGTTGCTTTGATAACCTCAGTGAACCAACCAACCATTCCTGTTTACCCTAGCGATCTTAACCGCTACCTCGACCTAGGATCCTTTAGCTAAGGCCCCCAGGTCCCTGAGAAGAACGATAAAAACCGGTTTACGAAAACTACTATACAACAAACCTCACAGGCGTGATCAGGATTGGTCACGGTGGTGAGGAACCTGCTGGAAGTATTGTTTCTGGGAGGTCACGAACGTGAGCTAGGGTGTCATGGCCATGAGGTCTTCTTTTGTGAAATCCAGAACTTAGGGTGTCTCGACCGTGAGGTAGCTGGTCACGGTCGTGACCCCTCTTCTGTCTCCAGCCTCTTTTTCATCCATGTGAGAACCCCTCAAGGACATTGCCCTGGCAATCGGATCTGTTTTGAATAAAAGCCAAAATTCATTTATCCAGAAAGCTGAAAGAGGCTGATGGACATTTACGTCAAGGCGCCAATGGATAAGGACATTCACGCAGAAACAGCGCCAATGGATAAGGACGTTCACGGAGAAACAACAGCCAATAGATAAGGACGTTCACGCAGAAATAGGGAAGTTTTCTGGAAAACTTATATCCACTGTTTCGACAGTTTCAATATCCAACTTCGGGAAATCTCAAATCCACTTTCCATCTTATTTCTATCCAAACTAATTGATTGCAATTACTTGACTTGTAGGAACAATCAATCAAAGATTTAGGAAGAAGATTTGATCGCGAAATCCGGAAGACTCAAAGGAAAACAAATCGGAGCAAAAATGGAAGGAAGAACAAAGCACGAAGAAGGAAAGTATCAAGGGATCTCCAACGACTCTATGCTGCGACTATAAGAAGATAACCTGCTGATTGAAGAAGGTAACGATTCCACGGAAGAAATCGGGTGATACAAATCAGAAGAGAGCTTCTGTTTAGCAATCCTTCTTTGTGAGGAAGGTCGAATTCTGTGAGAGAATTCGTTCGAGTGAAATCAAATTCCTTAACGGATTTAGGAATTGGTTTGTGTTGTTACAATCGACTCTGACGGACTTAGGATCGATTTGAGTTTGCACCGAATCGTGTGTGGTGTGTGAGTTTACCAGAAACTTTGTTCGCAGCTTTTCGGTTCGATCAAACCCTAAGGACATTGACCTTGGGCATTTCACCGTTCGCTATTCACCGCAAAGGCCATTCACATGTAGCACCGAGAAGCTTCATTACAAAGGCCCTTTACCGTAGACAATAAGAAGCGTCCATTGTAAGGCGCTTGGTTCTCTGTAATACCTAAGGTCCTTTACCTTAGGTTATCTTTCTGATCAGTGCAATAAAGGAGGTTATTCAGTTTATATATTTTGCCCTTTATTCATTCTATCTCTATTCTGTGTAAAGGAAGTTCTCAGTCTGTTTAGACCGAGAACCTAACGTCCTTGTCAAGTTGTGATTTGTGCAGAAAAGTTCAGTAACCCTATTCACCCCCCTCTAGGGTTCTTTTAATTGGTATCAGAGCTTGGTCCACTGAAGATTCAGAGACTAACCGCTCTGTGGTAAAGATCATGGCGGGGATCGAAGATGGTGATATAGGGCAAGGACGTTGCTTAAGCAGTCCTCCTTTATTCAGAGGATCAAACTTTGCACACTGGAAGAAGCGTATGAGGACATTCATCATGGATCAAGACTATGACCTTTGGGACAGAATTGAGAATGGAGACTTTGTTCCCATGATCACTGAAAGAGGAATCACGAAACCCAAAGATAGATCCAATTATTCTACCAGAGAAGCAGAAAAGACGAATAAAAATATTAAAGCTTTACATATCCTTTACTGTGGACTTGATTCTAATGAGTTTGATTTTATCTCTGGTTGTGATACAGCTAAACAGGTGTGGGATACCTTAGTGACCACATATGAAGGAACGAGCCAAACTCAAAGAATAAGGCGCAACAATTATGTCAAGGACTATGAATCCTTCAAAATGAAGAATGGAGAATCCGTCAAGGACATGTACAAACGTTTCACGATCATAGTCAATAATCTCAAGTCCTTGGGGAAAACCTACTCCAATGAAGAAAAAGTTCACAAGGTCCTCAGATGCCTTACGAGAAAGAAATGGGAAACAAATGTTACTATAATAGAGGAAGTTCACAATGTGGAAACTCTCCAATTAGATGACCTCATTGGAAAACTTCTTGCTCATGAAATGCGTCTCCAGGAAGGGCAAAATGAAAAGGAAGACGTAGCCCATAAGGACATCTATTGTCCTAAAGACAATGATAAGGACCAAATCTTGGCCTTGATGGCCAAGGAACACAAGCAACCGTGCAAGAAAAGTCATACCTCCAGAGGACCTTCACGTATCAACCAAAGAGGTAGTGACTCATCAAATAATAGAACTAACTCACTCTGTTGTTTCTTTTGTGGTGACCCAGATCACTTGATCAAGAACTGCCCTTACCACAGAAAGAACAAAGAAAAGAAAAATCACATGGCCCTCATGGCCACTTGGAGTGATGATGAGGAGATCATTAGTCACTGCAGTATGAGAAAAGACACCAACGATACAGAGGAAGTTGGTGCAGCTAGCGATGATTACCAAGAAAGTGACGAGGATGAATCAAGGGAGGTAACATTTGATGATCTCATCACTTACCCTAAAAAGTACTTGGGAAAATGTCTGTTAAAGTTTGCTGGAAGGGAGACCAAGCATTTAAACAGGATTAGGTCTCTAAAAGAAACCAACAAAGGCCTCAAGGAGCTCAATGAAAAATTGGAGAAATTGTGTGAAGGACTTACCTCCAAGGTCGACATTTTCAAAGCTGAAATACTAGACCTCAAGGCAAACCTTGATGTCTGTCACAAGTCTCTAACTGAGACAACCAAGCAACTAGAAAGAAAATGTCATCAAGGACATTGTGTCTCGCAAGATCAAGCTATCAGAACCAAGCAGCACAAGGACCTTAATGAGCGCATCAAGACCATGATTTCATTCTAGGCACCAAGAATGACACAACTATCTTGGGGCAAGATATCAAGGTCATTTATCTCCTCCCAAGAGCAAATATGGTAAACCTTCCTACTTTAATCATTATCGTTCTAAAATTGTACAAGTTTGGGTTCCAAAAGGAACAAGACTTCCGAACATGGTTAGTACTAGTAGTCAAGCACCTAAATTTAATGTCAATTATGGCTTGAGGAAGGGTGTCAAAAATTTTTGCAGGTATAAGGAGAGTGGATACTTAAAGGAGCTTGAAGCACTCAAGGACATTACCTACATCAACAATAAGAACCCCTCAAGGACCTTGTCAGATCTAGGGTCAAGGACCTTGACAAATGGATCTCCTTAATTAGCAGATCATTGATTATTTTACGGCACATATTGAGGGGAGTAGCCTCCTAGGACTAACAAGTTTGTTGAGTCGTGCAGATTATTGGAGATGATTAAATTATAAAGGGGGAGTTCTAGACTTTTTGATAAAAGTCAAAAGGGGAGAAGTGGTGTAAATGAATTTTGCCTTTCATCAAAGGGGAGATTGAGAACCCTCAAGGACATTGCTCGCAATCGGATCTGCTTTTGAATAAAAGCCAAAATTCATTTATCCGTAGTCGAAAGAGGTCAAGGACATTTACGTCAAGACGCTAATGGATAAGGACATTCACGCAGAAACAGCGCCAATGGATAAGGACGTTCACGGAGAAACAACGCCAATGGATAAGGACGCTCACGCGAACAGGAAGTTTTCTCGAAAACTTATATCCACCGCTTTGACGCTTTCAATATCTAACTTCCGAAATCTCAAATCCACTTTCCATCTTATTTCTATCCAAACTAATTGATTGCAATTACTTGACTTGTAGGAACAATCAATCAAAGATTTAGGAAGAAGATTTGATCGCGAAATCCTAAGACTCAAAGGAAAACAAATCGGAGCAAAATGGAAGGAAGAACAAAGCACGAAGAAGGAAAGTATCAAGGATCTCCAACGACTCTATCGCGACTATAAGAAGATAACTGTTGATTGAAGAAGGTAACGATTCCACGGAAGAAATCGGGTGATACAAATCGAAGAGAGCTCGCTTAGAAATCCTTCTTTGTGAGGAAGGTCGAATTCGTGAGAGAATTCGTTCGAGTGAAATCAAATTCCTTAACGGATTTAGGAATTGGTTTGTGTTGTTACAATCGACTCTAGACGACTTAGGATCGATTTGAGTTTGCACCGAATCAGTGTGTGGTGTGTGAGTTTACCGAAACTTTGTTCAAGCTGGTTCGATCAAACCCTAAGGACATTGACCTTGGGCATTTCGGTCTACGGTTCGCTATTCACCGCAAAGGCCATTCATCGTAAGTACCGAGAAGCTTCATTGCAAAGGCCCTCCGTAGATGATAAGAAGCGTCCATTGTAAGGCGCTTGGTTCTCTGTAATACCTAAGGTCCTTTACCTTAGGTTATCTTTCTGATCAGTGCAATAAAGGAGGTTATTCAGTTTATATATTTTGCCCTTTATTCATTCTATCTCTATTCTGTGTAAAGGAAGTTCTCAGTCTGTTTAGACCGAGAACCTAACGTCCTTGTCAAGTTGTGATTTGTGCAGAAAAGTTCAGTAACCCTATTCACCCCCCCTCTAGGGTTCTTTCAATCCACTTTTGGCCACCAAGGATCACTGGGGTCACGGCCGTAAGGTAGGTGGTCACGGGCGTGACCCTTCTGATGAAAAATTATTCCTTCGTTTCTTCTTCAATTATCGGGATCAAGGCATGATTATCCTTCTCTAAGGCCGGTTTCCTCGGGAAGACCTGGCTCCTCTACTTTTATGCCCAAATTGGCCTCGTTTTACATACTTTTGCTCCACAAGTTTTAAAGCTCTCAAGATCTGCAAAAAAAAAATGAAAAAGAAGAGAAAAAACACTAATAAACAATTGTGCAATCGAGTAAAAACCCAAAGTAAAAGGAACGTATTTAGGTTCAAAACCGAGCCTAAATAAAAGTCAATTTAGGCAAAGATTATAGTCAACTATTGATATAATCATGCATATCACTACACTCATTCATCTTAAATTTGAACAAATGACGTAACGCATATAACTTGTTCACAATCAAAAGTTTCTTACAAATGTTCATCAAGGCATTAAGCATGCCTTTCTTCACATTGAAAGCCATGTTCCTCGCTATCATAAACCCTAATGTGCTGAGCGCCTTGCGATCTAAGTCCCAATCTTCTTTATCTATCTCTCTCGGCTTATCCTCTTACACAAGATGCAACTTTTGCGAGTAGAGCACATCCTCAATTTGCATCCTCCAACAAGCGTAATTTTTTCTATCAAACTTTTCAATCTGCATTTTTCTGTTTTCCATTATTTCTCAGTCAGCGTATCAACAACATACCCAATCAAAGCTCTAATACTAGCTGTTAGGATCTTTGGGCGTTGCTAGAAGCACAATGATAATAAAAGATAAAATAGAAATAAAGGTTGACCCATTAGTTTAATGTGAAAAAAAAACTTAAAACCAGGAAAAAAACAATGCACAATGGACTATTAAAGGATTACAATGTTTATTAGAGAATCTAAGATCTGTACAATCTCTTTCGATGTCTCTAGAATTACAACCTGAGGTCTCAACACTCATTGTTGGTACAGTTGAATCTCACTCTTAATTGCATTTGATATTAATAAGCCTTACAGTAAGGCCCTATTTACAATGGAACGGTAATTCAATATATAGAGTAAATAAGAACTCCCTTAACCGCCAGTAACTTCAATAAATCAACAAGTGGAATTTGAGATGAAACCAAATTAGAGAAACATATCATAGTAGAACTAGAAAATATCGCGAAAACACTACTACACCACTTGATACATTCGTTTCAACCTGACACAGCCTATGTCGATAGTGACACGGTCCGAGTAAGGCATGACACAGACAGTGTTGCTTCATTACTTTGTTTTTCCTGCCATCTAATCATCCATACGACCCGTGTCAGCCTCAAATCCCTTCGTGTAGCCCTCATTTGTGCTTCAAACCAACCCAAACTTATTGTTTTGGCTCCAAACATCAACCAACATAAGTAAACTAAGCAACCATAGCAAGGAAAATTTAAAACCAAGATGGATTTTAGAGTGCCCGTGATAAGCAAGAGTTTCTTCTTCCTATTTTCCCTGGAAAACAGTCTGCTAAGCACCACCAAGACATGCTAGACTAGTTCATACAGGAGGCCACCCCACCAAAGACCTAGCAAGGCCAGCAGCAAACGACCATGACACCATCTCAAGTCTATGTCTGGCGTTTTCAATTTTTCAATTTAGTTCCCTGAGAGCATTCGGTTTTCAGTGTAAATTGAATTATTTCAGCCAGTTCTTTGATTATTTTTTTTATTCTGTTTGGTTTTAAACCGATGAACAAGCCTAACCTCATAGTTCTCATTCTATCGTTGGATATGCTATTTTTCGGGGTCCGAATCTCGTCTCTTAACACTATAAGAAGTAGCCAATTATATCAAAATCCTCTAACAAAGTCGAGTATCGTGCTATTTACTAAGATGCTACGATTATTGCATCCTTTTATGTAAATGAGTTTTTATCATCATTCGCTCTATCCAAGTCTTATCCGATAACGTCTCGGCTACTTATCTTGCTACTATCGTAGTTCATCATGATCGTCATAAATATGTTAAAGTTTATTATTTATTCGTGAACAAGTCTATCATGATGACTTAGTTCTTCAGTATGTTCCTATTCGACTTCAGTTACAGATACTTTTACAAAATCTTTAACCATAAACAATTTTTATTTTTAAAGTTCAATTCATGTGTACATCCGCCCCAACCAATTGAGAGGGTGGAGAGTCTTTGTAATTAAGCATAATGTACGTCTGCGTTTTTTGTACTATAAATAAAATATATGAATAGACCCAAAACTCTCATTACTAGAGCTTATTCATTACACATGACATAAAAAGAAGGGTTAATGACTTATAAGGACGGCCCATAAGGCACATTTCCTCACAAGTCTTGTGAGGACAATTGAGTCCTAATTTTCATTAAATGGTAGGGGCCTACTTACTGTGATGTGGCTACACAGATGGAAAAGATAGGTTTTATTTTATTTTTTATTTTCATATTTGGTGCCCCAGCCCCAAACACTCTTCTTCTTCTTCGAAGAGTTAGACACTCTGGGCAAAGAAGAAGAAGAAGAAGAAGAAGAAGAAGAAGGTAGAGAGAGAGAGAGGTGGCTGAAGAAAACAGAGTAGAAGAGGAGACAGGCAACAGCCGTCTTCAATCGTTTCTGTCAACCCTAATTTCTGGAATCGGAGGAGTTCTTGGAAAAACCCTTCAAAATTCCGCCATGGATTTGGGAGCTTTTGCTCAAAATCAACCGCCCATCAAAGTTCAAGGTATGTTTTATTTCGTTTTTCATCTTCATTTTAGTTTTTTTTCTGGGTTTTAATTTGGGTGTTTTTGTCAGTTTTACCTTTCTCTCTCTACTTTATCTCTCTTCTTCTTCTTCAGCCACCTTTCTCTCTCTTCTTCTTCTTCTTCTTCTTCTTCTTCTTCTTCTTCTTCTTCTTCTTCAGCCATTTTTGCCATTTTTCATCTATTAAGTGCATCCTTTCGGACACTAACAACATATTCGTCAAAGCTTTTGCTAACAGAGTCCCGATGAGTGGAATCCTCGACAGTAGTGTAGTCGTACAACGAAAGCAGGCTGCCAACGACATCCCCATCATAAGAGCGAAAGAACGTTTCAAGCTCAAATGGCTGGGAATTCTGAACCATGAGGTGCCCAAATTCCTCTTCAAGTCTGGCCATGGTTATCTGAAGCACATCATGAACCTTTCTCAGAAGGTCAACTTGTTCAGTATCCTTATCCAAACATAAGGCTTTCAATTCTTCAGCTAAGACACGAGCTTCATCCACAACTTTGAGGTACTCAGAAGCATCATCAAGGCCGGATTCCCATATCATCATCCCATCAGAAATACAATTCATAATCTTGTCATCCACGAGATTGAGATGGCCTTCAAGCTCACTGGGACCTTTAGTCTAGGCTCAATACCAGCCTTTGAATCATCAGCCACGGTCATTGTGCTCTGTTTTCTTCAGCCACCTTTCTCTCTCTAGTTTCTCTCCCTTCTTGTCCTTCTCCTTCTTGTTCTTTCTTGTTCTTTCTTCTTCTTCTTCTTCTTTGCCCAACATCTCTAACTTTTCAAAAAAGAAGAAGAGTGTTTGTGGCAGGGGCAGCAAATATGAAACTAAAAAAAAAAAACTCATCTTTTCCATCTGTGTAGCCACATCACAGTAAGCAGACCTCTATCATTTAATGAAAATTAAGACTCAATTGTCCTCACAAGACTTGTGAGGAAATGTGCCTTATGGACCGTCCTTCAAAGTCAATAACCCTAAAAAGAAAGACTTATGTTATGGACCAATCGAGGCTAATAACTATTTCAGTTTTCAGCCCTCCAAATTTTCAAGCCTAGCATCAAAACCCAAGAAGTAGTAAGCATTATATGGGTTGTGGCCCAAAAGCGATTTTCCGATGCATTCTCATTTCGTTTTCCCCTTCAACCCAAGGTGGGCTCCGCATAGAGAGAGAAAATCGCCTTGATTAATGAATTACCAATTTATTTTAACATTATTTGAATATTAAGCAAACGTGTTTGTTAGGAAGAATTATGCCTTTTGTTTTATTATTATGGAAGTATTTGCTTTTTGGGTACCTTTGGAGCCAAAATGAGGAGTCATATGATATGATAAGATCAGGAGGGATTTGACTAGTGGCTATGAACGCCTTAGTAGCTTATGTAAGTTAGACTAGTACGTAGGAAGAAAATTTCGGAATGACAAGTGACATTATTTGATCTTTTCGCTTTTAGTATATCTTTAATTTATTATCCTTTGTTTATTAATGATTACAGCCTATTGAGTTGCAGTTAGGTATCTAAACTAATTGTTATAAGTCTGAGCATGTGTTGCTTAAGTTAAATTGGATGATCAAGGTATTACTTGGCGTAGATGTTGACTTAAATTTACATTCTTTTGTTAGTTTGGCCCAAACGTAATTCTTGTCTGATCTCAAAGTACAAGCCTAAATAACACCACCCCTTCACAGGCCAGTTCTATAAATAAATTTAAAATATGAAAATAATTGTACCATTTTCATTCTATATTATTGGTCACTTTAATTGATTTTTTCCTTTTCATAATATTTCTCATTCTATAATCTCAATCACATATCTCCACTTATTTTGTATATTTATCCCACTTTATTTTTTCTTTTATGCAATATTCTTCTCTAAAAACCACCATTATTTCCTCAAAAAAAAAAAACCACCATTATAATACGGAATTACATCAACTCAACTTTTTACACAAATCACTTTTATTTATACAAATTTGGTTGGTTATTTTTTTGGTTTCCTAACCCACCTCCCAAATGAAGTGAGTACTTTTTTTAATTTGAAGTATGATTTAACTTAATTCGTTATCCTTTTCTAGGTTTATTTTCTTTGTTTACAAGAATCTCAACAAGATTTTAGATTATGAGATTGACTACTAATTAATTTAAAATGAGCTTTGATTGAACCGAATACAGCAGTTCACAAGCCAATTTGGTTTTATTACACCCATAGTTTCTGCTAATTGAAAAGGATCATATTCTTAGTCACTATTCTTTAGGCTTGTAAGTAAAATTTTATTTATCTTACTTATCTTTACTTGTCTTTATTTATTTTTATTTACCTTACTTTATCTATTCTTACACTACTATCTTATATAGTATATATTTAGAAATTCATATATTTAATAAAAGATTTCATTTTATGTCACTTACTTTTCTCACAATACCTTTTTAAACATTATCAAATATATAATTAAAAATTCATATATTTAAGTTATATAACTAATATTTTTTACTTACTTATTTCTTTTTCTATAGTTATATATATACCTCTACTCAAGGTTTTATTGCTAGAGTTTGTGCTTTTTAACTTATAAGATATAATAGTTCTTATGATTAGCATTCGACACTTACTAGCACCGTTTAACATTGCTCACACTGATCAACACTTTTAAAATACTAACAAACAAACAAAACAAAACCAATACTGCAAAATCTTGCCTAATGTGAGGTATTCAGGGGTCGAATATTGTAGTAGTCTTACCCCTAAATTTACAAGTTAGAGAGATTGATTCCAATCAACACAAGATTATTCAAGGTTAAAAGTTAGTTTTTAAATAATTATTGTTGGTGGAAAAAAAAAATAAGTAAACAATTATTAATTAGAGGCAATTACAAATGATCAAGTTAAATGTAACAAACAATGTACCTTTAAACTTTTGGTTTAATAATTTCCATATCTATTAATATATAAAAGTAATATTTTTAAATTTTGAGATGGTGAGTAGAGAGTAAATTTAAGTACCCACAACCAATGAGATTAAAGATAAATAAAATATATTAACAACTTTTCTCTCTCTTTCTCGGCTAAATATAATACAATATAATTTTATTGTCAGAAAAATCAATATCTATCTATTAATATATAAAAGTAATATTTTTAAATTTTGAAATACTAAAAGTAGAGCGATTTTTGAAAAATTTGTCAATCAGATTAAATATTTTATTGGTAAAAAAAATTAAATTCTTGTGGGACACCACCGAGAGTATACCCTAAATATCATAGATCGTTAGTTGCATTTGATTCAAAACTTAGTATAATACTTTACCATGATTTTTAATGAATTTGCGGCGTTTCTCCCAAATTTTTTCATTTTTTAACAATTTTTTACGATTTTTTTCACTTTATTACTTTTAAAAAATCATATTAATTGCTCAGATTCTCAAAAAAATGATTTAAATATTCTTTTAGAAACTAAGCTTAATTACCTTTCTGGGGCTAGGAATGAAAAAAAAAGAACAAAAACAATATAGGGCAGGAATGAAAAAATAAAAAGAATGTGGAGATGGATTTAGTACCATAAAATCCATTTTTCTTTTTTTGGACCACCAGAATCCAAAATAAAGGTAGAGATTATTGATATACAATTGGTGGAAGTAGGGATATATAATCCAATTTTCCTTTAAAACATATTCTAGTAGTATTTAACATATTTCTCCTTGTTACTTATAAGACTTCAAATAAAAGTTAATTATCAACGGTTTTACTTTTATTGAAGAAAATAGTTTTGTATATGACTTCAATGCTCATAAAAATATTCAAAATTGTGACTATCTGAAAACAAATTAATAAAATTATAATAAAATATATGATACTTATAATATAGATAATTTAATCTTAATTCATATTAACTTGGATTGGCTAAGTATTTAGCATGATTCAGTGCCAAGTGTCAAAGAGTAATACTCCTATTATTTAACAGGTATTTGTTGGCTAAGTATTTGAATAAAGACCTTTAAGCAAATAATTCATAAATCATGTACTAATACATCATGTATCAATCTCTTTCATTGATTATTATTTAAGATATCGAAGAAGAAATTGGATAGTAGCTTATATGCCTGATAGATTAGACAACATTTTCTAATTTTCAAAATAAGAATAAATAAAATACATAAGTATAAGTTCCTTTGGATAAACAGTTATCAATATAATGCACAGCAAATCACAGAAGGGCAAGATCCTTCATTTCTTTTAAAAAGTTTTAAACAAATCCCTATTGAGTTGGTCCCCTTGCAAAGTTGTATTACTTGTTCTGCCTTCTCAGTATGTCACATGAATCATGATCCTTTCAAAAAGGCAAACTGTTTTCATAACTTAGTGGCTCACCATAATGCATGCCAATACAGAAAAATTAAAATTCTATTCATGCTCATTAAAACCTGATAATTAATTTAATCCTCTCATTTCATTTTCTTTCATCATTTTACAAATTTTCATATATATATATATATATATATATATATATATATATATATATGAAAATTTGTAAAATGATCAAAGAAAATGAAATGAGAGGATTAAATTAATTATCAGGTTTTAATGAGTATTGGGCCTTTTGCCTACTGGGTATGCCCAGTTATTCTGTAATCGGCTTTGTTTTTGGAATAAATAACCTTTTTTCCAATATATATATATATATATATATATACCCTATTCTTTGGTATGATAAAATAAGAGAAAGCTAAGATAAAGTATAGCGTAAGGTAAGATAAATAAAGTAGTAGAGCCATGGATGTATGTAAATATCACATTATCCATTTTTTCATTTTTAAATAAATTTTGCGAATTGAATAAAGAATTTTAAATATAAATTATATAAAAGTAGATTGGATATGATCGATAAGTAAGATAAAGTAAGATAGAACAAAGTTAAAGTATTATAAAGTAAGAATAACTGTTGGGGAGATCCAAGGCGGGAGCCCACTTCAACCAAGATCCACGGTACATAAGTTAAGTGAGGTTCCATCTTAAAACCAATTGGTGTTAAGAGGAGTAGCTCACTTGACTTATATACTATGTTCTTTTTCTTTACTTTTCCGATGTGAGACATTTTTACTCATGGATGAATCCCAACAATCTCCCCCTTCACACATGAGTCTCTTCCCCTTAATCAGAAGCTTCTTTTTGCCAAGGTTTCAAGTCACCATCAGGAGCCCAATCATAGTCGTACCTTACTCTACATAGTCGCACCCTACTCCACCTGAGTCTCATGCCACCACTCTGCCTCAAGAACCTCAGCCGCACCTTACTCCACAGAGCCGCACCCTACTCTACCTGAATCTCATGCCACCACTCTACGCATTCAGGAGACCCAGTCGCGCACGTGCCATAGTCCCTACTCTTGTCCATGGTGATTTTCTCGCACCCTGCGCCCAACCGAACAAACCATTGGCTCTGATACCACTTATTGGGGAGATCCAAGGTGGGAGCCCATTTCAACCAAGGCCCATGGTACACAAGTTAAGTAAGGTTCCATCTTAAAACCAATTGGTGTTAAGAGGAGTAGCCCACTTGACTTATATATCATGTGCTTTCTCTTTACTTTTCCGACGTAGGACATTTTTACTGATGGGTGAATCCCAACAATAGCACTTTACTTATAAAATTTGAATTACACCTTTTCCTTTACTATTTTCAAACTTATGAAGCACAATTTTAAAATAAGTAAATTAATGTTTCTCCTCTTACTACACAAAAAAGAACAAAAGATATAAAATTGTGAACATAAGGTTGTGGCTATAATCACATAACCTTTATATAATAAAAGGTATGGAAGTGTTGTTGCAAATGCTTCCCACCCTTTTTTCTTACAATCTCATAGTTCTAATAATATCCACTGTTGAATTCAAGCCATAAATTTATCTCAACCGTTGATTTCAAGCCCTAAATATATTTGAATAGTTCATATCTCCTGAATATAATAACTATCCCTTTCTCTCAACCGTTCATATCTCCATCCATGTTTCCTTTTGAAACTTTAAAATAAAATCATGAAACTAATAATAATAATAATAATATAGATCTTCAAAATAATATGGAAACTTAATAAAGTCATTGAAACTTTATAATAATACATCAACTTAATATGAAAACTAATGACACTTGGAACTTAATAATAATAATATGAAACTTACGAAATTTAATAATAATATTATGAAACTTAATAATAATAATAACACGAAACTTAATAACTTATGGAAACTTAATAATAATAATAATAATAATAATAATAATAATAATAATACGAACTTAATAATAATAATATGAAACTTATTACTAATAATAATATGAACACTTAATAAATATAAGAAACTAAATATACTAATAATATGAATACTTAGGACTAATAATATGAACATAATAATAAAAACTTAGTAATAAAAATAATAGGAGAACTTAATAATAATGATAATAAGAAATATTCTAACTCAACCCAAAAAGATAGAGAGAGAAAATGAGAGTTAGAGTTATACTATCACAAGCCAAGGGGGTGACGCTCGGGGCGGTACTGGCGGTGACGGGGCGGTCGATGTCCGGTGGCTGGGTTGTCGGTTTGGTCATCTTCGGTGGTCGGAAAATTCAGCGGAGTCACGGCGGAGGGCATAGTGGTGGTGAGCGTTCGACGCACAGTAGCAACACAACACCTCGTTCTGGGCAGCAACGACTCCGGCGAGCGCTGACAATCGCACGGTGGTCGACCAGCGACAACGGTTTTCGGCAAGGTGAGGCAGTGCTCGGTGAGCGTTGTGGTGGCGTTCGGCTGAACAAAACAAAAGGGTTTGGGAGTGATCAAAACAAAGCTCGAGCTGGTGTTTTTGGCCGACGATGGTGGTCGGAAACGGTGGGGTGGTCGTTGAAATGTGGTGGGATGGTGGTCGCCGGTGTAAAGAGGGTGGTCAAAGGTGGCTTGGTGGTGGTTTGATGATGGCGCGAGGTGGTGTAGGGTGGGGTTGCGTGGTGTGAGCTGGGAAAGGAGGGGGAGGTTCGAGGTGGTCTCGGCCGGTGGTGATGGGTCGATGGCGATCGGAAAATGGTAGGGTGGTGGTCGGCGGCGAGGAGTTGGTGGAAGGAGGTGGTTTGAGGTCACTACAAGAAAATAGGCATGCTTCCACGCATATTTACCCACGCTTATTTAAATGAGGGGAAAAAAATCGTGCAAATTCCTACTATATGCAATGGCCACGCTTATTAAGAGTGGTTAAACGGTAAGCACACATATAAGCGTGACAGCGCGTTGTAAGAGTTTGGCCACGCTTAATAAGGGAGGTTATAATATTCTCCCAAACAAACCTATATTTCCACATATAATATGCGTGACATACAACAATTTTACATTATATTTTTTTTTTGCAAAAAAGTATAATATTTTAATTAGGCACCAGGTTTAATTCAGGAATTAATTTAGTCTTAAAAATAATTTCAAAAAAATTAAAAGAAACATTATGGATTATTGAATTTTGGGCGCGTTGATATTAGAAGCCAAGTGGTATTTGTGTACATATAGTATTATATTAATTTTAAGAATATTTAAACAATTATGATTATAATTTTTTTAATATACCCATCTATTAGTTAAAGCTAAAATAGAAGATAAAAAAAGTCAAGTGGTAGTTGTGTATATACAGTATTAAATTAGTTATTAGAATCAAATAATCTTTAATACTCAAGCGGTAAGGGTTTGGTTAGTCACTCATTCTTATGTGCTGTGGTCGGGGGTTCGAATCTACATTCAAAACAAAAAATTATAGTAGGTGGAGAGCTGCTCGTCTATGCATGTTTAATAAGCGTGGCAAAGTTGCTCCATGTACGCTTATTAAGCGTGACAAAATTTTCCCCACACATTCCCTTTCCACGCTTATTTATCTGTGGCAAGGATTCTCAGCCTCGCTTATAGGCATGGCTAGAAGCCGTTTTAAGCGTGGAAGGAGGACTTTTTTTTGGTAGTGGGTGGTTGCGAGGTGGTTGGTTGCGTCGGGGAAGAGAGGAAGAAGAAGCTGCAGTAGCAATAGTATTAGGGTACTATTAAGAGGAGAGAGAGAGGGGAAGAGAGAGAGAGAGAGAGAGAGAGAGAGAGAGAGAGAGAAACACGTGATTTGGAGGGAGGAGGGGGTAGTGGGTGCAGCAAAAGTTGTTATTCTGATTTCTTGGAGCAGGGTTTTTGATTAATAAAGAAAGGGAAGGAGTGGGAAGAAGATATGGATGAGGGTGGTGATGTCGTACACATGATGTCATCAAAATTAGCAAAACAATTTACTCATAAGTGTTAGTAATTCTTTCCCCAAAATAACACCCATTCCAGATAAAATTCCATAAACTGGTCCGAACAAAATCTACCCGAAGTCCTAAAAATTCCTAACTGATATTTTTAGAACTCTAAAAATTCCAACGAACTCACTCGCGGTCCTAAAAGCTCCGTGTGTAAACAGGTAAAATATTAATAGGATAAAACGCACGTTAGGTAATTTAACGGTAACCACAATAGCATTTTTCGGGGTTTTACACACGGTCTAGTCGATAAGTTTTAAGGGGAGTGGGTGTTGACCTTCGACTCCTAGCGACCCAAGTGATCCATCTTCTTGTGTGTGATCATTTTTCCCTCTTTGTTTCCAACAATCTTAAGACTTATCAACATGTCTAGCTCTTTGAAGGACATAACCAACAACTTCCAAAAGTTGGACAAGTTCGAGGGGATCGATTTCCGGGGGTGGCAAAAGTGGCATACATGTTCACCACTCTCAAAGTGGTGTACATGCTCACTCAAGAGATTCCGATGGTCGGCGACAATGAGACACCGGAACAAACAAAGCGATGGCTCAACATGGAGAACAATGACTACATTTTCCATGGTCACATTCTCAGCGAGATGTTGGATTCACTCTTCAATGTCTATCAAACTATTGAATATGCCAAGGAGCTGTGGGAGATGCTCGAAGCTAAGTACATGTTGGAAGATGCCACAAGTAAGAACTTTCTTATTATCCAATTTAATAACTTTAAAATGGTTGAGTGTAGGATAGTTCTTGATTGATTTCATGAGATTAAAAGTATACTAAGTAACTTTAAACAACTTTAAACAACAAAAGATCTACATAAATGAGGTATATATTGTTTCTTCAATTATAGGAACACTCTCACCTTCATTAAAAGAAAACAAATGGACTTTAATGTATTTTATGGAATCTATTACTATTAAGGGTTTGGCTAATCATCTTCGAATTGAGGAGGAATTAAGAATGTATAATAAAATCAAGGAGAATCCCTCCAAGGTTCATGTGAGTCAAGAGAACTCAAAGGAGATAAAGAACAATAACAAGTATCGGAACAAGAGCAACAAGAAACCCAAAATGCTATATTGGGGAAGAGGCAAGCTGGGGCACCCCAAGAGGGAATGTCTGGTTTGGAAGAAGAAGCATGGGCTCATGTACAACCCTAAGCATCATGTGGTAAGAAGGAGTCCAATGAACCCTTCGTAGCCATGATAAAGGGCCAAATCAACATTGTGGCAAGCAACAATGTTTTGTAGGTTGATTCGGGTACATCAAGGCACGTTTGCATTAACCACTTTTTGTTCAAGTCTATCCAACTTGCCGAAGAGGGGAGGAAGCTCTTCATGGGGAACAACTCCCCGGTCAAGGTTGAAGGGATAGGAGAAGTCGAACTTTTACTTTTTTAGAAAAGACACTTCTTTTGAATGATGTGTACTTGGCTCTAGAAATTTGTAAAATTCTTGTTTCAGGTTTCATTTTAAGAAAGAATGGTCTCAAACAAGTGTATAAAAGGGATAAGTATGTATTTTCCAAGGGAGGGACCTTCATAGGAAGTGGTTATTTTTGTAGGGATATGTTTAAATTAAATGCTTCAAGTGGCAATAAGATGAATCTTTCCGTTTACATGCTTGACTCTTGTTTAAACTCTTCTCTATAGCATTTGAGACTTGGACATGTTAAATATAAGAAATTGAAGTGCATGTCTAAGCTTGACTAAATCCTAACTTTGGATGATAAAGTACAGAAGTGTAGAACTTAGATGTTAACAAAAATCACCAAAAGTTCATTTCCAAGTATTGTGCGAAATTCTAAGTTGCTGGAATTGATTCATAGTAATTTAGGAGATTTTCATAGCACTCCTTATATAAGAGGTAAAAGATACTATGTGACTTCCATTGATTATTTCTCTAAGTATTGCCAAGTATTTATTTTGCATTTAAAAGATGAGACTTTAGACAAGTTTAAGGTATATAAAGCTAAAAGTGAGTTACATTGTGAGACCTTAATAAAATGGTTAACATAAGATAGAGGTGGAAAATACTATGACACTAATTACTTTCAAGAATGTGGTGTGATGCATGAGACCACAACACGATATATAATGCAACAAAATGGTGTGGTTGAAAGAAATAATGGGATCTTAAAAGAAGTGGTGAATGCCATGTTGTCTTACTCTGGTTTAAGTGAATGGTTTTGGGGTCATGCCTTATTAATGTTATGTTTTAAATAGATTTCGAACTAAGGGAAACTCTAAGACCCCATATGAACTTTGAAACAAAAGAAAGCCAACTGTAAAGCACTCTAGAGTTTTGGGGTGTAGGGCCATTGCAAGGGGACTGAAGCGTAAGAAAAGGAAATAGGGTGAAAGAGGAATTTAATGCATCTTCATAGGTTATGCTCTTGAGAGAAAATCCTTAGGTTTATGGTTATTCAACAATATGACTACATAACGGTGAACACCATAATAGAGTCAATGGATGCAATCTTTGATGAGACTTGGTTCTCTTCGATTTCTAAACCCAAGGGTGTCATTCATGACATGGTTCCAAATGAGGCTATTTAAAGCCCAGCTCATTGCATGTGGCTTTACACAAAAGTATAGTATTGACTACTTTAACACATATGCACCCGTGGCTAGGATTGCAACTATAAGAGTACTTATACTCCTAGTGGAGCGTGACATGGTGGGGATTGAGGGGCTTGAGTTGAAGAAGATGAAGAAATTGAATCTAGAAACTAGAAGGAACCTTGAACCTTTGATATGAACTTGACAATGGAGGGCTCCAATGTCAAGAACTGGCAATCCCACTAAGATTAGATAAAGCTAAGCACACTAATCCATAAAGGAATTGACTTGCTAACACCACCCCAATGATTCAAGGATAAAGTAAGAACAAGATTTGAGAGAGATTAGGGAGAAAACCCTTGCTTTTCATTAATGGCTTAATCAACAAAAACTGTCTAGACAATTACAAGGGGAAAAAAAAAACCCATTTATACAAGGCAATTAATTCCACTAAAACGCAGTCGTTTCAGCCGACAATGCAAAAAAATAGTGTCGTCGAGGGTACGACTAAATTGGCAAGCAAAAGAGGGGTTTCTAAAATCGTGCGGGACCGCGGGCGCGACGGTTGTGTCGTGGGCACGACCACCCTGGCCCAACTTATTTTGAGTTTTCACCAACGGTTTTATCGCGAGTGCCACCCCTGCCATCGCGGGTGGTACGACCTTCGGGTCACATTTTCATTTCTTCCTCTTCAGGCATAGCACCCGCTACAAAAGCGTAGCGGGGGGTGACGACCCTGACTTCTCCCATTTCATTGCCTTGTGTTTTATTCAACCAAATCCACTTCTGAACCCCGATGCCATCATAGCCATGCTTTGCTGGGACGACCCGGTTTAATGTTAGGTCCCAATGCCTTCGGGGTTGGTGCCACGCCCGAGTCTCTAGAGGGGCTCGGGACCCATCAAAAGGATGGCCGAGACAAACTTGCAGTTTCCAAATTCCACGGGAAATTGAACCTCGAGACTTGGGGAGGTGGATGCGAACCTCTTGGCATAGGTGACGAGGGAGGAATACGATACTCGAGCTTCTTCATCCGTCCCTTCTTGAGAAGGGTTTTCCCTCTAATCCTTAATTAATGGGTTCGTCATCCTCGATGTAAGGTGAAAGGTCGCCGATGTTGAAGGTGGAGGAGACTCCCATGTCGCCCAGAAGGTCAAGCTTGTATCCGTTTTCGTTCACCTTCTCCAAGACTTTGAACGGGCGATCACTCCGCTGCATAAGCTTGTGCATCCTCCGTGATGGAAACTGTTCCTTCCTTGAATAGAGCCAAATTAATTCCCCGAGCATGAAGGTGGTGCCCCGGCGGTGTTTATTGGCTCGTGCCCTGTAGACCTCATTGGTTTTCTCAATCTTGTCTCGGATTTGTTGATGAAGCTTTTGAACTCCCTTACCCTTCTCGCTAGCCTTATAGCTTGCTCTTGACTCCAAGGGTAGTGGAAGGAGTTCAATGGGAGTGAATGGGTTCACTCTATAGCAAGTCTCCAATGGCGAGTGGCTGGTGGCAAATGAGGGAGCTCGGTTATAAGCAAACTTGGCATGGCAAAGTTTGACGTCCCAATCCCGCAAGCTTTTGCTCACAAGCCCCCTAAGCACAGTTGAGAGGGTCTTGTTGGTTACCTCTGTTTGTCCATCGGTTTGGGGATGGTGGGACGTGCTAAAAAGGAGTTTAGTGCCAAGAAGCTTCCAAAAGGACCTCCAAAAGATGGACATGGATAGTTGATGTCTCCCTGATGTTCACCATGCAAACTTGACATCCATCTCTACGATACATGATGTCCATCTTTGCGGTACTTGATGTCCATCCCTGCTCACATGCTCACCAAAATGTCATGCTCATATTATCTGTTCCATATATAGTTAACGTGAATGGTACAATCTCGGACACCTTTCCTGGTGGCAGAGGGTTGAGATAAGGTGATCCGATGTCCCCATTCCTTTTTGTGTTGACAATGGAATATCTCTTAAGATCCATTGAGTATCATATTTCACAAACCAAGGGGTATAAGTATCATCCTAACTGTTCCAGACTGAAGCTCTCTCAGCTTATGTTTGCAGACGACTTGATACTTTTTACCTCGGCGAACAAAGTTTCCATTAGAGTTCTAATGGAAGCTTTCCAGCATTTTTCTAAGGTAACTGGCCTTGAAGCTAACCAAGAAAAATCGGAGGTAATTTTTGGTGGTGTTCAAAATCCTTCTGAGCTTTTGAGTGAAACTAGGTACGAGCAACGTGTTCTGCCGTTTAAATATTTGGTATGTCGGTTTCCGCTTGCAAGCTGTCTGTTGTCTGCTGTGGACTACAATAATTTAGGGGAGAAAATTATGGTCCAGATAAAATTATGGTCCACTCGGAACATTTCATATGCGGGTAGAGTTACCCTCATCAACTCTACTCTGATGGGTGTAATTGGTTTTTGGTCTAGAATAATTGTCCTCCCTGATAAAGTTATTGAAACGATAAATTGCTATTGTCGGAATTTCCTTTGGGGCGGTACTCCAGATTACAGAGGTCCTCCTTTTGCGTCTTGGTCGGAATCAGGCAGCATGAAATTTACAGAGGGTCTGGGCTGCCGAGACTTGATCACTTGGAACAAAGTGTCAATTGCCAAATTGGTGTGGGACATTCAAGCAAGTAAAGACATCCTTTGGGTCAAATGGATCCACTCAAAATATATCAAAGATCATTCTTGGTGGAGCTACCAACCCCCATATGATGTTTGTCCTTATTTCAAACACCTTTGTACGATTAAGGAAGAAATTAAATGGGGTTCGTATCCAGGGCGCCGAAGGGAATGGGCTGAAACTGGTCATTACACAGTTGCAAGCGGGTATCGATGGCTTCTTCCCGCCTCAGACAATCCTTGGTGGGCTGACCTTGTCTGGAATAGAATGATTACTCCGAGACATGCCTTCATCTTGTGGCTTCGCTTCCGGGAACGTCTCCCTGTTCGGAGTAGAACTAGTCGCTGGAGTAATGGTAATAGTTCATTCTACCTAGTTTGTGAGCGAAACGATGAAACACACACTCATTTGTTCCATAGTTGTGATCTAGTGAGGGGTATAATCATGGAGATGGCTGACTGGCCTTGCAGTACGTTTCTGGACTCGGCTGATCTTGGCCACATGAAACAGAGGATGGAAGCAGCTCATTTATCTCGCAACGTCACCTATCTGATTTGGGGAATTTATGGTGTCATTGTTTATCATACATGGAGAGAAAGGAACAATATAGTGCACGGGAAGGCTAAACGAACTCCTAGATTAATTGCTCAACACATCAGGGAGGAAGTCAGGGGCAGAGCCATTAGAATTGCTAGATCGGGGAAGAAATACAAAAGTTGTACTGATTTGGTCCTTGCTTTTTAGTTTCCTCTTATCTGTTTGTTTTGCTCCTGGTTGTATATTAGCTGGCTTTTTGGTCAAGTAATAAAACCGTATAGCCTTGTTTTGTCTGCAAATATATATATATATATATATATATATATACATATATATATATATATATATATATACATATATATATATATATACACACACACACACACACACAAACACACACTTGTTCTTATACGCGTGTAATGCATGGGACAAAAATAAATAACACATTCTGTTGACAAAAGGTTTAGACTATATTGAAATAAATAACATAATTTTAATATTCCTAAAAATATCACCTTTTAATATTTGTATACATGATGATTAGAATACATTCGTAAATTCTTTTATTGATGGTGAATACACTTATGGTTTTATTTTTTCTTTTTTGAGCCATTGAAATTCTTGTAATAGTTATTCTTGTTTTTAGTAAAAGTTATTATGATTGACCAAACATTAAAATTATTGACCTTGCCAATTAATAAAAATATGATATTTTTTAAAAAAATAATGAAAAGATCTATACACTAATTGTAACTTACCAATTAATAAGTATACCTATCAATTAATAAACATTAATATTTTCTTTGACCAATTAATGCTTTTCAAAATTGCCCTCATTAAAATATACATATTAAGATCCTCACCATTTGTACATATATATATATATGTTGGACAAATCAATAAGATTTTCCATTAACAAAATCACGTACATGATATTCGGGCATACCCGAGGGGTCAAACAATAAACCAGACCCAAGGTCAAAACAAGCTCAATCTAAAGAACACCAAACATCAAACACAATTTATTACAAACAGACCCTAATAGAGTCTCAAATCTATATCATTCCCTATGAGAATACTCACAATAGCCACTGATCGAGAAGAGTTTTGATATACTCTTCTATTTCGTTCAACCCACACATGATATATTATGGCAACAAGAACCATCCTCTGTTTCTGCTCTCCAAAGCCTACGTTCTTCCAATCATCACCAGTCCAATCAGACCAGATGGGAACCCTTCCAAAAAGCTTCATCCATACTTCTTCACCAACCTTAATCGAATACTTACACTTAAAAAATAGATGAGTGTTAGTTTCCAGTTGGTTGTGACATAAAAAGCATCTATTCGCAAGTTGTGTGCCAAATCTCTGTATTCGATCAAGAGTATTTAATCTTCTATTAATAGCTAACCACTCCACAAAAGCACATTTGGGTATACAAGATTTACACCAAATTAACTTGTGCCAATGCACCTTCTGTGCATGCTCCTTTATGTAATCATAACCCAATTTAATACTATATTTCTTCCCTGCCAATAGTAGCTCTTGGAATAAAGGTTTCAACAGATCCTTAGCTTTGAGTAAATGCCTCCAATACCAGCTACAATTCTGTTTAACCTCACTTTCCAAAATATTACACTTCTTTACATATATATGATGAATCCATTTAAGCCAAAGAGACTCCTTGTTACTCAACAGCTGCCAAATCAGATTCCCAAGGGCTGCCGTGTTCCAGGCATGATGAGCATCTCTAATATTTAATTCACCTTCACATTTAAACAAGGAACAAGTAGCCCATGAGATAGGAGGAGATCTGGTTTCACTTCCCCAAAGAAAGCTCCGACATATCTTCTCAATAGTAGAAATAACCTCCTTTGGGAGAATGAAAATTTGAGCCCAGTATGTGTGTAAGGACATCAAAATACTATTGATAAGCCCAGTCCTACCCGCATATGTGAGTTTCTTTACTGCCCACCCCTGCAATCTACTAGACATCTTCTCATGAGCATAGCACAATCATTTTTCTTCATAGGAACCCCCAAATATCTGAAAGGTAAGCTGTCTTCCTTAAAACCCAATTTCCTCAGAATTTCTATCTTAACATCAGAATCGACATTCGCAAATATAATGTCAGAGTTTGATGTATTAGGCTTCAAACCAGTAGCCTCAGAAAAATGATCCAAAGCTTTTGATAAAATATCAACACTCTTAAATTCTCCAAAGCAAAACATGAGTAAATCATCAGCAAAACTTAAATGTGTCAATTTAAGTTTAGAACAGAATTGATGATACCTGAAATCCTCATTTGAGACATGAAAGCGAATGGTTCTATCAAGATACTCCATTACCATCACAAAAAGAAGGGGTGATATGGGATCTCCTTGATGCAATCCACGCCCACTACTGAAGTAACCATAAACATCGCCATTAAAACCCACTAAGAACCGAGTCGAGGTAACACAGGACATAATTAGCTCAACAAAATTTCATGGGAGGTTGAGTGCCAATAGCAAGTTACGCAAGAAATCCCAATTCACAGTGTCATAAGCTTTTTGAATGTCTACTTTCAAAAGACAACTTAGAAGGCTCCCTTCCTGTTGTAAAGTCATACTAAATCTTCGGCTATTAGGATATTATGAAGGATTGATCTTCCTTCAACAAAGGCAGCCTGGGAAATATCAATTAGCTCCGGGAGAACCTCACTTAGCCTGTTGCAAAGAATTTTGTAATGGTCTTGTATAATACATTACAACAAGCTATAGGTCTTAAATCCCCAACACCTTTTGGACAATTAATCTTTGGAATCATAGTAAGGATAGTAGCATTCACCTCATCAAGGAGTTTCCCTGTTGAAAAGAAGTTCTATATAACTGCAAATACATCTTTTCCTATCACAGGCCATGTCGTTTTAAAGAAAGTTGCATTGTATCCATCAGGCCCAGGACTCTTTGAACCATCCATGCCAAAAATTACAGATTTTATATCCTCAACAGTAACAGGTCTAAGTAAAGACGCATGTGAAGCTGGTTTCAACCTCTTTCCTTGCATAATAATATCAAATCTCACCTTCCCAAACAAGGCTGTTTAGAGAAAAAGGATTCAAAATGTGTAGCCAGAAATTCCCCAATCTCCTTATCATCTTGCAATACCCGGCCTTCATAATTTTCCAGAGCCAATATCTTGTTTTGATAAGATTTGGTCTTAACCATTGAGTAAAAGAATGTTGAATTCTTATCACCCTTCTTCAACCAATCCGCTTTTGTCTTCTGTCTCATTAGCTTCATAGCTGCATTAAGGGATTCCTGGTAAACACTAGTAGCCTCATCCATCTTCTCCTGTAATAATATATCAGTAGGATTCAACAAGAATGCCTCCTGAGAAGAAATAATTTTCTCATAATCAGCCTGTACTTTTTGAAATATATCACCGTAAGCATTTCTATGCAATACAGATAAAGGCCTCTTCAAGGACTTCAATTTTGTGACCAATCTGAACATTGGAGTCCCAGTAACATTCTGATCCCAGCTGTTTTCAACCAAAGATCTATAAGATGGGTTGTCACTCCACATATTGCACAAGAGAAATATTCTTCGTGGCCTTTGAACTGGAGAGCACAGATTGACAATAATAGGAGAATGATATGAAATACCGTGTGTAATATATATATATATATATATATATATATATATATATATATATATATATATATATTGTAACCAAAGGTAAGAAATACAACTCTAGGTAAACCTTCTCTCAAGGGATCTACCTAGTTTATCCTCCCACAAAATATAAGACAAAGAACTCGACGGAGGGGAGGTCCAACAAGCTGCTGATTGGAGAGAAACACCAAACTTCTTGGAGTAAAGTATCAAATGAATGTCTTGGAGTAAAGCAACTTTATTACCTTCCCTAAACACATGAGAAAAAGTAAGGCAATTACAAAGGGCCAGCATCAAATGAATGTCTTGGAGTAAAGCATCTATCTCCCAAGACGTCTAGAAATCACCACACGAATCCTTAATGATAACAAGATTATCTCGTTCAATATGTAAGGGAGAGAAAACATGCTGAAGTGCTTGCGTCAGCCACTAGAATCGAGGAAGAAGCCAAAGGGAAGGAAGAAGCTGCCAACAAATGCCCAAGAGAATCTTGAAGAATGAAAGTTCCCGCATTGCTACCCAAAGACATGGAACTGTCAAAGTTGAGCTTGAACGACCCCTGTGGAGGCTTACTCCAAGCAACCCACACCTATTCACCACCAGAGTTTGAGCTTGAACTTTTTCCAACTTCTAAAAGAGAATCTCTTGTACGATGCCATATCCTCCATTCTACAGCAGCTCTTTTAGCACAAACTAAGGTTGTGGTGGAGGGAGTGGTGGATTGTTTGAAAACAATAGTATTACAGGAGTTCCAAATACTCTACATACGAGCAATAACCCTATCAAAATTTTTGGTTCCCTTAATACAAGAACAGAAGCTCTTAACAGACTCTGAAGGCCGCGGAACGGTAAAGGACCACAACCAATTATGCCAAACAGTAGACTCCCAAATTTCCTTTGTGAGAGGGCAAGATTGAAAAAAAAAAAGAAAGGTGATCAAGATCCTCTAAATACAAGGAACAACAAGGACAAGCAACCCTTGGAAGATTAATACCACGATAATTTAAACAAGCTTTAAGAGGTAAGCATTCCCAAGAGGTTACCAAAGGAGCAATTTCAGCTTTGGTTGAACATCCAATTTTCAAATGTATTTAAACTCTCAAGGCTGGGAGTTTGGAGAAATATTATGAGCTAAGCAAGTAGCTGATTTGGTAGAAAATTCACCGTTACTTGATAACCCACAACATAACTCATTAGTCAAACTATTAATAGGGATAGGAATATTATGAATAAGATAAAATAAAAGAGGGTTTACAAGAGACTCAAGCCACACAATATCCTAAGTCTTGTTAGGAAGGATAAAACTTTCAACTTTTAAGTTCAAATCAACTACTAAAGGATCCACAATATTATTAATAGAAAGTAAATTATCTGAAGAACACCAATTATCTTTTCAGAAATTAATTCATTCACCATTACCTAGTTTCCACTGAAGACCCTTATATAAATATTTAGTCGAAAATGGAATCATGTTGTTTAGGGGAAACCTCGAAAAGGGAATCCTTATATAAATATTTAGCTTGCATTTGGTCAACCCAAATACCATTCCCAAAAAGTATCTTCCACAGGAGTTTGCATAAAAAAAGCAGTATTAAGATCGTCAATTTTTCTAATACCAAGACCCCCTGACTTTTTTGGCATACACACTTTATCCTAAGCTACAATTTATTAGTGGACATATCTTTCCAAAAGAAATCTTGACAAATGAAATCAATTTGCCGTGCAGTATCTTTAGGAAGCTGAAAGCATTGAATAGTATGTGTAGGCATAGCCTCCAAATCAAACTAAATAAGGATCGATCGACTCGCCTTAAAAATAAATTTAACCTTCCACTGTTGCAACTTATCAGCCGTACGGGAAACCAAATCGTAAAAAGTTTGTTTAGAAGGACGAGCAGAGAAGATCGGGCATCCCAAATATTTATCGAAACCCGACACTTGGGAAATACCAAACACCCCTATAACTAATTGTTTATCCCTCGCAATATTATTAGAAAAGATCGCAGAGGTATTATTAGAAAAGATCATAGCAGACTTATGAAAATTGATAAGTTGCCCCGACCAATTACAAAAGTTTTAAACAATAGCATGAAGCTTTTGATACGAGTTTAAATTCGTTTTACAAAATAGAAGACTATCATTTGCAAAGAAAAGACATGGGATGCATGAAGCCCGAGGACAAATTTTAACACTAATTCCAGATTTATCATTATTGGCTTCATGACAAATTTGCCTAGTAAGGACTTCCATGCACAAAAGAAAAAGGTAGAGTGATAATGGATCACCTTGATGAACTCCCCGAGTAGGCTTAAAAAATCCACTAGTTTCACCATTTTTAAGAACAGAGTAAGAAACAGAGCTAACACATTCCATTATTCAATTGACCCATTTATCATGAAACCCAAATTGAACGAGGACAACTCTCAATAAATCTCATTCAATTCTATCATAAGCTTTTTCCATATCCAATTTAAGAGCAACTCAACTCTTCTGACCTTTCATATTACGAATTTTATTAACTATTTCATGTGTGAGCAATATATTATCATGAATAGATCTGGCAGGCACAAAGGCGCTTTGAACATGATCAATTAGTTTATTTAGAGCATCTCGCAGCCAATTAACCAATGATTTAGAAATAATCTTATACAGGTTATTGCATAAACTAATTGGGCGGAAATGATTCAGAGACAAAAGATTTTCAATTTTTGGAATTGAAGAAATAAGAGTATGATTGACTTGCTTTAACAAACGACCGTCATGAAAGAATGAAAGGATAGATTGGCAAACCTCAGTACCAATAACATCCCAATGATTTTGAAAAAAAAAAAAGCAATACCAAAGCCACCAGGATCCAAAGCTTTGAACTTATCTTGCTCAAAAACAACAGTTTTAATTTCATTATGAATAAGTTTAATATTGCCATATGGAGAAATTAAATTAGGGAGTAATTGAGGGATAACTCTATTAGGATCAAACAACGACTTAAACCTCTGTTTAAACTGACTGACGAGTTAGTTTTTCTTTATTACGTTAAAGTTAGAATATATATATATATATATATATATATATATATATATATATATATATATATATATATATATATATATATATATATATATATATATATATATATATATATATATATATATACACATAATGTTTGTATTCATCGACCTAAATTAATATTAGCTCGGAAGAATGGGGAAAAAAACTCTGAGAAAAAACATACTTCATTCTTTCAAATGCCTCCATAAACCCGCTCACATATCCAACAACAAGAAGAGGAGAAAATTAACTCCCAACTATAAATATAAATATAACCTTCAAACCATTCCAACAAATATGTTGAATTTTTATTTTGTTGGAAGAAGTAAAAAAAGCAAAGAAAAAGAAAGATTATCCATGGATTCTTCCTTTGATGGTTCTAACCATGTTTAACAATAGCTTTGGCGGTTTTGATTTTGAGGAACTTGACTGTTTGTTTGAAATCAGATTAAACTGGTTAATGAGGATGTTGCAGGAGTCGATTTATCTACCAGATATGGTATCGCTAGTCTATGTAGTGCCTGGGTATTTTCTGTAAATAATTTGATGTGTAAGGTCGAATTGATAGTAGAAGGAGGAAGCCGTTATGATTGAGAAGATTACGCAAAATAGTGTAGAGGGAGAGGGGAGGGATCAAAAGCACAGTTATAGCCTTGCAGCTATAATCACGTGTAAGGATTATTATTCATGGTTTTAAACATCAAATATGACCCTACTCTTGAAAAAATGCTAAAAACATAAATATAGGTGGCCAGATACACAATCTGCTATTGCTATTTTGTATGGTAGGTAAAAAATTATCTGAATTATGCATGCTCAAGGTTGTTAGAATCGGGATCCTAGTTATAATTGATGAGCGTAATTAGGATCAGAATCATAGAATCGGATTGAGAATTTGTAAGATTCTAATACAATAGGCAAATATAAAAAAAAACGTTCTATAATAATTAATATCTTAATAAATATTCGCTCGTAATCAAGTAATACATTAAATTGTATACTAGTTGATAACTTTTATACAAAAATGATATTGCCATAACAAAATTTTAAAGATAATAATATGTGCAAATATTACCAAATTCACGTAGGAACGTGGATCGAATCGTAGGATCATATAATCGTGTTGCGATTCTAATACATAATATTTAGACTAAACCAGGATCGTAAGATTCTAACTACTTTAAGATCATTATAAGAGTTGGATTGATGAAGAGTTTTGAATCGTTAGCTCATCGAATTGTTGATCTGGATCAAGATGTGAATAACTTTGTACACATTATTGACTTTTTTCCACCTTACTCACAATATTTTACTAAAAAATTATTAAAAATCATGCATATATTTTCAATTTTATCCCATCCATCCAAACTTTACCAATATTATTATTACCTTTATCTAAATTTTCCACATTATACAAACTTATCCGTAAGCAAACTTTTCCTGCACCAGAAAAAAAAACCCTTAATTAGTTAAATTTTGGTGTAATAGTATTTCAACGAATAACAACAAATGATAAACCTGGCGCCAATTATATAAAACCATAGATCTAACCTCGATCACAATCACGTCTGTCTGTCCCCCCCCTACGTCCCTCCCTTTTTTTGTCTCTCTAAAAGCACAATACATTTTTCGTTCAAATAGGTCATCATAGTTATGCATACACCGTTAATCACAGCTTAATCACATCTTAGGCAGAACTAAACCAACTTCAAGATTTAGAATTGAGAGGGAGAGAGAGAGAGAGAGAAGATGAGCAGCTCAGATGTTGAAGAAGGGAGGTCGGAGCTCCGGAAGCCGTTCTTGCATACGGGAAGCTGGTACCGGATGAGTGCTGGAACCGGAGCATCCACGGCGAGTATGATGATGGGGCCCAGACAATCCAGTATTTTCGGTTCAGTTGCCAATCTCCGCGAATCAGCTGTCTCCATTGTTTTCTGTGTCCTAATCGTTGCTCTTGGCCCCATCCAATTCGGCTTCACTGTTAGTAAATCTCTCTTTTTTTCTTTTTTTTGTTTTTAATTTCTTCTCTTCTCTTCGTGTCTAAATTTGGGTTGTCTCCATCATCAGTGTGGCTATTCATCGCCAACACAATCTGCAATCATCAAGGATCTTGGATTGAAGGTCTCGGAGGTACCAACTATTCCTTTACTTGTTATCTGCAATTTCTTGCATAAGTTACTCCAATCTTGAATTATGGATCACTAACTGTTAGTTGGCCGTGGGCCAAAATGTCATTGTGACAGACTGACAGTTCTTTGGACCAACTAATGATGCCTACTTTTCCATTAATAAATACATGTTTTTAATTTTGGTCAATTTATTGTGGGGACAGTTTTCTCTGTTTGGATCGTTGGCAAATGTGGGAGCCATGGTTGGAGCAATTGCTAGTGGCCAGATCTCTGAATACATTGGCCGTAAAGGGGTACCAACTTTTCCTATATTTTTTTTTTGTTTTGTTATTGATAATTACCTTTATCATATGGTTTCCGATATTTAGTTTCTCGGGGTAGAGTACAAATACTTGGAGATACCTGTATGAGATGCGCATGGAAATATTTTAAGAGAATATTCATATGTACAAGTATGGTTTTGTAGGTTCTTAATGGCTTACATTAACTTTTAGATCAGCAGGTTTTATAATACCTTCTCATACTGTTGTCTAATGAGAACAAAAGAAGGGCTGTGAACATAGGAGAAGGATCCACATGATTAATCGAAATGAGATTGTACTTGTATTTGATAAGACTGGGTTTTCACTTTCATATTAGCTCTGGAAAGAAACGGTGATGAATTACTCCTTATTTGGGACGTTTGATCTGATCAAACAAATCGAGGACATTTTGGTTGATCAAGTTACATATATATCAGTCCGTTATTAATTATGTTTCTTTCCTTCTTCAAATTTCAGTCTCTGATGATCGCCTCAATCCCGAACATCATAGGATGGCTTGTCATTTCATTTTCCAGGGTAAGTGAGGAAGTGAATGATCTTGAGGCTGTTGGTCTATGTTGGATATTTCCGTGATGGGCTTGCTAATGTGTATCATATCTCCTCTTTTTTATAGGATGTCTCATTTTTATACATGGGACGGCTGCTTGAAGGTTTTGGTGTTGGCATTGTTTCCTACGTGGTAACCATTGTTATTCTGGCATGTTTGATTTGATGGCTTGATGAAAGAGTTGACTAATACACATATGGCCGTAACCATCTTCATTTTGATAGGTGCCTGTTTACATAGCAGAAATAGCACCACAAAACATGAGAGGAGCCCTTGGATCTGTGAACCAGGTCTTCCTCTTTTTTGTCTACTGCAACTTGATCATTATCTCGTTAGCTGTACTCTAAATTGTTCTTTACAATTTGGAATAAATGGCGAATCCTTTAACTGAACCACATCGATTGACAGACTAAAACAGTTCTTTTCTTCTTCAGCTTGCAGTTACCCTCGGGATTATGCTGGTTTACCTGCTGGGGATTTTCATTAACTGGAGGCTACTTGCGACCATAGGTACGCCCTCTTTAAAAGTATCCTTGCATTGGATGTCTGTAACAACTGGTTTGCTATCCGACTGAAGCACCAAATATGTATATATCTGAGAAATGTTAAAGGTAAGGTTTGAATTCAGAGAATGTTAAAGATTAATTCTGACTTCTGAGTATGAATACAACTAACTATCCATGGTAATAAACTAATAATTTCCAAAATCAATCAGCCCCTTGCAATACAGACTTATTAAGATGATGGGAGCTTGGGATCTTTAACTATAGGTATTAACGGAAATTGAACGAACCAGCTGTAGTTGGATGAGCCCAAAACATGGCGTTAAGTTACAACAGTAAAACATTGTCTGCTCCTTACATGGGAAACTTTAACCTTAAGCCTGCGGGTGGGATTCAGTGGCCATGGTGACCAAGGATTACAGTCACCATAATGGTGCAATATTGCTTCGTGCAAGTCGCATGCCGTTACTGTGGATCCATATGCTGCTTAAACTATGAGAAAAAACGCCCATCTAAACTCTTACTTTTCCATGGTGTTGTAAGTGGCAAACAATTTTAAAATATCTGGTCAATTGGAACACAATCTGTCTTATCTGAAGTTTTGAATTCAGGGTTAAGAATGCTACGTAAGAACCCTCCCACAGGCCACACCTTATTTTACAGCAGATATTTTGAGGATGGACTCAACCAAGAACAATCTGTCAATGATTTCTTGATTCACTGATACCCATGGGTAAATGGTGTTGGTTCACTATATATACCTTCTAAAAAAGGATAGCATAGTGCAAGAGGTCTAGCAAAGAGTGTTTAATGAAGAATTCATTTATATTTATTCAAGGTCTGGCTAAGAACATGAATATAGGCCATAGGGAACTATATTTATCTCTTAAAGCCATGATCTCCAAGACATCATTGGAATCACTTTATTCCTTAAGCCTTGTACACCAGGTCATGTTCTTAATTTTTGCTCTTGAGAGCTCAAGCTTTTGTGCTTCCACATCATTTTCTAGTTGCAGGAGAAAATCTATTTACTCTCCTTGTTGAAGATAAGTCTCAAAATCTTATCCTCATGTATTGCAGGAATTTTGCCTTGTGCTGTACTGATACCTGGATTATTTTTCATACCGGAGTCTCCTCGCTGGCTGGTGAAATCCAAGAACATGATACTGCTCACTCAGTAGTTTATATTCCATTGCATTCTTACACTTGCTTCTTTCCCTGCTCCAGGCTAAAATGGGAATGATGGAAGAGTGTGAAGTTTCTTTGCAAGTCCTTCGAGGATTTGATACAGATATTTCTGCTGAAATGGCCGAAATAAAAGTAATCAGCTAACCTAACGATATAACTTTGACCTAGCTCACACTATTGCAGACCTTCCGTTGTAAATGTGAAGTTGTTTCCAACTTGTGCTTTCTATCCTATATTTCTAACTGAGGTGCGTTGTGCAGAAGTCAGTCTCATCATCAAGCAAAACAACCACAATCCGCTTTGCACATCTCAAGAGAAAAAGATATTGGTTTCCTTTGATGGTAATTGTCTTTTTTTAGAAAATGTGTTTTCAGGCTCTAATGTTTAATCTCCACTATCAAGATTCCCGGTCCTTTCTATTTACCATTATTTTTTTTTTGGGTATACTGCAGCTAGGAATTGGGTTACTCATGCTTCAACAGCTCTGTGGTATTAATGGCATCTTATTTTATGCCAGCACAATATTTGAAAGAGCAGGTTAGACTTTATCTACTTTGCTTACACTCGGACATAACACCCATGTTGAAGTGTCCGATGTCTAGCACTGATGGCATGTTGGAGTCAGCCATATCTATTTGGTTTAAAATAAGGGCTGAGCATATCGATACCATATCAAAATGTAAATGTCTAGATAACATGGATACTTATGCAAAATGAAGGCTCGAAGTACTTTAGATTTGATTCCTGAATTTTATTTGTCCTGTCAGTTAGGCTATATGTGTTTTCAGCGTTAATATGTTGCAAGTTGTCCTTCATAGTGTGCCTGCATTGGTTAATTCTATGGTAATTGACAGGAATATCTTCGGGCGCTGTTGCCACATTTGGCCTTGGTAGCATTCAGGTACATAGATCCAATTTTATGTTATAATCGGGTCAGATTATCCCCGATCCCTCATCCTCCTTCCCCTGCCCCTGCCCCCGCCCCCACCCACACCCCCCCCCTGTCCAGATGCTTAGGAAACATCGACTCTGAGGGTGTACTGCATTGTAAATTGTGCATGTGAACAGGTTGTTGCTACTGGGGTTGCTACCTGGCTGATGGACAAGGCTGGCCGGAGGGTTCTTCTTATAGTATGTTTCTGTTTGTCAATATGAATGCACATAATACTGTAACATGAGTAAGTGAGAAATGTTTAACATGCTCTCATCCACAACAGATATCCTCTGCTGGAATGGCTGCTAGTCTCCTCCTTGTTGCTGTTGCATTTTATCTGGAGGTAAGCCTGTATTTTCTATCTTCCCTGTTGCTGGCGTATAGGCTGTAGTTGCAGTATTGCGGCGAATACTGTGACACTTACACATAGAAAGATGTGTGCACTCATGTTCTGCTCAAGCTGAATCTCGGTGTTTTGATTGGACAGTACCTTATGTTTATTAGTTGCTAGGGCCTGAAATGCTAACACCTGAGCAAAATTCGTAAGCAAATATGTTTGCCACTGACATAACAGTCATACTGCTGCAATTCTCTCTTGTGATACAAAGGGAAGTTTCTTTTGGGGATTTTTTTTTTTTTTTTTTTTTTTGCGGGAGTTGTTTCAGTGGCATATTTGTGTGGAGGGTAGGGGTGGCCATGGCCTCCTTTACCCCAAAAAAAATTTAAAAATTAGTATAATTTAACATTAAAATTGTGGATTTTATAATGTATTTAATGACGGTGATAATATATTGGCCATCCCTAGTCTAAACATCTAGATCCGCCTCTGGGAATTTGTATGTTACATGTATTTTTATGCTATAATCTTCTGCCAGCTGTTTATGCCTTTTCACGATTGACAGGGTATCGTATCAGAAGATTCTGTGTTCTATAGTACGTTGGGGATGCTTTCAGTCATAGGATTAGTGGTATGTTTCTCAAGTGGATCTTTTTCCACAACCACCCCCCACACACACACACAAAAAAAAAAAAAAAAAAAAAGAAGAAGAAGAAAGGGAAGGGGTAAAAATATGTTGTTTCTAATGGTGTTTTCCCCCACTTGTGGCAGGCTATGGTGGTTGCTTTTTCTTTGGGAATGGGACCAATTCCTTGGCTCATAATGTCTGAGGTAAGTAGTTTGCAATTTGGTGGCATGACAACTTGTGGAACAATGATCTTAATTTCTATTATTGGGTTTGAGCAGATCCTTCCAGTCAGTATAAAAAGTCTTGCTGGAAGTGTAGCAGTGTTGGCAAATTTTCTGACGTCGTGGGGGGTCACAATGACTGCAAATCTCCTACTGAACTGGAGTAGTGGAGGTGAATCTTATCTCCCTGTCCTCCAAATGAAATTTCTCTAAGAGGGTGCCTAATGAAAATATTGTGCCAAGAGAGCAAACCGTCATTTTTGTAAGGTATCATCTTAAACCACATTGTGCCTGCCAACTAATCTGTAGCTCCTGATTTCGGTGCAGGAACCTTCACAATTTACACTTTTTTTGCTCTCTTTGCTGCGATATTTGTTGCGATATGGCTTCCAGAGACCAAAGGGAAGACTCTCGAGGAAATCCAAGCATACTTCAGATAAAGCGTTTCCACAGGTGTATGTATGCTGTTATATCGTCAATAGTGTGAATCTTGTGCAGCATAGGAACTTTCATCATGTTGTATACGTTGTAGAAGTGGGATGTGGTTCCCATCTTTGAGGAAAGAGTGGAGAACAACGGGAATCCTTCCATAATGGATAGCTGTTAGTCGTCGGGGGTCTCATTCTGTTCATTTCATTCTTTTAAAACTAAAGGAAAGACTGAAGAAACAAAATAAGTTCATTTTATGCTCTCCTTATTCCATGTTCAGGAAATTGTTTTATTCTTTTTCATTGAATCATAATGATCTGACCACACCTAGGTCATCCATGTTACAATTCACTCGCTTGGGAAAGTTTTTAGGTACTCCCACCGGAGTACACAACTCATCATCCTCCTGCTACACGTCAGCATAACGTCAAGATTTTAGTCCTGCATTACTGCTGTAATCGTTAGATATTACTACTAGATGTTAGATGTATAGTAATTTCCAATTTTTGGGAATTAAGGTATTGATGATAATTCCCACATATCTACTGTACATGTGGCATGATTAAATCTGATATGTCGATTTTATTTATTTTTTAAAAATATTAATTTTAATATTTTAAATTATGTAAAAATTAATTAAAAGTTATTTTGTTAAGGGTTTGTTAACTATGATGGATATTGAAGGAAAGCGAGTCAATTCTTTCCACCAGCCTCCATTATTTCCGCCGAAAGGTCGCCGAGCAACATCTGAGATGGAGTTCGACAATCATCTTCCTCTCTTTCCGATTTAAACTCATCATTGCTCAGTCCCTTCCCACCGCTTGCGCTGCTGCCCTCGATGTCGTCTAGAAGATCTGTTTCTAGGGCCGATTACGGTGATGATGACATTCGACATCGAGGTCGTCTTTGTAGTCAATAATTCGGTAGCCTTGGCCGGCGTCAGAACGGTGGAAGATGATGATTGTTTGTGTGAGACGGACTGTGGACCGATCATGGAAGCCAGATGGTCGTTACTGGTTTGGATTTTGAAGTTGAATTTCCAGTTTTGATAGTCTCGTGGTACTCATCTCCCGAAGGCGGCGTTGAGGGAGTGACGAATTAATGGCAACAGCGGAGTTGACGGAATGCATCTCGCAGTGGGTGACCTTTTGCCGACAACTATGGAGGCTGGTGGGTTGACGGAAACCATGGAGGCCAATGGGTGTTTTTTGGTTGAGGAACACTTCTCTCAAGGGTAGCCCTTCTCTAAAGGGTTCTAAGGATATCATCACCAAGAATAGATGACATTGATACCGAAGGACTTGATGTCCAACAAGCTGTTGACTGGAGAGACACACCGAACTTAGTAAACCAATCAGCAACTCTATTACCTTCCCCAAAAATATGAGAAATAGAGATGGACCCACAACTAGTAAGCAACAACCTAATATCTTGAACTAAGGGATTAATTTCCCGAGGACTATGAAATTCTCCTGGAAGAGCCTTGATGATGACGGATTGTCTCGTTCAATTTGTAAGGAAGACAATCCGTGTTGAATGATATAAAGAAGACCATTCCGCAAAGTCATCACCTTCGTAACAAGAATCGACGAATTCACAAGGGGCAATAAGGAAGTAGCAAAAAGACGTCCAGTAAAATCCCGAAAAAAGAATCCTACACTACTACCCTCAATAGACTTAGAACCATCAAAGTTGAGCTTTAGCGACCCCTACGTTGGTTTGCTCCAAGCAACCTAGATAGAACCACTAGACGCATAAGATGTAGCAACACTTCCCTCCCTAAGAAAAGAGTTTCCCAATCTATCCCACATCCTCTCCTCTGCCGACACCCATTTAGATCGAACCAAAGTAACAAAAGATGAAGGATTACCTTGTTTGAACACAATAGAATCACGAGACTTTTATACACTCCAAATAAGAGCATTAACACGATCAATAAAGGCAGTTCCCCCTAATTCGGGACTAGAATTGATGAAACAAATCTGATGGAGCAGGAGTGACAGAAGCACAAAGCCAACTTTGAGAAACAGCTGCAACCAAAGCTCATGAGCCTTTTAGGACAAGTGAAGAAAAGGTGCTTTAAAGTCTCAATGTAAAAAAACAACAAGGGCAAAAATACTAGGGAGATTAACACCCTGATAGTTAATACATGATCGAAGGGGTAAAGCATTCGAAAGTGATTTCCAGAGAAATAGTTTTAATTCAGGTTGTATGTCTAACTTTCAGATCCACTTAAATTCCCAAGGCTGAGAATTAGGTGCAATATTATGTGCTAACCAGGTGGTCGATTTTGTAGAAAATCCACCGTTACTGGAAAGCCCCCAACATAACTCTTCAACAAAATTATTGACAGGAATAGGGATACGGTTTAAATTAATCGAGTCTGGATTAACTACAGATTGTAACAAAGGAATATTCCAGGTTTTACTAGGCAGAATAAATCAGCAACTATTAAATTTAAATCTACAATGATTCATCCAACACATTATTTATGGTAAATAAATTGTCAGAGTGACACCAATTATCTTTCTAGAAATTAATTTTTTTCACCAGAGCCAAGTTTCCAATGAAGGTCCTTCGAAAAAAGAGGCATGTGGACTTCTTTTTTCTCGTCGGTCAGACTTCTAAACGCCCGTGGGACGGAATTAGGGTTTGTGCTGGGTTTTAACTTTAAAAAGCTCTTTAAGGATCAATTACACATTTCATGAATAATAGTTGTAAAATCACTTTCCCTTTACTTTGTGCATCTCATGAATCATTAAACTAAACCTTTAGGAGTGAACATCCACTTGTTCCAACTCTTCTGGGATTAATTCAATTTGTTCACAAAATGTTAGGCTCAGAGAAAGTGATTTAGGCAAATATTATTTAGAAAAATATTATTCAGAGAAAGTGATTTAGGCAAATATTATTTAGAAAAATACAACATCACCTTAAAGTTGCATCTGTACATTGTAAAACCATGTTAAACATAATTTAGGCAATCTCGATGTGTTTTATATTGAGTCTCCACCCGACTTTTTAAAAGGAAAAGCCAAGAAAATCAAAGGGAAAAAGAAAGAAAGACTCAGTCTCTGAAACCAAGAATGGATTTGGGGGTAAGGTTATGAACTTGAAAGGTAGGAACCTTTTGAGTTCGCCTCTCAGAAAAGAAAGACTCTACTGATAAGTGATTATTTTATAGTGATTTTTAGGGCTCAAACACTTGTATTTCATGCTTTTTATACATGGAAATCCATGTTTTTATAACAATTTCTGTGATTTCTTCACTTGGTTGCGAGATAAGTGCATTTTGTAGGGATTAATGAAAATACACCTAAAAGCATGAAGTTTTGGAGGAAAAAGGGAGAAAATATGAAGAAATTAAAAAGAAAGTTGAAAGTGAAGGAAAGTGAAGGAAGAGAATGGCCCAAAGCTCAAGGCCCGGCCCAAATATTGGGCGGACAGCAGAGACGCTGCCAGCGCCCCTGGCAGGGAGTTTGATCGTGGAAGAAAATCTAGCACGCTGCCAGAGTTTCTCACGCGCTGCCAGTGTGCGGACAAGGACAAGTCAAGTTTTAAGCCAGACGCTGCCAGCGCCTGGTGCCCTAGCCGTACCTTATAAAAGGCTTCCTTCGTCAGCCATTTAAAACATCCAATTTTTTTAGAAAGCAAGTTCTTGAGAGAAGATTTTTAGATAGTTTTCTTTCATAATAGCTTAGTTCTTAGGATTGTTAGTAGCTTTTAGATTATTGTAAAGTGATTGAAGAGAAGAAGAAGATCGATTCGGGTGACACAAAGAGATCGATTCCGCCACATCAAACACTCGGTTACTTATATTTTCTTTATGCTTTTCAGTTTTAATTCAGTTTGTGTAATGTTAATTTCTAGAATTATGAGTACTTAAATACCTTTGTTTGGGGGATAAACTCGATGTCCTTCGATTGATTTTGAATACAATCTCGGTGTGAAGTTATTCTTTTTACTCGTTTAATCTTCGTAATTTGTCTGTCACAGTAAAATATGGCTAACTGCCTTTTGCTTGGTATTAGATTCTCAATAACATAACAAAAGTTTGAATTTTGAATTTCAAAGACGAAGATTGAATAGGCTAGAAAACTGTTAGAAGTAATGGTTTCATGCTTAGGGTCAATTATAATCAGTTCTTATCTTTGATTAGGTTAAATAGCCATGAGAATAGGTGTTTAGTCTAATCACTGTAACTCACCTCGAATCGAAATATTGCTGTGAAAGGCCCTAGAAAGACTATAGACTCCGTATCCATTTATCGCTTTACACTCGGATTGTTGATTAGTTAATTGATTGACTAGGGTGGACTCCCTTGAACGCTTTTAATTATCTGTTAAAATCCTAAAAATTCTTGCTTTTTTAGTTTAGTTTCTTGAATCGATACCTCACAACTATTGATCGACCTAGCATCCTTTGCAGTGAACTAGTTTAATGCATAGTTGAACACAAATCCCTGAGAGAGAACGACAATTTTATACTACAGAGACCCGTACACTTGCGGTATACGGTTGACAGGCCCTAAACGTATCAGGTCTGTGTACCACGAGTGTACGGGTATGTGTAGTAATAAAATATCGTTCTCTCTCAGGGACTTGTGTTCTACTACGCACTAAACTAGTTCACTACAAAGGATGCTAGGTCGTCCAAATTGTTTTTTGGAATAATGAGTCAAAATACTAAACTAAGAAAGCATGAAAGATCTAATCTTTAGGGGTTTTAACGGTTGATTATGGGAGTTTAGGGGAGTCCACTCTAGTAACTTAATCAATTAAGCAGTGATTCTAGTTCGAGGTAATGGCCTTTCACAGCAATCTTTCGATTCGAAATGAGTTGCAATGATTAAACTAAACATCCTATTTTCAGGGCTATTCAATCTAATCAAAGATAAGAACCGATTATAACACGACCCTAGGTGAGAATCATTATTTTTAACTATTTTCTACGCCTATTCAATCTACGTCTTTCCAATTCAAGATTCAAACTTTCGTCATGTTATCAAGAATCTACTACCAAGTAAAAGGCGGTTAGCCAGATTTTACTATGACAGACAAATTACGAAGATCAAACAACTGTATTAAAATCTAAAACTGAAATCACACACTAATAATTAATCAAGAAACATCAAGTTTGTCCCCTAAACAATAAATCTAAGTACTCATGACAATAAAAACTGAATAACAAGACATGAGGAAAATAGAAATTAAACCGAACATCCGAGTCGTCGAATTCGATCTCTTCGTGTCACTCGATTCGATCTTCTTCTCCTCCTCTTTTGTTTCTAGTCTACTAGAACGGCTCCCCGAAGGGAGGAAAATACAAAGAAAACCCTATAACTAAACGGTGGAAATAAAACTGATGAATAGTCGATCGTCTCTTCTTCCCGAAGATAGAGAACTAGGAAAATAAAACCTAAACTAAAACTTGGATCCCTCTAGATAAAGGAGAGGTAGTGTTTTTATTCTCCCCCAACGGAGAGAATTTACCGGTAAAAACCCTAAAAGTGAGATAATAATCGAATGATGCGGCGGACATAATCTTATAACCGAGACACGGCGCTCATGGCGCACAGCTAATGGCAGCTTCGCACACACAGGCGCTATCAAGGGCTTGGGGACGCAGTCAGCATTTGTATGTTGGCGTCTGATCTTTCTGCTCAACGCTGTCAGCGTTTCTTGGTGTTGCTGCTGTGCTATGACGCTGGGTGATGGTTGACAAATGCTGCTAGCGTTTGTGATGATCAAGGGCTATGATTGCATGCTGTTGTGTGATCAAACGCTGAGCACTGATTCGTGGCACATCTTTGGGCCTCTTTCTCTTCTCTTCCTTTACTTCAAATTCTCTTTCTCTTTTCTTCTCATTTATTCTTTAATTCTTCTCTTTAATTCCTCTTCTTAAATTTCCTTCTTAAATTTCTTCTCCTTTTTCCTTATTTTTCTTGGTTTTTAGGGGAATTTTATTAAAATATGCAAAACACACTAATTTCCGACCAAGTGAAAAATATTACAGAGATTGGATATAAAATACTAGATTATATTTGAAAATCGTCTAAAATATACAAGTTAATTACCTAAAAATACCTAATAAATACTATATAAAATTCAGTTATCAACAGTCCTAACATGTTTAGGACCTATCAAGTTTTTGGCGCCGTTACCGAGGATTTGTTTCCCCAACTGCCATTAAACGAAAGCACTCTGGTTGATTAGGTTATTTGTTTTCTTTATTTTTCTTTATGATGCTTGGTATTCTTGTTTTTGTCTTTTTCAGGTTTATGCAAAAGACTTCTCTTTCGAATATGATCTCGAGATCGAACGCACATTGCGAGAGAGAAGAAAGAGAGCAAGACTGGAGAAAAAACAGCAAGAACAGCAAGAACGACGAAAAGAACAAGAAGAGGAGCAAGCTGAAAGCGAAGGAGAAGAGATGGCCGAGCCACAACGAATGCTAGGGCAATATGTAACACCCAGTGTCACTAACCCACAATCAGCTATCGCAGTCCCTGCAATTGCGGCGCATGACTTTAAGCTACGTTAGTCATTGATCAATCTGGTGTCCAAGGCACCGTTTCACGGGCTGCCGAGCGAAGATCCAAACCAACATCTGCAACTTTTTCGCCAAGCTTGTGACACCTTCAAGGCCAACAGAGTTTCTGAAGGTGCCATTAAACTGAGGCTCTTCCCGTTTTCTTTAGAAGGCAAAGCATGGGAGTTGCTTGATTCGCTCCTACCCAATTCCATCACGACATTTGACGGACTCGCCAACATGTTCTTGACAAAATATTTTCCTCATAGCAAGCTAACCAACTTGAGGAATCAAATTTCAACGTTCACCTAAGAACCTGACAAGACACTTTATAATGCTTGGGAAAGATTTAAGGACATCCTTTGACAATGTCCTCAACATGGATTCGAACCCTGGGTTCCAATCCAATCATTCTTCAATGGAGCAAACGATTTGACAAGAGGAAGCATCCTCTCAGCAGCTGGAGGAAATCTTATGGACAAGACTGTGCCCCAACTTACAAAGCTGATCGAGCAATTCGCGAACAATTTGTATCAGTGGTCCAAACCCCGCCACAGAGCAGCAGGTAAGCTAAATGTTGATGTTATTACTTTATTATCTTCTAAGCTTGATACTTTGACGCAGAAGATGGACCTTTAGAGATCACTTCCAAGCCCTCCAGCATTTAGTTCTTGTCAGTCGACCGAGCATGAGACTTTGACTTGTCCCTCAAGTGAAATTAGTAATGAACAGGTCCAGCAGGCCAACTATGTTGGCAACCAAAGGCAAAATTATGATATGAATTCCAATACCTATCAACCTGGACTTAGAAACCACCCAAACTTTTCTTACAAGAATAACCAACCGACTGGTCCTCTTCAATGACAAGGACACAAATATGTACCCCCATGGTTTCTGAGACCACCACCACAAGGTCCCCCTCAAAAGTCAAATTTAAAAACCTTGATGGAAAGTCTTATAGCAGGGCAACAAAAGCAAGAAGGGGTGATAAAAAGTTTAATTCAAAAGGAAGAGGCTTTAGCGACACATAATAAAATTCTAGAAAATCAGATTGCTAACTCAGCAACTCCCTCTACTAGCCTACCCCCTCAACCTGTCCCAAATCCGGGAAACCAATGCAATGCTATAGATTGTGAGGAACAGGACCCTAAGTGTGAAACTTTAGAATAATCTTCTAAACCTAGAGTAATCAAGGTAGACCTCGAGCCCGACCAAAGTGAGGGAACCGTAACACCCTTGGTTATGCCTAAAAAGGGAGGTCCGGGGAGTTTTAAGATCCCTTGTCAGTTAGATGGTAGGACAATTGAATATGCTCTTTGTGATACAGGGTCTGGGGTAAACGTCCTTCCTAAATCCTACCTAGCGAAAGTGGACCATATTGATTTAAGAGTGACTAGCATGACTCTTCGATTAGCAGATAAGACCCTTAGGCAACCCCTAGGAGTCTTCCATAACGTCCCTCTTAAGATAGGAGAACACTGTGTGCCAATAGACTTCATGGTTCTAGACACGGGAGAAGATCCTATACCATAGATTATCCTAGGAAGATCCTTTCTTTCAACTGTGAATTGCAAGATGGATATGAAGAAAGGAACAATGGTTATTGAGCTAGGAAAGTCAATGATAGAGTACGAGGTACAAGCAAGCAAGAAAGTTCCAAAACAAGCAATGGAAAAGATTCAAGATGATGGTGATCCAGTTCCGAAACGGATCAAGGACCCCGATTATTAGGGGTCAATAACGCCGAGCTAACGACGTTAAACAAAGCACTACGGGGAGGGTACATTACTTTCTATTATTCATTCCTCCCTACTTTTTATTTATTTCCGTTATTTCTTTCAATTTTTATCTCTTAAGTAATTTTTACCTTGTTATTTCACTAATTTTTCTTTTTAATGTGCAGAGAAAAGAAGAATATTAGGAGAATTTTTGGTTATTATTGGAAGGTTTACTTTCTAACCTAACAATTTTTGAATGAGAGGATGTTTGTAGGGATTTAAGGTATGCCAAAGTGTAGAAGAAGCAAAAGGAAACAAGGAAAAAGGGGCTAAGTAAAGCAAAAAGGCTGAAAAAATCGAATTATTATTGTCAGGTAGAAAAACGCTGCCAGCGCCTCTTCCAGCGAGAATAAGGTAAGTAGAATTTGCCATACGCTGCTAGCGCCTGACAAATGCCGACAACGTTTCTGGGTTTTCATGAGATTTTTGGCCCGCCTTCTCACTTAAGTCGGCCCCCCTTTTAAAATTAAAACCCAACTTTCCTCCCCTCTTCCTCCCTCACCTTCAAAAAACGCTGCCCCCTTTCCTCAACCCTCTTCCTCCCTTTGTTGCTGCTCACCGTCGATGACACCACCACGCCCATATCACCATCATCATCTTCTTCTTCCTTTTTCTTTCCTCCTTCTCACTTGCACTTTCACTCTCGACCTTCAAGTTTCATTACTACTCTCTCTTCACAACTTCAAGAAGATACAATTCCTCAACTCTTCATCATGTTCTTTGATAATCTCTAGTGATTGTGGTATAATTTTAATTGAGTTCTTGAATTTCTTGACTATTTTGCTGAATTTATACTATATCCATGTTCATGATTCGAAGTTTCTTGCTTGAGTTTGATTTTTAAGTTGATTCTTGATTAGGGCATGTTGTAGTCTAATGAATGTGATCCTTGTAGTTTCAAGATTGAGAATTTAATGTGTTGGGTATGTTTTGGGAGTAATGTGATAAAAAATTAGAGAAATTTAGGTTTGATTTTGGAAGATGATTATCTAGTGGTGTTGTGCTCTGTTTTTGGTGAGTTTTGTAGGTTAGAATTGTTTTAATTTCCATCCTTGGCTTCAAACAACCATATGGGAGTATTAGTCATGTTAATTTACATTATACTCGTGCTTCCTTGATGCTCGATGTTATCTTGGTGGTTATAGTAATTCTTGATCTTTTTAGATGGTAAGGACGAAGAATGCAAGTTTTTCCGAGCCTCCATTCGGTGACGATGGTACGTGGAAGTGAAAGCCGGAAACGCAAAGCTTCCCCAGCTGAGAAAGGGAAGCAATAAGTCGCCCTTCTCGAGATTCAAGAAGCAGCAATCCCTTCAATTTTGAAGGAGACATTAAAGCTAGGTATGATTCGCTTTCGAAGCGAGTTTTAATACCTACTAGATATTTGCATGAGAATTTCTTGAGAAGTTGTGGTATGCTTGATGATGTTTTGTGGTTTTTGGGACCTGGCCAAATGACCCATATTACTAGGCTTGGTGAGCCCACCTTTAGGGGGATTACTTTGGAATTTTTGAGCACTCTTGAGGTGAACCTCCATGGGAGGGATAACCTTATTCGCTTTCAGCTTCTTGGGGGAGTTAAGGAGATGACTGTTTCTGAATTTGCCCGTGCTTTTGGTCTCCCCGAGCGCACATGTAGAGACTCGCACCTTATTCCTTTGAACTGGGACGGGAAGGGTTTCTTTCGCAGGATAGCTGGTGTCGATGACTAGGACCCTTGTAACTCGACCTCTTCCCTTATCAGGAACCTCGCTTTGAGGTATTCACATCGCATCCTCTCATGCGGTATTTTTGGTAGATCCGGTAGTTGAAATAAGGCTACCAAAGCTGATTGTTACATGTTAAATACTATGCTTGATGCCGATAACCTTGCTGACCCAGCCGCCCTGTTTGCATCACACCTTTCACGCGTTGCTACCTCATGCACCAGAGGGATAGCCATAGATGGACACAACACGTACTTAGCATGCCAATTTGGTTTTAGACCGTCCATGGCCGCCCTTGACCGTGTTTCTAGTAGCATGTATCTAGATGGATACCATTGCAGTTCTTTTAACATGTATAAATTCGATAGTGACCAGCGTTGTCTGTGGATTTAACCTAACAATGATAGGTTTTCCTTGCCTCACCCTCACCTCTCCCCTCAAAACGAATCAAACTTACTTTAGATGCCGCCTCTCCCCGATGTCGAGCCCCAACAGCAGCCTGAGCCCTAACCTCAGCCTGACACCCAACCCCAACAACCTCCCATTGATCATGAGGCGCGTTACCGCGTCCTCCAGATAGCCATTAACTGGACTGAGCACCGTGTGAATGAATTGCAAGAGTACCTTGTTGAGTCGAGGAACCAATCTGATAGGCGTTTCACATGCCTTGATTAGTCGATCGCACACCTTTCCGGCCTTATTCAGGCCATGTTTGACCAACCCTTACCTCCACCACCTCAAAACCAGACCGCCCCATCCCCACTGAGCGAGGATGCTTGATCCTTTGATCCGCTCCTTCCCTCTTCATCATTGTCTTCTGCATTGAGGACAATGCAGTGTTTTAAGCATGTGGGTGGGGGGGGGGGGAGAGGGGGAGGGAGAGGGAGTTATTTATCCACTTTGTGAATATTTCTTCTTATCTCTCTTTATTTTTTTGATTTTCTTTTATTTTCGTCTTTCTTTTTCTTGTTTTATGCCTACTTTTTTAATTTTTAGTGTGTTTTTCCTGTTTTTAGTGTGTTTCTTGATTGATTTTAGTTTTTAGTGTGCTTCCTTTTATTTGAGTTTTTAGGTTGTGTGTTTCTTTGATTGTTTTTAGTTTTCCTTCCTAAGTTTCTTCTTAGCTTTCCTTCTGGTTTTAAAATTGCATTCACTAAGATTGCATTAGTTAGAGCATACTAGATTTTTCTTTCCTTTCTTTTCGTAGTTTGTTTTCTTTTTCTTTCTTTTGTATTCACTTTATCCAAAATCCAAAAAAATAAGAAATTAGAAAAAGCTAAAAAATTAGAAAAGACAAGAAAAACCAAAAAAATATAAGATAGGATTAGGATTAATAATTCTGAACACCTTCGGTGATGATTTGTAAACCGTTCTTACTTTCAGTTTACCTTGCTTTACCTAGAAAAGTTTGGATGAGAACTTAAAAGTTTTTGAAACCGTTTTCTTCAAAACTTCTAATTTTGAGTCAAGTCATAAATAGTGTGTTTAATTGCTTTGACTATCTTAGTAGATGTAAATATGCGTGCCGTAAATCTTTGGGCTAGGTTTAGTTGATTGAGCCCTATCCCGTGAGTCAACATAGCCTAAAAGTGTGAATTGGTCATTATTATCAATTTCTTGATTTCTTGAGTGACTCCACCACTAGTTGTATCTCTAAAACTTGTTTTGCATCTTGCTTGAGACTACATATTTGCATTGCAACTGCGACAAAGTGATTGGGGTATTCTTTTCTTTATTATTGAAGCTATATAGCCAAACAGCCTCCCTGACATTATAATTACCGCTCTTTTTGCCCTGCCTAGCCTTTGTTTATCCTTCTTCTATGATTGAACCCTGACAATACAAGCCTTGGCATGTAATAATTCCTACCCTTTGCCTTGCTTCGATGTGTGAGAGTTTGTTATTTTTAAAGAGAAGGTTTGGTTTGGTGTGCTTTGAATGAAAATAAGGAGTTTGGGAGTGATTGTGATCAATGTTTTGAATTGGGAAAAGCTGAATTTCCCATCTTTTTGTTAATTAATGATTGGTTATGTTGTTCACATATCATATTGGGGTCAAAGCTATATTTCCATGTTTTTCTTCTCCCTTAATCACCCACCAAAAAGAGAAGTAGTAAATTAAAAATAAAAAAAAGAAAAAGAGTTCCAAAAAGAAAAGGGTGATTAGGGAGACTCAATTTAAAGTTCTGAAAGCTTTTGACATGGTTGTAAAGTTAGATGAGGTTTTTGATATAAATGAGGGAGAAAATGAGTTCCTTGCACAAATTAAGCAAGAAGGTGAGATTGAGAGTAGTTCTTTATTGAAAATCAATCCAAGCATAGCTCTTTAACTCCTCATACCTAAATTTTACCACTTCTTTCCTCTAGCCTAAGCCTCGTTACAAACCCGAAAAGTGCTCTTGATTGTCACTTGTGCATTGCATACCAGTAGTGGAGAGCGAGATTCTTACCAAGCTTATGATAGATTGTTTATCTTGGTTTGAGTATGAGAAAAACCCACATATATTCATATTTGAGTGTTTGAGTGTTCAAATTCTTTCCTAAAGTGAGGTTTGCTCTTTTGACTGGCTTACGTCCATAACTAACTGCGCATATTTGTGCATCTGAAGTACTTGTTCTCTTACTTTGCTTTCGAAAACTTCATCTTCTCTAATGTGAACTGATTTTTGGTTCTCTTCCAGATTGATCTCGGTGTTTGCTTGTTAAACTGATGTGTTTGATTGCTTAGCCTGAGGGGGTGTTTAATTTTGTTCTTTTTAGCCCTATCGAAAACCCCGTTCACTTCTCTTTCTTTCTAAGTCTCGTTTTTCCTGTTTGAGCCCTTTCTCTATTTTTAATTTTGACTTGTTTGGGGACAAGCAAGAGCTAAGCATGGGGGGATTTGATAAGTGATTATTTTATAGTGATTTTTAGGGCTCAAACACTTGTATTTCATGCTTTTTATACATGGAAATCCATGTTTTTATACCAATTTCTGTGATTTCTTCACTTGGTTGCGAGATAAGTGCATTTTGTAGGGATTAATGAAAATACACCTAAAAGCATGATGTTTTGGAGGAAAAAGGGAGAAAATATGAAGAAATTAAAAAGAAAGTTGAAAGAGAAGGAAAGTGAATGAAGAGAATGGCCCAAAGCTCAAGGCCCGGCCCAAATGTTGGGCGGACAGCAGAGACGCTGCCAGTGCCCTCCTGGCAGGGAGTTTGAACGTGGAAGAAAATCTCGCACATTGCCGGAGTTTCTCACGCGCTGCCAGCGTGCGGACACGGAGAAGTCAAGTTTTAAACCAGACGCTACTAGCGCCTTGTGTCGTATAAAAACTTACTCCGTCAGCCGTTTAAAACATCCAATTTTTTTAGAGAGCAAGTTCTTGAGAGTAGATTTTTAGATAGTTTTCTTTCATAATTGTTTAGTTCTTAGGATTGTTAGTAGCTTTTAGATTATTGTAAAGTGATTGAAGAGAAGAAGAAGATCGATTCGGGTGACACGAAGAGATCGATTCCGCCACTTCAAACACTCGGCTACTTCTATTTTCTTTATGCTTTTAAGTTTTAATTCAGTTTATGTGATGTTAATTTCTAGAATTAAGAGTAGCTAAATACCTTTGTTTGGGGGATAAACTCGATGTCCTTCCATTTTGAATACAATCTCGGTGTGAAGTTATTCTTTTTACACGTTTAATCTTCGTAATTTGTCTATCATAGTAAAATCTGGCTCACTGCCTTTTGATTGGTATTAGATTCTCAATAACATAACGAAAGTTCGAATTTTGAATTGCAAAGACGAAGATTGAATAGGCTAGAAAATAGTTAGAAATAATGATTTCTTGCTTAGGGTCAATTATAATAAGTTCTTATCTTTGATTATGTTAAATAGCCATGAGAATAGGTGTTTAGTCTAATCACTGTAACTTACTTCCAATCGAAAGATTGCTGTGAAAGGCCCTAGAAAGACTTTAGACTCCGTATCCTTTTATCGCTTTACACCGAGATTGTTGATTAGTTAATTGATTGACTAGAGTGGACTCCCTTGAACGCTTTTAATTATCTATTAAAATCCTAAAAATTTCTGCTTTCTTAGTTTAGTTTCTTGAATCGATAGCCACAACTATTGATCGACCTAGCATTCTTTGCAGTGAACTAGTTTAATGCGTAGTTGAACACAAATCCCTGAGAGAGAGCGACAATTTTATACTACACAGACCCGTACACTTGAGGTATGCGGTCCTAACACGTTTAGGACCTATCATATACTAAATGTTATAAGACCATGTACAACAATGGGAACTTTGCATTGGAACATGTGCATGGGAGTTGAGTTCCTATGTAGCAAGGAATGAAAATACAATACTCACATTCCTGGAACACTCCACTATGTTTATTTCTTTTTTTATTTTTCAACTACTCTAAGGCTGACATGCGTCCTATTGCTATAGAGAAATAAATATGTTAAAATAAAAAAAGTAGGAATGAGTTCCTATTGCTGTAGAGAAAATAAAATAGAGTTCCAAAAAGTAGGAATGATGGATGATTGTACAAGTGGTAGTATCAACAGGTTTTTATCGTTCGTCTCAGGGAGCGAGGGGCCTTGGTCATAGAATCTAAGTCGAGCCTATGGTTGAGATAGCTAAGGTAAGGAAACAGGTCAAAAGGGGAACACAACGCAACAAATAAAACTAAGGTCGGTCAAGATGGAACAATGGGCTTCGGAGGCTTTTCGGGATGCAAATGGGAACAAGGAGATGGGTTTTGCAACAAGAGAGCAACAAGAGGGGAAAATAAGTGGCAATTCTGTTAGAAGATCCAGGTGGACATATATCAAGCCGCATCTCAGCTTTCCCCATCAGAGTTAGAGGAATGAACTTCAACTTTAAATATTCCAAAGATTTCCCAGGCATATGCATGAAACTGATGTGTTTTTCGAATCTCTCCACATGAGTAATAGGATTCCTGGAAATATCTCCATGAAACGGGTTACTTTCAAACACTTCAAGTAGACATGGCTTGAATTCGAACACTGTGTCTGGTGGTAATGGTGGTAAGGTGATCGGGTTGCCTCACGTACCCGAAGATGGAATGACATATGATAGAAGGGTACGGGGCGAATCAGCTTGAACCTCACCCATAATAACTTGAAGCCTTCTACGATTTTTGATAGGTTATTAAGGTGAACCTACATGCATCAACAAGAAACAATAGAAGCATCAAATTCATTGGGATTGGGACAAACTAATTTCTAGCATGAAAGCAATCTCAAACAACCTATAAGCAAGAAACTAAAACGAGGGGCGCTGGCTCCCCGGCAACGGCGCCATTTTGTGTACAAGTGGTTAGTATCAACTGGTTTTTATCGTTCTTCTTAGGGAGCGAGGGGCCTTGGTCATAGAATCTAGGTCGAGGCTATGGTCGAGATCGCTAAGGTAAGGAAACAGGTCGGAAGGGGAACATAACGCAGCAAATAAAACTAAGGTCGGTCAAGATGGAACAATGGGCTTCGGAGGCTTTTCGGGATGCAAATGGGAACAAGGAGATGGGTTTTGCAACAAGAGAGCAACAAGAGGGGAAAATCAAGTGGCAATTCCGTTAGAAAATACACATCAGGCTTCCTCTCTCGTGGATAGTCCGGGTTAACTACCTCAAAGTCCACCACGGACCCGAAGGTTAATGAAACGGAATTCCCTAATTAACCTCCTTCCACTTTCGTGGGTGAGCATTAACTATCCCAACTCCAACCTTCCAAAACAAGTGTTGGATGTATTTGAGAGCTTTTGGACCCGAATACACCCCACTTGAAGGAAGGAATGGAGTGGGAAATTAATTTACCACCTAATTACTCACTAAAATTACTAACCCATGCCTAATTACCGATTCACATCTTTAATTACCCCCTAGCCCATGGGGTTTCTAGCCCTAAGCATGAAATCTAGCAATAAACACTGAAAATCCAAGCAAAGCAATTAAAAGGCAATCAAGAACAACAAAGCAATAAGGAAGCAATTAAAGGAAAGCAATTAAATCAACAAGTAATAACAAGAGATTAGGGAAAGAGAACACCTATCAAAGGTGCCAAAGAGGAAGGATGAACAAGAGAAGAGATGCTTCAATAAACTTCAATCAACAGTACAAAATACAAATCAAAGTCACAATCTAAGTGGAAATCTCACTAATGGAACCCTAAAACCTTTCTCAAGGCTTAATGCCTCCCTAAAAACCTAATTAGAACCTCTTCTACTGCTTGATAAAAACTATATAATGATAAAATCGTCACTTGGAGTATATATACAAGGTATGTTTGTCACATAAAACACTGCCGTTTTGGCCGACAAAAATCACAAAATTCCAGTAGGTCGCGGGCGCGACCTCATTGGTGGCGGGCGCGACCGAGAGAAATCAGCCCAGGCGATTCAGTTTAGCACTAGGTCGCGGGCGCGACCTCCTCTGTCGCAGGTGCAACAACTTGCTGACAAGTCTGGGCGATCAGTGTTGGCATCGGGGTAGCAGGTGACACACTATCTGTAGCGGGCGCAATTTGGTATTGGTCGCGGGCGGCATCTCAGTGGTAGCGAGCGCGAAGCCCTCCTGCCCCTTCCCTTGTCTTCCTTCCATAGGTTGTAACGCCCGCTACAAGGGTTGTAGCAGGTGTTACACCACTATTTTGCTTCAAACATGAGGGAAAAAGTTTCGGGGTCAACTCCGCTTTACTCCTCGGCTCGACTTGGCTCGGGAAATCGCTCGAGATTCCTTAAAAAGCCTCAATTTAGCACGGATTCCTTGTATTTGCTCCAAAAATGTGAAAACCTGCAATACATCTAAAAAGCTAGTAAAAATGATGAAAAAGACTCGAAATCGAGCAAAAATAGCAAGCCAAAAGGCGTTATTTAGGCCAAAAACCGGGCCTAAATAATGATGTGGAAGGAGGGGGCCACCAGTTTCATTCCGAAAACAAGATCACCATTGCATTTGCTCTAAGTGTGCTTTTTGATAAAGTTTGGAAGGGAGATAAAAAAGAACTTTATAAGATTACTTCATTCAACATGCAAAATGAAAATGGAAGAAAATAGTACAACACATACAACACTTTATTTACTTAAGGAAGAAACACATAAAAGCTTACATTGTGACTTTTGTAGAAGAAGCCTCGCCTAGCCTTTGAAGTAACTCTTTCAAATGCCTTGAATCACCCTCTTGAAGATGGCAAAAGTAGATGAAAAAAAAGAGTATGGAAAAGGGAGTATAAAGATGGTAAGAAAGGGCTCTTTTAGGGGAGTTTTAGTTGGGTTTAGGGAAGCTTTTTGTGAGGATTTTTGTGAGATCAGATAGGATGAGGGTTTAGAGGTTTACAGATGGATGGAGATAGAGATTATGATGGTAGGAAAATGATGGACTATAAGGTTGATATAATAGAGATTAGAAGAAGATGGTATAGTAGAGATTAGTAGAGGATTGAAGAATAAGAGAATAGAAGTGAGAGATTGAGAGAATTGGTGAGTGATGGAATGAAAGAACGAGGTAGTGAATGAGTGAAGTATTAAGTGAGTTTGGCTTCAAGAGAGGTAGTATTTATAGGCTTAGGAGAGGCTTCAACATTCATGCACATACATGCACTCCATTCACACAGTCAAACTAGCACAAAATCCATGGTGGCAAGGGAGGGTGTCCTTATTGGTCGGCAACACGTGGGTGAATGAACATAATGTGACCACATTAAAAGTTGATCGGCCCTTAGCAGAGGGGAGGGGTGTATCTTGTTTTGTCCATGCATCCCTTAGTCGGCAAGTGTGATTAGGTAGTCATCGATTTCAACTTGTTCACACTTTTGGACGGTGGGTCTCTTATTTGAGCTTTTAGGAATGTTTTTGTGTGGTTTTGAACTTGAGACCTCTTTGCATGTGTTTTACGTAGCTTGCATGGCTTGCTTTTTTACATAAAAAATGTGCATGCAATTATCCAAATCTTCCACATGTGATAATGCATGTGTTTTATGTGACTTTGTCCATGTAAAGTGCATGTAACTACGCTTATTGGTCAATTTCTTCTTCTTTATTTCTGCCTCGTACTATATAGTTCATGCTATATATTTATGTGCAAATACCCGGTGTCTACAAATAGCCCCCACTTTGATTGAATCCTGAAAAGGATTAGAATCAAAGTAGTACTGATTTGATAGACACTGGTTGGGAATATGACTTTGGAGTGCAAAGTCTAGGCGATGCTTGGAAGCTCGAGTCCTGTATCTGTCTATTGACGATATGCGTCTTAAGGAGGAGATCTCAGGCGAGAACGATGCCTTATTGAAAGCTGAAGGATCCAATTTGATGATCTCAGGCGAGAACGACGCCTTACTTGAAGTTATGATTGATCTTAGGCGAGAATGACGCCCTACTCGAAATATGGATGCGACACTTGGAAGCTAAAGTCTTGTGCCTGGCTGTTGACGACTCTGCGTCTTAAAGATGATCTTGGGCAAGAACGACACCCTACTTGTTGGGGAGACTTCACCGAAACTCTGCCAGTGGCTCTGGGTTTGTGTGATGGCAATTTGATGCCGAGGGACTTCACCGAGCTCTGCCGGCGACCCTGAGGTTGAGACAAAATCCCTCCTTTCTAGGCCGATCGACCTTTAGCTTGGAGAGGAATCTTTCAGTTGTACCATTCAGCTTTTGCAGGCCATGCAGGAGACTAACTGAATGCAATTACTGTTGCCTTACTGTAGTTCGATTAGACTTTATTTTCAGCCAATGGAGTGCTGACATGTGGCTTCGTGGTTTGGCCCATATGCCTATAAATGGAGAGCTTGTATTCGACATTCATCACAACTTCAACCGATCTCCTCTTAGCTTGCTTCTTATTCTCTCCCTAAAAAGTTTCTTCGGGTATTTTTGGGTTTTATTGGAAAGAAATAGCTTCTTGGTGGAGAGGACGTTGTCGTGCGACTCAACCAGCGGTTCAAGAACATCCGTATGTAACGACGGTGCAAAGAGAATATCCCTGTAGTTTACACCGGTGCAATTGGTTTTTCGCCAGGATGAGCATGCATGGTTCTTCCGTTCTCACACATCGATATGCTTTATTTCCTTTTGTAGACATCGGATTTTGGGACATAAAATATATAGCATACCTATATAAAAAGAAACCAAAACATTGAAGAAGAAGCCAGAAAAGAAAGCCTAAGTATGTGCACCTTACACATACGAGCTTCCTTTAGAGTTGCATGCATGATCCCATACGCATTTTTACGTAAAAAGAACAATCCATGCAAGTCACATGCGAGCTCCGCGCTGAGAGGTCAGAGGTTCGAAACCTCACAAGAACATCACAAAAAAAAAAACATTTCATATAAGGCCATTCTAAATGGAGTTGCCGTCCAGTGTGAACCAGCAAGTCCCAAGACAAACCTATTCACACCTCACCATCCAATGATACATGGATGAGGGGAGATTCATTCCCCCCATTTGTTGACAGCCGACCGACCTTGACCACCGGCCACACGTGGTTCATTCACCACGTGTTGTCGTCCACCCTCATGCACTCCCCCCTTTCACCTTGTATTCTGTGTTGTTGACTGCCCATGGACAAGATGGGATGTATGTGTATGCATGCATGTATCCTCTACTCCCTCGTACTCCTATAAATACCCTATTCCTCTCAAAGCCAAAGACACGACTAATTCATTCTATCTCTCTCTCACTCAACACTTCATTCATCAAAATCTCTTCTCTTATCTTTCTATTCTATGATCATTCTCTATTACACTATCATCTTTTCACCACTTTTTATCTCCATTGTACATACCATCTCCATTTTAATCTCTTAACCTTAATCCCTATTCCACCTATTTTCATCCTTACATAAACTCCTCCAAAAACACCACAAAAATCCTCTTTCCATCCTAGAAAATCTCACAAAAAGAGCCTTTTTTCCGTCCCTTTTTCTACCATCTTTTCTATCATCATGTGGTTCATTTTGGCATCTTGAAAGGAGACATTTAAGGGTTTCAAGAGGAGCATCTTCAAGCAACTCCAAGGGCTAGGCAAGGCCTCTTCTTCAATTAGCACAATGTAAGCTTTAAAGTTCTTTATTTTCTTGTAAATAAGGTGTTGTATATCTACTTTTCTTTCTTATAATCCATGTTGCATGTTCAATGGAATAATTCTATAAAGTTCTTATATATCTCTCTTCCAAACTTTATCAAAAGCACACTTAAAACTTTTAGTAGAGTCTTTCCTTTTATGAGAGGCGAACTCTTTAGGTTCAAACCTTTCGAGTTCGTAGCCTTAACCCCGGATCCATTCTTGGGTTTCGCAGGCAAAGTATTTTCTTGTTTTATTTTTGGTTTTGTCTTGATTTTTCCTGAACCAAAACACATCGGGTTGCATAAACTATGGTAGAACATGGTTTTACAATGTACCAATGCAACTTTAAGGTCTTCTTTGTATATTTCTAAATAATATTTGCATAAATTGCTTTCCTCTGAGCCTAACATTTTTCGAGCAAGTTGGGTTAAATTTACAAGAGTTTGGAACAAGTGGATGTTCACTCTTGACAGTTTAATTCAATGACTTATGAAATGTATAAAGTAAAGGGAAAGTGATTTTACAACTATTACTCCTGAAATGTATAATTAATCCCTTAAACAAAGGTTCAAACCCTAGCACAAATCACTGAATCATACCTAATCCGTGTGGACGTTCGGAAGCCGGAACGACGAGGAAAAATGTCCGCAGGTTTTTGTGACTCCACTGGGGACTTTTTCTTAAAGTGGATAATACTTGAACAAAGTTTAGTGCGTTTTAAAATTTTGGAAGGAAGATAAATTTTTACTTTATAGTGTTAAGTCATTCTTTTTTATGCATAAATACATTGCATATACCGGGCTACCTCTTGGTCACGTATGTGGGCCAGGTTGCACTTAAAGCGGCGATTTAGGTTTTCTTTTAAACTATAAAAAAATATCCATGGATGCCGGACCGGCTATACTCTGTTGGTGCCTTTACACCGAGGGATCCTTAGTCACCACATCCACTCATGCATCACTCTCTGAGATCTCCACACGAGCCATGAAGGGCAACACCCTACACATTCAAGTTGCCTTTACAACGAGAATACACCGGGGCGAGTACATGAGCCGATAAGCCTTATCCAGCCAATAATCCCTTTTTATACATAGAGCCTTGGTTTAGAGTATACTTGTTCATATGTATGCTATGTGTTATGTGTTTCCTTTTGTTGTAAAGAGTCGACCAAAGTTTAGGGATGTTGTCTTAGTCGATATAGTAATCATTGGGTTGAGAAGAGTCATGTTCACAACTAGGTTAATTAACCTCAAAAATTATGGTTAACCTAGTGGTTGGGCCCATTTATCTATAAAGGTTAATTATCTTGGTTCACAAAGTAAACTCAACTCGTCCTAATGGTTCACAAAGTAAACTCAATTTATCTATAATGGTTTTACAATATTCTCTTAACAAAGGTCCAAATTTTTTTTGATAAAAGTCAAAACAAAGTTAGTGGGTAAAATCCTAGACTGCATAATAATCACCAGGTAGAGTAAGTTAATTTATCGAATTAATTATTAAATCCATCACAACTGTATGGTCGGCCCGTGATTAGGCCCAACCATATTGGATTCAGTAATTAAGTCCATAAACTAATTATAACTGACCTGTCGTTGGTTTTATCCGGTCCTCTACAATACCCGCTTTCTTGATAAAATACAAAAAAAAATAAATAAAAAAAGTGTAGAAAGTGTAGACTGTCAGTCCTGTTGGTCGTTATTCTAGCCCGTGTAATAGTCAGTATGGTTTGAGTTAGACTGATAAATTCTCCAAGTTTCGGATTCTCCTTGAAACGGTCGGCCTGTGGATGGGGCTCATCCAAATTGAGAAGCACTAACTTGTGATTCCTTATTCAGTCGTCATTCGCTATACTTGGCTTTATTCTGTCCTTTATAATGATCAAGTTATCCTTAGGATCATGTAAAGTTAGGACATGCAAACCCATGTCCCGGGTGAGTCTTCCTTGAGTCGGCATATAAGTCGTGCATCTTAAGTGGTCCCATGAAGGTCAGTTAAGTCATGCATTCATCGAGAAGGGTGGTGTTTCTTTTTAAAGGTCAATCCTTGAGCTGTGTGTTGTTCCTTAGTCAGTATAGGAGACCCGAGTCTAGCTTGGATCCCAGGATCGTTCGACCGTCTGATCTGCAACTCGATTATGTCCCACAAAACCCTAGGCCTAAGGTCTGTCGCCGTCTGCAATTCGACATGTCTGCTAGTGATTAGTGAAAACCAAGGTGACAACTCGGTCAGCTGTTTTGACCAAATTTCTTGAAGAGACGTTCAACCAAATGGAAGATTCGATTACCTTCGCCACTCAACAACAAGAGAAGAAAGCCGAGGAGCATACCGTTCGACAGCGGGAACTCATCGAGAAACAAAATAGCCGCATCGAGCAACAATAGGAGACTCAGAATGGAGTGTTGCAGGCTCTGCATCGCATTAATGTGCACGTCAGTGTGAATAATGATGATGAAGATGCTATGGCGATTGTCCCTAACCATGTGACCTCTGTTGACAAAGGCAAAGGAAAACAAGGGGAAGGCTCCAATGTTGGAGGTGTCATCTATGTTCCAGAGGACCCCACACCTAAGCCACCACCACTAGTGGCTACCCCTCAAGTTGTGTTGGTTAAGACCGAGGTTGAGCTATAAAACACTCCTGTCATCCAAGAGACGAAGGCAAAGTTGGATGTGTTTAAAAATGCTATGAGTCATATGCCTGTTTTCGCGAATCAATTCGTTGAATTCAGAACTACTTGCTGATACTAATGACAAAATAGATGGCAAAATGGATATACCCCTGAAGCAGTTCAGTCCTTCTGCAAACCCAACTCATCATGTATGACAGTTTAACCGGGTGATGCCGCTCCGTAGCATCGACACTGAACACTACAAGCAAGTTTTCCCATCAGCGCTGAATGATGAAGCATTGGATTGGTATTATACTCTTCCTTTGGAAACTCGGGGAGATTAGACTGTTTTGTGTAGAGCATTTATTGAACATTACAGCAAGATTCAAAAGGACAAAGTGACTTTGACGAATGTTATGGCCATTCGCCAAGGAGATGATGAGCCGTTTTTGGCTTACTATGAAAGGTGGCACTCTAAGATGTCCCAAGTAACCAGTATCATTCCAACGGAAGTACAGTTAGAAACCTTCATCCGCTGTCTGAAGTCAAGTCTGGTTCAACAATTAGATTTTCATGTCATAGAGAATTTGGAGTACCTGAAGAAGTTGTGCCCTAAGCTGGAGGCACGGAAGGAGAGAAACGCGACATCTCAGAGTTGGAAGGGTAACAACACAGTGCGGATGACTATCAATGCTCCAAGGATGACTGAAGCTAATGTCATTCAAAATGTGAACTGTGGTTCGTTCCAAAAGTCGACATTTTTCTAGTATGATACTTATACCCAGCTGGACATGAATTATGCTGAACCTTTGGACCGTCTGCTAAAGTCCAACAAGATACGGTTACCTACACCTAGGCCGGAGCCTAAAAGCAAAGGGCCATGGTGGAGCAACAGTGCGTATTGCAAGTATCATCGAGTGAGAGGACATGATACCGAGCAGTGTTATACGCTCAAGGACCTCATTGAGAACATGATTCTCTCAGGTGAATTACCGGTGCCTAAGTCAACCAAGAAACCCAATAACAAAAGCAATCGTCTCCCAAATCATGCTATTTTCGTAGGAGAGGGTACTTTCGACCCATCCGAGTGTATTACGAAGGAGGGAGCACCTGTACTCCCCCTTGAAGATTTAACATCCTTTACTGTCAATGGCATATGGGCAAGTGATGTTGAGAGCACTGAAGATCGTTGAAACATAACTCAGCAGCGCCTGGAAGACTTGGAAAACAGTATGCATGATCTGATCTTGCATACTACCATCTGACAAGATAAAAAGGTCTGGGAGCACCTTGAGTGTCAAGATCAACAGATAGAACAACAACGAGAAACTCTGGATAATGGGCTAAAGGAGCTTCAGCACCTTAAAGCTTGCGTTAGTGAGCAAACTTAGTTGCAAAAGAAGGAAAAGAAGTGGGCTCGATGGTTGATGTGTTGTCCAGTCCTGAATTTGATCCAAGCTCCATGATCTCTACTTATGAAAGTCGCCGCAAGATGTCCTGGGTCGATTTTGCCAATAATAAATGTACTCTAGTGTTAGGAGAGCCTTGTAAGGTCTTATTTGAGTCGAGCACTAGTGGGTTTATAGTTGAGTCTGAGTCAGCTGGGATTAGCCCCATGTATGATGAGTTTGTATCCGTTTCTGCATTCAATGAGGTGAACCTTTCTGAGTATTCCTGTTCTTCTCCTTTTAATTGATGTGCTAATAATCATGAATTTGATGCTGAACCTTTAAAAGACTTTAATGAATTAACATGAGCTATGAATGAACATGAGAATAACATGTCAGTGGTTGAAGAAACCATCACCATCAATGTGGGGATGCCTGAAACTCCCCGGGAATGAAACATTGGCAAATCATTAACCCAAAGGGAGCAATAGGAGTTCTCCGCTTTCTTGAAGGAGTTTATCGATGTTTTCGCCTGGTCTTATGAAGATATGCCCGGGATCGACAGGGAAATCAACGAGCATGCTATACCTCTCTATCCGGATGCTAAGCCAGTTCAACAGCGTCCACGTAGAATCAAGAATGAATGGTCTGATAAGATCCATGACGAGGTTTGAAAACAGTTGGAGGCTAAGTTCATCATAATTGTAGAGCTCCCCAGTGGATGGCTAATATTGTCCTAGTACCGAAGAAAGATGGGAAGGTATGGATGTGCGTTGACTTTAGGGACTTGAACAAGGCTAGCCCAAAGGATTGCTTTCCTTTGCCACACATCGACGTCCTAGTCGACCATACCTGTGGTCATGAACTCCTATCATTCATGGATGGGTATGTTGGTTACAACTAAATCAAAATGGCTGAAGAAGACATGGAGAAAATATCATTTATCACTTCGCGGGGAACCTTTTGCTATATGGTTATGCCATTTGGACTGAAGAATGCTGGTGCCACTTACCAACGCACCGTCACCACCTTACTCCATGACTTGATCCAACAGGAGGTCGAAGCATATGTGGATGACATGATTGTCAAATCGGAAAGGCGTGAAGACCACATCCCCAACTTGCACAAGTTTTTCCTTAGGCTTTGCAAGTACAACATGAGATTGATCCGTAGAAGTGTGCGTTTGGAGTAACTTTGGGGAAGTTATTGGGATATATCGTTAGTCAACGAGGGATATAAGTTGATCCATCTAAGATCAAAGCTATTCAGGACATGCCACCGCCTCGGACGGAGAAGGAAATTCGTGGTTTCCTAGGGCGAGTTCAATATCTGAGCAGGTTCATTCCCAAGCTCACCATGACGTGCGAGCCATTGTTCAAGGAGTTGAAGAATGATGCAAAAGTTGAATGGGATGACCAATGTCAGGCGATGTTCGACAAGAACAAAGCCGTTTTGACCAATCCGCAAGTACTAGTTCCACCTGTGACAGGAAAGTCGTTACTGCTTTATCTCACCATCAATCAGGGTGCAATGGGTGCTATGTTAGCCCAAAAGGTTGACAATCTGGAGAAGGCAGTATATTACATCAGCAAGAAGTTCTCAGGGTAGTCATGTTATCCAAAGAAGCTCCGCCATTATCTATTGTCACACACTGTTTATGTGATCGCGGCGTGCAACCCGATCAAGTACATCATGGAGCAACCTACTGTAAACAGCAGAATCGCTCGATGGGTAGTCATGTTATCCAAGTTCGATCCTTATTTTCAACATCAGAAATCTATAAAAGGACGAGCAATTTATGATTTTCTGGCTGAACTCCCCACAAAAGACTCCAATGCTCGGGGCTTAGAGTTTAGTGATGAGCAAGTGTTCCAAGTGGAGGAGGAGACTTGGAAGTTATATTTCGATGGTGTTGCAAACCAGATGGGATGCAGAGCCGGGGCTCTATTGGTATCTCCTGAAGATTTACACTTTCCTTTGGCGGTCAAGCTGGATTTTGACGCCACCAAAAATGCTGCCAAATATGAAGCATGCATCTTGGGTATACACATAGCTCTGGAAATGAGTATTGAAACACTGTGAGTGTTTGGAGACTCAAGTTTGATTGTCAATCATGCTACCACTGTTTGGAAGGTGAAGAGTGAGTCTTTGGTGTTATATCAACAACATTTGTCTGATTTAGCCAAGAGATTCAAGCATGTTGAGTTCAAATACCTGCCGAGAAGTCACAATGAATTGGCTGATGCCCTAGCTTGTGGCAATGCCAGAAATGAATCAGACTTTGGTAGTATTAGTGGAAAGAAAGGTTCAGCCTCCTTATCATCAACCTTTAATGATCAGTTCTATCAATCTTGAGGCATGGTTCTTTGACATTTACACCTTTCTGAAGGATCGTGCATACCAACCAGACGCTAGACACCGAGCTCGAAGAGCTATCCGATTGATAGCCGCACAGTATTGCATCATTTAGGATCACCTATACAAGAAGGCTACGACCGGTATAAATCTGTTATGTGTTGATGAGGTAGAAACCAGACAGCTAATGAGGTCAACTCATGGAGGAGAATGCGGACCACACATGAATGGGAGAATGTTAGTTCAGAATATTCAGCGAGCAAGATATTTCTGGTCTACTATGGAGTCAAACTGTCTGTGATTTGTGAGAAAGTGCCCGAAGTGCTAAGAGTATGCTGATCTTAAGCATCAACCATCGTCTTACCTAATCACTTTGGCCTCGCCTTGGCCATTTTTAGCATGGGGTATCGACATTGTTGGAAAGATTTTGCCCTAGGGCACTGGAGGTGATCCATGTTTCCTAGGGGTACTCACTTCGGAAATAATAACAACGGAGGGTTCGAACTCAATTTTTCCCCAAGCTGATTTGTTTCACTTTTCGGGTCAACAACATCCATTTCGGGAGCCAAGGAAGGCTAGGAAGAAGTCAAGAGGGTCGAGTTCAAGCCAAGGGGCATTTTGGTAATTTCACAAGGGTCGAATCGGACCTATGAAACATCAAGGAGGAGCACGGAAGAAACCGAGATCGAAGGGGTTCAAACGGAACTAAGACTGAAGAAGGACAAAGGAAAAGGGAAGAAGTGGGCGTGGGCCTAGAGATGGCGATCTTCATCATTGGAGAAATGAGAAGAAGGCTCAATCATGGTCTTCTAGCAAGGGTGGTGCTCACTCTTAGTATGAGGTTCCGTTCAAAGGGAGTCGATCTTCGAACTCATCCAAACCATCCATTAAAGCTCGCGAGTATGTGGAGGAATACCTTAGAAAGCTCAAGGGTAGAAAATGCTTCAAGTGTAGGAGGTGCTGGCAGCGTCTCTCAACTTTTATTGACGTTTCTTCTTTTTTTTTTTTTGTTTCCTTTTCCCCCTTTTCCCCCTTTCCTTTATATACATGTCCCCCCACCTCCATTAGAGTTAGTTTTGAAGTTTTTAGGAATTAGACTCAAAAATCCTTTCACTTGGAGAGTTTGTAACTGTGGGTTCTTAAACCCTAATTAATGAAAGTTAATCCTTTAGGTGGAAATTGCTTGGTGATTTCTCTTTTTTATGAGTGGGTGTTCTTCCTCAACTCTTTGTGAGATTCCTTGGGTGTGTAATCTTGCTTCCCTAGTCGTTTACGGATCATTTGGTATCAGAGCTTAGGATTAGAACTTATATTTGTGGTGAAAAATTTCCAGATTTTTCGGGTTTATGTTCATGAAGTTTTGGGTTTGTTCTTGTTGATTTTGGATGTAAAATTGATAGTTGCTGGATGATATTGGTTCCTTGATGTATATGGAGTGTTGGATGTGATTTTTATCATTTGGGTCCAAGTATTTATTGAGTATTGGGTTGATTATTGAAGTTATTTGTGCCCAGAAAATTTTTCTCTGTTTTGAAATGCTGATGTTTCTTGGCATGTTTGGTAGAGTTTTGTTGTGAATTGTGATGCCGAAGTGAATGCTATACATGCGTAGTTGTTATTGGTGGTGAATTTTGAAGAAATTCATTATTTTGGAGTTGATTTGGGTTGCATTTGGGAAGAGTTCTTAAAGTGAGTTTGGATATTCAATATTTTGCGGTTTGGTGCTTGTTCATACTTCTTCCATTGATGAATTGGGATTTTTTTGGATAACTTGTTGTAGCTATTTGTGTGTGTGAGGTGGTCACTTGGTGCATGCTCATTGCATTGGTGACTATTTTCCATTGTTCCTCATTGTTGTCATTTCCCATTGCCGGATTCACCCCATCTTCCCCCACATAAAAATAGCCTTGCAAAAACTCCACAAAATTTCCTTAGCCACAAAAGAACCCCAAAGCCTCACCCGAATGTATTTTCCTTAGCCCATCAATCCCCTCAAACTCCTCAAATGGCCTCATCGACTAGTCAAAGGGCGATCAAAAATTTCCTCCTCAACCCAACTCCCCTTCCAAAACAACTCTTGATATGGCTCTTCAACATATCATAGACAGTCAGAAAATGATACAACGTCAAGTGACCGATTTGAGTTATGCCGTGGCCAAATTGCAAATCGGTGCCCTAGATAAGGTTCATGGTGATTCCTCTCGGAATTTTAGAGCTCGACATGGTAATTATAGGATATCTTATGACGAATATATTGAAGGTCCTATGTTGAACCCCGACGTAGTATTTTTACTCGTGGGCCTAGAGTTGGTGATCTTCATGATTGGAGAAATGAGAAGAAGGCTCAATCATGGTCTTCTAGCAAGGGTGGTGCTCACTCTCAGTATGAGGTTCCGTTCAAAGGGAGTCGATCTTCGAACTCATCCAAACCATCCATTGAAGCTCGCGAGTATGTGGAGGAATACCTTAGAAAGCTCAAGGATAGAAAATACTTCAAGTGTAGGGAGTACGACCATTACCAATCACAATGCCCTACCAAGATGGTTGAATCGCCCCAAGCAAGTGTCATGGATGGTTCGAAATCCTCTGCGACTATTGTTGAGACTCAAGTTCAAAAGGAAGAGGTCTTAACTCCTCGGAGATCCCTAGTCATGACCAGGGATCCTAAGGATAATTCTCAATGGGAAATGCTCTTCCATACCCGATGCACCATCAACAATAGAGTGTGCAAGATGATCATCGATAGTGGGAGCTGCATGAATGTAGCATCTACTACTTTGGTGGAGAAGCTTCAATTGTGATAATTGAATTTTATATAGTATTTTTTTAGGTATTTAACTTGTATATTTTATCCGATTTTCTAATATAATCTAGTGTTTTTATATTGAATTCTGTAATATTCTTCACTTGGTCGGAAATTAGTTTGTTTTGCAGATTTTTTAATAAAAATCCCCAAAAAACCAAGGAAAAAAATGGAGAAAAAGGAAGAAAAGAGAACAAGAGGAAAAACAAAGGGAAGGATAAGAATAAGAAGAAAATTAGAATATTGAAAGTGAATAAAAGAATATTGAAGAGACGTGAATTAAAAGAAAAGAAAATGAAATAAAGAAGAAATGAAGAAGCTTAGTCCAGTAACCTCACGCATGAGTCCCAACAGTAGCATGCAATTCACGACACAGTTGCGTCATCTTCCACACTAGCGCCCATCAACAGCTACTACACGCCAAAGTCCACCGATCATCCACATGCATATGCACGCCCAGCTGCACGTCATCAACAGCAGCCAGCGCCTCAATGCCCCTCGGCAGCGCCCAGCTCCCCTCGCCCAGCAGCACCCAGCCAGAGCCCATCTTGAAGAACTCCAGCAGCAACATTCTCGGCCTGATTCCCTCACCAAGTAGTACACAGTAACGCTCTTTTTCACCCTCGATAGTGCATAGTTGCAACACATAGCAGCAACGCTACCAGCGTTGCCTTCCACCCTTAAAAGCGCCTCAGTGAACGAGCAGCTGCAAAGTCACGAACGACAAACCACACGACGGCTATTATTCGCTAGCGGCGTCGAGCAGAAAGTGTGGGCGTGACCGCTACGAGTTTTCTATCCTCGCATGTCTCGACCGTCTCGTTTATAAATTTTTGTCCGCCACTGCATATTATTATCTCAGTTTAGGGTTTCTGGTAGATATTTCTCGCCCTTTGGAGGAGAATAAAAACCCTCCACCTCTATTATCCATAAATTACGTTTTAGTTTATGTTTTACTTTCCTAGTTCTCTCCCTTCGGGGGGAAATTCATCAAGTTTTCATTAGTTTGAATTCCACAAAACATTAGATTAGGGTGTTGATTATTTTCCTCCCTTTCGGGAGCCGCTTTGTTAGTTTAGGAACAAAAGAGGAAAAGAAGGAGATCGAATCAAGTGACACGAGGAGATCGAATTCGACGACTCGAATGTTTGGTTATTTCTCTATTTTCTTTATGTTTTGTTATTCAATTTTTATTGTCGCTTTCTTAGTTTTTATTATGAGTAGCTAAATTCCTTTGTTTGGGGGATAAACTCGATGTCCTTTGGTTGACTTTGAATGCAGTCTCAGTGTTAGTTATCCTTTTATTCGTTTAGTCTACGTATATTGTATGTCATAGTAAAATCTGGCTAACCGCCTTTTACTTGGTATTAGATTATTGATGATATGACGAAAGTTTGAATCTTGAATTGGAAAAGGGTAGATTGAATAGGTTAGAAAATAGTTACAAATAATGATTCTTGCCTAGGGTCGGTTATAATCAGTTCTTATCTTTGATTAGATTAAATAGTTAGAAATAATGTTTAGTTTAATCACTGTAACTCACTTCGAATCGAAAGATTGCTGTGATATGCCCTAGAAAGATTATAGACTCCGAATCATTTTATTACTTTACATCGGGATTGTTGATTAGATAATTGATTGACTAGAGTGGACTCCCTTGAACTCTTTGAATTATTAAGAAAGAATCCTTTAATTTCCTGCTTCCTTAGTTTAATTTTATAAATCATCACCACAACCTTTGGATGACCTAGCATCCTTTGTAGTGAACTAGTTTAGTGCGTAGTTGAACACAAGTCCCTGAGAGAGAACGATATTTTATTACTACACAGACCCGTACACATGCGGTACATAGACACCTTATTAGTTTTAGGTCTGTCAAGTTTTTGGCGCCGTTGCCGGGGACTTGTTTCCCCTACTGCCATTAGACGAACGCACTCTTGTTGACTAGGTTTTTATTGTTTTTCTTTAAACTTAAAAATCAAATAAGAATTAAAAAATTTTAAATTCTAAAAATATGGCAATGCTTTGTTTTCCTCAAGATGAACGTGAATTATTTTGGCGTTATTTTTGATAGTTTATCTGCTTTTCTTGTTTCACGTGATATCATGTTAGGAAAAGCTTAAATTATTGATATTGTTTTTGAAGGTGTGAATTTCGAAACCCGTAGTCATTTAGATTATTTGGGCTTTTGTGATAAATTTGTTGATCAAGCTTGGGAATTACTTGAATGGCTTGCACATGATACGTATTATTTTGAAAATCCTAATTGTGTATCTGAGTACTTTTTCCTTATGCATTTTTGTCTAATTCCTATATCCAACCTTGTAATTCAATTACTTGTGCTTTATGTGGTTCTTTTGAACATGATGATTCTACCTGCCTTGATGTTGCTAGACTTGGATCGTTAATGCAAAGGTGTGCCTTATTGCTTGACATTGACCATAATTCTAATTCTTCCAATTTTAATGATGGGATATGTGATGACAGTAAGTCCACTGTCCCTTTAGAAACAAGTCTAGATGATTCTCTTTATCATAGTTTACCCGAAAACACTACTGAATGTGTTTCTGATTTGCATGTTACTTCCTTACCTTTTCCTCAGTCGAAGGGGTCTAAGGTGAGTGAGATTTCTGGGTTAGATACTAGGTATGAAGATGATATTCACCATGATTCTGTTGATATTTATTATGAGGAACCTAGCGAGAAAATCAATATTGATTTAAATTGTTCAAACAAGGATCCTGATAATATTGTACTCCATGATTCCAGTGATTTATTTCAAGCTTCTATTCCTTTTTCATTGCCTTCAGTTTTACCATAAACCTTTGAGGAACCCATACTTGATGAAAAGACCTTTGATGTTCAAATTAATTTAGGGTATGAGGTTAATTCTTGTAATGAAAATAAAAATGTCAGTGATGAGTTGTCCTTAGGAAAATTTAGAGGTTATGAACCCTCCCTCGATCCTTATTGGATACACCTAGAGGTCAATCCTAGAAAATTCTTGTGGACTACATATTTTGAATCTTTTGATGTTTCTAGTGAATTTGATTTATTACTGAGAACTTTACTAATGTTTTATTTTATAAGTTTTCAGTTGATCTCTAACCTGCTAGCTTGCAAACCGCATGAAGAGGAGTTTGACAAGCTACTAAGGGCGTTGACGGCATCCGGAACGAATACCCGGATCTTGACCTTTTGACAGAGTTTATTTTAATTTTTCTTGAACTCTTAGTTTCTCTTTAGTTTATCTCAATTTAATTTTCGATTTTAATTTGAGAATTTGGTTATTTGATTTTTAAGGCCCCAATTTCGTTAGTATTGTTGGTTGATTTTAGGTGAAATAAAAGACTAAAGAAAGGCGACTAACAAGAGAGAAGTCGATGCTGTCTCAAAATTGCGAACGAATACGCCCAGCTACAAAAATGCTGGCAGCGCCTCAAGGGGCGCTAGCCGTGTTTTCCACAGAGAAAGAAAAAAATGCGAAGACCGGCACGCTGCTAGCGCCTCTAGAAATGCCCCCAGCGCCCCACCTGCAATTCTTCTCCCTACCCGCTGCTCCCTCTTCCCCTTTTCTATTTCTTTCTTCTTCTTTTAATCCTTTTATTTATTTTCTTTAACTTCCCCGACCCCTTTAATCGATGTCGGTTTGAGATTGAGCCCCTCCGGTGACATAAAGAATTCCACCAAGGCCTAAAAATTTACCGTGTTGTTCACTAGAATGTGCCCTAAAGCCCGGTGATTGAAGTTCGTCAATTCTTCGTATCTTTCACGATAATTAGAAGCAAGAGGAGGAGTTGTTGATGGAGCGTAGAGGTCGAAACCAAAAATGCAGGCCCACTCTTCAGGAAGGGGACACAATCGTTCCAGGAGAACCGAAAAACATGAAGTTTAGAATCCCAGAATTTAAGGGCCGCCAAACAAGCTTCAGAAAGCTTCATCCGCAAAGGAACTTGGCTATGAGTAGTCTTGAGTGCCAAAAGGGTTGGGAAAGAATTAACTAGAAGGCATATCATATCCTTAATTATAGCCAGGGGCTGGCTATAAGGAACGATGGAATGAGCATGACACTGAGATGCCCACGGGCTAGGAACTTTTTCCATCGAACCACGAAATCCACTAGATTCCGAGCAATCCTCTACCATAAACTCGGGAATACTGGGAGACCTCTATCTACCTCTGGAAGAACTAGCATGGGGAGCTCGAAGTTCACCCATCAGATCTTGATCTCTACGTCTGGATGGTCCTACCCTTAGATCTCCATGATAAGCTCTCCTACTAGTCCCTCCTTCTGAAGAATGACGAGGAGGACGCCTTGATGAGCTTCCAGAACATGGCAAACTCACATGAGAATGGGCTTCATTGTCTTTATCGCCAGCGGCCGGCGTAGGACCTCGGTACTAGCCGTTCACAAAATTCCGATCAATGAATTCTCGAGCTGTGATGCCCTCCCTCAACAGAACTCGGATATGGGCATATGCTTGCTGCATAAGAAAAGAGGCCAATGAGAATCAATACGACATGAGAAAGGTTAGTGTTCAGTCTCGTTCCGAGCCGAATTTTATCTCTTTTATAGGGTGTTTGTGTTTATTTTAGCCCTTGTATATATATAAGTTATAACAATTCTGTGTTTTGTAGGAAAATAATAAGTTAGAAGAACTTTTGGGCTTAATTGAGGGTTTTTAGGGAATTCTGAGCGATTTCCCGAGTTAACCCAAGTCAACCCGAGCCGAGACCCGAGACGAAACGAACCCAGAAGCTCATCTCCATTTTTGGCGCAAAACAGGGCAGGAAGACAGTTTATTGACTCACCCGAGTCAAGCTTCTGGTGGTAGCAATGAAGATGGCCAGAAGGCTGACTCACCCGAGTCAAGCTTCTGGGGGTAGCAATGAAGATGGCCAGAAGGCTGACTCACCCGAGTCAGGAAGTGACTCGCCCGAGTCAATCTTTTGGGGCAGCAAAGATATAGGCCAAAGGAGCGGGGCAGAACGCCGACTCGCCCGAGTCAGGGAGTGACTCGCCTGAGTCACTCTATTTTCTGCGGAATTATGACGTGTGCTGCGGAGCTTAATTTAGGGATTTGGGTTTCGTTTCTCCTTCTTTTGTAAATACCCACATGTATTCAGCACTAAATAAAGTAGTCTAGGTAGTATTAGCTTAGAATTAGGATTAGATTAGATTTAATTGCTTTCTTTAATTGTTCTTCAAGATTTCAATTGTTCTTCAAGTTTTCTTGCAATTTCAATTCTCAATCTCTTTCAAGCTTTCTCTAGTCTCCATTAAAGTGTTTTACAAGCTTTCTCTCTCTCTCTCTCTCTCTCTCTCTCTCTCTCTCTCTTTCTCTTTCTTTCTCTCTCTTTCTTTCTCTCTCCTTTCAATTGCCATTGTTGATTGATTTCAAAGCTTTCTAGGGTTACATGATTACTTTCGAGAAAATGTAGTTTATTGCTTTCTCTAGTTTATTGCTTTCTAGGACCTTTCGAGAAAATGTAGTGAAAAAAATTGAATATCGGAAAAAAAAGAAAAAAAAGAGATTTATGGCTAGTCCCTGATTCCCCCAATTTGAGCATGAAGCATTTTGGAAATATTTTCCTAGATTACATGATTACCGTGCTCAATGTGAACTATATGGTATCTTTTATGATACATTTGATATGTTGGGAATTGTTTATGAGGGTATAAATTATGAAACTCGTAATCTCTTCAATTTTTATGGGTTTTCTAATTTAGGTGAAGATGTTGCTTGAGAATTTATTGAATGGTTGTCTAGGGACTCTTATGAATTTGAGCAAAAAAATGTTATTCCTAGTGTCCAACCTACTTACTATGCACCACCCTCTGAGACTTTAGCCATACCATATCAAGAATACCCCCAAATCTTTATGATCAATCTAGTGGTGGGGAGTATGTAGAAAATTTTTGTGAGACCTACCTAACCAATCATGTGAATATCCCCAGTATCATGATGATCAATCTTGTGGTGGGGATTATGTGGAAAACTGTTATGATCTTTCCCAATGTGCCGATGATGAGTCTCATCCCGTGTGCTTCTTTTGTGATTCATCGTACCATAGTTCTGGTTCTTGTTTGAAAGATAAAATGGAAGCTACCGTTCCGGAAGCAGAAAAATTACGTGCGACAATGACTGAATGCATGCCTAAATTTTTCCATGAAATTAATCATAGGGTAGATACTCCTTCTTCACAAATGATTGATTCGAATGTTGAAGTAGATCATTCATCTTTGAGCCCTCAAATGCATGTTGATTCTTCTTTGAATGATTATGATGAGGATGATGACTACTATAACAGACCATTCATGCTTGGTGATTCTTTAGCTCTAGCTCCACCTAGTGAGCATGAGGAAATTGTTGATTCTGTGTGTGATGATGAAGAACTTGATGAAAATATGTTTGATGATGAATCATTGTCCACACCGTTGTCCATGCTTGTGTGTGAAGAGAAGGTTGAGTTTATTGAATGCCATGATGCTTGTGATGAAATTAAGCATGATCTTGTTGAGAGTGAAATTGAATCTTTTGTGATTGAATGTGTGCTTGATGCCGAATTGTTCACTTTCATTGAGGATCATTGCATTAGTGAGGCATTAGCTACCCTTGTATGTGAGTCCATTAATGTGCATTCTTGTAATGATGAGCTTGATTCTTTGGGGATTGATCATGATTGGTTGGACTTGGTTGTTGACAATGAAGTTTTTGATGATGACATGCTTTATGAGTCATTCACTATGAGTTATAACCCGGAGCCTTCCATTTTCACCTTTGACGTTGTTTTGAATGATGCACCTTTGTCTTTTGATGTTGATAGTCCTTCTTGTGAGTCTGATATTGACGAAGATGAAGATGTGCTTGTGTGTGATGTTGGGAGTGTTATGATGTGGTCTAACCCTGCTTTTTCCTTATCACCCATTGATGATTATGATTATTATTTAGATGAGAGTTGTGATTTTGGAATCTATGTTTGATGAAAATTGCATTGATATTGAGTTTGAACCATTGTTGGCATCCAAGTATTCGCATGAGCAAGTTCAAGATTGTGTTGTATTGTTCCCTCCCGTTGATTTGTATATCCAATCTCCATTTACGAGTCAATGGGAGGATCCATTTGTCATGTCTCACTTCACCATGCCTAGGAAAGTCTTGCACATTCCTGTAGTTTGTTATTTCTATGACTTTTCTAAGGCATTCGATAAACTGTTAAGAGCTCTAATGTTTGTTGATGTGCTATTGCGAGAGTGCTCTTACCTACACCATTTTGAGATGCATGAGAGAATGCATGACTTGTTACTATGGGCGTTGATTGGTTCTGACACGGTGCCCGATATCTTGAGGTGGGAAGGAGTGAGTCTATTGATAAGAAGCTTTCCAGGTAATATCCTTCCTCACCTTTTTTGTACATTTAGTAAGTATTCTTTCTTTTCTTCTCTTATTTTCTTTTTTTTGTGTTTCTTTTTCTTTACTTTGGGGTGCTCGCTTACCTACTTCTGTTTCCCTTGAGGATATGGCAACCTCTTTGTGTGGGACTGGAAGGGTAGTATGCATTCCGGTTTTTGAGTTTAAGGAAAAAAAAGAGAGTGAGAGTAGTTTTGTAAATATTTTAGTTTCTTTAGTTCTTTAGCCCCTAGTGTCTTGTATAGTTTCTTTTTCCTTTTGATCTTACATGTGAACCATCACACGTAGTACGATTTTCTTGATTATATCTAACTATGATGTGATGTTCTTCGATCGGGGATTGAATATGCTTGATTGAAGACTTCGAGGTAACTTCTTTCCACTCTCTTTTAGTGTATATATTTTTTATCCATGCTGCATGCTTGATTTTTCCTTTTGGGTGGCGAACCTCTTGTGTGTGATTGTTGGGAATATTTTGTTATTGGAGCCATGTGGGCTCGAGTCGCCACCTCTTTTTGTGTGATAAGTGTTTGTATCTATGCTTTTCTTCGATTTTCAACCATACGTGTGACACCCTTCTCATGATGGAAACATTGTGATGTTTTGTGTTGGAGTGTGGGTGATATCTTTCATTGTTCATAGGTAGAAAATCTAGTTTTAAGTCTTTTAGTTTTGTTTTTCGTAGTTTGTGTCCAAAATCTAAAAAATTATGTGTGAAGAAAAAAGGAGAAAAAAAGGGAGTGAAAAACCTTAAAAGTTTTCGTTTTTACATTGTTTTTGTTTTTGGTTTCGTTTGTTGGATTTTGTTGTCAAAAATTGGGAAGACTTTCTTAATCTTCTTTAAAAGAAACCGGTTTGAGCATTTTCGACCTTATCTTGGGTGATTGTCATGACTCACTTTAGTTATATACCCTTCATTGAGTGTCTAGCGAGGTCCCTGATTTTCTTCACGTTCTAATTGAAACTAGAAGACCCTAGGTACCCACATTCGAGCTTGTTTCCTGAAAAAGAAAAAAAAGAAAAAAAAGAAAGAAAAGAAAGAAAGAAAGAAAAAGAAGGAAAACAAAAGAAAACAAAAGATAATTCAATTCTCAAATAAATGGATTAATTGGGACGTGTCGGTTAAACGACATTAACCAACATAATGTTAGTGACCTACACGGGACCGGTATTAGTGGTATGGCGCTGATACCCCTTAAGCTCCTCCTATATCGAATTCGCGACGGATGGGTGTATGGAAAAGACTGTGTTGGGAGGGTAAACCCCAATTTTGGGCTGTACTCGAGAAGTCGGTTTGAGATTGAGCGCCTCGGTGACATAAAGAATTCCACCAAGGCCTGAAGATTTACCGTGTTGTTCACTAGAATGTGCCCTAGAGCCCAGTGATTGAAGTTCGTCAATTCTTCGTATCTTTCACGATAATTAGAAGCAAGAGGAGGAGTTGTTGATGGAGTGTAGAGGTCGAAACTGAAAATGTAGGCCCAATCTTCAGGAAGGGGACACAATCGCTCCAGGAGAACAGAAAAACAAGAAGTTTGGAGTCCGAGAATGTAAGGGCCGCCAAACAAGCTTCAGAAAGCTTCATCCGCAAAGGAACTCGGCTATGAGTCGTCTTGAGTGCCAAAAGGGCCGGGCAAGAGTTGACTAGAAGGCATATCATATCCTTAATTATAGCCAGGGGTTGGCTATAAGGAGCGATGGAATGAGCATGATACTGAGGTGCCCACGGGCTAGGAACTCTTTCCATCGAACCACAAAATCCACTAGATTCCGAGCAATCTTCTACCATAAACTCAGGAATACCAGAAGACCTCTATCTACCTCCAGAAGAACTAGCATGTGGAGCTCGAAGTTCACCCATCAGATCTTGATCTCTACGTTTGGATGGTCCTACCCTTGGATCTCCACGATAAGCTCTCCTACTAGTCTCTCCTTCTGAAGAATGACGAGGAGACGCCTTGACGAGCTCCCAGAACATGGCAAACTCACATGAGAATGGGCTTCATTGTCTTCATCGTCAGCGGCCGGCATAGGACCTCGGTACTGGCCGTTCAAAAAATTCCGATCAATGAATTCTCGAGCTGTGATGCCCTCCCTCAACAGAACTTCGATATGGGCATATGCTTGCTGCATAAGAAAAGAGACCAATGAGAATCAATGCGACATGAGAAAGGTTAGTGTTTGGTCTCGTTCCCAGCCGAATTTTATCTCTTTTATAGGGTGTTTGTGTTTATTTTAGCCCTTGTATATATATAAGTTATAATAATTTTGTGTTGTGTAAGAAAATAATAAGTTAGAAGAAGTTTTGGGCCTAATTGAGGGTTTTTAGGAAATTCCGAGCGATTTCCCGAGTCAACCCAAGTCAACCCGAGCCGAGACCCGAGACGAAACCAATCCGGAAGCTCATTTCCATTTCTGGCGCAAAAAAGGGCAGGAAGATAGTTTATTGACTCACCCGAGTCAGGAAGTGACTCACCCGAGTCAAGCTTCTAGGGGTAGCAATGAAGATGGCCTGAAGGCTGACTCACTCGAGTCAGGAAGTGACTGACCTGAGTCAAGCTTCTGGAGGCAGCAATGAAGATGGCCAGAAGGTTGACTCACCCGAGTCAAGCTTCTGGGGCAGCAAAGATATAGGCCAAAGGAGCGGGGCAGAACGCCGACTCACCCGAGTCAGGGAGTGACTCGCACGTGTCACTCTGTTTTCTGCGGAATTATGACACGTGCTGCGGAGCTTAATTTAGGGTTTTAGGTTTTGTTTCTCCTTCTTCTATAAATACCCACATGTATTCAGCAATAAATAAACTAGTCTAAGTAGTATTAGGTTAGAATTAGGATTAGATTAGATTTAATTGCTTTCTTTAGTTGTTCTTTAAGATTTTAATTGTTCTTCATTGTTCTTCAAGTTTACTTGCAATTTCAATTCTCCATCTCTTTCAAGCTTTCTCTAGTCTCCATTAAAGTGTTTTACAAGCTTTCTCTCTCTCTGTTTCTCTTTCTTTCTCTCTCTTTCTCTCTCTCTCCTTTCAATTGCCATTGTTGATTGATTTCAAAGCTTTCTAGGGTTAGTCTCACAACAAATCCACTTTTAGTGGGGAGGAGGGTCAAGGAATTCCAATTCTACTTCCTAGTGAGAATTTGGGGATCCTTGGTAATCTAAACCACAATTTTTTTTTGTTCGGGGGAAATTACAAGGGTAGATTGAAGATTAGAAGATTTTGGTCATCAAAGGTATAAATTCTTTTCCCAATTTCATTGTTCATTCCAGTTTTCATTCCTTGCTTTAATTGCTTTATTCAATTTAATGCTCTTAATTGCTTTCTTTAATTCATGCCTAGGTTAGATTTAATTTCTTTATTTACATAATTTATTGCTTTTCGCATTGTGAAAAACCCCAAACACAAACTGATTACCTATATCCAGCCTAAATACCCATCCTCTTGGACCGAAAACCCTTACCTAAAAACCACAAAAATTACAACCGAACAATGGCGCCGTTGTTCGGTTGTGTAATTTGTGGTTAAAAGTAGGGATTGTCGATCACAGGGATGGGTGTTAGGCTTGATTATGAGCAATCGGTTTGTGTTGGGTTTTTCACAAGTGTGGAAAGCGATAAATTATGTAAATAAAGTAATTAAACTAACCTAAACATGATACTAATCAAGAAAGCAATAAAATGAAAGCACTTAGAAAGCTAGAAATAGGAAAGCAATAAAAAGCATGAACAATGAAATAAGCCATTAAAGCAACTAATGAAAACTAGAATGAACAATGAAATTAAAATAAGAAATTATACCTTTGATGAACTAAACTTCACTTGAATTCTTCACCTTGAACCTTCTCCCAAACAAATAAGAAAGCATGAATTGGATTACTAACAATCCCCAAATCCCCACTTGAGAGTGGAATTTATGACTCTTAATCCTCCTCCTCACTAAATGTTGGATTGGATTTTGTGACTAAAACTAACCCTAATCTAACTTAACCAAAACCTAAAGATAAACCCTAATAAAACCTAATAACATCTAACTAATCTTAATAATAGATTAAGACAGAACCCAAAAGGAAAACACAACCAAACCCTAAACCTACTGACCGAGAATTAAAGAAGAGAAAAGGGAAAGGAACGAAGCAAGAAAAGAAAATAAGAAATAGAGAGAAACAGAGGGAATCGACAGAAAACAAAGGGGAGAAGAAGAAGAACAGAGCAACCATGAACAGAGGCAAATTCCAGACGAATTACAGTAATCCAACACCAATCGAATTCGGATAAAAAACGCATCAAAACCAGAACACAAAACTTCAAATTGATTACATTAAACCAAATCAAATCCAGAATCAAACAGAACAAAATTCGAAACCATTCAAAACATTTAAAACAGAATTTATAACAAGATTTGCAAAACTAAAATAATCCTAAGCTAACCCTAAATGGAGGCTCTTGAGGCGTCACTCCCAAAATCAACCATTGATGCTCGAAAACTCTCTTCCTCCGGTTTTATAGTCGAACTCGGGACCTCTCCTTCAAATCTCAGCCGTCGAACCTTCTTCAAATGGATGAAGCAGATGCAATTTGTTAGTTGAGGATGGTATGCATCGATGGTGTATGCGCCTCTTCTGTGACTCAACCGAATCTGCACAGACAATGGGAGAAATTGATGTGAGAAATTGAGAAAATCGCGAGAAAGTGATAAGAGAAGAGAGATGGAGATGAGATGAGATGAAGAGAAGAGATAAGAAGAGAGAAGGAGTAAGAGATGGAAATGGTGATGCGGGTGTCGGGGCTGTGTTTGCTGCGCAAAAGAGGGAAACAGAGAAAAGAGAAAGGGGAGACGGGAAGGAGAAAGAAAGAAGAGGGGGGGGGGGATTGAATTGGATTTTTAGGGTTTTGGGAGGTTAATATTCGGCTGGGGAAATCAAGGGAGACGCGTTGTAGGGTTTGGGTAAGTGGTTAGGCGGGTTATAAGAGCTGGGTTAGGTGAATGGGTATTCGGGTTTTAGGGGAATTGGGCCAGTATTTGGTGGCTGGGACGAGTAGAATATAAAGGAAAGGGAATTTGGGCTGATTTAGGAATAGGATTAGAAAGATTAAGGTTTAGGTTTTATTTTACTAATATTTACATTTTGTTTTACATTTAGCAATAATAATAATAAAAATAATAAAATGTTCTAAAATCTAATAAAAGAGTAAAAACATAATAAAACTACTAAAATAATTATTAAAGACAAGCAAAAATACCCTATAAAAGAGAAGAATTCGGCTCGGAACGAGACCGAACAGTTAGCCAAGAATGTGGCATACTGGGTTAGAATCAAAATGTTGCAACACTTCATGGTCATTTGGCACGAGAGGGATGAAACTGAACATGTCTTCACCTTTTTCCTGCTCATGATCCTCTACATGTTGGTCTGAAGGGGATCATAATATCCTTCCAACTACAGAAAGATGATTTATCAGCGAAGAAAGTAAAGAAGCATCACAAACAGATGAGTCATTTCATCCTGTGTTAAAGCCTGCCTGTCAAAGATAAGCTCGGGAGGATCTACAAACACCCTGGAAGGCCATTCTCCTATATGATGAAAGAAGAAGCGCTCTCCCAAATAGAAAACAAGGCCCGAGGGACCTTCCAACAGCAAGCGACACTCGCTTGCTTCTCGCGCCAAACGAATGTCATAATGGAGGCCTTCTAAAAGATAGCCGTCCTATGGAAACCGGACGATATCCTCCTGCAAAGGTCATTAAAAGCTCAAGTGCAAAAAGACGAAGCCAAGGAAAAGAAATGAGCCATACCGGTAAAAGATTGTCAATGATTCTCCTGAGACCATTCAAGTATTTGAAGTGGTACTTCAGACAACGATAGTCCGACGATGTTGCCCATCGAATAGCAGCAGGGATCCACAAATTGACGTTATTGGTTCCCCCAACCACAGGGAGAAAGTACGATAAGACCGACACCTGCATACCAGGAAAGATTTTAGTGGAGTAGAAAGAAGGAATTTTGCACATCACAAAATTTCTAAGAAAAATATCTTGGAGCATACCTCTAAGACTCGCCAAAGCCTGCTGCCCAGGTTGAGCAGTTTCGATTATGTAGTCCTCGGGCGCCCCACTGTATCACTACCCGCATTCCTCTCACCAAGTGAGTGTAGGCAGCATCTGCTCAGTTGAAATTTCTCACCTCGCCATAAACCAGGAGGTGATACATCCAAGAAAGAATAACCATGTCCCCACGATTTACAAAAATAGTTGCATTTATAACAAGAACAAGGAACTCATGCTGAAGGAGGGGAAGACTCTAAAAACCCTCGCTATTCAAAACAACCACCAAATGAGTGTATCGCAAGGTACCATTTCGCCATGCCAATGCAAGAGCAGGCTGCAAGAGCTCAAAAACACGAGGATCAGGATCCTTATAGAATTCCAACAACTGACCACCCCAGTTCACGCCAGTGATCATCACGAAATCAACAGGAGTAAGCATGATTTCACCAACAGGGAGGTGGAACGAGTTCATTGTATCCCAAAACTGTTCCACTATAGCCCGACCGAATGTTCTCCTGCTACGTGTTATCCAGGCGTTCAGACAAGCCAGGTGAACACATCCGGGTTCCTTTCTCAGCCCTTGTGGCCTCAACCAAGCAAGCCGCCTCGTCTGCCTCGAACCTTGAGCTACAATTCCCAGTGACTTCCAAAGTTGCAAGGTTAGTCTTGGCCATCCAACGGATGGGCCCCGAGACCTTCTAGGGAGGCTCATTTGTTCCATCGCCTTTAAAGGCCTTGAGAGCGCACCGGGTCGTCCGGAGATGTTAAACTATATGGTATCGAGATTCAGGTGTGGACTCGGTTCAATAAGGTTCAAGATTGGAGACAAGTCAGTGCAAACCCAGGCCCTGTAGTGCCCGCCACCCTCTCGCTATGTCTGGGCACGACGTAGTGGCACCCGCCACCCTGCTAGTGGCATCTGCTACATTTGGGTAAGATGTGGTCGCGCCCCCCACCCTGTCTATGGCACCCGCTACGTTGTGGGCATGGTGTGTGATCTGGTCATCCGTCACTAACCGCTGGCATCGCTTGGCCAGCCCGCTGTCAGCTCCCGTTCCAGGAGGTCCCGTTTTCTTCCTAACAAGAACCGCTGCCCAGCGTCGAAAAAACGCTCCCAGCGCCTTCGTTCCAACGTCTGCCACGCCCACCACGCCTCCCATGACACCTGCGATATTCCACTGCCTGCTACTACTGATGCTGCGTCGCTGCTATGGTCGCGCCCGTGACCTAACCGTGGAACCCGCGATGACCTTTATTTTTCTACCGAGTCTTGTAATTAAACGACTGTGTTTATGTGTTTTGAAACCTAGTATAAATACTCTGTTAGCATTATTTTCAAGGCAGATTATGCTAATTATGATATGAAATGACAGAGTGCTCCCCAAGCCACTTCCACAAACTCTTGTTTACTTTATCCAAGCCTTGTTTGGTGTTGTTCAAGTCATTCCTTTAATTAATGGTTAATGGTGGTTCAATCCTATTTAATCATGGTGAAATGCTAGACTAAAGTGGTGGACTTTCCTTGCCAAGGTCTTTTCCTATCTCCATTGATGTTCAAGCTATTTATTATTTGGTTTTCTGTCAGCAACTCAAGCAACCAATCTCCCATCATGATCGGTAACACTCCATTTGGTATCAGAGCTATGGTTTTCATTTAGCTTGAGTTTTGTTCAACGTTCTTACTAGTATTGCTCTCTAGTGTTGGGTTTTTGTGAATCATATGCAAATATTGGTGTTCCCCATTCCCTTTGCTATCCAAGAGTATTGGAGTACAATGTATTGCGTTTGTATTTGTTGATTTTGAAGTCATTTGGAGCTTTGAGGAGGAGTTGGAAAAATGTGCCCGGAAGGTGTTCGATGAAATGTCCAAGTGAGAAAAACACAAAGAACCATTAGCCAAACACTAGCCAACTACAAGAAAACCCCCCCAACTCCACAAAAACATCCCAAACACATACCGTCCTTTACCCTTCCCTCGATATGGATGAAGAAGTTCACTCCGATCGAGAGGCACCATGCCACCGGGGTAGTCCTTTGATTCGAACTATCGAGAACTGATTCAACACCATTGACAAACGGTTCTCCACCATCGAGCGGACTCCTCAAGACCTTGCGGCCCAAATGAACAACATGGTCTTGAAATTCTAAGGTCCATAATAAGTGATATTTATATAGTATTTTTAGGGCTCAAAACACCTGTTTTAATTGCTTTTTATACCCAAAATTCCATGTTTTTATACAAATTCCTGTGATTTCTTCACTTGGTTGCGAGATTGGTTCATTTTGTAGGGAATATTGGAAATACACTTAAAAGCATGGAAAATCAATGGAAAAAGGGATGAAATATGAAGAATTTGAAAAGAAAGTTGAAAGAGAAAAAGAAATGAAGGAAGAATGGCCCAAGCCATGACCCGACCCAAGATTTTGGGCGGACATTGGAGACGCTGCCAGCGCCTAAGATCTTGAATTAGAAAAATGAAGATTGAATAGGCTAGAAAACAATTAGAAATAATGGTTTCTTGCTTAGGGTCAATTATAATCAGTTCCTATCTTTGATTAGATTAAATAACCATGAAAATATGATGTTTAGTTTAATCACTGTAACTCGCTTCGAATCGAAAGATTGATGTGAAACACCCTCTCTGAATCTTTTATTCACTTTAGACTGGGATTATTGATTAGTTGATTGATTGACTGGAGTGGACTCCCCTTAATGCTTTTAATTATCTGTTAAAACCCTAAAAATTCCTGCTTTCTTAGTTTAGTTTTCTGAATAATTACCACAACCCTTTGATCGACCTAAAATCCTTTGTAGTGAACTAGTTTAGTTTGTAGTTGAATGCAAATCCCTGAGAGAGAACGATATTTTATTACTACACAAACCCGTAGACTTGCGGTACACAAACCTTATACGTTAAGGGCCTATCAAGTTTTTGGCGCCGTTGCCGGGGATTTGTTTTCCCAGCTCCATTAAACGAAAGCACTCTGGTTGACTAGGATATTTATTTTTCTTTATTATCACTTTTGATTACGTTTGGTATTTTTGTTTCAATCTTTTTCAGGTTTATGCAAAAAGACTTTTCTTTCGAGTACGACCCGGAAATCGAGCGGACTTTGCGAGAGAGAAGAAATAGTGCGAGACTAGAAAAAGAACAACTAGAATATCAAGAAACGCAAGAAGAGGAGCAAGAATCGGACAAAGAAGAAGAGATGGGTGAACGACAACAAACCTTTGGACAATATCTGACTCCTTATGTCGCCAACCCTCAATCTGCTATTAATGTCCCTAATGTTGCATCAACCGATTTCGAGCTTCGACAGTCTTTAATCAACTTGTTGTCCAAGACACCTTTTCATGGGCTGTCAAACGAAGATTCGAATCGCCATCTATGCCTCTTCCGTTAAGCCTGTGATACCTTCAAGGCCAACATTATCTCGGAAGATGCAATCACAATTGCGACTCTCAGAGACCACCACCACCACAAGGTCACCCTCAAAAGTCAAACTTAGAAACCTTGATGGAAAGTCTTCTAGCAGGACAACAGAAACAGGAAGGTGTGATAAAAGATTTAACGCAAAAGTAGAGGCCTTAGCTACACACAATAAAATTCTAGAAAATCAATAGCTAACTCAGCAACTCGCTAATCCAGGAGCGCAATGCAATGCCATAGATTGTAAGGAAGAGAACTCTGAATACGAGATACCAGAAAAATCCGTATCACCGAGGGTAACCAAGGTTGATATCGGGCTGGACCAAATTGAGGGAACCATAACGTCGAGCTAACGACGTTAATCAAAGCACCTCGGGGGAGGTACTTCATTCTTCTATTATCTAATCCTTCCCATTTTTTATTTTATTTTCAGTTATTTTTATCTTTCAAGTAATTTTTATCTTGTTAATTTGCTAATTTTTCTTTTTAGTGTGCAGAGAGAAAGAAGAAATTTAGGAGAATTCTTGGTTATTATTGAAGTTATTATTTCTAACCTAATAATTTTTGAGTTGGTAGATGTTTGTAGGGATTTATGGTATGCCAAATTGTAGAAAAAACGAGATGGAAACAAAGAAAAGGGGTAAAACAAGGCAAAAAGACTTAAACATCGAGCAAAATATTGTAAGGTGTAAAAACACTACCAGCGCCCTATAAGCGCTGGCAGCGCCTCTTCCAGCGGCAACCAAGTAAGACGATTTTAGCACACGCTGCCAGCGCCTGGTAAACGCTGGCAGCGTTTCTAGGTTTTCACGAATTATTTTGCCCGCCTTTCACTTAGTTGGCACCCTCCCCTTTGAAATTAAAACACAACTTTTTCACTTCTTCTCCTCTCCCTCGACGAAAAAGCGCTATAATCCCCCTCTCCCCCTCTCTCCCTCAAACTCACCTCCTCCTCCCTATTGTTGCTCGCCGACGCACACACCACCATCTCTTCCTCCCTTCTTCTCCATTCACACCTGCACTCTCACTACCTACCTTCAAGTTTTTACTCCTCTCTCTGCACAACTTCAAAGGTACAATTCTTCAACTATTTTTCATGTTTTTTGATAATCTTTAGGTGATTGTGGTATAAGTTTGATTGAATTCTTGAATATCTTGACTAATTTGTTGAATTTATACCATATTCATTTTTATGATTCAAGTTTCTTCATTAGGGCATATAGAAATTTGATGAACGGTACTTCTTCTAGTTTCAAGATTGAGAATTTATTGTGTTGGACGTGTTCTGGGAGTAATGTGATGAAAAATTTGATAAATTTAGGTTAGGTTTGGGATGATGATTATCTTGTGGTGTTGTGCTCTGTTTTTGGTGAGTTTTGTAGGTTAGAACAGTTTCAATTTCTATCCTTGCCATCAAATAAGCATAGGGGGATATTAATCTTGTTAATCTACACTGTGTTCATGCTTATTTGATTCTTAGATGTCATATTGGTGGTTTACTAATTGTTGAATCTTTTTAGATGGTAAGGGCGAAGAACCCGAGCTATTCCGGGCCTCCATCCGGTGATGACGATGGAAGAGGAAGCCGAAAACGCAAGGCCACAACTGCACAGAAGGGGAAGCAAAATGCTACCCCGTCTCGGGATTCAAGGAGCTCCAACCCCTTCAATTTTGAAGGGGATAGCAAAGCAAGGTATGATTCTATTTCTAAAAATACTTTGATACCAACTAAATACTTGTATGAGAACTTGTTGAGGAATTGTGGTATGCTTGATGATGTTTTGTGGTTATTGGGATGTGGACAAATGACCCATATAGCTAGGCTTGGTGAGCCGACATATAGGGGAATCACTTTGGAATTTTTGAGCACTCTGGAGGTGAACCTCCATGGGAGGGATGGACTCATTCGTTTTCAACTTCTTGGGTGTATTAGGCAGATGTCTGTTTCTGAATTTTCTCGTGCTTTTGGTCTACCCGAGCATACATGTAGAGACCCCCACCTTATTCCTTTGAACTGGGATGGGAAGGCTTGATGCCGATAACCTTGTTGACCCAGCCATGTTTGCATCGCACCTTTTACGCCTTGCTACCTCATCCACCAAAGGGATAGCCATCGGCGAATATGTCACGCACTTATTACACCAATTTGGCTTTAGGCGACCATGAATGCCCTTGACCGTGTTTCTGGTAGCACGTTTTTAGATGGAGACCAGTGTTGTTCTTTCAACATGTGCAAATTCGAAATTGACCGTCATTGTCTATGGATTTACCCTAACAATGTTAGGTTTCCTTTACTTACCCTCAGCTATCCCCTCAAAACGAAGAAAACTTACTTTGGATGCCGCCTCTCCCCGATGTCGAACCCCAACAGCAGCCCGAGCCCCAACCTCACCCTGACCCTCAACCCCAACAACCTCGTATAGACCATGAGGCGCGTTACCGCGACCTCCAGATAGCCATTAATCGGACCGAGAGCCATGAGAATGAGTTGCAGGAGTACCTTGTTAAGTCGAGGAACCAATCCGACTTGTCTTTCACAAACCTTGATCAATCGATTGCCAACCTTTCTGGCCTTATTCAGGCCATGTTTGACCAATCCTTACCTCCACCACCTCTAAACCAAACCGCTCAATCCCCATCGAGCGAGGATGAATGATCCTTTGCTCCGCTCTATCCCCTCTCCACCATTGACTTCTGCATTGAGCCAAGTTAATGCAGTGTTTCAAGCATGGGGGGTCATATATCACTTCGTGAATATTTCTTCTTATTTCTCTTTATTTTTCTGATTTTCGTCTATTTTCTTTTATTTTCGTTTTTCTTTTTCTTGTTTCACGGTTATTTTTCAATTTTTAGATTGATTTTCTTGTTTTTAGTGTGTTTCTATTTTGATTTTTCTTATTTTAGTGTGTTTTCTCTGTTTGAGTTTTTAGTTTGTGTGTTTCTTTAATTGTTTTAAGTTTTCCCTTCTAAGTTTTCTAGGTTTAGAATTGCATTCATCTAGATTGCATTCGTTAGAGCATATGATAGATTTTTCTTTCCTTTCATTTCTTAGTTTGTTTTCTTTTTCTTTTTCTTTCTTTTGCATTCACCTTATTCAAAATTAAAAAATAATCAGAAATAAGAAAAAGCCAAAAAAAAGGGTTTTTGGCCACAAATAATCCGTACTGAGGGGCTTGTGACTGGGAATAATCCAAAGTGACTTTTCGACCAATGACAGTCTGTACTTTTTCACTATTTTCTCATAACTGTCCATAATCGATTTCCGACACCGGAAAGCTGACGTGGCGACTGGAAATTTCCATTTTGAAGTATGAATAAACATATTTTCCGGTCGCCACGTCAGCTTTTCGGTGCCGGAAATCGACTTTGGAATGCTATGAGAAAATAATGAAAATGTATAGACTGCAAGTGGCCGAAAAGTCACTTTGAATTATTCTCAGTCACAAGCTTCTCAGTACGGATTATTTGTGGCCAAAACCCCAAAAAAATATTAGAAAAGACAAGAAAGACCAAAAAAATATAAGATAAGATTAGGATTAATAATCCGAAACACCTTCGGTGATGATTTGTAAACCAATCTTACTTTTAGTTTGTCTTGCTTCACTTAGAAAAGTCTGGATGAGAGCTTAAAAGTTTTTGAAACAGTTTTCTTCAAATCTTCTGATTTTGAGTCAAGTTATGAATAGTGTGCTTAACTGCTTTGACTATCTTAGTAAGTGTAAATACGCGTGTCGTAAATTTTTGGGCTAGGTTTAGTTGTTTAAGCCCTATCCCGTGAGTCCATATAACCAAAAGCTTGAATTGATCATTTTTATCAATCCATTGGTTTCTTGAGTGACTCCACCATTGGTTGAATCTCTAGAACTTGTTTTGCATCTTGCTTGAGACTAGATTTTTGCATTGCACGCTATGACAAAGTGATTGAGGCATTCATTTTTATTTTGTCAAACTACATAGCCAAACAGCCTCCTTGACATTATATTGCTGTTCTTTTTTCCTGCCTAGCCTTTGTTTATCCCTATTTTATTATTGATCCCTGACGATACAAGCCTTGGCCTATAATAATTCCTATCGTTTGCCTTGCTTGGATGTGTGAGAGTTTGTTATTTTTGAAGGGAATAATTGGTTTGGAGTATGTTGAATGAAAGTGAAGAATTTGGGAGTGTTTGTGATCACCGTTATAAATTGGGAAAAGCTGAATTTCCCACCTTTTGGATAGTTAGTGATTGGTTGTGTTGTTCATGTATCATATTGCGGTCAAAGCTATATTTCCATGTTTTTCTTCTCCCTTGATCACCCACCTAAAAGAGAAGAAGTATATAAAAAAAAAGGAGAAAAAGAGTTCTTAAAAGAAAAGGGTGATTAGGAAGATTCAATTTAGAGTTCTGAAAGCTTTTGACCTGGTTGTAAAATTAGATGAAGTTTTGATATCAATGAGGAAGAAAAGTGAGTTACTTGCATAACTAAGCAAGAAGGTGAGATTGAGAGTAGTTCTTATTTCAAAATCAATCCAAGCATGGCTTTTTAGCTCCTCATACCTAAATATTACAACTTCTTTCCCCTAACCTAACCCTCGTTACAACCCCGAAAAGCCTTCTTGATTGTCACTTGCGCATTGCATACCAGTGGTGGAGAGCAAGATTCTTACCAAGCTTATGGTAGATTGTTTCTTTTGGTCTGAGTATGAGAAAAACCCACATACATATTAAAATTTGAGTAATTGAGAGTTCATATTCTTTCCTAATGTGAGGTTTGGTCTTGTGATTAGCTTACATCCATAACTAACCGCGCATGTGTGCATTATTCTTGAGACTATTGGTGGATTTGTATATCTGATGTACTTGTTCTCTTCCTTTGGTTTCGAAAGCTTCATTCTTATCTATTTTGAACTGAATTTTGTTCTCTTCCAGATTGATCTTGGTGCTTGCTTGTTGAATTGATGTGTTTGATTAGTTAGCCTGAGGCGGTGTCTAATTTTGTTCTCCTTAACCCTATCGAAAACTCCTGTCTCTTCTCTTTCTTACTTAGTCCCGTTTTTCCTGTTTGAGCCCTTTCTCCTATTTTGATTATGACTTGATTAGGGACAAGCAAGAGTTAAGCGTGGGGGGATTTGATAAGTGATTATTATATAGTATTTTTAGGGTTAAAACACTTGTTTTTCATGCTTTGTATAACCAAAATTCCATGTTTTCATCCCAATTTATGTGATTTCTTCACTTGGTTGTGAGATTGGTCCATTTTGTAGGGAATATTGGAAATACACTTAAAAGGATGGAAAATCAATGGAAAAAGGGAGGAAATATGAAGAAATTGAAAAGAAAGTTGAAAGAGAAGAGGAATTGAAAGAAGAATGGCCCAAGCCATGACCCGGCCCAAGATTTTGGGCGGACATTGGAGACACTGCCAGCATCTAATGCAGGGAGGACGGGTGCTGAAGAAAACTCCAAGCGCTACCAGTGTTTTTCAAGAGGAGCTTTTGAAAAATTGGGCTAGACGCTGCCTACGCCCTAGAAGGGCTGCCAACGCCTAATGCCCAAATCAATTGTTGTAAAAGAATTCCTCCACATGCCGTTCAAACGATCGAAGATTTTACCGAGAGTTTTTAGAGAGCTTTTAGAGATACTTCTTAGTTCTTTCATTAAATTTTAGTTCATAGGTTCTATTAGAAGTTTAGATTGTTGTAAGTGAATGAACGATACGAAGAAGATCGATTCAGGTGACACAAAGCGATCGATTCCGCCACTTCAAACCCCCGGTTATTTCTATTTTCTCTATGTTTTCCAATTTACATTCAGTTTGTGTTTTGTTTATTTCTAGCATCATGAGTAGCTAAATTCCTTTGTTTGGGGGATAAACTCAATGTCTTTTGATTGATTATGAATACAATCTCGATGTGAAGTTATTCCTTTGTTCGTTTAATCTTCGTAATTAATCTGTCATAGTAAAATCTGGTAACCGCCTTTTACATGGTATTAGATTCTTGATAATATGACGAAAGTTTGAATCTTGAATTGGAAAAATGAAGATTGAATAGGCTAGAAAACAGTTGGAAATAATGGTTTCTTCCCTTGGGTCAATTATATTCAGTTCATATCTTTGATTAGATTAAATGACCATGAAAATATGATGTTTAGTTTAATCACTGTAACTCGCTTCGAATCGAAAGATTGTTGTGAAAGGCCCTAGAAAGATTATATACTTTGAATCTTTTATTCACTTTACACCAGGATTGTTGATTAGTTGATTGATTGACTATAGTGGGCTCCCCTGAACGCTTTTAATTATATGTTAAAACCCTAAAAATTCCTGCTTTCTTAGTTTAGTTTTCTGAATCATTACCACAACCCTTTGATCGACCTATCATCCTTTGTAGTGAACTAGTTTAGTTTGTAGTTGAATTCAAATCCCTGAGAGAGAACGATATTTTATTACTACACAAACTCATACACTTGCGGTACACAGACCTTATACGTTAAGGGCCTATCAAGTTTTTAGCGCCGTTGCCGGGGATTTGTTTTCCCAGCTCCATTAAACGAACGCACTCTGGTTGACTAGGTTATTTAATTTTCTTTATTATCACTTTTGATTACGTTTGGTATTTTTGTTTCTATCTTTTTTCAGGTTTATGCAAAAAGACTTTTCTTTCGAGTACGACCCGGAAATCGAGCGTACTTTGCGAGAGAGAAGAAAGAGTGCGTGACTAGAAAAAGAACAACTAGAATATCAAGAAATGCAAGAAGAGGAGCAAGAATCGGAAAAAGAAGAAGAGATGGGTGAACGACCACGGACCTTGGACAATATCTGACTCCTAATGTCGCCAACCCTCAATCTGCTATTAATGTCCCTAATGTTGCATCAACCGATTACGAGCTTCGGCAGTCTTTAATCAACTTGGTGTCCAAGACACCTTTTCATTGGCTGTCAAACAAAGATCTGAATCGCCATCTACGCCTCTTCCGTCAATCCTGTGATACCTTCAAGGCCAACATAGTCTCGGAAGATGCAATCACAATTGCGACTCTTCCCAGTCTCTTTAGAAGTAAAGGCTTGGGAGTGGCTCGATTCACTTCCTCCAAACTCGATCACGACATTCGACGAACTCGCCAGCACGTTCCTGGCGAAATATTTTCCTCCAAGCAAGCTCACTCGTTTGAGGAATCAAATTTTGATGTTCACACAAAAACCTGACGAGCCATTATATGATGCTTGGGAAAGATTTAAGGACATTCTTCGACAATGTCCTCAACATGGATTCGAACCATGGGTTCCAGTCTAGTAGTTCTTCAACAGAGCAAACGAGTCGACAAGAGGAAGCATCCTCTCAGTGGCCAAAGGAGATCTTATGGATAAGATTGTTCCTCAAATTACGAATTTGATCGAGCATCTAGAAAACAATTCATACCAGTGGTCCAAACCCCGCCATAGAGCGGGAGGTAAGCTTAATGTTGATGCTATTTCATTATTATCTTCTAAACTTGATACTTTGACGCAGAAGATGGACCGTCGGAACCCGCTTCCATACCCTCCGACATGTAATTCTTGTCAGTCGACCGAGCATGAAACTATGATTTGTCGTCATGGGGAATTAGTACAGAACAGATCCACTAGGCCAACCATGTTAGTAACCAAAGGCAAAACTATGACATGAATTCCAATACCTATCATCCTGGACTTAGAAACTTCCCAAACTTTTCTTATAGGAACAACAACCCTAGTTGTCCTCTTCAAGGACAAGGAAAACAAAAGTACATACCCCCATCTCAGAGACCACCACCACCACAAGGTCACCCTCAAAAGTCAAACTTAGAAACCTTGATGGAAAGTCTTCTAGCAGGACAACAGAAACAGGAAGGTGTGATAAAAGATTTAATGCAAAAGTAGGGGCCTTAGCTACACACAATAAAATTCTAGAAAATCAAATAGCTAACTCATCAACTCCCTAATCCAGGAGTGCAATGCAATGCCATAAACTGTAAGGAAGAGAACTCTGAATACGAGATACCAGAAAAATCCGTATCACCTAGGGTAACCAAGGTAGATATCGGGCCGGACCAAATTGAGGGAACCATAACACCCTCGGTGGTGTTTAAAAGGGAATACGGGGAGTTTCAAGATCCCTGTTCAATTGGATGGTAGAAAAACTAATTATGCTTTATGTGACACGGGGTCCGGGGTAAATATACTACCAAAGCCTTACCTAAGGAATTATGACCATACGAAGTTAAAGGTGACTATCATGTCTCTTTGTTTAGCAGATAAGACCTCTAAGAAACCCCTAGGAGTCTGACATGATGTGCCGTCAAGATAGGAGAGCACCTTGTCGCAGTAGATTTCATGGTCCTAGATACAGGTGAGGATCCTGAACAACAAATTATCCTAGGGAGACCCTTTCTTTCGACCGTTAATTGCATGATGAATATGAAGAAAGGGACAATAGTCATCGAGCTAGGAAAGTCGATGATAGAATATGAGGTACGAGCAAGAAAGAATGCTCTAAAGCAAGTTCCGAAAAGAATTCAAGATGACGGTGATCCAGTTCTAAAGCAGATCAAGGACCCCGACGATTAGGGGTCAATAACGTTGAGCTAACACCGTTAATCAAAGCACCTCGGGGGAGGTACTTCATTCTTCTATTATCTAATCCTTCCAATTTTTTATTTTATTTTCAGCTATTTTTATCTTTCAAGTAATTTTTATCTTGTTAACTTGCTAATTTTTCTTTTTAGTGTGTAGAGAGAAAGAAGAAATTTAGGAGAATTCTTGGTTATTATTGAAGTTATTATTTCTAACCTAATAATTTTTGAGTTGGTAGATGTTTATAGGGATTTATGGTATGCCAAATTGTAGAAAAAACGAGAAGGAAACAAAGAAAAGGGGTAAAACAAGGCAAAAAGACTTAAACATCGAGCAAAACATTGTAAGGTGCAAAAACACTACCAGCGCCCCATAAGCGCTAGCAGCGCCTCTTCCAGCGGCAACCAAGTAAGACGATTTTAGCACATCACGCGGTAGCACAGTAGCGTTTCTTCTAGGTTTTCACGAATTATTTTGCCCGCCTTTCACTTAGTTGGCCCCCCCTTTGAAATTAAAACACAACTTTTTCACTTCTTCTCCTCTCCCTCGACGAAAAAGCGCTATCATCCCCCTCTCTCCCTCAAACTCACCTCCTCCTCCCTCTTGTTGCTCGCCGACGCACACACCACCATCTTCTTCCTCCCTTCTTGTCCATTGTCACCTGCACTCTCACTACCTACCTTCAAGTTATGAATAGTGTGCTTAACTGCTTTCACTATCTTAGTAAGTGTAAACATACGTGTCGTAAATTTTTGGGCTAGGTTTAGTTGTTTAAGCCCTATCCCGTGAGTCCACATAACCAAAAGATTGAATTGATCATTTTTATCAATCCCTTGGTTTCTTGAGTGATTCCACCATTGGTTGCATCTCTAGAACTTGTTTTTCATCTTGCTTGAGACTAGATTTTTGCATTGCACGGTGTGACAAAGTGATTGAGGCATTCATTTTTATTTTGTCAAACTACATAGCCAAACAGCCTCCCTGACATTATATTGCCGTTCTTTTTTTCCCGCCTAGCCTTTGTTTATGCCTATTTTATGATTGATCCCTGTCGATCCAAGCCTAGGCCAATAATAATTCCTATCGTTTGCCTTGCTTGGATGTGTGAGAGTTTAATATTTTTGAAGGGAAGAGTTGGTTTGGAGTATGTTGAATGAAAGTGAAGAGTTTGGGAGTGTTTGTGATCACCGTTATAAATTGGGAAAAGTTGAATTTCCCACCTTTTGGATAGTTAGTGATTGGTTGTGTTGTTCATGTATCATAATGCGGTGAAAGCTATATTTCCATGTTTTTCTTCTCCTTGATCACCGACCTAAAAGGAAGTAGTATATAAAAAAGGAGAAAAAGAGTTCTTAAAAGAAAAGGGTGATTAGGAAGATTCAATTTAAAGTTCAAAGTTTTGACACAGTTGTAAAATTAGATGAAGTTTCGATATCAACGAGGAAGAAAAGTGAGTTACTTGCATAATTAAGCAAGATGGTGAGATTGAGAGCAGTTCTTATTTGAAAATCAATCCAAGCATGGCTCTTTAGCTCCTCATACCTAAATATTAAGACTCCTTTCCCCTAACCTAAGCCTCGTTACAACCCTGAAAAGCCTTCTTGATTGTCACTTGCGCATTGCATACCAGTGGTGGAGAACAATATTCTTACCAAGCTTATGGTAGGTTGTTTCTTTTGGTATGAGTATGAGAAATACCGACATACATATTCAAATTTGAGTAATTGAGAGTTCATATTCTTTCCTAATGTGAGGTTTGCTCTTGTGATTGGCTTACATCCATAACTAACCGCGCATGTTTGCATTATTCTTGAGACTGTTGGCGGATTTGTATACCTGAAGTACTTGTTCTCTTCCTTTGGTTTCGAAAGCTTCATTCTTATCTATTTTGAACTGAATTTTGTTCTCTTCCAGATTGATCTTGGTGCTTGCTTGTTGAATTGATGTGTTTGATTAGTTAGCCTGAGGCGGTGTTTAATTTTGTTCTCCTTAACCCTATCGAAAACTCCTGTCTCTTCTCTTTCTTACTTAGTTCCGTTTTTCCTGTTTGAGCCCTTTCTCCTATTTTGATTATGACTTGCTTAGGGACAAGCAAGAGTTAAGCGTGGGGGGATTTGATAAGTGATTATTATATAGTATTTTTAGGGTTAAAACACTTGTTTTTCATGCTTTTTATAACCAAAATTCCATGTTTTCATCCCAATTTATGTGATTTCTTCACTTGGTTGCGAGATTGGTCCATTTTTTAGGGAATATTGGAAATACACTTAAAAGGATGGAAAATCAATGGAAAAAGGGAGGAAATATGAAGAAGTTGAAAAGAAAGTTGAAAGAGAAGAGGAATTGAAAGAAGAATGGCCCAAGCCATGACCCGACCCAAGATTTTGGGCGGACATTGGAGACGCTGCCAGCATCTAAGGCAGGGAGGACGGGTGCTGAAGAAAACTCCAAGCGCTACCAGTGTTTTTCAAGAGGAGCTTTTGAAAAATTGGGCTAGACGCTGCCAACGCCCAAGAAGCGCTGCCAATGCCTAATGCCCAAATCAATTGTTATAAAAGAAATCCTCCACATGACGTTCAAACGATCGAAGATTTTACAGAGAGTATTTAGAGAGATTTTAGAGAGCTTTTAGAGATACTTCTTAGTTCTTTCATTAAAGTTTAGTTCATAGGTTTTATTAGAAGTTTAGATTGTTGTAAGTGAATGAACGATACGAAGAAGATCGATTCAGGTGACACGAAGAGATCGATTCCGCCACTTCAAACACCCGGTTATTTCTATTTTCTCTATATTTTCCAATTTACATTCAGTTTGTGTTTTGTTTATTTCTAGCATCATGAGTAGCTAAATTCCTTTGTTTGGGGGATAAACTCAATGTCTTTTGATTGATTATGAATACAATCTCGGTGTGAAGTTATTCCTTTGTTCGTTTAATCTTCGTAATTAATCTATCATAGTAAAATCTGGCTAACCGCCTTTTACATGATATTAGATTCTTGATAATATGACGAAAGTTTGAATCTTGAATTCTAAAAACGAAGATTGAATAGGCTAGAAAACAGTTGGAAATAATGGTTTCTTCCCTAGGGTTAATTATGTTCAGTTCCTATCTTTGATTAGATTAAATGACCATGAAAATAGGATGTTTAGTTTAATCACTGTAACTCGCTTCGAATCGAAAGATTGTTGTGAAAGGCCCTAGAAAGATTATAGACTCTTAATCTTTTATTCACTTTACACCGGGATTGTTGATTAGTTGATCGATTGACTAGAGTGGACTCCCCTAAACGCTTTTAATTATCTGTTAAAACCCTAAAAAATCCAGCTTTCTTAGTTTAGTTTTCTGAATCATTACCACAACCCTTTGATCAACCTAGCATCCTTTGTAGTGAACTAGTTTAGTTTGTAGTTGAATGCAATTCCCTGAGAGAGAACGATATTTTATTACTACACAAACCCGTACACTTGCGGTACACAGACCTTATACGTTAAGGGCCTATCAAGTTTTTGGCGCCGTTGCCGGGGATTTGTTTTCCCAGCTCCGTTAAACGAACGCACTCTGGTTGACTTGGTTATTTATTTTTCTTTATTATCACTTTTGATTACGTTTGGTATTTTTGTTTCTATCTTTTTCAGGTTTTTGCAAAAAGACTTTTGTTTTGAGTAGGATCCGGAAATCGAGTGTACTTTGCGAGAGAGAAGAAAGAGTGCGAGACTAGAAAAAGAACCACAAGAATATCAAGAAACGCAAGAAGAGGAGCAAGAATCGGACAAAGAAGAAGAGATGGGTGAACAACCACGGACCTTTGGACAATATCTGACTCCTAATGTCGCCAACCCTCAATCTGCTATTAATGTCCCTAATGTTGCATCAACCGATTTCGAGCTTCGACAGTCTTTAATCAACTTGGTGTCCAAGACACCTTTTCATGGGCTTTCAAACGACGATCCGAATCGCCATCTACGCCTCTTCCATCAAGCCTGTGATACCTTCAAGGCTAACATTGTCTCGGAAGATGCAATCACAATTGCGACTCTTCCCATTCTCCTTAGAAGTAAAGGCTTGGGAGTGGCTCGATTCACTCCCTCCAAACTCGATCACGACATTCGACGAACTCGCCAGCACGTTCCTGGAGAAATATTTTCCTTCAAGCAAGCTCAGTAGTTTAAGGAATCAAATTTTGATGTTCACACAAAAACCTGACGAGCCATTATATGATGCTTGGGAAAGATTTAAGGACATTCTTCGACAATGTCCTCAACATGGATTCGAACCATGGGTTCCAGTCCAGTAGTTCTTCAACAGAGCAAACGAGTCGACAAGAGGAAGCATCCTCTCAGTGGCCAGAGGAGATCTTATGGATAAGACTGTTCCTCAAATTACGAATTTGATCGAGCTTCTAGCAAACAATTCATACCAGTGGTCCAAACCCCACCATAGAGCGGGACGTAAGCTTAATGTTGATGCTATTTCATTATTATCTTCTAAACTTGATACTTTGACGCAGAAGATGGACCGTCTGAACTCGCTTCCGTACCCTCCGACATGTAATTCTTGTCAGTCGACCGAGCATGAAACTATGATTAGTCGTCATGGGGAATTAGTAGTGAACAAATCCACTAGGCCAACCATGTTAGTAACCAAAGGCAAAACTATGACATGAATTCCAATACCTATCATCCTGGACTTAGAAACTTCCCAAACTTTTCTTATAGGAACAACAACCCTAGTTGTCCTCTTCAAGGACAAGGAAAACAAAAGTACATACCCCCATCTCAGAGACCACCACCACCACAAGGTCACCCTCAAAAGTCAAACTTAGAAACCTTGATGGAAAGTCTTCTAGCAGGACAACAGAAACAGGAAGGTGTGATAAAAGATTTAATGCAAAAGTAGGGGCCTTAGCTACACACAATAAAATTCTAGAAAATCAAATAGCTAACTCATCAACTCCCTAATCCAGGAGTGCAATGCAATGCCATAAACTGTAAGGAAGAGAACTCTGAATACGAGATACCAGAAAAATCCGTATCACCTAGGGTAACCAAGGTAGATATCGGGCCGGACCAAATTGAGGGAACCATAACACCCTCGGTGGTGTTTAAAAGGGAATACGGGGAGTTTCAAGATCCCTGTTCAATTGGATGGTAGAAAAACTAATTATGCTTTATGTGACACGGGGTCCGGGGTAAATATACTACCAAAGCCTTACCTAAGGAATTATGACCATACGAAGTTAAAGGTGACTATCATGTCTCTTTGTTTAGCAGATAAGACCTCTAAGAAACCCCTAGGAGTCTGACATGATGTGCCGTCAAGATAGGAGAGCACCTTGTCGCAGTAGATTTCATGGTCCTAGATACAGGTGAGGATCCTGAACAACAAATTATCCTAGGGAGACCCTTTCTTTCGACCGTTAATTGCATGATGAATATGAAGAAAGGGACAATAGTCATCGAGCTAGGAAAGTCGATGATAGAATATGAGGTACGAGCAAGAAAGAATGCTCTAAAGCAAGTTCCGAAAAGAATTCAAGATGACGGTGATCCAGTTCTAAAGCAGATCAAGGACCCCGACGATTAGGGGTCAATAACGTTGAGCTAACACCGTTAATCAAAGCACCTCGGGGGAGGTACTTCATTCTTCTATTATCTAATCCTTCCAATTTTTTATTTTATTTTCAGCTATTTTTATCTTTCAAGTAATTTTTATCTTGTTAACTTGCTAATTTTTCTTTTTAGTGTGTAGAGAGAAAGAAGAAATTTAGGAGAATTCTTGGTTATTATTGAAGTTATTATTTCTAACCTAATAATTTTTGAGTTGGTAGATGTTTATAGGGATTTATGGTATGCCAAATTGTAGAAAAAACGAGAAGGAAACAAAGAAAAGGGGTAAAACAAGGCAAAAAGACTTAAACATCGAGCAAAACATTGTAAGGTGCAAAAACACTACCAGCGCCCCATAAGCGCTAGCAGCGCCTCTTCCAGCGGCAACCAAGTAAGACGATTTTAGCACACGCTGCCAGCGCCTGGTAAACGCTAGCAGCGTTTCTAGGTTTTCACGAATTATTTTGCCCGCCTTTCACTTAGTTGGCCCCCCCTTTGAAATTAAAACACAACTTTTTCACTTCTTCTCCTCTCCCTCGACGAAAAAGCGCTATCATCCCCCTCTCTCCCTCAAACTCACCTCCTCCTCCCTCTTGTTGCTCGCCGACGCACACACCACCATCTTCTTCCTCCCTTCTTCTCCATTGTCACCTGCACTCTCACTACCTACCTTCAAGTTATGAATAGTGTGCTTAACTGCTTTCACTATCTTAGTAAGTGTAAACATACGTGTCGTAAATTTTTGGGCTAGGTTTAGTTGTTTATGCCCTATCCCGTGAGTCCACATAACCAAAAGATTGAATTGATCATTTTTATCAATCCCTTGGTTTCTTGAGTGATTCCACCATTGGTTGCATCTCTAGAACTTGTTTTTCATCTTGCTTGAGACTAGATTTTTGCATTGCACGGTGTGACAAAGTGATTGAGGCATTCATTTTTATTTTGTCAAACTACATAGCCAAACAGCCTCCCTGACATTATATTGCCGTTCTTTTTTTCCCGCCTAGCCTTTGTTTATGCCTATTTTATGATTGATCCCTGTCGATCCAAGCCTAGGCCAATAATAATTCCTATCGTTTGCCTTGCTTGGATGTGTGAGAGTTTAATATTTTTGAAGGGAAGAGTTGGTTTGGAGTATGTTGAATGAAAGTGAAGAGTTTGGGAGTGTTTGTGATCACCGTTATAAATTGGGAAAAGTTGAATTTCCCACCTTTTGGATAGTTAGTGATTGGTTGTGTTGTTCATGTATCATATTGCGGTGAAAGCTATATTTCCATGTTTTTCTTCTCCCTTGATCACCGACCTAAAAGGGAAGTAGTATATAAAAAAAAGGAGAAAAAGAGTTCTTAAAAGAAAAGGGTGATTAGGAAGATTCAATTTAAAGTTCTGAAAGTTTTTGACCTGGTTGTAAAATTAGATGAAGTTTCGATATCAACGAGGAAGAAAAGTGAGTTACTTGCATAATTAAGCAAGATGGTGAGATTGAGAGCAGTTCTTATTTGAAAATCAATCCAAGCATGGCTCTTTAGCTCCTCATACCTAAATATTAAGACTCCTTTCCCCTAACCTAAGCCTCGTTACAACCCTGAAAAGCCTTCTTGATTGTCACTTGCGCATTGCATACCAGTGGTGGAGAACAATATTCTTACCAAGCTTATGGTAGGTTGTTTCTTTTGGTATGAGTATGAGAAATACCGACATACATATTCAAATTTGAGTAATTGAGAGTTCATATTCTTTCCTAATGTGAGGTTTGCTCTTGTGATTGGCTTACATCCATAACTAACCGCGCATGTTTGCATTATTCTTGAGACTGTTGGCGGATTTGTATACCTGAAGTACTTGTTCTCTTCCTTTGGTTTCGAAAGCTTCATTCTTATCTATTTTGAACTGAATTTTGTTCTCTTCCAGATTGATCTTGGTGCTTGCTTGTTGAATTGATGTGTTTGATTAGTTAGCCTGAGGCGGTGTTTAATTTTGTTCTCCTTAACCCTATCGAAAACTCCTGTCTCTTCTCTTTCTTACTTAGTTCCGTTTTTCCTGTTTGAGCCCTTTCTCCTATTTTGATTATGACTTGCTTAGGGACAAGCAAGAGTTAAGCGTGGGGGGATTTGATAAGTGATTATTATATAGTATTTTTAGGGTTAAAACACTTGTTTTTCATGCTTTTTATAACCAAAATTCCATGTTTTCATCCCAATTTATGTGATTTCTTCACTTGGTTGCGAGATTGGTCCATTTTTTAGGGAATATTGGAAATACACTTAAAAGGATGGAAAATCAATGGAAAAAGGGAGGAAATATGAAGAAGTTGAAAAGAAAGTTGAAAGAGAAGAGGAATTGAAAGAAGAATGGCCCAAGCCATGACCCGACCCAAGATTTTGGGCGGACATTGGAGACGCTGCCAGCATCTAAGGCAGGGAGGACGGGTGCTGAAGAAAACTCCAAGCGCTACCAGTGTTTTTCAAGAGGAGCTTTTGAAAAATTGGGCTAGACGCTGCCAACGCCCAAGAAGCGCTGCCAATGCCTAATGCCCAAATCAATTGTTATAAAAGAAATCCTCCACATGACGTTCAAACGATCGAAGATTTTACAGAGAGTATTTAGAGAGAATTTAGAGAGCTTTTAGAGATATTTCTTAGTTCTTTCATTAAAGTTTAGTTCATAGGTTTTATTAGAAGTTTAGATTGTTGTAAGTGAATGAACGATACGAAGAAGATCGATTCAGGTGACACGAAGAGATCGATTCCGCCACTTCAAACACCCGGTTATTTCTATTTTCTCTATATTTTCCAATTTACATTCAGTTTGTGTTTTGTTTATTTCTAGCATCATGAGTAGCTAAATTCCTTTGTTTGGGGGATAAACTCAATGTCTTTTGATTGATTATGAATACAATCTCGGTGTGAAGTTATTCATTTGTACGTTTAATCTTCGTAATTAATCTATCATAGTAAAATCTGGCTAACCGCCTTTTACATGATATTAGATTCTTGATAATATGACGAAAGTTTGAATCTTGAATTGGAAAAACGAAGATTGAATAGGCTAGAAAACAGTTGGAAATAATGGTTTCTTCCCTAGGGTCAATTATGTTCAGTTCCTATCTTTGTTTAGATTAAATGACCATGAAAATAGGATGTTTAGTTTAATCACTGTAACTCGCTTCGAATCGAAAGATTGTTGTGAAAGGCCTTAGAAAGATTATAGACTCTGAATCTTTTATTCACTTTACACCGGGATTGTTGATTAGTTGATCGATTGACTAGAGTGGACTCCCCTGAACGCTTTTAATTATCTGTTAAAACCCTAAAAAATCCAGCTTTCTTAGTTTAGTTTTCTGAATCATTACCACAACCCTTTGATCAACCTAGCATCCTTTGTAGTGAACTAGTTTAGTTTGTAGTTGAATGCAATTCCCTGAGAGAGAACGATATTTTATTACTACACAAACCGGTACACTTGCGGTACACTGACCTTATACGTTGAGGGCCTATCAAGTTTTTGGCGCCGTTGTCGGGGAATTGTTTTCCCAGCTTCGTTAAACGAACGCACTCTGGTTGACTTGGTTATTTATTTTTCTTTATTATCACTTTTGATTACGTTTGGTATTTTTGTTTCTATCTTTTTCAGGTTTATGCAAAAAGACTTTTGTTTTGAGTAGGATCCGGAAATCGAGCGTACTTTGCGAGAGAGAAGAAAGAGTGCGAGACTAGAAAAAGAACCACAAGAATATCGAGAAACGCAAGAAGAGGAGCAAGAATCGGACAAAGAAGAAGAGATGGGTGAACAACCACGGACCTTTGGACAATATCTGACTCCTAATGTCGCCAACCCTCAATCTGCTATTAATGTCACTAATGTTGCATCAACCGATTTCGAGCTTCGACAGTCTTTAATCAACTTGGTGTCGAAGAAACCTTTTCATGGGCTGTCAAACGAAGATCCGAATCGCCATCTACGCCTCTTCCGTCAAGCCTGTGATACCTTCAAGGCCAACATTGTCTCGGAAGATGCAATCACAATTGCGACTCTTCCCATTCTCTTTAGAAGTAAAGGCTTGGGAGTGGCTCGATTCACTCCCTCCAAACTCGATCACGACATTCGACGAACTCGCCAGCACGTTCCTGGCGAAATATTTTCCTCCAAGCAAGCTCAGTAGTTTAAGGAATCAAATTTTGATGTTCACACAAAAACCTGACGAGCCATTATATGATGCTTGGGAAAGATTTAAGGACATTCTTCGACAATGTCCTCAACATGGATTCGAACCATGGGTTCCGGTCCAGTAGTTCTTCAACAGAGCAAACGAGTCGACAAGAGGAAGCATCCTCTCAGTGGCCAGAGGAGATCTTATGGATAAGACTGTTCCTCAAATTACGAATTTGATCGAGCTTCTAGCAAACAATTCATACCAGTGGTCCAAACCCCGCCATAGAGCGTGAGGTAAGCTTAATGTTGATGCTATTTCATTATTATCTTCTAAACTTGATACTTTGACGCAGAAGATGGACCGTCTGAACCCGCTTCCGTACCCTCCGACATGTAATTCTTGTCAGTCGACCGAGCATGAAACTATGATTTGTCGTCATGGGGAATTAGTAATGAACAGATCCACTAGGCCAACTATGTTAGTAACCAAAGGCAAAACTATGACATGAATTCCAATACCTATCATCCTGGACTTAGAAACTACCCAAACTTTTCTTATAGGAACAACAACCCTAGTTGTCCTCTTCAAGGACAAGGAAAACAAAAGTACATACCCCCATCTCAGAGACCACCACCACCACAAGGTCACCCTCAAAAGTCAAACTTAGAAACCTTGATGGAAAGTCTTCTAGCAGGACAACAGAAACAAGAAGGTGTGATAAAAGATTTAATTCAAGATGACGGTGATCCAGTTCTAAAGCAGATCAAGGACCCCGACGATTAGTGGTCAATAACGTCGAGCTAACGACATTAATCAAAGCACCTCGGGGGAGGTACTTCATTCTTCTATTATCTAATCCTTCCCATTTTTTATTTTATTTTCAGTTATTTTTATCTTTCAAGTAATTTTTTTCTTGTTAATTTGCTAATTTTTCTTTTTAGTGTGCAGAGAGAAAGAAGAAATTTAGGAGAATTCTTGGTTGTTATTGAAGTAATTATTTCTAACCTAATAATTTTTTAGTTGGTAGATGTTTGTAGGGATTTATGGTATGCAAATTGTAGAAAAAACGAGAAGGAAACAAAGAAAAGGGGTAAAACAAGGCAAAAAGACTTAGACATCGAGCAAAATATTGTAAGGCGCAAAAACACTGCCAGCGCCCCATAAGCGCTGGCAGCACCTCTTCTAGAGGCAACCAAGTAAGACGATTTTAGCACACGCTGCCAGCGCCTAGTAAACGCTAGCAGCGTTTCTAGGTTTTCACGAATTATTTTGCCCGCCTTTCACTTAGTTGGCCCCCCTCCCCTTTGAAATTAAAACACAACTTTTTCACTTCTTCTCCTCTCCCTCGACGAAAAAGCGCTATCATCCTCCTCTCACCCTCAAACTCACCTCCTCCTGCCTCTTGTTGCTCGCCGACGCACACACCACCATCTTCTTCCTCCCTTCTTCTCCATTCTCACCTGCACTCTCACTACCTACCTTAAGGTTTTTACTCCTCTCTCTGCACAACTTTAAAGGTACAATTCTTCAACTATTTTTCATGTTTTTTGATAATCTTTAGGTGATTGTGGTATAAGTTTGATTGAATTCTTGAATATGTTGACTAATTTGTTGAATTTATACCATATTCATTTTTATGATTCAAGTTTCTTGCTTAGGTTTGATTTTTTTTTTGGGTTGATTCTTGATTAGTGCATATAGAAATTTGATGAACAGTACTCCTTCTAGTTTCAAGATTGAGAATTTATTGTGTTGGACATGTTTAGGGAGTAATGTGATGAAAAATTTGATAAATTTAGGTTTGGTTTGGGATGATGATTATCTTGTGGTGTTGTGCTCTGTTTTTGGTGAGTTTTGTAGGTTAGAACAATTTCAATTTCTATCCTTGCCATCAAATAAGCATGGGGGGATATTAATCTTGTTAATCTACACTGTGTTCATGCTTATTTGATTCTTAGATGTCATATTGGTGGTTTACTAATTGTTGAATCTTTTTAGATGGTAAGGGCGAAGAACTCGAGCTATTCCGGGCCTCCATCCGGTGATGACGATGGAAGAGGAAGCCGAAAACGCAAGGCCACAACAGCACAAAAGGGGAAGCAAAACGCTACCCCGTCTCGGGATTCAAGGAGCTCCAACCCCTTCAATTTTGAAAGGGATAGCAAAGCGTGGTATGATTCTATTTCTAAAACTGCTTTGATACCAACTAAATAATTGCATGAGAACTTGTTGAGGAATTGTGGTATGCTTGATGATGTTTTGTGGTTATTGGGACGTGGACAAATGACCCATATAGCTAGGCTTGGTGAGCCGACTTATAGGGGAATCACTTTAGAATTTTTGAGCACTCTGGAGGTGAACCTCCATGGGAGGGATGGACTCATTCGTTTTCAACTTCTTGGGAGTATTACGCAGATGACTGTTTCTGAATTTTCTCGTGCTTTTGGTCTACCCGAGCATACATGTAGAGACCCCCACCTTATTCCTTTGAACTGGGATGGGAAGGCTTGATGCCGATAACCTTGCTGACCCAGCCATGTTTGCATCGCACCTTTTACGCCTTGCTACCTCATCCACAAAAGGGATAGCCATAGGTTGATATGTTACGTACCTATTACACCAATTTGGCTTTAGGCGACCATGAATGCCCTTGACCGTCTTTCTGGTAGCACGTTTTTAGATGGAGATCAGTGTTGTTCTTTCAACATGTGCAAATTCGACATTGACCTCCATTGTCTATGGATTTACCCTAACAATGTTAGGTTTCCTTTACCTTACCCTCACCTATCCCCTCAAAACGAAGAAAACTTACTTTGGATGCCGCCTCTCCCCGATGTCGTGCCCCAACAGCAGCCCGAGCCCCAACCTCAACCTGACCCTCAACCCCAACAACCTCGTATAGACCATGAGGCGCGTTACCGCGACCTCCAGATAGCCATTAATCGGACCGAGAGCCATGTGAATGAGTTGCAGGAGTACCTTGTTAAGTCGAGGAACCAATCCGACTTGCCTTTCACAAACCTTGATCAATCGATTGCCAACCTTTCTGGCCTTATTCAGGCCATGTTTGACCAATCCTTACCTCCACCACCTCTAAACCAAACCGCTCCATCCCCATCGAGCGAGGATGAATGATCCTTTTCTCCGCTCTATCCCCTCTCCACCATTGACATCTGCATTGAGGACAATGCAGTGTTATAAGCATGGGGGGTTATATATCACTTCGTGAATATTTCTTCTTATTTCTCTTTATTTTTCTGATTTTCGTCTAATTTCTTTTATTTTCGTCTTTCTTTTTCTTGTTTCATGCTTATTTTTCAATTTTAAGATTGATTTTCTTGTTTTAAGTGTGTTTGGAGTTTGATTTTTCTTATTTTAGTGTGTTTTCTCTGTTTGAGTTTTTAGTTTGTGTGTTTCTTTAATTGTTTAAAGTTTTCCCTTCTAAGTTTTCTTCTTAGTTTTTCTAGTTTTAGAATTGCATTCATCTAGATTGCATTAGTTAGAGCATGATAGATTTTTCTTTCCTTTCATTTCTTAGTTTGTTTTCTTTTTCCTTTTCTTTCTTTTGCATTCACCTTATTCAAAATAAAAAAATAATTAGAAATAAGAAAAAGCCAAAAAAAAGGGTTTTTGGCCACAAAGAATCCGTACTGAGGGGCTTGTGTCTAGAATAATCCAAAGTGACTTTTCGACCAATGACAGTCTGTACTTTTTCACTATTTTCTCATAGCAATCCATAATCGATTTCCGACACCGGAAAGCTGACGTGGCGACTGAAAATTTCCTTTTTGAAGTACGAATAAACATATTTTCCCGTCGCCACGTCAGCTTTCCGGTGCCGGAAATCAACTTTGGACTACTATGAGAAAATAATGAAAATGTATAGACTACCTGTGGCCGAAAAGTCACTTTGAATTATTCTCAGTCACAAGCACCTCAGTACGGATTATTTGTGGCCAAAACCCCCAAAAAAAAATATTAGAAAAGACAAGAAAAACCAAAACAATATAAGATAAGATTAGGATTAATAATCCGGAACACCTTCGGTGATGATTTGTAAACCAATCTTACTTTTAGTTTGTCTTGCTTCACTTAGAAAAGTCTGGATGAGAGCTTAAAAGTTTTTGAAACAGTTTTCTTCAAATCTTCTGATTTTGAGTCAAGTTATGAATAGTGTGCTTAACTGCTTTGACTATCTTAGTAAGTGTAAATACGCGTGTCGTAAATTTTTGGGCTAGGTTTAGTTGTTTAAGCCCTATCCCGTGAGTCCCCATAACCAAAAGCTTGAATTGATCATTTTTATCAATCCCTTGGTTTCTTGAGTGACTCCACCATTGGTTGCATCTCTAGAACTTGTTTTGCATCTTGCTTGAGACTAGATTTTTGCATTGCACGCTGTGACAAAGTGATCGAGGCATTCATTTTTATTTTGTCAAACTACATAGCCAAATAGCCTCCCTGACATTATATTCCCGTTCTTTTTTTCCCGCCTAGCCTTTGTTTATCCCTATTTTATGATTGATCCCTGACGGTACAAGCCTAGGCCTATAATAATTCCTATCGTTTGCCTTGCTTGGATGTGTGAGAGTTAGTTATTTTTGAAGGGAAGAATTGGTTTGGAGTATGTTGAATGAAAGTGAAGAGTTTAGGAGTGTTTGTGATCACCGTTATAAATTGGGAAAAGTTGAATTTCCCACATTTTGGATAGTTAGTGATTGGTCGAATTGTTCATGTATCATATTGCGGTGAAAGCTATATTTCCATGTTTTTCTTCTCCCTTGATCACCCACCTAAAAGAGAAGTATTATATAAAAAAAAAGGAGAAAAAGAGTTCTTAAAAGAAAAGGGTGATTAGGAAGATTCAATTTAGAGTTCTGAAAGCTTTTGACCTGGTTGTAAAATTAGATGAAGTTTTGATATCAACGAGGAAGAAAAGTGAGTTATTTGCATAATTAAGCACGAAGGTGAGATTGAGAGCAGTTCTTATTTGAAAATCAATCCAAGCATGGCTCTTTAGCTCCTCATACCTAAATATTACGACTCCTTTCCCCTAACCTAAGCCTCGTTACAACCCCGAAAAGCATTCTTGATTGTCACTTTCGCATTGCATACTAGTGGTGGAGAGCAAGATTCTTACCAAGCTTATGGTAGGTTGTTTCTTTTGGTCTGAGTATGAGAAAAACCCACATACATATTCAAATTTGAGTAATTGAGACTTCATATTCTTTCCTAATGTGAGGTTTGCTCTTGTGATTGGCTTACATCCATAACTAACCGCGCATGTTTGCATTATTCTTGAGACTGTTGGCGGATTTGTATATCTGAAGTACTTGTTCTCTTCCTCTGGTTTCGAAAGCTTCATTCTTATCTATTTTGAACTGAATTTTGTTCTCTTCCATATTGATCTAGGTGCTTGCTTGTTGAATTGATGTGTTTGATTAGTTAGTCTGAGGCGGTGTTTAATTTTGTTCTCCTTAACCCTATCGAAAACTCCAGTCTCTTCTCTTTCTTACTAAGTCCCGTTTTTCTTGTTTGAGCCCTTTCTCCTATTTTGATTCTGACTTGCTTAGGGACAAGCAAGAGCTAAGCGTGGGGGGATTTGATAAGTGATTTTTATATAGTATGTTTAGGGTTAAAACACTTGTTTTTCATGCTTTTTATAACCAAAATTCCATGTTTTCATACCAATTTATGTGATTTCTTCACTTGGTTGCGAGATTGGTCCATTTTGTAGGGAATATTGGAAATACACTTAAAAGCATGGAAAATCAATGGAAAAAGGGAGGAAATATGAAGAAATTGAAAAGAAAGTTGAAAGAAAAGAGGAATTGAAAGAAGAATGGCCCAAGCTGCCCAATTTTAGGGCAGACATTGAGACGCCGACATCTAAGGCGAGGAGGGCCAGTCTTGAAGAAAACTCCAAGCGCTACCAGTGTTTTTCAAGAGGAGTTTTTGAAAAATTGGGCTAGACGCTGGCAACGCCCAAGAAGCGCTGCCAACGCCTAATGCCCAAATCAATTGTTATAAAAGAAATCCTCCACATGCCGTTCAAACGATCGAAGATTTTACCGAGAGTTTTTAGAGAGCTTTTAGAGATACTTCTTAGTTCTTTCATTAAAGTTTAGTTCATAGGTTTTATTAGAAGTTTAGATTGTTGTAAGTGAATGAAGAATACGAAGAAGATCGATTCAGGTGACACGAAGAGATCGATTCCGCCAATTCAAACACCCGGTTATTTCTATTTTCTCTTTCTTTTCCAATTTACATTGAGTTTGTGTTTTGTTTATTTCTAGCATTATGAGTAGCTAAATTCCTTTGTTTGGGGGATAAACTCAATGTCTTTTGATTGATTATGAATACAATCTCGGTGTGAAGTTATTCCTTTGTTCGTTTAATCTTCGTAATTAATCTGTCATAGTAAAATCTGGCTAACCGCCTTTTACATGATATTAGATTCTTGATAATATGACGAAAGTTTGAATCTTGAATTGGAAAAACGAAGATTGAATAGGCTAGAAAACAGTTGGAAATAATGTTTTCTTCCCTAGGGTCAATTATATTCAGTTCCTATCTTTGATTAGATTAAATGACCATGAAAATAGGATGTTTAGTTTAATCACTGTAACTCGCTTTGAATCGAAAGATTGTTGTGAAAGGCCCTAGAAAGATTATAGACTCTGAATATTTTATTCACTTTACACCGGGATTGTTGATTAGTTGATTGATTGACTAGAGTGGACTCGCCTGAACGCTTTTAATTACCTGTTAAAACCCTAAAAATTCCTGCTTTCTTAGTTTAGTTTTCTGAATCATTACCACAACCCTTTGATCGACCTAGCATCCTTTGTAGTGAACTAGTTTAATACGTAGTTGAACGCAAATCCCTGAGAGAGAACGATATTTTATTACTACACAGACCCGTACACTTGCGGTACACATACCTAATACGTTAAGGGCCTGTCAGTCCACCCCGAAATTAACGTCGGAGGCCCGCACAAGGCCCTATCCGTCCTCCTCCCAACTTTGAGTCGGGTGACGATGCTAGAGTCTCCCCTCGAGGCCGACCTTGTCGGGAAGTGCATGATAGGCCCCTCGTAACGAATTCCAAGACGTCAAGATCGACATCCTCGAGTTCAATGGTTCCAATGATGCAGACCAGTACCTTGAATGGATCTAATTGATGGATAGGATCTTTGAAACCAAGGAATACGATGACGAGAAATCTTTCAAGATTGCCAGTTTAAAACTCACGAAAGCCACCTCAGTTTAGTTTGAGAATGTGAAAGCGCAAAGGGCTCGGGAAGGTCGAGCGAGAATGACTACTTGGACACGGCTCAAACAATTGACGAAACGTCGTTTCTTGCCCAACACTTACAAGTAGGATGTCTTGAGGAAGCTCTATGCTCTCACCTAGGGCAAACGAACTGTGAGCGAATATATTTTGGAGTTCGAGCAACTCCTCATCAAGAGTGACCTCCCAGAGCCGGAAGAGCAAACAATGATGTGATTCTTGAATAGGTTGGACCCCGCGGTTGCTAAGAAGATTGAGATTCTACCCTACTATTCTATGGATGGCTTGTGCAGTTTAGCTCTGCGGGTTGAGTGATGAAGGAAGGAAAAGGCTATTTCCAAACCGACGTCGAGAGCCTAACCTTCCACCGTCTAGCCGACCCTCCTTCTTCGGGTACCCCAAAGTCCGGTGAGACCCCCAAGATCACTCCGGCACCCCGAACTGACAAAGGGAAAGGACATGTCGTGGCGTCTCCAATGGATTGCCCTGACAGACGGACTTTGACCCTCAAGGAGGTCCAGGATATCGATGAGGACTTACACACAGCACTGGATAATTCGGATTAGGTTGTTGATGAGGAGACTGGGAGTGACGAGGAGGATGTCGCCCCCACACCACACGTGCATGATGATGCTCTTGTCTTGAGACGGGTTTTGCATACTCATGAAACCCCTCTTGACAAGGCCCAACAAGAAATGATCTTCCAATCTCGGTGTTTCGTGGGAGGCAAGGTTTGCAATCTTATCATTGATGGGGGAAGTTGTACCAATGTCGCATCTACATATATGGTTGAGAAGCTTAATTTGCCTTTATTACCGCATTCTCGGTCGTATGCCCTCAAGTGGCTCAATGGTCGAGATGACATCAAGATAACCAAAAAGTCCTATTGAATTTGTCTTTTGGTACTAACTACGATGATTCTATTACTTGTGATGTTGTCCCTATGAGTGCATGCTATATATTATTTTAGTGTGTTTTCTCTGTTTGAGTTTTTAGTTTGTGTGTTTCTTTAATTGTTTTAAGTTTTCCCTTCTTAGTTTTTCTAATTTTAGAGCTTAAACCTTTACCCCCTTCCTTGCAGTATGCTTTCTTGGATGATAAAAAGTCTCTGCCTGTTATTGTGCAAGCTAAGTTGCATGATTCTGATTTGTCTAAGTGGCTTGATTTGTTGAGAAAGCATAGGGGTGCATTAGGTTATAAAATTAAGGATTTAAAAGGTTTGTCCCCATCCATTTGTATGCATTCCATTGATTTATTAGAAGATGCAAAGCCAACAAGGTAACCACAACGTAGATTGAATCCTAATATGCAAGATGTGGTTAAGAAAGAAGTAGTTAAACTGTTAGCTGCTGGGATCATCTTCCCCATCGCAAATAGCGAATGGGTAAGCTCGGTTCAGTGTGTGCCAAAGAAGGGCGGGATGACAGTTATTGAAAATGAAAAGAAAGAGCTAGTTAGTACCCGAACCGTCACAGAGTGGCGGATGTGCATTGACTATCGCCAGTTGAACAAACTTTCCCTCTCCCCTTCATTGACCATATGTTAGAGAGGTTGGCGGGTCATTCATACTTTTGCTTTTTAGATGGGTACTCAGGTTTTTTCCAGATACCAATCCATCCCGCGCATCAAGAAAAGACTACTTTTACTTGTCCATACGGTACATTTTCTTATAGACGTATGCCATTTGGTTTGTGTAATGCACCTGGAACATTTCAACGATGCATGATGGCCATTTTTAGTGATTTCATTGAACAATGTATGGAAGTTTTCATGGATGATTTTTCTGTCTATGGTAATACCTTTGATGATTGTTTGGCTAACTTAGAGAAAGTTCTTATTCGTTGTGAGGAGGTCGACTTAGTTTTGAACTGGGAAAAATGCCATTTCATGGTAGAAGAAGGTAGAGGATTTAGCTTGGGAAGAAGACATACCCTTGCAGATCACTTCTTGAATTTCCATACACTCAATATGAGGCTCGTCAATAGTAATCTCCTCATGCGTTGGTGATGAATCAAGGAGGTTGGTGAGAAACGTGTTGTCGGTGCCGTCGGTCTCAAATTGGAAAGATTCTAAGAGACAAGCTTCCAAAGGATCATCGTAAGTAGACTCAAGTAGATGAGATTGTTCAAGATATTCATCAACTAGCACCTCCATCATATCAATAGCGTAACATGAATCCCTATACGAAGAAGTTTTCAAGGACCCCTCGAGGTTGAAAATAATACTCTCATCACCGACATTCAATGACATACTACCATGTTTCACATCTATTATTACTCCAGCCGTAGCAAGGAATGGCCTTCCCAAAATGATAGGAATGTTGTGGTCTTCCTCCATCTCTAAAATCACGAAATCACACGGTATCAAAAATCTTCCCACTTGGACTGGAATGTCCTCCAATATACCCATGGGTCTTCGCACAGATCGATCAACCAATTGAAGATTGATGGTCATTGGAGTTAAATCTTCGAGATTCAACCTCTTACACATAGAATAAGGCATAACGCTCACGCTAGCCCCCAAATCACAAAGAGCACGACTAATCCTCATATCACCAATGGTGCAAGGAATGGAAAAACTCTTGGGGTCAGCGAGCTTCTCCGGGGTTTTGTTGTCAATAATAGCAATACAATCGGCCGTCAAGTGGATAATAGTCTTCTCTTGGATTCTCCTCTTGCCAGTGAGAAGTTCCTTCAAGTGCTTTTTAAGGGATGAAACCTCGGAAATAGCATCTAGGAATGGAATATTCACTTGAAGTTTCTTGAGCATTTCTATGAACATTAAAAATTTAGACTCTGACTTGGGCTTGGCTAACCTCTCGGGAAAAGGAACCGGCGGTAACTTCGGGTTCTCAATAGCTTGAATTGGTTCTTCTTCTATCATCACTCCTTTCCCTTTTCTTACTTTTTCCATCTCTTCTCTTTCTTTCTCAATCAATTATCTCTCAATACTAGATTCTTCTAACTCCTCCACATGAACTCCCTCATTTCCCTTAACAAAAACAAACTCACTCTCCCTTTTCTCTATCAAATCCTCCTTATCCGTAACATCCACCACATCACCTTCTTTTTCTCCCAAAACATCCTCCTACACCAATTTAGGGCCTTCAATCTCCCTACCACTCCTCAATGTAATAGCATTAAGTTGCCCCTTAGGGTTTGGTTGAGGTTGGCTAGGAAGGGATTGGATAGGCTTGGCTTGTTGTGCCATTTGAGCAAGTTGTAACTCAAGATTCTTGATGCGTGTTTGGTCTCTATCTTGAGTTAATAAGATCTTTTGTAATATTTTCTCGATGGAAAATTCTTGTTGTGGTGGTTTGGGTGCTTGGGAAGTTTGACCATGGTGAGGGTTTTGTTGGTATTGGGGACGGTTTTGATTTTGGAAACCGGGGGGTGGGTTTTGATTTTGTGGAGCTCGTTGGTTGTAGACATAATTTCCACGAGCACGAACTGGATTTTCAGTAGAATAGGAAAGGTTATTATTAGGATAAATTGCTTGAACTTGCTCGGCCTGGTACTCTTCACACTATTGCAAAGAATGTTGCCCTCCACAAAAATCGCACATAAGAACTCTGACATCCGGGATAAGCATAGGTACCTCTTGAGCTGCCTTTACTTGCCTCGTAGTCTCTTCTAAGGCCTTCTTTTGATGCATCTCCAAAACGGCATTCATAAGAAATTTAATTGTAGGGTTACTCTCTAAAAAAGGACCTCCATCTTTTGGACCACGATCGCCTCCCCAATGTTGAGAGTTTTGAGATAACTCATGGAGAAATACGTTCGCTTCTTCCGCCGACTTCTTGAGAAACATGCCACCGAAGGCATGATCGAGAGATTCTCGCAAAGAGCTACATAATCCCGAGTAAAAATGGTGTAAAAGTAGCCAATCCTCCAGATTGTAGTGAGGACACCTCCGTTGGAGACCGATGAATCTCCCCCATGCTTCGAATAATGACTCACCGGACTCTTGTTGAAAACTCATAATGGCTTGCCTCAAACGACACGTCTCATCGTTGGGAAAAAACCTTTGAAGAAAATCACGACTGAGGGCATCCCATGTAGAATAAGTACCCGGTAGACACGTGTTGAGCCACAATAGTGCTTTCCCCTTCAAAGTGAGTGGGAAAAACTTCATCTTCATGTATTCGGTGGAAACTCCGTTCATTTGCACGAAACCGATACGTTGCTCGAACCTATTGATGTGATCAATGGGATTTTCATGTTCTCCTCCATGGTATGGAGTGTTCTCGAATTTCTCCAGCAAATATGGTTTAAACTCGAACGATGCGTTTGGTGGTAATGTAGGTAATATTATGGGATCGCCTCCCGTACCCGACAATGGTAATGAATATGATGCTAAGGTACGGGGTGGACTTGCTTCTCCCTCTGCCATTGGAATTTCAACTCTCACTTGCTCCCTTTTTCGCCTTTCCCGTCTCAAGCTAGCGTTTGCCTTGCGAATAATACTTTCTGGATTCGAAATCGGTGGAGTTTTAGGCGTTCGGCCTCGTCGAGATCGAGTCTGCATGCACAAAAAGAACAAATCGAAGAATCAAATTCCCGACAACCAAGGATATCAAATCTCTAGCAAATGAAATGATCTTAAACAACCTAAAGACGAAAAATTAAGCTAGGTGCGCTTGCTCCCCGGGAACGGCGCCATTTTGTGTAACGTGGTTTTTGTACCCCGGTTTTCGTCGTTCTCTCTCAAGGAGTTAGGGGCCTTGGCTAGGTCAATCTGAATTTAGGTGAGGTTTAAGGATCACAAGACAACAAGAGATTTTCAGGTAAAGGACTGCACAACAGAACGCAACACAGCTGAGGTTCGGTCAAGAAAGAAACTATGGGTGTTGGGAGATTTCGGGATGCAAACAGTAATTAGGACGAGGGTTTCGCAATCAGGAAGAAATAAATCAATAGAATCAAATGACATTCCCGTTAAAACAACCCACCAGATTTCCTTTTTCAAGGCAATCCGGATTAACTTCCTACGAGTCTTCCACGGACCCGGAGGGTTTGAGGAACGGGACTCTCTAGTTAACCTCTTTCCACTCTCGTGGGCGAGCGTTAAGTATCCCAATTCCCATCTTCTAACGAGCATTGGATGTATTCAAGAGCTTTCGATCTCGAATACATCCCACTTGAGGGAAGGATAGGATTAGGAAATTGACTCCACAGCGAATTACCTCCTAAAATTGTTAACCAAATCCAAATCAACCATTCACATCCTTAGTTTCTCCCTAACCCATTAGGGTTCTAGCCTCTAATCATCTTAACTAACATACTAACAACAATAATAACTTCACTATTCATGCTTAAAATAGAGAATATAGATAATCAAAGCAACAATCTAGTGACAACAAACACCAAACAACAAAAACAGAGATTGTAAAGTAAATAAATGAATTAAAGAGAGTAAGGGTAAGAAATGCTCATTAGTTTGATGCCAATGGAAGGATGATCCTGACTAATAAGTAATCCAAGCTCCAAAATAAGATAAATCTTCAGAACTTCGATAGAATTCCAATAAACTCCACAGCAAATACAATAAAACCATGTGTAATTACTCACTAAGCACTAAGAAATCACTCTAATCTCTCTCTAATTGAAAGCTAAAATGTTTATATTACCATAGATAGATGCCTCTTAATCTAATCGTTCAAGAGGTAATATATACAACTCAAAGTGGTTACTCAAAACACAGCACTTTGTATAACAGAATTTCTGAACCCGCAGGAGACCGCAGGTGCAATCCTCTGAAGCTCAGGCGATTCTTCTCTTCTCCCTTCGCAAGACCGCGGGTGCGGTCTAGGGGATCGCAGGTGCGGTCCCTCTCGGGTTACTTGCTCCTTGCCCCAGCCTTGGTCGACCACCGCAGCTGCTGTCTATGGGACCGCAGCTGCGGTCCTCCTCGTCTGGCTTGGATCTTCTTCTTTACTTTGCTTTTGACCCGGGAAACATCAGGAGTCCCAAAATAGCTCGAAAATAGCCCTTTTTACCATGTTTTGAGTAAAAACTCCAAAATCTACAAAATAACCAAAAACGTATTAAAAGTTACGAAATTAAAACATGAAACGAGTCAAAAGCCTAAGAATTAAGGCGCTATTTAGACACAAAATTGAGTCTAAACATCCATGCATGTGCATGTGTATGAGTCTGTGCATGTGTTTGTGTATGTGCATGTGTTAGTGCATGTGTATGCATATGCGTCTGTGCATGTGCGTGTGCTTGTGCTTGTGTGTGTGCATGTGTTCTTGCATGTGTATGCGTATGAGTCTGTGCACGTGAATGTGCATGTGTATGCGTATGCGTCTGTGCATGTGCGTGTGTTTGCGTCTGTGCGCGCATGTGTTCTTGCATGTGTATGCGTATACGTCTGTGAATGTATATGTGTCTGTGCGTGTCAATGTGAATGTGTTTGTGTATGTATCTGTGCATGTGTATGTGTCTGTGTAAACACGTGTTTGAGTTTGTCGAGTCTATACCACACGTTGAGAGTGTTGAGTCTTTACCACGCGTTTGAGTTTGTTGGATCTTTGTTAGGTGTTTGAGTTTGCCGAGTCTTTGCCACATGTATAAGTCTTTGTTAGGGTTTTTCGTTAACACGTGGTTTGAGGTGTTGTTAAGTGTAAATATGTATATGTGTTTGTGTGTTGTGTCTTCATTAGAGTCGGACCTAGTTTTGAGACAATGTTTTAGTCCGCATAATAATCATTAGGTTTGAGAAGAAATGAGTTCGTAAACTCGATTAATTAACCTCCAATTTTATGATCGGCTCGGTTATGAGGCTCATTCATTTTAAAGGTTAATTGGCCTTGTTTATCATTTCATTTCAACTCACCTTTGATGGTTTTATTCAGCCCTTCTCAGTTTTCTCTTATTTTGGGTCTGAAGAAAATGATTAATAATAAAACAAAGTCAGTGTGTGTTGTTCTAGCCCGCGTAATAGTTTCAAGGTTAGAGAAAATAAATTTATAGATTCGATTATTAAGTCTAAAACAAAATCCATGGTCGGTCCGTTGGTAAGCCCATCCATGTTGGATTTAATAATTGAGTTTATAAGTCTGTTTTAGCTCACCTTTTTTATGGCTTTATTCGGTCCTTTACAACATCCACTTTCCATCAGTGTAAATAAATAAATATGTCGAGTCTTCAATAAAAAAAGTGTGTAAATAGAAGTCTAGAAGTCAGGTTGTAAGTCCGTCGAGCATTATTCTAGTCCGTATAATAGTCAATTTAGTTTGAGTTAACACAAGTGACGGATTCTCCTTAAAATGGTCAGCTTGTGGTTTAAGCCCATCTGAATTGAGAAACACTCACTTGCGCTTTCCAACTTATGTCGACTCGGTATGTTTGACTTTATCCGGCCCTTTATAATGCTCTTATTGTAAAAAGTGTTGTTGTGTGTCTCAGAGTCATATCCTGAGTCGATAAATAAGTGTCTTTCATTCTTTAGGACGTCTCATGGAGGTTAGAACCGGCGAACCGGTATCATAGTTGAGTTGTTTCATGAGTCAGTATATAAGTGTCTTACACGCTAGGAGACATCATGTATGGTTTAGTAAACTCAGGTTATGGGTAAGTCTTTATTTTAGAGTATGCATGTAAGTGTCTTGCATTCATTAAGGGGTCTTATAGAGGTGTATAGGGTATGCAAACCCAGGTCATAGGAAAGTCTTTGTTTTAGAGTCTGCATGTAAGTGTCTTACATTCTTGAAGGGGTCTTATATAGGTGTATAAGGTATGCAGACCCAGGTCATAGGAAAGTCTTTGTTTTAGGGTCACCATGTAAGTGTTTTTTATTCTTTAGGAAGTCGCATATAGGGTCTAGGTCCTAGGTCAGTCTTCTCCTAAGTCAATGTGTGTCTCTCATTCTTCAAGAGGTCCAATGTGAGTCCATGTCATGTGTAGGTCTTTTCTTAGGAAGTTCAATGTGAACCTAGGTCTAGGATGAGTCTTTGTGTTAGTGTCTGCATGTAACTTTCTTGCATTCTTTAGAAAGTTTTCACACGAGGTCTAGGTCGTAGACGAGTCTTTTCTTGAGTCAATATGCATCTGTCAGTTTTAGAAAGTTCAATGTAAACCCAGATCATGGGTAAGTCCTTGAGTTATTGTGTAAGTGTCTTTCATTCTTTAAGAAGCCACTTATAAGGAAGTCATAGGTGAGTCGTTGAGTCGTTTCTCGGGTTAGCACATAAGGGTCTTTCGGTCGCTAGAGAGTCGCATGTAACGACCGTGTCATAGGTGAATCCTTTCTTAAGTCAACATAAGTCTTTTCATTTTTTTAGAAAGTCCAAAGTAAAACCCATGTCATGGGTGAGTCTTTTCTCGTGTTGGCATATTATGCGAGTGTCTTTCTTTTTTTAAGAAGTCTAGTGTAAACCTATGTCGTAGGTTAGTCTTTAAGGGTCAACATATAGGCATTTGCACTTTAGGAAGTCTCACATAGATTTTAGGACATATAGACCCATGTCGTGCTAAGTCTTTTTCTTGAGTCAGCATATAGAAGTCTTGCATATAGAAGTGTTGCATCCTAGGAAGTCTCATGTAGGTCAACTAGCATGTTCAAACCCATGTCCTGGGTGAGTCTCTGGAGTCAGCATATAAGCATTTTTAGGAAGCTCATACAGGTCATTTAGGACATGCATGCATTGGGATGAGTTTTTCTTCTTTTGTCTAGTGTCAAGGTCAAGGCCCGAGCCAGCAATAAAGGGAGTATTGGGGTGACAAGAAATTCTGCAACTACAATAGATCCGGGGGCGTGACACAAAGAATTGTTGGACTTGAAGAATAAGATTGAGGACATGATCTAGTTAGGGAACTACCCCTACCAGAAGCAGCACAAAGGACCAATTTGAGCATGAATTCCCCATACGAAGACAAATCCGGAGGGCACATTATCAAAAGGAGCTTTAGAGTTAGTACATCCCTGATTGTCAAGCATTTCATTTCCGGAGTCTGTTAGAGTTAAGAGTCAGTTCTTAATTCATTTCTTGAATTTAGTCGCTCTTGTTGCTATTTGTTCAAATAGAACTTCATGCTTATAGTTCTGATTTGAATTGAAAAGTTCTCTCGTCCATTCACCATCCTTACAAACCAAGTCTGATAAATTCATCTTCTCTTATCTTTTCATTTTTTGTCATGTACCTCGTTCCCAACTTTTATCCTCTTGAATCCAGGGTTAGAGTGATGAAGAGAGAGTTTTAAAAAAAAAAGAATAAAAAAAGAGTGAAAAACTATAGAGTGGCCGGTTTGTAAACCTCATTGAGGCAAGCCAGGCAAAAGGAGAGAATAAAATTGATGAGAGAAGTCAGCCTGTATTCCCATCCAACAGGCTGAGCAAAAAGAGAGAGTGTTGTCAGGAAAGACCAAGTCCCATAATCGCTCCGAAGTGAGCGCTCCTCATTAGAAATGTCGCAGCTTAACCAAATGTGCCGAGGACAGGGGGCTTCCGCCTAGCCTTCATTTCACGAACCACATTACCCTTGTCTTTTCATCCGATCTCGACCTACCACTTACTACCTATCATTTACATTTCTAGCCTTTTCCATCAAACCTTAACCCTCTTCAAAACCCTTTCATTCATTAAACCAATCCCAAAAGGTATGCTATGACCAAGGAGAATAGGAGGCAATCCATGAAGAAGGAGTTCGAAAAAGTGAAAGCAAAAAAAAAAGAAGGTGAAAGCAAGAAAAAAAAAGAGCAAAAAGAAAAAAAAAACAAAATGAGAGAAAGCAAAAGGAAAAAAGAGAAGGAAATGAAAAAAAAAGAAACAAAATAGAAGAAGAAAAGAGGGGAGAATAAGAAACTAGAAGGTTGAAATAAAGGGTCATGCACACCAGAGGAATAATCCCTTCCTAAACCTACACCTCATCATCCATACACCTCATCATACCTTTCAGCCTTCAATTACCTTCATACGCCTATAACCATCCATAATCTGCCTTCACAACCAGCTTTCCGAACCATTAAACCTTCCTCGAGGCACTACCCATCAAAGTTGCGCTCCAAGAACTACGACTGACCTGATTCCACCTTGGGTACGTAAGAGAACCTCTTCGAGGCCCGGCCCAATATTTTTCACTTTAGAAAGTTTCGTCATTTAATAAATTGGTCTTTGAGAGAATAAAAAAAGAGAGAATAAAAAGCTAGTCCGAAAACCCACTTGGGCGGGCTAGGCAAAAGGAGAGGAAACCGTGGATTTCTATCAACATCATCAACCCCTCCATTTTCCTTTTCTTTCGTCAGACTTGGACATCATTCCATCACCATATTCCAACCCTTTCCCAAGAGATGATGTTTATCCCATTTGACCATCTCTCCACCCTTTGAAGACACCATCATCCTTAAGTGTCTCTTTATCCCCATTATCTAACCTTTTCCCAAAAGATGATGTGTATCTCATTTGACCATCTCTCATTCCCTTTTAAGGCACGTTCATTCTTAAGTGTCTCCACATCCCATTCATTAATAATACATCTCCCATCATCTCTTTCACTAAACACTTTCTAACCGTTCTTTTTAGCCTTTTCATTTCATCTTACCATTTGAGGACTTTTTCAGCTCAGTCATTAGTGTAAGTATGAGGTTTTGTTCTAAATGCCCACTCTCCGTACACTTGAGAGCGGCTCACATCTCAGCAAGAGCAAAAGCCGATCACATCAGATCAATGGCTAACTGGCAGCAACATACATGATCATGAACAAACTCGGAGACAAGTTACTCTAAACTAGGGGCTCGCCTACCTTTGTGACCATTATTTATGACATTTTTCAGAGATATCTTCTAAGAGGGACACCTACTCCCTATCCTTCAAGGTCTAGGAACTTCATTCTCATTGACGTCCTAATAGCGGTCTCGAAAAAAGAGAGAGAAAGAAAAAAGGAAAAAAAGAATAGAAAAGAAAGAAAAAAGAATAGAAAAGAAAGAAAAAAAGATTAGAAAGAAAAAAAAAAGAAAAGAGAAAAAAAAGAAAAAAGAAAAAAGAAAAAAGAAAAAGAAAAAGAAAAAAGAGAGGCTAACTTGAAAACCCTTTGGGCAAGATAGGCAAAAGAAGAGATCGAGACTCACACCTAAGGACATACCTCTATCGGTGCAGCATAAGAAGCAATGCCTCCTTCCATTCCACAGTCCCCGTGCATCATACTGTCAGTCGACATCAAACTGGGGGCTTGCAATTCTCCAAATTTCCATCCAAAGCACGACAATGTCATCAAGAGTCTACGTCAAACCGGGGGCTTGTTGTACATCAACATAGATTCACAAGCAATAGAGGTCATCTACGTGAGCATCCAAGAAGCACATCCTTCAGGCCTAGCACCTCCGCCATTTTCCCTTGTCCCCTGGACCGAGATGTTCCTCATCCTGAACTTTCCTGAAATTCCCCACAAGTGGCCTTGATCCTTAGGAAGTCATTGTCTTAGGAAAGCATTGCCCGAAAAAAGAGTCATTGTCTTAGGAGATCATTGTCCTAGAAAAACATTGCCTTTAGGAAAGCATTTTCCTAGAAAGTCATTGTCTAAATAAAGAGTCGGGGGGTTACCTGCATATAGAATTGCATGTTTATAAGCATAAAGCATCATGTGTGTGTCCTGTCTAAGTATAATAGGTTTGCATTGCATCCGTAAGTCGTGTCAGAGTCTTATAGAGTCGGTTCGTCATGCATCGAGTCATTCTGCCATGCATTAAGTCAGTTTCTCGTGCATGAAGTCAATAGTCATGCATAAATGCATAAGTGCATAAATATTTGTGTCCAAAAAAAATGCATTGTTTGTTTAAAGGTCTAGTAGATTGTTTGCATGCATACCTGCACATTAAAGAAAATAAGAAAAGAAAAAAAGAGAAAAGTGCCACATCATTCCAGAGCGCGACACTGGGGGCTGGTTAAGCCCAAAACCCATCTCATTCAGACCAGTCGACGTGGTTTCCTATCACTAAGAGCAAGATTAGAGCAACCTCTAGATCCAACTCTAGCAGGTCAAGTCAACATCATCACCTGTCCAACACGAAAGACAGAATCCTCATCCGTCAGACACGAATGGCGATTGTCCGACACAAAGGACAACCTCATCACCTATCCGACACGAAGGAAAGAATCCTCATCTGCCAGACACGAATGGCGATTGTCCGACACGAAGGACAACATCATCACCTGTCCGACCCGAAGGATAGAATCTTCATCTGCTAGACACGAATGGCGATTGTGCGACACGAAGGGCAAAATCTTCATCCGCCAAACACGAACGGCGACTGTCCGACATGAAGGACATATTCCTTATCTGCCAGACTCGAATGGCACCTGTCTGACACGAAGGACAGATTCTTCGCATGACTGATATGGATCGGCGACCGAGCGAAATTCAAGAATCCATATTCCCCCAGTGGAATTCCAAACTCATGCAACCATGAGCAAAGAAGATGTTGGCGTCTATGCACTTAAAGCCAAATTTGAAGTATCGCCTACTTTAAATTCAACATAAAGTGCTAAAACAAGCAGTATCATGCAAGTCGTTTCAACAACATGCTATAAAAATAAGCTTATAGAAGAAATAAAGCATACCGAGGAATAAGAGCGGAAGAAGCCATCACTTCTCATTAAAAGCCAAGAATACAAAAAAGAAGAAAATCCAAAAAAAAACAAGAAGAAGGCCAAGAAGAATCTCCAATTTGTGATCACAAGAGTTCGATTCACAGAGCCACATGTCACGCCCTCATTTGCCTAGGCTCAAGTCTGATCAGCCTTGGGGCTATCTACAATAATTGCAAGCAAGTTGGTCCCCTGCATGGCCTGCAAAAGCTGGAGTGAATGCAAAGATTCCTCTCTTCTCTGTAGTGTCCGGCCGGCCTAGGGAAAGAAGGAGCCTTTGTCTTTCCTCCATGCTTGTTTCGAAGGGCTCAAGCTTGCATATTTTCAAGGAGGAGCACAACTAAGTATGCCTAATAAGGAGGAGCGGTCTTCTCAGGAATGAAGCATCAAATTCCCAAATAAGAGCATTTTCCCAATCATCATAATCTGAGGAAAATCAAAGCCACCAGCACAGATCGTTGTAGTCTCAGCAATAAGAGTCGTCACATCAGCTTCGACAAAATCTCAAGAATAAGAGCCATTGACATCGCGTCCAAACTAGTCTCATCGACATCAAAAATGCTATCATCATCAAAAATCCAAAACAGGGTAGTCCATCGGCGTAAGTCCCCATCAGCATTAGGGCCATCGACAAAGTTTCGGTGAAGTCTCGACAACCAGGACCATCGACAGAGTTTCGATGCAGTCCCAATCCCCGAGCAATCGGCAGCATGCCCGATGAAGTCTCGACCCCCAGGCCATCGACATCGCGATCGAAGAAGTCCTTCGGCATTAAACATGCCAACAATCATCAACATCAACACTGGGAATGACTGGAAACGACACTGGGAAAGACTAGAACATCAGACTCCAACAGCCATCGGCATTGCGTCCGATGAAGTCTCTCCAACAAGTAAGGCGTCATTCTCACCTGAGATCACCTATCGGTGCAAGTTCGCCAACCGCGACACAAGACTTAGCTTCCAAGTGTCAGCCCACACTTTCAAGTAGTACGCCTCCAACACCCCATACCATTTCGAGTAGGACATCATCAGATGCCCAAGACCACTTCAAGTAGGGCGTCATTCTCGCCTGAGAACAGCGTACAATACGCAAAACTAATCAACATTCAAGTAGAGCATCATTCTTGCTCGAGATTATCATCAAAGAGGCGCCGACGCATCAAGCATCGCGATGCAAGCCAGACTTCAAATTCATATCCCCAGGCTTTGCACTCCAAAGTTATATCTCGACCGGTGTCCATCAAAACAAGACTACTTTGATTTTCGTCCTATCCTCGGACTCAATCAAAGTGGGGCTCTTTGTAGACACCAGATTTTGGCACATAAATATATAGCATATCTATATATAACGAAACAAAAATGAAGAAGAAGAATCCGGTCGATAAGCTAAATGTTAGCATAAATTTTATATACTTTTAATATAATTTTTATTATTTCTTTTTTATGTATTTTTAGTTAGAAAATTAGGAAATTAGAAAATAAGGGAAGCTAAGCCATGCAAGCGTCAAGCCACGTGCCGAGAGGTCTCAAGTTCAAATCCTAACAAGAGCATCCAAAAACATGTCATATGCATCAAATAAAACACCTACTGTCCAAGTGTGAATAGGTGATTTTAGCATGTGCATTATTCACTCTTCTACCGTTCCAAGGATGCATGGACGAAGCTAGTACATCCCCCCCTCCAACTGGTCGCCGACCGGCCTACACACCAACCACACGTGGTCAACTGACCACGTGCTACCGTCCACCCTCATACACTCCCCCCTACTGCCTAGCCATCTGTGCCTTGACTGCCTTGGACGAGAAATGGGATGTATGTGATTGCATGCATGTATCCTACTACCTCTCATTCTCCTATAAATACCCTACTCCTCAAAGCTAAACTCACTCAATCATTCACCAATTTCTCCTCCTACACTTTCATTCATTCATGCTCTCATTCCTCTCATCTCTCTAGTCTCCATTCTACTATCATCATTCTACCATCTTCTCTATCACTTCTCCACCATTTTCTTATCATCCCAATCTCTATATCTTCATCCTCTTAAACCTCTCATCCCTACTCTCATACTCTCCTCAGCATTCTTACATAAAACCCTCACAAAAGCATCCAAAAACCCACAAAAAAGCCCTTTTTTTTCCTACACCTTTTCTATCATCTTTTCCACCACATTCTTACCATTGTAATATCCATTCTTTTATCTTCTTCAATCCCCTAATCCATACTCTCATCCTATCCTCCCTCATCTCCACATAAATCTCCCATAAAACCTCCCAAAAACATCGCAAAACTACCCTAAAACATCACAAAAAGGGCTTTTCTTCCTATCCTATTCCCTACCTTTTTCCTATCCTTCTTCATCACTTTCCTACCATTATTATCTCCATTTCTCCACTTCTTTAAGCGCTATTATCTCCATTCTCATCTTCCTTTCATTATCCTTCCATAAAACCCTAAAAAAACCTACAAAAAGCCTAATCTTTCTACTACCTAAAACACCACAAAAAGAGCCTTTTCCTACCCTTTTTCTCATCCCTTTTCCATACTTTTCCCATCCACTTTTGACACCATTTTGGTATATTCAAGAGGAGTATTCAAGGCATCCAAAGGCTACTACAACAAAGGCTAGACAAGGCATCCCTTCAAAAGACATAATGTAAGCTTCTAAGTGTTCTTTATGTAAATAATGTGTTGTATATTATGTACCTATCTTTCTTTTATTTTTTTGCATGTTCAATGAAATAATTCTATAAAGTATTCATTTATTTCCCTTCCAAACTTTATCAAAAGCACATTTTAAACTTTTAGTAGAGTCTTTCCTTTTGTGAGAGGCGAACTCTTAAAGTTTACTTTTCGAGTTCGTAGCCTTACCCCCGGATCCATTCTTGGGTTTCGCGAGCGAAGTCTTTCTTTCTTTCTCTTTGGTTTTGTCTTGGCTTTTCACTTAAAAAGTCGGCTGGCGACTCCCATTTCGAACTAAAACACATCGGAGATTGCATAAATTATGGTTACATGGTTTTACAATGTGTCGATGCAACTTTAGGGTTTTCTATCTTATGTTTCTAAATAATATTTGCATAAATCACTTTCTTCCGAACCTAACATTTAAATGAGCAAATTGGGTTATATTTAGAAGAGTTTGGATCAAGTGGATGTTCATTCTTAAAGGTTTAATTCAATGACTCATAAAATGCATAAGTAAAGGGAGAGTGATTTTACAAAATATTATTCATGTAATGTAGTGTAGATTTCCTTAAAGAATTTTCAAAGGTTAAACCCCAGCACAAATCACCGAATCACACCCCAATCCAATGTGGACGTTCGGAAGCCCGAACTGCGAGGAAAAATGTCCACACCAGATCAAAGTGAATGACTCTTATATCAACAAAATTCAACAAATTACATGTATACAAGATTCACGATTCCCAAGCCAAGAAAGCTCAAGACTCATAGGTCAACAAGATTCAGGACTCCTAAGTTGGGACAGACAAAGACTTCCAAGTCAATATGAGACTCTTAAGTCAGTAAAGTCAACAGGTCAAACATGCAAGGCTCTAAAGTGGATAAGGTTAGTGACTTATACATCATCACAATGAAGACTCTCAAATCAAAATTGTAAGTAATAGACCGAGTTCTAAGTCACTAAAATTGTGGACTTTCAAGTCGCACTCTAGCTTGCCAAGATCTTTGTGTCAGTGGTTTGCTTCAAGTTGGCATCATTGATGGTGTAACCCTCTTGTTTGTTAACTAGCTCCTTCAAGTGTGCAGCGTGGGGGCATCCTCGTCGTTTTGGATGACTTCTGCTTCAGGACGATGTCATCGCCTTTCAACTCAACGGTACACTTCTTTGGCTAAGTGGTAGCCTCTTTCAAGCTGGCGATATTGACGTCTCATTCAAGTCAATTTTGGGGGCAAGCCAGCTGGTGGTGCCCTTATGTCAATCGATGACTTTGTCAACCCAAACAGTCCTGAAGAGAGTAAGTTTGTGATCACTCTACGTTAGTACGCTGAGGAGCATTTCACTTGCGGCGAAGAAATGACTCCGTCGACCTAGAATGTAACTGCCATTTTTGAGAGAGTTATCTAGGGAAACTCTAAGTCAGTACACTAGGGAGTAACCCACATCAGTCAAGGGGAAGAGATGACTCTATCGACCCAAATAATTCTGAAGAGAGTAAGTCTGTGACAACTCTACATTAGTATGCTGAGGAGTGTTCCACTTGCGGTAAGGCCATGACTCTATCAACCCATACTATACTGATGTTTCTAACAGAATTGTCTAGGACAACTCTACGTCAGTAAACTGGGGAATAGCCCACATAAGCCAAAGTTGAGCGATGATCTGTCGACCCAGACTGTACTGCCGTTTCTTAGAGTTGTCTAGGACAACCCTACATCAGTAAGCTGAGGAGTTTTGCACTTGTGACAAGGCAACGGACTGTCGACCCAGTTCAGTTCTGGAAAGGGACACCTCAAAGATGTCTAATACATCAAAACGTCCTTGAGGAGTATTCCATTTGTGGCGAGGCGATGACTTAGTCGACCCGGACTGTACTAATTTTTTTAAGAGAGATGTCTAAGATAACTGTACGCTAGAACCCTTGGGAGTAAGCAAGACACTAACAATGGCATGGATCAACCCTGAGAAAACAGTTGAAATCAAGACGAATCTTTCTCAACTTCCTACAACAAAAAGCACACAAGGAAAAGGGAGTGATAAAAAAACAAGGAAATCCATTTATTTTATAAAATCAATCACTACGTATACACTATATATATATATATATATATATATATATATATATATATATATATATTGCACGAAGAACGAAATATATTACCAATAAAAAAAAGGATAGGGCCTCAACCCCCATACGGTTACAACATCAGAGCTATATCTCTACATTTTATAAATCTTTTCTTCGATCTAGCAAGCATGAGGGTACGATTTCTAACATCATCTCCAATGTGTGTTACAATCATCATCGGATGTCTCTTTGGATTTCCATGAACATAGTTATTTGTCTCCCTCCAAATATGGTATGTAAAAACTCCATAAACCCCATAAAGGAATTCCTTGATAGTCCTGGAAATGTCCTTCTGTTGAATATGCTCCCAAAACTCCTCCGGCTCAAGGCAAATTATGTTCTGACAGTGAGGCCACTTGCTGATCAAATGAGTGATTTGTGTCGTCAGTGAGCAAGCTGTTAACAAATGTTTCGCAGTTTCCTCCTCTTCCCCACAAATGGGACAACTATTTACCATGCTCTCCCTCCAGTGATACGTACGTCCTCTGACCAGTAAACAGTTTTGGACACGAAGCCAGAAAATGAAAGAATGTCTTGGCGTAACCAGAGTACTCCACACCATTCTTGACCACCAAGGAGTAGTTGAGATGGAGGGGCTCCAAAGATACCCCTTAACCACCATGTAATGACCGTCATCCCCCCATTCCCACCTATTACCAGGGTAGGATCCCCATTTGAAGATCTCCTTTACCTCGCATAAATGCTTGAAATAGGGGCACACATCGTAGGGGGGAGTGTAGTCCCACCAAGATCTGGTTTTGATATACTTTGTGTGTATCCACTTAACCCATAGGATCTCCTTATTTCTTTGTATATCCCAGACGAGTTTTGCAATGGAAGCTTGGTTCCAGAGGCGAAGGTTTTTACAACCAAGGCCACCAAGAGCTTTGGGAGTACAGGAGGTGCTCCATGATACAGCAGGTGGGGCTTTGTATTTGTGCAAACCCCCCCAAATGAAGTTCCTGCAGTAAGCATCTATAGTTTTCACAACACTTTCCGGAAGGATGAGGATCCATGCCCAGAAGCTGTAAACGCCAAAGAGGACCGAATTGACTAGGGTAATTCTACCCGCATATGAGATATGTTGAGTCTCCCAACATTTGATTGTAGTAAGGATTTTTTCAGTGAGAACACTACAATCAATAGCAGTAAGCTTGCAGGAAGAAATGGGCATGCCGAGATACCTGAAAGGAAGAGTCCCTGGTGCAAACCCCGTGGCCTGAAGGAGTTCTGAAACATTGTCTACCCCACCAAACACCACTTCCGACTTCGTCTTATTAGCCTCCAACCCCATAACTTCAGAAAAGTGTTGGAAAGCATCCATCAAGGTTTTAATGGAGGTTCTATTTGCTGAGGTGAACATAATGAGATCGTCAGCGAACATTAGGTGCGTTAGCTTTAGCCGAGTGCAACTAGGATGATACTTGTAGTTCGTGGATTTCGCAATATGAGCCTTGATCGAACGAGACAATTATTCCATTGTAAGCACAAAAAGAAGTGGCGACATTGGATCACCTTGACGGAGCCCCCTACCACCCTGGAATGGCTCAAAGATGCTCCCATTGGCGCAGATAACAAAGCTAGGTGTGGTGACGCAGGCCATGATACACCTGATGAGCCAAGAAGGGAATTTTAAAGCTTGGAGAGCTTCCTCAATAAAGTCCCAATGAATGGAGTCAAAGGCTTTTTTGAGATCTATTTTCATCATGCAACAGGCTGTAATGGTAGTTCTCGAGTACCCCCTTGCTATTTCTTGACACATCAGAACATTATGAAGAAGTTGACGACCCAGAATAAAAGCGGCTTGGCTTGGATCAATCAAGTCCGGGAGAACTTCTCTGATTCTAGAAGCGATAATCTTTGTGATCCCCTTATAGAAAGTATTGCAGCAAGCAATAGGTCCAAATTCAGTAGCTTTGCTAGGATTAGATATTTTGGGAATTAGAACCAAATGAGTCCTGTTGAAGTACCTGAGCAACTTTCCAGATTTGAAAATTCTTTCACTGCTTCCTGCACTAACCCACCAATATACTTCCAGCCCTTCTTGTAAAAACAACTTGTATATCCATCTGGCCCCGGGGTTTTATCATCAGGAATGGAGAAAAAAGCTTCTTTAATTTCTTTATCCTCAATAGGTCTACTGATCTTAATTTGTTGTTTAGCTGTGAGCAAGGGGCCATAATTGAAGACCTCAGAATTGGCTTTGAAACCATGAGTGTGACACTTGCCAAGGAGCGACTGGTAGAACTCCCTTAGAGTCTTATTAACATTGTCTAAACCTGTCACTGTTTTGCCTTCACCAATATCCAGCTCATGCCCATACATATGTGCACGTTTCTGCCTCATTTTTTAGAAGAAGAGTTTGTTGCAGTCATCCCCCATTTGGCTCCAATCCAATTTACTTTGCTGTTTCTTGAGCATGAGAGCAGAATAGAGCACCTTCTAGTAGGCGCTTCTTGCCTCCCACTCCTTATTTATCAAGTCTTCATCTGTGGGGTTGAGGAGGAGTTCCTGCTGAATATTGTCAAGCTTTTTCCTTTCTAAGAATTCCTGATTGTAAATATCAGTGTATTTATTTTTGTGAAGTCCCCGAAAATCATTCTGCATATACGACAGAAGATAGAACAGTTTATACATCGCATGTCCAACAGGAAGATTTGCCATACCTCTCTGAAGAATTTCCTCAAATTGATCATCATGGGCCCACATATTATAAAATCTGAATGGTGAGGTGTGTCTTGGGCAGTTTGGAAAGGAGACCACTAGAGCAGAGTGATCAGAGAGTCCTGCATTCTTATATTCTACCTTAATGTCATTTGAAATCATGTACCATTGCATATTAACCAGCAACCTATCAAGTCTAGACCTCACATAGTTATTGGTCCAAGTGAAGTGACCCCCAATGAAGTTTGATTCATGCAATTGGCAATCTTGAATACATCTCTGAAAATCTTGAATGGTAAAGGCTTCCACCTCTACCCCTCCTTCTCTATCATATGGACTTGTAATAGCATTGAAATCACCCATCACACCCGAAGCACCAACAACTGAATCATGAATATCACGAAGATCTGCCCACAGCTCAAGGCGTTCGCCCGCCTTGTTACTCCTATACACCCAAGTGACGAAGAATGAGAAAGCATCTTGCCTTCTAGTTATCTTTGTGTGTATGATCTGTGCTGTTGATCTCAAAGTCTGAACATGATAAGCTCTTGGATCCCAGGCAACTAGAATTCTTATTCTTTGGCACTATTCAGAATTTGTTGTAAATCTCCAGTCTGTAAACACATTCTTCATCATAAAAATTCAGCATTCTTTTGTAGGAGTTTAGTTTCATATAGCCCAATAAGACCCACTCCTATATTGTGCAAGAAGACTCTCAAGTCCTCTTGCTTTTCCGGGCTGTTAAGCCCTCTTACATTCCAGCTGAGCAGATTCATGAGTAACCTTGTTTGCTTCAGCTGTTTTATGCCCCTCAAGTTCTTCATCTTCACCAGTTAGAGCAGCAAATTGATTTGTTGTATCTATTGTAGTTGTTTGCTGTGTCTGCTGCCTTGGAACCCATTCTTTCCTCGGCATTATGAAGCTGTTCTCATCAACAACCCTGCTCCTTTTTATTTTCTCCTGCTGAACTTTCTGATTTTTCCTCAAATTCCCTTGTTCGCCCTCTGATTTCTTTTGCCTGCATACGCTTGCTTCGTGCCCTATTTTCTTACAATGCTCGCACGTTATCTTCTTTCTGCAATTGGCCTCATCATGACCATACATACCACAATGCAAGCATTTTTTCGGTGTCCAATCATATTGAATGAGTTGCCTTTGATGATTTCCATGATGGTCAATTTTAATCCACATATTCCGGAAAAGCTAGGCCCTTGCATTGGCATCTCTATCAGGAGCTTAGCATACCCCAGTTTAATTTTCTCCTTTGGTTGCCTATCAGTTTTGATTGGGACACCCAAAAGACTAGCAATTTTACTCAAGTTATCCGGATTCTAGAACTTAAAAGGCAAGTCCTTCATAGATACCCAGATGGGCAGGGTTTTGATGCTATCAATCTGCACATCAAGATCTTCATTCCATTCTCGAACAATAAACGGTTTCCCATCAAAAAAATGAAACCTCTGCTTCATCGCCAATCTTTGTGCTCCTCAGACTTAAACCTCACCAGAAACAATCCTTTCTTGATGTCAGAGATGTGATCAATCTCCAAATTCCTCCAAATCCGATTAATAAAACCACACATGACATCAATTGGCGGATTCGATCCTAGTACACAACAAATTAAAGAAGAATTCCAATATTCTATCGTTTCACATACATCCTCCTTCTTTATCCTTGCACATGGGGAACCATTGATAATTTCAGGTTCTATGAATCGAAGCTCCAGTCCATTAGAATCTCTAAATAAATCAGCATGCGAACTTTGTTTTCTTTGTTCAAACTCTGTTCTGCCCACTTTTACAACTTCCTCTGTTTGATTAACAGGTTTTGGTTTGTCAGCATGCTCTTTCATCTTACTGCCTTCATGTTGTGTGGTTTTCCCCTTCGATTGCTGTTTACTGGCACTGTTCGCCGGTTGCCGGCGATGGCGGCGGCTGCTGCCTCCCTTCCTCGTGGATACCATGAGATATATATATATATATATATATATATATATATATATATATATATATATGGCTTCAAAGTATACATGAAAATTCATGCTCACGTGAAGTCAACGCATATTTTGTGCAAAATTTCTTGCAAAATTTCACTATATGCATTTATTGGGTAGAACCCACAAAAAAAAAAAGAAAAGAAAAAAAACATTCACAATTTCATTCGTATTTGGCGTGATTTTTGTTTCTCTTAAAAATGGGTGGGGTCCACATGATAAAGTAAAAAAAAAAAAGAGAAAAGTGATAGTATTGCGTAGGATTAGGATGAGTGAATGAGATATTCATCCACATTCCCATCACTCATGTGGGACCCACCCTTAAGTGAAAAAAGAAAAGGCAATCAGTAAAAGTAAATCTCTTTAATTTGTTATTTGGGAAGTTGGTTGAAGAAAATCAGACACAACAATTAATGGAGTCCACTGCCACGATTTTTTCTCTCTCCTTTATACCTGGCTCATTATCAGCTTTATGGAAAACAAAGAAGAGATAGATGTTAAATTGGAGCAAACCATAAGAAGAAAAGGAGCAAATTAAATTAAATCTCATAACTAGCTTCTGATCTATCATTCCTTCTTGGGTTAAATTCAAGCGATCACAAGATGAAAATTTCAAAAAAGGGAAGCATAATTGCAGGGGCAATTGCAGTAAAAGGAAAAGGTCTACTCTGACTCTACAAGAAGGAAAAGCATAATTGAAAGCTTATATACGTAATTGACGACAAGCCAGTTATGAGATGGCCCGGGCTCAATTTTTATGGGTCAATAGAAGTATCAAATATCAAAACAAAATAAATGAAAGACTAGAGTATTTATTTCCATAAAATATTCGAGACTCAATCGCTTCAAACACTCATAATTCGCATACGCAATTGACTCTCAAAGAACGCATTTGTAGGGGCAAAATTTAATTGGCAAATTGCTAAATGACGTGTGGAAAATAAATTAATTTTTATTTGTCAATCGCAAATTACCACGTGTCAAGTTGACTTCCGGGACCCATTTAATTTGGTCAAAATTATATTCCGATCAACAACAAGATGCTAAATGTCAAAAGATGATGCAGAAAATATTAATTATTTCCTTATTTAAAAATGAAAGGAATAATTAATTAACTTGGGGTGCCCAAAGCCCAACTTAAACCCTAAACCTTCAAAGGCTATAAATAGGGGTTTCCCCCCTCATTTTCATACCCCTGCCCATTCTACATTCTGTACTCTATAGGCTTCAGAAGATCGAACTGCAAATGGCCACCAGCTACCAAGCGTCAAGCATTAAGGCCTGCAAAATCTTCAAGCGTCTTCAAGCCTCTACCGCATCAGAATCAAGAACTATTACGGAGTTCTTCAGAGAGACCTGCAAAGCCTTCAAAAGATCGAACTACAGACGCTCTCCAGCTACAAGAGACAAGGAACAACGTCGGCTAGTTCAACAACTTATGTTCTTCGAATTAAAGACTACAGTCGTCTTCCTCACCTGGTTCATCGATCGAGACTGAGCACTCAAGCCCTCGTATCCAAGAACTTAAAGAATTGTAACCAGCAGTCAACCTAAAAACGGTTAAACTCCAAACAGTCTCTAGTTACCAAGCACTAAGGAGTTCAACGCTCAAGACCTTCAGCTTAAGAACTACTAGAAGAGTTCTTTAGCTAGACCTGCATTCGAGATCAAGATCAAGCGTCCGCACCCTCGGCTCACTCAAATTTCAGGAGATCGAATCAGATGACTACTTTATTGTATTCAATACCAAGATTGTACCCACATACATTCAAATATTAATATGAATTAATTTTTTCTCAATTTGCTGCCTTTATTTATTTTAGACTCAAAATTTGTATTTACAATATGATCCTTATATTTGTAGCACACGATTTCTCATGTCATATAATCATGTTATACTCTTGAAATAATATCAATACTTTAATTGGAAATTCCTCACAATCTTTGGTCAAATAAATATAGTGTAGTGTTACATATGGAGATAATAAGATCAGGGGCGGATCCAGTATTGGAGCAGTGGATTCAAGTGACTCCACTGGAAATTTGAAAAAGTAAAATTAGTGTTTGAAAAAATAAAATATTGTTAACCCAATATATATTATTAAGTGGGCAAGGGAGTGTTGAGTAATTTATAGTCCAACTGTTGGTGCTTAACTTTGCTAGGGGCAGGGCACGAGTTTGATGCCTAATGGATGCAATCGTTGGATTTTAGTCGCTTTTTTAAAAAGTTTTTGCATTACTACGAGTTTGATTGCTCATGAATGCAACTATTGGGTTTTAGTCCTTTTTTTAATTTTTTTTTTGTAAAATTTGGTCTTATTCACTGTTTTTCTCCCTCGTTATAATCATATCTGTTTTCCTTGTCCCTTCATTTATGATATCTATTTTTGGTCTCTATTTCAGTCTGTCCAACTCTGTATCTCCATTCTATCAACTCAACCTCTTAAGATTTATTATTATAAGTTACTCTCTAAGTTTAAGTTTTATTGTCATTCATGTTTCTTCCATAATTCATTCTCATTTACTCAAGACATTCTAGTATTATGAATTCTTTTGTAGTTAATTTAGGGTTTGTGATTTAAATTAATTTGTTATTTGTTAAATGAGTTAATATAATTAAATTATGATTTACCGATTTATGAGCTGAATTATGTGACAGTTACAAAAATAGATTTTGCTAATTGGACCAATGACTTACCATTTTGTTATTTGCAAATTCTTGTATAAGGTCGTCTCATATAAATTTATCGTGAGACGGATTAATTATGACCCTCTCAATATTTTAATATGACTAATGACTGTTGTGAGAATAACTTTCTAATACCAATATGACTATTAATTTTTCAAGATATGACTTTTATTAGTGTCAATCCAAATAGTTATTAATCATTCCCATATGCATAAAAAGTCACCAAAAAATTGTGTATTTCATGATAAATTATGGTGAGATTGTCTAAGACTTGGTGACTCAACGCGTTAATTGTTGGTTCTTTTTATGTTTTATTGTTGTGTTGTATATTTGTAACGAATTATAATTTATAACTTCAATTTAAAGTGGAGAGACTTTTTACAAAGATGTCCCGGAAATCAATATTGCATTTGATCTTCGGATCAATAAATTATCCATTAAATCAAGAAAATGTGAGAGATGATACATCACAAATACCACAATCTCAAACAACTTCATGACTAATATCAAATTGATTATTTTGGATGCACTTAAGTTTTTTAGTGGTATTATATTTTAATTTTATTTAGCAAATTTTTGTTGACATCACCGACTCTAAATCATGGATCCGCCAGTGAATAAGATTCTTATTAACGATGCTAATGGTGACTGCCATACTCCTTCGATGATCGAAACACAAGTGCAAGATATAAGTTCTTTATGGGCTCGTTTCGAGTTCATTATCATCTCTCATATCTTTGGGGAAGGGAATAGGGTCGTAGACTTACTCTCAAAGTTTGGTGGCTAAGTTTAATATCTATTTTTGTTGGTTTTATTATTGTAACGAAGAACTCTACAAAATATTGCAGGAGGATGCTTGAAGTATATTTCTTGAGAGAAGGGCTACCTAATGTTGTTTTTTTTACCTTCTAAAAAAAACATTCATTTAAAAAAAAAAGTAAAACAATTTGTTCTTTTTGAAGGGGAAATAAGATGGTATATAGTTGAACAAGTCTTAATACTCTTAAAAAGTACCCCAAAAAAAAAAAAAAATTCACAGTATATCAAACACGTGGCAATACTCTATTGCATGTAATGGGTTTTAATGAGAGGAAATCGGGATACCAATAACTAATCGGCAGGTCATGGATATTTATAATCCCTTATTTAAGGGATAGTGACTTAATTAACTCTCATAAGTGTTTGCATCCATATATAATCTTTAAACCAAGAAAATAAAATCATTTCCATTTCTATATATTAGACGATTGGGAAAAAAACAAAAAAAAAAGGAAAGGAGATTTTAAGTAAGATGGCAAGTAGAAGAAGAATGGGGTATACCTGGATGATTGCAACGGTGGTCTTGGCCATAGTGGTGGCCGAAAATGGAAGAATGTGTACGGCAAATGAAAACAAGAACCAAGAAGAAAACACCGACAACAAAGATAAAGGTTTCATGAAGGAGATCGGCAACAAGGCCGAGTCTTGGGCCGATTGGGCTAAGAACAAAATCTCCGGGTATTTTTTTCATATTGGTATTTTAAGTAAATAAAGTTTTCACCCTCACAACTTATTAGAACCTACTTTTTATATCGAAAACAAAACTTATTTGATTATTCTACCTCAATCTGTTTAACACTTTATTCCAATAAATAGTTTAGATTCAAATCAATCCGTTATTCAATGTTGATTTTAGTTCAGGTGTGTTTTGGTTGGTTAAAATTTATGGGAAAATTCTCATTTTTTTTAATTTGACTTATTTTTCTTATGTTTAGTTATATGTTGACCAACAAAAATTGTGCAAGAGACCCAACATTTGTTTTTCTTAGAGAATATTTCTCCGAGGTATGGGTAAGGGAAGAAACATTTCGCATGAAAAATTTGGCATTCCTTAGGGCAGATCTCGTCCGTTTGATTAAGTGTGGCCAATACACTATGATTTTATATGATAAACACAAAATCCATAATCTTTATTCCAAGTTATACCATAGATCCATCAGACGAAATATTTCCCAAAATTCTTACCAAACACTCCCAAGAAAATTCAACCTATTTGTTAGAATATAAAACCATCACTGTGATTTTTAATTATTAGCTTTTGGTTGATATGAATCCACATGGTATAAGTCGTGCTAGATTGAGTGTATGTTCTCATGTTTCAATTTCAATAGCACCTTGTTTTTTTGCACAAGGCAAACGATGGTTTTCCAGTATCTGTACTTTAAGAATAAAGCTTATTCACTTGAGGGGACATCTTAAAATATGAAAAACCCATCATTAAACATTCAAACTTTCGTATAAATTTGGGTAATTCCATACTATTTATTAACTGGATTTATTTTATGTATAAAATTATTATATCCATTCAACTTCAAGAAATGCAAACAGGACATGAACTATATTACGGATTACCCAACTCTCAGCTTAACCATGAACTATATCCACCAAACTGAAATTATTGATCTTTTAGCTGTATGATTAAGTTGTGATGGATTTTGGATGTCGTGGGTGCGAACGTCTTACTGTGCTATTTATGTTTAGCAATGTTTGGTTGTTGCTTTTTTCTCTTAGAGCTGGTTGATTGTTGTTGTATTTTACGGTTTACTGTACTATGTAAAATTTTAAACTTTTTGGTTATCATAAATAAAAAAAAAGTGTCATATTCCATAAAAGTGAAATAAGTTTTCAGAAAAACTAAATGCACATTGATATATGATATTCTATATTTTACGGGTTCTTTTTATCATTGTGTTGCAGGAAATGGGCGGTAGGTGCGGATGAAGGTCACAGTGTGGAGCCCAATGCCGCGTGTAAGAAATTTTCCTTTAAAATCCAACATTTTGTTTGTCTATAAATTTTTGATTTCTTGAGTAAGACGATTGTATGCAGCCCAATAGTGATCTATTCATTTATTGGATAAATCCATCAAATTTATCATACAGCTCACAAAAAGTAGTACTTAGTTCGCTAACTGGCACATCAAAAACACTCTATAACTTTTATCACCCCAAAAGAAAAACGCTCTGTAACTTGGCAAAATTTATTCTTTTAGGCTCCGTTTAGTCTTTGAAAAGTAGGATGAAAAGGAAAATTTTTGAAACATCATTTATTTTCCTTAACTTGACTTTAAAAAGGTGGAGGGAGAAGAGTTAGATGGAAAATATAATGGAAAAGTTACATTGATTTTGTCATCAACATTTTCCTTCCTAAGTAGAGAGGAAAGTGAGATGAAAATATGATGGGCTAAATGAGATGGTAGGATTGGGGAGGGAGAAAATTAAGGTATAGATTGGTGGAGAACATGGAGAACCTTATACTAAATTAGTGAAAAGATAAAATTTTTCTTTCCATTTCATTTTCCAAAGACCAAACGGATCCTTACACTTCGTTCAATCCAATAAAAATACTGTATAACTCACTAAAATGCGTTGCTATACTAAAAATATTGTATAATATTTTTTTGGTCGACCTAATCTGAGTAAGGTCATGTTCTTTTATGCGGTGACTGGAGTATGATCATGGTGCGGTGCAGTGAAAATTGGAAAAAGTGTGGTGAAATGTGATCAATTGTGGTGGGAAATTATGGTAGGTGGAGTAGGTGTTTTTTAATTTGAAATTGGAAAAAGTAAATTGAGTGGTTATTTTTTTTAATTTGAAATTGAAAAAAGTAAATTGGGTGGGTAAATTGGTTTTTTTAAAGTAAATTTTAAAAGTATTTGTCATTTATATAAAAAAAATTAAGTTTAGTTATAAAAATAGATAGGGAAATTGGACGGTAATATACCGACCTTTAGGGCTGTTGAATAGCAATATACTGACCTTCACTTTTGGACAGTAATATAACTGACCTTTATAGTTTTGTGACATTAATGTACTTTAAGAATTTACACCCTAAAAATTAACAACAAAACTAACCCCCTAATCCTAAAAATACTGAATACAAACACACAACACTCCTAAAAATACCTAAAATGACACCCGGTTTTTTTGCGCCGCCTGTCACGTCAGACCGTCATCCGTTTTGCCGCCCACAAAATCCTTGAAGGTACATTAATGTCACCAAACTATAAAGGTCAGTGATATTACTGTCCAAAAGTGAAGGTCGATATATTGCTATTCAACACCCCTATAGAATGTAGTGATGGATTTGGTACCATTACAATACAATTTTATTTTTAAAAAAAATTTTGGACCAACAGAATACAAATTTGAATTATGGATTACTGCCATCCTATATATATATATATATATATATATATATATATATATAGTTGTACATTTTTCTATGCAATCAAATTATTTATCTCTAGTGAGATACATATGTTTTATTCTTTGATTTATGGTATAACTTTATAGTGAAATTCTTAAAATTAAAATCACCATAACTATCTCCAAGTTGGTAACAACTATTATGTTTTAAATGCTTCTCTCATACATGCTCAAACTAATTAATTTTTGAAAGTCGATATATGCAAAATTGAAAAAGCCTCCTTTTCGCGTTATTTATAATTAATTATATTATTTTAACGTCCAATAACTAACATTCTTACATCTAAATCCCTGGATGACTTGCTTTAGCTAAACTATACATGTGGTTATTGGCATTGTTATACAGTAATTAGGAAAAGAGATAAATAAAATATATATGATAAAATCAATTTAAAGCAACAACAATAACGTATAAAGCAACAATAACTTAGTCCAGGTATAAATAATAAAATGAAATTTGAGCAACCTTTTTGTGCTAAGAATGTATAAGTTGGGTAGGTGGTTTTGGTGGTTTTCAGGTATAATTGTTTATAAGTTAAAGAGTTTCGTGTTTTAATTTGTTCAGCTTATGCAAATTTACGAGGAACATCAACAACATCATCATCAGCAGAAGACAATGAAGACAGTGGTTGGGATGGGGGTGCAGGTAGAGAAAGTGGTGCATCCTTCTTAGGGGCAACCGGAGAACCTGGGTTCAGGTCTACAAATGTTGCTACTAATACCGGTGATTCTGATGGTCACGGTCGAGACTAAATTGCATGCCCCAAACTATAAACCATGATTTCTCTAGTTAGATAACATCTCCAAACAAGTACAATACAATTTTAAATTTTAAAGTAAATAAATTAAGTATGTTGTGTATTTATTACATTAATTAACTGTTGTGGTTAAGACAATATATTAGCATCCCTCTCCTATTTATATCCAACTAGGAGTCATAGGTCACATTTGTACTTTTCTTCCAATCCCAATTATAATTTCTCCCACTCTCCATGGATTATTGCCATCTTTTTCTTTGTCAAATTGAAGTCGTGAAGTTATTATTACACATTTTTTTAATTTTCCTTTTCACTTTATGTTCTTCCGTTTTTTCGTTTTCCCAATATACAACTATTCATTACCCCCCCCCCCCTCCTAAGGACCCTTTCCACGCCCAATAAATAAAATATTTCTTGTTTGATTGTTATTGCTTTCAATCATTCAAAGTCATAAAAGATTGAAAGTTTGTATACAAAGATATGGTAGAAAGAAGCCAAGCAATAAAGATAAACAACAAAAACAACACATACAACCTCACAATATAGTACAAAAATATAAGAGCTTAGTACATGAGCAAATCCAAATCCTACGACTTTAACTTGTTGTAAAATGGGTCACCCTTTAGATCTTCTTTTTCTTTTCTCTTTTGAATCTCTCTTGAAGTGCTCTACTGCTTCCACTTGGTTCCCAATGACCGTTATACCAATATCACTATCAACTATTAGGAAAATATGAAAATCAAGGCTGTGGGAAAGATAAAATTGAGCCGTGGGATGATCGTTGCCATGAAAGCGATCATGGCGCTCGACCTTGGTGTCAATCGAGAAAAGTCAGTCGTTCCCCAAGTTTAACTCAGTGAGCCCCTGGACATGTGCACTCGTGGCCAAGAACTTAGAGTATGGAAAACTATTTGCCTAGGGAAAAGAAAATAAGAGAACGGAAGATGGTGTGTTGTTCTGTGTATACAAACAGTTTAGCAAGAACCCCAATTTATAGGAGAAATGTGACTATTGGACTTGTTAGGATTGAAGAGTACTCAAGCAAACCACAAACATTAGGAAATAATAGCGGAAAAGAAATAAGAAATTTGACACCAGGATTTTAACGTGGAAAAAACCCAAAGCGGGAAAAAAACCACGGAATCGACGCACTAGTAATATGAGGATTATAATACAAGGTTGTGTTTCTCTCTATCTCACTTGATCCCTCAATGGATCCACTCTAGGAATACTGGGATATTCTTTCTGGGATTCTCATCGATACAAAATAGGGAGAACCTGAACCCCTGTATATACTAGGAGTACAAAGGAAAACCTAGGTTACAATATGGCAGTAACCTAAACAATATGGAAGTCTCCAACAATAAGGAAACAACCGCGAATTAGGAAACAACTGTAGAAAGGGAAATAGAAAAGATCTCGGAAATATTCCCCGAATATTTCCAAATCTTCATAGCTCCATTCCCTTTATCAATTCCTCTCTTTGGTCTCCACACCCAACAATCTCCCAGTTGGAGATCAAACCACAACCATCCTCAACGTTCACCGCAAGTTCTCCTAGTGCATTGACCGGCCCCTTCATCAGTCCCAGAGGCCTCCTGAGACCGCACTGAGCCTCAATTTCCTAATGTTTAAACCCGATTCTGCATGATTTTTCCCCTCTATTTTATGACTTTTAGCTTGTTTTTAATAATTAAATTAGGTTTTTTATTATGTTTTCAGTAATTTTGCAGTTTTATTAGTTTTTATTATTTTTAGTTATTTTTAGTATTAAAATGAATCAAATTGAAATTAAAATAAAAACCTATTTCTAATCCTAAGTTCTACTCGATTATGCAGCCCAAATTCCCCTCTTTTACTCTCTTATGCGGTCCACAATCAAACCCAGCCCAAATCCCGATTACCCAAGCCCGCATCCATTGACCCAGACCCCTTAACCCTAATACCCTGACCCATTTACCAGCCCCGTTTTCCCCCTTTATTCTCAGTCGACCAAAACTATTTCCCAACCCTAACCCTAATTCTCTCATTCACTTTTCCCCCTTTCCCTTTCTCGTCTCTCATCTTCTTTCTCCCTGGTTCTCCTCTTTGCGCAGCAGTCCACCGAACACCACACCACACTCCATAATCAGACCCCGAACTTCATCTCTCTTCTTCTTCTTCTCTTCTCTTTTCGCATCTCCTTCTCTCATCTCTTCTCTTTCTCATTATCTCGCGAATTCTCATTCACCCATCTCTATTTCTCTCTTCTCTTAACAGATTCTGTGAAGATAAGCAAATGCACGAGCCATCACCATCGTCTTCATCCTCAACAACCGAATTCATCTGCACCGTCCAAGATTGAAGAGGATCGACGGCAGAGATTGAAGAAGGAAAGATGAGTTCGACTATAAAAGGGAGAGAAGAGCTTCGAGATTTTTATGGTTGGTTTCAGCCTCCATCTTTAGGGTTAGGTTAGATTTAGGTTTAATTTCGTATGCATGTTAATATATTTCGACCTGGGTTTTTGATTGTTCTTGATGTTCTGGGTTCGATTACTTTGTACTGGGATGATGTATTTTCTAGGTTGAATATGAGTTTTGGTTTGAATATGGGTATTGAATTGTTCTGAGTATTGATTTATATTCAGTTTGAATGTAATCGGTTCTTGGTTTGATTTTGTTTGAATTTGAGTTTTTGGTTGAATGTTGGATGTTTCTGGGTGCAATTGTGTTCTATTTACTTTGATCTTGTTTTTCTCACTCTTTCTCTGTTTTCCTTTCTCACCTGTTCCGGTAAAGAACCCGCAGGTATCCTTCTTCCTCTTCCTTCTCTTCGTTTAATTCTTTTGTGATTGATGGTGTTCGATTTGGTGTTGGTTTGATTTGTGTTTGATTCTCGGTGCTCTGTTTCTCCACTGTCTCTCTTTTCGTTTGCTCTCTGCCTCGGTCAACAATCTATAAGCATTGATTTGGTCTTAGTCAATTCTGTGGGGTTGTTAAGGTGCAGGCCATTGGTGTGATAGGGTTTCGGGGTTTGTTTTGTTTTAGGGTTTTGTTCTCTATTTCTAGGGTTAGGTTTCAGTGTCCATTGCAGTTAGGTCAGTAGGTTTGTTTAGGGCTTTGTTTGTTTTGTTTTAAGGTTCCTAGGGTCAGACTGTCTAGTCTTCTTTAGGGTTTGTCTTAGGGTTTTTATAATGTCTTTAGGTTTTAGATTTTTAGTTGGTTTTATTTTTTAGTTTATCAATATGATTAGTGGCTAGGGTTTTAGGGTTAAGGGAGTGATTAAAGCTCCATTGGATGATTAGTTATAGGGGTTAGTGAATTAGGGGGTATTTAGTGGGAAAAATCTAATTCCCACCTTAGTCCTTCCTTCAAGTGGGGTGAATTAGGGATTGAAAACTCTCTAATTTACTAATCGCTTGTCAATGGAAGGCTAAGGACGGGATAGTTAGTCACTCTCTCATGAAAGTGAGATAGAGGCTAACTAGGGAATCTTGTTTGTTTAACCCCCGGGATCCATAGTGGATTTCAGGGAAGTTAATCTGGATTACCTTTGAAAGAAGGAATCCCGTGGCCATATTTCCAACAAGATTCTCATATGATTTATCCTATCTTTTTGCTTCCTAACCACAAAACTCATATAACCATGAATCCTTTGGTTGACTAAAGCTCCCGAAACCCTTTTCTTTTTGTGTCTTTGCTTGTGTTACCTTATTTGTTTGAAAACCAATCCTCTTAAATGATGATGAACCCCCAACCTAGTAGGAGAGAATTCGGAATAGACTTTTAGGTTTAGAAGCCCCAACTCCCTGAGAAAGAACGACAAAACCGAGGTCTTACAAACCGCTTTACACCTAACATCCACTGACTTACCCTTGATCCTGTAAACCCACTTCTTCCCGGCCTTTTTGCCCGCGGACAATCTCACCGGCTTCCAGTTTCCCTCAAGTGACGCAATCTCGTCAACCATTGCGTGCTCCCACTTGAACCGAGCCTCCGCTTGCACAGCCGTCCTATAGGTCTTTGGCTCCCCAGCATCTCTGGTAGCCCTCCTGGATCTCTTCACAGTAGATGGTGCGCTGGAGCTTTCACCTAGCTCCTGTGGTTCAGGTTCTTTAGCAAGCTGATCTGCAACCTGTGGAGCTTCCTGTGGTTCCTATGTTTCCTCCCTAGGCACACCCAGCCTACCAGAAACCTTGACCGCCACAGCTCCCACTGGCTTCTTGTCACCTGAGTCACTCCATACCTTCTCAGGTTCCCTGTCAGTTTTGGCGAAACTGACCCTCTTCTCATTCCTGCAAAGCCATAAACTAGAACAAGAAGTATAAAAAATCATGTTAGTGCTTTCCCTGGTAGAGTACAATGTACCGGATCTCAATCCCTTCGCCACTACCATAGCACCCTTCATGATCTTCCGCATCCCTTTCCCGAAGCCTGCAGTGTAGCCCATCTCATCGAGTTGATTTACTGAAATTAAATTAATCCTAATTCCAGGAATATATCTCACATCCTCCAACTTCCAAAGACTACCATTAGCAGTCTTAATCGTCACGTCTCCTGTACCTGTTATCTCATAAAACTTGTCATTGGCAAGATACACCTTGCCAAAATTCCCACTCCTGAAATTATAAAATAACTCCCTGTTTGAAGAAACATGAAAGGATGCGCCAGTATCAACTATACAAGACTCTTCAGGGCTAGACACACTCAAGACCAAGGCTTCACAAAGATCTTCCGCAGAGTTGACAGAGTCCCGGTCATCATTACTCTTCCCTTTCCCAGGTCTAGGGCAATCCCTCTTAAAGTGACCCTTATCCCCACAACCATAACACACAACATTACTCATGTCCCTAGGCTTGCCTCCCCTGGAATTATCGAATTCCTATTGTTCTTCCTACCCCTGACACTTAACGCAATTCCCGAAGATTCCTCACTAGAATTCCTCCTGCAAAGACCCTCATTAAGCAATACTGACTTGACCTCATCAAACTTCATCTCGTCAGTATCCTTAGCACTACTAACAACAGTTACAAGGGTTTTCCAAGAATCAGGCATAGAAGACAACAATATGCAAGCTTTGTCATTCTCAGCAAAAATCATCTTTACTGAAGCAAGTTGTAATAAAATCTTAGTAACCTCATTAATATGCTCAGCCACATCCCCACCCTCAGCCATCTTACAGCTGGTTAATTTGGTGAACAAATATACCTGATTTGCTGCGCTGGGCTTCTCATACATCTGTTCTAGTGCCTTCAACAATTCCTTCGTTGTATTTTTCTCCATGACGTTAAACCGAACATTCCGAGATAACGACATCCGGATAAGGGACACCGCCTGTCGATCTAGCAGATCGTACTCGGCCTGCTTCATCTCATCTGGCTTCTTCTCCAATAGTAGAACATGCAGCGACTTTGCGTACAGTAGACCCTCAATCTGCAACTTCCAATAGGTGAAGTCGGATCCATTAAATTTCTCGATTTCATACTTATCTCCCGCCATTGTTTGAAAGCGAGTTCTTTTTCACCAACTAACAGGGCCGCAAGCGCACAGGTACTGTTGTAGCAATGTCAAGGTCGATCCCACAGGGACTTGGTCTAGTAACTCAGTGAACTATCCCTCTATTTGATTGCTAAGCCAATCGGGTTGATGATTTTTTTTATGACTTCTAATGAACTAACTAGAACTAAAGTGGACTAGAAAGGATTAACTCGAGGTAATTCGATGGATGAAGACTTCTATGGTTTTACTCACCTAACAATAGGGTCTGAAAGCCAAATTAAAGCATGCACAAGAAAGTAACTCAAACGAATCAAGAATCGATAACCTCTAAATTCTATCGCCCTTTCGATACTAAATAGAATTATCTTGACTAACCTAATCAACAACTTTCGTCTGCTTTTCAGGTTATACAGAATTGAAGGTCTAAGCAAGGTCGGGTTATCTAATGATTCCCTAGTCTACTACTCCTTTTTCAACTTTCGTAGGCCTAGGTAGAAGGGTTGGTGATCAAATTCCCCTAATTCACCTTTCGGTACTTCTTAGGTTAATTTCTGAATTACAAACATCCAAGGCCTTAAGAACATTCGTAAGCAAGAAAAATGCAACCTTCTATTGATTCAATTGAGAATTCAAGTACAAACTAAAACATTTCTAATCAAACTCCATATTGATGGTTCATAAAACCCTAGAAAGAACGAAATCTAGTCACAAGTATTCATTGAAAACAAGAAATACGTTCTAAACATGGTAATCAATTCTAGAATTAAGAAAGAGAAAGTAAGAAGAGTAAAGCAAACACTAGGGAGAAATTCGTAGGATTCTCTCAAGAACTTCACAAGAGTGTTGCGTGCTTCTTCTCGAATTCCAAATCTTCAGTGCCTTCGAATTGATTCTTGATGAATGGAGGTGTTTCTGGTCAAGAATTCCTCTCTCCAATCTCTCTTTTCTGCCCATAATCATTGATAACCGCGTTTCCCTTCTTTTCCCCGGTTATTTCCGCAAAAATAACTGCCACAGCGAGAAAACAGCTCCAACCACGGTCCGTGGCTGTCACCATGGGTAGCCCGAGGTTGGCGCTGTGTCGTTGTTTTCTGCTCGTTTCTTGCTAAAATTTTTACCACGGTCTTACCAACAGTAGTTGATGCCTGTGGTACCCTTGGCCTTACCAAATTTGCTCCAAAAATCACCTTTTTGGCCCTAAACTTGAAAATCAATGCTAAAAACGCAAAGACCAAGCGTAAATAGAGAAATGGGGAAGATTAAACACCTTTTTAGCCAAAAATTACCATGATTATGCTTCTAAAATACCTAAAAGTAAGTGCAAATAATGCACTTATCAACCCCTCCATGCTAAAACCTTGCTTGTCCCCAAGCAAGTACTAGACTCAAAACTAGGAAAAACGGACTCAAAAGAAGAAAAAGAAAAGAAGGACTCGAACATCCTATGTACAAGCCCCCTCAGGTAAGCATTAGCAGAACTCTCAAGCAACTTTGTCCAACCAAAACACAACCCAAAAGCGATTAAAACATTTTAGCACAAGATAGAGGGAGATTTTCGAAAAGGATTTAGGGGAATCACACCATCAAGATCAAATTAGTCACCCTTCCGTCACCGAATTAGCGAGAGAACACATGTATGTGTATGAAACTAAAACGGTTGACAGCAATCCTCACTTTTGGGGATGTGGAAACACTCCTCTCATGTGTTTTCAAAATGAATTCGATGTTTGGTTCTCTCAATACTCTAGCCTAGGAAACAATCTACCATATGCTTGATGATCATTTCGATTCTCTACCGCTATATGCAAAATGCAAATGACAATCAAGAGGTCTTTGAAAGGGTTGTAACGGGGCTAAGGTTAGGGGTAAGGGACGGAAAATATTTAGATAAGTGGAGCTCGAAGCCAAGCTTGGAGTTATACGTTTTTTAGCGTGGCGCGCACTCAATGTCATTGAACCTTACTCGCCCATAAACAATCACAACAATCCCAAAACATTTATTAGAAACCGCCTCATAACTAGACTCCTCACTTGCCATCACACTTGTGCTTCCCTTTTTTGTTTACTTTTTTTTTCCTTTTTTTCTCTTTTTTTTTATTTCCTATTTGCTATTGGATTGTTCTCTCACTTCTTTTTTTTTTTCGAAGCAAGTGATTGGCAAGTGCAAATCATATGCAATATTAAGTATAAAACTTGGCGGGCTTTGCTAACTTAATCACTACATTGATACTACATGATGTGAGAAAAACCCCACCACTTCCTATTCATGACTTTCCCAACACACTGTTTTGCGAAATGTATTCACAAGTAACCCCATCAACCACACTCAATATACTCCAAGCAATGGCTTAAGGTAGGTAGATATGTAATTGGCCAAGACTTATAATTTCGTTATTCTGAGAAAACGGAGTAATCAAAGGCTAAAAGAGGGGTTAAAGGCGGGGAATTACATGAATAGGGTGGCTATTTGGTTATGTAGCTACAATATGTGCTAATGAATGCCTCAATCATGTTGTCAATGCATGATGCAAAATGCAGTTTCAAAGAGATGAAAAGCAAGTTCTAGAGATCGTGACCAAGGTTGAGTCACACATGTAACTATGAGACTAATGAAAATGATTAGTCATTTTGGCTTAGTGGTCTCACGGGTTTGTGCTCAACAACCAATCAAAGAACATAAACATACAAATGCTAAGCTCACATCAAAGGGTCAAGAAGGGCAATAAATCTTCACTATAAAGATGTAAACCCAAATAAAGATGTTTTCGAAATTTCTTTTCAATTCTTTGAATCACTTACCGGCTACGCAAAGGCTAAACAAAGCTACAAGAAATACTAGCTAGCTTACAATCATCACCGGAGGCTTACCTAACCTAATCCTAAAGGCTATTCGAATTTTTTTCTTTTTGCTTGATTTTTCTAATTTTTTTTTTGGCTTTTCTTTGTTTTTGTTTTTTTTTTTCTATTTTAAGTAGATGAACTAAATTCAACCTACGTGCTTAAGTGGTTACCTATGAAGAAAAACAAGAAAAATAAAAGAAAGAAAGGACACACCTTGACTAAAGAAACACCACTATATGCCATATGCTGTGCAAACTATATGCCTGATGCAAAAATATATGCAAATGTATATACACAAGTCATTTTCCCAAAATTATCACCAATCATCGAAACATAGCAACCAAATCAACAAGACAACCAAATCGCACAAAACTAACCAACCCCTCCATGCTAGGACACAGCATTGTCCTCAATGCTAAACAGAAGCAAACAATCATAGAGGGGAAAGGAAAAGCCAACGAACAAACATCACGCATCAGAAGGGGACGGTGGGTAAGGGTAAGGGATCTGAGCTCCATGGCTCTCAAACCAACCACGCATCGCGGATAAACACTCGCTCATGCTGGTCAAATGTTGGTTTTGCGACGCATAGCGGATAAACACTCGCTCAATGTGCTCCGATCGGACATACTCCCTAAGGGAGGTTTGCTCGTCGCGGATCTCGCGAAGTGCAGTAGAAACGTCATCCATGTTGAAAGCGTGGGAGGAGGAAGGGCCAAGTGAGTAAGGGGATTGGGGTTCGTCATGGTCGGACTCAGGATCATACGCGATAAGATCTAGGGGAACCGGGTCTCCATCCCCTCCCGGTAGGAAGGAGAAGTTGGCCCAGTTTTGGATAGTCGTTCGGGCCACATTGGGCAATTGCATAAGCTGCCGATTAGGGTACCTCCAGTAAATGTTACCTCCCCTAGAAACAATAAAGATCATTGGTGGTCAAAGCGCTCTGGTCAAGCCTCTCAGACCGAGGAATCCTAAACTCGTCATTCGGCATGACTCCGAGAGATTTTGCAATCCTCGTGACAATCCCCCCGCAAGTGATCTTACCCTTTTTCCTATTAGCTATCTCTTGCAGATGTGTAATTAAGAAAGAGCCGGGGTCCATCTGCTTACCCTCATACATTTTCTTCATGAAAAACAACTCCGCTACCCGAGGCATATTCATGCTATCATCCCTCGTGAAGAAGCTCGTCGCGAAGATATGTTGAGCTAACCTAATCACGGGGTTTCTGATTTCGGTTGCCTTAGACCGACTAGAGTCGAAATGTTGCTCCCCGGTGATCATTTCCCAGAAAGAATCCGGGTCATACCTTGGAGGCACACGACGCTCACTAACATCAAGGGGACGCGGGAGGTGGAAAATGCTATTAAAGGTACTCAAATTCAATTGATAGTCTTGGCCACGCAAACGGAACCTAATGAACCCCTCTTGGCAATTACGCCCATGTTGAACCTCGGTGTATAGGGTACTCAAAAACTCCAAAGTCAAGTCCGAGTAGGAAGGTTCTTTGATGTTTAGGTAATCACCCATCCCCCCTCTAGCAAACAACCATTTAATGTCATCCAAAACACCAATGGATTGCAACAAAGTATCATCAACATAACGAGTAGCAACAAAACCACGGGATCTCAAACACAAGTAATTAGAAGTTTGTACTGGGCTATTGAACTGAAAAGGGATAGGATCATTACCTTGCTCCATAGCAGCGCGGTTTGCGGCTCGCTGAGCACGAAGCTCCCTCAGATTTGGTTCGTTGGAGGACCCAGCAGCATCAGTTCTTCTCTTTTTAGGTGCCATTGCAACTTTAAGTTCCAACAATGGTGATTTTTCGAAAAATGAGAGTGAAGGGTGAAGGTAAAATGGTGGTTATGGGTTAAATTGGTGGATGGGGTGGCTAATGTGAAAGGTGAAGGTGGAGTTGGTGGTGCATGGGGTCGAATGTGGTGGTCGGATGTGGTGGTGCGGGTTGGGTGCTGTGGTGCGTGGGGGAGAGGAGGAAAAAGGTTGAAGGAGTTAAGGTTTAGGGTTTGAAGGAAGAAGAAGGAGAGGAGGAATGAAGGAGAGAGATGGAGAAGGATGTGAGGGAGTTAGGGTTTAGGGTTTGCGTCGCGCCAGGTGAGAAAGAAGAAGAAGAAGAAGAATGAAAGAAACAAGAGAAAAGGGGGGAAAATACGAGCAAAATACTGCTCAGAGCCTTAGACCAGCCGCCACGGTCCGTGACTGCCACCATGGGTAGCCCGTGGTTGGCGCTGGTTTGCTTGGTTCACGTAGAAAAAATGGTTTTTTTTTTTTTAGCAGATTTCCAGCCACCACGGTCCGAGGTCAGAACCTCGGGCAGACCGAGGTTGGCACTGGAAATTGGAATTTTGGGAGGAAATTGTGGGGATGGATTGGGCGGCTACCACGGTCCGAGGTCAGAACCTCGGGCAGGCCAAGGTTGGCGCTGGAAAGCCAACTCTCCTCAACGAATGAAGTCCAGGCTACCACGGTCCGAGGTGAAAACTTCGGGCAGACAGAGGTTGGCCCTGGAACTTCATTATGAGCTAGTTCTTGAAACGCCTTCCACACCCCTTTACTTCTATCTTTTTTTTCACTCATGATTTTATCGTTCTTTTCTCCCCCAACTCCCTCAAACTCTCATTTTTTCTTCATTCTTTCTAACTCAAACACTTTTCACTCATTAAACCATCAAAACACCCTAGAAACCAACTCCTCCATGCTAATTTCCTTGCTCAAACTCACTCTTACACTCCCTCACTCACTCTCTTCAAGTTTTTTACTCACAAATACTCACTAAAATTCACACTATACAAAAGAGAAACACGGTTAAAACAAGAGAAAAATCAAAGAAAAGAAGCAAAACGAGAATGAAATGAACTAAAGAAAATAAGAAAACTAGGAAAGGGGAAAGAAAATGAAAAGTAAGAAAGATAAACTCCTATAAAAGAAAAAAAGAACGAAAGGGAAAGAAAAGTAATAAAAAGCTTGGGTTGCCTCCCAAGAAGCGCTAATTTAACGTCTTAAGCTAGACGATACATACCTCAAGTCATATGGGATCGGCGAGGACATAACATGCGGCCTTCTCCTCAATTTGGCCCGTGATGTAAGGCTTAAGTCGCTGCCCGTTGACCTTGAATGTGCCGGTAGACTCACTCCAAACTTCCATAGCTCCATGAGGATATGCTTTCATAACTTGGAATGGCCCGGACCACCGGGATTTCAGCTTTCCCGGAAACAATCTCAATCTCGAGTTGAACAAAAGGACCATGTCGCCTTCCTTAAACCTCTTTGGCAAGATGAAATTGTCATGCCACTTCTTGGTCCTTTCCTTGTAGATCATCGAACTCTCATAAGCTTGCAACCTCAATTCCTCCAATTCTTAGAATTAAAGCATTCGCTTCTCACCGGTTGCCTTTGCATCGAAATTCAGAGTTCGGATAGCCCAAAATGCTCGATGTTCCAACTCCACGGGAAAATGACATGGCTTCCCATACACCAACTGGAATGGAGTGGTGCCAAGGGGAGTTTTGAACGCCTTGCGGTACGCCCACAAGGCGTCGTCAAGCTTCAATGACCAATCCTTTCGAGATCGGTCAACCGTCTTTTCGAGAATGCTCTTCAACTCCCTATTCGAAAGCTCTACTTGCCCGCTTGTTTGAGGATGGTAAGGTGTTGCCATCCTATGGAACACCCCGTACTTCTTCAGGAGAGTTTCTAGCGGCCGATTACGAAAATAGGTGCCATTATCGCTCAATAAGGCTCTAGGAGTGCCAAATCGAGCGAAAATGTTCTTCTTGAGGAATTTGATGACAACCCTTGAGTCATTGGTCGGAGATGCAATCGCCTCCACCCATTTGGATACGTAATCCACAGCAACAAGGATGTAGAGGTTCTTGTGAGATGGAGGGAAAGGACCCATAAAGTTTATCCCCCACACGTCGAAGAGCTCAACCTCAAGAATTCCGCTTTGGGGCATCTCGTGCCTCTTGGAAATGTTACCCATCCGTTGACAACGATCACATGCTAGCACATACTCCCTTGCATCCTTGGTGAGGGTCGGCCAATAGAAGCCGGCTTGCAAGACCTTGGAAGCGGTTTTATCGGGGCCGAAATGTCCACCATAGGTCGTGGAATGGCAATGATGTAGCACCCCTTGAACTTCTTCCTCCGTAATGCATCTCCGGTAAACCCCATCGGCACATAGCTTGAAAAGAAGTGGTTCTTCCCAAACAAAGCTCTTCACCTCGAATAGGAACCTCTTCTTTTGTTGATATGATAAGTCCGGTGGCAACACTCCACACACAAGATAATTGACGTAGTCGGCATACCATGGAATGAATGGGGTACACACGGCCATGAGCTTCTCTTCAGGAAAAGAATCATCAATAGGGAGCTTCTCCTTCAGAACATCCTCCAATCGAGAGAGATGATCGGCCACCACGTTTTGCAATCTGGGCTTGTCCCGAATTTCCAAATCGAACTCTTAGAGTAATAACACCCAGCGAATGAGTCGAGGTTTAGAGTCTGACTTCTTCATGAGGTGTCGAATGGCGGCATGATCGGTGAACACAATCACCTTGGAGTTGATCAAATATGGTCGAAACTTCTCCAAGGAGAAAACGACCGCCAAGAACTCCTTCTCCGTCGTGGCGTAGTTGACTTGAGCCTCATCTAGAGTTCAACTCGCATCACACATCACTTCAAACGGCAAACTCCAATCCGGGGCTTGCATAATAGGCGCAGTGATCAAAGCTTCTTTCAACCTGTTGAAAGCACTCAAGCAAACATCATCAAATTCAAAAGGCACTTCTTTGACAAGCAATCGGGTGAGAGGTCTAGCAATTTTTGAAAAATCCTTTATGAACCGTCGGTAGAAACCAACGTGTCCAAGAAAACTCCTAACACCCTTAACAGAAGTTGGAGGTGGTAATCTTTCCACCACCTCAACCTTTGCTTTGTCAACCTCAATGCCTTTGCTTGACACAACATGACCAAGGACTACACCCTCTTGTACCATGAAATGGCACTTCTCCCAATTTAAAACCAAATTTACTTCTTCACATCGAGACAATACTTTAGCACGATTTCTCAAACAATGATCAAAAGAATTGCCATAGACTGAAAAATCATCCATAAACACCTCCATAATATCCTCAATAAAATCAGAGAAAATAGCCATCATGCATCGTTGAAAAGTAGCGGGTGCATTACACAACCCAAATGGCATTCTCCTATAGGCAAATGTATCGTAAGGACATGTAAAGGTGGTCTTTTCCTGATCACTAGGGTGGATAGGGATTTGGAAAAACCCGGAATACCCATCTAGATAACAAAAGAATGAATTATTCGCCAGTCTTTCAAGCATTTGGTTAATGAAGGGGAGAGGGAAATGGTCTTTATGGGTGGCATCATTCAACTTGCGGTAATCAATACACATCCTCCACCCCGTAACAGTCCTGGTAGGAATCAACTCATTGTTCTCATTTTTCACTACAGTCATCCCCCCTTTCTTAGGCACAACATGCACCGGACTCACCCACTCATTATCAGAAATAGGGTAGATAATCCCAACATCAAGTAATTTCAAGACATCTTTTTTCACCACCTCTTTCATGTTAGGGTTTAACCTTCTTTGACTTTGAATGGTGGGTTTATAATCATCTTCCATCAAAATCCTATGCATGCAAAATGAGGGACTAATTCCTTTAAGGTCATCTATGGTATAGCCAATGGCCTTACGATGCGACCTAAGGACTCTCAACAATGAATCAATCTCAGCATCATTCAAGTTTGCATTCACAATCACATGATAAGAGGAATCGGGGCCAAAAAATTCATACCTTAGGGAAGAAGGGAGAGGTTTCAGCTCTACCTTTGGTGCTTCCTTCTCGCTCGAAGCTTGCTTGCTTTTGCTTTCAACCTCTAGTGCCTCCACCGTTTCTAGCGTTGGTGGAACTTTTGGGGATGCTTGCAAGAGCTTCACAGAATGGGCAACCTCGGGATCGTGATCCTGGGTTTTACTGTTTGACAACAAACAAAGCTCAAGAGGATCGTGAGAACGAATGTTAGTGCTATCTTCCCTAGGAATGGAATCAATGATATCCACTCAAAAGCAATCATCAGAAAATGCAGGGAATTTAGCTGCTTCAAACAAATTAAACTCAGCTTTCTCACCTCCTATACTGAATGACATCCTACCATTTTTCACATAAATGCAACACCCAGCAGTAGCCATGAAAGGTCTACCAAGAATAATGGGGGTACGGGTGTTTTCCTCCATCTCTAAGATAACAAAGTCAACAGGAACAAAGAAGCTACCCAACTTAATGGGGACATCCTCTAAAATTCCTATGGGAAACTTAACCGATCGGTCGGCCAACTGGAGGGAAATGGTAGCGGGCTTTAGTTCACCCATACCAAGCTTTTGGGACAAAGAGAGGGGCATAAGACTCACACTAGAACCAAGATCACATAATGCACGATCTATGGAAATCTTTCCAACCTCACAAGGAATGGTTAAGCTACCGGGATCCTTAAGCTTCAGGGGAAGCTTATTTTAGAGCACGACACTGCACTGTTCCGTCAATGCCACTGTCTCATGCTCTTCCAACTTCCTCTTGTTTGTCAAAATTTCCTTCAAAAATTTAGCGTAGGAAGGCATTTGAGACAGGGCATCGGTGAAGGAAATGTTAATATGAAGTTTCTTGAGGACCTCCAAGAACTTCCCGAATTGCTTATCACTTTTAGCCTTAGCCAATCTTTGAGGGAAAGGCAAGGGTGGAGTGTAAACTCTTTGGGGAACTCTTGTTGCATCCTTAGAAACTTATTTCTCAACTTGCACATCAACATCAATCACAGGTTCTTTAGGAGGCATATTTACCTCTTCATGCACATCATTACTCACATCAGCATTCACATCATTCACAACATTCTCAACATCAACTACATCCTCAACAACATCATCATCGTCATGCACATCAACAACAACATGCTCATCACACACAGCCTTAGGCCCCGCCAATTGCGTCCCGCTTCTTAAGGTTATGGCACTGCATTGGTCCTTTGGGTTCGCAATAGGTTGGCTAGGAAGCTTTCCTGGAGGAGTGGTGGAAGTACTAGCCTGACTAGCAATCTGAGATTCAAGCATTTTGTTGTGAGTGTCCAACTGGTCAACTCTATCAACTAAAAGCTTGATAGTCTCTTCTTGCTGATTTTGAGACACAACCATACGTTCCACCAATGCCTTTCAGTCAGGCTCTTGGGTTTGTCGAGGCTGGGGTTGGGGTTGGGCTTGCTGTCTTTGGAAACCAGGTGGTCTTTGAGTCTGTTGTTGTTGGTGCGGTCCCGTGGGATTGTTATTCCGATAGGAAAAATTAGGATGATATCTAAATCCCGGGTTGTAGACATTAGAGTATGGGTCAAAGTTCTGTCTTGGGTTTCCAATATAATTGGTCTGGTCCGAGGTCTCGGGACTAGCTAACCCAACAGGACAAAACAAGGTCTCATGCTCAAATGAATTACAAGAAGCACACGGTAGGGGAGTATTGGGATTTACATGCAAACGGTCTATCTTCTGAGTCACAGCATCTATTTTAGCAGTCAAAACAGTAATGGCATCAACATCATACTTACCCCCCGTTCTCGAGGAACGGAGCTTAGACCATTGATGACTGTTGGACGCCATTTGCTCGATCAAAGAATAGAGATCATCGACCTCTTTGTTTATGATGTTCCCCCCAGCTGCTGCGAGAATCACGCCCTCAACTGATCATCCACTCCATTGTAGAAGGCATGGATGGGCACCCATGGCTCAAGACCATGATGTGGACACCGGCGAAGTAGATCCTTGAACCGTTCCCAAGCCTCGTACAGGTTCTCATCCGGCTCTTGGACGAAGGTGGATATTTGCTTGCGGAGGCTTGTCAGCTTACTTGGCGGGAAATATTTGTTAACAAATACGCTCGCCATCTAATCAAAAGTGGTGATGGATTTCGGCAGAAGAGAGTCTAGCCACTCCCATACTCGATCCTCCAAGGAAAACGGAAACAACCGCAGCTTGATTGCATCCGGTGAGGCCCCGTTCGCCTTGAACGTATCGCACGCCTGGCGAAAGATACGAAGGTGTCGGTTGGGGTCCTCACTAGGGTGACCACGAAATGGCGAAGCTTTGACCAGATTAATCAAGGAATTCTTCAGCTCAAAATCATTGTTGGCGATGTTGGGAGGGTTGATGGCCGTGGGAGGATCTGTGACATTTGGGGCCATGTATTGTTCCAATGTCTTCGGTTGTGCTTCTCCGGCCATTTTCGATTGTGATGCAGACTCCTCTTCTTGCTTCTTGCTAGCTTTCTCTGTTCGCAGCCTCTTTCTCCGAGAACGGAAAGTGCGTTCAATCTCGGGGTCGAACTCCAATTCCGGAGATTTTTGCATACACCAAGAGTACCTAGCAAAACAAGAAATGAAACACAATCAATCACAAGTAAAGGAAAGAAAAAGAAAGAAAATAAAATAAAAAAACAGCTTAGTCAATCTAAGAGTCTTCACTTAATGGCTACTAGGGACAAAGTCCCCGGCAACGGCGCCAAAAACTTGCCGCAAGCACACGGGTACTATTGTAGCAATGTCAAGGTCGATCCCACAGGGACTTGGTCTAGTAACTCAGTGAACTATCCCTCTATTTGATTGCTAAGCCAATCGGGTTGATGATTTTTTTTATAACTTCTAATGAACTAACTAGAACTAAAGTGGACTAGAAAGGATTAACTCGAGGTAATTCGATGGATGAAGACTTCTAGGGTTTTACTCACCTAACAACAGGGTCTGAAAGCCAGATTAAAGCATGACAAGAAAGTAACTCAAACGAATCAAGAATCGATAACCTCTAAATTCTATCGCCCTTTCGATGCTAAATAGAATTATCCTGACTAACCTAATCAACAACTTTCGTATGCTTTTCAGGTTATACAGAATTGAAGGTGTAAGCAAGGTCGGGTTATCTAATGATTCCCTAGTCTACTACTCCTTTTTCAACTTTCGTAGGCCTAGGTAGAAGGGTTGGTGGTCAAATTCCCCTAATTCACCTTTCAGTACTTCTTAGGTTAATTTCTGAATTACAAACATCCAAGGCCTTAAGAACATTCGTAAGCAAGAAAAACGCAACCTTCTATTGATTCAATTGAGAATTCAAGTACAAACTAAAACATTTCTAATCAAACTCCATCTTGATGGTTCATAAAACCCTAGAAAGAACGAAATCTACTCACAAGTATTCATTGAAAACAAGAAATACGTTCTAAACATGGTAATCAATTCTAGAATTAAGAAAGAGAAAGTGAGAAGAGTAAAGCAAACACTAGGGAGAAACTCGTAGGATTCTCTCAAGAACTTCACAAGAGTGTTGCGTCCTTCTTCTCAAATTCCAAATCTTCAGTGAATTGATTCTTGATGAATGGAGGTGTTTTTGGTGAAGAATTCCTCTCTCCAATCTCTTTTCTGCCCAGAATCATTAATAACTGCGTTTCCCTTCTTTTCCACGGTTATTTCTGCAAAAATAACTGCCACATCGAGAAAACAGCTCCAACCACGGTCCGTGGCTGTCACCACGGGTAGCCCGAGGTTGGCGCTGTCTCGCTGTTTTCTGCTCGTTTCTTGCTGAAGTTTTACCACGGTCTTATCAACAGTAGTTGATGCCCGTGGTACCCTTGGCCTTACCAAATTTGCTCCAAAAATCACCTTTTTGGCCCTAAACCTGAAAATCAATGCCTAAAACGCAAAGACCAAGCGTAAATAGAGAAATGGGGAAGATTAAACACCTTTTTAGCCAAAAATTACCATGATTATGCTTCTAAAATACCTAAAAATAAGTGCAAATAATGCACTTATCACCAACCCTGAAAGCTCTGATACCAGTTGTTAGGATCGAAGATTACTCAAGCAAACCACAAACAATAGGATATAATAGCGGAAAAGAAATAAGAAATTTGACACCAAGATTTTAACGTGGAAAAAACTCAAAGCGAGAAAAAAACCACGGAATCGATGCAATAGTAAAATGAGGATTACAATATGGAAGTCTCCAGCAATAAGGAAACAACCGCGAATTAGGAAACAGCTGTAGAAAGGGAACAGAAAAGATCTCGGAAATATTCCCCAAATATTTCCAAATCTTCATAGCTCCATTCCCTTTATCAAGTCCTCTCATTTTTCCATTTTGGTCTCCACACCCAACAAGACTGACAAAAATGGAAGAGACAAACACAGTAAATAGAGGCAAGAATCAGGGAGAATTAATTAGGAATTAAGAGAAGGCAGAAGACAAGAGGAGGAAAATATGGAACGACATTAATTCAGTCAAAGTTGTAACGGCTAGCACTGAATTACGTACAAAAATATCGTACCATATCAAAACGACTCGACCCATAACTCGCGGTACGCGCCGTGACCAGCCTGGACGGACGGACAGCGGTGGCGGCGCACGCGCGCGTATGGAAGCCCAAACCAAGCCCTTCTCCATAAAACCCACCTTCAAACCAGTACACCAACACATAAGAAAGGGGAATATTTAAACCCATTCAAAACATCACAACTCTTCCTTTGTGGTACAAATGAAAGATATGAAAAATAAATAAAATCCATGTAGCCATTACTATTTTGTCTCCACATCTAACAATTCCCCACTAATGGCATACAAGGAAACAGGAAAGAAAAGGAAAGGAAACTGGGCAAAAAATGGGTCGGATACTTAGGCGTCAATATCTTTTGATTTGAATTGACACATTAATGGAGTGAGACAACAATCAACAATCTAACAAGTGGATTAAACCTTGAACTTAAAAGAGTTTGATTGAGACCCCCATAACACATATCAACCCTAGTTTGATTGACAGTGTTTTCTCTTGGTTTCTTCTTTTAACATCAGGATCGAGACTTGATTCTCTTTCTCCTAGGCCGGGTTTCCTCGGGAAAACTTGACTCCTCTGCTTTTAGGTCCCAATTGGCCTCGTTTAGCTTACTTTCTCTCCACAAGTGTTCAAAGCTCCAAAAATTTGCAAAAGGAAGAAACAGAGGTAAAAAAACTAACAAACGACTAAGGAAACGAGTAAAAACCTAAGGTAAAAGGAACGTATTTAGGCTCAAAACTGAGCCTAAACAGCTGACTTCTAGATAGATGGTCTAGCATGTCAAATCAATGATAATGCAATGTTATTACGTATTTTCATATTTCATTTGCCTATTGTATGCTCTATATATACCCCCTTTGTATGAGCAATGAAAATACCCTCAAACCATTTCTTCGTCCTATACTCTCTTCTTATTATTTGTCCTCTCTCAATTATTAAAATTATATTTCAAATTATAACACGTTATTAACACCATTGTTCTACTTTCCATTATTCCAATTATAATTTAAGGTATTTATTACTAATTATAATTGTGTAACATTTTTTATTTCGAATTTAATTTCGAATTTAATTATAATTTGGACACCTTTTGATTTTTTTTGTACAAAATCGGCTTGACCGAAATTCCTCAAAATTTTACTGTATGTTAGCATAATATTTTTCACCTTGTAATATGTTTTTGTAATGTTTGGAATTATATTGTTTGATTTATGAATTTTTTCAAGTAATTTTGCACAGTTATTTTAAAAATTTTCGGCCTTTATTTGAATTTTTGTGAAACACCGACGTGGATTAAAAAAATCTTGAAATTTTTAATGTTGGTTTTTCACATTATTTGGAAGCTTGTGATATTTATATTTTTTAATAATTTTTGGAGTCCTTGGTTGAGTTATGAATTTTTATGCCTAGTTACCTCACAAGTTTGGTCACTATTTGATTTGTTAAGTTTATTGACGAGTGCAAGGTTATGGAAATCTTTACAGTATATTATACATGTCATTCTATATTTTGTGTGATGTATTTATTAATTATTGACATGTAATTTGTGAGTTGTGAAATGAATTTGTCCTACAATTGAACCTCTTGGTTTATTCACATAGTTCTCTATAACTGAATAATGGTAATCTACTTGATGACTTCTCGGGATTTACTATGAGAGCTTTGACTATTCTAGAGTCGTCTAAGTAAGGGATGACACCCGTCTGACCCCAATTCTCGGCCCATTATGAGAAACCCGGAGTTATGCATTCGAGGGAGTACCTAAGGGAGCTGGGTTAAAGCCGTGTCATTGATGGATAATAATCTCTTATCAACCCCAATCATCTAAAGCCCATATTGTGAAACCCGAGGCTCACCATTCTAAAACATGGATGTTCTTTTGCTTAATTTATTTAATGAATCCAAAGCTCACTCTAATGTTGAGAATTTTATCTAATTTTTATAAGTGGCCAGAAGTTCATTCCCATATTGACTTTTTTATTAGTGAACCTAAAGTTCAGCCCAGCATTAATGATAAATTTCATATAAATCTTATTGAGATGAATCAAAAGTCCATCACACCATTAAAATTAACATGCTCAATGATTTTCCTAGAATTATTGGCTTAGCCAAATCGTGTTAAATATTTACAGTAGGTTATATATATTGTTAGACAACGTGTGGTAAGTTTTTATGAATTTTGGAATTGTACTTTGTGAACTATAAATTTCATAGAAAAACTGCCCTGTTTTTCAATACAAATTCGACAATCTTGTCTGATTCTACTTGAATTATGTATATGGTATTTAATATTATAAATTTTACTGGCTATTCTTAATAATGTTTAGTAATTATTGCTAAAATTTGAAGAATTTGGGATGTTTGTTTCAAGAGTTATCAATTTTTGGATAAGTTTGGTTATTTAGCGTTATTTATCTAGTTGTGCGCTAAGTTGAGTTATTAATTATGAAAAAAAAATTGTCTTATACCTTTAAAATTAGTAAGATGATTAAGTTTAATTTTGGACTCATAATGGATTTAAAATGAAAAGCTAAAGGATTCACCCTTAAATTGGTTAAATTTGTTTTATATAAATTTTGGTCATTAGTTGGATATGTTTATCTTTAACATATTAATTATTTGTTTATTATAGTATCATATCAAATTTGGCCAAAGTTGAATTCATCTCCCTTGACATAACTAGCAAGAATTATCTTTCGTGGGCGTTTGATGCTAAGATTCATTTGTCTGCTAAGAGTCTGAGAGACACGAATATAAAGGACAATAAATTATCTGAACGACATAAGGCCAAAGCTATGATCTTCTTGCGTCACCACCTCCATGATAGCCTTAAAGTAGAATATCACAATTGAGGATCCTTTTGAGCTATGGAAAAATATGGAAGAAACATATAACCATCAGAAGACAATTATTCAAGACTTCAAATCTGTAGTTTAATATAATTCAATAGTTTTTCGAATTACCTCACAGCTGAAAGTGTGTGGTGAACTAATCTTGAACGAGAGTCTGATAGAGAAAACATTTTTCACTTTTCACGCAAGTAATATAATTTTACAACCACAATATCATGGAAAGGGTTTTATAAAATATTTAGAACTAATTTCTTGCCTGTTGGTAGGAGCAGAACGATGAGATTCTGATGAAAAACCACGAACGTCGCCCCACCGGTTCTGCCTCATTCCCTAAAGCGAATGTGGCAACATATGACTCCAATAATCATAGGGGGGATCGACGCCATGCTAGTAGTCGTGGGCGTGGCAGTAGACAAGGGCATGCTCGTAGTCGTGGACAAGGACGTGGTTATAGTCGTGGTCATGGTAATTTTGAAAGATCATCTCCTTCGGATTGTGGGAAAGAAAGAACGATTGAGGAAAAAAAATACTATGGAAAGTCTATGCTATCGATGTGGAACTTATGGACATTTAGTCACGTACATCTCGTACGCCGAAACATCTTGTCGATATCTATCAAGTATCACTGAAGAACAAAGGAAAATAGATAGAGACCAATTCTATTCCAGAAGATGCTAATAATGACTATGGCCATCCTGTTAATCTGTCCCATTTGGATGTTTCTGATTTCCTTGCCTATGTAACGTGGTTTTGTAACCCCGACTTTTATATCGTTCTTCTCGAGGAGCTAGGGGCCTTGGCTAAGAAACTCGGTCTACGGTCGGGTTAAGATCACTAGGTAAGGAAATTCGGTTTGAAAAGGTCACAACGCAAGAAACCAAAATAAGGTCGGTCAACGAAAGGAAATGGGCTTCGGAGGCTTCTCGAGATGCAAACGGGGATGAGGAAATGGGTTTTCCAACAAAAGAATAATAATGAGGAAGGATCCAGTGGCAATTCCGTTAGAAAATACCCACCGAGCTTCCTCTTTCGAGGATAGTCCTGATTAACTTCCCCAAAGTCCACCACGGACCCGGAGGATTAATGAAACGGAATTCCCTAGTTAACCTCCTTCCACTTTCGTGGGTGAGCATTAACTATCCCATCTCCAACCTTCTAACACAAGTGTTCGATATATTCGGGAGCTTTCGGACCCAATTACATCCCACTTGAGGGAAGGAAAGGAGTGGGAAATTAATTTCCCAACTAATTATTCACTTAAATTGCTAACCCAAACCTAATCACCCATTCACACCCTTAATTACCCCCTAACCCATAGGGTTTCTAGCCACTAATCATGATACTAACTAAGCTAACAACATCCAACCCAACCCTAAGCATGATTTCTAACATTAACAACCAAGAACAAGCAAAACAATGAAAAATAGCAAGCAAAGCAATTAAAGAAGCAAGAAAGTGATTAGCAAAGTAATTAATAAAGAGTTAAGGGAAGAGAATACTTATCAAAATGTTGTAGATGAACAAAGGAAAGCAATAAAAAGATGATCCAACAATCTCTCAATTGTTTGAATCCCTGAATCTTCAACAACAACTCAAAATCTCCAAAACCCTATATTAATCTCTCTCTAATCTCTCTCTAAAACTCACTAATACAAAGCTGGAAAATAATGTCTAAAACTAGGAGCTCTCTCCCTAAGAAATCGTCAAAGAGGAGTATATATACAAGTGAATTCAGTTAGCCAAAACGCAGCACTTCAAGCCGGAACAATCGTGCAGAAAAAGGGAGATCGTAGGTACGGTCTAGGAGATCGTAGGTACGGACTCTGCCTGCCCAAGGGAGGTAGCGGATGCCATCAGCAAGGTGGCGGGCACTACCCTGTGAAAACTACTGGGCGATTCTTCCTTCGTAAGACCGCAGTCTTGTCCGGATACCGTGGTGCTTGTCTTCCCCGCCTGAGGCGTGGGTGCCACGCCAAGGGGTGGCGCTACCGAAACGTCTTGGCGATTTTTAGCCGAGACAGCAGTGCGATCCTTGCGGCGAGTGCCGTCTCGTTCTCGCTCGCGCCAGGTAGCGGGTGCCACGCCCGGGGTGGCGGGGGCTACCTTCCTCTTTTCTTCCTTTTGATCCATCCTTCATTCCAAGGCATGTAACGCCCGCTACAAGGGTCGTAGCGGGTGTTACCTCACTAATTAGCACCAAATGAAGGGAAAGTGACCCGGGTCAACTTCGCTTCGGCTCTCGGTCCGGCTCGGCTCGGGAAATCACCAAAAATGCTCTAAAATAGCCATTTTTGCTATGTTTTTGTGTAAAACGCCAAAACCTACAAAATAACCAAAAACATACTAAAAAGCCATGAAAATAAACACGAAACGAGTCAAAAGCCTAAGAATTAAGGCGTTATTTAGACACAAAATTGGGTCTAAACAGCCCCCTACACTTAAACTTTTGCTCGTCCTGAGTAAAACAAAACAAAAACAAATAAGAAAAACTATACACCAACTCCTCTGTCGTGGGAGGAAACAAGTGCATTTAGCGTATGCACCAAGCCCTTTGAACCCCCCGGCAGCCCGGGTGGACGAGATGGACTCGTGAGGGTTTGTAACGGCTCTACCCACAAAAACCAAAGAAAAAAGAGAGAGGGAAAGTGAAAAACAAAACCAAAGAAAACAAGGGAAAAGGGAAAACAGCTTCGCATCAAAGAATCATGCAGTCTCAACCAAGAAAATGATATTAATCCTCCAAAAGGAACCATTATGAGCATCTCACATACACCTAACTCAAGCAAACGCCAATCTTTGAGATTTTCGATCCCCTACACCTCATGCCAAGCAAAACCCCATGTGCATAAGTGCTAGTGGGTTCTAACTGATTCCGATTGACCCCAAGGACTCACACCCGAGCTTAAAACAAAGCGAACAAGGAAAGAAAAGAGGTGCCCTCCCCCGCATTTGGTCGCCCTTGGCTTGGTGAGGGTCGCAGGTGATGCAAGGAAAAGCCCCTCATTTTATTAACACTTAAACTTTCTTTTTGGGTTAGGTATTCCCAACAAATTTTTAAAGTTTAAAGGTCGAGGTTAGTTTTGCGGGAATTGCAACGGCCCATAATGCGGGGTTTACCCTCCCAACATAGGCTTTTCCATTCACCTCTTCGTCGCAAGCGATATAGAAGGAGGCTTAAGGGGTGATAGCGTCGTACCGCTAATACCGGTTCCGTGTAGGTCGACTAACTTTATGGTGGTTAATGTCGTTCAGCCGACACGCCCCACTTAATTCATTTATTTAACTTTGCTTTCTTTTTCTTTCTTTTGCTTTCGCTTTTCTCTTTTTTTCTTACTTTTTAGAAAACAAGCTCGGAAACGAATCCCTAGAATCTCCCAGTTTCAACCAGAAAGTGAAAAGAATCGGGGATCTCGCTAGACAATGAAGGTAGTCTAATTAGGTGAGTCATGACAATCACCCAAGATAGGGTCGAAAATGATCAAACCGGTTTCTTTTAAAGAAGATTAAGAACAGCTTCCCAACTTTGACAACAAAATCCAAGAAATGAAGCAAAAACAAAAACAAAACAAAAAGAAAAATTTTAAGGTTTTTCACTCCCTTTTTTCTCCATTTTCACACAAAAATTTTCAAATTTTAGCCTAAAAAGAAAATAAAAAGCTAAGTGATCTACCCTTGAAGCAAATATAACTCTCCCCCCCCCCCCCCACACTTAAAATGCCACAATGTCCTCATTATGGGAAGGGTGTCACAAGAAATGGTAGAACAACCACAAAAAGCATAATAAAACACCTAGCAAGCAAGTGGTGGCGACCCGAGCCCACATGGCTCCAACAACAAGAAATACCCAACAAGCACAAACTAAGGATTCGCCACCAAAAGAAAAATCAAGCATGGGGCATGGATCATAGGATATTCAACTCAAAAAGAGAAGAACGGAGAGATATTACCTCGAGTTCTTCAAAACAAATGATTACTCAATCCGCGATCCGTGATAGCCAAGCAAATGGTTAGGATTTTCAAGTAAAAACAATCAAAGCTCGTAAGATCCGCATGCAAGATTAGAAACATGAAAAAGATACTAACTAAGAAAAACTAGAAATTAACTCAAAAGAAAGAAATAAAAGTATAGGTTGCCTCCCGTAAAGCGCTTGTTTAAGGTCCCGAGCTTGACCTAATTACTTATTTGATTCTCGTTAGGCGTGGTGTGCAAGAAAGAAGCATGGTAAGCTTTCTCCACCAACTCTTCTTCCTTCTCCTCCCGCACATCCCAATAGAACTCATGAATAATTTGAGATAATCCTCCGGTGGTCTAGTCAACTCCGAGGGGATCAAAGGTAATGGCCTTCTCGCTTTGCTCCACCAATATTTCTTCCTTCTTTTCCATCGCTTCATCTTCTTGCGCAAGAATTAAGCATGGCTCCTTGAAGACTTGATAGGCCGGATAGAAAGAGAAGATAACCCCGGCTTGATATTCGGTGATGTGTCGGGTCTCGGGCCTTGGAAAGCCATCTCTCTCAATTTCATATTCTCAATATATGTTTCACCCACGACAATCTCCCTCCTCAAAGGCACGGTGTTGAGGAAGTCACCATGGAAGGTGAAACTATCTCCATGAAGCTCAAAATGAATAGATTTAGGGTGACTTTCTCCACCACAATCATCCGGTTCCACAATAAGTAAGCACGGCTCCTCTTGATGTTCATCCATAATACCAACCACTGCATTGACCTTAGAGCGTGACTCCTGGTGAGGGTTCCTCCTTGAAGGATCAATGTCAAAATTAATATGTTCTCTCCCCACATGAAGAGACAAACGGCCTCTTTTCACATCTATAATTGCTCTCGCAGTGGCCAAGAAGGGTTGACCAAGAATAATAGGGCTTCTCCAATCTTCATCCATCTCCAAAATAACGAAGTCACAAGGGATAAGGAAACTTCCCACCTGAACCGGGATGTCTTCTAATACTCCCAAGGGCTTCCTAATACTTCGGTCAGCAAGTTGCAAGCTAATAGCTGTAGGGGTCAAGTCATCTAGGTTCAACTTCTTACATATAGAGTGTGGCATGACACTCACACTTGCCCCCAAGTCACATAATGCATTGTCAATTCTCATATTACCAATTAAGCACGGTATAAAGAAACTACCCGGATCGGCAAGTTTCTCGGGAGTTTTGCTCCCATAATGGCATTGCAACTGAGATGAACGGTTGACGACTCTTTGATTCTCCTTTTGTTTGTCAAGAGGTCATTAAGATGTTTCTTGAAAGAAGGGACCTCCGCCATGGCATCAAGAAAAGGAATATTAACTTGGAGCTTCTTCAACATATCAATAAATCGCACAAATTTCGCCTCATTTTTATGTTGAATCAATCTCCCAGGAAAAGGTACTGGTGGTCTATATGAAACGGGTTTATCCAAAAGGTTTTCATGAATATCCTCCCTCAAGACTTCCTTTCCTTTCTCTCGTATTTTCTCAATCTCTACCCTCTCTTCCAACTTCTCTTTTTCCTCCTCCTTAGCCTCATTAACCATAACATCATCCTCCTTCTCCTCAACTATGTTTTGCTCAACTTCTAAGTCCTCCTCTTCATTACTATCCACCACAACTTCCTCATTCTTTCCCAAAGATCTATCCTCTTCATCATTCTCCCCCAATACCATAGGTTCTTCAATTATTTTTCCACTCCTTAAGGTAATAGCATCAACTTGCTCCCCTTGGATAGGTTGAGGTTGAATGGGTTGAGAAAAGTATACTTGTTGAGCAACTTGGGTCATTTTGGTTGCAAGGTCTCTAAGACGAGCCTCCTCACTTTCTTGATTAACAACAATTTGTTGCAACAACTTTTCAATCATAGAATCTTGGGATGGTTGAGAAAATTGAGATTGTGGGGTGGGTTGATGTGAGAACTCTTCTTAAAAATATGCATGATGGTCATAAGGTTGAGAAACAGGGTTAAACACCGGGTTGACAAACGTGTATAACTAGGATCATAATCCTCATAAGAATGGGAATAAAGTTGGTTGGAATAGACGACATTCACATGTTCTACTTGACGATACTCCGTACATGGATGCTCGAGATGTGGACCAAAACACAACTTACAAGTATGCACAATAGGAATAGGTGTGGATGCAAAGGCTTGCATACCTCGGGCTAAGTTCAACTGGTTGGGAACCTCATCATTCACCATCTTCTTTTGCAAATCAAGGACGGTGGCCATTAGAAGTTTGATAGTGGGGTTGTGTTCCAAAGAATGATCCCCATTTCCTGAATTTTGGCCGCCTCCCCAACTAGGAACATTCTGAGATAGCTCATGAAGAAAAATGTTGGCTTCCTCCGCAGTCTTCTTTAGGAACATCCCTCCGGGTGCACGATCAATAGACTCTTTGTACGAATCACAAAGCCCATAATAAAAAGTGTTAAAGTAGCATCCAATCTAGTAAATTGTGATGTGGACATTGGCGTTGAAGGCTTTTAAATCTCCCCCAAGCCTCAAAAAGATCTTCTCCGGGCTCTTGCTTGAAAGATATAATAACTTGCCGGAGTCGATATGTTTCATCCGCTGGGAAGAATCTATGCAGGAAATCTCTTCTAAGTACCTCCCATGAAGAATAAGTGCCGGGAGGGCACGTTTACAGCCAAGTCTTCGCTTTCCCCGTAAGAGTTAGAGGAAAGAACTTCAATTTCATAAATTCGGAAGATAAACCAGGAACTTGCATGAAACTAATCCGATCTTCAAATTTCTCGATGTGTGCAATAGGACTCTCGAATTTGTCTCCATAGAACTGATTGCTCAAAAAGACTTCAAGTAAGTACGGTTTGAACTCGAATATGACATCGGGTGGTAACGGTGGTAGAGTGATCGGGTTGCCTCCCGTACCCAATGATGGAACGGCATATGATAGAAGGGTACGGGGTGAACCAGCTTCGCCCTCCGCCATCAGAACTCTCTCCTACAAGAAATGAAGAAGCATCAAATTCATTGGATTTGGAACAAACTAGTTTCTAGCATGAAAGCAATCTTAAACAACTCAAGACCAAGAAACTATGCTAGGGGCTCTTGCTCCCCGGCAACGGCGCCATTTTATGTAACAAGGTTTTGTAACCCCGGCTGTTATATCGTTCTTCTCTAGGAGCTAAGGGGCCTTGGCTAAGAAACTCGATCTACGGTCGGGTTAAGATCACTAGGTAAGGCAATTCGGTTTGAAAGGGTCACAACGCAAGAAACCAAACTAAGGTCGGTCAAGGAAAGGAAATGGGCTCCAGAGGCTTTTCGGGATGCAAACGGGGATGAGGAAATGGGTTTTGCAACAAGAGAATAATAAGGACGGAGGATCAAGTGGCAATTCCGTTAGAAAATACCCACCGAGCTTCCTCTTTCGAGGATAGTCCTGATTAACTTCCCCAAAGTCCACCATGGACCCGGAGGGTTAATGAAACGGAATTCCCTAGTTAACCTCCTTCCATTTTCGTGGGTGAGCATTAACTATCCCATCTCCAACCTTCCAACACAAGTGTTGGATGTATTCGGGAGCTTTCGGACCCAATTACATCCCACTTGAGGGAAGGAAAGGAGTGGGAAATTGACTTCCCAACTAATTATTCACTTAAATTGCTAACCCAAACCTAATCACCCATTCACACCCTTAATTACCCCGTAACCCATAGGGTTTCTAGCCATTAATCATGATACTAACTAAGCTAACAACATCCAACCCAACCCTAAGCATGATTTCTAACATTAACAACCAAGAACAAGCAAAACAATGTAAAATAGCAAGCAAAGCAATTAAAGAAGCAAGAAAGTGATTAGCAAAGTAATTAATAAAGAGTTAATGGAAGAGAATACTTATCAAAATGTTGTAGATGAACAAAGGAAAGCAATAAAAAGATGATCCAACAATCTCTCAATTGTTTGAATCCCCGAATCTTCAACAATAACTCAAAATCTCCAAAACCCTAGATTAATCTCTGTCTAATCTCTCTCTAAAACTCACTAATACAAAGCTAGAAAATAATGTCTATAACACTAGGAGCTCTCCCCCTAAGAAATTGTCAAATAGGAGCATATATACAAGTGAATTCAGTTGGCCAAAACGCAACACTTCAAGCCGGAACAATCGCGTAGAAAAAGGGAGACCGTAGGTACGGTCTCTGCCTGCCCAGGGGAGGTAACGGGTGTCACCAGCAGGGTGGCGGGCGCTACCCTGCGAAAACTGCTGGGCGATTCTTCCTTCGTAAGACCGCAGGTGCGGTCCGGGATACCACGGGTATTGTCTTCCCCTGCCCAGCTGAGGTAGCGAGTGCCACGCCAAGGGTGGCGGCCGCTACCTAGCGAAAACGTCTTGGCGATTTTTAGCTTCGAGAGACAGCAGGTGCGGTCCTTGGGACAGCAGGTGCTGTCTCGTTCTAGCAACCAGGGGTAGCGGGTGCCACGCCTAGGGTGGCGGGGGCTACCCTCCTTTTTTCTTCCTTTTGATCATTCTTTCATTCCAAGGCATGTAACGCCCGCTACAAGGGTCGTAGCAGGTGTAACCTCCTTAATTAGCACAAAATGAAGGGAAAGTGATCCCGAGTCAACTTCGCTTCGGTTCTCGGTCCGGCTCGGCTCGGGAAATCACCAAAAATGCTCTAAAATAGCCATTTTTGCTATATTTTTGTGTAAAACGCCAAAACCTACAAAATAACCAAAAACATACCAAAAAGTCATGAAAATAAGCACGAAACAAGTCAAAAGCCTAAGAATTAAGGGTTATTTAGACACAAAATTGGGCATTGTAGACACCGGGATTTGTACCGACATAAACACAACCTATCAAGATCAGCATGTCATTCGGGCCGAGCACTAAACGACTCATTGGGCCCAAAAGGTCAACAACCTAAGCCCAATAAGTCAAAAGCAGTGTGCATACATCTAATAAAACCCCTCTAGGTTTTAATATTCATAAGGCAGCCCACGCAAAAGTGGGCCGAAAGCGCGACCCGGCCTAGAAGATTCAAAACCCACCTAGGTTTTAAGAAGAATAGCAGTGCGTCGTCGTTTTATGCCATATCATCGATCCATGGGATAATCAATTTAAAACTCGCCTAGGATTGATCTGGTGCAAAAATCTGCATGCATGCAATCCCCTGATTTTTGCCCACGTGATTGACTTTGCGTTTGACCTCCCAAAACCTGCCTAGGTTTTGATCCGAGGAGGGCATGATTTGTGGGGTATGTTCCCCTTGGTTTCCCTCCAAATCTCTCACTCCCTCACCTATAAATACCCCCTCCATTTCACCCTCATTTCATCAACGATTATCAACAATCACCCTCTATCACCAATACTCTACCAAATTTCCATCAAACTCTCTCCATACTTCATCTCTAATACCCTCATAATCACACTTATCATATCCATATTATCACCCATATACCACCCTTCTAAACCACTTACATTATTTCATCCAAGCTCCAAGTCAAGGCCAAATCAAGGGATCAAATCCATCACATCCACTACCTTTAAGCACGGTTTGATTTCATTATTCATATTGTTGTAATTAATCATGTAATTCATTCTTTAATTCCTTGTACATATTTTGTAAAAAGTAAACATCATGTTTTAATCTTGCATGTTTTGAATAATAACTTCGCGAAATTAACCAAACTTCTCCCCGCTCTCTTTCTTTTCAATGTTGATTTTAGTAGAGTCTGTTTTCTAACAGGCGAATTCGAGAGTTCTTATAACTCTCGAATTCGTAACCTTACCCCTGAATCTAGAAATCGGGCTCGTAGACCGGAGTCACTTTTTATTACTTTTACGGTTTGTCGATTTCCTTAAATCGGCTGGCGACTCTTTAACATTTTATGAATCCGTTTAATTATTTAAAATGCTCGTTTTTGCATAAAATAATTTAAGAAAATGATGTAATTCATGCCCTTCATCCATTCTAGGCTGGGCCCGTAGAGAAACGGGCTAAAAATTAATAAAACCCTGGCGGGTTTTATTGATTTCAAGCTACTTTCTCTCCAGGCCAAGAGGCAAGAGGCCCAGCCCAGGATCCATTAAAACCCAGGCGGGTTTTAGCGGATTCTGGTGGCCCACTTGTTCCTCTTTGGGCCTGAAATTGATTCTTGGGCCGGGATTAAATCATTATTAAAATATTTTGTGCAACTTCGAATAATCTAAATAATAAAAACGGATTTGTAAATAAATAAAGTTTCATAACCCCGAAAACGAACTTCGAAAATAAAAATATCCTTATTTAAAGATTAAGCAACCTTAGTCGGCTCTCGATCACCCAAGTAGTGCATCCGAAAAACCGACACCCCTAAACGGGAGGCGATTTTCCGGGTCCTACAGATTGGCGACTGCACTAGGGACTTAAACTTAAAAAGAGGGTAAAACTTGAAAAAATCGAATTGAATTGAAAGTGTAAAAGGGAGAAGTTAATTTATTTCGCAATTTTATTATTCTTTTTAGGCATCCTTTGCATACCGGGCCACTCGACGGGTCTTTTGACATGGGAGCACAAAGGCGACCGTTTAGGTTATACCTAGGAGTTTCCCTCGAGAGCGAGCAGGCCACTACCTATGTGATGCACCCTACATCGCCAAGCATTTGGTCTCTCCTCTCCCCATGTTACACTCAAAGGGCTTCCTTGAAGTTCTTTGAGCAAGACCTCACACATCTTACCTAAGGGTATGGTGCACCGGGGCGAAAACGTGCGGTAGACCATGTAACCCAACCATAGAAATCCATGAATATAGAGCCTTGGTTTAGGGTAACCCTTCATGTTGTATGCTATGTGTTATGTGTACCCTTTTCCTTTTTCTTTTTTTTTTTTTTTGTAAAGAGTCGACCCTAGTTTGGAGACTTCGTTCTAGTCCATATAAAATTCATTGGGTTGAGAAAATGATTATTTATTAATTAGTATAATTAACTCAAAGGCATTATGGTTAGCCCAAGTGGAAGGGCCCATTTATGTTTGAAAGTTGATTATCTTAATTAATGAATAAAAATTGACTCACCTTTGATGATATTATATGGCCCTTTACGAAATTCTCTTGACAAAGGTCCAAAAAAAATTAATTAAAAGTCCAACAAAGTTAATAGATAGTGTTTTAGACTGCATAATAGTCACTAGGCTTGAGTAAATTAATTTATCGATTTAATTAATAAATCCATCACATTTATGGTCGGCCCGTACTTAGGCCCAACCATATTGGATTTATCAATTAAGCCCATAAATTATTTATAACTCGCTTATTGTTGGCTTTATCCAGTCCTTTACAATATCTGATTTCCGTGAAAAAAAAATATAAATAAAATAAAAAGAAAAAAAAGTGGGTCGTCAGTTTTGTCGAGCATTATTCTAGTCCGCATAATAGCCAATATGGCTAGAGCTGTCTAAAGTTATTGGGCCAAGTTACGGATTCTCCTTAAAACGGTCAGCCTATGGATTAGGCTCATCCGAATTGAGAAACACTGACTTAAGCCTGTCAACTCATGATCCGCTCGCTATGTTTGACTTTATCCAACCCTTTATAATGCTCTTGTTGTAAAAAGTGTTGTTGAGTCAGTATATAGGTGTCTTACATGGTCTAGTAGACCCAGGTCATGGGTAGGTCTTTGTCAAGATGTAAATATCTTTCAGTCTTTAGAAAGTCTCATACAAGGTCGTGTCATATGTGAATCTTTTATTATGTCAATATGTGTGCTTTGTTTTTGGAAGTTTAAACCCGGGTAATGGGTGAGTCTTTGGTCTAGGTCATAAGTGAGTCTTTTCCTTGGTTAATGTGTTTTTGTCTTTTTTAGAAAGTCCAGTGTAAACCCAGAGCATGGGTGAGTCTTTGTTTTAAAGTCAGGATATGGGTGTCTTTTTCTTTAGAAAGTATCATAAAAGATCTAGGACGAGTCTTTGTGTGAGTGTCTTGCATTCTTTAGAGACTCTCATATAGATTCATAGGTCATGAAAACCTATGTCGTGGGCGAGTCTATGTCTAGAGTTATCATGTAAATATCTGGGTTTTTTTTTTTTAGGAAGTCTAATGTAAGCCCATGTCATAGGTTAGTCTTTCTAGGTCAGCATATAGGCATTTGCGCTTTAGGAGGTCTCATATGGAACTTAGGACATGTAAACCCATCTCGTGGGTAAGTCTTTTCCTTAAGTCAGCATGTAGAGGTCTTGCATTTTAGGAAGTCTCATGTAGGTCAGTTAGCACTTTCAAACCCATGTCCTGGGTGAGTCTCTTTCGAGTCAGCATATAGGCGTTTTTCATCTTAGGAAGTCCATATAAGTCATTTAGGTCATGCATGCACTAGGATGGTTTTTTTCTTCATTTTTCTAGTGTCAAGGTCAAGGCCTGAGCTAACCATAAAAGGAATATTTGGGATGATGGGAAATTCTGCAACTACCATAGATCTCGAAGGAAAAACATGGAGAATTGTTAGATTTTGGATTCCCCATACGAGGACAAGGAGGGCACATCATCAAAGGAGCTTTAGAAGTAGCTACAGTCTTCGCTGTCAAGCGTTTCATGCTCAGAGTCTGTTAGAGTCAGTTCTTCATTCATTTCTTTGCTCTTGTTGCTATGTGATCAAACAGAATTTCGTGCTTGTGTTTTTTTACTTGAGTTGAGAAGTTCTCTCATCTATCCATCATCCGTACAAACCAAGTCTGAAATTTCATTTTCTCTTATCCTTCCATCTTTGATGTATACCTCGTTCCCATCTTTTATTTTATCTAATCCAGGGTTTAATTAAAGAAGAAAAAAAGAGAGAAAAACAAAAACAAAAAAAAGAAAAAAAAAAGAGAGAAGCCAGTCTGCACTCATCAAGCAGTGTGGGCAAAAGGAGAGAAGACCAAAATCATCAGTCTCTTGAAAATGGACATCTCTATGCTCCTAGACCAGCAGCTTAACCAAATGTGCCGAGGACAGGGGGGTTGAACCCAACCTTCATTTCACCACCCACATTACCCTCATCTTTTCATCAAATCTCGACTTACCACCTACCATTCACATCATTGGCCTCTCCATCAAAGCTTAAACCTTTTCAAACCCTTAACCCAATCCAAAAGGTGTGTTATGACCAAAAGAGATAAGAGGTTTCAGTTGATTCATCTCAAAGCTCACCATGACCTGTGAACCTTTGTTCAAGAAGTTGAAGAAGGGAAGTAAAATAGAATGGGACGATCAATGTCAAGCTGCTTTTGAAAAAAATCAAGGAGTATTTGCAGCATCCACCGGTCCTTATGCCTCCAGTACCAGATGAGCCTCTACTCCTTTATCTTACAGTAACTAGCACCGCAATGGGGGCTATGCTAGCCCAAAAGATATAAGGTCAAGAGAGCGTCATCTATTACTTGAGTAACTCCAGTATTAGCCTCAGAAATCCATCAAAGGGCGGTTGTTTCAGATTTCTTGGCCGCTTCACTGTCACAGGAACCTCCAAGCACTCACTTGGAATTCCCAAATGAAGACATTTTCCTTACAGATGAAGATACATGGGAAATGTATTTTGACGGGGCTTCCACTCAAATGGGTTGTGGAGTAGGAGTACTACTGATCTCTCCAGAAGGGGCACATGTTCTTGTATCTGTAAAGCTAGATTTTGACGCCACAAACAATGCCGCTGAATACGAAGCATGTATAAAACGGTCTGCAGGCCGCTTTGACCCTAGGGATACGCCATATAAAGGTCTTTGGAGATTCTAGCCTTATCATTAATCAGGCTAAAAACACATGGAAGGTCCGAAATGAATGGTATACCAACAGAAGCTCTTGGGACTTGCTGATCAATTTGAGAAGATTAGCTTCCAATACCTTTCTAGGGATCACCATGAATAGGCCGATGCTCTAGCCAAGTTATCTACAATGATATCGATCCCATCAGGCAGGCTCCAACTACCAGTAATAGTATAGCGGCAGTCTGCACCACCATGTGTCTGCAATATGGAGACACAAGAAGAAGAAACTGAGGAATGGTTCCATGACATATATAATTTTCTTCGGAAAGGAGAATATCCAACCAAGCTAGACGCTCAAGGACAACGGGAAATCAAATCTTTAGGAGCACAATACTGTTTATCCAAGATCGCTTGTACAAGAAATCGCCTACAGACATCAATTTGTTGTGCATATCCTTTGTCGTCAAAATGTTGGTCTTTGAGAGAAGGGAAAAAAAAAGAGAGGCTAGCCTGAAAACCCGTCAGGGCAGGTTAGGCAAAAGGAGAGTAAGAGAATAAGATAGGCTAGCCTGAAAACCCGTCAGGGCAGGTTAGGAAAAAGGTGAGTAAACTCTGGATTTCATCATCATCAACCCTCCATCTTCCTTCTGTCAGACTTGGACATCATTCCATAACCATGTTCCAACATTTTCCCAAGAGATGATGTCTATCCCATTTGACCATCTCTTCAAGACACGACACAATCATTCTTGAGTGTCTCCCAATCTCACTCATCAATAAACTCTCATCTACCATCCCTTTCAACCCTATCTCAAGAGATGATGTTTATCCCATTTGACCATCTCTTCTCCCCTTCAAGACACGATCATTCTTAAGTGTCTCCACATCCCATTCATTAATAAAACCATCGTCCACTGTCTCTTTCCCCAAACATCTCCCAATCCTTTTTAGCCTTTTCATCCAATCTCACCCTTTGGGGTCTTTTTCAGCTCAGTCATTAATGCAAGTATGAGGCTCTGTGTGGCTTACTTCTCATCAAGAGCGAAAGTCGTCCACATCATATCAGCGGCTAACTGGCAACAACATGATCATGAACAGCCTCAGAAACAAGCTACTCTAAACTAGGGGCTCGCGCTACCTTTGTGACATCGTTCAAGACATAGCCTTAAAGAGGGACACTTACTCCCTATCCTACAAGGTCCTGCATCTTCAATCTCATAGATGTCCTAATAGTGGTCTCATCAAAAAAAAAAAAAAAGAAGAAGAAAAAGAAAAGAAAAAAAGAAAAGAGGGGCTAACTTGAAAACCCTTTGGGCAAGTTAGGCAAAAGGAGAGTTTGAGACTCACGACTAAGAACTATACCTTCTCTTATTCCATGGTCTCCGCGCATCATATCCACACGAAACTGGGGCCTTGCAAATCTCCAAGGTGCTCTCCAAAGCAGGGCAGTGTCATCAAGAGTCTATGCCAAATCGGGGTCTTGTCATACATCAGCATACAATCAAGGTCATCTACATGATCATTCGAGAAACGCATCCTTCAGGCCTGTTGCCTCCATCATTGTTCCTTGTCCCGTGGATCGAAATATTACTCATCCTGAATTTTCCTGAAATTCCCCATGAGTGGCCTTAATCCTTAGAAAGCATTGTCTTAGGGAGTCATGGTTTTAGGAAAGCACTGTCTTAGGAAAGCAGTGTCTTAGAAAATCTTTGTCCGAGAAAATTTTTGTCTAAAAATAGAGTCGGGAGGTTGTCTGCATGTAGAATTGCATGTGTAGAATAACATAAAGCATCATACGTGTGTCCTGTCTAAGCATAATAGGTTTGCATTGCATCCATATGTCATGTCAGAGTCACATTGAGTCAATTTATCTTGCATCAAGTCAATTTGTCATGCATCAAGTCAGTTTGTCTTGCGTTGAGTCATTCTGTTGTGCATTGAGTCAGTCTGTCATGCATTGAGTCAGTCTGTTGTGCATTGAGTCGGTCTGTCATTTATCGAGTCAGTTTGTCACTCATTGAGTTAGTCTGTCATGTATCGAGTCAGTTTGTCATGCATCAAGTCAGTCTGTCATGTATCGAATCAGTTTGTTGTACATAAAGTCGATACGCATGCATAAATGCATAAATGCATGAATGTTTGTTTCAAAAACAAAACAAAACTGAATTGTTTGTGCAAGAGTTTAGTAGACTAGTTGCATGCATACCCGCATATCTGAAAATTAAAAAAAAAAAAAGAGAAGAAGTATGGAAGTGCCACATCGTTGCTCCAGAACGCAACACTGGGGGCTGTTCAAGCCCAATCAGACCGGTCGACATGGTTTCCAGTCATTGAGAGCAAGATTAGAGCAATCTCTAATCACACTCCAGACGACTTCTATCTATCATCCGAAGCTCATCCTCATGATGATCTTTCAGCCTGCCATGGATGTCACTAACACCACCATCAACATCGGGAAAATCCGTTCTGCCTCGGGAAAAGCCGTTGGGCATCTTCAACATCGGGAAAATTCGATCCGCCTCGGGAAAATTCGATAGGCATCATCGACACTAGGAAAGTTTGGGACATCGACCAAAAGGGAGATCAGCGGCGATCAATCTGTCAGATAGGTAAATCTCTGTATCTCCATTCATTGTTCAAAATGATTTGACATTCTATTTTGGTTCTTGTGCAGGGAGTCATCACTGACACCAGGTCGCCGCTAAAAAGGACCACCATCATCCGGCAGATCATCCAGCTGCCGTATAAAAAGTCGCCAGCTCTCCGGTCGCCGACAAAGGAACCACCATCATCCTGCTGCCGCATAAAAAGTCGTCAGCTCTCCGGTCGCCGACAAAGGGACCACCATCATCCAGCTGCTGCATAAAAAGTCGTCAACTCTCCGTCGCCGACAAAAGGGACCACCATCATCCAGCTGTTGCATAAAAAGTCGCCAGCTCTCCGGTCGCCGACAAAGGGACCACCATCATCCAATTGCCGCATAAAAAGTCGCGAGCTCTCCGGTCGCCGACAAAGGGACCACCATCATCCAGTTGCCGCATAAAAAGTCGTCAGCTCTCCAGTCGCCGACAAAGGGACCACCATCATCCAACTACCGCATAAAAAGTCGCCAGCTCTCCGGTCACCGACAGAAGGGACCATCACCATCCAGCTACCGCATAAAAGGTCGCTGTCATCAACAGTCAGGTAGAGCATCATTCTTGCTCGAGATCATCCTCAAAGAGGCGCATACCGCCCACAACTGCGACACAAGACGGAGCTTCCAAGTGTCAATCCACACCTTCAAGTAAGGCGTCATTCTCGCCTGAGATCAGCAACGACTCATCAATAGTCAGGTAGAGCATCATTCTTGCTCGAGATCATCCCAAAAGAGGCGCATGTCGCCCGCAACAGCGATGCAGGACTCAGCTTCCAAGCTTCACTTCAGGCTTTGCAATCCAAAGTCATATCCTCATACTACTTTGACCTTCGTCCTATTCGGACTCGATCAAAGTGGGGGCTCTCTGTAGACACTGGGATTTGTACCGGCGTAAACCCGACCTATCAAGATCAGCAAGTCATTCGGGTCGAGCACTAGACGACTCATTGGGCCCAAAAGGTCAACAACCTAAGCCCAAGAAGTCAAAAGCAGTCCGCATACATCTAATAAAACCCCTCTAGGTTTTAATATTCAGAAGGCAGCCCACGCAGAAGCGGGCCGAAAGCGCGCCCCGGCCTAGAAGATTCAAAACCCGCCTAGGTTTTAAGAAGAATAGCAGCGCGTCGTCGTTTTAAGCCATGTCAGCGATCCGTGGGATAATCAATTTAAAACCCTCCTAGGTTTTGATTGATCTGGCGCAAAAATCTGCACGCATGCAATCCCCTGATTTTTTTCCCACGTGATTGACTTTGCGTTTGACCTCCCAAAACCCACCTAGGTTTTGATCCGAGGAGGGCATGATTTGTGGGGTTTGTTCCCCTTGGTTTTCCTCCAAATCTCTCACTCCCTCACCTATAACTACCCCCTCCATTCCACCCTCATTTCATCAACTATTATCAACAATCACCCTCTATCACCATTACTCTACCAAATTTCCATCAAACTCTCTCCATACTTCATCTCTAATCCCCTCATAATCAAACTTATCATATCCATATTATCACCCATATACCACCCTTCTAAACCACTTACATTATTTCATCCAAGCTCCAAGTCAAGGCCAAATCAAGGGATCAAATCCATCACATCCACCACCTTTAAGCAAGGTTTGATTTCATTATTCATATTGTTGTAATTAATCATGTAATTCATTCTTTAATTCCTTTACTTGTACATATTTTGTAAAAAGTAAACATCATGTTTTAATCTTGCATGTTTTGAATAATAACTTCGCGAAATTAACCAAACTTCTCCCCGCTCTCTTTCTTTTCAATGTCGATTTTAGTAGAGTCTGTTTTCTAACAGGCGGATTCAAGAGTTCTTATAACTCCCGAATTCGTAACCTTACCCCCGAATCTAGAAATCGGGTTTGTAGACCAGAGTCACTTTTTATTACTTTTACGGTTTGTCGATTTCCTTAAATCGGCTGGCGACTCTTTAACATTTTATGAATCCGTTTAATTATTTAAAATGCTCGTTTTTGCATAAAATAATTTAAGAAAATGATGTAATTCATGCCCTTCATCTATTCTAGGCTGGGCCCGTAGAGAAACGGGCTAGAAATTAATAAAACCCAGGCGGGTTTTATTGATTTCAACCCACTTTCTCTCCGGGCCAAGAGGCAAGAGGCCCAGCCCAGGATCCATTAAAACTCAGGCGGGTTTTAGTGGGTTCTGGTGGCCCACTTGTTCCTCTTTGGGCCTAAAATTGATTCTTAGGCCGGGATTAAATCATTATTAAAATTTTTGTGCAATTTCGAATAATCTAAATAATAAAAATGGATTTGTAAATAAATAAAGTTTCATAACCCCGAAAACGAATTTCGAAAATAAAAATATCCTTATTTAAGGATTAAGCAACCTTAGTCGGCTCCCGATCACCCAAGTAGCGCATCCGAAAACCAACACCCCTAAACGGGGGGCGATTTTCCGGGACCTACAGGCATATGATTGGCAATAGAAATAAATTAAACCTTTTACCAAATAAGTTTTTACCTTATAGACTATGCTGATTGTCTTTGTAACACGACATAGTTTCTTATTTTTACTTTTTATCTGTTACTTAGCTAAGTCAGTATTGTTCAAAGTTTTTATTTACTAAATGTATGACTTTTGGGTATTATGTCATTTTTTGCTTTTCCTCTTATTCTTAACTTATTTATGGTGAAGATCATGGACACTTCTTTAACTGGAGTAATCAATGGAGGAGGAGATATGTACCTAGCAGACAGTACAACAACACACACTATTTTGAAAAATAAGAAATATTTTTCACACTTATTAATAAGAGATGCAAATGTTATACTATCTCGGGTAGTTCAAATTTAATTGAAGGCTCCGAAAGATCTCATATAGTACTACCTGTTGGAACAAGTTTTCACATTTTCACCAAATCTCAAAGAAACTTACTAAGTTTCAAGAATATCTGCAGAAATGGATATCATATCATGAAAACTAGGGAAAATAATGTTGAGTATTTGCATATCATGAAAATTGCCTTTGGCAAAAGATGTGTATTAAAAAGATCGTCGTCATTATCCTTCGGGTCATATTACACTATGATTAACCAAATTGAAGCACATACTTTCATAAACCAAAAGTTTAATAATAACCAAGAATTTATCATATGACATGATAGATTCGGGCATCCCGGATCAACCATGATGCGTAAAATCCTAAAGAACTCATATGGACATATTTAGAAGGACCATAAGATCCTTGAAATTAATGAGTTCTCATGCACAGCTTGCCCTCAAGGAAAATTAATCACAAGGTCATCACCAACTAAGATTGGGGTTGAATCCCGCACATTTCTAGAACGTACACGAGATGACATTTGTGGTCCTGTAACCCACCATGTCGACTATCCAGATACTTTATGGTTTTAATTAATGCATCAACAAGATGGTCACATGTGTGTTTATTCTCAAACCGCAACTTGGCATTTGCAAGATTACTTACTCAATTGATTAAACTACGAGCATATTTTCCAGATAATAAATCAAGAAATTTCGTCTTCATAATGCTGGTGAATTTAAGTCTAAAGCTTTTGATGAATTTCATATGTCAATTGGCATAGAAGTTAAACGTATTGTGTTGCATGTTTATACACAAAATGATCTTGCAGAATCATTTATTAAGCATTTGAAACTAATTGCAAGCCATTGCTTATGAGAGCAAAGCTTCAAACTAGTGCTTGGAGGCATGTTATATTGCATGTCGTGGCATTGATCCACATAAGGCCAGTTGGTTATCATGAATGTTCTCCCCTATAATTGGTTTTCAGCCATGAACCAAATATCTCCCATCTATGAACTTTTGGATGTGCGTTGTATTATTGCCCCACCACAACGCACTAAGATGGGACCCCAAAAGAGATGAGGCATGTAACACTCGGATATATGGATAAAGTGTGGCTTAAGAGGATTGAAATGACTTATTTATATCACTAAGGTGCACCTTCTTTTATGGTAGCTCATCCGTTGGGAACTCCTCAGTTAAGCGTGCTTAGCTGAGAGTAGTCTCAAGATGGGTGACCTCCTGGGAAGTTTTCCTAGGCAGCGTGTGAGCGAGGACGAAACACACTGGAAAGACTCGTGGTGGTTTGTGGGTCAGTCAGCGATCCTTGAAGCAATTATCGGTAATGTCTGTGGCCCGGGAGGGGCCGGGGCATTGCAGATGGTATCAGAGTCGACCCCAACCATGAGCTACACCAGTGGATGGGAGATCCATGGGCAGTCACCTAGCGGGGCAAAGATTATGGAGTGGATTGTGGCACGAGGACGTTGTGCGCTTAAGTGGGGGTGATTGTAACACCCCGGATATATGGATAAAGTGTGGCTTAAGAGGATTGAAATGACTATTTACATCACCAATGTGCATCTTCTTTTATGGTAGTTCATCCGTTGGGTACTCCTCAATTAGGCGTGCTTGGCTGGGAGTAGTCTCAGGATGGGTGACCTCCTGTGAAGTTTTCCCAGGCAGCATGTGAGCGAGGACGAAACACGGTGGAAAGACTCGTGGTGATTTGTAGGTCGGTCAGCGATCCTTGAAACATTTATCGGTAATGTCTGTGGCCCGAGAGGGGCTGGGGCATTACAAGGAATATATATTGGGTATGAATCTCAATCTATGATTAAGTATCTAGAATCATCAACTTGAGATTTTTCTTTTTACAGCACGATTTGCCGATTGTTATTTTGATGAGATAGTTTTCCAACATTAGGGGGAAAATCTAAGCAGTTGGGCAAGGAGATAAGTTGGAACGAGTTACCGCCAAAGCATCTGGATCCTCGTCCAAAGCAGTGTGAACTGGAAGTTCAAAACATAATTTGTTTACAAACTGTAGCGAACCAACTGCCAGACACTTTTACTAACCCACAAAGAGTCACTAAATCTTACATTTCAACTGTAAATGCTCCTATGAGTCTAAACCACAACTGAAGTGTCGTAGACCAATTGGTTCCAAAGACAAAAATCCTCGGAAAAGAAAAGGAACAAAGAATAATGATAACCAACATGGCGAAATACAAACTCCAGAAGAATCCCCAAACAGGATAAATGTGAAAGTTGCACCACAGACTCATGTACCTGAAAATTGCAATAATGATGAGATCTCAACCAATTATGTCATGACTAGGATAGGATGGAACCGAAATGAAATCGACGTCCATACAATATTTTCATGTAATGTAGCATTGAATGTCCTGAATGAAAATAAGGATCATGAACCAAGGTCTGTTCAGGAATACAGACAAAGAAAAGATTGGCAAAATGGAAAGATGCGATTAATACAGAATTAGATTCTCTAACGAAAAGGGAAGTATTCGGACCTATAGTCCGTACGCCAATAGACATAAAACCTGTGGGATTGAAATAGGTTGTTGTGTGAAAACGAAATGAGAAAAATGAGATCGTGAGATATAAAGCACGACTAGTTGCACAAGGGTTTTTGCAAAAACCAGGAATCGATTATGAAGAAACATACTCTCCTGTAGTTGATGCTGCTACATTTCGGTACCTATTAAGTCTGACAGTATATGAAAACCTCACTATGAATCTTATGGACACCATTACAGTTTATTTATATAGGAAACTTGACAACAACATTTACATGAAACTCCTTGAAAGATTTAAATAGCCTGAAGCATATAATAAGAACCCGAAGAGCTTTATTAATCAAGTTGAATAGATCTCTATATGGGTGAAAGCAATCTGGACGCATGTGGTATAATCGCTTAGTGTGTATTTGTTGAAAGAAGGATATACAAATAATCTTGTTTGCCCATGCATTTTTATAAAGAGATCTGAATCCAAATTTGTTATAATTGTTATTTATGTTGATGATTTAAACATGTCCGGACTCCAGAAGAGCTCTGAGAGAAGCAATTTGCTTAAAGAAAGAATTTGAAATGAAAGATCTTGGTGAAACCAAATTTTGTCTTGGTATACAGGTTGAACACCTTGAGAACGGAGTTTTTGCTCATCAGTCAACTTATGCAGCAAAAATGCTAAAATGATCCTACATGGACAATGCACACCCATTAGGTACTCCAATGATGGTAAGATCACTTGATGTGAGAAAAGATCCTTTTAGATCCCTAGAAGATAATGAAGAACTCCTGGTTTCTGACGTACCGTATTTAAGTGCTATTGGAGCACTAATGTACCTGGTAGTCATACACGACAAGAATTTCACTTTCTGTGAATTTGTTGGCAAGATTTAGCTCATCTCGAATAGGATGACATTGGAATGGAGTTAAACATATATTTTGATCCCTTCGATGTACGATGAATATGGGTCTATTTATCCTTATGAAGTAAAAGAAGCTTTGATTGGTTATGCTGATGTGGGATACTTATCTGATCCCCATAACACTCGATCACAAAGTAGGTATGTGCTTACTTGTGGTGGAACTGCCATTTCATGGCTCTCTATGAAACAAACCATAAAAGCTACATCTTTTATTCATGTTGAAATTTTGACAATTCATGAGGCTAGTAGAGAATGTGTTTGGTTAATATCTATAATCCAACACATACAGGGAACTTGTGGTTTATCCTCATGCAAAGATATTCCAACAATTTTATATGAGAATAATGTTGTTTGTGTAGCGCAATTGAGAGCATCATACATTAAAAGTGACAAAACAAAGCATATCTCACCAAAGTTCCTTTGCACTCATGATCTCCAAAAGGAAAGTGAGATTAATGTTCAACAAATCCGATCTAGTGAGAATTTTGCAGATTTATTTATCAAGTCTCTTCCGACTATAACATTTGAGAAGTTTGTCAATAAAATCGAAATGCGTCATCTCAGAGGAGTTTGCTAGTGTTCATATCAGGGGAGCTTGTACGCGTTGTACTCTTTTTTTCTTATCCGAAGTTTTGTCCCATTGGTTTTCCTCGGAAAAGTTATTAATGAGGCAACATATATTGCAAATCAAGAATTATGTACACTTTTTTCTTCAGTGAGGTCTTTCCCAATAGGTTTTTTCCATTAAGGTTTTAACAAAGCATATTCTTTTGAAAATGAATATTAAGGGGGAGTGTTATGAATGTCATATTATGAATATCCATTTAAACCTGTGCATATATTGAAATAGTTTTATATTATTTTAAGGTTGACATGCCTTGAACTCCAAACTTGTATGCTATATAAATATCATCAAACCTGTATGAGCAATGAAGACACCCACCCACCCCCCTTCTAGCTCCTATTCTCTTTTTTTATTATTTCTCTCTCAATTTCTCTTCTCTCAATTATTAAAATTATATATTTCAAATTATAACATTTTGATCTTACTAATTGTATTTCATATCCCATGTAATTTCAATGACAATAGTTTGAAGACAAGTTGGTCATGTAATTTTAAACTTAAAATGAAATGGAGAAAGTGAAGGTACGGGTACCACAGTACAACAATCAAAAAATTGTAAAATGACAAGGTTTTCCAATGAGCTCAAAAGATCCTTAGCAAAGCTTTAGCCTAAATAATCAATGTGATGAGCCGATTTGACAGACCGACAAGGATCCCATTGCTGAAAACAAGATCTCAGTGTGGTAAAAAACCAAAACGCTACAACTACAAAGGATGCCCAAAAATCATATATAGATTACAAAAGGAAGCTTCATTTCATCATTTGCATCTAACAGTGCAAGTTCTCCAATTACCATCCATACTTCTACCTTCAGTCTGCAGATTGTGACCCAAACCCAGAGCAGCTTGATTCAATCATAGGGCGTTCTCCTTATATGAATCCTTCAGCAGACAAACAGCCCTATCTTGGTTCCACTTCCCAACATCTCGTCTTAGCAGATTGACTTTTTTTTCATTGTTACCTGAGCAAATCGACTTACAGACAATTCTATCCAGGTGCGAAATTTCATTAGCTGAAATGAGATCAACAAGGCTAAATGAATGGATCTAGTAACTAATTAAGGCATATCAGCTTCAGTAGCCAGTTTTATACGTTGATGGTGCTCTGAGACCTTGTAATCTACAATTTCCTTGAATAGTTGGGAGTCCAAAGTACAGTCCGGGCTGCCATAAACAGCAGCTTGAACACTAGCCACGAGCTTTGCAATCTCACGCCCTGAGAACCCTTCAGTCTTTCGTGCTGCCTCGTGGAGGACATCATCTGAGAGGTCTTTGACAGTTATCCTCTGTGGCTTCTTTTTTATTTTGAATACAGAGCCCCATCCGGACCCCTCCTTTCTTTCGCCTTCATTGGAGAGATATTTGTTCAAGTAGAGCCTCAGCAGCTTGTACCGCTCCTCCTCCCCGGGAAGTGGGAATTCAATCATCTCATCAATTCGATCAGTGACAGCACTGTCAAGATCACCTGGCCTGTTTGTGGCGAGCACGAGCACTATGTCTCTTGACTGATCTCCTGTCCGGAAAAGCAACGCGTTGAGTGCACTTCGCTGAGCTTCACTCATGTATGTACTGTTCCGCCTGTAAGAACCAGGAGAAAGTATCAAAATATCAGTGAGCCGAAAGAAATAATTACCATAACATAATGCATTATCAATCTGTTAAACACAGAATCACAAGTTTGTATTTGGCACATTGTCTATGCTAGACAGCATCCGAATAACAAAGTTCAAAATTCTTTAGATGCCGTACGAGTTTAAATCTGCTTTGCCTGCATCACTGCGACATGTTCATATCTTGATTCCTAGCACAGGACAAGAAGTTCCCACCAGGAAATGGGGCTGCCAAAACATCCTTAGGGAACTTTCTAAGCTTGCATGTAAGGTTAACGCTACTGGCTACTATTAAAATATCAACCAGCCTTTACATCTAATCCTCATTATGCAGAAATTCAACATGACCTTACCTCCGTTTATCACTGATTTAACACCACCACCCCACCCCACCAAAAAAAAAAAAAAAAAAAAAAAAAAAATGTCTCTCCTGACTAATGCCATCCAAACGGGGGAAAAGAGCAAATCTTTTCCTCTGGTTTCACCGCACCAGTAAGTCCTATTCACGGTTCAACAAAGCAAGGTTTTAACTTACTCGCAGAGGAATGCATCAGCTTCATCAACGAAGAGCAATAGACCTTTCTTTGACTTCTTAGCCCAGTCAAAAATTTCATGGATTTTTGTCACTGCTTGCGGTCCCAAGGGAGCAACATCTCCTCCAGTCATCATTGCATAATCCAATCCCTTCACAACATTTAACAAGGTAACGGACATTGGGAACACGTGTAAATAATACCAAGCAATCCAAAAACAAACAATAGACTGCAAAGGCACAAGTGTACAATCTGGAGTACTCTAATCATCAATACAGCTAGTCTGACTCAGCACATAATTTTTAGCAAACACTAAGGGTCCTCTAAAGGGCATATCTCTAGAAAGTACAAACTGTAACAGAATGAGATAGACCTTGTAATTGGCTACAGAACTCAAAATGAGCAGCATAATGTTGTCCTAGACCAATCCAATCCTACATGGCTGCAAAGGTAAGCATCCCAAAATTTCACGGATGTAGAATAGATGTATGTTCCTCCGGAAATCAGTTCACTGTAGCAGCATTAGAGGTTAGAGCATATATGGTCATCGGGAAGTATTATTGACCAGTAAACATCATAATTCATAACATCCATTCAAATAAATATCCTCTTAAGCAGTGAAAGATTTCAGCATATTGAGTCAAAACATACCGACTTCCTGGCTATTTCTCTCGCAACCATAGTTTTACCGGTACCAGGTGGCCCATAGAAAAGCATGTTACGGAAGGGTGCCTCGTGAGACTTGGTATTTGCTGTAGCTCGAGCTAGTTGCTCAATTCTTCGTTGCAGTGATGGATGAAGAACAACATTTTCAAGACCAGATCCAATTGTAGATGTTTTGGCTGTTCCAGCTGCTGCTGTACTTAAGAATTTTTTTGTTGTTTGTGAAATAGCCCCTGGCAAAGAAAACTTAGACATTGATGATTCTCGAATTAATGATGGTTGTCCCAATATCCTATTGATGTAACCCCAAGAAACTCTGGCACCTTCTCTGCAGCACCACCATAATGAAGAGACATTATTTCTCATAACTGAAAAGGCAAATCAATTTCTTATCCAACTTACAAATTCAAGGTAATCAAAATTTTGTCCAACCGACAAATGACAACTCATAAGTGATAAACAGCTGTCAAGCACCTCCATATCTACAATGTCATCCTGATTTAGTACTGTCAACATGTAACATGATGAACTTATAATTCAACAAATACTTAACAACTCCCCCAAAACATGAGGGTCCAGGAAACAAACAATTAAACACGACAAATGATCAAAATGCAACAGAGGATATATAAAATCTACCTCCCTCAATGAGCAAAGGCTACTCATATATTGCACTCCAGCTACTGTAACAGCATAGAATGTACCTGACTAGCAATAAGGTAGAGTAGGCAGGTAGCACTACACCAAACATCAACACTGTTGCATCATGCACAAGTAAATTTCACGGAAATAAACATCCCAAACAAACAGCAGACTATTTACTCAACAACAAACAAAGTTTTAGCTTCTTAGAAATATAAAGGGAAAAAAAAACTTACTAAAACAAAGGTCAGTCACAAATCACAACTATTAAGCTATATTCCACAGAAACTCAATTTGCAAGCTCAGCTACACTTTTAGCATTTATTCAATTTGCAGAAGCTCAATCTTAATCCCAAAAGAATTGAAGATGCACATGCAGCAAACCGTCATTGGGGGAAGGGAGGCTCACGGAAATCAAAACAGTTTCTCCAAGGATGACGGACATCATGAATGCAAGGGTACATTCAAAGAACACATACCTGGTCATGTAAACTCCTGCAGCTAATGCAGTTACTCCACCAACAGTCATAACTAACTTGTTCCTATCTGTCAATAATTCTCTAAGACCCCCTGCAGAAACCGGAGAATTGAATGAATACATAAGAAATATTCTACATATGGAAAGTTGTGTTCTCCTGAAACTAAATAGAATTAAAAAGACATAGGGTGGGTGGGTGTGGGAGGGGGGCGGGGGTGTAATATGAATTATTAACCAGATTCCTCTCCTGCAAAAACATAGAGCATGCTTTTCTTTGCAACCTCTTACAGCCTAATGCCATTTAAAACTTTCAACCCAAACCGTGCATTCCAGGTTCACCTTGAATTCTGAAGCGTTCCTCTCCATGGGGAGTGAATCGTGTCTATAAGCAACATCAAGATTGCATAGATACTATATTTTATATTTTACCAGTTTTGTAAAGGCGAAAATGGTCCATTATCTTAACATGAGTAAAATGAAAAACTAGTAAAACTGATAAACTTGAGAGCAATGTAGGATGAGAGAAAGCTCAAGTAGAGCATTTCATTTATTATGAATGTAATGACAACAGCTATAGGGATAGGTATATATACAAGAAAAAGAATAGAGCTAAACTGTTGAACCTTGTAACAAACTGATGCTGATTAGGATAACAGACTGGTAACAACCAAACCAGCTATAGCTGGATCATATAGCTCAACATCCCCCCCCCCCCCCCCCCAAGGTGGAATTGGGGGAGAATCCACCAATGAGAGCCTTGAACACAATTGTTGGTGCTGTGAGTCCCCTAGAGGCTTGGTAAACAGATCAGCCAGCTGATTTCCAAACGCCACATAAGCAGTTTCAATGATTCCCTCAAGAACCTTGTCACGAACCTAATGGCAGTCAATCCTTAGGTGCTTAGTTCTTTCATGAAAGACAGGGTGGGGTGTTATATGCAAGGCAGCTTTGTTATCACAATACAAGGTGATAGGCAGAGGAACTGAGATATGATTATCTTTCAATAGCTAAGATAACAAATCTAACTCAGATGCAATAGTAGACATGGCTCGATACTCAGCTTCTGCTATTGACTAGATCATTGTCTTCTGTTTTTCGGTTTTCCAAGAAATGAGGGAAGGTCCCAAGAACACACAATACCCACTCAGAGATCTGGCACTCATCCTACATGTTGCCCAATCTGCATCACAATAGGCAGTAAGATGCAGATCATTGCTGGAGGAGTAGAAGAGGCCCTTGCTGATGGTGCCTTTCAAATAGCCAAGAACATGTAGAGCTGCTTGTGATGTAAATGAGTTGGTTGCTGCAGAAATTGACTTAAGTGTTGGACAACATAGGTAATGTGGGGCGAGTAATAGTGAGATACAATAAATGTCCTATAAGTCTTCTATAAATTTCCAAATTCTCGAATGAGTATCCAAAGACAAATAAAGGCCTTTTGGAAGTGGGAAAATTCGTGGTTTTGTTCCTGTCAACCCTGCATCCTCCAATATGTCCAAAGCATATTTCCTCTAGTTTAAAGCAATGCCAGCAGAAGATCTGGCAACTTCAATTCCCAGAAAATACCTAGCTTCTCCCAAATCCTTGATAGTAAAGGCCATGTGTAGGTCATGTTTCATGTTGTGAATTTGATCCTCATCATCGCCAATCAACAAGAGATCATCTACATAGACAAGAATGAAAACAAACTCACTATTGTGAGTCTTAGAAAACAAAGAGTGGTCACATTTAGATTGACTATACCTTCGGCCAACCAAAATTTTGTGAGCTCCACATTCCACTATCGAGGGGCCTATTTAAGGCCATAGAGAGAATGTTCCAGCTTGCAAACCTGTCCTTGTGAAGCTTTGTGATACCCCAAAGGTGGCTGCATATATACTTCTTCCTCCAAGAAACCGTGTAGAAAGGCATTATTCACATCTAATTGAGATAAAGGCCACCCCCTGGCAGCTGCAAGAGCAAAGACAACCCTCACAGTTGTGATCTTAGCAATAGGAGAAAAAGTCCATTTGTAGTATTTATCATTAATTTGCTCAAAACCCTTATCACCAAGCGAGCCCTGTGCCTTTTTACAGAGCCATCTGGTCTGAATTTGGTTTTGTACACCCACTTGGATGTGAGAGCTTTCTTCCCCTTAGGTAAGGAAGTAAGAACCCACGTACCATTATGTTCAAGTGCCTCAAGCTCTCTGTCCATGGCCATCACCCACTCAGGGCACAATTGTTCTTGTGCAAAAGAATGAGGTTCAGGGATTTGCAGAACATTGACAAGTGAGGCACATAGGAAGGTGGGTGAAATGTTGGTTAGTGAGAATGGGGTAAGAATGAGTAGAAAGACTGTGAGAAGCATTAGTGGCAGTTGATTTATTTCTGTGTAGGACTGTACAATCAAAGTCCTTTAACTAAGTAGGTGGTACCCTTGCTCTTGTTGATTTCCAAAGTTCAGCAGCAGGTGGGGCTTGAGGTGAAAGCAGAGGAGGTGAAAGATGAATGTCAGAGGAGGTAGACATAGTAGGTTGATCTGAGTGTGAAGGTGAATGTACATGAGAGGGTGAAGAAGCAAGGTTTATATCAGGTGTTGGCTCAAGATGAGGGGTTGAGACAACAGTTGGATCATCATCAAAGAAAAGAGAATTAGGATCAGGGGAAGGAAATAGGGTGTCTTGTGTAGAATTGTGCAACATTGATGAAGATTTGAAAGGGAAAACAGTTTCTTTGAAAATGATATCTCCTACTGTGAAACACCCTTTTCGTTTGTAAATCATAGACTTTATATCCTTTAATACCATAGGAATATCCTAACAAAACACATTTGATAGCTTTAGGAGCAAAATTTGTCCTTTTCAGCAATTACATGTGCAAAACATAGGTACCTAATGGTTCCTAGATTATCATAGGTTGGAGGCTGGTGATAAAGAAGTTCAAATGGGCTTTTCCATTTTAAACTTGCCATTGGTAATTTGTTAATGAGATGAGTGGCTGCCAAAATACATTCTTCCCATAATCTTGTAGGAAAACCAGCTTGGAACATAATGGCCCTAACTGTTTCAACAAGATGTCTGTGTTTTCTTTCAGCAACTCCATTTTGCTAGGGAGTTTTCACAACAGACCTTTGCAATAGTATTCCTTTTTTATGAAAAAATTCAAGACAAGTGGAGTTAATAAACTCAGTCCCATTATCAATTCTAAAATTGGAAATCTTAGTGTTAAATTGAGTTTTCACCATTTTGTAAAACTGAATGATGGCAGAAGGGACTTGATCTTTGCCATGCAAAAGCTGAGTCCAAGTACTTCTAGTTTTATCATCAACCGGGGTTAGAAAATACTTTGCTCCATCAATATTTGTTGTTCGATATGGACCTCATAGATCCATGTGAACAAGTTGGAAAGGAGATTGAAAAGTAATAGAACTTTTATTGAATGGAAGTCTATGAGACTTAGCTAAAATACAAACATCACATTGAAAAATATCTGAGGTATGAGTAGTACAATTAGGAATACGATGTATTTTTGACAAAGGATTGTGTCCTAGTCTAGCATGCAAGATTTCTAGATTAGGTGAAATAGTTGTTGTCTTGATAGTATTGGAGAAGGCAAGCTTCAAGGAATGAGGTTGAGAGAGAGTTGTTGCTAATTTGTCAAAGGAAACAAGAGTAGTAGGTGATCCTGACTTGGGCAAGGATGTACGCTTGTATAGTCCATGATCTTTGAATGCAACCGCCACAGTTCGCTTAGTTATAAGGTGCTAGAAAATGCATTTATTAGGATAGAATATGGCACACAAAGGTTGATCATCAAGAAGCTTCCAAACAGATAGCAAATTAAATTTGAATTTAGGAACATGTAGGACCTTATTAAGAGTTAAAGAAGGTTGTAAATGTATTTGTCTAGTCTAAGGGACAGATTTCAAACAACCATCAAGTAAGGTAACTTGGGCTGGTGAGGAAAGAAAAGATGTTTGAGAGAAAAAATTGGGGTTAAAAGTCATTTGATCACTTGCCTCTGTATCTATTATTCAAGAATTCATCTCTGTCACAGCACAGTTACTACTAGAGTGAGAGCCTAAAGTAGTCGATGCACCTGCAAAATGTGCATAGGTTGAATCTGATGTTGTATCTCCATTTTGCTTGCTTTTAACTCATTTCATGACTTCTTGAGCAATCATGGACTGAATCATCCCAGTGTCAAGTTGTCCAAAATTACTACCACAAATCTCCTCCAAAAGGGTTATCTGCTTGTTCTTGGCTATAAACATTGGCTGCTACCTTAGCCTTTGGGTTTGAGGTATCCCTAGGACCCTTATACCAATCTGGATCCCCCACCAGTTTGAAACACTGATCTCTAGTATGGCATTGCTTTTTACAGTAATTGCAAAACTTAGAAGCCTTCAACTCTTTGGAATCTTTCCTTCATTTTCCAACTCCTTTTGCTGCTAGAGCATTAGAAACTCCATCTTCATGAGCATTATATCCAATTCGAGCAATATTGCCTGCAAAATCTCTAGTTCCTCCTAATCCACCAGTGACCTGCCTTTGTTTCTCAATTCTTTGGATCATAGCATAGGCCTTATTCACAATAGGTAAAGGATCAAGAAACAAGATTTGACTACGTATAGTGTCATACATATCATTTAGGTGCATTAAAAAATGAACTAACTTCTATCTTTCATCCAACTCCATCACTTTCTTTGCAGTAGAACAGGTCTCAATACATGCACACACAGGCACATCAGACAAATCACTCAATTCCTCCCAAAACAGATATCAATTTGCCAAACATGGCTCTGATACTATGATAAACTTGAGAGCAATGTAGGATGAGAGAAAACTCAAGTAGAGCATTTCATTTATTATGAATGTAATGACAACAGCAGCTATAGGGATAGGTCTATATACAAGAAAAAGAATAGAGGTAAACTGTTGAACCTAGTAACAAACTGATGGTGACTAGGATAAAAGACTCGTAACAACCAAACCACCTATAACCACCAATCGCTGGATCATATAGCTCAACAAAAACCCACATGTATCATGCTGATCTTTGCAAAATTCCTTCTTCTTTTTATCCCGGGAAATATACATCAGAATGTAACTGATGGTTGCAAGCATGTATCCCACTACAAGCCATCTGAAATAGATACTCTCCACAGAACCAATATCATCAAGTGATAAATAGCAGAATTTTCAACAAGATCATAGATAGAATAATCTTTAGTTTGTCCAAAAGACATTTTCACACCCTTGAAGACTCTTCTATCATCCAGAATGCACAATGGTGAGGCTAAGATAGGGGAAAAAAAATAAACTCCTACAGGAAGAAACTATGTGGTATCTGGGAATTATAAAAAAAAATATTTAATAAAAAATGTTATGCTTAGTTGTTGACAACTCTCAGGTCACATAGATCCCTCCAATAACACCACACGAATGTCTCCTTTTTTTTTTTGGGGGGGGGGGGGGGAGGGGGGCTAACCTTGCAGTTTTGTCTTTTTATCATCTGCATTGACAGATGTTTGTAGCCGATCATTGAATTATTGATCCAAGCTAATCAAGGATAGATCTCTAAACGAATGATTACCTTCAATATGACTAAAAGTCGCATTAATTGCAGCAAGCCACTTTTCTCGTTCACCATGCATCCGCTCTATAAGCATTCTCCTATTATGATCCTCAGTTAACTTCGCTTCATGAGCCCGAGCTTCAGCTTCTGCCAGTGCCTTGACACGTATGGTCTCCTGTTCAATTTGGGCTCTCTCCTTCTCAGTTTGACGTTGTTGAGCCTGTATCTGCTCCTCAGTGGCTCGCTTGGCTTGTTCTTGACGCAAGGAGGATTCTTCTTGCATTTTTACTAATTCAGCATTATTCCGCCTCTGAGTTTCATGATCTTGCTGAAAAGATGAGCTTAATAAGCAAACTAGTATTCAGTTTAGAGTAATACAAAGATTTGATAATAACACATTTACCCAGTTCAAATAAGGCTTATCCAAAATGCAACAAAGTGAAAGGGGTAGGAGACACATTAATACAGAGGAAAATACAAGCAAAAGGAAGCATGAATTAAGATATGGCAGCCAGTGCACATGAAGAATTAGAAAACCATACAGTTTCGAGAGCAGTTGAAAATTCATGTTTTACGACAAGAATGTTTCAGCAACCTGCATCCTCTTCCTGGTCAATTCATCTTCTTGTCTCATAACCTGTGCCTTAACTTGGGACTGCTGTTGATATAACTGCCGCTGTTCCTCAGCCATCTTCCTTTGCCTTTCCTGCAAAAACGGTTAAATAAAATGGAAAAGCAATTATTGTTATATGCACAACATGACTACGGCGAACAGCAAACTTTTCCCCGGGTTTTTTTTTTTTTGGTTGGGTTGGGTTGGGGGGGGGGGGGGTTTCCTTCCAATAATATAACGATGACACCCCCACCCCAAAAAAGAAAGCAAAAGAAAAGAAAGAAAGAAAAGGGGAGTGATTTGGTTAAGATATGTCATGACTCATGATGCAAATCTGAAGGTCAGGGTAGAGATAACAGCAAGAATGAAAGGAAAAAAAAATGAACTTGACATACCGAACTAACCCCCCCCCCCCCCCAAAAAAAAAAAAAAGTAATCAATACCAATAGTGACAAATTCCTCAAAGTTTGGTAAATTCTAGGCAAAACACCAAAAAGAGTTGGAGGAACAAAGCATCAAAATCCAAACCAATCTGCCACTTTCGTCTTTAGTTCCTCACTTCTTGAAATGCTCATAGATTTTATGATGATCTCCGAAATGTCTTCCATTTGAGCAAAATCCCAAATTACAAAGAAAAAGTTGGAAGCAGGGAATCTAAATTCAATTCAACTTCCGCACGAAGCAACTCACAATGTCAAGCTGAATTTGAATCGCTGCCATTTTAGCTTTCTCAGCCTCCACCTCTGCCAAACAAGTTTGCTCCTGCTTTCTCATCACCTCGAAAACCTAACAAATTCAAACTCATCAGAATAATGCAAAAAACAAATACAAATTGCTGGGAGGTGACCAATGTATTTTGTGGAATAATTACCAGCCAAAAATATCTTTTATTACCAAAAATACTAATTATTTTTGGAATGGCAATTGGAATGATATTAACTCCTATTTATTCATTATCTATGTTACGTCAAATGTTCTATGGATATAAGTCAATGTTTTGGAAAACTGACTAACTGGGGACAACATTTTTTTTTCTACTCGTAGACTCCCCATATTTTTGTGTTAAATGGCTAGCGGGTGACACTACGGCCAAATTTGAAATTTTTCTGATGAAATATGTACAGTGACTTAAATGCCCCTGACAAATCCTACCTAAACTCACCAACTCTCTGCCAGCATTAACTCTCCTCTATCTCACTTCAACATTCTTTCAATCAAAACTCCACTCTTCCAAAAAAAACATCGACTGTCGACGGATGCAAAAGCCAAGGGTGTGGTAATTGATCGAGTTCTTGAGCAAGGTAGAAGCAAATTGGTAGTCAAATCCTTTGAATGTGATCAGAGAAGGAGGTGGAAGATAGAGGGACAAAGTTTCTTGACACCTTCAGCACCCCATCTATCCCACACCTCTTGCGGACAAACATCCCATCAACCCAGTTAGCTCTACTGTTGAAAGAATCCATCGCCCTCTTGTCTTTGTCAAAGCCTAAACAATAGCAAAACAAGAACTTCAACATCCGAAAAATCAACACCCAAACAAACAACACACCATTCCCCTTTCAATTTCAAGAAAACACATACTTAACAGTCCAAAACCCTAATTCACCCAACAACACTTCCAACTTTCCCAAACAACAAATTTTCACAAAACAAATGAAATCTTAACCAAAGTTCAACTACGATTCTCAAGCCCTAATCTTCGAAAATCCCCCAACCAGCACAAAAAAACTACTTTAACAACACTTAGGACTCTCCTCTTTCAGCAACCATGGATGACCTTCAATGTTTTTTGACTTGTGACTCTTCAATCGTGCCTCTCTCACTCTCTTTCTGGATTCTCAATTTGGGAATGGAATGGACAAGAGAATATGGAGGCTTCTTTATAAGGGGGGAGAATTTTGGAGGATACCGTAACAGAAACCCTCATTAAACCAACTATCCAGTGCCTTTAGCAACTCTCAGACGGATTTTGGTCAAAATTTTCAAATTTGGTCGGAATGTCACCCGCTGGCCATTTAACACAAAATATGGAGAGTATAAGTAGAAAAAATGTTGTTCCCAGCCAGTCAATTTTCCAAAACATTGTTCACCTGCCAGCAATTTTTGTAAAACAAAAGCAGCGAAAACCTATGCAATGAATGATAAAAGAAATTTAAGCAATGTTGCAAATTCCTGAAGCAAAATTTCCTCTCTGAGTCACTCATACCTGTTTAGCATGGGGAGAGCTATTAATTTCTCGTAGAGCTTTAGCACCTCTCTCCAACGACTCCGGATCAAAACCGGAGGTTCTGCCGCCGGGATTCTCGTCGACCGACATACTCGCCGTTCCCGGAGCAGATTGATGATCCGATTTAAACTCATTTTTAGGCGAGGAGCGAGATGAGAAGAGTGGATTGAACCACGACGAAGATTCGGCGTAAGAGATATTAGAATTCATCGAAGAAGCAGCGGCGAAGACGACTACCACCGCTGTGTTCCGGCTTATCAGAGGCATTTTCCGGTGAGAATGGACGGAATTTGGGATGTTTATGGTGGTTAGTGAAATGGTGGAAAGTAGGCCATTTTTTCCCGATGGAAAAGATTCAACGGCGAAGAGTTTCTCACTGTCTACGGTGGTAGTGGCCGGGGGATGAAACTGGAAACACTGACACAGTACTTCCGGGATAACTCTGGCAGCGTCGTTGTGGCCTCTATTGCTTGTGTACCTAATAATTTTCTTTTCTTTTTAAGAAGGGGAAGGATCACAAACACCAATCAATCATTTTCTCGAGTGTTCTATCTAGAATATTACGACGTGATTCCACTTACACATGGAGCAAAGAGATCAACCTGACTAGGGCTCTTGATGGCAATCAGAGGTGGCAAATCGGATTATTCGGTTTATTTTTGGGTTGGACATTTTGATCGTCTTGTTATTTTGGATGTATTCTGTTTCTAATTAAATACGGGTTGGTTACTGTTCATTTACTGTTTGCATGATGTTGGAATTAATGAGCTATAATAAATGCTTTTCATAAATTTCTAACAACTTTTGTAATAATTATATGTTGTTTTGACTTTTTCTACTTTATTACTCTCTCCGTCCTAAATTAATTGACATTTTGACAAAATTTTGACCGTTAATTACTCACAAATCACAATGAGTTACAATACGAAATTACTATCATTAGAAAGATATTTTACTAAAAATTACAATGAAGGTAATTTCATATTACAACTTATTAGAATTTGTGAATAATCAACGGTCAAAATTTTGTCATAGTGTCAATTAATTTGGGACGGAGGGAGTATTTTACTAAAATGTTTTTATTCTTCGTCTGTTAAATATGTTATTTGTGAGTCTCTTAAATTTTTATTAGGTTCAAACCAGATTGAATATTCAAATATTTTTTTCTAGTAATGCAATTTGATCCTTAATTAAATTAAGTGTAGAGTTATGAACACTAGATGGTAAGCTTATTAGATATAAATATCTAGATTTCTTTGAATTTAAGATATTCATTCTATAGCTTCTTGTAATTAAATTGAAAGATCTCAAAAATTCTCACGCTTCTTTGGTTGTGTAACACTTTAATTCTGGTAATTAAATGTTTGTCCTGATATTATATCTTCTTCTTTATTTATTTTAGTTGTTGATTGCATATTAATTTTTTGAACAAGATGTATATAATTCAAACAATTTTTCTGCTACAAATAAGATATTTGTCGAGAAAAATAAACATTATTGTTTGCTTTGAATTAAATATTTTATTAAACTTATTAATCCCTCTACATCATATATTCCAACTCTAGTTTCAATTATAAATTCTTCTAAATTCATATTCAAAGTTCTTTTTGTAACGCCCCGGAAATTCAATTCTGAAAAAGTCAAAGTCAAACTAACGTTAACAGACAAAATTAGCGGAAGACTCATAATTCTTATGGGGCGTCACTGCCGTATCCCCGAAGGAATACAAGGCGAGAAGGAAAAATCGATAACGGTAAACCAAACAAATAAACTCATACTTAGGAGTAAACCTCAAACTAACTTCAAGTTTCTCACAAAAGAAAGACAACATAATCAACGACTTCTAAACATGACGTCCTCACTTCTAATTCCCGTCCCCAGCATATAGATCTTCACCTGAAAACAAAACATTTCAAAAATGAGGGGGAAATCTCAATAATGTCTACCCCTAACGTTAAAAACAAGTTAAGTTCATTTCAATTCATTTGAGGGAGAGGGAACAAGTCAAAACATTTCACAAACTTTTAACCCTTCTAACTTTGTTCCTTAACCCAACCAATTCATTTTATTATGCGGGCGGGATATCAAATCTCATAAAGTAACATCGCCTACCAAAGGCATCAAAGATAATAATCGCCTACCAAAGGCATAAATAATAATCGCCTACCAAAGACATAAATAATAATCGCCTACCAAGGGCATCAATAATCGCCTACCAAAGGCATAAATAATAGTTGCCTACCAAAGGCATCAATAATCGCCTACCAAAGGCATCAACAATAATCGCCTACCAAAGGCATAAATAATAATCGCCTACCAAAGGCATTAATAATCGCCTACCAAAGGCATCAATAGAATAAACCCGCTTAATGTTTCACTTGAGTTATTAGTACATTATGTAAAGCTCAACTCACAGCTCTCAAGTCAAACTCAATCCAGGTTATCAAAACCATTAACAAAACTACTTATAAAAGACCATCTTAATTTCCTCAACTCATAAATCAAAGATCATAAACAATTATAAACAGTTATTCAAACAAATGGTCACATTTTCCACAAAAGTTCCCTTTCGGGATGCAATTCTCAAAGCATATTAGAAAACATTAAAACACATTTAAAGAGCATCCCGGTGGGGATTAGAGCATAGACATTACCTGGTTAACTTCACTTCACAGCTAAGGCGAACACACTTGAGCTCACTAACGACGCGAATTAGCTCAGGCCTAAAATAAAAGTAATTATTCTAATCAAAACGCGCCCTTCAAAGTTAGTATTAACTACCTTCTACCTAACCCTCCCCTAGGAACACTACAGGTTCCTATCAATCATGGATCTATACTTTAAATTACTTAACACATTCCAAGTAATCGTATAATAACACCAAGTAAACCTTTTCAATCAACAACACATTTATTAACAATTTCACATAACAAGACAGATCACAACATCCATATAAAAAGGGTCAAAACGTAACTTCCCGACATCCTATGGGTCTGGTTTTGGACTTTTCGGAAACCTCGGGATGTCTACTAAAACTCTTATGTTGAACTCGAGACCAAAAACACTCTTATGGTCCTCAAAAACGGTCATAAATTCAAACTGTCCAGATCTGACCTAGGTCTAGTAATCGGGGTGTAACTCGACCTATACAACTCCGAAGTCCGATCCGCAAAATTCCTATGAAAGCTAACATCTAAGGGAACCTCCAGTTCAAAGGGTTCGATCAAAGGACGATTATAACTCTCATGATGATCCGTTCTTTAGACCCTAACAAAACTGTCCCATACCCGGTTCCCATTTAATTTGTAATTTCGGTTCTAACTTTCACCATTCAATCCCGAGGTCCTAATTTGGGCTTAAAACAGAGACTAAGGTTCAAGATAGTTAATCTAATCCAACTAAGGTCCAAACATCAAACCTTCTATCATCAAAACCAAATTGGAACACATGAAATCAACTTTAACATTTTCACTAACCCTAAAAGCATGCATGAAATAATAATAACATTACCCTAACATGAATTCTATAACATACTACTTTAAGATCCTATAATTACAACATGGATAATTATAAAATACGAGTTTCTTAATCAAGAATCAAGAAGGAACTTAGAGAACATGTGAATAAAATATAAAGAACACATAAACATTTAAACTACCAATCAAGAATCCCAACAACTAGTTTCTTTTTACAAGATTCAATCAAGAATCATGAATTAATAAACAAGAATCGAACTTTAGTAATTTAATCAACCTAACTTATTTAACAAGATTAAACATAAAATTAAACGTGATTGAACCTAAGAGAATTAAAGAAACATGCGAATACTTAACTAAAAATCAAGAATTAATCTAAATAATTTAACTCTTTAATTCGTACATACAATAATAGTATTATCTAAAAACCTAAACATGATTCACAAGAAAACAAGGTACAACAAACAATTTGAACATTAATAATTTTACTACAAATATTACAAACCCTAATACACCAATTAGAACATAATAGTTACATGTAATGAATTAGACAACTTACAAGTAAATAAAAACAATACAAGAACACATTAGTTACAAATAACAACTTAAAGATTTACAATCTTGATTACCCAAAATTACAAGATTTAAAACAAAAATAATAATAATAGTAGTAATAATAATAATAATAATAATCATCATCAGAAAATAAGAAAAACAAGAAGGAAAAGTTTGTAAAAACAAATTAGGGTTTTACATTTAAAAGGAAAGTGGTCGGTTTTCCGGCGACCGAGCGGCGTCCAAGGCGGCAGTGGCGTGGTCGTCGGACTGGGCACACGTCGGTGGCGGCGTCCGTGGCGGGGCTGGGACGTGCTAGGGTTTTGAACAACAGCAACTAAGAATGACCACGACTGTGGGTGTGCGACGACAACTCCGGCGGTGCGACTCCGGCGGGCGACTGCGACGTCGGCAAGGAAGGTGCGACGGTCGCAAGGTGGCGCAGCCTCGGTTGGTGGTCGGTGGAGGGCAGTCGGATGGAGGGAGATGGGTGCGAGAAAGAGAACGAAAAAGAGAGGGAGGGTGGTTGCGGCGTGATCGGCCGTTGGCTGGCCAGTGCGGCGTGGGGCGCGAGAGGAGAGGAGAGAGAGGAGAGGTTAGGGTTAGAGTTACTATTAGGGTTTTGAGAGAGGGGGGGGGGTTTTATATTAACCAAATAAAAAGCCTAACTAAACTAACCCACTCCTAGTCCAACCCAATAAGAAGAAATCAGATTTTTGAAAATAATAATAATTATAATAATAGTAGTAATAATAAAAATTACCAATAATAATAATAATAATCATAATAATAATAAACACATAACAACTAAAATTCACATAATTACAAATTTTAATACACATAATATTAATAATAATTAGAGTAATACTAATAATACTAAACCCACGAAATTAGCGATATACCCTTGTTAGTCCCTCAACGATCCTACGAGCTCAAGTGTTAACAAAAAAAAAAAAACACAAACGAATAATAAAATAAATAACGAAGTCAAACTTAATTTACTAACGATGTCACGGTCAACATCTTTGGATTTTTCGGGGTTTCACACTTTTATATACATATTTATCATATTGTTCATTCATTTTATTGCTTTTTTCTTTATTCTCTTGGTTCTGATACCATTAATTTCCAGGGTCTGGCAATTTTTTATAGAAAAAGATTTAAAACTATTGGAGTCTTAACAAATTTAACAACTTGAATTTTAACGTGATTTCTTTAACAGGATTTATATTGGTACTCACATAATAAAATAAACTGAATTTATAAATTTCAAAATAAATTTATACCTTTCTTCTTCTGAAATATGGAGAGCCTGGAAATCGCTAAGTCTGTCGCCATGTCTTTTCTTCAGGACTTATTGGTCTTACTTCGGCTTTATAACCTCACAATCTCTCTTTCTCTCAGAATTTGAAAGATGTAAAGATATTGGAAATTTATAAAAATAAATTTATTTTATTGTTGCTTTCCCAAATGGGAAGAATTTATAACATTATTACAAAGCTTAAACACTCAAACATAGAGGAACTCCCTAAACACACTCTGCCTCTCCTCCTCTTATTCTTCCTTTATTTATAGATGGAGGGAGCTTTCTTACAACGTCATTGTATGCGTCAAGTTTTTGTAACTTACATCATGCCTTACATCATTTTCACAAAATATCTTCTCATAACTATTTCTTTTGATGATTCATCGGCATTTGTGTAGATATTGCCTCCAGGTGTGGGTATCCTGTAGCCTGATTTTGACTCTTCATAAATCTCAAACTGTGGGTTTTTTGTTTTCTTTATTTGCTGAAATAATCTGCATATTTTCTCTGCACTATGTTGCTGCTCTTGAATGTTCCGGGTTCAAGATTTTGGTAAAAATCAAATATTGGGTCATCGAAAATGATTTGACTTGGCTCCTTCTTTGGTGATAATAATCAGATCCATTTCTTCAGTGTTGTAGAGTGACTTGTATCCATCTCCATAATATTTTCCACTGAGATTTCTGACGGCGATAGCTCTGCTGATTCTTCTGTATTGTATTCCTGATAAATTGAACTTGAATGGTTTGTAGGGTCTGGATAATGTTCTTTCACTCTGGTATCCATCTGCTATATTTCCAACTTCAATCATGGATATAATCGGAAAAAATTCATTTGTCGTCTCATCTTTTTCTGGTGGAATTATTGAAAATTTTACGTAGATATCTCTCATGGTCATAGACCTGAAATCCATTAGTTTTTCTATGATAATAGAAGGGAACTTGGAAAGTTGGGTTAAATCTTTATCTGGATATACAAGATCAAGGTATCCATATTTGTAAAACTGGTATATGAGATCAGGGTCGACTTTTGTGGCTATAATTCTAGGAAAATTGGATTCTCCTGTGGTATAAAATAGGTTGGGGAATTCTGAAATTTTGGTGTAGGAAATCTCATTGATTTTTCTATATTCCACATAAAATGGATCATTGATATCTATTGGGGATATCCTTTGAATAATTCTTTCGCATGTGATTTGAAACAGGTCTTTGAGCTAGAGTTCTAGCTTGACGTTGTAACATCTCTTTCTCTTTTTCAAGAGAGGGGTTTGATGCTTTTCCCTTGATAATATCTCGTTGAATGTCATTCTGGGGTTCTTTTTTGATATTTGGCATTGGTGAAGATTATGATCCTTCTTCTTTGATCTTTTGAGGTTGAGAAGAGGTTTCTTCTCCTCTGAGTTCTTTAGAGACCTTGAAGATTTCTGCAACAACAGTTCTTACCTGTGCCATATCAAGTTTTATTCCTTGAATTTCTGTTTCCAAACATTGGATTCTTTCTTCTGCAATCTCGAAATATTCATTGATATCTAATCCAATATCCTCTATATGTTTTGCCAAACGATCTGGATTCATGGTCGGAGATATTCTTCTTCTCTTGTGAGATAATCTGCAATAAAATTTTGATTTCCTTAAACATGCTCATAAACAACGTTAAATTGAGATAAAAATGTTTGCCATCTATGAAGCTTTCTCATATGAGGGCCATTATCTAGACTTTGTTTTACAAAAGTAGTTGCTGCTTTATTATCAATTAAGACTTTAAATGGTTTTACTATTAGAAATAATCTCGATTTTTTCATTCCTCTAATTATTGCTAACAACTCTTTTTCCATGGTATTATAGTTTTCTGCTTGAGGAGAAAATGTGCCATTATGATATCCACATATAGCATTTAAATCCGTCTTTAGAACAGCTGCCCATGTCGTGTCTGATGCATTTGTTTGTAGTATAAGATTATCACATGGTTCTGGTAATTTTAACGGTTTTAATTCTGAACATTTAGCTTTTATTTTTCTTTCTTGTTCTGTGTGATAATCTGACCATTGCTTCGTATTATTTTTCCTTAAAATTTTCTGCAAATCTCTTTTTTCTTCTGCTAATTTTTCAATGTAATCCCGGCATAATTTAACAATCCTAGAAATCCTTGGATTTACTTTTTAGTTCGTAACTCATCTGGATATTCTAATATTTTTCTAGTGATATGAGGTTGAAGCGAGATTCTATTTTTTCCTAATTTGAATCCTAAAAATTTAATTTCTTCTTTTTCTATAATAGTCTTCTTTTCACTAAGGCAAATTCCTTCTTTTATAGTTGTTTCTATGAATGTTTTTAGATGTTCTCTATGTTCTTCTAATACAGTAGAGCTGATTAATATATCGTCTACATATACAGTTAAAAAGGAATTTAAATGTTTGAACGCATTGTCGATTCGTCTTTGAAATATTCTGGGTGCATTTTTTAATCCAAAAGGCATTACTATCCATTCATAGAATCCTTGTGGTGTGCTAAATCCCGTATATTTAATGCTATCTTCTTCCATTTTTATTTGCCAAAATCCCGATTTACAATCAAATTTCGAAAAATAGCTTTTGTTTTTTACTAAATAAATTAGAACTTGTTTACTAGGTAGAAAATAGTTATCTGTTTTGGTAAATTGATTTAATTTTTTATAATTAATAACCATTCTAGCTTTTCCTCTTCTTTTTTCTGCTTCATTCATTACCATAAAAGTAGGAGATGAGTAACTACCTTTTGATGGTCTTATTAAACCTTTCTCTAATAATTCTTTAATTTGTACCGAAAATTCCTTAATGTCCTCTGGTGTATATAACATTGGTTTTTCTTTAATATAAACTTCTTGGGGTAGCTCTATTTTGGCTCTAGGATGATTGGGCTTTCAAAATTGTAATGGGTTTTCAGAGTAAATTTGTTTTATTTTGTCAAGTAAATCTTCTTTCCGAATTATATGGACTTGAATTTTGGGCTGTGATTGAACTTGGGCTGGTAATGTTGTTTTTTCATACCCTAGTCCACCATGCTTTGGGCGCACTCTGTATGTGTTTTTTAAAGTAGATATTTTAAGAGTATGACCGCATTTAGTAGTAAAATAGACTGTATATGTAGTTTGGGTAAATTTTACAAATTGTTTTAGGAAGTCATTTCCTAATAGAATGTCATATCCAGAATTATATTGTAACACTAAAGGGATATTGATTATTTTCAAAAAATTACTTAGGGGTACCCTAACTTTTGGTGAAATGTTTTTCTGGTACCCCAACTTTTAAAAACTAATTTTGGGGTACCCTAACTTTTAGAATTAAAAATAATTAGGTGAATTTTCGGCCAATTACTTGAATTCAACGGTGAGTTTTAGGTGGGAAATTGATTAAGTGTTTTTGTGGATGAAAATGCCCTTTGTTTTCGTGGACGAAAATGATTTGAATCAATCAGAGTTTCGCCGGAAATTCACCTAGTAATTTCTAATCCTAAAAGTTAGGGTACCCCAAAATTAGGTTTGAAAAGTTAGGGTACCAAAAAATTGTTTCTTCAAAAGTTAGGGTACCTCTAAGTAATTTTTTGGATTATTTTATTTCCCAATATTATTGAAACATTTGCTTGAACCTTTTCTACAGATACATAGCTGAGTGAACTCCTTGGAGTTGTATCTTTTTATTAGCTGGTAGTTTTTTCCCATTTTGGTATCAGGAAATCTCTAAATACAGTTACTTCGGATCCAGTATCTATCAAAGCAGTAGTAGTTATATCTAATTCTTGAATTGTTATTTCTATATATGTGAGAACAGGAAGTTCTAGTTGTCTCATAATAACCTTTGGAGGATTATTTTTTGTCCATTATTATTTAAAATTGCATGATGTGGTGTAATTTCATAGGAAGTATATTGGTCTAAAAAGTTCATTCCTAATAAAATATGATAATATTCATTATTAATTGTATGATCTACGTAACATTCAAATTCTAGATAGTGTGAATCGTGAGTTTTCATCATAATTTTAGATTTTTGTTTTAAAGATGTATTTCTTCCATCATATGTAGAGAATGTGTATTCTTCGGCTTGAATTATAGGTAAAGGTAGAATTTTACAATGACTTTGAGATGCTCCAGTGTCTATAAGGACTCTATTTTTTATCCAAGATTGACCATTAAAATATTCTAAATTTACTTTATAAGTACTATTGGTATTTGGGATAGTTAATTGTATATTTTTAGGAATAAATTTAGCTTATCCCACTAATAATTCTTGAGTCATAGGTGTAGGGTTTAATATTCTAAAACCTCTTTCTGTATATGATAATCTTGGTGGTTGATAGCTGGTCGAAGCATCGTCATCTACTAATTGGAAATATGTTATTGTAGGAATGCTAGGTTCTTGTGCCGATGATCCTATAACAGTACTAATACTGGAAAAGATTGGGTCTATTTTAATTTTGTCTTTTTGATTAATTTCTTTTATTGGAAAATTAGTATTGAAAAGACGTATAATCCTCTGTAGTAAAAGAATAATGCATCATTCCCTGATTTTAATCTTATATCTTTTAGGAGCTTAAGCTGAAGATTTCATGTATCTTGCATATGTTTACTACGTATAGTTATAGAATAATTTGGATAACAGTCAAATATTAATTTTGAGTAAATTAGATTTCCTTGTAAGGTTCTTAAATGACTGTTTCTAGTATCTTTAAATCTTTGATCATGAAGGGATAATATTATAGGTGAATCAATTCCTTCTTTAAAGCAAGATTTTACTGCAATTTGAATTCCATATAGATGGACATATTTTTTTTGATCTAGGTGTTTAGAGGGTATTTCAGATAAAAAATTGTCTACTATTTCTTGATTTAATAGTCTTAATCTAATATTTCCATTAAGATCTTGAACAAACACGGGTTGTTCTGTGGTATATACTTTAAAATATCTTATTAATTTTCTAGTAAAGAAGTCATCTAATTTCCTCATAAAATTTCTAGGATCCTTTAAAGATAGATCTTTATTTATAATTTTTTCATAAAGTCATTGATCAAAAGACATTATTCCCATATAATTTTCGTTATTTTCTTGTTCTTCGGAAATTAAAATCTCTTCGTCTTTAGTATTCATTTTCAGATTTTGTATATTCTTCTATTTCTGATTCTATTATTTCTTCTCAGCTTATAGATTCATAACAACTAGAAATTTCATCATATTTTTCCATATCTACGGGATAAAGTTCATATTCTATTTCTTCAAACTCCTCTATATATAGTTTAACTAAGTTAGCTCGTCTTTTAGTACAATCTATAGATTTATGTCCAATTTCTCAACAATTCCAACATTGGCAAGAGTTAGGTTTTTTTATTTCTTCTATAATATCTATTTTCAGGATTTATCCTATCTTTTGTTATTTTTTCATATCTAAAATGTTTACTACTTCTTTATGGCTTATTAACTGATTGTTCGGATCTAGTTCTTTCTGTTTTGCTTCTTTTTGAGTTAAAACTTTTTGATTTAGAAAATTTTCTTCTAGCACACATTCAATCACAAAGGATTCAACTTCACTCTCAACAAGATCATGTTCAAATTCATCAGAAGCATCATGGCATTCAATAGACTCAACTTTTTCTTCACATAAAGGCATGGACAACGGTGTGGACAATGGTTCATCATCAAGTTTATTTTCATCAAGTTCTTCATCATCACACAGAATCAACAGTTTCCTTATGCTCACTAGGTGGGGCTAGAGCTAAGGAATCACAAATCCTCCTTACAAAATTATGTCCATTACAGTAGTCATCATCATAATCATAATCATACACAGAAGAATCATCATGCATTCCAGGACTCAAAGATGATGAATGACCTACTTCAACATTCGAATCAACCAATTGTGCAAGATAAGTTTCTACCCTAGGTTTAAGCACTTGTTCAAATTCTTGCTTGCATTTATTCATCCTATCTTTTAAACCATCTAATTCAGCACCAAGTTTATCTAGTCTAATGTCCATACAAGATTCGGAAACATGAGACGGAGATTCACAATGCACACACAAATGATGAGACTCAACAATATCATATGGAGAAAGATCATAAGAGTTTTTCACATAACGTTTCTCATAGTCCAATAGAGCATGAAGAGCACACGGAATATCAAAACAAGAACCCGATGAATAAGAAGTCTCCCCAAATTGGCGAGTATCCATGTACAACCAATCGAATAATTTCCAAGCCCGATACTCATTTTCAACATTGAAATCAACGTAATTCAGAAGAAACGGGTCTCGAAGTTCAATCCCTCATTAATAACAACTAACACTTCCCAATTAGAATAGATATAACCATGAGGGGCCCAAAAAGCAAGATAATCATTTAGTCTATCACGATAATCACAAAATAATTCTTGCTCATTTTGAGGGAAGTAAAACATGCCATTTTCTATTTTTTTCTTCTTTTTTTTCGATATTAAATTTTTTTGACTACATTTTTCTAACTTAATCAAAGCAATTAAACTATTTACATACAAACCAATCACCTAATCTACCAAATAACGCCATCCCTGGCAACGGCGCCATTGTTCGGTTGCAATTTTGGTGGTTTTAAGTTAGGGTTGTCGGTCTCAGGGATGGGTGTTAGGCTTGATTTGGGAAATCGGTTCGTGTTTGGAGTTTTTCTCATGCGAAAAGCTATAAATTATGTAAATTAAGCAATAAACTAACCTAGACATGATAATAATCAACAAAGCAATAAAAGATGAAAGCAATTAAAAACATGAAATTAAGAAAGCAATAAAACTACAACTAATAATGAAATTAGGAACAAGAGATTATACCTTTGATGATCTAAACTTCAATTGAATCCTTCACCTTAAACTTTCTCCCGAACAAATAAGAAAGCGTGAATTGGATTACTAAGAATCCTCAAATCCTCACTTTGAAGTAGGATTTGTGACCCTTAATCCTCCTCCTCACTAAAAGTTGGATTGGATTTTTGTGGCTAATCTAATAAAACTTTAAGAAACTTTAAAACAGAAACCCTAACTTAACCCTAATAAAAACTAATAAAACCTAATAAAACTAATAACATCTACTAATCTTAATAAGAGATTATGACAGAACCAAAAACACAACCAAACCCTAATAATTCTAACTCTAGACATACCCTAATGAACCTTCAAAGACTACACAACCCTACTGTTCTACTAAAACAACAAATATAAGTAAACCAAAACAAAATCTAATATTACCCTTCTACTACCTATTGCTGAAGAACGAAGAGAAGAAAAAGCAGCAAATGACCGACGGAAAACAGAGCCAGAGAAACGAGACAGAACAGGGCACGAATCGAACCAAAAACAACGCAAATTCTCCCAAAAACTCAGATTCAAACATAATCAAACCAAAACAATTAAGATTCAACCTAGAACATTCAATTTAAAACAAGTCAAGAACCTAATACAAATCAAACCCATAATTGATTGAAAACGAAAAACGAAAACGGAAATTCAAAAATAAAAGCAATAAACCTAGTCTAATTCTAACCCTAAATGGAGGCTCTTGGGGCGTCACTCCCAAAATCAACCATTCATCCTTTCGAATGGCTCTCTTCTTCCCCTTTTATAGTCGAAACCGATCTCCTCACTTCAATCCAAGCCGTCGACTCACTTCAAGATGGATGGTGGAGATGCGTTTGGTGGTCGAAGATGGAGATGGTGGTGGGTGCGTGCTCCATTCTCTTCTTCAACTCTCAAACCGAATCTGTTACAAAACGAGAAAGAGAAACAGAGTGAGAGACTGAGAAAATCGCGAGAAATTAAGAAGAAAAGTGAGATGAAGAGAGATTGAGAGATGGGGTTGAATTGAGATGGAAAATGGTGGGGCTTCAGGGTTGTTTGGGCGGAAATGAGAGAACAGAGAGGAAGGGAGAAAGGGGACGAAGAGATGGGGAAATGAGTATGAGAGACTGAAAGTTAGAATTAGGGTTTTGTGGGGAGTTGGTTTTAATCGGCTGAGAGGAGTGAAACGGGTCGGGTAGCTAGGTTTCTGGGTAGATGGATATGGGCTAGGCGGGTTAAAAGAATTGGGCTGGGTAGTGTGGAATGTGGGCTGAATTGTATCTGGGCCGAATTGGGGAGGAAAAATGGGAATTTGGGCTGGTAATTAGGAATAGGATTAGAATTAGGAAAAGGTTTTCAATTTATTTCTAATATTTATATTTTTGATTCATATTAATAATAATAATAACTATAAATAATAAACTAACATAAAATCTAATAAAAATGCAAAATAAATAAAAACATAATAAAAGTCCTAAACTAATTATTAAAGACAAGCAAAAACACCCTATAAAAGAGAAGAAATTCGGCTCGGAACGAGACCGAACAACACTCCAACACAAGGGTTTGCTCGCCCTGAGCAAACTAAAAACAAAGGAAAGGTCTAGAAAAAGAAACTAAAAACCCTAACTCATTTTCCAGGAATCGCGGATGCATTTAGCACATGCATCAAGCCCTTTAAACCCCCCGGTAGCTCGGGTGGACGAGGTAGGTCTCGTGAGGGTTTCTAGAAGCTTTACCCACAAAAGCCACATAGAAAGGAGAGAGGGAAAGTGAAAAACAAAACAAGTTTGAAAGAGAAAAAGAAAACGGTTTTGTTTCAAAGAAGAATGCAATCTCAATTACGAAAACCTTATTTATTTTCCAAAAGGAACCGTTATGAGCATCTCACAAGCATCTATCCCAAGCAAAAGCCAGTCTTTGAAGTTTTCGATCTCCTACACCTCATGCCAAACAAAACCCCATGTGCATAAGTGCTAGTGGGTTCTAACTGATTCCAATTGACTCGAAAGACTCCCGCCCCAGCTTAAAAACAAATGAAACGAATAAGGAAAGAAAAGAGTTTCCCTTCCCCGCATTTGGTCGCCCTTGGCTTGGTGTGGGCCGTAGGCGATGTAAGGAGAGGCCCCACATTTTATTAACGCTTAAACTTTTCTTTTTGGGTTGGGTAATCCCAACGAATTTTCTTTCTTTTTTACTTTTTAATGGTCGGTATTAGCCTTACTTTCGGGAATTGGACGACCCAAAATGGGGTTTACAGTGACAACCCACCCCAAAATCATGTTTAATTATCTATTAATCATCGTAATTATCCAAATCGCGTTATGAATTTTTCGCGTTTATTTATTTACTTATTTATTCGTTGTAATCGGTGTCGAGTCTCGTGCAGGAGATGGCTAAGGTGCCGAGTTATCGGCTTAAAAATTTTACTTTACATGTTCATTCAATGAGTTAAAGTATTTCAGGTTATATGATTTATGTTATAAATTTATTTACCCATTTAGTTAATTTGTATCGAGTTTTACCGTTTACGCTATTTCTTAACCAAAAAGGGGTCTAATTATTCGACCTCGTAACATTTATATTTTATTACCCAAAACTTTAATTTATTTGGGTTATATTTATTTCATTTAAGTACAAGTAATATTTATGTTTCATTTATTTGGATTTTCTACATCCAAGTTTTATTTTATTTTAACCCAATTATTACCAATTGATTTTATTTGGTACAAACTAATTATTTAAGTTTATTACATTTACAATTATTGTTTTTAGTTTACAATTTCAGACTTCATTAAGTTGTTTAGAGGGGGTTATATATGCATTAGCAAGGGGGGTTTAAGTCATTTTTTTTCCTCATTTCAATTAGACAACTCCCCAAACTCTTTCTCTCTCTACCTTCCCTTTCCCCCCTTGCTCTGCTGCCCAGCCGTGGCCACCATACTTCCGCCGCCCAGCTGGTGTTTTCCGGCGTGTTTTCCGGCGCCGTTGGCCACCCTACTCCGGCCACCACCTTCTTCCCCCTTCTCTTGTTCAATCTCTCACCTCAAATTCAAGTGGTATAATCTCAAACCCTAACCTAATTCTCTTGTTTATAATATGAATTTCTACTTCAAATTTATGTTCTCTTGATGTTGTTCATCTTCTTTATGTTTATTAAGCATGAATTTAAGTTGTGGTTAAGTTAGGGTTTAAGTTTTAAGTGTATGCATGTATATTTCTTAGTGTTTGTGAGGTTTTATGGTTGAATTCATGGTGGATGATGAGTATATGTTAATGCATGTGAATTTCTTGAGAGATTCTTAGTATATAAGGGCTGAGTTTATGTTTTAAGATTATGAATTAAGTGTTATTATGTTTAATTTGGGTGAATTAGTGAGGTTTTGGTGCAAGAGTTCAAGAATATGTCTTTTATGTTAAGTTTAGGTTTAATCCATGGATGCATGTGGTTTTTAAGGTCTAAGATGAGTTAATTATCAAGGTTTATATTCTGGAAATATGGTGGATTAAGGTTATATGGGATTTGATTGTGTTTTAATATGATTAAGGGTGAAAAATCAAGCTAAAAACCGGAAAATTCGGTAGATAAGGTTTCTGTTTCGGTTCTGGAAATTTACAGTGGTATAAAAGTGGGGTTTTTACCCAGATTTCTACTCCATATGATAGCCCAAAGTGTTAGCTAACTATAGGCTTTGGAATTTCTAAATTCCGACATGTATTGCCCGAGTTAAGACCAAAACCGTGAAGGTATAATTTTATATACGAATTCTGAGTCAGTATATTGAGGGCTGTTTTTCGTGCCTTTGCAGACCTCTTTAGTTTTTATGGTGAACATGAAAGTTTTAGGCCACGTTGCAAGCTTTCCGGAAAGGTATGATTCGTAGTCATCCGATATCGGGAGTATGAGTTACGAGCCCGGGAAGCAGGGCTGTCCGAAACAAGTTTCTGCCCAGAATTTTTATTGCCTTTTTAGCCTAAAATTTGTAAATTGGGTCTTTTATGGAGTTCTTATAAGTTTGTAGCCTTTGTGGTGTTGTCAAGATAGTTGGGATGAGTTTTCTAAGCTAATTTAAGTTAGGTTGATGTTGAGGATTGTCTCCTAAAGGATTATAGGTAAATTAGCAAACCATGGGTTAATTCGGTGAAGTTTTAAGGCCCAATTAGGTATTGTTGATGACTAAGGGTTACACTTGAGTTCTTAGCAAGTTTATGCGTTCCTCTATGTCTAAGTAACCATAAGCTCGTCCTTTCTTCATATCCAATTCACCGTTCATCGATTCACAAATAGTTTCTAAAAATCCATAAACATGATATTGTTCTAAGTCCGTCGCATGACATTCTTCATGTTTTCATTAATCAAGTACCTTCTTTCTAATAAGCTTTCAAGTACTCTAATTCTATGTTCCTTCAAGCCAACGGTTGAGAATGCCTCTTAAGTCATGAACCTTCTCTAATCCTATTCAATCTTCACCATGAGTTCCACTCTAAGTTTTAAGCCGTTTATAATTTACTCATGCATCGCTTCTGTCCGCCATTTTTCGGGCCCTTCCTTTCATTTCTAGCCTTTGGGCCAGTTGACAAAATTGTCAGGCATGATTTTCCCTTTCCGAAAAGTACTCGTTTGCAAAAATCCGAGTTTTCTAGCCCAAGTTATCGCTAAACAAATAATTACTAAAATCTGAAATTTTATTTCCTTTCTTACCTTTTATGAGACAAGTTTAAGTATTTAATTCTATTTCATATGATTACACGAACCTCACCGATTTCTCTACGCTTTTATTACAAATTCCTTATAGTCTCCAAGTCGCCCACGCCATCTCAAGCTCGAGGCTCGTCGCTAAAGCTTTCATCTAACCAAGGTACGCGAATTGTCCAACTTTTTGCTCCTTTATGTTTACGGTTTATGCTAAATGTTTACGGTTTATGCTAATTTATGCTTTTATGATTATTCATGGTTTTAAGTGGTCCCATTTTATGGATTCTATGTTTTATGTTCTAGCTAGTTACGAGAAGTGCTAGCCTTTTAGATGCTCCTGATCAGAGTGTCCTAGACCTGGCCAGTGTCGACTGCATAGCAGTCACCCATTCCAAACTTAGATCGGTTTGGGCATGCGCGTGTGTGAGATGCATTGCATCGATCGTAAGGGACCCAAAACTCTTAAATTTATGTATCTACTTCTAAGTTCATGTGACATGTTCTTTCTTTATGAACTCAAGTTACTTTTACTCATGTATGAGTTTATGTTCATGTCATTTCAAGTTAATGTTTCATCTCCCCTTTCCCGTTTTCAAAATGAATTTAAATGCCGGCACTAAAACCGTTTTCGAACGGTTTGACGTGTTGGAGGTTTACGTACTGAGTGTTTCCCCACTCACTTTTGCGATGTTTTATGGTTTTGTTTTTAGGAGGCTCGAGCTCCCAAGGAAAGGACAAGTCGGTTCCAAAGTAATTCAGGGCTGTCAAGGTAGTTCTCTAAGGAAATCATCGGTTAGCAAGGGCGAGCAGGTTTTTTTTGAAAGTCGTTTAGTTGTTAAGCTATGTTTAAGTTTATGTAGGTTATCCAAAGGTTGTATAAGTTTTATTTATGAAGGTTTTTAAGCTAGTAAGTTATCTTGTGGTTTTGGAAGTTTCTTTAGTGTTGTTACCTTGTCTCTTTTGGGAGACGGCGGTAATGCCTCGACCTATGTGTTCACGCGCTAATCACAGGTTTGGGATTCTAAGTATAGTCTTAATCTTGTGATTAAGGTTGGGGCGTTACAGTTGTGGTATCAGAGCGGAGTTATAAGAAGCGTTTAGGAAATTAGAAGTTCATGGGAAGTATGACTTGAGTATGTGAAGTTTGGGATATTATGTGAGGTTTATGTGTCCTTTGTGGACTGATTTTGCGGATGTGTGAATTGTTTAGTTGGATGATGAGCTTGAAGTTCCAAGTGGATATATATATATGGTGTATGTGTTTCCTTGCAGGTTTGCAGATATGTAAAAATTTGGGATAGTCCAATTTATAGGGGAACTGCTGCCGAAATTTTCCCGAAAATTGGGGAGTTTAGTAGCAACTTAAGCAAATTTAAGTGCAAAATTAAGGGCAACATAAGATATTGGATCTAGGAAAGTATGTCATGGGCATGAGTGTTGTTGTGGATGCTAAGCATGTTGAGTTAGTCTTAAAAGAGACTTTATCAATTCAAATAAGGATTCATAAAATCTAATTCCAAGTGGGATTGGTGCGAAGCTCAAATTAGGGGCAAAGTGCCTTATCAAAATGTATGGTGAAAGGTTGAAAGGTATTACATGACACAAAGGTTTAATGTGGTTCTAGGATGGTTTATGAGAAGGGACAAGCGTTCCCTTTTATAATGAATAAGGTTCAAGATAGTTGAGACTCGGACCTTGTCTAGTTTTCTTTTATTTATGTTAACAAGCTTTTAAGTTGCTAAAGTTTATTGAAACTTCGTGTTTATGTTACGTGTATGATGTAGATGGACGCGAATGGAAACCCACTCCCAAATCCGTTCGCCATGTTTATGGAACCCCCGCTATGTTTTGGCTAAAGGGAGGTGGTGTATGTATGTTGAACGATTAAACTTGTTTACTTGTTGGGACATACTTTGAAAAGGATGACAACATGGATACCCGAGAAGAACAAAAATAGGATCCAAATTTTCTCTAATGTTTTATGAATGGACATGTTGGTACTATGGTTTATGGCTTGAGGTTTGCAATATTTGGGGGAAAACTATTAAGGGAGAATACCAAGGGACCAAAGAAAGCTTGGCGGAGAGCTATTAATGAACAACCATTGTGAGGACCAAACCTCTTCGCTGGCCTTTATATTTCAAGTTCATTGCTCGAATTCAACCTTTATTCCATGCTCTCATTGTACATCCTCATAGTAAAGTTCACCCCTTCATCGCAATATCAAATCCAAGCTTCGCTTTCCTATCATTGCTTATTCTCAAGAATCTTTATCGGATCCTATCGTTGTTATCACCGGTATGTTAAGGCATCCAATAACTCGCTTCATCGACTTGTTATCAATTCGTGATCAATTCCTTCATGACCATTACCTACTCTTGATCGCTATTAACTCGTTATTTCTTCAGAGATAGACTTCGTTAGATTCATATGACCCTTTTTACTCGTTAAGATTTACCTTTTTCAAGTGGTTGTCATGTTCCACCATAAATCTGCATACTATTTCCAAAGCTTAGTTTCAATAAAAATCATACTCGGTTCAGGATCAATAACTTATGCTCTATCACTTCAGAAAGTTACTGCAAAATATTCATGCATTCCAAACATTAATTCCCTTAATTCAGAAATCAGAAGATTGATCCTAATATCTTTCCTTTTCAAATCAAGCTCATTTCGATGTACTTACGAATTTTCTTGTTCATGAAATCATTGTAATCATCATCTTTATCAAATATGCTACATTTTGTTGATCCTCGTTTTCTTAATGTATATATATGTGTCGTTGGACTAAAGAATACCTATATCCCTCCATGAAGCTTTAAATCCATCAGTGTGAACCTTAATTTCGTCGTTAACTTCAGAATTCATGTTTCTACATCTTATGTATGGCATCTTCCTATTATCATGTTTTTCCTCCGCGCCTGTTAGTACCTTTTATAGGAAATAGATGTCAGGAGGGAAGTTTAATAGAGTAAAGAAAAGTAAAGTGCAAAGGTGTTAGTTTGTATGGAATGTTCGAGATACCTGAGGTAAAGTGGGAAATGTAGTGAAACAATTGTTCAGGGAGATACTAGGGACCTTCGAGTCAAAACTTTTTACGATTAAGTTGTTCATAAAGTCAAGAATATAGAACGCTTGGAGAAAGATTGGATTTTCTTCCAGAGGAATAAAAGTCATATGGATATATCTGAGAAAGGAAACGTTCTTACCATATAATTTATGAAGGGAAGAGAGTTCAGATAATTAACAGGAGTAAAACCCAGTGTTTTGGGGTTTTTGAGAGATAGTAATGCCCCCTGACAATGAATTGTCTTAGAAATCGATGCAAAGAGAAATGAACTTAAGGTTTTATGAATGACCAGCGTAAGGTGTTCGTCACGATGATGACCATAACCTCAGGATGAGATACGATATCATGAAGACACCTCGGAAGCCACTTGGGAAGCCGAGGAAGACATGAAGAAAAGCTACCCGCACCTCTTTTAAGGTTTTTCGAACGCGAATATTCCAACCGCAAGTTTCGGGGACGAAACTTCTTTTTAGGGGGAGAGGGTGTGACAACCCACCCCAAAATCATGTTTAATTATCTATTAATCATCGTAATTATCCAAATCGCGTTATGAATTTTTCGTGTTTATTTATTTACTTATTTATTCGTTGTAATCGGTGTCGAGTCTTGTGCAGGAGATGGCTAAGGTGCCGAGTTATCGGCTTAAAAATTTTACTTTACATGTTCATTCAATGAGTTAAAGTATTTCAGGTTATATGATTTATGTTATAAATTTATTTACCCATTTAGTTAATTTGTATCGAGTTTTACCGTTTACGCTATTTCTTAACCAAAAAGGGGTCTAATTATTCGACCTCGTAACATTTATATTTTATTACCCAAAACTTTAATTTATTTGGGTTATATTTATTTCATTTAAGTACAAGTAATATTTATGTTTCATTTATTTGGATTTTCTACATCCAAGTTTTATTTTATTTTAACCCAATTATTACCAATTGATTTTATTTGGTACAAACTAATTATTTAAGTTTATTACATTTACAATTATTGTTTTTAGTTTACAATTTCAGACTTCATTAAGTTGTTTAGAGGGGGTTATATATGCATTAGCAAGGGGGGGTTTAAGTCATTTTTTTTCCTCATTTCAATTAGACAACTCCCCAAACTCTTTCTCTCTCTACCTTCCCTTTCCCCCCTTGCTCTGCTGCCCAGCCGTGGCCACCATACTTCCGCCGCCCAGCTGGTGTTTTCCGGCGTGTTTTCCGGCGCCGTCGGCCACCCTACTCCGGCCACCACCTTCTTCCCCCTTCTCTTGTTCAATCTCTCACCTCAAATTCAAGTGGTATAATCTCAAACCCTAACCTAATTCTCTTGTTTATAATCTGAATTTCTACTTCAAATTTATGTTCTCTTAATGTTGTTCATCTTCTTTATGTTTATTAAGCATGAATTTAAGTTGTGGTTAAGTTAGGGTTTAAGTTTTAAGTGTATGCATGTATATTTCTAAGTGTTTGTGAGGTTTTATGGTTGAATTCATGGTGGATGATGAGTATATGTTAATGCATGTGAATTTCTTGAGAGATTCTTAGTATATAAGGGCTGAGTTTATGTTTTAAGATTATGAATTAAGTGTTATTATGTTTAATTTGGGTGAATTAGTGAGGTTTTGGTGCAAGAGTTCAAGAATATGTCTTTTATGTTAAGTTTAGGTTTAATCCATGGATGCATGTGGTTTTTAAGGTCTAAGATGAGTTAATTATCAAGGTTTATATTCTGGAAATATGGTGGATTAAGGTTATATGGGATTTGATTGTGTTTTAATATGATTAAGGGTGAAAAATCAAGCTAAAAACCGGAAAATTCGGTAGATAAGGTTTCTGTTTCGGTTCTGGAAATTTACAGTGGTATAAAAGTGGGGTTTTTACCCAGATTTCTACTCCATATGATAGCCCAAAGTGTTAGCTAACTATAGGCTTTGGAATTTCTAAATTCCGACATGTATTGCCCGAGTTAAGACCAAAACCGTGAAGGTATAATTTTATATACGAATTCTGAGTCAGTATATTGAGGGCTGTTTTTCGTGCCTTTGCAGACCTCTTTAGTTTTTATGGTGAACATGAAAGTTTTAGGCCACGTTGCAAGCTTTCCGGAAAGGTATGATTCGTAGTCATCCGATATCGGGAGTATGAGTTACGAGCCTGAAGCAGGGCTGTCCAAACAAGTTTCTGCCCAGAATTTTTATTGCCTTTTAGCCTAAAATTTGTAAATTGGGTCTTTATGGAGTTCTTATAAGTTTGTAGCCTTTGTGGTGTTGTCAAGATAGTTGGGATGAGTTTTCTAAGCTAATTTAAGTTAGGTTGATGTTGAGGATTGTCTCCTAAAGGATTATAGGTAAATTAGCAAACCATGGGTTAATTCGTGAAGTTTTAAGGCCCAATTAGGTATTGTTGATGACTAAGGGTTACACTTGAGTTCTTAGCAAGTTTATGTTCTCCTCTATGTCTAAGTAACCATAAGCTCGTCCTTTCTTCATATCCAATTCACCGCTTCATCGATTCACAAATAGTTTCTAAAAATCCATAAACATGATATTGTTCTAAGTCCGCTGCCATGACATTCTTCATGTTTTCATTAATCAAGTACCTTCTTTCTAATAAGCTTTCAAGTACTCTAATTCTATGTTCCTTCAAGCCAACGGTTGAGAATGCCTCTTAAGTCATGAACCTTCTCTAATCCTATTCAATCTTCACCATGAGTTCCACTCTAAGTTTTTAAGCCGTTTATAATTTACTCATGCACTGCTTCTGTCCGGGCCATTTTTCGGGCCCTTCCTTTCATTTCTAGCCTTTGGGCCAGTTGACAAAATTGTCAGGCATGATTTTCCCTTTCCGAAAAGTACTCGTTTGCAAAAATCCGAGTTTTCTAGCCCAAGTTATCGCCGAAACAGCGAATTACTAAAATCTGAAATTTTATTTCCTTTCTTACCTTTTATGAGACAAGTTTAAGTATTTAATTCTATTTCATATGATTACACGAACCTCACCGATTTCTCTACGCTTTTATTACAAATTCCTTATAGTCTCCAAGTCGCCCATGCCATCTCAAGCTCGAGGCTCGTCGCTAAAGCTTTCATCTAACCAAGGTACGCGAATTGTCCAACTTTTTGCTCCTTTATGTTTACGGTTTATGCTAAATGTTTACGGTTTATGCTAATTTATGCTTTTATGATTATTCATGGTTTTAAGTGGTCCCATTTTATGGATTCTATGTTTTATGTTCTAGCTAGTTACGAGAAGTGCTAGCCTTTTAGATGCTCCTGATCAGAGTGTCCTAGACCTGGCCAGTGTCGACTGCATAGCAGTCACCCATTCCAAACTTAGATCGGTTTGGGCATGCGCGTGTGTGAGATGCATTGCATCGATCGTAAGGGACCCAAAACTCTTAAATTTATGTATCTACTTCTAAGTTCATGTGACATGTTCTTTCTTTATGAACTCAAGTTACTTTTACTCATGTATGAGTTTATGTTCATGTCATTTCAATGTTTCATCTCCCTTTCTCGCTTTCAAAATGAATTTAAATGCAGACTAAAACCGCTTTCGAACGGTTTGACGTGTTGAGGTTTACGATCTTGAGTGTTTCCCACTCACTTTGCGATGTTTTATGGTTTTGTTTTTAGGAGGCTCGAGCTCCCAAGGAAAGGACAAGTCGGTTCCAAAGTAATTCAGTATCGTCAAGGTAGTTCTCTAAGGAAATCATCGGTTAGCAAGGGCGGCGGTGTTTTTTGAAAGTCGTTTAGTTGTTAAGCTATGTTTAAGTTTATGTAGGTTATCCAAAGGTTGTATAAGTTTTATTTATGAAGGTTTTTAAGCTAGTAAGTTATCTTGTGGTTTTGGAAGTTTCTTTAGTGTTGTTGCCTTGTCTCTTTTGGGAGACGGCGGTAATGCCTCGACCTAAGGTGTTCCGCTGCGCTAATCACAGGTTTGGGATTCTAAGTATAGTCTTAATCTTGTGATTAAGGTTGGGGCGTTACATTTACCCTCCCAACACAGTCTTTTCCATTCAACTCTTCGTCGCGAACGATATAGAATGAGGTTTAAGGGGTAATATTGCCGTACCGCTTACACCGGGCCCGTGTAGGTTGTTTAAGTGTATGGTGGTTGACGTCGTAAAGCCGACACGCCCCACTTAATCAATTTATTTAACATTGCTTCTTTTGTCTTTCTTTCTTTTGCTTTTGCTTTTGCTATTTAGAAAAACAAGCTCAGACACAAATCTCTAGAATCTCCCGGTTTCAACTAGAACGTGAAAGGAATCAGGGATCTCGCTAGACACTCAATGAAGGAAATCTACTTAAGGTAAGTCATGACAATCACCCAAAATAGGGTCGGAAATGCTCAGACCGATTTCTTTTAAAGAAGATTAAGAAAGTCTTCCTAATTTTTGACAACAAAATTCAAGAAACGCAACCAAAAGGGAAAAGAAGGCAAAAACAAAAGTTTTAAAGCTTTTCACTCCCTTTTTTTTCCTTTTAAGCACAAAAATTTTAAATTATAGGACACAAACTACGAAAAACAAAATAAAAAAAACTCAAAACTAGAATATCTACCCATGAACAATGAAAGATATCACCCCTAGTCCAACACAAAACATCACAATGTTTCCATCGTGAGAAGGGTGTCACAAGATAGGTAGAAAACCTAAGAAAAGCACACAAAACACATAACACATAAAAGCGGTGGCGATCCGAGCCCACACGGCTCCAACAACAAAGTATCCCAACATTCACAATCAAGAGGTTCGCCACCCAAAAAGGAAAATCAAGCATGCATCATGGATCAAGATATATTCACATAAAGAGAGGGTGGAAAGAGGTTACCTCAAGATCTTCAATTATCAGCACTCAATCCAGGATCCAAAGAACATCACACAATAGATTAGAAAAAACAAGAAAAACATACTATATGTAAATGTTCGCATGCAAGATCGAAAAAGGAAAATCAAACTATATAAAACACTAAGGACTAAAGAACTAAGAAACCTAAAATATTTACAAAACGCTCACTGTTTTTTTTCTTTTCTTAGGCTCAAAAGATCGGAATGCTCACTACCCTCCCACTCCCACACAAAGAGCTTGTCGTGTCCTCAAATGGAAGCAGAAGTAGGTAAGCAAGCACCCCAAAATAAAAGAAAAAGACACACACAAAAAGAAAATAAAAGAAGAAAAGAAAACTTACTAATTTTATTTACAAGAGAAGGGAACGATATTACCTGGTTGGATATTGAGCATACCCAAACAATGAAATCTCAGCATAATCAACTATCCATGGAGCCTCAGCCACTCCATCTCAGCTCAAGACGTCGGGCACCATGTCAGAACCATTCAACGCCCGAAGTAACAAGTCATGCATTCGTGAATGCATATCAGAATGGTGGTGGTAAGAGCACACTCGCAACATTACATTAACAAACATTAGTGCTGTTAACAGTTTATCAAATGCCTTAGAAAAGTCCAAGAAATGATGAAACACAGGAATGTACAAGACTTTCCTAGGCATGGTAAATTGAGACATGACAAAAGTTTCCTCCCATTGACTCGTAAATGGAGATTGGGTATACAAATCAACGGAAGGAGGCAATACAACACATTCCTTAACCTCTTCATGCAACGACTTGGATGCAAACAACGACTAATAAAGCATATCACCATCAAAAATATCATTATAATAAACCAAGTTCAAACACTTAGGATCAATCCCCATAGACTCAAGTTCATCATCACAAAATTTCACATTATTTTCAATGAACTCGCAAGGAAGGGTAGCTAATGCCTCACTAATGCAATGATTCTCAATGAAACTGAATAAGTCAGTATCTAGCATACATTCAATCACAAAGGATTCAATTTCACTCTCAACAAGATCATGTTCAAATTCATCAGAAGCATCATGGCATTCAATAGACTCAACTTTTTCTTCACATAAAGGCATGGACAACGGTGTAGACAATGGTTCATCATCAAGCATATTTTCATCAAGTTCTTCATCATCGCACACAGAATCAACAATTTCCTTATGCTCACTAGGTGCGGCTAGAGCTAAGGAATCACTAATCCTCCTTGCAAAACTATGTCCATTACAGTAGTCATCATCATAATCATAATCATACACAGAAGAATCATCATGCATTTCAGGACTCAAAGATGATGAATGACCTACTTCAACATTCGAATCAACCAATTGTGCAAGATAAGTTTCTACCCTAGGTTTAAGCACTTGTTCAAATTCTTGATTGCATTTATTCATCCTATCTTTTAAACCATCTAATTCAGAACCAAGTTTATCTAGTCTAATGTCCATACAAGATTCGGAAGCATGAGACTGAGATTCACAATGCACACACAAATGATGAGACTCAACAACCACATATGGAGAAAGATCATAAGAGTTTTTCACATAACGTTTCTCATAGTGCAATTGAGTATGAAGAGCACACGGATTATCAAAACAAGAACCCGATGAATAAAAAGTCTCCCCAAATTGGCGAGTATCCGTGTACAACCAATCGAATAATTCCCAAGCCCGATACTCATTTGCAACATTTAAATCAACGTAATTCAGAAGAGAACGGGTCTCAAAGTTCAATCCCTCATTAATAACAACTAACACTTCCCAATTAGAATAGATATAACAATGAGGGGCCCAAAAAGCAAGATAATCATTTAATCTATCACGATAATTACAAAATAATTCTTGCTCATTTTGAGGGAAGCTAAAACATGCCATTTTCTATTTTTTTCTATTTTTTCTCTTTTTTTTTTTGATATTCAATTTTTTTGACTACATTTTTCTAACTTAATCAAGAAAGCAATTAAACTATTAACATACAAACCAATCACCTAGTCTACCAAATAACGCCATCCCTGGCAACGGCGCCCTTGTTCGGTTGCAATTTTTGTGGTTTTAAGTTAGGGTTGTCGGTCTTAGGGATGGGTGTTAGGCTTGATTTGGGAAATCGGTTCATGTTTGGGGTTTTTCTCATGCGAAAAGCTATAAATTATGTAAATTAAGCAATAAACTAACCTAGACTGATAATAATCAAGAAAGCAATAAAAGATATTAGCAATTAAAAACATGAAATTAAGAAAGCAATAAAACTACAACTAATAATGAAATTAGGAACAAGAGATTATACCTTTGGTGATCTAAACTTCAATTGAATCCTTCACCTTAAACTTTCTCCCGAACAAATAAGAAAGCGTGAATTGGATTACTATGAATCCTCAAATCCTCACTTTGAAGTAGGATTTGTGATCCTTAATCCTCCTCCCCACTAAAAGTTGGATTGGATTTTTGTGGCTAATCTAATAAAACCTTAAGAAACTTTAAAACAGAAACCCTAACTTAACCCTAATAAAACTAATAACATCTACTAATCTTAATAAGAGATTATGACAGAACCAAAAACACAACCAAACCCTAATAATTCTAACTCTAGACATACCCTAATGAACCTTCAAAGACTACACAAACCTACTGTTCTACTAAAGCAACAAATATAAGTAAACCAAAACAAAATCTAATATTACCCTTCTACTACCTATTGTTGAAGAACGAAGAGAAGAAAAGCAGCAAATGACCAAGGAAAACACAGCATGAGAGACGAGACAGAACAGAGCACGAATTAAACCAAAAACATCGCACATTCTCCCAAAAATTCAGATTCAAACATAATCAAACCAAAACAATTAAGATTCAACCCAGAACATTCAATTTATAACAAGTCAAGAACCGAATACAAATCAAACCCAGAATCGATTTGAAAACGAAAAGCGAAAACGAAAATTCAAAAATAAAAGCAATAAACCTAATCTAATTCTAACCCTAAATGGAGGCTCTTGGGGCGTCACTCCCAAAATCAACCATTCATCCTTTCGAATGGCTCTCTTCTTCCCCTTTTATAGTCGAAACCGATCTCCTCCCTTCAATCCAAGCCGTCGATTCACTTCAAGATGGATGGTGGAGATGCGTTTGGTGGTCGAAGATGGAGATGGTGGTGGGTGCGTGCTCCATTCTCTTCTACAACTCTCAAACCGAATCTGTTACAAAATGAGAAAGAGAAATAGAGTGAGAGACTGAGAAAATCGCGAGAAATTAAGAAGAAAAGTGAGATGAAGAGAGATTGAGAGATGGGGTTGGATTGAGATGGAAAACGGTGGGGCTTCGGGGTTGTTTGGGCGGAAATGAGAGAACAGAGAGGAAGGGAGGAAGGGGACGAAGAGATGGGGAGATGAGAATGAGAGACTGAAAGTTAGAATTAGGGTTTTTTGGGGAGTTGGTTTTAATCGGCTGAGAGGAGTGAAACGGGTCGGGTAGCTGGGTTTCTGGGTAGATGGATATGGGCTAGGCGGGTTAAAAGAATTGGGCTGGGTAGTGTGGAATGTGGGTTGAATTTTATCTGGGCCGAATTGGGGAGGAAAAATGGGGAATTTGGGCTGGTAATTAGGAATAGGATTAGAATTAGGAAAAGGTTTTCAATTTATTTTCTAATATTTATATTTTTGATTCATATTAATAATAATAATAACTATAGATAATAAACTAACATAAACTCTAATAAAAATGCAAAATAAATAAAAACATAATAAAAGTCCTAAACTAATTATTAAAGACAAGCAAAAATACCCTATAAAAGAGAAGAAATTCGGCTCGGAACGAGACCGAACAACACTCCAACACAAGGGTTTGCTCGCCCCGAGCAAACTACCAACACAGGAAAGGTCTAGAACAAGAAACAAAACACCCTAACTCCCTTGCGCAGGAATCGCGGATGCATTTAGCACATGCATCAAGCTCTTTTAACCCCCCGGTAGCCCGGGTGGACGAGGTAGGTCTCGTGAGGGTTTCTAGAAGCTTTACCCACAAAAGCCACATAGAAAGGAGAGAGGGAAAGTGAAAAACAAAACAAGTTTGAAAGAGAAAAAGAAAACGGTTTTGTTTCAAAGAAGAATGCAATCTCAATTACGAAAACCTTATTAATTTTCCAAAAGGAACCGCATGAGCATCTCACAAGCACTTATCCCAAGCAAAAGTCAGTCTTCGAAGTTTTCGATGTCCTACACCTCATGCCAAGCAAAACCCCATGTGCATAAGTGCTAGTGGGCTCTAACTGATTCCGATTGACTCCAAAGACTCACGCCCGAGCTTAAAAACAAACAAAACGAACAAGGAAAGAAAAGAGTTGCCCTTCCCCGCATTTGAACGCCCTTGGCTTGGTGAGGGCCGTAGGCGATGCAAGGAGAGGCCCCACACTTTATTAACGCTTAAACTTTTCTTTTTGGGTTGGGTAATCCCAACGAATTTTCTTTCTTTTTTACTTTTTAATGGTCGGTATTAGCCTTACTTTCGGGAATTGGACGGCCCAAAATGGGGTTTACCCTCCCAACACAGTCTTTTCCATTTACCTCTTCGTCGCGAACGATATAGAATGAGGTTTAAGGGGTAATAGCGCCGTACCGCTAACACCGGGCCCGTGTAGGTTGGCTAAGTGTATGGTGGTTGACGTCGTAAAGCCGACACGCCCCACTTAATCAATTTATTTAACTTTGCTTCTTTTGTCTTTCTTTCTTTTGCTTTTGCTTTTGCTTTTGCTATTTAGAAAAACAAGCTCAGACACAAATCTCTAGAATCTCCCGGTTTCAACTACAACGTGAAAGGAATCGGGGATCTCGCTAGACACCCAATGAAGGAAATCTACTTAAGGTAAGTCATGAAAACCACCCAAAATAGGGTCGGAAATGCTCAGACCGATTTCTTTTAAAGAAGATTAAGAAAGTCTTCCTAATTTTTGACAACAAAATCCAAGAAACGCAACCAAAAGCGAAAACACGACAAAAACATAACTTTTAAAGCTTTTCACTCCCTTTTTTCTCCTTTTAAGCACAAAAATTTTTAGATTTTAGGACAAACTACGAAAAACAAAATAAAAAAAAACTCAAAACTAGATTATCTACCCATGAACAATGAAAGATATCACCCCCACTCCAACACAAAACATCACAATGTTTTCATCGTGAGAAGGGTGGCACAAGATAGGTAGAAAACCTAAGAAAAGCACACAAAACACATAACACATAAAAGCGGTGGCGACCCTAGTCCACACGGCTCCAACAACAAAGTATCCCAACATTCACAATCAAGAGGTTCGCCACCCAAAAAGAAAAATCAAGCATGCATCATGGATCAAGATATATCCACATAAAGAGAGGGTGGAAAGAGGTTACCTCAAGATCTTCAATTATAAGCACTCAATCCACGATCCAAAGAACATCACACAATAGATTAGAAATAAACAAGAAAAACATACTATATGTAAATGTTCGCATGCAAGATCGAAAAAAGAAAATCAAACTATATAAAACACTAAGGACTAAAGAACTAAAAAAACTAAAATATTTACAAAACGCTCACTGTTTTTTTTTCTTGGACTCAAAAGATTGGAATGCACACTACCCTCCCACTCCCACACAAAGAGCTTGTCGTGTCCTCAAATGGAAGCAGAAGTAGGTAAGCAAGCACCCCAAAATGAAAGAAAAAGACTCACACAAAAAGATAATAAAAGAAGAAAAGAAAACTTACTAATTTTATTTACAAGAGAAGGGAACGATATTACCTGGATGGGTATTGAGCATACTCAAACAATGAAATCTCAGAATAATCAACTATCCATGGAGCCTCAGCCACTCCATCTCACCTCAAGACGTCGGGCACCATGTCAGAACCATTCAACGCCCGGAGTAACAAGTCATGCATTCGTGAATGCATATCAGAATGGTGGTGGTAAGAGCACACTCACAAAATTACATTAACAAACATTAGTGCTCTAAACAGTTTATCAAACGCCTTAGAAAAGTCAAAGAAATGATGAAATACAGGAATGTACAAGACTTTCCTAATTGAGACATGACAAAAGATTTCTCCATTGACTCGTAAATGGAGATTGGGTATATAAATCAACGGAAGGAGGCAATACAACACATTCCTTAACCTCTTCATGCAACGACTTGGATGCAAACAACGACTCATAAAGCATATCACCATCAAAAATATCATTATCATAAACCAAGTACAAACACTTAGGATCAATCCCCATAGACTCAAGTTCATCATCACAAAATTTCACATTATTTTCAATGAACTCGCAAGGAAGGGTAGCTAATGCCTCACTAATGCAATGATTCTCAATGAAACTGAATAAGTCAGTATCTAGCACACATTCAATCACAAAGGATCCAACTTCACTCTCAACAAGATCATGTTCAAATTCATTAGAAGCATCATGACATTCAATAGACTCAACTTTATCTTCACATAAAGGCATCGACAATGGTGTGGACAATGGTTCATCATCAAGCATATTTTCATCCTTACAAAACTATGTCCATTACAGTAGTCATCATCACACACAGAATCAAAAATTTCCTTATGCTCACTATGTGGGGCTAGAGCTAAGGAATCACTAATCCTCCTTACAAAACTATGTCCATTACAGTAGTCATCATCATAATCATAATCATATACAGAAGAATCATCATGCATTTCAGGACTCAAAGATGATGAATGACCTACTTCAACATTCGAATCAACCAATTGTGCAAGATAAGTTTCTACCCTAGGTTTAAGCACTTGTTCAAATTCTTGCTTGCATTTATTCATCCTATCTTTTAAACCATCTAATTCAACACCAAGTTTATCTAGTCTAATGTCCATACAAGATTCGGAAGCATGAGACTGAGATTCATAATGCACACACAAATGATGAGACTCAACAACCACATATGGAGAAAGATCATAAGAGTTTTTCACATAACGTTTCTCATAGTGCAATTGAGTATGAAGAGCACACGGATTATCAAAACAAGAACCCGATGAATAAAAAGTCTCCCCAAATTGGCGAGTATCCGTGTACAACCAATCGAATAATTCCCAAGCCCGATACTCATTTGCAACATTTAAATCAACGTAATTCAGAAGAGAACGGGTCTCAAAGTTCAATCCCTCATTAATAACAACTAACACTTCCCAATTAGAATAGATATAACAATGAGGGGCGCAAAAAGCAAGATAATCATTTAATCTATCACGATAATTACAAAATAATTCTTGCTCATTTTGAGGGAAGCTAAAACATGCCATTTTCTATTTTTTTCTATTTTTTCTCTTTTTTTTTGATATTCAATTTTTTTGACTACATTTTTCTAACTTAATCAAGAAAGCAATTAAACTATTAACATACAAACCAATCACCTAGTCTACCAAATAACGCCATCCCTGGCAACGGGGCCCTTGTTCGGTTGCAATTTTTGTGGTTTTAAGTTAGGGTTGTCGGTCTTAGGGATGGGTGTTAGGCTTGATTTGGGAAATCGGTTCATGTTTGGGGTTTTTCTCATGCGAAAAGCTATAAATTATGTAAATTAAGCAATAAACTAACCTAGACATGATAATAATCAAGAAAGCAATAAAAGATAAAAGCAATTAAAAACATGAAATTAAGAAAGCAATAAAACTACAACTAATAATGAAATTAGGAACAAGAGATTATACCTTTGGTGATCTAAACTTCAATTGAATCCTTCACCTTAAACTTTCTCCCGAACAAATAAGAAAGCGTGAATTGGATTACTATGAATCCTCAAATCCTCACTTTGAAGTAGGATTTGTGACCCTTAATCCTCTTCCCCACTAAAAGTTGGATTGGATTTTTGTGGCTAATCTAATAAAACCTTAAGAAACTTTAAAACAGAAACCCTAACTTAACCCTAATAAAACTAATAACATCTACTAATCTTAATAAGAGATTACGATAGAACCAAAAACACAACCTAACCCTAATAATTCTAACTCTAGACATACCCTAATGAACCTTCAAAGACTACACAAACCTACGGTTCTACTAAAGCAACAAATATAAGTAAACCAAAACAAAATCTAATATTACCCTTTTACTACCTATTGCTGAAGAACGAAGAGAAGAAAATGCAGCAAATGACCGACGGAAAACAAAGCCACAGAGACGAGACAGAAAATGGCACGAATCGAACCAAAAACAACGCAAATTCTCCCAAAAACTCAGATTCAAACATAATCAAACCAAACAATTAAGATTCAACCCAGAACATTCAATTTATAACAAGTCAAGAACCGAATACAAATTAAACCCAGAATCGATTGAAAACGAAAAGCGAAAACGGAAATTCAAAAATAAAAGCAATAAACCTAATCTAATTCTAACCCTAAATGGAGGCTCTTGGGGCATCACTCCCAAAATCAACTATTCATCCTTTCGAATGGCTCTCTTCTTCCCCTTTTATAGTCGAAACCGATCTCCTCCCTTCAATCCAAGCCTTCGGTTCACTTCAAGATGGATGGTGGAGATGTGTTTGGTGGTCGAAGATGGAGATGGTGGTGGGTGCGTGCTCCATTCTCTTCTTCAACTCTCAAATCGAATCTGTTACAAAACGAGAAAGAGAAATAGAGTGAGTGACTGAGAAAATCGCGAGAAATTAAGAAGAAAAGTGAGATGAAGACAGATTGAGAGATGGGGTTGGATTGAGATGGAAAATGGTGGGGCTTCGGGGTTGTTTGGGCGGAAATGAGAGAATAGAGAGGAAGGGAGAAAGGGGACGAAGAGATAGGGAGATGAGAATGATGACTGAAAGTTAGAATTAGGGTTTTGTGGGGAGTTGGTTTTAATCGGTTGACAGGAGTGAAATGGGTCGAGTAGCTGGGTTTCTGGGTAGATAGATATGGGTTAGGCGCGTTAAAAAAATTGGGCTGGGTAGTGTGGAATGTGGGCTGAATTTTATCTGGGCCGAATCGGGGAGGAAAAATGGGGAATTTGGGCTGGTAATTAGGAATAGGATTAAAATTAGGAAAAGGTTTTCAATTTATTTTTAAATATTTATATTTTTGTTTCATATTGATAATAATAATAACTATAAATAATAAACTAACATAAAATCTCATAAAAATACAAAATAAATAAAAACATAATAAAAATCCTAAATTAATTATTAAAGACAAGCAAAAACACCCTATAAAAGAGAAGAAATTCGGCTCGGGACGAGACCGAACAATTATGGTGAGAGTTACAGCCAACATTTACAAAGGTGTGGAAGACATGATAGTGGATAATGTCCACTCAACACCTCTGCGATTAAAATATTACACAGCGGGAGATAAAATCAACTAAGGAATGGCTCCTATTAGAAGAGGTGCAAGATCAGTTTGTAGGAGCACCCCAACAATCACAACAAAAGGACGGTCTCTTTAAGTTTGCAACTTCTTGAGGAAGAAAAATTGAATCTAGGAGGCATCCTCGAGTTTGCAAGGGTAGGCGATTCACTTCTAGGTGTCAAGAGGACTATTTTACATGTGCCAAGAGAAAGTTATAGGAAGAAAGTATATTCTGGGTAGCTTATGCTCAATCGAAGAAGTGTCTCAACCAAAGTGACTACAGAGTAGTCTAGAAGTCACCAAGAGAATGTCAAGGCATTGTTAAGTGTGCAATCCAAAGTCAGACTAAGTCACCAAGAGAACATCACACAATAGATTAAAAATAAACAAGAAAAGCATACTATATGTAAATGTTCGCATGCAAGATCGAAAAAAGAAAATCAAACTATATAAAACACTAAGGACTAAAGAACTAAGAAAACTAAAATATTTACAAAACGCTCACTGTTTTTTTTTTCTTTTCTTGGGCTAAAAAGATCGGAATGCTCACTACCCTCCCACTCCCACACAAAGAGCTTGTCGTGTCCTCAAATGGAAGCAGAAGTAGGTAAGCAAGCACCCCAAAATAAAAGAAAAAGACACACACAAAAAGAAAATAAAAGAAGAAAAGAAAACTTACTAATTTTATTTACAAGAGAAGGGAACGATATTACCTGGTTGGGTATTGAGCATACCCAAACAATGAAATCTCAGAATAATCAATTATCCATGGAGCCTCAGCCACTCCATCTCACCTCAAGACGTCGGGCACCATGTCAGAACCATTCAACGCCCGGAGTAACAAGTCATGCATCCGTGAATGCATCTCAGAATGGTGGTGGTAAGAGCACACTCGCAAAATTACATTAACAAACATTAGTGCTCTTAACAATTTATCAAATGACTTAGAAAAGTAAAAGAAATGATGAAACACAGGAATGTACAAGACTTTCCTAGGCATGGTAAATTGAGACATGACAAAAGATTCATCCCATTGACTCGTAAATGGAGATTGGGTATACAAATCAACGGAAGGAGGCAATACAACACATTCCTTAACCTCTTCATGCAACGACTTGGATCAATCCAAGTTCAAACACTTAGGATCAATCCCCATATACTCAAGTTCATCATCACAAAATTTCACATTATTTTAAATGAACTCGCAAGGAAGGGTAGCTAATGCCTCACTAATGCAATCATTCTCAATGAAACTGAATAAGTTAGTATCTAGCACACATTCAATCACAAAAGATTCAACTTCACACTCAACAAGATCATGTTCAAATTCATCAGAAGCATCATGGCATTCAATAGACTCAACTTTTTCTTCACATAAAGGCATGGACAACGGTGTGGACAATGGTTCATCATCAAGCATATTTTCATCAAGTTCTTCATCATCGCACACAGAATCAACAATTTCCTTATGCTCACTTGGTGCGGCTAGAGCTAAGGAATCACTAATCCTCCTTGCAAAACTATATCCATTACAGTAGTCATCATCATAATCATAATCATACACAGAAGAATCATCATGCATTTCAGGACTCAAAGATGATGAATGACCTACTTCAACATTCGAATCAACCAATTGTGTAAGATAAGTTTCTACCCTAGGTATAAGCACTTTTTCAAATTCTTACTTGCATGTATTCATCCTATCTTTTAAACCATCTAATTCAGCACCAAGTTTATCTAGTCTAATGTCCATACAAGATTCGGAAGCATGAGACTGAGATTCACAATGCACACACAAATGATGAGACTCAACAACCACATATGGAGAAAGATCATAAGAGTTTTTCACATAACGTTTCTCATAGTGCAATTGACATGAAGAGCACACGGATTATCAAAACAAGAACCCGATGAATAAAAAGTCTCCCCAAATTGGCGAGTATCCGTGTAGAACCAATCGAATAATTCCCAAGCCCGATACTCATTTTCAACATTGAAATCAACGTAATTCAGAAGAGAATGGGTCTCGAAGTTCAATCCCTCATTAATAACAACTAACACTTCCCAATTAGAATAGATATAACCATGAGGGGCCCAAAAAGCAAGATAATCATTTAATCTATCACGATAATCACAAAATAATTCTTGCTCATTTTGAGGGAAGCTAAAACATGCCTTTTCTATTTTTTTTTCCTGTTTTTTTCCTCTTTTTTTTTCGATATTAAATTTTTTTGACTACATTTTTCTAACTTAATCAAGAAAGCAATTAAACTATTTACATACAAACCAATCACCTAATCTACCAAATAACGCCATCCCTGGCAACGGCGCCATTGTTTGGTTGCAATTTTTGTGGTTTTAAGTTAGGGTTGTCGGTCTCAGGGATGGGTGTTAGGCTTGATTTGGGAAATCGGTTCGTGTTTGGGGTTTTTCTCATGCGAAAAGCTATAAATTATGTAAATTAAGCAATAAACTAACCTAGACATGATAATAATCAACAAAGCAATAAAAGATAAAAGCAATTAAAAACATGAAATTAAGAAAGCAATAAAACTACAACTAATAATGAAATTAGGAACAAGAGATTATACCTTTGATGATCTAAACTTCAATTGAATCCTTCACCTTAAACTTTCTCCCGAACAAATAAGAAAGCGTGAATTGGATTACTAAGAATCCTCAAATCCTCACTTTGAAGTAGGATTTGTGACCCTTAATCCTCCTCCTCACTAAAAGTTGGATTGGATTTTTGTGGCTAATCTAATAAAACCTTAAGAAACTTTAGAACAGAAACCCTAACTTAACCCTAATAAAAACTAATAAAACCCTAATAAAACTAATAACATCTACTAATCTTAAAAAGAGATTACGATAGAACCAAAAACACAACCAAACCCTAATAATTCTAACTCTAGACATACCCTAATGAACCTTCAAAGACTACATAAACCTACTGTTCTACTAAAGCAACAAATATAAGTAAACCAAAACAAAATCTAATATTACCCTTCTACTACCTATTGCTGAAGAACGAAGAGAAGAAAAAGCAGCAAATGACCGAGGAAAACAGAGCATGAGAGACGAGACAGAACAGGGCACGAATCAAACCAAAAACAACGCAAATTCTCCCAAAAACTCAGATTCAAAATTAATCAAACCAAAACAATTAAGATTCAACCCAGAACATTCAATTTATAACAAGTCAAGAACCGAATACAAATCAAACCCAGAATCGATTGAAAACGAAAAGCGAAAACGGAAATTCAAAAATAAAAGCAATAAACCTAATCTAATTCTAACCCTAAATGGAGGCTCTTGGGGCGTCACTCCCAAAATCAACCATTCATCCTTTCGAATGGCTCTCTTCTTCCCCTTTTATAGTCGAAACCGATCTCCTCCCTTCAATCCAAGCCGTCGATTCACTTCAAGATGGATGGTGGAGATGCGTTTGGTGGTCGAAGATGGAGATGGTGGTGGGTGCGTGCTCCATTCTCATCTTCAACTCTCAAACCGAATCTGTTACAAAACGAGAAAGAGAAATAGAGTGAGAGACTGAGAAAATCGCGAGAAATTAAGAAGAAAAGTGAGATGAAGAGAGATTGAGAGATGGGGTTGGATTGAGATGGAAAACGGTGGGGCTTCGGGGTTGTTTGGGCGGAAATGAGAGAACAGAGAGGAAGGGAGGAAGGGGACGAAGAGATGGGGAGATGAGAATGAGAGACTGAAAGTTAGAATTAGGGTTTTTTGGGGAGTTGGTTTTAATCGGCTGAGAGGAGTGAAACGGGTCGGGTAGCTGGGTTTCTGGGTAGATGGATATGGGCTAGGCGGGTTAAAAGAATTGGGCTGGGTAGTGTGGAATGTGGGTTGAATTTTATCTGGGCCGAATTGGGGAGGAAAAATGGGGAATTTGGGCTGGTAATTAGGAATAGGATTAGAATTAGGAAAAGGTTTTCAATTTATTTTCTAATATTTATATTTTTGATTCATATTAATAATAATAATAACTATAGATAATAAACTAACATAAACTCTAATAAAAATGCAAAATAAATAAAAACATAATAAAAGTCCTAAACTAATTATTAAAGACAAGCAAAAATACCCTATAAAAGAGAAGAAATTCGGCTCGGAACGAGACCGAACAACACTCCAACAAAAGGGTTTGCTCGCCCCGAGCAAACTAAAAACAAAGGAAAGGTCTAGAAAAAGAAACTAAAAACCCTAACTCACTTTCGCAGGAATCGCGGATGCATTTAGCACATGCATCAAGCTCTTTTAACCCCCCGGTAGCCCGGGTGGACGAGGTAGGTCTCGTGAGGGTTTCTAGAAGCTTTACCCACAAAAGCCACATAGAAAGGAGAGAGGGAAAGTGAAAAACAAAACAAGTTTGAAAGAGAAAAAGAAAACGGTTTTGTTTCAAAGAAGAATGCAATCTCAATTACGAAAACCTTATTAATTTTCCAAAAGGAACCGTTATGAGCATCTCACAAGCACTTATCCCAAGCAAAAGTCAGTCTTCGAAGTTTTCGATGTCCTACACCTCATGCCAAGCAAAACCCCATGTGCATAAGTGCTAGTGGGCTCTAACTGATTCCGATTGACTCCAAAGACTCACGCCCGAGCTTAAAAACAAACAAAACGAACAAGGAAAGAAAAGAGTTGCCCTTCCCCGCATTTGAACGCCCTTGGCTTGGTGAGGGCCGTAGGCGATGCAAGGAGAGGCCCCACACTTTATTAACGCTTAAACTTTTCTTTTTGGGTTGGGTAATCCCAACGAATTTTCTTTCTTTTTTACTTTTTAATGGTCGGTATTAGCCTTACTTTCGGGAATTGGACGGCCCAAAATGGGGTTTACCCTCCCAACACAGTCTTTTCCATTTACCTCTTCGTCGCGAACGATATAGAATGAGGTTTAAGGGGTAATAGCGCCGTACCGCTAACACCGGGCCCGTGTAGGTTGGCTAAGTGTATGGTGGTTGACGTCGTAAAGCCGACACGCCCCACTTAATCAATTTATTTAACTTTGCTTCTTTTGTCTTTCTTTCTTTTGCTTTTGCTTTTGCTTTTGCTATTTAGAAAAACAAGCTCAGACACAAATCTCTAGAATCTCCCGGTTTCAACTACAACGTGAAAGGAATCGGGGATCTCGCTAGACACCCAATGAAGGAAATCTACTTAAGGTAAGTCATGAAAACCACCCAAAATAGGGTCGGAAATGCTCAGACCGATTTCTTTTAAAGAAGATTAAGAAAGTCTTCCTAATTTTTGACAACAAAATCCAAGAAACGCAACCAAAAGCGAAAACACGACAAAAACATAACTTTTAAAGCTTTTCACTCCCTTTTTTCTCCTTTTAAGCACAAAAATTTTTAGATTTTAGGACAAACTACGAAAAACAAAATAAAAAAAAACTCAAAACTAGATTATCTACCCATGAACAATGAAAGATATCACCCCCACTCCAACACAAAACATCACAATGTTTTCATCGTGAGAAGGGTGGCACAAGATAGGTAGAAAACCTAAGAAAAGCACACAAAACACATAACACATAAAAGCGGTGGCGACCCTAGTCCACACGGCTCCAACAACAAAGTATCCCAACATTCACAATCAAGAGGTTCGCCACCCAAAAAGAAAAATCAAGCATGCATCATGGATCAAGATATATCCACATAAAGAGAGGGTGGAAAGAGGTTACCTCAAGATCTTCAATTATAAGCACTCAATCCACGATCCAAAGAACATCACACAATAGATTAGAAATAAACAAGAAAAGCATACTATATGTAAATGTTCGCATGCAAGATCGAAAAAAGAAAATCAAACTATATAAAACACTAAGGACTAAAGAACTAAAAAAATTAAAATATTTACAAAACGCTCACTGTTTTTTTTTCTTGGACTCAAAAGATTGGAATGCACACTACCCTCCCACTCCCACACAAAGAGCTTGTCGTGTCCTCAAATGGAAGCAGAAGTAGGTAAGAAAGCACCCCAAAATGAAAGAAAAAGACTCACACAAAATGAAAATAAAAGAAGAAAAGAAAACTTACTAATTTTATTTACAAGAGAAGGGAACGATATTACCTGGTTGGGTATTGAGCATACCCAAACAATGAAATCTCATAATAATCAACTATACATGGAGCCTCAGCCACTCCATCTCACCTCAAGACGTCGGGCACCATGTCAGAACCATTCAACGCCTGGAGTAACAAGTCATGCATCCGTGAATGCATCTCAGAATGGTGGTGGTAAGAGCACACTCGCAAAATTACATTAACAAACATTAATGCTCTTAACAGTTTATGAAATGCCTTAGAAAAGTCAAAGAAATGATGAAATATAGGAATGTACAAGACTTTCCTAATTGAGACATGACAAAAGTTTCCTCCCATTGACTCGTAAATGGAGATTGGGTATACAAATCAACGGAAGGAGGCAATACAACATATTCCTTAACCTCTTCATGCAACGACTTGGATGCAAACAACGACTAATAAAGCATATCACCATCAAAAATATCATTATCACAAACCAAGTTCAAACACTTAAGATCAATCCCCATAGACTCAAGTTCATCATCACAAAATTTCACATTATTTTCAATTGACTCGCAAGGAAGGGTAGCTAATGCCTCACTAATGCAATGATTCTCAATGCAACTGAATAAGTCAGTATCTAGCACATATTCAATCACAAAGGATTCAACTTCACTCTCAACAAGATCATGTTCAAATTCATCAGAAGCATCATGACATTCAATAGACTCAACTTTTTCTTCACATAAAGGCATGGACAACGGTGTGGACAATGGTTCATCATCAAGCATATTTTCATCAAGTTCTTCATCATCGCACACAGAATCAACAATTTCCCTATGCTCACTAGGTGGGGCTAGAGCTAAGGAATCACTAATCCTCCTTACAAAACTATGTCCATTACATTAGTCATCATCATAATCATACACAGAAGAACCATAATGCATTTCAGGACTCAAAGATGATGAATGACCTACTTCAACATTCGAATCAACCAATTGTGCAAGATAAGTTTCTACCCTAGGTATAAGCACTTGTTCAAATTCTCGCTTGCATGAATTCATCCTATCTTTTAAACCATCTAATTCAGCACCAAGTTTATCTAGTCTAATGTCCATACAAGATTCGGAAGCATGAGACGAAGATTCACAATGCAGACGCAAATGATGAGACTCAACAACATCATAGGGAGAAAGATCATAAGAGTTTTTCACATAACGTTTCTCATAGTGCAATTGAGCATGAAGAGCACACGGATTATCAAAACAAGAACCCGATGAATAAAAAGTCTCCCCAAATTGGCGAGTATCCGTGTAGAACCAATCGAATAATTCCCAAGCCCGATACTCATTTTCAACATTGAAATCAACGTAATTCAGAAGAGAACGGGTCTCGAAGTTCAATCCCTCATTAATAACAACTAACACTTCCCAATTAGAATAGATATAATCATGAGGGGCCCAAAAAGCAAGATAATCATTTAATCTATCACGATAATTACAAAATAATTCTTGCTCATTTTGAGGGAAGCTAAAACATGCCATTTTCTATTTTTTTTCTCTTTTTTTCTATTTTTTTTTGATATTCAATTTTTTTGACTACATTTTTCTAACTTAATCAAGAAAGCAATTAAACTATTTACATTCAAACCGATCACCTAGTCTACCAAATAACGCCATCCCTGGCAACGACGCCCTTGTTCGGTTGCAATTTTTGTGGTTTTAAGTTAGGGTTGTTGGTCTCAGGGATGGGTGTTAGGCTTGATTTGGGAAATCGGTTCATGTTTGGGGTTTTTCTCATGCGAAATGCTATAAATTATGTAAATTAAGCAATAAACTAACCCGACATGTTAATAATCAAGAAAGCAATAAAAGATAAAAGCAATTAAAAACATGAAATTAAGAAAGCAATAAAACTACAACTAATAATGAAATTAGGAACAAGAGATTATACCTTTGATGATCTAAACTTCAATTGAATCCTTCACCTTAAAATTTCTCCCGAACAAATAAGAAAGCGTGAATTGGATTACTATGAATCCTCAAATCCTCACTTTGAAGTAGGATTTGTTACCCTTAATCCTCCTCCCCTCTAAAAGTTGGATTGGATTTTTGTGGCTAATCTAATAAAACCTTAAGATACTTTAGAACAGAAACCCTAACTTAACCCTAATAAAAACTAATAAAACCCTAATAACATCTACTAATCTTAATAAGAGATTACGACAGAACCAAAAACAGAACCTAACCCTAATAATTCTAACTCTAGACATACCCTAATGAACCTTCAAAGACTACACAAACCTACTGTTCTACTAAAGCAACAAATATAAGTAAACCAAAACAAAATCTAATATTACCCTTCTACTACCTATTGCTGAAGAACGAAGAGAAGAAAAAGCAGCAAATGACCGATGGAAAACAGAGCCACAGAGACGAGACAGAACAGGGCACGAATCGAACCAAAAATAACGCAAATTCTCCCAAAAACTCAGATTCAAACATAATCAAACCAAACAATTAAGATTCAACCCAGAACATTCAATTTATAACAAGTCAAGAACCGAATACAAATCAAACCCAGAATCGATTGAAAACGAAAAGCGAAAACGGAAATTCAAAAATAAAAGCAATAAACCTAATCTAATTCTAACCCTAAATGGAGGCTCTTGGGGCATCACTCCCAAAATCAACCATTCATCCTTTCGAATGGCTCTCTTCTTCCCCTTTTATAGTCGAAACCGATTTCCTCCCTTCAATCCAAGTCGTCGATTCACTTCAAGATGGATGGTGGAGATGTGTTTGGTGGTCGAAGATGGAGATGGTGGTGGGTGCGTGCTCCATTCTCTTCTTCAACTCTCAAACCGAATCTGTTACAAAACGAGAAAGAGAAATAGAGTGAGAGACTGAGAAAATCGCGAGAAATTAAGAAGAAAAGTGAGACGAAGAGAGATTGAGAGTTGGGGTTGGATTGAGATGGAAAATGGTGGGGCTTCGGGGTTGTTTGGGCGGAAATGAGAGAATAGAGAGGAAGGGAGAAAGGGGACGAAGAGATGGGGAGATGAGAATGAGAGACTGAAAGTTAGAATTAGGGTTTTGTGGGGAGTTGGTTTTAATCGGTTGACAGGAGTGAAACGGGTCGGGTAGCTGGGTTTCTGGGCAGGTAGATATGGGTTAGGCGGGTTAAAAGAATTGGGCTGGGTAGTGTGGAATGTAGGCTGAATTGTATCTGGGTCGAATTGGGGAGGAAAAATGGGGAATTTGGGCTGGTAATTAGGAATAGATTTAGAATTCGGAAAAGGTTTTCAATTTATTTTCTAATATTTATATTTTTGATTCATATTAATAATAATAATAATAATAATAATAACTATAAATAATAAACTAACATAAAATCTCATAAAAATACAAAATAAATAAAAACATAATAAAAATCCTAAATTAATTATTAAAGACAAACAAAAACACCCTATAAAAGAGAAGAAATTCGGCTCGGAACGAGACCGAACAATTATGGTGAGAGTTTCAGCCAACATTTGCAAAGGTGTGGAGGACATGATAGTGGATAATGTCCACTCAACACCTCTGCGATTAAAATATTACACAGCGGGAGATAAAATCAATTAAGGAATGGCTCCTATTAGAAGAGGTGCAAGAACAGTTTGTAGGAGCACCCCAACAATCACAACAAAGGACGGTCTCTTTAAGTTTGCAACTTCTTGAGGAAGAAAAATTGAATCTAGGAGGCATCCTCGAGTTTGCAAGGGTAGGCGATTCACTTCTAGGTGTCAAGAGGACTATTTTACATGTGCCAAGAGAAAGTTATAGGAAGAAAGTATCTTCTGGGTAGCTTATGTTCAATCGAAGAAGTGTCTCAACCAAAGTGACTACAGAGTAGTCTAGAAGTCACCAAGAGAATGTCAAGGCATTGTTAAGTGTGCAATCCAAAGTCAGACTAAGTCGACATATGATTTGGCAAAATAAGTGAAGCGAAGTGTGCAAGGCTCTCCCACGGGAACTCAGTTTATGTTTCGGATTTAGTTTTAGTTTTAGCGTGTTATTTCGTCCAATTTCCTAGTTGTTGTGATGGAAATCAGCTCTCACAATCTCATTTGGTGCCAGCATGTTTTGAGGCCATCCATGAATTCTAGATGGTCCTTGACAATATCGAAGGTCATTCACCCTATAAAGAGATCCCAACCTTCCATGATTGTCCAAGAGCAAGTGATTTGAAGATTCATTCGCATAAGAAGGGCAAGGACGTTGAGGGAGATCATGTTCTTCATCTTTATGAATCCTTGTAGTATTTCTCAGAAATAAGGCTTCTCTATCATTTTGTCCCTTGAAGGTCGTTAATAATGTCCAAGCTTACATGGTCCGAAGGTCATTCGGGTTACACATAGCTATCTCGTTCTGGACATGCATTGAGGACGTTTATCTGGAGGCGGTTGTTCTTTTCAACTTGGTTTGTGCTTCTCTTCTCTTTGGACGTCAAGGAAGTTTATTGCTAAGCTTTCATAAATGCCAAAGGATTGATCCATTTGGAGGTCATTAACCTTCTATACAATCTGAATATACGCATGACGACCTCCATCTTGAATATGTTGGGAATTTAGACGCCCAAGGCCATTCACTACTGAAGGAAGAAACACACCAGCCTTGTTATGACAATTGACAGCTAAGAATTTGGTATTCAAGTGAAGAATGATGCTCCAATAAGGAACCGCCATGTGTGATGTTTCTATTACCATCCAATTGGTCTAGAAGCTTCATATTTTAGTTACATATTAGCTTATTCGGATATAATTAGTTAATTAAGCAAGATTAGGACGTTTTCTTTTTGTTCAAAAAACCCTTAATTAGCTTCAGCTGGGTTTTATATACACCCCCAGTAATGACATTCAGCAGAATATATAATATATGAGATTTGATGAAATAGAATAGCCTTCGTGCTTTCTTCGTTTGTGAGTGACGTTAAACTCTCAAATTCTACCTCAGTATCTTGATTGACAATCAAGTGGTGATAGGTAGGACTTGATTTGATCCTTAGAAGGTGTGTCTGTAACTAAGGAGATTAAGGTTTCCCTTGTGATAATCGATCATGGTGTGCCTGTATTGATCGGTAATCACTCGATTCTACCCTTTATTTTCTGCATTTTCCATCCTTCGCTGTGATTTCAATCCATTTGAGCGAGTCCTAAAATCCTTCATGAGTTCTTGATGTTATTTGGTGTGTGGTGAACCTGGTTATGATCGCCATTTGAGATAAACACATTATTTTCCATTCGTAGTTGTTGTTTTCATCCTTTGGCTGTGATTATCTGAATAAACTGGGTCTTTGATGTCGATTACATCATTTTGGGTTGTGTTCTTGCTGGATTCGAGCAGATAACCTCATTGATGTTCTCAGCTAAATTGAAACCCATTCGATTCTAGCTGGGATACATTGACTGCTGCTGTTTTTACCCCCATTTACTCTTATCATTTGCTTCAATCGTGAATCCCCCGTTTTAAATGATGTTTCTAGCTTGTTGAGTTAGAGGTCGTCGTGCTGACATACATCATAATTGGTATCAGAGCTAGCTACCATCTTAGTGAGTGAGTTTTGATTTCTTTAAGCCCAAACACATCCCAAATCATCCCGAATACATAGCTACAAAAAAAAAAGCAACCATGACCTTCAGCAAGCCTTCATCTCGAGAGAGTGATGAGATTTTGAAGGAGGAAAGGAGATTAAGGAAATTGAGACGTGAGTTTCAACTCCTTGACCTTAAGGTGCTACAATTGGAGATGGATTGGTATGAATTTATTTATAACTCCTGGAAGTCACGTGAACCACCTTTAGTCCAAGAGGAGGAACATCAAATCCGAGAGGAACTAGAGATTCATTTTAATATCCCTCCAGAAGTTGATGATGCGACAGAAGTTGTTGAGACCCTTTTTTCTTTTGAGGTTCAATCTCAAGAGGATGAACATGAGGTCAATTTTAATTACCCTCCTATTTTTGATGTGTATGAAGATGAAGAAGATTATAAGGGGTTAGAGGAGAAAGAAGAAGTGAATCTAGATCTCACTCCTAGATATGATGAGGAAGTAGTGGATCTTGATGAAGAAGAGTGTGTAAATGAACTTTTGGAGGATCCCGTCTATGATAAGGAGGTTGAGGACTGTCTGTCCTTGACACAGTCAACGACCTTAAGGTTCTGTCAGCCAATGACATTGGCAGAATCTGAACCTCAGTTCGTGATTATGAACATCATGTCATCTTTAGGTGCCACAAGGATGAGAATGCAGAATGAAGCTTCCAGTGGCTTCAATGTTGAGTTGGTTGATTTCCAACCAAGGTCACTTCTATTGGTGAACTTGGAGGTGACAAGAAGACAAAAGCGGAAGAGGTGGAAGCGAAGGAGGTCAAAGTATGAGGAATGGAGTATTAAGCCCCCAACAAGATCAATGGAGGAGATCATTGTCTTTATTGATTATGTTGAATGTCCAGCCTTGATCCTTTTCAAGTTAATTGGTGTCCAATATTTTGGTCAAGGTATGGGATCTCAAGAATTTCCTTACTACATTATTTTGTTGGGCATGAATGAAACATACTTGCGAATATTTTGGTCAATTGGGAGTTTCATGAATGCATGTTTTGTGAAATTTCATATGCTTTGGTGTTGTACTGAGAAGGTTATCATGATTATACAACTTTGGTTGAGTCAAGATAGCAGAATAGAAATGAAGTCATATTATCTTCATTTTGTGAGCTTTGATGATGCTTGTTGTGGATTACTGTGGAGTGTTGTTAAAGCCTCAATCACATGTTCTATATTGGAGAGTATGCCTTGGATGTTTATTGTGGAAGTTGTGCTAGGAGACACATTTTCGTGTCATACCTTCACCATGCTTAGTAAGAGAAGCATCTATGTCCCATATCCTTTTGCTCAAATTGTCAGATGTTCTGCCTCGAGGTCCTTGAGACAACCAAGCATTAATCTACATACCCCCAACCAACCTTGGTTTGTTTCTAACCCAACCATCACCCCACCACTCAAACCATCACTTCCCTTAGATCACAAAACAACCCCAAAAGCCCCACAAAGACTCCTCATACCAAATAACTTCCTATTCAACAAGGGGAGTCCCGAAACCTACTTTCCATGTCCCTTTACCTCCACATCATCACCCTTCACAAATAAGCCAATTCCCATAATCCACCAACCTATGCTTTTGTGCTTAAGGCCCTGGCTTTTGAAGTTCCTTGATACGACCAAGGACATTACTCTAATCAATGACTTGTTGGTTCTTAAGGGGATATGTGACTTGTCTCATAGTTATCCTAAGGATCTACCCCCAAGCCTTACCTTACAAAGGACGTTACAGAAGCCTTTTGACCCCGGTATCATTTTTCCCATGCAACCCAGCCACTCAATGAACCCTAATGTAGCCTTCAAGATCCTAAGGTTGATAGTTGTGTTTTATGCTGAATGGATGGATAACACATCAATACAATGTCGGGGACATCTTGCTAAAACCATGGTTGGAAGTGAGGCAAGGGCATATGGGAGAAAGAGTGATTCTACCAAGTTGTTGCTAAGGCTAGAAGACTCATTTGAGGTTGGAATGATCAAGATTGAAGTTGACCCTTTTGGAGATGGTTCGATATCGATGTCCTTGAGGCCATACTATTCTTGGTGTATATCCTTGAGGCCATATTTTTCTAAAGGGGAAAACCTTCCAAGTTTGAGGACATACTTTTCTCAACTTGGGGGGAATGATGGAAATCAGCTCTCGCAACCTCATTTGGGGCCAGTATGTTTTGAGGCCATCCATGAATCCCAGATGGTCCTTGACAATATCGAAGGTCATTCACCCTATAAGGAGATCCCAACCTTCCATGATTGTCCAAGAGCAAGTGCTTTGAAGATTCATTCGCATAAGAAGGGCAAGGACGTTGAGGGAGATCATGTTCTTCATTTATATGACTCCTTGCATTACTTCTTAGAAATAAGGCTTCTCTATTATTTTTTCCCTTGAAGGTCGTTCATAATGTCCAAGCTTACATGGTCAAAAGGTCATTTGGGTTCCACATAGCTATCTCGTTCTGGATATGCATTGGGGACATTTATCTGGAGCCGGTTGTTCTTTTCAACTTGGTTTGTGTTTCTCTTCTCTTTGGATGTCAATGAAGTTTATTGCTAAGCTTTCATAAATGCCAAAGGATTGATCCATTTGGAGGTCTTTAACCTACTATGTAACCTGAATATACGCATGAGACCTCCATCTTGTATCTGCTGGGAATTTAGGCGCCCAAGGCCATTCACTACTGAAGGAAGAAATACACCAGCCTTGTTATGACAATTGACAGCTACGAATTTGGTATTCAAGTGAAGAATGATGCTCCAATAAGGAACCGCCATGTGTGATGTTTCTATTACCATCCAATTGGTCTAGAAGCTTCATATTTTAGTTACATATTAGCTTATTCGGATGTAATTAGTTAATTAAACAAGTTTAGGACGTTTTCTTTTTGCTCAAGAAACCCTTAATTAGCTTCAGCTGGGTTTTATATATACCCCCTTTAATGACATTCAGCAGAATATATGATATATGAGATTTGATGAAATAGAATAGCCTTCGTGCTTTCTTCGTTTGTGAGTGATGTTAAACTCTCAAATTCTACCTCAGTATCTTGATTGACAATCAAGTGGTGATAGGTAGGACTTGATTTGATCCTTAGAAGGTGTGTCTGTAACTAAGGATTGGATTAAGGTTGCCCTTGTGATAATCGATCATGGTGTGCCTGTATTGATCGATAATCACTCGATTATATCCTTTATTTTCTGTATTTTCCATCATTCGTTGTGATTTCAATCCATTTGAGCGAGTCCTAAAATCCTTCATGAGTTCTTGATGTTATTTGGTGTGTGGTGAACCTGGTTATGATTGCCATTTGAATAAACACATCATTTTCCATTCGTAGTTGTTGTTTTCATCCTTTGGCGGTGTTATCTAAATCAACTGGGTCCTTGATGTCGATTACATCATTCTGGGTTGTGTTCTTGCTGCATTCGAGCAGATAACCTCCTTGATGTTCTCACCTAAATTGAAACCCATTCGATTCTAGCTGGGATACATTGATTGCTGCTGTTTTTACCCCCATTTACTTTGATCATCTACTTCAATCGTGAATCTCCCGTTTTAAATGATGTTTCCAGCTTGTTGAGTTAGAGGTCCTCGAGCTGGCATACATCATGTTGTTACTAACTTGTATTATTGTGTGTTTGTTTAGTGTGTTCCCTTCGTTGGCAAAGGAGAGAGAAAGAGAGAGAGAGATCAATCTAACTGACTGACTTTGCCAATATCTCATTTACCTTGTTTAAAAGTATTAAGAACTTTGGAAAAAAATACAAGAGTATACAAAAAGTTGAATATCATGTACTAAAACTTGAATATCCCATAGGGGCTAGATGACTCCTGTGATAGCTTGAATGAAAATGTTGTTGTCTCCTTGTAGATTTTCCTAAATCTTGGATGAACGAAAATATTATTCCATTGCGGAGGGTTGTGGCTTCGACCAAACAAATAGAGGCATTTCCAAGGTTGAAAGCAGACACATTAATGAAGTTCCCACGCTAATTACAGATACTAAAACCACCCATTGCCAAAGAAGAGGATTTCACTCCATTAAATTGGAGTTTAACGAATCTAAAGGTACCCAGTAACATTTTTTGGAGAGAGTACGATGAAGGGGGAGGAGAATTCGAAAGAGGTTCTTGGCGAGCTTAAGTATAACCAGGTATTCGAAAATGGCTTTTTTTTTTTCTAAGCAAAGTGTTAACAAAATTAGTATGGTCATTGCACATAGTTATATTATTTCTAGCTTTCAAAATGTTCTAGAGGAACCAATAACTCGGAGTAGATTGGAAGGTCTCACTTATTTTAGAGATGAAGTTGAGCATATTTTCATTAAGATAATTTTGAATATCGATTAGGATTCATTTATGTTTAAGGGCTAATTGCCAAATATCATTTGCCTTAGGCCAAGAAAGGAAAATTTGCTCAATCTTTTAAGATCCAAATTACAAAAACAACAAGAAGAAGCTCCCAGGATAATCGTGTTTCAACTGGATCTTGGAACAATTTGAATCAATAGGAATAACTCTCTTAGATACAACTTCTTTGGTAAGATGGGCAGGGTGACAAAGTTGCCAGAGTAAAATTTTCAATTTTAGCATGATGTCTAGTTTCCAAATCCAATTGAAATTCATTCTCATAGAGTTGGAAAGGGACAAACCAAGAGCTAACCAAGTAGTTAATTTAGTAGGAAAGAGACCACTGCTCGACAAGGCCTAACATACACATGAAGTCCTCCAGCCTATTATGGGGAATGGGGATGCCTTCAATCAATTCGTTAGAGTCAGCATTGACCAAAGACATCAAACCTCTGTAGACACCGGGTATTTGAGCATATAAATATACATAGAGATAAACAAATAAATAGAAGGAGTCGAGCCAAAACGCTTGCTTGCATGCACTCTACATGCACAAGTCCATACAAAACGCATGCCTCATCACATGTGAACAACCTAGTCAATTGCATGCATAATATTTACATAAGAAACAAGTTTTATGCATAAACTACGTAAAGAACATATGCAAGAAGCTACCTAACGTCTCAAGTTCGAAACCTCACAAAAGCACTCATCCAAGCTCAAATAAAGCTTCCACCGTCCAAGTGTGAACAAGCCATTCTCGCATACACTACATTCACATTCCCACCGACCAAAGATGCATGGAAGAGGTTGAGATTTATCCTCCCCCAGCTCTAGGTCGATCGACCTTTAAATGCATCCATACCCACATGCATTCACACGAAATTTCCGACCACCAGATATATGGCCTTTCTCTACTTTGAAGTCCAATCAGACTTTAGTCCTCGATGACTCCAATGCTTATCAAATGCATGCACATACATCCCTCTTGAAGCCTCCATTAGATTATAATTACTGCCTACACTTTCATTCTCTCATTCTCTCATAATCTCTAATCTCTATTTTATCATCTTTCTCCCCTAAACTCTATTACATTCTTATCATTATCACCTTCATTTCCCCATTTTCTTAAACCTCTAATTTCCATCTTCATATTATCCTCCATTATCCCTCCATAAACACTACAAAACCCAACAAAAAGCCTAAACCTATACTACCCAAAAACACCACAAAAGAACCTTTTTTACCCCCTTTTCATCCACTTTTCCACCAAAACCTTTGGTTCTATTTGGCATCTTCAAGAGGGTTATTCAAGGCATTCAAGGAAATTACTTCAAGAATGAGGCTCAAGTACTTCAAGAAAGGCTAGGCAAGGCTTCTTCAAAAAAGCATCATGTAAGCTTTTGCATGTCTACCTTCATGTAAATTATATATATTGTAATTCTTTTAATCCTAGCATGTTGAATGAAATAATCATGTAAAGTTTCAATCTAATTTCCTTCTAAACTTTGTTAAAAACACATTTTATACTTTTAGTAGAGTCTTTTCTTTTGTGAGAGGCGAACACAAAAGGTTCCTACCTTTCACATTCGTAGCCTTACCCCCAAATCTGTTTCTTGGTTTCGTAGGCGGAGTCTTTCTTTGTTTTCTTTTTGGTTTTTCTTAGATTTTTCCTTAAAAATGTCAAGTGGCGACTCCTTTTCAAACCAAAATACACCTGGATTGCCTAAACTGTGTCTAACATGGTTTTACAATGCAACTTTAAGGTGATTTTGTGCATTTTAAAATAATGGTTGCATAAATTACTTTCTTCCAAACCTAACATCTTGTGAACAAATTGAATTAATCTTAAAGGAGTTGGAACAAGTGGATGTTCACTCTTAAAAGTTTAGTTTAATAATTCACAGAATGCATCAAGTAAAGGGAAAGTGATTTTACAACTATTATTCATGAAATGGACAAAAATTGCTTAAAGAATTTTTTTTAAAGTAAACCCCAACACAAATTCCCCATCCCATGGATGTTTAGAAGTTTGAACGACGAGAAAAACTGTCCACAACCTCTTAAATTCTTTATTTATATTTGAATTTTTTTCTTGTGGAGGTTGATTTTATAATCCCAACTTTTACAAATTGGACAGCAATAATCCCTACTATCGATTTGTAATCTGGTGGTCCAAAAAAAATATAATTGTATTGTAGTGGGACATCATTTAGAGTATACCCTAAATATCATAGATTTTGTGTTGCATTTGATTCAAAACTTAGTATAACATTTTACCACGATTTTTAATGAATTTACAACATTTCTCCCAATTTGTTTTTTATTTTTTTTAACTTTTATTCCTTTTTTAAAAATCATAATAATTGATCGAAGTCTCAAAAAAATAATTTAAAAAATGTTTTAAGAACTACACTTCATTACTTTTGTAGAGGAAGGAACGAAAAAAATAAAAACAATATGGAGTAGGTATGAAAAAAATAAAAAGAATTTAGTGGTGGATTTGGTATCATTACAGTACAATTTTATTTTTTTTACCACCAAAATACAAACCTAAAGTAGGGATTATTGCTGTCCAATTTGTAAAAGTTAGGATTATTATAATCATCCAATTTTCCTATATATATATATATATATATAGAAAAATTGGATTATAATAATCCCATATTTTACAAATTGGATGGCGATAATCCATACTTTCAGTTTGTATTCCGGTGGTCGAAAAAAATAAAAATAAATAAAATTGGATTGTAGTGGGACATCATCGAGAATATACCCTCAATATCATAGATTTTGTGTTGCATTTGATTTAAAACTTTATATAACACTTTATAATGATTTTTAATGAATTTACGTCGTTTCTCCCAATTTTTTTCAATTTGTTTTTACTATTTTTTACGATTTTTTTACTTTTATTCCTTTTAAAAAATCATAATAATTACTCGGAGTCTCAAAAAAATAATTTAAAAAATATTTTAGAAACTACCATTCATTACCTTTTTAGGGGCATGAACGAAAAAAAGAAAAACAATATGGGGTAGGAACGAAAAATAATTTTCTAAGCTTTTTATTATTTTGTTTTCATTATTTCAATCCTTAAATATTAAGATCCTTAAATATTAAAAACTATAAATACACATTTACTATTCCAATTGCATTTTGGTAATTTTGTTATACTTTAGGCATTATTTTCTAGAATTTTTGTTATTTTGTTTTCATTTTATTTCAATCCTAATATTAAAATTTTCACATACTTTTACTATTCAAATTACAGAGAATACTACTATTCAAATGATATTTTAGCAAAGTAATAATTATAAAAACATTAAAATAAATAATAGAATTATTATAACAAAGTGATAATTATAGAAATTGTATTAATAATAAAGTACTTACAAAATGTAACTCACACTGAAAGAGAATAAGAAAGTGATTACAAGAGAGAAAGATGAGAGAATTCAGTAGGGATTTCACTCTATTATTTTCGATACTCCTACTTGAATGAAATACTACTCCTTATATAGAAAAATAAACACATTCATCATCTACTGTGGTAGGAGGGAATCTTTAACTTTGAAAGAACTTAGCTTGTCTTTTGTCCAACACTTCTTGATAATGTTGCAGAGAAATGTCAATCAAAGCAATATCTTCTGTAACACTTCTTGAGAATAATTCATCATTTTGTAGTTTTGTGCTGATAAATAGTACCTGCAAAGTAAAATGTGGTTAGTAAAAATTTTGGCCCTTACTTTTGCCAGGAGGTAAATCCTACGGGCTCTTTTCCTCTTTTTTTTTTTTGTAAATCAAACGGGTCTTGTGCACATGGCCCACCAAAAGGGTCAGGATGACTTGATGACAAAGAAGAATTGGCTTCTTCGTCACTGTTATCATCAACCATAAGCCTTTTTATGTAAGAATTCCGTAGTTCAGGATCATCTTTGAGAAGCTCGAAGAGATCACGTTGCTTTTGTGTAAGACCTTGCTTTTTAGAGCCTCTTAAACTTGACGGGTTTTCCTTTTTGGATGAAGTTGGAGGAGAAATAGAAAGAACAGGTTTGGAAATTCAACCAAGAGTTGGCAAGGTATGGAGTTTGGAATTGTTTTTGAGGAAATAATCAACATTAGCTTTTCCACAAAAGATAGTTTTGTATTCTGGCCACCAACGGACTTTGTATAACCGAACCATAGAAAGAGGAAATGGATAGGGTAAAGAATTATGGAAACCATATTCCTAGCAAAATATCCATGCAACGATAAATGTACGAAAAAATTGGGCTTCCTTGATGTATGGTTCAATGGTAGAAACCTTGAACCAAGAGTCCCAACCTTCTTTTACTGGTGCTGGAAGGATTGAGGATGCGGCTCCAAAGAGGGTCAACCAGTGATAAAACCATATAAGGAACCTTTTGGTACAACTATCACGAAAGTTGAAAAACCATGAATGAGTACCAGGTTAGAAAAGGAAGACAAGGTACTAAGCTTGTTTGTAGTCATTGTAGTTGTAGGTTTGAAGTTGGTGAGGAGAAGAAAGATTTCTTTCTTCAAATGGATTTTTCCAATCCTCATGAGTGAGGACCTGAGTGATAATACATTTGGAATATTTGATGTAGTTAGTGTTTAAAGGATCTTTGGTATGGGTAATATCAACTGAATGTGAACCTTTAAGAATAAGTTCATAAAAGGTTCTATCCTTCTGATGATTGGTTTGGTAATGGTAGTTGCCAAAGCATTTTTGAACGAAAGGTTGAATGTATTGAGAACCAGGAGAAGTTTTGTGGCTAGTAAGGAACAAATGTTCTTGGTATTTAACTAAATATAGGCTAGATTCAGCTGCGACTTTGTAAGGTAATGGGGGATATTGGGATAGAGATTGGAACTTGTTTTGAACTCGTACTTTAATTTCTTGAAAGGATCCTGGATGAGTTTCCAAAACATACTCCTCTGTACTCTAAACACCTTTGCCTTTGTCTTTACTCATTTTCCTGCAAAATTTGGGTTTTGTCACTCTTACCTTGCAAGAACTCTTGAGTAAGAAAATCAGGAAGTGAGTTACTTTCTGCTTTTATAAAATCAATGTCGAAATCAAAGGCAGATAAAATCGCTTGCCATCTAGCAAAAATTTGTTTAGAAACTAGATTTTGAACATCTTTTTTGTAAAATTTCTTTTGCTGATTTATATTTGATTCTTAAGAGGATTTTTTACAAAATAAGTCATCTTGAAATTTAGAAATGCAATTTACAATAGATAAAATTTCCTTTTTTTATAGTAGAATAATTTTGTTGAGGTCCGAGCCATAAACCTGAATGAAACCGAACTAGCTGCTCTTTATCAGACTCTTGTAATCGTTGTTTTAATACACCACCATATCCTATATCAGAAGCATCGACTTCTACTATCATATAAGTAGACAGATGGGAGATGCACAAACAAGGTCGAGACTTTACCTTTTCTTTAATAGTTTTTACAATATCTGTATGTTGATTAGACCAAGGAACTGGCTTCTTTCTAAGATGCTTGAAAAGAGGAGCACATAAGTGTCTAAGGTTAGGAAAGAAGTCGGACACATAATTAAGGCATCCTAAAAATCTTTGTAGTTGTCTTTTATCCTTAATCTCGTCTGGAAATTTTTCAGCAAAAGTTAAGGACCTAGTAATAGGTTTGATGGTACCCTGATAAATATCATGACCAAGAAATCTAATTTTTGTTTGAAATAAAATCATTTTAGCGTCTAATCCATTTCTTTTAATTACTTCGAAGAAGATATTTAAATTCTTGAAATGTTGATCTAAAGTTTTTGAAAATATTAAAACATCATCTATATAAACAATAGCAAAAAATAGTATATGGATTAAAAATATCGTTCATAATATTTTGAAATTCAGAAGGAGCATTCTTTAGTCCAAATGGCATCACATTCACTCATAATGTCCAAAAGGAACTGCAAAAGCTGTTTTATAACTATCAGAATCAGCAACTTGAATTTGCCAAAATCCTGATTTCATATCAAATTTTGAAAATATTTTAGCATCAAAAAGTCTATTTAAAAGATCTCTTTTATTTGGGATAGGATATCGTATCCATTCAAGGGATAGGATATCGTATCCATTCAAGAACTTTGTTAAGAGGTTTGTAATTAATAACAAGGCGAGGAATTCCACGTTCCTGTTCCGCCGCATTATTAACATAAAAGGTAGCACAACTCCAAGGAGATTTTGAAGGTCCAATAAGTTTTTTTTTTTAATTTTTTTTATCAAGGAGATACTGGATTTCTTTCTTCCAGAATTCAAGAAGTTGAAAATTCATTTGACATGAACGAGTCTTTGTAGGAATACTTCGTTCATCGAAATTTTTGATATAGGGAAGAGAAACCACATGTTTCTTTCATTCCCAAAAGACATTTGGAAGATCAGCGTAGACTTGTCTTTTAATAAGCTGCTCAAGATCAAGAATCTTATTTTGAATTGAAGGGGTTTTCAATTGTTCCTCAATTCTTAGAAAAGAAAGTTCTTCTTGTAAATGACTAATTTGTTTTTGTTTGGTAGTCAAAACATTAATTTGTCGAAAAATGGAAGACGTTTGTAATAAAGAAATATCTCGTTGGTTGGCAGATGACAAAACTGAAAAGAAATGGGTTTCCCCATTATATTAGTATGAACTCCAGTTTCATTAACATAAAACGCATATATCTGTGTTAAAAATGGAGTTCCTAAAATAATATCATTTGTAATATTTTCTACTATTAAAAAAATATTTTTAAAACAATAATCATTATTTTGAATATAACCTTTGTTAAATTTATATTTAATTTGTAAAAGCTCACCATTTGCACTGTGAAGATTTTCTTTTGTTCTTTCACAAAATTTTGTAGGAACAATGCCTCCACGAATGCAATTTTGGTAAGCTCCACTATCAATAAGAGCGACTAGGTTAGCAGAAAAGTCATTTACAACAAGCTTAACTACAGAATACCATTTTTAGAAAGTGACTTGAGAAATTGTTTGTATAAATGAATTATTTGAAAGTTCAGAAGTGTTCTTTCAGAAATACGAAGAATAAAAACTGTATTAGAAGGAGCTTTGGAAGAACTAGGAAATTGATTTTCTATTAAAGTAAATTTGGTTTCAAATTCCAAATCTTTTGCTCTTAAATCAAGGATTTCTTGTTTAAGAGTTAGAACTTGAACTTTGAGCTCATTCACTTCAGTTTGAAGTTCTTTTGTGGAGATTGATTGAAAGGGATTTAGTATAGGGAACTTATTGTAAAGTTTAGAGAGGTTTGGAGTTTCTTCAGGAAAACTGAAAGGCTTTTGTTCTTCTTTTAAAATCAGTTAATTCAACTTCTCTAAATACTCTCTTTTGGTTTCATCATCAGAAATTTTTCCTATAAGGTCTAGAAGGAATTCTTTCTGCGACCTATTGGTGGATTGGAGATGATTCATACTCTGAATCCTCTTCCTCTGTTTCAAGATAGTAGTTATCATTATTGTCTGAATCTGATACATCTTGGGTAAGGATTGATAAGAGCTTCTTTTGTAAGTCTGGGTCATGGGCAAATAGTTCATTTATTTTCTTCTCAGTTTTACACTAAAAAGCTTTATGACCCGATTTGCCACATTTGTAGCAGACTACCTTCTTTTTATTGTTCTTATTCTTCCTAAAAGGAAGAGGAGGCTTAGTCTGCTATGGTCTAACACTAGTGTGCTGGGGTCTTTTAGGTTTTCTAGAAAGTGTTTTTTGAGCCTTTTTGGATATGGAAGAAGGGGCCGTAATTTTTACCATATCAAATGCTTCACAGAATGTTCCTATCTCTTTTCGAAATTGAGCACTTTCTGATCCATATTTAGCTTGGAGTATTAAGTCATTGCAGAGAGCAAGTCCTTCTGTTTTGATAACTCCAAATAATTGGTCAAAGGTAAGAGAATGGAAAGGAATGTCCTTCGTGTTTAAAAGAAAATGTAATTTTGAAAGAACTCTTTCACCAAAGAGTTTAGGAAGACCAGCCACAAAGCATTCTTTCCAAAACCCTTGAGTTCCATCTTCTCTTTTTAAAACATTTGTAAGGAAGACATCTTTGTACCATCTATAATCACTTAGGGTTGGACAACGTAAATTAATAAGGACAGATTTGGCTGTGGCTTGAGTGTCATTTGGGTTTCTTATAAAATGAAGGGTAATGGTGTGGATAAGGAGCTCATTACCATCAGATCTTCCCTCTGTATTGTGGTCTAAAATTGAGACTCTTTGTTCTAAGGTTAGAAAATTGTCGCACCAATTCTTTAGTTGTCCTATAAATCCCAAGGATATAACAGTGGCTATATTTCTAGGTGTGTAATTTCTAGCCTTATAAGCAGCTGATGCCATCCATATTTCATGAAGGGTAGAAAGGATTTCATGTTCTGATTTCCCATCTATATTCCATTCATAGATTGGGTTGTTATCATAATGCCCAGCTACAAATTGTCCTCTCTCTTCATATTGCATGTCCGGAGGAGTGGGTCTAGAATAATAAATCCTAGTTTTTGTATTATTCCAAGATATAATATTATTTAGTTCTAACGAGGTTCCTATAGGTTCTTCCTTAAGGGTGGCAACCGTTTCTTCGTCGCTTAACTCTAAATCAGAAGTAGAAGAAGAAGAACTATTTTGCAATTGGTATGCTTTGTCTAAGCAGTTTACGCCTTTGCCTTTAATAGAGGATTATATTTCTTTCAACTGGTCTGAAATACTACTGAGAAGGCCTTTATTAGAATTTAAAGCTGCCTCTATAAAGGATTCTTCTATTTGTTGAGGAATGCTATCTAGTTTGAAGAATGGTTTGGAAATAGAATTGGTGAACGAAGAGCTAGGAGATGCTTTACAAGAATCTACTTTAGTGGAAACTAAGCTCAATTGGTTCGCTATAGTTTTTGGAACGGTATTGGTATAATTGGCTTGTTGATGTATTTTTTGGAGGTCATCTACAGTAGCTGTATCGTTCCTTCCTGACCTTTTTTGTAAGGTGAAGCAATTACTTCTTCACCATGTAAATTCAATTTTATAGCCTAGGTAGATGGCGGATGTATTTTTATGACAGTCGCTCCATCTTCTAAATGCCAATTTCGAAAAAGATTGGTTTGAACATTGATATAAGGGACGAAGTAAGGCTGAAAAATTCCTTTCTTTGAAGTAAAAGTTGGGAACCATATAAAGAAAGGAATATTAATAGATAGCCTTTCCATATTAGGTATCCATACTTGCTTAATGTATGATTTAAAGTCCTTATGTAGACCATCAAACCAATCACGATTGGTTTTATTTGTAAAGGAATAATAATCTTCCTTTAGAAAAGACCAATCGATTTGGAAGTTGAATGTTGTAAGAACATTTATACGACCAGCTATACCTGATGAGGTGGGCGAAGGAGGATCATTTGAAACAGGTACAAGGATAGGATTCTTAAATCAAAAGCGCTGATAATTTTTAAAATATTTCGAGTGACTGGAAGGGTAATCTTAAAAAGATCTTCTAGCATAGGAAGAACTAGGATGAGAGGTTTGTTCCCTCATAGATTTAAATCGTAGAATAACCCGACCATCAGGTTCTTTTGTAATTTGGTCTATGTACTTTTCTTCCAACTGAGCTATAGGTTGAGAATTTTCTATTTCAAGTTCATCTGGGATTATTTCATCCCACTTCAAAAGCTTTGGTGTGAAAACAGTTGGTTTGTCGTCAGCAATTTGTAATGAAACTGTTTCTTTAGAATTAGAGGGAAGAGGGCTTGAGTATTTTGTATTCAAATTTGTTGACATAAGTCGAAAATAAACTCGATACATAACAACAAAATTTTGAAATCATGAAATTCGTCTCCTTGAATATGTACATCAAGTTTCAAAGCCTCTAAAGTCATTGGACAAGTCAAATCAACAGGAAAATCAGATAACAATTAAAAAATATAGGACCATTATGAATATTTGTAGGGAAATTGGAATCTAATAAACCAACCTTTGGGGGTGCTTTGATTTAACGAACCAACCTTAAAAATTAATATTAGACGAACTGACCTTAACACTTTATTTTTTCTAACGAACCGCCACCGAGTCCAACTCATCGGAAATGTGACGTGGCGGTGGCAGTGGCTTATTAGGCAGTTTTTTAAGTAAAAAAAATAGTCATATTTTTGCTGAGTTGGATTAAAATAATCAACAATTTTCATCTTTTTAAAATCCACCTCATCACCTCTCTCTCTCTCTCTCTCTCCCCCCCCTTCTCTCCACTCTCCAACGACCCTACCCTCTCTCTCTCTCTCTCTCAAACCCCCCAGCCCCGACCCATCTCTCTCTCTCTCTCTCAACCCCCCAGCCCATCTCCCCAACCTGTCACTTTCTCTCTCAACTCCACCCCACCATCACCCTTCCTCACCACTGCCACCACCACCTCCACTGCCGCCATCTCCACCGCCACAACCACCACCTCACCCCCTTCTCTCTCTCTCTCTCTCTCTCTCTCTCAAACTCTAATTATACGTAGGATTAACATGGACATATATTGAGTAATTTCCTTCATGCCCTCGGAAAAACTTCTCCCACAGAGGAGCCAAAGGGAGTGGACCACGTACCAGGAACAGAAACACAATCTTGGGGGTCCCACTCAAGTCGTCGTAATTTCCCCCCTTCAGTTTGGGCTCCATTGAAGCCCGTCACAACAGTTCCTCGTCCTCCATGATGTACATTGGCTGCAACCGCGGATGTGGTGGTGGAGGGGGAGGCGGCGAAGGCAGAGGTGGAGGTGGCGGAGGAGGAGGTGGAGGTTGCGGTGGCGGTGGTGGTGGAGGGCTGAGGACGAAGGTGGTGATGGTGGGTTTGAGGCTGAGGAAGAAGTTAGAGAAGGGGGAGGAGTTAGAAGAAAAAGAGATTCCAATAATTAAGCCACAACAAAAGAAGAGGAGATAAGGGATGAAGATAAAGACATGGTTAATTAGTTTGTGATTTGAAGAAGGGAATAGGAGAAGCCCCTTTGGTTGCTCATCTTGCTGGGGCTTCATGGTTTATTATTAATGAAGTTACAAAGTGCAGAGGGAACAAACATAGGGTTTATATATAAAGAGAGGTGTAATTAAAACAATGAAAGAGGGTTATACGTAGCAATGAAGGATGAGTTTTGAGATAGAGAGAGAGAGAGAGAGAGAAGGGGGGGGTGAGGTGGTGGTTATGGCGGTGGAGATGGCGACAATGGAAGTGGTGGTGGCAGTGGTGAGGAAGGGTGATGGTGGAGTGGAGTTGAGAGAGAAAGTGAGAGGTTGGGAAGATGGGCTGGGGGGGGTTGAGTGAGAGAGAGAGGTGATGAGGTGGATTTAAAAAAAATGAAAATTGTTGACTATTTTAATTAATCCAACTCAGCAAAAATATGACTAATTTTTTTCTTTTTTTTTTTTACTTAAAAAACTGCCACATAAGCTACCGCCACGTCAAACTTCCGACGAGTTGGACTCGGTGGCGGTTCGTTAGAAAAAATAAAGTGTTAAGGTCAGTTCGTCTAATATTAATTTTCAAGGTTGGTTTGCTAAATCAAAGCACCCCCAAAGGTTGGTTTATTAGATTCCAATTTCCCATATTGGTATGGACCATAGCTAAGAGAGAAGTTTTGTAACGCTTAAGCCTTTTATCTCTGAGTGCCAAATAAATTGGAGCATTGACACCTCTTTTGACAAATGGCTTAACTGCTACTTGAACTAAACCAATATGCATGAATCTATATTTAGCCTTTAAATGGCTTTCTATAGATTTTGGTTTTATTAAAGAAATATTTTTGTAAACCATTTTGTAAACTTATAATTTATTCATGAGTTTTTACGGAATAAGTGGTTGAGAAATCAAAAGTTCCAATTTTGTAAATACTACTCACATCTACCTTAGGTATACTCCAACTATGGTATTCATCAGGACTGGGAGCCTTAATCAAACGCCCAGTTCTAATTTCATTACTGTTTACTATATCTCTACTATTAATACTATCAGAATTAAAAGACAATAATCTTCTTAATCTAGACGCCATGGCTAATGCATTAAGACAATAATTAAAGCCTTAATGTAGACGGACGGGACAAACGGACTACCTTCCGGGACCACCTTTAACGGCTAACCAACGCCTGACCAACGCCTGACCAACGCCAACACCGACCGGATGCCTCTATGCTAACTCTGCAATTAACGATTTTCTTATTAAGACATTAGACGTTCATGGCTCTTATACCAGCATGCAGGATTTACCTCCTGGCAAAAGTAAGGGCCAAAATTTTTACTAACCACATTTTACCTTGTAGGTACTATTTGTCGGCACGAAACTAAAAAATGATGAATTATTCCTACAATTGCTCAACAGAAGATAGACCTTTGATTGACATTTCTCTGCAACATTATGAAGAAGTGTTATAGAAGATAGACCTTTGATTGACATTTCTCTGCAACATTATCAAGAAGTGTTAGACAAAAGACAAGCTACGTTCTTCCAAAGTTAAAGATTCCCTCCTAATATAGTAGAAGATGAATGTGTTTATTTTTCTATATAAGGAGTAGTATTTCATTCAAGTAGGAGTATCGAAAAATAATCAAGTGAAATCCCTATTGAATTTTGTCATCTTTCTCTCTTGTAATCACTTTATTATATATATATATATATATATATATATATATATATGGGAAATTGGATTCTAATAATACGAACTTCTGGCCATATAAGACTTAATAATACAAGCTTTCAATTTAGTGATGAATAACATGAACTTTGACCCCTTGTTGCCCTCAGTAACACGCCACCGAGTTAAGATTAACTTAACTCGGTGGCGATCCTAGCTGGCGACGGAGGGATGAATTTAGTCAATTTTAACTTGCCACGTCAGCCACCCTCTCTCTCTCTCTCTCTCTCTCTCTCTCTCTCTCTCTCTCTCTCTCTCTCGTTCTAGAATTGCAGCCCTCTTCTTCTTCCTCGCTCTTTCTCTCTCCTTTGTCTCTCTACTACTTCACCTTCTTCTTCTATCATCACCCTCATCCATCTCCACCACTACAATATTACAAGTTAATCTTAACTCTAATCTTTGTTTAAAACTCTAATCTTCGCCACTGCCTCGTCTTCCATGTCCTAATCCCTCATTTCCTGTCTCCCTTCAAATTCAATTCCCATTGAAATTAGGGAGAAATTAATCACCCTTTAATCCTTCCAAACATAACATCCATTCTTCTTAATCAAGCCCTAATCAAGCCCCACTCAATGGGCATCCCAGAAAAAGAACGAAGACGAGTAATATTCACATACGGAACCCTAAAAAAAGGGTTCTCCAACCACCACCTGATGGAATCCCTCCTCAACTCCGGCGACGCCGTCTTCCTCGGGGCCCACAGCACCGCCGAGCCCTACCCCATCGTGTGCGGGCCATACCGGGTCCCCTTCCTCCTCAACCTCCCGGGCCACCTGCTTGAATTTGTGGGGTTCTTAAGTGTAATTAGTGACAGTAACTTGATTTTTCAGTGAACAGTTTAGATTATGATTTATGGAGTAATTTTTTTTTTTATCTAGAAGTATTTTTTGTCCCTCTGTTTGGCTTGTTGTTATTTATTTATATGTCTTCTGGGTTTGAGATCCAATTATATGCAGAGTTTTAAACAAAGATTAGAGTTTTTCTTCTTCCATCCTTCTTTTTCTCTCTCTTTGTATGTGTAGTGGTGGAGATGGATGAGGGTGATGATGGAAGAAGAAGGTGAAGTAGTAGAGAAAAAGAGAGAGACAGAGGAGAGAGAAAGAGGGAGGAAGAAGAAGAGGGCTGCAATTCTGGAACGGGGGGGGGGGGGGAAGAGAGAGAGAGAGAGAGAGAGAGAGAGAGAGAGAGAGAGAGAGAGAGAGAGGAGAGAGAAAGAGAGAGGGTGGCTGACGTGGTAAGTCAAAATTGACTAAATTCATCCCTCCTCCGCCAGCTAGGGTCACCACCAAGTTAAGATTATCTTAACTCGGTGGCGTGTTACTGGGGACAACAGGGGGTCAAAGTTCATATTATTCATCACTAAATCGAAAGTTCGTATCATTAAGTCTTATATGGCCAAAAGTTCGTATTATTAGAAACAAATTTCCCTATATACACACACACATACACGCACACACACACACACACACATATATATATATATATATATATATATATATATATATATATATATATATATATATATATATATATATATATATATATATATATATATATATATATATATATATATATATATATATATATATATATATATATATATATATATAAGGAAATTGGATGACAATAATCCCTACTTTAATTTGTATTCTGATGGTAAAAAAAAAAACAATTTATATTGTAGTGGTACCAAATCCATCACCATTTTCTTTTTATTTTTTTCATGCCTACCCCATATTGTTTTTGTTTTGTTGGTTCCCGCCCCCAGATAGGTACTGAAGTGTAGTTATTAAAACATTTTTTAAATTATTTTTTTGAGATTCTGAGCAATTATTATGATTTTTTAAAAGGAATAAAATTGAAAAAATCATAAAAAATCATAAAAAATTGGGAGAAATGTTGTAAATTCATAAAATCGTGGTAAAGTGTTATACAAAGTTTTGAATCAAATGCAACACAAAATATTTAGGGTATACTCTCGATTATGTCCCACTACAATACAATTTTTATTTTTTTTTACCACCAGAATACAAATTGAAAGTAGGGATTATTGCCATCCAATTTGCAAAAGTAAGGATTATTAGAATCCAATTTCCCTATATATATATATATATATATATATATATATATATATATATATATATATATATATATATATAATCCCTACTTTCAATTTGTATTCTGGTGGTAAAAAAAAAATAAAAATTGTATTGTAGTGGGACATAATTAAGAGCATACCCTGAATATCATAGATTTTGTATTGCATTTGATTCAAAACTTTGTATAATAGTTTACCACGATTTTTAATGAATTTACAACACTTCCCCCAATTTTTTTGAATTTGTTTTCTATTTTTTATGATTTTTTCAATTTTATTCTTTTTAAAAAATCATAATAATTGCTCGGAATCTTAAAAAAATAATTTAAAAAATGTTTTAGCAACTACACTTTATTCTCTATCTGGGGGCAGGAACGAAAAAAACAAAAACAATATGGGGTAGGCATGAAAAAAATAAAAAGAATGTGGTGATGGATTTGGTACCACTAAAATACAATTTTATTTTTTTTTTGGACCACCAGAATACAAATTGATAGTAAGGATTATTGTCATCCAATTTGCAAAAGTAGGTATTATTAGAATCCAATTTCCCTATATATATATATATATATATATATATATATATATATAGGATAATTGGATTCTAATAATCCCTACTTTAACCAATTGGACAATGGTGGACAATACTTTCATTTTGTATTCTGATGGTCCAAAAAAAAATTGGATTTGAGTGGACACCATGAGTTTATATATATATATATATATATATATATATATATATATATATATATATATATATATATATATTTGGACCATTACAATCCAATTATATATATATATATATATATATATATATATATATATATATATATATATATATATATATAGGATAATTGGATTCTAATAATCCCTACTTTCACCAATTGGACAATGATGGACAGTACTTTCACTTTATATTCTGATGGTCCAAAAAAAATGGATTTGAGTGGGACACCACCGAGTTGAGTGGTGGTGACTCGGTGGTTTTCTGACATGGCACATTGACCATGTGGTTGATCGAGTTGATCGTGCCACGTCACTAATAAAACACATACCAAAGCTTTTTTCCTTTTTTTTGGAGTCCAGCATGAAATTTTTTTTACCCCCTTTTCCCCTACTTTCTCTCTCTTCTTTTTACCCACCCCTCTCAGTTTTCTCTTTCTATAAAAATCATCCCCACCCAAAATTACCAACAAACAATCAGGCTTAGCACAACACAACGCAAAAACCCCCATCTCTTTCTACTTTCTCTTTCTAGACTCAAGACAGAGCAGATAGATGGGCAACACCGCCGGAAAACTGACCCCCTGCCTCTGCCCCGCCTGCACCGCTGGCGAGATTTCCCGGCGACACGACATCGTCGTCGTCTTCAACCACCGTCTCACCGCCCACGACGACGACGACCTCAGCGACTCTTTCTGCTACATCTGCCCTGACCAGTTCGGCCCCATCTCCGCCTCCTCCTCCTCCTCCTCCAAACCCACCACCACCTTCGCCACCCCCCACCAAACGCCGCCGTTCTTCCGTACGATCTCCGGTGCATCCATATCTGCCAACACCTCCACCGCTCTCTCCACCACCCTCCTCCTTGACCCTTACCCGGCCACCAAGTTTGTTACGGGCAGCAAGTTAGTCAAACTTTGTATTGTCTATACATATTCAACCCACCAATCCCATCTCTACTCACAGACAAACAAAACTACAATTACCCAGATAAGATAACACATCCCCTCATTCTCTTCTTCTTAATTTTATTTTACCCATCCCCACCACTTCAATATTTCAATCCTTCATCGTCTTCTTCTTCTAAACCCTACACCCTCTCTAAAACCCTAATCAGCTCATCTTCCACAAAGTTATGATTTCATTACCGACATGCTTGTGAAGAAAAAATGAAGGATTTCATTTATGGTGGAATACTTTTGAGGTTCTGCGGAGATGTTGGATGGATATACCCTCTAACGCGTTTCTTATGCTGATTTTAGGGTATTGCAAGAATGGTATGTTTTTTAATGGTCTGACGCGTTTCGAAAAATCCATCTGGGTGTGTGTCAAATTTGAATGGTCGGACCATCACCGCCGTCTCCTCCAACTTGAGTATCCGGCATTCAATCGGGTTGGGTTTTTGGATCTTTATTGAAGAGGAAGAACAAAAACAGAGGTGCTCTGTTTTTGGGTGTGTTGTGGCTGTATGTATGCAGGGGGAGGGGAATTAATAAATGAAATGAAAAAATGAGGAAGCATGCCAGGGAGATATAATAAAGACTGTCAGAGAGAGAGAAAGAGAGAGGAGGGAGAGAGAGAGAGAGAGAGAGAGAGAGAGAGAGAGAGAGAGAGAGAGAGAGAGGAGAATCTATGGGTGCGGGAATTAGAAAGGGAAAAAAGAAGAGAGAGGAAAGGAAAAGGGGTTAAAAAAATTTCCAAGATGGACTTAAAAAAAAAAAAGAAAAACCTGTGTGGCACTCAAAATTGAAGTCAGCCCGGACAAACACATTGTCAATGTGCCATGTCAGCAAACCACCGAGTCACCGCCACTCAACTCGGCGGCGTCCCACTCAAATCCAATTTTATTTTTTTTAGACCACCAGAATACAAAGTGAAAGTACGGTCCACCATTATCCAATTGGTGAAAGTAGGGATATATATATATATATATATATATATATATATATATATATATATGTAGAATGTGGAGGTGAATTTGGTACCATTATAATCCAATTATATATTTTTTTGGACCACCTGAATACGAATCGAAAGTTCGTAAAACATCGTAAAAAAATTGAAAAAAATTGGGAGAAATGCCGTAAATTCATTAAAAATCATGGTAAAGTGTTATACTAAGTTTTGAATCAAATGCAACATAAAATCTATGATATTTAGGGGATACTTCTAATGATGTCCCATTACAATCCAATTATATATTTTTTTTGGACCACCAGATTACAAATCGAAAGTAGGGATTATTTGATGCGTAATTTGATCAGGGAGACGTTCAACCAATCTCAACATGGGACACTTCATGTGAATTAGGGTAGAAGAGGGGATGGTTCACGTGAATAGAAGAGAGAAAGTGGAGGGAAAACATGCTATTTTGTCGTGAGGACTTTTGTGGATCAAGAAACAATAAAGATTGAATCTTGAATAGGGAAGAGGGATTCTTGATGGAGGCTTGTGTGAGAGAGTTGGACGAAATATGGAGGAAGTAGAGGGGGAGATGGCGTGAGTTATGGGGGAGATGGAGAGAATAATGATGGAAGGAGTTTGTTGGAGGAGAGAGAAAAGTTGTTGGAAGGTTGTTATGGAGAGAGAGGGAGTTTGCTGGAGCTTTTGTGAGAGAGAGAAGAAGTGAACATTTCAGAGAGAGAGGGAGTAGGACGTTGGGATGGAGGGGGTAAACAAAGGGAATTATCTTCTATATTGATAGAAAGATAATTGAGAAATTATCTTAACTGTATTGACAGAAAGATAAAATCGGATAGAACTAAGTTTCTAACTTGAATCCACAAGTTAGATAACCTAGGGCTAACTTGATCTAGACCGCAACCTAGGATCAAGCTCTCCTAACCACTTGTGTGCCATGCCAAGATACAATAGAAGAAAAAGGGAGAGATTTATCCAAACACTCTAGGGGGTAAGCTCAAAGCTTGATTCATATTTCTAAACTTGATTGTGTTTCAAACGATTACAAGCCTAAGCTATTTATACTAGACTCAAACCTAGGGCTTCTAGTAAACCCTAGCTTAGCATGTAAGCCAAGACTTCTAATGTTAGACGCCTACTACTCCATCTCCTCCTTGGATTAGGACTCCTTATCCAAAGGGGAGTTGCTTACAACAACCTTATCCTAATTGCAATTGGCTTCCTAATCCAATATGGATTAGTTACAAGATAGCCAACCTTATCTAGGATAATATTGGACAAAAATTGGCGCCTAATCTAACTCTATCACACGCCTAAAGCACATACACACACTTCTAGAATATTCTAAAACAACTTAGAATATTCTAGACTTATCTAGACTCCTATTGAACTTCTTATGACTTGATGCTCAATGGACTGAAAGAGATCAAGTTTAGACAGATCTCCAACATTCTTCCCAGATGACCAAGAATTTGGCTTTGAACTTAATGGACTGAAAGAGATCTTCTTACTGTACAAGCGGAGTTAGCTTCCATTCTCTTCCGTGAATCTAGGGTCACCGAACTTCTCACAATAATAAGTTAAAGGACAACCCTCTTGAGATAGATTTGATTGAACAGTTCCAATACTAACTCCAGAAGCATCACACTCAGCCTCAGACTTCTTATCAAAGTTGTGTAGGGTTAGGACAGGTGTGGTGCAGAGTTTTCTTTTGCTGGTGTCGAACACTTGTTGGATTGTTGGAGCCCACGAAAACTCCTTAGACTTTAGTAGCTCGACCATAGGTGATAGAATAGTGCTGAAATTCTTCACAAACCTCTTATAGAAAGAAGTCAAGCCGTGGAAGATTCGATCACCAAGAATATTAGTTGGAGTAGACCACTCCTTGCTAGCTTTGACCGTTTCTTCATCAAGCTGGATCACTTCAGCCGAGAGTACATAGCCAAGAAGGACTATGTTGTTGATGAAGAAGTAACACTTGGATAGTTTCACATGCATCTTTTCGTGAGCCAAGATCTCCATAATAGATTGGAGGTGAAAAGTATGATCTTTCTCACTCTTGCTATTCACAAGCATATCATCAAAGTAGACAACAACACACTTGCTAATAAGGGGCTTCAAAACCTGATTCATCGATCTCATTAAAGCATAAAGAACATTAGTTATTCGAATAGCCATGACTAACCATTCATAGAGATCTCCTTTGGTTTTGACAGAAGTGTCCCCTTCTTGAATTCGAACTAGATCAAGATACCCACTTCTTGGACCAGCCTTTGAAACGATCTGGGTACCATCTAGCTCGTTGATTAGATCTTCAATTCTAGGAAACCTATACTTGATAGGACTCTTGTTGATGAACAGACTTTGGCTTCCTTCTTCCTTTGGGACCAAAAGGGCAGGAACGTCGCATGAATTACAGTTTTCCCTGATTATACCCTTTCTTTGAAGATCTTCATCTTGCCCTTGAACCTCTTGAGTGTCACTAGGGTTCACGTGAGTTGTTGGTTCATGATGTACGACTGATCTAGGAATGGGATCAGTTTGGACTTCACGTTGGGGTAGTTTCTCCTCTAGGAACACATGAGGGTGTTTCTCTCTAAGAGGGGTGACGAGAGGAGGGTTGCCGTGACTAGGTTCTTCATGGGTGGGCCGTTTGTGGCTAGGGTTTGTGTTTGGGTCTGAAGGAGTGATCTCCTTATGCTCACTAAACTCAGGGCGTTCAGTGGTCATAGAAGTGATGGGAGTTGGATCACTCTCTTTGGGTGGGGACGGTTAGAAGACTTTTAGTGGAGCTAGGGTTATCTTTTTGTTGTTGAGCCTGAAAGTGTAAGTATTGGCTCTTTCATTGTGCGTCACGCTCCTGTCAAATAACCATGGTCTTCCAAGCAGAATATGACAAGCATCCATAGGCAAAACGTCACACCATATAGAATCTTGATAAGATTTGCCAATGGAAAAGCTTACCAAACGTCGTTGAGTAACTTGTAAACCTTCACCCTGATTGAGCCATTGAATGGTGTAGGGTTTGGGATGGGGACTTGTTTCCAGTTGAAGTTTGTCAACCATAGTTGTAGAAGCCACGTTGGTGAAGCTTCCTCCATCAACGATCAAGGAACAAACCTTTCCTTTGATTATGCAACGAGATTGAAAGAGGGCTTCTCGTTGTTGTTGATCTTCTGGAACAATCGAACTACTGAGGACTCGCCTCATGATGAACAATTCGCGAGCCATGGAGGAGTTTTCGAAAGTTTGGGTATGGAGGGGAATGTGTTTGGGCTGTTTGAGGAGTTTAGGGTCGCAGGTTTAAGCTTTGGACTTGCAGGTCAAGCTTTTAGACTTGCAGGTTAAGCTTTAGACTTGCAGGTTAAGCCATTGGACTAAAGATTTGAAAGTTATGTGTTTGGGTTAACCTTGGGGTTCAAGGTTGCACTTAACTACAACCTAGAGCTCTGATACCAAAATTATGATGTATAATGGGATCAAAGATTCTATCTTGATCAAATTACACATCAAGGGAGACGTGCAACCAATCTCAACATGGGACACTTCACGTGAATTAGGGTAGAAGAGGGGATGGTTCACGTGAATAGGAGAGAGAAAGTGGAGGGAAAACAAGCTATTTTGTCGTGAGGACTTTTGTGGATCAAGAAACAATAAAGATTAAATCTTGAATAGGGATTCTTGATGGAGGCATTTGTGAGAGAGTTGGACGAAATATGAAGGAAGTAGAGGGGGAGATAGCGTGAGTTATGGGAGAGATGGAGAGAATAATGATGGAAGGAGTTTGTTGGAGGAGAGAGAAAAGTTGTTGGAAGGTTGTTTTGGAGAGAGAGGGAGTTTGTTGGAGCTTTTGTGAGAGAGAGAAGAAGTGAATGTTTGAGAGAGAGGGAGTAGGACGTTGGGATGGAGGGGGTAAACAAAGGGAATTATCTTCTCTATTGATAGATAGATAATTGAGAAATTATCTTAACTGTATTGATAGAAAGATAAAATCGGATAGAACTAAGTTTCTAACTTGAATCCACAAGTTAGACAACCTAGGGCTAACTTGATCTAGACCCCAACCTAGGATCAAGCTCTTCCTAACCACTTGGGTGCCATGCCAAGATACAATAGAAGAAAAAGGGAGAGATTTATCCAAACACTCTAGGGGGTAAGCTCAAAGCTTGATTCATATTTCTAAACTTGATTGTGTTTCAAACGATTACAAGCCTAAGCTATTTATACTAGACTCAAACCTAGGGCTTCTAGTAAACCCTAGCTTAGCATGTAAGCCAAGACTTCTAATGTTAGACGCCTACTACTCCATCTCCTCCTTGGATTAGGACTCCTTATCCAAAGGGGAGTTGCTTACAACAACCTTATCCTAATTGCAATTGGCTTCCTAATCCAATATGGATTAGTTACAAGATAGCCAACCTTATCTAGGATAATATTGGACAAAAATTGGCGCCTAATCTAACTCTATCACACGCCTAAAGCACATACACACACTTCTAGAATATTCTACAACAACTTAGAATATTCTAGACTTATCTAGACTCCTATTGAACTTCTTATGACTTGATGCTCAAGTTTATAATATACTTGGCATCTTACATTATTTAAGATAAAACTAAAAGCTATTTAAATCACACCAAAATAATAATAAGCTAAATAAAGCTAATAAAGATAAAGTTACATCCAAAAGATTAAAATCAAGAATGGATATCATCTTGGACGTGAACTTGGGCCTTGTTCTTGGGCTGGTTGGCGTGATCTTGTATGTTCTAGGATGTTTGGACATCCTCTTGCATAAAGAACATACCATATGAATGGGCCTTTGGGCCTCTATGCTCATCTTTTCCTCCAAGATTCGTTCTACCTCTTTATAGGTGAGTTGGCCCTCCTTTGATGGGCTTGATGTGGGCTGAAATACATCATTATTGTTGTCCAATTTGCAAAATTTGGGATTATTATAATCCAATTTTCTTATATATATATATATATATATATATATATATATATATATATATATATATATATATATATATATATATATATATAAAGCTTTAGTGAAACTTAAATTCAAGTAATTGAAATGAAACACGTAAGAAGAACAAAGATGAATGAATTAAAAACTTACTTTGGTTGAATAAAAAATCAACGTACAAGAGAATTTGAATACAATGCTCTCTTCAGAAGGATGGAGAGTATGGAAGGATTTGGAGTAAGAAAGGGTATGGGATTACAATTGAGGGAGTGGTTGATGAGTGAGTGAGAGAAAGGTTGCTTGAGAGTGCTTGTGCGTACAAGTGATTATGGGATGAAGTAATGAGTTTATGAGATGCGATGCCTCAAAACTAAACTATGGAATACATATTTATAGAATACAACATTGAATTATCTTCAAACACTTGGACGGTGGATACTCCTTGATTGGAATGAAATCCTGATCTTGATAATATCTCCGACAAACTTGAATTATTGTGGACTGTAGATTTGAACCACGTAGCACCTTGAACAGTATTGATTGTACAGTAATTGATGAATCAGCTTCTTGGAATAGTGACCAAAATAATTTCCCAGCATGAATGACATTTGACAAAATTGATTGACATCCACAATATGACTTGAGCGAATGACTTGAATGACTCCATTTTGGAGTGTTGTATTCATTGAGTGAAGATCATAATTGAATTCTATCTATACTTCCCTCCCGGGGGCTTTTTGGAGTGAATTTGTGAATTTCACCAAGTCTTGAAATGATACCTGCAAAGAAAACGTTAGTAGTAAATTTTTTTTATTGAATATCCACATATGAGATTTTAAATCTCATATGGGTCTTCAGCACAAGGTCCATCAAATGGATCATAACTTGAATGGACTGATGTTGAAGATTATGATGAATTGGCACTTTAAAGAAGAAATAGCTGTTGTTGTTGCTTTTTGAGTAATTTAATCTCCTGCTTGAGTAATTGAATTTCATCAACTTGAGGTTTTGCCTTTTCTTTTCCTTTTGATTTTTTGTCTTGCTTTTGTGGAGTTGCTGGGATGGCTTGAGCTGGTGGAGTTGGCTTAACACCCAATGCAGATTGGACATTAAACTTGTCCCACGATTTAATTTTGTACTCGCGAACCAAGGAAAATGATGTTGCTGGCTTGTAATGTTGAGTAATCAGGAATGACCAGCAAAAAATCCATGAAAAACCATATTTCTTATGGAATGATATCTCCTTGAGATCTGGACTGATAATTGAATTTATTGAATAAGTGTTGTAAGCACGTTTGACTTCTTCTGGCCATATATGTTGAGTACTTCCCATTGTGATCCACCATTCGTAGAACCCTATGGGAAATTGAATCTTTGTTCTAGTGTCAAAACTAATAAACCATGAATGATTGAATGGACGGTAGAGGAATGTATAATACCAGACATTGTCATAATCAACATAGTTGTAGCCTACTAGCAAAATCTTTGCCAGTCAGCACTTTGAGGATCCTAATTTTTGAATAGACTATAGAGTTGGAGTTGGTGCGATATGGAACATGTTGAATTTCGACTGATTTTGAATCAACAATTATGAATTCATAAAACACTCTGGTTTTTTGATGATTATCATGAAAAAAGGAACAATCATGTGTGAATGTGGTTTTGACAAATTCATTGAGTTGGGAAACGGATTGAGGTTGTCTAAATTTTGTGTAAAGGATATGGTCTTTATTTGGTTTTGTGAAATACTTGGAATCAGTAATGGAGGGTGGTTTTGAAGTTGCTTGAGTCTTTGAGGAGGCTTGGGCATATGAAAGAGTTGGAAATTCTTGACTGGGAAGAGCTTGAAAGGTGTTGGTAACAGGTATTGAATATTGAGAATGTATTTGAGTAGGAGGCTTCATTGCACAATGTTGTGGAGTTTGAATTGATCTTTCTTTCTTTCCATCTTGACTCATATTGAGAGTTGAAATAAAGAAAATTCAATAAAATATAATCTTAATGCAAAACATTTTTGAAAAACTTGTTTTGAAAAATATTTTTGAAATGCTTTTGCTCCGACTTAAATGTTATATGATAAGGTAATTGAGTAGTTGGGCTTCGACTCTAGCAAGTGCTTCCTTTGAATTCTTTATACGTTTCTCACAATTCCTCATTTCATCATTGAGATTACTTTCTCTTATGAGATTGTATCCGATTAATTTCATAATTGATTCTGATCTAAACCATTGTCCTTGGACTTCCTCTAATTGACGTTGATACTCTGGGCTTGAATAATATGCTTCTATTTCTGATGCAAATTCTTTGAATTTATTTTTTATTAAATCAAGTTGTTGAGTTTGAAAAAATATATAATTAATAATTCTATGTCGAGCTAATAACAAGACATATTTTGGAGTCCTTATAACAGTAATTTGAGGAAATATGAATACTTTTTAAGTAATGATAAATCATTTGAAATCATGGGAGAAAGAAATTTAAAAGAAATTAACTTTTACATAATCTTGGTGTGAACACCAAATTGATCTACCTTCAAAGGATAAGTTTGAGTAATAAAAGGAGTACCAAGAATAAATTCTTGACCTATATCTCTTACGAGAATAAATGAATTCTTGAAACAATAACCTTGATTGCAAACATAAGCATTTGGTAATTTAAACTTGATCTGTAGTGCCATGCCATTAGCACTATGAAAACGTTCTTTAGTTTTTTCATAAAACTAAGATGGAATTAATCCTTCTTTAATACAGTTTTGATCTGCACCACTATCTAATAAAGCAATAGTATTTAATTCAAAACTATCATTAATCTTAAGCATAATATGAATATACCGCTTTTGAAAATTAATATGATTAATAGTAGAAATAAATTGTTGATCATTTGAAGTACTTGGAATATCTTCAAATGAGAACTTGAAAAACTTGGCTTATTTTCTAATAATGCTAATCTTGTATCTAACTCATGATGTTTAGTTTGTAAAGAGCATAAACTTTGTTGTAATTCTTTAATTTGTTCTTTAAAATTATTGACTTTCATTTTTAAATCTTGAACGTTCACAACCTGTAAAATATTTGGAATTTCATACTTTTCAAATATTTTATTGATATTGAAATTAGGAGGAGGAGTTTTGATCAAATCTTCTTTAATCAAAATACTTTTGAGTTTCTCTAAATATTCTTTTCGTAAATTAGGATCTTGATTTTGTTCAATTAAATATAATAAAAACTCTTTTTCATTTTTACTAGTTGTTATAACATTAATACAATTAGAACATATTCTATTAAAGCATATTCTTGATGACTCATTACCTGATGAATACTCACTTGAATCGCTTTCTAATTCATAAATACCATTATCTTCTGAGTCAGAAGAAGATGATTCTCAGATTGAATAGGAGTATCTTTAAGCTCAAATAAAGAAATGATCTTTTCTTGAATCTCTGGATTATCCGCACATATTTGTTCAATTAAATCTAATACTATAAAAGCATATTCTCGAAGACTCATTACCTGATGAATACTCACTTGAATCGCTTTCTAATTCATAGATACCATTATCTTCTAAGTCAGAAGAAGATGAATTCTCAGATTGAATAGGAGTATCTTTAAGCTCAAATAAAGAAATAATCTTTTCTTGAATTTTTGGATTATCTGCACATATTTCACTTAATTCTTTCTTAACTTTGCAATTCTTTGCATAATGACCTTGTTTTCCACATTTGTAACAAGTAACTTTATTACTAACTTTCTTTTTTGAAATATCTTTCTTAGGAGGAGTTGTTTTCCTGTAATAAGAACGATTATATTGTTTCTTTTTATTAACTCGATTTTTCCTTCTCTTCTTTACAGAAGGAGCTTCTAGCTTTGGAAGACAGAAGACTTCACAAAAAGAACCTAATTCTCTTCGCTTAGCAGATTTATCTGTTGAATATCTTGCTTGTAATTTTAATTCATTGCATAAAGAAATACTTTCCTTTTTAATGAATCCTAATAATGGACCAAATGTAATCTGATCATATGGAATTGGATCTTTTCCAGTTACTTCTTTTAATTTATTGAATATTCTCTGAGAGAATAAGGATGTTAAACCAGAAATGAATTTTTCTTTCCAATAAGGCTGACGACAGTCATCTCTTTTTAATAAATATGTAATATAGGTATCTCTATACCAATTGTAATCTTCTAGAGTTGGGCATCTTAATTTACTTAATAAAATTTCTAGAGCACCTAATAAATCTTTTGGAGTACCTAACAGATTAACAACAATTGTATGGACTAAAGTGTATATTGGATCTCTATGATTCTTGAGACTTTGACGTTCATTGTCTGTTAAGTAATTATCCCACCAATTTTTTAATGAACCGGTAAAACCTGAAATTAATAAATCAAAAGCTTGACTATCTGGAGCACATTTGGATGTATAATCAGAATATGCTATCATCATTCTATAGATGCAAATTAATATTTCATGCTCAGATTTTCCATCTAAATTCCATTCATATATTGAAGTACCATCAAAGGCTTCTGTAATCATTGCTTTAACAGACTCTAATTGAAGATCTGGAGGAGTATTTCTTGAATAATAAGGAATTGTCTTATCTTTTGACAATATTTTAAGAATATCCTATGCTTCATGACCATAACCTAATTGAGAAATACTTTCATCTAAAACATTAACAGTATTGCTTGTACTAGCAACTTGCTTTAACTTTTCATTTGTCTTTTTAATTAATGGACTATCTGGAATTTCTAAAACTTTATTTTTATTAATCTTAATGAGAGGAAATGAAATATCATCTAAAAATCCTAACTTTTTTGAATCTTTATTTAAATCCAAGTTTTCTAATTTTTTGGATAATAAATCTATATCTTCTTTTTTGGAAATAGCTTCTATTTGAGTATACACCATATTAACTTGTTGAGACACTGTATGTAATACTTGATTAGTGTAGTTATTTTGAGGATAAACCTTTTTAATGTCATCTAAGACTACTTGACAATTTTCTTGATCATTTGTACCTATCTTGAATGGAGATGTAGTAATAGGACCTTGATTAGTAGAAACAATAATTTCTTGAGGAGGAACAAAGGAAGAAACTACTTGACCATTTACTAATGTCCATTTTCTTTATTGAAATCGAGGATCTGGCAAATTATTTTTTGTGGCGAACATTGTCCACCAAGTAAAGAAAGGAATATTGCATTCAATTCTTTCCATTAATGAATACCATTCTTGTCTTATAAAAGCTTGAGCGTTTTTATCAAATTGACATAAAAACCAATCTTTCTTAGCTTTATTTTCTATTGAATTAAAGTTTTCACGTAATTACTTTTTATTAGTTTCAAAAGGCTTTGAAATAACATTAATAGAAGAATACGAAGGAGGTTGCATAGTTGAGAGCGTAGGAGAACCTATTAAAGAATTAACTTCATCAACTGGTTCGCTATCGGAGACTTGTAATAAATTTTTGAAGACTCATCTACTTGATTATTTTTTAAGTAATCATAATTAGTAGATCTTGAAGGCATAGAAAAGGAAGAACGAGGAAGATCTATCTTTTCTGAAAATCTTGAAGAAGACGCTATTTCTTTAATAGAATTAAACCTTATTAGTACTCTACCATCTAGCTCTTCTACAATTTGTTGTATATTCTTTTAGGGGGTTTAATATTTTGAATAATAAATTCTTGAGGAATAGTTATCTCATTCCACTTTAATAATTTTGGAGTAAACGAAGAAATATTTTCAGACTCTATTTTTAATAAAATTATTTCATCTAAAGAAGGCTTTAATAAACATTTTGGATTGAGTTGAGAAGAAATAAACTTGAAATAAACTATGTACGTAATAGCAAAATTTCTTGAAAGTTCTCTAAATTGCACTTTTGAATCATTTTGCAAATGAACATCTAAAATTAATGTATCTAGAATCCAAGGGTCATTCAAATCAACAGAATAATTAGGACAACAATTGAAATAAATAGGACCATTACAAATATTCAAAAAATTACTTAGGGGTACCCTAACTTTTTGTGAAATGTTTTTCTGGTACCCCAACTTTTAAAAACTAATTTTGGGGTACCCTAACTTTTAGAATTAGAAATAATTAGGTGAATTTTCGGCCAATTATTTGAATTCAACGGTGAGTTTTAGGCGGGAAATTGATTAAGTGTTTTTGTGGATGAACATGTCCTTTGTTTTCGTGGACGAAAATGATTTGAATCAATCGGAGTTTCGCCGGAAATTCACCTAGTAATTTCTAATTCTAAAAGTCCGGGTACCCCAAAATTAGTTTTGAAAAGTTAGGGTACCAAAAAATTGTTTCTTCAAAAGTTAGGGTACCTCTAAGTAATTTTTTGTATTCAGTTTGAATCATAGCTAATAATGAATCTTTGTAACGAATATAGTACTTTTTAATAGAAATATTTGAAAGTAATTTAATAGTTTGAAATTCTTCATCTAAACTAAATGTTTCTTCATGATCTTCAATTGAAAAAGCAGTATTGAAATCAAACTTACCAATTTGATAAATAGTTTCTACTTTTTGTTTTGGAATAGACCAATTTGAAAAATCAACTTGACAGCTTAGTTCCCTGCTATTGACCACACTTGAACTCTTGCTACTACCTAGACTTAGACGATCTCTGATCCAAGAGGCCATCTGATTTACGTTTGAGGACTTAGTTAATGAGTCATGCACACACTATCGGGACCACTAGGACCACCCCTTCCGGGACCACCTAACACACGGCTAACCAACGGACTCACTGGGGCTGACCAACGACGGACCAACGCTAGCTATGAGCGTAACACAGTAACTAAATATGCAAACTTGGCTCTGATACCAATCGGGGTGGTCCCATATTTAGTTTGTCAAATGTATGTATATATATATATATATATATCTGTGTGTGTGTGTGTGTGTGTCTATATATATATATATATATGTATACATACATACATACATACATATATATATATATATATATATATATATATATATATATATATATACACATACATACATACATACATACATACATACATACATACATACATACATACATACATACATACATACATACATACACGACAATCACCACCTCATACTGCCGATATCCTCAAACAAAATGACAACTGTGCCCTTCTTTTAATTTTTTTAACTTGTTTTTCTGGTGCAAGCACATTAGAAAAAAAACCGGTTTTGGTTATTTTTTAAAAATTTTTGTGAAGCATTTAGCCGCGGTTAACCAATTTTGATTAATTTAGTAGCAAAATTTAAAATTTTAAAGGAAAATATTCATTTTTCTTCCTTGGTTGCTACTTTAAGTTTTTAGGAACCCGCGGTTAACTACGATTAACCGTAATTGAACCCAAAATACGGTTAATGTGGTTAACTGATAGTTTTAGTTTCTAGTTTCCAAATGCAGTTCCCCGCAAACCGGTCATCCGCATTATGTGTTTAGGTTTAGGTTTACAAAACCGTAAACCGTAAAATCGGTTGAAAATATGTTTAACTGGTTTAAATCGCCCAACCTCTATATATATATATATATATATATATATATATATATATATATATATATATATATCTATATATAATCGATGGGAAGGAACTTCAGGTAGGAAGGTAGGAAGAGAAAATCATGGCCATCCAAATCAGATCTTGTGGCTGAGATTAAAACCACCATTCCACTCTAATAACCACTCACACGTGTGACATAAAAGTTTTTTTAAAAAGAGGCAGTTGAATTTGATTTGTAGGGATTATAAAGGGATTTAGATAGGCAGTTTCATTGTTTTCCATTTTGGCTCTTCGTGGACTCTGCAGTGTAGCGATCGAAGTGATTTGGAGAGAGAAAGCTGAAGGTAGAGGAGTGAAGCTTGATGCTAGGGTTTCTGCCACACAAACACCTTGTAAAAAATTCAGCTCCGTTCACCGGATATTGCAAACAATACCGAATTGAGCTCGGGACGCACCGATATACTTGATTTTCCCCAGGTATGGTCAACAATGTCAGAAGTGAGTGCTAACTTTTTGTGCTTCGTATATGCTCCCCGGAAGTGTCGCTCTTCGCCGACAGCGTTGTTTCAGAATGCAATGGCTTTATTGACTTTTGTGTGGCCAATGATGCTAAACAGAGACAAAGTAAGGAGGCAGTTGAAGGAGGTAATGTGGCTGAATAGACGGCGTATGACGAGTAAGTCAAATTAACACCCCCGTTCCCCGATTGGATTGTGATGTCGGGGGGGGTGAATCTATGTTATAGCCTGTACGGGGGAATGAATTGTGCTGGCGGGGGAGGGGGGTGAATCTATGATCACCACTTGTTGGAATATGGTTTAATGTGTGTGCAACATGTATCAGAACAGGGCATTAGGGCGACAAGCGTGATCGACGGTGGTGTCGACCAAGGTGTTCCGATTGAGTAAGTAACTGAACAATAACAATGTTGTTCAATTTTGCTACGAAATTGATCTTAATTTAGATGGAAAAACGGGTATGAGAAATTGGGTGTAGTTGTGTTAAAATTTGTTGTAATCGAACGTTTGGTGTTTAGGGTTCAGCGTGGGTTCGGGGCTGTCTTAGTTAATGTCAGAAACGTTTGAAAGTGTGGGGTTGTATGGATTGAATTCAGAGAATGAGTTTACGTGCGTGTTGTTCGGCGTGTTCTAATGTGGTAATATATGCATGGGGCATGTATGACGCATGATGTGAATGCTGTGGCAATGCCTTCTGAAAGTTTGGTCATGTGTACACATCACTGTGTGTGTGGTCAAATGCAGTTGTATAATGTTCAACGCGCAACCAGCAGTGTATTGCTTTTGTGTTTGTAGTTATATGCAGGCTTCACTATTGTGGCCCCAGGCAATAACATCACGCGTTCTTTTAAATGCGTTCGTTCGCTTGGCAAGAAACAAACGGGGTCAATTGACATGTCTTTTCGAGGTGCTGCAGATGTATTGCGATCTCTGAGCGAAGGACACTCTTCTGGCGCGTACGTTTTCAAGTTACGCCCCCTATATCCTAAATGGTGATATATTGAGTAATGTGTTGTGTATCAATGCTGAAGTGTGGTCATATGTACACATCACTGTGTGTGTGATCAAATGCGGTTCTATGCTGTTCATGCGCACCTACCAGTGTCGTGTTTGTGTGTTTTTAGTGGCATGCAGCCTTCGTTATTGTGGTCCCGGGCCATAACATCACACATCCTTTTTAATGCGTGTGTTCGTTTTGTAGGCAACACACGGGGTCAATTAATGTGTGTTCTCGAGCTGTAGCAGATGTATTGTGATCTATGACCGCAGGCCACTCGTCTGACGTGTAAGTTATGGGTCAATTACTCATTAAAATAATCTCCACATTTTGTAATGGTTGTGACAAGGTGTCGACTTAATGTTTTGTAGGGCAAACATGATGGACATGGACGAGGATAATGTACATGACAAAATGTCCGATAATGAGCAAGAACAATGTGACTTGATGCGGAAAGTTGATATTGCTGATGAAGATGGTGTTGTGCGCACTACTGGTGGTGGCATAATCAGGCAGACATACCAGATAAGACGGAAAGGTGTCAATCGTGCGAGGGGTCAAAGGCCAGCAGTGGGTGGTGATTGCAACGGGGGTCGCACAAAACAGCACCCCCCGGGAGGGGGGGGAACCGTCGACACTAGGTGTGGTGCGTTGGTGGAGCGTGGCGCGGTGGGAGTGTTGATGATTTAGCTTGAGTTGGAACTTTGATTCAACAATCGAACAAACTTGAAAAATAAAGGAAGAATATGACCTTGTGGCTAGGTAATCCACAACCCAAAGGCCTAACACTCCATAATGACTATCCAAGGTAATCCACTAAATAATTACAAGGAATGACATGCTAACACCACCATCCATAAAGGAATAGGTAAGAACAAGATTTTTGAGGAAACAAGGGAGAACCCTACAATGCAAAGCATGACACTGAGAAATGCTGGACTCTCAGGAACAAAATAGAAGATATGATTAGGGCAGGGACATTACCAATGCCAAAAGCTGCCAAGAAACCTAACAATCAAAGTAATCCTATGCCTGAGCATGCAAATGCTATTTTCTGCGGGGATTTCAGCTTCGATCCCTCTGCTCTGATTGTAGAAACAGGACAACTTTTCCCCGACGCAATTGGTTTTCCTGAAGGTCTTTTCATCCATGGGATTTGGGACAGTGATGAAGATGATGAGCATGAGCATTCTGAGACATTGTGGATGGAGAAAGATAAACCAGATGATGTGGCATTTCTTACTCGATCTGGCCGCCACAACCATAGGAACACCACCACTCTAGTAACTGTTCCTAACCCAACACTAACGGTCAGCAATGACAATCAGGTCTCCCCTGAGGATCCTCTTCTTTCTCAACTCAAAAGGACAAGAGCAGAAGTTACCATATGGCAACTCATATGCACGTCACATGCTCATAGACAGAAGATGTTGGATGCCCTTACAACACTTACGGTATCTCCCACAACAACTCCCGAGTCATTGGTTGCTCATGTTACTACCCAACAGGAGATGATTACTTTTTGAAGATCTGCCTCAACGAGGAGTATCTCACAACAAAGCCCTGTATCTTACAGTGCAATGCTCCAATAAAACTATCCCACTGGTTCTGGTTGACAATGGTTCAGCCGTAAATGTGTGCCCTTGGAGGACGGTACAAAAGGTAGGGGTCAACAACAACACTTGGCTCAGAACGGTGTACAACTAAGGGCATATGACAATTCGCCTCGGAAATAAGTTGGATCTATAGTGTTGCCAATCACTACTGGCAGTGTCACTCGGAATGTGGAATTTGTGGTGCTAGACATTCCAACTTCTTTTAATTTGCTATTAGGGAGGCCATGGCTTCATGAGTGTAACGCTATAGCATCCACTCGACATCAAAAGGTGAAAATGCTGGTTCAAGGTCAAGTGATCACCGTCTCGGGAGAATCTATCAATGCTGTTTTCACCCCTTAACAGTTAACTCTTGAAGTGGAGCACAACTCAATGGATGAAGAACTCCAAAATTTTGAGCTTGTGGCGATGATGAGCCAGGATGAAGCACCTTTTGACTTCGATCCCTACTCAAATCCTAAGGTACATGCTATGCTCAAGGATATTTCCCGGGAATGCCATTGGGGAAGAATCCGAAGAATAAAATTCCTCCTGTGTTCAAGACTTTCAAGCAACAGGGAAGGTTTTGCTTAGGCTACAAGCTAACTGAGAAGAGGTCAGGCTTGCAAAGATGGCTATCGTTGAACAGAAGAGGATGGACAATCCTCCCACTTTATTCCAGATGAAGCCCTATCCACTTACTCTGAATGGGCAATTTGTTAGGGAAGGTGATGACTTCCCCTACTATGGGTTCCTTGAGCCCTTTTACCTGAAGAACAAGGGAATTCAAGTTGCTGGATTGGAAGTCCTCGATGATTGCTCCATTAACATGGCTACTGTCTTTGCTCCCGCTCGGGACAAACAGCCTCCATTAGAATGGACTCATCTTGCTGGGAGCAACATTTTTGGCATACTGTTTGGACAAGAAGCCGTCCAAGAGAAGTCTGAAGCTGATGTTGTTATTGTTGCTTTGTCCAACCCAAAGTTCGATCCAAGTTCCATGATTACTGAAGACAGAGGAGTTAAGCGGTCTCGTGGGTCGATGCTGAGGAGAATAATTTTGCTTTATCTGTAGGAGAGTCTGTTCTCAAGGACATAGGGTCAGGTCCTAAGGGTCTAAAGTCAAGTGAGTCTGGTCTTGAGTCTGCTGGCGATGTATTCCTTTCTGCATTCAATAAGATGAACCTTTCTGCTTACTCTAATTCTTCTTTCCCCTCTTCCCCGAACTGCTATGCCAATAATAATCTGGAATTTAATGAACCCTTAAAAGAATTTTCTAATGAACATGAGCATAAAATGGCGGTGTTGGAAGACACCATCACCATAAATGTGGGCACAGAAGAGCAACCTCAGGAGTTGAAGTTAGGTAGTTCATTCACAGCGGAAGAACAAGTAGCATTCACGGAGCTTCTCAAGGAGTTTGTGGACGTTTTCGCATGGTCCTAGGAGGACATGCCTGGGATTGACAGAGAAATTGTTAAACACACCATACCTTTACTTCCTAATGCAAAACCGGTTCGACAAAAGGCTAGGAGGATGAAGCCTGAATGGGCTAAGAAGATCGAGGAAGAAGTGATCAAGCAGCTTAACGCTAAATTCATCAAAGTAGTCCGATATCCTGAATGGATTTCTAACATTGTTCCGGTGCCCAAGAAAGATGTGAAAGTGCGCATGTGCGTGGACTTTCGAGACCTCAATAAAGCTAGTCCCAAGGATAATTTTCCTTTACCTCACATCGATGTATTAGTGGATAACACTTGCGGACATGAGATCCTATTCTTTATGGATGGGTATGCCGGTTACGACCAAATCAAAATGGCAGAAGAAGACATGGAGAAAACCTCATTCACTACACCATGGGGAACATACTGTTATGTGGTTATGCCTTTCGGTCTCAAAAATGCTGGAGCAATATATCAAAGAACTGCCAACACCCTACTTCATGACATGATGCACATAGAGGTAGAGGTTTATGTGTATGACATGATTGTTAAATCCAAAACAATGGAGGAGCACATTCCTAACCTTCGCAAGTTCTTTCTACGACTCCGCAAATACAAGACGCGGCTTAATCCAACAAAGTGCACCTTCGGTGTTACCTTTGGGAAGCTGCTGGGTTATGTGGTTAGCCGACGAGGCATTGAGGTTGACCCTTCAAAGATAAAGGCTATCCAAGAGTTGCAACCTCCCAGGACAGAAAAAGAGGTCAGAGGCTTCCTAGGACGAGTTTAATATATCAGCAGGTTCATTTCAAAGCTCACCATGACTTATGAACCTTTATTCAAGAAGCTAAAGAAAGGAAGCAAAGTAGAATGGGATGATCAATGTCAAGCGGCCTTTAACAAAATCAAGGGGTATTTGCAGCATCCTCCAGTCCTCATGCCGCTAGTACCAGATGAGCCTCTACTCCTTTACCTTACTGTGACTAGCTCTGCAATGGGGGCTATGCTAGCTCAAAAGGTTAAAGGTCAGGAGAGCGCCATCTACTACTTGAGCAAGAAGTTCTTGGACTATGAAAGTCGATACACAGACGTAGAGAAAATGGCTCTTGCACTAGTATGGGCCACCAGGAAGTTAAGACATTACATGCTTTCACATACAGTGTATGTTATAGCTGAGAATAATCCCATCAAGTTCATCATGGAGCAACCTACCATCAACAACCGCATTGCTCGATGGGTGGTCATGCTTTGAGAGTTCAATCTTCAGTACCTGCCTCAAAAATCCATCAAAGGACGGGTTGTTTCAGATTTCCTAGCTGCTTCACTACCACAGGAACCTCCAAGCACTCACTTGGAATTCCCAGATGAGGATGTATTCTTCACTGACGAAATAACATGGGAAATGTATTTCGACGGAGCTTCCAATCAAATGGGCTGCGGAGTAGGAGTACTACTAATCTCTCCAGAAGGGGCACATGTCCCTCTGTCTGTGAAGTTGGATTTTGATGCTACTAACAACGTTGCCGAATATGAAGCATGCATCAAGGGCTTACAAGTTGCATTGACCTTGGGAATATGTCACATAAAATTCTTCGGAGACTCTAGCCTCATCATTAATCAGGCGAAAAATACATGGAAGGTCCGGAATGAATGTCTTATGGCATATCAACAGAAGCTCTGGGGACTTGCTGACCAATTTGAGCAAATTAGCTTCCAGTATCTCTCAAGGGATCACAATGAGTTAGCTGACGCCCTAGCCAAGTTGTCTTCAATGATATCGATACCATCAGGCACGCTCTAATTACCAGTAATAGTAGAGCGACAGTCTGAACCTGCATATATTTGCAACATCACAAGAAGAAGAAACTGAAGAATGGTTCCATGACATATACAATTTTTCTTCGGAAAGAAGAATATCCAGCTGAGTTGGATGCTCGAGAATAGCGAGCGGTCAGGTCTCTAGCAGCACAATACTGCTTGATCCAAGATCGCCTTTACAAAAAATCACCTACGGGCATTAATTTATTATGTATCGATGCTAAGAGCGCCAAGGAGGTCATGGCTACTGTACATGGAGGAGAGTGTGGTCCCCACATGAATGGACCTATGCTGGCGAAGAAGATTCAAAGGGCCGGTTATTTTTGGTCCACTATGGAGGCGGATTGCTTAGAGTTTGTTCGAAAGTGTCACAAATGACAAGAGTATGCCAACCTACAACATTAACCCCCATCATACCTAACTACTTTGACATCTCCATGGCCGTTCTCAGTATGGGGCATCGACATCATTGGCAAGATACACCCAACTGGAATAGGAGGACATGAGTACATATTGGTCGCCATCGATTACTTCACTAAGTGGGTAGAGGTAGCCTCTTTTGCCAAGCTCACATCCAAGCAAGTGGCCAAATTCATTCTCCAAAACATCATATGTCGATATGGAGTGCCTCATGAGATTATTAGTGATAATGGAAGCCATTTTCGGAAGGAAGTAGAAACTTTGCTCGCCACTTAAAAATTCAGCATCACCGGTCTTCGCCATACCGACCTCAAGCTAACGGAGCTGTGGAAGTGGCCAACAAGATAGTAGCTGGAATCATCAAGAAAATGGTTGTCACTTACAAAGATTGGCCGGATAAATTAGCATTTTCCCTGTGGGGATATCGAATCTCAATACGGACTGCTACAGGTGCAACACCATATTCTTTTTGGTATATGGGATGGAAGCAGTTTTACCAATTGAAGTAGCAATCCCTTCGTTACGGATAGTGGCCGAAAGTCAGTTGCCAGAAGCAGAATGGGCTAGGGCAAGGTTTGAAGAGCTAATGTTGATGGACGAAAGGCGATTAAGGGCATTGCATAATGTGCAAGTATACCAAAGTAGGATCACTCGTGCTTTTAATAAGAAAGTGAAAAGTCGTTCACTTCAAATAGGCGATTTGGTGTTTAAGGAGATGAGGGCACCTATACAAGATCCAAGAGGAAAATTGCACCTAATTGGAAGGGTCCTTACATAATTAAGGACATTTTTCCAGGAGGAGCAGCTCGACTTGCTACTATGGATGGAGAAGATGTAATTCAACCCACGAATTTGGATCAACTCAAGCGGTACTATGCTTAATATAACCAAGCAACTGGAAAACCAATTTTCAGACACAGGATATATTTAATAAATGCTCATATACATAAGAAAAATAAAGTTTGCAAGAACACAATAATTGCGAACAATATTTTTTATTTATTAATTGATAACGCAAGTACACTACTTGTAACATAAGAAAATTCAAAAGGTATAATTAAATAGAAGACTATTATGGAAAAGTGTTTAGACCCAATTTTGTGTCTAAATAGCACCTTAATTCTTAGGCTTTTGACTTTTTCGTTGATTAATTTTATAATTTTTAATACGTTTTGGGTTATTTTCTAGATTTTGGAGTTTTTACTCAAAACGTGGTAAAAAGGGCCATTTTAGAGCATTTTTGGTGATTTCCCGAGCTGAGCCGGACCGAGAGTCGAGGCGGAGTTGACCCGGGACCACTTTCCCCACCTTTGGTGTCAATTAGAGAGGTAACACCCACTACAATCCTCGTAGCGGGCGTTACATGCCTTGGAAAGAAGGAAGGAACAAGAGGAAGGAAGTCAGATGTAGCCCCTGCCACGCCAATGGTGACACCCGCTACCCAGGCTGGCTGAGCAAGACCGCACCTGCGGTATTGGGGACCATACCTATGGTCTCTCGAAGATCAAAAATCGCCAAAGCAACTCTTCGCTGAGACAACAGGTATACCGCACCTATGGTGTCCCAGGACCGCACCTACGGTCTCTCGAAAGAAAAAATCGCCATGCAGATTTCGCTGGACAGAACAGACCGTAGCTACGGTCTCCCAGACTGTACCTACGGTCTCCTTATGTTCTACGCGATGTTTTCGGCTGTGCGCTGCGTTTTGCCAACAAATTTTCACTTGTATATATATATATATCCCTTGTTGACGATTTCTTAAGGAGACTAGAGTAGAGAGACTTAGACATTTTCCAACCTTGTAATTAGTGGATTTTAGAGAGAGATTAGTGAGAGATTAATCTAGGGTTTTAGAGATTTGTGTTTGTTTGTGAAGATTTGGAGATTCAAACAATTGAAAGATTGTTGGATCATCTTTTATTGTTTTCTCTTGTTCATCTACAACATTTTGATAAGTATTCTCTTCCCATAACTCTTTTATTAATTACTTTACTAATTACTTTCCTTGTTATCTAATTACCTTGCTTGTTATTTTATTATTCTTGCTTGGTTTATGTTTGTTGATGTTAGAAATCATGCTTAGGGTTGGTTTGGATGTTGCTAGCTTAGTTAGTATTATGATTAGCGGCTAGAAACCCTATGGGCTAGGGGATAATTAAGGGTGTGAATGGGTAATTAGGCATGGGTTAGCAATTTTAGTGAGTAATTAGTTGGGAAATCACTTTTCCCACTCCAATCCTTCCCTCAAGTCGGATGTATTTGGGATCGAAAGTCCCACACATCCAACACTTGAGTTGGACGGTTGGAATCGGGATAGTTAGTCCTCTACTCACGAAAGTGAATAGAGGCTAACTAGGGAATTCCGTTTCATTAACTCTCCGGGTTCGTGGCGGACTTTAGGGAAGTTAATCCGGACTATCCTCGAAAGAGGAGGCTCGGTGAGTATTTTCTAACGGAATTGCCACTTGATTTCTTTCCTTGTTGCTTTCTTGTTGTGAAACCTATCTCCTTGTTCCTTTTGCATCCCGAAAATCTCCGAAGCCCATTTTCCATTCCTTGACCGACCTTAATTTTGTTTCTCGCTTTGTGACCCCTTCAAACCGATAACCTTACCTTAGCAATCTCATCCCGACCATAGACCGAGATTCTATGACCAAGGCCCCTAGCTCCCTGAGAAGAACGATAAAAACAGAGGTCTACAAAACCATGTTACACAAAATGGCGCCGTTGCCGGGGAGCCAACGCCCCTAGTTTTAGTTTCTTGGTTTTTGGTTATTTGAGTTTGCTTTCACGCTAGTAATCAGTTTGTGTCAATCCAAATGAATTTGATGCTTCTTCATTTTTTGTAGGAGTCCTCGCGTTCTAATGGGTGAAGCTCAAGCTGGTTCATCTCGTACCCTTCTATCATATATCGTTCCATCATTGGGTACAAGAGGCAGTCCTATCACAATTCCACCATTGCCACCCAATGTTGTGTTCGAGTTTAAACCGCATTTACTTGAAGTCTTCGAAAGAAACCAGTTTCATGGGGACGATGCTGTTGAAAGTCCCATTGCAAATATGGATAAGTTCAAAGACCTGATTAGCTTTATACACATTCCAAGGATATCATCAGAATATTTGAAGTTGAAATTTTTTCCTCTCACTCTTGCGGGGAAAGCGAAGATATGGCTACAAACATGCCCTCTTGGTTTTTATTCTTCATGGGAGGCACTCAAAGGAGATTTTCTTCAACGTTTCTTTCCGGCGGAGGAGACACACCGACTTCGAGCAGAAATTTTTAGTTTCACGCAAGGGCTGGGAGAGAGTCTTTATGATGCTTGGGAGAGATTTAAGAGTCTTCAACGACAATGCCCTCATCATAATTTACCGGATTGGATGTTGCTTCAACATTTCTATCATGGGCTCCGTAGTCCTCTTAGATAATCTATTGATAATGCGTCCGGAGGGATGTTCCTAAAGAAGACTGCGGAGGAAGCCAATATGTTTCTTCATGAGCTATCTCAAAATATGCCTAGTTGGTGAGGCGGCCAAAATTTAGGAAATGGGGATCATTCTTTGGAACACAACCCCACTATCAAGCTTCTAATGGCTACCGTCCTTGATTTGCAAAAGAAGATGGTGAATGATGAGGTTTCCAACCAGTTGAATCTAGCCCGAGATGTGCAAGCCTTTGCATCCATTCCCGCTCCTAATTTGCATATTTGTAAGTTGTGTTTTGGTCCACATCTCGAGCATCAATGTGTGGAGTATCGTCGAGTAGAACATGTGAATGCTGTTTATTCCAACCAACTTTATTCCCATTCTTATGAAGATGATGATCCCAGTTACACTACATTTGCCAATCCTATATTTGATCCTGTTTCTCTATTTTATGACCATCATGCACATTTGCAAGAAGAGTTTTCACATCAACCCACCCCACTACCCTAAGTTTCTCAACCATCCCAAGATTCTATGATTGAAAAGTTGTTGCAACAAACTGTGACTAATTAAGAAAGTGAGGGTGCTCGCCTTAGAGACCTTGAAACCCAAATGACCCAAGTTGCTCAACAAGTATACTTTTCTCAACCCATTCAACCTCAACCTATCCAAGGGGAGCAAGTTGAAGCCATTACCCTAAGGAGTGGAAGAAAAATTGAAGAACCTTTGGTAGTGGAGGAGAATGTGGAGGAGGAGAGACCTTTGGGAGAGAATGAGGGAGTTGTGGTGGATAGTGATGAAGAGGAGAGCTTAGAAGTTGAGCAAAACATAGTTGAGGAAAAGAAGGATGATGTTGTTGTTAATGAGGCCGAGGATGAAGAAAAAGAGAGGTTGGAAGAGAGGGTAGAGATTGAGAAAAGACGAGAGAAAGGAAAGGAAGTTGAAGAGTCCCGGGTTCCGTTCTCGTCCCTTGTAACATTTGCCAAGCGAGCCGCCTCAACCACGGTGAATCTCGAAGTGCAATTCCCGATGAAGCCCGGAAACGCAAGGGTAGTCTCGGTCATCCATTGGATGGGAACCGAGACCTTCTAAGGAGGTCGCTTGTGCCCCGACCCCGGAGGCCTGAGGCCGTACCGTCCCGAGATGGTGAACAATGCCTTGACGGGTCCGGGTTACTTTTGGATCATAGGAGTGGAGCCTACTTCGGGCCTTTAAAAGGGTTCGAAATCCTTCGACAAGAATAATCGCAAAAGGGTCAATGTGGGTTGTCGGAATAGACACGCCTTCACTATTTGGGTCATAACTCCTTCAATTTAACTCCGATGGCTCTCGAATTTTGGGAGCTTAAAGTACACACCAAGAGCTTTCCATAGATATCTTACGGGTCTAAAACGAAGTTTGGATGAAGAAGTTATGCGCGTTTGAAGTCGGCAGAAAAACTACCCAACCATCGCGCCCGCGACCATGCATGTCGCACCCGCGACCTTTGTTCTGCTGAACGTTGGCCGCTGCGTCCGCTGGGGCGTCGCGCCCGCTACCATATGGGTCGCGCCCGCGACCTCCCGATCCCGAAGGAGACCATACCCACGGTCTCCTATACCATACCCACGGTCTCCCTTTTTCTGCACGTGTTTTCCCCATTTCCTATAAATACCCCCTCCCTTCCAATATTTGATAGTTTTTTTTTGGATTTTGAATGTAATGCTAGTGCATTTGTAAGGGTTCCGCCTTTGCTTTCTCTCAAACCTTGTTATCTTTATCCAATCAAGTTTGGTGGTGATTCAAGTCATTCCTTTCGTGATTATTTAGTGGATTACCTTTGATAATCAGGGTGGGATGTTAGGCCTAGAGTTGTGGACTCTCCTTACTCAAGGTCGTATCCCTTCCTTTATTGTCCAAGGCTCTTGTTCTTTTTGATTATCGATCATCCATCATCACTCAAGCTAATCTTCACCCATCCACGCGTACGGTAACGCTCCATCTGGTATCAGAGCTTTGGTTTTTCATGTAGCTTGAGTTTTCTCCATTGTTGTGCTAGTAGTGTTCTCTAGTATTGAGTTTTATGATTCGTATGCAAATATTGGTGACCTCCAACCTCATTGCTATTAAAGTGTGTTGGGAATTATTGTATTGTGGATGTATTTGTTGGATTTGTAGCTATTTGGTGCATTGAAAAGAAGTTGGAAAATAGTGCACGCAAGGTGTTCGATGAAATGTGTGAGTGAAAAAAACACAAAGAACCCTTAGCCAAACACTTGCCGACTACAAAAGAACCTTCAAACTCCACAAAATACCCCAAACACTAACCATCCCTCACCCTTTTTCCCGGTATGGCCGACGGAGCTCGCCACGAATGAGAGGAATCGAGCCACCGGGGTAGCCCTCAAATTCAAGCTTTCGAGAGCCGACTCTCCACTTATAACGAACGCTTCTCCACCGTTGAGCGCACCCTTAATGCCATCATGGCGCGGTTGGACAACCTCACCCAAGAGTGCCTAGGTCCGCTCCGAGATGAACGTCAAAGGCGTGGCCCAAGCCCTATTCGTCCTCCTACCACATTCGAGTCGAGTGGCGATGATAGAGGTTCCCCGCGTCGTCGTCCACGTGGGCATGTACATGATAGGCCCCCTCGTGACGACTTCCAGGACATCAAAATCGACATTCCTGAATTCAATGGTTCCAGTGATCCTGACAAGTACCTTGAGTGGATCCAAATGATGGATAGGATCTTTGAGACCAAAGAATACAATGATGAGAAGGCCTACAAGATCGCTAGCCTAAAACTCACCAAAGCCGCATCGCTTTGGTTTGAGAATATGAAATCACAAAGGGCACGGGAAGGTCGAACGAGGATCACCACTTGGACACGGCTTAAACAGTTGATGAATCGTCGTTTCTTGCCCTCCACCTACCAACTGGATGTATTGAAGAAGGTCTACGCCCTAACCCAGGGCAAACGATCTGTGAGTGACTACATTCAGGAGTTCGAGCAACTCTGCATCAAAAGCGATCTTCAGGAACTCGAGGCGCAAACCATGATGCGTTTCTTGAATGGATTGGACTCCTCGGTTGCCAAGAAAGTAGAGGTTCAACCATACTACTTCATGGATGACTTGTGCAGCTTGGCCCTTCGGGTTGAGCGTCGAAAGAAAGAAAAGGCTACTTCGAAATCGACACCAAGAGCCTTCTTTCCACCGCCCAGCCAACCTTCTCCATATTTGGGTACCCCAAAACCTAGTGAGACACCCAAGTTCCCTTCGACACCTCGCACGGATAAAGGAAAGGGACTTGTTGTGGCGTCTCCAACGGACCCCTCTCGCCGGATGGAGGGAAGGAAATGCTTTAAATGCCACGGCTATGATCACTACCAGGCGGATTGTCCGAACCGTCGGACCTTGACACTCAAGGAGGTTCAGGACCTTGATGAGGAATTGCAAGCAGCCTGGGATGAGTCTGAAGTGATCGTTGAGGATGCGGTCACTAGTGATGACGATGCCGCCCCCACACCCCACGTACATGGTGACGCCCTTGTCTTGAGGCGGGTTTTACACACTCAGGAAGCCCCTCTAGACAAGGCCCAACGGGAGATGATTTTTCAATCTTGGTGCTTCGTGGGAGGTAAGGTGTGCAACCTCATTATCGATGGAGGGAGTTGCACCAACGTCGCTTCAACGTATATGGTCGAGAAGCTTGGATTGCCGCTATTACCTCACCCTCGACCTTACTCTCTCAAGTGGCTCAACGACCAAGATGGCATCAAGGTAACTAAACAAGTCCTGGTGAATTTGTCTTTTGGTACTAACTACGATGATTCTGTTATTTGTGATGTTGTTCCTATGAGTGCTTGCCACATATTGTTGGGACGTCCTTGGCAATTCGACAAGCAAACGGTACACAACGGATCGAAAAATACCTACACGTTTACTCATAGGGGCAAGAGGGTTAAGCTACTCCTGTTAGCTCCACACAAAATTATCTCTCCAAAACCTGGGGTGGGAAGTGAGGAGCCCAAACACATGAGCGAAACACGGGTTGAGCGAGCTCTAAGCAAGGGGAAGGTTGTTTTTGCCTTACTCCTCTTAGAAGCAAACACAAGTGAGGTAGAGAAACCCTTGCACCCTCTTGTCGCCCCCCTAGTTGGCAAGTTCGGAGACATCTTTCCCGATGATCTACCACCGAGTCTTCTACCTATTCGGGGAATCGAGCACCAGATCGACCTCATGCCCGGAGCACCACTTCCCAACAGAGCGGCTTATCGATGCAACCCGCAGGAAACCAAGGAGCTACAACGCCAAGTGGACGAACTTGTTTCCAGGGGCTTCGTTAGGGAAAGCATGAGCCCTTGTTCCGTCCCGGCCCTCTTGGTTCCCAAGAAGGATGGCACCTACCGGATGTGTGTAGACAGTCGAGCCATCAATAACATCACTATCAAGTACCGGTACCCCATACCGAGGCTCGATGACATGCTCGTCGAGTTACACGGATCTTGTATCTTCTCCAAGATCGACCTCCGCAGCGGTTACCATCAGATTCGCATGCGAGAAGGGGACGAATGGAAGACGGCGTTCAAGACCAAGGGAGGCTTGTACGAGTGGCTTGTCATGCCGTTTGGTCTCTCTAACGCACCTAGCACGTTCATGCGACTCATGAACGAGGTCTTGAGGCCATTCATCGGCAAATTCGTGGTTGTTTATTTTGATGACATCCTCGTGTATTCCAAGAACGAATCGGAGCATCTCTCGCATTTGGAATCTGTTTTCCGGGTTCTACGACAGCAAAAGCTATTTGGCAAGCTCGAGAAGTGCGAATTTTGCACTCCCCAAGTCACATTTCTTGGGTACATCGTCTCTGATCGGGGTATTTCCGTGGATCCTTTGAAAGTGGAAGCTATACGCTCATGGCCTTCTCCCTCTACCATCACGGATGTGAGAAGCTTCCACGGCCTTGCTTCGTTCTACCGCCGGTTCATCAAAGGGTTTAGCACCCTCACTGCCCCAATCACCGAGTGTATGAAGAAGGGCACCTTTGAGTGGACCCGAGCGGCCCAAGGGGCCTTTGAGAAGCTTAAGGCTCGACTTTGTGAAGCTCCGGTACTTACTCTCCCGGACTTTACACAAGTCTTCGAGGTGGACTGTGACGTGAGCGGAGCGGGCATTGGAGCCGTCCTCATGCAAAATCAGCGCCCCATCGCTTACTTCAGCGAGAAGCTCAGTGGGTGACGGAAGAACTACTCTACCTACGACAAGGAGTTCTATGCCCTTGTTCGTGCCCTTGACCATTGGTCCCACTACTTGAGACCTAACCAATTCGTGCTTCATTCCGACCATGAGGCTCTCAAGTACCTCAACAGTCAACACAAGCTCAACACACGTCATGCAAAGTGGGTGGAGTATCTTCAAAGCTTTAACTTCGTGGCTAAACACAAGAAGGGGAGCGTCAATGTGGTTGCCGATGCACTTTCTAGGAGGCATTCCCTTCTTTCGATAGTTGAAGCTAAAGTTCTTGGGTTCCAACACATGCAGGAGTTTTACAAGGAAGATGAGGACTTCAAGGCACACCTCGATGGTGATAGAGGTCCCTATGTACTCCAAGATGGGTTCCTTTTCAAGGGTAACAAATTGTGTGTTCCCAAGTGTCCGTTGAGGAAGCTATTGGTGCGAGAAGTTCACGGAGGTGGTCTAGCCGGTCATTTCGGCATCAACAAGACCCTTGACATGCTAAAGGAGCATTTTTATTGGCCTAGAATGGGAGGAGACGTACACGATGTGATTTCCAAGTGTATCACGTGCCATCATGCCAAAAGCCAATTTCACCAAGGGCTTTACACTCCCCTCCCCATTCCGAACGGCCCGTGGGAAGATTTGAGTATGGACTTCATCGTTGCTCTTCCCCGAACCGTGCGTGGCAAGGACTCAATCCTCATCGTCGTTGAACGTTTCTCCAAGATGGCGCATTTCGTCGCTTGTGAGAAAACCCACGACGCCACTCACATCGCTAATCTCTTCTTCCGGGAGATAGGGAGGTTGCACGGTGTTCCAAGGACCATTGTTTCCGATCGTGATACGAAGTTCATGAGCCATTTTTGGAGATCTTTATGGAAACTCCTTGGAACGAAGCTCCTTTTCAGCACGTCGCACCACCCTCAAACGGATGGTCAAACCGAGGTCACAAACAAGACCCTCACTACTTTGCTTCGGGGACTTGTGAGCAAGAGCCTACGAGATTGGGATGCTAAGCTTTGTCATGCTGAGTTCGCGTACAACCGGGCTCCTTCTATCGCTACGGGTCGCTCACCTTTTGAAATTTGCTATGGGGTGAATCCTATCACTCCCATTGACCTCCTTCCTCTACCTTTGGAGGCAAGGGCGAGTTTTGAGGCAAGCGTGAAGGCTGCCGAGATTCAAAAGCTTCACCGCCAGATCCGGGAGAATATTGAGAGAACTAATGAGCTCTACAAGTCCTGAGTCAACAAACACCGCCGGAACATCACTTTCAAACCCGGGGACTTGGTTTGGCTCCACTTGAGGAAGGAACGATTTCCTTCACTGAGGAAAAGCAAGCTCATGCCAAGAAGTGAGGGACCGTTCAAGGTGTTGGAGAAAATAAACGATAACGCCTACAAGCTCGATCTTCCTGGAGATATGGGGGTTTCCTCCACTTTCAACGTTGGCGATCTTTCACCCTACATCGAGGATGTTGAACCCGATGCGGATTTGAGGGCAAATCCACTTCAAGAAGGGGAGCATGAAGAGTCCCGGGTTCCGTTCTCGTCCCTTGTAACATTTGCCAAGTGAGCCGCCTCAACCATGGTGAATCTCGAAGTGCAATTCCCGATGAAGTCCGGAAACGCAAGGGTAGTCTCGGCCATCCATTGGATGGGAACCGAGACCTTCTAAGGAGGCTGCTTGTGCCCCGACCCCGGAGGCCCGAGGCCGTACCGTCCGGGTTACTTTTGGATCATAGGAGTGGAGCCTACTTCGGGCCTTTAAAAGGGTTCGAAATCCTTTGACAAGAATAATCGCAAAAGGGTCAACGTGGGTTGTCGGAATAGACACGCCTTCACTATTTAGGTCATAACTCCTTTAATTTAAATCCGATGGGTCTCAAATTTGGTAGCTTAAACTATACACCAAGAGCTTTCCATCGATATCTTACGGGCCTAAAACGGAGTTCGGATGAAGAAGTTATGCGCGTTTGAAGTCGGTAGAAAAACTGCCCAACCGTCGCGCCCGCGGCCATGCATGTCGCACTCCGACTACCATATGGGTCGCGCCCACTACCATATGGGTCGCGCCCGCGACCTCCTGATCCCGAAGGAGACCATACCCTCAGTCTCCTATACCGTACCCACGGTCTCCCTTTTTCTGCACGTGTTTTCCCCATTTCCTATAAATACCCCCTCGCTTCCAATACTTGATAGTTTTTTTTGGATTTTGAATGTAATGCTAGTGCATTTGTAAGGGTTCCTCCTTTGCTTTCTTTCAAACCTTTTTATCTTTATTCAATCAAGTTTGGTGGTGATTCAAGTCATTCCTTTAGTGATTATTTAGTGGATTACCTTTGATAAACATGGTGGGATGTTAGGCCTAGAGTTGTGGACTCTCCTTACTCAAGGTCATATCCCTTCCTTTATTGTTCAAGGCCCTTGTTCTTGTTCATTATCGATCATCCATCATCACTCAAGCTAATCTTCACCCATCCATGCGTACGGTAACGCTCCAGAAGTCTTGAGGGAGGATGTTCATGTAAACCCATTGGTGAAACCCGTTTCATATAGACCTCCAGTTTCATTTCCTGGAAGATTGATTCAACAGAAGAATGATGATAAATTCTCCAAGTTTATTTTGATGATGAAGAAACTCCAAGTTAATATACCATTTCTAGATGTCATGTCAGAGGTCCCTTCAATCAAGAAACATCTCAAGGACCTTTTGACAAACAAGAGAAGAATCAAGGAGTCATCGACCGTTCATCTCACAATTAGTTGCAACGCCATTATGGGAAGCAAGTCTCCCGAGTAACTAGTCGATCCCGGTAGTTTCTCTATTCCATGCTTAATTGGTGATATGAAGATTGATAATGCATTATGTGACTTGGGGGCAAGTGTTAGTGTCATGCCACACACTATATGTAAGAAGCTGAACCTTGATGACTTGACCCCTACAACTTGCGGACTGAAGTGTTAGGAAGCCCTTGGGAATATTAGAAGACATCCCAATTCAAGTGGGAAGTTTTCTTATCTCTTGTGACTTCGTTATTTTGGAAATGGATGAGGATTGGAGAAGTCCAATTATTCTTGGTCGACCCTTTTTGGCTACCGTAGGAGCTACCATAGATGTGAAAAGAGGTCGCTTGTCTCTTCATGTGGGTCGAGATCATATTGATTTTGACATCAACCCTTCAAGAGTGAAATCTCCCAAAGAATCTCATTTTAAGGCCAATGCGGTGGTAGACATCTTGGATGAACCCCAAAAGGAGTCTTATTTTCTTGAAGTTGAGCCTGATGATTGGGGAGAAATCAAATATCTAAGAGCTTCGCATAATCGCATCCAAATCTAAGTGAATTTGAGGATATTTACCATGATCATCCTCTTAAGATCATTCCATGGCGGAAGGAAATTTCTTTGAATGAAACCTATGTTGAGTGTAACAAAGTTAATAAGATGATTTTCAAAGGTCCTACGCCCGCTAGGAAGCGTTGGAAGAGAAGAAGGAAGCGTTGGTGGAGGAAGCCAAAGAAAATCCTAGCCGGATATCCTAGGCGGATGATTAGACCACCGGAAGAGTATCCCATGTCAATCACAACTCTTTTTGAGAATCGTTAGAAAAAGAGGAAGAAAAATTGGTGGAAAAGATTGATGAGGTTTTTGGGTTGTGTCCCAAGGATTCCAAGAATCAAGTAAGTAATTAGGTCAAGCTAGGGACCTTAAACAAGCACTCTATGGGAGGCACCCCGTAAGTTTTGAGCTTCTTATTTCAAGTTTTTAGTTTTTGTATTTTTTTTCTAATTTTATTTCTTTTTCTTCTTTTTAATTTTTCTTTTCAGTTTTTCTTTAGGTTTTTCTATTTTTCTTGTCTTTTTAATTTTTCTTTATTTCCTTCTTTCGTAATTTGAGGTACTAATTCTAGGTTCAAAAGAAAAAGTGTGAAAAAAATAGAAAAAAAGAATAGAAAAAGTTGGAGTTGAAAAAAAAAAAAGAAAATTGAAGTTGGAGTGAAAGAAGTAGTGTCTTTTTTTTATTTTTGTTTTGTTCTTTTTCTTTTATGCATACGAACACTCACACTTATTATGTTTTTCTTGTTTATTCCTAACAAAAGTGTGACGTTTTCTTGGATCGCGGATTGGGTTCGTTATTTAATTGAAGACCCCGAGGTAACCTCTTTCCGCACTTTTTGAATGTGTACATGTCCTGATCCTTGTTGCATGCTTGATTTCTCGTTTGGGTGGCGAACCCCTTTGAGTGTTTGTGTTGGGATTATATTGTTGTTGGAGCCGTGTGGGCTCGGGTCGCCACCACTTTTATATGCTAGTTGTTCTTGTTTGTTTGTTTTTGTAGGTTCTCTACCCTTTTCATGTGACACCTTCCCACAATGAGGACATTGTAGCGTTTTAAGTGTGGGGGGAAGATATTCTGTTTCAAGAGTAGATCACCTAGCATTTTTGTTTTTGTTTTCTAGTTTTTGCCTAAAATCTAAAAAAAAAAATTGTGTGAAAAAGGAGAAAAAAGGGAGTGAAAACTTTAAAAGTTTTCTTTCGTTTTTCGTTTTCGTTTTGTTTTTGCTTTGTTTCTTGGATCTTGTTGTCGAAATTGAGAAGTCGTTCTTAAACTTCCTTAAAAGAAACTGGTCTGAGCATTTTCGACCCTCTCTCGGGTACTAGTCATGACTTATTACTTTAGATGTCCTTCATTGAGTGTCTAGCGAAACCCCCGATTCCTTTCACGTTCTGGTTGAAGTTGGGAGATTCTAGGGGTTTGTGTTCGAGCTTGTTTTTTTTCCTGTTTAGCAAAAGCAAAAGGAAAGTCAAAATGAAAGAAAAAGAAAGCAAAAGCTACAATAACCGGATTAAGTGGGGCGTGTCGCAGAATAACATTAACCACCATACACTTAGCCAACCTACACGGGTCCGGTATTAGCGGTACGGCGCTATTACCCCTTAAGCTCCTCCCATACCGAATTCTCGACGGAGGTGTGTATGGAAAAGACTGTGTTGGGAGGGTAAACCCCATATTTGGGCCGTCCAATTCCCGAAAGTAAGGCTAATACCGACTTTTAAAAAGAAAAAAAAAAAAAGAGAAAAGAAAAAGCAATTTCGTTGGTGAAACCAACCAAAAAGAAAAAGAAAGTTTGTGCTTCTAAACTGTGGGGCCTATCCTTGCATCACCTACGGCCCTTACCAAGCCAAGGGCGACCAAATGCGGGAAGGGCAACTCTTTTCTTTCCTTGTTCGTTTCGTTGTTCTTTGAGCTCGGGCATAAGTCCTTGGAGTATTTTGGATTCGGTTAGAACCCACTAGCACTAACGCACATGGGGTTTTGCTTGGCATTAGGTGTAGGAAATAGAAAATCTCAAAGACTGACTTTTGCTTGGGATAGGGGATTGTGAGATGCTCATAACGGTTCCTTTTGGAGGCTTAATAACGTTTTCTTAGTTAAGGTTGCAAGATCCTTTGAATCGAAGTTTTTTGTTTCTCTTTCCTTTTGTTTTCTTCAGTTTTGTTTTCAGTTTCCCTCTCTCCTTTTTCATTGGCTTTTGTGGGTATAGCCGCTACAAACCCTCACGAGTCCATCTTGTCCACCCGGGCTGCCGGAGGGTTCAAAGGGCTTGGTGCATACGCTTAATGCACTCGTTTCTCTCCCACGATAGAGGAGTTTATGTTAGTTTAGGTAGTTTTTTGTCTCGTTTTGCTTGGGACGAGCAAAAGTTCAAGTGTGGGGGGTGTTTAGACCCAATTTTGTGTCTAAATAGCACCTTAATTCTTAGGCTTTTGACTTATTTCGTGGTTTAATTTTATAACTTTTAATACGTTTTTTGTTATTTTGTAGATATTGGAGTTTTTACTCAAAACGTGGTAAAAAAGGTCATTTTAGAGCATTTTTGGTGATTTCTCGAGCCGAACCGGACCGAGAGTCGAGGCGGAGTTGACCCGGGACCACTTTCCCCACCTTTGGTGTCAATTAGTAAGGTAACACCCACTACAATCCTCGTAGCAGGCGTTACATGCCTTGGAAAGAAGGAAGGAACAAGAGGAAGGAAGTCAGAGGTAGCCCCCGCCACGCCAATGGTGGCACCCGCTACCCAGGCTGGCCGAGCAAGACCGCACTTGCAGTATTGGGGACCGTACCTACGGTCTCTCGAAGATCAAAAATCGCCAAAGCAACTCTTCGCTAAGACAATAGGTATACCGCACCTAGGTGTCCCAGGACCGCACCTACGGTCTCTCAAAGGAAAAAATTGCCATGCAGATTTCGCTGGACAAAACGAGACCGTACCTACGGTGTCCTTATGTTCTGCGCGATGTTTTCGGCTGTGCGCTGCGTTTTGCCAACAAATTTTCTCTTGTATATATATATCCCTTATTGACGATTTCATGGGGAGACTAGAGTAGAGAGACTGACATTTTCCAACCTTGTATTTAGTTGATTTTAGAGAGAAATTAGTGAGAGATTAATCTAGGGTTTTGGAGATTTGTGTTTGTGAAGATTTGGAGATTCAAACAATTGAAAGATTGTTGGATCATCTTTTATTGTTTTTTCTTGTTTATCTACAGCATTTTGATAAGTATTCTCTTCCCTTAACTCTTTTATTAATTGTTTTGCTAATTACTTTCCTTGTTATCTAATTGCCTTGCTTGTTATTTCATTGTTCTTGCTTGGTTTATGTTTGTTGATGTTAGAAATCATGCTTAGGGTTGGTTTGGATGTTGTTAGCTTAGTTAGTATTATGATTAGTTGCTAGAAACCCTATGGATTAGGGGGTAATTAAGGATGTGAATGGGTAATTAGGCATGGGCTAGCAATTTTAGTGAGTAATTAGTTGGGAAATCACTTTTCCCACTCCAATCCTTCCCTCAAGTGGGATGTATTTGGGTTCGAAAGTCCCCGAACACATCCAAAACTTGAGTTGGAAGGTTGGAATCAGGATAGTTAGTCCTCTACTCACGAAAGTGAATAGAAGCTAGCTAGGGAATTTTCTTTCATTAACTCTCCGGGTTCGTGGTGGACTTTGGGGAAGTTAATCCGGACTATCCTCGAAAGAGGAGGCTCGGTGGGTATTTTCTAACAGAATTGCCACTTGATTTCCTTCCTTGTTGCTTTCTTGTTGCAAAACCTATATCCTTGTTCCCGTTTGCATCCCAAAAACCTCCGAAGCCCATTTTCCATTCCTTGACCGACCTTAATTTAGTTTCTCACTTTGTGACCCCTTCAAACCGATAACCTTACCTTAGCAATCTCATCCCGACCATAGACCGAGATTCAATGACCAAGGCCCCTAGCTCCCTGAGAAGAATGATAACAACCGAGGTCTACAAAACCATGTTACAAAAGCAGTTTCAGTTCCTTCATTTTTAGTCCATCTTCTAATCTTGTTTCACTTTCTCTACTTCGCCAGTTGTCTCATGGTCATCTCGTGTCTCTCGGTCTGTTAAGAACTTTCTCCTTGTCTTTGGGCTTATAGACCCGCCTACTTGGTTTTCGTGCCTTCACTCTCGGACCGAGCCTATCTTTCACCGAGTCTCTCGCGCCCAGACGGTCCTTTACCGATGTACGAGGACCCAGTATTTCCTTTGCAGATGCTTGTCTCCTTCTCGCTTCCCCAGCGCGGCGAGATTCAACAGCAGCAATCAACCATCCATAGTAGTCAGCATCGACAATATGAGACATGTGTATCTTTGGAGGGGCTTTGAGAGTTGGCCTTTTCTCCCAGTATTTCAATCACGACTATATCACCGAGCCTCGAAGCTTCAATTGATCAGGAGTCTCACATAGAAGCTCGGGAATGTGTGTCAAGCCGGCAAGACACACATAGGCATTGCGGAAGTCATGAGACACATATTCAGAAATATGCCACCATTCGATCCACCATAAGATCTCCCAAGGCTCCTTCAAGAATGCGATCCAATCTGTTACCGAGCGAAGGTCGGTATATTTCCTCTTTCTCTGACAATAGTTTGCCAACACCGATGAAGTCTGGGGTTCTTCAATGAGACCCAAGTGTTCCATCAACCAGATCTGCCCAACAGTTAGCTAGGGTTAGACTGCATGCCAAACTAACTATTAAAAAAAAAAAAAGAACAAAACCCGCGCGGGTTTTGAAGACAGTAGAGGCGGAAATCAGGTAGGGATGAAAAAGAGAGTGACATACCTGAAGTAGCAACGGGCTTCCCCGAAAATCATGTTCTGGATTCGGATCATCCAAGCCCATCATGGTTTTCGCTAACATTAGAGGCACGGGGTTGTAGCCTCGGGACATGTCGTCAACGATTTGGATCAAATTTGCCGGTCCGGTTCTTTACCGCCGTGATAGAAGCAAAACTCGCCGAGGAGACATAATACGAGTGCTCGCACTTGTATCACGGGACCGTACTCTAAGGTATCAGAAGATTGAAAATATTCAACTATGGTTTGAAAGTGTACCTTTTCGCCGAATATTGCACTTCCAATGACCCGAGAAGGAAGACATAAGAGCTCCTTGTATTGCTTGGGGATGTCCATTGGTGTTGGAGGTGACGTCGGCCGAGCAAATTGATTTGTCCCTAGGATTGAGGACCATTCCTCCGGAAGCGGACAATAACTCCTTCCACGCAAAGCGGAACACATGCATCTTCGAATCCCAAAACGTCTCCGCCGCACGGAGAAAATCGTTGTTAATCCTCACTTGCCGAAGACTGATCAAGCTCCTTAACTTGTATCTTCCGATCTCTTTCTTCTCTTCTTTGGACAAGGTGCTCATCCAAGTGACAAGTTTCTTCTCGAATGCCATGAGAACCGGGAAGTTTTTTTTTAAGTTTTAGGAGAATATGTGATGAAGGCTTGGAAGTAGTGATGAGTAGTAATGATTATATGCATAAAATGGGGTATTTATACACCTCCATTCATGATCAAAAATGGAGAAAATGCAACCAACAACAATCACATAGCCGTTGCCCTCCATATCCCATGATTTTAGCCCATTTGCAATGGCTAGAAAAAAAAAAAAAGAAATGCAGTATCAAAACCCGCGCGGGTTTTGATATGCCTAGATTCACGCGCGCGCCTGTCCAAGCCCAGGCCCAGGGCTTGCTGAAGGGAAACCCCGCGCGGGTTTTCAGTCGTCATGGGCCGCCTCTCCGCAGCTCGACCCACCCGTTTCTCATTGTAATTGGGCCTTGGAATTAATTTGGCCCGTTCTTGCATTTTTAATGTTTCGGATCTTTACCCAATGATGCTCTGTTCTGAAATTTTTGCTCAAGTTTACTCTGACACTTAGGTTTTTCATTTTCTTTTATTTTCTTTTCTTTTTGGGGAAGTGGGATTAAGTTGGGATTAATCCCGTCATGTAGAAAGTCTTTCAGATATGCATTAATAAAATAAAATCGTGCATTAGCTAAGTCTTGCATATAAAGTAAGAAATAAAATTCATAAAGAGTCTTGCATTAAAATAAAAAAAAAGTACAAATTAGTCCTGCATAACAAAAAAAAAGGGTTTAGAAATGCATAGAGTCTTTGCTTGTCATCAGTTGATCACCACAAGGAGCCCGAGTCGCCGCTATCTTCAACTGGGTCGGCACCAGCATGAGAAGTCCCAACATTGGAAGCACCAGCCGTGCCAAAATAGGTGTCCCAAAAGTAGTAGTCAGGACCAGGAGCTGTCTGCATTGTCCCAGACAAGGGAACCTCGGAAGGATGCACGCTCGACGGAGATGATATAGAATGCTCCTGCGAACCGGCTAGCCATAAATGGTCAGGAACGTGCCACTCAACAGAAGGGGTAGGCCATACAGGACCAGTTCCGTAACCGGGGGCTAGCCAACCAGAAGAGGTCGACCCTCCTAGCCAAGAGTGTTGGGGTGCATACCACTCTTGCGCACCCGTAGGCCATGAAGGACCTATTCCAGGGGTCGGGACTGGCCATCCAGCAGAATAAGACCAAGAGCTGAAAGAGGAGGCGTCGTATGGTGCATGACGTGAAGTAGCGTCATCCGCTAGGGCTTGACCGCCAGGATACCCGACGGATGCACCTGAATCATGGTCCCTCACCACAATCTCCCGACCACGACGAGCAGAACGCACTGAAGCCGGAGTGCGGCGAGAATGAGAAGGCCGGTTGGTAGCACTCGACTCCGAAGCATCTTCCACTCAGTATGAATGGGGTTGGGTGTCACCACCATACCCAACACTATGATGTGACCTCCCTTGGCCAAGTTGTTCCTCCAAGGACATCTGAGCTATGTCCTCTTCCATAGGACGGCGACCTCTGCTGCCTGATCTGCTATGATGGGACCCCGTTGAATGATGGATCATGATGCCCTTGCCGCGACCCTCTAGCACAGCTGCTAGAGGAGGACGAGAGGATCCACCAACCTCTTCCCGAGATCGGCCCCGGGAAGAATACTCCCCTGCCGAAGAGCGACGTGGGGGCTCCGTACGAGGGACCCTTGCAGTAGAACACCGAGGGGGATCCCGAGGAACAGACTCTGTATCGGCCTCCACATCAGCCCTTCTAGTGGTGTTCCCGCGATACCTGCCTGAGCCGGTAAATGCCCGGTCAATGTGCTTCAGCATAGTACTCCACTCCTTGGTCACTTGACGGAAGACATCCCATCTTGGCTGAAAGATGATGAGGCCAAGGTTAGACATGCATAAATGACATAAAGGAGCAAAATAAGCAACATGAATACTTACCGGTTTCCGATCAAACTCTCGGAGTGCCGAGCATTGACTGCTAACCACCAATCCTTCTTCTCACTGGTGGAGCCTCCGCCTCAATGACCTTAGCATAAGGCCCCAGCTGCAAACTTTACGATCAGGAATCAGCCAGAAACACAATGAAAAATTCAAAGGAAGAAGATACCTACCACCCAGGGCGCCAAACGGCTCAAGTAGCGTTGAAATTCCTCATCAAATTGCTCCTGTGGGACGTTATGCACAAAATTTTCGAAGTCTTGGCCGCGAATCCAATCTCCCAATGCACCCGGAGCGACGCGCCATGGCTCGAACATGTGCTCTGGAGGATCCTGGGGTATAAGGCCGGGATTTTCCTAAAAATTCAGGTAAAATCTGAACCCATTTGCATTTCCGAAAACTAATACTTAATTTTCTTGTGATTTTTAGGTTGCCACATAAAATAGCACCATCATCCGGTAGCCGCATAAAAGAGCACCATCAGCGACAGTCGTCAAACGATTGCCATCCAAAGGCCTCCAACGATGTCGTCAGCGACAGTCGTCCAACGGTTGCCACCTAAAGGTATCCAACGATGTCGTCAGCAACACTCGTTCAACGGGTTCCACATAAAGGACTCTGACGATGTTAGCAACAGCAGTCGTTCAAACGGATTCCACTTAAAGGTCTCCAAACGACATTCTTAACATCGGTCGTCGAACGGTACCACCTAAAGGTTACCGACGACCTCATCATCAGCAGCAGTCGTCCAACGGTTGCCACCTAAAGGTTTCCGACGGCATCATCATCATCAACATCTTCACTAGTCCAACAGTTTCCATCTAAAGGCCTCTGACGACATCACCAGCATATTCAGTCGTCCAACGGTTGCTATCTGAAGGTTACCTACGACACCATCATCAGCAACATCACCTGGTTGCCATATGAAAGACCACCGCCAGTATCAAGACAGACATCAAGTCTACTTTGACCTTCATCCTATTCGGACTCGATGAAAGCGGGGGCTCTCTGTAGACACCGAGATTTGCACCGATATAATCCCGACTTGTCAAAAGGGGCCGGATACATCATTGGGACAATGCAGCAAACAAAGCAAACAAATCAAGCCAGGTCGGCCCACTATCAGGGACAAAACCCGCACAGGTTTTGAGTCAAATAGGACGGCCCAGAAATAAGAACCAGCCCACGGCGCGCCCTGGCCCAGTCGCTTCAAAACTCGCACGGGTTTTCTACCAACTGAAGCCCGTCGTTTTGGCCTCGCTTACGTCAGCAATCTGTATGCAAAATTGAAAAAACCCGCGTGGGTTTTCTATGCCCTGAAGCGCGTTGTTTTGCTTTGCTAACGTCAGCAATCCGTGTGCGGGATTGATAAAACCCGCGCGGGTTTTATCCTAAAGAATCTGACGCCAAAATCCCATGCAAAGCCCTTGATTTAGCCCACATGCTTTGACCTTGGCCTTGACTTGGATGCTACATGATTGCATGGCATGATCATGGGGATGTGTCCCCCATGATTCTCCCTCCATTACCATGCTAAACTTTACCCTCATCACCTATAAATACCCCTCTCCATTCCATTCATTTTCACCAACTATTATCATCATCCTACCTACACTCTCTTAAACTCTCTCTATTATCCATTCTCTTATTATCATCCTCTTACTCTACCAAATTCTCATGGCATTATTATCCATATGTCACCCTTCTATCATCCTCATACTCATCCTTTCATCCACCAAGTCAAAGGAAGTCAAGATTTTGATCGGCGCATTTGGATTCCTAAACCAACGAGGTTTGCCCTATGTTTCATTCGTTATTGTTATTTTAATTATGTAATTCGTATTTTATTTCCATTACTTGTGCATATTTTGTAAATAAAAACCTTGTTTTATAATTCATGTTAAGAATATAAATTCGCGAAATCTATTAAACTTCTCCCCGCTTTATTTCATTATAATGTCGATTTTAGTAGAGTCTGTTTTCTAACATGCGAATTCATGAATTCTTATAATTCTCAAATTCGTAACCTTACCCCCGGACTTAGAGTCGGGTTTCGTGGACCGGAGTTATTTTTATTAATTTTATAGTTTGTCAGTTTCCTTTAATCGGCTGGTGACTCTTTTATTCTTTTTGTAATCTGTTTAATTATTTGATACTGAAATTTACACTAAAATGATTAAGAAATGATTTAATATCTTCCTCACACCTAATTTAAAGTGGAAAATCAAGAGAAAATGTGTTAGAAACAATAAAACCGTCACGGGTTTTATTATTCCCAATCCAATGTTCTTTGGCCCGGGGGAAACAGGCGGCCCGGCCAAAGAGCCGTCAAAACCCGCGCGGGTTTTGACAGTTCTAGCGGCCCGCCTGCTTCCTTTTGGGCCTGAATTTGGTGGGGGCCGATTTTGAATCATTATTAATATATTTCGGTGTAATTTTCAATATTTAAATAATAAAAACGGATTTGTAAAATAAATAAAATTTCATCACCCCGAAAATGAATTTCGAAAATAAAAATATCCTTATTTAAGGATTAAGCAACCTTAGTCGGCTCTCGATCACTTATGTAGCGCATCCGAAAACAATCTCCCCGAACGGGAATTTTCCGGGTCCTACAATAACATGTTTGACCCGTTCAAAGAGTTCATATCACAATGACCATCTTGCAATCAATATTCATTGAGGGACGACATAAACAATGAGCTCATAAGCATTGGTTGTACTAGAATCAAGGCATCATCGAACCCAAATTTGTCACTAGACACCAAACGAACACCAAGATTCCTAGCATGCCACTCAAAATATAAACTTTTCTATTGTGGACATCACAAACTCATCATACAACTTATCACGCCAACAAACATCATTAAACAACCAATGTCTCCCAAAAATCATGCACGACTCACCTAAAGACTTTATGTCGCAACATCCAACATCCAAGCAAGACTCATTGAACTTCATAGGTGAGTTTGAAATTACCTCATTCTTCTCATGGAGAAGAGTCCGAGTGCCAATGAGAGGAAGGGATTATGAGTCATCTCCATTGATGTTTGATTCCTTGGTTGGTGGCAATGGTAAAACCAAAGGAGCTGCTTCTTGGGCTTCATCAACAAAGGTAAGAGGAAGGGCAAGGTCGACGTTAGCATTCTACTCTTGGCTTGAAACTTTATCAAGCTCACTATGTACTTCAAGTAGCTCAAGAGGTTTCCTTTCAACGGCCTCAATGGCAATAACCCCGTTCATTGAACTTTCCTTTTTCTCAACCTCCTCAAACTTTCAAAGTGTGGAAGAGAGGGTTTGCTCGACAACTTCTTCTACAATGTCACTTGTATGCTCTTCCACACCAAAAGATTCCACAATCCAAGCTTTAACCATAGCCATTGTCGGACATTGCAAAGCATCGTGTCCCACACGTCTACATTTGACACATTTTTGGGACGTAAAGGTCGTTAGTGGGCAATAGTGGAATGGCTTTTCCTGGGAGGAATCTTCTCTTCTTCTTTGCCCATCAAGTGATAACATGAGTTCATGGTCTCGCTTGTAAGTACTAGGCAAGAATCGTCGATTCATCAATTGCTTTAGCTTTGTCCATGAGGTGACTTTTGCTCGACCCTCCTTAGCTCTTTGTGCCTTGACATTCTCAAACCAAAAGGATGCAACCTTAGTGAGTTTCAATCTCGCAATCTTGAAGGCTTGTTCATCACTATAATCCTCAGCTTCAAAAATCCTATCCAAGATTTGGACCCATTCAAGATAATCTTCGGGGTCGGTGTTGCCATTGAATTCCGGAATTTTGATCTTGGTATCATAGAATTCATCCCGTGGGGGCTTCTCAACCGTTTCCCGTCGATGATGGCGTCGAAATGAGCCTCTATCATCGCCACTCGACTCGTAGGAGGGAGGAGGACGGATATGGCTTCTAGTGGACCTCCTTTGTTCGTCACGGGTTCGATACCGATGGTTGATAGCAATGTTGTTTCCTTGAGTCAAGAGGCCATCAAGAGTATTTTGAATGTTCGTGAATCAACTCTCAAGTCTCGACATGAGGGCCATAACAATAGTAAAGGTGAAGGACGGATTGTGTTTGGGATAATTTGTGGAGTTTCGGGGTTCTTTTGTAGTTGGCTTATGTTTGGCTAAGGGTTCTTTGTGTTTTTTTCACTTAGACATTTCATCGAACACCATGCGGGCACAAATTTCCAACTTCACCTCAAAGCTCCAATATGCATCAAAATCAACAAACACAATAGCAATAACAACTTCTCCAACACACTTGGAGGCACAAGCGATGGGAACACCAATATTTGCAAACAAATCATAAAACCCAACAATAGAGAACTATACTATCAAGAACAATGAACAAAACTCAAGCTAGAGAAAACCTTAGCTCTGATACCAAATGGAGCGTGGCGCGGTGGGAGTGTTGATGATTTAGCTTGAGTTGGAACTTTGATTCAACAATCGAACAAAACTTGAAAAATAAAGGAAGGATATGACCTTGTGGCTAGGTAATCCACAACCCAAAGGCCTAACACTCCACAATGACTATCCAAAGTAATCCAATAAATAATCACAAGGAATGACTTGCTAACACCACCATCCATAAAGGAATAGGTAAGAACAAGATTTTTGAGGAAACAAGGGAGAACCCTACAATTCCTATGAAGTGTATCAGGATGAGGCCCGAGCCTTGAGATCCTTGGTTTCCAAGTCTACCCGCACCCCCTCCTGATAACCTGAATGAAACAACTTCAACATCGGGTATGTAGTCCATTTTAAGGTGGACCCGGGGCCTTGGAGTCGTATTCGGATCATCACCGGGTGTGGTATGCACTTCAAATGGGATCCCAGACCATGGGAGTGGAGCTACGGGTCCTCATGGGGACCTACTTCGGGCCTTTAAAAGGGTTCGAAGTCCTTCGGCAAGAATAAGCGCAAACGGGTCAACATGGGATGTTGGAATGAACGTGCCTTCACTCTTTGGGTCATAACTCCTTCGTTACAATCTGATTGGTCTTAAATTTTGGGAGCTTATATTACACACTGAGAGCTTTTCATCGATATCTTATGGGCCTAAAACGGAGTTCGGATGAAAAAGTTATACGCGTTTGAAGTCGACATTAAAAACTGCCCCAGAACGCCGTCGCGCCCGCGACGCCTGGGTCACGCCCGTGGCGCCATTCTGTCCAGATGACACTGCTGCTGCGTGTTTGTTATTTGTTTTCCCCATTACTATATATACCCCCTCCCTTGGCATTGTTGAGGAATTTTTGGCTGAATTAAATTGTAATGCTTGGCATTGTAGGGTTCTCCCTTGTTTCCGCAAAAATCTTGTTCTTACCTATTCCTTTATGGATGATGGTGTTAGCAAGTCATTCCTTGTGATTATTTAGTGGATTACCTTAGATAGTCATTGTGGAGTGTTAGGCCTTTGGGTTGTAGATTACCTAGTCACAGGGTCATATCCTTCCTTTATTGTTCAAGTTTTGTTCGATTGTTGAATCAAAGTCCCAACTCAAGCTAAATCATCAACACTCCCATGGCGCCACGCTCCAGTTGGGAAACATAAGTGGTGATTAGAAGGACCCCTCTGAACGCGTGGGACCATCGACGACCATACAGATAGGATATGAGGCAACGATTAGTTATTGCGGTATTGTCCACAGTGATCAATCCGTGGTCACATTAGCATGCTTGACAAACTGACCACACTGATTCATTTGTGGATAAATAACAAACTTAATATTCTTTGTCATCCTTATTTTTTGGAATGAAGAGCACCCTTGTCTGAAGGTTCTTGGCGCTCGTTGGGAACCCGTTTGCTGAGGTGATAGTCGTCGAAAGCATTAGGAAGAGGCCGGCAATGGGTTGGAGATTCAATGACCAAGGCAATGATAGTGGGATATATTGCATGCGACACATGGAGACCTTTTCTGGACAGCCAAACAGTTTGTTCGCGGGGTTTCGGTGCAACGACTCAGTTCAGGTGCGTGATAATATCCATATTATAACGGTTTAACATTATACATATCCAACCATGATCATTGTAAATCTCACCAAAACTGTGAATCACCAAAAGCAGGAATGGACTTACATTGACATTCGATCCTCGCATTAACGATATTTCTTTTTGTCTGACAGTTGCGTGCATCAAAGATTCACTCACTCCGCATCCATTACTGTTACAACATGTTGATGCACCGTGAAAATGAAATAAGAGAGAACGCTGACAAGTGGATGAAGACTGGGGTCATCAACGACCTTGCGGATAGGATATGAGGCGGGGATTGGTTATTGCGGTCTGATGATTGCTGCGATGGGCGAACTGCAATCGGAAGCTGTGTGTTTGTTTTTTTTCCTCACTTGAGCGGGTTCGATGTGTAATCCTCCAACACAATACAGTTGATACCTCGTACTGCACATGTTATACATGCATTGTGCGTTGTTTGTTGTCCTTTTCTGTTAATTTTTTGTTGGGCGGATGTAATTGTGGATTAACACAATCTATGTGTGTCGAACAAAATGCCGAATTACACATCATTGTTCTATCCTACAAAATGCAACATTCTGATATATAGATATCATTGTTGTATAATATATTGTCAGATTCAAATAAGTATGGAGTTATGGAGTGAATCTAGACATGACAATAAGTTGCAACTGTGGTCATGTATTATGAGCAGCATTGTGTTAATCCAAATAAATTGTCGTGTTGTCCATATCGACCGTAAGCTATGTTGAGTATGGTCAGTTTGACAATACACCATCAAAAGATAGTTTGTGACTATGAAGTTCACCTCTTGTGTGGTAAGATTTAAAAATGAACCACATTGAACCAAAATGAGATTGTGGATCTGCAAATAGACTATATACGTTGAATGTACATAATCACCACACCATAGAATTTTACGCATTGTCATGATTTAAACATCCATGATGAGATTGGCCACATGGCATAATTGTGTGGTCGAACGTTCTTTATTCTATAAATGCCAAATCCAATACACAAACTCACCATACTTAAAAGGTTTGTCTACCCAAAATTCAACACGAGTTGATGACACGTCCCACATTAAAGACATAATATAATAAACGCAAATTACAAAAGCATCATGTAACTCCTTTCATATAACTTCACACCTCACTAGTAGTGTTCAGGGCAATTCCTGCTGTCGTGATTGGCTATTTGATCACAAAACTTGCATCTTCTTGTTGCTGCCATTCGCTGCACTGCAACCTCGATACCGCTCTTCTTCCGCTTTGCATATCCTTTGGGGTTCGACATGGGGGGTGTTTTTATTGTTGCCTGTGCTGGGACCGGCACGCCAAAACATGCTTCAACATCACAAGTGACCCCCACTGTTGCCACAACTGTCCCGACCAGTGACCATCTTTGTCAACGTATCATCGAGCATCCCATTCTCGTAAAATAGCTTGGCATCACCCAACGTATTTAACCGCTTCCCCATACTCGGTCCAATCATTTCGTCGTCAAACCTAGGCCAATAAATCGTTACGCTAGACTCGTCTTCGTCTGGTATAGGTGGTGGCGTTACGTAGTTGTTCTAGCTACCTCCCGCGATACTACATTCAACAAACAACATCGATCGTCAAACTATACTACATCAAATCGAATGCCTTACAATAATTAGTGTACAAAATCAACCACTGGCATTGAGATGGACTTGGTTGATCAAGTGAATCTAAATTGGATTCCCTTGTTTGTAGTGTGGCCATTGGAAAGTTAGTGTGGCCGTACCATTAATTTGTCAATGTGGACAATCGGTGTGGATATGTTCACCATAGTGTGGACAATTTATACATAATGTGGACATATACATGCTGACTGTGGCCATATACAAACTTGATGTGGACATAAAATCACAACGCACATAAAGACAGTCATAACCACACTAGTATACAATCAACTCGGAGCAAACGTACTATATACCTAATCCACGACACATCCAACGTACTATATACCTAATGCACCCTTTATTACACATCCAACTCGAAGCAAACGTACTATATACAATCAACTCGGAGCAAACGTACTCTATACCTAACGCACCCTTTATTACACCGTCAATACATCACATTTCATCCACAAATGCAGTGTTTTGTATAATACATCAGTATGAGTTAGTGTGTCAATGACGACACCCATATGTGGGCACAATATACCCAATTAGTCAGTGTGGCCTCACCATACAGACTGTGGTCGTGGTGTACTATATATGATACCGTATATAACTAAATGATACCGCATTCGTACCGATTCATTCATGTTGTTTCCCATTATTATACTTATCACATAACACGACACGCCTTACATGCAAAGTGAATTATCTGCATAACGTGGTTAACATGTTGGCTATGGACTCAATTTACACTGACTGTGGTTATCGGTTTTATTGTGGACGTCGCATGTCGAGATCATGAAACCTATGTCGTTCAATAAGCATACTCAACGACCATCCAACCCAAAACCATTGATATGAGCCGCCATGCACAACCAGTACCCCACCCCAGATAACGTAATTTAGTACATGGACAGAACAAAAAAAGAAAAAAAAAACTTGATCATACTTGTTTGACGACATTGATTCGATTCGTAGGATGAAAATATATTCACTGAGTCGTTCAATGGAGTAATCAGTGGTTGATTCGTACAATGAATATGTTCCAATTCATTGGAGTAATCTTACACAGAGAGATTGCACTGCCCAGATCTTCCAGATATGACATGCGCTATTTTAGGGAATGAATTAATTCCCCTTGATCACTGATTATTATTTCCGTTTTCCATGGGGATTAATCAAATTTCATTTTTTTCCTTTTTTTGTCAACAAAACCACTAGTGGTTTTCCTAAAATTAAGTGGTGGTTTTTGGTTTTTTTGGCCTATGTGTGTGAATTGAATCTCAACCATTGGATGTACATTGTATGGCCAGGATCTTCTCTTCCTACCTTCCTACCTGAAGTTTCTTCCTACTGGATCCATTTCCATATATATATATATATATATATATATATATATATATAGGTATATGATATAATGAGAAGAGGGTTATTGTGAGAAGATGAGAAGAAGAAATCCTAGCCCTTGTTTCCCAAATCAAGCGTGAGACTAATTAATTCTTTTTCCTTTAACTCTTATTGCTGATGCTAAAAGGTGATTGGTTGAAATTTTATATTATTGTTTCTTTTGTTGTGTCATGTGAGAGTGGGAGAGCAAGAGACACTCTGATGTTGGAACCAACAACATGCTTGGAGGGAAATTACAATCTGCAGTTTCCAACACACACAATAATTGTCAAAGAACTTTGAAAAACATCTCAGCGGAGAAGAGGGGTGAGACGTATCGAGTTCTCCGGTGAGTTTCAGTGAGCAAGCAAATCGGCTTCCGGTGAGTTTTGTGAGCAATCAACTTGGGGTTCCGGCGCGACTGAATTAGCACCGTTCGGCGGCGAGTTTACCCGGAGACTGAAGCAGAAACTAGAAGCTTTGAAGCTTTGAAGTAAACCCTAATTTATCTGTGACGAGTTCCGGATAATTTTCCGGCGAGGAAGTGTTGCGGCGATTGATTTTCCGGTCAATTGGCAGAGAAAGGTGATACGAAGGTCGAATTTCCGGTCAATTTCTGGCGGGTGAGTGTGTGCGATTTCGGTTGAGGCTTGGTTCAAGTGAACCCTAGTTCAGGCGGTTATCAAGTAAAGGAGTTTTTCCATAATTCTAGGGTTTAGGTTGTTGTTTGTCTCATTTTTTTTGAATTTGTTGTTTTTCCCAGCAATCCGGTGAGTTTTTTCCAGAATTCAATGTTTATTGTAACTGTTATGGGGTATTTTTTGATGTTCATTGTAACAAGTGATGGTGTTTTATTGGCATAGTAAGAAGAAAATTTGAAGAATTGGTGATGGAGTCCAAAGGTGTTTCAACACTATTTGCTAATCGTTGTCAGGGTGCTTGATTACCATTACAGTTGATGTTCATTATAGTCACCAGATGTTCATTTTCCATTATTTGTAAGTGTTGTCACCCCAATAATGATTGATTGGCATTCAAACACTAATTGATATTCATATTCTCTCTACTTGATGTTCATTTTCAGTGTATGTGAAGCCAGACCACTTGGGGATCATTTTGGTACACTATGTTGTTCATGTCATCCCCTCCTGGATGTTCATCTTCATTTTTGTATTAGTCACTGATGTTCATCCCAGAATGCTTTCATGTTAATTCCGGGACCACCTGTTGTTCATTTTGATTTCCAATTGTATGCATATGCACGTCGGAACACTTGGGGATCGTTTTGGTAAATTATGTTGCTCATGTCATCCTCTATTTGGATGTTCATTTTGCATTTTCCCATTATTCATTGTGGTTCATCCCAGAGTACTTTGATGTTCATTCCAGGAATACTTGTTGCTCATGTCATCATCAATTGCTGTTCATTGTAAGTCTGACTTGATGTTCATTACTGTTGGTGCTCATTGATGGGCATCCAAGACAACTTCTTGTTCATATTGTTTCAATTTGATGTTCATTTAAATTTTGTTCATCCAAGAATGTTTGGTGTTTATTCAACGACTAATTGTTGTTCATTTACATTACTAGTGTATGTATGTGCATGCCATAACACTTGGGGATCATTTTGGTATACAATGTTGCTCATGTCATCCACATATTTTATGTTCTTTTTTCATTTTTCCATTGTTCACTGATGTTCATTCCCCAGAAAGCTTTGATGTTCATTCTAGGAATACTTGTTGTTCATTTCATTTTCGTTTCTTGTTTATTGTAAATGTGACAATTTGGTGTTGATTGTGTTTGGCGATCATTGATGGTGTTCGCGTGTACAGTGCTGCCGCTGATGCATTGCAGATGGGGACAAGGCCGATAGTGCTGCCCCCGCCGGTGCCACTATGCTACCAAATGAACGAGCAAGGCGAATATGTTCCGTTTTGTGCTGTTGAATCACGGGTTCCAACCGAAGGAATGACATTTGATGACATTGAAGTAGAGATGACATTTGAGTCATGGGTTCCAACCGAATGGATGATCTACTCAAGTTTTGCAAACATCAATTCAATATGCTTTTTGGGTTGATGATTGAAGGCTGCCTTTTTTTTTATCAAACAAAAAAACATGCACTTTGTCATCGTTTTGAGTTGATGTGTTTTTGTTAGATTCGACTGAAGTATTTTCCTTGAATGAACATGTGAAGTTGATTTTTAATATATATGAATGCTCATTGGTATAAAATGCATAGATGGTCATGTTACATACATGCTGATGTTCATTATATGTACACTTGATGTTCATTCAACTACATGTTGATGTTCATCCCATGTACCCCACGATGATTGTCAAATGCAAATGCTCAACATTTTTATCACCAAATGAGGAACAAAGTATTCCCGCCTGATGTACTTTTACTATATATAACTGTTCATTACACGGCTACCTGATGCTTTTTTCAATTACCAATCTAGTTGACTTTTTTCATTATATGTAGATGTTCATTTTCATTGTTTACAAATACTCATTAGGACAATGCGTTAATGTTCACTAAATGCTCACTATACATACATGATGTTCATTTCACGTTACCTGATGCTCATTTGACCTCAAATGAGGATCAACATTGTATGGGAAAGACCATTATATGCTAAAATGACTTAAGGACAATGACTTGGTAATATATATGTTCATTATATGATTACATACTGATGTTCATATCAAACAAACAGTTGATGCACAAAAAACACTTTGTTTTCAATTTCATCAACATCTAATGTTCATTTCATCATTTGTTGATGTTCATTCATTATTAGTAGAAGTTAGTACCAAATAAAATTAACAATCGTTTGATGATCAAGTTAATAACATGTTGAAGTCCAGCTCAGCACGAGGTAATGTTCATTTCAGGATTAGTTGATGTTCATTCTTCATCGTTCGTTGATGTTCATCTGAGCATTACTTAATGATCATTTCATCGTAAATTGACGTCCATTTCCATGATTAGTTGATATTCATTTCAACATGTTCATTTTACATGGTTGACGTTTATATCAAGCAAATAGTGGTTATTGTAATGCAAGACCAGTAGCAATCAGTGGAAGATCACGTTGATGTTCATTTCAACGTAACTTGATGTTCATTTCAACATAACTTAATGGTCATTTCAATATTAGTTGATGTTCATTTTTATCTTACATTCGTTGCTAGCATGTTGTCTTTTATTCTTTATTGTAATATATATGTTCACCACCTCTTGATGTTCTTTTTTTTTTTACATGGTTGATGTTCATATCACCCAAATAGTGGTTATTGTAATGCACGACTAGTAACAATCATTGAAGCATCAAAGGTGTTGTTCATTAAGTGAACATTAAGTGAATATGAAATGAACATCAAGTGAACATCAAATGATCTTTCAGTACTAAATGATCAAGTTATACTAGAATGAACATCAAATTGTAGTTGAATGGACATCAAATGAAATATTTAACCATGTACAATGAACATAACCTGATTGGGTTGAACATTAACTGATAATGAAATGAACATCAAGTAAAACATCAAATGATCTTTCAGTATTAAATGATCAATTTATTCTAGAATGAACATCAAGTCACTCTGGGATGAACATCTATACATAATGAAATGAGCATCAGTGATCATGTAATGATCATTAAGGGAGAATAAAATGAACATCAAGTGGAAATGAAATGAATATCAAGTTGTACTAGAATGAACGTCAAATGAAATACTCAACCATGTACAGTAAACACCAACTGTTTTGGTTGAATATTAAGTGAACACGAAATGAACATCAAATGAACATTAAACAATCAATCAGTATTACATGATCAATATGACCCTAAATGGCATTGAAAATTTGTGGATAATGAATATGAACATCATTTGACTATAAAATGATCATCTCATTTTCACTTGATGAAAAATCAATTTGTAATCATGAACATGAAAATGAACATCAAGTCATACTTGGATGAACATCTATAGATAATGAAAAAGAACATCAGGTAACCTTGTAATGATCATCAAGTGAAAATGAGATGAACATTAGGGTATACTGGAATGAAAATCGAATGGAATTGAAAAAATCACATTAAGAGACAATGAAATGAACATCAAGGTGTACTGAAATGTACATCAAATGCAATACTCAACCAAGCACAATAAACATGAACTGTTTGGATTAGTTAAGTGATGATGAATGAACATCAAGTGAACGTCAAATGATCAATTAGTATTAAATGATCAATAGATGCTTAAATGGTATTATTTATAAAAACGAACATCAAGTCAATATGAAATGATTATCAAGTTATACTTGAATGACTATCAACATATAATTAACATGAATATGAAATGAGCATCAAGTCGTTGTCTCGATGAGTATCTATATATAATGAAAATCAGCATCAGATGTTCGTTCATCGAAAATACGTCAGCCCAACCTAACAAAAATAAGTCAATACAAAATGAAACCGAATCAATGTTTATATGATAGAAAAAACACAAGCACTCCAGGCCTCATTGGTCAAGCGTTTCTTCCCCATCGGCAATGTCCATGCACTTATAAAAGGCCCTCCACACCTTGTTGGTCAAGCGCTTCTTCCTGGATAGCTTGTCGCATCCCTCGGTGACGCTATGTTCCACAATGAATCGGTAGCGCTTTGTTGCGTGCTTTGTCCAGAGTTCTACTATTAGTGGATCTGACATCTCATCGAGATGATGGATAACCAACAAAACAACAGAAAATGGAATAAATATCTAGTATTGGACATCAAACACATCGTGAAGGACATGTAACATCATAAAGGACATGGAACATCATCCAACTAGTGGACATTCCAGAATGAGCATTAAGTGACATCAAAATGAACATCTGATAAACTTTCAGTAGGGAGAACTGAATTAAGTAACTCAACATCATAATATGCATCCAGTGTTAATGAAATGAATATTAAGTGACATTAAAATGAACATTCAATAAACTTTAGTATGGAGAATTGAATTAAGTAACTCAACATCAAAATAAGCATCCTATATTTATTAAATGAACTTTAAGTGACATCAAATTGAACATCCGAATCCACATGTCCCAACAACAACATGCCACCAGATAATACCTAGCATGGACATCTAGTTATAATAAAATGAACAACAACTGTGTCATGATGGAACATTAAGTTAAATCATCATGATGAACATCAGTTTGTCATGATGAACAACTATACTCAATAAAATGATCATCAAGGTGTATCAAAAAGAACACCAACTGTTTTGTTACAACCATGATTTGAACTGAACATCAGTTTGTGAATGACCATGAAGTCAAATTGAAATTAGCGTCAGGGTGTATCCAAAATGAACATCAAGTTAAACTAAAATGGACATCAAGTTCAACTGAACTAACGCATACCCCACTTGTGAAAATTGACATCTTTATACAACAAAATGATCATCAAGGAAATGAAAATGAGCATCAAAGTGTATCGAAACAAACACCAATTGTTCTGTTATGCTCATGATTTTCAAACGGGCACCAGCGTGCACATCACAAACTGACATTAACCCCCAAAACATCCCACAATGAACATCAACAATGTCAAAAAATAAACATCACACACTAATACGAACCACAAAACGCGATAAAAATAGTGACTCAAATCTCCTTCTTCGTTTCTTCAACCTTTGGTTCGGTACACCTTTCGACTTCATCATCAATTATACAATTCCCTCATTGAACTGACAAAAATAACCCATAACAGTTACAATAAACATTGAATTCTGGAAAAAACTCACCGGAATGCTGGGAAAAACAACAAATTCAAAAAAAAATGAGACAAACAACAACCTAAATCCTAGAATTCTGGAAAAACTCCCTTACCTGATAACCGCCTGAACTGAGGTTCACTTGAACCAAGCCTCACCTGAAATCGCACACACTCACCCGCCAGAAATTGACCGGAAATTCGACCTTCGTATCACCTTTCTCTGCCAATTGACCGAAAAATCAATCGCCGCAATACTTCCTCGCCGGAAAACTAACCGGAACTCGTCATAGATAAATTAGGGTTTACTTCAAAGCTTCAAAGCTTCAAGTTTCTACTTTAGTCTCTGGGTAAACTCGCCGCCGAACGGTGCTAGAAATCCAAGTTGATTGCTCAAAAAACTCGCCGGAAGCCGATTTCGCTTGCTCACTGAAACTCGCCAGAGAACTCGATACGTCTCACCCCTCTTTTCCGCTGTGATGTTTTTCAAAGTTCTTTGACAATTATTGTGTGTGTTGGAAACTGCATATTGTAATTTCCCTCCATCAAGCATGCAGTTGGTTCCAACATCAGAGTGTCTCTTACTCTCCCACTCTCACGTGACACAACAAAAAAAATATAATAATATAAAATTTCAACCAATCACCTTTTAGCATCAGCAATAAGAGTTAAAGGAAAGGGAATTAATTAGTCTCACCTTTGATTTGGGAATCAAGGGCTAGGATTCCTTCTTCTCATCTTCTCACAATAACCCTCTTCTCATTATATCATATCCCATATATATATATATATATATATATATATATATATATATATATATATATATATATATATATATATGTATGTGTGTGTGTGTGTGTATATGTATGTATGTATTACCTATATATATATATATATATATATATATATACATACATACATACATACACGCGCGTACACACACACACACACACACACATATATATATATATGTATATATATATATTATATATAATCAATACAATTGAGAAAATTTGTCGTGGTTTTCTTTGGGGTAATGAAACCAGAGCTCCTCCTATCTCTTGGTCTACTTACTGTTTGTTTAAAAGCGAAGGGGGTCTGAATATTAGAGATGCAAATGCTTGGAATCAAGCTGCTTTGGGCAACATTCTGTTGCATCTTCTGAGTAATAAAGAATCGCTTTGGCTGAAATGGGTGCATCATATCTATATGAAGAATAACAATATTATGACTTGTGAGATTAAATAGAACGCAAGCTAGTATTGGCGCAAACTACTCCAGACCAAAGACGTTCTGAAGCCTCTATTTCAGAAACTATTATCTGAAGGTATAACTTATTCAATTAAGTTTGGCTATGATTTTGTAAAAGAACACAAGGAGAAAGTTTGTTGGTATAAATTGATCTGGAATGGATCTCAGGTTCCGAAATGTGCCTTTATAGCATGGATTGCCATTCATGGTAGGCTTGTCACCCTTGACAGACTCCAAAAGTTTGGTATTCAGCTTGCAAATCGTTGCTTTCTGTGTCATAATCATCTGAAATCAAACGCTCACATCTTATTTGAGTGTGAATTTTCCTGAATGGTTAGTAATGAAGTTTAGCTATCTTTCTTTGATAAACCCCTCAGCTGGAACAAATGGAAAAGTTTGGAGTGGGCTAAGGAGGGTTTTGGAAGCAAGAAGAAGAAGTTTGTGTTGTCTGCAATAATATACCATATTTGGAGTGAGCGTAACAGGAGAATTCATCATAATGTTTCTCGTTCATCCTCTACGATTTGTCTTTTCATTAAGACTGATGTCAATTTGAAGCTTTATTGAAGCTTTCGGTTTGTGCTTGTTTTTCGTTAGTTGTATGGTGTTTGACTCTGGGTCGGTTCAATTGTATGACCCCTCGGGTATGCCCGAGTATCTTGTATTTGATGTTGTTAATGGAAAATCTCACTGATTTCTCCAAAATATATATATATATATATATATATATATATATATATATATATATATATATGTGTGTGAGTATATATATATATATATATATATTAATTTTAAATTATTATTTAAATTTAATAATGGTCTTAAAATTACTCAAAAAAATCACATGTAAGGTTAAAGGACTTCATTGCCTAGGTGCTCAAATGCTATTTTTCCAATAAATAAACAAGTGAGAAAAAAAAAAAAAAAAACCATTGGCGTAGTTTGTTCTTTCTCATTTCCTTTTTCTCCTTACTAAAATGGGTGAATACACAACAACATTCGGGAGTAAAGGGCGATGATTTTTAATTGTCATCGATTGTTCATCTTCCTGAGATTTCAACTCTTCATTGAAAGTTCTCGGCTAGGACTCTCACTTAATAAATCAAATGAGGTTGATAATGATCAGTAGTTGAGTTATTTCAATAAGTATTTCTTTGCTTTAATATTGCATTACTAACATGTACTGTTGATTTCTCAGTAATTTTTGCGAATAATTTTGAGGGATTATCATGCTAAAGCATTCGCGATTGAATATTAGTAAACAGGGGTTTTTTTGTTTTTTGGACCCCGAACTTTAAGGGTATTTATTTTCTGGACCCGCATATTTTAAAGTTTATATTTTGGACCCTAAACTTTGTGGACCCAAAAAATGTGGCCCAAAGTTATGTTTGACTCCGGAGATGACCTAATTGTTGCCTAATCTTCCCGATATAGCATTTTATCAATTTTTCCTTCTTTTGAGTGTTGTTTTGAAATTGACCAGACTTTGACAGCTAAGGGTGTGTAACTTTTATTAATGGATAAAATACAGAGGGTAAAAGTTAAATTTTGGTAACTTTTGGTAAATTTTGGTAACTTTTTTGGCAAATTTATGTTCATATGGGAGTTGGAAATCGTGCAAGAAGAGGAAGAAGAAGTTACAGCTAGAAAATCTTCGAAAGAAAAAAAATTCGATAATGGCTTTGAAATATGGGGGTCCATATTGTTGCCGGAGACAAAGTATATGATCCATATTGTTGTTGGAAACAAAGTACATTTCCAAAATATAAACTTTGAAATATGGGGGTCCAGAAAATAAATACCCCCAAAGTTCGTGGTCCAAAAAGCAAAAAACCCAACTATTAATTCACACTGATGGCAATTACAAATACAATACATTCCCCTTTTGGTGAAAAGGGGTTTACAATCTTTTGGATTAATACCTAGAATGTAGATATATAATATGACTGATAAAATGCCCCAAAGAAACTCCATGTAACTTCAGTAGAGTGTTTCAGCATTGATAGTAGCCTGGTACCACACAAAAAACGCAACATAATAAGTTTCGATTCTAAATGAGTTCAACAATAACTCACCAAGAAAATCATAATTTGTGCTTTATTTCAGGTATAAGACTACATATGGGTTAAATTAAGGATAAAAAGATATTTCACTTGATATGGTTGTGATTGCATAAGCGGTAGGTGAAATTATATTCTTAGTAAAATGGGTTGTAATTGAATTGTGATTACTGTCGTTTGGTCAGAGTTATTGTCTACTTATGTTCTGCAGCTTCAGTTAAATGGCAATCATCATCCAAAATTCCAAAAGCATGCTAATTTAGATCTAAAAAACGTTTGTTCTATTTGAGAACAAAGGGAAAACCTTTTCATTGCTTTGAAAATGCCTTTGAAACCAGGAGAAAATGGGGTATGCTTTTGTCATTTCAGCATCTAAACGCTTTCCATGAAAAAAAAAAATAGTATGTTCTGATTTAGAATCTTTGAAGAAAAGGTGTTTGCACCTGTAAGAGAAAAGGATTATAACACCTTTTTTCTATGGTCACAAATGAAACATTATATGCTTTTGTTTTAAGATTAGCGAGGTCAATAAGAAGTCAGAAGATTATATATATATATTTATATGAAAATTGGATTCTAATAATCCCTACTTTCACCAATTGGACAATGGTGGACCGTACTTTCACTTTGTATTCTGGTGGTCCAAAAAAAAAATAAAATTGGATCATAGATTTTGTGTTGCATTTGATTCAAAACTTAGTATAACACTTTACAATGATTTTTAATGAATTTACAGTGTATCTCCCAATTTTTTTCATTTTCTTACTATTTTTTACGATATTTCACTTTTATTATTTTTAAAAAATCATAATAAATATTCGGAGTCTCAAAAAAATAATTTAAAAAATGTTTTAGAAACTACAATTCATTAACTTTCTAGGGGCAGGAACGAAAAAAACAAAAACAATATAGTGTAGGAATGAAAAAAATAAGAAGAATGTGGAGGTGGATTTGGTACCACTACAATCCAAATTTTTTTTTAGACAACCAAAATATAAAGTGAAAGTACAGTCCACCATTGTCCAATTGATGAAAGTAAGGATTATTAGAATCCAATTATCATATATATATATATATATATATATATGCGCGCGCGCACTCACATGTGTGTGTATGTGCGATCATCTAGCAATTGGTATGGTCAAAAAATATGATGAATGGATTGAGACATATGTCAAAATATTTGTGAAAGTACTTTGAATGAGCCAGAAATGATATTCGTATAAGAATAGTTGCAGTTCTCTTGGCTGGCCCTTAGGCCCTCTAAAACTACCTAATATTAACACGTAGGTATAGGATCTTGACTTTATGAGTACTACAATGTCATATGTCATATTATTTCTTTGTGAATGAAATATATATATATATATATATGTGTGTAGTAAAACATATTTGTTCATTACGACGCGAGCATGTAGAGTGAAAAGTCTTGGGAATGCAATAAATAATGAGTGAATGGAGAATAGCATGTGCATTGTTATGAAGTAATGCTCTTGTATGAGGTTAAGAGTATAGAAGAAATTACCTGCGTGAGGCGCAAAGTGGTGTTTAAGCTAATGTCGGGTTGTCCTGTAAGGATAGGGGATTTTTCCAGACTCAATACTTTGGACGTCATGCTCTAGCCTCTCATAATGCCTTCTGACTTCCTCTGGAGATTTCCCTACAATATTTGCAATCCTTTGCCAGCGGTCGTTAGCATTATGATCAATTGAAGCCAAGGCATCTTCAAACATTTTGTTTTCCCTAGCTGTCCATGATGAGTTGGAACTACGTGAAGAAGATGCCATTTGTGGAGGGTTTAGTTAATGAAATTAAAGTATGTATTTGGAAGTGTAGTAGCTGAAGTTGAAAAGGTTAATAGAAGAAAGAAGTTGTATAAAGACCAGTTAGCTAAGTCAAGTTAGCGTTGCTCTATTAATTCAAGGCCTTAGTTTGCATGGTTTGAGATCACTGGAGTGAGCTCCTTATAAACTGGAGGGAGAGGTATTGGTGGGGTTCATCCAGCTGGGAGAATATATTTTGCAAAAGGAAATCTAAAGAGTGACCCTCCCCACTGGGACAAGAGAAAGAATAGGTATTAAGGGACATATATCCGTATTATTCTAGTTAATTATATATTATTAACCAATGAAGTTGGTGGATTCTTAACTTTTATATTTCTACAAATTAAGGATAAATTGATATCCACCAGTGTATTCATTGTTAATCCTTATCATTTATTCTATCTGCATACCTTTTCGGATATGTTCCTCAAAGTCACATAGGTATGAAGTCTACTTTTAAGTATTTATAATTAACAATCTCGGTAGAATACATATTTTCACCACTTTGTACCAAGAACTGACCATGACTTGATTCCATATCAATTTTCTACCTCTAGATTACTCTTATTCGTCCTTTTAGGATGCTCATTTGTACGTAACAAATGTTTTGCTTTCAAGAGTCAATTTGTATGACAAGGTGTATTATAACTTATCTCTACACAATACACTTTACAGTGCAAAAATCTATTGGTGCATTTGGTTAGGAACACATTTAACTTTTCCAGATTAACAAATTCCCATATTTAGTTGTACTTAGTGTATGAGAAAATTTTCATGCGAGACCCATTATTTAACTCTCAAGCTTAAGAAAATGTTTGCAAGAAACTACAAGAAGCCCTAGAGAACATGCGAAGTAATGCCAAATTCAGCTTGTTAATGAAGGAAAGCATTTAGAATAATTTTGGTTGATGACTTCTACTAAGAAGTTTGGATTGATATCTAGATTCAATAGGAGGTGCTCCAGGCCCTGTTCTTTAGAGTGGTTAGGTTGAGTCGTCATTGGTAAGGTAAGAAGAGGAAAGGAAAGGAAAGACTGAAATTGGTTTGAGTTAAACTAGTTGCGGGGTAAAAATTTTTTATTATTAAAATTTGAAAGTTTTAGGCAAAATAAATAAAAAAGTTACAAGTTTGGAAAGAGTGAAATGGTTTAATGATTAAAATAATATTATTTCAATTTCTTTTTATTCAAATTTTGAGTTTAGCTTGAGTGTTTTAATTTAGGGAATTGGGTAAGTTAGGGTAAAGTAAGTTGAGTTATGTTAAACCTAACTTGTCTAAAAAACAGGATAAATGTCATTATGCAAACATACGAAAGATGGCATACAAAATAATTAAGTAGTGAACAATAATAACAAATTCTAGTGTAGGTTCTATTTGGTAAGGTCTGGGAACATTCGGATCTAACCAAATTAGGGGATATCGATCTATACTACAATTATAAAAAGCAAATAAGGGCATGAATTGTCCCACTTTTAAGTTCCTGATATGCCCCTAATGATGTCATCAATATAAGATATTTTTTTAGTAAATATCATTCTATACTATGGGCTTTTTAGTAATTAATATTAGCAATTAAGTATTATATATACAAATCCAAACCTTCTTTAATGGTCCCATGATATCATTTTATTTTGATAGCTTTTATTATTATTGTTGTTGTTATTATTATTATTATTATTATTATTATTGTTATTATTATTATTATTATTATTATTATTATTATTATTATTATAGTAATGATATAATTATTATTAGGGAAATTCCAAATGGTAGACACCCTTTTTACCTTTTCCAAGTGGTAGGCTTAAAAATAAAAAAAAAAATCCAAACTGTAGGCATCCTATGTAACTTCCGTTATCTATCATTAAAAAAAAAAAGAAAAATAAATAAATTTTGAGTTTTGAATTGCTCAGTGCCCAGAACAACGAACGACAGAGTATTCTTCTTCTTCAATTCTCTGTCTCCTCCATTCTCTCTGCCTGCCTGCTCCTACATTGCCCAAATGAACGACGAACGACTGTCGACTATTGTTGCCTGCTCCTCCATCGCCCAGACGAACGACCGTTGCAGACGAACGATGGTTGAAGCAGACGCAGGCCTGACCCAGACGAGCCACCTTAAACATCTCTTTCGCCGGCGGTTGCAACCTTCCCCGGCGGTCGCAACCACTCCATCCCCGGCGGACGTAGATCCTAAACAGAGGTAGGTTGTGTAAAATTTTTAACTTTTGAATGGGTTTAGGGTTTAGGATTTTGATTGTACTAACCTGAGTAATGTACTGAATTTTCTAGGATACTAACTAAAATTGAGTGTTGGGTAATGTAAATTTTGATTATTGAGATGGTTGCTTTGTTGATTGAGGCCGATTGATGCTTAATTTTGGGGTGGATAATTTTATGGCTGAGTATCTAGAACGGCGAGTTTAGTTTTTCAGTTAGCCGTTTTTATGGTTTGGTGTTTGAAACGTATAGATGTGGGAATGCATTCAGTGGGGAGAAGAGATAACTACAAGATAGTATTCAAGAAATTTGTCGTAAAGCACTAGGAATTTGAAAAAATTGCTGAGAGAGACCTTGGAAAAATATCAAACTTTTTATGTATGTATCTGAATCATTTTGTATGTTATCTTAAATTGCCTTAATTTGCAAGTGCCACCTTCAATAGATTAGCTGCTTGATCATCAGATTATGTCTGGGGCTGCCATATGTGTATCGTTGCTAGAGGAGACAGAGAATTGAAGAAGAAGAATACTCGTCGTTCGTTGTTTTGGGCACTGAGCAATTCAAAACTCAAAATTTATTTATTTTTCTTTTTTTTTTAACGATAGATAATGGAAGTTACATAGGATGCCTACAGTTTGGATTTTTTTATTTTTAAGCCTACCACTTGGAAAAGGTAAAAAACGGTGTCTACCATTTGGAATACCCAAAAATTGGTGCTTACATTTGGAATTTCCCTTATTATTATTATTATTATTATAGTAATGATATCATTATTATTATTATTGTTATTATTATTATTATTGACTAAATATGTTGAAATACAAGTTCATTTGCATTTATTTGTAGCTCTCTTATATTTTAATAATAATAATAATAATAATAATAATAATTGTAATTGTATTATTGTTCTATACTACTATAAAGAGCATGAGGATTCAATTGTCCCAAAATTAATTTATGAGTAATCAACGATCAAAACTTAGTCAAAGTGTCAATTACTATAGAATGGAGGGAGTACTAAGTTTTGAATCAAATGCAAATCAAAATATATGATATTTAGGGTATACTCTCGATAGTCTCTCACAAGAATCCAATTTATTTTTTTTGGACCACCAGAATCCAAAATGAAAGTAGGGATTATTGCTATACAATTGGTGAAAGTAGGAATTATTAGAATCCAATATTCTTATAATTTTAATGGTCCCATTATATCATTTTCTATTGATAGATTTTACTATTATTATCATTATTATTATTATTATTATTCTAATATTTTAATAATAATATTTTAATAATAATAATTATTATTCTATACTACTATAAAGAGCGTAAGGATTCAATTGTTCCAAAATTAATTGATGAGTAATTAACAATCAAAATTTGGTCAAAGTATCAATTAATATGGAATGGAGGGAGTACTAAGTTTTGAATCAAATGCAACTCAAAATCTACGATATTTAGGGTATACTCTCGGTAGTGTCTCACAAGAACCCAATTTTATTTCTTTTTGGACCACCAAGATCCAAAATGAAAGTAGAGATTATTGTATACAATTGGTGAAAGTAGGGATTATTAGAATCCAATTTTCTATAATATATGACGATAAATGTCACAATAGCCTTAATTGGTAATATATTTGAAATTGTATATATGAACATAGAACATATTATTATATGTTATGCAATGGGGATAATCAAGGTGAATTATATACGAGGCTTACATGTAGATATTGTTAATCTATTCACAAGTCAATGCTACTTGTGTTTGTGATTTAATTTGATTACATTTGCTCTTTAGCAATACTTATGTCTATATATAGCACTATAAATAAGTAATGAACTTCGAGAGTATTCTAAAACTCATCATATACTACTAATTAATACTATTGTATTATAGGTTGTTGACAACACTTCTTATTCTCTCAAATGTTTATATGAAATGTCTAAAGCTAATAATTATGTTTCAATTCTTTTTAAACTTGTGTTTATATGAAACATTATGTTTGAAAAAGTCTAAATAAAATATTTATTTTGTATTAATTATCATAATAGTATTAATTTGGTTTACATTATTACATGTTCATTATACATTTTACATAAGCAAATAATTGACTAATAGAACAAATAATGGACTAATAGGATCAAACTAAAATTAAATTAAAATTTTGGTTTCTGTAAAAAGTATCTATTTGACATTAAACTTTTACATTTTATATTTATAATTATCGGGTTAACGCGTGCTTCACACGCGTTAACTGACTAGTTAGTATATAAAGAAAGAAAAACATACTAAATAGGGAAATTGGATTCTAATAATACGAACTTTTGGCCATATAAGACTTAATAATACGAACTTTCGATTTGGTTCTGAATAATATGAACTTTGACCCCCTGTTGCCCCAGTAACACGCCACCGAGTTACCCTTTTCTTGACTCGTCGGAGAAATGAGCTGGCGGTGGCGGCACATTTTTTTTATGTTTGACCATGCCATGTCACCCATTGACTTAAAAAAATTGTCATGTCAGCACCCTCTCTCTTTTTCTCTCCTCTCTCTTTCCTCTCTCTCTCTCTCTCTTTCTCTCTCCTCTCTTCATCACTCTCTCCCTCTCGGTGGCGTGTTACTAGGGGCAACAGGGGGTCAAAGTTCATATTATTCAGAGCCAAATCAAAAGTTTGTATTATGAAGTTTTATATTGCCAAAAGTTCGTATTATTAGAATCCAATTTCCCTACTAAATATGGACATCATATGGTAAAACTTCCTTAGGTGTAGTAGTAATATGTATCATTTTTTTTCTTCTTTTTCTCCATTATCTTATTCCTCTCTCTTTTTTTAAAGTTTTTTTTTAAAAATAGGTTGCAATATTTTTTATTTATTCCATTGATTTCTCAAATAAATTATTACTCTGGAAATGAAAATGTTTCATCAGAATATTTTTTGTTCACTTATATTATTTTTTGTTAACTTATATTAATTAAGTGAAGTCTCGTTTAAGTGAATGAAATCATTTTCTATACAAAACTTTCTCTAATAAATGTCAATATAAACAATTGAATTAAGTCAACTACTTTGAGCATTTCAGAATAATTAGGGGCATTGATATTTTAATTTATTGTCTTCAATTCAACATTATAGCCTTTAATTTTTATTAGTATATATTAGTTAAAAAAATTCAAATATATTCCCATAAGAAAATTACTTTAGAACAACTCAAATAACAATAGTTCATAATTAAATGAAAACATTTATTTTTGAAAAGTCAATTCATAAAGAATATTAATTATTAAATCTTAAAACAAAAAAAATAATCAAAATAAATAAAACATCTTAAAATTAAAGAAACACAATATAATTGTGTTCAGTCCCCCCCAATTAAAAATTTTCTAGTTCTACACATGAATGTAGGTACTAATTACTGGTGTCCTTGGAAAACATCGGTGCTTACGAAGAGGCTCAATGTTGATAAATAGTGAACAAATTGATCAATTTTTTTTTGTACTGCACAGTAGAAGATCTTGCTGACTACTATGTACGGATCTAACAATATACATTCATGATTCCTTTAGAAAATATCATTTTGTGAGTACAATACCGAAATTATTAACATGTCAACTAAACATCCTTCATATTTTTGGAAGTTCTCAGCAATAATTCTTTGGGGAGTATTGATCTTGATTCTTCCACTTGCAAATATTCATTCAAGATATGGGTAGTATATATTTTTTTCCATTGAAAGATTATTGGAGCATATGGCATATGCTTTTGAGCCAATTGCTGATGAAATTTTACAACTTATTTGCTCATTATACAAGTTGCTTGTGGCATCTAACCCTTTGGAAAGTGGAATAACCATTGTCTGCACACTTTGTTTTACTTCTGGTACCACTTTCTGGATCGAAGTAGCTACTGGGGCGTTGGAATGTGAAATTCTTCTTGTTAATGCTCTAGTATTAAATTTTGTGCTTGTATTAGCCCATTAACACGGAATAAAGCTAGCTCACAAATACTACAAAGTTCCCAGAATTTTCATGATATTTGCCCCATAGTTAACATTAAAATATATCCTAGTGGATTTGAAAAAGCTCTTTTTGGAGGGGTTAACCTTCCTTATTTCAATATTTTACACTAATCAAACTATTTGATGCATTTCCCCAAAGAATAAATCCATTTGTTTGGGAATTAAACTTTTCGATGACAATTTGATTAACAATCTGAAAGGGTTGTTTGCATTTTGGACCCTAAAGTATAAGGTAATTAAGTTTCCGAACCCTTAGTTTTCAATGTTAATTTTTTGGACTCTAAAGTTTGTTGGCTGAATAAAAAAGGACTTAAGGTTTGTGGGCTGAAAAAAAGTCCTTGTCCCGTTCTTTTTTTTTTTTGCCCATGTTTGAATATCTCTCCCGATTGGCGTCAAACTTCAGAACTAAGGCTAAAGTTGAAATTAAAGCTATAATACACCATTCTTATTCATGTCGGAGCTACTTAAACCCCTAAGTACCAGGGTCTAAGTAGTTCTGACATGAATAAAAAAAGGTGTATTATAGTTTTAATAACAGTTTTAATCTTAGTCTTGAAGTTTGGCGCCAATCGGAAGAACAATTCAAACATAGGAAGGAAAAGAAAAACGGTACACGGACCTTTTTTTTCAACCCACAAACTTTAAGTTCCTTTTTTATTCAGCTCATAAACTTTAAATCCAAAAAGTTAACAATGAAAACCAAGAGTCCAGAAAATTAATTACCTTATACTTGGGGTTCAAATTAGAAAATACCCCAGTATGAAATGATGGAGGACAATTGTTGAATATTTGATTGGTTTTTCTTGTGCAGGAAGAAGAGACCACTTGTTCAGGGCATGTACCATAAGACAAATCCAAAAGCTGAAAGAGGTCTATGCTCAGATTAGCCCTTAAGGTACATCTTGGTGTTGATATTTCAAATCTTCTTTATCATCTATTGTACACCCACATGGTTCATGACACCAATTATTTTCCTTAACTCTCTAGATTCTATAGAATGATCTCGTCATTTCTGTTAATGTCACGGGATGACGATTAATTGTTGCATGGCTAAACTATATTTGTGAGATAAAATAAAGGGTAAAGAAATTTTGGATGGAACATTAGCCTTTAATTTCTGGACATGTTTTATTGTGTTAGACAGACTGGAGGAGTATTTGGTTTTGAGTGTAAATCTTTTTAGCAGAATATTGAGAAAGTGGGGCATCATAAAGCTATCCTTATGATCAATTCTTGTCACTCAAATACAAGAAATATGTTCTTTCAATTTTTGTCCCAAAGGATAAAAAGTTTGACAAGACCTGAGGTCCTTCCCTTTTCCCTCTTCAGGAATGAAAATACCAAAGGTTCCTAAACAAATTTGGGGTCTTTAATATTTTCTCCCACGACATTTGTTTTTCACCAAAATAGTCCATAAAATTTCGTAATAACAAAGAACATAATACAAAATCAAGTGTAACTGGTTTTAATCAAACTTTTCGCTATCTTATGTGCTTTTTGTACTTCTTGTCTAGATACCTTATGTATTCTATATCCTACAAAACTAGCAAGCAATTGCTTTATATTACAGACCAATGGATAACAAGATCTCCAACACCGATCCGAGTCCGCCAAAAACATTACAACCAACAAGGAATTCATAGTAACATCGACATATCAAAATCTGTTATGGCTTGCTATCTTTAGCGCCAAAAGAACAACCTCTAACTCCACCTGTGTAGCATATTCGACTATAAATACTTTTCCGCCCCAATTTCTCATAGAAGTCGTTTTAGATCCAAGTTGCAACCACATCGCGATTGCCTGTTTGGTTTTGTTCTGTCACGCACCATCCACTATAAACATTTTCGTTTATAAGTCCGAATTCATAAAATTATGCGACCACTCTGTCATAGCTATATTAGTGGTACTCCTTGTCTTTTGTTTCAAGTGATACTTCTACCATTTATATCCCTATTCTAAAGCCGACCATAAATGCATTTCTAATACAGTCTAATGCATGCAGCCATGTTCAATTTTTACTAAATTTTGTATTCTCCATATAGCCCATAATACGGTCACAAACATTTGTAACCGAGTTCCCCCGTCCTTATCAGCAATGGTGAAATATCGAAGCCAATCCTGCAACCATTTTCTCCATGCCAACGTCAAACAAGCCCAATAGGCTAGCACACCACATATACCATGTAATGTGATAGTCTCTAAATAAATGTTCTATTGTTTCTTCACTTGTATTACACCAACATTGAATATCCACATTCCGTCCTCGACAAGCTCGATTGGCTCCAAGAGGTAAGGCATTATTCGCAGATTTCCAGATAAACATTTTCCATTTTGGAGGTAAATCCAAAGGCCAAAAACGTCTCCAAAAAGTTGCTTGTTCCTCTGTGAGAGAATCAACAAATATTCCATTCTTATAACCCAGACATTTATATCTAGATGTAACAGTATCCAAACCTGATTGTTCACCTTCTGCAGGGTCAGGCTTAGCTAGAATACGTAAGGCTATATCTCGTGTAAATGTCGTCCGTATAAGTTGTAAGTTCCATCTCCTATCACTTGCCAAACCAGTGATTAAGTCAGAAACAGACGCCTTTAGAATATCCTGATTGATTTTCTCCTACGACATAAGGTCATTGTTTTATGTCAATATAACCTAAAATGAGTGGATATTTGATGGTGTCACCAATTAGGCTTCATATATAAGTCTTAATAGTTGTAAACATGACATGTACATCTGCTTGTTTCACATGATCAAAGTAGGGGTTCTCATGCATTACTGATCATGCAAAACTTCAAAGAAATTACAATGACAAATGAAGAGAAAAAATTCTCATAGTACTTCTTAATAACATTTGAGTGTTGTTAAATTCCCGGAATGAGTACCTTTAAAGATAACGCAATGCAAGATATACGCTACAAGAAAAGAGACTTCCTTGCATGCTTGAAATAGCCAATATCCATGCTTATATATGCGATTGGTATCCCTTGTCATGATTAAGTAAGCGTGCAAAGCGTATATGTGAGGAATTATTAGGCACGCTTATTAAGCGACGAAAGAAGCAACTTTCCTTCGCTTATAAAGCGTGGCAAGGAGTTGTATTCCCTCGCTTATAAGCGTGACAACAATTAACATCACTTACATGCCAACATTCCTCCTATTACTATTTTTTATTTCGAACTTAGATTCGAGCCCTCGACTTCAGCACGTGAGGAGGGTTGACAAGACCTGGAAAACGTGTAATTCAAGTCGGGTTAATGTTCGGTTCAGATGTACTTTTAGGTTTAGAATTTATGGGTCGAGTACAGATTTCGTTAAGATGAATATCGGGTTCGGGTAATTTCTGGTTAAGACATGAGTGGTTGGATATGGGTTCACTTTTGTTGAAGATTGGGTCGGGTACATTTAGGATGTGATACAGTGACTCGACTTGGGGTCGGGTATAAGTTGGTTTAGTTTATTCGAGCATGGTTCGGCTCAACCAGGGGTAGGGTGCGAAGTAGTTCGGTTATAAATGAGTTCAATTGACTAGAGGTAAATTTTAATCGATTATACTATGGGTCGGGTGCCACTAAGTCATATGTTGGACTCAATTCAAATTTGTTGATGTAAAAGTGTGGTAAGTTGATTTTGGGTCAACGTTCGCCGGTTATAATGCACATTTGGATAGGGTTTGATTCAATGTCGAGTGGGTTCAAATCGGGTCTGGTAAATTTGAGACCAAATGTTGCTAACATCCAATAAAAAAGAAAAACTAGATCTTAAAATTGCCAAACTTACTATCCAACACCGTAACTTACAAGTTACAACCCATAAAAGTAAAAGCTTGACCTTTGTATAATAACGTCTTGACGCAATCGTAGGCTTCACTCAAAAGTTAAACACTCTTGTTTTTACTTATTTATTACTTAGTCCATGCGGATTATTATTATAAAAAAAATTTAATATTGATATTTGCTTGGTATCCACTATTACATTGAATTCAAATTTTATTTGTGACTATAATATTTTGATAGTTTATTTGTTATCTTGCGCAATACCTTTATTATATTTGTAATTCTAATATTATATCCAATACCCATTTTGTTTGTGATGCTTATATTTTGAATAGAACTAATAATATATGTCTCTCTCAAATTTTTGTGAAATGAGGATTTTTGTGAGTAGACCCTTCATATTTGGGAAAGCTTAATTAACCAATCTAATATTGACTGTTTGACCAAATGCCTACTTTTTTCGATCAGTCAACGTTTTGGACATGCTTGCGCTTGATGTTTTATGTGTTTTGATGAAAATGCCCTCAAAATTTGAATCGAAAAGACAAAACTACCCTCTCATTAATCCAACGCTCATCAAGGCCCCAGAGAGTTCGACGAAAGAATAAAGATACAGAAGTAACCAATTGAAAATTGTTGGAATTATTTCAAGAGTATACAATGATTATATAGCATAAGGAATCGTGTGGAATAAGTATAAGGATCATATATAAGATAAACATCAAGAATATAATCAACACGGATGGGTTTAATACCAACACGGGTCGTGTTGGTCTCCAGAGAGCAATTAAAACGATCATGGGCTCAACACGGGTCGTGTTGAGGCATCACGGACCGTGCTGCATTCAACATGGACCGCGCTGCATTCAACACGGACCGCGCTGCATTCAACACGGACTGTGTTGGAACCCAGAATCAGTTTTTAATGCTAACGGCTATTTAATCTTGTGCATTAAGGTTTTGATATCAATAATAAGTCCGGTTATTATGGATTCCAACAGCTATATTCCTTGACTAGGTCAAGGTCATAATCCCTCATTAAGGACCTTAATTTTACCTTTGACTAAGTGGTGTAATTAAGGTTGGATTAGAGGTGGAATTCTCCTATAAATAGGAGACATTCCAAAACCATTTGAGAGGATCAGAAGCATCAACTTCTGCTATCTATAATCACATCCTCTTATTCTAGTATAGACTGCAACTATACTAGAATGAATCAAGTGAGAAACAAGTTTGTCTTGAGTGTGTTAAGCACTAGGTTTTATCCCTCTGAACATTTACGGTATAGTAAATAGTTCTTTAGGAAAACGCTTAGTCCATGACTGACAGACCTAAAAGTATAAGGTGTCTATGTACCGCAAGTGTACGGGTCTGTGTAGCAATAAAATATCGTTCTCTCTCAGGGATTTGCGTTCAACCACACACTGAACTAGTTTGCTACAAAGAATGCTAGGTCGATCCAAGGGTTGTGATATGGTTTTCTAAACTAAACTAAGAAAGCAGGAATTTTTTTAGGATTTTTACCAATTAATTAAAAGCGTTCAAGGGAGTCCACTCTAGTCAATCAATAAAATTATCAACAATCCCGGTGCAGGTAACAAGATAATTCGGGGTCTACAATCTTTCTAAGCCTTATCACTTCGATCTTTCGATCCTAGGTGAGTTACAGTGAACAAACTAAACATTATTTCTAACTATTTAATCTAATCAAAGATAAGAACTAATTAGAAATTGACCCTAGGCAAGAATCATTATGTCTAACTATTTTCTAAACCTATTCAATCTACGCAATCCAATTCAAGACTCAAACTGTCGTCATGTTGTCAAGAATTTATTACCAAGGTTCAAACTGTAGTTCTGTTGCCAAATTACTATGACATATGATACAATACACGCAGATTAAACAAATAAAAGGATAACCTAACACCGAGACTGTATTCAAATTTAATCAATAGACATCGAGTTTATCCCCCAAACAAAGGAAATTACCTACTCATGATATAGAAAGTAAACATCGCAAAATTTAAACAAGAACAAGAAAGCATGAAAGTAAAATAGAAATAAACCGTGTTCGAATTGGCGGAATCGATCTCTTCGTGTCACCCGAATCGATCTCTTTCGTGTTCTTCGATCACAAGCAACAAACTAATCTAATAACAATGTTGAGAATTAATTGTAAAGAAAGTATCTAAAAGCTCGTCTAAAAAGCTCCCTAAAATCTGCTCCCAAAAAGACGATTGCTAAAACTCCTCCTTCAAACGGCGCGGACGAAACCCTTTTATAAGGCTGGATTAGGGCACAAAACGCTGCCCGCGTTTTGGAAACGCTGGCTGTGTTTTGCCCAAAAGTGAAACTCTTCTGTGTCAGGGCGCTGGCTGCTCCTTGAAAATGCCAGCTGCGTTTTGCTTCTTCTCGGTTGTCAAACTCTCTGGACAAGGTGCTGGTTGCATTTTGGAAACGCTGCCTGCGCCTTACCTTTCCCCCTCAACTGGACTTGGGCCGTGTGATTTTGGGGTCGTTCCTCCTTCCTTCTTCTCTTCTTCTTCAACTTCTTCTTTTATTTCTTTGATTTTTGCTATTTCTCCTCCAATTTTTCATGCCTTTTTGATATAATTCCACTAATTCCTGCAAAACACACCAAACTCGCGAACAAGTGTATAAATCACAGAATTTGACATAAAAATACAGGGTTTCGGGTATAAAAGGCATGAAGCTGACATGTTTTGAGCCCTAAAAACTCTATATAAAAACGACTTGTCAAATCCCCCCATGCTTAGCTCTTGCTTGTCTCCAAGCAAGTCAGAATTGAAACAGGAGGATTAGGGCTCAAACAGGAGAGACAGAACCTAAGAAGAAAAAGAAGCGGAAAGAGTTTTCGATAGGAATACAAAAACAAAATCTTAACGCCCCCTCAGGCTAACCATTCTAACACATCAATTCAACAAGCAAGCACAAAGATTAGTCTGGACAAGATCAAAACTCAGTTTAAAAGAGAAAGGAAGAATTTTTCGAAACCAAAAGGAGAGAACAAGCACTTCGGAAGCAGAAATCCGCCAATAGTCTCAAGAATAATGCAAATATGCGTGGTTAGTTATGGACATAAGTTAGTCAGAAAGAGCAAACCTCACATAGGAAAGAATAAAATCACTCAATCACTCAAATTTCAATATGTATGTGGGTTTTCTCACACTCAAACCAATAGAAACAAACTGCCATAAGCTTGGTAAGAACCTTGCTCTCCATTACTGGTATGCAATTAATGAACAAGTGACAATCAAAAGGACTTTTCCGGGTTGTAACAGGGCTCAGGTTAGGGGAAAGGAGCGGTAAAATTTAGGAATGAGGAGTTAACAACCATGCTTGGATTGATTTTCAACGAGTATAACACTCTAAACTCTCCTTCTTGCTTAATGTATGCAAGGAATTTCACCTTTCACCCTCAACAATATGAAACATCTCAACTGAATATAACCAGGTCAAAGTTTTCAGGACTTTAAATTGAATCTCCCTAACCACCCTCTTCTTTTTGGAACTATTTCTCTTTTTTTATTTATTTTTTAGTCCTTTTTTTTTTTCTTTTTTGGTAGGTGATCAGGAAGAAGAAAACTATGGAATTATGACTTTGACCTCGATATAATATATGAACAACATAACCAAACACCAATTCTTCAAAAGGCGGGACTTTCAGAATCTCCCAATTCGAAACTATAAGCACAATTTCTCCCCAAACTTCATATTTTTGTTCACAAACACACCAAACCAACTGTTCCTTCCAAAAAAAACGACAAACTCTCATTCAACCAAGCAAGGCAAAGGGATACTGGATATCAAAGGCCAAGGCTTGTATTGTCAGGGTTCAATCATGAAAGAAGGGTAAGCAAAGGCTAGGCGGGGCAAAAAGAACGGTAAATATAATGTAGGGTAGGCTATTTGGCAATGTAGTTTTACAAAATAAAATGAATGCCTTAATCACTTTGTTACAGCGTGCAATGCAATTATGTAGTCTCAAGCAAGATGCAAAGCAAGTTCTAGAGATGCAACTAATGGGTAAGTCACTCAGGGAACCATGGAATTGATAAAAGTGATCAATTCAAAATTTAGGCAATGAGGACTCACGGGATGGGGCTCAATCAACTAAACTTAGCCCAAAGATTTGCGGCACGCACATTTATATTTTCTAAGATAGTCAAAGCAGTAAGATACAACTTTCGCAACTTGACTCAAAATCAGAAGATTTGAAGGAAAAGGTTTCAAAAAACTTTTGAGATCTCATCCAGACTTTTCTTAGCGAAGCAAGCTAAACTGAAAGTAAGAAAGGTTTACAAATCATCACCGAAGGTATTTCCGGTTTTAATCCTAGTCCTATCCTATATGTTTTTTTGGTTTTTGTCTTTTCTAATTTTTTTGGTCTTTTTTTTTCTAATTTTTCTGATTTTTTTGGATTTTTGAATAGGTGGATGCAAAAGAAAGAAAAAGAAACAAACTAAGAAAAGAAAAAGAAAAATCTACATGCTTCTATCTAATGCAATATAGGTGGATGCAATTTAAAAGAAAAACTTAGAAAGAAAAACTTAAGAAAACTAGAAAACAAAAGAAAAACATACTAGAAACTCAAATAAAAGAAAACAAACAAGCTAGAAACTAGAAAACATTCTAAACTAAGAACCAGCAAATAAAAGAAACACACAAAAACAAGAAAAATCACACTAAAAACTGAAGAATAAGCATGAAACCAGAAAAAGAAAGATGAAAAAATAGAAGAATAAACGAAGAAAAATAAACGAAAAACAGAGAAACAAGAAAAATATTCACAGAATATTCACCCCCCCCCCCCCCCCGTGTTTAAACATTGCATTGTCCTCAATGCAGAAGAGAACGGTGAAGGGTAAGGTCAAGTAAAGGATCAAGGATCCTCGGTCGGTGGGGAAGGGTTGGTATGGCTCGGTCCTGGTGGTGGTGAGGCTCGATCAAACATGCCCTGTAAAAGGCCGACAAGGTTAGCTATGGACTCGTCAAGGCGGTCAAAACGAAGGTCAGTCTGACCCCTATACTCAACAAAACTCTCCCGCAACTCATTCATATGGAGCTCGATCCGATCAACGGAGGTATGGAGGTCGCGAAAGCGCGCCTCATACTCTAGTTGGGGTTGTTCGGGTTGAGGGTTAGGGTGGATTTCAGGTTCAGGCTCGGGGTCAAACTCAGGAAAATGAGGCATCCAAAGTAAGTTCTCTTCAACTTGGGGTGAGATATGAGGATGAGGGATGGGAAACCTAGCGTTGTTGGGATAGACCCAAAGGCAACCCGAGTCTTTGTCAAACTTACACAAACCAAAGGAATTACACTGGTCCCCATCCAAGGATATGCTACCCGGGACAAGGTCGATAGGGTTCCTAAGAGGTCTAAAGCCATATTTGCGTGCTAAATGTGTGATGTAACCCCCTATGGCAATGCCTTTGTTGGTTGAGGTGGCGACACTAGAAAGATGGTGAGCTAGCATAGCTGCGGGGTCGGCACGAGTGTCGGCATCAAGCATGCAACGCAACATATAACAATCAGCCCAGGTAGCTTTGTTTGAGCTACCGGGTCTCCCGAAGATACCGCAAGAGAGTATGCAGTGGACATACCTCATCATGGGGTTTCTAATCATGGTCGCGGGGGTGTTGCTAGGGTCCCAATTGTCAAAACCAGAAATTCTGTAAAAGAAACCCTTCCCATCCCATTCTAAGGGTATGAGGGACGAATCCCTACATGTACGCTTGGGTAACCCAAAGGCACGGGCAAACTAGGACACAATCATGGTCCTCTCTACCCCCAAAAGCTGAAAAAAAATGCACCCGTCCCTCCCTTGGAGGTTCACAACTAAGGTAGACAAAAATTCAAGGGTGATCCCCCTATAGGTCGGCTCGCCTAACCTAGCTATGTTGGTCATGTGGCAACGTCCTAACATCCAATTTACATCATCCAACATACCACAACTACGCAAGAAAGGTTTATGGATATATTTGGTGGCCTGGGGATGAGGGCTCGATGGGAAAGGGAATCATACCTCTTCTTGGTTTCCCCTTCAAAGTTGAAGGGGTTCGAGCTCCTCGAGTCCCTTGGAGGTGTAGCTTTCTGTTTTCCTTTCTCCGCCGCCGTAGCTTTGCGCTTCCGGCTGCCTCCGGCTTCGTTGTCATCGCCCGACGGACCGGAGAAGTTAGGATTCTTAGTTCTCACCATCTAAAAATACTCACAAAATCAGTACAATCACCAAGATAGACTCTAAGTATCAAATAAGTATGATCATAATGCATAAACTTAGTACTAACAATCCCCCCATGCTTATTTCAAAAATTTGCTGGGAGGTGCCACACATTTCTAACAATTGACTGGTTGGGGACCACATTTTTTGAATACACTCAAAGGGGACAAAGTTGTTAAACAATTGACTGGCAGGTGACTTTCCGACCATTATTAGCCGGAAAACATAAAAAATACTTAAAGGCCCCTGGGATGTTTGTGAAAGGACTATGCTGCCCTTAATTTCTTGAGCTTTCTTGATTTGAGCTTATGGCTCCCCATCTACAGTGATCTCTATCTCATCCCCACAAATCTGACAAATCTTCTCACTCAATTCCTTCACTGGTGTCACTTATATCACGTTTCACCCCGATTCCTTCAGTGAAAACTGAAATCTCAAAACAGATCTACGCAACTCAATTCCAACGCACAAAGACCACGTAGATTTGATCTGTTTTTATTCTCTTTCCAAACCCATAATCAAGGGGAAAGCAAAGTTTTCAGGAGCAGATAAAGCTTAAAAACTGAAATCTCCACCAAAATACCTAACAACTCCAGTAATAAACATAATATGACAAAATTCCTTCTTTAATACTCATTGTTGGAGCATAGTGTGAGTCAAAGAGCTAGTCAAGTGATAGAGGAAAACAAATCATAGATACAACCAAACGGTGAAGCAAGAACTGAAGTGGGAAAATGATTTAAACAAATGAAATTGTAAAATGCAATCATATTAGAGCAAAAACTAAGCAATTTGAGCAAATGGGGACAACCCAAATTGGGGGTGGGGGGGAGGAAATCATATTTTAGGGATTTCCTTCAATCCCAATTCACAATTGGATTTTGAAATCAAAAGGTACCTTATTTCTTCCTAAAAACAAACAGATTAAAGAAAAGAAAGTGAAGAAGACGAGATTAAGGAGGAACTCACTCTTCCAATATCATCCGCATTGATAAGAACAAATTCGTTTTACATTGTAGGGAGATGAATCAGCCTCCCGTTTGTCGCCATTATTTGGTAGAGACCCCTCAAGAATCTAGAAACCTCAAGAAATTAAGGGCAACATAGTCCTTTCACAAACATCCCAGGGGCTTTTAAGTATTTTTCATGTTTTCCGGCTAATAATGGTCGGAAAGTCACTTGCCAGCCAATTGTTTAACAACTTTGTCCCCTTTGAGTGTATTACAAAAATGTAGTCCCAAATTGGTCAGTTGTTAAAAAAATATGTGGCACCTCCCAGCAAATTTTTGTGCTTATTTGATACTAGGGATTGAAATCAAGATAAATCTAACCTAAAATCTCTTAAAAAACAGAGTATAGCACTACAACACAATCACTACAAAAACCTAGACCAAAATTTCTCAATTTCAACATCACATTGCTCTCTCAATACACCCAACATCACAATTCTCTCAATTGTGGAACAAAAAGATCAAAAATCAATCAACTCAAACCAAGCCCTAATCTAGAACTCAATCCAAGAATCAAACCCAATTCAAGAAATTCGACTCTTAGGACATGATAATTGGTATAATTTGAACAAATTACTCAATAAACGAAAGTATTCAATCAAAATCATACCACAATCAAAGTATAATCAAAGAACAAGAGAAAGAGTTGAGAATTTCATACCTTGAGTTTGAAGTGGGGAGTGGAATGGAGCTTGAAGGTTCAAAGTGTGAGAGTGCAAGTGAGAAGAGGAAAGAGAGAGAAGAAGGTGGTGTGTGGTGGCGGCGCCAGCGAGGTGGTCGGCGGCGTCGACGGTGGTGGCGCTGGTGGCGTTTGTAGGAGGGAGGTCGTCAGGTGTTAGGGCAAAAGCAAGGAGAAGGTTTTGTTTTGAAATAAAGAAAACAGGGGGGCCTCGACTAAATTAAAAGAGGCGGGCAAAAGAGCTGGGCAAAATAACAAAACGCAGCCAGCGTTTTTAAAACACGGCCTGCGTTTTGCAAAAAATACTCACCTGGACTTTCTGGACGAGGCGCGGCCAGCGCCTTGAAAACACTGGCTGCGTTTTCCCACCTGATGAAGGTGATTCGATTTCTTGCAACTTTTTTCTTATTTTCTCCCTTTTCTTTGCTTGCTCCTTATTTTCCCTACAATTTGACATACCAAGAATCCCTACAAACATCTACCAACATAAAATTCATTAGGTTAGAAATAAAAAATGTTAATAAAAGCCATGAATTTCTTGAATTTCTTCTTTTTCTCTACACACTAAAAGAAAAATATTAGTAAACTTCAAAATAAAAATTACTAAGGAGTAAAAACTGAAAGAAAATAATTGAACTAAAAAGGTGGGAAGGATAGATATTAGATAATGGTGTACCTCCCCGGGGTTGCTTTGTTTAACGTCGTTAGGTCGACGTTATGGACCCTACTCATCGGGGTCCTTGATCCGTTTTGGAACTGGATCTCCATCATCATGAATTATTTTCAAAACTTGTTTTTGAATCAACTTGCCTTTTCGTACTTCGTACTCCGTCATCGACTTTCCTAGCTCGATGATCATTGTTCCTTTCCTCGTATTCATCTTGCAATTGACAGTTGAAAGGAAAGACCTCCCTAGAATAATCTCTGGTTCTGGATCTTCTCCTGTATCTAAAATCATGAAATCAACAGGAACAACATGCTCTCCTATTTGGAGGGGAGCGTCATATAAGATCCCTAGAGGTTTTCTAAGGGTCTTGTCTGCTAGACGAAGAATCTTATCGGTCACCCTTAATTCCCTATGTTCATACTTCCTTAGATAAGACTTAGGCAAGACATTCACTCTGGATCCTGTATCACACAATGCATACTTGATGGGTTTACCATCCAACTGAACAGGGATCCTAAAATTGCTTAGGTCTTCCTTCTCAGGCGTAATCGAGGGGGTTATGGTTCCCTCTAATAGGTCTGGTTTAGGGTCGGTCTTGACTTCTTCATCTAAAATTTGTTCTCCTAAAGGTTCGTACTCAAGGTTCACTTTCTCGCAGGTTATAGCATTGCACTGAGGCACTCGGATTAGGAACAGGTTGAGGTGGTAAACTAGTAGATGGAGTCGCTGAATTAGCGATCTGGTTTTCTAAAATCTTATTATGGGTTGCTAAAGCCTCTACCTTTTGCATTAGGTCTTTTATGACACCATCCTGTTTCTACTGTCCGGCGATAAGGCTTTCCATCATGGTTTCTAAGTTAGACTTTCAAGGAGGGCCTTGTTGAGGTGGTCTTTGAGGTGGGGGAACATACTTTTGCTGTCCTTATCCTTGAAGAGGACCAGTGGGGTTGTCATTCCTACAGGAAAAGTTCGGGTGGTTCCTAAGTCCAGGATGGTAGGTATTAGAATTCATATCATAATTCTGTCTAGGGTTGCCAATATAGTTGGCCTGTTGGACTTGTTCCTTACTAACTCCACCTGTAGGGCAAGTAAAAGTTTCACGTTCGGTTGACTGACAGACATTGCAGGTCGGAGGGTTAGATGGTAAACTCAATCGGTCCATTTTTTGCGTTAAAGAATCAAGTTTAGATGACAATAAACAAATTGCATCAACATTAAACTTACCTCCCGCCTTTTGGCGGGGTTTAGACCATTGATACGAGTTGTTCGCTAGATGTTCGATCAGACTGGTGATTTGAGGCACATTCTTGTCCATAAGATTGCCTCCGGCTGCAGAGAGGATGCTTCCTCTCGTCGACTCATTCGCTCCATTGGAGAAGGATTAGACAGGAACCCATGGTTCGAATCCGCGTTGAGGACATTGTCGAAGAATGTCCTTAAATCTTTCCCAAGCATCATACAGTGACTCATCCGGCTCTTGCGTGAATGTAGAAATCTGATTCCTTAGGCTGGTGAGCTTGCTTGGAGGAAAATACTTCGCCAAAAAGGTGTTAGCGAGTTCATCAAATGTTGTGATCGAATTTGGTGGAAGTGAATCGAGCCACTCCCACGCTTTGCCTTCCAACGAGAACGGGAAGAGACGCAGTTTGATGGCGTCCTCCGACACGTTGTTGGCCTTGTAAGTGTCACAAGCTTGACGAAAGAGTCGTAGATGTCGGTTCGGGTCTTCATTAGCCAATCCATGGAATGGTGATTTTGACACTAAGTTGATCAAGGATTGACGTAGTTCGAAGTCGTTCGCTTGGATGGTGGGAACGTTGATTGCTAATTGTGGGTTGGTGACATTGGGAGTCAGATACTGCCCGAATGTCATTGGTCACTGTTCTCCCATCTCTTCTTCCTTTTCCGATTCCGATTTTTGTTCTTCTTCGTCCGTTTCTTGATTTTCTTGAAATTCTTTTTCCAGTCTTACTCTTTTCTTTCTCTCTCGAAGTGTGCATTCGATCTCGGGATCGTACTCGAAAGAGAAATCTTTTTGCATAAACTTGAAAAAGACAAAAATAAGAATACCAAGCGTAACAAAGAAAATTAAAGAAAAATAACAAAAAGTAAATAACCTAGTCACCAAGAGCTCGTTCGTCCAATGGCAGTTGGGGGAACAAATCCCCGGCAACGGCGCCAAAAGCTTGATAGACCTAAAAGTATAAGGTGTCTGTGTACGGCAAGTGTACGGGTCTGTGTAGTAGTAAAATATCATTCTCTCTTAAGGATTTGCATTCAACCACGCACTGAACTAGTTCCCCACAAAAAATGCTAGGTCGATCCAAGGGTTGTGGTATGATTTTCTAATCTAAACTAAGAAAGCAGGAATTTTTTAAGGACTTTTACCAATTAAAAGCGTTCAGGGGAGTCCACTCTAGTCAATCAATCAAATTATCAACAATCCCGGTACAGGTAACAAGATAATTCGGGGTCTATAATCTTTCTAAGCCTTATCACTTCGATCTTTCGATCCTAGGTGAGTTACAGTGATCAGACTAAACATTATTTCTAACTATTTAATCTAATCAAAGATAAGAACTGATTATAAATTGACCCTAGGAAAGAATCATTATGTCTAACTATTTTCTAAACCTATTCAATCTACGCAATCCAATTCAAGACTCAAACTGTCGTCATGTTGTCAAAAATTTATTACCAAGTAAAGGCTCAAACTGTCGTTCTGTTGCCAAATTACTATGACATACAATACACGCAGATTAAACGAATAAAAGGATAACCTAACACCGAGACTGTATTCAAATTTAATCAATAGACATCGAGTTTATCCCCCAAACAAAGGAAATTAGCTACTCATGATATTGAAAGTAAACATCGCAAGATTTAAACAAGAACAAGAAAGCATGAAAGTAAAATAGAAATAAACCGTGTTCGAATTGGCGGAATCGATCTCTTCGTGTGACCCAAATCGATCTCTTTCGTGTTCTTCGATCACAAGCAACAAACTAATTTGATAACAATGTTGAGAATTAATTGTAAAGAAAGTATCTAAAAGCTCCCTAAAATCTGCTCCCAAAAAGACGATCTGCGTTTTGCTTCTTCTCGGTTGTCAAACTCTCTGGACAAGGCGCTGGCTGCGCTTTGGAAACGCTGCCCGCGCCTTGCCTTTCCGCATCAACTGGACTTGGGCCATGTGATTTTGGGTCGTTCCTCCTTCCTTCTTCTCTTCTTCTTCAACTTCTTTTTTTATTTCTTTGATTTTTGCTATTTCTCCTCCAATGTTTCATGCCTTTTTGATATAATTCCACTAATTCCTGCAAAACACACCAAACTCGCGAAAAAGTGTATAAATCACAGAATTTGACATAAAAATACGGGATTTCGGGTATAAAAGGCATGAAACTGTCATGTTTTGAGCCCTAAAAACTCTATATAAAAATGACTTATCAATGACTCTTAGCAATATCCAAACAAATATCACCATTTGGTTATTAAGTGCAATCTCCATCTTGTCACATATACCGCAAGAAGATCAAGAAGCCAAGTCAAGTGAAGATGATGAAAGCTCATGCCAGTGTCAAATATCATTTTTCCCTATAATCTTAAGAATTAGTTTACAAGACAAGATTGGAGGAGGCTAAGAGTTGGACATCCAAGTTTCAAGAGGGATTACAAAGATAAGTTTATATTTACAAGTTTATTAGTATCAATTTTTCAATACAAGTTTATTAAGTTTTATTGAGCAAGTATAATGATTAAAAGTTTATTAATCATTTGTATATCTATATGTGTTTGGTATATGATGTATAACTGATGCAAAGCTAGATTTGGGAATTAATTACACATCAAGAGTGACGTGCAACCAATCTAGGGGTTAGGTAGGGTTACGTAAAGCCCAGGGTTGCTATAGGAATAACTCAACAAGATAGATAATTTGGATAGATCAAGAGAATCGAACTTGATATAGAATCACCACAAGTTGAACCCCTATAGCTTCTTGCTCTTCTACTTAGTTACAGAAACACCTTCTAAGTGTAGGAAACAAGTTCTACCTCACCACTTGAATAGCCAATTCAAGATACAATAGTACAGAAGGAAATAGGGTTATAGAAAACTCTCAGGATAAGCAAATGCTCGTTTGTATTCATTGCATAAAACTGTGTCTTTAGACGTTACAAGCTTCCCTATTTATACTAGACTAAAACCTAATCCTTCTAGGACTACTAAGATTGGCGCCTAAGCAGCCCAAGGATGAATCCTTCTAGGATTCCCTTTGGCTTTCCTAATCCTGCAAGGATTAGCCAAAATTGGCGTCCAACACTGAGGTTGAATCCTACTAGGATTCTCCCCTTCTAGACTCTTCTAAACTCTTCTAACTTGACGCCTAAGCTAACTAGATTAACTTGGGATTATGCCTTCTAACAAACTTAGCTACTAATAAGAAAAAACACAAATACTACTATAACTTCTATGGACGTCTCTTTCACGTGACTTGGGCTCTTCTTTAGCTTTCTTGGACGTGATCTTAAGATATAGAGCACAATACATGGGCTGGACGTTGGGCCCCAACTCATTGTCCTTCTAAGGCCTTCTCCACTTCAATGTGTATGAATTGGACCTCCTTATTGGGCGAGCTGGGCTGATCTCCATCATTCCACCCCTGTTGAGAAGAGTTTGTCCTCAAACTAGGAAGGTCATCTCCTTCATCATAGTAGGGTTTAAGGTGAGCTACATTGAATGCTGCACTTCCACCATTGTAGACGCTGAATTTTGTCGTAGTTCACCTTTGTAATTATGTAATTTATTTTGGGCATTTTTATTTTTTACCATTAATGCCAAGTATTCTTGAAATGCATAAATGATGAAAACCCCACAAAAAACCCAAATAAATTTTCCTCTACAAAAAAACATTTCACATTAGCCCATTTCCATTTCTGGCCCATCCGCGTTCAAATATTCCAAAAACTCAGCCCTTTGTTCATGTATGAGCCTTTTCTTTAAATTACCGACTCTCCACCAACTCTATGAGTTTTTTAATTTTGGGAGCTAAAAGTACTCATTACAAGCTTTCCAACGACACTTGAATCAAGCTAACCGGAGGTCGAATGAGAAAGTTATGGTCCTTTGAAGTTGACCATCTCAAAATAACTCAACATGCTAGTCCGCATGGCCTGTTTCGTTTCATTCCAACATACTGGGCCAGTTGCTGATCAGAATGGCCCAGCCGACCCTCTCTATTCCTTTACCCTAGTTTCCTCACTCCATTTCCCCTAGAAATACAGCCTCACTCCCATCATTTTTCTTTACACCGAATCACCTAGGAGTATTGACACTAGGTGATTTCTTCTTCTTCTGCCTCTCTTCATTCTTCTTCTGCTACTCTTTCCTTCATCATTTGCATACATCCATACTTGGCATATTTATTTTTCTTTCGTTTTTAGTTTCTTGTAATCACTTATACTGTTGTAATCTTGATGCATAAAATCAATTACGACTAATCTGAACCGGATTACTGGAAATTGCAACTTTAATTTCGTTCTTTATTTATTTATGTTTCGTTTATCACATTTATTTATTTTCACACTTTAATTTTTTTCGCATGCATCTAAATAATTTAAATTAATCTAATTAATTCTCCTCTTCTACTCTCTTCTTTAACGAACCGATTTAGTAGAGCCCGTTCTTTGAGTTCTTTGAATGGGAAGATTCGAAGGTCTTTTACTTTCAAATTGGTAACCTTACACCCGGATCTGAATCTCATGGTTCACGGTTTGCGGAGTCTAATTTGAGTTTATTAATTCTCACCAACAATTAACTAGCAACTCTATAATTTATTCAGTTTGATTCATTCGCTTTCTTTTCAAATTTTACCTTTTATTTCTAAAAAATTTTAATTGCACGGGAAGCAATATCACAGAAACAAACAAATCAGAAAGCTGAGGTCTTGGTTCACCATTGATTCTTCTCGTTTTTTGTGTTATATTATTTTCTTAGCAATGACATTTTCTGGAAATAAAAATAATTAAATTCAAGATTGCATTTGAACATTTTGATTGATTAAAATTGAATTCAAATCCCTTAAAGACTAGACACCTCTTTCGATTCACCTAACACCGCGTAGGACACCATTGGTAGTTTTTTCCCGGGTCCTACAAATGGCGACTCCACTAGGGAATTACATTAAGAGGGTAAAACTTAAAAAATTGGTTTTCTTAAATATTTGAGTAGAAATGAGAAATTAATTCTTTTGATTTTTATTATTTATAGGCATTTTTGCATACGGGCCTACTTTTCGATTTTTTTAAATCGGGAACAACCAAAAGGTACTGTTTAGGTTTTTTAACCCTAAATTTCTCTTTCGGGCAAAGTGCATTTATGACTTCGAGGAAATGAATTCCACATTTCAGAAAGATCATAACCCTTTCCCACGACCCGTATTACTATGAATTACTCCAAAATTTTAGGGATTATGAATTTACATTTTTCTTAAATTTTGTGAGAAACACACGACCCGTATTACTATGAACTCCATAGAATTTACGACTCGTGCGAGACATGAGCGTAGAAGCCTTTAGGACTTACCCTAAATATCGAACCTAGAACCATGGTTAGGATTGTAACACCCATTTGTATGCTATGTGCATTTCTTTCTTTTTTTTTTCTTCGAAAAAAAATAACATGCTAATTATGTGCTAATTGTACATTTCATTGTAAAGTGAGTCGGTCCAACACTTGCATTTCCCTCAACATTATTTTAGTTTGGGTAATAGTCAAACGAGATTAAAGTAGATCCAAAAGGCCTCTCTTAGGCCCAAGTCAAAGAGGTTTGACTAAGCTTGAGATTCAAGATTGACTTCACTCAACCCTTAGTAATGTTTGACCCCTTAAGGCATCCCTCCAGTCGTTAACTAAATCTGAGTCCATTAGAATTTTAATGTGTTTATAATAACTTGATGGATATCTTCCCTCATCATGTACATAGCATCATTCTAGGTTAGGAGTCCTCATGTAAGCCCATCAGTGGGCAAGCCCAACTAAAAAAAAAAAAGGTTATTTCATCATATAGGCATTGTTTGCATTAGGTTGTCTCATATAGGTCGCTAGGCGTTTGGGTAGGTAAATGTCAAGGTTAATTTTTGAGGTTTATGGTTTCCATACAGGCAAAATAGGACATAAAATGTCAAGAGTCAAATCATAGTTTGGGTAATAGTACATTTCATTCTATGCTAATTGTACATTTCATTGTAAAGTGAGTCGGTCCAACACTTGCATTTCGCTCAACATTATTTTAGTTTGGGTAATAGTCAAACGAGATTAAAGTAGATCCAAAAGGCCTCTCTTAGGCCCAAGTCAAAGAGGTTTGACTAAGCTTGAGATTCAAGTTTGACTTCACTCAACCCTAAGTAATGTTTGACTCCTAAGGAATCCCTCCGGTCGTTAACTAAATCTGAGTCCATTAGAATTTTAATATTGATTCGATTTTATAATAACTTGATGGATATTTCCCTCATCATGTACATAGCATCATTCTAGGTTAGGAGAACTCACTTGGGTTTATGCAAAAGGAGAGGCCAATCAAATCAAATAAATAAAATCAAGAAGGGATCGCGAACTACACTAGAGGTGAAGATGGCATGACTCGTATACAGAACTCCAAATGATGTATATTTTCAAATTTTAGGTGTGTGGCCCATTGTATTTTCATAGTCAGTTTGGATATATTCCAAGTGGATTTTTAATGTATTCATCTTAGCCACATTCAATAAAGATGAAACCTTTCACGATTATGACTCTTGTCTTCCTCGACCCTTCATTTGCTTCTAAACTACTAAGGAAAGAATCTTGTGCTTGCATTCCTGATTTGAATTGAAGAGCTCACTCACCTGTGTGACCATTCAAGTCTGACATATCCATCTGCTCATAGCTTCCATCTCACATCCCAATCACACCTTCACTCTATGTTTTTTCTTTTGTGTCCTACCCCGAGTCCAAGGTTAATGAAGAGAAGAGAGACTAACTTCACTGCCAAAGCGAAGTTAGGCAAAAGGAGAGACAAATTTCATTAAAAAAATAAAATACGAGGCCGACATGAACACCTACATGTTAGGCAAAAGGAGAGAAGTCAAATGAACACCTACATGTTAGGCTTCCACCCCTTACCACTAACATCATCACCACCTTCATTTTCGCCTAGCCGCTTTACCTACATTATTACCTTCTCACACCATCTTCTTAGCCACCACCACGAACCCGGTCATTCACTTTATGACCATCTCATTCCTAATCCCACCTACGCCAAATAATGTGCTGCCAGTAACATTCATTGATAGGAGAAGTATAAACTGAAGGTCCGTAGTTAAAAAAATCCAAAAAAAAGAAAAAAGAAAAAAGAAAAAAAGAGAAGAGGAAAAAAAATTCAAAAACAAAGAACAAGCCAAAAAAAAAAAAAAGAAACAAGAAGAAGAGGTGTAAGAGGCAATTGTTGGTCTACATTAGTCACCCACACACATCCCAAAACCTTCCCCTCAAACCTTTACACCTATCCTTCCCATCAACCTCCCCACCTATCTAAAAGTCCTTCTTGAGGCATCAATCCTTTAAAGCTGCACCAATTGAACTACGACTGGCCTGATTCCACATTGGATACGTAGGAGAACCTCTTTGAGGCCCGATCGCTGTAATTAACTTTAAAGTAACTCCGTCATTAAAGCATTTGGTCTTTGAGAGAGAGAATAAAGAGTGGTTAGTCCGAAAACCAGACTACCCCCCGGGATGTTCAAGTGGGGGTTGATAATGCTAATGTCACCTGTTGTTGTTCCTGCGGGGGCTAGGCAAAAGGAGAGGGAGCCTTGGTCTCTAAGGACAATGAAAAACTCTTAAATTTCCTTTCACCATGCACACCTACTTTTCCCATCAGACTTGGATCACCCTTCCATCTAACCATAGCCATTTGACCATCTCTTCCCTTATTAGATAAGCCCACGAGACATTGTGCTTCATCCATGGATCATCTCGTCCACCTCCATCAGTTCAAACCTCTGTCCATCAAACTACCCATCCATTCATCACATCATCCATTCATTTGATCACTACTCTCACCTAACCATCCATAGCCTCGTCTTGCCCACCTTAGGGCCTAACTACTCAAAATATATTTTCTATACCACCATTCTTATCTTTTCCATAATCCATCCTCCATTGTTCCTCACCCTGTAAGCTCTTCTTATTTGGTCATTAGTGGACGTATGTGTTTTGTCAGTTAATCCTCGCTTTCAGAACACTGTTTAGACCCAATTTTGTGTCTAAATAACGCTTAATTCTTAGGTTTTTGACTCGTTTCGTGTTTATTTTCATGGCTTTTTAGTATGTTTTTGGTTATTTTGTAGGTTTTGGCGTTTTACACAAAAACAAGGTAAAACGGGCCATTTTAGAGCATTTTTGGTGATTTCCCGAGCCTAGCCGGACCGAGAGCCGGGGCGGAGTTGACCCGGGACCACTCTCCCTTCATTTGGTGCAAAAAAGTCAGGTAACACCCGCTACGATCCTTGTAGCGGGCGTTACATGCCTTGGAATGAAAGAAGGAACAAAAGGAAGAAAGCAGCAGGGTAGCCCCCGCCACCCTGGGCGTGGCACCCGCTACTCCTGGCTGTTGTCTCTCGAAGCTCAAATCGCCAAGGTGGATTTCACATGGTAGCGCCCGCTACCCCTTTGGTGGCACCCGCTACCTCCCTTGGGCAGCCAGAGACCGCACCTACGGTCTCCTAGACCGCACCTCCGGTCTCCTAGACCGCACCTGCGGTCTCCCCCTTTTCTGCACGTGATGTTCGGCTTGTGCACTGCGTTTTGGCCATCTGTTTTGCCTTGTATATATATCCCTTTTGACGATTATCTTGGGGGGATCCAATTCTAGTGACTTAGACATTATTTCTAGCTTTGTCTTAGTGAGTTTTAGTGAGAGATTAGCCTTAATTATTCTAGGGTTTTGGTGGATTTTTGGTGTGATTCAAGGATTAAAGATTCAAACAATTGAGAGATTGTTGGATTATCATTCCCTTGGAAGACAATAATCTGATTTTTTTTCTTAACGAGAAATACTTTATACGCTAATACTAGTAACTAACTTGAGCAACATAAATATAATTTTATATAATAACAACAAATGTACCCAAATATTGACATATAATAATCATGACTTATCACATAAATAAGAACAACAATAGTAATAATAATAATACAATAATAATAACAATACGATTAATAATAATAAGAATAGTAATAATAGGTAATAGATAATAACTTTATAAAACGTGTCTATTAGGCTTATTTTAGTCTATGGTTCAAAGAGATATCAGTAGGAGAGTAATAATTTGGAATAGTAGCAATAAGGATAGTAGTAATAATAAACAATAAATAAAAAGTAGCAATATTAAGAATAGTAATACTGTGGAGCAACACCAATAGTATTAATAAAGAACAACAACAGCACACGTACAATATATATAAAACAGAGCACATTTTAACAAAAACAGGGAGTTTGGTTTTCAGGGAAAAACATGAGTATAATAATAATAATAAAAATAATAATAATAATAATAATAATAATAATAATAATAATAATAATAATAATAATAATAATAAGGAACACAGTAGCATTAGGATACAACATGTATTCAAGAAAACAGAGTACACATCAAGGAAAAACGAGAGTTCGGCTTCGGGAAAAATTACGTAAGTGACGAACAATCTGTGTGGCGGCGAGTGTTGTGGCAATCGGTGTTGCGGCAGTGGGTGCTTCCAGCGTCGTAGGTGGTCGGAGTGGGTGGTTGGTGGTGGCGGGTTGTGGTGTATGTATCGGAAAACAGAGAAGATACGACTGCGGCGACCGACATCTCTGGTAAGGATGCGGCGGCACTCTGGAGTCTTCGGCGTTGATAGTGGCCGGGGTAGGGTGGTCGGAGGTGGTGACTTTGAAGAGAGAGGGAGAGGGAGAGAAGATAGGGTGAGTGAGAATTGGCCTTTACGTGAGGAAAAACATTGGGTATTTATACTACTCAAACTAAACCAAAATACATCCCCCTTAAACCCCACTTAAAACTTATATTACTCTCAAGGATGACGCAGCTTGACCATTGCCTTTCCCCCACGTGAATTCTATTTCAACACATACATCCCCTCCCCTCATTAAAACAAGTTAGTATTAACACGTGCCACAACTCTTCAAATCCATGCATAAAAAGACCCTTTTGCCCTTGTCGGTAAAAAGACTAAATCGGTAAAAAGACTAAACTACCCTTGGTACACTCCCCCGGACCTACGAGTTCAAGTGCTAAAAATAAAATAAAATAAATAAAATAAAATAAAAATATATTATTTTCACAACACAAAATAAATAAAACAAATTGACACATAAAAATAATATAAATAAAAATAAAATAAATAACTATATATATATATATATATAATTTTTTTCTATGGGGTTTTACAAAATTCCCCCCTTAAAGAACTTTCGTCCTCGAAACTTAAACACCTACCTCATGCATTAAACAGGTGAGGGTATTTGGATCTCATTTCTTCCTCGGGTTCCCACGTAGCCTCAGTTATGGTGTGATTTGCCCATAGTACCTTTACTAAAGGAATCATCTTTTTGCGAAGTCGCTTCTCTATGCGGTCTAGGATCTCAATTGGTTGTTCCTCATATGTTAGGTCTTCCGGCAGTTGTAGGGGTTCTGACTCGATAACATGAGTGGGGTCTGAGATGTACTTTCTTAGTTGCGACACATGAAAGACATTGTGTACGCTTGGTAAATCCTCTAGTAATTGTAGCTTGTATGCCACCTCCCCTACGCGCTCCAAGATGAGATATGGCCCAATGTACCTTGGAGACAGCTTTCCCGATTGTCCAAACCTCATGACTCCTTTAGTGGGTGAGACTTTTAGGACCACATACTCTCCCTCCTCGAATTCCAATGGTCTTCGTCTCTTATCGGCGTAACTCTTCTGGCGACTTTGAGCTGCCTTCATCTTGTCTTGGATTGCACGGACCTTTTGAGTCATGGCCTGAATTAAATCAGGCGCAATAGTCAGCGCTTCATCAATATCTTGCCAGCATAAAGGAGTCCTACATCTCCTTCCATAAAAGGCTTCAAAAGGTGACATTCCAATACTAGTGTGAAAGCTGTTGTTGTAGGAGAACTCAATTAGAGTTAGCTCTTCATCCCAGGAATCCTTGAAGTCTAAAGCACAAGCCCTCAACATATCTTCAGTATCTGAATGGTTCTCTCAGTTTGACCATCTGAGGCTGGGTGGAACGCAGTACTGAAGTTGAGTTTTGTGCCAAAAGCTTCTTGTAGCTTCTTCTAAAATCTTGATTGGAATCTAGTATCTCGATCTGATACTATGGAGCTCGGGATCCCATGTAGTCGCATAATTTCTCTTACGTAGGCCTGCGCTAATTGGTCCAACGTCCAAGTGCTGGCCATAGCAAAGAAATGGGATGATTTGGTCAACCAGTCCACAATTACTCATACTGCGTTATTCCTTCTCCTTGTTCTAGGCAATCCCACTACAAAGTCCATGGAGATTGAGTCCCACTTACACTCTGAGATTTCTAATGGATGTAGCAACCCTGCAGGTCGCTAGTGCTCTGCCTTGACCCGTTGGCAGGTAAGACACTTGGCCACATACTCGGCCACTTCCTGCTTCATGTTACTCCACCAGAATGCCTGTTTGAGGTCTTTGTAGAGTTTGGTCCCACCTGGATGCATCGAATATGGTGTGTTATGTCCCTCATCCAAAATTCTCTGCTTCAACTCTTTATGTTTGGTACACATAAATGGTTCTGAAATCTCAATGTTCCATCCTCGTGGACCATAAATCCAGGGTACTTTCCTTGCAACACATCCCCTTTTATTTTGTTAAGTTGCTCATCCGTATCTTGAGTGCTCTTTATCTCTTCTAGTAGGGTAGGTTGCACTTCCATGACGTTCAACGCAACTCTTCTTTCTAGGGTTACCACATTAATTTCTAATCTTCAGAACTCTTTGCATAACTCATGTGGTAATGTCATTATGTGGTTTAAGATAGGGTAAGGCCTCCGACTCAAGGCGTCAGCCACGACGTTGGCTTTTCCGGGATGATACTGGAAATTGACGTCATAGTCCTTCAGAAACTCAAGTCATCTGGTCTATCGGAGATTTAACTCCTTCTCTGTGAAGAGGTATTTCAAACTCTGATGGTCGGTGAACACCTCACAATGTACCCCATAAAGGTAATGTCTCCATATTTTGAGTGCGAATACTATTGCAGCTAACTCCAAGTCATGGGTAGGGTAGCTCCTTTCATGAGTCTTCAGTTGTCTTGATGCATAGGCGATTACCTTTCCATCTTGCATCAGCACGCACCCTAAACCATTATGCGAGGCATTACTGTAGATGACGAATCCCGCATTTCCCTGAGGTATTGCTAGTATAGGGGCTGAGGTAAGTCGTTGCTTCAATTCTTGGAAGGCTTGCTCGCATTTTTCTGACCAACTAAACTTCACTGAGTTCCTGGTCAGGTTGGTCAGCGACTCCGCGATTTTCGAAAAATCTTGCACAAACTTCCTATAATATCCTACCAATCCTAGGAAACTCCTCACTTCTGTAGCATTCTTTGGAGTTGGCTACTTGGTTATGGCCTCTACTTTTTGTGGGTCTACTGCTATTCCGTCTTTAGACACTACGTTCCCTAGGAATGCAACACGCTCTAGCCAGAATTCACACTTTTTAAACTTTGCATACAACTCTTGTTCCTTAATGTCTCCAACACTAGCTTTAGATGACCTGCATGCCCTTCTCGAGTTTTTGAATACACCAGGATGTCGTCGATGAAAACCACCACACATTTGTCTAAAAAGGGCTCAGAGACTTGATTCATCAAATCCATGAAGGCAGCTGGAGCATTCATAAGTCCGAATGGCATCACTACAAACTCATAGTAGCCATACCGAGTTCGAAAAGCAGTCTTGGGAATGTCTTCTTCTCTAATCCGCAACTGATGATATCCCGACCTGAGGTCTATCTTGGAAAACACTGTCGCACCGCGGAGCTGGTCGAATAGGTCGTCGATGCGAGGTAGAGGATATCGATCTTGACGGTAATCTTGTTTAGCTCTCGATAATCGATGCACAGGCGCATGCTTCCATCTTTCTTCTTTACGAAAAGTACGGGTGCTCCCCATGGTGAGGTACTGGGTCGAATGTAACCCTTCTCTAACAATTCATCCAATTTTGTCTTGAGCTCCTTCAGCTCCGCAGGTGCCACCCTATAAGGTGCCTTGGATATAGGGGTAGCCCCAGGCTCTAAATCAACGCAGAAATCCACTTCTTGTAGAGGAGGCATTCCAGGAAGTTCCTCTGGGAATAAATTGGAAAAGTCTTGCACTATTAGGAGACTTTCTATCGAGGGTCCTTCATTCTTAGTGTCGACTACGTTGCATAAATACCCCTCACATCCTTGCCCTAACAATTTCTGGGCCTTAAGAGTTGAGATGATCCTTACTCTCTGGAGATGGCGGTCACTACGGTGCACTAACTTGTTCCCATCTAGTCTTAATAGGGTTACTTTTTGTTTGTGGCAGTCTATTTAGACCTTAAATTTTGACAGCCAATCCATGCCCAAAATGACATCGAACTCCATCAAGTCAAACTGGTACAAATTAGCTTTGAACTCCTGCCCAGCTATAATTATAGGGAACCCTTGATATAGATTCCCGTAACTAACAGAAGTCCTGGTAGGTAAGGCTACGGTCATGGGTTTACTATCCTCCGATGGTATCAACTTGACCTTTTCTACCACCCCAGGGGAAACAAAAGAGTGACTAGCACCAGAATCAAAAAGTACATAAATATTACAAGAGGAAAGAGTGAAAGTACCAGTGATAACATCAGCCTCATTTTCAGCCTCCTCCCTTCGCATCACATACACTCGTCCTCTGGAGTTGCGTGGTGCCTGATTTTGTTGACGAGGTGGGGGATTGTTTGTCTGTGTTGATTGGCCTGGTGCCCATTAGGACCTCCACGATTCTGGTACTGTTGTCCCTGATTTCCATTGTATCCTCCTCGATTCTGATTAGCCAGTGGTGGAGCTCCTCGATTTCCGGTTCCTCCATTGTTTAAGCCTGTTAGGGCTGGATGGGGACAATCCTTGACCATATGATGGGGATTGCCACACCTAAAACAGCTTGACCTCATATTTACCCTACAGTCTCGGGAGAGGTGGCCTGGCCTGCTATAAGCACCGCAAGTTGGCGTAATTGGTGACCGTCGCCCTTGATTTCCCTACCAGTTGTTTGGGCGATTCCTCTTATCCTGGTACGAGGGGGTAAGGTTGTAGTGAGGGGGCTCCCTCTTGTTGTTTTGTTGGGTTATGTGATATTCCCAAGCATCAAGTACCCTTTCTACATTGATAGCAACATCTAGCATTTCTTGATATGACGTGAAAGTCCGCGCCGACATGCGATCTTGGATTTTGAACTTCAAGCCATTACTAAATCGACCCATCTTCAATTGCTCATTGGCCATAGACGGGTGCGAAACGACATAATTCCATAAACTTGGAAGCATACTGCAGCACACTGCTTCCTCCTTGTTTTAGCTCCAGGAATTCTTTTCCCTTGGCCTTTTGAAGAGACATTGGGTAGAAATGATTCTTGAGTATCTCCTTAAATTGCTTCCATCCGAATCCTAGCTCGTTCTGTTTATCCTTCACAGTTACCCACCACAAATCAGCCTCATCTTTTAAGTGGTACCCTGCAAAATTGACTTTTAGTTCATCTGGACATTGGATGGCATCGAAGATTTTCTCAATTCCTCTGATCTATTCTTCGAACACTTTGGAGTCAGTTATTCCAGAGTAGGTAGGCGGGTTGAGACTGTTGAATTGTTGGAACAGGAAGGAGTTGTTGGTCTCCTTAAGCTCACCACTCCGTTCAGTAATCTATTGGAGTTATTCATTCTGGGTAGCCATTAGATCTATCATTAAGATGCTAGTAAGTTCAGCTCCAGTTAGGGGTGGTTCCCCTCCAGTGCCTGTGGCTGCCTCCTAGGCTGCTTGGTGTAGTTGAGCATAACGTTGCCTTAAGCTAGCCATGGGTTGGGGAAGTCCCCCATTGATTTGAGATCCGTTGTCTTCAGCCATCATGTGTCAAAAACGATTGGTTTACTACTTCTATTGATTTTTTTTTTCTCCTAATAACTCAAAAACTTATAGTACTATTAATTCTCTGAATAACAGATAACAACACATAAAAGGACAATCTGTTTGTTAAGTCAGGTAATATCAGAAGAGAGAATTTTTTTTTCTACTTTCGGAAAATATTTTAACCCCATATCGGAAAATTTAGAAGATTCTAATAATATCCAGACAAAAAAAAAAAAAAACAATAGCAGCATAGATAAAAGTCAAGTTGTACCCCAACTAAAGTCAGCATACACTAATTATTTCAAAACTCTTATGGAGAAACTTAAAAGTTCAAGATGGTGGGGTTTAATCATCTACTATCATCTATAAGAAAACTAATTATTCCTCCCCAGAACCGGAATCCTCATCTAGGTTGTCTACGGGTTCAGGATCCTTGAATTTGATTATCTTTTGGGTCAACCAAGTAGTCTTTATAAGGTTCTTCGTCCTTCTTGACCTCATTCTCGTGTCCAGATATGTCGTTGTCATCTTCTAGGGGTGGGGTGGATCATCCCCATCCATTACTATCTCATTCTCGTCATGCGGAATCATCATCTTCAGATGGTTGTTCATGTCAACCACATCATCAAAAATTGGATCTCTCCCACACCAACAACACCCGATGTCGGCTGGGGGTGGGGGCAACACCTGAGACAAACAGTATCCCCACTCGGGGTCCTTCTCAAGGGTAAGTAGAAATAGAGTGACCACGTTGGTCACCTCATTCAAACAGGTCATGTGGTCATCTGTTAGCGCGTTTAATATGTCATATAGTTTGTTTGCATGGGCGAATAGGGAATTACCAACCTTCCTCTTAAAATCTATATGGAAAAAAGGTAGCGGAAATTGGTAACAATGCTAAATTTCATCCTCCATCCTCTGCCATCAAAGACATAAGTAAGTCACAATAACATCATATAATTAAACAGAGAATGATAACCGGTTTCCCCATCCTACGCTCATCGCTCCGAACTTAGCTTCCTAAGTCCTAAGGTGAATACTTAGTTTAACTTAAGGAGCTACTAGGTCGAACCTAGGGCTCTGATACCATTTTGTAACGCCCCGGAAAAGATAACAAAATAAGTCAAAGGTTGACTTATTCTTAACAACGGAAGTAACAAGTTTACTGGACGTTCCTGCCGTATCTCCAGGGAGACACAAGGCCAGAACATGAATGTTTCTAAGACAAAACTTACCAAAAATACTAACGAAGATTCTTAATAAGTCTCAAAACAATTATTCAAACTTAAACCAAGGTAACAACTTAAAAGGTTCCAACTTAAAAGGTTTGATACTACAACTCATTATTCAAAAGCAACTTCTATGATCGCATCCTCACACTATATTTCCATTCTCGTCATCGTACTCAGTACCTGAAAACAAAACATTTTACAAACCTGAGGACGAAACTCAATACTGTTTACCCCTAATAGTAAAAAAACACATTTGAAATTCATTTCAATCATTTAGAGGGAGGGAGAAAAGTCAAATGGTTTCGCAAAAACAGTTGCTTCTAAATCAGAGACATAAAGTTAAAAGAAATAACACCACATCAAACTAGGAATTTTTATTTAGAGGAGCAATTAATAAATACCAGGCGGGCGGGACACCAGATCCCTCAAAATGGCAAAACAGTCAGCGTAGGATACCAGATCCTTAAGAAGAGTCAGAAACAAAATGGGACATCATATCCCTTGTCTACCAGAGAATATGTGCACAACTTACCCCGAGGAAGTGAATTGGTGGATAATATCAGGGCATCCCCTGATCTCTTGATAACACCATGCAGGATACCAGAAACTGGTCTATGGGGGATACCCGAAACCCGCTTAAAGTTTATGTAAAAAAAAAGAAAACTTCAAAACGGTTTAAATAAATTTCACAAGAAGACCCCTTGTGGAATACCAGTTTAATAATGCATGTTTAACAATACAACAAAAGAACAAATAAAGAACATCCCCCGTGGGATATTAAGGCATAAACATTACCTGCAGATCTTTTACTCGAGCCTACTAGAATGCTTGCGACCTAACCTGAACCTATAACTAACATAGGTCCTAAAAGTTAATTTTCGGTCTAGCGAAAGTTAGTACCTACAACTTCTAATCTTACCCCAACAAAAAACATTTCAAGTTTTTATTAATTAGGATCGCAAGTAAGACTCACATGGATCAACACCAACTGACTTATAACAACAAATCAACTAATAATAATAATAATAATAATAATAATAATAATAATAACCAAAACTAATAATCACAATAACAAGACAATAATCTGATTTTTTTTTTCTTAATGAGAAATACTTTATACACTAATACTAGTAACTAACTTGAGCTACACAAATATAATTTTATATAATAACATCAAATGTACCCAAATATTGACATATAATAATCATGACTTATCACATAAATAAGCACAACAATAGTAATAATAATAATACAATAATAATAACAATATGATTAATAATAATAAGATTAGTAATAATAGGGAATAGATAATAACTTTATAAAACGTGACTATTAGGCTTATTTTAGTCTATGGTTCAAAGAGATATCAGTAGGAGAGTAATAATTTGGAATAGTAGCAATAAGGATAGTAGTAATAATAAACAATAAATACAAAGTAGCAATATTAAGAATAGTAATACTGTGGAGCAACACCAATAGTATTAATAAAGAACAACAGCAGCACACGTACAGTATGTATAAAACAGAGCACATTTTAACAAAAACAGGGAGTTTGGGTTTCAGGGAAAAACGTGACTATAATAGTAATAAAAAAATAATAATAGTAATAATAATAATAATAATAATAATAATAATAATAATGAGAATAGTAATAAGGAACACAGTAGCATTAGGATACAACATTTATTCAAGAAAACAGAGTACATAGCAAGGAAAAACAGGGACTTCGTTTTGGGGAAAAATTACGTAAGTGACGAACAATCTGTGTGGCGGCGGGTGTTGCGGCGATGTGTGTTGTGGCAATGGGTGCTTCCAGCAATGTAGGTGGTCGGAGTGGGTGGTTGGTGGTGGCGGGTTGTGGTGTATGTATTGGAAAACAGAGAAGATACGGTTGCATCCGCGGCTGCGGCGGGGGCGACCGACGTCTCCAGTAAGGATGCGGCGGCACTCTGGAGTCTCCGGTGTCGACAATGGCTGGAGTAGGGTGGTCGGAGGTGGTGAATTTCAAGATAGAGGGAGAGGGAGAGGAGATAGGGTGAATGAGAATTGGCCTTTACGTGAGGAAAAACATTGGGTATTTATACTACTCAAACTAAACCAAAATACATCCCCCTTAAACCCCACTTAAAACTCAGATTACTCTCAAGGATGACTCAGCTTGACCCTTGCCTTTCCCCCATATGAATTCTATTTCAACACATACATCCCCTCCCGTCATTAAAACAAGTTAGTATTAACACGTGCCACAACTCTTCGAATCCATGCATAAAAAGACCCTTTTGCCCTTGTCGGTAGAAAGACTAAATTACCCTTCGTATACTCCCCCGAACCTATGAGCTCAAGTGCTAAAAATAAAATAAATAAAATAAAATAAATAAAATAAAAAAATATTATTTTCACAACACATAATAAATTAAAAAAAATTGACACGTAAAAATAATAAAAATAAAAATAAAATAAATAACTATGTATAGATATAATTTTTTTTATGGGGTTTTACACTTTATTTACTTTTCCTTGTTCCTTTTTTTTTTTTCTCGGGAAAGCGGGGGCTGTTCATATTGTATGCATGCATAAAATCAATGTCCATTTTTTCTTAGTTCATGTGCATTCTTTTTAAGGTCCTATGAGCTTATATTTTTTCATTTTGAGTCACGTTAGTTTTCATTTCGAGGCACATTTTTTTCTTTTTTTTTCACTCTGAGTCATTTTAATTTTTTTTCCTTCTTGAGTAACAAAAAAGAAAAAAAAGTCACATGCATCGCATAAACAAAAAAATTATATAATAATGAAAAGAGTCACATTATGCATTATAATGTGAATATGTGCATATAGCATTCTCTCATCAGGGTCATTAAGAGGTATGCATTAGGCTGCATTAAGAAGTCAAGCATATGAAACTCAAAGTCGTGCATGAGTACGTAATTGGATCATAAGTCTTGAGTCTATGCATTACATGTAGAATAGCAGACCAACTGCATGCATGTCATCATCATGGTCATCGCCGGGGGGCTGACAATTACCCACTCAGCAACCTTCATTGGCATGAAGAATTAGCTTATGAGAAGGTTTGGAAGACCCGACAACAACAAGATCGTCGGCCGCAGATAGACACTGGGGGCTATGTGAGATGAAGCCCAAATATTATCCAAGGATTAAGCACCTAAAAACACTTTGGGTCTCTGAGATTTTGATTACACTCTTAAAGATTAAAAATCACCAGAATGTAATCATCAAGAACGACAACAGATATCTCATTTATGTCGTCTCCAGACAATGGATATCGCATTCACTCAGACAAGAGATATCGCATCTACGTCGTCTCCAGCAAAGGATATCGCATCCGCCCCGATAATAGATATCGCATCTACGTCGTTTTTAGCAAAGGATATCGCATCTACCCCGACAACAGATATAGCATCTAGGTTATCTCCAACAAAGGATATCACATCCAACCCAACAACATATATCGCATCTACGTCATCTCCACAAAGGATATCGCATCGGCCCAATAAAGGATATCACATCCGAACCGACAACAGATATCGCATCAGCCACAACAATAGATATCGCATCTACGTCGTCTTCTATCACATCCGCCCCGAAAATAGATATCGCACCTACGTCGTCTTTAGCAAAGGATATCGCATCGGCCCGACAACAGATATCACAACTATGTTGTTTTCAGCCAATGATATCGCATTCGCCTCGACAACAGATACAACATCTATGTCATCTTCAATAGTGGATATTGCATCCACATCATCAGCCAAACCAGAATGACAAATCATCACCATCATCAGCCAAGCAAGAATGTAGACAATCAAACAAGAATGACATGACATCATCATTGGAAAACAAGAATGGCAGATAGTCAGACAAGAATGACAAATCCCCACCCTCAGCCAGACAAGAATGGCGGATAATCAGACAAGAATGACAAGACATCATGGTCAGCCACACAAGAATGGCGCATAGTCAGACACGAATGACAGATCGTCATCATTGGCCAAATAAGAAAGGTAGACAGTCCACCAAAATGACCAACATACAACATCACCTACTGTTGGACAAGAACGACAGCTCATAGCATCATCAACTTACTACAAACACGAATGGCGGTCACCAAACATCAGGCGCAGGATTTTGCTTCCAAGCGTCGACAATTAACAAAGACATAGGATATTGTTTCCGAATGTCAATCAGCTACAAGTCATACATGCGGCACAAGACGTTTGCTTCCAAGTGTCATCTAGCCTCGAGACTTCGCTCCCGGGGCATATCATTTTTAGCGTCATCAAACTACTTTGATCAACGTCCTAGTCGGACTTGATCAAAGTGGGGGCTAACTGTAGACGCTGAATTTTGTCGTAGTTCATCTATGTAATTATGTAATTTATTTTGAGCATTTTTATTTTTTAGGACTAAATGCCAAGTATTCTTGAAATGTATAAATGATGAAAAACCCACAACCCAAATAAATTTTCCTCTACAAAAAATCCTTTCACATTAGCCCATTTCCATTTCTGGCCCATCCGCGTTCAAATATTCCAAAAACTCAGCCCTTTATTCATGTACCTGAGCCTTTTCTTTAAATTACCAAATTTCCACCAACCTCTATGAGTTTCCTAATTTTTGGAGCTAAAAGTACTCATTACAAGCTTTCCAACGAAACTTGAATCAAGTTAATCGGAGGTCGAATGAGAAAGTTTTGGTCGTTTGAAGTTGGTCATCTCAAAATAACTCAACATGCTAGTCCGCATAGCCTGCTTCCTTTCATTCCAACATACTGGGCCACTTGCTGATCAGAATGGCCTAGCAGGCCCTCTTTATTCCTTAACCCTTGTTTCCTCACAACATTTCCCCTATAAATACAACCTCACTCCCATCATTTCTCTTTACACCGAATCACCTAGGAGTATTGACACTCGGTGATTTCTTCTTCTTCTTCTCCCTCTCTTCATTCTTCTTCTCCTACTCTTTCCTTCGTCATTTGCATACATCCATACTTGGCATATTTATGTTTCTTTTGTTTCTATTTTCTTGTAATCACTTATACTGTTGTAATCTTGATGCATAAAATCAATTATGACAAATCTGAACCGGATTACTGGAAATTGCAACTTTAATTTCGTTCTTTATTTATTTATGTTTCGTTTATCGCATTTATTTATTTTAACACTTTAATTTTTTTCGCATGCATCTAAATAATTTAAATTAATCTAATTAATTCTCCTCTTCTACTCTCTTCTTTAACGAACCAATTTAGTAGAGTCCATTCATTGAGTTCTTTGAACGGGTAGATTCGAAGGTTTTTTACTTTCGAATTGGTAATCTTACCTCCGGATTCGAATCTCATGGTTTGCTGTTTGCGGAGTCTATATTTGAGTTTATTAATTCTCACCAAATTTAATTGGCGACTCTATAATTTATTCAATTTGATTCATTCGCTTTCTTTCCAAATTTTACCTTTTATTTCTAGAAAATTTTAATTGCACGGGAAGCAATATCACAGAAAGAAACGAATCAGAAAGCAGAGGTCTCGGTTCACCGTTGATTCTCCTCGTTTTTTGTGTTATTATTATTTTCTTAGCTATGACATTTTCTGGAAATAAAAATAATAAAATTCAAGATTGCATTTGAACATTTTGATTGATAAAAATTGAATTCAAATCCCTTAAAGACTAGACACCTCTTTCGATTTGCCTAACACCATGTAGGACACCGTTGGAAGTTTTTTCCCGGGTCCTACAACCATAGTCTTCACTCAATGCAAACTTGTAGGCGTTATCCCCAACTCTTTCCAAGACTTCAAACAGACTATCAGCTCTAGGAACCATCTTTCCTTTCCTCTTAGAGGGAAACCTCTCCTTCTTCAAGTGTACCCATACTAGATCTCCTGGTTGGAATATAACTTTCTTCCTCTTCTTTTTAGCTAAGCTTGAAGTTTGCTGCGTATACTTAGCTATTTCCGCCTTTACTTCCTCATGTAGCTTTTGGATCTCTTGAGCTCTCTTACTTGCTTCATGACTGAATCTCAGGTTGTAGTAATGGGTGTTAGGTCAATGGGCGTGATAGGGATTCTTCCATGTACTACTTGAAAGGGTGAACGTCCCGTTGCTTTGCTAGGGGCATGTTTGAAAGCAAACTCAGCATGTGGGAGTAATGTATCCCATCCCTTCTTATCTTTATTCACCAAAGACCTTAGTAAGGTACCAAGGGTCCGATTGGTGACTTCGGTTTGCCCATCTGTTTGGAGGTGACATGTCGTGCTAAACTTGAGCTTGGTACCCATCTTCTTCCATAGAGTAACCCAAAAGTGGTCGAGGAACTTAGCATCCCTGTCAGAAACCATAGTTTTTGGTATTCCATGTAGTTTAACGATCTCCTGAAGTATAATTCAGCAACTCTTACGACATCATAAGTAGTGTGACAAGGAACAAAGTGAGCCATCTTTGAAAAATGATCAACTACCACCATGATAGAGTCTTTTCCTTGTTGAGTTCTTGGTAGTCCCACGATAAAGTCGAGACTAATATCTTCCCAAGGTCCTTCTGGTATAGGTAAGGGTGTATGTAAGCCTTAAGGTAATACATGACTCTTGGATAGATTGCAAGTAGTACAACACTTCACCATATGCTCATCGTCTCTAATCATACGTGGCCAATAATAATGTTCCTTCAGCAAGGCATCCTTCATGAACTTCTAAGATAAGAAGCTCTCTAAGACTACTTTTAGAAATACACAGTTGATTCTCATGGAATAAGAAACCACTCTCCACATGATAAGGGTTTTGGGGACGTTTCTTGCACGCTTCAAGATGCGAGGGAAAAAGAGCAAACTTGAATGCTTCGTTAGCGGCGTTTGACATACAATCGCAACCTTCCTCACGATTCTGATGGGTTAGTCTCCAGAAAAATAGATTGAAATTCAAAGAACTCATCTTTTGTATTTTCTTTCGATTTTATTGGAAGAACTTTCTATTGAATTTCTCAGAACCTCTCTTTTCTTTCTTTTCATTCCTATTTCACAAGAGATAAGGATTTGGGTCATTGGGTTGAGGTTTGGTTGACCTAACATAGTGAGATATGGGGCTCAAGAGCAAATCCATGTATGAACACATAGTTCATTTGTGTTACATTATCTGGTAGAACGAAAAACAGCTAGTTTTATAGAGTTTAGGCGAAGCAAATTCGTGAACATGGGAAAAACATATAGTTTATCTAAACACAAAGTTTATAAACAGGGTAGGAAAGTAGGTGAATTGTTCATAAAGAATTAACACTAAGCCTAATGAATTGGCATGAGCAGATGTTTTACAGAGAATTAAACACATAGTTCAAGTGGCATAAACTTGAACACATAGTTCTATTCGGGGAAAAATTAAAAACACGCAGTTTAATACTCTAAGCAAAATCATGCATAGACTGTATGGACAAGAATAATTAACGCCTAGCTTGTTTAATCTGGGTATGAACATATCAACTGGGCATGAGCAAACATGCAGCTCTTGGATTAACATAAAGTTCAATTCACTATGCACACTAACACAGTTCATCTATCAAACATGAAAGCTACTTCTGCGTAGATTATGCAAACATGTAGTTTATTAATCAATATATAGCATAATAAACACTACTGGGTATACAAACTCATAACACAAGGTCAGGAGTTATTTGGGCAAAGGCCATGAACAAATCAAAAGTCTAGATTGGACTGTGAACATAAAGCTTTATGCTTTGACCAGACATGAGTACAGACTCAAAAAGGTAATATTCTAGGCATTAAACACGGAGTTTAATTAAATGAAAAGTTTAAGCCTAAACAGATTAGTTAAAGATTAATTCAAGAACAAGTTCGAACAATTCGGCTCTGATACCACTGTAGAGTGGAATCGAAATACCTTAGTGCGGAAGCGATTAGGATCGTATTGTTGAGTCTTATTCCACGAATACTGCAATCTCGTTTCTTGAGTCCTTTACGGTAATGGCTCGGAATGGTGGCTACGAATTACGGAGTCACTAGTATATTCACACCCCAAAAATCCCTAACCTCCGATGGTGGTTTACCCGAGAAAGAATCGATTAGATTCGTTGTTACGCACGTTTGATATGTACCACATAGATATATAATTATAGGTTAGTCTTAGAGACATACCTAAACACCTAGTAGGAATCCTAATCAGATTGGAAGTCTTATTCCTAGTCTGTTTATGATTCCTCATTATCTAGAAACTGTATTCTAGATAAATTGAGCCTATTTAATTAATTAACTAATAATTAACTAAGTGGTCGTTAATTTACCAACATTTTATAAGTACATATGTAAGTGATTATATATAGACCTGTCAATTCGGTCGAGCGAGCGGTTTCGGGTCGGTCGTATATCGGGTTTGGGTAAATACGGGTCGGGTGTATTTCGGGTTCGGGTAAATACGTGCAGTTCATTTCGGTTTCGAGTCAACCCAACGGGTTATGATTGCGACATTTTTCCGTTATTTCTTTTTCAACAATGGTCTCTAAATACTACTTTTTGTACAATATACATAATAAAATATGATTATCTTAAATAAGAGAAATAACAAATAAATAAGTTGAGCTTATAGTTTAATAGTTAAAAATTCCAATGAAAAGTGTAACACCCCGGATATGTAATCAAAGTGTGGCTTAAAGGAATTAAAATGACTACTCATATCACCAAGGTGCACCTTCTTTTAAGGTAGCTCATCCATTGGGAACTTCTCAGTTAAGTGTGCTTGGCTGGGAGTAGTCTCAGGATGGGTGACCTCTTGGGAAGTTTTCCCAGGCAACGTGTCAGCGAAGACGAAGCACGCTGGAAAGACTCGTGGTGATTTGTGAGGTCAATCAGCGATCCTTGAAGCAGTTCTCGGTAATGTCCGCGGCCCGGGAGGGGCCAGGGCATTACAAAAAGTCACAAATTTAATAAAGTTCAACTTAAAAGTTAAATTTTCGGGTCAACGGGTGGGTCAGGTTTGACCCCTAATTTTCGCGTTTGATGTACTTCGGGTTTAGTTGAAAAAATCGTGTTCAAAACCCAGAAATTTCGGGCGCGTTCGGGTCGGGTTATCGGGTCGTGTCATAAATTGCCAGGTCTATTTATATATGTGGATAACTTATTTAGCAAAATTATGTGGTTATTAAGATTAAATAGCAAGTTTGTGTACAAGAAGCCATATAAGTAATATATATGAGAAATCATATGTAATTTATTTGGGACAAGTTTATAAATGGCTAATAAAATTAACTATTGGAAATATAAGAGTGCACAAGTTAATAAGAAAAGACAAAGGATTAATCATGTTAATATGATTAATGGTTTGTATAGATTTAAGGTACATACACATAAGTTGTCTATGTTATTTCAAAATATGATTAAGTATACATAATATGAGTACAAGTATAGGAATTCATAATATGTATAAGTTTGACAAGAAAGTTTTCTATGCTTATAAGATGTTGCATAAGTAAGGACTCATGATTAGTTCTAAACAAGTTGAACCTACAAGATTATTGGCTAATTTACTTAGCTAATTATGCAAAGGAAATTTCATATGTTTTTTGTTAAGTTGTTTGTACTAAGTCAAGTATGAAATTTATTTGAGTATTGACTTTCATGCATATTTACAAGTGTCTTGTCATGTGATTCATGTTTATAAGTGTTTAGAATTTTTATGATTTATTCAAGCATTCCAAGAGGACCTAAGTTTTGGCTTGTTTGATTAAAATAAGTATTTGACTCTATGTTGTTTATGGCATGACAAGTTTAAGGGCCTGTTTGGTTCACAAAAACTGGAATAGAATGGATTGAAATAAAATGAAATCTAAAATTTAAAAGGAATGGAAATAAATCTTTAATATCCTGTGTTTGGTTTCTAAAAGGAATGGAATCAATATATTTTTTTTATAGTTTTTTTTTAATTGTGGAATCACACCCAAGAATTTGCAGAATTCACCTACCATTTTCATTTTTGACACTCATGCGGGTCCCACTGATTGTCACTCTCAACTGGGCTCCCCATTTCTTTCTCTTGACTAAAAAATTCACTTCACCGCCAAAGGTCTATCAACTAAGGATGGTATCTTCTGTCTTCTATGCTTTTCTCCAATTTCAGTTCATCATCTTTTATATGTTCTCTAACAATGTTTTTCTCATAGTTTGATTTACTCTCTATCAACTGAGCACTGTTGGCTGCCTTTTATTGACCGATCCATTCTCTGAATTCCTACCCAAGTACAAATTCTCCCCCCCCCCCCCAATTCTATCTCAATCACAAGGATTTATGGGTGGATTGGCAATTAGATCTGTGAACTTCTTGAAACTTGTGGCTAGAGGCAGTCACGACAACTATAATAGTTCCACGACGGTTATGGTATGTGCTCGGCGATGGTTGGGAGTTCAGTGGTGCAGTGATTGACGGGCTAGGGTTTCTGGGTTGAAAGTGGTTAACTATTTGAGACAATTGGCCGTGATTGGTGGTCTGCTGTGGTTGATGGGTATGGTTATGGTCGGTGGTTGTGTTTACTGGAGGTGGTTGGAGGTGATTGGTAGGTGATGGTTGGTGATGGTTGAGACAATATTATGAAGTGCGATTTTTAGAATGTTTTTTCTTTTTTTAAATATAAAATTTTGATAGGTAAAGATAATAAAATCTCACTCCCCTCAAATATGAGAGGTATGGGAAACCCCTCAAATGAGGGGAACTTGATATCCTTGGATATCAAATCCCATACCTAAAAATCTCAAACAAACACTAAGAATGAGAACTTGAAGTTCCATTCCCTTTCTCCTAATCAAACCGGCCCTAAGAATAATCACTTGATCATATAAGTGTTTAAGGCAATTTTGCTTGTTTTTCTTAAGTGCAAAATTGATTCATGTGATTATATGAGTATATAGAATCATAAGTTGTTTATTTCTTTTACTCATGGAAATCTAAGTAGACTAGAACATGCTTTATTCTTGACAAGGAAATATGAGTGGAGGTTGTTGGAAATATTTCAAGAGTATAAAATAAGAATATAGCCAAAAGAATTATATATTACAAGTTCAAGGATCATATATAAGTAAAACATCAAGAATATGATCAACACGGGTGAAACTGGAATCAACACGGGTTGTGTTGGCTTCCAGAGAGCAAGGAAAATGTTCATGGGCTCAACACGGGTCGTGTTGGAACAACACGGGTCGTGTTGCACCCAACACAGACCGTGTTGATCCAACACGGACCGTGTTGGAACCCAGAACAGTTTTCAATGCTAACGGCTATATGATTTTGTGTAATTAGTGTTTGATATTGTTATTAAGTACGATTATTATGAGATTGCAACAGCTATATGACTTGACTTGGTCAAGGTCATATTAAGATCATGATCCTCCATTAAAGTCCCTTAATTACCCTTTGACTAGGGTATCCTAAGGGGGTTGGAAGTCTCCTATAAATAGGAGACATTACCAAGCTATTTGACACACCATTCTAAGCTAATCACAACCTTATTCTTGTCTAGACTGCAACTATACTTGAGTGATTCAAGTGAGAATCTACTTCTTGAGTGTTACAAGAGCCAAGTTTTATCCCTTTGAACATTTACGGTATAGTAAATAGTTCTTAAGGAAAGTGAGTAAGTCACGACTCTTAGCATTATCCAAGCGAGTTTACATTGTTTCATATACCGTTTACTCTCTTTCCTCCAACAATCTTAAGAACTATTCAGAAATGGCCTCGCTTCGTGATATGTCTAGCAATTTCCAAAAGCTAGAGTGCTTTGAAGGAGTGGATTTCCGACATTGGCAAAGCAAGATGCATTTCTTGCTAACGACTCTCAATGTGGCATATGTGCTTAACATTGAGATCTCTCCCAAGGTGAATCAAGAACCTTCGACCGAGAAGGTGACAATCGAGGAGTCTCCAAAAGAAGATGCAACCGCCAAGACTTCCACGGGAGATGGAGGCAAGGAACAAGGAAAAGACAAGGTGCCCATGGAAGACGCGTAGGCTACTCGGCAAAGGCTAAAGATGGAGAATGCCGACTACATATGTAAAGGATGCATTCTCAACGGGATGAGGGACACCCTCTTCGATGTTTACCAATATGTGGAGACGACGAAGAAACTTTGGGAGATGCTTGAGGCTAAGTACATGTCGAAAGATGCGTCAAGTAAGAATTTTCTTGTTAGTCAATTTATGAAATTTAAGATGGATGATAATAGGAAAATTCTAGATTAATTCCATGAGATTCAACGTATAAGTAACTTCAAGCAACACAATTTGAACATGGATGAATCTATAATCGTATCCTCTATTATTGACAAGCTACCTTCTTCTTGGAATGAGACTAAAAGAACTCTCATGCACCGGAAAGAAGCTATGTCTCTTGAAGGTTTGGCTAACCATCTTCAGATTGAAGAGGAGTTACGCCTACAAGATGGTTCCAAAGAGCAATCTAAGGTCCATATGGTGCAAGAGAATAAGGGAAACAAGAATAAGAACAAGAGCCACAACAAATCTAGCACGGGAATTCAAAAGCCTAAGCAAGTTTGTTGGGAATGTGGCAAACTGGGGCACACAAAGAGAGAGTGTTACCAATGGAAAAAGAAGCATGGTCTTTTGAACAAAGATACATCTAAGGGCAAGAATAAGGAAAAGGAACCTAATTCCTTTATAGCCATGATTAAGGATCATATTAACATGGTATCCATTGGTTGTAATGATTGGTATATAGACTCGGGTGCGTCAAGGCATGTTTGCGTTGACAAGAGTTTATTCAAGACTCTCAAACTGGCGGATGATGGTGTGAAACTCTACATGGGAAACAACCATCCGGTGAAAGTTGAAGGCATTGGGCAAGTGGAACTAGTTTTCACTTCCGGTAAAACCTTGCTTTTAAATGATGTGTATTTAGCTCTGGAAGTTTGTAAGAATCTTGTATCCAGTTATCTCCTTAGCAAGTTTGGTTTTATGCAAGTTTATGATGGAGATAATTATGTACTTTTCAAGGGTGGGACTTTTGTAGGGAAGGGATATGCTTATGGGGAGATGTTTAAATTGAATGTGAAAAGTAATAAAGATGGCATGATTTCCGCTTATTTGCATGTGTCTATTTTGAATAAGTCTTTTCTATGGATGCTAGATTAGGACATGTGAACTTTTCAAAGTTGAAGGAAATGTCTAATCTAGATTTGATTCCTAAGTTGAATGATGACATAGAAAAATGTAAGACATGCATGCTTAATAAAATCACGAAAAGTTCATTCTCAAGTGTAAAAAGAACTTCTAAATTGCTCGATTTAATTCATAATGATTTAGGATATTTTCATAGTACACCTTCTATAGGTGGTAAGAAGTATTATGTGACGTTCATTGATAATTATTCTAGATATTGTCAAGTTTATCTTTTGAGTTCTAAAGATGAAACACTTGAAAAGTTTAGAGTTTACAAAACTAGAAGTGAACTTCAATGTGAGACCTTGATTAAAACTTTAAGATCCGATAGGGGAGGGGAATTTTATGATCCAAAGTTTTTCCAAGAAACGAGCATTGTTCATGAGACAACCGCCCCGTATACACCACAACAAAATGAGGTTGCGGAAAGGAAAAATAGAACTTTAAAAGAAATGGTGAATTCTATGTTGTCTAACTCCGGTTTAAGTAATGGATTTTGGGGTGAAGCCATATTAACGGCTTGTTATATTTTGAATAGACTTCCTTTCAAAGGTAATTCTACTACCCTGTATGAGTTATGGAACAAAAGAAAGCCAAGTCTTAAGTATTTTAAGATTTGGGGTTGTAGGGCTATTGTAAGAGTCCCGGAACCTAAGAAAAGAAAGTTAGGTGAAAGAGGAATTGAGTGCATTTTTATAGGCTATGCTCAAGATAGCAAAGCTTATAGGTTTTTGGTGGTTGAGCAAAATGAGTACATTTCGGTGAATACCGTTATGGAATCAATAGATGCAATTTTTGATGAGACTAGGTTCTCTTCAATTCCTAGACCTAAAGATATGAGTCAAGATATTGTTCCTCTAATTGAGCCTCAAGATGAAAATCATGAGGGTATATCCATACAAGATAATCTTTTGAGTCATGATGTTACTCATGATGAAGAAGATGAAAGTATTGAATTAAGGAGTAAAAGATCAAGGAAACCAAAGGATTTTGGTTCGGACTTTTATGTTTATTTAGTAGAAGGTTCAAGGGACTCAATTGAAAGTGAGACCCTATGTATGTACAACATAGATAAGGATCCTAAAACTTTTAAAGAGGCTATGCAATCTCATGATGCTTCTTTGTGGAAAGAAGCGGTACAAGATGAGATTGATTCAATAATGGAAAACAATGTTTGGATATTGGTTGACCTTCCTGCGGGAAGTAAACCAATTACCTCTAAGTGGATCTTTAAAAGGAAAAGATAAGTAGATGGTACCATTGAGAGGTATAAAGCCCGGTTGGTGGTAAGGGGCTTTACTCAAAAGTATGGTTGTGACTACTTTGATACATATGCACCGGTAGCTAGGATAGCTTCAATACGTGTATTGTTGGCTTTAGCTACCATCCATAAGCTAGTTATCCATCAAATGGATGTCAAAACGGCATTCTTAAATGGAGAACTAGAAGAGGAGGTGTATATGGAACAACCCGAAGGGTTTGTTGTTGAAGGTCAAGAAAAGAAAGTTTGTAACCTTATAAGGTCCTTATATGGACTTAAGCAAGCACCTAAGCAATGACATCAAAAGTTTGATGAAGTAGTGCTTGCAAGTGGATATAAGATCAATGAATCGGATAAGTGCATATACTCTAAGTTTGAGAATGGAAATACATTGATGACATGTTGGTCTTTGGGACCGACATGGAACAAGTTGATAAGACCAAAGAATTTCTATCCTCAAAGTTCTCTATGAAGGACATGGGTGAAGCGGATGTAATTCTTGGTATTAAGATCATTAGAAATAATGATGGAATAAGTTTATCTCAAGAGCATTACATTGAGAAAATATTAAACAAGTTTGGAGGTGATAAGATAGATACGACAGTGACACCTTATGATTCAAATAAGAAACTAGAGAAAAATTTGGGTTCTCCGGTTAATCAACTTGAGTATGCTAAGTTGATAGGAAGTCTCATGTATGCTATGACAAGTACAAGGCCAGATATTGCTTATGCAATTGGCATGTTAAATAGGTTTACAAGTAATCCGAGTAATATGCATTGGTTTGCAATTCGGAGAGTATTAAGATACTTAGCAGGTACTAAAGGTTATCAACTCACTTATAAGGGAGAACCTTCGGTATTAGAAGGATACTCGGATGCGAGTTGGATAAATAAAGGGGATTTCTCCTCTACCAGTGGATGGGTGTTCCTACTAGGAGGTGGAGCTGTTTCTTGGGGTTCTAAGAAACAAGCTAATATAGCGGACTCTACTATGTCTTCGGAATTAGTAGCGTTATACGCTGCTTGTAAGGAAGCGGAATGGTTAAGGAACTTATTGTTGGAAATACCCGTTTGGTATAAGCCAATGGCTCCAATCACAATTCATTGTGATAGTAAAACTACTCTTGATGTTGTGTATAGTCATGTTTACAATGGCAAGTCAAGGCACATTGGTTTGAGACATGCTTACATACATCAACTTATAAGGGATGGAGTAGTGACATCAAGATATATCAAATCAACAGAAAACTTAGCCGATCCTTTAACCAAAGGGTTGTCTAGAGATTTGATAAAAGGCACTTCAAAGGGGATGGGTTTAAGTGTAGCTCGAACATCTACTACTCACAACAAAGACTCAACTTTACGAATTGGAATACAACCAATTTCTAAAGTTCAAATAAGTGCGGAGTTGTGTTAGTTAGTAGGAAGCATCAAAATTTTTATCCCAAGGTCAAGTGATGCTTAGCAAACTGTAATGACAAGAGGTTGAGTAATAATACTCTTAGTAAACTTTGTGGAAAGCCTAGTTACAGGGGTGGTATGTTGCAAAGTTTACCTATGTAAGTGTAATGTGTGGCCGCATAAAGGAACTATGAGCTAGAGTTCCAAAACACTTATGAAGGATAAGGACACAAGGCCGGATAATAGTGTCAAAGGTATTTACACTCAAGATTTAAAAATGTATGTGTGTTATGAGTATAGTTGGTCAATATAAATTCAAAGTTCAAAGCTATGTCTACTTTGTGATTTGGATTCAATTTTGGCTCATATACACTAATTGAAAAGTTCAAAGAGTAATCTACTTTTCATTAGGCATATGTTTTGAGTTTCTCTGGTGATTACAAGTTAAGGTATATTTCAAATAGCGAGGGTATAAGTTTCTCAGGTAAAGTTATTTCAAGGGTTTTACATACTCTTGAAATAGCGGGGGATTGTTGGAAATATTTCAAGAGTATAAAATAAGAATATAGCCAAAAGAATTATATATTACAAGTACAAGGATCATATATAAGTAAAACGTCAAGAATATGATCAACACGGGTGAAACTGGAATCAACACGGGTCGTAATGGCTTCCAGAGAGCAAGGAAAATGTTCCTGGGCTCAACACGGGTCGTGTTGGAACAACACGGGTCATGTTGCACCCAACACGGACCATGTTGATCCAACACGGACCGTGTTGGAACCCAGAACAGTTTTAAATGCTAACGGCTATATGATTTTATGTAATTAGTGTTTGATATTGTTATTAAGCACGATTATTATGAGATTGCAACAGCTATATGACTTGACTTGGTCAAGGTCATATTAAGATCATGATCCTCCATTAAAGTCCCTTGATTACCCTTTGACTACGGTATCCTAAGGGGGTTGGAAGTCTCCTATAAATAGGAGACATTACCAAGCTATTTGACACACCATTCTAAGCTAATCACAACCTTATTCTTGTCTAGACTGCAGCTATACTTGAGTGATTCAAGTGAGAATCTATTTCTTGAGTGTTGCAAGAGCTACTATCCCTTTGAACATTTACGGTATAGTAAATAGTTCTTAGGAAAGTGAGTGTTAAGCCACGACTCTTAGCATTATCCAAGCGAGTTTACATTGTTTCATTTACCGTTAACTCCCTTTCCTCCAACAGAGTTTATTCACTCAATATTATGTCTATAAGTTTGATCATGCTAGTAAGCTTAAGTATGACCTATTTTACTACATGTTAATTTAAGTAATTGTAAGTCATGTGCTTGCAACTATGTTCTTAGGCAATGCAATTTATTCATAAGTGACATGGACACAAGTTTATCTACATGTTTGATAGTTGTAAGCTTCTCATGTTATTCAATCATATTTAAATATGATAAGAGTTTATTAATATTTTATGCAAGTTCACTATAAGATAAATTTCTTTATGAAATAAGTGAATTGATTGCATAAGGTATATGAGAAGATTTCATACTTTTGTAAGGTTTATGTGTCAATATATATATGTTTACATATATGTATTCATTGAGTAATGATATATAAAGCATCAAACATGATAAGATAAGTATAAGATTGAACATGATTAGTCATGTGTTTTAATGTATTCATAAATATAAGTTGAATACATGTTTGTCCTTGTTAAATTTTTCAAGTTTATACGAGCATGTAGTAGGATATAACGAAGGTTTCATAAGGAATTATGCATACTTGTGATAGGCTATAATTCATGATTATGGAAATGGTTATTTTGATGTTTTACAAGTTCATAAAGTTTAATTTACGAGGTTTCCGGATAATCATGATTGAGAATAGTCTATGTTGTTTGTGTAAGTTGAATATGCATATATCAAGTTTATTTGCTACATAAGAAATGTATAGTTTTTTATACGTTTGATTATTCTAAATTCATAATGATATCTTTATATCAACGGATTTGGTTATGGAAAAGTTTAGGTATCATGTTTAAGTCTTAATAGCTATATGCTTTGAAGGGTGGACTTAAAAGGAGATAATACAACCATGGTAATGTGATGGTTTAATCATATACTTGGTAGTATACTCCACAAGATAATCATTCATGATTATGAATCATTGTTTATTCAATGATTTAAAGTTATAAGTTCAAGTATGTAGCAAAGGATTGACATGTAATGATTTAATTACATGTAAGTTGGAAATTTAATTTCCATACATATGAATCAAAAGTTAAGTGGTTTATCAAGTGCGAGGTTATTTTGGTCACAAGTTTGTATCCATGGTTTTTGGATGAAAAGCATATAAGAGGATTCATATCAAGTTTACACACGGTATAGTGTGATTATATCCGAAAATATATAATATGATGGTTTGTTCATATTATGATAAGATATTCTTATTAAGGCCATGGTAAAGATATATTTATATATCTAGTGGACCTTGTTATTAAAGATGGGTTAAGTAGCCCAAATCTCTACTACTCACAACAATGACTCAACTTTATAAATTGGAACACCACCAATCCCTAAAGTTCAAATGAGTACGAAGTTGTCTAAAGTAGTAGGAAGCATCGATTTTATACATCTCATGTTAAGTGATGCTTAATATCTATAATGACAAGAGGTTGAGTGCTGACACTCTTAATAGACTTTATGGGAGCCTAATTACAGGGGCGGTAAATTCCAAAGGCTACCTATGTAAATGTGATGTGTGGTCGTTGAAAGGAACTTAGGGCTAAAGTTCCGAAACACTTACTAAGGATAAGGACACAAGGCCGGATAATAGTGTCAAAGTACTAGTACTAAGATTTAAAAACAAACGTATGTGTATTACGAGTATAGTTGATCAATATAAATTCAAAGTTCAAAGACATGTCTACTTTGTGATTTGGATTCAATTTTGGCTTGTATATACTAAGTGAAAAGTTCAAAGAGCAATCTACTTTTCATTATGCATATGTTTGTGGTTTCTCAGGTGATTACAAGTTAAAGTATATTTCAAATGGCGGGGGTATAGCTCCTTAAGTAAGATCATTTCAAGGGCTTTTCATACTCTTGAAATGGCGGGGGATTGTTAGAATTATTTCAAGAGTATACAATGATTATAGAGCATAAGGAATCGTGTGGAATAAGTATAAGAATCACATATAAGATAAACATCAAGAATATGATCAACACGGATGGGTTTGAGACCAACATGGGTCGTGTTGGTCTCCAGAGAGCAATTAAAACGATCATGGGCTCAATACGGGTCGTGTTGAGGCAACACTGACCGTGTTGCATTCAACACGGACCGTGTTGATCCAACACGGACCGTGTTGGAACCTAGAATTAGTTTTTAATGCTAACGGCTATATAATCGTGTGTATTAAGGTTTTGATATCAATAATAAGTCCGATTATTATGGATTCCAACAGCTATATTCCTTGACTAGGTCAAGGTCATAATCCCTCATTAAGGACCTTAATTTACCTTTGACTAAGTGGTGTGATTAAGGTTGGATTAGAGGTGGAATTCTCCTATAAATAGAAGACATTCCCAAACCATTTGAGAGGATCACAAACATCAACTTCTTCTATCTATAATCACATCCTCTCATTCTAATATAGACTGCAACTATACTAGAATGAATCAAGTGAGAAACAAGTTTGTCTTGAGTGTGTTAAGCGCTAGGTTTTACCCCTCATTTACGGTATAGTAAATAGTTCTTAAGGAGAATGCTTAGTCCATGATTCTTAGCAATATCCAAACAAAGATCACCATTTGATTATTAAGTTCAATCTCCATCTTGTCACATACACCGCAAGAAGATCAAGAAGCCAAGTCAAGTGAAGATGATGAAAGCTCGCGCCAGTCTCAAATATCATTTTTCCGAACAAAAATTCTAATGCATTTAGAATCTTAATGAGCTAGATCAAATCGGCATTGTAAGATCTGGATTGAACAATTGTTGCTCTCCCATTAACAGATTGTCACCAGCATAAATACAACTAAGAAAACAACTTCATCATTAAGATTAAATGGACAACTCAAAATATAGATTCAACAAATCAATAACGAAGGGATTATACTTTCATGAATATAAAAGCATAACACATTTCAATAGTTCGATCTAATTTTGACAAAGAAAGAATCGAAGTAGAATTCCCTTACTATTGACAAACAATTAGAACAAATTAGGAAAAAAAAATTATGAAGATGCATAAGCATATGTGTTTGCGTTGGATTAGGGTTTGAGAGAAGTTACGTTGACTAATCGAGGCCCCATGTGGTTCGACGTAAGATTAAAGATATAAAAGTGACCAATTGAAGAAGAAAAGGATGGGGATGAATACAGGGTCCAATGATAAATTAGGAGAGGAAGAGTATTGGAATGAAGGACAAATTGGTAATTTCACCATTTAAGTTGCCCAATCATAATCTTAAAAAGTAGATATAATGATATCAATAATAGTTAGGTATGATATTTATTGCATTTACTATTTGTTAGGTTGAGTAATTAAGATTTTCCAAATATGAAGAGTAAAATACTCATTTTACAATACTTTGGAGTAGGTATATGTTATTAATTCTTTAGCAATATTTTAATTTGATAGTTTCCTTGTTATTTGAGGATGATAATTGTTCAACACAAACTCATTTCCCTCACCTTTTTAAAGTTTCTTGTTATTTAAGGATGAAGGATTATTCGTTATTGAGTAAAAATAATATTAAATTGTATACAATGCTTAATTCAATTTATATTGAGTTGTTCAAATTCGGTTGATAATGGCTTGGATCACTATGACATATGACATAATGGTTTATGAGTTGGATTAGCTCAAAGACGGTTAAGATTCAAATCAGGTTTGAGTATTCAATTTCAGTTCACTTCGGGTTTGGATAATACAGATACGGTTTGAGGTATATTTTTGGTATGGGTAGATTTGGTTTCCCCTAAATTCGATTAAGAGTCGGTTTGGTTTTTGTTTAGGTATTAATCGGTTCCGGTTACGCTTTTCCTCTATTCGATTCATTTTAAGTCAGGTCATTTTGGGTTGGGTTTGAATTATATTGGGTCATTTTGAGCACAGGTAACTTCAATTTAAAATAAATTCACGTTTAGTTTGTGTATGGTTAGATCATTTAGATTCCTTGGATCCAAATCGGTCGACATTGTTTCGAATGTCGGTTCGGGTATGGCTCTCTGGTAAACAGGTTCGATTTTCGGGTCTCAGGTAAGTTTTGCCAAGTCTAGCGGTCACTAACCAAAGGGTTACCACTTGAGTATCAAAAATTGTTTGATTCTAGTGATTAATTCCATGCTGATGCTATATATACACAAATACCACTTGACTTCTTCATTTTTTTTATCTTCTATTTTATGTTAACTAATAGGAAAATATATTTAAAAAAACTTATAATTATAATTTTTACATATTTTTTTAGAAATAAATGTTAAAATAAATTATAATTTAAAAAATTAATACACCCTTATTATGCATGGAAAGAAGAAGGGTTTCTTTTCAACAAACACCCCACTTATAAGTGTGCTAGGTCTCTCATAACATGCCTCCACGCTTATAAGTGTCATTATGTCTTACCACTCTTTGTTTGCTTGGAAGAATGAATGAGTAGAATATTATTTGCTTTTGTCACCCTCATTTAAATATGTGTGGGTGTAGAAGCGTGGAAGCAAAACCTTTTTTCTTGTGGGGATATCATCTATAATGCCTCAAGTTTGTGTGTGAGTGTGTAAAGGGACTTGTTTATTTTTTCTACAATACAAATTTGATCAAAGATTTTCTAGCTTAAATAAATATTTATCCATAAGCCTAAAAATAAGGTGTTCCACTTTTGGACCCCAGTTGTTGGACTTCCCAAGTTAGTGCGTTGTGATGTGCGATTTTCATCTTCAATAGGAAATTTCATGTGGTGGTGCTCAAGAAACAGGCAACATTATGTGTGAAAACTAGTATATTTTTCGGTGGGTTTTAGGCTACGAAAAGCAGGGTGGAAAAAGAATCTCGTGGAAAAAATAATTAGGAGCAAAGAAAATAAGGAGAAAGTAAACTTTTTTTCCTTTTTTTGGTTTATGCAAGACTTGAAGGAGAAATGATAAATGAAGATCATTTGAGAGAATTTGGTTTAACAACCGTTAATGTACAACAAAACTAAGTATATATACAATAAAGTTAGCTTCAACAAAATAATATGGTTTAGCCAGCTAACAGACTAACTAATCCTCTAACAACTAGTAGTAACAAAATAGCAAAACTAATTAATTCATACTGCTATCTACACACTTTCACCACAACAGAACAAGCCTACGGCGATCGTTAATATCGGTCGCAATGGAGCTCTATTGGTCGCAAGAGAAGGCGGGCGACCGATACACTGTATATCCGTCATTTTCCGGACCGAGCGACCGATACATATCGGTCGCCAAACTTGCGACCGATAAACGGTACGGCGACCGATACGTATCGGTCGCTAATTAGCGACCGATATAGTATCGGTCGCTGTGTATCGATCGCAAGATTGGCGACCGATACAGTATCGGTCACAAATTATGCGTCGCAAAATAGTGACTGTTACGCAGCGACGGATACATATCAGTCGAAGTTTTAATATTTTTTTTAAAAAAATAATTCTGAATTGATATCGACTAGGTTCTAATCATACAATATTTGTTGAATTATCGGTCGCTGCTATTATTATATTATCCATATATATATATATATATATATATATATATATATATATATATATATATATATATATATATATATATATATATATATTATTTATATATATATATATACATATATATATATATATAATATTCAGTTGCGTATTTTTCCACCTGTCAGTTTCATACATACATATGTTTCATACTTAATATTCCTACATATACTAAACATTCATGCATAAGTTTCATAGATAAGCTAAGTTTCATACATACATATGTTTCATACTTAATATTCATACATATATATAATAACTAAAAGTTCATAAGTTCAAGGTTGGAGAGGGAATTGTTGGGATCCTGACAAGTTCAGATATTGAGATGGGGAAGAAGAACTACCGCCTTGTTGTTGATGTTGGAAAGCTTGTGTTAGTTGGCTTTGAAGCTGGGAGAGGGCGGATGAGTGGGCAGCAAGTTGATCATGCATGATGGCATCGGTGGACGGAGTTGCGCCGGCATGCCTCGACGAAGAACTACCCTGGGCGGGGGGGTGGAGTATCATAGAAGTACGAGGTCGCACTCCCAAGACCATATACAGCTTGGTCTTTGGGTTTGTACCCCCCTGCCAATTGGAGGTACAACTCCCTAGCTTCCGGGGAGTTCTCCATTATGCCACGCTCCTCACACTTTTGGCGAAAAGTTTCCTGCAAGCATTCATACATAAGTAGCAAACACAATAAAAAAAACGGGCATAAAACATGTGCGGTCGCACGCCGTAGTTCAAATTCAATCCAAACACAACTTTAAACATGTACGGCCACACGCTGGAGTTCAAATAAGTTCCAAACACACGCATAAAACATGTACGGCGACACGCCGTAGTTCAAATACAATCCAAACACAACTTTAAACATTCACGGCCACACGCCGGAGTTCAAATTCAATCCAAAAGAAACATTAAACATGCACGGCCACACGCCGGAGTTCAAATTCAATCCAAAACACATATTAAACATGCACAGCCACACACCGGAGTTCAAACATAATCCATAAGACACTTTAAACATGAACGGTCACACGCCGGAGTTCAAATACAATTCAAAACTAACATTAAACATGCAGGGCCACACGTCGGAGTTCAAATTCAATCCAAACACAACTTTAAACATGCACGGCCACACGCCGGAGTTCAAATAAGTTCCAAACACGCATAAAATATGTACGGTCACACGCCGTAGTTAAAATACAATCCAAAACTAACATTAAACATGCACGGCCACACGCCAGAGTTCAAATTCAATAAAAAACACATATACTAAACATGAACGGCCACACGCCGTAGTTCAAATATAATCCAAACACACATAAAACATGCACGGCCACACGCCGGAGTTCAAATAAGTTCCAAACACGCATAAAACATGTACGGCCACACGCCGTAGTTCAAATACAATCCAAACACAACTTTAAACATGCACGGCCACACGCCGGAGTTCGAATTCAATCCAAAAGAAACTTTAAACATGCATGGCCACACGCCGGAGTTCAAATTCAATCAAAATTACATATTTGTAGGACCAGGAAAAAGGTGACACTTTTCCGCGATGCGCTACTTAAACGATCGGGAGCCGACTAAGGTTTCTTAATCCTTAAATAAGGATATTTTTTATTTTCGAAATTCATTTTGGGGTGATGAAACTTTATTTATTTACAAACCCGTTTTTATTATTTAAACTATCCGTAATTACACAAATTAATTTAACAATAATTTAATTCCGGCCCAATCACTAAATTCAAGCCCAAAGAGGAGCAAACTGGCCACCAGAAAATGCTAAAACCCGCCTAGGTTTTAGCAGATCCTGGGCTGGGCCGTCTGCATCCCTGGGCCAGAAGAAAATGGGTTGAAATTAATAAAACCCGCCTAGGTTTTATTAATCTCTGGTCCATTTTCCTAGGGTCCAATCTTAAATTAGTGAAGGGAAATGAACTAAATTATTTTCTTAAATTATTTTATGCATAAACGAATATTTTAAATAGTTAAACGGATTTATAAAATGTAAAAGAGTCGCCAGCCGATTTAAGGAAATCGACAAACCGTAAAATAAGAAAAGACTCTAGTCTACGAACCCGATTTCTAGATTCGGGGGTAAGGTTACGAATTCGAGAGTTATAAGAACTCTCGAATCCGCCTGTTATAAAATAGACTCTACTAAAATCAACATTGAAAAGAAAGAGAGCGGGGAGAAGTTTGATTAATTTCGCGGAATTATTATTCGAATCATGCAATATAAAAACAATGCGATTTTCATTTTACAAAATGTGTACAAGTAAGGGAATTAAAGAAGGAATTACATGAATAATAATAACAAAATGAACCAAAGAAATCGAACCTTGCTTAAGGTGACGGATGCGATGACTTTAATCCCCTTTTAGCTGCCCTTGACTTGAAACCCGGATGAGATGGTATGAATGGCTAGAAAAGAGTAGTATATGGATGGTTCTATGGAGGTAATGAATGTGATTATGAGAGGATTAGAGGTTGATGTGGATGATAAGATTTTGAGAGAATGGAGGTATAATATGATGGAAATGAGAGTAATAGAATGTGAGTATAATGATGGTGCTTTTTGTGAGAGTTGTTGATGATGAAAGTTGATGAAATGGGAGGAGAGTAAGTGTATTAGATGGTAGTTGTTGATGATGTGAAGGTGAAATGGAGGGGGTATTTATAGGTGAGGGATGAAGATTTTGGAGGGAAGCCATGGGGGACATACCCCACAAATCAAGTCATCAAAGACTATAACCTAGGCGGGTTATAGGAAGTCAAGGGAAAAAGTCAACCACGTGGGGCAAATATCAAGGGATCACACATGCATGCAGATTTTGGCGCTAAAATGCTTAAAACCCAGGCGGGTTATATGAATTATTGGCGCACGGATCGATGACGTGGAGCAAAACGGCGTCGTCTACTACTCCCCTCAAAACCTAGGCGGGTTTTGAGCTCCCTGAGAGGCGCTTGAGCGGCAGATTGCGGGCACGGAAAATGTTAAAACCCGCCAGGGTTATAAAACTGGCTGAGTGCAACTTCGAACGACCATAACTCTTTCATCCGGACTCCGATTGAGGCAATTCAAAAAGCGTTGGAAAACTTATGATGTGTACTTTACTCTCATCAAAAGAAATGGGGCCAACGAGACTTGTGGAAAAAATGATATTCAAAATGGTGGGCATATGCATGTGGAAAGGGTGGAAAATGAAGGCTTTTTGTGGTGGGTTGGCCCGGTAGCTTTTGATTGAGGAAGGCCCTTTTGATTTTCTTTCATGCTAGCCTCTTTTCTTGTTATGCTTGATTTGTACACTTGTCCCGGTACAAAATCCGGTGTCTACAGAGAGCCCCCACTTTGATCGAGTCCGAATAGGACGAAGGTCAAAGTAGCCTGAGGATATGACTTTGGATTACAAAGCCTGAGTTGATACTTGGAAGCTGAGTCCTACATCACAGTTGCGGGTGGCATGCGCCTCTTTGGGGATGATCTCGAGTAAGAATGATGCTCTACTTGACTATTGATGAGTCGATGTTGATCTCGGGCAAGAATGACGCCTTACTTGTTATCGGTCACGATGCCGATGCTTGATGGAGTTTTCTAGTCTTTCCTAGTGTCGATCCCAGTCTTTCCCGGTGTCGGTTCCAGTCTTTTCTGGTGTCAATTCCAGTTTTTCCCGGTGTCACTCCCAGTCTTTCCCTGTGTCGATTCCAGTCTTTCCCGGTGTCGATTCCACTCTTTCCCGGTGTCGGTTCCAATCTTTCCCGGTGTCGATTCTAGTCTTTCCCGGTGTCAGTTCCAGTATTTCCCGATGTCGATTCCAGTCTTTCTTGGTGTCGGTTCCAGTCTTTCCCGGTGTCGGTTCCAGTCTTTCCCTGTGTTGAATCCAGTCTTTCCCGGTGTCGCTTCTAGTCTTTCCCAGTGTCGATTCCAGTCTTTCCCGGTGTCGAATCCAGTCTTTCCCGGTGTCAGTTCCAGTCTTTCCTGGTGTCGGTTCCAGTCTTTCCCGGTGTCGGTTCCAGTCTTTCCCGGTGTCGATTCCAGTCTTTCCCGGTGTCGGTTCCAGTCTTTCCCGGTGTCGATTCCAGTCTTTCCCGGTGTCAGTGTTGATGATTGTTGGCATTTTCGATGCCGAAGGACTTCATCAGACGCGCTGCTGATGGCCTTGGGGGTCGAGACTTCATCGGGCACGATGCCGATGGCTAGGGGATTGAGACTTCACCGGGCGCGCTGCCGGTGGTTCAGGATTGGGACTACATTGAAACTCTGCCGATGGCCCGGAATGATGATGATGACAGCGACCTTTTGTGTAGTAGCTGAATGGTGGTGGTCTCTTTGTGGGCGACCTATGAGCTTGCGACTTTTTATGCGGCAGCTGGATGATGGCGGTCCCTTTTAGCGGCGACCTGGTGTCTGTGATGACTCCCTGTATAGAAACCAAAGTAGAATGTCAGATCATTTTGAACAATGGTTGGAGATATAGAGAATCACCTGTCCGGCAGATTGATGACGATGCCCAATGGATTTTCCCGAGGCAGATGATGGTGCCCAACGAATTTTCCCCAGGCAGAACGGATTTTCCCGATGTTGATGGCTCTTATTGCTGCGATTGCGTCGAGCTCTGCCGGCGGCTCTGAATAATGGCAATTTGATGCTGAGGAACTTCACCGAAACTCTACCGATGACCTTTATTTTCTTTAAATTTTGCTTTAGGCCCATAGGTTCCAGAATTTCACTATGGGGAATGGATTCTTGAATCTGCCTGATCGTTGATCCGTATTAGTCAAGTGAAGATTCTGTCCTTCGTGTCGGACACGCGCCATTCGTGCATGACTTGACTGAACGCCAACTTATCTAGCAAGAGTTGGATTAGAGATTTACTCTAATCTTGCTCTCAGTGATTGGAAACCATGTCAACCGGTCTGACATCATATGGGCTTAAACAGCCCCCAGTGTTGCGTTATGGAGCAACGATGTGGCACTTCCCTGCTTCTTCTTTTTTTTTATTTTCAGATGTGCGGGTATGCATGCAACTAGTCTACTAAGCTTTTGCACAAACAAAGCAATTTTTTTTTGTTTTTTTATTTTTTTGACACAAGCATTCATGCACTCATGCATTTATGCACGGCCATCGACTTTATGTACGACAAACTAAGTCGATACATGACAAACCGACTTGATGTATGACAAACTGACTCGATACATGACAGACCGACTCAATGTACAACAGACTAACTCAATGCACAACAAACTGACTCAATGATAGACTGTCTTGATGCATGAAAAATTGACTTGATACATGACAGACTGACTTGATGCATGACAAACTGACTCAATGCACAATAGACTGACTCAATTGACAAATTGACTCGATACATAACAGACTGACTTGATGCATGACAAACTGACTCAATGCACAACAGACTAACTTGATGCATGACATACTAACTTGATGCATGACAGACTGACTTGAACAGAATGACTCAATACAACCACTGACTCTATGAGGCCCTGACACGACTTATAGACGCAAAGCAAACCCATTATGCTTAGACAGGATACACACATGATGCTTTAATACAGAAAACCCCCCGACTTTATATTTAGACAAAGATTTTCTTGGACAAAGATTTTCTAAGACAAGGCTTTCCTAAGACTAAGACTTCCTAAGGGTCAAGGCCACCTGTGAGGAATTTCAGGAAAATTCAGGATGAGTAATGTTTCGATCCACGGTACAGGGAACAATGATGGATGCAACAGGCCTGAAATATGCGTGTCTTGAATGATCATGTAGATGACCTTGCTTGCTTGCAAGTGTATACTGGTATATGATAAGCCCCCGATTTTGCGTAGACTCTAGATGACATTGTCTGGCTTTGGAGGGCACCTTGGAGATTTGCAAGCCCCCAGCTTCGATATGATGCATGGAGACCATGGAATAGGAGGGGGTATAGTCCTTAGTCGTGAGTCTCAATCTCTCCTTTTGCCTAACTTGCCCAAAGGGTTTTTAAGTTAGCCCCTCTTTTCTTTCTTTTTCTCTTTTTCTTTCTTTTTTTTTCCTTTTTTTCTCTTTTTTTTTTGATGAGACCACTATTAGGACGTCTATGAGAATGAAGATGCAGAACTTTGTAGGATAGGGAGTAAGTGTCCCTCTTTGAAGTTATGCCCGATAAATGTCCTAAATGATGTCACAAAGGTAGCGCGAGCCCCCCAGTTTAGAGTAGCTTGTTTCTGAGTCTGTTCATGATCATGTGGTTGCCAATTTGCCGCTGATCTGATGTGAACGACTTTTGCTCTTGCTGACATATAAGCCATACAGAGCCTCATACTTGTATTAATAATTGATCTTAAAAGTCCTTGGAGGGTGAGATGGGATGAAAGGATTGGTTAGGAAGTGTTTGGGGAAGGAGACAGTGGACGATGGTGAATGGGATGTAGAGACACTTAAGAATGATCGTGTCTTGAAAGGGAGAAGAGATGGTCAAATGGGATAGACATCATCTCTTGAGAAAGGGTTAAAAGGGATGGTAGATGAGGCTTTATTGATGAATAGTATAAGGAGACACTCAAGAATGATCGTGTCTTGAAGAGATGGTCAAATGGGATAGACATCATCTCTTGAGAAAAGGTTGGAACATGGTTATGGAGTGATGTCCAAGTCTGATGGAAGGAAGATGGAGGGTTGATGATGATGAAAGATAAAATCCAGGGTTTCCTCTCCTTTTGCCTAGCCCGCCCGAGTGGGTTTTCAAGCTAGCCTCTCTTATTCTCTCACTCTCCTTTTGCCTAACCTGCCCTGATGGGTTTTCAGGCTAGCCTCTCTTATTTTTATTTTTTTGCTTCTCTCAAAGACCAACATTTTGAGGACAAAGAATGCTCCTTGTAGCGGTCGGGCCTCAAAGAGGTTTTCCTACGTATCCAAGGTGGAATCAGGCCAGTCGTAGATCTTTAAGCGCGACTTTGATGGATAGTGCCTCGAGGAAGGCTTAATGGTTCGAAAAAATGGTTATGAAAGTTTGAAGGTTCAAATGCAGGTTATGGATGGATGAAAGGTTTGTGAAGGTTATAGAAGGCTGAGGTATATGGATGATGAGGTCAAGGTTTGAGACGAGATTTTCAGAGGTGTGCATTACTCTTGTTTTCGCGTTCTCACTTCTTATTCTCTAACCCCTTTTTTTCTTCTTTTTTCTTGTTTCATTTCCCTCTCAACTTCTTCTTTTTTTTTTTTTTTGAACTCCATTTTTCTGGCTCTTTTTTTTTTTTTTTTTTGCTTTCACTTTTCACTCTCTTTTTTTTTTTTTGCTTCTTTTTTTTTTTTGCTTTCACTTTTTTTTTCCTTTGCTTTCTTCTCTTTTTTCGACTTTCTTCTCCATGGGATTGACTTCTGTTTACCTTTCTGATGACATTAGTTACAACACACCTTTTGACTTTGGGGTAGATATGGATTGGTCATGAGGAGAATGACCAGGTTTGTCAAGGCTAAGGTTTTTTTTTTTTTGCCTTCAAACTCCTTCATGGGTTGACTCCTATTCTCCTTTGGTCATTGCACACCTTTTGGATTTGGTTAAGGGTTTAAAAAGGGTTGAGGTTTGATGGAGAGGTCAAAGATGTGAGTGGTAGGTGGTAAGTCGGGATTGGATGAAAAGATGAGGGTAATATGGGTGGTGAAATGAAGTTAGGGTTCAAGCCCCCTGTCCTCGGCACATTTGGTTAAGCTGCGACATTTCCAATGATGAGCGTTCACTTTTCGAGAGACTATTGGACTTGGTCTTTCCTGATGACATTCTCTCCTTTTGCCCGGTTTGCCTCAATGAGGTTTTCAAACCGGCCACTCTATAGTTTTTCACTCTTTTTTTTTTTTGAACTTCTCTTTTTTTTTCGAATTTCTCTCTTCATCTCTCTAACCCTGGATTCAAGAAAACTGAAGGATGAAAACGAGGTATATGACAAAGATGGAGGGATAAGAGAAGATGAAATTTGTTAGACTTGGTTTGTACAGATGATGGATAGATGAGAGAACTTCTCAACTCAAGTAAAAAAACAAGCACGAAATTCTGTTTGATCACATAGCAACAAGAGCAAAGAAATGAATGAAGAACTGACTATAATAGACTCTGAGCATAAAATGCTTGACAACCAAGACTATAGCTACTTCTAAAGCTCCTTTGATGATGTGCCCTCCTTGTCCTCGTATGGGGAATCCATGTTATATCTGGTCCTTTGTGCTGCTTTCGGTGGGGGCAATTTCCCTGAATGGATCATGTGCTCCAAAGTCTAACATTAATTTTCCATGTTGTTCCCTCCGGATCTATGGTAGTTGAAGAAATTCTCGTATCCAAACATTCCCGTTATGGTTAACTCATGCCCTGACCCTGACATTGGACAAATGAAGAAAAACTCATCCCAATGCATGCATGACCTAAACGACCTATATGGACTTCCTAAGAAAAACGCCTACATGCTGACTTGGGAGAGACTCACCCAGGACATGGGTTTAAAAGAGCTAGCTGATCTGTATGGGACTTCCTAAGATGCAAGACCTCTATATGCTGACTCAAGGAAGAGACTTACCCACGTGATGGGTCTACATGTCCTAAATTCTATATGAGACCTCTTAAAGTGCAAATGCCTACATGTTGACCCGGAAAGGCTAAACTTTGACATGAGCTTACACCGGACTTCTTAATAAAAAGACAGATATTTGCATGATGACTCCAGACACAGACTTGCCAATGACATAGGTTTTCATGACCTATGAACCTATATGAGACTTTTTAAAGAATGCAAAACACTTACATGGTAACTCAAGAAGGAGACTTAACGACTCACCCATGACTTGGGTTTGCATGATGTAGACCCTATAGGAGACTTTTATAATGCAGGACATTCATATGTTGACTCTGGAAAAGGACACACCCATGACATGGGTTTACATGCCCTACGAACCTGTATGAGACCTCCTAAAGAATGCATGACACTTACATGTAGACACTAACACAAAGATTCATCCAAGACCTTATATGATACTTTTCTAAAGAAGAAGACACTCATATCCTGACTCTAAAACAAAGACTCATCTTGACCTTATATGATGCTTTCTATGAATGCAAGACACTTACATGCAAACACTAACATAAAGACTCACCCATGACCTGGGTTTACACAGGACTTTCTAAAAGGGATAAACACACATTAACCCAGGAAAAGACTGACTTATGACCCAACCCAAAGACTCACCCATGACCCGGTTTTATACTGGACTTTCTAAGACAAAAACACATTAACCAAAGAAAGACTCACTTATGACCTAACCCAAAGACTCACCCATGACCCGGGTTTAGACTTTCAAAAACAAAACATACATATTGACTTAAGAAAAGACTCACATATGACAAGACTTTGTATGAGACTTTCTAAAGACCGAAAGACATTTACATGTAGACTCTAAAACAAAGACTCATCGAGGACTATTGTAAGACACCTATATACTGACTCAGGAACAACAGGTTTGCGTAACAACAACACTTTTTACAACAGGAGCATTATAAGGAGCCGGATAAAGTCAAATATAGCGAGTCGACATAAGTTGGAAAGATACAAGTCAGTGTTTCTCATTTCGGATGGGCCTAATCCACAGGCCGACCGTTTTAAGGAGAATCTGTAACTTGGCCCAACAACTCAAACAGCTCAAGCTATGTTGGCTATTATGCGGACTAGAATAATGTTGAACACACTGATAACTTGACTTCTATTTACACACTTTTTTTTTGTTGCGACCCAAAACATTTATTTATTTAACTCAAGGAGAGTGAATGTTGTAAAGGACCGAATAAAGCCATCAAAAGGCGAGTTAAAACAAACTTATAAACTCAATTATTAATTCCACCGTGGATGGGCTTAACAACGGGCCGACCATGGATTTGTTAGACTTAATAATCAAATTTATAATTTTATTTTCTCTAACATTGAGACTATTACGCGGGCTAGAACAACACACACTGACTTTGTTTGATTATTAATCAATTTTCTTTGGACCATGAGTAAGAGAATATTGAGAAGGGCCGAATAAAAACATCAAAGGTGAGTTAAAATAAATCAATAAACAAGGAAAATTAACCTTTAAAATGGATGGGCCCCACCACCGGGCCGTCCGTAAAATTTAAGGTTAATTAATCGAGTTTATAAATTTATTTCTTCTCAACCCAATGATTATTACGTGGACTAAAACAATATCTCAAAATCAGGTCCGACTCTAATGAAGACCCAACATACAGACACGTATTTACATATAGAATACCACAAACTTTATTTATTTACTCAGGGAAAACGGACATTGTAAAGGACTGGATAAAGCCAACAATAAGCGAGTTATAATTAATTTATGGGTTTAATTGACAAATCCAATATGGTTGGGCCTAACAACGGGTCGGCCATAAATATGATGGATTTATTAATTAAATCAATAAATTAATTTACTTATGCTTAGTGACTATTATGCAGTCTAAAACGTTATCCATTAACTTTGTTGGACTTTTTAATTATTTTTTTGGACCTTTGTTAAGAGAATTTCGTAAAGGGTCATATAATATCATCAAAGGTGAGTCAATTTTTATTTATTGATTAAGATGATCAACTTTCAAACATAAATGGGCTCTGCCACTTGGGCTAACCATAATGCTTTTGAGTTAATTACATTAATTAATAAATAATCATTTCCTCAACCCAATGAATTTTATATGGACTAGAACAAAACCTCAAAACTAGGGTCGACTCTTTACAAAAAGAAAAGAAAAGGGGAGGATACACATAGCACATAGCATACACATGAAAGGGTATCCTAAACCAAGGCTCTAAATTCATGGACTTTTATGGTTGGGTATATAGCCTACCGCATGCCTTCGCCCCGGTTCTTCATACCATAAGGTAAGCAGTTAGGGTATTTCTCAAAGAACTTCAAGGAAGCTCTCGGAGTGTGACATCGGGAGAGGAGCGACCAAATGCTTAAAGATGTAGAGTTCATCTCCATAGTAGTGGCCTCCCTCTCTCAAGGAAAATCCTAGGTAACTTAAACCGTCGCCTTTGTGCTAACATGTCAAAAGACCCGATTAGTGGCCCGATATGCAAGAGATGCCTAAAAGAATAATAAAATCGCGAAATAAATTAACTTCTCCCTTTTACACTTTCAAATCAATTTGATTTTTTCAAGTTTTACCCTCTTTTTAAAGTTTAAGTCCCTAGTGGAGTCGCCAATCTGTAGGACCCCGAAAAAGGTGACCCTTTTCCGCGATGCGCTACTTAAACGATCGGGAGCCGACTAAGGTTTCTTAATCCTTAAATAAGGATATTTTTTATTTTCGAAATTCATTTTCGGGGTGATGAAACTTTATTTATTTACAAACCCGTTTTTATTATTTAAATTATCCGTAATTACACAAATTAATTTACAATAATTTAATTCTGGCCCAATCACTAAATTCAAGCACAAAGAGGAGCAGACGGACCACTAGAAAATGCTAAAACCCGCCTAGGTTTTAGCTGATCCTGGGCTGGGCCGTCTGCATCCCTAGGCCAGAAGAAAATGGGTTGAAATTAATAAAACCCGCCTAGGTTTTATTAATCTCTGGTCCATTTTCCTCGGGTTCAATCTTAAATTAGTGAAGGGAAATGAACTAAATTATTTTCTTAAATTATTTTATGCATAAACGAATATTTTAAATAGTTAAACAGATTTATAAAATGTAAAAGAGTCACCAGCCGATTTAAGGAAATCGACAAACCGTAAAATAAGAAAAGACTCCGGTCTACAAACCCGATTTCTAGATTCGGGTGTAAGGTTACGAATTCGAGAGTTATAAGAACTCTCGAATCTGCCTGTTATAAAACAGACTCTACTAAAATCAACATTGAAAAGAAAGAGAGCGGGGAGAAGTTTGATTAATTTCGCGGAAGTATTATTCGAATCATGCAATATAGAAACAATGCGATTTTCATTTTACAAAATGTGTACAAGTAAGGGAATTAAAGAAGGAATTACATGAATAATAATAACAAAATGAACCAAAGAAATCGAACCTTGCTTAAGGTGACGGATGCGATGACTTTAATCCCCTTTTAGCTGCCCTTGACTTGAAACCCGGATGAGATGGTATGAATGGCTAGAAAAGAGTAGTATATGGATGGTTGTATGGAGGTAATGAATGTGATTATGAGAGGATTAGAGGTTGATGTGGATGATAAGATTTTGAGAGAATGGAGGTATAATATGATGGAAATGAGAGTAATAGAATGTGAGTATAATGATGGTGATTTTTGTGAGAGTTGTTGATGATGAAAGTTGATGAAATGGGAGGAGAGTAAGTGTATTAGATGGTAGTTGTTGATGATGTGAAGGTGAAATGGAGGGGGTATTTATAGGTGAGGGATGAAGATTTTGGAGGGAAGCCATGGGGGACATACCCCACAAATCAAGTCATCAAAGACTATAACCTAGGCGGGTTATAGGAAGTCAAGGGCAAAAGTCAACCAAGTGGGGCAAATATCAAGGGAACACGCATGCTTGCAGATTTTGGCGCTAAAATGCTTAAAACCCAGGCGGGTTATATGAATTATTGGCGCACGGATCGATGACGTGGAGCAAAACGGCGTCGTCTACTACTCCCCTCAAAACCTAGGCGGGTTTTGAGCTCCCTGGGCCGAGGCGCGCTTGCTGGGCCAGATTGCTGGGCCTGGAAAATGTTAAAACCCGCCAGGGTTATAAAACTGGCTGAGTGCAACTTCGAACGACCATAACTCTTTCATCCGGACTCCGATTGAGGCAATTCAAAAAGTGTTGGAAAACTTATGATGTGTACTTTACTCTCATCAAAAGAAATGGGGCTAACGAGACTTGTGGAAAAAATGATATTCAAAATGGTGGGCATATGCATGTGGAAAGGGTGGAAAATGAAGGCTTTTTGTGGTGGGTTGGCCCGGTAGCTTTTGATTGAGGCAGGCCCTTTTGATTTTCTTTCATGCTAGCCTCTTTTCTTGTTATGCTTGATTTGTACACTTGTCCCGGTACAAAATTCGGTGTCTACAATATTAAACACGCACGGCCACACGCCGGAGTTCAAACATAATCCATAAGACACTTTGAACATGAACGGCAACACGCTGGAGTTCAAATACAATTCAAAACAAACTTTAAACATGCACGGCCACACGCCGGAGTTCAGATTCAATCCAAACACAACTTTAAACATGCACGGCCACACGCTGGAGTTCAAATTCAATCCAAACACAACTTTAAACATGCACGGCCACACGCCGGAGTTCAAATACAATCCAAAACTAAATTAAACATGCACGGCCACACGCTGGAGTTCAAATTCAATCCAAACACAACTTTAAACATGCACGACCACACGCCGGAGTTCAAATAAGTTCCAAACACGCATAAAACATGTACGGCCACACGCCATAGTTAAAATACAATCCAAAACTAACATTAAACATGCACGGCCACACGCCAGAGTTCAAATAAGTTCCAAACACGCATACAACATGCACGGCCACACGCCGTAGTTAAAATACAATCCAAAACTAACAATAAACATGCACGTCCACATACCGGAGTTCAAATTCAATCCAAAACACATATACTAAACATGAACGGCCACACGCCGTAGTTCAAATACAGTCCAAACACACATAAAACATGCACGGCCACACGCCGTAGTTCAAATATAATTCAAACACAACTTTAAACATTCACGGCCACATGCCGGAGTTCAAATTCAATCCAAAACACATATATTAAACATGCACGGCCACACGTCGGAGTTCAAACATAATCCAAAAGACACATAATACATGTACGGCCACATGCCGTAGTTCAAATACAATCCAAAACACAAGTTAATGTTTATGAATATGTGTAAAGGAAACTTACATCAAGTGGGGCATCATGTGGGTTACTCCACACTGGATTCCCCGCAGGATCTCGCCCACACTGAATGTGATCGTGGACTTCAGACAGGGTCATGAATTTCCCCTCGGCCATCTACAAGTTAAAATAGTCAATGCAAGCAATTGTTTAGAGAGTTCTTAATTGTTAATGAATACATATAACTTTAATTTATTAATTGTGCCAGTATAAGATTCACCTTCTTCTTCATATAACTTGCTGCCGAAACCGAGCCGACGTGCGTAATGCAATTGGCGGAGTTTTCATTGTTCCTGTTTGCTTTAGCGGCATTGGACCGCCGAATGAAATCCTCGGTTTGAGATTCCTCCTCTATTGCATCACGGTGTTCATCGCTCATGTGAGGTACAGGGTCCGTCCTCTTCTTGGTCCTGACCTTGTACCTCGTATCAGTAGCCCAGTCGCACAATTTCGTGTGCCACCCACTAAACACATCTCTTGTTAGTTCTTCATCCCACACATAATGTCGTTGTGTAAAGTAATTTATTAGTGATTAGTTAAATGACTATTACGTAAAAGAAAATCATAACCCAATTTGCATAATTACTTACACAGAAATCCCCCCACAAAGTTGTTTTCTCTGCTTTGACCATGTGGAAGGAGGCTTCGGATTTGGGTAGGAACGAACTTGCCTCCAACAAACAGTGCCAAACGGGTATCGGCGAACCTATGCAATCGTTACGAAAAAAACAAATAAAGTTAATAAAACCAATTCTAAATAAATGTACATAGGATTTTATGTGATCATCTTACCAATCCTCCCCCGCTCAAGTCGTGTACGGTTGGGGTATAGAGCAAGGTCGATCGGAGCTGCTCTTTGCCAAACACTATGTGGCTGTCTCCCCTTAATATAATAGTTAATATCAGGTAAAATCTAAACACAAGTTAGTTCCAAACTTATATATATATATATATATATATATATATATATATATATATATATATATATATATATATATCAAAAAAGGCATACGTACGAATAGAATGCATTGGCTTCAACTAAGTACACGAAAAATTTGAACCAAGTTGTGAATATAATAAAAGTTCAATGACTAGTAATGTATATTGACAAGATAATAGAATTCACTACTCATACTCCTCTTCATCCTCACTACTAATAATCTCGGTACAAATAGGGTCTAACATATTATCCTCCTCTATTCCCACTCCCTCTTCCCCCATAATGGATCCATTAGCATCAACGTTCATGGCTTCCTCATCACTTAAGTCATCTCGATCTTCAATTTGGTCCTCATCAATGCCAGATAGTGTTGGAGGATTTTCAGTGCTATCCTCTTGATATGCGGCATCATCAATGCCGTCAATCGTTGACCTCGGCTTTATGATGAGTGTCGCCCACCATTGGTTTCTTTCTCGCCTTACACTAGGATAACGAGTATAAAACACTTGCATTGCTTGGGATGCCAGCACGAATGGTTCATATACTCGATACCGTTTTGTGTGGTTCACATCCACGAGATTGTAATGCTTATGTTTGTTCAAACCATGGACGGAGTCAAACCAATCAACTTTGAATAAAACAACTTTGTAATTGCCAAATTTTCCTAAGTATTCCAACTAAATCACTTCTTGGAGAGTCCCGTAGAAGTCTACGCCATGGATTCCTTTGACATATACCCCAGAGTTGGCGTTCGACTTTCCTTGCCGTTGAACTTGGAAATTGTAGGTGTTAATGTAGTTATGGTTCCACCAACGCACATTTTTGTTGGGATCGTAGGCTAATGCTCGAATGAAGTCATCTGTTTCATTTGAATTGATAGCCTACACAATATAATTTTAGCAAAGTCGTCAACTTCAAGTGGACAACATTATGATAGTTGAACTAAAATCTTACTAATTCAATCAAACTTGATCGATCACCTTTCGTTTAAACCATTTGGGAAATTGTTTGCCAAATTTGCTCCACAAATCCCCTTTTTGTGTGTGTGGATGTGATAGGCACATGTCTTCTTCAAATTGCCTTCCAACAAATAATTTAAGGTGTTAACTAGGTAATTAGTTACATGGAGCATGTACATACACATAGCGGCGTGCAATTGTACATACCTTTCATGCTTTTCCAACAACTCGCTATTTGAAAGAACATATGCATGCGCCGCAACAAACTCTTGTTGGTTGAGGAACCTCTTTCGACCCTCACTAGGCGCATATCCAATGTTTGAGGAAAACACATCAGGGAGGGGTTCGTTAAAATCATTAACGTGCTTCACATCAGGGCATGCATTTCTTTTAAGTTCCCTAGACTTTGTTTGAACTTCGGGGGCAAAATATGCATCACATAAGTTTGCTATCTCCTCTGTTAGGTATGCATTGCAGATAGACGATTCTACTCGTGCCTTGTTCCCCACTTTTTTCTTTAAGTGGTGCAAGAATCTACAACATTTTACAAGTAACAAACATTGATGTTTCCTTAAGATACATATAATTCATCTCATAGTAACTATGAAAGATATGTAAGTTTAGTTGTACCTTTCAAAAGGATACATCCACCTATACTGCACAGGTCCTCCCATTGCTACTTCATAAGGAAAATGTACTGGAAGGTGTTCCATGACATTCAAGAAGGCAGGGGGAAATATCATTTCCAACTTGCATAGAATTTCCGGTATGTTTCTCTCTAACCGGATCATGTCACTCACCTTTACATTAGAAGCACATAAATCTCTAAAGAACTGGCTGAGTTCAGTTAATGGTTTCCTAACTTTTTGAGGAAGTAGCTCCCTGGTTGAAATTGGTAACAACCTCTCCATGAAAACATGACAATCATGGCTCTTCAGCCCCTGCAACTTTGAATTTTTGGGATCGACACATCTGCTCAGATTGCTCGCATAGCCATCAGGGAGTTTGAGCCCTTTCAACCACTCACACAAGGCCTTAACTTCTTCTTTACCCATTTCATAGGGAGCGTTCGGTATAGTTTCGGTGCTAGTCCCATCTTGGTGATGAGTTTCTTGAATGTTTAGCCGACGACGCTTGCAATGGGTGGCTTGGTCCCTACGCGAGTTGTTATCATCCTTCGTCTTGCCTTTAACACTCATGATTGTATTCAGCACTTGATCAAATACATTCTTCTCAACATGCATGACATCCAAGTTGTGTCAGATTTTAAGATCTTTCCAATACGACAACTCCCAAAATATGCTTCTCTTGTTCCAATTGTGAGACTCTAAATACCCATCAACACGGTTATGTTGTTCCGTGGAGCTCGGGAAATTACATACACGATCCCAAATTTGTTCCCCGTTCAATCGAGGGGGTGGAGATGAATTTTCTTCTTTATTCTTTGAGAAAGCGCTCTTATTTTTTCGAAATGGATGGTTCTTTGGGAGAAATTGTCTATGACAATTGAACCAAGAATGTTTCCTACCATGTTGTAACCATCTAGCCTTTGTGTTCTCCATACAGTACGGACAAGACATTTTCCCAGCTGTGGTCCAACCAGAAAGCATTCCGTATGCCGGAAAATCGCTTATGGTCCACAACATGGATGCCTTCATTTTAAAATTTTGCTTCTTGGAGACATCATACGTGTCAATTCCAACCTCCCATAAATGTTTCAACTCATCGATTAACGATTGCTAGTAGACATCAAGATTTCCCTTTGGACTTTTCGGCCCAGGAATTAACAGAGTTAGAAACAAGTATTGCTTCTTCATGCACAACCAAAGCGGCAAATTATATGGAGTTGCAATCACCGGCCAACATGAATACGTGACCGAAACTGCCGAAAGGTGCAAAACCATCTGTGCCTAGCCCCAACCGTACGTTTCGGGGTTCGGAAGCAAATTCCTCATGGAGGGCATCGAAATGCTTCCACGCTTCACTGTCGCACGGATGAACCATAGTTCCATCTTCACGTGCATTCATTGAGTGCCACCTCATGTGCTCCGCAGATGTCTTAGTTGCATACAATCTTTGCAACCTCGGCCCAATTGGGAAGTAAATCAATTGCTTGTGTGCAATGCGTTTCCCACGCAACGTCGTTTTAGCATACCTATCGGCTTCGCAGTGGTCACACTTATCTAAGTCAGCTTTCTCCTTCCAAAACAACACGCACCCATTGGGACACGCGTCGATTCTCTCGTGTGGAAGTTCTAAAGCACCAAGCAATTTCTTCGCTTGATAGTAGGTGTCTGTCATCTCATTGTCAGGGGGACATACGTCTTTCATTAAGGCTAACAGACTATCCACGGCTTTATTTGGGAGATTGTACTCACATTTTATGTTAATCATCCGTGAGACAACCGACAACAAAGACATGTCGCAACCTTCATAGAGAGGCTTTTTGGAGGCATCGAGCATTTCTAAGGACTTCTTAGTCCCTTCCTCTGGCTCATCTTTCCTCGTATTATCACCGCAGCTCAAAGGCATATGGCCCATGGCATCGGTGATCATTTCTTGCATACTGTTGATACCTCCAGTACTAGAAGACCCATCAACAACAGTGTTAACAGTTTGACCACTACCCCCGAGAGTGGCAAAAGTCTCCCCGTGACTTATCCAAACATAATAATTTGGACGAAAGCCGTGTTTGTACAAATGTAGCTTCACCGTATCCTCATCAACGTACTTCAAGTTTTTGAATTTGCTACAAGGACACCTAAGTTTCCCCAAACTACTCCATTGTTTTGCAACAGGTATAAATTCTTCATTCACCCTACGTACGAATTCCACACTAAGATATTCACCATCATGTCTTTCATACATCCATTTTCTACTACTCTCCATTATGTATTTAACTGCATACAATTTATATATCATTGTAAGGGATTAAGTCACAATTAATTAAAGCAAATACATAATTTCATACATCCATTTTCTACTTCAAGTAAACTTTTTTTGGACATCTACAACTAAGTTATGTCACGATCAGAGGATCTGCTATTATCCAGTAGAGTGTGTTTGTTCTGTTAATCTATGATTGAAAATGACTTTCATGAGTCGTAGACTCTCCTTTATATTGTCGGGTTCACCAAAAAGTAGCGCAATCTCAGCAGTGAAATTGCGCGTGGTCTATTGTGCTTTGGGAGTTAGAAGCGTCTCGATTCGAGATAATGCGGTGCTTATTATGCGACTGGTGGGCATCAAGATAAGGTGGGAATGAAAGAAAAGCTTATAGTAAAGGGTCTAATAGAAATCGTGTTGGGCTTTCTTGCATGTAAGATTCATAAATCCATCAAAGCATCGTGTCTTACTTTGATAGACCTATGAATCTTACATGCAAAAAAACCGAACACGATTTATATTAGACCCTTTACTATAAGCTTCTCTTTCATTCCCACCTTATCTTGATGCCCACCAGGCTGCACAATAGAAACACTGCATTGTACTGAATTTGAGACGCTTCTAACTCCCAAAACACTATAGACCTCGCGCAATTTCACTGCTAAGATTGTGCTACCTTTTGGTGAACCAGATAAATAAAGGAGAGTCGATACGACTCGTGATAGTCATTTTCAACCATAGATTTTCAGGTCACAAACACACTCTACTTGTACACTAACAGGATCCAAACTCAACCTCTTTTCATGACATCTACAACTAAGATACTAGAACTATAAATTAACTTACTTACTACTATAAACTACCATGACTAATAACCTATATTATTATGTAGCAACTGTTTATTGAGTACTTAAGTTAGTAAATGGATATGACATAATTAATAATAATTAATGTCTTCATTTGGAGTTATGAATAATTAAGTTAGCAATTAGGTTGGATTAGCAACAAGTGTACGCTACCAACTTCGTTGGATAACTTAATCAAAGGCAAGTCTCCAAATGCCAATTCAACCTTGTTGTGATGAACAAGCTGTCAAAGTTATATGTATGGGTGATCCACTGCTTGTGACGTAGCAAATGTCGATCGTCCCCAGTAAGACGAACACCCAAGAAATCAAGATTGAGTTCTTGGGTGTTCATTTTATAAGTGGTTGGGATGCTAAATACATAACGATTCACATTTGCTACGTCACAAGCGGTTGATCACCCATACGTATAACCCCAACAACTTGTTTATCACAGCAAGGTTGAATTGGCATTTAGAGACTTGCCTTTGATTAAGTTATACAACGAAGTTGGCAGTCGCGTAAATTCATTCCTAATCAAACATAATAACTAACTCACTAACTAATAACTACCAAAATCATCCAAACTCGACACTTTTTTATGACATCTACAACTAAGCTACTTAAATGGTTGTTGAGTACTTACGTAGCAACTTATTGTTGATTACGTAAATGGACGTGACATAATTATTTACAATTTATGTCTTCATTTGGAGTTATAAGTAATTAAGTTAGCAATTAGGTTTGGTTAGTAAACAATTTACGCTACCAACTTAAAAGGCTAACTTAATTAAAGGGACGTCTTCAAAAAACAGATTCATAGTTCTTATGGGGAACAATCTGTCAGAGTTTTATAGCCATGTCATCATGGGTTGTTTGAAGACATCCCCTTAAATTAAGTTAACCAACGAAGTTGGTAGTCGCGTAAATTTGTTTTTAACCAAGCATAATAACTAACTTATTAATAACTACCAAAACCATTCATACTCAACCCTAACTTATAACATATAAAACTAGCCCACTTAAATTTGAATAACCATAAACATTCTCAAGAATTATTTTAACTTCATTTAACTAAATATATAATTAAACTTAACCCAAATTTATAACTAAATTAATTTAACTTAACTAACCAAATATATACAATCAATTAACCCTAACCATAGCCCTAACCCATACAAACATCCTATAATTAATTAAACTAATTAAACTAGTTATTCATAACCTTGTAAACCCTAAATTACTCAAGTAAATTACTCAAATACAACAACATATATGAATTTTACAATTAAAAATCAACAATTTCAACGACCGATACTCTTACATTAATAAACAACAATATTGTAACTTTAGTTTCAAGTCCTAACAACATTTAAACCCTAAAAATTTACATTCAAAACATACACTATTCTAAATTTGAATTTAAAACCATAACCACACTAAAATCGAATTCACCCTAAAAATTTACACTCAAATTCACCCTAAAAATTTACATTCAAAACACAATTCTAAATCGAATTTCAAACCCTAAACTTGACTAACACTAAACAATACCCTAAATTTGAATTTCAAACCATAACCACACTAAAATTACTCAAGTAATTACTCAAATCTACCCTAAAAATTTACATTCAAAACACAATTCTAAATCGAATTTCAAAACCTAAACCGCTTTTGGAAACTAGAAACCGAAACAAAACTGAAACCGCATTTATAACATGGCTAACCGTGTTTTGGATTCGCTTTATGGTTAACTGCGATTAACCACCGGTTCCTAGAAATTTAAAGTAACAAGTAAGGATGAAAAATTAACATTTTGCTTTAAAATTTAAATTTTGCACCTAATTTAGTGAAGACCAGCTAAGTGTGGTTATCTGTTTCTCAAAATGTAAAACCGAAATTTAAACCGCTTATATCGGTTTGGTTAACCTAAACCACAATTTTTAAAAAAACTTGACTAACACTAAACAATGCCCCAAAATTTGAATTTCAAACCATAACCACACTAAAATTACTTAAGTAATTACTCAAATTCACCCTAAAAATTTACATTCAAAACACAATTCTAAATCAAATTTCAAACCCTAAACTTGACTAACACTAAACACTACCCTAAATTTGAATTCCAAACCATAACCACACTAAAATTACTCAAATAAATTACTCAAATATAACAATATATATGAAATTTACAATTAAAAATCAACAATTTAACTACAAAAATAAATTAGGGACTCATATTGGTGGTTACCGGAGAGGTTTCTAAAATTCGTTAACAACATATGCAGTTAACCGGTTTTGGAGACCCCTACTGAAAATAATCTCCATCACACCACTGTAAATAGAGGCATCCCTCTTTATTTTTCTTAAGGATAACCACCTAAAGTTATCATGCTAAAATTGATTCACATATAACCATAAGACTATTCTACCAGTTTGAGTACATCTTCTGAGTAAGAGGTAGACAATACTATAGGTACACTTGTGAATGACGCACATTTATTAGTTGATTATTCTTGTAAACTATACTAATTTATGGATTCCATGTTAAGATCAATACTAGTCAAATTTGATAACCTTTCATGTGTTTCTTGTTTTCTTAACTCAAAACCTATATAGTAATAAGGTTTGTCTATGAGCAGGTGTATTTTCTGAAATTCGTAATCTTACCCTGATCCCTTAATCTATGATTGGTTGCATGTTTTTGGAGTCAAATTCATAGTTTGCCGATTTTCTACAAAATTAACTGACAACTTCTACATTTTCTGATTTGTATTAATCTTATTTCTGATTTTGCAAGAACCAACTGTATAACATGAGACTACCTCGACGATAGGGTTTAATAATAGAATGTCATGTACCATTCTTCCCTTCCTAGAAACGCTTTGAAGCGTTCCCCGAGTCTGCCTTAGGGTAGCTCTTGGATGTATTCTATTTTTATTCTATATTTTATTCGGTTCAATATGTTTTGCTAATCTAGATTAATTTAAATAAGTATTATTCAAATTATCAGTCAATTTACATGAATTAACATGCATAAATTTAACAGTCAATAATCAATAACTTGGATCCTATGAAAACCCTAGGGTAAGTCAACATACGCGTGGAGTAACATAACATCCTAGCCGGTTTAGGGTCGTGGTACCTATAGTGGTGACTTCACTATGGATACTTAGTAAGAAGGTAAAACTTTAAAACTTGTTTTGAGTTTTGTTTTCCCTTAAAAGAAAAGTTGTCATCTTTGATCTTATTTAGCATGCTCTACATGGATTTGCATAAATTTGCATGTGTTAGACATAAATCATAATGGGCTTACTCCTAGTTGAATACAAAAATATCGTGTAGGTTTAAACCCTAAATTTCCCTTTCTAAAAATTGTAGCCATTCAACTCATACAGGTGTCCATCTGCATCCTTTAGAGCAGGTGACACTTTTTCCACTTGTAATAAGTTGTATACCTCCCACTAGGATCTAGGGTACATACTTTTGCAGGACGGGGAGGTTACTACATATGCCCTTTGACAATTAAAGTCGTGTGAGCGTCACTACTCTACCTATGATTTGGAACTGACAGTGGTCATTTTTACCTGTAAAATATGGCGGCATTACCTTTATGGTGAACAAAGTCAAATTTTGACGGACCACAAGAGCTTTAAGTACCTTTTCTCTCATGGGCGATGTAAGCTCCAACAGCGAAGATGGTTGGATTTATTAATTAAGGGATTATGACCTAAACATACAATATCACCCCTGAAAAGAAATCGTGATCAACAATACGCTTTATAGGAGGGCCTTTAGCCTGTAGGAACAAAGAATATATTCTCAATTATTACGAGAAATGAGTTACAAGGGACTTCAGATAGCAACCCTTAATATGGTGTTATCTATCTCAATCTATGAAGCCAACTTTAAGGCTAGCGTACGAGAAGCTCAAGAAAAAGATGAAAAGTTTTATCAACGAAAAGAGTTGCAAGGGAGTGACTTCCATAAAGGAGGAGATGGCATGCCTACCTAATAAGAAAGGTGGATGGAAAAACTGCATAACACTGGGTACGCAATCCTTCTGGGTGCCACTAAAATGTTCCAAGATTTGGAAAAGAACTACTAGTGGGAAGGAATGAAGGCACACATGGAAAAATAGGTACATGAATGTCGCACTTGCCATTTCACTCTTCCTCCTTCATTCACTACTCTCTCTCTCTCTTTCTCTCTCTCTCTCTCTCTCAATGACAGAAGTACTATCAGGGACGAAGCCAGAAGAATATGTTGAGGGGGGCGGTGATCATTACAATACTTTTATTATATTTCAAAAAAGAATTATAAAATATATTTATATAAAAGGGAAAAAAAATGATATAGTAATAAACTATAAATTATGTAGTTTATTCACATATAATCATATTCATTAGTATACTACCATTACTCTAGGTAAAAAAAACAATGGGAAAATGGATGGAAACATCATGTAAGCTTCAAACCCCTGACCCCTTTGACATTACTCTAACCCTCCACCACTTAATCTACAAACAACATGTGCAAATAATCTGTATAATCACTATTAAAATTAAACAGTCCAGGGGGGCAACTGCCCCTTCTTGCCCGGCCGTTGCTCCGTCCCTGAGTACTATAGTCCTACACTTAGAAAACCAATCAACATCCCTAAAAACCTATTGAATATAGTCACTAATATATACTAGGGGTGAGTGGGACCAGGATCTCAGTAATTTCGGAGGTCGCGCTCCCAGTCCCAATTGTGTCTGGGAGCAAAGTTTAGCTCCCGATTGTGACCGGGAGTAAATGTTTGCTCCTACTCACTATTCCATTGGGACTGGAAAATTTTAACCTGAAAATTTTTAGTCCCGGTTTCTTAATTTTTTCACCGATTATTTGATTTATTTCCATTAAAAACCAACATAAATTATACAACTTTTTTCTAATTTCACACATGTGGGCGCCAGTTTGTTTACATAGCCACTTTTTCCCAATTAAAATTATGCAATATATATAATCAAGTGACTTCATAACGATTGATAAACTTGTTTAATTAAATTTATGTTCGCTCTTTAGATTTATTTTATTTATTACTATTTCAAACTTAACATATTTTTTCCGGAAAAAAAAAACATTATGTACTTTTAGGGGAATATACTTGCTGGGCCGTCCTTGAAATAATCCCTACCGAGAGCGGGATTTTGGGACCGAAACTTTTAGGGGAATATACTTGTTGGGCCGTTCTTAAAAGTCAATAACCCTAAATTAAATGGGCACCCCAAAAAAGACCTAAAACATTAATACAAGGGAGCCCATGCATATAGCCCATAAATCTCAGACATTTGTTTTTTTATTTTTATAAAATAAATTATTGTTTCAATTTTAAACTTAATTGAAAAAATTTAATAAAATAAAACTTTCAATCACACTTCTACCGTTCTAACTTCTCCGCAGAGTCCCAGTACCCAGCAGCTTCAAGCCTTAAACTGTTCTGTGTTCTTCAACGGTTCGACCACCGCGGCTGCTGCCTCACCGCCGTCAGCCACCGCGCCTGTCTTCTGTGTTCAGATTCTATCTTCTGTGCTCTGTCTCTGTCTTCAGCCGCGACCGAGTCTCGATCCAAGGGCCAAGGCGGCAACGCCCGCAACCAAGCGGCCAACGTCCGGCGACCGGTGAACGGTAATCCAACTTGTGAGTTATCTGATTTTCAATTTTAGGGTTTACAATTAACTATTTCAATTTTAGGGTTTTCATTCCAATTTGCTAAATTATTGAAATTTATAATTTGTGATTTGTTTGTGAGAATAATTGAATATTTTGTGATTTGTGAATTTTGATTTAGTAAATTACTATGAGTGAATCACAAAGTCCTGAGGTTTTTCATTCCAATCTTAGGGTTTACTCTGACTGTCATTGGTTTTCAATTATAGATTTTTCATTCCAATTTGGTAATTGGTAAATTATTGAAATTTATAATTTGTGATTTGTTTGTGAATTATTGAACATTTTGTGATTTAGTAAATTACTGTTGGTGATTGTTTAGCAAATAGGTTTGGGAATGTTGAGTATTTTGCTGTGATTTGTGATTGTTGTTTGTGTTTGTATGTTTTTTTGTCAGTGACTAGCAAAGTGTTGGGTATAATATGGATCGTTCTAATTCAACTACGCCTCAAAAAGAAAAATTTCTGTCAGTGATAGTTGACTAGTGAAGTATTTGACAGTTTGTGTAATTTTCTTTTTCAAATATATGATGGTTATTAGTGTGAGTGGACACCCCTATTTTGGAAGTCGAGATCCGCCACTGGATGTTTAGAAAGCAGTTACACTTGCACCCAAAACAGATAAGGGAGAGTGTCAGTTACACATATTGGTGGTTAATTTTTTTAATCTAACGGCTGGGATTTTATTTGAATAGAATCAATGGCTATTAACACCCATTGCATCAGAGTGCACAGTTGGGGGAGGGAAAGAATTACAAGACCCATTCTACAATTTAGACATATCATTTGCCCATTCTTTCGAACGGGTGTCAATTTAGACACATGAATATAAAGACAAATATAAATAATATCAAGGAATACATAAATGACAAAAATATGAAAGAATATGATGAAATTGGACTGCAAAGGTAAAATACGAAAATGATAGTTTGATTAGCGAAAAGCAAAAGAATGTCCATAAAATGTCATTTAAACTAATATTCGTGAACTATTCATCCAAATCAAAAGTTTCATCAATATCGTATGAATCATAGCTTTTTGCCCAGTCATTGTAATGGTTATCTCTTTAGATGAGAAAATAGAAAAAAAATATAAAGATATAAGTAAAATATTGAAGCAAAAAAGTGCCATGTAAATTAACAACAACAACATACCTTATTATATATATAATCTTGTGACGGGCGTTTCTTTAGGTGAAATAAAAAAAATAGTATAGATATATAAATCCATATTCATAATCCATATCCATAATCCATAATCCATATCCATATCCATATCCATAATCCATATCCATATCCATATCCATAATCCATATCCATATCCATATCCATATCCATATCCATATCCATAACATTCTAAAAGCACAAATAAATTTACTGTAGCAATCTACAGTGACATTATTTTCCTTTTTTTTTTGCCTTTTCCCTCTTTATTTTTTTTACTTGAACTTTCACACCTTGGGGTTTATTGCATTGTGTCCAACTTTCCTTATCTTTTATTTTCACCTTATTAATAGATTGCATATTAATGATTTAATTTTTAATTAACTTAAATTAAAGCTATTCCATACTTAAGTCTCTTTCCATCCTTCATTTGTATGAATTAACAAATTAATTACGTGTTATAATTTTTGGTTGAAACATAACCAAAACATGTAAAAACATAACTTTAGCAATTTACAGTAGTATCATTTTTCCTTGGTAACTCTTTTTTTATTTTTAAATTTTTTGATGCATTTACTTTTTTATTTCCTTTCTTAGTAATTTTGGCAGAAATAAAATGAAGTAAAAATAAAATACATTAAGTAAACGTTACTCCATTTTAAAGTTTGGAAATAAATAAACAAGCTAGCTTTTGGAGCTATTTATACCATTCTTGTATGAATTAACAAATTAATTACTTTTTTATTTCCTCTTCTGTGGATTGGTTAAAATCAGGTTTGGATGAATTGTATTGGGTTGGATTGGATTGGTTTGGATAAGTTATGATGCTTTTTTGGGGAATTGTGATTTTAGAGATGATGCTTTCTTGGAGATTGCGTAAAGTTTGGATAAGTTTGGGTATGTTTGGATTGGATTGGATTGGATTGAATAGTTGAACCAATCCAAAGAACAGGGTTATTTGGAATTTTCGAAGGGAAATTAAATGTAACAAACAAAATACATTAAATAAAAATATATTGTATTATAAATCTCAAAAAAATTGGAAATAAATAATCTAATTTTTTGAGCTATTAAACAAAATTCTAACATTATTTTTTTGGTACGTTAACAATCTATAGGTTGTTAATTTTTTTACAACTTTTAACTTATTTCTTTTAGATTTTTGATCACCGAAAACTAGTTTGAAAGGCGAGTCCACACTCATATAACAAAAATATTATCCAAGATAATTATTTTAACTATCTATATTTATATCAGCAATTTTCAAGCAGCCTAGATCATGGGCAATAGTATAATGTAAAGATCATATTGCATTCTTAATGAACAACATTCATTAAGTATAACTTCATATGTAGAATGATTTATACAACTTTAGAAAATTAATATAAAAAACTTAGAAAAATTATTTTTAAAAAAGAATATTTAGAAGTGCTTACTATGAATAAAAATAGTTGATCTCATACTTATACCACATTCCAATTTATCTCTCAACTCCATCACACGCGAAGCGTGCATTTTATAGCTAGTAAGATACTAAAGCAAAAAGTGCAATATAAATTAACAACTACATATCTCAATATAATCCCGCAAAATATGAGGGAAATAAGTACAATAAACCCAATGATAAAAAAATTAATAATTGACAATCCAACTCTATTTTTGTTATCATTACTAATTTACATTATTAAATTTAATAATTAAAAAGAATTAAACAGTAATTGACATTAAAAAAGACATTCAGTCTGACAAAAAATACTTTAAAATTTATAATAAGAATGAAAAATAATATGTTTTATTGTTTCTTTTTTTGAATACATATTAGGTTTTATTATTATTATTATTAATTTATCAAATATGTCACTCACTTTTAAATAACTAATTTAGTTATCATAAACCATTTAATAATTAAGCTTAAAAATCCTAAATATCTATATTTTTATTTATAATTTTAAAGTACTAATTTATTTATGATAAATATCATAATTGTTAGTAATAATCTTTATTATTCTCCAATTCTCCCTCCCTGTTCTTCATATCACTATATATTTTCACTTCTTTTAATTCATGCATTCCTACCTCAAGAAATTCCCATATATTTGCAAAAAAAAAAAAAAAAGTCTCATATATTTCTAAAAATAAATTCACTCTTCTCTTTGACTAAACAATGCCTCTCAGGAGTCAAGCCTCAACTACTCATTCATTGTTACAAAATTACTCTTATTTATCCTCCACCTCTCCCTCTTCTTGAGATTACACACTTTCAAGTCTCATGTAGATGGAGCGCATGTAGCTAGCCAACCCAACACCTGAATTTTCGTTCTATTCAATATTCACCTATGACCTGTTCATTGTTGTTCACAGTAACTTAACCACAAAGAACTGCACAATCAGAAAAATGGATCAAGAAGCAAGCAATCCAACACTCGACGAAACCAAATTATGGCCTTATTCTTTGGCCATATAAGTAAAATTTTGCCTTTCCTTATTTAATTATCCCTTTCCTTAATTAACATACCCAATAAATTTTACATAATCTATATTTCAAAATTTTTATTTAATACACATTACTTAATTTAAAATAAATATATATAATGATATAACATTTACCTAACTTCACTACTCTATTTATCTTTCTTTAGTGAATTTTATTTTTATCTTATCTTATCTTACCTTACCTTCCTCTTTGATTATTATCCAAAGAGCAAAACCTATACATGACATTAACCAAAACCGAAATTTGAAGCATATGATATGAATCAGAAGTACCTACGAAGGGCTCAAATGAAAGGACACCAAAACACATGGCCTATACACGACATAAACCAAAATTGAAATTAGAAGCACATGATACAAATCAGAAATACCCAGTAAATAAAGAAGAATAGTGGATAGTTTTATCAAGGTTTAGGTAGTAAAAAACAAAGGAAGAAGTCCAACAACTTCAGTGGACATTTTCTGGGAAAATGCACCTTCTTTCAACTAACCATCCTCTCAAATCCTCCATTTCTGCTCTCTCTCTCTCTCTCTCTCTCTCTCTCTCTCTCTCTCTCTCTCTCTCTCTCTCCCTCTCTCTCTCTCTCTCTCTCTCTCTCTACTTCTATTGATTACATGTTGGAATGAATATAAAACAGTCGTAAACAATCCAAATACAACAATAGAGGCTGTAAAAAATCCAAAACCAAAGACTCCTTCGTCAATGCCTGATTCTCACATCAAATTTTGGTTGTTGTGGGGTAACATGGAGGCCGGGAGAGAAGATGAAAGACTGGCTAAATTTTCAAATCGAATTGAAAGGGAATAGATAATGATAGAAGGATGTTTCGGTAGTTTCAGGGGATGTTTTTGGGACGGTGGGCCAGTTTAAGGGGAAAGGGGGAAGTACCACCGTATGAGGTTATTAATGGATCAGTTAATTATAATAACTGAATGTTTTTTAAATTATATTCTAAATATTTTATTTATACGGTTCAGATGCATTTTGTTTTTAAGATCAACAGCCAATATTCATTGAGGCTTGGGAATGTTGGAATAGTAGATGGAAGGCTTTTGAGAGACTCATTCTAAAATTTATAATATAGATTATCCATCTTTATTATTATGGATCTTTGCCTTCACAAATAACTCTTTTTTTTTTTTTTTCCCTATCTTCTACTTCTAGAGTCATGGCAGGGAATGGCCTGCCTACATTGGGGCGTGTGAAGCTTGCTGATCTTGTAGCCAAAGAAGGCCTTCCTTCTGATTCCTACAAATTATCAATATCTACTCTGTGTCAATCCTTGGCACAATACTCTGCTGCCATTGTTCAGTTTCCCGTAGGAGATGGAGCTCTTTTACGATCTGGTCTTGAATCTGCACGCCTCTACTTCCATCATAAACCATCTTACCCATCTGAAGATATGATTCACACTAACGAGTCTAGAGAGTGGTGCAAGACCTCAGGCTACTATGCAGACCCTCAACTATGGCAGGAAATGTATGATTTTCGACCAGGGCTTACACCAACAGAACCTGGGAATGAGATGGAATTTCCTCCTGCTGGTTTGGTGGACATTTTTGCACTTCTTGGAAAAGCAGCTAGGGATATATTAGATGCTATAAGTTTCAATTTAAGCCTGCGTAGCTCACCATTTACTGAGATTCTTGATAATGTACCCCTGAGAAGTCGAGAAATATCGTCCTCTGTTCTGTCAGTCTGCTGCCATGCTAGGCCATCCTTCCATGGGGCACAACATCATAGCTTGACAAACCAAGAAGATGGGAATTTGATAATGTTTTCTGATCATGAGCATCCTGCCGAAAAAAGCCTCATATCTATTGTGAAGTCGGATAGGCCAGGCTTGCATGTAAGAGATTTCCAGGGACACTGGGTTCTTGTGGATGGAGATCTTGGTCCACAAGAAGCTGTAGTTTATCCTGGCCTAGCTCTGTATCAAGCAACTGCCGGATACATAAACCCTGCCCATCATCGAATAGAGATTAGCAATCCCCAGGCTAACATGTACGGACGATGTTCTTTGACTTTCAAGTTAATGCCTAAATCTATGACTAGTCTCAATTGCTCAGAGATGAGAGCTGCTGGTCATGGGGTTGAGGCGCAGTTCCAGCTTCCCGTTCCAGTTGATGATTTTATGCAGCGGCCACATTCTACTGATCATCTTTTAACCCGGCAAAGCCTTTCGAGTTTTAATTTCCCAACAACTAATGACGGTACGAGATTCTAGCTTGTCCTAGGCTCGAGTATTGTTGAACTATGTGATTTGCTGTTCTAATATGCTTTAAGGGTTTAGTTATATGTACCATGGTTTGCTGTTCGATTATGCATTTAGGTTATTATGTTTATGTGCTGCTGAATCAAGAGGAGATAAGTTTGTGATATTTTATCTGCTTTTGCTACTTTTGGTATGCTCTAGTAACCGTTGTTTCTTTAACTCATTTACTGTGTTAAATGTGAGTTCTTTGTTTTGTTAAGCATGCTTTGTGATGCTTCAAAGAGCTTGTTCTGATAAGTGTACTTACAAGAATGGGGAATTATGTTCCGTGTCATAATGAAATATTAAAGCATATTGACCCTTATCCCCACCAAATAAACTATGGTTTTGAACTTGTCCTAACACCTAAACTTTTGAGATGATCTTGATAGAAAAAGTCTATGGCTGCTTATGCATGCTGGTTATTGAAGCATCTTATCCCAAAACTTGGAAACATTTGTATAAATACTAGCTGTTTGAGTCAATTATGTGACACAGGTCTACGTGATTGTTGTCATAGCACAGGGCAATATAACTGTATGGAACTGACATAATGGATGGCCTTCAAGGAATTCTATTTGGCAAACTAGTGCACCATTTCAAATGTCTGAAGAGGTTAGGACAATATAAACTGTTTCGATCTGACATAATGGATCGCCTTTAAGGAGTTTTTATTTTTCTATTTCGCAATCTACTACACCGATTTCAAATGTCTGAGAGGTGGGTCTTGTTAATTTTGAATGGTTGATGAGTTAAACCAATTATTAGGGGGAGCTGAAATATTTTGTTGATAAATATGGGTTTGATTTATTGCAACGCCTTTTGGATACTTAGTTGCTTAGAAATTCTGCCATCTAAAGTTCATTCATGATTCCCCTTTATGATAAAATGTTCCATTCAAGTGATCTTTTTAACAGGAAACTAATACAAAACGGCTCATGAGTGCTCAGATAGAATTATCCTATATAAGTATATAGTCAATTGCTGCTAACCTTTTGGATAATCAACAAATGTCAATAAACTTGTTATTCTAGTGAGAAATGCCATTGGAATCAACAATGGTAGGTGGAGGAATAGAAAATGAATTCGTAGTTGGTTTTGCATCTTGTTTGAAACAAATGTTGAAAAATAAAGTATGAAAATAAATTTAAAATAATTTCTCCATTTCTTCTCTTCTCTTTTTCTCTTCATCTAAATCTGTTGCATGGCGAGTGCTTGGACAAGAAATTTATCCCAACAATTCCAAACCTCCAACTTCCTTCTCTTAGTTTTCACTGTTTTGTCCTCCTCATCCTACTCTTCCTCTCAAATTTGTCTACATTTGTTTATTAGTGAGAGATAACTTTTGTTGGGTGGCAAAAGTATTTGGCGAGATGGTCATAATCGTGTGAGATCCCAAATTGTTTGAATTTGGATATGCAAGAGGAGAAAGAAGTTTTGAGGGATTTGAGAAAAGAGTTAATTGGGGTTGTTGGAAGAAAGATGGGTGAATTTGGAAGTGGTTATAGGAGATTAATTAAGTGATGTTTAGCATAGAGAGTGAGAATTCGTTGAGGGATAGGATGCTTTATGATAATGGTGGTGGTGATGACGATGATGTTTATGGGAATAGGGGAATTAGTAGAGAGGGAGCAAATGGATGTGATATGAGGAGAGGGAATGAGAAACAATGTAAAAAGTAAATCAAAAATAAGATTTTATCCCTTACAAACTGGTAGCAAGTTTCCAGTGGCATTTTTGACCAGAATAACAAGTTTAGTGTCATTTCTTGTGTAACCAAAAAAGGTTATTGGCAATTTTGACTATTTGGGGTAGTTCGTTGTCATTTAGTATAGCACTCAACAACTCACTAATAGCTGGTGAAGTCATTGTGAACTTGTGTGTAATGCTTGCCTCCTCATGTACTTAGAAAAATAGCTGATACACAACGTGATGTAAAAAGTTATTTATAGAGAAGAGAATAAGATTAAAGGAGGAAGAGGAAAATTCAGCATTTCTGTGCTTAATTCTGTAATCATCAGAAGCTATGAAATATGATCTATTCATATCACTCTGACTCGGACAACAAGCTTTAACATTTTGAGTTGAAAAACAAGCTTAAGCTCTTTGATTAGGTCTAAAGGATGGGGTTGATATGATTGGTGGTGTAAGAAGTCTGTCTTAATCTCTCTGGGGTAAGTTCTTGGAAATCCATTATGAGTGCCGTAACAGTTTTTGGTCTTTGGTGCATTTTAATGGCATGTTGTATGGTTTGGAGATCAATTACTCACCTCTCAGTGGTCGTTTGGAATGGTGCACCAAAACGATTGGTGCATGACTTTCTTAAGAAGTCTGAATGATTGGGAGGAGGAAAGTCTGCTGAATCTTTTTGACAAATCTAGCAGATTTAATATCGCTTTTGAAGGTCGTGATGACATTCTTTGCCCTCTTCATACAATTGGGAACTTTCTGCGAAAAGTTATTGTAAAGAGATGTTGAGCAATTTGTTGCAAATTGAGTTTCCTTTTTGAGATATTTAGATGTCTAAAGCACCCAGCAAAGTTTGCTTTTTTGTTTGACCACCTAAGGAAGACTTGTTTAAAAGGAGAAGGTTTAAGTAGTAGGTGTTCTTTGTGTTTTGAAAAGTAAGAGACTATCATCCGCGTTCGTATCTTTTGCCAATGGCCAAGGGGTATCCATTTCGTGGAATTGGTCGATTTCTCTATGGGAGTCAATTGGCTGCAATCTGATGGGTTAAGTGATGTTCCTAGTGGCTTGCAAAAGAAGAGAAGATGACAATCCGATGGTGCTAGTGCTGGCAAAAATTTGGGTCTGGGTAAATTCGGACGAGAAATTCATGTCTGGACCCGGCTTTATTTCAGGGCAAACCGGGTCGGACAATTTGGACGAAGCTAAATTCGGGCCGAATCTAGTTCAGACAATAGAAAAAGAGAAATTTATGTCCGAATATTCAGTCAATTTGGTCAGTATCAAAATTTGGATGAAAATCTATGTCCAGACCCGGGTTTTTTCGGGTTCGACAATTCGGGTATTCCAGGTCAGACAAAATTTTGCCAACTCTAGATGGTGCACTTGGAAGCAGAGATTCTTGGATCTTTGGGCCAAAGTAGAACTTATGATTTTAAGCTTTTTTTTTTTGAGAATATCGCTTCCATATAATGCAAAATTTTTGATGATTGTACAAGGGTCATGTTTCATGTTGTTGAATTGTTTTGATAATTCTACTATAAAAGCCTAGTGATACGTGGCTGTGTGACTTTTTGGGATTGCCTCCTTTTGTAAAAAGATGACATCACCTCGGTGTCCATTGATTTAAATCTTTGATTATTGGTCTAAAAAAAAAATTATTGCAATTTTCCAAAGGACACGATTGAGATGCTAGGGAGAAGGGAAAGGGGAGAACAAGCATAGTGTCATACAAAGAAAAAAAAGATACCAAATGCAACTCAAAAAATCTTAGTTCTCGTGCTCAAAAAAATTTGAATTTAAAGAGCAGATCTTGAATCTCTATCATTTTCAACTAGAGCTTTCAAATACCAGTCGTTCAACACAATGTGATCAAATTATTCATATTAAGCCCTTATTTTTGGTCACTCTAATGTCTTTTTCATGTAGGACGCTCGGCTAGCAATTCCTACAAATGGTTAGGTAGGACACTCGACGAGCAATTCCTACAAGAAAGGGGTTCCTACATAGAGAATTTCGCTTGAAATTCAATAATAATTCTTATTCATAATAGTCAATCTTCCTCAATACATAAAGGGGAGGGTTGGGTAGGATGCTCAGTGAGCAATTCCTATGGGAAGTGGGTTCTCACACAGAGAATTTTACTCGAAATTTAATAATAATTCGTATTCATAATTAGTCAATCTTCCTCAATTACATAAAGGGGTTTATGTAGCTAGGAGTAGTAGGGGAACTAGGAAGCCAAAGATATCCCAAAGATATCATATAAACTATAATTGGATGAAATATGTAAACCTAATACTAAATCTCTTCATTTAGTTTATCTTAATCATAGTTTAAACTAAATATGAAATAATGTAATAAAATATAAAGTTTTCCTAATATCTCCTCATAAGTGATTTTTAAGATATTTTCCCTCCTTGTATGGCATCATTCGCCCCCGAGTTGGAAAAGACTCTTCAAATGCAAATCAATTGAAGATAAAGATGAAAAGAGCGATTTGGCTTCTAGACATATGTGAGGAAATTCAAGCATCAGAAGTCTCTTCATCATCAAGAGCCATGAAAGCATAGGATGGTCAAACTAGTCATGATGTCCTCCCGCTGATTGCTTCCCCATTGCTATGTTATCATGAAATTTTCCTTGCACTTTAGAATCTCCCATACACGAAAATGGTTCAGATCCTATAGTGTCGTCAGTATATGAGTCTGTGGTAGTATGTATGGAATCCTTTTGTGGTAGGACATCCTCTGCTGTGGCTACTGCTGTATTGGCGACTTCTGTAATTACTTCATCCTTATGATGTGCTTCACCTACGTTACTGTTCGGTTCAACGACTGCTTGATTTGCATATTCTGATGGAGCATCATTTGAGGTTATTTTGTCCAAAACACTGCCAGCTTTTGCCATTTGTACATATATATCAGTACACTCTTCTACAACAGTTCTATCTCCACCGTCCTTGTGGATTATTCCCTTATCATGTACCCTATCGTATGTCAGATACTCCTCATAAAACTTGATGGTTCCGTGGAAAGCCTTGTCTCTGAGACGTACTTAATGTGATGTCAACATGGAATCAAAGGACCTCAGAGTGGTATATATTCCCACATATATGTTGGAATGTAGTGCCTACAATCACATAAATTTACTAGCCAAATAAAGATCCAACTCACTGCAATCCTCAATAAATTTGACGACCTTGCAGCTTGCAAAAAAGGCGTTTAGAACTTCTTCATGGAAGAAAAAGTTGACTCTAACATAAAAGTTAGCCATGGTTCCAAATGTGGCGATGGTGTTTACATCCCCAGAAGGAGAGAAAACTTGGAAGAGACCATCCTTTGAGATAGGCCATAGTCTGTTATGAGTTTTTGTAAAACAATTGTGTTTATAGCACCAACCGATTGTCACCATAGGTAAAATGGAATCCAGCATGCAATAGAGACTTCATGATAGATCTTAAAAGCCGCAGACTAAAATTCTGGAATCAAAATGCAGAATTAATGGCAGCAGTGCAAATTAGACGGGCAATAAACAGACAGAGCACTAACAGTAGCGATAATGTACCGGATGGGAGGGGTTCTTTCTTCACTGATTGGGAACAGAACCCGGAAGGCCCTGTAACTGGAGGCAGAATACAAGAAACGAGGACTAGGGTTGGGCAGAGGAAAGGCTGGCCAATTGAAAATCGATCTGATGCTATTTCCTTGAATTAGGTTGGGGATTTGTGGTGGAACGGAACCAATAAAGCAGCTGTATGGTTGATTTCGACTTTCGATTGAAATTGCTGGGCTAATGGTGAATTGGGGATTTTAGGCTTCGATTTGGTGGGATTCGCAAATTAGGGTTTCCGAGTTTGTGGTTATACATTGCTGGCGGGTGGGTGGCTGCGGTGGCAGTTGGGTGGCGGTCGACTGGTGGTGGGTTGGTGAGGGGTAGCGCTCAGATGGGGCGGGTGGCGGCAGCTGCAGCAAGTGGGTGGTTGGGTAGGTTTGCGTGGCTAGGCTTAGGGCATTTTTTTTTAATTTCCGGGCTTTTTCCTTTTTTGAAAGCTGGGCAAAAACAACCAGGAAAAGTATTTGAAAAAAAACTCGATTAATTCCACTCTGAGACCAATTTGATGTAGGACGCTGGCGAGCAATTCCTACAAAGGGTTGGGAAGGACGCTCGGTGAGCAATTCCTATCGGAAGGAGGTTCTCACACAGAGAATTTCAATCAAAATTCAATAACAATTCTTATTCATAATAGTCCGTCTTGCTCAATTACATAAAGGGGTTAATATAGCTAGGGGTACTAGGGGAATTAGGAAACCTAAAGATATCCTGAAGATATCATATAAACTATAATAGGAATAAACTATAATAGGATAAAATATATAAACCTAATGCTAAGCTAAATCTCTTTATTTAGTCTAACCTTAATCATAAGTCAAAATAAATACGAAATAATGTAATAAAATATAAAATCTTCCTAATGTCTCCTAATAAGTGATATTTTACATATTTTCCCTCCTTGTATTGCATCACTTCTTCATGTTTGTTTTTTTCTTTGTTCTTCATATGCTTCAAATATTTTATTTATTTATTTTTTCTTCATCTGCTTTAGGCATTTTTTTTATGGGTAGTCAAAATATGTATTAAAGGACCCCAAGAGGATGTCACCCATATACAAAAGTATGTTTGAACATGACTACAAAATACCTCAACCCCTTAAGCTCTTTGTAGTAGTCTTAGCCAACAAAATCCAAAATCGTCAGCTGTTTACCATGATGAAAATCTTGACACCTACTTCACAATGTTCTCAACAGATAAAGTTCAAAGTCATGAAGTGTCTAAGTCTTGTCTTAAAAAATCCTAGATTTCTTTCTAAGTGCACTGCCAAATTGTCAATAGGATCGTACTCCCACATATTAAGAACCCAACTCTTCTTCAATCCCCTCCATGCCACCAAGACATCTCTTACGTGGAGATTGCACCCAATTAACTCCCATTACTGCGAAAACCAAATGGCAAAATGTTTAGACCCAAGGACAATGAATAAGTGGTTAATTTTCTCTTCCTCCCCACATCAAGAGCACCTTCTGCTGCCGGTCACAAAGTTTCCCCTTGTTTTAGAATTTGCCTTCTGCTTTCCCAATTCGCAAGCGACCAATATTTTTTTTTGACAGGAATAATCCGTATCTTATTTATCATCAAAAGCATCCGTGTTAGAATTTGCCTTTTGCTTTCCCAAGTGACCAATAATCAAAATAGTCAATGCTCCTTGTGTTATACGCTAGCCTTAATAGAGATGTGGTCCTTTGACTTGAATAGGAATAAATTATCTCATCAATGACTATATCTTTGATTAGCTCATCCTAAGTTTCAATAATTGGCACTTTAATATGGGAATACCTATTTGGGCAGTCTCGTTGGATTTGGGCTGCTTGAATTTTAGAGGCTCTAGGGGACTCTTGTGGCCAGCCACCTGCACCAAAAGGTTTACCAATGCTTTAATGAGATTAGCAGGCTGCCCCCTCTTCTGTAGCTCCAGTCTCCAACACCCCCCCCCCCTTTTTTTTTCCCTCTTGAACTAAATTATTTTGAAATGGGTGGTATTCCTATCTGCCTTTCATGATTCCATCAAAAGTTTGGTCCTTGTTGCATATAGCAGATTTTTCCCCCTGATGGTTCACTTTCCTTTGAAGTTTAATCGCCCTTAGTAAGCAATTTATAACAGCAGGTTCTTGGATCGATGATATGCTGATACAGGATCAGTGAAACCCTTAGTGAGAAGACGGAAGAACAATTCAAAATGCAAACCACTGCCTCCTTCCAAGAGGTTGCGGCTGGAGGCACAGAGGGTTCTGAAAGAGAGGGTTCAGGACATTGCAGATAAGAAGGGGATCAAGCTCAGGTTCTGCAGCCTGAAGGAATGTGAAAGTCACATTCATTCACTTGATAGTCCTTGTGCAAATATTAGAATGGAGATTGGTTGGCCGCCAGGGGTTCCCTTTGTTCATCCTCATGATCTACCTAACAAAGCGAAGATAGGTTTCCTTGAAGCTTATGAACCCGGTTGGACAATTACGCATGACATGGAGTTGTCTCTTATAGATCCGGGGCAGTCAACTCAACATTCTGGTCACTGTAAGTTCATCTATTGCCTCACCACATTTTTTGCCATCTAACATTATCACTTACTTATCTATCATTCCTTTGAAAATGATGTTTGCTACTTTGAAAATTGCATGCATGCTTTTTCTGCAACTTTGTTATTCTGCAACATTAAAGTTGTGCTTCATGTGCTCAATGCCAAGGAAGATGCTAATTTTATGTAACTCAACCTTTGGAATCTTCTTGGTCAATTAATTTACTTTATTTTTAAGTCAAACCAATTTTATGTTCTTGATTGGTTTATAGAAGACATGCACCGTGATGTGCTTTTCGTCACCTCCAGGTAAGAGTAATTAGTGAACTAATGTCTTGGTTGCTGCATTATATGAATATCCACGAGCTTTGTTCTGGCATTGGTGAGATAGGTTGCATGTTACCATTCATCTTTTGAAGCAAGCTGTCACCATATCTAGCTACAACGGAGGGGAAGGAAGGAGGTTAATGTAAGGGAAGGAAATAGATGTTGGGGAACAGGAGAGGAGTAAATTTCTTAAGCTTGGTTGTTACCATGTTGGGTATGTTAATAAGGGTAACGTAGGATAAAGGAGGAAGATGGAATGTTCTCCTCCCTTTCCCTTCATTTTGTTTCCTGAACAAGGTTAAAGGTGATTTGAACTTATCTTTCCGTCTCCTTTCCTTCACTCCATTAGTGTCAGGCTAGAAAGTTTCCCTCATAAAGACTTTGCTACTCCAATTATTTGATTGAAGGATGGGAAAGATGACTTCTAACCTATGGGAATATGATGGCCCAAATTTTTTCGTAATGGTGAGCGTATTTTAGCTTGAGCATATGAAGTGAGGATCCTTGTGTTGTATAAGTTCCCATACTGTACAAACGGCCAAGAACACAAGATTTTGAATCGGTGCCCCATGTTAAATACCAAGTCAAACTCCTCTTGTGACTTTGGCCCCAAATTTCACTTTCCTTCCCTCTCCCTTATTTTCACTTATTGCTATGACCATTTCCCCAATTTGGCGCTACAGGCTTTCAGATGGCCACAATCCTTGCCTCCTGCCGTGCCTCACAGCAGTTGAGATCTCTAGCACTTCACAGCTCCAAGCTTTTCTCTTCTTTCTCCCTTCACAATGATCGAGGTGGCAGATAATTTCTTGCTTGTTCTCTGTTCTCGTTACCATGGTCCAGTGTTGCTCGGCCTCCTGATCCTTTCTCCTGCCACGCCTATGGTCACCCCTCTTAGGGTGAGTTTTGGGTGTTGCTGACAAGCTTGGTTGTGGCAAGTTTTGGAAATCAGGGTGATCAATGTATGTGAATATTTCGTTCTTAGATGTAATGAGTTATATACAAAATGCTTCAAAGTTACCACATGTAGTTGTTACTGCTGTTTTTGCTCGTGCTAGCAGAATTCCCATCTGCAGTTCCAGTTACATTGTGGGTTAAGTCAGCATAGGTTGCTAGTCATTGTTGCCCGTAGATTAGATTATAATGGTGGGGACAAGAGATCAAGCGTGGATAAGCTTGTTGTAGGTGTGAAATTTTTGTGCTAGTTGTGAACCACTATCTTAGATGCTATATGCAAGTTGAGTTTGCGTCATTATCCAAAATTCCCTAGAGGCCTACCTAGCCTTGTGGATGCTTTGTTTAGGTGTGTGGGCGTGTGGATGGTGGGGAGGGCCTACATGTCACGTTCCCCCTCTCACTCGCACTGTTCGAGGGGGAATGTGACATGTAGTGCAATTTGTAAGATTTCGCCTATTCCTAATCCTAGATGGAATGTGACATGTACCCCCCTGCCCCAAAAAAAAAAAGTCCAAACAAGTAATAAACAAATTGCACTATAGAGACAGTAAAGGCCTGTGCCCCTAATGCAAACTTTTTGCTAGTTCCATTATGCCCTTGAGCTCTCATGCATGATATTATCTACAAATTCCAAAAAAATACTTTAGTTCCAACATGAAGCACAATACTGGCACTGTTCTAAATTCCAAATAAGTAGAACATGAAATTTGGATAGGACAAGGCTTTGTCCTCAAAAGTCCGGCGATTCCTTTCCTTCCAAATACACCAGTGAATGGCCAAAATCATTTCTAGGCACCTGAATCCTAGGCATCCTTCTTTCTCCTCCAATTCACCACTGCATCTTTGACTCGTGAAGGTTGAACCCAATTAATACCCATCTATGAAAGATAAATGCCAAAGAGATGAAGCCCAACTATAAAAAAGGAGATGGCCCCAGAGTTCCTCCGTAAGGCACATAAAGCACCTACAATGCCTTACAATTTCTTCTGTGGGAAATATTCCTTGAATATCCACCCACCCAAACCAAATATGTTTCATAGAAATTCCAGATGGCTTTCGCAAGGAAAAGAAAACTATTCCCATCATCATAAAGCTTTTCGCACAAAACATGTACACATTATCATTAGCGGTTCTTGTTCTATTCAAAGCATATTATATGTACTCATGCACATTATTTATGTTAGGTGGGGGAAGTGTCCAAGCATTGACCTATATGTGAATTCCCTTTTGCTTTTTCTGTAGTTTGCACATTCTGATTCAGGATAATTATGGAGGAAGAATAATAAGATTTTGGAAAATAGGGTATATCTCAATATTTAAAGATCTTCATATATTGGTATTCTTTTTATTATCATCCTAGGTAGTATTTTAGCATATTTTGAGATTGCCAAAATAAAGATATTTATTATGTTGGTGATAGTGTTTCCCAAGGTATTAGGATAATATTAAGTTAGTATTTTTATCCTTTCCTGGGTTATATTTATCATTTAGGTTTCCTAATGCTAGTAGCGTATTTATTATACAAACCCTTTTATGTAATTGAAGAAGGCAGATTATGAATAAGAATTATTACTGGATATTGCCTGAAGTCCTCTCTGTGAGAATCCCCCTTCTTGTAGGAATACTTGCCAGCTTCCTACCCTACCCTCTTTGTAGGAATTGCTCGCTGAGTGTTCTGCATCAAAAATCCAATGAAAAAAAGAGATACGTCAAAATTTGCGAGTTCTGAGAACATAAACAACTTATACGTGGAAATCCTCTGTGTGAGAATCCCCCTTTTTGTAGGAATTGCCGCTGAGTGTCCTACCTACACTTTTGTGGGAATTGCTTGCCGAGTGTCGTATCCGTGTCTTGTGCCCGAGATCATAGTTGAGGATGTCTATGGATGTGGCTAGCCGAAAATGATGCCCGTCAATGATTCGGAAGTGTTCAAAGGTTGGGATATGCGCGTCCACCATGAGTCCTCCAAGTGTCAGATGTTTATTTTGATGATTATTTAGGGGACACGTTTTTTCGCATGTCCGACACGTATCCGAGGAGTGTCTGAGAGTGTCGGTGTCGAATACGTGTCCGACACGGATACGTGAGGCTGATAGAAGTGTTCGTGCTTCATAGAAAGAAAGAGATACATTCAAATAGTGACGATCACTGAGACCATAAACAACTAATTCCCTTAATTAAAAAAAAAGTGGCATGGGGCACAAAAGCCCTAAGCTCAAATTTGTGAGCCGTGCTTGGGAAAGCCCGCACATTTTTGCACTTCAAACCAAACATCAAAAACTTTTGTCGTACTGAGACATCAGCCCCTCTCTATTTTCGTAACATGTCTTCCTTTCACATTATCACTTTTGTCTATCTTTTGTCACTTTTTTAATCCTGCTTAGCTTTAAAAATGCAAAGCGTGTGGTATTTGTCATAGTCATAAGGATGAGCAATCACTGCTTTGAAGCCATAGGCCCATATCAAACTTATTGTCAACAAAATATGGAATGGTATTTTTACGCATTGTTACTAGTGCACCTTGCATCCAAAATTTTTTGGTATTTGCCTTCAAGCCCTTGCCCTGGGCTTGAGGGCCCTTTGCACTATTGTATTTCATGACGATAATCATATATTTAAAAAGGAAAGATTGTATGAAAAATTGTAAAAATCTGTTGATCTTGTTGTACGTGCTGCAGATGAATCTGCTGGATATTGCTTGCGAATCTTCTACAGATTGCTTATCTAGAGACTCGGCATATCTTGTTATTGCAGAGTCACCATGTACCATGGTACCTTTTTTGCCATGGATCTCACATGTTGTATGTGCCTCATAGTTTGGGATCTTGTACAATGCCAGCACCTGTCTTAATGGGAGATATTACAGTACTAAAATACTTTTTGGAATTGAGAAAGTATCAAAACACTTTCTTGGTAGCTTTTCCCCCCTCTGGATAGGACACGCTTTCCATTGGTCTTTGTGACTGGAAGAATAGCTTTCTCCTACCTGCATGTTTATCCTTTCACCTTACAAACCACTGGAGAAACAGAGCCATCTGTATTTCGACCTTTCCTAATGTTGAGTTCTATGATGTTTGTTTAGTATCGCTAATAGAAACTGTCATGTGGGATTGCACTGCTACCAGCCTACCACCTACCAGTGCCCTAATGAGGCTATTGGCAAGGGTATGATGTGGTTTCAATGTGCTGTGGATTGTGTCCTTACCTTTTAATATCTCTACTAGCTAATATCTGCAGAGTCTGAAATGTGTGTAGTAAGTTTTCATTACAATGTGTGTTTCAGCTTTTAATTCATTGGATGGTATGGACTTTCTGGGATAGACACATGGGTGTCCTCTGAAATAGTATTAGCTTTAAACTCACTGCTTATAATTATCATTCTTCTTTGAGAAGTACCAATAGCTTAACTTGTACTACATTTTAGGAACTTGGTTTTCCAATGTGTTGACACGTGTTTTTCTATTTCGGGTGTGTTTGGTGCAAAAGAAAATTGTTTTCTAGGAAAATGGTTTTCCTTGGAAAATGATTTTCTTAGAAAATGAATTTTCATTTGATATTTTCCCGTGTTTGGTACATAGGAAAATAATTTTCCTGAAAAATGATTTTCATCTGTTTGATAATAAGGAGATAGAGATTTTCATCTGTTTGATAATAAGGAGATAGAGATTAAAATGCGTGTGTGTGTGTGTGTGTGTGTGTGTGAGAGAGAGAGAGAGAGAGAGAGAGAGAGAGAGAGAGAGATTAAAACGAGTATAAGATAGAGTGGTGGAGAGAGAGAGAGAGAAATATTAAAACGGGTGCAGGAGAAAGAGTGGTGGAGAGAGAAAACGAGAGAGATATATTAAAATGCGTGCATGAGATAGAGTGGTGGAGAGAGAGAAAGATGAGAGAGAGAAATATTCAAATCGGTGTACAAGAGAGAGAGTGGTGGGAGAGAGAAAAACGAGAGAGAGAGAAGCTATTAAAACGGGTGTGAGAGAGAGTGGTGGAGAGAGAGAAAGATGTGTGTGAGAGAGAGAGAGAGAGAGAGAGTAGGGGAGAGGGAGAAAATGGTTTTCATTACAAGAGAATAATTAACAAAGGGGTGGGGGAAAATCATTTTCTTGGAAAATGATTCTCCATTTTCTAGTCACCGAACACCGAAAATTGGGATAATCATTTTCCAGAAACTGATTTTCATCCCAACCAAACACACCCTTAGTTCTATGCTATTTGTATGTATGTGCTGAATTCTTATAATGTTAGAAATTCGTTTATGATTATTTTCATATAGCCGTGACCGTTGGCTGAAATTTTACCAATAGACTGTCATATTGATCATTTACATGTTTGCAGGAACTTATTGATCACGACCAGATTTGGCATGTCTTGTCAGTTCTCATGGTATACCTGTTGCCTAGTGTGGCATGATTCGGCAGCTGCACTACTGTACAGCTAGTTGTTCACTGAAGTGATTTGAAACTGCCTAATCAGTAGAGATGCTCTTGGGCATTTCAGAGTTTACATGTCTTAGATGGTCTTACTGCAATGAAATTCCACAGCTGAAACTGGTTAGGCCTATCCCACTAAAAGTATTTAAGTGCACTGCTGTATGGTGTCTTTGCCCTCCTGCAATACTCCATGCCCTGGTTGGGCATCATTTGCGGTTTTGTCCAAGAAAAATGGCACATTCCTGCCTTTTATTTATATGATATATGATGATGTAGAGCGGAAGAGAGCTATCATGCACTTTATATTCTACCAGTTAACTGGACATCAGCTTGGCATGGAAATGTGTGTCACCCAGAATGCTCAAGCTTTGGTTCCTGTTATTTGAGGCAATCTGAGCTTGCACTTGATCCAGATTCCAGATGCCTAAGGTTAAGTAGATGTAGAGAGTAGCAAACCTCTTCATGTGGTGATCCATGATTTTGGTATTACTGTGGATGGTTTCTGCGACAGTTGAGAGATGTACACCCATGGCCAGTCTTGTTGATATCAGCAAAAATACTTGGGTGGATAAGCGTGCTCAATTTCAGGCCTTCAGCTACAAGTGTTTCTGGGGTAGAACTTCTATTGTGCTCTTGTATAGATGTCATTTCTTTGTTTGAACCCCCTCCCAAAACAAACAAATAAACAAATAAATAATTCTTTGTTTGCAGTACCCATACTGTTGTTGGTTGTCTAGGCTTGCCCAGTCGGAACTGTTAAAAGCTGTAAGCCTGTAACTTGTGATTACTTATTCATATGACGCGTGAGTCAAGTCTCTAACCTTGCCTACTGAGTTGTCATGAGGATTGAGGAGAGTGCTTGAATAAAATTGACATTCAACTTTCCCAAAAGATCAAAGTATCTCACCTAGTTGAAAATCTCTATTAATTGCCATTGAAATTTTCTACAAAGTTTAAAAAATCCCTTATTATCTGCCATGATAGGTTTACATGTAAAATTTATAACTTGTTGTAGGCTATGTTGTCAGGATTAGACTGGGTGACCCAGTGGGTCAATAGTTCAACTGATCGGATTGGTTTGGCTGGCTAACACCGCTCGACCAGATGACGGTTGAATCGGTCAAATCCGGCATGAACCGGTCAAAACTGGCATGAACCGGTCACGAGTTAAAAAAAATTCATATACTTCAAGAATAAGTCAGCTACCAAAATAATAAGCCGGCATGAACATGACATGAATCGGTCAAAATTGGATTAAACTGGTCAAAACCTGAAATTTTTTAAATTAAATTACCAAAATCCCGGTTTGACTGCAAACAGCAGGGTTCAATCGATTCACTCGGTTGAACTGGTTTTGATTTTTTTTCTTGGTTGAACTAGTCATCACAGCTAAACCTGGAATGAGGCCGCTCAATTTACCGGTTCACGGTTGAACCGTTCAATCGGCCGGTCCGATTTTTATGACATAGGTTGCAAGTGTCTGAGTAGACTGCCACTCATCTTTTTCAAAAAGTTTAAAATGTAACTAGTTAGACTACAACTCAACTTTTTCAAAAAGTTTAAAATATCATTGCTCTTAGTTAAAATAGTAAAAGTATCACTAACTTTCATTGATTTAAATAATATACAAAACTGCTCTCAAGTTTTAAATGGAGATTTTTTAAAAAGTAAAGATTTCTTTCCTATAAGTGATATAATTCCAATTAAATTTTTTTATAGTCAAATTATTTCAAAGTAATGTTGATTGTATACACTATATATATATATATGTATATATATGCACGTACGTGTGGGTACATGTTTGTGTCTGTCTGTATGCATGTGTGTAAAATAATGAAATTGTCACCAACTTTCATAGTTTAAATTAATATACAAAAATACTCTCAAGTTTTAAATGAAGATTCGTTAGGAATTAAATTTTCTTGCTTATAAGTTGTATAATTCCAATTAAATTTTTTTACGATTAAACTTTATAAATAAAGTAATGTTTATATATATATATATATATTGGAAAAGAATTATTTATTCCAAAAACAAAATCGATTACAAGGAAACTCGACATACCCAATAGCCAAAAAGGCCAATTTGAACTAAGAACTGCATCGAGATACATCAAAACACAAAGATCAAAACCAACCATCTAAGCAAGGCGAAGACGGACATCATTACAAACTACTTGTATAAAAACCAAATCCCCTCTAGATTGATTTTGATGCAAACGGAGATTCCTCTCATGCCATAGATGATATACTAAACCGGAGAAAATCAAAGCTAATTTTTTCTTCTTTTGGTCGTTGTACTTTGTCACCCAATGCCTCCAGTTTTCTATCTCCACCTCCATGTAATGGAAGGTATCAAGCACAACTTTAGCAATCTTCACAGAGAATGAATAGCCAAAGAAGATATGAATATTCGATTCCCAATCTTTGCAACATAAAACACACGCATTAACCTAGTGTATGCCGAACATATGGAGTCTATCTTGGGTAGTTAACGCCCATTCAACAACATCCAGAGGGTGAAATCAAACTTAGAGATCCTCCATTTGTGCTAAATAAAAGAATGTCAGTCGACAACCTCTCAATGAATTCTAAGAGAATCATGCCCTTTACAAATTTGGTACAGTTCATTTTTTGCAACCAAATCTCTGAATAAAGGTTCTAGTTCATCCCGAATCTTCAAAAGTTTTTTCTAGTACCAACTTACATTCTGTTTGATTTCACACTCCCAGATATTTTGTCTCTTGAGATAGATATGATGTACCCACTTGACCATAATGACTCCTTTTCCATCATGATTTGCTGAAGTAATTTTCCTAATGCCGCCTTGTTCCAAGAATGGGCATTTCTAGTAGTTAACCCGCCTTCCTTCTTAGAAAAGCAACATTGTGACCAAGAAATGGGGGGAGCCTTGTCCCAAAGAAAAATTCGGCACATTTTACTAACCTCTTCAATGACACTTGAAGGAAGTATGAATATTTGTGCCCAATATGAATGAAGAGTCATGAGGATACTATAGACTAATTGAACCTGACCAGCATAAGACAGCTTCTTCACAACCCAACCTTCCAACCTATTCGCCATTTTCTCCAGTAGGATTGCAAAATCATGACGATTTAGCCGTGTGGGTTTGACGGGAACACCCGAATATCTGAATGGCAGATGGCCCCTGCTGAAACCAGTTCTTTCTAGTATCATGCATATGTTCTGATCATCCAGTCCAAAAAATGTAATGTCTGACTTATTTTTGTTAGGTTTCAGACCAGAGCATATCGAAAAATGCTCCAAAGTAGACATCAGAATATCAACACTAGCCAAATCACCATTACAAAATAAGAGAAGATCATCCACAAAACAAAGGTGAGTAAGGGAAAAAGGCTTACAGAACTGATGGAATTTAAAATCTGGATTTTGAGTAGCCTTCTTAATGGCTCTTCCCAAGTTGTCCATCACAATCACAAACAGAATAGGGGAAATTGGATCCCCCTGCCGAAGACCACGCCCACTATGGAAGTAACCGAAAGTTCCTCCATTAAAAGAAATAGAGAAAGATGCTGTTGACACACAACTGATGATCCAGCCAAGAAATTTCAGTGGGAAGTTGAGAGCAAGTAGAAGATTTTCCAAGAACTTCCAATCCACTGTATCGTAGGCTTTTTGTATATCTACTTTGATTAAACAGCTGGGTTTCACACCTTTCCGAATATAGAAACGAACAATTTCTTCCGCAATGAGGATATTATGAAGTATAGACCTCCCCGAGATAAAAGCCGCTTGCTCCTCATTTACCAAATCATGAAGGACATAACACAATCTATTACATAAAATTTTTGTGATGATTTTATAGACCACATTACAGCATGCAATGGGTCTCAAATCACTCACCTTTTCAGGATTTTCCACCTTCGGTATCATTGTCAGTAATGTTGTATTCAAATCCTTCAATAATTGGCCAGTTTCAAAAAAGAATTTCACAGCTTTTATCACATCCTTACCCACAATATTCCACGCTTTCTTGAAGAAAGTTGCATTAAAACCATCCGGTCCCGGGCGCCTTTTTCCTTCCATTGCAAAAACAATATCTTTAATTTCTTTGTCTGTCACAGGTGCTAGAAGGGATGTAGCTTGGTCTTGAGAAAGAATATTTCCCATCATAATTGTAGACCATTTCACCTTCCCAATGCACTATTGTTTTTCAAAAAACTTCTCAAAATGTTCAGCCATAAACCCACCAATTTCTTCATCAGAAACCAAAAGATTGCCAATGTGATCATGTAATCCCAGAATTTTATTCCTGTATCGATGAGCTTTCAGCATAGAGTAAAAAATAGCCGAGTTTGAGTCGCATTTCTTCAACCATTCAACCTTAGTGCATTGCTTCAGGAGTTTTGTAGCAGCCTCCAAGGAGTTAAAATAATTCTTCTTTGCTTCAACTTCTAGATCATATAGATTTTCCTCATCCGATCCTTGAAGAATTCGAGATTGGATATCCGTCAGAATAGAGTATTCCTCTTGAGTCCGAGAGAAGATATTGCCATAGTGTGACCTATGAAGATCAGACAAAGGTTTCTTTAGACATTTAAGTTTCTGACATAAAGAGAACATAGGATTACCATTGAACGATTGCCCCCATTGCTCCTATATGATAGGCAAGAATGAGTCATTCTTCACCCACATATTACAAAATTTGAACCGACTTTTCCTTTTTATAGAGTTCACCTTCAAAATGATCTCCAATGGTGAATGCTCTGAAATTCCAGGAGGTAGAACTCTATAAAAGCAATTATCAAAAGCTTCAATGCTATTACCATTTATCAGCACTCTATCAATACAGGAGGATATCGTTCTATTATGCTACGTATACTTTGGACCCAATCTTTTAAACTCCAAAATCTGGTTGAGTCTTATAAACTCCTGAAAATCAAAAGTTTCCTAGTTGTCACTTCTAAACCTCCAATTCTGTCTTCAGCTGATAAAGGATGATTGAAATCTCCAGCAATAATCCAAGGAAGAGAGCAGTTCTGAGCAATATCAGTGAGAATGGACCACTAAGATTTTTTAATAGCAATATCATTGTCACCATATACCACTGATAATAAGAAACAGAAGTTTCCACAGGAAATCTTACAGTGGATAATCTGTCTGTGCAAAAGACAGTTCACAATAATCTATGACTGCTTCCATAAAATCCAGATGCGACTCCTCATATCAAAGGTGGCATTAGAAATCAACTCCCATCCATTTCCAATATTATTCTTAATTTCCTCACAACACATCAAAGTAACCTTTGTTTCAATCAGCTCAACAAGAGGACATATATTATTGAGAAGGAATTGAGCAACTCCTTGTTTTCGAGGACTGTTGAGTCCCCGAACATTCCAAACTAGGAACTTATCCATTTTCATGGCTAGGAGTGCAAGGATCCCCTCCCCCTCAACCTCCATTTACGGAATAGGAGCCAAGGATATAGATAACGAACCAACAACCATCGAAGTTGATGATACGTTAGAGGAAATTCCTCTTTTAGGCAGTCTGGATTCCACAATGACAATTCTTTGATCCCCCACAGAATTCTTTCGCATCCATTTCTGTTTTTCTTTCCTTTTACATTGATCACTTGAGTGTCCAAACATCTTGCATTCACCACATTTGAGTGGTTTCCACTCATATTACACTCTTTGGACATACACAAATCCATCTTCATCAATGAGTGAGACAGTTTCCAGAAATTTGCTGCTGAGGTCAATATTTATTAGGATCCGAGCATACTTCATTAAAGTCTTCTCCTGTGTATACAAGTCTGCCTCCAAAGGTTCACCAATTAAACTTCCAATTTTACTCAATCCTGACTGGCTCCAATATCTCCAATTCAAGTCCTTCAATTTTACCCAAATAGGAACCTTAATAATTTCATCCGGATCAGTTGATTTGCCCAAGGACCAAGCACTTAGTATCATAGGATTTTTTTATCAAAATAAGCCACCCTCCTAGATAGGACCTTATCCCATTCTTCAATAGATGAAAATCTCAGAATGTAGGTCCCAGAAGGTTGCATAAAATCTGATTGTTCGGTTGTAATTTTTGTAGTTTTAAGTTAGGGTTGTCAGTCCATAGGGATGGGTGTCTGGATTGTTAGGTTCTATCGCTTGATTAAGGTAATTGATTTGCATAAGGGGTTTTTTCTAAAGTGCGAAAAGCTATAAATTATGTAAATGAAAGCAATAAAGCTATCTAGACATGGAATCAAAGAAAGCAATAAAAGCGTCAAATAAAACATGGAATTAAGAAAGCAATTAAAAGCATGAAATCAAATAAAGTAAGAAATTATACCTTTGATGCACTAAATCTTCACTTGAATCTTCAACTTCTAATTTTCTCCCGAACAAACAAGAAAATTGTGAATTGGATTACTAAGAATCCCCAAATCCTCACTTTGAAGTAGGATTTGTGACTCTTAATCCTCCTCCTCACTAAAAGTTGGGTTGGATGTTTTTGTGACTAAAACTAATAAAGATTCTAGGGAAATTTGACCTAAACTAACCCTCAACAAAACCCTAATAAAACTAAACATAAACTGACCAAAAAGTTAACTAAAACCTTTGAGAGTAACCCTAAAAGACTAACATCCCTAATCTGATTTAAACTAAAATAAACCCTACTGAAGACCTTAATAAAACCCTAGGACATTCAACTGATCCAAACAATTAATTAAAATCTAACCTAATCTAATCTTGACATAGATAGAAAATAAACAAAAAAAAAAACATAATACACTAACCTATTGTTACTACTGCTGACCGAAACCAATGGAAGAAGAAAAGAGAAGAAATCAAACCCCTACCCCCCTAGTGCTCATTGATCGAGCAGAGGAAGAAAAGAGAGACTGAATCAGAGGAGAAAGACAGTAGAACCAACACACAAAATTCGAACCAAAACAGAATAAAATTACTCAGAACATCAAATCCAAACCAAATCAAACTTAGCATTCAAAACTCAGATTCAACCCAAGCTAACAATTCAAACTCAATGAAATTCTATCAAAATGCATTCCCAGAATTACAGCCTCAAACCGATTACATTCAAACCAAACCAAATCCAGAATTAAACAGAACAAAACGGAAATTCAAAATCATTCAAAGCCCAGAATCGGTAATGCGAAACAGAAATTCGAAAGCAGAAAATGAAAGCATGAATTAAACCTAAAATCTAACCCTAAATTACGAGGCCGAAACCTCCATTAAACCTAGATTATCGAATCAGCGCTTCCTCCGCATTTATAGTCGAATTCGAACCCTTCCCTTCAAAATCTCCACCCTTGATTCTTCTCAATCTTGGACGGTCTAGATGAATTTGGTTAGTATGAAGATGGTGATGGTGGTGGATACTGCTACACTTCTCAACTGAATCTGCAACAAGAGAAGTGAAATGAGTGATTGAGATTAGAGAGAGAAATCGCGAGAAAATGAGAAATACAAGAGAAGATGAGATGAGAGAAGAGAGAAGGAGATGAGAAGAAAGATGAGTTCGTTAGTTATGGAGTGTGGTGGATGGTCGGTTGTTGTTTGGCAGAAGAACCAGAGAAGAGGAGAAAGGGGAGACGGATAGAGTAGAAGAGGAAAACTGGGGAATTTGAAGTTGGGAAATTAGGGTTGGGGAGTTAATATAACTCGGTTGAGTAGAAGAGTGAAACGGGTCGGGTAGCTGGGTTTCTGGGTAGATGGATATGGGTTAGGCGGGTTACAAGAATTGGGCTGGGTAGTGTGGAATGTGGGCTGGATTGTATCTGGGCCAAATTGGGGAGGAAACATGGGGAATTTGGGCTGGTAATTAGGAATAGGATTAGAACTAGGAAAAGGTTTTCAATTTATTTTCTAATATTTATATTTTTGATTCATATTAATAATAATAATAATAAGTATAAATAATAAATTAACATAAAATCTAATAAAAAAGCAAAATGAATTAAAGCATAATAAAACTACTAAAATAATTATTAAAGAAAAGCAAAAATACCCTATAAAAGAGAAGAATTCGGCTCGGAACGAGACCGAACACTGATCCAAACCTTTCATCCCCCATATTCTTTTAGCAAAAGGCTTCATTACCATCAATGGGGGATTTGTACCCAAAACATAAGCAAGTATAGAAGATGACCAGAAACGAACCTCAGATTCAGAATCATCTGAAGTTAGCTGTTGAGTTGCAACACCAATAACTTCCATAGGAGGGATGAAAGACAGTTTCATCGGCTCCTTCAAAATCGTAGCAGGGATTTCCTTCAAAGCCATTTCCGATTCTTGCTCAACCAAATCTGGATCAATCAACTTAGATGGAGAAGCCAGTGCAGAAGAAACATCACCACCCAACGATTGTGTCTGAATCGGTTGCATCAGAGCTGAAGTAGTATACTCCTGCAGACTCGAAGCACCCACAAAACCAGCATCGTTAGATGTAGAAAATCCCGAGGATTGCAAATTTGGCATGGTCGGCACCAGAGATTCATCCTGCCGACCGAATTTCACGGCACGTTGGGCGGCTTTCCTGGACTTTCGCAATCGCCCCATCAGACATGTTTTGCAAACATTATATTATATTATTTTATATTTTATATATATATATATATATATATATATATATATATATATATATATATATAATATAAAATAATATAATATAATGTTTGTAAAACATGTCTGATGGGGAAAATGAACAAATCATCATTTATTGGAATTGGTGAGCATGCAAGTGGTTTATTAGGACTCATACATATTGATGTGTGTGGACCTATGAGCACTAGTTCAAGAGGAGGGTTTAACTACTTCATTACCATCATTGATGATTTCAGTAGATATGATTATGTGTACTTGATGCGTCACAAGTTTGAATCTTTTGAAAAGTTTAAAGAGTTTCAAGATGAAGTACAAAACCAACTTGGCATGATAATTCTTCGATCAGATCGTGGACTCTACAGAGAACACCAAATCACAATGATGTTTCTAAAAGGAGAAATTGTACTGATCGGTTGCAGATTTTATTATTTCTAAGGTAAGGGTTGTCGATCCTCAGGGATGGGTGTTAGGTTATCAGGAAATTGGTCTGGTTAAGGTTTTCAAATGCGGAAAGCAATAAATGATTGAAATAAACTAAACTAATAGGAATTGAAAGCAATAAAAACTAAAGAAAGCATGAACTACAAGATGAACTAACCCTAATAGACAAGAAAGAAGAATGTAATTAAAAGCAATAAATAAGAAAACAATAAAACTAAATCTAATAATGAAATGGAGAATGAGAAATTATACCCTTGATGCACTAATCTTCACTCTAATCATGGATCCTTCACCTTGAATCTTCAATCTTCACTTGAGCCTTCTCCCGAACAAACAAGAAGTTTGTGATTTGGATTACTAAGAATCCCCAAATCCTCACTGTGAAGGAGAATTTGTGAACCCTTAATCCTCCTCCTCACTAAATTGGTTGGAAAGTTTTGTGGCTAATACTAATAGGAACAAGAGTTTTAGGGAAATTTCTCAGAACCAACACCTAAACAAACCTAAACAAAACCCTAATAAAACTAGACATTAAACTGACCTAATAAACTAACCCTAAAACTAAAACTGACCAAGTCAAACCCTAATTAACCTAACCTTATATTGATTCAAACAAAACCTTGAAATCCCAGACAGACTGATCCAACCAAAACCCAATAAAACCTATTTCTAGAACCAATCTCACCCTAAAACCCTAAGAGCCTAAGACTAACCTAACATACTACCTAACACTAATGACCAGAGAAAAGCGAAGGAAGAGAGAAAGAAGTGAAAAATGGAAAAGTGACCTACCGTCCACTGCCTTTCACCGAAACAAGGAAAGGAAGGGAAAACAAAGAAAAAGAGAAGGAAGGAGACCGAGACATAACAAATTCCAGAGATTCAACACCAAAATAGACAGAGAGACGAGTAGAAACAGAAGGAGGAAGAAAAATACCGAAGAAAAAAAACGATCAAACAGAGTATACCAAAGCTGCAATCCAAAACATAGAATTTGAGCATCAAATCAAATACCATCATCACATACCAAAACCAAATCAATAATCATTGCATACATTTCTATATTCAACATCTCAAACATTCAAGAACAAACCCAAATATAGATGAACAAGTCAAGAAAACAGAGATTCAAAAAAAAAAATGAATAAGAGTATGAATTAAACCTAAATCTAAATCTACCTAAATTCTACCCTAAAGATGGAGGCTTTGGGGTGTCACATTTTCCTCTACCAACCTTCTTCTCAAATCTGCTCTCTCTTCCCCCTTTTATACATGAACTCCTTTCAATCTTGAGCCATCGATTCTCTTCAATCATGAACGGTGCAGATGCATTTGGTGGTTAGAGATGAATGTATGCGTTGATGGTGGCTCAATTGTGCACTTCTTCGCAGCTCTCTCAATCGAATCTGTTAAGAGAAAAGAAATAGAGTGAAAGATTGAATTTATCGTGAGAAACTGATAAGAAGAAAGAGAAGAGAAGGGAAGAGAAAAGAACTGAGATGAAGAGAACAAGAAGAAGAAGAAGAAGAAGAAGAAGAGAGATGGAGGAGAGAAGAAGATGGAGGATGGGGTATGTTCAGTGGTGTGGTGTGCGTGTGCTGCGTAAATGAGAAAAGAGAACAGAGAGTGAGAGACTGAGGGAGAAAGGGACGGGAAAGGTTGAAAGAGGAAAAGGGGGAATTAGAATAGAATTAGGGCTGGGGGAATTTTTCATTCGGCTGAAATAAAGAGGGGGAAACGGGTAAATGGGTATGGGTTTCTGGGTATTAGGCTTTGGGTAGACGGGTGTGGGTTGGCTGAGAGGGGAATTGGGCTGGGTTTTGTAGTTGGGCCGAGAAGGAGAGAAAGGAAGGGGGAAAATGGGATTTAGAATTAGGAAAATTTAGGTTTAGGTTTTATTTTCAATTTTATCTTTTTGATTCAATTTTATCAATAATAATAACAAAAAAAGTAAAATGACATAAAATCTAATAATATTGTAAAATGAGTAAAAACATAATAAAAATCCTAATATAAATATTAAAAATAAGCAAAACACCATATAAATGATATCAATTCGGCTCAAAACAAGACCAAACATGTACTTTATAGGATATGGTGCAATTGATGATGGTTGAGTTAGATCTTCACGTTAGCTTTTGGGGCATGCTCTTGAAACTACATCTCTTAGTGATCCTCTTAGAGATTGTGAAATTGTTTCACAACCCACTCTACTAAGAACACCAATGCACAATGGTGTTTTTGAAATGAGAAATCGTACTTTATTGGATGTGGTGCAATTGATAATGGTTGAGTCAGATCTTCACATTAGCTTTTGGGACATGCTCTTGAAACTACATCTCTTATTCTGAACAAAACTCCAAAAGCTACTGAAATGAAACCATATGAGATATGGAGAGGAAATGTTCCTAATTTGTCTTTTCTCAAAATTTTGGGGTTGTGTTAAGGTTCAATCCAATGATAAGCTTGCATCCAAATTTGAGAAGTGTTTCTTTACGGGATGCCCAAAAGAAATCAAAGGGTACTACTTCGACAACCATTTTGATAACAAAGTGTTTGTCTCTCGGAATGCTTTCTTCTTAGAGATCGAGTTTATCTCTAAGAGAAACAGTGAGAGGCAAATAATTGAACTTGATGAAGTTCAAGAGCCACAAACCACTTCCATCCCTATCCATGACACCACTACTACTCTTAATCCAACATTTACTGAAAGTTAGCAAGTACAGGATGAGGCTCGAGCAGTTGAGGGCCGGATGGAAGAGGGTCAAGTAGTCTAGGATTGGATGGATTTGAAACCTGAAATTGTGGACAATACCATTCGCAGGTCTGGAATAGAGGTACGTCAATTAGAAAGGTATCGTTATCTCATAACTGACACCCAACTTATGATTTTTGGAAAGTGATGAGCGTATTACCTACAAAAAAGCTTTGGCAAGTTCAAATTCCAAGAAATAACTTGAGGCCAAGAAATATGAAATGGACTTCATGTACAAGAACCAAGTTTGGAACTTGGTTGAACTACCTGAAGGCACTAGAGCAATTAGGAATAAGTGGATCTTTAAAGTAAAGACCGACTTAGATGGTAAACCTAGTGTTTACAAAGCACTAGTAGCGCAAAAGGATTCACTCAAATTCACGGTGTAGACAATAAAAAGTCCTTTTCTCCAGTAGCAATGGACAAGTCAATTAAGATTTTCCTAGCCATAATAATATGGTATGACTATGAAATATGATAGATGGATGACAAAACCACCTTCCATAATAAGATTCTAGAAGAGGAAGTGTACCTGTCACAACCAAAAGGTTTGAGGATCCTAAACATGTTGGGAAAGTCTATAAGGTGCAAAAGGCAATCTAAGGCCTTAAGCACGCTTCTAGGAGCTAGAATTAGAGGTTTAATCAGGTTGTCAAAGAGTTTGGTTTCCTAAAAAACCCGAGTGAACCTTGTGTTTACAAGAAGTTCAACGGGAGCAAACTATTCTTTCTGATACAATATGGGATGACAAACTCTTGATTGGAAATGACATTCCTATGCTAGAGTCTTACAAGACTTGGCTTAGGAAGAATTTCCAAATGAAAGACCTAGGTGAGATCTATTACATACATAGAGTTCTGATCTATAAAGATCCTATGCTAGTTTAGTTGGACTACTGTGAAAAACATACTCAAGTTTGTGAATAGAACCAAGGAGTTGTCCTTGGTTTACGGAGGTGATGAACAATTAATTGTAAAGGGTTACAGTGATGCTAGTTTCATGACAGACAGATGACTTCAAGAGCCAATTTGGATTCATCTTTTGCTTGAATGGTGGAGCGGTGAGATGGAAGAGTTTCAAACAAGCAATTGTTACGGATTCTACTATGGAGGCAGAGTACATCACAACATCTAAGGCTACAAAGGAGGCAATGTGGATGAAATCATTCATCGTGGAGCTTTGGGTTCTGCCAAGTATAGCAGAAGGAGTGGACTTCTATTGTGATGGCAGTGGTGTCATTCCCCAAGTTAAGGAACCTAGGGCACACAACAAGTCCAGACATGTGTCCTAAAAATATCACATTATTAGACAATTTGTCGAGGATGGTGATATAGAGGGGTGCAAGTTTCCTATAGATGAGAAGATGGCTAATTTGCTTACTAAACCCCCTACCCTAGCAGAAGTATGATGGTCATGCCTAGGCAATAGACATTAGGCGCATTAGGGAATGAGTGTAATTTAGTTCTTGTGTATGAATGGTTCATCCATTTATAATGTTATTTGTTTATCAATAAAATCTTGAATTTTATTTCAATTGTGGTTTAAAATTGAATTAATTTCCAAAAGGTTAGTACATCTATAATGGGAAATCAGATGATGTCTGACTTATGAAACTTAATTAGGCGACCTAGATGATGGTAGACCTAGTCAATAGTCGATAAAGTTCCCAATTGGATCATCATGTTGGGACAATGATGATTTACAACAATTAGCATGTGAGATTGACCTGATGATCGAGTTTCTTGATCATAGGGACATCGTAATGTCATGGTCAATTGTACGGGTTAGTGTTAGAGAATACTCAGTGATCTGACCTATAGTGGGAGTGCTTTAACTTATGATTGTCATAAGAGCTCCTGCTACTCATGAAAATTCCTAAAATCCTAGTTCTTTACTTATCTTGCATGATTTGTTGTAACTTTGGAGCATGTCTTACGCCTCTCGTAACAGGGGGCTATAAAGGAACTATCTGGGTTACTTTAAATTGCGTAGTGAGATGTAGTAGAACAAGATGACATTGTCCTCCCTTTTAGGGGATATTTGTCTCACTGGCCACTCGATGAGCTTAGACTGATAATGCTTGGCCAAACAACCGAACTCGAAAGGTGAAAACCATTAAGTTCGCCTCTCACAAAAGGAAAGACTCTACTAAAAGTTATAAGATGTGCTTTTAACAAAGTTTGGAAGGAAGATAGATTGAAACTTTACATGATTATTTCATTGAACATGTAAAAGAATGAAAGAATTACAATATATACAAGAACACATTATATTAGGTAATAAACACAACAAAAGTACCTATATGATGACTTTAAGAGGAGCCTTGTCTAGCTTCCTTGAATGCCTTCCTTTTTACCCTTGAAGTAGCCTCCTTGAAACCTTGAATAATCCCTTTGTTCATGACATTTAGAACCAAAGTTTAGGTAGAAAAGAAGTGGGGAAAAGGTAGGAAAAAAGCTTTTTTTTGTGGGGTTTTGGTAAGTGTTTTTGGTTGTTTTTGTGCTGGTTTTTGGAAGATTGTGTGTTTAGGCTTTTTGTGGGTTTTTGGATGGATATGTGTTTAGGATTTAGGAGAGTAAGAGAGTAATGAGAATAATGACAAGAATGGTGTAGAGATTAGGAATGGAAGGTAGTAGAGTTGAGATTAGAAATGAAAGAGAGAATAGAATGAATGAGTGAATGAGAGAATAAAAGTGTAGGGAGAATAGAATGAATGAGGTTGTGTAGGAGGGAATGATGTTGTGTCTGGCTTTGAAGCTTAGGGTAGTATTTATAGGCTAAGGATGCTAGATAGGGGAATGTATGTGTATGAACTCGTTGGCATTGGATTCATCGAATTAAAGGTCGATCGACCATAGAGGGAGGGGGGAAAGAACCATGTATCCATTGGTCGGCAGTGTGTGGGAGCATGAACCTGGGTGTGAACTCCTTTAATGGTCGATCGGCCTACACGAAAGGGGAGGATATATTTTGACTTCGTCCATGCATACTTGGTCGGTGGATGTGTGAATTATGCATGTACTAAAACTTTGTTCACACTTGGACGATGCAATGTGAATTGGTTGAAGTTTGATACACTTTTGGCTTAAAATCCTTGGATGATAATGCTTGCATGAAGGCTTGAACTTGGGACCTCTTGTAGCGCCTTTGCATGTCACTTATAGGTAGCTCATGCATGGAATTCATGGCTAGGTTTTAGTATTCTTCTTACGTAAAAGTTGTTCATGCAATTTTCCTCGTAAACTTGTGCATGTAGAATGCATGCATGCAAGTCTTTCGGCTTTCCCCCCTATTTCCTTATTTTCTCACTAAAGTATAAAAAGAAATAATTAAAAATTACATTAAAATATACAAAACTATGCGAAACCCGGTGTCTACACTTAGCGATTTTTGCCTGAATTTTTCTTTTGCTCGTCGTCACCAACCCTACCATGAAAGATGTTCCCCCTTCGGACATTTGGAATCCGAATATCTTTTCGCAATTTACTACAACTAGGAATGACTATGACCCTAGTAGGTGTAAATGTACACATATCCGGAACCCCATGTTCCGGTATACCCAACATGTCCTAGCTTGTGCTTTATATGGTCAAAAGTCGATGGCCTTGGCATAACTATTATGTTGCAGCTATGCATAACCCTTTATGCTCAACATGCGACAGGGGTTAAATGTGTGACATTCGCATCATCAAGAACCTTTCATATCTCATTATCACTCACTTTGAATATCATTAGAACAATGTGATTTGCGAGGGACACGTGTGTAGACTTGTTTGTGCGCCCTAGTTTGTTTAGTTTAGCAATGGCTCTAAAAGGAATCCACGCCTTTGGCTGTGCAACACTAGTCGCCAAGTCTTATGATGAACTCTTTCATCTACACAGTTACTAGGAGAGCTTTCCAAGTCGCAATGTACTTAGGCTTATGTGTAGATTCCACAAAGAGTCTCATAGAACCCTTCAAACTTACAACCTCTTCATATAGACACTAGAAGTAACTAGACTGACTCTAAAAACTATCTATGTCTTTCCTAAAGATCAACATTACTGTAACCTTACGGTTCAAAAACACCACAACCCCTTTCTCTCTCTAATTTCTCACTCCTACCTCCCTCTGTTGCCCTATGTCGGACGACTTCCGAGCCATCGCCAGATCTGACCGTCGCCTTCGCCTGTCGGAGCAAGACGTCATCCTTCCCTCCTCCCTTCTCTCCATGGCTCTCTTACTCGGGCCTATCATTCTCTGGCTCGTTCCCTGCTGGTAGCCCAACCAGTCACCATCGACCACCGTGAGCAGTATGGGCCTCCCATCTTCGCCATCAATCTACCACCACCATCAACCCTTTGCTCCTCTTTCTTCCTTATTCTTCTTCCTCCCCTATTCCATGGAAGGTAAAATTTCAAAACCCTTAATCTTAATCATATTTTTATGTTCAATTGCAAGATTTGGTGTTTTTCTATACTTATTTTACTCATTAGTTGCAATTATACTTTAGTTATAAAATTTTGAAGTTATTTGGGAGAAAAGTATAGTATTTACATGTTCTATTTATTTTCTTTTCCGTCATTTGAGGTAATTAGCATAATTGTGGAAAAGTTAAGATTTTGAGCATTGTTTTATGTTTAATTGGCAGGAATGTTTGGTTCACTGAGTTGCAAATTAGAGGGGGGTTTTTTGGGGTAAGTTTTTTCAAGATGTTCGTATTTGGTTTGGTAATGTTTGATTCAATATAAAACAATTGGCTGTATAATTTTTTTTGGGGATAAAAAAGTGAGGTTTGGATGTAAATAGGTTTGGATGAATTTGGTCACTCTTAATTGAGGCTTGCATGTGGTTTTTATGCCCAAATTTGTGTTGAATACAAAATTCTACTGTTGTGTTGGTGTGCATGTTGTTGATGGATGAATTTGGATGGTAAGTAAGAGAATTCAAGTGCCAAAGTGTTAAACTAGTAGTGTTTGTTGAATTAATGGATTTTTTAGGCCTTGTATATATGTTTAAGTATCTTGAAATGAGAAATATTGGAGATTTTGCTGCTGAATTGATTGTGTTGTAGCCATGAAAGAATAATTATGAAGGTAGTAGAAGGTTTAGTGAAACAAAAATGGCAAGAAAAGGACTTTAAATGACCATTTCGATTCAAATGAATAATCTAATTTTTCCGGGACAAGTAAGGCTTTCCATAATCAAAATTATGTTGGAGATGATGGACTTAGGTAATAACTTTTATCCGATTTTTGAATTTTAGGTTTTCGTGGTGTATAATTCAAGTTATGACAGTTTTACTTCATGAATTCTATTGATATACGATTTTCATATCAGTAGGTTCTCAAGCTTTTTCAATTGTCAAGGAGACCTTGATAGCTCAAGTCCTGAATGTTCGGTCTGGTTCCGAGTCGAATTCTTCACTTTTATTGGGTGTTTTTACTTGTTCTAACCCCGATATATATGTTAGTTATGATGTTTTCTAAGTCTTGCAGGAAAATAAAGTGTTGAGCCAAAAACCGAGCGAAAAAGGCGAAAACGGAGCGAAATTTCACAAAGTATGGAGAGCAGCAACAAAAATGCTAGGCAGCAGAACGACTCGCCCGAGTCACCTAATGACTCGCCCGAGACACTCCTCTGCAAGTCCTCATGGAAGCCAAGAAAATGGCTAAGGTAAGGAAGGAACATAAGGCTGCCACGCCCAAGTCGCATGATGACTCGGTCGTGACCTTGTCCTGTGCGACCAAGAAAAGTGCCAAAGCAAGACATCCTCTGGTGGCCAGAAGGTCGACTCGACCGAGTCAGGAGGTGACTCGCCCGAGTCACTCTGCTTTTACGCGCAAACTCTCTGGATGAAATGTTGCGTTTTGTGTAACAACGTTGGCTTTGTATATAAACCCTTAGCACGAAATTAGTAGCAGCTTAGTTTTATTGTTGTTTTACTTGAGTTTTCAATATAATTTCCTTTCAAGTTTATGCAAATTACTTTCTCTCTCTTCGGGTTTCAAGCTTTCTTGTTCTCCAAACTCTTTTGTTATTAAGTGTAATCAACACTTTCTTCAAGTAATTTCAGCAAAGTTCTTCTTCATTTACCTTGTTGCTTTTGATTTCATTGAGTTGATCATTAAAAGTTTCTAGGTTAGCCACCAAATCAATCATTTTAATGAAAAGGGGGATTAAGGGCTACAAATCTTGCTTAAAGTGAGGATTTGAGGGTCCTTAGTAACTTGATTCACAACTTTCTATTTTGTTCGGGGAAAGTTACAAATGAAGATCAAGGATGAAGAATGAAGAATAGAGATTATGATTAGTCATCAAGGGTATGGACTTGGTACTTAACTTTGTTAATAGTTAATTAGTAGCTTTGTTAATTGCTCTTTTATTGTTTTTGATCATTGTGGTAGTTTAAGGTGTTATTGAGTGTTTATCTTGCTAGTGTTATAGGTTCCCTTTGGATCGATTGTTAGTAATTGCTTGATTAGTTTTGTGATAGTTTGTTGATCGTAATGTCTTAGTAGCATGATTAGGATTAGTTTTGTAGCTTAATTTACTTATTTACTGCATCCTGCACTTGGACCCTTTAGCAAACCGAAATCTTGAACAAGCCTAACACCCATCCTCATGGACCGACATCCCGACTTAGAAAACCCAAAAATTACAACCGAACAATGGCGCCGTTGCCGGAGATGGCGTTATTTGGTAGTTTAGGAGCTTGGTTTGCTTGTGAATAGTGTGAATAGTTTATTGCTTTGATCGACTAGAACTTAAGCTTAAAATCACTAAAAAATTGAAAAAAAAATTGAAAAACCAACAAAAAGAGTTAAAGAGCCACATGCCAAGGGTTGGGTTCGTAGTTCCAAGACTCATCGACTGATTAGAAAGGAGACTTCCGTAGTGGAACCACCTAGGATGGCTGGGGGGGGGGGGAAGAACAGAGGGTGACCCTTAATGAACAGTTGTATTCTACTTACGACCCACCACCATCATGTTTTGTTTTGCCAACCTAACTCAGGGAGTGACCTTCGACCCACGGCAATATCATACCCAAAACCTTCCATTGTTTACGGGGACTGGGTTAGCTTTGATTTGGACTGCTGAATATAAGGAGTATCTTAGTATGGTTACCCCACTGGGAGTGCCATTGGACTATGTTTTGTTGAAGTACCTTCCATTTGCCTTACGGGACGCCGCCAAGCGGTGGATGTACAGCATCAAGCCCCGATCCATAGACTCATGGGATAGCTTTCTTAAGGTGTTCATGAAAAGATATTTCCCGAATTCTCTAGCTGTCCAACTTAGGAATTCCATTCCGAAGTTTAGGCAAGATAAGGGAAAGCCTTACTGGAAGGCCTTTGAGCGATTCAAGAACTTATTGTCTCAGTTTCCCCACCATGGGTTTGACCTAGTTAGGTTGTGCCAAGTAGTTTACGAGGGAGTTGATCGGGAGACCAGAGTGACTCTAGAATCCATGTGTCAAGGGGGGTTTATGGACAAGACTGCCGAGGAAGCTTGGGATTTTCTTGAGGGTATGTCGGAGAGGGCTATGCAGTGGGGTAACACGAGGGATGAGTCGATAGGAGCCCAGTTATCTAATGGGAAAGGGGGAGTCCATGCGGTTAATGAAAACACGGGATATGAGGCTAGGTTTGCATCTTTAGAGAACATGATTAAGACCCTAGCTCAGCAACAACTAGCAGCTTCTAAGTCCCAAACCTGTGCGCAGGTGAACTCTTGGGAACAACCTATTTCCCCGACCCCCCAATCTCAATTGACTTGTGCATGGTGTCAAGGTGCGAATCATGTGTATGCTACTTGTCCTCTTTACATGCAACATGTGTCTTCAAGTACTGAAAATGTGAATGAGATGTACCACAATTACCGACCCGACCATTATCAGCATTACCAAAACTCAGGGATGCGCAAGCACCCTCTTCTGTCTTATGGGCCGGATAATCAGAATGTTTTGAGACCACCGTTTAACCAAGGAGGAGGTTTCCAAGGAAACCCACCTCCTCATCCTCAACCCTAACCTAGACCACCACCCCAGGTTTCTTATCAAGCACCTAGAGGGCCACCCATCCAACCCCAAATTTCCCATACCAAATCTCCACCGGGGTATTCGAGTGAGGATAGGCAGGATAAGAGGATTAGAGAGTTAGAGAGTGGTTTAGAGATTGTCCAGGATTCTATCCAGAATTCAGTTAATAGTGAAGTGAAGAAAGTGTCAGAGAAAATGCTCAAGCAGATTAATGAAAATTTCTCTCAATTGATGATGGCCAATAGGGATAGAGGAACCTTCCCTGGACAACCCGAGGCAAACCCCAATGGGCAAGCCTCTGGTTCGTCGTCGCGTGACCCTAGCCAAATTAGGAGCATTAATGCCGTGATAACCCTTCGATTTGGAAAGGAAGTAGACAATAGGGTCCAAAAGCCACCTTATGATGTGTGTGGTAAACAACCTGTGTGTGATGAGCCTATTGATGAGGGTGTATGTAGAAGATGAACCCTATGAGGAGGAGAGGCCAACTATTGTAGTTGAGCCTCCTAGTTTACTTCATAAGCGGTCAATTCTCCCCCTCCAATTTCATTAATAGCTCTTCTCCCCGGGACCCTTCTTCCTAGTATTGTGAGGACAACTATAACAACTAACTTTTGGGATATGTAATATATTTTGCGACTGTTTACTTTTATGAATATATTAATGTTTGCGACCGTTCATTTTGTGACCGTTTGGCACATATACTTCAAATATATACTTTATAACCCAAACAAAATTTGCGACTATTCATGAACGGTCGCAGAATTAAGCGACCGTTCAATGAACGGTCGCTCGCTTCTGTGATCGTTCATGAACAATTGCCATTATTGCGACTGTTCATGAACGGTCGCTAATTTGCAGCCGTTCATTTGAACGGTCGCACGGTCCTCCAAACGACCATTCAGAGGCGACCGTCTTGAACGGTCACAAGACATAATCATTCAAATATGTGGGTGGTTTGCGAGATCTAGAGGATTGTCTAACTAGAGGCTCAATGTCTTGTGTGGCCAAGGGTATAGGAGTATCTTCATCAAGTAAAGGCTCCATTGGATCAACATGAGGCAGAGGACTATCCATGATGGTGGTGTCTACCACTTGATCATCATGGTCCTTATCATCATTAAGGAATGTCTTAGTGGGAGATGGAAAGAGGCCTGAAGGATTCCCAGTTGCTAAAGGATATACATTCTCTTGAAATTTCACATTTGTAGAAACAATGAGTTGCTTAGTATCCAAAGTCATAACCTTATCAGCCTTTTTTCCCATGGGATAACCTAGAAAAACACAAGAGACAGCTCTAGGTTGTAGCTTAGATCTTCCTTGCTTTAAGGTAGAAACATAATATAAACACCCAAAAGTCCACAAATTGGTCAAATTTGGTACCTTTCCATATAACACTTCATAAGGGGTCTTGCCATTCAGAAATTTGCTAGGCGTCCTATATATAAGATAGGTAGCTGCCATTAAACAATCTCCCCAAAATTTCACAGGCAACTGTGATTGAAACAACAAGGCTTGACTCACTTCTAATAGGTGCTTGTGCTTCCCCTCGACCACTCCATTTTGTTATGGTGTTTGCACACAACTTGTTTGATGAAAAATCCCTTTTTCAGAGAAAAATTCTTTGGCAGCATGGCTAAGCCCCAATTCTAAGGCACTATCTGACCTAATGGACTTAACTTTCTTCCTAAACTGAGTCGCAATAATCGAAACAAAAAGACCTTATCAAGGATAATTAAGGTTTGATCTTTAGTTACCATTGTCCAAGTGCTTCTAGAAAAATCATCCACTATGGTGAGGAAATACCTATGTCCTGTGTATGTTTTAACAGAGTAGGGCCCCCAAACATCAATGTGAATGACCTCAAACAGTTGAGTGGAAGAGATTTTACTATGACGGAAGGGAAATCTGTGTTGCTTGGAACTAGAACAGACATAACAAATAGGTAGAAGCACTGTTGAATTTGGAATGAATGTAATCATTTATATGTAATTGTCTCAACTTTCTGAAGGATATATGCCCCAACCTTCTATGCCAAAGAACACAAGGATTACAAGTCTTAGTACCAACAGTATCAACCAAGAAACTAGTGCAAGTATCACCACCAGTGTCTTGACAGGACAAATCTTCACTTTTATCTTTCCCAATTATCTTTGTAACTTGCTCATCAAGCACATAAAGACCACCAAAAGATTTACCAAGAACCAGAGGCCTCCTCAGATAAGGGCCCTGCAAGGTACAATGTTCAAGGGTAAAAACTACACCGCATATCAACCGTTGGCTAAGTCTCTTAACAGAGATAAGGTTGAAGCTAAAATATGGAACAAGAAGCACACGATGCACCATCAGATTACTACTCAGTCTGGGATCTCCATATTGTGTGACTTTAACTTTTTCTCGATTAGGAAGGACAATGGAAATAGGCTTATTCAGATTCTTTAAATTGCATAGACGCTATTTATCACATATCATGTGGTATGAGGCTCCAGAATCAATGACCCAATTCTTACTAGCATAAGTAGCAATGAGACAAACATCACCAGGGGGAATTGAAGAAATAGCTGCCATGAACGCAGACCTTATTTCATCCTCTTGAGGGGGCTTGTCTCTTTAAGATTCATCTTGTAAGTTGCCAAGAACTTAATCATCTGTTTTTTCTGCCCAACATCCAACCCCAGGAGAAAAAATCTAGTCAGTTTAGAATCGGTCCTTAATTTACCACCATCACATCCATACTTCGTGTAGCATGGGTAAACCTCCTACTTTGATCATTCATGTTCTTGTTCTTGTTGGACTGGCCCCCTTTGTCATTCCTACTGGGATATCCATGGAGTATGTAGCATTTTTCCATTGGATGCCCAGGCTTGTAGCAATAGGTACAGATCACGACGTCTTTCTTGGGTTCTTGCTTCTTGGAAGGGCCTGGATATTGGGATGTAGTAGATTGAAAGGCTGCACTCTCAGAGAGGAAACTGGAGGTTTGCCTGACTTGTCTTTGTCGTTCTTCTTGCAGTGCCATAGCATATACTTGACCTAGATTTGGGAAGGGCATCATGATTAGGACGTTACCTCGCAACACAGTGTAACTCTCATTGAGACCCATCAAAAATTGAACCAAAACTTCTGATCTTCTGCATACTGATGTAATGCTTCATTGATTTTTTGATTGCAAGTGCACTTTCCACATCCACATCGAGGCAAACCACCAACCAAGGATAGCTCATCCGAAATCTTCTTGCATCTATTGAAGTTGATACATCTTGGCTTTGTTTGATTTCCCATAGCGCTCAATCAGCTCCTACCACATCGAACTTGGAGTTTTCGAATACAAAACGCTCTCTCGGATGTCTTTGCTCAGGGAATTGAACAGCCAAGAAATCACCATGTCTTGGCATCTTTTCCAGAACGGCAGTAGGGGTGAATCTTTCCCTGGTTGGTTGTAAGACCCATCAACGAACACCAACTTGTTCTTCGCCGAAAGTGCGATTGTCGCCGATCTTTTCCAATTCTCAAAATCTTCTCACTAAATGGCTCGGAGACCAGTGACTGCTCAAGATGGTCCGATGGGTGGATGAACAAGGGATCCGAAGGATCGAAAGTGAGGGGTTTCTTTGTATCTGCCATTTGAGCGAGAAGGAAGAGTGGACAGAAAGTAGGATTGAGGAGGGAGAAGGAGAAGAACTGAGTGCAAGGACAAAACCTGCTCTGATACCATGTGAACTCTCGAAGAAATTGATAGAAACAAGGGAAGAGGGAAAGAAGGGAGGAAGAATCTCTTTATGTTACTGATGAATGGAAAAGGTCAATCGAAAAATAAATACAGGAGAAGGCTTTAAATAGTCTGAAACAATAAAGTCCAACACAGCAAATACAACTCTACTCCTAATACAACACAGCTGGCACACCAACACAAATAAAATACAATTAATACACCAACACCCAAGTTCAATTGATAAAACATATTCAACCCCTTTTTTAAAAAAAAAAATTCATAAAAATACATACAAATCTTCTTCTTGCAAAAAATTACTAAGGGGTACCCTAATTTATGGTGAAATATTTTTTGGTACCCCAACTTTTAAAAACTAATTGTGGGGTACCCTAACTTTTAGAATTAGAAATAATTAGGTGAATTTCCGGCAAATGATTTGAATTCACCGGTGAGTTTTAGGCGGAAAATTGATTAAGTGTTTTTGTGGACAAAAATGTCCTTTGTTTTTGTGGACGAAAATGATTTGAATCAATCGGATTTTCGCCGGAAATTCACCTAGTAATTTCTAATCCTAAAAGTAAGGGTACCCCAAAATTAGTTTTGAAAAGTTAGGGTACCAAAAAATTGTTTCTTCAAAAGTTAGGGTACCTCTAAGTAATTTTTTGTTCTTCTTGGAAATTAAAGATTTCCCCAAACACTAATAATCTCTTTGAAATAACCCAAAAATTCTTCCATGAATTAACAAAATAGAGAAAATTGATACATTTATGCCTTAATTCCAAACTGATACAATTTAATGTTATGTGACTCAAGAAATTTAATGTATTCTTCTAGGTATGGCTTAGGGCACAGATATCTGCAATCACCCAACAAAAACACAAATTAAACCAACCAAACTCATCAATTACGTCCGAATTAATCCCCAAAACAATCGAGTAAAAAAAATAAAGCAAACCACAAAAACTCGCATGATCGACTTGAGATTAAGGGTTTCAAGAAAGGGGAAATTGGTAGGTTTTGGTAACCCAGATCAGTAAAGCCCATCTTCAACCATTGAAAAATTGATTGGCGGAGCCAAAACGTTGTTATCTTGACTCTCGACACCTTCTACTACTTTCTTCCCCTTTATCTCCTTCTTCTTCTTCTTCCCGAAATTCTTCCCAGAAATCATACTCATTATCGTTGAATTTCCTCTAAAAACAACCCACCAAATTCTTCCTAGAAAGATTGAGTTCTAATTCAAACCCAGATACCAAAACGCCTCGAGTTGGGGGAATCAATGCAAACTCATCATTATTTGTATACCCAGTAAAAGAAGTAGCGGAAAATTTAAACAAAATTCCAAAATTGATTTTGTTTAGAGAGAGGAGATGACAGAGGATAAGAGAAAGCAAGAGAAAAATAGGGAGGGGGATGGATTAGAGAGAGAAAATGAGAGTGGAGAGGGAGAAGCCATAGCCATGGCCATGTGAACTTGGCTGGATCGAAGGAGAGGAAAGAGAAAGGGGTTGAAAGAGAGAGAATAGAAATGGGGACAATGAGGTGGCAAGTCAAAGCTGATTGGGCAATTAATAAAGGTCAACGCACACTCCTCCGCCACCATGTCATAGCATCACCAAGTTGTTCAGTTCTTAACTCAGTGGCGTGCTACAGGAATCCAAGGGGCCCAAAGTTCAGATTATTGAGAAATGTTCGATCTCATTTCGAGCCAAATTGATACCTTTAATAAAGTATTTTGCGTGTTTTAGTCCCTTAATTATCAGTTAGTTATGTTGATTTTTGTGTTTTTGTAGGATAATCAAAGAGAAGCGGAAAAAGGGAGTCAAAAAGCTCAAAAACCCAACACCCAGATTGGTAGCGCCCACTACGAGCTGAACAGAAGGTCGTAGCACCCGCTACGACAACTGTAGCACCCGCGACCAAAGCGTAGCGCCCGCTACGAGCTGAGTAGAAGGTCGTAGCGCCCGTTACGACTGAGGTAGCGCCCGCTACGATCCTGAAAACGCGAAAATTAAAGTCCGCGACTGGGTTTAGGGTTTTGCTATATTTTTTTATTACTTTTTCCTCTTAAGTTTATTATACATACTAGGATTTCTATTAGCTGGAAAAAAAAAAGAGTTTATCATTAGTTTTAGAATATTTCATTAGTTTTAGTCTTAAGTTTCTTTCGTTTTCTTCCCATTCTTCGATTGTAACTTACGCTTCTTTAGTGAATTCAAGTTATGATTTTCAATTCTCGTTTCATTCTCGGTGTTACTCATTGTGGTTTAATTATCGCTATTCTAATTTCATTAGTATTAGTTCCACAAAAACTCTAAGTTTTAGCGAAGAGAAGGATTAAGGTTTCTTGAATTCTCCTTCGAGTGAGGATTCGGGCAGTATTAGTAATCCAAATCACGCTTTTTATTGTTTATTCGGGAGAAGATTAGTGATTCAAGATTAAGTAAAGTACAATGCATTCTAGGTCCATGTTTTCTTTCCTTGATTCCAGTATTCAATTCAATTTCAGTTCTTTATTTATTGCATTCTTAGTTATGATTTTTTCCTTTTAGTTTTTAATTTCTAATTCATGCTTAGGTTATTTTAATTGTTTTTCATTATTTACTGCTTTCGAATCAGAAACCTTACCAAACCAATTTCCTATTGTCTGACACACTATCCCTGTGGATACGACAACCCTACTCTGAAAATCCAAAATACACAACCGAACAATGGCGTCGTTGCTGGGGATGGCGTTGTAGATTAGGTTATTGGTTTTGTAAATAGTTCATTGCTTTCGTAGTTGTAATTTAATTCCGGAAAAAAAATGTGCACATAAAAATTGGAAAAAAATTAAGTTAGGGCTAGTTTCTAGTTTCCCCAATTTGAGCATGAAATTTTTTGGAGATACTTTTCTAGATTACATGACTATCTTGCTCAATATGAATCGTATGGTGTTTTTTATGATAAAGTGGATATTTTATGGGTATAGCTTCTATAAACCCTCACGAGACCTTCCTCGTCCACTTGGGCTGCCAAGGGGTTTAAAGGGCTTGTTGTATACGCTGAATGCAACCGTGATTCCTACGAAAGTGAGTTAGAGTAGCTTAGTTTTCTTTTTACTTTATTTTAGTTTGCTCGGGGCGAGCAAACCCTTGTGTGGGAGTTTTGTTCGGTCTCATTTTGAGCCGAAATGATACCTTTCATAAAGTGTTTTGCGTGTTTTAGTCCCTTAATTATCATTTAGTTATGTTGATTTTTATATTTTTGTAGGATAATCCAAGAGAAGCGGAAAAAGGGAGTCAAAAAGCTCAAAAACCCAATACTCAGATTGGCGCCGCCACTTAGTCGAATGTAAGGTCGTAGCACCCGCTACGCACACCAGAATAATCTGCATTATGACAAAGAATGGGAACTCAGAATTTTTCCGCCGAGAGCGTAACACCCGCTACGACAGCTGTAGCACCCACAACCAAACCATAGCACCCGCTACGATAGTGTAGTGCCCACTACGAGCTGAACAGAAGGTCGTAACGCCCGCTACGACCCTGAAAACACGAAAATTTAAGTCGGCGCCTGGGTTTAGGGTTTTGTTATGTTTTTTTATTACTTTTTCCCTCTTAAGTTTATTATATATATTAGGATTTCTATTAGCTGGAAAAAAAAAAAGAGTTTATCATTAGTTTTAGTATTAGTTTTAGAATAGTTCATTAGTTTTAGTCTTAAGTTTCTTTAGTTTTCTCCCAATTCTTCTGTTGTAACTTACGCTTCTTTAGTGAATTCAAGTTAAGATTTTCAATTTTCGTTTCATTCTTGTTGTTACTCATTTTCGTTCAATTCTCGCTATTCTAATTTCATTAGTATTAGTTCCACACAAACTCTAACTTTTAGTGAAGAGGAGGATTAAGATTCCCTGAGTTCTTCTTTCGAGTGAGGATTCGGACAGTCTTAGTAATCCAAGTCACGCTTTTTCTTATTTGTTCGAGAGAAGATTCGTGATTCAAGATTAGAGTAAAATACAATGCATTCCAGGTCGATGTTTTCTTTCCTTAATTCCAGTATTCAATTTAATTTCAGCTCCTTATTTATTGCATTCTTAGTTATGTTTTTTTCCTTTTAGTTTTTAATTTTCGATTCATGCTTAGGTTAGTTTAATTGTTTTTCATTATTTACTGCTTTTGAATCAGAAACCTTACCAAACCAATTTCCTATTGTCTGACACACCATCTCTGCGGATACGACAACCCTACTCTTAAAACCCAAAATACATAACCGAATAAGAAACAAATCTAAAATTCAAATTATTAAGTCTATTATTGGTCAAAGTTCAGATTACTTAAATCCAATTTTCCCAATAATAATCTTGCAAACAAGTTTTATTTAATGTAGTTTCTCTTCTATCTATTTACAAAATGAATTGAAACACGGGAAATAAAACGAATTGCTTAATTTATATTTGTCTGTATAGGAATATGCGTATTGAGTTTTGGCTCATTTGCGAAAGGATTTTTTGACGTTAATTATACCAATTTTGGGGGTATTTGATACTAATAATACAAACTATTTTCTTGGATAGTGACAGTACCAACTATCGATCTATTTTCATCCAGCAGAACACCGCCGAGTTGTTAAGGTTTTATCTCATCAAAAAGATGACGTAGCTCCATAATGTGTGACTTGAAACGCAAATTAGTGTCTACGTCAACATTTACTACAGAAGCTTTGCCTTCCACGTCACGCTATGTCATCTTTCCATTAGTCAATACCATACCAAATCGGTAATGTATTGCTGGTGGAAAAAAGGTCTATAGTTGGTACTGCTAGTGTCCAAGAAAATAGTCTTTATTACTAGTGTCCAATACCCCCAAAGTTTGTATTATTGGCATCCAAAAATCCTTTGCGAAAATATGTTTTTGTGTTTTATTTTTAGGTGGTGCTTCTAAGTATGCTAAATTATACCCGGATAAGAAGTCAGGTTAGACAGGAAGCTGTGAATTCCCTAATGTTTTGTCTGAAATTAGCTAACTTTTATTGCATGAATTTCTTTATGTTGGGTAAAGTATTCTTGAACAATGTCAACAAATGTACCTTTCCACGTTGGTTGTGTATACAAATAAATAAGAACTGTTAGGGAATAATTTGAGGTTATATATAATGTTTTACTCTTCCTTTGGGAATTGTGATTGATGTGTTGGTGTCTTGTTTTGATTCATTAACCTAGTCGTCTGTTTGTACGGCGTTAATGCTCTCGGGTTCTTTAATCCGTTGCACTAATTTTGGATTAAGGGATGTTTATCTTTAATATGAAGTTGGTTTAATCTAAGGGCATTACAAGAATGCTCGTGTAATTCACATGCTAGAAATTACAGTTTGTAACGCTGGTTTGGTGTATTAATGTACATTAATTTATTGAATTATTTATATATTGCCATGGATTTTAATAAATATGAAAAAAGTACAGACAAAAGTACAACAAAAAATTACTCGAAGGTACATAATATTTGGGGAAATTATTTTTCGGCATCTTAACTTTTCAAAATTCATTTAGAGGTCCCCTTAATTTTTGGGTTAGTAATTATTAAGTGTTTTTCCGACCATCAAAAATTATAAGTGTTGTACAAATATTATAATTGTATTAAAAGATATTTACATAAAACTAATTTCATTTACCCTCTTAAAAGAGACTTTTACTATCAAGCAACATTTGCCCCATAATTATTCAAACTTAAATTACACCCAAGTGTATTTGCCTAAATCGGAAATACACTCGACTTGTATATTGCCATGGATTTTAATAAATATGAAAAAAGTACAGACAAAAGTACAACAAAAAATTACTCGAAGGTACATAATATTTGGGGAAACTATTTTTCGGCACCCTAACTTTTCAAAATTCATTTAGAGGTACCCTTAATTTTTGGGTTAGTAATTATTAAGTGTTTTTCCGACCATCAAAAATTATAAGTGTTGTACAAATATTATAATTGTATTAAAAGATATTTACACAAAACTAATTTCATTTACCCTCGACTTGTATATTTAACGCCAAATTTATTCGAGCCCGAAATACATGTGTCCTGTATTTATCCTAATTAGATATACAGTCGATCTAATATTTAACATGCCCTCGAAACAATAGGTATAATAGCTTAACTTTTATTTGATGCAAGACTCCTTAATTATTGAGTTCTAGGGCAACTTAGTAAATTTATGAGTAAGCGTAAGCTACAATCCTACAAAACAAGTTGCAAGCTACTTATTTTACTCAAGGGCAAAAGAGTAGAATCATGTGTGGACATAAACTACAAGACAAACTGCTGATTAATTATTCTATGTAAGGGTTAAAGAATACATTCGTGTGTAAACATAAACTAACAAGCTGACAGACAACTTTCACAACAACAAAAAGTGACCTTTTTATCATAGGTAAGGAGAAAAAAGAGAAAACAGGGACATATATAGATATTCAACAGAAGTTGCACACAAAAAGACGCTACTTTAGGGGAACATGGCAAACAACAATTCTAAATGCAGCACGGCTCATACAGTTGACTGGGCATTATGACCACACCAAAAAGAAATCAAAAGACAGGCTATGTTCTTTTGTCAAGTTAGGTTCAAGTTAAGTCATTTAAGTCAGGATAAGGAATGATAGAATAGATTTGAATCAAGTTAATGGTTAGATAGAAATATGTTATCAATAAAATTTGAAAATTTTAAGAAAAAAATGAAAAAGTTATAGGTATTAAAAAAATGAATTGATTTGAAAATAAAATAATATTATTTGAATTTTTTATTTAAAAATTTGTTTTTAGTTTTGATATTTTTTAGGAAGTTGGGTTAGATTACGTAAAAATAAATTAAGTTAAATTAAATTAGATTAGTTAGATTAAACCCAACTAAATAATAGGGCCAACGTGGCAACATCTGCAATCTTCATATACATTAACCAAGCAACGATGCTGTCTGGGGTTGATTCTCAGCCTCTTCATTGTTCTCTGCCTATCAGGCTATCACCATATCGTGCTGTCTGAAAGAATTTCTTTTGTTACTCTAAGCCATCGACGTATCTTTCACTACAATGTAGAATGTAATCAAATGCAATTACACATGAGGATCCAAATCTCGGCGATCATTCTTGAACAAAGTTCAACATCATCCATACAATAGAAGATATCAACAAGCAATAGGCTGAAGCCTGCAAATCACGGAATATCCTCCACCAAAAAAGACATCGCAAACTAATTTGGCCTACTTCAAACAGTGCCCAAAAAAACAAACTAAAATCACAGTGTGTTTTCTAGGAGAAGCTAACAGTGCAGGATAAGAGAATCGCTCATCCTGGAGTGCTTACATTCAACCCAAGTTTATGAGCAATAAAGACAACTCATTTGAGCTATGCCTGCCAAAGGCAGGTTTTCAAAAAGGTGGATTTATTTCCAAACTATACATTCTGCTAGAGCAGGAACATATGCAACTAGGAAACGTGAAATATGCTGTTATGCACAATGCATCAGATTCTGTTCAAAATTTAAAATTATTTTTGCTGTTGTTGTTGCTATGATTCTTTCTAGGCTTTCTAGCTTTGGTATAGGAAGCTCCTCACCGCAAATTGCTATCAGTTTTAGAAGCTTCGAGAGATACAGATGAAGATGATTCTCTTCCACTAGGAATATATGACCATGCCAAAGCTGCACTGCCGATGGTAATTGCAGCAGCAATTGAGCCCCAAACCCACTTCTGTCTCCTCCTCCTCCTCTTTTGTCTTTGAGATCGAGCTGCCTCTGTAATACCATGTTGAAAAAGGTTTATAAATAACCAATTCCAGTGAAACAATACTCCATGCTATATAATTAGCAACGAAGCAGAAATCAAATTGAAAATCTCATCAACTCAAGGTAAATAACAGAGACAACAACGAAAGGAAAAGCGATAGTCAACAGGTTAAAATCACAGAGATCTCCAGTAGCCTGGAGCAAATACTTCCTCTGCAATGTTCATCAGTAAGACAGCACCATTACACTACTATCATCATAAAAATCCATGACAACCCATCCCATCATTGTTAATTCTCAAATTTATCAGAAAGAAATATTTTGACATAAGCTCTAGACTGCTGGAAATTAAAAACTTCACACAAAGGAATCAGGTGGAATGCTCAAACTTTTAAATTTCAACGGCACTAGAATAAATTTGTAATGTGGCAGGCTCTCAATCAACATGAGAGAACAATATATGAGTACAAATGCAGCACTACAATAAATAATATCAATATCTCTAACATAGCATCAATACAAGCAATAAAGCAACCACAGTGGAAATACATAGGAGACAAGCAAATGGTAAAAAACAAAGTGTGGAGTTCAAGCTCCACCAGTTTCATGCGATCAGTCATTTTGAGTATCAAACTGATAGAACATAAAAATTATAACTTACCTATGGCTTCTTGGTTCCTCTGAGACATCTCCCTATTCATGGCCTCATAGTAGTTCAACCTGTCACTTAGACGGGCAATTTCAAAGTTCTTAACCTCCAGCTGGGCCTCCATTTCTATTTCAGCTTCAGCTTTTGCAACTCCCCTCCCAATAGACTCGGACACAAAACGAGCAAGATGGATTTGTCGACAAATCTCTTCCGCAGGATCAATATCTGATTGGCTATTTGATAAATCAGTAAGATCTGCAGGAAGAATCAAGCCAACAGACCTTAACTTCTCCCTCAGTATTTCCCACTGACTTCGCATGATATTCAATGCTTCTTCTGCTTGCTTTCTCCTTTCAATTTCCATGAGCAAGCTCAGCCTCATTTCCCGCAGCTCAAGCTCAACATCTGTAATAGTGCGCTGTGGTTGTCGCCCACTATCAGAGGACAGTTCTAAAATGACAAAACAGGGAAGCACATCAATATTTAGAAAATGGCATTTATCTATGAATCAGCTACATCCGCCTATTATCTTAAAATAATTGCCGTGTATAAAGCACTATGACCCATTTGTAAGTACAAAGACAACACAGCACCCATCATGTAAAAATGGAAAGAAATAAGTGAAGGCATACATTCATGGAAGTCACTGCCAACTCTATTCCAAGGTTGTGAGAGCCAGTAATAAAAAAAATGTCATGATGTCCCTCAACTGTAAGATATCACCAAACCCCCAACAAAACCAAAGAGAATTTGATGGAGGGATGAAGGCTCAAAGTAAGGCAAATCCTGAGCTTCTACGACTCCAGGCATAATCATTTATCACTAAAGCTTTCACGAACAACAACCATCAAGGTGGTTTGCTTCATTATTTAGCCATCTCTCCATCAGTCTCTCCTCACTACCTAAGAAGCACATACACTCTTATTTGCCTTGTTTGTTCATGTCCAGCACATATTGGACACTGACCCTTAGGCACTCTATGGACACTCTATGGACACTGTCAAACACTTGCCATAAATACACATAGCACAAAGAAAAAGGTTTTTGCTATTGGTAACTGTAGAATGCACATACTATGAATTATTTGTGACTGTTTTCACCCAAAGCCCAAACACAACCTATTCTAAGGTTGAAGGCATAAAACATGTTATAAACACATAGGTAGTAGAATAAATATACTTTCATCACCACATGTCATGTCTTAAGTTTTTCAAAAATCGTGTATCCCAATGTCTGTGTCATTTGGTATCCATGTCACATATGAGTGCCCATGCTTCCTAGCTCACTACTCAACAATGGCTAACTCCTAATATCTGTAGCTCAAGCCCTCTCTTCGCTCAATTCAAATCATAAAGAGAGCGAAAGTGAAAAGCCTTTGTGCAGTGTCCTACAGGGAACTAATGTTTCACAATGCGCTCTTCAGTTAGTAGGCCAAAGAACTCCGGGAAATCACATACAGAAGTCAAGCACCTAATCTCAAATCTTCTTTTCCTATTTACCCCTATAGTGAGTATAGCTAAAATCTTAATCAAATTACCTTCAGCAGCATCGAAGAACTCTCCTCCGGAAGCACTCATCTTTGTTGGAGCGATGCAATCCTCACCGTCTGTAGTACTAGTGCAGCTCATGGAATCCTGAGGGTCAAAGAAATCCTCATTCTCACCACAATCTCGATCCAAACAGGAACCAATCACAAGATTAGGCTCACTATTTTCAATCTCATCCCTCAAATCTCCATTCAAGGCATCAATTTCAACCTTCTGAGAGGCAAATTCACCATTAGAGCTCCTATTCTCAAGTTCCACATCTCTCAAGACGGTATCAACAGAGAAGCTTCTAGAATGTGCAGTGATCATCTTGGGTTCAGCCTCATCTCCCTCGCCTTCCTTGTTCCCTGAAGCTTCTAGGACGTTCTTCTCAGAGAAGCTCTTCAAGAGGCGAGGACCACGACGCTTGTGGTTGATAATATAAGGGGAAGAAGGAGGAAATGAGGTTGGAGAATCAGGAAGAGGCGTAGATTCGGGTGTAGCGTACAATGCCGGCGACATATAAGGCCTCGTCGTTGTCTTCTTTTCTTGCGTCTCCGCCACCGTTCTCGAACGCCGAAGCTGTCGGGGATGCGGCGGCGGAATATCGAGCTTCTTGCTGTACGATCTCAAATCATTCGACGTCGTATTAAGCCTTGAATTCGGATCCGAATTACTATCCTTATTCTTCGTCGACGTCAACGATTTCGATGCTCCAGGATCCAACAATCGATCCAGCGCAATTGCTGAGAATGTTGGCATCGTTGTCGTAGACTCAATCCTACCTCTGCAATCAATCAACCACAAACAAATTCAATCAAACTCAATAAAGCTGCGTACAAATTCAAAACGACCAAATGAATTCATCGTAATTCAATGAAGTTTCAGAAACCAAATTGATAACCCTAGAAAATTGAATTCGCCGCCATTGTTGTTACCTTACACTCTCCAAGAATAGAGAGAGAAAAAAGAGGGGGAGAGAGACAGATTGAATCTCAGAACCCTAGATGAGAGATAGAGAGATAGAGGGTGGGAGGGAGGGAAAAAAAGAAAGAAGCGGTGATAAAAAGGAAACGACGCGTACATGTTTGAACCTCCCTCTCCTTAACCTTGGGAGAAGGTTTGGAAAGCACGAGACCAACCCTTTTTCCTTTCTTTTTTTTTCCTGTCTCACTTCATTTATTTATATTTATTTATCACTTTTTAAATTTTAAAAAAACGTTTCTTTACCTTTTAAAATTTTAGAGGAGAGAAAATTAGAGGGGATGTGTACAGAGGGATGGCCGCACAATTTGAATGTATAGGTTTTGTTATTTGAAAAGTCAAATATAACCCTATGAGGTTGAAGAGGCAGAGTGAAAACACGAAAGGGTAAAATTGACTTTGCGTGGGTGATTAGATTTAGAGCTAAGAGAGCACACGAGAAGCTCGTTTACAAAATAATAATCACGACGACGCGGATTAAGGTTTTTGTCTTGGAGGAAAAGATACTTGAAACGTTGTCGTATGTGGAGGAATGGCTGATTTTTTTGGTGGGGGGTTGGTGCCCATCAGAATCTTCCTCTCAAAGATGGTGGAAGGTTGCGGAATCGTGTCTTGCTGAGGAGGGCACCACAATTTGATTTACTCCCTCCTTCCCAAATAATTTCTCGCTTTTATTTTGTCATGGTCTTGGAGATAAAACTTTGATTAGAAAACACGCAATAATGAATTTAAGTTTGATTAATTGGATTATATAAAATTTGTAGATCTCTATTAAGAGAGTCAAAATTTATCACTTTATTTTACTAAATTTTCAATAGTGAGCATAAGTTTGACTCATATTAATTAAAAAAAGTAGGTGGATTCTACTTAATAATATAATTAATTTGGTTATTTTGATAAAAAATGATGTGGATGAGGAGAGAGAAAAAAAATATGATTAAAATATTAGTGTGTTAAACTCGTTTTCAAACTTGTCTCGCGAGACTGACGGCGAGATTCTCGCAAGATGAGTCTCATTCTCACCACTGAAATGTTCTATACGACTTCATTTCATTCTCATCTCATGTCATGTTAGCAGTGAATCGAATTTAAACTCACCATTGCAGATGGCCTTAAACTTTCAATTTTTATCTTAACCAAATTTATAATGTTATGTTCAAGTAAAAATATTTTTCATTACAAATCTTATAGTGATCATGTAAAACCTCAAAAAATGTCGTTATGTTTACCGTGTTAAATTACCTGACGTGCGTTTTTTTCTGTTAAATATATTTATGTTTTCACATGGAGATTTTAGGGTCGTGAGTGGGTTACTTGAAATTTTTAGTAACTGAAAAATATTAGTTAGGGAATTTTTTGTTATCGGATAATTTTTTATTAGAATTTGTTTGTAGGATCTGTTTTAGAAAAGGTGTTGTTTTTAGGAGAGAGCTTTTATGAGATGTGTTAAATAAATTTAGTTTTTTTTTTCTAACCTTCTAACATAGTTTTCCCTCTAAAATACCCTATTCCCCCCCCCCCCAATTGGTTTAAAAACCAGATTAATTACAATCTTCTCCTGCACGCTTCTCTCTTTCTCTCTCTCCTCCCTCCCTTTTTCTATTTAAAATCGATGCTGCTATTGTTGTGCATTGTACACTACGTCGAGCCCTACGTCCCTCTCCCGTCTCTTCAACATCACCATCACACGCCTTCTTTTCCTCTCCCTCCGTTCTTCGTCCAACCACCGCCCCATGACATTTCTGACCACCGCGCCGCTGCACTACTGACCGCTTCGCCGCCAGAACGCCACCAACCAACCCCAAAACACCCCCTTTTTTCAGCTCGGTTTTGGTTCAGCCCAGCCACGCCACCCTTCACCACCACAGCAGCACCGCCAGCTACCCTCAGCTCCAGACACCGACGACCACCGCCCCCAACTCCAGCGAGGACAATGCCAGCTCTGATGTTCTTCCCCACTCTCTTTTTATTTCCATTAATGTTCTGTCAGCTACCACCTCATCGCTGCCAACAACCGAAAAACAATATTTAACTTCTTTTGGGATTAATTTCAGAAAACTTCCTTTTGGTATTTATTTCAGAATGTATTTTTTTTAAAATCTGTTTTTGGTTTTATTTAACTTTTTTTGGGATTATTTGCATTGATCGGTTTTTGTTATTAATGTTAAGTCGTCTTTATCTCAGTAATTGTAATTAACATAGGCATCTTATATAAAAGTTAAAATTTATCTTAGTAATTGTAATTAACATGGGCATCTTAAATAAAAGCTAAATTCTCAATAATATCCTAAACCCTAAAAACCCATCAGGTTTAATGTGGGATTATATATTTTTTAAGCCAAATTTTATGCAATTATTGACTTATTATTTGAGATTAAAAGTAGACTTTGTAAGATGGGCATATTGACTTAGATGGTCTTATCATACATATTTTGACTCAATTTTCAGTCTTGTATGTTATTGCCTGTATATGCAACTAAAACAATCTAAATTTGATAGAGATGTGTGTAAACACAAATTTCGAGCCTGAAATAAATAAAGACAAGAAATTGAGAAACAAATATAATTTGTATTAATATTCGAATGTATGTAGGTACAATCTCTATATTAAATACAATAATGATGATCCTCTGATTCGATCTCCTGAAATTTGGGTGAGCCGAGGGCGCAGTCGCTTAATCTCGATCTCGAATGCAGGTTTAGCTGAAAGACTCTTGTAGTAGTTCTTGAGCTGAAGGTCCTAAGTGTTGATCTCCTTGATGCTTGGTAGCCGGAGGTTGCTCGAAGTCTAACCATCTGCAGGTTGACTGTCAGTTGCAGTTCTTCAAGTTCTTGGATGCGAGGGCTTGAGTGCTTGATCTCGATGAACTAGACGAGGAAGATGACTGCAGTCTTTGATTTGAAGAACAGAAGTTGTTGAACTAGCCGACGTTAGTCCTTGACGCTTGTAGCTGGAGAGTGTCTGTAGTTCGATCTTCTGAAAGCTTTGCAGGTCTTGCTGAAGAACTCTGAAGCAGTTCTTGATCTTGACGCGGTAGAGGCTTGAAGACTCGATCTTGAGCTTTTGCAAACTTCGATCCTTGGCGCTTGGTAGCTGGAGACTGCTGGCAGTTTGATCTTCTGAAGCCTCTGGAGTGGAGAATGCCGAATGCCGCCGGGGGTAGACTGCAGAGTGTCTTGAAAATGAGGGAGATGACCCCTATTTATAGGCTCTGGAGGCCTAAGGTTGCCTAGGGTTTGAGTCGGCTTTGGGCTTGGGCCCAAATTAATTAATTATCCCTTTATTTCATAAAAAAATAATTATGATTTTCTGCATCATAATTGACACGTGTCACGATGCTATTGACCATGAAATATTTCCATTTAAAATTTAATTAAATGGACTGTCGTAATTAATTTAACACGTGGCAGCTAAATAAATTTAAATTATTTTCCACGTGTCATTTTCTGATTTGCCGACAAAATTTTTGCCTCCTACAGATGCCCCCTTCGAGAGTCAGTCGCGAACACGAATTTTGAGTGTTTGAAGCGGCTGAGTCTCGAATATAATTTGTATTTAGCGAGCACACTATTGTTCCTAAATTTCAGCTGGGCCAAACGGAGTGCGCCGCTGATTTGAAGGACAAGGATGTCATCTTGGAGCAGAATTCAACCAACTCGACTACGATGCCCCCACATTGCATGCTTGAATGAAGTTGTCAACCAGCCTGAGTATCTTATTGATGGTGCTGACTTGAAGCAAACCACTAACATGAAGATCTTGGCAAGCCAGAGTGCGACTTGAAAGCCCAAAGTTTTGATGACTTGGAAGTCGATCCATTTTTGCACTTTTAACTTGAGAGTTTATGTTGTGATGATGTAAAAGTCTTTAACCTTGTCGACTTTGGAGTCTTGCACGAGTGAGTTATGGACTTTACTAACTTAAGAGTCTCTCTTATTAATTTATGAGTCTTTATCTATCTTGACTCGGGAGTCCTTCATCTTGTTGACCTATGAGTCTTTAACTTTCTAGACTTGGGAGTCATGCATCCTGTTGACTTGTGAGTCATTGAATTTTGCTAGTGTATGAGTCATTCATTTTGACTTGAGAGTCTTGAACTCATGAATCTTTTATCGTGGGTGACTTGGGAGTCTTTTCTTTGGTGATCTAGGAGTCATTGCTTTTGTTCACCTTAAAATTTGATTTTGACAACTTGGTAGTCTTGAATTTGGTTGACTTGGAAGTCATCAATTTATTTGACTTGGAAGTCGGTTGGTCCGATGACTTAAAAGTCTGAAGTTTGTTGACTTGAAATTCTTTAATTTTTGTTCACTTGGAAATCGGTGAATTTAGTGACTTGAGAGTCTTGGAATTTGTTGATTTGAGAGTCTTGAATTTTTGCTGACTTGGAAGTCATTGTCTTCTTTTTTCTTGACTTTTGAGTCTTTCATTTTGTTGATTTAAATTTGGATGACTTGTGAGTCTATGATTTGAAAGTTTTGAATTTCGATTTGGGAGTCTTTAACTTTGGTGACTTGAGAGTTTGACTTGAAAGCCTTGGGTTTGGACTTTTACGAGTCTTTCGCGATGATGACTTGGAAGTCTTGGATTTTGTCTTGGGAGTCTTTAGTACTTTTGGTGACTTGAAAGTCTTTTTCTTGAAAGTTTGGGATTTGGACTTGTGAGCCTTTGGTTTTGATGACTTGGAAGTCTTGGATGTTGACTTGAGATTCTTTAATTTTATGGATGACTTGAAAGTCTTGAATTTTTGACTTGTGAGTCTTGATTTGGATGACTTGAAAGTCTTGAATTTTTTGACTTATGAGTCTTGATTTGGATGACTTGGAAGTCTTGAATATTTTGACTTGGGAGTCGTGATTTTTTCCCTTGACTTAAAAACTTGTAATAAGTTCAATCGGATTCGTCACTCTCGTCTTCATCAAACACGATCTTGCCTTCATTTTTAAACATCATCACAAGCTCCTTAAAAGTTAAACACTTCTCCAACGGATGGCTAATGATCCTATGGTACTTGCAGTATTTAGGGTCATTGATTCTTCCGACTTCATTTGGACGCTTCGACTTTGGAAGTTTAATAATTTCTTCTTCAAGAAGTTTATCAAGTATTTTAGGTGTATCACTGTCAGAAAAAGGATATTCTTTCTCTTCAAAAATCATGGATGAAGGAATTTGTTTTGACGTGCCCCCGAGTGAAGTTTGCTTCTCCTTGGCACTTGGTCTTCTTGCATCATGTTTGAAAATTGTGAGCTCCATGTCATGTGCCCGCGTTGCTAAGTTCTGAAAGGTTTTTGGCTTAGCCACCTTGAGGACGTAGAGCAAATCCCAGTGCATACCTTGAGTGCAATATCGACGACTGAGGCTTCTGTGAGGCGATCCTTGCATTTGAGACTAAGGGACCTCCAACGATGAATGTATTCAAGGACTGGCTCATCATCCCACTGTTTAGTATTTGTCAGCTCTGTCATGCTGACGACTCGTTGAGTGTTGTAGAACCTGTTGAGAAACTCTTTCTCCATTTGTTCCTAACTATTGATTGATTCAGGCTCTAGATTAGGATACCAGTCGAATGCGATCCCCTTCAGAGTGCGGACGAATTGCTTCACTAGTCGATCTCCTTCTGTGCCGGCATTGCTAAAAGTCTCGATGAAATGAGCAACATGCTGCTTGGGATTACCCTTTCCATCAAATTGATTGAACTTTGGGGGTTGATATCCTTGTGGCATTCGAAGGGCATCAATCCATTTTGTGTATGGCTTCGTGTACAAGTGAGTCTTGTTTGACCCCTCCCCGAGTTGAGCCCGCACTACATTTGCCACCAAGTTTTGAATCTGCTCCACAGTCAGTGATTCTGAAGATGAGTTACTCTTCTTGTCTTCCCCATCGCCATCACCTTTGGAAGACTCTTTGTCATATTCCTCTTTGTCAGAATCTTCATCGGAGTCTTGATACAGGCGCTTCTCTATCTTCTTCATTAGTTTTGCGATTTGCTCACTTTGTTCGCTGATCTTCTTGTCTTTCTCTTCACTTTCCATGGTGAGCTTAATTAACAAAGCCTCAAGTTCAGTTATCTTTGCTTCCATGTTGACAGCCATCACGTTGCTTGGATCGAAGGTCGAATTTGACTTCTTGGAGAAAGAGATGAGAGGCAGAGATGTCCCATCGAGCGTGCCAAATTTGTAAACACAAATTTCAAGCCTGAAATAAATAAAGACAAGAAATTGAGAAACAAATATAATTTGTATTAATATTCGAATGTATGTAGGTACAATCTCTATATTAAATACAATAATGATGATCCTCTGATTCGATCTCCTGAAATTTGGGTGAGCCGAGGGCGCGGTCGCTTAATGCCGATCTCGAATGCAGGTTTAGTTGAAAGACTCTTGTAGTAGTTCTTGAGCTGAAGGTCTTAAGTGTTGATCTCCTTGATGCTTGGTAGCCGGAGGTTGCTCGAAGTCTAACCATCTGCAGATTGACTGTCCGTTGCAGTTCTTCAAGTTCTTGGATGCGAGGGCTTGAGTGCTTGATCTCGATCAATGAATTAGACGAGGAAGATGATTGCAGTCTTTGATTTGAAGAACAAAAGTTGTTGAACTAGCCGACGTTAGTCCTTGACGCTTGTAGCTGGAGAGCGTCTGTAGTTCGATCTTCTTAAAGCTTTGCAGGTCTTGCTGAAGAACTCTGAAGCAGTTCTTGATCTTGATGCGGTAGAGGCTTGAAGACTCGATCTTGAGCTTTTGCAGACTTCGATCCTTGGCGCTTGGTAGCTGGAGACTGCTGGCAGTTTGATCTTCTGAAGCCTCTGGAGTGGAGAATGCCGAATGCCGCCGGGGGTAGACTGCAGAGTGTCTTGAAAATGAGGGAGAGGACCCCTATTTATAGGCTCTGGAGGCCTAAGGTTGCCTAGGGTTTGAGTCGGCTTTGGCCTTGGGCCCAAATTAATTAATTATCCTTTTATTTCATAAAAAAGTAATTATGATTTTCTGCATCATAATTGACACGTGTCGCGACGCTATTGGCCATGATATATTTCCATTTAAAATTTAATTAAATGGACCGTCGTAATTAATTTAACACGTGGCAGCTAAATAAATTTAAATTAGTTTCCACGTGTCATTTTCTGATTTGCCGACAAAATTTTTGCCTCCTACAATGTGTTTTCCTTGTTTTTTAATATGGCAACCTTTTGTTACTGGTATTTTCATGCCGTTGGATTCAATGGTTTCTGTTTTGGAGACTATCAAGTTGGTGGACACGATAGATATTTAGGCAGTTTGGTTTGTGTATGTAATTTTAATGATGTAACAATTGTGATGTATGTATTTTCTTTTGTAATTCTATTGTAATATGGGGAGTGGACTTGTGAATAATGGTGTGGTGGGTAAGGGCCCTATAGATTTGGGGGAGGACCCTATAGGGTCTGCGGTGATGGTTAAAGCATTCTGCTGTTGGCTTCAAGTTGGAGCTACATCAGAAACGTATCTCAATTGTGAAGGTAAGTATGGCTATCTAATTTACTTGGGAGAAGGTGATTGAATACGTAAATTACAGTAAATGCAAATATAGTGAATTTGAATAAGGTAAACTTATAAAGATTCGAATATCAGGTATAGTGAAAGCGAGTATAGTGAATGCGATGAAATAAAGGTATATGTGACTTACCTTAATGACGAACAGTGATTAATTATATCAAGAACGGTGATGTGAATTGAATCTGCAGGAATTCAAAGTAGTTTTTGAATATATCAATTACAATGAACGCAATCAATGTAGAACCCAATAGGTTTGAATATCTATATAATAATGAATTGATACTTACCTTAATGAGAGAATGAATTGGGAATGTCAATAGTCAATTGAGACGAACACCGCGAAGATCAATTGTGATTCTGGAATGAATTGTGAGAGTATTGTATTTATATGTTTTGAAAAAAAGTAATGAATGTACTTGACCTAGCATCAGTTGCGCCGGATATTTTATTATTTGGAATATGAGCAGTTGTAAACCTGAACAAAGTCCAAAACCATATGGGATTTGTAAAAGTTTATTTTTTTAATTCTAAAATAAAATTAAATTCGAAACAGTTATGTAACAGCTGTAAATGGGGTTAGAGTCCAAAGCAGCCAAGGTTCCAATTAAAATCTGGTTGAAAATAAATTAAAAATTATTAAAAATGGGGTCAAAGTCCAACGATTTTGATTTTCATCAATTATTTCTATGATTTTCTGAAATTATTAAAAAAATTTCTAAAAATTGGATTTTTCTTAATTGTGATTGACTGAAATTCCTTGAAGCGCTCTCGTTGCAGTATTTGCTGGGCCCCACATAGATTGTCATTATAAGTATATAGATTAAGTTTCGTGATTTTATTAAGTTTTTATAATTATTATTAAGTTTCATATTATTATTATTAAGTTCCAAGTTATTACTAAGTTTTCAAATTATTATCAAGTTTTTGTATTATTGTTAAGTTTTCATGTTATTATTATGTTTTCATATTATTATAAAGTTTCATATTATTAGTGTTAAGTTTCATGTTGTTATTAAGTTTTCCTTGTTGTTATTAAGTTTTCATGTTAGGGTTCACATCTTTAAGGGTTAGTTATAATGGCCTTGGAACCCTAGGAACATGCTAGGAAACCCTAAAATGTAGTTTTGAATAAGATTGTATCATTATGTGACCTACCATGCTCTTTAAATGTTATAATGGCATAATTGTAATTTTTGTGAATAGTGCCATACAAGTTTACATGTTTAGGGTCACATTAGTTTAGTTTTATTCGAATTACTGTTATTATGATGTTATATCATTTTTGAAATGCCATGTTATGTAAGTATGTATTTCTATGGTACGTTTGGAGTGCATTAGGCTTGATTGCAATGAACTAGCGTGTTTGTGATATCGTTACTTTAATGCGCTCTTTGAATTACTAACTCTTTGGGGAAGGTTAAGATAGGATGGGAAGTGATTAGCTATTAGTGTTAGAAATATTGATTTTAGGCCGTTTTTAATCTAGGATCGAGTGAGTTACCCAAGTAGAAGCTCCTGTCAATTTCTACGTGAAGTGTATTCCATATTCAGGTAATGTTTATGCCCTAATCCCCTTGGATGTTCTTTACTGTTTTTTATTGATTTCTATATTCGGAACTTACATCCCGAAAGGGACTTTATTTGAAACTTGACTGTCTATTTTGTTAAGAAGGTTGTGTACTTTGATTTATAAAGTATTGGATAGTCCTTTGGTTTGTGTTGAAAACGTGTTGGTTTGGAATTGTTGTATAAAAGTGTTGGTTTTGGGAAATGTTGAGTGTCACTGGAATGAACTAGGAATGTAAACCTGACTAAATTAAAGAATATGAGTATAAAGCGGGTTCGGGCAGTCTCCTCAAGACTAGGTCGTTACCTGTGAGAGAGACTGTCAAGTGCGATGGGCATCCGGATTTTGAATAGTGGTTGTGGATTGTTGAGAATGAGAATGATGTGGAAAGTTGTTGGAAAGAAATATGTATGGTTGGCGAGTCAATTAACTTCGAGGGGCAATACGGAAGCCCCGCCTGCTCTAAAAATATGGAAACAGTAAGGTTATCTGGTGGAAGTGTTTTGAAAATGTTTGAACTGTTTCCCCTTCCCTTAAAATGTCTTGAAATGAATTATATAATGTTTTGACTGTTAGGAGTAGACATTATTGAGGTTTCCCCCTCATGTGTTTAAATGTTTTGTTTTCAGGTGATGATCTTTATGCTTGAGACGGGAACTAGCAGTGAGGCTTGACTTGTTAGTTTAGTTCTTGAGTTGTATTAAAAGTTTGAAAGACTTGAAGTTGTTAATGTTTAGTTCAAACTCCTAGGTCGTTTAATTGTTTTCTTTTTCCGTTGTCAAACAGTTATAGCTTCCCTTTTTGCCTTGTATTCCTTCGGGGATACGACAATGACGCCCGTTTTAAAATGAAGACTTCCGCAAATTTTCCATTATCGTTACCTTTGACTTTGAATTTTTGGGGCGTTACAGAATGTACAATAACTCAATATATAATATGAAAATTAATTGTCAAAATTTAAAAATTTTGAACTTATTAGTCAAATTAGGATAATTTATTTGGGACGAAAGGGAGTAATTTATTTTTCCTATGGAAAGAAATCATAGAATTCTCCTAGTGTCATTGAGGCCCCGGTTCTTTTATACGGTTGGTTGCGGTGTGATAATGGTGCGGTGCGATGGAATTTGAAAAGGTGTGGTGAGTTGGTGATGAAAGTTGTGATAGATGGCATAGGTTAAGAGAGACAATGTGAAAAGTCGAGGAGAAAAGTGAGGATCAGAGAGAAAAATTAAAAGATATATTGGTAATGATTGTGATGTGGTATGGTGAAGTGTGGTGAATAATTAAAGAGTGCGGTGCAGTGTGATATCGCACCGCAACCTACCGCATAAAAGAACAAGGCCTTAGAATGCCTTTTATTCTAGTTGTATTCAAATGGATGATTAGTTATCATCAAAATCATTCTACCATAATTAAAGTGAACTAGTCTTAAACTCGTGCGATGCACGGGTGTATTAAAAAATAAAATAGGATCGTTGTAGAATGAAGGGAGTGATACTGATGGGTAATTAGCAATACCTATTATATGCTCTTGGAGCACATGCTTCAAATCCACCGTGGCAACTAATTAAAAAAAATAATTAAAAAAATCTTAAAACTAACTCACCCACGTCTTCCTCACACTAGCTATTATCACACCCTTCCCTTGATCTCCCCCTCCTCCTATTAAGCTCCATTATCACCGTTCTCAACCACCACCATCCTCTTCTCTCCCTCCTGCTACTAACCTCCATTATCACCGACAACACCATCACCACTGCTCTCAACTCCCCTTTTTCCTTCCACCGCCACCCACCATCACTCTTTCGCCACTCCCTCTCCTCCTCCCCTCCAAAACCTCAAGGCGTCCAATTCAGTATAATTGCCGATACGACGAACTTTACGCGTGAGATTCTGCTGCCATTCGGCTTCCTCCGGCGAGACCTATCCAACAATGACCTCCAAGGAGTGTCGCCGACGGAATTGTTCAACCTGACCCGCCTCATCATGCTCTGGCTTGAAACCACGCATTCTGATCATCAGATTTATCTTTTTTATCATGATTAAATCTGCATCTATTCCTGAAGTCACATTCATCGAAAATCAATTTGGATTCATAGTTGTTCACTCACCGATTCATGATTGTTCACTACAAGAAACATGGAGTTGTTCAATAACTGACTCATAATTATTCACACATGAATTAATAGTTGTTCACTCACCAGTTCATGGTTGTATCCTTGACGATTTGTACTAGTAGTAGTGAACAATACAACTGAAGGCAGTGAACAATACAACTGAAGGCAGTGAATATTGATGCTATAGGCAGTGAACAATAGCAAAATATTGTTAGTAAACAATTCAGTTCAAGTTAGTGAACATTTTACGGTGAACATTGATGTTACAGTGGGTGAACAATCAGATTTTTTTGGTCAAAATCATACGCAATCAATTGATCAGACTTCAAGTTAGTGAACATCGTGTTGTGAACAAAGATGTTGTCTTCAGTGAACAATAAGTTTTTTTTATCGAGATCGTGCGTAATCAATTGATCAAACAAGTATAGTTGATGATAATCGCCATAATCATGGAGTCATGTAATCGCATAGACTGATCAACAACAACTCACACAATTATTGACATGATAATTGCTTCTTAATTAACATTGATAGCCGACAAAAAGTTACTAAATTTGATTCAACAAAAAAGTTGAACTGTCATTTTGAATAAGTAACTGTTACTGCTTTCGTCCGGTGAACAATGATGTGCTACTGAGTGAACAACCACGTGGGACTGAAATGAATAACTGCCAACGTAGGTTGTATGTAACCGTTCACTTTGTTGCCGAAATAAAAAAAATTTAAAAAATATATATCTGACATGGCAGCTATGTCAGCACCTGGAGCACATGCTCCAGGAGCACACAATAATTTGCAGGTAATTAGTGGAGTACTGTGGTTTATTGGAAGTCAGTGTTGAATGTTTAGTGAGATACATTATTTGAATATATGAGAGATTCACACTTTTATGGGCGGTTAAACAATTGGGCAAGAACATAACATATAATAGTTGTTCATTCTAATTTTCATACACTTCGATTTGCACTAAAATAATTAAATAAGAATGACAGAGAAATAAGAGCATTGTATTATGATTCTCTCTCTGTAACATAATTAAATAATACTACTTCTGTTCTATAATAATTGTCACTTTAACTAACTTTCTTTGTCCCAAAATACTTGTCAATTTGTAATTCCAATGCAACTTTTTTCAACTAACTACTTTTTTTTATTGGTTTTTGTCATACAAAAATAGAAAAAGTGAGTGAGAGAGAAAGATATTCATATAATTTAATACTTATATTTCACAACTTTCCATACAACACAACACTTAACCCACTCATTTTATTGGTTTTCTAAATTTTGTCCAAATGGACAACTGGACAAGTATTATGGGACGAAGGTAGTAGTAGCAAAGAAAACTGTAAATAAGAGTAACTACGTATATGATATATAGGCGTATGATAGGGTTGGAAGTAGTATTGTAGTATGATTTTGTAAATAAGAAAAGTGTGACTCTTGACTGTCGAACATTAAATACGAAGTTAGTGTTGAGCATCTTTAACTATACGCGTTTTTGCAGTTAAATGGTAAGTTCAAGTTTTTCAAAATTTTGTGAATCATCTGATATATAAAATCTGAAATTCTTGGTAATCGTAAAATTTAAAATCACGTGTTTAACAAAATCGCGTGCTAATAAAACATTGTAAGTAAACCGAATTTTGGAAAATTATCTCTTAATAAACAAAAAATATTGAATTTCCATAAATAAAATAAAAATTAAGTTTTAAACAAAATTATCTTAAACCCGATTGATTCAAATCCCAAGTTTTAATTTCAATCACACGATTTTGTAGGTTCCACGTGCTTTACTATTAATATTATATAGATACAACCGGTCTATTCCCACAGAATTTGTACCACTAAAAATTTACAGAATATGCCACGTCAAAATTTACCCTTTTATAAACATTATTAACTGCAGTGGTTTAGTCAAACGAAAAAAAAGAAAAAAGATAATTTACATTAATGCTTCTTGTTTCTATGGCCTCTCCATAATCACACAATTAAAAACTCTACCATCTCTCTCTAACCCACCTCTCTAGCTTCCATCTCCATATCCTTTCGCCTACTTATTCCTAAACCTTTTTTCTTAATTGATTATAGTCATTAAAGGCTGAAATATCAAATGAAATATGGCTTCAAAGTATCAGGTATAGAGTTATGCAAACCAAAGCAAGAACAAAAATAATATAATAAATAATAAATAATAAATAAAATTGTTTGTCAAAAGGAAAAGCACATTACCACAAGAGTGATCAGACATTCTATGGCCACCTTCCCCCGATGATTCAACTAGCCATGCTTTTACATATTCTGCGTCTCAAAAAGAGCTTTAAGACTTTCAGGGCCCTTATTTTGGTTGCTCCATTCCACTCTCCCAACCCCCTCCCCCCCCCCCCCCCAACTTAGATTGAGCTCTAAAAGTTTGACTTGTAGTTAGGCAAAAATAAAATACAACCTTACTCAACACCCCCTCTGTTTGAAGCATCTTTAAGAATTGGTAATAAGGGGGAAACAAAAAAAAAAAAAAAACAGAGCAACTAGAAATCTTGACATATGTCTTAGGAATTCATGTTCTATGATTATTAAGAATCCAAAAATGCAGAACTGATTTCACAATATACTCAACAAGCAAGTTCTAGAACAATGGATAACTTGAATACCTTTGATGGCATTAGCTTTGTCAATTCTTTGTATTTAATTTAATGATTATTTTGTCAATTAAAAAGGGCAAATTAGAGTAGAGAAGATAAAATTAGGCCAGTCACCTCAATTTATACGGCCGTCCAGAATCAAAGCAGAGAAGAAGCAAGGAAGTAATGTAATTAAGCAATTGGACACTATTAGTGTGTATTCTGTTACCTATTTTGTGGTTTTTTTCATTAACTTAAATTAATCATTGTAATTAATATTTTTTTCAAAAAAACGGTACAGTACTGACGTGGCAGATTCTGTACATTTTTGGTGGTACAAATTTTGTGCAGGTAGAATTTTTGTATATCGATAATTACGATTAAGCCGATTTGTATCACTCTAACTTTTATATGGTAGAATCTTGTTATTAAGGGTGGGCAATATGAATGTGATTTATTAAAATTAATATTGAAACTATAAAATAGCAAATAATTGATGATAAAAAATTTAGCTGAAATGCTAAATGGATAAATATGTTGAAATATATGAGTGTTTAATTTAAACTTTTTTAAAAACAAAAAGAGAAAAGAAAGGGAAAAGGGGTGTAGGTGAAGTGGGCCAGCAGCACAAAGTGATCCCCTAAACAAGGATCCTGGGAAGTGACCAACATTAGCCTGACAAAAAATTCTGGTCCAAAAGGATAGGTAGCGCTATTTATCCCCTCTTTTTCTTTACTTTTTATTATTTATTTATTTATTTGTCTATTTAAGATATATATATTTCTACCAAGAAGGGCTTGAAAGAGCAATGTTTTGACCGTATGTGGTTTGTCTAAATGTGAGAAATAAGGCTTCGTAGAATCGTAGTTGATTTTCAGCTCAAGGGCTTCATAAGAATGAAAGTCTTGATTTATACACGTTTTGAAATTATTGAACTTGCTTCATTTAATTTTTTTTTGAATTCAAATAAAACAATTAGGATACGCAAAGTGTTGGATAATTGAATGAATTTAATCACTAGGAAAAATTGTAAATTAATAATTAATTTGATTTGGATTACGGTGCAATTATCTCTATATCTATCTATACAAAGTGATTAATAATGGGACACTAATAAAAAGTGAATAATAATGGGAGTACCCCCATTTTTTATTTTTCATAATGTCCCGTGCCATGTCATTAATTTTTTTTTCCTTTTTGATTGTTGTTGTATCTTTATTTTTCAATTTTATCTTAAGTTAATTCATTTAGTAAAATTTGTGCTTGTAAAAATTATTATTATCAAATATAATAACTAAAGATTGTTTTTAAAATATTATAGATCTAAATATAATTGTTATAATTATTAATATTATTAATATCTATATCTATATCTATATACTTATAAGAAGTGAATAACAATGGAAGTTGTCCCACTTTTGATTTCCCACGATGCCCCTTGTAATGTCACTAACTTTTTCCCTTTTGATTGTTGTATTTTTATTTTTAAATTTTTTCTTAAGTTTATTCACTTAGTAAAAATTGTCCTTGTAAAGTTATTATCAAACAAGTTTTGATTTCCACGCATTGCATGCATCTATTCTTAAATTTATTTTGCGTGTATGGGTTTCATAAACAACATCGTTAATATTAGTTCAACCCCAGGCTAAGATGAATATTGGCTAACTCGTCTGATTAACATTATCTTTATTGCAGTTTGTTTTTCAAAAATTACATTTAAAAAATGAAGCAATCTTACGAATGAGGGGAAGACCGCCTACATCTGGATCCCTTCAAACCCTGCATCAGCGGGACTATATTGAGGACCGTTGTTGTTGTTGTTGTTGTTGTCGTTGTTATACATAAATTAAAAAAAAGACAAAAATTAATCCTTATGATGAAAATTGAATGTTTTATGTAAAAAAAAGAAACGGTTGACACTTGACACTATTGATTTTGCTTAGAAATAAAAATTCTCAATAATAATTTGACTTTGGCTCATGATGGATGTTGGCAAGTCAGTGCAGTTAAAGTTATCTTCTTTTCAGTTATTTTTCAAAATAAGTTAAATAAGCTCAAGATAAATTTGTTAAACAACTCTTTCAAATGAATTCAAATAAAATCAAACAACTAAGTTCAGGTTAGTTCAATATAATAAGTTCAAAATAAGTTTAGATAAATTCAATTTATAATAAGCTCAGTCAAAATAAGTAGGAACGAACATGTTCAAAATAAAAATACAGTAAGGCGGAAGCAATATTATTCATTATTGTTTATTTACTCTCATATGAACAATTATGCATTACAAATATGATCTTCCTCATGTTTTTTTTAACTTTTATACGATTTTGATTCCTATGGGGCAAATATTATCGAATACCTTAATGATCATCACGTTTCTATTATTTATTTGTGTCATTAGATTTATTGATTGTTAAAAGAATGCAATTATGCAACTTTGAATAAAAATATGATAAAACAAATATTTCTTAGTTAATCAAGAATCTTTCCTTATAATACAACATAATACATAAGAATTTTTCCCAAAATTAAATAAAAGATCAAAGCATTATCGGTGATACTCTAACTCTTATATGCAATGATAATCTTTAAATCCAATAAAAATAAATAAATTGTATCATGTACATACTTTTTAAATAATTTTGACTTCAAATATATTTGTATACTAAATAAATTTCTGACATTTTTGTCTTTCTCTCCATCTCGTTCTCTGTGATACACATATACATGCATGATTTAATTTAAGAACAATCAACATAATAGGTAGATTTTATGATTTTTTTCATTTTTCGTAAATGATAGAAAAAACTTATATATGTATGATTTAATTTATTTAGCACCTATCAACATATTAGGTAGATTTTATGATTTTTCTTATTTTCATAAAATAATATGAAGTAAATGACGACAGCTCCATTGTGAAAGATGGAAATAGAGAATATATATAATATGAAAAAAGCACTAGCTAAAAATATGGTAGTTTAGTGATATAGAAAATGGAGGGTTTTTCTTTGCATTAGAGGTTCAAATCTTAGTGGTAACAATTTCTTTGATAATTATTTTGGTGCAAAAAAATATTGTAATTATTATTCTATCCTTATAATTTATCAATGGCGAGAGGTAAAATGGGCAACATGAAATTCGCGTATCATAAACCCCTTTGACTTTATATATTACATAGATTATTATTATAATTATTAATACGAGTTTTGATTCGCACGCATTGCGTGCATCAATTGTTATATATATTTTGTGTGTGTGTATATATATACACACAAAAAATAAATAAATTTAAAAATCGATGCACGCAATGCATGCAAATCAAAACTTGTTTTGCTTAAAAATAAAAATTCTCAATAATAATTTGGCTCATGATGGATGCTGGTGAGTCAGTGAAGTTAAAGTTATCTTCCTTTCAATTGTTTCTAAAAATAAGTTAAATAAGTTCAAGATAAATTTGCAAAAACAACTCTTTCAAATGAATTCAAATAAGATCAAATAGCAAAGTTTAAGTTGGTTCGGTATAATAAGTTTAGATAAATTCAACTTGTAATAAGCTCAGTCAAAATAAGTTGGAGTGAACATGTTCACAATAAAAATATAGTGAGACGGATGCAATATTATTCGTTATTGTTCGTTTACTCTCAATATGAACAATTATGCATTATAAATATGATCATCCTCATGATAGTTTTTTTTACACACTTTATATGATTTTAATTTCTATGTGGCAAATATTATCGAATACCTTAACGGGTTATTACCTTTCTATTATTTATTTTGTCACATTGGATTTACTGATTCTTAAATGAATGCAATTATGCAACTTAGAATAAAGTTATGATAAAACAAATATTTCTTAGTTAAGTAAGAATCATGCCTTATAAGACAACATAATACATAAGAAATTTTCTCAAACTAAAATAAAGGAACAAAAAGATTATTAGTGATACTCCAACTCTATTATGTAATGACAATCTTTAAATGAAATTGAATATTTTCTAAAAAAACAAAGATAATTAAAGTTAATATTATACTTTGCACAAAACATCAAAAAATAAAATAATGTAAGATAACAACATAGGAACCTAAAAGAAATTAAAAAACTAATAATATAATGTAAATTAGGGTAAATAGAAACCAAAAAATAAATGAAATGAAGTAAATGTCGGTTCCAATGTGAAAGAGGGAAATAGAAAACATATATAAAAAATATTAACTAAAATTATGGTGGTCTAGTGGTGTAGAAATTGGAGAGTTTTCCTTTGCATTAGAGGTTGAAATCTTGGTTATAATAATTTATTTAATAATTATTTTGGTGTAAATAAAAAACATTGTAATTACTATTCTATCCTTATAATTTATCAACGACAAGGGGTAAAATGAGAAAAGTGAAATTTGCATACCATAAGCCCCTTTGGCTTTATATATTACATAGATAGATTTGTAGACATTAGATTTTGCACCAGTATTTTAATATAATTGTTGCTAAATTAGCTGACCCAAACTAATTATTAGCATACAAAGAAAACAGAAACCCAAAAAGAACTCAAAACCATTTCAAGCCCAATTCAATTTCAGTCCCACCCATTCCAGAGAAATCCAGTCCGCGGAAGCAAAAGTCAAAGACGATCAACCAAGGTCTAAGTCGGGCGGCTTAGATCGGTCTGGACCAGACCGAACCAACGTCTAGGCCATCCGGCACAGAGGAGGTTCTAGAAAGCGTTTCTTGCACGATTTCTGTCTGATTTCCTTCTCATTTCCCACGAAATTCTACAAAATCTTCCTAATATCCTCAATTAGTGAGACTACTCTTATCCTCAATTAGTGAGTTATAAATTGCATAATTTTGTTTTTAAACAAAATATATTGCACTAGTTGTCATTTCCGAATTTGATATCCAATTACTTGTTCTCAAAGATATAGAAATTATAAAATGTGTATCTAGACAAAATTAGATTATAGTCCCACAACTATAAACTTATAAAGCATTGTGAATCCAATATATACTAATATTCAAAATTTATATATACATTATTTAAAATTTGACATATATTATGTTCAAAATAATATAGTATGATAATGTTCAAAAACCTATAACATAATCTAAAAAAACTTATATATACCATTTGTTCAAAAAAAAAAACATATACCATGTTCAAATTATGAACTCAAACAAAAAAAAAGATACATGAAATAAAGTATGTTCAAGAAGTTAACCCTATGATGTTCAAAATATCACAATAAAAAATTTAACCTTAAAAAAGTAACATGTTCATAGTCAGAGGTTTTCCGTTTTTGGCTCAAAATAATCCAAAGTTAGAGGTGAGTGGCTGAAAATAATTCAAATTAACTTTTTGGCTGAGAATGTGCCAAACTTTTCACTCATTTACTCTGACTAAACCATAATTGAATTCCAACGTCGCAAAACTTGACTTGGCGCCCTTGAAAAGTTCGAACTCGATTGAAAATAACATAAACAGACTAAACCAGATATTAACCCACTGCATCTTTGAAATTTTTAAGGGTGTCAAGTCAACTCTATGATGTATGAATTTAATTCTGGTTTAGTCAGAGAAAATAGTTGAAAGTTTAACACATTCTTAGCCGAAAAGTTTGTTTCGATTATTTTCAGTCACTCACCTCTGATTTCAAATTATTTTGAGCCAAAAACCCAAAAACAAAACATGTGATATGTAACTAAATTGTGTAAGTGAGTTGGGGCCATAAATAATATGACCCTAGACTCATCATCTAATTTCTATATAAAGTATGTACTTTGATTTAGCCTTTGAGATATAGTGCATGTTTGGCCAAGTTTTTTGGGAGCTTTTTCATGAAAAAAGCTGAAATTAGGCCAAACATGAAATTTTTTAAAAATAGCTTCCAATTTTGTAGAAGTTAAAATTAGCTTCTAAAATCCTTAGAAGTTGAAGCTACGTGCATGTTTGGCCAAACTTTTTGGGAACTTTTTCATGAAAAAAAGCTGAAATTAGGCCAAACATGAAATTTTTTAAAAATAGCTTTCAACTTTATAGAAGTTAAAATTAGCTTCTAAAATTCCTAGAAGTTGAAGCTACATTTTGTAGCTTTTCACTTCTAGCTTCTTGGAAGCTACTAAAGAAATTTAAGGAAGTTATTTTTTTCCACAAATACTCCCTCCGTCCCAAATTAATTGACACCTTGACAAAATTTTGACCGTTAATTACTCACAAGTCACAATGAGTTACAACTTATAATATGAAATTACCGTTGATACTTTACTAAAAATTATTATAATTCATTATAATTTGTGAATAATTAATGGTCAAAATTAATTTAGTCAAAGTGTCAATTAATTTGGGACGGAGGAAGTATATTTGAACTTTTCTAGGAAAGAAAATATATGCACTTTTTTATTTTTAAGATACTTCTAATTTCTTGTGAGTAAACCCTATTTTCTTTTATTATGTGATTTTAAGTTTCATATTTATTATTATAAAATATTTAATGCTTGATAATAATATTTTCTTGCTTAGATAGAGTTCAATTAAATTATTTCATATAAATTACATAAAAGTGTTGAAGCAAACCGCCGCAAGTAATTTTAAAGATAAATAGAAAATAAAATAGCATACATAAGGAAATTAAATATGTATTATATTAATTTTTTAGAAAATAGAAGTAAAATAGTATAATGAGAAAAATTAAATATGTATTATAAATTGTTAAAAGAAAATAAATGTATAAAAAGATTTTGGTTCTCAATTTTTGGGTTTAAAAATAGTAAAAATAAGTATTCATTAGTCAAACACCAATTAATAATTTCTACTTTTAAAAAATACTTCTATATCATGTATTACCAAACACCTAAAACATTTTGGAGAAACAGTTTCTATAAAACTGTTCTCAAAAAGTTATTTTGAAGTAGTAGCTTGACCAAACACACTAATAGTCCACTAATTTTGATTTAACCCTTCGGCTCAATAATAATAGGGGACAAAACGGATCGCATTGAGTTGAGGGGATCAAGGTGGTTATTAACATGGATTATGTACTACTCCCTCCGTTTTTATTTTTCAAGTGTCACCTAGATAATTGTATCAAAAATTTTGACGACTAATATCTTAATTTGTATAATAATTCATCAAACAAAGTTGATACCATTAGATTCATAATAAAAAATACTATTGAAAAAGTATAATATCGTATTTTTTTTAATAAAAATATTATGTGAGAACTTGTTGATTAAAAATGGACCTCAAAAAGCATAAATGACATATAAAAAAAAATGGAGGGAGTACTATAAAAGATGCTCAACTGTTCTGCAATACAGTATTATAACATCATATTGGCATAGAAAAAGGGCATAAAGATCTAGCATTGATCAACTCAGTTTTCAAATCCAAAGTATAAATTTGATAATTGGAAATCATTAAGACCTGACATTAACACTACAACGAAAAAGGCTCAACTTTCGAATGTGTGAAATCAAATGGACAATTTCTAAGCCAAAATTGTGTGGCTTAAATGTTCAGATTATTGGGGCTGAAGCAGCCATCCTTGGCAGTATCGACGCATAGCGAATAAAAAGGAACTTTAACAAAAGCCAACAAAAATGACACCAATATCGGTTTAAGAGGATTTTGAAGCTCCCTTGCCTGGTAAAATATTATTGGGAAGGTTAAGCTCTGCTGGGGTTTCCCGAATAACACCAAGCATTGAATCGTATTCCTCATCTTTGCGGGCATACTTCTTCCTCAGCACCTTTTCAAACTCAATCTCATTGAGGCTCTTGGCATTTTCGGTCGCATGAACCTTCGCTAGGTTCATATAGTTAGTGGCTGACTCAGGGAAGAATGCTATCTCATCCTCTGTGAGGTTTCTCAGAAACTTTGCTGGATTTCCACCCCACACCTGTGTTTTACATGTGTTAGCATGCAGCAAGTTACTCAATTCTATCTGACTATCACAAATCCAATTTATGTAATTACAAAAGCACTGAAGCTCAAAATTGCACCAAAGGCTTCAGCGACATTCCGATACGCAAAAATTGATGAAAGTTTGGTTCTTCCGGCCTTGAAAGCCTATCCAAGCAACTTAATACGACACAATGCCTCGCAAAGGGTACAGGTGCACATACCACACAGGATGACAACGAATTCTCGAACATCAGTTCATATCAAATGATTTAGTTGTTACTGGCTCAGCCCAAGGATGACGTTGCATCAACAAAACCAAAGAAATCGGCAAGATTCTTCTAATCAAGCATGCAAATCCGAATTCAACAGAAAGCAAAGTTCCTACCAGTTTATTTGTTTCAGAGCCAACAAAAATTACAGCCCTACTTCAGGATATATATACTAACAAGCAATATAGATTCCAAATTCTGGTATTAAGACAAAAGGATCAATGTCCAGGTGTTAGAACTATGGACACCTTTTGCCAAAATTACAACTGTCTGGATCTCATGTGCATAACTGTTTTAACCACCTAAAATGACCATTGAGAAGATTCCTACAACAGCTTGAATACTCAGCGATTTTAACAAACATGATCAAGTCAGACATCAGGACTGGACTAGTTTATTTATCAAGTCAGACGTCAGAACAGGTTTTAACATGTTTATGACTTCTTTTTTTGTTCTTATTTCAGTTATTTGGCCCAAAGGGAGGGGAGGGGAGATTTCTTCCCATAACCAAATATTGAACTAACATAAGAAAATAGAACTCCTAATATCATAAAGCGGCAAGAGTGCACACTTCATAGGGAGTTCAGGATGTACCTGCCCAGAAGGAATTCTGGTGTTCTGTCTGACTAAGGCTCCAGCAGCAACCATGGCATGTTTTTCAACTACTACTCCATCAAGTAGAGTAGCACCCATACCAATAAATGCCTCATCATCAACAGTACACCCATGTAAAAGAGCACTATGGCCTGCTCAATCCATACTTAAAAGTCAAAAGTTGATGCCTGACAATGAAAAACAATCGGGGCTAAGCAGACAAGTTGCAAATTGCTCACCTACAGTAACATTGTCCCCAATTATAGTTGGGAGCACCTTCCCAGCTATGTTTGATTTTGCCACATGAACAAGGGAATTGTCTTGAATATTGGTCCCAGATCCAATACTAATGTGGTTCACGTCACCTGCAGAACAGAAGCCCAATGATACAGCAAATATCAACTCTGCACACAAATAATCCCTAGATTTGACTGAGTCTCTCCCATTTCTAAACCCAAAAACACCAGGTCAATAATAAAAAACATAAACAAGAAATGCAAGTTGAACTCAACTCACATGACTATCTCCAGCAACTTGGCTACCATTCAGGAGAATTTAAACCAAAAAACTGAAAATAATAAAATTAAAAATGCAGAAAGGGTCAGGGATCCTTCGGATGTGCAACACAGATGAGAATACAAAGCTCTAGCACAAAAGTAGACCATCCTGCTAAGAGCAGTAGAGATGCACATATACAGCCACAAAAGCAGATGCACAGAAATACCCTTAAACAAAACAATGAATGATGGCAAATTCCTAGCACAGATCAAGGGCAAGAAAAGGGAAAAGGGGTATATGAAAGCAATTGTGTCACCACAAAAGGTATCTGCATGCATGACTGTTTACATCTGAAAAGGTGAATGGCTATAAGACAATAATGAATATATCCCTTAAGCCAACAGCAACAGATTTACGAAAGCTTACCTCTTAAGACACATCCATACCAAATAGAGGAACCATGTCCAATTGCAACGTCTCCAATGATAGATGCACTTGGAGCTATAAAAACTTCCTTGTCAACAACTGGCTTCTTGTCAAAAACATTCATCAAGGTCCTATGTCGGGAAACTAAAAAGAAGGAACCATTGATTAATAATAACAGAAGGTCACAAGCATAATGTTTCTGTTCAAAAACTCAAAATTAACGTAACAATGTATCAGATATTCTTTACAGCTATGTTACTCCGACTCTTCATTCTCCCTGCCGTACCCATGTCGGGCCCTTGATACCCGGAAAAGGGTATGACACTCAGCACTTCAAATTACAATGAAAATGTATAAAATTCTTTAAAATAGCCTAGTCCGACACCCGTATCCGTGTCCAATATGGACACGCGTACCCGAGTCCGAGTAACATAGCTTTACAGATAACAATGACCACCTAATTCTAGATATACACGAGGAGAAAAATAGGTGGATGGTAGCTTGGAAAAAGAATATTTCCCACAAAAGGTCTCCTTGGCTCCTTGCAAACATTAGAGCAACCTTGAAAATGATGCAGAAGGCAATAGCCATTCACATGATTTCTGGGAGTATTTGGAGAGATAGAAACTCTTGAGCTTTTGTGGGTGTGGAATCATTTCCTCAGAGTTCCAAACACAACTTCATCAGTACATTGTTATTTTGGTATGGACTCTTTGATCATATGCTTTTGAGGTGGCTGATTTTGTGGCTAGTTTGTCTATCTTTTGTTATAGTCTACTGTAAGGGGAGATGGCAATATTTTTGCGGATAGTTCTATGTGTTCATATCCTTCTATAGGATGCTTCCTAAGTATCCAAGCTAACAGATTCTTTTATAATACCGTTCTAGTATCAAAAAGAAAAAAAGCAAAATTTCAGGTTGGGTAAGTTTAAATTTCGGTGAGTTTTGTTAAGTTGGAACTCTTAACTTACCCAACACTTGCCAAATTTACTGTAACTTAGCCAACCTTATCAAAATTTATCCAAATTTGTATTTTCCTATCCTACCTTACCAACACACAAGAAAAAGGCATTTAATCCAAATAGGATAGTTCCCATCTTCAAATGAGCCAAGAACATGAAACCTCATAGCAAAAATTCAGAGTTAGACACACTGAAAAGATATCAGCGAAACAGTAGATAACACTGCATTAGCAGAGGCCATATATATGAAGGGCTTTACTAATAAGGAGGCAGAAGAAACATATACTGACAAGTAAAAAAGATAAATAGTGTCCAAAGACGATGAACAACGTGCATCTCTTAGACCGAAGAAATCCCCGAAAGATGCATACTTCATTCACGGGACGCATATATTGTCCTAAAAACATTACATGTCATTTTCCATCCTAATCCAAACATCTTCATCTTCCTTTAGTTGTCCCAATGTGAAAATATGATTGACCAATTAAATGGCTGCCATCAATGCTATTGCAATAGAATTTGACTCCTCCCCCCCCCCCCCAATGTGGATACTTGGGGTCCTTTTCATATAAAGATTCATTCTGGTCACAAATATTTTCTAACTATTGTTGATGATTACACAAGGTCCACTTGGACACATTTAAGGACAACTAAGGATGAAACATTTGGTTTATTACAATCCTTTATTGCTATGGCAAAAACTCGGTTTAATGCTATTTTTAAGAAAGTAAGGTCTGACAATGCTCTTGAGATAGGAAAAAACAATATTGCTATTTCTTTTTTTTTTTTTGCTTTAAATGGTACCTTACATGAAACTAGGTGTACCCAGAAACCTCAACAAAATGGTGTTGTTGAGAGAAAACACAGGCATATACTTGAATTGGCTAGAGCTCTCATGTTTCAATCAAACTTGCCATTAAAATTATGGGGAGAAAGCGTTTTAACTGCTGCTTATCTCATTAATAGGATGCCTATACCTGTGTTAAAGAAAAAAACACCCTATGAATTGCTTTTTAATGATGCACCTAGCTATGATCATCTAAGATGTTTTGGTTGTCTTTGTTATATGAGTACTCTAAAGCATCAAGCATGGTAGACATAAATTCCAAGAAAGGGCTAAAAAGTGTGTTTTTTTAGGATACCCACAAGGCAAGAAGGCCTACAAACTTTACTCCCTATCCTCTCACAAGTTCCTTACCTCAAGTGATGTTTTCCATGAAGACACTTTTCCATAGCAGACTATTACTCCTACTACTCAACCTTTTCCTTCCACAGATAATACACCCTATTTTTGTGATTTCACCTTGGACAATACACAGCAGTCCACAGTCACCATGTAAAGATTCTAGATTTGTGAATCAAAGAAACAGGAAAATCACAAGAGAAGAGAGGAGGAGAATAGATTGCAATCTGAGAAAGAATTCTAATTTGTATTGAATGAATCAATCAAGGAAAGAGAGAGCAGGAGTATTTATAGATATAATCATAGCTTTCAAACCACAGTCACTAGAAGCACCTGCAAACTTAAGCCAAAAATCTTCCAAAGTAATCGTGGTATTACTTACCATTTCAAATAAAAAAAATAAAATGTTACAGCACTGTAACTGTATCTCCATCCCAATGCACATACCCATTCCATTTAGTCCTTTATAGAGACTCAACATAACACCCATGACCTCGTTATTAGCAAATAACAACAAACAGCCAAAAATGAATTTATCTTCCAATACACTCACAACCATCTATAGCCGGCAGTTATCCTCTTCCTAAATCAAAGGTCTAAGCATAAAGTAAGTCTCGTGTAACATGGTCTAATTTAAGGGACAATGTGAGATGTATATGATAAGGGTAACCCATCAAACCATAAACCTTCGGTGAGACAGTCTCCATTAACAACCAGAGCCAACCATATCTTTCCCTACCTCCGAATTCTTCATAACCTATCCGCTAACTGATTCTCAGAAACAACCCCAGTTGAAAACACTTCGAGCTAAAAATCCCAGAGATTATGAAACTAAATTCGACATTTCAATGTCAAAATCAATAAAGTTCGACCCATATTGTCCTCAAACAATTGAATCTAAAACTACAGACAGCAACAGATCTAAATATCAATGTATCAAAATATTAAAGCTTACGTTGTTCCTGGAAGTAGTAGTTGCCCTGAAGACGACATCCGAGGCGATCAATTGCTTGACCAGTCTCTCTAATCCAAAATCCAACAGTGTAAATTGCCCTTCCGAGAGTTCCCATCGTCACCTTATTGTTCGGAATGATACGAAGATGATGAATTTAGGGTTTTTTTTCCCCCAATTAGCGAATGCCCAGGTTTTGGGATGGTGACGTAGTGGAGAGGAGAGAAGAACGAAACAAAAGAAAAGAAAAAAAAAACGACACATGCGATGCGACGATAGTTACAATTTTACTGCCTCGCTTCGCTTCCAGACAGACAACCTTCAAAACACACCATAAAACATTTTCTTCTAGTTTGTTATAGATATATTGTCCAAGTTTTTCATTTAATTAGCACTAGTAGAAAAGCCTGTGCTCTGCACGGGGGGTCATTAATATTGATTAATGATATATTCGGTGTTTTACTGAATTTGTAAGCGAAATAATGAGTCTAACATTAAAAATTTTAGTATTTTTTTTTTTATAACGGTAAGCAAAACAGTTAGGCAACTCTTCTTTCAAAAGACAACCCCAGCCTATCTTCACGCAAGATACAACTCAACTCAGTAGACTCTCCAAGATTCCAAAAGTAATTATCGTCGATGGTAAGACTAGCTTTAGCAAGCTAGTCCGCCACCCTATTAGCTTCGCGAAAACGTGCGTAACCTTGAAATAGGAACATTGAGCAAGGTAATGCTTGATGTCACAGAGAATTTGATGGATGGTCCAAGGAGTATCACAAAGACCATTGAAAGCGTCGATGACAATTTTATTATCTCCTTCGATAACAAGATTATTCAGACCGAGAAGAATAGCCTCACGGAGACCGTTACGAAAAGCGGTAGCTTCCGCCACCGGGATGGAGGACTGGCCCAAGTTAAAGGAGCAACCCGAAATGAAGTTTCCAGCCCAGCCACGAATGATAAAGCCACCAGCGACACCATGAGGGGATTTGGCACCGTCAAAATTGAGCTTGTACGTGCCGATAGGCAGGGGGACCAGGAAATCCAGGAAGAAGATGGGCGCTTGAGGGAGCCATGCCTGTCCGAAATCAGTTCAGAGTGAAGGCTGTCAAGCTTGGAGTGGGACCTCCATTCAACGATAACCTTTTTAGCGCGGATGAGGATGCCATTGGGATGCAACTTGATTCCTTGGAAAGTGAGAGCATTTCTAGCTTTCTAGATGCTCCAAAGAAAGGTGACAAACTGCTCCAAATGACTTCGACTCCGATTCTATTTGTAATGTTTAAGAAGGCTAAGAATATCTGTATGAGAGCGCGGAAGATAGGGAAGCCAAGATTGATCACATGCAAGCTTCCAAGCATTTTTGGCTTGATCACAGTGCAGAAAGATGAGATCCTGATCCTCTAAATCGCAGGAACAGTGGTGACAAAACGGGGTGATGGCACACCCTCGCTTTGAAAGCGTGTTATTAGCGGGAAGGGTTGTCTGTAGAGGAGCCATAAGAAGACTTTCAACTTGGGCTGGATGCCTAACTGCCAAATCTATCCGTATTCCCAAGGCCGAGCATCAACCTTGAGGCCAGCCAAGTGGCAGATTTAGTGGTAAAAGAGCCACTACTAGAGATGCCCCAACAATGATCTCTAACATCATTATCCGGGATAGGAATATCCCAAATGAGATAGATAGATTGATCATTAACCAGACTATGAAGTAAATTAATGTTCTACTGCTTATCCTGAGTGATAACTTCAGAAACTTTAAGATCCAAATTGACATTGTTAGGATCAATGTTTGGATTCAACGAGAGTAGATTTGAAGAGTGGCACCAATTGTCCGTCCAAAACTTAATATCCTTTCCATCACCAACCGGCCATCTCAGACCTTTTTTAAATAGTCTCTGTTTCTGAGAATGGCCTTCCAGGCCCAGGAGTCATTGTAGCGGGCATTACAACCCTTGGAAGAAAGACAAGGGAGGGGAGCCAAGAGAGTGTGCGGGTGCTACCTCAGCTGTGTCGCTCGCTACACAGCGCCAGTCTCCGTTCACTCTAGCATGGCCAACAAGCAGTCGCCCCCGCAACTGGTGTGTTCGCGCCCGTGACCTTGTGTACACTGGAATCGCCTGAGCAGATTTCTCTCGGTCGCCCCCGTCACCAAGGAGGTCGCGCCCGTGACCTACTGTTTTCCTACGCGTATTTCTAGGCAAAACGACAGTGTTTTGTGCAACAAATTGACCTTGTATATAAACTCCAAGTGACCATTATCTGAAAGGGGGGTTAGCTTGGATCTAGTTTTAGGAGGGTTTTTGTTCAGCTTAGTTAGAGAGAGATTAGGGTTTGATTAGAGATTAGCTTGGATTAATCTAGGGTTTAGTGGATTTTGGGTGTTGTATTGAATATTTGAGGATTCAATCAATTAAGAGATTGTTGGATCATCATTTCTCTTGCTTTCCTTTGTTCATTTCCAGCTTTTGATAAGTTTTCTCTTCCCTTAAACACTCCTTTACTTTGTTAATTTACTTGCTTGCTTTAATTAATTGCTTTGATTGCCTTTTCGATTGCTATTTCATTGCTTTGTTTGGATTTTGATTTGTTGTTGTTAGAAATCATGCTTAGGGTTGGTTTTGATGTTGTTAGCTTAGTTTTGATGATGATTAGTGGCTAGAAACCCCATGGGTTAGGGGGGTAATTAAGGGTGTGAATAGGTAATTAGGTTTGGGTTAGCAATTTTATTGAGTAATTAGGTGGGAAATCAATTTCCCACTCCTTTCCTTCCTACAAGTGGGTTGTATTTGGGATCGAGAGCTCCTGAATACATCCAAAACTTGTTATGGAAGGTTGGAGTTGGGATAGTTAATGCTTACTCATGAAAGTGGATGGAGGTTAACTAGGGAATTCCGTTTCATTAACCCTCTAGGTCCGTGGTGGACTTTGGGGAAGTTAATCCGGACTATCCTCGAGAGAGGAAGCCCGGTGGGTATTCTCTATCGAAATTGCCACTTGATTTTCTCTCCTTGTTGCTCTCTTGCAAAACCCCTTTCCTTATTCCCATTTGCATCCCGAAAAGCCTCTGAAGCCCATTTTCTTATCTTAACCGACCTTAGTTTTATTTTGTTGCTTTGTGACCCTTTCAACCTGTTTCTTTACCTTAGCGATCTCAACCTGACCTTGACCTAGATTCTATGACCAAGGCCCCTCGCTCCCTGAGAAGAACGATAAAAACTGGGTTGATACAAACCACGTTTACACAAAATGGCGCCATTGCCGGGGAGCCAGCACCCATAGTTTTAATTTCTTCGTGTTATAAGTTGTTTTGAGATTGCTTTCACATTAGAAATCAGTTTGTGCTAATCCAAATGAATTTAATGCTTCTTTTGTTTCTTGTTGGTGCATGTAGGTTCACCTTAGTGCCTTCTCAAGCGTCGTAGGAGGTCTCAAGTCCTGATGGCTGAGGCATCAGCTGGTTCACCTCGCACCTTAGCTTCATATTCCGTTCCATCTTCAGGTGCGGGAGGCAATCCTATCACCTTACCACCATTACCACCCGATGATGAATTTGAGTTTAAACCACACTTACTTGAAGTCTTCGAAAGAAATCCATTTCATGGAGACGATACTGAAAGTCCCATTGCTCATATTGATAAATTCGAAGATCGGATTAGCTTTGTACAAATTCCAAGGATATCATTAGAGTTTATGAAGTTGAAATTCTTTCCTCTCACTCTGATGAGGAAAGCAAAGACATAGCTCCAGACTTGTCCGCCTGGTTTTTATTCTTCATGGGAGGCGCTTAAAGGAGATTTCCTTCATTGTTTCTTTTCGGGGGAGGAGACACACCGACTTAGGGCAGAAATTTTGAGTTTCAAACAAGAGTCGAGAGAGAGTCTTTTCGAAGCTTGGGGGAGATTTAAGGGTCTTCAACGACAGTGCCCTCATCACAATTTACCGGATTGACTCCAGCATTTTTATCATGGGTTCTGTGGTCCTCTTAGAGAATCGATTGATAATACATCCGGAGGGATGTTTTTAAAGAAGACCGTGGAGGATGCTAATATTTTCTTACATGAGCTTTCACAACACGCTCCTCATTGGGGAGGCGGCCAGAATTCAGGAGATGGAGATCATTCCTTGGAAGAGAACCCTACTATTAAGCTTCTAATGGCCACCGTCCTTGATTTGCAAAAGAAGATGGTGATTGATGAAATTTCCAACCAGTCGAAAGTAGCTCAAGGTATGCAAATCTTTGCATCCACTCCCGTTCCTAATATGCATACTTGTAAGTTGTGTTTTGGTCCACACCCCGAGCATCAATGTGTGGAGTATCGCCAAGTAGATCATGTGAGTGTTATCTATTCATCATATTCCAACCAACTTTTCTCTCATTCTTATGAAGATCATGATCATAATTATACCACGTTTATCAATCCTGTGTTCGACCCTATTTCTGAACCCTATGACCACCTTTCGTATTTTCAAGAAGAGTTCTCACATCAACCCATCCCACAACCCCAACTTTCTCAATCACCTCAAGAATCTGCTATTGAGGTTATGTTGAGACAGATTATGGAAGCTCAAGAGCAAGATCGAGCTTACATCCGGAGCCTCGAACTCAAATTAGCTCAAGCCAACCAACCCCAATCTATATCAATCCAACCTCAACCCGTCCAAGAGGTGGAGGCGAATGCTATTACTTTGTGGAGTGGAAGAGAAGTTGAGGTACCCAAGATGGTGGATGAGAGACCTTTTAGAGAGAATGAGGGAGATGTTGAGGATATAATTGAAGGTGAGGATATGGAGGTTGAGCAAGCTGTGGAAGAGGAGAAGAAGGATGATGTTGTGATTGAGATGCCTAGGGGTGAGGAGAAAGAAGATTTAGTGAAACCCAAGGAGATTGTAAGGGAGAATGACCATGATCAACCCATAAAGCAGTTAGAACCATACCGACCACCAATTCCATTTCCCGAAAGATTGGTTCAAAACAAGAGTGACGTGAAATTCGCCAGGTTTATTGTGACGTTGAAGAAGCTTCATGTTCGGTCTCGTTTCGAGCCGAATTTTATCTCTTTTATAGGGTGTTTGTATTTCTTTTAGCCCTTGTATATATATTAGATATAATGATTTTGTGTTTTGTAGGAAAATAAGGAGTTAGAAGGAATTTGGGCTTAATTGTGGCTTTTTAGGGAATCCCGAGCGATTTCCCGAGCCGACCCGAGCCAACCTGAGACCCGAGTCGAGAACCGAAGCAAAACAGAGGAGACAGCCGGACAGAAGGCTGACTCACCCAAGTCAGGAAGTGACTTACCCGAGTCAATGTTCTGGTCGCCAACACATCGCCAAGGCAATGGGAGGAGACAGCTGGCCAGAAGGCTGACTCACCCGAGTCAGTAAGTGACTCACCCGAGTCAAGCTTCTGGGGCAGCAATGATGATGGCTAGAAGGCTGACTCACCCGGGTCAGTAAGTGACTCACCTAAGTCAAGCTTCTGGGGCAGCAAAGATATAGGTCAAGGGAGTGGGGCAAAACCCCGACTCGCCCGAGTCAGGGAGTGACTCGCCCGAGTCACCCTGTTTTCTGTGGAAACCTGCTGCGCGTGCTGCGATTAAATCCTAGGGTTTTGGGTTTCGTTTCTCATTCTTCTATAAATACCTGTATTCAGCACTTTTATCAAGTAGCCTAGGTAGTTTAGGAGTAGAATTAGATTAGATTAGATTTAATTACTTTTTTTAATTGCTTTCTTTAATTCTTCTTCAAGATTTCAATTGTTCTTCATTGTTCTTCAAGTTTTCTTGCAATTTCAATTCTCAATCTCTTTCAAGCTTTCTCTAGTATCCTTTGAAGTGTTTTACAAGCTTTCTCTCTCTTTCTCTCTCCTTCTCTCTCTCTCTCTCTCTCTCTCTCTCTCTCTCTCTCTCTCTCTCTCTCTCTCTCTCACACATTTCAATTGCCATTGATCTTTGACTTCAAAGCTTTCTAGGGTTAATCTCACCACAAATCCACTTTTAGTGAAGAGGAGGATCAAGGGTCACAAATTCTACTTACTAGTGAGGATTTGGGGATCCTTGGTAATCCAATTCACACTTTTCTTGTTTGTTCAGGGGAAAATCAAGTGTAGATTGAAGATTAGAAGATTAGTCACCGAAGGTATAATTTCTTGTCTCTAATTTCATTGTTCATTCTAGTTTTCATTTCTTGCTTTGATTGATTATTTGAATTCATGCTCTTAATTGCTTTCTTTGATTCGTGCCTAGGTTAGAATTAATTGCTTTCCTTTACATTATTTACTGCTTTCCGCATTGAGAAAACCCCTTTACACAAACCGATTTCCTATATCAAGCCTAAACACCCATCCTCGTGGATCGACAACCCCCTACTTTTAACCACAAAAACCACAACCGAACAATGGCGCCGTTGCCGGGGATGGCGTTATTTGGTAGATTAGGCTATTGGTTTGTGTGTATATAGTTTATCGCTTTCTTGATTATGCTAGAAAAATGTAGTCAAAAAATTGAATATCGAAAAAAAAGAGAAAAAAAGAGAAAAAAAAATAGAAAAATAGAAAAAAAAGAGAGTTATGGATAGTCCCCAATTCCCCCAATTTGAGCATGTAATATTTTGGAGGTATTTTGCTAGATTACATTATTACCAGGCTCAATGTGAATTGTATGGTATCTTTTATGATACATTATCTCTTTTGGGAATTGTTAGTGAGGGTGTGAATTATGAGACCCGAAACCTCTTAGATTATTACGGGTTTTCTAGTTTAGGTGAAGAAAAAGCATGGGAGTTACTTGAATGGTTGTCTAGGGATTCCTATGAATTTGAGCAACAAAGTGTTAGTCCTAGCTTCCAACCTCCTTATGCACCACCCTCTGGGACCGAAATTGAACAATCATGTGAATACCCCGTGTATGTTGATGATCAATCTTATAGTGGGGTTTATGTGGAAAATTGTCATGATCTTCCCCAATGTGCTGATGTTGAGTCTCATCCCGTGTGCTTCCTCTGTGATTCGCCGTGCCATAGTGCTGATTTTTGTTTGAAAGCTACAATGGCTACCTTTAATGCAGAAGCGGAAAAATTATATGCGACAATGACTGAGTGTATGCGTGGATTTTTCCAAGAGATGAATCATAGGGTATAAACTCATTCTTCACAAATGGTTGATTTGAATGTTGAAGTAGATCATTCATCTTTGAGTCCTGAAATGCAAGTTAATTCTTCTATGAATGATGAGGATGATGATTACTATGACCGACCATGCCTTGGACTACTTAGCGATTCCTTAGCTCTAGCTGCACCTAGTAAGCATGAGGAACATGATGATTTTGTGTGTGATGATGAAGAACTTGATGACTACATGCTAGATGATGAACCATTGTCCACACCATTGTCCACACCATTGTCCATGCTTTTGTGTGGAGAAAAAGTTGAGACTATCGAATGCCATGATGCTTGTGATGAATTTGAGCATGATCTTGTTGAGAGTGAAGTTAAATCTTTTGTGATTGAATGTGTGCTTAATATCGATTTGTTCACTTTTATTGAGGATCATTGCATCAATGAGGCATTGGCTACCCTTGCATGTGAATCCATTGAGAAATCTTGTGATGATGAGCATAATTCTTTGGGGATTGATCATGATTGTTTGAACTTGGTTGTTGACAATGAAGTTTTTGATGATGACATGCTTTATGAGTCATTCACGATGAGTTATGACCCGGAGCCTTCCACTTTCACTCTTGATATTGATTTGAATGATGCACCTTCGTCTTCTTGTGTTGATAGTTCTTTTAGTGAGTCTGATATTGATGAAGATGAAGATGTGCTTGTGTGTGATGTTGGGAGTGTTATGATGTGGTCTAACCCTATGTTTTCCTTATCACCCATTGATGATTATGACGATTATTTGGATGAAAGTTGTGATTTGGAATCGGTTTTTGATGAATATTACATGGATATTGAGTTTGAACCATTGTTGGGAGTCTTTGCATGAGCATGTTCAGGATTGTGTTGTATTGCCTCCTTCCGTTGATTTGTATACCCAATCTCCATTTACGAGTCAATGGGAGGACTCATTTGTCATGCCTCATTTTGAAGTGCCTAGGAAAGTCTTGTGCATTCCTGTAGTCCGTAATTTCTATGACTTTTCCAAGGCATTTGATAAACTGTTAAGGGCACTAATGTTTGTTGATGTGCTATTGCGAGTGTGCTCTTACCATCACCATTATGAGATGCATGAGAGAATGCATGACTTGTTACTCCGGGCGTTGAATGGATCTGACATGGTGCCCAATATCTTGAGGTGAGAGAGAGTGAAGTTCTTGATAAGATGCCTTCGAGGTAATATCCTTCCTCACCTTTTGTGTATAATTAGTGAGTCGGTTTTCTTTTCTTCTCTTATTTTCTTTTTGGTGTGTCTCTTTTTCTTTTATTTTGGGGTGCTTGCTTACCTACTTCTGCTTCCATTTGAGGACACAACAACCTCTTTGTGTTGGAGTGGAAGGGTAGTTTACATTCCGATTTTCGAGTCTAAGAAAAGAAAAGAAAAAAAAAGAGTCGTTTTGTAAATATTTTAGTTTGTTTTCTAAGAGTCGTTTTGTAAATATTTTAGTTTGTTTTCTTAGTTCTTTAGTCCCTAGTGTCCTGTATAGTTTGTTTTTCCTTTTGATCTTGCATGTGAACTATCACACGTAGTATGATTTTCTTGTTTATTCCTAACCTATTATGCGATGTTCTTGGATCGCGGATTGAGTGTTTTTAATTGAAGATCTTGAGGTAACTTCTTTCCACCCTCTCTTTAAGTGTATATATCTTGATCCATGATGCATGCTTGATTTTTTCTTTTGGGTGGCGAACCCCTTGTGTGTGATTGTTGGGAATATTTTGTTGTTGGAGCCGTGTGGGCTCGGGTCGCCACCGCTTTTTATGTGATAAGTGTTTGTATATATGTTTTTCTTGGTTTTTCTACCTTACTTGTGACACCCTTCTCACGATGGAAACATTGTGATGTTTTGTGTTGGAGTGGGGGTGTTATTTTCCATTGTTCATGGGTAGATAATCTAGTTTTGAGTCTTTTAGTTTTGTTTTTTTTTTTTTATAGTTTGTGTCCAAAAGTCTAAAAATTTTTCGTGCTTAAAAGGAGAAAAAAGGGAGTGAAAAACTTTTAAAGTTTTTGTTTTTGCCTTGTTTTCATTTTTGGTTTCGTTTCTTGGATTTTGTTGTCAAAAATTGGGAAGACTTTCTTAATCTTCTTTAAAAGAAACCGATTTGAGCATTTTCGACCCTATCTTGGGTGATTGTCATGACTTACCTTAATTAGATTCCCTTCATTGAGTGTCTAGTGAGGTCCCTGATTTTCTTCACGTTCTAGTTGAAATTGGAAGACCCTAAATACCCACATCTGAGTTCGTTTTCTGAAAAAGAAAGAAAAGAAAGAAAAGAAAAGAAAACAAAAAGAGAAGTTAATTCTCAAATAAATGAATTAATTGGGGCGTGTCGGTTGAACGACATTAACCAACATAAAGTTAGCGACCTACACGAGACCGGTATTAGCGGTACGACGCTAATACCCCTTAAGCTCCTCCTATATCATTCGCGACGGAGGGGTGTATGGAAAAGACTGTGTTGGGAAGGTAAACCCCAATTTTGGGCCGTTGCAATTCTCGCCAAACTAACCTCGACCTTTAAGCTTTAAAAAATTGTTGCGAAAACCCAACCCCAAAAGAAAGTTAAGTGTTGCTAAGTGAGGAGCCTTTCCTTGCATCACCTGCGACCCTCACCAAGCCAAGGGCGACCAAATGCGGGGGAGGGCGTCTCTTTGCGTTTTTTGTTCGTTTTGTTTTTAAGCTCGGGTGTGAGTCTTAGGGGTCAATCGGAATCAGTTAGAACCCACTAGCACTCGCGCACATGGGATTTAGCTTTATATGAGGTGTAGGGGATCGAAAACCTCTAAGTTTGATATTTGCCTGAGTTAGGTGTTTGAGAGATGCTCATAACGATTCCTTCTGGAGGATTAATATGGTTTTCTTGATTGAGATTGCATGCTTCTTTGAAGCAAAGCCGTTTTCCTTTTCCTTTTCTTTCGTTGGTTTTGTTTTTCACTTTCCCTCTCTCCTTTTTCTCGTGGCTTTTGTGGGTATAGTTGCTATAAACCCTCACGAAACTTACCTCGTCCACCCGGGCTGCCGGGGGGTTTAAAGGGCTTGATGCATGTGCTAAATGCATCCGTGATTCCTGCGAAAGTGAGTTAGGGTTTTTAGTTTCTTTTTCTAGTCCTCATCTTTGTTTTTAGTTTGCTTGGGGCGAGCAAACCCTTGTGTTGGAGTGTTTGTTCGGTCTCGTTCCGAGCCGAATTTATCTCTTTTATAGGGTGTTTGTGTTTATTTTAGCCCTTGTATATATATTAGATATAATAATTTTGTGTTTTGTAGGAAATTAAGGAGTTAGAAGGAATTTGGACTTAATTGTGGCTTTTTAGGGAATCCTGAGCGATTTCCCGAGTCGACCCGAGACCTGAGTCGAGAATCGAAGCAAAACAGAGGAGATAGCCGGACAGAAGGCTGACTCACCCGAGTCAATGTTCTGGTTGCCAACACATCGCCAAGGCAATGGGAGGAGACAGCTGGCCAGAAGGCTGACTCACCCGAGTCAAGCTTCTGGGGCAGCAAAGATATAGGTCAAGGGAGCGGGGCAGAACCCCGACTCGCCCGAGTCATAGAGTGACTCGCCCGAGTCACCCTATTTTCTGCGGAAACCTGCTGCGCGTGCTGCGATTAAATCCTAGGGTTTTGGGTTTCGTGTCTCATTCTTCTATAAATACCCACTTGTATTCAACACTTTTATCAAGTAGTCCAGGTAGTTTAGGAGTAGAATTAGATTAGATAAGATTTAATTGCTTTCTTTAATTACTTTCTTTAATTGTTCTTCAAGATTTCAATTGTTCTTCAAGATTTCAATTGTTCTTCAAGTTTTCTTGCAATTTCAATTCTCAATCTCTTTCAAGCTTTCTCTAGTCTCCTTTGAAGTGTTTTACAAGCTTTCTCTCTCTCTCTCTCTCTCTCTCTCTCTCTCTCTCTCTCTCTCATTTCAATTGCCATTGATGTTTGATTTCAAAGCTTTCTAGGGTTAATCTCACCACAAATCCACTTTTAGTGAAGAGGAGGATCAAGGGTCACAAATTCTACTTACTAGTGAGGATTTGGGGATCCTTGGTAATCCAATTCACACTTTTCTTATTTGTTCGGGGGAAAATCAAGTGTAGATTGAAGATTAGAAGATTAGTCACCGAAGGTATAATTTCTTGTTTCTAATTTCATTGTTCATTCTAGTTTTCATTTCTTGCTTTGATTGCTTATTTGAATTCATGCTCTTAATTGCTTTCTTTGATTCATGCCTAGGTTAGATTTAATTGCTTTCCTTTACATTATTTACTGTTTTCCGCATTGAGAAAACCCCTTTACACAAACCGATTTCCTATATCAAGCCTAAACACCCATCCTCGTGGATCGATAACCCCTACTTTTAACCACAAAAACCACAACCGAACACTTCAAGTTAATAAACCTTTTCTAGATGCTATGTCGGAGGTTCTTTCATTCAAGAAACATCTTAAGGACCTCTTGACAAACATAAGAAGAATCAAGGAGTCGTCGACCATTTGTCTCACGGTTAGTTGCAATGCTATTATGGGAGGCAAAACTCTCGAGAAACTAGCCGATCCCAGTAGTTTCTCCATTCCATGCTTGATTGGAGAAATGAAGATCGAAAAAGCACTTTGTGATTTGGGGGCGAGTGTGAGTATCATGTCGCACTCTATATGTAAGAGGCTCATTCTCGATGATTTGACCCCCACGACAATTAGTTTGCAACTTGCTGACATAAGTATTAGAAGGCCATTAGGGATTTTAGAAGACGTTCCAATTCAAGTGGGAAGTTTTCTTATCTCTTGTGACTTCGTTATTTTGGAGATGGATGAAGATTGGAACAATCCTATTATTCTTGGCCGACCCTTCTCGGCTACTGCAGGGGAAATAATAGATGTGAAAAGAGGCCGTTTGTCTCTTCATGTGGGTGGAGATCACATCGTTTTTGACATCGATCCTTCAAGGATGAAATCCCACAAAGAATCCCCTTTTAAAGTCAATGCAGTGGCCGGTTGTGGATATTTTTCCTCGCCGTTCGGGCTTCCGAACGTCCACATTGGATTGGGGTGATTCGATGATTTGTGCTAGGGTTTAAACCTTTGAAAAAAAGACTCTTTAAGGAATTTTAATTACATATTTCAGGAATAATATTTGTAAAATTACTTTCCCTTATGCATTTTATGAGTTGTTTGGAATTAAACCTTTAAGAGTGAACATCCACTTGTTCCAAACTCTTCCAAATTTAATCCAATTTTCTCATTTAAATGTTAGGCTCGGAAGAAAATAATTTATGTAAGCATTATTTAGAAATATACAACGAAAAGAACTTAAAGTTGCAATTGGCACGTTGTAAAACCAATAAACCATGTTTACTATAGTTTATACAACCCGATGTTCTTTTAGTTCGAAACGGGACTCGCCACCTGACTTTTTTTAGGGGAAAAGCCAAGACAAACCAAAGAGGAAAGAAAGAAAAGACTCCGCCTACGAAACCCAAGAGTGTATTCGGGGGTAAGGCTACGAACTCGAAAAGTAGGAACTTTAGGAGTCCGCCTCTCACAAAAGGAAAGACTCTACTAAAAGTTTAAGTGTGCTTTTACAGGATTTGGAAAAAGAATAAATAGGAACTTTATAGAATTATTTCATTGAACATGCAACATGTATTATAAAAAAGTACAACATTTACACATTATTTACAAGGAAAAACAAAGAAACTTTAGGGCTTACATTGTGCTAGTTTGAAGAAGAGGCCTTGCCTTGCTTTTGTGCTTGAAGATGCTCCTCTTTTTGTGGTGTTTATGTGCCAAAAGAAACCAAAAGAAACCAAAAGAAAGTAGGGAAAAGTGGTGGGAAAGAAAGTATAAAAGAGAGCTTTTTGTGGTGTTTATGTGTTTGGCTTTAGGGTTTTTTTGTGGAGTTTTGGATATGGTGAGCTTAAAGAGTTAGGAAATGGTAAGAATGATGATATAAAAGATGTGAAAGTGGTGATAAGATTGGAGGAAAGATGAGTAGAATAATGATATGAGAATAGGGATGAGGAGAAAGATTAGAGAGAATATGATGAAGAGATGAGTGAGTAAGAGATAGAATGGATTTAGTTAGTGAATTGGTGAGTGAATTTGGCATTGCGAGGAGTAGTATTTATAGGAGAATGAGGGAGACAGGATACATATGCATGCATGCACATACATAGTAATCTCCGGCTAGGCACAAAACACTAGGGCAGCAGGGGGGATGATCCTTCATGGACGGTGGCTCGTTGTCAATTGACCACGTGTGGGCGGAGTGCTCAAGGCCGACCGGCCACCAACTGGGGGGGATGGATGGGTTTTCGTCCACGCATGCATGGACGGTGGTGTGTGGAATCAATCTGCCTAGGGAAATGCTGGTTCACACTTGGACGACAGCTCCTTTTATTTGAATCTTAAGATGATTACATTATATTTTTTTGAGGATTTGAACTTGTGACTTCTTGAGCTTGATCTTGCATGGCTTGCATAGCTTGCATGGCTCGTATTTTACGTAGAAGTTTGCATGTAAGCTTGCATGCAACATTAAAGCACATTTGTACCTGTAAAGTGCACTTATTTTAGCCTTTTATCTTCTGACCTCTTCTTCTTTATCTTGATCCTTTTATTTTATACATTTATGTTGTATAACTTGTGACAAAACCCGTTGTCTACAGATAATCCCCACTTTGATTGAGCCCGAGTCAGGACGAAAATCAAAGTAGAATGATGGATACCGACTGGGATATGGCTTTGGAGTGCAAAGCCTGACGTGATGCTTGGAAACGGAATCCTGCATCGCGGTTTTGGGCGGCATGTGCCTTTGTTGGGGTTGGTCTCGAGCAAGAATGATGCCCTACTTGCAGTGGTCTTGGACTTCTGATGACGTCCTACTCGAAATGATCTCGGGTGCTGAATGCGTCCTACTTGAGGGTGTGGGGGGACACTTGGAAGCTGAGTCTTGTGTCGCGGTTGGCGAACTTGCGCCGATAGGTGTTCTCAGGTGAGAATGACGCCTTACATGTTGGGGAGACTTCATCGGGCGCGACGCCGATGGCTCTTGGAGATAGTTGTCGATGGTGGCATTTTTGATGCCGAAGGACTTCACCAGGTGCGGTGCTGATGGCCTTGGCGGTCGAGACTTCATTGGGCGCGGTGTCAGTGGCTCGGATGTTGAGACTTCATCGGGCGCGATGCCGATGGCTCGAGGGACTGCATCGATTGCGATGTTGATGGCCCTGGTGGTTAGAGACTTTATCTGGCATGATGCCGATGGCTCATGATTGGGGACTTACACCGATTGGCTACCCTGTTTTTGGTCTTTTTTTTTATGACGATGGCATTTTGGATGCCGATGGGACTTCACTGGATGCGATGCCTGTGGCTCTTATTCCTGAGATATCATCGATCCTGATGCCGATGACTCTTATTTTCCTACAACAAATGCAACATTTTTATCAGTTTTAATGAAATTCAATTTTTGTTTAGACAACTTACCTCAGTTTTTGTCAGCATTATCATTGGAAAATGCTAATGTTTTTGGGAAATTGGCACTTCAATCTCGTGAAGACCAACATTTTGATTGGGCACTCTCATTCGTGCAACCCTCTTGGAAACATGCAAGTTGATCCTTGAAAACAAGCATGGATAATAAGACAATCTTCCCTCCTTCTCAAGGCCGGCCGATCCATGGAAAAAAGTAGGGAATCTTCTCGTACAAACCAACTTTTGCAGGCCATGCAGGAGACCAACTTTCTTGCAATTATTGTGGACAACTTGGAGGCCGATCGACCTCTAGCTCTGGCCAATGAAAGAGCGCCACGTGGCAGGGTGGGCCGAGCTATTCCAGCTATATAAGAGCACTTGAGTCACGACAATCTTCATCATTCTCATTCAAGCTTTTACTTGCTTCCCTTTCTTTTCTCTCTCTAGAAATCTTCTTTGATATTTTAGTCTTTATTACAAAAAGAGGAATCTCTTTAGAAGGGGCCTTGAGCGTGCTACTCGGCCAGATCCGAGGCGTCCTTATGCGAGGATCTTTGAGGAATACCCAAATAGAGAATTCACTCCAATACAGCTCGTGTTTCGTCAAGATGAACATGCATGGTTCTTCCGTTCCCATGTTTTAGTACGCACTCTTCATAACATGTTTTATCTTCTGAAGATATTGTGCATGTCATTGCTCATGTTTAGCACTTTAAGTTAGATTTAAATTAGATGAGTACTCTAAATTTTTCTTAAAAGTATGTAGTGCCTTAGAGTGGACACTTTGACCTTTACTTTGACTCTCTTGCTATAGGAGGATAGCTTTAAGTCTGGTGGAAGCATGCAAAGTGTGGTAGCTTTGTCTAATCATGCAAACATAGGAAGATTCTACTCAACCACCATTGAGGGCGCAGGTTTTGGCCCTTTTCTGGCCTGCTTGAGAACTTGGAAACCACGTACCAGAAGAATATTCGAAGGGCCATAGTGGAGCGTTTTTGGGATTCAACCAACTCGTTTCACCTTCCAGTGGGTGAAATGATGCTCACTCTTGTCGACTTCGTGATGATTACTGGCCTCAGTTGGGCGGCCAACTATTGGTATTTCAAAAGGATCCTGATCCTTAGGTTTTTGAGTTCTTGCAACTTGCTCTCACTCAGGCGGGTCAGAATGGTACTTTGCGGTACTCTCACCTGGCGGCCATTTTAAAAAGTGAGGGTTTTAGGAGTTTACCCCTCCATTAGTGTCAATTTTTGGTCCTTGCGCATTTTATCAATACCACTATTTTTGCCAATCGCGGAGACACGATCACTTTTTCTTGGATGTATCATCTCTTGGACTACATCATGGTAAGGAATTTCAATTAGTCGGCTGCCGCTTATGCTCACTTGGTGAGAGCAATGCGGGTCGTGTGTCGTCCTACTTGTGGTGACACGGTGGGGCGTCCGAGGATACAAAGCCGAAGAAGCTCAATTTGGGCAGCAACCTTTGGCGAGTCTTGGAGGTATGCTCCAAGATATTTTCTTTTGGAAATTTGTAGTGTGTGAAATTCCTTCTCTTAATTCGGCTAAGATCTTTCCTAGTGTGCAGGTGTGGGTCTTAGCGTATTTCCTTCCGGTAGTCGGGGGAACAAATGATGTCAACTTGAGGTTCCCTGCCGCTGTTCGATGGGCAGACCCATCGCACTATCGTCGCCCCAAATACCATTTCAAGGGTTTGAATGGTCTTAGGTGGATCATCGACACCCTTCGACCGGTATGGCTCATTTTTCCTTGTTTTTCATCTTTCTGTTCTTAAGCTCATAATATTTCTTTTTAGGAGGACATTGTCCGGTCTCCATGGAATGGCTATCATCTGGAAGGCCTCCATTATGATATCCGCTTGGCACATGAGGCAAGCGAGAGTCGCTTATTGCTGGAAGGTCCTTCAAGCCTTGTCTTTTACTTGGGAGAGCGCTTCTTCTTTCAACACACAGGGGAATGGCCTTCTAGGGTGCCTGTTGACCCTCCTGAGCTCATTTATGATAGGCAAGCCTTGAAGCAGGATGAGATGGCTCGATTGTTGATTGGAGAACCTGCCATCAATTTCATAGTTCCAGTTGATGACTTGGAGGAAGCGGCCGCTCAGCATAGAGGGCGCTTGGCTTTTGCTCGGGGTAAAGAATTTCTTCGGCCGACAAAATAATGCATTCTCGCTCTCTTGCTAACGAGTTGTCCTTTTACAGCTGGGAGGATACTACGATCCTTTTCAGGACGAAAATGCGGAAGAGCCTGAACAAGCGGAGGAGGAGGACATGTTATTCGACTTCATCCCTCTCGTGCCGAATGATCACGAAGTGTTGCGGTACTTCGATGCCAACCCGGTAGGTCGCTTGTTTTTGTTGTTGTTTCCTGCATTGATCTTCATCCTCGTTGACCTTTTCTTCGTGCAGCAAGCCTATGCACACCTTCGGGTTCTGTTGAGGGAATGAATTACCACCCGAGAATTCATTGACCGGAACTTTGTGGATGATCAATATCAAGGTCCCATGCCGGCTGGTGGTGGAGAAAATCATGAAGCTCATTCTTATGCGAGCTTGTCGCGTTCTGAGAGTTCATCGCGGCGTCCTTCTCGCCATTCTTCAGTAGGAGAAACTAGTAGGAGAGCTCATCGTGGAGATCTGGGTGCAGGACCGTCCAGACATAGGGATCAAGATCTGCTGGGTGAACATCAAGCTTCCCATGCTAGTTCTTCGGGAGGTAGACAGCGGTCCCCCGACATTCCTGAGTTCATGGTGGAAGATTGCTCGGAATCGAGTGGATTCCATGGTTCGATGGAGAGAGCTCCTAGTCCATGGGCACCTCAGTACCATGCTCAGTCCATCGTTTCTTATAGCCATCCCCCTGGCTATAATCAAGGATATGACATGCCTTCCAGCCACTTCCTGCTCGATCCTTCTGGCACTCAAGATGATTCTCAGCGTAGCTCTTTCGCAGACGCAACCTTTAGAAGTTTATTTGGTGGTCCTCAGTAGTTCGTCGGCAAGGCCTCTTCTTTTCTAGTGTCGAACTTTGCTCTTTTTTTTTTTTGTACGAGGAATAAACGTATGTACGAGAACAAGTAATGAAAATGCAAGCATACTCTTTTTGTATGCATGTGATTATTGGACTCGATTTAATGAAATGCATGCAAGCCCCCAGTATTATTTATTTATCGGTCAATCTCAGACTGTTTACAAGAAATTGACCTCAAAAGAAAATAAAACAAATTATCTAAACTATTGACATAATTACATTAAAGATTATAAAAGACAAATAAAATCAAAGAAACATAATACAATTGTATGTCATTTTTTTTACACTAACACGCCTAATCGGACCTAGGAACCGTGTCTTCTTCCCATGCATGCACGTACACAGCATCAACACTTCACTCGGTTAACTCCCCCTGTTGGAGGCCGACCGGCCTTGACACGGTGGAGGCCACCGTGTTTCCACCTGTTCACACGTCGTTGGCCACTGTTCACCCCCTTGGTTCAATCAGGCTGAAGGAAGAAACAGTGTATTTGTGACATGCCATTCACTATTTAAGCAAGGTTTGTTGTCACTTTTCTTCATCCCATCTTGTCATTTCATTCTCACCTCCTACATCTCTTCCAATCATGGCCTTTGAAAAGAAACTTAACCTCTGGATGAACTCCTTGTCGAAACCCGAGAAAGGTCTCCTCACTCTTTATAACTTATCCCTCATTTTGAGCCTGAAGCAAGTGAAGATCAACTGGGATTTTCTTAAGGCGGCCTTCACGTTTTGGGACCCGAAGCTTCATGTTTTCCGGTTCTCTTGGAACGAATTGTGCCCTCTCCCTGAAGAATGGGCATGCATCTTCGGCTTTGATCTCTATGCCCCGTCGATAACCCCTCCTCTCGCTTCGAACTATTGCGAAAGGTTTGAAGAAATGACCAACTTTAATCATCACGCGCTCGGACACTTTTTGGTGAATGATATGGTGGATCTCCAAGCCATAGTAGAATTTTTCCAATCACCGGAAGCACTTAAACTCAAACCAACATCAAGGGTACGAGGTTTGATCTTTTGTGTCCTGGCTGAATTTTTGTTTTATCATGGTGGTTCGGGTTTTGCCCCTCTCTCTCTTATTCATATTGTCGATGAAATGGCCCGTGGCTACAACCCGGCTCCCATGATGGTGGCGGAAACCTTATTGAGCCTTGACTCCTGGAATTCGAAGCAAGTCTTTCGCGGAAGCCCCCTTGCCCCTCTCTCTCTTATTCATATATATAGATTTTTCATGAATTATTCAAATAATTCATGTGGAATCAGTTTGTGGATTTTTCCTTGGTTGTATTTTTTTTCTCTTTTTTTTTTTGCAACCAAGAAACTTACTATTTCCTTTTCTTCTTAGATATGGCTCATGGAACACCTCAGCATGGTGTTTTCTCCTATAACTCCATCGGAATTAGCTCAGTTTTGTCAGCGCAAAAGGAAGTATGAAGCGCGCCGTAACTTCGATGAGTGGGTGATCTTTTTGAAGTATCACAAAGAAATTCGATGGTGGATTCAATGGTGGAAGGTCCCTTGCTTCTCCAATCATTCAAGCAAGGCGGCTCATATCACCTTGTTGGGTCTGGGGGAACTCACCTATTATTTCCCTGACCGAGTCATGCGCCAGATGGGACGCCTTCAAGACATACCTCTGCTACAATGTGATATTCCCGACCTTACCCATCTCCGAGGCTCGGTGGTCGAATCATGGATCAGTACTGGAAGAAACGAGTAGGAGTTGAAGTCCTACCGCCTCATCGCATTTCGTCTTCGTCGATCGACGGATATTGAAGTTGGTTAACTACTACAATTGGTGCGGCTCAGTGGCGCGAGAAACGTACTCGTTCACCTCCCCGTGAAACTCTAAAATTGAAGAGCATCATCAGTACCGGGGAATCCGGGTTGGATTCTAACAAGAACAGATCTCACCCTAATGCAGAAAAATCGGGAAGACTTTGTCAAGTGAGCACTAATGGGTATAAGGACTCCGACTCAAACTAGGACTTGACGCATATCTAGCAAGCAAGATAGAGGGAAAAGAAATGAAATAAAGTGTAGGGAAGAATTCGTACGCTATGTATTTATTTAATTTGATGCTTTTCCTTTATTAAAATTAGTAAAACAAAATGTATCGAACAAGAGTGTACTCCTTTTATTGATATGAGAAGTAATACATTTCATTTTGTTTTACAAGAATTAACACGAGCCATGATCTTCTTCTTGTCAATTCTTGTGTCTTCAGCTGCAAAACTCGTAATCTCTCCTTTTACCTAACTTGTCCCGAAGGATTTTCAAGTTAGTCCCTTATTTTTCTTTTTCTTTTTCTTTTTCTTTTCTCTTTTTCTTTTCTTTTCTTTTCTTTTTTTTTCTTTTTTTTTTCATAAGCAAGTGGCCTATTGGCAGTTCGGTTGCTTGCTTTTACAAGGTAATACATGTTTAAGTAGCTAGGGATACCAACCCTTAGTGGCTTATACATAATACCTTTTCAACTGATCAAGGTTCAAAGGCTGGATGAGTTCTTCTCCTTCAGGTGTTGCCAAGCGAGCAACACCTCCAGGTGTAATAGAGATAATGACATAGGGTCCTTTCCAATTCAGGGAAACTTGCCGCGAGGATCTTGACGAGCAGCCCTCATTTCTTGTAGCACTAAGTCACCTTCCATCAAGTCTCAGTCCTTAACCTTCTTATTAAATGCACGAACAATCCGACTTTCATAGAGTTAAATATTATGCAAAGCGCGAAGTCGGCATTCATCTAACAAGGTTAGCTCCTCATACTTGGCTCGGGCCCACTCAACTTCAGGAATCTGGCTTTCGGCAATGATTCTCAGGGAGGGGACGACGATCTCTACAAGAAAAATGACCTCCATTCCATACACCAAAGAGTAAGGTGTAGCCCCAGTTGCAGTTGGAATGGAAGTCCGATACCCCCATAATGCGAAAGGGAGTTTGTCAGGCCAATCCCTATAAGTGACTGCCATCTTTTTAATGATTTTTACCAAGGTTATTGTTCACGGCCTTGACTGCTCCATTTGTTTGTGGCCGATAAGGAGACGCATGATAATGTTAGGTCTAGTACTTGGCTTAAAGGGTGGCAAATTCTCCCATGAAATGACTTCCATTATCACTGATCACTTCATGTGGCACCCAATATCTGCAGATGATGTTCTTCAACATAAATTTGGCGACATGCTTCGAGGTAATTTTCGCATAAGAAGCAGCTTCTACCCACTTGGTAAAATATTCCACAGCTACTAGCATATATTCATGACCTCCTATACCCTGAGGCGAAACCTTTCCAACAATGTCGATACCCCACACTAAAAATGGCCAGGGCGAGGTCAAGGTAGTCAAATAAGACGATGGTTGATGCTTAAGGTCAGCATACTCTTCACACTTTGCGCATTTTCTCACAATGAAGGCAATAGGACTCCATTTTAGACCAGAAATAGCCTGCTCGCTAAATCTTCTTTACTAACATCCTCCCATTCATGTGGGGTCCACACTCTCATCCGTGGGTGGACTTCATCAGTTCTCTAGCCTCTGTCTCATCGACACACAACAGATTGATACCAGTCGCAGCTTACTTGTATAGACGGTCCTGAATAATGCAAGGTTGTGCAGCTATCAATCGGATAGCCCTCCGAGCTCGATGCCCGACATCCGGTGGGTATGCACCATCATTCAGATAAGTGTAGATATCAAAGTACGATGCCTCTGGGTTAATAGTGTTGACCATCAAAGATTGGTGAGCAGGACGATCCTTCCTTTCGGCTACAACTGTCAAAGTTTGATCTGCTTCTGGCATTGCCACCATAGACGACAATTTGGCTAAGGCATCCGCCAATTCATTGTGACTTCTTGGCAGGTACTTAAACTCAATGTGCTTGAATCCCTTGGCCAAATCAGATAAGTGTTGCTGATATAAAGCCAGAGACCCACTCTTCACTTTCCATACACTGGTAGCCTGATTGACGATCAAACTTGAGTCTTCGAATACTCGCAACCTCTCAATTCCTATTTCTAGAGCCGTATGTATCCCCAAGATACAAGCTTCATATTCAGCCGCATTGTTGGTGGCGTCAAAATCCAGCTTGACCGCAAACTGAAAATGTAAGTCTTCAGGAGATATTAACACAGCCCCGGCTCCGCACCCCATTTGGTTTGCAGCACCATCGAAATACAACTTCAAAGTCTCTTCTTCCACCTGGAGCACTTGCTCATCACTAAACTCCAAGCCCCTAGTATTGGAGTCTTCTGTCGGGAGTTCAGCCAGAAAATCAGAAACTGCTCGACCTTTTATAGACTTTTGATGTTGAAAGTGAAGGTCAAACTCAGATAGCATGACTACCCATTGGGAACTTTGGCTGTTCACAGTAGGTTGCTCCATGATGTACTTGACCAGATTACACGCCGCAATCACATAAATAGTATGTGCCAACAGATAATGGCGGAGCTTCTTCGTGGACCAAACTAATGCTAAGGCCATCTTTTCTATCTTAGACAAACAGAATTCACACTCTGAGAACTTCTTGCGGATGTAGTATATAGCCTTCTCCCGGCTGTCGACCTTTTGAGCCAATATGGCACCCATCACACCTTGATTGATGGTGAGATAAAGCAATAACGGTTCTCCTGGTACGGGTGGAACTAGTACTAGTGAACTAGTTAAATCTACCTTGATCTTATCGAATGCTGCTTGACACTGGTCATCCCATTCAACCTTTGTACCCTTCTTTAACTTCTTGAATAACGGTTCGCAGGTCATAGTGAGCTTGGAAATGAACCTGCTCTGATATTGAACTCGCCTTAGGAAACCATGAATCTCCTTTTCCGTTCGAGGCAGTGGCATGTCTTGGATAGCCTTGATCTTAGACGGATCGACTTCAATTCCTCGTTGACTGACGATATACCCCAACAATTTTCCTGAAGTTACCCCAAACGCACATTTCTGCGGATTCAATCTCATGTTGTACTTGCGAAGTCTAAGGAAAAACTTGCGCAAGTTAGGATGTGGTCTTCACACCTTTCAGACTTGAGAATCATGTCGTCTACATATACCTCAACCTCCTTGTGGATCATGTCATGGAGCAAAGTGGTAACGGTACGCTGGTAAGTAGCACCGACATTTTTCAACCCAAATGGCATAACAACATAGCAAAAGGTTCCCCACGGAGTGATAAAGGATGTTTACTCCATATCTTCTTCAGCCATTTTGATCTGATTGTAACCGACATACCTATCCATAAATGATAGAAATTCATGACCACAGGTATGATCGACTAGGACATCGATATGCGGCAAAGGAAAACAATCCTTTGGGCTAGCCTTGTTCAGATCCCTAAAATCAACACACATCCGTACCTTCCCATCTTTCTTCGGTACAAGGACAATATTAGCTACCCATTGATAATTCTGATAAATCCAACCTCTAACTATTTCCGAACCTCAACCTGGATCTTATTGGACCACTCATTCTTAATTCTGCGCGGACGCTGCTGAACAAGCTTAGCATCCAGGTAAAGAGGTATGGCATGCTCGGCGATCTCTCGGTCGATCCCAGGCATGTCTTTGTAAGACCAAGCAAAGACGTCGATAAACTCTCTCAAGAGAGCGAAGAACTCCTGTTGCTCCCCTTGGGTTAATGATTTGCCAATTTTCAGTTCCCGGGGAGTTTCAGGCGTCCCCACATTGATAGTGATGGTTTCTTCAACAGCTGACATATAATTCTCATTTTCATTCATAGCTCGTATTAATTCTTTAAAGTCTTTTAAAGGTTCAGCATCAAACTCGTGATTATTAGCTCAACAAAAGGAAGAAGAACAGGAATACTTAGAAAGGTTCACTTTATTGAAAGCAGAAATGGATACAGACTCATCAGACATGGGGCTAATCCCAGCTGATTCAAACTTAACTATAGACCCATTAATGCTCGACTCAGACAAGACCTTACAAGGTTCTCCTAACACTAGGGTACATTTATTATTAGCAGAATCGACCCAGGAAGACTCACGGCGACCTCCATCAGTAGAAATCATGGAGCTTGGATCAAACACAGGACTGGACAACACAACAACCATCGGGTCCACTTCTTTTCCTTCTTTAGCAGCGGACCTTGCACTTCAAGACAGTCCTTAAGGCATTGAAACTCTTTTAGCATATTATCTAGGGCTTCTCATTGTTACCAAGGTTGTTAAAATCGGGATCCTAACTCGAAATTATGGGGAAGTTAGGATCAGAATTTAGCCCATGTAGGATTGTGGATCGTGTGTAAATTGTAGAATCGTATCAACGATTTAGAACCATAAAATCATAGGATCGTAAATCAGGATAAGGATTTTAATAACTATGGTTGTTGCTCTATTTTCTGATCTTGACGTTCTAGGTGCTCTTGAACCTTTTTGTCTTGACGGATAGTTGTATGTAAGATCAAGTCTTAAATGTTGTTTTTCAAATCCTCCAAGTGCTGTTGATTGCCAATATCGTCAATGTCTTCATCATCACTTGCCCATATGCCATTGACAGTAAATGCTGTCGGATCTTCAGGAGGGAGTAAAGGTGCTCCTTCATCCGTAATACACTCGGAAGGATCAAATGTACCCTCTCCTATGAAAATAGCATGATTCGGGAGAGGATTGCTTTTGCTGTTGGGTTTCTTAGCTGACTTAGGTGCCGGTAATTTGCCAGAGCGAATCATCCTCTCAATGAGGTTCTTAAACGTATAGCATCGCTCGGTGTCATGTCCCCTCACACGATGGTACTTACAGTAGGCATTATTATTCCAACCAGGCCCTTTGTTTTCAGGTTCCGGCCTAGGAATTGGCAACCTGATCTTGTCAGATTTTAAAAATCGGTCCAAGGCTTTAGCATAAGTCATGTCCAGCGAAGTATAGGAATCATACTGGAGGAATGTCGATCTTTGAGACGATCCATGATTCACATTCTGGATAACGTCAGCCTCCACTACTCTCGGAGCACTAATGGTTTTTCGAGCGGGATTACTCCCCTTCCAACTCTGGGATGTCGCATTTCTCTCCTTTAGTGCCTCCAGCTTAGGGGACAACTTCTTCAGATACTCAAAGTTCCCCACCACATGAAAGTCTAATTGTTGAGCCAGACTTGACTTCAAACTTCAGATGAAAGTATCCAACTGTACTTTCGTTGGAATGACACTAGTCACTTGGGACATCTTAGAATGCAATCTTTCATAGTAAGCCAAGAACGGCTCATCTTCTCTTTGGCGAATGGCCATGACATTAGTTAAGGTCACCTTATCCTTTTGAATCTTGCTGTAATGTTCAATGAATGCTCGACGCAAAGCAGTCCAATCTCCCCGAGTTTCCAAAGGAAGAGTATAGTACCAGTCTAATGCTTCATCATTCATCGATGATGGGAAAAGTTGCTTGTAATGTTCAGTGCCTATGCCTCGGAGTGGCATCACCCGATTAAACTCCCATACATGATGCGTCGGGTTTGCAGAAGGACTGAACTTCTTCAGAGGTATATCCATTTTTCCAGCTATCTTGTCATCAATTGGAGTAGGTGGTTTGAATTCAACGAACTGATTGGCGAAAGCAGGTAATTGGCTCATGGCATCTTGACTGCGGTCAACTATGCCTTTACCTCGCGGATAGCAGGAGTGTCTTGGACTCCAGTCTCAATCTTGATTGATGTAACCTAAGGGGTAGCCATTGGAGGTGGTGGCCTAAGTACAGAATCATCTGGAATATGAATGACTCCTCCCATATGAGAATTTTCCCCTAGCTTTTCTTTACCCTTGTCAATAACAGTCGCAGGATTAGGGACAACTTCCATAGCATCTTCATCACCATTGTTCATCCTGACATGTGCACTAATGCGGTGCAGAGCTTCCACTACTCCATTCAAAGTTTCCTGTTGTTGCTCAATACGACTATTCTGCCTCTCAATGAGCTGTCGTTGTTGGGCAGTAAGCTCTTCAACTTTCTCTTGTTACAGAGTGGCGAAGGTAATCAAACCTTCCATCTTGTTGAACCTCTCCTCGAGGAACTTGGTCAAAGCAGCGTTGACCGGATTGTCAGTCTGGTTTTCATCGGCAGACAAGTGGAATTGCATACGGCGAGAGACCTTTGACTTGTGAGTCTGCGGGACGTAATCCGGGTTGCGGATTAGGAGGCCTGACGGTCCCGGGATCAAAGCTAGACTCGGGTCTCCTGTACCGACTAAGGTACAACACACAACTCAAAGATTGACCTTTTTTGAAAGAAACAAACCCCTCCCGATGAATGAATGACCTAACCGACCTACATGGGACTTCTTAAAATGCATGACCTAAATGCTGACACAGGAAGACTCACCCGGGACACGGGTTTACATGACCTAACTCTACATGACCCTAAGAACAACTTGATCATTATAAAGGACCGAATAAAGCCTGGTACGGCGAGTCAGGGCTGAATCACGAGTTAGTGTTTCTCAACTCGGATGGGTAGGCCGACCGTTTTAAGGAGAATCTGTAACTCGGAAAAGCTATTAGTCCAATTCGAGCCATACCGAATATTACGCGGGCTAGAATAATGATCGACAGTACTGACAGTCTACTCTTTGTACACGTTTTATTGTTATATTTACCATGAAAGTGGGTATCGTAAAGGACTGGATAAAACCAACAACAGGTGAGTCATAATTAGCTTATGAACTTAATTATTAAATCCAATATGGTTGGGCCTAACCACGGGCCGACCATAAAATTAGGATGGACTTAGTAATTAACTCAATAAACCAACTTACTCGAACCCGGTGATTATTACACAGTCTAGAACTTTACTCACTTTGTTTAACTTTTATCAGATTTCACGGACCTTCGTTAAGAGAATGTCGTAAAGGGCCATATAAAATCATCAAAAGCGAGTTGAGTTTACTTTGTGGACTAAGGCAATTAACCTTTATAGATAAATGGGCCCGACCACTGGACTAACCATAATTTTTGAGGTTAACTAACCTAGTTGTAAACACGACCCCTCTCAGCCCAATGACTACTACACGGACTAAAACAACATCCCTAAACTTTGGTTAACTCTTTATAAACTTAAACACATAGCACATAGCATACATATGAATAAGGGAAACCTAACCAAGGCTCTAGGTACAAAAGGGGTTATTGGCTAGATAGGCTTATCGGCTAATGTATTCGCCCCGGTGCATTCTTGTTGTGAACTCAACTCGAATGTGTAGGGTGTTGCTCTTCGTGGCTCGTGTGGAGACCTCGAAGAGTGATGCAAGAGTGGATGTGGTGACTAAGGCTCATTCGGTGTAAGGGCACCATCAGAGTATAGCCGGTCCAGCATCCCATGGGTAATTTTTGTGGTTTTAAGAAATCTAAACCTAAACCGCCGCTTTAAGTGCAACCCAGCCCACATATATGGCCGAGAGGTAGCGCGGTATACGCAATGCATTCATGCCTAAAAAAGAATGACCTAACACTGTAAAGTAAGAATTTATTTTCTTTCCAAATTTTTAAAGCACACTAAACTTTTTTCAAGTTTTACCCACTTTTTAAAACTCCTCAGTGGAGTCGCCGAAAATCCTGTGGACATTTTTCTTCGCCGTTCGGGCTTCCGAACGTCCACGTTGGATTGGGGTGATTCGATGATTTGTGCTGGGGTTTAAACCTTTGAAAAAAGACTCTTTAAGGAATTTTAATTACATATTTCAGGAATAATATTTGTAAAATTACTTTCCCTTTACTTATGCGTTTTATGAGTTGTTTGGAATTAAACCTTTAAGAGTGAACATCCACTTGTTCCAAACTCTTCCAAATTTAATCCAGTTTTCTCATTTAAATGTTAGGCTCGGAAGAAAATAATTTATGCAAGCATTATTTAGAAATACACAACGAAAAGACCTTAAAGTTGCAATCGGCACGTTGTAAAACCATGTTTTACCATAGTTTATGCAATCCAGTGTTCTTATAGTTCGAAACGGGAGTCGCTACCCGACTTTTTTTTAGGGGAAAAGCCAAGACAAACCAAAGAGGAAAGAAAGAAAAGACCCCGCCTACGAAACCCAAGAGTGGATTCGGGGGTAAGGCTACGAACTCGAAAAGTAGGAACTTTAGGAGTCCGCCTCTCACAAAAGGAAATACTCTACTAAAAGTTTAAGTTTGCTTTTATAGGATTTGGAAAAAGAATAAATAGGAACTTTATAGAATTATATCATTGAACGTGCAACATGTATTAAAAAAAGTACAACATTTACACATTATTTACAAGGAAAAATAAAGAAACTTTAGGGCTTACATTGTGCTAGTTTGAAGAAGAGGCCTTGCCTTGCTTTTGTGCTTGAAGATACTCCTCTTAATACTCTTGAATAATACTCCTCAAAAAGTGCCAAAAGAAACCAAAAGAAAGTAGGGAAAAGTGGTGGGAAAGAAAGTAGAAAAGAGAGCTTTTTGTGGTGTTTATGTGTTTGGCTTTAGGGTTTTTTGTGGAGTTTTGGATATGGTGAGCTTAAAGAGGTAGGAAATGGTAAGAATGATGATATAAAAGATGTGAAAGTGGTGATAAGATTGGAGGAAAGATGAGTAGAATAATGATATGAGAGTAGGGATGAGGAGAAAGATTAGAGAGAATATGATGAAGAGATGAGTGAGTAAGATATAGAATGGATTAGTTGGTGAATTGGTGAATGAGTTTGGAATTGTGAGGAGTAGTATTTATAGGACAATGAGGGAGAGAGGATACATATGCATGCATGCACATACATAGTAATCTCCGGCTAGGCACAAAACACTAGGGCAGTAGAGGGGATGATCCTTCATGGACGGTGGCTCGTGGTCAATTGACCACGTGTGGGCGGACTGCTCAAGGCCGACCGACCACCACCTGGGGGGGGGGGGATGGATGGGTTATCGTCCACGCATGCATGGACGGTGGTGTGTGGAATCAATATGCCTAGGGAAATGCTGGTTCGCACTTGGACGACAACTCCTTTTATTTGTAATCTTAAGATGATTAGATTATATTTTTGTGAGGATTTGAACTTGTGACTTCTTGAGCTTGATCTTGCATGGCTTGCATGGCTCGTATTTTACGTAGAAGTTTGCATGTAAGCTTGCATGCAACATTAAAGCACATTTGTACATGTAAAGTGCACGTATTTTTGCCTTTTATCTTCGGACCTCTTCTTCTTTATCTTGATCCTTTTATTTTATATATTTATGTTGTATAACTTGTGCCAAATCCTGATGTCTACATCGGTTTCTTGAATGAGCCCCAAAAGGAGTCTTACTTTCTTGAAGTTGAACCCGATGATTGGGGAGGAATCAAGTATCAAAGGGCCTTACATACAATCCTAAGTGAAGTTGAGGGAATCTACCGTAATCAAGCTTTCAAGATTGTCCCATGGAGAAAAGAAATCTCCTTGAGTGAAACCTATGTTGAGTGCAACAAAGTCAATGGGATGATTCTCAAAAGTCCTAGGCCCAGTAAACCACCCAACCCCAAGTTGGAGTTACTTTCTACTTCTATTTCCCCTCGACCTACGAAATTTTTGAAGAAGCGAGCTTCTTTGTTATCTAAGGTTAGGAGGTGTTGGAAAAGAAGAAGGAAGTGTTGGTGGAGGAAACCAAGGAAAATGCTATCCGGGTTTTCTAGGTGGATGGCTAGACCACCGGAAGAGTATCCCAATTCTTCCACGAATCTCTTTGAGAATCGTGGGAAAAAGAGGAAGAAATATTGATAGAAAAGATTGATGATGTTCTTGGTTTGTGTCCCAAGACTCCCAAGAATCAAGTAAGTAATTAGGTCAAGCTGGGGACCTAAAACAAGCGCTCTATGGGAGACACCCTATAATTTTCGTTGTTCTTCTTTCCATTTTTAAGTTTTTCATTTTTCTCTTTACTTTTTCTATTTTGTTGCTTTTCTTTTTGTCTAGTTTTCTTTTTAATTCTTTAGTTTTTATCTTTTTCTTCTCTTTTTGTTTTTCTTTATTTCTTTCTTTTGTAATTTGAGGTATTAGTTATAGGATCAAAAGAAAAAGTTTGAAAAAAAGAGGAAAAATGATGTGAAAAAGAGAAAAAGAGAATGAGTTAAAAATAAAGAATTGAAGTTGGGAGTGAAGGAAAAGAAGAGTGAGTGAGTGAATCTTTGAAAAGAATATGAGTGTTGAGAGAGTTGGAGAATTAGAAAATTATGGAAATAAGTGTGAGGAAGTATAGAAGAAATGAGTTTAGAAGGGAGGAAGTTTTAGGAGTTAGATTATTTTTGGAAGTTTGGAGGTGTTAAGGAGGTACTCAGGAGCTAGTAGCAGGCGCTACCTAGCACGTAACAGCCAGTACAGCAAGCAACACAACAATAGGCAATTCCTCCAGCAGGCTGTCGCGCCCGCGGTGTAATTTGTAGCACCCGCTACAGATAACTTCAAGTTCCCTCCAGATCAAGGTAGCAGTCGCGACTAAGTAGGTAGCGAACGCGACAAGTCTGCCCAACAACTCCAATTTTCTAGTGCGTCGCGCCCGCGACCAGACATTGTTCTGCGAATTTTTTGCCCTAAAATTCTCGACTCTCTTCCAATTTTTCTCATTTTTTTCTCACAAACCTGACACTCCCCCTCTCTCTAAGCCCTAGCGACCGCGACGCCCTCATTCTCACACCCATTCTTCCATCCCCAACCTCAATTCGACCTCCCTCCTCCCTCCATTTTCGCAATTCAGACCTCCATCCTCCTAATTTCATTGTCATTTCACTGCTAGGAACTCTAAATCCGTCCATAATCAGTTCAAGTGTGGGGATTCGGCCAACACTCGTCTTGCACAGCCAAGTGAGATACTCTCCTACTTTATTGTGTGAAATCCATTCCCTTCTCACTTGCATTTAGTTTGTTCGTCATTCTTTGCTGAGTTAGGGAAGGCTTCTGTCAATTTACACGCATATTTGCCTTGTTGTGTATTGCGATTGAGTGTTGTGTTCTTGTATAGTGTTCGTGTGTTTGGTTGTCGCATTATATTTGTCAAAACACACACACAGCCATTGTTGTTCATTGTGACACACAAGAACTGATCCTCCCAGTGGAATTCGTGTTTAAAGTGCTCCAATTTGAGGTAACTTCATGTGAATTTGTGCATAAGTTTTTCAAACTTATTTGTTTGTTGCTTGTGTCGAATTTTTGGTTTACCTTTGAGATTTAGGCACTAATATTGTCGAGTTCCTTGTCAAGTTTCTTGTTTCTACATCCTTTTGGCTCAAAGATGGGAAGGAACAAACGTTCTTGTGTTGAAGAGAATCCTTCACCACCATCAGAACCATCCTCATTCAGAAAAGAGCGTTACTGAGCACAATCGACCACGCTAATTCAGTGTGACCCTAGAGAAAAAGTGACTTTCCGGAGTGACACGCATAAACAACGCTATGAGATGTTCTAAACACGTAAGATCTGTGCACGCGAAGTTTATGATGCGGCGATGGTTTAATTCGTTTATTGCAAATCAAGCTTCGATTACTTCATTCAAACGCTTGGGAGGGAGGTATTCCTCACGATTGATGAATCGATCGTGGACCAACCTATCCTTGAGTTCTTGAGCTCGTTGATGGTTTACAAAGATGGCAAGGAGGATGCATATTTTGAGTACCGAGTCGCCAACAAAGATAAGTGGTGCACTGTAAAGCGTTTATGCCAAACATCGGGTTTGCCCGAGGACGGAAGGTTCTATGAGCGGTGTGAGAACTTTGACGAACAAGAGGCAATGAAGGCCTTGACATGTTGGAGGGGATGAATCTCGGTTCGAGAAACGTTTTCACTGCCCTCGTGACTCTAAGGGACATGATTTCTGCAATTTTGCCGTCCGAATCCTTCATAGGATCGTGTCGAGTTCGGTGTTTGGGAGAGATGGCAGACGCCCCAAGGTTTGAAAAGATGATCTTTTCGTGATCTACAACGCCGTGAAAGGCGTTCGGCTTAATACTTGCTCATGCATTCTGCATTGTCTCCGAGAAATAAGCACGGAAACCCGACCCACTACCATCGGGATGAGGCATATCATCTGCCACTTCCTCATCTAAGAAGGTTTTGGAGGATATTTAAAGAAGTGGAATCCTCGTTATTTTCCGGATCCCATCGATGGGGTACAATTGTGGAAAATGGGCATCCTCTTGAAGAAGCCAACTCGCACGATCTACCTCCACGGACATGATGACAACAGAGCGCAAATCCATTTGGATCCGGAACACGCCGAGCGGTGGTTAGATATCACCAATGAACATAATTGGTCTTGTGGCCAAGATTATGGTACCCGCCGCAAGGTAGGAGGCCCGGATGTATCCGATGAAGAGGAAGGAGGGGAGGAAGAAGAAGAAGAAGATGAGGAGGAAGAGGAGGAGCATGCCGGCCAAGGTGAAGCAAGTGGAAGTGGAAGTCAACCATGGGAAGCTTCACTTGGGCAACTCAGCTATCAATTCGAGCAGTTGAGAGTAGATCTTCGAGAGCAACAAACTCTACTCCATAGTTAACACAATTTGTTGGAGAGCCAGCAAGATTTGATACGTGCTCAGCAGTCCACGCTCAACAACGTGCATACACATCTTCAAAGGCATGAGGAGTACTTCCAGCAACAAAACCAATATTGGCGCGATTGGGGTTATCATCACTACTCCGTACGGGGCCACATCCTGACACCGGACGACTAAGTAAACCCCACTACCCCACCTACTTCCCTTATTATCCATATCCTCCTCCGGGAGGAAACAAACAGTGAATTGTAAGTGTCCTCGCCCCCACTTTAATCTCTTAATTGTTTTAATCTACATTAATAGTGTTAGATAAGTGTGTGTGTATGGGAGGGGAGGGGGGGAGGGGGTGCTTTGTAGGGAAGTTTGGGGAAGTCCTGCGCTTAGTCTGGTTTTGTTGGGTTCGTTGTCCCCATGGTTAGGTTATCTTGCATTTATTACTTCATCTTCGTTTGGCATGCTCTTAGTCATGTTCCCTAGGTTAATTGGTGGAGGTGGTTGGTTTGCGTCTGATTTTATCATTCGTAGGACCGGGTAGGTGAGTTGTTCCACCCTCAATTCCCGCCTCAAAGAGTGAGATTCAGGGTTGAGGTTAGTTCCTATCAATGTGAATGCTGTAAATATTTTAGTTTTTCTTTTGTTCTCTAGTTAGCTAGTGTCTTGTATATATTTTTGTTTTTCTTTTAATCTTGCATGTGAACATTCATCATGCTTGGGATGGCTGTTTTGATTATCTCTAACCCATAGTGTGATGTTCTTTGGATCGCGGATTGAGTATGTTCTTATTGAAGTCTCCGAGGTAACCTAATTTCGCTCTCTTTGATATGTATATACTTTTATTCAGTTTGCATGCTTGATTTTTCTTTGGGTGGCGAACCCCTTTGAGTGTTTGTGCTGGGATTATATTGCTGTTAGAGCTGTGTGGGCTCGGGTTGTCACCACTTTTACTTGCTAGTTGTTTTTGTTTGTGTGTTTTTCCTAGTTTTCTACCCTTTATGCAACACCCTTTCCACAATGAGGACATTGTGGCGTTTTAAATGTGTTGGGGGGGGGGATATTTATGTTTTGAGGGTAGATCACCTAGCATTTTGTATTTATTTTTCTTAGTTTTTGCTAAAATTTGAATTTTTTTTTCGTGAAAATGAAAGAAAAAAGGGAAAAAGGTTGTGAAAAACCCCCAAAAATGTTTCTTTTTCTTTGAAGATGCTTTCATTCACAATTGTGTAGGTAGTTGTCTAATTGGCCGATTTAATCATTTTGAAGTAGACGATGCGAACAATGATAGGCCTTAGGAAGGATTTCTGCCATGATTTACTTTTATTAGACCTTGACATGGAATGTGAAAGCAGAGTCCTCACTCTTACACGCTCTGATTGTGACTTTCTTACCAAAAGTTGAATAGTTTGAGTTGTTCAATGCTCTTGCTCGTTTTAATTAATTAATTAATTAATTAATGTCGGTTCCACCAATGAGGGTTGGTATGGTTGACGGCGCTTATGCCCCTTAAGTACAATGTTTACGTATGGAGCAACCCGAATTGGTAGGGTAACCCTTTGCGAAGGCCAGTCCTATTCCCGAAACAAACCGACACCGACGCTCCTAAAATCCGGAAAATAAGAGTAAAATAAAAAAAAAGAAAAAGAGTGAAAAAAGGAGAAGAAAAAGAAAGCAAAGAAAAAGAAAAAGAAGAAGAGAAAGTTGAGAAAAAAAGAAAGAAAAGAGAAGTTGGAAGAAAAATAAAGAGTGAAGTTAGGTTGGCTAATAATCCCGAGCTTGAGCATGAAAACAACTCTAGCTGACCGACTTAAGTTAGAAAGGATCGGTTAGGGCCCACTTGCACTTATGCACGAGGATTCTTCCTTAACATGAAGTGTCGGGGTTGAAAACCTCAAGGATTGGCAGTTGTCAAACCTTTGTGTCATTGTTTGTTCATATTTGCTTCTTCCATTTAATTGTTGAGGCGGGTTGAGGAACTAAGTGCATGACTGGGGATGCAACTATCTTCTCCTCTTTTGTTTTTGTTTTTGGTTTTTCACCTTTTCTTTCTTTCCCTTTTTCCTTTCTCTTGGCCTTTGTAGGTATAGTCGCTACAAACCCTCACGAGACCCACCTCGTCCACCTGGGCTGTCAGGGGGTTTAAAGGGCTTGGTACATACGCTAAATGCACTCGTTTCGTCCCACGACAGAGGAGTTGGTATTTAGTTTTAGGTTGTTTTGTTTTTGTTTTGCTCGGGACGAGTAAATGTTCAAGTGTGTGTGTGTGTGGGGGGGGGTGTTTAGGCCTAGTTTTAGGCCTAAATAACGCCTTTTGGCTTGCTATTTTTGTTGATTCCGAGTCTTTTTCATCGTTTTATTAGCTTTTTAGTCGTTTTGCAGGTTTTCGCACTTTTGGAGCAAAAACAAGGAAAGTGGGTTAAATCGAGGCTTTTTATGGAATCATGAGTGATTTCCCGAGCCAAGCCGAGCCGAGAGCCGAAGCGGAATCGACCCGGGAACCTCTTCCCCATCTTTGGTGCAAAACAGTAGCATAACACCCGCTACAATCCTTGTAGCGGGCGTTACAGCCCTTGGAAGTAAGACAAGGGAAGGGAGCCAGGAGAGTGTCGCGGGTGCTACCTCAGCTGTGCCGCCCGCGACCAACACTAGCCGCGACCGCTACAGACAGCGTGCCACCCGCTACACAACGCCAGTCTCCATTCACTCTAGCATGGCCAACAAGCAGTCGCCCCCGCGACTGGTGTGTTCGCACCCGCGACCTTGCGTACACTGGAATCGCCTAAGCAGATTTCTCTCGATCGCCCCCATCACCAAGGAGGTCGCACCCTTGACCTACTATTTTCCTGCGCGTATTTCTGGGCAAAATGACAGTGCTTTGTGCAACAAATTGACCTAGTATATAAACTCCAAGTGATGATTATCTGAATGGGGGCTTAGCTTGGATATAGTTTTAGGAGGGTTTTTGTTCAGCTTAGTTAGAGAGAGATTAGGGTTTGATTAGAGATTAGCTTGGATTAATCTAGGGTTTAGTGGATTTTGGGTGTTGTATTGAAGATTTGAGGATTCAGTCAATTGAGAGATTGTTGGATCATCATTTCTCTTACTTTCCTTTGTTCATTTCCAGCTTTTGATAAGTTTTCTCTTCCCTTAAACTCTCCTTTACTTTGTTAATTTACTTGCTTACTTTAATTAATTGCTTTGATTGCCTTTTCGATTGCTATTTCATTGCTTTGTTTGGATTTTGATCTGTTGTTGTTAGAAATCATGCTTAGGGTTGATTTTGATGTTGTTAGCTTAGTTTTGATGATGATTAGTGGCTAGAAATGCCATGGGTTAGGGGGTAATTAAGGGTGTGAATGAGTAATTAGGTTTGAGTTAGCAATTTTAGTGAGTAATTAGGTTGGAAATATATTTTCCACTCCTTTCCTTCCTACAAGTGGGTTGTATTTGGGATCGAGAGCTCCCGAATACATCCAACACTTGTTATGGAAGGTTGGAGTTGGGATAGTTAATGCTCACTCATGAAAGTGGAAGGAGGTTAACTAGGGAATTCCGTTTCATTAACCCTCCGAGTTCGTGGTGGACTTTGGGGAAGTTATTTCGGACTATCCTCGAGAGAGGAAGCCCGATGGGTATTTTCTAATGGAATTGCCACTTGATTTTCTCTCCTTGTTGCTCTCTTGTTGCAGAACCCCTTTCCTTATTCCCATTTGCATCCCGAAAAGCCTCCGAAGCCCATTTTCTTATCTTGACCGACCTTATTTTTATTTTGTTGCTTTGTAACCCTTTCAACCTATTTCTTTACCTTAGCGATCTCAACCTGACCTTGACCTAGATTCTATGACCAAGACCCCTCACTCCTTGAGAAGAACGATAAAAATTGGGTTGATACAAACCACGTGTACACGATCAAAGAAGTTAGTATCAAGGGGATATTTTAGGCGCATTAAGTCAACCCAGATACCTGAACCAAGCAGATAGCGCCAGGAAAGTTTGCTTAGGAAGGCACTATTAACCGCCCCGGTTTTACAGAGTCCAAGCCCCCAATATTTTTTTAGGCATGGAAATCTTGTCCCAAGAAACAAGCGCAAGGCCCTTATTCGAATTCAAATCCTTCCAAAAGAAGATACGACTGATGGAGTCCATTTTGGAAGCAGTAGAGGAAGGGAGTTTGAAGCACTGCATGGTATGAGCCGGCAGAGATTCAAGATTTGATTGAATTAATGCGATACGTCCGGCTTTTGAGATAAATTTGGTTTTCCACCCTTGAAGTTTCTGGTAAGATTACCATGAGAGGGACGACCATTAAAAAGCGGACAGCCTCGATATTTACCTAGACTATCCCGTCGAGGTATATTAAAGATGCTGGAATTCAAGTGCTTGTCTTGAGATTTGGTATTTTTGGAGAAAATAAGAGAAGACTTGTTGAAGTTGATCAGTTGGCCAGATAGAAAGCTGAACCTGGATATGAAATGTTTTAGAAGAGAGGTTGCATTGGCAGTAGCTTTACAAAACAGTAGACTATTATCTGCAAAAAGAAGACAAGGGATGGCTTGAGAATTGGGTGAGAGCTTAAGACCTACCCCGGAATTCGGAAGCGAGGTTAGCGTTTGGAGATAGAAGTGAGGATTTCCATTCCTATCATAAAGAGGAAGGGGGAGAGAGGATCTCCTTCACATTCACGAATCTAGTTTATCCATTTATCAGCAAAACCAAGCTCTTTTAAGGCTTGGAGTAGGAAGTCCCACTCCATCCTGTCAAAAGCCTTCTCAAGATCCAACTTTAGAGCAACCGAACCTTTCTTTCCGTTCATGTTATTAAATTTATGCATAAATTCATGAGCAACAAGGATGTTATCATGTATGGATCTGCCAGGGATGAAAGCGGATTGGACTGAATCAATTATTTTGTCTAAAATACTTAATCTATTCGCCAGGATTTTAGAGATTATTTTTGTAAAGACTATTAGAAAGGTTGATTGGGCGAAATTGGGACGGAGTTGAGGGTTAATCAACTTTTGGGATAAGAGTGATAAGAGAGTGGTTAATTTGCTTGAGCAACTTACCCTCTCTGAAAAAGGATTTAACAGCATCACATACATCTTTTTTAATAATGCTCCAATAGGCTTGATAAAAACCAATACCGAAGCCATCAGGACCCGGGGCTTTGTACTTATCTTGTTGGAAAACAACCGATTCAATTTCTTCATCGGTTACATCTTTCGTTAGCATAAGATTATCTTCATCAGATAATCTATGAGAGATATCAAGGCCCAAGTTACGACTGGGGTCAGCATCTGATTTGAATCTCTTGGTGAAATCATTAATAAAAATATTTTTAATTTCTTGAGAATCGGAGGTCCATTGACCAAGATCATTCTTGATATGAGAGATACTTATTTTGCTCTTTCTACTCCGCATAGTTATATGAAAGAGCCTAGAATTTCTATCACCATTAAAATTTTAGTATTTGTTGAACCCAACCAAACACATGAAAACTTATCAATTTAGAAAAACTGACTAACTTCTTCGAGAGTGTTTTCTAACTCAGTGACGGATGAAACAATAGGGTCCATGGACCATATTGAGAATTACAAAATATATTTATAAATGATATATAAGGTAAAAATATATATTTATATTGAATGGAGTCTATAAAAATTAATTGTTGACAGTTGGTTCTTATAAATTAATAATTTAACACCTATAACAAGTCAAAGATCAAAAGTTTCAATTATATAGGTTTATTAATTGGTCCTCCTTTTTTCTTCTAAATATTAATATAATGTAGGATAATAATTCATTTGATCTATATTTAATTAAATTCTCTTTTATAAAAAATATTCCTTTTAATTAAATTCTCTTTTATAAAGCTCTTTACTTAAATCATTTGAAATCATCTAAAAATTAAAAAATTAAATTTAAAATATACTTTCTCTGTCTAGAATATTGGTAAGGTAAGTAAAGGTCGGTATTAGGTAAGACTATGTGCGAGGTAAGTAAGAAGTTATTTTACCTACCTATAGTCTTATACTTTACCAAATTTTATTTACCTTACTTACGCTACCTGTACTTTTTTTACATATATAACTTAAGTAAGAAGTTATGTACCTTACCTATTAAAATTCAATATATATATATATATATATATATATATATATATATATATAATTTGACGGGTCCATGGGTCCGTATTTAGACCTAGACCCGGACCTGCCAAAGTTTTATTAGACCCAGACCTGACCTGAACCCAATGGGTCCAATCTTTTTGGACTCAGACCCTCCTAAATGGATCAGGTCTAGGTCGGGTCCAAGACTCATTACTATCCCTACATGTGAGATGACATCCTTCCTCACTAACGGGAAGATCTTCTTTGGACATAAAAGATTAACGAAAGCACTGTGGAATTCATGCACAATGATTCTTCCCTCAAAGACACATCTTCCATCCTAAAGTTCGAAGCAATTGATTTTGTTGAAAGCTCGATTGATCTTATATTGTCTGATGAAAAATGAGGTATAGGTCACCCAACGCCAGCCAACTAGTCTTGATCTTCTTGATCCAGAACTCTTGAAGCCTCTTGAAACTCTCCTTCAAGTCATCCTCCACTTGCTATGCTCAGGAAAACGCTGACTTGCTAGCTCATATGCATTTTATTTATTTGCCTTGAAAGCTTTGGAGTTGCTCCATATTTTGATTGATGCGGTCAAACCTCTCTCTTTTAAGCTTAAAACATAGGTTGTCATCAGGTTCTTCCCCATTGATCTAGAGAGGCCCAACAATTTTATAAGAGTAAACACAAAACTTCCTTGGATGTTTGCAATATTTATAACCTCTAGAACCCCTTTTCAAAAATCCTCCAACTTAATTACTTTTTGTCCCTTGACCTCCCCAAGACATAAAGTGATGAAGGAATGATCCGAGAAGAACACATGGTAGTTGTGCATAAACGGTTCTGGGAAAATTCCATCCATTTAGAGCTTGCATAAGCTCTATCTAGATGTTCCCATATTTGTTCATCACCACTTCTTCTATTTGTCTAAGTGAAAGTTGTGCCCATGTATGGCTAATCAACCAAGCGCAAGTTGAGCTTATAATCACGTAGAATGCTTGCCACCCCCTAATTGTTGTCGAACAACCCCTTTTTTGGGATGAGTCCTCTACCTTATTGAAGTTTCCAATAATCACATAAGGAGCACGAAGAGATGTAATTGCACTTTCCAGTTTCGCCCAAACACTTGGCGCTCCTCCACATATAGGCTTCCGTAAACAAAAATCAAGTACTGCAACTGTCATCTAATATTATTCACCACGAGAATGATAAAGTTTACATTAGTTACAACGACATTAAACCCACTACTAGACTTCCAAGTGACTACCACCCCACCAAAAAGGCCATCGGCATCAACCTAGCAACAAATGGAACACCCAGCTTACACATTACATTAACAACAACTGACATTGATTGCTTTAACTCAAAAAAGCAAAGAACATCAAACGCATTGCTTTGCATGGCCCAACGGAGATAAGGAACGGTAGAGAGTGATGGAGATTCGCCTGGCCTTGGTCTCACATCTGGAGACCCAAGGTTCATGGAGGGTGATGGAGATCAGCCCAGCTCGCCCATTAAGGAGGTCCCATTCATACATATTGAAGTGGAGAAGGCCTTAGAAGATCAATCTGTTAGGGCCCAATGACCAGCCTATGTATTGTGCTCTATATCTCAAGATGTCGTCCAAACAAGCTAAGGGGAGCCCAAGTCATGTATAAGAGACATCCAAGTCACGTGCAAAGAGATGTCCATAGAAGTTATAGTAGTATTTGTATTTTCCTTATTAGTAGCTAAGTTTATTACATATATTTTCATTATTAGTTGCTAAGTTTGTTAGAAGGCATAATGCCAAGTTAATCTAGTTAGCTTAGGCGTCAAGTTAGAAGAGTTTAGAAGAGTCTAGAAGGGGAGAATCCTAGTAGGATTCAGCCTCAATATTGGATGCCAGTTTTTGTCTAATCCCATCAGGATTAGGAAATCCAAAGGGAATCCTAGAAGGGTTCATCCTTAGGCTGCTTAGGCGCCAATCATAGTAGTCCTAGAAGGATTAGGTTTTAGTTTAGTATAAATAGGGAAGCTTGTAAACGTCTAAGGACACAACTTTTGATTATGAATACAAACAAGCTTTTGCTTATCCTGAGAGTTTTCTATAACCCTCTTTCCTTTTCTACCATTGTATCTTGAATTGACTATTCAAGTGGTGAGGTAGAACTTGTCTTCTATACTTAGAAGGTGTTTCTGTAACTAAGTAGAAGAACAAGAAGCCCTAGAGATTCAACTTGTGGTGATTCTGTATCTAGTTCAATTTCCTTGAACTATCCAAATTATTTATCTTTACCCTAGGTTTTACGTAATTCCTACTTGAGGTAGAACTTGCACGTCTTCCTTGATGTGTAATTGATCAAATCCTAGATTTACATCAGTTATAGATCAAAGAGGCCCACTAGTTATAAGCCCCTATAGTTCCAAGTACAACAATTGTGGTTTAAGAGGAGGCACTTTTAGGGATGCCTCCTCCACCCTTTCAATCAAGAGGAAGAGCCACTACTCACCATATAACTTGCCTTCGATCCTCAAAGTACAAGCAAACTCCTTTTCAAGCACTCCAATCATATCTGTTCTCCTTTATTTCTTGCTATGGATTGGAAGTATTGTAACAGTTTCGACGACACCTCTTCCTCTTCTGGCCCCCCAATGAAGTGCCTCACAGTTAGTTGGCCTCACTCTCCTCGTACATAGAGCAAAAATTTGTCCAATTATGGATTCAAGTGAACTAGTTTTCAAAGTGGATGAATGGGGTAAATTTGTTACCTTCTTTATGCCTATTATCTTTTCTTTCGACCCTATTCCTTGTTGAAAATTTTCCTTCCACACACCAGCGACCATTTGATGTCCTCTACCGGCTCCAATTTTTCCTTCCCCTTATTCATTCCTCCTCCTTTTCACACTTTGATTCATAACTATTCATGGTCTACTCCTCCCAAATCCCTGCCTTATTATCCGACTCGGGCATCTCATATAAGATTTATATGAACTCGGGAGAGGGAATCCATTGATGTGATTGAGAGTCTTCGCTAGAAGCTTACGGGTTAGCATGAGTGCTTTGGCCATATATATAATTGCTCCAAACAGAGGCAAAGTTGTCTTAATGTGCTTGAGGGGGAAACAACTCCTCTAGCAATAAATGAGGGCCTTGTGTTCCTCTATCTATTAGAGCTCCTTCCACCACGTTGCTAGAAAACTGGAACATATCGGGATGGGACTTGCCAAGTCTAAATTTCAAACGACTGACCTACCCAAGACCTCAAAATGCACGAGTCCTTTCCGTTCAAGAACAGGTGTGGGAGCCACTTCAAGGAGGATCCCAAATCAAAGGACAGAGTTTATATTCCTCGAAGGATCCATTCTCGATCCCCCTAAGGATCTTGAGGATCCTTCGGCACAAATTAGGCAACGAAGTCAAACATGACTTCCTTTTAGCTCCAAACGATCAAGAATCAACCACAAGAGTATTTTGGGTATTGCATACCATTGATGGAGCACCTGGGTATTTTGGGTCCTTGATGTGACCCGGGGCATGATGGTCATCAGCGACTAGTACAGGATGGGTCAGAAGCTAAGCAAAGAACAGAAGAATCAAGAGAGACACTTGCTTTGGTATGGGCCATGAAGAAATTGAGACATTACATGCTTCCACACACTGTTTACGTAGTGTTCAAAAGCAATCTAAGTTCATATGGACCAACCCACTATAAACAACCGAATAGCTCGATGGGTAGTAATGCTATCTAGATTCAGCTTCAAATATTTACAACATAAGTCAATCAAAGGAAGGGTCATGTCGGACTTCCTTACTACCCTACCCTCACAAGAACCTCCAAGCATTAAGTTGGAATTCACAGATGAGGATATTTTCCTTACTGATGAGGTCACACGAGAGATGTACTTTGACAGCACATCCAACTAAATGGGTTGCAAAGTAGGAGTTCTATTGATCTCGCCAGAAGGAGCGCATACTCCCGTATCTATTGAATTAGACTTCAATGCCACCAACAACACGACAGAATATGAAGCGTGCATTATCGAGTTACAAGCTGCTTTGGCCAAATGGGTGAGACACATCATTAATGGTGTTCGGGGACTCCAGTCTCATCATTAATTAAGCTAAGAATGCATGGAAAGTAAGGAACAAAAACCTTGCAGCATATCAACAGAAGCTCTTAGGGTTTGCTGACCAATTCGAATGCATTGAATTTCGATAGCTCCCAGCAATTTTTTGGTACTTTTTGTGATACTTTTAATGGATGTTTATTTTTCTGTCAATAAATGTCCATTTTCCTTTTAATGGATTTTCATTTTTCTGATATTGGATGTCCATTTTGATGTTGGTTATATTAGATATTTCTAGATCGATTATTAAAATGTCAATTAATAAGTGTCCTTTTTAACATGTCATTTGATGTCCATTTTGATTTAACTTGATGCTTATTTTATTGATAATGAATGTCCATTTTGATGTGACTGTATTTAATTTTGTCGTTTTGCTTACTAATAGATGTTCATTTAACTGATAATGGATGTTCATTTTACATATAATGGATGTCCATTTTCAAGTGTATGTTCATTTTTACAATTTAACTTGTTGTCCTACTACATAGCCTTTGTAAAAAGAACATCCAATAAAATGAACAAAGTTAAATAAGATGACAGGTATGACAAAAAGTACATCAAGACTCCAACAATGAGCATAACTTCAATTTTTTTACAATTTTTGAACTTCTCACTTCATGTATAGATGAACAATAGGTATGACTAAAACGTACAACAAGGCATCCCAGAATGAACATCAGCTATAACAAATGTGGACATGAAGATTTTGTAATTGCTTTGTTACTCTCACCCTCCCATCGCAGCTCGCCCGCCAATACCATGGCCAATTACGGATGAATGCACAATTTTTTCGACGAAAGGTCGTGAACTAACCTTCCAAATTCAAAACTCTAACTGAAATTAATCAATCACTCACAATTGATCGAGCAAAAAAAGATCAAATGATTGACTAAATTAACCGAAACTTGACGGCTTTAATCACTACCATCGAAGATTTATGAATCGCCGACAAGATCGTCTGACTGCGACTCAACCATTTCACTGGTGGTGTTCCTTCTCGATGATGTTTTTCCCATGATGTTCTTCATGCGACGCAACATTCTCGACGATGAACTCCTCGATCTGTGAATCCCTTTTTCTTTCCGATGAGATCTTTCTTGATGATGTTCTTCACTGCGGTGCAACATTCCCGGTGAGGGAAGGACTTGAAGCCATTGGAGGAGCATGATTTCGCCGGTGGTGAAGGAATGAAGAAGGAGATCAAAATGGAGAACTGATTACGCTTGAAAAGAGGAAGGATTGATGAAAGTGGAGACTTGATGGGTGTTCAATCAGCAGCATGCTTTTGGAAAATTGGAGCCTGCATTCAATGTAGACTATTTCTCCTTTTTTTTTCCACCATACCTCACGTGATGGAGCTCTTAAACAACAAAAAAAAAATGAAAATTGGGGATTAATCACAGTCATTGATGGGATAATCAACGGTCCAGATAAGTCATGCTCACCTGTTCACTTTAAACCCATGCTTATTCTATATATATATATATATATATATATATATATATATATATATATATATATATATATCAAGGCAGGATAATTCGTGTGGCGTCTTTCAATTTGGGGAATTTTTCGGTTTTTGTTGCATAAGTCACGGCTATGCAGAATGGGATTAGGGATGCAGTCTACAATGGTTTTCGAAGGATAATATTGGAGGGGGATAATCTAGTTCTTGTCAATGTTGTGAAAGGTTTTTTTAAGGTTCCTTGGGAGATCGCTCAATTAGTAAAAGATATTCAAGCGTTTATGCTGGATTGTGAGGAGGTGGAGGTGCACCATATTTTTCATGAAGGAAATATGGTGGCGGACTGGTTGGCAAAATTTGGGCTTTGTGTAGGTTCACCTTCTTGTTACAATTATAGTTTTCATAGAGTTCTTTCCCTTATTGTAAGAGAAGATGCATTTGGGAGGTCCCTTGGGAGAAGGGCTCCCTAGTGTTTGATGTATTACCCATTATTAAATATATATATATAATAGGAAGGATGTGAAGCCAATTTGTTTGATTAATGTTGATATCCAAAACGCCTATGATACGGCGGATTGGTCGTTTTTGGAAAATTTGCTATTTGCTCTCAATTTTCTTGTACAATTTGTCAATTAAGTAATGACTTGTGTCTCATTTGCATCCTTCTCAATTTCCTTCAATGGTGGAACCTTTGGCTATTTCAAAAGTGGTCGTGGGCTTAGACAAGGTGATCCGATATCTCAACTTCTTTTTGTTCTCGTCATGGTATATCTTGGTCGTGCTATCAAAGAGGCTTCTTTGACATCTGATTTCAAATATCATCAATTTTGTAAGTCCCTGTCTCTCACTCATCTATGTTTTGCGGATGACCTCCTTTTATTTTGTCATGGAGATCCGGTGAGCATCAACATTCTCGTATCCGCTTTGAATCATTTCTCTGAGTGTTCTAGGCTCCTTCCCAATAAGACAAATCAGATATAACTTTTGCGGGTTTGGAAGAGGAAATGATTAATTCAATCCTTTTGGCCACTGGTTTTCGGAGAGGCCATTTACCTTTTAAGTACTTGGGAGCAAGGTTGTTAAAATCGGGATCCTGACTCGAAACTATGGGGAAGTTAGGATCGAAAATTAGCCCATGTAGGATTGTGTGTCAATAGTAGAATCGTATCAAAGATTTTGGACCATAAAATCGTAGGATCGTAAATCAGGATCGGGATTTTAATAACTATATTTGGGAGTTCCTGTTAAGCCAACTAGGCTTAACCGCCATAACTTTGCTCTACTTCTTGATAGCATGGCTAAAAGATTGAACGATTGGGCTTTGAGAAAACTCTCTTATGCAGCAAGTAGAGTACAATATGTGAATAGTGCCTTAATGGCATTACATACTTATTTGGCTCAGATCTTTATATTACCCTCAAGTATCATTAATGATATTATCAAACTATGTCGTGACTTTCTTTGGGGAGGTAAAAAAATTCCTCCCATTGCTTGATCTCATTGTTGTCTGCTTGAAAAGAAGGTGGTTTAAATATTAGGGATGCACAATCCTAGAACAAGGCAGCTTTGGGGAGTTTTGTTTAGCAAATTATGATGGAGAAGGAATCGCTTTGGGTTAGATGGGTTCAACATCTTTATCTCAGGAGGCAGAATATCTAGGAGTGTGAAGTCAAACAAAATGTAAGTTGGTACTGGAAGCATCTTCTCAGGATTCGTGATGAGTAACTCGAGCTTTTTATGAGTCTAAATGAGGAGGGCCATCAGTATTCTATTCATAAGGGGTATGTATTCATGAAGAATCATAATGAGAATGTTCCATGGCATTCTCTAGTGTGGCACAAATGGAGTATCCCTAAATTTTCCTTCACCTTTTGGATGCTCATGCTGTGAAGGTTAGTGACTCAAGATAGACTCCAACTCTTTGGTATTCCTTGGGTGAATCGATGTTGTTTATGCTGCAAGGATATTGAATCTAATGATCATCTTTTCTTCAAATGCTCCTTCTCCGCTCAGATTGCTACTGCTGTGTTCTCTTATTTCTTCTCATTTCGAATTGATTTGGAAGATTGGAGGAATTGGCTTGCTACTTGCACTCAACACAAATGTATGCTTGCTTCGATTGCTTCAGGCATTATTTATCATATTTGGCATGAGAGGTACTATCATCTTCATAACAATCAGTCTAGGGAGAGTTTGGTTTTGATTCAAATTATTTGTAATGATGTTAAGCTAAGGATCTCTTAGTTACTCTTAGTTTTGATTTTTTGTAGGTGTTGTTTTGTTTTTGGGCTGATTGCTTATGGGCTCAGTTTTGTAGGTTTGGTGTTCTCAATTTTGTTAATTGAATCACTATCCGTTTTTCCACAAATATATATATATATATATATATATATATATATATATATATATATATATATATTAAAGTAATGTGAGATTGATTCTCCTGAGAGCAATTTTAGGAAGTCAAATCAATTATAGTCATTGATTACATTTTGTCATAGATTAATCTAAACCGTTAGATTTATGTTTGATAATTTTTTTTTTCCAAAGCCACATACATGATACATCATCCCAAAACGTCTCTCCCTTCACAAATTCACTCATTCATTCATCCATCTCTATTTTTTTTTTTTGTAAATCCATTTTTTTAATAGAATACTCTTTTATCTATTGATATGATTGGTAACTATAATATGTAGTTCACATTATTAGACATGTGTGGCATCTATTTACAAGGTTATAGTGACAATATCTACTCCCTCCATTCTTTTTATCTGTCATTTACGGTTTTCAATGTCAATCTTTAATCAATAATTTCTGATATAAAATTTTTATAAAAAAATATAATATTATACTTTTAAAATAGTATTTTTCATGATGAATCTAATGACATCAATTTTGTATGATGAATCATTATAAAAATTAAGTTATTAACGGTCAAAATTTTGAACACAACTTCCTAGGCGACAAATAAATAAAAACGGAGGTAGTAATTCTCATAATAATCACATACATTATGATCTCCCTTTTATTATTTTTTGTCGTCAAAAACTTTCACTATAATTTTTTAATATATAATGATTCATGACATCAAATTAATATCACTAGATTCGTAATAAAAATTTATTTTAAGAAATTATATAAAATTAGAATTTTTTAACAAATAAAATATTATGTGATAAATTGTTGAGTAAAGATGGACCTTCAAAAGCATGGAATCAATTATTTTTGGACGGATGGAGTATTTACGTTATGCATACATTTTGTCCCCATTACTTAATTTATCCACCCATTTTCCACCTTTTTTTTAATTATAAGAAATCTAGAATGTCTTGGCTATATTAAAAAAATGACACTCAAATTGAGTTAGGTTCAAGTTAGGTTAGTTAAGTTAGGATATATGATTGGATAATGATATGTTTGAGTTAAGTTATTTGTTGGGTGAAAATATTTTATTGATAAAATTTGAATATTTTGGGGGAAATAAATGAAAAAGTTATAAGTGTTGAAAAAATGGATTGATTTGAGATTAAAAAGTTGTTTTTGGTTTAGCTGTTTTTAGGGAGTTGGGTTGGGTTAGGTTAGGTTAGGTAAGGATAAGTTAAGTTAGATTAGGTTGGGTAAGGATAAGTTAAGTTAGGTTAGGTTAGGTTAGTTAGGTTTAACCCAATTAAAGAACAGGGCCTGAATCTCATCCGTGTAGGCATGGAAGTCAGTTATTTTTGGACGAAGTGAGTATTTACGTTATGCATACGTACACTTTCATCCCTTATTGCTTAACTATATGTCATTCGGTAGGTTTGAACTTAGAACCTGGAATGCGTCGAACCTGGAACCTGTCCAATAGGTCCGGCTTATACCTGGAATCTATCAATGTGCTTAGTCTGGGAAAATATGGTAAAACTTCAGTTTATTGGTGGTCAAAAAGTCAATTTGGAATATTTTCAACCACAAACGCCATAGTGCAAATTATTTATCTCCAAAACACTATTTTACATCACTGTGATGTATTATTAATTTAAAATCATATCAACCAACACTTATTCATTTCTTAAATGACCACGGCGCAACGCGCACGTATTTGCTAGTATATATATGAACAAATGTGTGTATCAATTTATTCCTCTTTTTTTTTTTTTATTTGACCCCTAAGGATACAAGAGAGGCCCTAATTACATAGGGTATCTATACAATTCAAGTATTTTTTTTATAGCAAGAAATGTAAAGAGTACGATCCCTAAGGTTTTTCTTGATGGTATGAACTAAGTTGTCCCTCGCAGTATTGATGTTCTTGAACACACATTTGTTCCTAACCATCCATATATGGTAGATGTAACTTGTAAACCCCGAGATCCTCATATCTTTGTGCCATGCTTTGGTTTTCCAGTTTTTGATTCTTTTATACCAGTGGTTCCAATCGTTTGCGTGGGGGAGCCCAAGCCATGTGATGAGGCTTCCCTGGATCTGGGTGGCGGACGGGCAACTGAAGAAGAGGTGGTCTATTGTTTCTTCGGAACTTTCGCACATTAGGTCCTTAGTGTTCATGTCAGGGTAATAATTTTGTAGTCTGGCTCGAACTTGGAGTTTTCCGTGCATAGCAAGCTAGGTACAGAAGGAGTGTCTGGGAGGACTGAGCCGGTTCTAGGTGATTCTAGCCCATTCTCAGTTCTCTTTGTCTCCTGTAAGCCAGTTATAGCCTTTCTAAACGGTGTAGATGGTCCTTAGATGGGTGGCATCCTTGATAGTATCTTTGACCCCACAAAGTGTTTGAAGTACCAGTAAGTATCTCCTCTTCGCTTGTAGTTCCACCAGTCACCCCCCTTAATATATCTTCCACGAATCCAGCGGATCCAAAGACTTTCTATACTGTCTGCAATTGTCATTACCTGCTTGGCTATTAGGGTCGTGTTCCAGTCATATAGATTCCTCAGTCTGAGTCCCCCTTGGGTTTTGGGTCTTCAAACTATGTCCTAGCTGATCTAGGGAGCTTTGGTATATGTATCTGTTGCATTCCAAAAACAATTACTACAAATTTTTGTAATTTTATCAATTAACTCCCTTGGGATAAACATAATGGATGCTCAGTATGAGTATAAGCCCATAAGAATGCTGTTTATCTAGATACTCTTCCCCGCGTATGAAGTGTTGCTAGTTTACTAGCTACAGACTCAGGCTGTGATTTTCTCCACCAGCTTTTGACACTCCATTTTGCTAAGTCGCCTGTCTGTTATTGGAATTCCCAAATAGTAGAAAGGAAGTGAACCCTCTGTATAGCCAGTGATATGGATGATTGCTTCTTTGATAGATCGATGCACACCGCTTATGATCACCATTGAAGTTTCTTTTAAGTGATCCAAGGCCCTCTAAAGTAATGTAATAGTATATGAGTCTACCGCACTGAAGACCATGAGGTCATCAGCAAAAATAAGGTGCACGAAGTTGTAATCCTTACAACACGGGAAGAATTTGAAATTTTTGTCCTTTGCTGCTTGGTTGAAACATCTAGACAGGTACTCCATGGAGAGGACGAATTAGTTGGGGGGAGATTGGGTCCCCTTGCCAGAGTCCTTGTCCTCCTTTAAAGTATCCGTATGTCGATCCGTTCACTTAAACCGTGTAGGAGGTAGAAGTGATGCAAGTCATTATCCATTGAATGTATTGATGGGGGAACCTAAGCACTTGCAGCAGCTCATGGATGAAACCCCATTGAACACTATCAAAGGCCTTCTGAAGATCAATTTGGAAAAGACACCTTGACTGGGTAGCTTTCCTTCGAAAACCTTTTACGAGCTCCTGACACATGAGGACGTTGTGCAGGAGCTCATGCCCTAGAACAAAAGTCATCTAAGTTTTTTGCACTAGATGAGGGAGAACGTGTTTGAGCCTACTTGCTAGCAACTTAGAGATGCACTTAAAAATGACATTACAACATGCAATGGGTCTGAAGTCTGTGGCAATGGCAGATGTGTCAACTTTTGGAATGAGAGCTAAAATTGTAGCGTTAAAAGCAGCCATCATCGTTCCATTGGCGAAGAACTCCTTCACTGTATCACACACAAGAGTACTGATATGAGGCCAGGCATGCTCTAAGAACCCACTGGTAAAACCATCAAGACTTGGGGATTTTGAATTTGGGATAGAAAAAATCGTATCACGAATTTCTTTGTCAGTGAAAGGCTTACACAGACTCACTTGCTGCTTAATGGACAGAATTGGTCCAAGTTGAAAAATGGTGTTGTCAATGGGGGTTCGGCTGCGTAGATGTTGTCCCAACATATTTTGGAAAAAGCTTGCTAGATGATTTCCAACAATTTTCGAATCCCTGTATATGTTACCCTGACTGTCTTGTAGATTGTAGACTATAGATGCATGCTTCCTTCGTTTCATCCTGGAGAAGAAAATTTTTGAGCAAGTCCAAAAATAACCGTCCCAATTTCGCTTCGTTGAGCAATTAAGGACATTGCAGATTTCAAGATTTTGATGTAGTGCTCCTTTGCCTCATGTTCATATGCCACCATATATGGGTCAGTGGGGTTTTGAGCAAGCATGATCTGCGCTTTCTCCAACTTCTCCCTTGCCGCGTCTCTTTGCTTGTGAATGTCTGTGAAATTTGCTTTATTCAGCTACTTTAGATTCCTTTTCATATTTTTCATAATATGATATAGATATCTTGCATAGGTCTCGTGCCTTGATTGTCTCATGTGCATCTGCACAATGTTGGTGTAGGACTTGGTAAAAAACTTCCAATGGTGCCCTACGCGGTGTATGGCGAGTCGAAAGAGGTGTCTAATCTTTAAGGGATGTCATTTTATTATGAACATTAAAATTTACAATTTGCCCAGAATAAATAAGAAAACCAAAAAATCGAAAATAATTGGCACGAAAACCGAGGCAAATGGGAATGACCGGTCATCACCCAGCGCCATCTTTGATACTGGCGCCCGGGCTGTGGTCCCGGACCTTTCCAGAATGCCTGGGTGATGGCAGTGGGTTCGAGCCAACAGCCGTGCAAACCCGCATGGAGTGCTAGATGTTGGACGAGGCCACTGATTTTTATTATTCACGATTTCCGATATTCGAATTATTTCAGGAAATGAATAAATTTTAAATTTTGACCAAAAACCACATTTGAAATGAATCAAATTTAATAAAATTTATTTTTTATCACAATGTTTAAACGAATTCTTCACAATCCATTTTAATTTTAATATGCCCGATCTATTAAGAAAATACCGGAACCCGGGAGAGAGAATGAGAGGAGGAAATAGGCCGATGGTCTCAGAGAGGGATCCATCGTTTGCTCGAGGACCGTGCTGGTCTGCATGCCATCGGTTCGAGACTGAGGTACCCACCTCGAGACCCTCAAAGACAGCCGGGACTCTGTGATGCTCTACACGATGTCCCGAGGGCTGCTGAACCGATGTCCTTCTGATTCTCTCATTTCTGGATTCAAGCTTTACAGAATAGATGAAACATATTAAAATAAAAATAAAATGCAATAAAGACGAATAAATCAAAGTTATAAAAATATTAAGAGTCGCCAATTAATTTTTTAGGAGAATTAATAAACTCATATTTTTGACTCCGTGTAACCGCGAACCATGAGATTCGGATCCGGGGGTAAGGTTACAGATTCGAGAATAAAAACCCTCGAATCCGCCCGTCCAAAGAACAAACTCTACAAAATCGGTTTATTAAAGAAAAGAGTAGAAGTGGAGAATTTAATTAGTTTAATTGATATTATTCAGATGCATGCGATGATTAAATGCGATAAATAAACAAAAGCGATAAACAAAATACACATAAATAAAGAACGAAATTAAATTTATCTTCTCAAGTAATCCGATTCTGATTAGTCGTAATTGATTTTTAACATCAGAATTACAACAGTATAAGTGATTATAAGAAAATAAAAACGAAAAAAAAAATGCCAAGTATGGATGTATGGAAATGATGAAGGAGTGAAAAGAAGAAGAAGAGAGGAAGAAGACGAATAAATCACCTAGTGTCAATACTCGTAGGTCATTCGGTATGTTGGAAAATGGTGAGAGTAGGGTTGTATTTATAGGATAGAAAGGGAAGAGGAATTAGGTTAAAAATGAAATAGGGTAAAAAGGGCCAGGCATACCTGCACATCGCGCCAATCGAGGTCCAACTGCAGTCAAATTAGGTTAGCACGCTCCCCAAGATATTCGGATCAAACGTGGGTCAGGTAAAACCCGATCAGGCGGGTCTACATGATGCTTTTTTCCAAACTCGGATTTTCGGGCTGATTTGCATTGGGCCGTGTGCGGGCCTCGGGAAACGGGCCGTGCAGACCAGCATGTTAGGTTATTTTGAGCTGCCCAACTTCAAATGACCATAACTTTCTCATCCGACCTCCGATTGACTTGATTCAAGTGTTGTTGGGAAGTTTGTAATGAGTACTTTCCGCTCCCAAAATGTGGAAACCCGTGGAGGTTGGTGGGAAATCAATAATTTAAAGACATGGCTCAGGTACATGAAAAAAGGTCGGTTTTTTAGAATATTTGAACGTGAAAGGGCTAGAAATGGAAATGGGCTAATGTGAAAGGCTTTTTTTGTGGAGGAACTTTATTTGGGTTTTTTGAATGGGTTTTGTCATCATTTATGCATTTCAAGAATACTTGGCATTTAATCCTAAATAATAATGAAAATGACCAAAATAAATTACATAATTACAAAGCTGAACTACAGCAAAATTCAGCGTCTACAGTTAGCCCCCACTTTGATCGAGTCCGAGTAGGACGCTGATCAAAGTAGTTTGAAGACGCTGAAAATGATATGCCCCGAAAGCGAAGTCTCGAGGCGGGATGACACTTGGAAGCAAATGTCATGCACCGCATGTATGAATTGTAGTTGATTGACATTCGGAAAAAAATCCTATGTCTTTGTTGATTGTCGACGCTTGGAAGCAACTGTCCGGCGCATAACTATACTTTCAAACATCTGTCCCAACCTTTCCCGATGTCAATGATCATTTTCCAGTCTTTCCCGGTGTCGTCCAGTCTTTCCCCATGTCGTCCAGTCTTTCCCGGTGTCGCCCAGTCTTTCCCGGTTGTCGTCCAGTCTCTCCCGGTGTCGCCCAGTCTCTCGCAGTGTCGCCCAGTCTTTCCCGGTGTCGTCCAGTCTTTCCCGATGTCGTTCATTCTTTCCCGGTGTCGCCCAGTCTTTCCCGATGTCGATTGACGTTTGGAAGCAAAAGTCCTACATCTTTGTGATGCCTTGGAAATAATATCCTATGGCTGATAAAGAGGTGATGCTTGGAAGCTATTGTCCTACGCCTAACTGTATTTCAAACTTTTTTCATCGTATTATTAACGTCCGACTACTGGCTAAAAAAAATAACAACGTTAGCCCCCAGTGTGCAAACTGGGGTGGCAATCAAAATGTGCCTAACTCTATTTCAAAATGCTTGGAAGCTATATGAATATTCACAATTCTCTTGAAAATAAAATATGTCATAAATTTGTCGCTTCTCCTTTGAAAATTAATAAATTTTCTAAGTATATGGATATTTAACTCCATGTTTCTTATGAAATTTTTTAATTTAATTTTAACGCACCGCACTGCGTCGCACTTCTTTTAAATTAATTAATTTATTTTCTGAGTATACAAAATTATTTTTGTATTTCTCTTGAAAATATCATAATAAAGAAATATGAGTGTGCAACATTAGTCTTCCAATGTGAAACGTCTTTGTGCAGACCAGCACAGCGACTGTCCCGGGTCTCGATGGCTTACATGCAGACCAGCACAGCGGCTGTTCTGGGTGTCGGTGGCTTGCAAGCAGACCCGCACAACGATTCAGACCGCTTTGCAGTTCGTCAAAGTTCATACCAGCACATGCAGAAAAGCACGGCGATAGTCTCGTGATCCGCATCCACACGATGGCTCAGCCGCTGCGATTCCGGGACGTTCAGCCCGCAGTGTTTGGTCTCATTCTTTCTTTGTTAGCCTTTGTGAAGACCCGGTTGATGCCAGTCTGTGTCTTAGGTTTCTCGATCTTCTTTCCCGCTTAACAGATCTCGGGTTCGGGTTTGGTAGTTCACGGCGACGATTAGCTGTGCAGACCAGCACTGTCTCGGTTTGGACGTGTTGTTGGGTCTCATATTTCTTCCACAAAATTCTGCTAGTTCAGATCTGTTCCCGGGTCATTGTCCAGACCCGACCATCGTGCAGACTGCCTGGAAGTGATTTCGGGTCCGGATTTCGAATTTGTCTGGGCCATTCAGATCAGCATAGGTGCGAGCTCGGACTCAGGTCTAGATCTGTCGTGCAGACCCGCTTGAAGGTGAACTTGTTCAGACCCGCCTGCTCCTGTTTGTTGGTTCAAGTCTCAGTTTTCAATTTTTTCACAATGCAGACCAGCCTGACCTTGAGTTCGGGTCTCGAGTCTTCAAATTTTTTTTATGCAAACCCGCCTGACCTTGAGTTCAAGTCCCGGGTTTTTCTTTCGTGCAGACCCGCCTGACTTTGAGTTTCGGTCTCGGGTTGTGTTTCGTTCGGACCCAATCAAACGTGCAGACCCGCCTGACTGTGCAGATTCACTTGTTTGGACCCGCCATTTGTCGTTCCCGGGACTTGGTTCAGCTTCCAGTCGTGCAGACCTGCCTGCTTTGAGTTCGGTTCCCAGGTTTTTCTTTCTAGTTCAAGCTTTGCCTTCATTTTCTTTGTCTCGTATGCATATAGTGTGGATGAATTAAATTTTTAGAATTTAATCCGAATAATGTAAATTATTCACGAATTTTTCTCATGAAATTTAATTGATTCTAACTAGGACTCTTGGAATAAAATTCTAGTCCTAAACGATTTCTCGAATGGATTCTCGTAAAATCTTTGTGAATTAAATTTTAGAGTTTTAATTCTGAAAATGTATTATTCTCCGAATTAGTTTTCATTAAAATTTAACGATTCCGATTTTAGTGTTTAATTCAGAAAATGAGTTATTCTCCGAATAAATTCTCGTAAAATTTCAACTCCTTGGACGAGAAACCCTTCGGTAGACAGCGAATTTGGAACTTTTAGCGATCTTAGCGGATATCTGTCCAGAGGTGATCAAGATCCTTGGTGAGCGAACCTGAGTCACAATTCTCGAGGTTCCTCTCATTTCTTTTGAGACTTAGACGAGGGACAAAAGAATGCAAATGAGGTTTTATGCATGCTACGCTAGATGAATTATATTACAATACAAGACTCTATTATGCACGTTTATATGCAACCTAATTCTAATGCATGACGTGAAGCTTTTTTATTTTTGCGATGTATGTGACTCTTTTTTGTAACTCAAGAAAAAAAGAAAAGAAAAAAATGACCCATACATAATTAAAATTAAAAATTAATGTGACTCGAAATGAAAACTAATATGACTTAAAATGAAAAATGTAGCTCATAAAACCTTTAAAAAATGCACATGACCTAAAAAAAATTGACATTGATTTGGTGCATGCATGCAATAAAAACCCCCACTTTCCCTAGAAAAGAAAGGAATAAGGAAAAGTAAATAAAGACTTTGAATGTCAAGGGCGATTTTGAAGTGGGTTTCAGGACAAGGCAAAAATAGTGAAAATGATGAGTTCTCTTGTTGAACTGCCTCATAACTTCGTAAGTTGCCTTGATGCAGACATTGAGTCATGAATGACCCCCCAGTTGGAATGCTGCAAAAGATGATATCAAAGGATAGCTTGACCCGCTTAAGTTGCCATAATGCGGATGTTGAGTGATGAGCGAGCCCTCAGTGCTAGTGAACAAATGGCTTTAGATGAGTCAACATGATGGACCTAAGTGGGTGTTGTCTTCAACTAACCCTTGTTTTGACGTAGTTGGCTTCTTGTTCTGCTAAAGGAGTTATCCTTCACTCAGGCGTTCTGAAAACGAGGATTAACTGACGAATCTCATGCATACACTAATGACCAAATTAGAAGAGCTCACAGGGTGAGAAAATTGGAGGATGGACTATGAAAAAGATATGAATTGTGGTATAGAAAGCATGTTTGTGAGTAGTTAGGCCCCAATGGTGGACAAGACGAGGCTATGGATGGTTAGATGAGAGTAGTGATCAGATGTGATGAATGGATGGGTAGTTCTCTCCTCTTAATTTTTACTCATTTACCTCTCCTTTTGCCCAACATGCAGGTGTTCAAGTTGGCCTCGTATTTTGCTTTTTTTTAAATTTAATTTATTTCTCCTTTTGCCTAACTTCGCTTTGGTGATGAAGTTAGCCTCTTTTCTCTCTCTTAACCTTGGACTCAGGTTAGGACAAAAAGGGAAAAAAATAGAATGAAGGTGTGATCGAGATGTGAGATGGAATGAAAGATGTGAACAGATGGATGTGTCAAACTTGGATGGTCATATGGGTGAGTGAGCTTTTCATTTCAAATTGGGAATGCAAGCACAAGATTCTTTCCTTAACAGTTTAGTGGTAAATGAAGGGTCGGGGAAGACAAGAGTCATAATGAAAATGAGTTCGTCTTATTGAATGCAAGCAAGATGAATACATTGAAAAAATCTACTTAGGATACATCCAACCGACTCTTAAAAGGAAGACGATTGCCATGAAAAGAAAAGATGCAACATGAGGGGATCTCCCAATTGATCCTTGCAACTTAGGGTTTTGGAAAGACCCCGTTTAACTCTGTCGTAGGCCACGTTCTAATTGGGTTTCTAAGTTGCGATTGGCAGTGATAGCTTCCCAGATTGGAGCATTTCTTCTATCTTGTCTTTGAGAATGTTGCACTTCTCGGTGTCATGACCTCGCATTCTATGATATTTACAGAACTTGCTACCATCCCAAGTTCTGCTTTTGACTTCAGGTTCAGCTCGGATAGGGGGCAACTCGATCTTCCTTTTCTTAAGTAGTCAATCCAAAGCTTTAGTATAAGTAGTGTCAATGGGAGTATAGATGGTGCACCGTTGTGGTTTAACACTTGCAAGAAAAGTTTTAGGAGGTCGAGTGCGTACTCCTACGGATGAAGAGCTTCCTCTCCTATCTTCTCTGACATGATGTTCGACATTAGCCACCCTTCTATCATTTTGTAGAATCCAAAGGATCATATCCATTTTTCGATCCAAACTTTCCATGTGTGATTGCATTTGATTTATTGTGGTAAAGAGTTGGTCTATAAAAGAACTTTCTCGTTCATCATACCTTCTTTCTTAATCCATTTCTGTGGCTAAAGGCAGGATTTGATCTTCCTTCTCAGTTGAAGGAGACTGGGAAACACTAGGAGCAGTTCTGAACTTCTTCCTTGGTAAGTTCAACTGACGTGGTTGATCGACTCTATGAACAGAAGTGAGTCCCAAGCTCGTATAGTGATTTGCAGACATATGGATCTCCCTTTCTGTTTTGTGCATACTTGCTATTTCACTATGATGATTGTTGCTTTCATCTTCATCAGGAAGGTTCAACTCATCATTCATCCTTGCCGATGTATGGACTATTTTATCTATCTTCCTATCATTTTCAGTAGTTATTCCTTGCATTTGTTGTGAAATTTCAGCCAAATGTTGGGTAATCAAGGGAATAAGCTCATTGTTGCTAGGTATCCCGTTGAAGTCCATTAGAGACGGTGGTGCAACTTCGAGACTTGTTTACTCCAAGTACAAGATTGGTCGACGAATCCCTATTCTGCCTGTAAGAAAACCGTAAACCTCAAAATTAACCCTGACATTGACTTACCTAAAGAACTAGCGACTTATATGGGACGACCTAATGCAAACAATGCCTACATGATGAATGATGGGGTTTTTCTTCTTCCTTTTTTTTTTTAGTACGGACTCGCCGACTATTAGGCTTGCATGAAGACTCCTAATGAAGAGGGGAGGTATCCATCAAGTCATCATAAAATCGAATCAACATTAAAATTCTAATGGACTCGGATTTAGTTAACGACCGGAGGGATGCCTTAGGGGTCAAACATTACTTAGGGTTGAGTAAAGTCAAACTTGAATCTCATGCTTAGTCAAACCTCTCTGACTTGGGCCTAAGAGATACTTTTGGGCCTACTTTAATCTCGTTTGAATATTACCCAAACTAAAGTAATATTTGAGGGAAATGCACATGAAAACCGACTTATTCTACGATGGAATACACAATTAGCACATAATGAACACGTTTTTTTTTTGAGAAAAAAAAGAAGAAAGAAATGTGTAACGCCCCGACTTTTGGGGTAATACTTAGCAATATTTTAATCCATTTAATCTTGATTTAGCGGAAGCGTATTTAAAAAGCCGAGAGTGTCACGGCGCTTTCCCAAGAGGAAAAACAAGGCTTTTGCTATGAAAATAACCGAAAAATATAAATATATTCCATAAGGAAAATTTTCGGAAATAAAAAGGGTTGTTCAACTACAATGAAAATATTAAACGTGCAGTCAAATTAAAGAGGTGAGCCAACTATTAATATTGAAACTTAAAAACTAATAAACTATGTGATGACTTGATTGCTATGTGAGTTTTCTTGCGAAGAATATGCCCAAAATGTCCCGCTGATACCTAAAAACAAAACATTTGAAAAAAAAACATGGAGAAAAATGAGACGGAGCTCAATATATTCGACATTGTAATGTAAAAACATTTTAAAAACAAATAGTTTTATTGGGGCTCAGTGTAAATTCATTTTGAAATGAGGGAGAGGAGAATATGCGAAAACAGTTGCAGGTTATTATCTGAATGTGGAACTCTACCCAAATAATATTAATAAAATAATAACAAAATGTAACAATAATGTTAAAATAACGCAACAATGATTAGAACATAGACAAGTAACAGGCATTGGGTAACACATAAATAAATCAGTACAATATAATTACACACAACTAATAATTGTTAAATAATAACGACACCTATTGATCATTGCGTCAGGGGTTAATAATTGGATCTTGGAAGCCAACGCCCCCTTCCGGCACGGTTTCCCAAGGCACATGCACTCGAGACCGGTCAACCCTCGATTAGGTATACGATAGACCATGAAAACGCATGTGTTCGGGCCGATCAACCCGATTATTACACGATAAAGTCAACGCTAGGTTTTTGAAAAGGGTGTTTCCCAAAGGCACATGCACTCGATGACGGTCAACCCTCGATTACGTACAAGATAGAGCATGAAAACGCACATGTTTGGGACACTAACGAAACATCAAATGCTCCTAGGACACATACACTCGAGGACGGTCAACCCTCGATTAGGTAAAAGATAGACCATGAAAACGCATATGTTCGGAACATTAAATGTTAGGTTTTCGAAAACGACAATGGGTGAGTCCACATATATTAGTGATAAAATCAACTTTGAAAAACAATAAAACAATAATTATCCATATAACTGGGGTGTTACATTGAGTTTTTACATTTGAACAGTTTCGAAGGTTACAGTCATCGAAATATACCTGAGTTGGCGGATAAAAGAAATAATAAATCCTCCCTTTAACTTGAGAAATCTGATTTGTATAAATATAAATAAATAATAGTAATATTAATATAAAGGGTAATTAAATTAAAAGAGATAAATTAGGAATTGAGATGTAACAAGGAGATAGAAGATTACCCAAATTAAATAAATGGGTTGAAGTAATTAGAGGCCCAAGAGAGAGTTTTAGGTAGGGTTTTATAAAGTTAAAAGGGGCCTAATGCCCTTTCACCCTCTTTTTTATTTGAACGTACAACAACAAAGAGGAGCAAAGGAGTAGAGGTGGGTGGTCAAGGGAGGCGGATGGTGAAGCTGGGCGGCGAGAGCGGTGGTCGGAAATGTCAGAGGGTCGCCAGCGAAGGAAAGGGCGGTGAGAACCACCGTAGAGGAGCCGGTCGGGGTGGTCGGCCGCGAAACAGGGGAAAAATGGTGGGTTTTTCTGGGCGTTTTTGGGCAGTGGTTCGGGGTGGCTTACGGTGTTTTCCGGCGAATCCTGACCGATAAAATGGTAAGTGAAACTTAGATTGATGAATTGTAGTTGTAGTTTGAATTTTGGTTTGATTTTTGGGGTGGATGTTGAGATGGATTAGAGATGGATATTGATTTGGGAACTGAGTCTTGGTCAGTGGGAATTGGGTGGATGGTTGTTGAATTGGTGGTTGATTTGGTGGTCGATTTGGTGGGGGTGATGGTGGACAATGGTGGCGGTCGTGGTGGTGGAAGAGGTGATCTAAGGTGGCTTGTTGGTGGTGGCCGAAAAACACAGAGAAGAAGAGGAAGAAAGTAGCTATGGTGATGGTGGTGAATTGGTTGATACTACAATTGAAAAGGAGGCCATGGGAGTGAGGGGTCAATAGCTTCAAGAAGAAGAAGATGAATATGAGAGGGAGAAATGGTGGTGGTGGAGTTACTTTTTCAAAATTCCAAGTAAAAAAAATATTTACTAATAGTATTTTATGAAACAATATCCAAAATGTGTAAAATAGGAAATATAAAATAATATTACTACTTTGATTAAATAAAAAAAGTAATATATTTATAAATATTATTTAGTACAAAATAAGGAAAATGTACATAAAAGGATTAATTTATAAAGTATGTAATGAAAATGTGTGAAATATGTGAAATGTGTAAAGTATAAAATAATATTACTATTTTACAAATTAATAAATGAAATATGGAAAATGTGTGATGTATAATAATTTATAATAATTAGTAAGCTAAAATTTAATTTTTGAAATTACTCATACTTGAGTAACTATAATTAATTGAAAAGTAAAGAAAATGTAGCTAATTAAATCAAATAATGTACTATAATTGAAATTAAGATTTTAATTAGCGTAATAAATTAAGTTTAAAAATACGGGGTGTTACAAAATGCACATAGCATACAAATGAGGGATGCGCTTAATCCATGGGTCTATGTTCATGGTTTAAGATCGGGTCTTTAAAACTAACATACTCATGTCTCTCACGCATCACAAATTCTATGAAGTTCATAGTAATGTGACCCGTGTGTTTCTCGCAAAATTAAAAGGAAATATAAATTCATAATCCCAAAAATTCGGAGTGCTTCCTGAGTGGGAAATTAACTTGCGATCTTCTTGAAATGTAGAGTTCATCTCTATATAGAGTCGGAAGTAAACTTTGCCCGAAAGGGAAAATTGGGCTGATCCTAAACGATACCCTTGAGTTCATCGCGATTTATCAAAAAAATCGTGATGTAGGCCCGTATGCTTAATGCCTAATTAAATAACAAAAATTAAAAGAATTAATTCTCCCTTCTACTCAAATATTTAAGAAACCGATTTTTCAAGTTTTACCCTCTTAAAGTAAGTCCCCAGTGGAGTCGCCATTTGTAGGAGCCGGGAAAAAACTTCCAATGGTGCCCTACGCGGTGCATGACGAGTCAAAAGAGGAGTCTAGTCTTTAAGGGATGTAAATTGAATTTTACACATTAAAAATGTTCAACCCAAATGTTTGAATTTTATTATGAACATTAAAATTTACAATTTGCCCAGAATAAATAAGAAAACCAAAACATCAGAAATAATTGGCACGAAAATCGAGGCAGTCGGGGAATGACACAGGTCATCGACCAGCGCCATCTTTCGCACGGCGCCAGTGTGTCCGGACCTTTCGAATACAGGTGATGGCAGTGTGATAAGTGCTTTTTATGACTGTATTTTTAGGGGATTTTGCTAATGAATTAGGGATAGTTTTGAGTGTAAATTTTGATTTTTATTCCAATTTCCCTACTACACTTGGTGTTGTTATTTTTGATGTGAATTTGTAGGTTTTAAGGCCAAAATACCAATTTTATCTCAACTTCAAGCCAGAATGAATACATAACGGACCTCTACATGACAAACCTAGACCGTGGTATGAATTTGGGACCAAACGGATGACGAAACCACGGCCAGGGGCCACCACGCTCAGCCCGTGGTGGAGCCCACGGACCGTGGCTGGGGCGGCCTTATTTCGCGAGAAGAAGCCAGCAACAGCACTCCCTTCGTGGACCATCCTGCATTGGTCCAATAAAAAAATGAGAGAAGTGGGGGAAATCACTTAATTGGCCCAACCAATTGATTGGGTCCAATGAGAAGTAACCATCCATTCACTCAGCCCATTCACTTCATTCCTTCAAACATTGATGCGACCCAATGGAAAAAAAGAGAAGAGTAGAGGCCATGGATTGGATTGGCTTAATGATTCATATGCCCAGCACAAAACCAAAAGAAAGAAAAAGGAGAGCTGAGGCAGTAGATACCACTGGCTGGCCGTGGCAATGACCACGGTCCGTGGTGTGTGTCTTTGCGCGTGATGCGCAAGTAAAAGAGGAAAAGGAGGTACGGTTATATTGGAGCTGGGCGTTCGTTCAAGGGGAGCTGATAAGTGGTTTTTATATAGTGTTCTTAGGGCTCAAAACATATCTATTTCATGCCTTTTACGCTCGAAATTCTATACTTTTATATTAATTTCTGTGATTTCTTCAGTTGGTCGCGAGATTGGTACGTTTTGCAGGAAATATTGGAAATACATCAAAGAGCATGAAAAGTTGACGAAAATGGGAAAATTCACAAGAAAATAAAATGAAAGTTGATGAGAAGAAGAAAAGGGAGAAGAAGAGGCCCAAAACAGCAAAGGCCAAGCCCAATTTTGGGCGGATAGCAAGGCGCGGCCAGCGTTTGCAAAACGCGGCCAGCGCCTCCTCCAGAGACTTCATGCGCTTCACAAATTGGCAAACGCTACCAGTGTTTTCCCAGGTGCTGCCAGCGCCAAGACACGGAGAACGTCCTTTTAGTACTAAACGCTGCCAGCGTTTTCAAAGCACTGCTAGCGTTTTCTGCGCTAATCCATCCCGATAAAAGAAATTGACGCCGACCGTTTTGAGAGAGTTTTTTTAGTCATATTTTCACCAGTTAAAAGAGAGACTTTTTAGAGAGCTTTTAGGGTAGTTTCTAGATAGCTTCTTTCCAGTTGATTCAAAAACATTGTTATTAGTTTAAGATTGTTGTTTGTGATGGAAGGACACGAAAGAGATCGATTCAGGCGACACGAAGAGATCGATTCCGCCTATTCGAACAACAGTTATTGCGATTTTATCTTTATGTTTTCTAGTTATTGTTTAGTTTTTGCGATGTTTACTTTTAGCAATATGAGTAGCTAATTTCCTTTGTTTGGGGGACAAACTCGATGTCCTTTGGTTGATTTTGAATGCAGTCCTGGTGTTAGGTTATCCTTTTATTCGTTTAATCTGCGTATATGGTATGTCATCGTAAAATCTGGCTAACCGCCTTTTTCTTGGTATTAGATTCTTGATAATATGACGAAAGTTTGAGTCTTGAATTGGAAAAGCGTAGATTGTATAGATTTAGAAAATGGTTAGAAATAATGATTCTTGCCTCGGGTCAGTTATAATTAGTTCTTTATCTTTGATTAGATTAAGTAGTTAGAAATAATGTTTAGTCTAATCACTGTAGCTCACTTCGGATCGAAAGATCGATGTGATAAGGCCTAGAAAGATTATAAACTCCGAATTATCTTGTTACCTACACTTGGATTGTTGATAAATTGACTGATTGACTAGAGTGGACTCCCTTGAACACCTTTAATCATCTGTTAAAAAACCCTAAAAATTCCTGCTTTCTTAGTTTAGTTTCCTGAATCCTTACCACAAACCCTGGATCGACCTAGCATTCTTTGCAGCGAGCTAGTTCAGTGCGTGGTTGAACGCAAATCCCTGAGAGAGAACGATATTTATTACTACACAGACCCGTTCACTTGTAGTACACAGACACCCTTATTAGTTTAGGTCTATCAAGTTTTTGGCGACGTTGCTGGGGATATGTCCCCCCAACCGCCATTGGACGAATGCGCTTTGGGTGACTTGGTTATTTGTTTTTCGTTTAATTTTCTTTATTTTTCTTTATTACGCTTGGTGTTCTTGTATTTGTCTTTTTCAGGTTTATGCAAAAAGAATTCTCCTTTGAGTACGATCCAGAGATCGAACGCACACTTCGAGAGAGAAGGAAAATAGCGAGACTGGAGAAGGAACAAGAAAATCAAGAAACGGACGACCTTTAGGGGGATTATCGTAGAGGTTTTGTCTACCCTTGTAGTGAACCTCCAATGGAGGGATGGGTGCATTCGTTTTCAGCTTCTTGGTGTCGTTAGGACAATGACTGTGTCCGATTTTTCCTGTGCATTTGGTTTGCATAAGCGTACATGTCGGGATTCATCCTTCATACCAATAGACTGGGATAGGAAGAGTTTCTTTCGTAGAATAGCCGGTGTCGATGACTGGGATCCTAGCAACTCACCCTCGTCGTTAATTAGGAACCCCGCGCTGATGTATGCACACCGCATCCTCTCTTTCGGTATATTTGGGAGACACGGTAGCTCAAACAAAGCTACCAGAGCCGACTGCTACATGTTCATGCCATGCTCGACGCTGACACCCACGCGGACGCTGCAGCTATGCTTTCTTCGCACCTTTCGAGCGTTGCTACCTCATCCAACAAGGGAATAGCCATAGGGGGTTATATCACGCACTTAGCACGCCAATTCGTCTTTAGACCACCCAGGAACGCCGCTGACCTTGTCTCGGGTAGTATGATTCTGGATGGAGAGCAGTGTAGTTCATTTGGTATGTGCAAATTCGACAAGGACTTGCATTGCCTTTGGACATACCCTAACAACACTAGATTTCCTTTGCATCACCCTCACATCTCACCTCAAGTTGTTGAAAACCTATTTTGGATGCCACCCTTCCCTGATTTTGATCCTCACCAGCAGTCTGAGCCCGAACCCCAACCTGACCCTCAACCCGAGCAACCTTCTGTAGACTATGAGGCGCGCTATCGCGACCTCTAGACATCCATCGACCGGACCGAGCAGCGTGTGAGCGAGTTGCATGAGCACTTTACTGAGTTTAGGAGTCAGTCTGATTTGCGCTTCACCCATCTTGACGAGTCGATCGCCAACCTTACCGACCTTATCCAGGCCATGTTTGACCGATCCTTACCACCACCACCACCGAGCCAAACCAACCCTTCCCCACCGACCGAGGATCCTTGATCCTTTGCTTTGCCTGCCCTTACCCTTCACCGTTGTCTTCTACATTGAGGACAATGCAGTGTTTAAGCATTTTGGGGGGGGGGGGGGGAGGGGTTGCATATATCACTTTTGTGAATATTTCTTCTTATTTCTCTGATTTTTGTTTATTTTCTTTTATTTTCGTCTTTCTTTTTCTTGTTTCATGCTTATTTTTCAATTTTTAGTGTGTTATCTTTTGTTTTCAGTGTGTTTCTTTTGTTTGATTGTTCTTATTTCAGTGTGCTTTCGAGTTTTTAGTTTGATTGTTTTCTTTTATTTGAGTTTTGAGTTGTGTGATTTTCTTAGTTGTTTCTAGTTTTTCTGTTCTAAGTTTTCTTTCTTTAGTTTTTTTTCTAGTTTTTAAAATTGCATTCACCTAGATTGCATTAGTTAGAAGCATATAGATTTTTGTTTTATTTCTTTTCTTAGTTTGTTTCTTTTTCTTTCTTTTGCATTCACTTACTCAAAAATCCAAAAAAAATCATAAAAGACTAGCAAAAACCAAAAACCAAAAAATATATATATGTAGGATAGGATTAGGATTAAAATCGGAAACACCTTCGGTGATGATTTGTAAACCTTTATTACTTTCAGTTTAACTTGCCTCGCTTAGAAAAGTCTGGATGAGAACTCAAAAGTTTTTGAAACCTTTTCCTTCAAATCTTCCGATTTCGAGTCGAGTTATGCAAGTTGTGTTTGATTGCTTTGACTATCTTAGAAAATATAAATATGTGTGCCGCAAATCTTTAGGCTAGGTTTAGTTGATTGAGCCCCATCCCGTGAGTCCACATTGCCTAAATTATGAATTGATCACTTTTATCAATTCCTTGATTTCCTGAGTGACTTCACCATTAGTTGCATCTCTAGAACTTGTTTTGCATCTTGCTTGAGATTACATATTTGCATTGCACGCCGTGACAAAGTGATTGAGGCATTTGTTTTTATTTTGTCAAACTACATAGCGAAATAGCCTCCCTTACATTATATTTACCGTTATTTTTGCCCCGCCTAGCCTTTGTTTATCCTTCTTTTATGATTGAACCCTGACAATACAAGCCATGGCCATAATAATTCTTATCCCTTGCCTTGCTTGGTTGAGTCAGAGCTTATCGTTTTTTTGGAAGGAAGAATTGGTTTGGTGTGTTTTTTGAATGAAATATGGAGTCTGGGAGAGATTGCGCTCATTGTTTCAATTTGGGGAGAACTGAAATTCCGTCCTTTTGAATAGTCAGTGTTTGGTTATGTTGTTCATATATTATATCGAGGTCGAAGCTATAATTCCACGACTTTCTTCTCCCCGATCACCCGCCCAAAAGAAAAAAAAAGGTATAAAATAAAAAAAAGGAGAAAAAGAGTTCCAAAAAGAAAAGGGTGATTAGGGAGATTCATTTTAAGTTCTGAAAGTTTTGACCTGGTTGTATTCAGTTGAGATGTTGATATTGTTGAGGATGAAAAGTGAGTTCCTTGCATACATTAATCAAGAAGAAGAGTTGAGAGTGATATACTCGTTGAAAATCAATCCAAGCATGGCTCTTAGCTCCTCATTCCTAAATTTTACCGCTCCTTTCCCCTAGCCTAAGCCTGATTACAACCTTGCAAAGTCCTTTTGATTGTCACTTGTGCATTGGATACCAGTAGTGGAGAACGAGATTCTCAGCAAGCTTATGGTAGACTGTCTCTTTTGGTCTAAGTATGAGAAAAACCCACATACATGTTCAAATTTGAGTGTTTCAGTATCCTTATTCTTTTCCTATGTGAGGTTTTCTCTTTTTGACTGTCGTACATCCATAACTAACCGCGTATATTTGCATTATTCTTGAGACTGTTGGCGGATTTGTACATCTGAAGTACTTGTTCTCTTCTTTTGGTTTCGAAAATTTCTTCCATTCTCTTTTGAACTGAGTTTTGTTCTTGTCTAGACTAATCATAATGATTGCTTGTTGAATTGATGTGTTAGAATGGTTAGCCTGACAGAGTGTTAAAATTTTGTTCTTTTGACCCTATCGAAAACTCCTTTCACTTCTCTCTTCCTAAGACCCGTTTCCCCTGTTTGAGCCCTTATCCTCCTGTTTTTAATTCTGACTTGCTTGGGGACAAGCAAGAGCTAAGTATGGGGGGATTTGATAAGTGGTTTTTATATAGTGTTTTTAGGGCTCAAAACATATCTATTTCATGCCTTTTACGCTTGAAATTCCATATTTTTATATCAATTTCTGTGATTTCTTCACTTGGTCGCGAGATTGGTACGTTTTGCAGGAAATATTGGAAATACTTCAAAGAGCATGAAAAGTTAAGGAAAAATGGGAAAATTCACAAGAAAATAAAAAAAGTTGATGAGAAGAAGAAAAGGGAAAAGAAGTGACCCAAAACAGCAAAAGGTCGCGCTCAAGACACGAAAGAGACCCAAAACAGCAAAAGGGAAAAGCTGTCAGCGCCAAGACACGGAGAACGTCCTTTTGGTACTAAACGCTGCCACCGTTTTCAAAGCACTATTATTTGTTTAGAGAGCTTTTAGGGTAGTCTTTAGATAGCTTTTTTCCAGTTGATTCAAAAACATTGTTATTAGTTTAAGATTGTTGTTTGTGATCGAAGGACACGAAAGAGATCGATTCGAGCGACACGAAGAGATCGATTCCGCCTATTCGAACACCGGTTATTTCGATTTATCTTTATGTTTACTAGTTATTGTTTAGTTTTTACAATTTTTACTTTTAGCAATATGAGTAGCTAATTTCCTTTGTTTGTTGTTTGGGGGATAAACTCGATGTCCTTTGGTTGATTTTGAATGCAATCATGGTGTTCGGTTATCCTTTTATTCGTTTAATCTGCGTATATTGTATGTCATAGTAAAATCTGGCTACCGCCTTTTGCTTGGTATTAGATTCTTTTAATATGACGAAATTTGAGTCTTGAATTGGAAAAGCGTAGATTGAATAGGTTTAGAAAATAGTTAGAAATAATGATTCTTGCCTAGGGTCGGTTATAATTAGTTTTTTTTTTTAATCTTTGATTAGATTAAATAGTTTGAAATAATGTTTAGTCTAATCACTATAGCTCACTTCGGATCAAAAGCTCGATGTGATAAGGCCTAGAAAGATTATAGACTCCAAATTATCTTGTTACCTACACCAGGATTGTTGATAAATTGACTGATTGACTAGAGTGGACTCCCTTGAACACCTTTAATCATCTTTTAAAAACCCTAAAAATTCTTGCTTTCTTAGTTTAGTTTCCTGAATCCTTTCCACAGACCCTGGATCGACCTAGCATTCTTTGTAGCGAACTAGTTCAGTGCGTGATTGAACGCAAATCCCTGAGAGAGAACGATATTTATTGCTACACAGACTCGTACACTTGCGGTACACAGACACCCTTATTAGTTTAGGTCTATCAAGTTTTTGGCGCCCTTGCCGGGGATTAGTCCCCCCAACCGCCATTGGACGAACGCGCTCTGGGTGACTAGGTTATTTGTTTTTCGTTATTTTTCTTTATTACGCTTGGTGTTCTTGTTTTTGTCTTTTCAGGTTTATGCAAAAAGAATTCTCCTTCGAGTACGATCCCGAGCTCGAACGCACACTTCGAGAGAGAAGGAAAAGAACGAGACTGGAGAAGGAACAAGAAAATCAAGAAACGGATGAAGAGGAGCAAGAATCAGAAAAGGAAGAAGAGATGGGAGAACAACGACCAAGGACGTTCGGGCAGTATCTGACTCCCAACGTCACTAATCCACAATCAGCTATCAATGTTCCAACCATCCAAGCGAATGATTTCGAGCTACGTCAGTCATTGATCAACTTGGTGTCAAAAGCACCATTCCATGAACTTGCAAACGAAGATCCGAACCGACAACTGTGACTTTTTCGTCAAGCTTGTGATACTTAGAAGGCCAACAACGTGTCGGAACACGCCATCAAACTACGACTCTTCCCGTTCTTGTTGGAAGGCAACGCATGGGAGTGGCTCGATTCACTTCCAGGGTCCTTATCAGGGGTGCTACCGGTCGAGACCGATTCAGTCACTGTGTTTTCAGGTTGTTTTTGCCTAGGTTCGTCCAATTGCTTTCCACTCCTAAGGGTCAAAGCATTGCAGTCTCCGGATGTGTTATTGTTGGGAGGGGTGGAAGAATCGTTCGGGTAAGTCACTTGGGAGGCTAATTTTTCATTATGGTGAGTCAGGGTCTCTATCTTTTCCAAAAGGTTTTTAATGGTCCTTGCTTGTTCTTGCTGGTTTGACAGAAGGTTTTTCACCAAAATTTTTAGGTCTGGTTTTTGGTCAACATGGTGAACCTGTTGGGTGTGGCCATTACAGATTATTTCCATAGGACAAGCAAAGGTTGCATGATCGGTCGAATGACATGAATCACATGATAAAATTAAGGGTGCATGCGAGTCAAGACGATCCATTTTTTTCACTAAAGAATCAAGCTTAGCAGTTAATAATGAAATAACATCAATATCTTACTTACCTCCCGCTCTAGGGCGGGGTTCTGACCACTGTCGTGAGTTGTCTGCTCGATTCTCGATCAAAGTCCTGCTTTGCGGTATGGTTTTGTCCATGATGTTGCCTCCAGCTACTGAGAGGATGCTGCTCCATTGTAGAATGATTGGATTAGAACCCATGGTTTGAATCCGTGCTGAGGACATTGTCGAAGAATGTCCTTGAATCTTTCCCAAGCATTGTACGACGTCTCATCCGGTTCTTGTGTAAAGGTTGAGATTTGGTTCCTCAGACTAGTGAGCTTTCCTGGAGGAAAGTACTTTGCCAAGAAAGTGCTGGCGAGTTCATCGAAGGTTGTGATTGAGTTCGGTCTGACCAAAAACCAGGCCTAGAAATTTTGGTGAAAAACCTTCTGTCAAACCAGCAAAAACAAGCAAGGACCATTAAAAACCTTTTGGAAAAGATAGAGACCCTGACTCACCAGAATGAAAAATTAGCCTCCCAAGTGACTTACCCGAACAATTCTTCCACCCCTCCCAACGATAACACATTCGGAGACTGCAGTGCTTTGACCCTTAGGAGTGGAAAGCAATTGGACGAACCTAGGCAAAAACAACCTGAAAACACAGTGACTGAATCGGTCCCGACCAGTAGCACCCCTGATAAGGACCCTGAACTAGAAAAAGAACCTTCATTATATACTACTGACAAGGAAAGTAGAAAAAGGCAAGAGGAGCCACCAGTAGCTAACTAAAGAGTCCATGTACTAGTAGTACCTTACCCTGAAAGGTTAGTTAGTACGAAACGTGATAAACAATTTGGGAAATTCATGGAAATAATAAAACAACTTCAGGTTACTATCCCGTTCAATGAAGTAATTTCACAAATGCCTACTTATGCAAAATTTCTCAAAGAGATCCTTAGTAACAAAAGGAAGTTAGAGGAACATGAGACCATTGCCCTCAATGACTATTGTAGTGCTGCCATACTTAAGGATCCCGGTAGTTTCACTATTCCTTGAGAAATTGGCACCCTGCACATTGACCACGCACTATGTGACCTAGGATCTAGCGTGAATTTGATGCCCTTCTCAATGTATAAGAAGTTAGGGATACGTGAATTAAAACCTACCACTATTGCACTACCACTATGTGACCTAGGATCTAGCGTGAATTTGATGCCCTTCTCAATTTGATGCCCTTCTCAATGTATAAGAAGTTAAGGATCCTGGTAGTTTCACTACAAATACTCGGTAGGTATATTAGAAGACATACCCACTAAAATAGGGGAGATCTTCGTCATGTAGATTTTGTTATTTTAGAGATGGACGAGGACTCACGAACACCCATCATCCTTGGTAGACCATTCCTAGCAACCTCAGGATGTTATGTTGATGTTAAAAAGGAAAAATGACCTTTAATGTAGGATCAGAAAAGATTGAATTCAACCTGAAGCATGCTGCGAAATTTCCTTCTATGTCTGATGATTGTAATTTGATAGATTCTATTGAGGAAATTGTCACTAACCCATCTCCTGACCATCAGTCAAGTGATCCACTTAAACTATGTCTGCTCGATGATTGCTTAGTGCAGGATGAAGAGGATCCCATAGCAGCTTATGCAAAACTATTGGATGCTGCACCTGAAGTGACAAGTGAGCCCAAGGAAGAGTACGACCTGACCGACAATTCTGATAGAACGGAACAAAAAGCTCCTGAAGTGGAACTGAAACCGCTACCAGATACATTTCAATACGAGTTCCTCGGGACGAATTCCACCTATCTAGTGATTGTGAGTTCAACTTTAACGAAGGAAGAAACATCATCATTATTAGAAATATTGCGGACTCATCGAAAGTCAATTGGGTATGTCATCGACGATTTGAAGGAGATACATCCTTCCTTCTGCATGCATAGACTTCTCCTTGAGGAAGACCATAAACCTTCGGTCGAGCATCAAAGAAGGCTTAATCCAAATATGAAGGAGGTAGTGAAGAAGGAGATACTAAAACTCCTCAAAGCGGGGCTAATTTACCCCATTTTTTGACAATGAGTGGTTAGCCCTGTTCATGTAGTTCCGAAGAAAGGAGGGATGACTGTAGTCAAGAATGAAAAGAACGAGCTAATTCCTACCAGGACTGTTACCAGATGGAGGATGTGCATTGACTACAGGAAGTTGAACAAGGCTACCAGGAAAGATCACTTTCCGCTTCCATTTGTAGATCAAATGTTGGAGCGTCTAGCAAAAAACTCGTATTTTTACTACCTAGATGGGTATTCGGGATTTTTCCAAATCCCAATTCACCCCAAAGACCAAGAGAAAACAACTTTCACATGTCCTTAGGGGACCTTCGCCTACAGAAGAATGTCGTTTGGTCTGTGCAATGCGCCAACCACTTTTCAGAGATGTATGATGGCAATCTTCGCGGAATTTATTGAGGATATTGTGGAGGTATTCATGGACGATTTCTCAGTGTATGCAACCTCGTTCGACCTTTGCCTGTAGAACTTGAAGCGGGTACTACAAAGGTGCGAGGAAGTCAACTTAGTTCCAAATTGGGAAAAATGTCACTTTATGGTACAAGAAGGAGTAGTCCTAGGACATGTGATCTCCAGCAAGGGAATTTCAGTGGACAAGGCCAAGGTTGAGGTAATTGAAAAGCTTCCCCCGCCTGTGTCTGTGAAAGGTATCAGAAGCTTCCTAGGGCATGTGGGCTATTATCGACGATTTATTAAGGACTTCTCGAAAACTGCAAAGCCTCTTACAAACCTACTTGCTAAGGACGTCCCATTTGAGTTCAATGAAGAATGTCTAGCGGCCTTTCAGAAATTGAAACAGGCTTTGGTAAATGCACCCATTGAGCAAGCGCCAGACTAGGATCTAACTTTTGAAATAATGTGTGATGGAGCCCAAGTGAATTATGCCATCTACTACGCCAGCAAAACCCTTGATGGAGCCCAAGTGAATTATGCAACTACTGAAAAGGAGTTCTTAGCAGTAGTATATGCCTTAGACAAATTCAGACCCTATTTGATCAATTCTCAAGTCATAGTCTATACAGATCATGCGGCCATCAAGCATTTAATGACCAAGGCTAATTCGAAACTCCGTCTGATTCGTTGGGTGTTATTGCTTCAGGAATTCGACATTGAAATTCGGGATAAGCCTGGCCTACAAAACTTTGTAGCTGACCATCGTTCAAGGCTTCAATCAGATTCGTCAGCTGATGATGACCTACCAATCAATGAGTGGTTCCCTTACGAACAACTCCTAGCCATAACTCGACGCTCAACTCCATGGTTCACAGACTATGTGAACTATATTGTTTGTGGCTTTCTCCCACTGGATCTAATTTATCGGCAAAAGAAGAAATTCCTTTCTGATGTCAAGAGATATGTTTGGGAGGAACCAGTATTATACAAACTTTATGGTGACGGTATCTACAGGCGCTGTATACCTGAAGAAGAGGTGCGAAACGTATTGTTTCACCTACATGCCACTCCTTTTGGTGGACACTTCGGACCCAACAAGACAGTAGCCAAAGTCCTTCACACAGGATTCTACTAGCCCACCCTTACTAGAGATGTAAGGCACTATGTCCTATGTTGCGACAGATACCAGAGAACAGGAAATATATCCAGGAGAAACGAGATGCCCCAAACTGGGATGTTAGAAGTCGAACTATTCGATGTATGGGGAATCGACTTCATGGGTCCGTTTCCCCCATCCTACAAAAACCTCTACATATTAGTCGCTGTAGATTATGTCTCCAAGTGGGTGGAAGCTATAGCATCTCCAACTAATCATACCAAAGCAGTTATCATGCTTCTCAAAAAGAACATCTTTTCTAGATTTGGGACCCCTAGAGCGCTCCTTAGCGACAATGGGACCCACTTCTGCAACCGACCATTAGAATCCCTTCTCGCCAAGTACGGGGTCAAACATAAGGTAGCTACACCTTACCACCCCCAAACCAGCGGTCAAGTCGAGCTCTCGAATAGGGAAATAAAAAGCATTGTTGAGAAATCTGTTAATAGATCAAGGAAAGATTGGTCCTTAAAACTCGATGATGTGTTGTGGGCCTACAGAACTGCTTTCAAAACTCCTCTAGGCACCACACCCTATAGGTTAATATTCGGGAAAGCTTGTCATCTCCCAGTTGAGATTGAGCACAAGGCATTCTGGGCCATCAAGACCCTCAATTTCGATCCCAAGACAACAAAAGAAAAGAGAATCTTGCGGCTCCAAGAACTTGATGAATTGCGGCAAGAAGCATACGAAAACTCTCGAATATACAAGGAAAGAACCAAAACTTAGCACGATTAGCATATTATGAGGAGGAGATTTCAGGAGGGTGACATGGTACTCTTGTTCAACTCCAGGCTAAGGCTTTTTCCAGGAAAGCTGAAATCAAGATGGTCATGACCCTTTAAGGTGCTTCAAGCATACCCCCACGGGGCGGTGGAAGTTTAGCATGAGAACACCAGTTCATTTAAGGTCAACGGGCAACGGTTGAAACCTTATTTGGCTGGCGACTCGGACCTTCAATCAGCACAAAGATTACTTAAGGACCCCGATGAGTGGAGGGTCCATAACGTCGAGCTAACGACGTTAAACAAAGCACCACGGGGAGGTACATCACATTCTAATATCCGTTACTCCCCACCTTTTTATTTTGTTTCAGTTATTTCTTTTAGTTTTTATCTATTAGTAATTTTTATTTTGTTGTTTACTAATTTTTCCTTTTTTTGTGTAGAGAAAAAGAAGAGATTCAAGAATTTTTGGTTATTAATTGGAATTATTATCTCTAACCCAATAATTTTTGAGTTAGTAGATATTTGTAGGGATTTTTGGTATGTCAAATTGTAGGGAAAGTAAGAAGGAAACAAAGAAAAGGGGTGAATCAAAGCAAAAATAGGCCAAAAATCGAGTATGAACCATCAGGTCTAGAAACGCATTGCCAGTAGCATGGCTAGCCTCCCGTAAAGTTCGGTATGTGTTTTATTGAACGTTGCGGCGCGAAGCAGCGGGCGCTTTGCATTTTGCATTTGCGAATATATTTGTCCGCCTATTGACTTTAGTCGGCCCCCTTTTCCTTCAAAATTAAAAAAAAAAAAAACCAGCTCACTCCCTCTTTCCCCCAAACCCTCGACGAAGACCTCCCAAGGAAAACGCTCCCAGCTCTCACCCAAACTCCACTCCCCTCCTCCTTGCTCGACCTCGCCGGCGGACACCACCACCATCACCCACCACCTTCTTCTCACTCTTTCTCCCTCTCGCTTGCACTCTTGCACTCTCACACCTTCAAGTTCCATTACTCTTCTCACCATAACTTCAAGGTATGAATTTCTCAACTCTTTCTCATGCTCTTTTGATTATCTGCTTTGATTGTGGTATAATTTTGGATGAATTCTTGAATTTCTTGAGTAATTTGCTGAGTTTATACCATATACCATGTCCATGATTCGAATTTCTTGATTAGGGTTTGATTCTTGAGGTTTTCTCTTGATTAGGGCATAGATTGATTTAATGATCTTGATTCTTTTTGTTCCAGAATTGAGAAATTTGTTATGTTGAATGTGTTGTGGGAGCAATGTGATGATAAGTTTGTGAAATTTAGGTTTAGTTTTGGATGATGATTGTATTTTGGTGCTATACTCTATTTTTGGTGCAATTCTAGGTTAGAATGACTTTAATTTCAATTCCTAATATCAAATAAGCATGAGGGAGTATTAGTCTTGATTATATACATTGTGTTCATGCTTCTTTGGTGCTTGGTGTTTATTTTTGTGGTTATATTGATTTATGAATAATTTTTAGGATGGTAAGAACCAAGAATCCAAGCTTCTTCGGACCCCCAGCGGGTGATGACAATGGAGCTGGAGGAAGCCGGAAGTGCAAGGCTACGACCACCTAGAAAGGAAAGCAAAAGGCTACGCCTTCCCGGGACTCGAGGAGCTCGAACCCCTTCAACTTCGAAGGGAAAATCACGGAAAGGTATGACTCTCTTTCTCAAAGAGCCCTTATCCCTACTAAATACTTGAGTGAACCTTTCTTGCAAAGCTGTGGCATGTTAGATGATGTGATGTAGTTGTTATGACGTAGCCATATCACCCATATAGCTAGGCTCGATGAGCCGACCTTTAGGGGGATTACCTTAGAGTTTTTGTCTACCCTTGTAGTGAACCTCCAAGAGAGGGATGGGTGCGTTCGTTTTCAGCTTCTTGGTGTCGTTAAGATAATGACTGTGTCCGAGTTTGCCCGTGCATTTGGTTTGCTTGAGCGTACATGTCGGGATTCATCCCTCATACCTATAGACTGAGGGTTTCTTTCATAGAATAGCCGGTGTCGATGACTGGGATCCCAACAACTCACCCTCGTCCCTAATTAGGAACCCCGCGCTAAGGTATGCACACCGCATCCTCTCTTGCGGCATATTTGGGAGACCCCGTAGCTCAAATAAAGCTACCAGAGCCGACTGCTACATGTTGCACGCCATGCTCGGCGTTGACACCAACGCGGACCCTGCAGCTATGTTTGCTTCGCACCTTTCGAGCGTTGCTACCTCATCCAACAAGGGAATAGCCATAGGGGGTTACATCACGCACTTAGCACGCCAATTCGTCTTTAGACCACCCAGGAATGCCACTGACCTTGTCTCGGGTAGTATGATTCTGGATGGAGAGCAGTGTAGTTCATTTGGTATGTGCAAATTCGACAAGGACTTGCGTTGCCTTTGGTTTTACCATAACAACGCTAGATTTCCTTTGCCTCACCCTCACATCTCACCTCAAGTTGTTGAAAACCTATTTTGGATGCCACCCTTCCCTGATTTTGATCCTCACGTGATGAGGCCCCAACCCGACCCTCGGCGAGCAACCTTACAGGACTATGAGGCGCGCTATCGCGACCTCTAGACATCCATCGACCGGACCGAGCAGCGTGTGAGCGAGTTGCATGAGCACTTTGTTGAGTTTAGGAGTCAGTCTGATTTGCGCTTCACCCATCTTGACGAGTCGATCGCCAACCTTCCCGGCCTTATCTAGGCTATGTTTGACCGATCCTTACCACCACCACCACCGAGCCAAACCAACCCTTCCCCACCGACCGAGGATCCTTGATCCTTTGCTTTGCCTGCCCTTACCCTTCACCGTTGTCTTCTGCATTGAGGACAATGCAGTGTTTAAGCATGGGGGGGGGGGGGGGGAGGGGGGTTTGCATATATCACTTTTGTGAATATTTCTTCTTATTTCTCTGATTTTCGTTTATTTTCTTTTATTTTCGTCATTCTTTTTCTTGTTTCATGCTTATTTTTCAATTTTTAGTGTGTTTCTTTTATTTTCAGTGTGTTTGTTTTGTTTGATTGTTCTTATTCAGTGTGCTTTCTAGTTTTTAGTTTGATTGTTTTCTTTTATTTGAATTTTGAGTTGTGTGATTTTCTTAGTTATTTCTAGTTTTTCCGTTCTAAGTTTTCTTTCTTTAGTTTTTCTTCTAGTTTTTAAAATTGCATTCACCTAGATTGCATTAGTTAGAAGCATATAGATTTTTCTATTATTTCTTTTCTTAGTTTGTTTCTTTTTCTTTCTTTCGCATTCACTTACTCAAAAATAAAAAAAAAATCATAAAAGACTAGAAAAACCAATATATATATATATATACATATATATATATATATATATATATATATATATATATATATATATATATAGATATATATATATATATATATATATATATATATATATATATATATGTATATATATATATATATATGTATATATATATATATATATGTATATATATATATATATATATATATATATATATATATATATATATATATATATATATATATATATATATATATATATATAGGATAGGATTATGATTAAAATCAGAAACACATTCGGTGATGATTTGTAAACCTTTATTACTTTTAGTTTAACTTGCCTCGCTTAGAAAAGTATGGATGAGAACTCAAAAGTTTTTGGATCGTGTCGGGATCGGGTCCAAGCTTTCACGTCCGAGGCTAAGCCAACGGTTCAGCAAGCACCGGTGGTTGCACTCTCTTGTGATGCTTACATCGTAGATATCAGCGAGGTCATGGGTAGATGAGCTAACCGACATAATCGTGCTAAGTCCGTTCACCCACTTATTCTCAAGAATCTTTATACCTTCAAGAAGAGCGGGGTGATGAGCGTCAATTTAGCTTGGCAAAGGTGAGATGTCCATTGTTGGGGTCCGAACTTCCCCATGGATGTTTCAAACGGCCCGGGAAGAGATTTGGGACTTGTCAATAACCACGAGGGCCTATGGGATGTTGGGTCATCCCGAGATGCCATGAATATTTGGCATCATGGTTTGGTTGTGAGCCGGGTGAATAAACACAAGGTAATAATGGCGATCAAAGGTTTGAAATACGCGTGCCTTCACTCTTTGGGTCATAACTCCTTCGTTACAACTTCGATTGGTCTCAAATTTTTGGAGCTTAAAATACATACCGAGAGCTTTTCATCGGTATCTTACGGGCCTAAAATGAAGTTCGAATGAAGAAGTTATGCGCGTTTGAAGTCGGCAGGGAAAAGCTGCCCAGAAAAGTGACTCGCCCGAGTCGTCGTTCTGGTCTTTCCCGACGATTGACGATGGCGCATTGGAGTTGCCAGGCTATGGAGGACAGAGAGCTGACTCGTCCGCGCTATGCTTCTGCGACGAACGCGCTATTTCGTAATTTTTGTTCCTTTTCTAACCTAATTTCATGTTTAGTATAAATAGCTCGTTTAGCACCCTTTTCTAGCAGCTTTCGATGATGATGAACATGCTATTGCATTGGTTAGGGTTTTCCTAAGTTTTCTCCCAAAATCTAGATTACTTTATCCAATCTTTTGGTGGTGTTTCTAGTCATTCCTTTATTGATCATTTGGTGGATGTCTCCTTTATGATGGTCATGGTGGGGTGTTAGGCTTTGGTGGTGGACTACCTTTATCCAAGGTCATATCCAATCCCATTTGGTGTTCAAGGTTATTGATATTGGTTGATTTTGGTTATTATTATTGTTATTGCTCAAGTTCAAGGCTATTGTTGAGGAGTTCAAGCATGGGTGATTGAGATGTTCATCTTTCTCCCCTTATTATATTGTTCATGGATTTCTCTCCCCTCTTCTACAACAACAACTCAAGCTAAAATTCATCAATACCTCCCACCGCGCCACGCTCCAGTTGGTATAGAGCTAAGGTTTTCTCTAGCTTGAGTTTTGTTCATTGTGCTTGATAGTATAGTTCTCTATTGTGGGATTTTGTGATTTTGATTGAAATATTGGTGTTCCCCATCCCTTGTGCCTCCAAGTGTGTTGGAAAAGTTGTTATTGCTATTGTGTTTGTTGATTTTGATGCATATTGGAGCTTTGAGGTGAAGCTGGAAATTTGTACCCACAAGGTGTTCGATAAAATGCCCAAGTGAGAAAAACACAAAGAACCCTTAGCCAAACACAAGCCAACTACAAAAGAACCCCCAAACTCAAAATTATCCCAGACACAATCCGTCCTTCACCCTTCCTTCTATATGGATGATGACAATAGATTCGATCGAAAGGAATCAAGCCGACACTGTAGTTCTCAATTTCAAGCTCTCGGGAAATGATTGAGAAGCCATTCTACTATTCCCCGCTAACGACTGTACGTCCCGGAAGTGTGTCAAATGTCGGCGTCTGGGACACGATGCTTTGCAATGTCCACAAATGGCTATGGTTGAAGTTTGGATTGAAAAATATTTTGGTGTGGAGGAGCAAACTAGTGACGTGATGGAGGAAGTTAAGGAGCGAAACCTCCCTTCCCCACTTGAAAAGTTTGAGGAGGTTGAGAAAAGGGAAGAACAAGAGGTGATGGAAAAAGTCCATCTCATGGCAATTGAAGGAGAACTCCTTGAGCTTAATGAGGTCCAAGGAGACTTCTTAAAGGAGGAGGCGCCAATTCAAGATCTTCCACAAGAGGAGGTCATACACTATCAACCTAGCAAGGCAATCCTTAAGCCAAGATTGATTGAAAGTAAGGTCCATTATGATTACCTAAACATTAATCTTTCTTGTGATGAATATCTTGTTGAGTTCAACAAGATAATTAATGCTAGGATTGAAAGAGGAAGCTACTATGAAGAAGAGACAACCCCAGCCCTCTTCAAGAATAGCTACTCATTCAAGAAAGGAGGAGTTCTTAGTGTAGCCATGCTTGGGTTTTTAGGAAGTCTCTACATTGGATTACAAAGTCTAGTCCTCATGGAGGATGCATTGATTTTTATCCCCAAGAGTTGAGGGCAACTCTTCTTCAAGAGGGGGAGTATGGACCGTGTCGGGATCGGGTCCAAGCTTTCACGTCCGAGGCTAAGCCAATGGTTCAGCAAGCACCGGTAGTTGCGCTCTCTTGTGATGCTTACATCGTAGATATCAGCGAGGTCATGGGTAGAGGAGCTAACCGACATTATCGTGCTAAGACCGTTCACCCACTTATTCTCAAGAATCGTTATACCTTCAAGAAGAGCGGGGTGATAAGCGTCAATTTAGCTTGGCTAAGGCGAGACGTCCATTTTTGGGGTCCGAACTTCACCCCGGATGTTTCAAACGGCCCGGGAAGAGATCCAGGACTTGTCGATAACCACGAGGGCCTATGGGATGTTGGGTCATCCTGAGATGCCATGAATATTTGGCATCATGGTTTGGTTATGAGCCGGGTGAATAAACACAAGGTAATAATGGCGATCAAAGGTTTAAAATACGCGTGCCTTCACTCTTTGGGTCATAACTCCTTCTTTATAACTTCGATTGGTCTCAAATTTGGGGAGCTTAAAGTACACACCGAGAGCTTTCCATCGATATCTTACGGGTCTAAAACGGAGTTCGGATGAAGAAGTTATACGCGTTTGAAGTCGGCAGGGAAAAGCTGACCAGAACTGTGACTCGCCCGAGTCGTCGTTCTGGTCTTCCCCGACGATTGACGATGGCGCGTTGGAGTTGCCATTCTACTATTCCCCGCTAACAGCCGTCACGTCCCGGAAGTGTGTCAAATGCCGGCATGTGGGACACGATGCTTTGTAATGTCCAAAAATGGCTATGTTTGAAGTTTGGATTGAAAAATATTTTGGTGTGGTGGAGCAAACTAGTGATGTGATGGAGGAAGTTAAGGAGCGAATCTTCCCTTCCCCACTTGAAAAGTTTGAGGAGTTTGAGAAAAGGGAAGAACAAGAGGTGATGAAAGAAGTCCATCTCATGGCAAGTGAGGGAGAACTCCTTGAGCTTGATGAGGTCCAGGGAGAGTTCTTAGAAGAGGAGGCGCCAATTCAAGATCTTCCACAAGAGGAGGTCATGCACTATCAACCTAGCAAGGCAATCCTTGAGCCAAGATTGATTGAAAGTAAGGTCCATTATGATTACCTCAACATTAATCTTTCTTGTGATGAATATCTTGTTGAGTTCAACAAGATAATTAATGCTAGGATTGAAAGAGGAAGTTACTATGAAGAAGAGACAACCCTGACCCTCTTCAAGAATAGCTACTCATTCAAGAAAGGAGGAGTTCTTAGTGTAGCCATGCTTGGGTTTTTAGGAAATCTCTACATTGGAATACAAAATCATGGAGGATGCATTGATTTTTACCCCCAAGAGTTGAGGGCAACTTTTCTTCAAGAGGGGGAGTATGGACCGTGTCGGGATCGGGTCCAAAATTTCACGTCCGAGGCTAAGCCAACGGTTCAGCAAGCACTGGTAGTTGCACTCTCTTGTGATACTTCATCGTAGATATCAGCGAGGTCATGGGTAGAGAAGCTAACTGACATTACCGTGCTAAGTTCGTTCACCCACTTATTCTCAAGAATCGTTATACCTTCAAGAAGAGCGGGGTGATTAGCGTCAATTTAGCTTGGCTAAGGCGAGACGTCCATTGTTGGGGTTTGAACTTCCCCGCGGATGTTTCAAACGGCCCAGGAAGAGATTCGGGACATGTCGATAACCACCAGGGCCTATGGGATGTTGGGTCATCCCGAGATGCCATGAATATTTGGCATCATTGTTTGGTTGTGAGCCGGGTGAATAAACACAAGGTAATAATGGCGATCAAAGGTTTGAAATACGCGTGCCTTCATTCTTAGGGTTCTAACTCATTCGTTAGAACTATGATTGGTCTCAAATTTTGGAGCTTAAAGTACACAGCGAGAGCTTTCCATCGATATCTTATGGGCCTAAAACGGAGTTCGGATGAAGAAGCTATGCGCGTTTGAAGTCGGCAGGGAAAAGCTGCCAAGAACAGTGACTCGCCCGAGTCATCTTGTGACTCGCCCGAGTCGTCGTTCTGGTCTTCCCCGACGATTGACGATGGCGCGTTGGAGTTTCCAGGCTATGGAGGACAGAGAGCTGACTCGTCCGCGCCACCATGTGACTTGCCCGCGCCATGCTTCTGCGACGAACGCGCTGTTTCGTATTTTTTGTTCTATTTTTAACCTAATTTCATTTTTAGTATAAATAGCTTGTTTAGCACCCTTTTCTAGCAGCTTTTGATGATGATGAACATGCTATTGCATTGGTTAGGGTTTCCCTAAGTTTTCTCCCAAAATCTAGATTACTTTATCCAATCTTTTGGTGGTGTTTCTAGTCATTCCTTTATTGATCATTTGGTGGATGTCTCCTTTATGATGGTCATGGTAGGGTGTTAGGCTTTGGTGGTGGACTACCTTTATCCAAGGTCATATCCAATCCCATTTGGTGTTCAAGGTTATTGATTTTGGTTATTATTCTTGTTATTGCTCAAGTTCAAGGCTATTGTGGAGGAGCTCAAGCATGGGTGATTGAGATGTTCATCTTTCTCCCCTTATTATATTGTTCATGGATTTCTCTCAACTCTTCTACAACAACAACTCAAGCTAAAATTCATCAATACCTCCCACTGCGCCGCGCTCCAGTTTTTGAAACCATTTCCTTCAAATCTTCCGATTTCGAGTCAAGTTTTGAAAGTTGTGTTTGACTGGTTTAACTATCTTAGAAAGTATAAATATGTGTGCCGCAAATCTTTGGGCTAGGTTTAGTTGATTGAGCCCCATCCCGTGAGTCTACATTGCCTAAATTATGAATTGATCACTTTTATGAATTCCTTGATTTTCTGAGTGACTTCACCATTAGTTGAATCTCTAGAACTTGTTTTGCATCTTACTTGAGATTACATATTTGCATTACACGCCGTGACAAAGTGATTGAGGCATTCGTTTTTATTTTGTTAAACTACATAGCCAAATAGCCTCCCTTACATTATATTTACCATTATTTTTACCCCGCCTAGCCTTTGATTGAACCCTGACAATACAAGCCTTGGCCCATAATAATTCCTATCCCTTGCTTGGTTGAGTGAGAGTTTGTCATTTTTTGGAAGGAAGAATTGGTTTGGTGTGTTTTTTTGAATGAAATATGGAGTCTGGGAGAGATTGCGCTCATTGTTTCAATTTGGGGAGAACTGAAATTCCCACCTTCTGAATAGTCAGTGTTTGGTTATGTTGTTCATATATTATATCGAGGTCGAAGCTATAATTCCATGACTTTCTTCTCCTCGATCACCCATCAAAAAGAAAAAAAGAGGTATAAAATAAAAAAAGGAGAAAAAGAGTTCCAAAAAGAAAAGGGTGATTAGGGAGATTCATTTTAAGTTCTGAAAGTTTTGACTTGGTTGTATTCAGTTGAGATGTTGATATTTTTAAGGGTGAAAAGTGAGTTCCTTGCACACATTAATCAAGAAGGAGAGTTGAGAGTGATATACTCGTTGAAAATCAATTCAAGCATGGCTCTTAGCTCCTCATTCCTAAATTTAACCGCTCCTTTCCCCTAGCCTAAGCCTCATTACAACCCTGAAAAGTTCTTTTGATGGTAACTTGTGCATTGCATACCAGTAGTGGAGAACGAGATTCTCACAAAGCTTATGGTAGACTGTCTTTTTTGGTCTGAGTATAAGAAAAACCCACATACATATTCAAATTTGAGAGTTTGAGTGTCCTTATTCTTTTCCTATGTGAGGTTTGCTCTTTTTGAGTGACTTACGTCCATAACTAACCGCGCATATTTGCATTATACTTGAGACTGTTGGCGGATTTGTACATCTGAAGTACTTGTTCTCTTCTTTTGGTTTCGAAAATTTCTTCAATTCTCTTTTGAACTAAGTTTTGTTCTTGTCTGGACTAATCATAGTGATTGCTTGTTGAATTGATGTGTTAGAATGGTTAGCCTAAGGGGGTGTTAAAATTTTGTTCTTTTGACCCTATCGAAAACTCCTTTCACTTCTCTCTCTTTCTAAGACCTGTTTCCCCTATTTGAGCCCTTATCCTCCTGTTTTCAATTCTGACTTGCTTGGGGACAAGCAAGAGCTAAGCATGGGGGGATTTGATAAGTGGTTTTTAGGGCTCAAAACATATCTATTTTATGCCTTTTACGCCCGAAATTCCATATTTTTATATCAATTCATGTGATTTCTTCACTTGGTCGCGAGATTGGTATGTTTTGCAGGAAATATTGGAAATACTTCAAAGAGCATGAAAAGTCGAGGAAAAATGGGAAAATTCACAAGAAAATAAAAAGAAAGTTGATGAGAAGAAGAAAAGGGAAAAGAAGCGACCCAAAACAGCAAAGGTCAGGCCCAATTTTAGGCGGAGTAGCAAGGCGCGGCCAGCGTTTGCAAAACGCGGTCTGCGCCTCCTCCAGATACTTCATGCGCTTCACAAACTGGCAAACGCTACCAATGTTTTCCCAGGCGCTGCCAGCGCCAAGACACGGAGAACGTCCTTTTGGTACTAAACGTTGCCAGCGTTTTCAAAGAACTGCCAGCGTTTTATGCCCTAATCCAGCCCTATAAAAGAAATTGACGCCGGCCGTTTTGAGAGAGTTTTTTTAGTCATATTTTTACCAGTTAAAAGAGAGACTTTTTAGGGTAGTTTTTAGATAGCTTCTTTCCAGTTGATTCAAAAACATTGTTATTAGTTTAAGATTGTTGTCTGTGATCGAAGGACACGAAAGAGATCGATTCGGGCGACACGAAGAGATCGATTCCGCCTATTCGAACACCGGTTATTTCGATTTTATCTTTATGTTTTCTAGTTATTGTTTAGTTTTTGCGATATTTACTTTTAGCAATATGAGTAGCTAATTTCCTTTGTTTGAGGGATAAACTCGATGTCCTTTGTTTGATTTTCAATGTAGTCCTGGTGTTAGGTTATCCTTTTATTCGTTTAATCTGCGTATATTGTATGTCATAGTAAAATCCTGCTAACCGCCTTTTGCTTGGTATTAGATTCTTGGTAATATGACGAAAGCTTGATTCTTGAATTGGAAAAGCGTAGATTGAATAGGCTTAGAAAATAGTTAGAAATAATGATTTTTGCTTAGGGTCAGTTATAATCAGTTCTTTATCTTTGATTAGATTAAATAGTTAGAAATAATGTTTAGTCTAATCACTGTAGCTCACTCGGATCGAAAGATCGATGTGATAAGGCCTAGAAAGATTATAGACTCCGAATTATCTTGTTACCTACACCGGGATTGTTGATAAATTTACTGATTGACTAGAGTGGACTCCCCTGAACATCTTTAATCACCTGTTAC